>JAVQMF010000026.1:5000000-10000000 GCA_032878935.1 Erythrophleum fordii | reverse complement strand
TTTTTCCTTTAATTTAATACTAGTACTATCACTACAAAAAATGAAGTTTTTAGCGTTGATTACAAAATTCAACACTAGATGCTTAATTTTTATAATAAATTACACAATTTTTTAAAATTTTATTGAAATTATATATACCACTTTTTTTATTTTTAAAATATTCATAAATTTCTTGTAAAATAAAAAGTTATTTTAAATTTTAATTCAATTTTAATTTAAGATTATCATGTTTTTTGATCAGTGTGATTGTTCTTTGTGTTTATTGTTCCCTATTTCCTTGCAATTAAGTTAATCTTTGTGTTTAGTTATTTGGAAAAAATTTAACTTTTGTAGAAATAATATTGCAATGAGTAGGATTGTTTTATATGCACTAATAGTCTAATGCACATTAGTCTCATTGTTGCCCCTCCATTATAGGTATCATGGCAAATGGAAGTTCTAGTTCTGCTAATAATCCTAGGCCCACTTCTTCTACTGAATATTGTTTTAGTAATATTCTCCAAAAAGAGGGAACTCCTTTGAGGGTGTATGTAACTTTGATTGTTAGAAGTAGAGAAGAAGAAATTGCTAATTTTGGTGGAAACAAGTATTGGAAGTGTAATTATTGTAACCATAAATTTCAAGGGTCTTATTCTAGAGTTAAGTGGCATTTGCTGAGGGTATCTGGTAAAGGAATTTCTATGTGTCCCAAAGTTGATACTCATTGTTTAGTAGAGATGAAAAATTTGCAAGAGGAAACTGAGAATAGATCAAAATCAAAAGAAGTGTCATTACCATCAGTAGCTAGAGGCTTATCTCTTTTAGGTGTTCAAAGTAAATACAATCAAGGCAAAAAGAGGGCGGTAGGTGCTTTGAAAAAAACCTTCAACCAAACAGTTAGAGAAAATTTGTGTACAGAAATTGCTAGGATGTTCTATTCAGGTGGTTTATCTTTTAATTTGGCATGCAATCTATATTACATTAGCTCTTATCAATATGCGGCAAACAATATGATTTTTGGTTTTAAACCTCTTGGTTATAATGCACTAAGAGGTCTTTTGTTGCAACAAGAAATGGCAAATGTTGAAAGATTGTTTGAACCAATAAAAGAAACTTGGAGTGAGAAGGGAGTGAGTATTGTAACAGATGGCTGGACTGATGTACAACGAAGGCCATTAATTAATTTTATGGCTGTATCTTATGGAGGTCTTATTTTTTTAAAGACAATTGATAGGACTAAAGAATACAAGGACAAATTCTATATAGCTGAATTGATGAAGCATGATTACCATTTTATATCTTTTCTAAAACTGTATGCAATAGTAACTTCACTTTCAATCAGGCAATTAAATGCAGCAAAACAATAAAAAAGACACTAAAAGTGTAAAAAATAGTAGTTACTAAAAAAAAAAAAAAAAAAAACTCATTGTAACAAGGAAAACTGAAAAATTGTATTAAAATTAAGGTTCCAAGACCTTCCAATAGGACCACGACAACATATATAGTCTTCGATGTAAATTGTATGGGTAATATTTAGTTGTTATTCAAATACTATTATAGAATAATGTCATTAATGTGAATATTTGAAAGATCATCAATGCATAAACAAGCAGAAGCAAATAGTAGTACATAAGTTTAGGACTTTGATTGTCTCTTTATATATTCATGAACTGTTATAGAGAATTAAAATCTACTAAAAAAACATAGGGGGAACAAATACACCGTAGAAAATTTGAAATAAAATCACAACAATTAAGCTAATCTTGAAAGATGACTTCCGTAGCTGCAGAACCAATGTCAGGTTGCTCAGTCAAGTCATTCTTCTTCATTTTTTCATTTTCTCCTCCTGGCACCAAGATGGAGAGAAATTAACACCAAAGTGATTTGATTCTCATATTCTGGTGGAGAACTAGAGGTTTTAAATGTATTATGTATAGGACAAGCCTAACATATTTTGAGATTTAAATTAGAAACTTGCATGAACCTATAAGCAATAGAGATATCATAAAACATGGATATTCAAAAAATTAAATGGAACTCATCTTTAAGTTGAGCGATTCCTTTTAATCCCCTACTAATGTTAATCAATTGCAAAGCACCAATATACTTCTAGCACTATTGCTAAAATAAAAATTTCCAAGTAACAAAGAAGTAGACAAATTTAGCAATCCACAAACAACAAAGCATCTTCTATTGCACTATGCACAATATTTTGGATGGGACATTCATGTGCTATAGTAGGTACCTAATCTTGTACTAGACCAATAAGAATGGGGGAACACTTAATTTAAAATTTGTATCTCATATCACTATATCATCATCAATAAGCAAAGGGCCATGTTCTCCCTAGTTTAATTTTGGTACCGAAGATCAGAGTGAATCCTATAACAAGGAAGCACGGATATGGCATTTTTAGAGGCATACTCATATTAGATACATTTTCGGTACAGATACGCGTACCGTACGGGTACAAACATAACCCGTATGTTTCTTTTTCTTTCGTACGTTTCGAAACGTTTTTTTTGTACCAAAATGCTTTCGAAATGGCTGCGAAACTACTCCAAAACATAACGACACCATTTTTTGCCTCATTAACCTGGCCTACTAATTTATTGAACCCATCGTTTCTGCCTCACCTCTGCTTCTCTAGAGTTTCCCATTGCTGCTGCATCTCGCCTCGCATCGCTCGCCATCACTCATCTCCTCCCTCTGTGCTGTGTCATCTTGTTCGGCAAGCTATCCGTTTCTCCATCGTCTTCTCTGGTGACAGGTGTGTCTTCTCCTCTAATGGCAAAGCTTTTGTCTTCTTCTCTGGTGGCAAGCCGTCCATTCTTGATTGCAAATCTAATAGGTGTTATTGATCGGTTTCTCTTTGCTTGCTCGTTTTTTTTAAATTATGATACATTCTAAAATTGAAGCTTGATTGCAAATCTCATTGTTTAGGCATATACTTCTGCTTTGTTGATTTATTTTGCTTCTGCTCCGTTGGGATTGATCGACTCTTACTGATTTTTATTATGCTTCTACTTCTGCTTCATTTTTTATTTGTTAATTTTCTTTATTCCTTATGCATTATTTTGTGAAAACTATCTAACTAAGTTGCTGAAAATTAAATCAAAATATATTGAATATATATATATATATATATATTCCCGCACCCGTATTTTAAAATTTAAAAATTACCGTATTCCACGTATCATATCGTATCGTACCCGATACACGTACTCATATTGGTGCTTCTTAGTCTATAAATTCAGCAAATAAAACTGTCAAGGCAAATATGTAATAATAATGGATGTACATAAATGCAATAGGAAATACATTAAGCGTAGTTTGTATAAAGATCAATCCTAAATTATAGGCTGGTGAAAAAGTAGGATTAAAAAAAGGCAAAGATGTAAGTTCCTGCTTATTCTTCCGATGAATGCTATAGCCTATAGGCATAACAACAAGAAACTTCTAAGCAAAGCTGAGTTACTGTGGCAAACAAAGTGATACTATGCATATAATCATGTGTGCTCTTTCATATTGGAACAGATAATGTCGTTTAGAGTAACAGAGTGCCAACTATATGCAGTGTGCCTTAAAGTGCTTCACGGTATCCATCCTAGCCTGTAGAGTCCAGTGTTGACTAAAATCCCGAGTGTTTCTATGTCAACAAATGAAGTTCGGTTTGCTACCAATTCTATCTATAGAAAGGAAGATTTCTTATAAGCAAGTAGCTCAAGAAATGAATAAATGCAACCTAGACCAATATATATATATATATATATATATATATAATTTGAAAATCACACAAAAGGAATAGCTAGATATGTGATCTTTAAGGCACTTGTCATTTAGAAGCTCAAGTTATTATATCATAATCAGTTTTTACGTGGGGATGTGAGCAATCTTTCCACAATCTTCCCCGTTCTGTTTTTGGCACGCCTGACAAAACACAATTACCAAAGTAGAAGAACTGGGCAGACCTTCCTTTGGCAGGCATTGGAATTTATCACTGCGAATAAGCATCAATTCTAGTCACGCAATAGGTTCAGTATATTGGAACTTTGAATCAATGATAAAACATCAGGGCCAGAAAGACAAACTATGCATTATCATGGTGATGGGAAGCATGCCTTTTTAGGCTAGTTGGCAGTATCCATCCTAGTTATGGATTAGTTGCCCAGAAACTCGAAGATTCCTAGAGTAGTGCTCCGGCAGAGAAATCTCTTATTTATATCACTAGGAAGATCTTGAAAGAAGATTTCTGTAAAATATGGCCGCGCTCAATCAAGTTATTATGTCATAAACAAGTCAACAAGTATGGATGAGAACAAATAGTATCCAAATGCAATTCAGCAGGGCACCGAAGGCGCAACATTATTGCAAGAGAAGCAAACCAAGCATCAAACAACCGGTATTGAAAACACCAAAAGGAAGTTGCAACTTGCAATTAAAATAGTAAATTGTTGAGAAAATGCAGAATTAGGCCCAAAGTGATTTGATCAGCAGTAACAACTTGCAATTAACTTACTACATCAACTATTCCAATACTAATCTAAATATTAATTTTTTATTAATATAAGTTGTGCAAGAACTACTTTTTTGCATGCATAGCATATCACAAATTGGTAGATAATTTGAACTCCAAACTGCATTTTTAATTTAAACTAAGTGCCAAAGCCATCATCTTTTGTATCATCAACCTGATCTCTCTTTAAGAGATCATTTCTCCAAAATATGGCCGCATAACGAATGTCAGGTTGATCAGCCAAGTCATTGTTATGCTTTTTCCAATTTTCATGCCCCCAGGAAAGCCTCAGCCTGCTACCAACGTGAAGAGGAATTCATGCCCAAAGGAAATATGATTCTCATAGTCATAGCCGAAAAGTAGAATTGAGAACTGTTAGTATAAATATGCACCCATTGGTTGACTTGGGTGAATGAGACTTTAGGCAAATTTTGAATAAAGTTTCTTCTAGCAAAATGGAAAATAATAAATAAGAGGAATTGCTTAATCGTTTAAAACAATTAATTACTCTACTTTGAATGAATTAGTTCATTTATCAATACTGTAGCCTTAAAAGAGTTCTATTCAAATAATGAGTTTGTTTGCTTAATTGAATCATGTGAATATGTCATTTGAAACAAAGTTCTTTTAGCAATGTCGAAATCAATAAATATCATTTTTAAGATAAAGTTCTTTCTGGCAAACAATTTAAACAAACAACAACTTGAAAATAAAGAGCAAATGAGGAAAGAAACTCACCCCACAACGTAGAGGTTCGAATTCAAATTTCAAATCTTATACTCTCTTCTCAAGAACAAAAGAGAAGTTATATCCATAATAGGTAATCATAGTACAATCAAGAAGGTAATGAAGTCTTTACTATCCCTAACGTAGGAAAAGCTTCTCAAAATTTTTACAAACCTTATACTCAATATTTTCTCAACCAAGAACCCAGCAAGCTCTCTACAGCAGCGATGCCACTAAAGCCTTTACAACCTTATCCAAAGGCAACCCCAAACAACTATATTTTTACTCAAGTAAGAAGGGAAGTTAATGTTCACAAGTGCTCCTAAAAAATTCAGCTTTTAAAAGAGTGTATGAAACCAGCGACTATACAAGACCAACGGAAACTCAGAGAATGTGAAGAAGTTAGACTTCAGCAGCTTTGAAAGCACACTATCTTCTTGGTATTCAATGCTTTCATGAGAGTTGTATTTATGAATGAATTTTGATCTGTTGGAGAGCTTTAAATTTTCTCGGCAACCTCCCAATGTCCATATTTTCAGAGCATTAAGGGCTTTTGATATTGGCTTCTACCATTTGCATCTTTACCATGCTGCAGCTACCCCTTTTGGGTATTTCTTCAGTAGGCAATACAGTGCGGCAGCTGAGCTCTCTCACTTTAAGCAGAACTTTCGTTTCCTTCGGAGCACATTAAGCCCGACTCATATTTTGCCCCTTCTCTTCTGGTTTTGTGTCTTAAAGAAGTAATATGGACCTAATGCAAAAAGAATACTCGTTAGAATAGAAGACGACTAAAAACGGACATTGTCTTTTTGCATTTGGCTCCAGTATAACAGAGGGTTAGTAGTATTTGGAAAACACATTCTAATAGAATAAAAAACTTAGTTGTCATAATCAAAACCAAGAATAGATATTAAACCATTTAACCGACATAGGGGAACTAGATTGCAATTTGGTTTAGTTCCCAAGTTGGCTCAACAAAAATGTAATCATAGGTTTCACGAGCCTTGTCTTTGTTGTAATTTGGACTAAAACTGTCATGAATTAATGAATGAAGATATATGAAATCATGGATGTCCAAATAAGATAATAGAAGTCACCTCTAAGTTGAGTGATTCCCTTTAATTCTCGTGTATTAACCTATTGCAGCGCACCAGCATACTTTTTCCAACACTGCTAGCCATAGAAAGGAAATATTTCAATTATAAAATAAGATGAAAAATAAGAGTAGGTACCTGATATTGTGCTAAACAAATAAGATTTGGTGAATATCTCTTTTAGGGTATGTCTGGGTGGGGGATAATGGAGGAGAAGAGAGAAATTGAAGGCTTCATTGAAGCCTTTCTCTTGTATGGAAATTATAAATAAGAAAGGGAAGATAATGAAGGATTTTCAAGTAACTTATATGTATTTTTAAGTTTTAATTTGAGAGATTTTAGAGGAGAAAACTTTTTAAAACAAGGGGAAGGGAACTTATAATTTAACCATCCCTTCTCTTTCTGTCTCTTCCTTGCTCTTGTCCTCCCAACCCACAAACATACCCTCAGTGATGAATCTTTAAGCAGGAGATGTGTTATCTTCCCTTCCTCTCATTTTCAATTTTGGTACTGTTATTTAAAAAACGAACTATTGCCCTCATGTGAAGAGTAAAAGGGGAAAAGAGTAAACCTTCCTTAGCAAGCATTGGAGTCTCATCATCTCAATGGTGAAAGAGAAACAGTAGTGCAACTCAATGTTTCCAGTATAAGGCCTATATCAGAAGAGTCTCCTATGCTCAGTGGACAATATGAGAGCCTGTCAAAGGAAAGAAAGGTGAATAAGGCTGTGTTTGCATAATGCCATTAAAACTGCCATTTAGCGAGCGCAACTTGCCCCCCCTGCGCGCAAAATATACGCGGTCATTTTTTCCCGTTGCCGGAATTTAAATTTTGAAAATTAAATATTTTCTGGGATTTCAAAATGCAAGGAATTAAAATGCAGTAATTTTATTTCTTGGATTTATAATTATTTTGCTTTTATAACAAACATGCGAACTTTAAGTTATCAGAATTTCTCACATTTTGCAATGCTTCCAACCGAGGTCTTTGAAAGAAAATGATTACCATTCTTTATCTTTCAAAATTGTATGTCACAGTTCAATCAAGCAATCAAATGCATCAACATGATGCAAAAAGTAATGTTAAAAGTATCAAACATAGTTGTTTTAAGAAAAAAGTTTAAAAAAAAAGGAAAAAAAGAAAAGGGATAATCATGCTGTAGTGATTCTCATAATTGGCTTCTATCCTAAATAATACAAAAGGTGAATGCAAATTGCTGAGGGGGAAAATTGAATCAAAATTGAGGTTGCCATAACCCTATTATGGGGCCAAAATGATATAGCAATCTTGACAATCCTCCTAGAATTTGGTTCAAGGAGATGAAGAAAATGAAATTATAGTAGCGGTATTTCTCAAGCTCTCTTAGTATGTGAAAAAATGGGTGGTAGCTCTGGGGCTACCAGGCATATTTGTGCAAATCGTGAGATGTTTGCCTCCTATAATCCTACCAAGGAAGGAGAAGACCGTCCTACCAAGGTTCTAAAAAGGAAAGGTTGAACTAAAACTCACATCTGGAACTCAGTGATGTTCTTCATGTGCCGTGTTAGAGCCAATTTGCCATAACCCTATTATGGAAAAACCTTGGGCCAAAATGATATAGTCTTTAATGTGATAAGATCGTAATGACAAAGAATAATGTATTTGTAGGAAAGGGCTAGTTATATTTAGCTATTATATGAATATTACACTAGCAAATTGAAATGAATATAATTATTTGAAATATCATGGATGCAGATACATGCAAGAAAAAGCTCACTTATATTCAGCACTCTAATTGTATATTATATATTTTGAACTTATCACTTTGATATGAAATTTGCCAAAATAATATATTAAAAACAAAGAAAGACATGACTAAAAGATTAGAAAAAAGAGAAAAAAAAAAAAATCGCTACCGTTATATTTAGCTTCATGAAGCTGTATATTTTGTGGTTGGTCTAACCATCAAATGCTCACTTTTAATAATGCAGCAAAACAATAAACAGCCAACACCACAAAATATAAAAGAAAATTTTGCTACAATCATCTGCTTATCATATTATCATCTAAAAAGTTTATGAGTTAAACATTCATTATGATAATATGTTTAACGTACAATTGATAATCAGCAAGTGAAAGATCAATGTAACCTAATCAGCATAGTGAAGTTTATCTGCTCCAGGCTTTGGAGTTGTGTTGTTGTAACCTGAATAAGAACATACTCTAAGAGTTTGTCTGCTCAAAAAATAAGGGTGAATTATAAAATATCTAAGGAGTGAAAATGGCATTTTACTATCTCAAGAGTTATGTTGAAAAAATTCTGGAGTTGTTGTAGCACCAAACTTGCTTGTCTCCTTAAGAATTACTGCTTGGGCCACTTCAATAGCCATGAAAACTGTCTCAACTGTCAAATTCAACAGCCATGCAAGCCAAGTGATTTTGGGCCAATTCCATAAACCAAAGCTCATGAACATTAAGAATTTCCTATGAAATTCTGCCTATGTCCACTTCATTGTGGGCCAAAAGGCTGATGTTTCTGATAACAATGCTTAGGGACGTGCAAGACCCAATTAATATCTGGCCTAACCTTGCCCAACTAATATCTGGCCAAGATGATTTGAGAAATTAAAAAAATAGTAAAAGAAAATTGAACAAAGTTAAGTCTGGACAAAATGTCAAGTTAGGACAGGTTTCAAACTAACCTTTTAGCCCAGTCAAGTCCAACTCAACCTCATATTCCTTATGGATGTGTGATCATTGAAATTCGACGTTTATATATATATATATATATATATATATATATATATATATATATATATATATATATATATAAGATAAGAATAAATTAAATTAAATTAAAAAAAATTCTTCTTTTAAAAGTTTTTTTTAATAATTTTAGATAAAAATTTTTAAATATATTTTATAAGTTATGAATAACTAAATAGGTTAAAAACCACGTTAGAGCTTTTCTAAATATAATTATTACATTCAAATAAAAGAAAATAAAATTAAAAAATACATATTTTTTGAAGTTTTAGTGACTATATTTATGTTTTCTTTTGATTTTCTTTTTTAAACCTATATTTTTTTCATATCCATTGCATAAATTTCAAAAAAAAAAGTATAAAAAAGAATGGTCATATGTTCAAAATAATTGAACAAACATAAAGATATGAATTTCCAAGTTTTAAAATTTTTTTCTTAAGAAATTTAAAAAATTAAAAAAAAAAAATTGGCCTGATAATAACCAAACCAAGTTTGGGTTAAGCCAAGCCTTGAGACAAAAATTTTGTCTCAAGTTCAAAATCAAGCTAGAACTTGGGTTAAGGCAATTTCTAATCCATCCCAACCTATGCATACCCCTAGGAAATTGAACATCAAAGTTCTAAGCTTTTGAAAATGTGTAGCAGTCATAAATATTTAACTACTATTGCATATGGTAATTAATGTTTAATATTGGTCAAATGTTGTCACTCTTATTATTGGAACCATTACTAATAAATATTTAACCACATCATAATAACTTTTTTTTATAAAAAAGTTGACTCAAATTGAGTTTGGCTAACAAAAATTTATGAAATATAATGACTTAATGTCTTTTACAAATTTTAATTTGTTCTTACATTGAAGCTTGAATTAGAATTGTATTTTGTTATCAATTTTTTGTAAAATAAAAAAATTGTCATATTGTGACTAATATATATAATAATTAAATTATATTACTTTTTCTCATTTAATTTTAATATAAAGTTATGCCTAATTAGAATTTTAAATGTATGACAGACGAAAAGCAGTCGCTCATGTTAAAAAAATGAAGTCCATTTTATACAGTTTCTGTTATCATTTCTTTTATCTACAAAAATGGAAATTTCAAATAAACAAGTAAATCTATGAATAAATAAATGCACAAAAAGACAAATATTTTTAGGATTTAAAATTCAAAGGAAAGTAGATACCTGATGAGCAGGTAGACTATGAAAACTAATGCACTTGTCATTTAGAAGCTCACTTCAAGTTACTATATCATTGTCAATCCGAACACAAGGGATGTAAGAAATCTTTGCCCAATCCTTGCCTTTCTGTTTTTGGCAACGCTTTTTGAGCAAGGGACACCTCTCAATATATAGAGTAGAAAGGGAACTGGGCAGACCCTCCTTTGGCAAGTATTGAAGTTTAGGACAGTCAATAAGATGCAATCGTTTCAGAGTGAACAAGTGGCAAAGACCTTTGTGTTCCGGCGTTCTAAGATTTGAACAGTGAGAGAACCAAAGGGAAGTAAGAGTAGGTGGCAATAGTCCTGTATCAGGAAGAGACTCATCATCTGCATCTATAATTGACAAGATTTGTAGAGAAGTATGACTATTCAAATCCCATCCCATTCGAGAGGCTATGAGTTTCGGGCATTTGGAGACTTGAAGAAACACGAGATTTGATGGCAAACCTCCCTCAGGAAATGACTCCACTTGTGGGCAATTTTGTATTATCAGATTTCTGAGGGAGGAAAAGAGGATGTGCATACGCTCAGGCAATGATTTCAAATTTTCCATTTCTTCAATGAGACAAAATTCTAGTTTGGGGGCTGAAAACCCTCCTTTGGGAAATAATTCAAATTTAGGACACTTCGATATTTGCAATCCTCTAAGAGAGCGATGTTGCCCTTCTAAAACAGATATCATTTCAAGATTATGACATTCAATCAAATCCAATAACTGAAGTTTAGGGAATAAGTCCAACGGAAAAGACTTAAGAGAGTTGCAGCTTCTTTCTATCTTCAATTTAAGAAGGAAGTTAAGACAATAGTGCGATGGGAGTTCCAAGTGAGCACAATCAAAAAACGTCAACTCTTCAAGGCAGGAATTGGCAATGGTATTCTCAATTTTTTCAACGGATATGATTTCTGTGAAGCGTCCAGCAATGTGGACAGCTCTTAGAGTTGATAGAAGACATTCCAATTGCACCTTTCCGCAATGTCTTAGGACCAATTCATGAAGCGATGGAGCCCACGGAATTGAAGTGACAAGCATCTCGCAACAGTCAATAACTAGCTTTCTTAGAGAAGGAAGTTGTGGAGGAAGGTGCTCTTTCAATTTGGGACAGTTTTTGATATAAAACTCTTGAAGAAGTGGGAAAGCACTTGACATATTTTCACAATTCCATTCCTCCCATCCCTCCATATCACTGAACCTCAAGATTTCTAGGGATGTAGTATTAGAGCTATTTCCATAAAATTCTGGACCAATAGCTACTATACTATCAAACCCCATAATTGACAGCGACTTAAGATATGGAAGGAGGCCTAGCGATGGCAAGGACAAACAGTATTTGCAATTCCTCAGCTCTAGGGACACTATGTTGGACAATGAAAGATCTGCGAACCAATCTGGAAATCCGATACCACCATAGTTGCTAATTGATAGCTTTTTTAAGTTCTGATGAGGTTGGAGCTTCTCCAGCACATCCTTGCAATTTTGTGATTTGTGATTGTTCATACTCCATCCTAGCATTAACTCCTCAAGGAATATCTTGCTTTTCAAATTGACTGCTAAAGCATCCACGGGATGAACTACATTTTGCAACTCTAAGATGGAAAGCTTTCCACAAAGATCAAGTTCTTTTAACTGTTTGATGTTGGTCTCCCTACATTTGCCCACAATAAATGATGACAACACTTGAAGATTTTTCAATTTCCCTAATTGCTTTGGCATCTCTGTCACCTTAGTTTCACGAAAATCAAGATGACGCAGATTCATGAGTTTATGCAAATCCATGGGCAACTTTTCCAAAGAACTACAGCGCCACAACTTTAATGTTTGTAAATGGTAAAGCTGACATGTTGAATCTGGTAATTTCGTTATTTGAGTTCCTGATAGGTCCAAATAACGTAAATGTTTAAAATTTCCTATTGAATCAGGCAACTGAACAATGTGGCAATAATTAGACAAAGATAAAACTCGTATGCACCTAAACTTGGACAGCAAATCATGTATAATTTTGGTAGACATCCAGCGAACATGATGGCTATTACTTTCAATGGATAGAGGCAAGAACGTGCGTAATCTATTAGCCCGGTACATAACCTCAAACCGTTTGGAAGTTTCACAATAAGTTCTTAAATATGAAACATGGCGGGTCATCTTTGTCAGATTATTTGCTTCGTCTACCTCCAACCTATGACAAAATTTATCATATTCATCTTTTGCCAAATCATTAATAAGGTCATGCATGACAAAACGAGTTTTATCCCCAATTGATCGTTGAAAAAGTGACCTTGACAATAGATCATGGAAGAATTGTTCTGCTACTTCCCTTGTGTCTTTGCTTTGATGTTCACATCGTAGAAAATTTTCAGCCATCCACAATTGAATTAGATGCTCCTTGTCAAATTCATAATCTCTGGGGAAAATCGAACAATAAGCAAAACATCTCTTGAGAAGAGAGGGAAGGAAATGATAGCTCAATCTTAAAGCTGGGAGAATATCACTCTTCTCCTCCCATATCTCACTTTTCAGAATGGCATTCCATTGCTCATTAGATAATTTTGTGTACAAGAGACTCCCAACTGCTTTCAAAGCTAAAGGCAACCCTCTGCACTTTTTAATGATTTTTCTGCCGATTTCTTCAAGGTTAGAATTTGAATGAGGAACATGTCCATTGCGGAATGCATATCTCCTAAATAACAACCAACTATCTCCTTCTGATAAAGGTTCCAATGGATGTATTTTAGATGAGCGCATAGCTGAAACAACATTTTCACTGCGGGTAGTTAGAAGAATTTTGCTTCCCGGAGCCCCATGATTCAAAGGTGATTGCAAGGCCTCCCATAACATACAATTTTCATTCCACACGTCATCTAAAACAAGACAAAATTTCTTCTGAGTCAACAACTGTTTCAATTTAATTTGAAGTATATTTAAATCTTTAGTATCATCGTTAGACATAGTGATTGCCTCAAAAATTGTTCTCGTTACCCTCAGCACATCAAAATCATCAGAAACACACAGCCAAGCTTTGAGGTCAAATTTATCCTTCACCCTCCAATCATTGTAAACAAGCTGAGCAAGCGTACTTTTACCCAACCCACCCATACCCACTATAGCAATGATAGATAGTTTACTGTTATCATTGTCTGATAGCAACCATTCAATGATCATTTCTTTGTCATCATCTCTACCATATGTTCCAGCTTCATCCACCAAAGTTGTTGTTGGCAATCTATCTGATACTACACTTCTCAGTCCAGCACCACTACCACCTTTCAATCTTAATATATCCTTTTGAGATGCAAGATATTCCAAATTTTCAAGGACGTTTTTCATCCTTGATTCAATTTCCTTCTCAAACGAACTAACAGAAACACTGAAGAAATTTCGTACCTTGCCAGTAGCTCTGGTTTGACTTTGAAGTTCAGCTTCCACTTTGCGCTTGGACACTTCATAATCAATCTCATCTAAGACATCCTCAGCATCAAACACTGCATCTTTGACCTATCAAGCCAGGCTTTCACATTTGGATTGGCAATCTGCTTTTGCTCTGCATCATCAACCACAGCGTTGATGGATAACAGCATGATATTCAACTTATTCAGCAATGTCTCGTTCAATTTTTGTTTCTTGAAGAAGTCCAGAATATCGCGAGAAGCCAGCCTGTCAAATGCCACCTGAAGAAAAGCAGAGAGAAGAGCACCACCGACCAACGCTTCCGCCATGGATGGAATCTTTGTGTTTGTGCAGAGATGGAATCAAACGAAGGAAATGATTGCAAAACCTAACGAACGAGAGAGATGGAAATGATTGCTTCTGCAGTGTTAGCCTTGGTGGGTATAGCTTGAAGCTATCTCCTTCCGATCATAAAGCATTCACAAAGACTTTTCACTCCAAAATTTATTAATTCCATTATTTTATTGCTTGCAGGATTTATTACACCTCATATGCTTGTATTATATAATTTTTTTATTATAAAAATATATATAAATTCTTTAAAATTACAATTTGTTTTAAAATATTTTCAAAATAATCTTATTTTCTTTTTTTAAATATAATTTGTCAAATATATCTCCATTAACCGTTTTTTTGTCGGTTCATTAATAATTAATAATAGAGATAAAATGAAACCTTGTTCGAATTGCATAACAAAACTAATCAATAAAACGTAGGGAAAATTATAATCCAAGATTGTAAGTTGAAGATATTTATATTGAAAGATTTTATATTTTAAAATTATTTTAAAAAAATTTAACTTAAAATTTTCAATTATAATTTTTAAGCATAGTTTAAATTTTACTCCTAAGGTCTTGCAGAATAATTCTAAAATTTAAAGTTATTCAACAAAAATATTTTTAACTTAAGATCCTAAACTATAATTTTATCTTAAATTTAAGCACAAGAAACTCACTCATACCAATTCAAAAATGAAATAAGTGAAGAAGACCAAATTATAAATAAAGGCAAAGACAGTTGTGGATTGGGTGACCCATGAATGCTGAGTGATCCATTCAAGAGGCCCTTCATTATTCAATGTCTGGTTGCCATGGCCTTGACAAATCTACCTAATAGCCATTCTCCACTGTACAAAATTTCGGAAAGTTGGGGTTCAAACCAGCTCAAAATGTCGCTTTTCTGGGCCTACATTCATCGCGAACCAATTCCTGCCGGGGTGCACTTATGTCTGGGCTGATCTGGACAGCCCAGATCTTTTTTTTAATTTTTAATTTTTAATTTTAAAAAATGTAAAATGTAGAGTAAAATAATTGTTTGACTGTAATTTTTTTTAAAAAAATAATATTTTAAATAAAAAAAAATTATATCTAAACCATCTAAATTAAATTTGAATGATTCAGATTACTTCTCAAAGAAGTACACACTCAGAAAAATCAGACCCACATTCATCTCATCATCTTTGTCTCTTTTCTTTTTCTTTTGTTTCTAGACCACATATGTGTAGTTTTATTCAAAGCCACTACATAATGCATATGAATTTATATCATATATATATATATATATATATGTAGCACTTATTCCCTTTCTTAATTTCATATTTTCTATTGAGTTTTTCTAAAAATATTTGAATTACATATATCTAATTTGACAACATTATATAGTTAAGAAAGAATATCTCTATTAATTTATATTAATTTTTTGCCGAAGAATTCTATAAAAATTAAAATCTTAAAAGAGCATGTCTTTAAATTTTCTTTGACAAATTTATTTTAATTTATGGAAGGGAAAAAATATAAATAAAACTCTTCCCTACAAAAATGAAAGCTGTGAGCCCTCTGGCGTCTGATGACTTCACATGGAAAATTATGTATAGAATTGGACATGCTAGTGGCCACCAGATATGACCATATAGCCTCTTTTTCTTCTATGGCGAAGAATTGGAATATCCAACCCAAAAAAAAAAAGCTTTTATCCATTGAGGAATAACTAAAAGATTTATTATGCTACTCAAGATTTTTTTGGATCAGATTGTCTAATTCTTAAAAGATTGTGTACTACAATTTCAATACTTGTGAAAGAATAACATCAATCAAAATCATATTTTCAGGTACTAAAGCAGTATAAAAAATATTTAGAGCATCAATTTTTTTAATAAAAAATTACTAATGAGAAAAGAGAAGAAATACACTGAGTGAAAAAGATATCCTCCCAAGTCAAAGATTAAAGAATAATAATAAAAAACAATCCTTGACTCAAAAGAGTTTGCTAGTCCTTAAGCAAATCAACAAAGAAATGTTAGATTTATTGGTCCAGCTTCTTAGTATTCTTAATACTTTTATCCGTGACACTCATAATAGGTACAACCATCCAACTCTTAAAAAAAAAAAAAAATAAGAGAATAAAGTTATATCATTATCATTAGCTTGAGTTTTTGGTACAATAATAGATACTTTATCCAAACTAATACCAATGCGACGTCATTGGGGGTGATTGTTTGATTAAAAGTTCCTGCCTCCTGAGCCGCTGGGCTCTATTCTATTCTTTTGGCTCCCAAAGCCATTGTACTTAATAGCTAATAAAGGCTCCAAATGAGGCAAACAAACCTGATGTTCATGCAAAATGCCAAAAGCAGATCATTTCATATTCGTCAAGCCACTTCCCAAAAAACAGAGGGTTTGTTTTTGAGCTCCAATAACACATCACACAAACATCTAGGGACACAAGGCCTTATTGGGCCTCAGAATCCAAAGTCAGAATCTTATAGAGTTTTTTATTATAAAATTTTTGTAATTTAAAAAAAAATAGAAAATATTAAAAAATAAATAAATTTCATATACACTTCTATTTTTTATATCACTTCCTCTCCAAAAGTTATAAAAAATTTACAATAAAAAAACTCTAAAAAATTTTTGCACATCTAGAGTATATCATTGTATTAATTTTCTTAAATATTGTAATCTAAACAAAATGCTTTCCCCTTCCCCCAGACCGCCCAACCCTCTCCTCCACCTCCTTACTATTGAGATTTTTTTAATTTTTTTTATGTAATTTTGTATTTTAAAGATAAGTGATCTTTTTTTTTCTAAGACTAATAATTTCATTTAAATAAGAGATGTTTCTGAAAATACAAATACAACATTATAATATTGATGTTCCATAACATCTTAATTTAAAAAAAAATTCATTAATCTCTCAGTTATATCAAAATCTGAAGGAAAGAAGAAAATTTAATACTTATAATCTGATTAATTGTTTGCTTCTCTTATTATTGATTCTTCAAGTTACAAGAACCAAAAAAAAATAGTCATTTTCAGTTATGAATATCATAAAAAACAAGTTTATGAATAAGATAAAAGATGAAAGAACATTATGCTCAATATTTATAAATTACAAAAAAGCATGTTGCACACATATACTTTTTAACCAAAAACAGAAAAATTTATGTATATGATTGTTATAACTTTTTTAATTCTCCCATCCCAATAGTTTAATCCTAGCTTCATCCTTGTCTTAAAAGGAACCTTGATCTATCTCAACTTTTTGTGCATGTGAAGTATTAACAAAAAAATTTGAAGTAACGACAAGTATATAATCCCGAAGAATCCAAACCCGAAAATCTCGTATTAAGCAAAGAAAAAACACAAAAGGGCCCTTTTTTTCCCAAAAAAAAAAAAAAAAGCTAATAAGCAAGTCATCAACAACTCTTCAATAAGATTATTATAGAAGTAAATTATTCTAGGAAAAGCTAGTAGTTTGTAAGATTAAAAACTCTGAAATCGGAGCACGATGTAACAGTCATAACAGACAACTGATCAAGTCAAGGAAAAAGTTCAGAAAAAGAAGCATCACCAAATTCAGTGGTGCTCCCAAAACCTCAACCAAGTACCATTGTCGACTTGATATTACAAATGATAACCACACCATTTTTCAAGAACCAAATAGGGCTTTTTGCCTCGTAGATTTTGGGAGGCTTTGAAATATGTAGCAGGTTTCCTTCCTTCTCCATGCTATAATATGAATTATAATAAATCTCCATTTTAACAACAGCACTAACACCATGAAACAATAAATGGTGTGCGTGTGACCATATATACAACTGAGAAGGTGTGTATATATATATATACAAACATATATATATGTATGTATATAAACAAAAAGAATGGGTTTATATCCTCTTCTGCAAGGCAATAAATACTACAACGAAGATAGGAGAAATAAGAAAGAGAATATAGGGCAGAACTTGATTTATAGCACTTTCTTGCACTTTAACATCTTCTAAAAGGTAGTTAGATTTGTTTTCTATAAATGCGTCAAAATAATTCTGGTAGCCTGTGTTCTTGAATAAAGATGGAGATCCTGTTGTCACCTTCATCATTTCCATAGCCTGACAGGGTTTAAAGTTTTAACCCATCATGCATGAAAGCAAGTATAAAAACAAATAAACTTCCGTTTTTGTGAGGGGCTTAGCCAAAGAAGTTAGGTGTGTGTGGTGCGGAAAGGGGGTGCAGAGGAAGTATAATCGAGCTAAGTCAGATCAAGCTTTAGTATACACAAGTTTCTTTATTCAAAATAGACTGATTTTGAACTGTAAAGGAGGGTTGAAAATGGGGATATAATCAAGGCGAGTCATCTGAAGTTTTAGTGTAAGCAAGTTTGTTTATCTACAATAGATTCAAATAAAAAATTGTGATCAAGCTTGTTTACTTAGAAGACATGGCCAAAAACTCCTACTCACATGGGAACTATTTATTTAAAATCTCTAAAGGAGGGTTGAAAATAGAGATATAATCAAGCCAAGTCAACCCAAGTTTTAATATACGCAAGTTCGTTTATTTACAATAGATTCAAATAAAAAATTGTGATCAAGCTTGTTTACTTCAAAGACATTGCCAAAGACTCCCACTCACATGGGAAACTCCATGGGTGTATGAATACCAGGCAATAATGACAGGTCAGGACCTTGTTATTGGATGAATCTTATCACACTCTGATTATTAGAAGCATAGTTTTTGAAACTAGATCAATCATTAGACCTATAAAAGCATTAGGTTAACAAATCATTAGTTCAACCATTTGATCACTAATTAAACCCTTTGAAGAGGTTTTATTAAATTATATATATATATATATATGTTAAAAATCAAATTAGAGAAGTATAATGAAAAATTTAACTAAATAAGGTATAATAAAATTATGCATATTTTCAAATTTTAATTAATTACAAGAAGTTAACTTAATATATGATTATTATTTTTCACTATACGAAAAGTATAATTTTACATCATAAAATTTGAATTTAAAATAAATAAAACTAATTACTTTAGGAAAACAATCTTTGGGAAAAGTAAAGAACTACGTTGTAGTCTCTACAAAAGCAGGGATCTTGAGTGCCAACGGGTAAAACTCAGGACGTAGGTGATGGTTTTGAATGGGCCAGCGTGAAATCAATGAAACGAACAAGTTTCAAATTTCAGAAGGGGGAGGTCAGTCCAGCCATTGTTTCGGACCGGACTGGTAACCAGTTTGTCAGTTTATTGGCCGGATCGGTCAGTCTCATTGGTCAATTTAATCTGATAACACTGATTAGAAAGGCTTTGCAGACAGTTATAGAACAAATTACCAACCAATAATTACCTGAAAGCTGAACACGAACTGTCTTGCTTTCTTGCGCACTTTAGGATTCGGGTGAGATTGAAGTTTTTCATACATAAGTCGAGCCTCATTAGGCCTGTTAATTTATCAAACTAAGTTTAGATGTCTTAAACCACAAAACAAGAGCAAACAATAATGAGCATCAACCTAGCCTTTCCAATGATGAGGCTATTGTTGTCTCAAAATAAATTCCTACATACTTGCTCAAATCTACTAGGACTATTATGGGAGGGGGTAAGGCAATAGAATAGGCAACTCATATTCAATAGATAATATGATATTATGATCAAAACTAGCTGACTTTTGGTAAACAGAAGCAGCAACTAGTGATTCTCAAATTTAATATTCAAAATCTCTAGGGATTTCTTTTTGGTTTTCTTTTTTTGGGGGGGAGGGGGGCATATATTGGAATTTTACTACTATACAGAATGTGTAAAGTAGTCAAAGCCCATCTGACTCATTGCCAAAGCTGCTATTTCATTCTAAACTTCTCGAGTTTTAACAACTCTACCATCTTGTCCCCTCATCAGGCATAAAATCCTGGGTATTGGCATTTCCACCCTCATTGAGGCTCAAATTACACCTCTTTGATGGAAAAGATCTTATTCCTAGAACGAACCCCATCAAGGCCTTGAAAAAACTTATTTAACCCCAAGCTACCAATGCCTGGTTGGGATTGAATTCTGGGGTCAGACCTCTGTATTCCCGATGCGATTTTTGTGTCTTTTTGGTGTTGGGGGCTGTGGTAGAGAAAATTTTCCTTTTGATTAAAATATTCTCGCCTCTACTAAGAGATAACTCACCTCCCTTCTATTATGAAAATATACATGGACTTCCTTTAAAACCTATGAGTTACAACTAAACTGAATCTTGGCTCTGATGTTAATGGATCAGTTGAGGTAGGTTTTCTTTGGGTGGATAAGCATGCTTTGGAGATATATCCTTTGTCACAATGTAGCATTTTGTAGTTAAATAGTAGATTTTGGTGATTGCATGGTAACTTTCTATGCAAAAAGAAACATGAACAGAAAGGAGAGAAGTTATGTAGTAGTTAACAAGGAATATCAAGATAAGTACTCGTTAATGAAGGGTATTTTTGACATAAAAATGAAGCATTAGGTCTGAGACCACCAAAAAACGGAAAGCAAATCTGTTAACATCAGATCTCCTAGAGGAGGAGAGAGTAATTTACGCTATTCTTATTGCAAATTCTGTGCATTGTTACACAAAGCCTTGGTTGTGATAAACTGCCATTTGTTTCAAACTTCGATACAAGATGAACAAACAATTCAATCATACAAATTAGTTCAAATATCATGAACTTGGAGTATCACTATCAAGACAAAAGAGAATAAGATCCTTAGAAGTTTTTAGCCAATGCTTAAACATTTGAATTTTAAATTTATTTAAAAAAAAATTTACACAGGTTCACCAACAAACCATCATCGAGTATTACCAGCATTTCAAACAAGAAGACATTCTGGGTTATGATACCACCAAGGTATAAAATTATATTTGTTCGGATGGGGGCCTAAGAATTCTAAGCAGAGCCTGATTGAGGCAGAAACTTTGGAGATAGCACCATATGGCATATTATTGAAATAATTCAACCTTTTGTCAATTTCAAATGAAGACATAAGGCATATTGGATTAAACACAAATACAACAGAGATTTGAATAACACTGATTCAGTAAATTCAATGGGAAGTTTATATATATCAAGTTTTTTTGCTATACCTGCTGAGGGAGTCTTGACAAATTGACCACTGCAAAGCAGCTAATCCATGCAGCTCACTCTGTAGAGATATAATTAACGTCATTAAATTCCTCCAAACAATACAAGAAGTTTTCTTTTTCAGTGTCTTTGGTAGAATAAATAATTTACATTTAAAAGTTCAAAACTAGCTACTTGGCCATGCTAAGTAAAAGTGGTGTGAAAGTACTAAATTGAATTTTATTCCCTTCTGAATAGTGCAAGAGAATGAACAAAGATATATAGAAGACCAGCCTCTGTTTTCGTACAGCAAAACAGAGTAGACCAGGAAAGGAAAAAATGGCAAAACAAAGAGAGGCATTAAAGGCTATAATAGACAGAAAATAAATACAGATAGGATCAAATAAAATAGAGTCCTATAAAAAAGGAAAGGAAACGTTGGGAGAGACATTGGACAATTTGCTTATGCAATGCCATGGCTGACGCATAAACAGGGGAGCGACTTGGAACAACAGAGATAACCAACACTCCCCCTCAAGCCGGAGCATAGATGTTAATCATTCCCGTCTTGCATCCAAGCTCTTCAACTCTGATTCTAGACAAAGCCTTTGTTAGCACATCTACGACTTGAGTTTTAGTAGGAGTGTAGGAAAGTTCAGTGACTCCAGAGTCGGGTGCTTCTCCTTAATAAAGTGGCGATCAATTTCCACGTGTTTTGTATGATCATGCTGGATTGGGTTTTTTGCAATGCTTATAACAGCCCTGTTATTGTTTTAGACTTTCAGCGGTCCTTGACAATTGATTTTTAGTTCACATAGTAGGTGTTTGAGCCATAATCCTTCACATATACCTTGAGCCGATGCTTAGTATTCAGCTTCGACACTACTTCGAGCCACAACAGATTGCTTTTTGCTTCACCATGTTATAAGATTTCTCCAAACATAAGTACAATAATTGGTAGTTGACCTTCGATCAGTGATTGAGTCAACCCAATCAGCATCACAATATATTTCCACTATCCAACAAGGACTTTCGTGGAAAAAGGTTCACTTACTTGGGACCAACTTAAGCACATTAACGAGGAAGCAAATGTCAGACTGTGTATGGGATAAGTAGATGAGTTTGCCTACTAGTCTTTGAAAGCTTTCGATATCAACAAGAGGGTTTTCTTAAGTGAACTTAAGCTTGTAATTTGCCTCCATAGAGGTGTTGGCAAGTTTGCATCCCAACATCCCTATTTCACTGAGAAGATCAATAGTGTACTTTATTTGGGATATAAGAATGCCCTTGTTTGACCTTGCAACTTCTACACCTAAGAAGTATCTTAGAAAACCAAGATCTTTAGTTTCAAATTCTCTAACTAAGGCCCTTTTGAAATTTTTGATAATTTCTTCTGAGTAGCTCCTGGTGATGATGATATCACCCACATACACAATGAGGATAGCAATTTCACCTTTAAGGGACATTTTTGAGAAAATGGTATGATTAGCTTGCCCTTGAATGTATCCTTGCCTCTTAATTATTTTGGTCAATCTCTCAAACCAAACTCTAAAAGATTGCTTGAGACCGTAGAGTGATTTATGGAGTTTGTAGACTCTCCCATTACTCTCTCTTTCATAGCCAGGAGACATTGAAATATAAACTTCTTCTTCTAAGTCTCCGTTAAGGAATGCATTTTTTATGTCTAATTGATATAGAGGCCAATCGAGATTGGCAACAAGGGATAGAAGTACTTTAGTGGAGTTGAGCTTTATTCTTGATAATCTATCCCTTGTATCTAAGTGAATCCTCTCGCAACAAGTCTCGCTTGTATTTGTTAATGCTCGCATCATAGTTGTATTTTATGTTGAATATCCATTTACATCCCATGAGACGTTTTCATGAGGAAAATCAACAAGCTCCCAAGTTTTTTTTTTTTTTTTAGAGCATTCATTTCCTCTTCAACAACTTTCTTCCAATCCTTGTGGCAAAGAGCTTCATGCATATCCTGAGGAATTTTTTCATTGGAAATGTTATTAGCAAAAGTTTTGTATGCAATAGATAGCTTATCATATGAAACATAGTTTCCAATGGAATGTTAAGTGCATGATCTTTTACCTTTCCATAGGGCAATAGGCCAATCTAAGTCTAGATTTTTAGTGCTTCTTAGACTTGGAGAGATTTCTTGGCGTTGGTCAAGAGATGGTGCATTTTTATTTACCTCATTGCTTGTTGTCCTTCTTGAGTAGGTATGAGGGTAAGCATAATTTTCAACATCAATAACTAAAAGTTGGATGTTTTGCAAAGGTGGGTCATTATTGGGAATCAGAGTATTTTCATTTGGCCAAGAGAGAACATCTTCAAGACCAGCTTCATTGGTGTTATTTCCAAGCTCAATGTCCATGGCTTTGTTGTCCTCAGGTTTAGAAACTACTTTAGTGTTAATGATTTTGTTGCCCTCTGGTTCAAACACTACTATAGATAGTGAAAATGACCAAACACTCCATTCATTAGTAGTGGTCTCCACCTAAATGGAAGTGTTGGCATAGTAAGGTTGTTTTTCAAAAAACATGACATCCATAGAGACAAAGAATTTCCGCAAGGAAGGTAAGTAGCATTTGTAGCCCTTTTTGGATGAGGAATATCCTAGAAATATGGATTTAGTTGCTTTGGGGTCTAGTTTATTTTCATGATGGAGGTGGACAAAAATAGTGCACCCAAAAACTTTCACAGGAAGATAAGAAATGAGATGAGTGGAAGGATAAAGTTTAAGAAGAATGTCACAAGGTATTTGAAAGTTACGGGTCTTAGAGGGCATCCTATTAATGAGACAAGTCGTAGTTGTAACAGCTTCTCTCCAAAATTGGCGAGAAACATTCATGGCAAACATAAGGGCTCTAACTATCTCAAGCAAATGTCTACTCTTACACTCAACTATCCCATTCTGTTAAGGAGTGTGAATGCAAGATGTTCGGTGATGAATGTCGTGAGTGGGAAGGTAATTTCCTAGAGAAGAGTTTACATATTCTCGACTATTATCACTTCTTAAGGCTTTTATATCAATGTGAAATTGGGTTTTAATAAGTTAGTGGACGTTTTTAAATATGGTGAGTACCTTAAATTTTTCTTTTATCAAAAACACCCAAGTGATTCTAGCATGATCATCTACGAAAGTCACAAACCACTTATTTCTTGATATCCCTTGAACCTTAGATGTGCTCCGAACATCACTGTGAATAAGGTGCAAGGATGTGAAGGTTCGTAAGTGTGGGAGGGGTAGTGAGTCTTGGTGTGTTTAGCAAGTTGGCAAGTTTCACAAAAAATGGCAATGATACCTTTATTGAAAAAACTAGGATACATTCCCTTCATGTATTGAAAATTTGGATGTCCTAGTCTATTATGCCATAATATAAGATTAGAATTAGAATAAGTATTCAAGCTCCACTTATTTTTCCTTTTGGTGCTCATGAGGTATAACTCATCCACCTTTTTAGCATTGTCAATCATCCTCTTGGATTCCCAATCCTGAAATTCACAGCCACCATTAAAGAACTTAATCTTGCAATTGCTGTCTTATTAATGGAAAGAAGATTGCATGCAAGTTTAGGCACAAGTAACACATCCTTGAGAACAAGGCTTTCAAATATGATAATATTTCCTATGCCAGTGGCTTTAGTTAAAGTCCCATCAGCAATTTTTACATTTAAGGAAGAGTGACAATAATTAAGATTATCAAAGAGTGTAACATTGTTAGTCATGTGATCCGATGCTTCGGAATCCACAACCCACTGATTTTCAAGAACATTAGCATGAAGAGCAATTGAGAAATTACCTGATTAGGCTATGTTAACAGCCCTAACATTACCCTTTGTGTTTTGTTAGCCAAACAATTTTTGAAGGATCTCAAGTTGTTCACATGAAAAAAGAGTAGAGTCAAAAGATGTTTCACTGCTCACCACATTTCCTCTAATCTCGTTCTTGGATTTTGACTTAAAATTAGTCGATTTCCTATGAATTTTTCAACACTCAAACTTAAGGGTAAATTCTACTGCATAGTTACAAGACCTACAATGTTGTATGAAATTAAATGTTGGGCAATAAAAAGTCAACAAGAAAATAAGTTTAATGTTGCAGAGATGAGAATGTTGCGGTGGATGAATGGACACACTAGACGAGATAGGATTAGAAATGAATGCATTAGAGAGAAGGTGAAAGTCGCACCTATTGTAGAAAAGATTGTAAAATCGAGACTTAGGTAGTTTGGTCATGTGGGGAGAAGACTTATAGAAGCCCCAGTTAGGAGAGTAGATGAGATGGAGAATAGTTCAATAATTAGAGGTAAAGGAAGACCAAGAAAAATTATAGGAGAAATTATTAAGAGAAATTTAGATTTAAATGATTTGTCTAAAAATATGAGTTATGATAGGGGGTTTATGGCGTAGATTGATCCATGTAGCCAACCCTACTTAGTAGGAAAAGGCTTTGTTATTGTTGTTGTTGTTGTTGTTGTGATCCTTTGTTTGATCTAGTTTATGACAATTATCACACATTGGACGAGATTGTTGGCTAAGATTTTTCTGAATTCTACCATCTGAGTGAGGAAGTTGTTGCCAGGTGTTACTTCGGACAGTAAGTGCAGACATGTTAGAGGTAGCAACAGATTGTGAGCCTCGAGTGAGTTTCTAGCAACTCTCTTCATGTCTAATTTCTGAAACTGTATCATGGAGGCCAAGTAAGGGCGGGTGCTCATTATTCTACCTCTAAGGTCCTCAAAGGTAGAATTCAACCCTATTAAAAACTTATATAGACTCGTTCCTCCCCTATGATCCTTTTGAACAAAAGCGCATCAAAGGTAATAGACGATAGAAAAGTCTCATACACGTCTAGTAGTTGTCAATGGCAATGTAAAACATTGTAGTATTGAGTCACATTCAAATCACCTAGGCTAAAATCATGAAAAAACATTTTGATTTCAATTAAAACATTAATGTTTTCTCTAGTGGAACAAGTATCCCTTACTAGCCCCCACATTTCACCAGCAGTTTTACATATAATAAAGTTTTCACCTACTTTAAGTGTCATTGAGTTAATCAACCAAGACATTATCATGTGATTTTCAGCATCCCATATGAACCATTTAGGATCACTAGGTTCAAGTATAGTAACATTACCTGTGAGGTAAGCTGCTTTCCCTTTACCTCTAACATACGTCATATCTAACAATGACCATTGAAGACAATTGGACCCATTTAGTTTGTGTCCCATTATCATAACAAGTGAAGCTTCCGCAGAAGGGGGATTGATCGAGATAATGGACCCATGACTGGTCTGGGTTCCTGGGTTGAGAATGGACCCAGTTGCACAGTTCTATGTAGCCATGGGATGTGCCTTATCATAGGAGACAAACCTTCTTGAGTTTCCGAGTTGAAGGCATTGTATATGCCAAATTTGACAGGAGGATAAGGCATTTTGCTCTGATACCATGTAAAAGTACTGAACTGAATTTTATTCCCTTCTGAATAGTACAAGAGAATGAACAAAAATATATAGAAGACCAGCCTCTGTTTTTGTACAGCAAAACAGAGTAGACCAGGAAAGGAAAAAACAGCAAAATAAAGAGAGGAATTAAAGGCTACAACGAGCAGAAAATAAATACAAATAGGATCAAATAAAATAGAGTCCTAAAAAGGGAAAGGAAACATTGGGAGAGACGTTGGACAATTCACTAGTGCAACACCATGACTAACGCATGAACAGGAGTGCGACTTGGAACAACAGAGATAACCAACAAGGGGTAATGGAAATAAAAATGCAGTTGAAATTGCCCTTTTTCTTTAACAATGCATAAGAAAAGGTCATTTCATACCATTGGTTCCTGTATACACCTTCAACAAGGGCTTTAGTAGACAAAGAGGGAGTTTTTTCTTTCTTTCTTTCTTTCTTTCTTTCTTTCCTTTTTATAGAACAAAGAGGGGGATTAAGTTAACTACTTAACAAAAAGATAAATTGGACTTCTTTCACTTTTGGTAAGTAGTATACATAAAAGCAATTACCTGGAAAGTTAATTTTTCCATAACCTTTTCATAGTAAGGCAATGCTTCCTTCAGCTTTCCCACATTCATAAATGAGTCACCATCTTTCAATGCCTATGAACATTATATGTTACTAGAATAATTACGCTAGTAAGTCATAATAAGCAACTTAACAAGAGGCAAATAAATAAACAATCAAAAGAACAATAAGATGAAACTTAGTAATATTTTGTTGCAAAGCAAAATTTGGACATCATAAAATATCCTATTTGATTCTGATTCTCATCATGTATTCCTCTCTCTCTCTCTCTCTCTCTCTCTCTCATAGAATAAGCAACTTAAGAAGAGGTAAATAAATAACCAATCAAAAGACTAACAAGACGAAACTCAGTAATAGTTTGTTGCAAAGCAAAGTTTATCCTATTTGATTCTGATTCTCATCATGCATTCCTCTCTCTCTGGTAGATGCAAATCATCATAGCCACTCAAAGTAGTTGGCAATAGCTAAAACCAAAATCAGAAGTTCTATAGTTGAGATCAAACAGTGGTGCTGTCAAGTTTGGGCAGTACATCTTATATTCATATGAGACCCAGATCTTAGCCCAAAAACAAAATGATAATAACATTACTGCCCAGCAATTAGAACATTCATGATTAAATATATTACACATGATTAGCACTCTATATATTTTTTTAAACAAAACATGAGGAGGATTTGCAGCTCTATTAAGAGTTTAAGAACTATTAATGTTATTATCAAGATTGAATAAAGCAAATTAGAATCCAGAAGAAACAGATCTTGTTAATATGAATTGACAGTTTCAAGTAGCACGATTTTCCAAAGGCAAACAATTTCATATTGACCTATGGTATAATCCCAGTGCACCTCCCTTTAAACAAGCAAGCAAACCAGGCTTAAACATGAGACTTAATGTTTTTCAATAGTTCTTCAGGCACTCAGGTGTTCACAATCAGAAAGATAAGCTCTCCCTCTTCTGACTTATATTATGATACAATCTGCATATTTCCACTTCTTAACAAGGAATGCATTCCATTCTTCCAGTGACCGGATTTCAATATAGAATCAGAATCAGAATACATAAGAACAGAGCTTCAGGAATGTTTGAAATCATATTGACACAATTTTCTTCAAACTATCTAACAAACAAAGTCTGCATCTTATTTTTTTAAAAGCCAAGAAACTTACACCCATTCAGCCATTAATATTTAATATGAAATCGAAGAGATTCAACAAGACGCAAACTAACCTTAGAAAAAGAAACTGATGCTTAATGGAAGGAGACAAGAGTTGAAATATTTTAGATATACTTACCTCCTCACACTCAGATTTTAGCTTTGGGTCAATATTTAACCCAATTTTCTTCTTGTAGGCCGCAAGTAACTGTTTTGTTCGTGCTTCTTTAGCAGCCTTTTCTTCTGCAGTCTCTAGGACCTCTCCGGGTCGTATCACTCTTCCGCCACCAAACTGAAACAACCAAAAATTTAAAAACAAAAAACAAAAACACACACACACACACACACACACAAAGATATTTAAAAAAAAAGGAGGGCAAGTTGTGAAATATAAGTCCTGACTCCTGAACAAGTGGGCTGCGTGTGAGCAGATTAAAAAATTGCTAAATTGCACAGCTCGGTATCAAACATTATATACTGTTTTTGAAATATTGCTGGGTCTAGGAAAGACACCCCAAGTAGAAACTTTTGGCTTGTAAAGTTCTGATTCATTTTCCTCAGTCTGTTCAGGCTTGGGAGCTGTTGTTGCAGCATCAAAGTTGCTCGTGTCCCCAACAAGCAGCTCCACCTCAGGCAAATCACTGCTTGAGAAGGGGTCAGAAATGGGAACCAATCCAGGTGGCAGTCCCCTGGTCTTCTTCTTATCCGCAAATTCAAGTCCCATAAAATCCATTTTCGAAATTGAAAGTTGTCCCTTCTTACCAACAGTACTGTCCACAGTATCATTTTGTGAAGATCCCTCACTCCCTCCCTCCAATCCTAAGAATCAATTCAAATACACATTTTAGCGCAAACTGCATACTAAGAAACACATAATTTTGCAGTTTTCACCATGTACTGATTAAAATACATCAGTGCGAGAACTCTCCATTAAAACGACTGCTTCGCACAAGATATGCCGGTAGAATTACCTTGAATTGTTTCATTTTCACCAATACTCTCCACAAACCCTTTATTGTCCTTATACTTCTTGGCTTTCTCCATTGCAATCTTCACAGACATTGGCACTTCCTTTTGTCCACCATCAACAACATTCTGACCGAAACCCGGCCCGTCATTCCCGTTGGCATTTTCAACGGAATTCGCAGCAGCGTTTTGCTCGAGTTTCGAATTGGACTTCGATTTTAGCGATTCTCTGTAAGCCTTGGCTTTGCTGAATGCGAGCTTCACAGGATCAACTGGGCCCCGCTGAGCTTCGGGCGTGGTTTCTGAAGATTCAGCATTGTCAGGGTTAAGGGCACACAAAACTTTGATAGGCTTAATGGGGGAAGCCACCATCTGTAGGTTTGGGAAGGAGAGAAGACAGGGTTTTGTGGGGGAGATGATGCTCAATGAAGAGAACCATGAAGGCTGTAAAGAAGCCATAATTGAGGTTGGTGAGAGAACTACCAGGGATTTGAGAGGGTGTTTGGAAGGTGAGAAAGGGATGAAACCATTTCAGAGATGGAACTGAAGAAAGGGTCTGGCTTTAGCAACTGCTTACTACTTTCTGGTTAGATGAGGCAATAACGGACGGTTCTCAAATCCCCTCGTGTGCTTGTCCTTTAAAAAATAAATAAATAAATAAAATTTTCACTTTGTGAGTAATTAGACCTCCATGTCGTGGCAACCCTCGTGTTGGGGTCCAACGTGAGGGGATCCAAACTCTCGGTTCTCTCTGCTTTCCTCCCAGTTTGGTTATCATGATCACTCGTGAGTTGATTTTTTGATTTTAATGAATATAAGTTTTTATTTAAAAAATATGTTAACTTATTTATAAATTTAAATTTAATACAAAATTAGTTTAATTTATTTTGACTCAAATAAATTCAGTTAACTTAACGTGTTTTGAATCAAATTTAACGAATTCTCATATAATTAAGTTAAATTAAGTTTAAAAAAAATAAAAAATTTTAAATCTAATACAATCCATTAAAAAAATTTTAAAAATAATATTTATATATAAATTTTATTAGAATTTTTATATTGCAAAATATGAATTATATAATATAAATAATTTTTTTAAAAAAATTAGTATAATTTAAAATGTATTTAAATGAATTTATATTTATATATTATATTTTATATATAATTATTTACAAATATAAACTCTTATAAGTTTACGACACAAGTCTATGTTACAAATTTATCTCTTCTTTATGAACTTATTTAAATTCACAAATTTGACAACCTTGATTATGTTTGTGTGGAGTCATGTATTTTCTCATTAATAAATATAAAAGATAAAAATATATTTTCAATGATTTAACTTTATTTTAAATTTTAAATTTTAAATTTTATTTTTTAATTTTATTTAATTTTAGTTTAATTTTTTAATTTTATATAAGATTTCACTTGTATCCATTATCTTTATTTACTTGTTATTTAATTATTTAATTTAAAAATGCACACAAATCGAGTGAAGCTAGGTATTTGCTTAGTCTAATGCTCGACTTGACTTAGAAAGGTTTGGTTTATGATTGGGGTTGGTTGATAAAAATTTAAAAAATAAAATTTTTATATAAATTTTTATAAAATTATACATCATTCTTATAAAAAATAAAATTCTTATAAAAATCTTTATAAAATTATATATTATCCTTAAAAAATAATATTTTTATATAAATATTTAAAATTAATTATTTTAAAATAATATATGAATAAATTAGGTCAAAATAATCTAATAAAAAATGATTTGGCCCAATTCAGACAAAATAATCATTTTTGAGCCCAACCTAATTTAATAAAAAATGATTGAGTTAGTTATGTCACTAGGTTCTATATGCTCCTCTTACTTTAACTTTGCTTTTGGTTTTATTTTTATCTGTTAATTTTATTTTATTTCAATTTAATCTTTTAAATTTCAAAAACTGCTCAAATATTTTTACCTCCATACACCATCAAATTAAAATACTTAATAGAAAAGTCTTATGTAGATTCAACCTTTCTACCAAATAACTTGATAGCATTATAGAGAAAGAAAAATTTGATTGATTTTTGTAAATTAAAAAGTCCAACTTAAAACAAAATGAAACTAAGCAATTGAAAGTAAAACTTAAAGTGAAATTAAAGGATTATAATAGAATAAAATAAAATAAAAGAATGAAAATGAAACTTAAAGTAAAGTAAAGGGACAAAATTAGAATAAAATAAATCTAAAAAGTGAAAGTAAAATTTAATATAAAGCTATAGGATGAAAAATATATTTAACCTAAAATAAAATTTAAAAGATTTAAAACATAATAATTTATCCTATACAAATTGCAATTGAGGGAGAGTCTTACGAGTCCGGATCTCCGATCATGTAGAGGACTATGCAAGGGATGTTGCGCAGGCAAAACGTGCAATAAGAGATGTTTTGTTTTTTTTTTTTTAACACAAGCACTGCACAGTAGTAAATACATAGTCGAATCTTATATATGTAATAGATATTTTAGCACCTAGATTAAATCAGCCTCATGTATAGATTTTACACGCTTATTAAATAAACTTGAATTTTAGTTAGAATGGCGCATTACAAATTTGAATACCTTTGTAATTATTGAATAGGTATCACTTTGTTATTTTCATATTTCTCATTTTTATTTAAGGGATTCTAAAGGTTAATGAAATATAGGAAATTAATGAGAATTCTTGCTCTTTACAACAGAAATGTAGGAATATTGGCCTCTGATTGTGATTGATAATATTATTAGGAAGAGAGTTATGCAAATATCATTACTATTTTTGTTATATTTACTTTATATTAACACTATAAACTTCTATTTTAAAGGTATCACTATAATCTCACTTCTAAGTTGAACAAAATTTTTTTTTACGAAGATAGAAGTTATATCAGAGATTTGCAATTTTGTGTGGGCTCTAATGTGTCTTGAATCACATGGTGTATTGGACGTATTTGGTTCATCCTTCTTATTGACAATTAACATGCGGTTTAACTTTGTCAAAAGCTATTTGCTAAGGACGTCCAATAGCTTACTTATCATTTCTGAGATTCAATTAGGCTAATTCAAAACATGAACTGTATATGTTCCATATAAGGAAAAAGAAATGGTAGAATGTTGGTTATGATATTTTACTACTTTTACATTTATACTTTCAAAGGAGAATATTGGTTTTGGACATTTGGTAAGTTTTGAAGTTTTTTTTTTGGCATGATATATGTAATAATCCAAAATTTTAACTTCAAATAAGTTCCTAATAATTAAAAACGTGGTATTAAAATAAGAAATAGTACTCATTAATACAATAAAAATTATTAGAGGTAGAGAATATTGACTGATTAATTTTTTTAAAAAAATTATTGAGCTTCAAAATGATTGAAAAAAGCCACTCTAGTATCTGCCTTGTATCCAATAATTTATTTTTTGAAACTTCCAAATTAGTGAACACATAAAATTTTCTCTGAATTAGGATCTTTATAGTAGCACGGATTATTTCAAAAAGTGTTGTAACAAATTTGAACCTTTTTTTTGGGTCAAAATGACATATATTTAAAATTTTCGAAATGTAAGTTTTTTTCACACTTAAATTTCTTATCCTTTCAATTATAATTTTTAAGTATCTTACATTATTATTTTACCCTAAAAAAAAAAATGCTTGTAAAACGTTACCGCACCCCTTGCAGAAGTCTATATAAGGGATCCCGATGCATTTTCTCCACTTTCGCGCTCAAAACAATTATTCATGTATCTTATTTTAATCTTGATAGAAAAATATTTAATGTCCATTTTCTTTTCTTTCATTCTCTTCAAGCACCATTTTCTTCCACGGTTTGCAACTATGTTTTCATTTCCTCTCCCTCACAATGCAACATTGGTTATTTCCACCCCCCAACATTGTGTGCCACAGCTACCAACATACCTGCCAAACACTACCACCCCTAACTAGTCATGACTTGAAAGATCATGGAGGTTCAAAAATTCAGCCATTAACGCAATCAAGGTGAGCTCCTTCCTCCTCCTTTATTTTCTTGTCCTCCTCTCCTTCCATCTTCTCCCTCTGATGGTGGATTTTGAGCAGTTGAACCTCTCCTCCTTTTGGGTGGTCATGGGCCACACCAAAAGAAGGGAGAATCATGGAATTTGAAGTTTTAGGTGAGTGTTTTGGAAGCTATCCACATTTCCAACCATTAATTTTTTAGCTTTTTGAGATAATTTTTATGCTCAATTTAAAATTTGAAATCTTGATTTGAAAATTCTAGATTTAAAGTTAGTAGTGAGAATAAGAAATGTAAACTAAATTTGTCGCTTTTGGCATTAGAGAGTGTATTTGGCTACCTTGAAAATATTAAATGTCAATTGAATGGCTAAGGTGTTGATTGCACATTAAATATGATTTTAGTAACTCCAAAGATATCTCTTAAATTAACGTTTTGCTTTAAACTAATAGAAGAAGGGACCACCGTCATTGGTCCTTGTCGTATCGATAAGTGTATCATAAATGACATAGTGCCTTCCACTCATCCTGTTTCCCTTCACTCAACCATTTCCTTTATTTTGCATGGATTGCTTAATTTACCTAAATTGTCTCCATTATGTTTTAATAAAATTTATATGAACAATATTATTCCTTTTTCCTACTATTGTCTAATCGTGCTTTCAAGAGATTCTTACTCTAATGTCATATAAGGGAAACAAATCCTTGTTTTTTTGAATTTTCAGTTGCTGTAAGTGGATAAGTCGTGGCTGTGATACTTAATTTCCATGAATTATCGTAAACATGTGCATATAAACTATAATTGCAAGACAAATTGTCAAGTGGTGAATTTTCTACATTTTATTTATTTCTTCTAATTTCTCTTTTCCAATAACATTTTCTTAAATTTTATTTGTTATTTATTCCATTTTATTGGTTTTACTTTAATTGATTTGTATAATTGATTTAATAGTTTATTTATAATTGTATCCTTCATTTATTCTTCTAGTTTATCATGTATTTATTTGATTTAAAAGTGATAAATAGGAATTTGGTTAGAATCCCATACCCATTCGTGAGAGCAACATTCTAAGTGTACTTAGTTGTAATAAAGTGTGGGGATACGGTAAAACATGACAAAGTGTGGTGGCACCATAATATATGACAAAATGTAATAGCAGAGTGTGATGTGATATGATATAATATATATATATATATATATATATATATATATATATATATATATATATATATATATATATATAATGTGGTTCTCTCACGTCGTGTGTGTTCGATAATAGTTTTTAATTTTTAAAAGATCTTTACTTTGATTTTTTATTTATTCGAAATGATTTTATTTGGTAAACACATTTTAAACTATTATGTCACTTCATTGGGCATTATATCAAATGGCTTTTGGGCTGTGTAGAAAAAACATTGTGATGTTTTAGGCCTTGCCATAACTATTTTGTATTGTCTATGTTTTTACAAAAGTGTTATTACTAAATAAATAGTTGTTTGTATGATTTGGAAAACATTAGTTTTTTAAGAGAATTTCCATTAAATTTTTAACAACCTCCAATTAACTTGTGTGAAATGAAATATGTGGTTTATCTACCTTCAAAGTTTGGTGTAATTTTTGTATTTTCTTCATCATCATAAGGTATGTGTCCCTTTACACTCCGTTTGATTTAACGAAGGAAAGAGGAGGGGAGAAGAAGGGATTTAATGAATTCTATTTGGTTGGAAGGAAAGGGAAAGGAGGAAAGGAAAGATTATTGTTTGGTTCAGGAGGAGAGATAATTATATTTGGACAAATTTACATTTATATTATTGTTATTTTATTTTTTATAAAAAAAGTTATTTATATTAATATTTTTTAAAAAAATTATGAATTCCAATTTTTTTATTTTTTATTTTTGATAAAAAATCTTAATTTTTATTGAATATTAATATATTAAAATATTAAAAAATTAAAGGACAATAAAAATAAATTATAATTTAAAAATACCCCTCCCCTCTCTTCTAATTTTGTCTAACCAAACATCTTATCTCCCTCTCTTTCTCTTCCTTCCAAAAATCCCCAACCAAACATACTCTTAGTCTTGTTAAACTAAGCTAATTTTAACTTGATTTAATTTATACTTTGATCACAATCAAGAGTTTTCAGTCGTGGCAAAGTTCAATATATTTTAATTTTTATTTTAGCATGACTTTGATCTTTTCAAATTTATTATCCAATATTTCAACTACAGTTTTAGGTGCCATTTAAGTGTTGTTTATTAATAAAAAAGTTTTTATATTTATGATTTCTATATAATTTTGTGTTAGTAGATGGTATTATATTTATTTGCTTATACTTGCTCTTTATAAATACTATTATTTGTCCATCACTATTAAACAATAATATGATATAATTGAGGTTCACCTACCTTTACATTTTTGGTTGAAGCCTTTCAAAGAGTTATTTTATTGAATTTATAAATATGTTATATACTCAAATGTCCATTTAATTTTTTGTTGCAGTTACTTTTTCGGATATTCTCTTTAGAAAGGTACATATCTCGCCCTAGTTTCTAGTTTCTAGACTTATGCGATGCATAGGACGCTTTAGGAAAATGCTCATTTGTACAAATATTATTTGTCAAATAATATAACAATTTTATCTGCACATTTTATTAATATAATAATAAATATATAAGATTGAAGAAAGTAATATGATATTGAACATTAAAACGGAGCGCTTGAAAATAGATTATAAACATGTTTTTTTAAATTGAAAACCTCTTTGTACAAAACATTAACAGTGCTTTTTATAGATTCTCTTCCTTGTCAAGACTAAATATCTTTAATCCACTTTTGCTTCATAATCTTGACATTAAGACATAAATAAATACATATAACTTTTTTGTTACACTAAAAGGACTAATAAAAATTCAATTGATTTCCTAAATTATATTATATTACTTCCAATCTCATATGTAAAAAACAAATAACTAACTCACAAGAATTAAAAAAATTAATTAAAAGTAATTAATTTTCTTAATTTTGTTTTAAATAAAAATTATTTTTTAAGAATGTCTCTATTTAATGTGTATTTTTTTTTAAATTAATGACAACTATTATTTATAATTTGAAAGACTCATTTAGTGGAGGATATAATTAAAATACTGTAATTAATATATTAAATACTAGTGATTTATTTATTATATTTTAGATTAAATCAAACTCTAAAAAAATCTCTTATATATAAAACTAGACATAGTAATAAATAAATACTTGGCATATAATGTTTTGGACATGTTGAAACTTTTCAAGTGTAACTAGGTTGCATATATGAAGATCTAATATATGGGCGCCTGTATTCTCAATGCATTCAATAATTATGAATGAAACAATTTTTATCTACTATATAGATTGGCTGCGTATTTTTTTCTTTGTGGCACCATTATTACTTTTGCAATACAGCTCCGGAAGATTTTATTTTAGTAATCACACAACTTAATATTAAAATCCAAATTAATTTTAAAGCATGCCCCTTGCTATGTACGTTTAAATGCCGCTCGGGAAGGACAATTTCCATAGTTTTTTTTTTTGGCCCACTTTTTAATAAGTAAATTAAATAATTGATTAATACATAGAATTATTAGAATAAAAATTGAAAATAAAAATATAATTTTTTAAATAAAAAATAATTCTTGTATCTCTATTTAAAAATAATAATTATAAAAATATAATAAACATTATATATAAACCTCATTTGATATGCAAATTTCTTACTAATAGAAATGAAAATGGAAAGATGAATGGAATATAATGAAAAATATATATATATTTGATATGAATAAAAGAGAAATGGATTATATTTAAATTTGTTTGTTTAGTAGGATGAAATAAGAATTGAATGGAAAGTAATAGACGATAAAAGACCAAAATACCCTTGTTCAGAAAAAAAAAAAAAAGATTTCATGTCACATTAAGCATTAATATATGATAGTCGCATTCATTGTTTTATTTGTATAATTAATTTTATAAGTGATATAGTTTATTATATTTTTATTTTATTTCTTATTATTTATTTTTTTTGTAAACATTTTGAATTATTATTGAAGGCAATCAAATTTAAAAATAATTATTTTATGCTTGAGGAAAAAATTGAAAAAAAATAAAGAAAAAAATAAAGAAAGGTAAACAAGTATTAAAAAAAACATCTACCAAGTTTCGACTGTATTGTGTTCTGACTTTTTTTTTGCCGAACACATTTTAACTATAATGCAGTTGCATTGTAGTCAGAACTCGTCTTACTGTTGTTTGATCAGTCATGTTTTGATTGTAATGTAATCAAAATAGATATTTTGACTAAAACTTGGTTAGAATTTTTCAACTGAATTTTAGTTGAAAATTTTTAAAAAAAGTATTTGAATTAATTTTTTTAATTTTAAATGCATGTTTTCTTTCAATATGAGATTTTATATTAATCTTATTCAAGAATAATTTTTTATTATTATTTGAACATTTTTTTTGAATTGGTTTCCACTTTTTTATTTGGTTATTTGGCTTTATTTTTTTTAAAAAAATTGAAATATAATTTTTATAAGTTTGTTCTTCTTTTCATAAAGTCATTATTTTTATTTGTTAGGTAATTTTTTTAAGAAATTCACTTTGATTTTTTTTATGTTAATATTATTAGTCTTTCATTTTTTTTATAAGACTGATTACTTTTTAATAACAAATAAATTTTATATGATAATAACATTATAGTGTTAACCAAGTTAAAAACACATATTATGAATGAGAAAGAAGGGTAAAAAAGTCATTATTAATGGCATAATAAAAAAAGGTGCTGAATAGAAAAAAAAAATACACAATATATATACTTTTCATATCGGATTCTATTTCCTATGATGAATGCATACCAAACACATTTTAATAATAGATTCCATTTCATTTTTAGTTTTTATTATCGTGCCAAACGGGGCTATAAAGTTAAAAAAAAGGAATCCCTCTCTAACCATTATACCTCTGGGGCTGTAAGACTTTAACATGTTTAGCTGTATTTGAGAATTTAGTTATCCTTTATGGGGTACAATTTCTTAATCAAAAGAAGTCAATGAGCATTGAGTAGGCCAGCATATAAGCTAGATGAGTAATTATTATTACTAAAACTAGGCCAAGTGCTATCATTTTGTTGTAAAATTGGGTTGCTATATAGCAACGAAGCATGGGTATGGCTATTTTAGTGATGTACCCTATTAGATACATATCCAATATAAATACGCGCACTGTACGGGTACAAACATATCTGAGACGTTTCTTTGCACTGGTAAGTTTCAAAATGGCTAAGAAATAGTTGCAAAACTTTTTAGCCTAAATGATGTTGTTTTTTGTAGCATTTAACCCACGTCTCACCTATCCTTCGAAAGCCCTTTGCTGTGCTTCTGCATTTGTGCTTCGCTATGTGTCATCTTCTCTTCCGTGATGTGTTGTCTTCTCTGGTGAAGCTTTGGTTCCTCCGTTGTGTTCTTCGGCCAGTGGTAGGTCAGGCACGTAGTTCTTCTTCAGATTTCTATTTTCATCACTCTATTGAAATAGGTTCAATTGAGGTTGATGGACTCAATCTTAATGGGTCTCGAGTTCTCAAGACCAATAGTGGGAAGAAAAGGGATAAAACAAAGAAAAAAGTGATAGGGTAGCCTTTGGTGTCTAAGATAACTAACTTTCGCATGATAAGATTTGAGTGGGTGAGTTTTGGAGTGAGAAGGGCACTGGGTCATCAACTAAGTTTTTAGGCAGTGCTACGGTGGGAGAAGATGAGGAAAAAAATATCAGTGGAATTTGGGAGAGACTCTGCCTCTCAAAAGTCAGAGACCTATTTATGTTTTTCTTGTGTTTTCACTAGCCTTGTAAGATGGTTTGTCAATGAAACATGACTCGTGTTATTTGCTTATTTTTTGTTTTTGTTTTTTTTGTGGAAAAAGTTGCCAAGAGTCAGTTTTCTTTCAATTGATATTTATCATTGACCAGCCGCAATTATTGAATTAAGAGTAAATGGAGTCTTCCATTTTTGAAAATACACCCCCAATGACTTGGTCCCTAAATTTTTCTCCTATGACCAAAAGGTACATCTATTTTTGAGTTAAATGCAAAATTTTAGAAGTTGAATATATATATATTAATGTGTTAGATTATTAAATATATAAAAACTTATTTTCGTACCCATACCTTAAAATTTTAAAAATTATTGTATCTCACATATCGTATCATATCATATCCGATGTGTATATCTGTATTAGTACTTCTTAGCTATACAATATAATAACATTATGTTGCAAGCTATTGAAAACTATCTGTTTATATTATGAATTTTACATTTTTGACAAAAAACATTCAATATGTATTTGATATTTTTTTATTATTATTTATGATTTTTTAAAAAATTTTTACTGTTATTTATAATTAAAAAAGTATTTGATGATTAAAAATATGTGTATGTTATTTTTTTAGATTCAATCATAATACTTTTTTTATTAATTAATAAAATCTTCCTTTAGTTAGTAAAAGCTACACAAAATAAATTATAATACCCAAGATTTTTGAAGAAAATGATTATCACAATTCTAAAAATTAGGAGAAACATACTTTGGTCGATAATGATTTGCTTCAAAGTGACGTGGAGTGCATAACAAAAAAATTTGAGCTAATTGAACCGTTAGAAATTGAAAAAGTCAAAATCTTTGACTTTTAGAATTTTTTAACTTCTAAAACATTCTTATTTTAAGGGGTTTCTTAATTTTAAAGATTTTTGTTTTGTTATTATTATGTGTTTTTTGTTTTAAAAATATTTCTTATTTTATGGCATTATTTTATTTTCTTTTTAATTAAGAGTTATTTATTTATTTATTAGAGTTTACTAGAGTTTTCTAACTTCTATATAATTATCATATATATTGATTTGCAAAGGACTTTAATCAATAGACAAATTATTTAGTGAACTTTTATTTTTGTCTCCATTTTACCATAAGCAAATGTGTTCAATCTTTTTTTGCATGTTTTTGCTGTGTCACAAAGAAATTTAATTATAGATGAGAAATCTCTTAGAACTTGGTTTTTCTCTCATCACCCTTGGGTTTGACAGATGATTTTTTTATGGAAAAAAAAAAATTCTAGTGATAGATTGAGAGAGGACTATTTTCTTAATAGGTTTATATACATAAACACTCGATCAATGTGTGGTTTATTTTGTAACCACTTGACCTTGTTTGATCAATAGGATATTAGCATTTGATATTATTAAACCATAATCATATTTTAAATAATATATATTTATAAAATCACATGGCCACCAATTTTTTTTTTTTAACTTACATTTCTCCCATTTGGTGCATGTGACATTATTCAACTTTATGTGTTTTTTTTTTCAATTTTTTGTGAATCAACGTCATGGTTTAATAATAAAACATAAAGTGCAAAATACAAGTCAAATCCTTCTTAAATTCATCAAATCATAAATTATTATTAAGCACAAATTTATAAGGATCATGGCGGTTGTATGTCATTAATTCAACATTATCCCTTCCATGTATCACATTATTAGTTCTATATGTAATATAATTAGTAATGAGAAATATCATAATGGTCAAACGATAACATGTTTATCAGAGCCAGATCCTGTTCATGCTTTCATATTTCATTCATGTATATATATTAGTATAACAAAACTGGATGCATAAATATATTAGAAACAATGCTTAAAAGAGCTGAAAATGTCAAATACATAAATAGTATAAGAACGATAATCTAACATCAACAATGGTTTTTAATAATGCCCATTCTTTTGACATGTTTATTAAATGTCTTTGGTGGCAACCCTTTAATTAACGTGTTATTAATGTATTCAATTGACACTTTTTGTTTCTAAACTTTTTTTAGCAGTAAAGAACTTCAATTTTATGTGTTCAGAACCCTTTTAATATTTATTATTTTTTAGAAAAGGATAATGATATGGCATTATTACAATAAATTTTTAATGGTTTATTACAATAAATTTTTAAAGTATGCCATAAATTCAGCTTAACAATGATAGATTGTTTCCTAGTTTTTCATCTTGAATATCTTCAAAACTTATTTTTTTTGGGGCTAGCTTTTTAAAGCTTTATTAATATACACTTTATAAGATAAGCCTAACAATTCTTATGATTTATTATAAAATAACTTAATTCTGATGTCATAGGATGTCTTACCCATATATTTCATTTAAAAATTCTTAAAGAATTATTATTTTCATGTAATAAGCTAAGATCATTCGTAATAAGTAAGATCTCATTTATATATAGAATTAGAATTATAAACTTGTTCTCACATACTTTTATATATATATATATATATACACACACCAATTAAAGGTGTATTTTTTAAATGCAAAGGAAGTGATAATAATGTTAAACTTAAATACTATTGTCAATAAACTTATTTAAGTTTATATATTAATACTTTAAATTTATACACCATGCATTTCCTTTCCATCAATTGAAAAGTGGATAGATTAGTCCACATGAATTTCTTTCTCTAAAATTTCATTTAGAAAAGCAACTTTGGCAAACACTTATTATATTTTTTATTAAAAGGATTATAACAAACTTTTTCGTTCAACAATTCATGTTTTCATTGTTTTTGGTATATCTTTTGTTTGCGTTGTTTTTTCTATTAAGATCATGCCGACACTTGGTATTTGTAAATTACATGTGCTTTTGATTTTATTTATCTAACAAAGGGATTCTTATTTTTGTGCTTGATACTTTTTGTTTAAATAGTTTCTTTTTGATAATTTTTAAAAGAAAAAACTAATTTTTAGAAGTAAATGTTCTAAAGGGTTATTGTAATTGTCATAAATATAAATTATTTTCTTTCTAGTAATTTTAACTATTATTCCTTTTTATGTAAATTTCTACTAATCAGATCATATTTTTTGGGCCAAGGGTCTAACTACAATCTATTTAAGAAAAAAACAAATTCATAGCAAGACCATTAATTTCCTAATAGTGACATTCATTTATACAACTACTTTTCTACACAATAAAATACAAAAGTTCTTTGGTTCCCAAATCTTAACAAAATACCAAAAGAAAAATTGCATTTCAAAGTGTTCTTAGTCGAACCACCTTGTTCAAAATTCATATAATCATTTATTTTTTATAAAAAAAAGTTAAATGAATTTTTTTGGTCAATAATAGTGTGGAAAATGAAAAAAAAGAAGAAGCTTGTTTCACATACAAGCCGTTTTGTATTACAAACTGGGCTTCCTCAATGGATTCGAACTTCAACGCGACCCGATCCAACGATGAAGGGTTTTCTGAATTTGACTGGGACAATAAATAAAGGTAGGGTTTTTGGGGGTCTTGGTATAAAAGGAAGTCCTTATCTTCTCGTACTGTTAGGTCTTCCGTTTCCGGTCTGCGAAGTGGGGTTCCCTCTTGCTTGAGACCGCGAAGTAAAGAGAATCAGGGAAGGTAACATCTTTACCACTCATCTATTTCACTCTAGCAATCTCTTTTCTTTCATGGATTTCTTGATATAATAATCATCTTTTGTGATTTCTTGTGGTCATCGCTAATTTCATTTTCTGTAGGCTGCGGGTTTTCACTTTGTTTAGTCTCTACTTGATTACGTTAGTATGCATGTGAGTCTTTTTTTTCTTGAGCGAATTTGGGGTATAAGTGATTGGTAAATCCTATTCTTATGGGTTAATGTGATTTTCGTTTTGATTTTTGGGATTTTTGAAATGATTGTTTGCGCTTGGGTAAATCCTCCTGGGTTATATTTGCTTTGTTCTTTGATGAAGTCAATTTTTCATTATCTGGGATTTTGGAGCCATTTTTTTAGAGCTTCAGTCTTCGGGATAGAATTAGGACAGCTGTTTTGAAAGAATCACTTGTTCTCATTAAGTGTCATTTAATCATTTGTAGTTAGGGGTGTTAAAGACTAATGTATTCTTACGGCCTATGCATTATGAATTTTGGAGTTAATTACTTTATTGATGATTATTATGTTTGTCATCAAGAATTTTGCAACCAAGGGTGTCTACATTGCCTCCGAGGATGAATAAAAATAACTTTCGTTCTTCTGAGTTGCCCTTTGCGGAAAATTATTGGAGACCTGAACTGAGGAGGCTTTATTCAAGATCCTTTTATTTTTGGTATTCTATTGTAGTCTGGAGAGTTTGAAATGGGACTTAATCTTTTGCTGCAAAGTGGGTACTTTTTTTTTTTTTTTCAAAAGGCCTAATGCATCTAGTATTTTTTGTATTCTGTGAGAGACATACTCATGTCTGAAATCCGGATTTATGGTCTATGCATGATGAGTTTTGGAGTTGATTAGTCCATTGATGATGATGATGATGATTATTATTATTATTATTATGTTTGTCATCAAGAATTTTGCAATCTTGGGTGTCTACATTGCCTCCTAGGATGAATAAAAATAACTTTCGTTCTTCTGAGTTGCCCCTTGCGGAAAGTTATTGGAGACCTGAACTGAGGAGGCTTTAGTAAAGATCCTTTTATTTTAGGTATTCTATTGTAGTCTGGAGAGTTTGAAATGAGACCTAATCTTTTGCTGCAAACTGAATGCTGTATTTTTTTTGTAAGGCTGAATGTATCTAGTATCTTTTTTATACATCTAATGTATTCTGTGAGAGACTTGAGCATGCCTACTCAGTTACTCATTTCTGAAATCTGGATTTATAGCCTATGCATGATAGATCAAGATAAAATGGGCCTTGTATAACTTGGGTCTTGGCTCCTTGATATGGTCCATTCAGTGGATTGTTTTACTTGTTTTAAATTTATTTATTTGTTATAAGATGGAAGAGGGAAGAATAAAAATTTTAACTTCTTTTTTTGGATCTTGGATGCAAGTGGTTTAGTTGTTTCCTTTGAGCATCTCAGATCGGCATTATTGTGTCTTAAAATTCTGTTTTCTTTTGTTTTGTTTCATTAATGTCTGGCTGTCTGCATCAAAGCTTGGTTTCCTAGGATGAAGCAAGCTTATTTTTTAGTATTTTACTTTTACACAGATGAATAGGGAAAAGTTGATGAAGATGGCTGGTTCAGTTCGAACTGGTGGGAAGGGTACCATGAGAAGGTATATGCATGTATCAAACTGATGATTTTCTTCCAATTAATGTCATGGTTAGGTACCAATTAGATTATTGCAGATGCTCTGTTCTACAAAATGCTTTGGTATTTGTCATCTATCATTGAATGTAGTTCTAGTACTTCCCTGAAGCAAATCAGAGGCATTTTTCTGCATGTTGCTCTTCTGTGTCATTTTTTGCATGTTGCACCCATATCATGGGGGTTTAGGCATCTTTGCAACCAAATCAACATTATCCCTTTCTTCCCCCATGCTTTTTTTTTTCCTCTCCTTTTTTGTGTTTGTGAATGAGGCATTTCGGAATATATCTTTGGCTATTACACTGAATGAATATGGTAAGTTCAATTTTAGCAATGACTTAAAATTTTGACAATTATAGAAAGAAGAAGGCCATCCACAAGACAACTACTACAGATGACAAAAGGCTTCAGAGCACCCTGAAGAGAATAGGGGTGAATGCTATTCCTGCCATTGAAGAAGTTAACATCTTCAAGGATGATGTAGTTATCCAGTTTCTAAACCCTAAAGGTAATATCAATTTGGGCTGTGTATTTTGTTTTTATGGTAATTGAGTATTGACAATCAACTTGGGAATTTATTTTTTACAGTTCAAGCATCAATTGGTGCTAATACTTGGGTTGTTAGTGGTTCTCCTCAAACAAAGAGTAAGCATCTTCATCGATATGATAATAAGATATACTATTGTCCGACTGAACTTGTGCTATTTGGTATAACTTGTTACATGTCATAGATTTTATGTGCTCGGCTTGAATTCCATAAAGGACACGAGCATCTTTCTTTAATTTTCATGACATGATATTGGAATATCTGGACTTTTGCTATATTTATATTTTGGATTATATCAAGGAATGTTTTCACACCATTTCAAGACTCTCTGGACTCTACTTTAACGTGCCCTCTGGTTTTTAAATAATTTCAAGCTAGAGTGACATTAAATTTCGATGTATAATTTCCCTCTCGCAGAGTTGCAGGATATACTCCCTAGCATCATCCACCAATTAGGTACATGCCTCGCATGTTATCATGTCTTTTATACAGCTTTTCTTTTTTCTGCTTACTGAGGAGTTTTGATTATTCCCCTCAAAACAATGCAGGACCAGACAACTTGGAAAATCTGAAGAAGCTTGCAGAGCAATTTCAAAAGCAGGCTCCTGAAGCCGGAGGTGCTGGTGCAGCTGCAGCACAAGAGGAGGATGATGACGAGGTCCCGGATCTTGTTGCTGGGGAGACCTTTGAGACAGCTGCTGAGGAGAAGACTGAAGCATCCTAGACTAGAGTTTTATTGTGCCAATATGTGCCAATATTTGCTTTTGTCTTAAGGATATTTTGTGTTTCTCAAATTTCAAGTATTTTCAGGTGCTCGATGCTCCTGTCACTTTAAATAGTTGCAATACTCTTGAATCTGCTTTCCTCCCTCTAACAAGTGTTACTAATACCTTGCTGCACCTGAGATATGTATGCGCCTCATCGTTGAAGGTAGAAACGAGTTTTGCTTATTAACTTGCAATTTCTGGGTTCACGTAGCAGCCAATTTTGCATAGCTTTAGAAGTGTGGAAATGATCATTTGGGCTCAAGAAGCAATGGAGAAAAGAAGGGACATTGGAACAATATTCTTTTTGAGGTGTTTCATTCTCGTTGCGACTGATCGTCATTTGCATTGGATTTCATTTCAAGTGTTATCTTGATTTGTTAATATTATAGGATAAATTGCCTAGTTTTAGATGTACTAAGTGCATCATGCACGCTGCGAAATGTGCGAACAATTTAATTTCCAAGTACATTTCTTCTGGGAGTTCATACAAGCTCATCAGTTTGCTTTAGGTGGTGTACCATGACATCTATTATGGTGAGATTTTGTTAACTCTGCGTCTGGGATGAATATATGTGAGAATTTCTCGAAACACCATCTGGTAACTAGGACTGTGGTGCACAAAGACATCATAGTTGCGGAGGAACAGCTAGAGTAGGGCTTACTAAAGTAATTCAAGAGATTGATTATCTCTGAATTAACATGACTGAACTCTTCTTGAAAGTTAAAACGTTTGATTTGCCCTGTAAATAAATTAAAATGCATCATTATCAGTCATCTTCATCACCGCTGAGCAAATTTGTGTTTGTGATATAGGTTTTTTTTTTTTCCCTTAATTTCCTGGTGTTTTCGATATTTGAGAATAAGTTGTTAGGGTATTTAAGATTTTTACTTAGTATGAAGACCAAATTATGGTTCGGATTTGTGAAAAAATAGTTACAAAGACTAGGCTTGACATGGTATTGTTTACCTCGAAGAGGTCTAGATGTAACTTTTATTTTCCCCCCTTCTCTCTCTAAAATCTCATATAATTCCAAAATATGCATTATAATTGCACCAAAAGAAAAATATTTCTCATTACAATACAGGATAGGTTTGAAGAAAAGTTGATTCATTTCATATCTGGGTTTTTTAGAAATAGACTTGCTTTTTACTGAACTTTTCTATCCGGGTTTATATTCATTTTTTCTTTGGGTCGGTGGGCTTTCTAATCCATGAGGTCTAAGTATGATAGTAAAAAATTGACAGTTGAAGCCCAAGTTTAGATGCTTTGCTGCATTTCAAAATTAAGAGCAAACCAAGTATCCCGCATCAGTATGGAAATTCCATCCTTTCCCATGGACTGTAAAGTAATTTGAGAACATCCCAATAAAATGAAAGTAAAGCTGTAATAACAGGGGAATGAGTTAGGAGCATCAATAAAATATGCTATAAGACTCTACTTGGAATATGAAACGTTACAACAATGAAGGTGCTACCACTAAGGAACATATGATCGGCAAATCACCATAACTCTGATTTTCATTGATGAACATTATGGGGTAGGCGATACAGAAACCGAGGGGTTGTTAGCATATTATTGAGTGATTGCTTTAATTTCAATCACAATTCAGAATCAAACAGAAAATATTAATAGTTGGATATATGCCGGGAGATGCAGTAGGACAACCGAAGAAAGGTTAATTTTGCTTTGTTTTGCTCATTGGAAAGTGTATAATTATCTGTCAAGCCCACAAGGAGTTCAACCTGAAAGCAAAATGCGCAACTGTAGATCAAGTCACTGAGGCCTTGTTTGTTACGTAAAATTTTTTTTGATAGAATAAGAATTAAAGATGAATTGGAAATAAAAAGGAATTTTGTAATTCATAATTATGTTTGATATAACGTAAAAAAGATTAAAAATATTTTTTTAATATTTAATATAATAAAAATAAGATAGAAATAGAATGGAAGAAAGAGTGAAAGACCAAAATATTATTAATTATTTTTTATTACTACTAATCATAAAATATAATAAAATAATCATTTTTAATTACCAATAATAATAAAAAATAAGGAAATAATTATTTTTTTAATTTTTGATAATAATAAATAATAATATTTTAATTTTAAAAGATCAATTTTAATTACCTCTATTAGAAAAAAATATAAAAATATTCATTTTTAATTTTTTAAAATAAGAAAAAAATTTTTTAATCACTAAAAGTAAGACAACACCTAAAAAAAACCTCGTTTAATTTTTTAAATTAAAAAAATATATACAAACCCAATTGTTCATTTTAAAACAATAATCTAGAGAATTACAATTTATAAACCAAATATTACATTGTATTGACCACCAAAAATTCAAGCACATAGGATAAGATTGTTTGAAAATTTGTTTTCCTTCAAGTTAGACTAATTTTCATTAAGATTGTGAAGGTTTGCAATCTCCCGCGATTAAAGGTTTCAACTTACCCAAGGAAGCTGTCATCTTGTGTACCAAACACGTTTTCTCCGCTCTCCCATTTCCTTTTCCATTCTGTGAATCCCCTCTCCCCTCTACCAAACATGGCTTGAGGATATGTTTGGAACTTTGGAATGAGGAAAAATAAAAGAAAAGAGAATAAAAAATTTGACATAAATTTAAATTAAAATAAATATCTAAATCAAACATTTCCTGTCTTCTCTTATATTCTCCTCCGTTTTCCTCAATCTTAACATACACTAGATGCTACTTTGGAGTGACTTAGTCTCAATTTTTTATGGCGTTTGAATCATTTTCTGCATAAGTAGATACACAACATGTGATGATATAGGCAAATATCTTCTGGTTTTCTTTTTTCACATTTGCATACTTGAGTAGCATCATTAGGCTGTAATAGAGTACTCAAGCTGAACCGAAATCAGCAGAGCCTAGCTAGTGGTAGCATGCTGATTAAGAACAAGTATATCAAGAACTCTTAATCTATGATACATGACAATTTTAAATTCTTTGCATTTGGTGCCACAACTGAAACCTATGTTCTATTATCTCCTAAGTGAATAAATGGTAACGTGTTTCTCAAGTAAATAAAGATAGAGAAAAAAGAGAGAGAGTGAAAAAAAAAAAAGTAGACCCTTTACACATTTCCTTTCTTATGTCACTCTTTCTCTATTTGAGAAGTACTTCATCATTCACTTAATTGAAATGATCCAAATTCATGTTCTTTTATTTGTTAGAAGGTGCAGGAATTCAAGATTCATCAGCTTCAGCACTTAGCAGCGATCAAGTTTCACAAAATTATGTCATTTTCTTTCGTTCGACACCATCATATATGTATAAATTTCAAAATTATTTTTTGTAAATACTCAGATATGTTGGAGATAGCCTGAGAACACTGGGAAATTCTGCGACAATAGCCCTCAAGTCTTCTACTAATTTCTTCTGAGTCATATAGGTTACTATATCTAGCAAAAATACTCAAAAAAAAAAAAAAATCAAATAGACCTTATTTATAAAGATGATAGATAGATAGAGTTTATCAAGAAGATATGTATAAGCATGTTAGGTATAATTTTTAAGAAATCCATCTTTGATAGGTTCATATGTCTCTTTTTTACTCATTTAATTTACTTATTTTTTTAAGAAAAATTATAATTTTGGTTTCTATAGTTTAAAATTTTGTAATTAGATTCTTATAGTTTATAATTTTTTAATTTAGTTTTTATTGTTAAATTCTATCAATATTGTATTAAATTCTACTGATGTAACTAGTTATATGTTATCTTAATATTTTGAATATATTTGATTTATGATAATAAAAGAAAGTAAACATAAATAATAAAATATAATTAACTCACATATATAACAAAAATATTGAAAGAATATAATAATATGGACTAAATTAAAAATTATTTAAATTATAATAGTCTAATTACAAAATTTTAAATTATAAGACTTGAATTAAAAATTAAGTGAAATTTCAAGGATCAAAAGTACAATTTTTCCTCTTTATAAATTCAATCATTTAAAAATCTTTCAAAATATTTGTATAAAGTTTCTACCTAAATTTGATAGTCCAGGGCATGATTAGCTGCATTTTTAGGATAAATTAACAGTTTCTGATAAGGTGATGCCAAAGTTTTACCATGCCAAACATGAAATAAAGGACAATGCTTCTTCACCAACTTCACAGACTTTCTTCTCGTTTATATATAAAATAGGCACAAGTGCAAACTCACCTACCGATCGCATATTTGAGGTCTTCAAGTAGATGTTATTGTCTCTGCACAATTCTGCTTATTTTCTAACATTAGAAAGTCCGGAAAATCTATTCCCATGATTTAATTTCCATGGAAACAAACGATAGGCTTTTCTCGCAAATTCTTTTTATGCATCATTTAATAAGTAGACATTTAAATTATGTATATATATATATATCTCGAGAAAAACGCTTTATGCAATAAATTAATTTCTAAATATAAGTAATTAAGCTTTTTTTAATTCTTTTTTCATATGCTAATTTTTAATGCTTTCATAGATATTATATATATATTTTAGAGCAGTACCACATTAGATTTTTTTTTTTTGGGCGCTATTCTAAAAGTTTTTCTAGAATTATTTGAGACACTTGAAAACAAACTAATTCTTGACAGAAGAACAAATCTCATGCAATACTGTTATATGGAGAGAATCGAATAAAATTTATATAATTCTATTTTTTTAATGTAATTTAGGTGAAAAATATTAGTAAATGAAGTTGGGGGGGTGAACATTTGTAAAGGTAAGAGGAACATCCATTACATGTTTTCAAATGATTTCTTTGAAAGTTACAGGCATTTTGTCATTACCCTCTTCTTCTTCTTCTTCTTCTTCTTTTTAATCATTCTGATACACTCACAGAAAGAGACAAATAACTTAGAGTCTATGTTATTAATAATAATGATAGGGATATATCTTTATTTGTCAACTTTCACTATTAACCATTACGTGTGGCTTTCCAAGAGTTTCACCATTGAATGAACAAAAAAGTGGTTCTAAGTGGATGCGCATTGGTAGATTACTGGGATAAACTGAGAACCATCCAAGTTGTTGCCCCAAAAAGGTAAAGCATATATTCTTTTATGTATTTTCAATCATCACCCACTAGATTTAAGAACATGTTCACATTCTGTATGTGATTAAAGGGTATTCTTTTCATTTAAAAAAATAATAAAGGGAATTCTGTAGGGAGAAAATTCTGAAGTTAATGATTTTTTTTTTCTGCAAGTGATTCATACCAAATATTCGCAAAGTTAATTCTAATTAATTAACTTTTGGCAACGCTTTATGATACTCTTGGCACAAATGAGTATCAGTGCCCATTTAAGGAGATGTATATCGTTATTTCAAACGATAATATTTTTGTTGTCATAGTATAAGATAATATGATATTCATTATGCTTATATTTGATATAACAATTGGTGGTTATATCTTAAGGATGCAAGACAGTTAGTTGTACTTGTACATTTTAAACAATGCTATTTCACTCTTTAAATTTTTAAATATATCCTTTCAAGTATAAATAAATTACATCTTACAAATGTATGCTATTTTTACTATTTGTGAGTGGAAATATAAATAAAATAAATAAATATTTTATATGCCATTTTTTTCTATCTTTATCTATATAAAAAATAAAATATATAATATAATTCTTTCTTGAATTTATGTATTATATTTTACATACTTCTTATAACTTTTTGTAAAATAAAATTTATTTTGGAGTTAATTATTTTGACAAGAACAAAATTAGTAACATAAAAGAATTTGACATATACTTTACCTTGTGGTAAGAAATGATAGAATATTTTAGCTCTCATAAGATAACACCATTTTTGCTAAAGATTTGATATTAGTTTTTTTTTTAATGCCATCTTATTATCACATAACATCATACCAAAGCGATCCAATTTTTTGGTGTCTAAAGATACCATGACATATGAGATTTATATCGGGGTCAATATCACAATATACCAATTGCCTCTTATGATTTTAAATTTAGAGTGCTGTTTAGAAAAATTTAACTAATTAAGTGATTAAAGAGAATTACTAGATATCCCTTCCTACTAATTATCCTAACCCCACTATTATACATTGTTTGGTAGACCATAATATTTTATATTTTTTGTCTTTTGAATATTTGTGTATAAGATATTACAATATGATGATGCTTATAAATTAAGCATAAATTAATGATTAAGATATTGAAATATTACTCTTCTCTCAATTTATTTTTCAAACATAAAATTTTTCAATTTAGTTCTTAGAAGACTATTCTTTTTTTTCTTTTCAATTTGATTCTCTAAAGATAGAATTTTTTAATTTAGTCCCTCATACATTTTATTTCAATCAAAGCGTTCCTTTGAGAAGCATTTGTGAGCTCTCTAATGCAATGAAATTTAATTTTGATACAAAACAACATTGTTTTGGGGGTTAAAGACACCTGAGCTATCACATAGGATCCCATTTTTGTCTAATCCAAGAGTTCTTTTTTTTTTTTTTTCAATTGGTCATCCAAAGATAAAAACTCTCAAATTTAGTCCTCAAAAGATTACTTTCTTCCAAATTTGGTTTTTAAAAGATAAAGCCTCTTAATTTAGTTCTTTAAATATTTTATCTCAATCAAAATGTTCCTTTGAGAAGTATTTGCGAGCTTTATAATGCATGGACATTTAGTTTTGATGCAAAACAACAACATTTTGGGGGTTAAAGACACCAAGGCTACCACACATGATCTCATTTTTTTCTAACATGAGCATTATTTTGATTGGAAGAAAATATTTGAAAACTAACTTAAAAATCTTTATCTTTGAAAGATTAAAGTATGAGGAGAGTAATCTTTCAGAGACTCAATTACAAAAGATTTCATCTTTAAAAAATCAAATCAAGAATAAAATAATCTTTCAAAGATAATTTACTCTAAAATTAATGAAACAATCTTTAATTTTTTGACATCTTAAATGTTTGTATAAAAACACGAGCTTTACATATCTAAATAAAAATAATGGTTATATCAAATATCTTCTTAATTTAATAAAAGATTTATTCAAAGTTGAAGCCCACTATGTATTCAATGCACATACGTAACATCATTTTATTGGATTATGGATTAATTAATCTAGAAGCCAATACTCATCATATATATACAGTGAGGAACATTGTTTTCGTTTTCTTCCCCCTTAGAAGTATTGAGTATTGTTAAATTGCCCTACGTAGGTCTTTGCATATGAGTTATTAATTAAAAGCTTTAGATAGCTTTTCTTTGTAAAAACATTATTGTATCAAATTAATCATAAATAATAAGTTTACACATACGCATTTGAGATAAATTTTATATATAAAAAAAATATGTATGACATCAGGGGTGAAGTCGGACAATTTTTTTGAGGGGCTGATATTATATGTTATAATACATCATATTCTTAAGAAAAAAAAAATTATAACTATTTACAATATATATATATATATATATATATGCTATATGAGTGATCAAATTAATACTTACATAATATAACAGGAAGATATATTTTATTAAAATTATTTATTAATAACACGTCACGGTATGCAGCTCACACCATTTTCACTATTTACAACACTGCCACAAAAAACATGAAAGGAGACATATTTCTTAAATTCATATGTTCCAACTCATTGGCTAATTTTGAATGAAATGTATAAATGATTTTAAATCAAAAATAAAATCTACTAATAATTTGATAAAAATAATAAAGTAAAACAATTAATCATCCCTATGTGTCAAAAAAATTAGAAAGTTATAAAGCAATACGAAAAAGTAAGTTGAAAGTAATGAATAATAAAAGAGGAAATATACCTTAACAAAAAGAAAGTGTAAGTACCATATGAAATAAAATAATTGAGAGAAAGAAAAAAGAAAAATGAACAAAATGATTAAAGGGGCACAAATAATTTAATATGGAGTTATATGCAAAGTGTATTTTTGAGGGGGCCGTATTTAAATTTTTACAAAAGTTTCTATATATATAAATAGAACTTTTCAAAACAGAAAGGGGCAGGGCTATCTCCCCCGATTATTCCCTTCCTCCGTCCAGGTATAGCTTTTATACACACACACACACACACACACACACACACACATGATTATATATATATATATACACACACATATATACGTATCCTATGATTAATTTGATATATTCACCTTTTATAAATCAAATATACAAGCATCTGTAAAAAGAAAGAAGCACCAAGCAACGAATATCTTTCACTCAAAGAGACTAAAGACAAAACCTTTGATTTTTTTTAATATATTTTAATTCTAATGCCTAAAAAAAGTGTAATAAAGTCAAGATTCCCAAAGACAGACAGCTCCACAAATAAATTTATGCTATTTGTTCAACAATGCTTTCATTGTATTGTATTGGAAATCGGAAGCCATTATATATTTGACGATAAAATGGATTGATAATGCATGCTAGCTCTTCAAAAACGATATTGTTGAATGTTCAACCCTGCAATAATATATGCAGTGGCATCGACTTATACTGTCGCTCAAGTGCTCATTTAAACCTTCAATGATTGGCCCTTTTTTTGTTCATTCCTCTTTTTCATTTACATGGCAGACAGATTTAATCCTCTCAAGCCAAACTTCTATGATTCCTTTGATGGATATTGGACTACACTGTACTTTAGTTACTTCTCAGGCCAATAACAACCAATACACTTGTGTGTTATTTTCTGAGCTCTAAAAAGGCTAATTATATTTTTCTCCATCCATATATATAAGATCTATATGGTTTCTTTTGTGATCATGAAGCTGTTTCAACTTTGAATCACTTTTTTTTTTTTTTTTTTGTCTAAAAGCCTAAAAGGGTAATTGCTGAAGGAATGTCAACAATTAGCCAATACAAGGATGGATGTGTTGGGAAGAAATATTCTTCTTTCCCTAGGGTGATGATAAGTACAAATCTTAATTAGGTGATAATTCTTTATATAATAATTAAAATATGTGAAAAATAAAATTTTAAATATACTGTATCAATGTAGGAATTTATATCTAAAAGATTCATTAAAGAAAAAAAATTTAGTCTAGACAAAACTCAAAGATGAAAAATAATAAAAGATTATAACATTTGGCTCCTATAATTTGTTCGAATTTTTAATTGGATTCTTATTTTTTTTTTCAAATTAGTCCTTACATTTTATTACCATTTTCAATTTGGTTTCCGACTTTGAGATTCATCATGACATCGTGACTTTGAAGCTGATTTGAATATCGTTAATAATCAACGTGTCACCAAATAACACTATTATGAACTTGAAAAATTATACATTTGGGTCTCATATAGTTTGCTTAAATTTTCAATTTCATCTCTATAATTTTTTTTCCAATTAGTCCTTACACTTTGCTATTATTATTTTTATTTGATTCTAAGATTTTTCATGATACCGTAACTTTAAAATTAACTTGATTAATAGACTATCTCCGTGCCACTAGGCGAGGCTGGTGTGGACTTCCACTTGCCACTTTGATGCACGTGATGAAAGGCATCAGTTACTCGGTTGACTTTTACGCTTCAAAATAGACCAAATGAAAATGTTCTGCATCTCCTACTGCTTCCATACTACTTTCTTCCAATAGTCAATCAAATTTACACCATCTGACTCATTGTTAGACCTTGATTTGAAAACAAAAGATCTCAACATGTAATGGCTGGTCTTAATGTCGAAAGCCAAATCAAAAACAGTGTCATGTCCGATCTTAATGTGGGAACCAAAGTACCACTAATTTTTCCTAAAAAACAATGCCAAAACAAACATAGAGAGACAACACAATTGTGCTAATGAATTGATTATCTCTCTGCGGGTGCGCGTGTATATATATATATATATATATATATATATATAAAATTAATTTAATATATTTATTTTTAATAAATCGAACATATATACTTTAAGAACCTTTTTAACACCAAATCCATAATTAACAATATATCCAATAATTCCTAACATAAATACAAGTTTTTTTAATAAATAAATAATTTAATTTTCCCATCTATTTTTTTGTTAACATAGGCGGAAATCTCCCTTAAAATTTCTCAACAATAATATCTTCCCCACTTAGATTTGCACCATGCCTAACCTCATGCATTGGAATGATATCCTAGATCTCTTCGTTATCGATCGGTATATTGTCCCATGGGACAACAGTATAATCGCACTTCTATTGTCTTTTATTATAATTAAGTAGGACCAGATGTTCTTCTAGTAAGCTCGTCTTCTGCACAATGATGATAATGGTAGAAGCAACCTCTAAGATATGAATCATGCTCAATCCAGCATTAACGTGCATGATTGGTGTATCTAATTTCAAATTTCGTTTGCAAGTTGCTCCTTTATATGCCATGTTTCCTTGCGGGTGTTACCATCGCAACTTTTTATATATAATACACTTGTGTGGATTAGAAATGTAAGATGTCTAAATAGCTTTCCTCAATAAGTTTATGAGATAATAGAAAATTATATATATCTGATTCCTGATCTATAACTTGATTACAATTTTAGTATACAAACTTCAAAAAATAATATTTTATTCTTTAAACTATAAAAAAGTTATATATTAACTAAAATTAACATTTCAAAATTATATAAACTGTCACGTAAAATGTTACATTGATTTCCATCATTTTTTCAATTTCTCCTCTTGAAAGATCTCTATGACCTGCGTTTTTTCTAAAATCACCAAACAATAATTCGAATTTTTAGTCAAACTTTTTATTTTTAGTAATAATTAGGGGATGAAATATTGGGTTTCAAAATTTGTGCACTAATTAAAATTATAGTTAAACTATAATTCAGAGACTTACATGTATTTTTTCTTTTCTTTCTTTCTTTCATATAAGAAGAGAATTAAACTTGTCCCCCGTAATTTATTTAAATCCCCATTCATTTAACCACGAACAATTTCAGTAGTGGAAATTTAATTTTTTTGTTTCCTTATACAGCATCGTAGTCCCTTCGGGAACATTCAATAAAACTTGAACTTTATACACACCATACTTGTATTTATTTCACTTAATGATATATTTTAATTTATGGTGGCACCAACAAATTTATGAAGCTAATGCCTTGTAAAATTTTTAACTTTTTCTCTTCACCAGATTATTAATAGTAACTTTGGTCATTCATCATATATGATCGTTCAATAAAATTCAGAGTTACTTTATTTTCTAGTGGAAAGCATCGTATTTCAAAAAGGTGATTCATGAGATTCATTTTTCTTATTTATGTCAAAAATAATTCCAAGATAGTGTATCAAAATGGCGCCAAAGAAGAATACAGAATTTCATGAGACACTGTTCAAAAAACACCTCAAATTAACTCAAAATTTGTAATAAGTGGTAGAACTACCACAAATAGTTCTTGTACTCAACATAAAATTTAATTGTATATGCACAATTCATAATATTGATTTTCCTTTGAACTTTCAAAAGTGGTAATTAACCGGTTCTTAAAAAAAAAGCTACTTTTAGTATGCCCAGAGTAATTAATTTCAGTTAAACTAAGCCAAATTTTAATCAGGTTACTTTATGGTCATTCTTATCTCGTTCAATATAGAAATCATGTTTGTAGAATTCACGAACAATATGTTAGAATTAAATGTCTACTTGCACCAAAAACTTGATATGTTAGTAAAGCTACAATTTTATTTCTTTATAGTCTTTCAAAACTACATTTGGTGTAAGAGACTGTCCTTATTATAAATGCCAAAGACATGACGTTAAGCTTAGGACCAAGTGCCAACTTGTACCAAAAGCTTGAACTCTTGGCAAAAATGTAACCTTATTTTATTTTATAGTTTTTCAAAGCCGTATTTAATATGAAGAATTACACTCAATATAAGTGCTATAACTAAAATTGTTAAGCTAAAATATCTTAAGAAAGACGCTGGTCCAATGAAGCTAGCACAATATTATATATTATGATTTATACTAAGTATGCTCATGTTTATTAAATGAAATTAATATATATATATATATTATATGACATAAATTGTTATATTTATCTATAGTTTTGAATATATAATTAAAACAATTTTATTAGTTTCAATATTTTATCAATAAGTGAGTTATCTCAAATTTAATGACTGAAACATTAAATTTTTAAGTTCAAATTGTTTAATTAAACAAATTTAACATATATTATTTAAATTTATTGATTTAACAAATAAGTTAAGTTAAATTTTAAATTTTTGTCAAACCAAATTCGAGTTATGAATAGCCTAGTTGATTTCACCTTCAAAAGGGAAGTTTTGTTAACAATAGCAAACGTATAACTGAAAAAAAATCACAGCAAAAATGAACCCAATTTTTCATTTAACTTGAGCAAGGGAATAAGCATACATAATTGACACTAAAAGGTCAATCGTGAACCAAGAGAAAAACAAAAATAAAAGAAGCATAATGTTTGATTTTCTATTTCTAAAATAATTTTTTATTTTTAAAAACAAAAAAATAAAAAAAGTTGTTTGATAATGTGTTTTTAGTAAAAATTTTTGTAAAATAAAAAAATAAAATTGTGTTTTTAAAAGAAAAAATTCAAAATATCTTTTAGATGATTTGTTAATTTTTATTTGCAAAATCAAGAAAAACGTAAATAATAATAATTTTTTAAAATAATGATTTAAATAATTTTTTTAAAATTTTAAATTTATTTTAAAAAATATTTATTTTAAAATATTCAAATCAGAATAAAACCAAACAAATTTTTAGGACTCTAGTTTCGAGAAGTCAATGAAAACACGTGCCAAGCCGCCAGTATATGTTCATTGTTCACTGGAAAGAGACGAAAACTTTTTTCTTTATTTTCTCTTTTTCTTCTTCTTCCGTATGAATTTTAAGGCTATAAAAAAAAAAGTGTAATAAAGTCAAGATTCCTGGAGAGAAACATCTCTAGAAATAAAGTCAGGCAATTTGTTCAACAATGCTTTCATTGTACTGGGACGTGGAAGGCACTGATCATCATATATGGATCTGTGATGCATACACTGTTCAAAAATTGGTATCTTGTCGAATGTTCAACCCAGCCATAATGAGAGGTTTTCAGAAATTTAGTATATCAAATATATTTTTTAAGTATATTACACGAATTTTTTTAAAAATTTTATTACAATTATATAAATTTTTTAAAAATATATTTTAGTTTAATTTTAAATTTTTTGATAATTTTATTAATCTAAATATATAAATATGTATTATATAAATATACACAAATACAAATAAAATGATATTTTTTTCAAATATATAAATAAAAATTAAAAAATAGATTTTAAATATATTTTATTTTCATTAAAGTTAGCGAAAAAATTATGTATTTAGATTAATGAAGGATATTTTAATTAAAAAAATTTTTAGAATTAAACTAAAGTATAAAGTAACTTTTATTTTAAAAGAGAGCTATGTATATTTAAAAAATAAAAGAAAGATTTGTACAATTTCAATAAAACTTAAAAGATATTTATATAATTTATTCATATTTTTTTATCTATTTATTCTTTGTAAATCAAATTCAGGTAAAAATATTTGATAATATATAGTGGCAACAAGTTATATTAATGTCCTAAAAGAGCTCGTAAAAAACCTTCAATTGGTGGCCCTTTTTTTTGTTTCTTCCTCTTTTACATGGTTGACAAATTTAGTTTTCTAGGACTAACTTTATTACTCTTTGAATGGATATTGGACTACGTCTAATCTGGATTATTTTGTAAGTAGATGCATAACATGTAGTTTGAGAAAGATAGATTGAGGATATGAGGACAAATAACTTCCAACATTAAAACGTGAGAGTTCTTTAATTTTTTTCTTTCCAACTTCATCTCATACGATATTGTAGAAGATCGATTTTAGACCGCAGCAATGGAGTTCAATCTCCATTTATTTTGAAGGGAGTAACAGAGATGGAAAGGGAAAAGACTTTTTCTTAAAGACATTCTTGTAATTTAAATTTAAATGTATTTTTTTCCTTTAATCTAAATATATTTTAATTAAAAACATATTAAAAGACAATTTAAATAAAAATATATAAATTAAATTTGTTCTTCTCATTTTTTCTCTGAACGTACTCTTAATTTCTTAGGTGAATAACAAGTTAACAACCAAGAGGTTTGTATGTCATTCTGAGCTCTAAAAAAGTTTCCTTTAAATGCATATCAAAATCAATATGGCTTCTTTTGTGATCGTGAAGATGCTTCAACTTTGAATCCCTCTTTTTCTAAAAGCCCAAAAGGGTAATTGCTGAAGGAATAATGTCAATAGTTAGCAAATATTATCGCACAAGGATGGATGTATTACTGGAAAGAGATACCCTTTAATTTCTTCTTTAGGGTAAAGTTATGGAACTTGATAACTTGAGTATTCGACAGTTCGTACGATCTCAATGTTTAGAATCAAAATGAGTATATATAACCATAATAAATTCCATTAAAACAATATTGAGAGATTTGTATATAGACTCGATGGTCAATCAAATAAATTACAAATAAACATGTAATAATTATTAAAAGTGTATTTGATGTGTTTCGTTACATGCATGTTTAATTATAGTTAATTGGCATCTCATAAGAGTCTTGATTCAAAAGATATTTTCTTTGCACGCAAGTGTTAGGAGTTTTGATGCATTTGAGTTCGATTCTTACTCAACTTTTTCTTTTTCTAACTCCCAATACTTGTGTCTTCTTTATTTTTAACATGATATTTATCTTTAATACAATGTAAATTCTCAACAATAACTGCACCTTATACAGTTAGCAAGTAAAAGAGATGGGATCCAACTCCCATATTTCTCTTTCTCCAACTTCACAAGTGCAAAGAATCTATTTGGTCCTTAATAAACAAAGTCCAACTCTGCTATACCCCCACTTAAAATTTTTACCAATACACATCTTCATGTATTGGAATGATATCCTTGACCTCTTTCTAAAACTATTTTCACACTTGTCAAAACTGAACCTCTAAAAGCCCTTTTTTTTGGTTTAATTTTAACTCTCAAATTATAAATTCGAATATAAAAATTGTAATTAAAAAGTTAAAACTTATAACTATGAGAAAAAATTATATTTAAAAAATTTTAATTATATAATACAATTAATTTAAATTTAGAAAACTTTTTAAATATAATTTTTTTCACAATTGTAATTTTATTTTTAAATTTAAATTTAAAACTTAAAATTAAAAAAGCAAGACACTTTAAACTAATGACTGTACCCTCTCTAGCCGCCTGAGGACCTAACTTGTCACACTTGTATAGTCATTTATTACCATAATTACTAGAAGACTGACTATGTTTGTCTACTAATTATATACTCGTCTTCTGCATAATGAATAATGATAATAATAACCTCTAAGATGTGAAGCACGTTCAATCCAGCATAAACGTGCATGATAGATGGATCAACGTTCAAAATTCAGTTTTATAGATGCCCTGTCTCCTTGCGGGTGTTATCTCAACTTTTTATATATTATAGATTTTCCAACAAATGTAATAAGTTGCCCACATAGCATTACCCAATAAGTTCATGACCAATTTTAGCAGAGAAAGATTTTTGTCGTTTCTTTGTCCACCATTATTGCATTTCACATTAATACTATTTTTTTACTACACATCACGAAGAATTAAACCTATTACTTCTTATAATTTATTTAAAATTTTTATCACTAAATTATGAGTAATGACTTAGGGTTTGAGAATATTGTGATTTTCTAAAAATTGCTCGTAGGTGCTGTGAAAGAACTAGTGTTTATTTAAATGAGGTAAAGGTATCGTTAGGTACAAATATTATAAAAATTGCTTTTAATTGCAAACATGATTAATTAATCGGGTGTTTGATAATAATTTTTAAAATTTGCAATACATATAAAATGATAATAATAAAACTTATCTATATTAATCTAACTTTGGACTCTTTAATTTATTTGATCTCAAACTAATCTAAGACAGAAAATTAAATATAATATTTTACAAAACATAAATATAAATTATGATCTAAGAGAAGTTAAAATTAGGAGTGGCTTGATACGTCTGTCACAACAAATTAACTCTGAATGTAATATATTTATGATATTCTGCCTACAATAATTCAGATTAACCCAAAAAAAAGGTCATTACTCTTATTGCATGAAAAGAGAAGAATATATGAGAGAAAGATGCAAAGCTCCTGGAAAGAGAGTAAGGATGAGAAAAAGGAACAGGCCAGGGATGAAGGAAGACCTAAGTTGCATATGAAAAATGAATAAATTATAATATTGTATAAGGTGTAATTGAAGAAAGAAAGATCGAAGTGTTTTTAATGTTGGAAGCAACTTCTAATATTGGCCCCATACTCTTAGTTTCTCTCTGATTATGTATTATATATTTATTAATGAGCCCGTTGGACTTGAAGGCATCATTAGTGAAGAAAGAAAGAAAAAAAGAAAACTCACCCTTTCTTCCATTATGACATGATGGAGAGATACGGGGAAACTTGGAAACATATTTTTTAAACAAATTTTTTATGATTTAATTGTTAAGAGAATAATAAAAAAAATTATCTGCCTTTTTATTTTATTGATATCTATATTAATATATGCTTTGGGGACCATAGAGATAAAAAAGACTCTAAAATATAAAAAAAGAAAGAAGTCATTGAACTTGTCACTATTTTTTATTATTTTTAAAATATAAAAATATACTATAAATAATTTATTAAATAAATAATTAAATAAGCTAGGATTTTATATCCTAAAAAATTATTTGAAATAAATTTAAAAATTAAAATAAAAAATTAAATTAAAAAATATACTTTCATAACATGAATTGAAGGGATATTATTTGAGACTTGTGTCGTTGATAATATTTTACACTAGTACTTATGACAATATTGCAATAATTTAAGTTTCAATAAAAAAATTATGAAAAAGAAAATAAAATATAAATGATGGTAGAGAAACTTTATCTAATAGCAATATGAAAAGAATTTAGCTTCAATCATGAGTACATTAATAATCTTTTTTATTCAGCAAAGAGTCTCTTAAAATAAAGGATTGTACAACCACGTACACAATTCTTGTAGCCCACACAAAATTAATATATTGTATACACAATATTCATAATATTAATTTCGTCGACCTTCAAACTTTCAAAATTCTTAATTTAGTTCTGCAAAACAACAAGCACATAAATTAAAAAAAATTAATAAGAAATCACAGCAAAAATCAACCCACTTAACCTTTACATATATTTTGACTTGAGCAAACATACATAATTAGCACTAAAAGGTCAACCATAACCAAAAAGCGAAAAAAAGAAAAGAAGCATAGGCTATTTTCCACAGAATGATTACATTTTTTCTGTGTTTATTCACTAAAAAGGCAAATCAAGAACCAAAAAAAGCACGGGGTTTATTTATACAACATCTCTCTTTCTCTCTCTCTCTACAGGTGAATCAGATTGGGAGTAGACTGAGGAAGATTGTTGGTCAGCATATGAACGACTTCCCTCATGGTGGGCCTGGCGGTGCCTTTCTCTTCCACACACATCATCGCTATCTTGAACATATGAATGACACCTGTAAGGGGGTACCCCGTCAGCCTCGGGTCCACCACCGCCAGCACCTTCGCAGCTTCCGAAGGCGGCTGAGCCAACTCCGACGTCGTCTTCTTCACCCAACCCACGATGTCCACACCATCGCCGAACTCACCCACCGGTTTTCTCCCCACTATCAGCTCCAGCAACACCACTCCGAAGCTGTACACGTCGCTCTTTTCGTCCACCTTCAGTGTGTATGCATACTCTGCAAAACCATTCAACAGCCACAAGAAGAAGCTGTAGAAAGAACTATGCACAGATGTTGAATACAGATATATTTACAGTAACAATTATTTTTAGCAGACTGTTCATAAATTGTAGTTAAAATATAAACAGGCAACGGTTTTTCTATTATAACAACTATGTATGTAATATACAGTTTAAGCAGGGCCTTGCATGAAGATGGCGACCTTTTACATGCATGATGCAAATATGTGGCTTTAGAATGAAAATAATTGAATTTTAGTATGTTTTGTTCATTTAAAATAAATAAAATTCAAGTTTTGATTGGATAAAATTTTTTGAGTAAATTACAACCATAGGCATATAAAGTAAATTAATAAAACTTTTTATAATTTTTTAAACAATATATTATAATTTGTTAATAAAATATATAAACTTGTGTACTTATAAATAATATTTGAGAAAATTATATATACTAAGAAAATATATATAAAAATTATAATACTTCAATGATAATTAAACTTTTTGTGAGCTTATTAAATTGAGCATCAAAATTTTAAGTTTGATTCATTTAATAGTTCGCTCGTTTAATAATTATTCTAAGTTATTTTCCAATTTCAACAAGTGAAATCTGAGTAATTTATAAACTCAATTCATTTTTTACACCTTTAGCTTAAACAATAGAGTAATGGTTTTTGACCACATAGAAAATGATTTTATGCCATTGTTACAAGCATTAAAATAAGTATTGTATATTATTTCGCTTTCAAAATATCCACAATATTTTGTAGGGAAAAAAATATAGGACATTCCTCAATATATTCATATAATAAATATAATTTGTTAAATTTAAGTTTAGTGAATTAAACTCAAAAATAATAAGTAATGCTCAAATAAAACATTTGATGTCCGTTACAATAGGCCACCTTTTAGAGAAAAAAAAAAAGATTTTAATTTGAATTTTTTTGGTTAGCATGTGAACAAGACATTATCTTATAAAAGAGAGATATATTGAGAGATGTAAGTCCCATGTATTTCTACTATCTCATTTTTAGTATTAGATTCATACTTTATATTTATCTTTCTCTTGACATGTTATAGAAGAGATTATTGGAGGAAAACTGTAGAGAGAAGAGAACAGAACCTGGTGCGATGTAGCCATAGGAGCCAGCAATGGAGGACATGGACTCAGAAGCACCAGGGTCGTGCAGAAACTTAGCCAACCCAAAATCAGCAACATGAGCCTCAAAGTCAGCATCAAGCAATATATTATTGGACTTGACATCCCTATGTATGATCACCGGCGAGCAATCATGATGCAGATAACACAACCCTTTGGCCGCCTCCACCGCAATCTTGTACCTCGCCTCCCACTGTAAGTGCCCTCCTTTCGCTCCATGAAGCCACTCTCCTAAACTCCCGTTGCTCATGTACTCGTACAGTAGCAAGTTGGTGTCCTTATTCGATACGTACCCCAACAGCCTCACTATGTTCCTGTGTCGGATCCTACCTAGCGTCTGGATCTCCGCTTTGAACCCGTAATCGTTCCTCCCGCTCCGACCCTGACCCACTAACCGTTTTATCGCCACGTCAGTGCCGTCTCTCGTGGACCCGCGGTACACGATCCCTGCTCCTCCTTTTCCGAGGATGTTCTCTTCCTTTAGGCATTCCAGCACGTCCTCTGCTTTGAAATCTAGCCGTTGGAACGCCGTGAGCTTCCAGGTCATGGATTTGTTGAGCTTCCTCTTTCGTAATGTGTACACTGTGATGAGGATTAGAAGTATGGTGGTAGCTAGGGAAATTACTATGACGATGATTTTGGTGCATTTGGAATGGAAGGGCTTGTGGGTTTTGCAAGAGTGATCTTGGGGTGAGCAAAGGTAGGGGTTTCCGGCGAAGAACTCTCCGGAGAAGACACTGAATTGGCCGCCAGTGGGGATTCTTCCGGCGAGGTTGTTGTAGGAGAGGTCCAGTGTGGTGAGGCTCATCATGAATCGGATTTCATCTGGGATTGGGCCTGTTAGGTGGTTCATTGAGAGATTGAGAATGCTTAGGTCCATCATGTTTTTGATTCCTTTTGGGATTTCTCCGACGAGCATGTTCCGGCTGAGATCGACGGCCGTTAAGGAAACACAGCGAGTGATGGAATCTGGAATCGGACCACTGAGGTTGTTGAAGCTCATGTTCATCTTATTCAGCATCCGCAAATCGAACATTTTCCCGGGAATCTCGCCAACGAATTGGTTCATGTCCAGTGATAAAGTCTGCAAGCTCTGGAGCTTGCCGATCGCCGGAGGGATTTTCCCGGTGAATAAATTATTCGAAAGTGTCAAAATTCCGAGAAGTTCACTTGACATATCCCACGGTAGCTCCCCGGAGAATTTGTTGTTACTAAGCTCGATGATAGTCAAAGATGGAAGCTCGAAAATCCCAGAAGGAATCGACCCATTGAGATAATTATTAGCAATTCGAATCTTCGTCAGAGATTTACACTCACCCAACTGCTCAGGAATCGGACCGTAGAAGAAATTATCCATGAGAATAAAAGTCTCCAACTTTCCTCCTTTGCACAAATCCTTAGGAACCAACCCGGTGAAATGATTATTCGTGACGTCAAGCATCTTAAATTTCCCGTTCTTCCCGAGATTTTCAGGCAAGACGAACGAGAAATTGTTCTGCCAAACCTGAAGAACTTCCAAATTCGGAAGGTCGCCGATGAATGATGGGATAACCCCACGAAGATTGTTCTGAAACAAATTGATCAAAGTTAGGTTCCTGAGATTGGAAAAACTCAAGGGTATCTCTCCGGTGAGCTCGTTGATGGATAAATCAAGTGATTTGAGGCTAATCAGACCGGAGAATTCAGGTGGAATGATTCCGGTGAGATTGTTCATTTGCAGAAACAGAGTATGCAAGTTCTTCAAATTGCTCAAGTTCGCCGGAATCTCCCCGGTTAAATTACAGGAAGATAAATCGATAAGTTGAAGCGTGCTCATCGTGCCTAGCTCCGGCGGGATACCTCCCTGGTAAACATTATTATACCCCAAATGCAATTCTCTGAGCTTCTTCAAATTCGCTAAACCGGCTGGAATTTTTCCTCTGAGGCTGTTTTCGTTCAACCTCAAAACTTCCAAGCTCTCGAATTTCGAATAACTCTCTGGTATTTCCCCGGTGAAGTAGTTGCCGGCGAGCCAGAGCTGCCGAAGTTTCCTCAATTTCACAACCTCCTGCGGTAACAAACCGGTGAAATTGTTGTCGTAAGCATCTAGAACCTCAAGCTCCGTCATGTTGAGAGTGATTTCGCCGGGGAAGTTTCCGGCCAAGACGTTGTGTGAGATGTTGAGGATCTTCAGAGATGTGAGCTTGGCGAGCTCTTTAGGTAGCTCACCGGTGAGGTTGTCCTGTGCGACGGTGAGATAGACGAGCTTGTCCAAGAGGCCGATCTCCGGCGGAATAGAGCCGAACAGGGGAAGAGACGAAACGTTGAAAGAGATTACTCGGAAATTCTCGTCGCAGATGACTCCAGAGAACTTGCAGTGAGCTGAGGGAGAAGCAGAGGGCGTCCAATCCTCCATTGCAGAAGATGAAGCTTTGGGTCCCTTCATGGAAGCTTTGAGCTTGAGCAGAGCATCGAGATCACTGTACGCACTGGACAGTGTTGAACTGTACCAAATGAAGGAAACAAAGAATGGGATGTAACAGAGAGTGGCTCTTCTCATCTCTATGTTTCTTCTCCTTCTGATGGCTGTTGTTGACGATGATGATGGTGTTCTAAGTTTGCGTTTAAGGAAGTTAATGATTCGGAAATGTTGAAAATGATGCTCTGTTCTGTTTTTCAGTACATGCAATCTATTTAAACTCATTTTAAATGCATGAATGATATGGCACGAAGAGGGAGGGCCTACGGCATGAAAAAAGACAAAATTTAGTTATAATTTTAAATAAACTATATATATATATATCTATCTTTTTCTTAAATTTTATTAAAATAATACATATATTTTTTATTTTTAAAAAATATATTTTAGTCTAATTATAATTTTTTTTATAAAAATATCTTCTATAAAAAATATATATAAAAAGATATTTGTTTTAAAAAATATGTATTTAAATTAATTAAAAATATTTTAATAAAAAAATTTAAAATTAGACTAAAAGGTGAGTCATTTTTTATTTAAAAAAATTTATATATATTCTTAAAAGAAAAATAATATTTATATAATTTTAACAAAATTTAAAGAATATCTATTTAATTTACTGTATGATTTTTTTTGGGCAACTTATGGTATGAAATTGAGTAGTTAAGATAAGGAATACATTCTTTTAAACAATAAGTTAAGGATTAGATTTAAATATAATTTTTTTAAAAATTTTAGCTGTTCTCCAATTAAAATATAATATGTGTATAATTTTTGAATTAAAATATGACAAATACACAATTTAATTAAAAATTATATATTTATCTATAAAAATCATAAGCTTATCATATTATTATTAAAATATATATTTATTATATTTTGATTAGAGAATATGATAGTAAAAATGTAAAAATAATATATAAACTTTTTCCATGAGCTAATCCCTTAATTGTTTTAAAGACTTATTATCAGAATTTAATAAAAATATAGCGCATGAATATTTATTATATAATCGGATTTTTTAAACAATACTCTTACCCATTACATTATTATTAAAGAAGTTGACACGAGAAATTTGGAAAATGACGAAAAGTTAATGATAGTGGAGAGGCCAAGAAGAAAGCAAAGGCAGGGAGGCATTTATTCTTCTTCCAATTGTATTTTCAGCGAAATTCCACTACGTTTCAGAACATATTCGTATGCTGTATTATTTATTTCAGTGCCAAGAGAATTTCAAATCTAATTATTTATTTACTCGTGTGTATCACACAAGTGGTTTTAGAACTTTGGATCCTAATAACATCCCCTATTAGGTCAACTATAAAAAGGATGAGTGGTACATGTTTATTTAGTAGCTCTCATGAGTCTGACTACAGAAGTGATCCACTGAATACTTTTTACCATGAAATATAGATTCAGTATAAAAGAACAGAAGGAGTGATGAAAGTGTGGTCTAGCTTGACAATTTATAATACCATGGGATAATTTTCCTGAAATTAAGAAATAACATATTAAATTCAAAGCAGTAGAAAGGTTCTCTTTTAACCAGAAGAAGTATTCTAGAAGAAATTTATACTGTTACCATAATACAATCAATGTGAGCTGAATCACGCATGTTTAATGTTTTAAAATTCAATTGGATCATTGACTTTTGGAAAAGACAATTGAGGGACCAAAGTCATTAGAAGTAGAACTAAAGAACTGTGTGATGGGACAACCAACCATGTTTGAGTGACATGACTATAACTCCAATACTGAAGAGAGTCCAATTTTGAGCCTCTCATTGGTAGGTATTTTATCTTGTTTTCAAAAGAAATAGTTAATTTCTGCACACACCAAAAACATAAATAATAATAATAATAAGAATAAGTTGTCATAATCTTAACCGATCATATTTATTGTCTGATACAAGAAGATAAAGTTTAATCTTAATCATCATTTTAATTTATTAACTAATTGATTCATTTTAATTTGAGTTTTTAATTTTTTATTTTAATTTAATCTCTTAATTTTTTATTTGTGTCATATTCTTTTTTTAATTTCATTTACCTAGTAACATTTTAGAATACTAAGAGTTGAAAGATCACTTTGTAATATTTTAAAAAAAAGTTTAAAAGTCATTTTAAAACACTAAACAAAGTTAAAAATAAATATAACATAAATTAAAAATTAAGGAATTAAATTGAAATAAATAAATTAATTAAAAGATCAAAACAATATTTAAGCTTAAAGTTTAAGAACAACCAAGTGGATACCATTACCTACAACTTTCTCCGGTCTAGTGTCTAGAAAGCAAAGACGTGACAACAGATGATGGGTTCTTTCTGCGTCTCTGGTTAACGGCTCAACCATAACTCAAGTTTTTTAAGAAAAAACGAACACAATTAATCTATATAACTAAAATTTCACCTTATGAGAATATTTGTCATGATAAAGAGCTGTTTGTTTTGCTTACGTGGCAATGTAAAAATTGTGGGCGGCCAGAGATAGAATCTATTTCGATCAAGCAGAATTCAATTTGTATTCCTTCATTGGTTCATTCAACATTAGCTTCATTGAATAAGAGTAGCAAGTTTATCTATAAAATAAATATAGTTCTGCTTCTGTGGCAATATAAACTGAACTCAATTATAAGAAATTAAACTCTTGAATCTGATATTTTCTATCATCTTCTGTCTCTTGAATCTGGTATTTTCTATCATCTTCTGTCTCTTGAATCTGGTATTTTCTATCATCTTCTGTCACTTGTACTAAGACATGTGTACTTCAGAGACAGTAATATTGGTGCCAACAACAGAGTAGCGTGGAAAGAAAAAAATCATGCATTCTTGTTCGGACACTTTAAGAACAATGGAGTGAGATGGGTTCCCAAGCTATCCCTTCTCATCTTGCACGCGCTAGGATTCTTTGTTGCTCAAGCTAAGCTGTGCTGCTCAACAATCTTAACCCTCCATCTCATTTTTTCAGTCATTCATTTTTTTTTATTTTGATATATATATATATATATATATATATATCATTTTGAAAGAAATAAAATGCAGTATTAAACAATTTTTTAACTTTTATTAGATAAAATTGTCTATCTAGTAGAAATTAAATGATTATTTTCATCTTGTGTTTTACTTCTTTTAAAATATAAAAAAAATATCAAAACAAAAAAAAGGATGGTTGAAATTGAAATAATAATAATAATAATAATAATAATAATAATAATAATAATATGAAGGGTGTTATGTTGCTAAGTTTGAGTAGCAAAAATCCAAGCAACATCCCATGCTCCAATTTTCAAACCTGTCAAAATGAAAAGTTTGGAATGATTTGCTTCCTTGTTATTTGTTGTATTACTAATTTATCTATACTATGTGTGCATAGTAATATTGGAATTTTATTTTACTGTATATAAAACTATATTTAACCAATATCTTATACAACATTTTTGTGTAGCCTCAGTCTACATAGGCTCACCAATTTGTGTTTTGTATGCATAATTTAGGGGTTTTATCATAGTAAAGTTGTGATTTTTTATTATTAACTTTTACTAATTTGTGAGTGGAGTTCATGAATGTTATGAAGGATGAAAGCTTACCATCCTAGTGCTGAGGGTCATCACACTTAGTCATTCCACACTTTATTTCAGCACGTGTTATTCTTTCTAATGCTTTCTAGATTCGTTATTATATTTCTCTTTCTGTTATGATAGTTGTTGCATTGTAAATGGTGCTTTTGTAACTGTCTAGTGTATAAATATTAGTGTCATTCTTTGGCTCGAGTGAGATAGCTGAGCATTTGTAATATTTTGATATCTTTTTATCTTAGTATTAGAGCATTACTGCAAATGCCATGGATGGTTAAGATGGATCCTCCTTGCTTGCTTATACTGAAACTCAAAGAGCCATGTCTCATCTCCCTCTCCTCGCTTTGTCACTTATCACTGAAAACCTTTTTGGTTGCATCTCTTCCTCAAGCATGCTTTGTTAAGTTGAACAAAAGCAATTACTTACTTTGGCAGTCGATGTTATTGTTGATCATTTGTGGAAAACAAACTCAATGGTCATATTCTTGGCAAGAAGCCATGTCTACTTGAGTTTTTCTATGATAATGTAGAGAAGAAACCAAATCCTACTTTTGATGAATGGGTTGGCAATGATCAACTTCTTCTTAGATGGCATTACAATAAAATGATAGCTGATGTTGTCTCACAAATGCTGAATTGTAACATTTCAAAAGAGTTATGGACAGTTTTGAAGAATTTGTTTGGAGCATGCACCAGGCCAAGAATTACTTTGTATAAGGTGAACCTATAAAGAACTTAAAAAGGAACATAAAGATGGATGAGTATGACTATTGCAGACAATCATACATTGGTAAGGAGTCCCATTCCCATGAATGATTTGGTGACTCAGGTTCTTGTTAGGCTTGATAAAGAGTATAATCCGATTGTGGTCTAGCTATCTAAGAAGGAAAATGTGTCCTGGATAGATCTACGAGCCACATTGCTTACTTATGAAAGTTGATTGGAACAATTAAGTTCACTTACCTTTTTGAACATGACCCAACCTTTTGTTAATATTGCTTTAAAGAGAAACAACAATAGATCCTACAACTATCCAAGACTATAATTGAGGGAATTGGAGAGGTAGAGGTCAACAGAATTTTTGAGGAAGTAAAAGAAGAGGAAGGAGCAATCGAAGTGCTAGTAAACCTACCGGCTATGTTTATGGAAAACTTAGTCATGTGGCTGCCAACTGCTTCTACAAATTTGATCATAATTGCATAGGTAGTCCACCCTCTGAGGAGAGCAAAGGCAATGAGTAGGGCTATTCAGCTTATATGGCTTCTTTGAATTCTGTGAATGATGCTGCATGATACATGGATAGTGGCGCCAGTTATCATATTGCAAATGATGCAAACCAAATCAATCAAGTCACTAATGTTGGTGGTAAGCCAAAAGTTAGTGTTGGTAATGGTCAAAAAGTTGATATTACAATTATTGGTCATTCTTTGTTTCCTTGTGACAAAACACAGCCTTTTATTTCAAGAAATGTCTTACAAGCATCTAAAATTGCTAAAAAACTAATGAGTGTCTCTAAATTAATAACTAACAACAATATGCTCATAGAATTTCACCTTTTGAGTTGTTTTGTGAAAGATTTGTGAATAGGAATGGTGTTGCTACAAGGGAGGCCTAATGACAGGCTCTATAAAATCAATAGACTTGAAAAATACTCACAATGTCACATGTTACAACAGAAGACTAATGAACCTCATAATACTACACCACTATCCGTTAAAGAAAGTTGGCATAAAAAGCTAGGACACCTTTCTAATTTTGTTTTGTCCTGAGTTTTAAAGAGATGTAATATAAACATTAAAATAATAAAAGTATGTTTTTCTGTGAAGCATACAAGTTTGGGAAATCTCATTTTCTTCCATTTAAGTTGTCTAAATCTTAAGCTCAATTTCCTCTTGATTTAATCCACTTTGATTTGTGGGATCCATCTCCAATAACATCTAAAAAAAGCTTCAAATATTACATTCATTTCTTAGGTGATTATAGTAGGTTCACTTGGATTTATCCACTTAGAAATAAGGGGGAAGCACTCTATGCTTTTGTTCAATTTAAAACCATGGCAGAAAAATAATTTAAAAGAAGTATTAAAGTGCTGCAAACATATTGGGGGTGGAGAATTTAGGAGGTTTGTACATATAGCTTAAGCTTCTTGTATTATTTTCAAACACTTATGTCCTCACACCTTTGTCCCAAATGGAAAGGTAGAGAGGAAACATAGACATATCATTAAGGTAGGTCTTACTTTGTGAGCTCAAGCAAGCATGCCACTTTTCTACTAGTGGGAAGCCTCTCAAACTTTAATCCATTTTATCAATTGACTGCCAACTCAAGTCTTGCATGGAAAATCACTTTACTCTCAGTTATATGTTAAGGAGCTAGATTATAGTATTATAATGATCTTTAGTTGTGCTTGCTATCCATGTTTTAGGCCCTTTAATTACCATAAGCTGTAATTTCACACTACCAATGTGTATTTTTAGGTTATAATAGCTCTTATAAAGGTTATAAGTACCTTACCTCCTCTAGAAAAATTCTCATTTCAAGGCATGTCACTTTTAATGAACAAGATTTCCTTTTTAATGCTAGTTTCCTAAATACTCGATAGCCATTTGAAGATCAAATTGAGCCTGTGGCTTTTATAGCCACAAATAACTCTTTTTCTAATGAAGATGAATCTTTAGATAATGTGATTTTTTCTGAAGAAAATCCCAATGACAATGTTTCTTCTTATGAGATAATCGAACTCTTTAGTGATGACATAAGAGCTCCACTTGGTGCCTCTTAAACAGGCACACATGGTTCAACTTGAGATGTATTTGAAATATTATCTCTTCCTTTAGTTGATAGTGTTATAGAACACAATTTTCCTCAAGCCGCAGCACCTATTCAGTCTCATCCAATGGTTACTAGAAGTAAATGAGGGATTTATAAACCTAAACATCCTTTTGTTGGTTTTTTACAAATTGAGCTTAACTATTCTTTAGAACCTAAAATGGCATAAGAAGCATTTAAAATGCCTCAGCAGAAACAAGTTATGTAGTCTAAATTTAATGCTCTTGTTAGAAACAATACTTGGACTTTGGTTCCTTTTGATGGACAATCAAATATAGTAGATAACAAGTGAATCTTCAAAATAAAGTATAATGCTGATGGTACCATACAAAGACACAAAGCAAGATTGGTGGCCAAAGGATTTTAGTAGGATCTAGGAATTGATTTTGGAGATACTTTAAGCCTTGTCATCAAAGTGTCTACCATCAGATTAATTATTGTACTGACTTATGGTTGGCCAGTGAAACAACTTGACATCAACAATACTTTTCTAAATGCTATGTTGCAAGAAACGATCCACATGGCTCAACTAGAAGGCCTTGAAGACAAAGACAGACTCGATCATGTCTACCATCAGATTAATTCTTACTATTGTACTGACTTATGGTTGGCCAGTGAAACAACTTGACATCAACAATGCTTTTCTAAATGCTATGTTGCAAGAAACGATCCACATGGCTCAACTAGAAGGCCTTGAAGACAAAGACAGACTCGATCATATCTATAAACTTTCTAAGGCTATTTATGGACTTAAGCAAGATGCTCGAGCTTGTTATGACAGATTAAAAACTTTCTTAGTCAATTGGGGCCATCATAACGCTAAAGCTAATACTTCTTTGTTTTTATACAAAACTAACTCTTAAATCATTATTTTGTTAATATATGTTGATGATATCTTAGTTACTGGAAATGATGCCAAGAATTTGGAGAGTTTTACACAAAGTTTTAATGATCTTTTCTCATTGAAAAATCTTAGGGCTCTTTATTACTTCCTCGGGTTTGAAATAGTAAGAGATAATTCAAGAATGCATCTGACTCAAGGCAAATATGTGTTTAACTTATTAAAAAGATTTGATATTTTTTATGCTTAACCATGTCCAACTCCAATGATATTACGCAAATCACTGTCTTTATATGATGGTGAGCCTTTGAAGGACCCCTCAGTTTATCAAAGTGCAGTAGGTGCCCTTCAATATTTGATAAACACAAGGCTTGAAATTTCATTCTTAATTAATAAATTTAGTCAATTCCTCAATGCATCTTCTATCTCACACTGGCAAGCTATTAAGCGAGTTTTGAGATACTTAAAAGGAACCATTAATTATGAAATACATATAAAGCTATCTCAGTGTTTATCTCTTCTTGGTTTTGCTGATGCTAATTAGGCATCTTGTTCTGATGATAGGAAGTTAGTTGTTGGAAATTGTGTCTTCTTTAGGAATTTGTTGGTTTCGTTGTCATCCTAAAAACAAAAAATTGTTTTAAGATCTCTGAGTATCGAGCCTTGGCTAATTTAATTGTTGAATTGGTGTGGATCAAATATCTTTTGAAAGAGATTGACTTTAAGCTTCCTTAGTAACTCGTTATTTAGTGTGACAATCTCAATGTCAGTGCTCTGGTCGTGAATTCAGTTTATCATGCTAAAACTAAACATATAGAAATTGACATTTACTTCGTTTGTGATCAAGTCTTAGCTACGAAGCTAGTTGTGTTTTATGTTCCATCTTCAGACCAATTAGCTGATCTTTTTACCAAGGCTTTTATCTCATTCAAGGTTCTGGTGGCTTAGAGACAAGCTTGATATTTGTATTAAACCCTTTTGTTTGAGGGGGGCTATTATGAAGGATGACAGCTCACCATCCTAATGCTGAGGATCATCACAGTTGATCATTCCACACTTTGTTTCAGCACATGTTATTCTTTCTAATGCTTTATAGATTCGTTATTATATTTCTCTTTCTGTTATGACAATTGCTGCATTGTAAATAGTATTTTTGTAATTGTCTAGTATATAAATACTAGTGTCAATCTTTGGCTTAGGTGAGATAGCTGAGCATTTGTAATATTCTAATATCTTTCTATTTATGAATGACATGGTAGGCGAGACCTACAAAAAAAAATATCTATTTCTTTTGAGAAAAAATCTATACCTTATTTCAATAAAAAAAACTTAGGAGTTAATGGACTGCTAAAGGAAATTTTGTTTTAGGTACACTACAAGCCACCATCAACAGAGATTCTGTTTGAGAGATTTTGAAACATACAAAACCATATTTGCAAAATGATAGAGTTGCTAGGAAGACTGAGAGCTTAATGGAAATTCTCTAACAACCATCAATTCTTTCATCCCTTCCTATGAAGATTACAAAAATTCCCTCACAATAAACCTTGTGTTTGACAATTGAGTCCAATTCTTTTAAGTACTACAATCGCAATAGGAAACCATATTCAGAAAGGCAAAATGATGGCAACAAATTTAATTAAAGTGAGCATATTCACAAAGACATAACTTGAAATTGCATCAGCATTCTAAGTTCATCTCATTACAGATGGGGGGAAAAATTGTCGATTTTAAGCCTTAGCTTCAAAGACACAAAAAGTGTATATTGATGTGGTTTAAAAGATCAATCTCAATCTTAGATAAACAGTTTCTTAATTTTACAACTATATTACTCTAATTCCTATTGATATACATTAAAAAACAGACACCACTACCTGCTTGTATATTCACTTTACCACAATCAAACTTCGAAGACAATTAGTGATATAGTCACATAAAAGTGATACAGAAGGCAAATATCAAACAACTATTAATTGGGTCAGTGATATAGAGGAAGTATTTTCAAAGGCATAAGAATCAGTGTCCCATGGAGGATGATACAACTTCATCACAACAACTCAAGTGTAACAACTCTATCTCATAATCTTTAGAACAGATAAAATAATAAGCAAAACAACGATTAAAATTAAAAGATAGATAGTGGTGGCTCAATTTTAATGCTGGAATTATATTAAAATCATCCTTTGATAGATGCCACATATCTCTTTACAATATTTTATCCCATTCTTGACGAGATAATTTTGTTCGTAACTTCCCAGTGTCTAAATGGCTAAAGGCAATCCTCCATCCTTCTGAACCATTTTTCTTGCGAACAATACGAGATATGGATCTGCAACATCATGTTGGCCTCTAAATGCATGTTTAGCAAATAATTTCCAACAATCTTCTTCTGCTAATGGCTTTAGATGACGCGTATGGGTAGAGGGCACAACTGATGCTACCTTTTTTTGTTACAAGGATCTTACTTTCCGAAGCTCCACAGTTGAAGGGAGATTGATTCTCAATCCAAACATCATCAAGAACAAGGAAAAAAATTTTCCCCATTAATCTTAATTCAAGTTAATGTAGATTTAGATCATCAGAATCTTTTGAACAATGAAGTGCTAGAAGAATTGCTTTTGTAACTTGAACAACATTAAATTCTTCTCAAATACACATTATCAGGCTCTGTGATAGTAAAAACTGGATTATTTTATCTTTAACCACATCTCTATCATACATGATAGATTCATCTACTGACGAAGTTTTCGGAAGTTCATTTGATTGTAGTCTTGTACAAGCTCCAACTTCAATCCTAGTACCTACTTTTTCTCTATAAGATGTTCTAGGAAGTCAAACACTTCTTTGATCCTTACTTCAATTTTATTTCTAAATGGATTACCAAAGTCAGCTAAGAAGTTCCTTACCTTACTTGTGGTTGCTTGAATGTCAGCTTCCAGCTTCTGTTTTGATGCCTTAGTACCAATCTCATCTAATCCCATAACTTATAGACAGCATCTTTAAACTTACCAAGTCACTACCTCACGTTTGGGTTCCTGTTTAGACTGGAGTAGAATCTGCAATGAAGTAAAAGGACTGAAACCAGAAAAATTAGTTCGTTAGATCACATTCTTTGTGAATCCTAACTTTCTCCTCTTCAAGGAAAACTGATATTTAGGTCTGAAATCAGAAAACAACGGTTGCTCTGAGGAAATCTATTCATGCACTTATTTATTTTCAACTTAATACAGAGAAGTTTATAATAGCCGCTGTATTTTACAGAGCTGCGTCAATCAAAGAATCCTCAGTTCAACTTTTATTGGTAGGCATTCGCCAATAGGGGTGTGCTAGATATCAAAGAGATCAAGCTTCCCTTAAAGACTAAGGCAAGTGTCATATGAATTATCATCTCGTTGACATTTTGTGACCCTAATTTATCTAGAAAGTTCAGAATTTAAGTAGCATAAGAGATAGCAACCAAAATAATAATAATAATAAAAAAGAAGAAAAAAGAAAGGAAAGAAAAAGTATTAAAAACAGAATGGAGAAAAGCAAGTATGCATTTCAACCAAAGAATTTTGACTTTGAGAATCAAATTCCCCACTTTCTCAACTTGGGTTTCAGATTGAGTTTCACATTACTTTAGCCAGAAAATTCTTGTGAGCTGGTCACACTCGACAGAGCTCCTAGGAAAAGGATATTTTAGGCATTCGCTGTTAGGTTTTCTAGTAAAATTATGACATATAAAAATCTTCTTTAAAGAGTTAATAATCTAATGCTTGGTTATAAGAAAATGTTCACGTAATATAACAAACACCTAAAAAATAAAACTTTATTTAAGTCTTAATTAATCTTAGAGTAATTAATGACACTTCATTCAAGAGCGGAATATGATTCTTTAAACATATCAACATTCTGATACCATAATAATCTTTTTCTGCATTATTCCTAGCATGATTGTGAAGTCGATCAACATGTTTGGTTCTGATTCTGGACAACAGTAAAGGCTAAAATCAACAAGCTGATATTAGAGTTTTCACGATGTTTCTGGACAATGAAATAATAATATGCCTTAAATAAGGAGGCCTCTATATACATCAAACCATGAACAAACCAGCCAGAGGACAACAACCTTAATCTTATAGAAACCCCAGATTTAGTTCCCAAATGGAGAAGCATAAAGCTACTAAGATAATGAACAACGTAAGCTTCAATCAAGCTTTTCCTGTTCTTCTTCTCTCTCAAACACACTCACATAGACACACAATGTAGCATTTTCCTTGTGTTGAGACTCACTTTCTTCTTTTGCTATAATTGATTTGTTTTCAATGAAATTGTTTGTGACTAACTCATTAATTAAGATCAGCTGCTAATATACTGACAGAGAGAAGAAATAAGTGTTGTTGTTACGTGAAAATGAGAGGGGAGAGGAACTTCATAGAAGGATGGTAATCTAAATTCTTTCTCTTTTGTTTCTTTTGTTCTTTTAAATTTTCAAGCAAAAATAATGATATTCATTTATTTTCTACTATGATTAATATTCATTCTCTTTAATTGAGTGAAAAATAAGTTAAATTTTGGAGCAATCCTTATTAGATTCAGATTATAATATCATATTTTATTTGGTTTATAATCACAGTTTATAATAAATGTTAAATTAGTATTTTGATCTTTTAAATTTATTTGGCTTCAATTTAGTTTATTAAGTTTATTTTGGTGCCAAATTAATTCGTTAACTTTTAATTCATCTCATATATATCCTAAATTGTCATCACAATATCGTTGGTTTAAATTAGTATTTTGATCTTGTAATTTTATTGTGTTTCAATTTGATTCATTACAAGTTTGTTTCATGCCAAATTAGTCCTTTAATTTCTAATTCCCATCATTCACACACACACACACAAAATAAACTGTAAGCTCTGTATAAGTAGTATTAATCTGATATTCTATGTGTCTATTAACCTAGTAGATCGAAATTGAAATTGGTGATTTAAAATACATATAATATGAAATAAAAGTTAAAGGAATAATATTTTCATGCGCCATATTTATTTCAGTGACAAGAGAATTCCAAATCTAATTTATTATTATTATTTATGTGTATCACAACTCACAAGTGGTTTTGGCGTTTTTTATCCTGGGGTGTTTGGTCTGGGGAATTTATTGATGATTTTTGAGATATTACAGGAGAATGATATATTTTCCTATTTACTTCAAGTTTTAAGAAAAAATTATTAAATGTTGCGTTAGGAATCTAACATTCCTACAAAAGCCACTTATTTTCATCCCCATGTGAGGTGGGAATGTTAGATTTCTTTGAGGTGAAAATGTTTTTGAAATGTTAAAGATTATTTTACTTGTTCTTATTCTAATGCTCTCTAAGAAATAATAAATAAATTAAATAATAAAATAGTGAATAATAAATATAATTTGATATAAAAATAAAAAATATTAAAATATAATAATAAATAAAATAAATAAATAACATATATTAAAATAAAATTATAGCATAATAATAAAAAAAAAATTGAAATATAATAAATAAGATATAAGTTAATAAAAAAATATAAATGGAATATACCATTTAATATATAAAACATAAATAAAATAATAAAAATTAGAATAGACGAAAATATAATAGTAATATAAGCAATTGATCTTAACGAGATCTTCGGTTCCAACAAGTGTAGCAAAATATTCCTAGGCATATTTATGATGCACCAAGCAGTAAAATGTCATATTCCAAAGAGTACAATTTCTAAAAATATCATCATTCATAGTTACCTGCTGGCATATTTGGATGTGGAGAAACAAGATGATCCACATGAGAACACTTTCAATTATAAGATTTCTTGTTAAGGTTATTAGCCTTTCCACTATTGAAATTATAACAGCGTCTAAGCGTGGCGGATGAAGAGAGTTGCAAGGTTCGACAATAAAAAATATTAGTTGTAGGCGCCTCCTTTGGATTAAGTTGAACTCAGATGGATCCCAAAAGGATTTGGATGGCCTAGCTAGATGTGGGGCCATTCTTCAGGATCATTTGGAAAGATGCATCAAAGCTTATGCTTCCAACCTGGGAACTTCAAACTTCTTCAATGCTGTAACTATGAGGCATTTTTTTGTGCTTGGAAATTGCTTGGAGAGATAGTCATTGGAAGTTGGTTGTGGAGATTGATTGTAGAAGTATACTGGACATTGTTTACAAAAGGAAGTTATCCCACCATAGGTGCTATCATTTGCTTAGTAGAATTTAGAATTGAATGAACCTCCTTCAGGATATCACGTTTACTCATGCATTAAGGAAGGAAATCGATGCACATATCCAATTTTTATTCATGGCATGTCTTTCCTTCTAGGTGTCAACGAAATGAATTCACCTCCTCAAAATTTAAGGTTTCTTATTCTTGATGACTTTAGGAAGTCTCCTCATCCCATTTGATCTTTTTATAGTTGTTTTCTTTTTCTTTTTTCTTTTTTGTCTAGTGGCCATCTTATTACCACCAAAAAAAAAAACAGTCTACAGACTAAATGTCTCTTAATAGATTAATCTATCTTATATAACAAAACTCAATCTTTTTGCGGTGTTCCTAACATGTTCAAGCATAGTTTTTTTTTTTTTACCTTTTGATTTATTTTTCTATTTGTTTGTTAAACTTCTGAACACCTGGTGCATGATGCACAAGGTGTGCTCTAGTTAGCTCTAAGGATGAATGATACTATTCATTTAGGCCTGGCTATGGAGGAAATCCAATGAAAACTTTTTTACCTATTAAGTCTATTTGATATTAAAAAAAAAAAAAAAGAACAAAGGTGATGGAGGTGTAGTCTTGACAATTCATTGTTATATGTATAGTTATCTACCTGAAATTAAGAAATACTATGTGAAATTCAAAGCAGTATAAAAGGGTCTCTTTTTATCAACAGAAGAAGTATTCTGAAGGAAATTTGTAATAGTTCTCCGGAGATGTACATGACCATGTGAGGTCAAACGGGCGTATTTACTGTTTTAAAACTCGAGCATTGACTTTTTGAAAAGATAAAATTTAGGCAACTGAAACTGATCTCTTTTTTTTTTTTTTTTCCTGCTCTTTCTTTTTTCCTTAATATACTGTATAGTTTCCAAAAGCAATAATTAATTCCACAAATTTAAAAAAAATTAATAATTATGTCTCTAAAAAATCATTTTCCTTTTGGTCTTCTAAAAATAAAACATCTCAATTTAGTTTCAAAAATATCACTCTCTTCTTAAAATTATTCTTTTGAAAAGCATTTGTGGTATTCATTTATTTAACGAAGAAACTATTTTGAATGGAAAAAAATATTTGAAGGATTAAAAGTCTTATCTTTAAAAGATTAGATGGAGAGACAAGTAATCTTTTAAAGACTTTGTTTTATGAGTATTAAATGGAGAAAAAAGCGATCTTATCTCACTAATTTACTAAAAAATAAATAAAGAGGATGTCATAATTTTAAGAGATCATAGTTGCTTTCAATGAGAAGATTAGTAAGTTCCAGAGCAACGTGGGGGGTTCTTTCTTAGTCTCAGCTTAGACTATTAAAGGCGCAACCATAAAAGAAAGCTCAAGTTTATTAGAGAAAAAAAAAATGCAACTAATCCTACATAACTGAAACCTATGTGGAGCATTGTACAAATTATGATTGGCCAGAAATAGAATCCATTTGGATTTAACAGAGCTCGACTCTTATTCCTCAATTGCTTCTGTTAATATTATATGGCTACATATTGACTGAGAGGAGCAAGTTTTATCTATAAAAAAAATGTAGTTATGGCAAGTTTTATCTTTAAAAAAAAAAAATGTTGTTATGCTCTAATGAGGGAGCAGTTACTCACAATTCTGTTTATCATGTTCGAAATCAAATTTATGGAGGTGAATGGATACTTCATCAAATAGAAAACAAATTCAAGAGCGATTGAATCACATATATCTCTATCACACAGCAAGTTGCAGACAATTTTGACAAAAGGGTTACTAAAACTAAGCTTTGAGATTTTTGTGGACAAGCTGAAAATGATGAATATTCATTCTCCAAGTTGAAGGGAAGTATCGACGATGAGAATAAATTCCGTCATTTGTGGGTCGATTTGTTTCCTTGTTTGTTACTATTTTTTTTTAAGTCTCCTATTTGTTCTACTCTCTTACATTTCAGATGAATATATACAAAAAAGTTTTCTTAAAAAAATTTCTTTGTATTTGGACGATTTCATACTACCTTGTAACCACAAAAGAATTTTACTCATTAAGTTGTATTAGACCGCAATATAAATTATGTAATTTTAAGTCTTCTAGAGGCATTTTATAATTTGCAATTACATATTGTACATTTCATGGAGTCTCAAGCTCCAAAGTACTGAAGTTTTGATGTACCTCTTTTTCTTAGCTTGGGATTTGCTTGGCAATATTGGAGAGTTATGAATAAACATCTTCCTCCTCATCTCTATATGTCTTCTTGAATTTTCTTTTTTTACTGTCAGTACAAATTATGCATATTTAGTCTAAAGGAAGTAATCAGATACTTATCCATGGAAACAGATCTTACTGAATCTTTGTTCCACGCGATTCTAATTGAAGTAACAACGAGATGAAACTTCAGTCTTTTTCCCACAACAAAATGCACCATAATACCAGGGAGGAAGAATGGAGTTGTTTTTGTGTTCTATAGGAGTTCCCTGTGAAGGGAGTTCCCAGTTTTCTCGGAGAGTGGAAGGAAAGGGAAGTTGTCCTGCACTTCTCTGCAGTACTTCCATGATAAAAAAGCTTTTCTCATAGAATAAAACTCCCCTTTAAAAAAAAAACCAATCCATTTATTTGAATTTCTAAATTCAAATATAATTAATAATTAATTATTTTTTGCTTTGGAATCAGGTCATAGGTGAGCCTATTATAAGCGGTCCAACATATTTCAACATAGTTTTATGAGAACATTATGATATAATTTTTCTCGTCTCAAGCTCAGCTTACTGAAGTTTCTAAGTAGTCCTATTGTCTGCCTTAGCCTTGTCTTGCTATTTACTCAATTGCTATTCTTTCTCTTTCAACTTCACTAGTTGAGCTTAAGTGTACCATCTAATCTCATAGTATGATATTGAGAACCATTTCTCTTCACAAAAGAAGTTGATTGGTTATTACCTTTAAATTGCATTTCACATATATGTAGAGTTTAATTGTTGAGTCAGTTTAATATATTGTTATCTCATATATTATGATATTTCATATATTATACTATGAGATACCTTGATCTAAGATATTAAGGTTTAATAATATTTATGTTTTGTATGAGAATTGGTTGTACGTTGTATTCCAATAATATAAGATATATACGAACGTTTAATTTCACATGTATATTAATGTTCCTTGCTTCTTAAATTTTCAAATATATGTTTTTAAGTTTATTAAATAAAATTGCACATCTTATTATACTAATGTTCCTATTTGGGAATAAAAATATAATTCAAAAAAATTACAAAATTTGAAAGTTTATATGTAATTTATTTCTTTTTCTCATATAAAAAATAAAATATAATGTAAATTTTTAAAATTAATGTCTGTATTATATGTTTACATACTTATATTTTTTATAGATAAATTTTGTCAAGGAGTTAATTACCAATGAAAAGACAACCGTAAAAGTGGTAACTTGAAAAAAATTTAAAAAAAATTATATCTAAAGGCCCAAATCTTATAAAATTGATAATAAAGAAATTTAAAAATTAAAATTATTTTTAAATACCATAATTATCATCAAAATTTAAAAAAATTACTATTAGATTTAGAAGATTCACTATTAGGCGTAAGAAAATTTAATATTTTTCTACACCCAATAATAAATTTGCTAAATCTAATAATAAGTTCTTTAAAACTTCATAATAATTATAGTCCTTAAGGATAATTTTAATTTTTAAAATTTTTTATTGCAAATTTTACAAGATATGAGTGTTTAGATATAATTTTTTCAAAAATTTATCCCAGTCAAACCTGTTGTGAGATGACATCATTTTTTTTAAATTTTTTTTGGCTGTCATGAGATCTCTTTTGCTTAAAATGTATCAAGTGATATCTCAAGTGCCACTAATGACATTCCAAATACTGTTATCGAATTCTAACATCCAAAAGACATTATGATATGTGAGATAATGGGGTCAACATTACAGTATTACCAAACCATTACGCATATGTAGGAATAGCTCACTGCAAATTTTTTGTCTATTTGTCTGCGAACATTTTATAGTGATACATTGCCTTGCCTTATTTTGACCATTCACACGAATTTAAAGATGACCATGGATAAAATAAGCGTAAAGTATTATAATTTTGGAAAAATTATATTCAAAGACTTAAATTTTGCAAAACTTACTATAACAAATTTTAAAAATTAAAATTATTTTCAAGAACAAGTTATTATTAGATTTTACGAAACTTACTATTAAAGTTGTAATAGGTAGTCAAGCTCTTATTTGATTGTTGATTCAATTTTATCTCTAAATGGATTAACAATGTCAGCTAAGAATTTCCCGATCTTGTGGTTGCTGATCAATTCAGCTTCCAACTTCTGTTGTGACCGTCCTAAGCCTTATAGACAGCATCTTTATAAAGCTCACCAGTCCCTATTTGACATTTAGGTTTCTGTTATGACCGGTGTGGAATCTCCAATTAAGTGGAAGGACTGAAACCAGAAAAGGGTGTTCATTAGATCACATTCTTTATGAATCCTAATTTTCTTCTCAAGGAAAACTGGTGTTTAGAAATGAAATCAGAAAACAAAAGTTGCTGAGGAAAACAATTCATGCATATCTTTTTCTTCTTTGGCCATAAGCAATTCATGCACATCTAAAATCAATAAATGTATAAAACCTAAAAGGAACTTTCTCTCAAGTTTTGTGCAGCCTTAATTGTGTGTTTATACATGGCCCCACAACTAGTTATATATATATATATGTATCCGCAAAATACTGTTTTAATGTTTTTATATTTAATATCAAGTATAAGCCCATCCCTCGAGATCTAATAAATTTGAAGGCCTTCTATGACATTCAACTCTAAAAAAGAACTTACATTAATTGGAGAATAGAACAAGCGACTTTCATTATTCCATGGGAAGTGCGGTGAGACACTATAACAAAGACTCCTTATGCTATAGAGCCTCTTAATCACACATTTGAATATATACAATAATACTAAAAATATATATTGCTTGCCCTGGGGCTGAGACTCATCCACAAATTTTTGAGAAATTGTGGATTGAGATTCTAAGAAAATCTTGCTTACTCTGAAGGAACAACGATTCACAATGATGCCCCATTTTGTTGAACTAGTACTTAAATTATCAAGGCCCTAAATTTTGACATCTAGGCCAAGGAAAAGATGACAAGGCTACATGTTAAATCAACAACCTAATGTTGAATATGTGTGCTAACATCACGACAACTTAACAAAAACTTCATATACACCTATTGTAGATGCCGTTTTCTCCTCTTATTTCCCAAAACTAATGCAGTAAGTTTTTGTCACAATTAATCTATTTTCTTTTATGTCATCTAACTAATTTGGTAACTTTGAAGGAGTTAGGTCCTGTTATTATACACCGCATTTGCCGATATTACAGTTGGAATCACTCGATACCTCATTACTTGCATTCACCCCATAGTAGATGTATTGCAATTTTGGGTCATTCTCTGACTTCCTTTTTGATCCATCATTTAGTGTCGCATATGGTGATTAATACTTTAGGGTTGAAGGATTGTCACAACAGGAATTTATGACATTGTATAAACTGATTTCTCTAGTTTAATTGCTAAACTTATATTTAAATTCTCCTCTAGTTATCAACATCAACAATCTACTTTAGAAGCAGTATCGATAAGAATAATTAGAGTAACAATGACCACAATATACAAGGAAGAGATCTAGTTGTGGTACCAGGAGTAACTATAGATAATTTTTTATTTCTAAAATTAATGTAATTTTATCAACCATGATAAATTTTTTTTAGTTTTTTAATAATATTTCATTTCATGCATTGTACTTATTTTTTATTTTAATTTATATTTAATTAAAAAATTTGTATAAAAAATTACTACTTCCCATCTCATATATAAAAGACTTTTGGTTTAAAATATAAAAAATAAATCACTAATATCTAGTATATTAATTATAGTATTCTAATTATACCCTCTATTAAATGAGTCTTTCAAACTATGAGTAGTAGCTATGATTAATTTTTAGAAAAAAGTATATATATTAAATATGAGCATTCTTAAAAAATAATTTTTATTTAGGACAAAATTATAAAGATTAATTAATTTTAACTAATTTTTTTAATCCACGTGAGTTAGTTATTTGTTTGTTATATATGAGACTGGAGATAGTATTATTTAAGAACACTTCCCATTTTATCTATAATTTTATTGTTTTTTTAACCAAAAAATTGTTTTTCTATCATTGAATACGAGTTTGCGGTAAATTATAACCATATTATATTCTATGAATCTGAGTTTGGTTATTTTATAGCATTTATATGCATGACTTTTTTTGGCATAAGGATTGAATATAATTAATTTTTTCAATTACAGCTTTTCGGAAATAACCGCTGACTTAAAACCACTTAACATTTAAGCATTTCTTCTGATATGCAGTACAGTGCATCTAGCTAGATTCTTTTTTCTTTTTTATGCAAATACTAAATATACAGGTGTCAGTTGATATAATTATCTTGTGAATGGTATTTTGAAGGAGAGAAAAAGGATGAACGAATGTATAAAATGTAAGACTACTTAATTTATATAATATTTGTTATGTATTTTATTATTATTATTATTTAATTATATTTTTATTTTATTAACTTTTTCGTATGTGTATGAGGATCATTTTTATTTTTATTTACATTCTTATTTTTTTTAATTTTTATAATTAACTTTCTGTGTGCTAAACATTAAGAAAAGACGAGTGATAAGACCAAAATAATTAGTTATGCATGGGATTTTCTATACTCTCTCTCTCTCTTAAAAAATAATTTAGATTGGCTTCGACTTCAAAGATGGTAATATCTGATATATAAATATAAACTTCCTATTATATGAGATCATTTTTAGATAATCTATAAAATATTTAGACAGAATACAACGTTGACATAACTCTTGTGCATAACACACTCCGGAAAGATCATTTAGCAAATGTTTCAAGTACTTTTTTGTTTTTTTAATGCTCATGTGGGATTCTCTTGGTTGTCAAATTCCTTTTCATCCTCAAAACAGAATAAAGTTAAATTTCCACCAGTTAATTTTTATTTTTGCTATTTCTTTTCTGGTAAAAACTCATGTTTCTCCTTCTCTGAAGAATCATCATGCAAGATTCAAGTGGCCATCTTATTTTCAAGCTGTAATAACAACTTTCTGCTGAACGCCCAATAACAATTGTATGCTTAAAACAGATATGCTCTAGCATATAATTTTATACCAATGCGTTTCAATAAACCTGGTGTTTGATATATACTAACACGTAGGATTCATTTTATTTCAAATAAATTTAAGATATTATTATCATTATTAAATAATTAATTATATCAACATAAACTTTTTATTTTTAATCTTAAATTTATTTTATTTTTGGTTACAAAAGGAAGATTAGTGAAAAGGCAAATGGTAGATGTCAAATAAAGAAATCAAGTTTACCTGTGTCTTAAATGCTGAGACTGATGTCGTGTGAATTATTAGCTTATGGACTTTTTGTACTCTTAATTTATCTAGAAAGTGGAGTTTAACTTGCAAAAAATATAAGATATAGCAATAAAGAGAAATGGAAGGGGGGAAAATAAAGAAAGAAAAAATGAAGAAGAAAGGAGAAAGAATGAAAGAACAAGTTCTAAAAACAGACTGGAGATTTCAACTGAAGAATTTTTACTTTTAGAATCAAATTCTCCACTTTCTCTCTTGGGTTTCTCATTGAGTTTCACATTACTTTAGCCACAAAATTTGTTGCGAGCTGCCCACATTTGACGGAGCCCTTAAAAAAAAAAAGGAAATTTTGATAAGTATAAATTTTAGATATTTCTTATCAAGTTTTTCAATAAAATTATAACATAAGAAAGATATTTTTTTAAAGATTAATGAAGTAATGCTGAATTATTAAAAAAAAAAATGTTCTCACGCGTATTATAATTTTACTGGATCAACTTGACGCCTAAAAAACACTTTATCCTGAGTCTTACTTTGCATTAAAATTAGTGACACTTTGGTCAAAAGAGGCATATGATTCTCTAAATACACATCAGCATTTTGGTATCAGAATCCATGCCTGACTGTGAAATTGATAAAGCTGTTTGGTTCTGATTCTGGACAGCTGTATAGGCAAAATCAACGAGCAGATATTCAAAGCCATTGTCTTTAATAAGACCTAAATTGCATCGAACATGAACAAACCAGCCAGAATATAAATAAGGACCACAACCTTAATAAATCTGGTAGAAATCCCAAATTTAATTCCCAAATGGAGAAGGATAGAGCTACTGATAATGGAGAACGTAAGCATCAGTCAGGTCTTCTCCTGTTCTTCCTCTTTCTCTCTAAAACACACAGACACACAATATAGCATTAATTTTACCAGTATTGAGATTCACTTTGTTCTTTTTTTTTTTTAATTTCAATCGAATTTTTTTACTAATTTATTTATTAAGATCACATGCTAAAATACCTGACAGGTAGAAGAAATAAGTGCTGTCCTTATATGAAAAAGAAAGGGGAAAGAAGCTTCCTTGAAGGATGTTAATCCTAGTTCTTTCTTTCTTTCTTTTATTCTTTTTAATTTTCAACCAAAAAAATAATGTGCACGCTTTTTCTATCATTATTAATATGGATTATTTTCTTTAGTTGAGTGAAAAATAAGTTAAATTTTGAAAACACCCATATTAGATACAAATCACCATATGACATTCTGTTTGGTTCATAATCACAATTTACGAAAAAGGTGAAATTAGTATTTTGATTCTTTAATTTATTTTTATTTTAAGTTAGCTGCTTAAATTTGTTTCATGCATGCCAAATTGCTCTTTTGATTCTAATTCTTATCCTATATATTTTAAACCATCAATTTCGTCTAAATGGTGCTGATCCGGCATCCTATGTCTATGTCTATTAATTATATTGATAGAGTTAACGATTTAAGATACATATAAAAATGAATTAGAGATAAATGATTAATTTAGCACTAAAAAAAATTAAAGAACTAAATTTTGAAAAAAAAAAAATTTAAGGAACCAATATTTTAATGTTACCAATTAAAAAATAAAATCAAATAACCATTTTGCTTAGTAACGGCATTTTAAATGATAGATTTTGATACAATTTTTTATATATTTGTTATTTGATTTTTTAATAATATTATAATATGTGTAAAAGAATTCTCTTAAAAATCAATTAATGTGATGTTAAGTTGTAAAAATCATATATTTAATATGTTTAATTAAAAAATCTATAATAAAAATACAAATAATTACGGACAAATCTTTTCGCTATTTTAAATGTCAAAATCACTTTGAAGGAACTAATTAAGGTGTGTATGTGCATATATAAGAGCTACTCAAATAAGACTTTCCCTATATATAAACGCTAGGAATGTCTTGGTATGCCTGAATTCAATTTTTATCTCGGCTCTTTTCCTATTTTCAACTCCCAATATTCTGTGTTTCTCATGTAACAAGAAAATAAATTGTTAATTTGCACTTATTTGAAAATTTGTCTTATACTTTTTTTTAACAGCACAGTAACTGTGGAGTTTTTTCTTTTTAAACCTTCTTTGCTTTGTCTTAAATAAAATGAGGATTGATTTTCCTCCTCTATCAGGTGAAAAATGAGGAAATAAAAATTAATCCAAGAAACATAACCTTTCTTTGTAAAATTGAGCCATTTTAATTAGATTATTTCATCTTTTAATTAATTGACTTGAATGATTACAATTTTTGTGCCCTTGCAGCCTGTTTGCCTTGTGCTGCTGCTGGCTCTGTGATGCTTGCTTTGATGTCACTGTAGTTTAAGAAGCAGTGAGATGGCCATGAAATAACCACATGCTCTGGTAATTAGTGTGCAAGCAGCTTGCTCTGCCCCATTCATTATATTATGATAATACTATTGTATATCTTGCAGCACTTTTAAGTTGATTTTTTGCGTCCTAATTATTCATTAAATTTGTAATAAATATCTTATTTGATTTTGGTATTAATAATTCTTGCACTTATTTAATCATTAATTCATGATCTAAAAAGTGCATGTCAATTTTTAATTAAAAATGATTTATATATATATATATATATATATTAGTGAGAAGTTAAATAACTTTTCGCTCTCTTCTAGTATAAATAATTATATAATTTTTTGTAAAAAAATAAATAAAATAGTAAAAAATAATTAAATAACTCCTACGCTCTTCTTACATCAATAACAATATAATATATATATATATATATATATATATATATATATATATTACTTTATTTATACAAGTATATGATTTTTGGGACAAAATATCGAAAGGCCCCTTAGCCAAATTAATTATATTAGTATAAACATAGGAGACATATAAAGGTGAAAGAGGTAATTTTAGGTGAAAGGTGAGAAGAGTACCTATTCACCATTGAATCACAAATTAATATTAAAAATTAATCCAAAAATTATTATAAATATAAAATAAATATTCTTTAATTTTTACATTAATATTAACTATTATAATTTGTCATTTCATAATAAATGATTATTCTTCTCATTTTCATATATCTCTTTTAATACCATGTATATATAAAATCAGTATCCCGTGCGCTATAATTTTAACATTATCTTGTTGCTCGGACACATGGTGGTTCATCCATTATAAATCACGCAACAATTTAAACGAAGATAAATTACTTTTTTAAAAAATAATAATTACACTTGATATCCCTCTTACTTTAAAAATGACTCTAAACTCTTTTGACATTTGATATATATTTTTTAAAAAAAAAATCTCCCCCTACTTTACTTTCACTATAAAAAAGAGAAAATTTAGTGAAAGAAAATTCTTTTACTATTCTCTTACTAAACCAACACAATATGGTGTTGGTGAGGAAATAGTGAGGATTTAATCCCTCACTAAATATTAGTTGCTAATTAGCGAGAAAAAATTTTTCTTCATAATCCCTTGTTGAATTCCCTTAACCTAATTTCAAGGGAAAATCCCTCACCAAATTAGCCATTAATTCTTAGTGAGGGAATTGCATGGTGAATTCCCTCACTATTTAGTGAAAGATTTGTGAGGGAATTAACCATTGATCTCCTCTTTTTCTTCATTAACACTAAATGGATTATTAAATGTTTTTAAATTTAATTTACACTTCTTAAGTTTTAAAATAAAATGAGAACGAGTTCATTGGGTTATAAATTACAATCTTGAATGGCACTCTCATCAGTATAAGTGTACATACCATTCAAGATTGTGATGTGCAACCTAATAAGCTCACTCTCATTTTAGTTCAAAATTTAAAAATAATAATTAATTAAAGTTTAAAGCATTTAGTAATCCACTTTGCATCGATGTAGAAAAGAGGTGTTTGAATTTCTCCCTGAGCTGATTTAGGCAAGATGATGGTGAAATACGTCACAGTTGATGGATAAGGACATACCTAAATGGCAATGGAATTAAAGTTATCCCTGAATTTAGTGTTGAGGATGTGCTTTCAAGAAAGCAATGTTATTTCTACTTCATAAAAGCATATCCTCGAAACTAAAAATCATTTCACCGAATCAAAGTTTGGATATTGAAATCATTCTACTTCTTAAAATACTAAATGTATAAGACAATGATTAATAGGACAACAAATATGCTTTGAATATAAGAAAGATGAATAGCTAATAATTACAAAACCTAAATCTCAAAATACAAATTATCATCCTCCAATATTTATTCTTTCATAATTTTGAACTAAAATGAGAATGAATCCTTTAGGCTACACATTCGCTAATATTGCATTCTCTTATAAACACTATAATTTCATCAAAGAATGCATTATTAACACAATTCTAGTGGATGAGAATTTCATTTAAGCTTGTGGATGCACTTGTTCTCATTTTACATTAAAACCTAGGAAGAGTAAATTGAAGGGATGCGTTATAAACTTTACACAAGCATTGGTTCCATTTATTATTGAGTCCAAATAATGTTAACTCATACTAACTTGACATGGAACAAAGAAAGAAACATATCAAAGAGAAGTAATATGGGAAACACATAAGTGACAAGTGGCATTGTTCACAAATGGTGAATAATTAATCACTTTTTCACCTAAATTCAGGTTTGTTATGTATCAAACAAACATTGCTCAACATTTTCAATGCTAAAGCCTTTCATTTTTAGCATTGAACTAAGATTTCAACCAAAGTAGAGTAAAATAGACAAACAAAGATGAATGGATCTCTTTCTCTTCTCAACATCTATCTCCATCAAATCTCTTTCTCTTATATGAACAGATGAATGAAGCTTTGAGCTAATGGTGTTGTTAACAGAGATGAATGGACAAATGGAGCTTTGAATGGATGATGGTTGGAGGTGAGCAAAGAAGCGGTGGAAATGGCGAGAGAAATAAAGAGGAAGAACCATAAAGCAAGTAACTTCTGATTTTAGGGATCCAAGGTTGGAGTTATTAAAATTCCTTAACAATGGATAAGGTCCCTTGTTGATTTCATATATTATTAGGGAGGAAAATTTCCCTTGCTAAAAGCTTAGTGAGGTATTTGAATTATCAAGGGAAATTATTTTCACCAATCCCTTGTTGAAGTGGTTACAAAATTTGGTGCAACTCACGAATTCTTTTTTTCTTTTTTCACATTCTAGTGAATTAGCAAGGAATTTGTATATCCTCATTAATCCATCATTAGTTAACAAGGGAAGGTGTCCTTTGCTAATTTTCCTCACTATTTCACAATTTTCATATTAACTAAAACTAAAATTTTGATCTTATATTAGAGTTTAACATGAACTTAGCTACCTTTATCACTACAAGAAAACAGCAAATTTGCGATGGAATTTAGAGATAGAATTTTGTTCCATCGCAAGTTCATCGCAAATCCGTCACTAATTCCGTCGCAAAAATTAGCGATGGACTTAGTGATGGAAAGTTTCCCTCGCAAATATTTCCGTCGCTAATCCGTCGCAAATCAAGTTAGTGATGGAATTCAACAACGGAAAGTTCCATCACTAATATGCATGATAGTCAATTTCAGTTTTGCGATGGAATTTTGTGATGGAAGAATCCGTCACTAATTTAGCGATGGAATTTCTGTCGCAAAATTTTTCGTCGCTAATCCGTCGTAGATTGTTTAAATATTATTTTAAATAATTTATATGATATAATGACTTAAATATATATATGTATATATGAAACCATTGCAAATTAGTTAAATATCATTAATTGTGTGTGTATATATATATTATAATTTAATAATTTATATATTATAATTTAAATTAATAATTTAATAATTTCAATATCAAAATAGTAAAATGTGATAAATAATAATGTGGTTAATTATTGTATGAGTAATAAAAGGCCTCCATTCATGTTCAAAAATTAAAAAATATACAATTTATTTATTTTAAGTCATAAATTAATATAAATATAAAATATATTTAATTAACTAAAAATAGTAAAAAATTGTGCAAATTTAAAATCATTATTTAAACAACTGTGTATAAGGAATGATTAAAATAAAAATATACAAAATAAATGAAAGTAAAATAAATATTTCACTCAACAAAATTCAAAAGATAAATTATATAAAAAAATTATGACATGTCTATTTTCTAGAATTGTATAAATATTAAAAATGACTCCACTTAGCTACTATCCTTCAATCACATTATGTCTCTTGCCTTTTTGTGCTCCTAATCGGTTTCCTCTTTTTGTCATCGTCTAAACTTCAAGTTAAATTCATACATTTTTCGTGGTATTTCTCTATTTCTGTTAACACTTTTTTAAGTGATTGTGTTAAGGTTTTTTTTTTGTTCGAAAACTAAGTCTTTCTCTTATTTAAATGTCAAATCTCTCAAATTCTTTCAAAAAAAGTAAAGACTAAATATCGAGAGGTGCAAAATCAAAAAAGAAATAGAGGGTATGATCTAAAATCTAATACATATTATATAGTTATGTAGTTAGAGAGAAAGAATAATATAAAAGAGTATGTATCCAAATTTTTTTTTACACCTATTCCTTTTTTTCCCCAATCTTTTTTAGTTGCACTATATGCAAAAACATAATTAATATCCTTTTTATTTTCTTTCATTTTCAATTGAGATTTGATTTTTGTTGGTTCATATTTGTTTCCAATTATATTTGTAATGATTTTTTATTTCTTACTCATGAGAGTCCAAGGATAGGAAAGCTTTTTTTTCCCCTCTTAACAAAGGAAAAAAACTTGTCAAGATGATTGTTCTTAACATGAAAATTATCATAATATATGATGTTAATTATAGTTTACCAATCTATTAAATCCTGCTAAGTAAATTATTTAATTACCCAACTCCTAATTTATAAAAAATAAAAATAAATATTAGTAAATTTAACTATAACATAATGTTGTATTCGTTAAATAATATGAAAATAATTTTTTTTTGTAGACTACATAATAATTTATGTCGTTAAATTATAAAAAGATATGTTACATATAATATTGTTAATGTAAAATTTTTATATAAATTATGAGTCATAACTTTTTCTCTCTTAATAACTTATGTTGAGATTTGGCCTTAAGTATGAGTAATTTGTTTTTAACAATTCAATATTATATAATTGGAATTTAAAATAATTTTCCTTTTGTATTATATATTTATTAAGGGATTTGAAAATAAATATATGTAAAATTTTACCTAAGTTTAATTTTTGATAATAAGTTTAACTATTGTTACTTTATTATGAAATGAAGATACTTTTTTTACTTCAAAAAAAGAGAGAATAATCTGTGTCTATTGGCATGAGTAACTTTTTTCCTTAATAAAAACTTAAAAACTTAAAATTTAAAAGCCATCATACTTTATACTAAAATTTAATTGAATAACACCCAACCCAAAAAAATTAATTGAATAACTCATAAATCAATTTGATTAGAAGAAGATGCATTTCTAGTAAATAGAATCACTATTTATTTGTAATTTTTATAAACGAAAAATAAAGCAAATATGGTAAATTATCAAACTTATTTAAAGAAATTAGAAAAGGTAATTTAAAAATAATAATAGCTAATATATATAGTATAGGGACCTAAAACATATTGGAAGTATTATTTTTGGTAAGCAGAAGAAATGAAATAACACAAAAGTTTTCTTAAAAAGAAGTGAGTCGATTAAGGAGGCCTTATAACATAATGGCAAATACAATTTTTAGCATTGAAATTAGTTTTTTCTTCTACTTTCTACAATGATTTAAATATTTATAGTCATTTTTTTCAAATATTAAGAAATAAGAATTAAACAAATTTAAGAGATATTGATCATTCTCCTACTTTGATTTAAAGTTATAAATTGTCTAAAAGAAACTCAATATCTTAAAAAATTATATAGTCAACAATACTATTTATTAATCAAAACTATTTTTATAATTGAAATCGCATATTTTAATTTTAAATAAGAAATATTTATTAATCAAAATATAAAATAAGATTGATATATACAACCATGCACTAGTGATAATTTGTTTATATATTAGAAATTTAAAAAATTAGACATATGAATTTATTAGAATTGATTGTCAGTTAATTTATAAATTGTTTTATTCCCTTCAAAAAAGAATTGATTGTCTTAATTGAAAAAGTAGTTAACAAAAAAGAAATGTGTTTGACATAAGAGTTAGTAGAATAATGTTGGACTTTTTTTTTGGAAGAATTATAAATAAAGATTTAGAGTTAAAAAATTATTTTATAATATTTTTTATTTTAAATTTTACCAAATATTTTTTTAAAAAAAACTTTACGTCTTTGTTTATAATAATAGTAAAATTTTTGAATTGAGAATGATATTGATCTTTCACTACATAGTACAAACGATAAAAAGGATGAAGAGGCAAATATATGAAAATTGGATCCAAATAGATGAAGCTCCCCACATCTCCATCCAAATAAGGAATTTTTTAGTTTAGAATTCTAAAGTAAATATATTCATATTAAAATATTATATCCCAAGTTTTAAAATTATTTTAAAAGATTTCAAGATTAAAAATTCAAATTATATGAAAAATGATATTTTAAAACTTTAAATTAGGATTTTTTATTGAAAAAAAAAAATTTAAGCATTTGATGTGTTATTTTCTAATTTCTTCATTTCCAAACTTATATTGGATAATTCATATCGAATGAGTAAAACTCTAACTCATTTTCATTTGTATTGGATCATTAAATTTGTGAACCTACATCATTCACCTAAAAAATATAAAAGGAATTATTTGTTCTCAAATGAAAAAGTATATTTATATGAAATTAATTCATATAAAATAACAATAAAAAATTATATGTCTTAAATATCAAAATTTATAAAATATTATTTAAATGATATATTTTAATAATATATATTATCAATTTAAAACAAAATAAGGCTGAGCACAAAATATATTTATTGTCTCAATTACCATCCCAAATGTTATACATTAATCCAATAAAATACTTGATAGCATAAAATATTTATATGGTGGATATTTGATCCAATACTATTTTGTAATACCTATCCTATCATGCCCTGTCTTAGATGAGACACTAAACCAAACAATGCAAACATTACGACTTGTATGCTTTAAGCGAACTAAATTGTGTATTTATTATTTTTTATAACTTCTCTAATCCCAACATGAATAACTTACTTTTTACTATGGATGAATTGATTGAATTGTGCATAAATTTATAGAAATATTATTTGAACATAATATTAAAAAAGATTATTTAACATAAATGACAATGAGGTTTTGAAAAATTATCAACGTAATTATCCACTGGGTGATGGGCCCATAATAATTTGTGGCTCAGTAAATTGCCGTGGCAGACCAACAACTTGTGTGAGAAAATGACAGGGTTTGGAGAAAAAAGAAAAAGAATCGGAAATGGCTATAAAAAAGAAAAGTATCAGGAGGAGCTATCACTTCCCGTCATATCAAGCAAGACATCCATTCGCAAAGTGAAATTATTAGAATAAAAATAAAAAATAATTTTAAAAATAAAAAAATAACTTTTATATTTTTTATTTTTAAAAAATAATAATTAATAAATATTATTAAATAATAAGTAAAAGAATATAATCAACATTATATACAAATAAAAAAAAGAATTTCTTACCTCCTATTGAACCAAAACTATACTCTATGAATTTAATGCACTGTTAAAAAATATAAATAATGCATAATCTAATTAGTATTAGAAAATAGAAAGTATATGTTACCAAAAAAAAGAAAATAAAAAGTATATAATTGTACAAAAATACTATATCATGTAATATAATAAAGGAACAAAATTGTTAATTTTAGTTTTAAATTTTATTTGAATGATGTGTATAAAGGAGCAAAATCGAATTATTTTAAAAACTAAAAAAATCATATTGTCTCCGTTAAACTAAAGTGACTAAATAAAAATTTTTATTAAACTAAAATTGCACGTAAACCTTAAACGTTATTTTTGTTTTTGTGGTATTGTTATTACCAAGAATGGCAATTTAAATTGGAAAATGCAATCATTCAAATTACGAAAGCAAAATCATAATTATTTCATAGATTTCATTTTTATTTTTTATTGATCTAATTTTGAAGAAATTAATTAAATAAACCACAAAAAAGATATTTATTTTTATTTTTGTGGTTATCATGAAGAAGCAAATTATTGTTGACAATTATTCAAATAACAAAGGATAAAGCCAAAGTGGTTTTAGAAATAATTTGTACAAGGATTCTATTAACCATAGCATATAGATTTCTGGCATAACTAGCAGCTGTTGTTGTCCCTTGTCCACTCAACAATTTCGTAACTAAGAGACATTAAAATTGAAAACAAAAATTAAAGAATAGATGTACCAATCGTTTTTTTTTGTATTTTGTATTGAGATTTCATTTTGCGTACATGAGCCTATTGGGTTGTAAGCGATTACGCCTTGCCAATTTCTGTAGTACCAAAAAACAAAACCTTACTCTATTGGATCAACTTGTAGGTTCTTTCCAGTTTTTTCCTTGGGCTTGTCGGATCTTGGGGCACCACTTCTCATCTATTGTCTCACACACCTTGCACTCTCTGCCAAAAACCCTAAATCATCCCTTTGCATTTGAAACTCATTCCCCCATCGCCATCTCTGTTTGAAGCTCTGCGAGGGAGCACAAAGAGCAACAGAATTAATTGCTTAACTCTTCCAACTCAGGTTACTCTCCCTTTTCGCTCTGCTTCTACTCTTCTTCTATTCAATTTGTTTCCTGCTTATGTTTTTCTGTTTGTTGCCTGAGTCCAAACGATTCTCAGAAACATGAATAACTATAATACACTGCACTTTACCATATTAGTGCGAGTTCACGCGTCCTTACACTGTTTCCATTTTGAAATCTTAGCAGCCACTCTGTATATTGAAAGGAAGAGATATCTTTCTTCTTTTTTTCCTTTCTGTTTTTTTATATTGCAAGTATTTGTTTAGAAGAAGTAATAATAATAATAAAATTATCATTACTGTTAATATATAATATATAATTTTCTCTTTGTTCTGTTGCTGTGCTTTTCTGTAAACCCACCTCACTATGTCTTCGTTTTCTCCAATTTCTGGTTCTACACTTTGACTATTTTGATAAACTGGCCATTGACTATTTTGTAGATGTTCATAAATTCGTGAGAAAAGTCTATAAATATAACGTAACCTTTAGACGACCATAAAGACATGAAACATAGTAAACCTTACTGGACCACTAGCTGCATTTAAGATGAATCTAGAAGGGTAAATTATCAACAATATCATAGGAGATACCATTGGACCACGCCAGGATAGTGCCACCTTTCTTGCCATCCACATCTAAACCAACAAGAGTCATACCCTTAGCATGCTAACTTCAATCCAGTCTTAGATATTGTACATATACTTTTGCCAAAAAGATTATAGAAGGCTTATATTCTAAAACAAGCTATCTTAGCCTGTGAACCATCGACAAATAATTAAACCTCACCAGTTTTAACTTAGAAGCAACATGGAATTTTTCAGACTATTTAAGGACAGTCTTCAAGAACCTATCGGGGAGAAATGACCATTATCTCCCATTGAGCTCAGAAGTGATCCATGCTGTGATATAATAGAAGAACTACTTCTTGCTGCATAAAGTAAAAGGAAAAGAAATGAAATATTTCATTGAAACATCTCTTATTTAGGTTTGTTTAAGATTGTTGATGTAAAGTCTCAAATTTATATTAGGTTAAATAAGTTTAGTACCTTTTAAAAACCATAGCTACTTTTAAGAGACACTATAAGTGATGCTTTTAAAAACAGTTGTAGTTGTAATAAATTTAAGATCTCTAAATTTTTTTTACTTAATTAAATTTTAGATATATACTGTTCCTTATATGTGTGCATGTGTTCATATTTGCTTTCTTAAAATAAACTGCCATATTGATCCTTGGAAAATACTATTACTATCAATGTAGTCTTAATTTAAAAAAAAAACATTATTTTAGTCCTAACTCAGGAAAATACTATTAAGTGTTTCGTATAAAACTGTAATATATGCACTGTGTTTAGTTTTATAGAGTGTAAGAAACCTATGGGATATCATGTCTTGATTTGTTTAAAATGACCAAAAGACAAAGATAAAAGCCTACAACCTACAAATCTATAATGTGGGATAAAAACCAGTGGCGGAGATAAGTATCTACAAGGGTGGGCAGTAATCTCTCTTCACTTTTTAAGCATATAATATTAAAATTTGATATTATGTTTTTATATATTTTTTAAAATTTTAATTTATTGAATTAACTATATATATATGTATAAATAATATAATTTTTAAAATTTTATATATATATATATATATATAAGAATTTTTTAAAAGAAATTTGTTTTCCTCTAATACCCTCGCTCTGGCATTACTAAAAATCCAAAAGAAATGAAAACTGTAGCTCCGCCATACGTGTGTGTACCTACCCACAGATAGATATAGATACAAAATTATATAATTTTCTACCTACCATTATTATAAATTTTAAAAAACTATGGCAATTAAACTATAAAATTTAATTACATGGCCCCAAGAGAAGAGGACTGAGTGCACCGTATCCTCAGGCTCTTTTAATTCCAAGAGGACCTGTTTATCTTCTTTCTTGACCAGAATAAATAGTAGTGCCGCATCAGTCGCAGGCATGTCAATTTTTTTATCTTAGTAGTTTCAAATTCTTATAATCACTGCACTGTAGACTGTGTTTTCATTTTATCTAAGGATGATTTTATATACAAAATATCTTACAATGTGTGCATATATAGGGGCACCCAGTTAATTAAATGTTATAACAAAATGCAATTTTATTAACAATGTCATTGTATTACCATATCAAATTATAGCCCTCCATCGAGAAAGTGTCTTTCTGTTAATCAATTTTCTAAAACTAAAGTATAAAGTAATTTTTTTTGTTTTAGAGGAAGTATGTATATACTTTTATAATAGAAGAAAAATGTATATAATTTCAACAAAAATTTAAAAAATGTTAATATAATGTGCACAAAAATATATGCTTAAGTTATTCAGTCTCTAAATTTTAACATACACAATTAACTCTTAAAAAAAAACATGTTTCAACTATTTACGCTTTAAATATTAGAAATATATGATTTAGTCTCTAAAAATTTTGATTTGTAACCTAGAGTATGTACTAGTGAGAATGAATGGTAACAAGTAAAGAATTTTCACCGAGTGAATCATTTATCGTTAATACCGAAGAACCAAGGCATATAAATGTATTTTGGACCATCCAATTTAGACAAGCATTTTCTAGAAAATAGTTATTAGATTTTAATTACTAAATTACAATATATAAAACCACTTATAATTTTGTCATTTTGTTTCAAGAGAGATATTATTACTAAATTACTCTCCATATACTTAAATTACTCTCTTATGGTTGGGGAGCGCCATCTTGATTTACTCCAAGGGTATCCATTATGAATTAATTGAGATATTAGGTTACCTGTTTGCATGTTTGATTTTTCTACTTTTCTGTTGTATTATTTTTTTTTCTAGCTTTATCCTTCTACCTTATATTCATCTTTCTTAGTAAAATTTACTGGACATAGTAAGAACTGTTATGCGGATCCTTTGAATAGGCTTTTTATGTTGATTTTCATTGTTCAAGTTATTTCTTTTTTTACAATCTGTAGATGTAACAATGAAATTATGTATGAAAGATGCATACATGGACTTCGCGGTTGGTTCTCAAATTTTGATGGATCTGTGATATTCCATTGTAACCTTTACTATTTTTTTCCCTACAAAAATAACTACAAATCATTATAACTTGGTAAATGGATCTATGATGGTAACTGAATATTTGTTGGACTACTTCATGATTACTTGAAAATAGATTATTGGGAGATAGAATGAAGGTGCCAGAAAATCAAAGATGGATGTATAATAGAGTAGATTCAAGCCATCGAAATTTTACAAAAGAGTTCAAGCAAGGTGCCGAGGAGTTTCTTGCTTATGCATGCCGATTGCCTTCCTTTTTGCAGTCAGAAAAGATTAGGTGTCCATGTGTCCGGTGTAAATGCAAGAACCATCTATGTCTTGATGAGGTGAAGGTGTACATTTATAGACATGGATTCAAGCTAGACTACTATATATAGACTAGTCATGGCGAAACGTTGACTGACTATCATTCACCAGTATGTTCAATATCAAGCGTTCAACATGTCTCACAAGGGCCACTTAGGAACCAACTAGCACAATATGAGACCATGGTAATGGATGCAGCTAGGCCAAGTTTTAGGGATAATTATAATACAAGTGCTGAAAAGATGCCAAATCCAGATGCAAGAGCATTTTATGACATGTTGCATGCTGCACAATAGCATTTGTGGGACGGTTGTGAAGAGGAATTTGAACTTTCAGCAGCTGTGCAATTATTAATCATTAAGGCAGAGACTAACATGTCACAACAAGGCTATAATTTAGTGTCACGGCTTATGTGGAGGACACAACCTAAAGATACTCGTATGCCTGTAGACTTGTATCAAAGAAAGAAGTTGGTGTCAAAATTAGGGCTTGGGTATATGAAGATTGATTGTTGTGTAACTGGGTGCATGCTGTATTATAAAGATGATGCGGATGTAACCCAGTGTAAGTTTTGTGGTGAAGCACGATATGCTGCAAGGAAGTGTCATGGAAGAAAAAAGAAAATTGCAACCAAGCAGTTGTGGTACCTACCACTAATTCCTAGACTTTAGAGATTATTTGCTTCTGGAAAAATAGCAAAGGAAATGAGGTGGCATTATGAGAACCATCGAGATTTTGGCATCCTCACTCATCCATCTGATGGAGAAGGGTGGAAGGTGTTTGATAGCACATATCCTGACTTTGCTCATGATCCACGAAATATTCGACTTAGGTTGTGTGCTGATGGCTTTACGCCATTTGGCCAATATGGGAGAAAGTATTTTTGTTGGCCAGTCATTGTCACTCCATATAATCTACCACTAGCAATGTGCATGAGACAAGAGTATATGTTCTTAACATTGATTATCCCTAGTCCTAACAATCCCAAAGGAAAAATAGATATTTATCTGCAACCACTAATAGATGAATTAAAATTATTATGGACTGAGGGTGTGCTTACATATGATGCCTCGTTGAAATAGAACTTTCAGATGCGTGCTGCACTATTATGGACAATCAATGACTTCCCAGCCTATGGCATGTTGTCTGGTTGGATGACAGCGGGGAGATTATCATGCCCTATATGTATGGAGAATTCAAAGTCCTTTCAACTAAAGCATGGGAGGAAAATATCTTTTTTTTATTGTCATCGACAATTTCTTCCCCTAGATCATACATATAGGAGAAATAAAAGCTCTTTTTATAAGAATAGAGTTGAGAAATCTATGCCTCCATCACGACTAGATGGAGAGGAAGTTTGGTAAAGGGTATACAATATGCCAAAAGTGATCGAGTGGGGAGAACTTGTACCAATTGAAGGGTATAAAGACATTCACCATTGGACAAAACAGAGCATATTTTGGGAATTGCCATATTGGAAAACTAACCTCATTCGACATAATCTTGATGTCATGCATATTGAGAAAAATGTGTTTGACAATGTATTTTATACCGTCATGGACACAAAAGGAAAGACGAAAGATAATACACAAGCTCGGTTGGATGTGGAAGAATATTATCGACGAACAGAATTAGAACTTGTCAATAGTAGAGGGAAAGTGTTGAAACCCAAGGCACAATACACTTTGAATATAGAACAAAAGCGAGCTATTTGTGAATGGGTAAAGAACCTGAGACTCCCTGATGAATATGCATCTAATCTAGCCTGATGTGTTAACATGAAGGAAGCAAAGCTATATGGAATGAAGAGTCATGATTGTCATGTTTTTATGCAACGTTTGCTTCCTATTGCCTTCGTTGCTTTGCCTGAAACTGTATGGAATCCTATAACTGAGCTAAGTCAGTTCTTTAGAGAACTTTGTTCCACTACATTAACGATGGCTCAACTAAAGTTATTGGAGCAGAACATTGTTGTGACATTGTGCAAGTTGGAGAAAGTCTTTCCTCCTGGGTTCTTTAACTCAATGGAGCATCTGCCCATCCACCTTCCCTATGAAGCAAAGGTTAGGGGGTCTGTTCAATATCGATGGATGTATCCATTTGAAAGGTAATAAAGCCTATTACTATATGCTTGGAATGAATACATGTTTGAAAGGTAATAAAACTTGTTTACCTCTTTTATATAGGTTCCTTCAAAAATTGAAGCAAAAAGTCAAGAACAAAGCTCGGGTGGAAGGATCTATATGTGAAGCTTATATAATTGAGGAGATTGTAACATTTTGCTCGCATTACTTTGAGCATGATGTGCCATCAAGAATTATGAGGCCTTTAAGAAATGATAATGGTGGAGAATCAAGCCTACCTATAATTTCCATTTTTAACTATCCTGGAAGGCCTGCCGGAGAATGCAAGTCTCGTTTCTTGAATGATCAAGAAGTAGAAGCCGCCACAAAATATGTTCTAATAAACTGTGATGAAGTGCAACCTTATATCAAGTAAGTGATATTGGTTATACATCTCTTATTTGTATATGTTTAACACATTCCTTTGTTATGCAGTTTATTTGTGCATGAGTTAACTTTGTCTAATTCTCAAATTATGGATGCTGAAATTGAAGCTTGAATTGAAGCAAATTTTTCTTCATGGTTTTGAGAACATGTAAGTAGTAATACATTAAAATTAATTATGTCTTCAAACTAACTTCAACTCATACAAAATATTAAAAAATGTCACACAGGTTCAAAATCCAGCCAACAATATTCTAAATCCTTTTTTACATGACATTGCTCGAGGACTAAAGAGAAATGTTAGAACTTGGCCTATTTACTTTGTCAATGGGTACAGATTTCACATTTATTCACTGAGCCATTAAAAATCAACAATAAATAGTGGTGTATGCATGAAGGGGACTGACTTTACACAATCAAAAAATGACTTTTATGGCATTCTAGAAGAGATTGTAGAAATTGAATATACAAGGGTTTCTGTGAAGCGATTAGTATTATTCAATTGTCAATGATATGATCCTTCACCTAATCGTGGTATGAGAGTGCACAAACAATATGGGATTGTAGAAGTTCATGAATTAAGGAGGTATAACAAGTTTGATCCATTTATATTTACACAACAAGCGACACAGGTATATTATGCGAAGTATCCTAGTTACCATCAAAAGGCTAATTGGTTAGCCATAATCAGAGTTAAGGCTCGTAGCATAATTGATGCTCATATGTCTGAAACTAACATAGGGCCATTTTAGGTCAATAGATTAGAGGTCATACTACCTGCGATTGTCTCGAATGATGAATTTCATAATCTAAGAGATACTGAAGGTTCTTATGAAGAAATAGATATGTCATCCGCTAACATAATTTGTGAAGAAGAAAAAGAAGAAGAAGAAGAAGAAGAAGAGGAAGAGGATGGTGGTGATGCTGATAATGATGATTCTGATGATGCATGAATTAGGGTTGAGTTTGATTTAATTGAGTTTGATTTTTTCTTAATAATATATTTTCATTTTTTGAGTGTGAATTTATTTACTTGAGACATGTTCTTTTTTTAATGATATATTTTTTATTCTTTTAGTGTGAATTTATTTTGTTTACATTTCTTATTTAATTTGATGCATGAATTAGGGTTGAGTTTGATTTAATTGAGTTTGATTTTTTCTTAATAATATATTTTCATTTTTTGAGTGTGAATTTATTTACTTGAGACATGTTCTTTTTTTAATGATATATTTTTTATTCTTAGTGTGAACTTATTTTGTTTACATTTCTTATTTAATTTTTTATCAACTTATATTGACTTAAGATTTGTTATTACATGTGTAAATGTCAGGTCGTAACTCTAGGCGAGGTCGTGCTCGATGGAGTGCCTCTGCATCACCACCTCTGCACCCTCAGTCATCTCTTTATCCTCCAACTACAACACTTACACCAGCTCCTATAGCGCCAGATGTATCCACTGCACCTGCATCAATTCCAATTGTGCCTGAATCATCTAGGAGACCCTCAGCATCACCTGTATCATCCCCTCCAGTACCATCTCCTGGCTCCCAGCACTCAAACCCCACTCCTCAAGGTCCTTCTACTAGTTCTACCTCAATGCCACTTATCCAACCTTTTGGCCGTGACCCCACAAACGGTCGAACATGGTAGTATCCTGACAAGCATACGTAAGTCATCAAATTTATATTATTTTATTTGTTATTCAATTAAAAATTTAGTGACATTATAACATTTTCGATCATTACTATTAAATGATTAGGTTTAATCCTGTTGTTGCTGTTGTCTGTGATATTCTCCCTGTAATTCAAGCAAAATTTGAACATGCATGTTATAGTTGGAAAGTAACACCTCCTGCAGTTGGGCAATTATGGTTTGATGAATGGGCGGTATATATCTTATCTCATCATTATATATGTATCATGTGTTGATATTCTTTTTTTCTCATTTTGTCTCAATTTTTATTTTTTTATTGTTTATGTAGAAAAAATACAAATGGCTGCCACAATATGACAAAGTTATCAGACGTAACTGGAATAAAAAGTGGGGGGACATATTGTGAAATGCAATGCATAGAGTACGGGTAGACTTGGAAAAGGGGATCACACCTAATTGGATCCCAGACAATATAATGATCCAATTAAAGCACTATTGGGAGTCAAATGAATATAAAGCCATGTGTCAGATAGCTAAAAACAACCGAGCATCTACCACAAGAGGCATGCAACACAAAAGGGACAGCATTCCTTCAACTGAGTATAAGAGGAGGCTGGTAAGTATTTAAATTCAAGCGTAATCCTTATTTATTTAATGCATGAGATAACTTATATCAATAAACATCTACAGACTTTACAGCTTAGAAAACCACCTACCATGTTTGAATTGTTCAAGCACACGCATTATGATGAGACAACTGGCCAATTTGTGGACCATAGGGCAGCTGAAGTCTATGTATATATATGTTTATCTTTTCTTTTTTCATTGGGATTGTGTTGACGGTCAGAGGCCTGACTAGTTGCAGTGTGAGTCTTGATTCTTTGTTTTTATTGTCATTGAATTTTTACTAACGACTAGAGGCCTCAATAATTGTAGTGTAAGTCTTGATTCTTTGTTTTTATTGTTACTAAATTTTTACTAACGACTAGAGGCCTCAATAATTGTAGTGTAAGTCTTGATTTTTAGTTTTTATTGTCACTAAACTTGTTCTGACAACCGAAGGCCTAACTAGTTGTAGTGCGTGTCTTGTCTTTTTTGTTTTAATTGTCACTGAACTTGTGCTGATGGCTAGAGGCCTGATTAGTTGTAGTATGTGTCTTCTCTTTTTTGTTTTAATTGTCATTGAACTTGTGCTGATGGCTAGAGGCCTGACTAACTGTAGTGTGAGTCTTCATTTTCTGTTTTCATTGTCACTGCACTTGTGTTAATAGCTAGAAGCCTAACTAGTTAAAGTGTGAGTCTTCATTTTTTGTTTTAATTGTCACTAGACTTTTACTGATGGCTGGATGTCTGACTAGCTATAGTGTGAGTCTTTATTTTTTGTTTCCATTATTACTATACTTGTATCGATAGTCGAAGGCCTGAATAGTTGTAGTATAAGTCTTCATTTTATGTTTTAATTATCACTAGATTTGTGCTGATGGCCAGAGGCCTGACTAGTTATAGTGTGAGTCTTCATTTTTCATTTTGTCACTAGGATTATGTGATCCTTTATTTAATTTTTTTTACTTATTTAATTGCTCTATGGCTATTAACATGACATATTCTTTCCATATACCTAATTGTGTAATTTCAATATTTCATAACTTTGATTGTAATGACTAAATATATTTGTAATTTCAAAATATTTATTTCTCATTATATGATCACACTTCATATTAATACTATATGACAGAAAAGATGTTTAAATATGTGCATACTTTTGGTTTTGGATGCACTGTCATTGTTTTCTTTATTGTAAAATTGTATTTCTTTACTTCTTTTAATAGGCTGATTATTTAAGGCTTAAGAATGCCAGAGCTTCTACTCAAGACTCAACAGGCATAGCGTCAAATGATGTAGAAGATGATGATGAAGTTGCCTTATGGCTAGAGGCTGTTGGTGGTAAAAATAAGAAGGGTCACATTTTTGGGGTAGGATCTGAGGCTCAAGATATTGATGCTATCTGTTCTCATGGGACCTCTTCTTCTGTTCATAACTTAGGACTCCATTTAGATTTTGAAGAGGAATTACGTAGGAGGATTGCCACAGAAACAGCCCCTTTAAGACAAGAGAATCAAGAGCTTAGAGAGCAGAATCAACATATAACAGAGCAGAATCAACGTATTACAGAGCAGCATCAAGAAATTTTGTCTCTATTAAACCAGCATCAGCAAACACTTAACAGGTTATAAGATCTTGAATCGCGGTTATCTCGTGCTCCATCAGATCCTGATGATTGTCTTCTACCATAAAGATGATTTTCCTTTATTTTAAGACATGTTTTGTTGAGAATTATTATAATTTGTTTTAGAATTGTTATCACTTAATTAAGAATCATTTTAATATATTTGTTACTTTTTTATTGAATATTATTGTGCTTAGATACTTTATTAGATAGAGAGAAATACTTAAACAAAAGTGAAAATTTATTATCTAATAATAATATTATTTTCAATTAACCTTACTTTATTATGCTTTTATTATATATTATTGGATAGGCAGCAAATTAATATTGAGGTTAAATTTTAAAAAAATTATAAAATGAAAAAATTATATTAGTGACAAAAAATTTCGTCGCTGATTAGTGATGGAAAATTTCGTCGCAAATCTGTCAGTGATTAGTGACAGAATATTTTATCACAGATTTGTCAGTAATCAGTGACAAAAAATTCCGTCGCTAATCTATCGGTAATTAGTGACAAAACATTCTATCGCGATCCATCGCTAATTAACGACGGAACTTTCCTTCACTAATCCGTTACTAATTAGCGACGGAATTTTCCTTCACTAATCCGTCGCGACGGAATATTCCTTCACTAATTCGTCACGAATTAGTGACAGAATATTCCTTCACTAATCCGTCGATAATTAGTGACAAAATTTTCCGTCTCTAATCCGTCACAAATTAAGAATATGCTATTCTTAGAATTAGCGACGGAATTTTTCTTTGTGACGGAAATTTCTGTCACTAATTAGCGACGGCATTCTAAAATTCGTCGCTAATGATTTAGTGACAGCAAAATTAGCGATGAAATATTTCCGTCGCTAATTCATTTAGCGACGAAATATTTTCGTCGCTAATTCATTTAGTGACGGAATTATCCATATTTAGCGACGGAAAATTCCATCGATAATTTCTGTTTTTCTTGTAGTGTATTGTCATAGTAAAAATAAAATCAAAATCTTATGTTGTACAGAAAGTTAACTTCATTGACAAAAAGTAAATCAAATGATAAGTTTTTAAAATATATATTAAATATTAGGGAGTCCAATATAATTTTTAAAACAAGATACGTATGATGAAGTGTAATTTAGAAAAATGCTTACGGGAAATTTTCTCTTTTGAAATTTCACTTTATTACATGAATATTCTTCTATTATAAATATAAATACACAAACACACAAATATCTTTTAAAAATTAAAATTAAGTTACAACTAAACCAGATTAAAACACACTTAAAACATTATGGTTATAAGTTTATGGCTATGAATAACATAGTTTTAATGTTAGGAAATTATAAAATAATCATTTTTTAAGTTTAACAAATTTTAAAATATTTAATAAAATAAATAAATATTAAAAAAACAATATATTAGCAAATAATTTCTCAAAAATTAAGAGAAAATTAATTTCGTCCACCTTAATCTTTACTTCTAATTCATTGCAAAAATTTACACTAAGTAGTAACTTTTGAGTTGCCATTAAGTCGTGACTAATATCCTAATTACTAAAAGTGTTCAATGGCAATAGAAAAAAAATACCACTAAAAGTACTTTTTGTAATCATAGAAAGTCAACTTCAATACATGGTTAGATTAGGTCGCCGTTAAAATTTAGTAATGTCACAAAAAGTCTCCATTGAAGCCTAGTTTCAATGACAATGATCCATGGATCACCACTAAAGCCCATTTTTAGTGACTACTGTAATTATCCCTCAAATTTGTTTCAGTAGCAACATTACAATAGTCACCAGTGAAGCCAAGCTTCAGTGGCAAATTTTGTCACTATTAAAAGTTGTTTCAATGGCAATCTTACTACCAAAGATTTATGAAAAGTTATTATTAAAATTTTTTTTTGGTGATAAGATTATAGTGATAACCTTTAGAAACAACTTTTAAACTAAAAGTTACATTTTCAAAAGTGATTTTAGATGTTGCCGACAAAAGTTTGACTTTCCATGATGACCTATGAAAATTGCCATTGAAATTCATACTTTCAATGGTAATTTTGATAGTTGCCATCAGAATTCTATTGAAGGAATGTTATTTGTAGTGATTGTAATTAGTTCTAAAAAATTTAAAGTTAATCCCCGATCTATTAACGTTATTACAATAAGCCTCCTGTACAGAATCCCTTGAACCGTGTAAAATTATTCAAATACTCATTTTATAATTTATTTTTTTTTTCTCCCCTCTTTCTCTTCACCAACTTATCTATATATCCCATAGCCTTCAAATTTGAAGGCCCCAGCACCAAATCTAAATTTGGATATTTTATAATTTTTATAAAACTAAATGAGTTATTAAATTGATAAAAATATTAATTTGTAATTTATTGATTTGACTATAAATGAACTGTAATTAAATTAATAATAATTAAATATATATTTTTTAATTTTATATATTAAAAATATAATATAATAAAAAATATACTTTTCTTTTTTCTTTTTATAATGTGTATTGAAAGATTACTTTCCCAAGTACAAACTTTACCCTTGTTTTCATTAAGGAAGAAGTAAGTGAAAAACCCAATAACAAAAAAATAGGATTAAAAAAAAAAAGAAAACACCCAACCCTTTGTCCTGTTGTTTGGAGCAGCGGAAGCAAACCCGACAATTACCGTCTGCTTTCAGCATTCTCGGCCATTGCATGAGTCATGAAATATGAATATTGATGTGAGAGAAAACAAGTAATTTTTCTCTGCATCCAAACAGGTGGAGCAACTGAAACTTTATGTTTGGATTTACAATAAGCAAAATAACGAGCATAATTTATGTTTGATTTTCTCAGCAAATAATGCTCTTGCCTTTTCTTTTCGACTCAATGATTTTGCAGATTTCCATAATCTTGTGCCACTTGTACACAATTGCAGGTACCTAATCTGCAAAACTGGACCACGTCATCTATCACCTTCATCTTCTATAACCTTCAACATTACTGGTTTAAGTGATGTATGTAGGAGTGAGTGAGTCATAGAGAGAAACTGAGAAAGAGAGAGAGAGAGGGAGAACCATAGCCAAAGCAAGAGCCCATCAAGGCACCGGATGCAGAGTCGCCAGCGAACCAGAGAAGGCAGACAGAAGGAGAAGCCGAGACTGCCCATTCATACAGCGTACACCGGGTCCTTGTCAACCGTAGTTCGCAGTAGTTCATAGCCAAACACAGATAACAGAGTAGATATTCATCATCGGATGAAGTTTAAGAGAGTGGAGTCTAATTAACTCAATAAATAACAAGCCAAACTTCTAAATCTGATGCACCCGCCAGGATTGGGTTGAGAAGGCTTATGGTCTAAGTTTTTTTCTTTTTTTTTTCTCATATTAAAATTGGGTAACTTATTAACCTGTCTAATTTTAGTTAGTTTTACTAGTTAATAATCAATTTAATCAAAATTTTTATTTTTATTTTCTTGAAAGGTCGGTTTTGAAAGTTTATTGAACCAAATTTAGTTAGCTTACTGGTTTGACCAACTGATCTAATCCAATTTTTAAAACCACGGTATTTTGGCAGATCCTTATCCTTTTCCTTCAACACTTCAAATCTAACTTTCTTCACAACCTCTCCAATCAGTGGCTTTAGCTTCTGAAGCTAGGTAGTGCATGACCTCACTCAATTCCCTGTATAATCACGTGTGGAATCCTCTAGCTTATGGCTATGTACTAATTAACATGCCTAGTTCTTAACTGAATGAAAATACATACATACATAAATATATATATATATATATACAGGGTTTGCAGGAGCACATCAAATCATATTCTATATACACAATGAATGCCCATTTCCAATATGGCCGGCGGCTGCTCCAAACAACGGCGAACCAGTCATAGCAGATGGCGGATTCTACCTTCCTTCAGGTCAAACCTAGCGAATCATGGCTTCATTGGGGTTGTTTTTTTTTTTTTTTTTGAGGGGGGGAGGAAGGAAGTTTGTAATGATTTTTATAACTTAAGCACATAATTGAATTTTTTGAATAATTTATTTACACATAACATAATTTTATTAAAGAATATGATAATAAAAATATATAAGAAATTATGCCTAAATCTCATCCTTCTTTAAATTAGAAGACCATTGTAATTAGAGACAAATATTAGAATAAATAACTATAATATACCCTAAAAAATTATTCATTCGAGATAATAGAATGGCCTACTTTTTTCTATTTTTTTATACCTATTTTATTGGGTCCATTTTAATAAAGAAAGGGTCTTACTAGTGTCGTTATGATCTGATTAAATATTAATTAGTCTAATTTTGGGAGAAAATTAAAGTAAATTATACTAACTTCCCTTAAAATCTTACTAAATTATGTTTGATTTTTTTTTTGTTTCAAAAATTATACTCAACTCCTTTAACATTTGTTAAATATTGCAAAAACTTTTCCTCTAATCTACTTTTTGTTAATGAAGTTAAATTTTTACACAACATAAGATTGTGATTATTTTCTTTTAATGTGACAATAAAGACAATTAAATTGACGTTAAACTCTAATATAAAATTATAATTTCATTATTAATATGATAATAAAAATAATTAATTAGCTTTATTTTAAAAAAATATTATGCAAGGTTAACTTTATTAACAGATTGTAAATTAGAAATGAAGTTTTTGCGATAAATATCTAATGTTAGGGGACTCAAGTGTAATTTTTAAAATAATAGAGGAATTAAATATAATTTAGCCTAGATTTAGGGGAGAGGTTAGTATGATTTATTCTTAAAATATTAATTTATTAAAAATAGTTTTATAAACATAATTAATCTATAATTTTTAAAGACAAAATTATCTTTTAAGAAAAAGAATATAATGTTTTAAGGTTTAAGAATTTAGGATTTAGGAGTTTTAGGTTTAGGGTTTCTATTTAGGATTTCAGATTTTAACAGTCAAAGAGCTTGGGATTTTAATATTTAGTGTTTTAGGATTTTAGGTTTTCTCGATTTATGATTTAGGGTTTAAAAATTTAGGGTTTAGGGATTTATAATTTAATATTTTAGAGCTAGTGTTTTAAGTTTTTGTGTTCTAAATTTTTAAGTTTTATGGATTTTAAGATTTTAGGGTGTAGAGATTTAGGGTTTAGAATTTTTAAGTTTTCAATATTTAAAGTTTGTTATTATTTTAAAAATAATTTTATCATATTAATATATTATAAATGTATTAATAATAGCTTATCAATAATTTTAAAAATATATTAAATAATGTATTGAATAAACAAGTTTTAGAGAATTTATTGCTATTTAATCTGTATACACTGCTCCATACTATTAAGCATTAGTTTGAACCTCTTTTTTTTGTGTATAAAAAAAATTAGTTTGAACCTCTTGCAACTAAACCCAGTTACGGATCTGACTTGTTTCTATGGAAAAAAAAAATTACAAAATTTGGGTCCTGGTCCAACATTTTAGAAATAATAAATGAAAAATTATATTAAAAAATTGATCCAAAAACTTTTACAATGTTTACTCCTATTATAAATAACAGAAAGTGTAAACCTTATTTGTCTTTTTTTTTTTAATCCTGTCAAAACATGTTAAAATTTTAATGTGCCTATTGCAAATGTTGGTAGTGTTAATATGTGTTTGGATTTTCGTTATAAAAATATGTTTATATAAAAATGACAAATTATTGCTTCTTGAAAAATATAATTTTAGTCCATCTAGACGCAAAAATAAATACACCATTAATATTGCACGCCATCCTGTATCATCTCCACAGTAGATATGAGTTTGATTCAATTGTAAACTTACCACAAACAAGATAAGAAGGGTACGCAAAAAAGGAATAAAATGAGAAAATAAATGCTCTTACACTAAGAGTTAGGGAAAAAATCACTTGATTACGGGCAAATTAGTAAACAACCAAACAAAGTTCCATATGGAGAAGTATATTATTAATTACTAATATTAAAAAAATTCTAAGTCTAAATTTCGTTTAAAATCTAAATCCTAAAGCATCAGACACTTTTACTTGAAGGATAATTTTACTTTTAAAAAATTATAAGGCAATTAATTTTATTATCTGCTATTAATTACCACAATTATTTTAATTAATTATAAAATTTACACAATTCAAGAAGATTCAATATATTCTTAACTAATGTTCTAACGACACTGGCTACCTAGACCTAGAGTTAAATAATAAATTCTTTTATTGACAATTTAATTACGGATGGCATCATTACATATGACGTAATATGCTTTCGCCCCTTTCCCTATCGTCATCCAATATAGTTGATGCATTAGGAGAATTTGTTATTTAATACGTAATAAAAAATAATTTTAAAAATAAAAAATAATTTTAATATTTTTACTAATTAAATAATAAATAATATTAAATAATCATTATAAAAATAAAATAGACATTATATAAAATATTTTATTTTCCTCACACGTTTTTCTCACACTATCAAACGGGCCCAAGAGCAAGCCTTCAGCATTGACTTAAGATTTATTTAATCATATCAAAATTTGTTTTTAAAAAGAGATATATTTTATAACTATATATAAATCTCAAAACACTGAAAATTTAAGTTGGAATTTTTCTAAACACTATTTTTGTTTAAATTATACCCAAAAAAATTATTTTAATGAGAAAAATAAATTTAAAATTTTTAAAAAAAGCATGTTATTCTGGAAAATGCTTTTAATGGATTCAAATGGCATATGGTTCTCTTAACAAGAACCATGATCTTATTCTGATTCTGAACAACTGGACAGGCTAAAATCAACAAGCTGATTCTGAAGCTTTTGTGGAAAATGTTGAAAGCATGTATGCTAAATGAGGCCTCAATAATACATCAAACATACTATAAGTAAGAGGAACACAACCTTAATCTTGGAGTAAACCGCAATGGACAAGCATCAAGGTACTACTTCCAGAGTGGTTCAATTCCCCCAAGAAACATTTCAAATACAGGATCAGCATAACTCAGGTATTCTCTCTCTCTCTCTCTCTCTCTCTCAAACACACAATTACAATATAGCTTTTTTTAATTTTAATTAATAAACCTATTTAGCACGCAGAAAACTAATAATAAAAATAAAAATGAATAAGGAAAAGATAATTTTATAAATAAAATATAACTTTTATACTTTTACTTTAAAAAATTCTAAAAATAGATAGATATTAATAAGTAATTATTATAAGAATGTAATAATAATTTTTCATTTACTTTTTCTTCTCCAATTTGATATCAATTCATGTTCAGTAACTCATGCAAAAAGGAAAGCAAAAATGAAAATTTTGAAAAATATCTATTATGCTTTTGTAATCATTATTTATTAGTATTAATTTTTTTATAACTTTTTTTAAAAAATAAAAATATAAAAAATTATTTTTTATTCACAAAATCACTTTTTCTTTCTATTTTTGTTTTTATTTTCACCTTTTCATGTATCAAACAATTTTATAATTATATATATATATATCACATCAAAGGCATAGTTAATGAAAGACAAAGAAGTCTTTTTGTCACCAAAAATCTATATTCAATTTAGTGAAATTTAAGAAAGTAAAAAACTTATATGTAATTTATTATATGTTTATTATCAAATTTTTTTAATCAAAATATGGTAAAAATATATTTTTTAATAATAGTATGAAAATGTATTAAAAAATTATATATTCATCATATTATTATTTAAAATATATATTTATTATATTTTGATAAAGTTTTTTATAATAAAAATATAAGATATTACGCTTAATTTTAGTCCTTATAAAAAATTTTAATGAAGTCTACATGAATGTTTTAGAAACATATAAAATTGGATTCCATTTTAAATTACATATCAAAGAAGTTAAATTAAATTAATAAAACGAAAAATTGATTTAATTGAATTTTTAATTTTTGATTCTTGTAAACACGCTCTTTACTTTTTGCTTATTATTGTCGACTTTGTTTGTTAGTAATACATTAATTATCGGCTGCTAATAACTTGCCTGGCAGGTGAAAGGAAGAGAGGCTTCATTAAAAAATGGTGACCATAATTCTGCCTTTCTTTTATTTTCTCCGTTCTTTTAAAATTTCAAGGTTATCATCATTAGTATTCGGCTTATTCAACCCAAAAATAAAATGAATATTCATTTTCTATAATTCAGTGGAAAATAATAGTAAAATGTGTAAAATTTTAGTTTTTGGTGCATGATTAAGTAAGTGCTTTTTTAACTTAGTTTATGGATTTTTTGGTTTAATTACTCATTTATTAAAAAGGTAAATTACTCTTTTTTATGTCTTAAAGATGTTTAAATTATATGATTTTTCTTTTTATTTTGAAAATACACATTTGCCCTTCTAAAAGTAAAATATTTTAAGAATAATATTGATTTCTTTTATTACAAATATGATTTATTAATTTTTTAAATCTTAGTTTAATATATTTATTTTGTGTTAAAAAATATTAATTTAATTTATTCTAAAATTTTATGAAATTTACAACAATGTTTATGTTTATTATAACATATTTGATAAAAATATTATTCTTAAAATTAAACTATTATTTATAAATTATTTAATTTAAAAAATAATTTTGTGAACATATTCTTTGTTTTTAATATTTTTTAATCAAATAATTTTACAATTTTCTAAATGTAAAAAATTGAATATTTTATATTATTCAAACATATATATATATAATACTTATTATATATAAATAATAAATATAAAAATATTTTGATCGAAATAACTGTAATTCTAATTTATCTTTTATCACAGAGATAAATTTAATACATTTTTTTATTTAAAAAATATATTTTTTAAAAAAATAAATAGAAGGCAGTATAATTTAAACATCTCTCAATGAAAAAAAAAAAAAACCATTGTTATAATGATTTCATGCTATCCTTCTATCCTGTATATCTCTGTCCATGAATTAACAGAACCTAATTAATACTAACTTATACATGTTAATTAGTTCATATTTGACACACATTTAGTTCATTTAAGATTAAAAAATCTTAATTAGAAATTCTAAAATCATAAAATTAGTGGATGATTGTACAAACTTTTAAGAGTATGAAACTTTTGTATTTCATGAAAATAAAATTTTACACTGGTTAAATTTTGGAACAATTCTTATTAGGTACAAATCACAATTTATTATAAAATAGCCACATATCTGAGCACCTAATTGAAATATTTTCTTAGAACTTTTTTTTTTCCCATTACGCAGTTACATAATGGATTCTTTTTCCTTTTTTTTTTTTTCTAAACCATCATTGCTATGCCTTGAAATTTTGTGAAGATTGAATGTATCACTCTATAAGGTAGAAACAAAAGAAATACAAACTTGATTCAAGAAACAAAACCCTTCTTTTGAAAATTTCATCATTTTAGATTATGTCATCAACTCATCATTTAATTTCTTGTGCATTTTGTAGCCTCTATGCCTTGTGCTGCTGCTGGCTCTGTGACGGTTGTTTTTGAAGTTAATGCAGTACAAGATGCAGCGAGATGGTGACAATATAAACACATGATCTAGTAATTACCAGTGTGCAATGTATTTATTTTTCAAGATAATGGATGGTCATATGTAGTGGGTGAATATTTGAATATTAATGAATGGTTATTTAAGTATTATTTTATAAAATAAATAAGTTAATTTTTTATTAACAAATTAAATCATGAATTGAGAAATGGATAGTAAGCTTTGTAAAAAAAGAAAAAAGAAAATAGACTTAGTTAGATTTTTTTTTAAAATTTTTATTATTAGTTTCTATAATAAAAATATGGCATATGTACATAAAAAAATGTTAAAAAACTTAATCATGTGATATTAAGTTATAAAAATTATATATTTCTTTAAAATTCATATATTTGTTGTAATTTTATTAAAAAATCTGATAATAAAAATATATAAACTATAGCTAATTCTTCTTGTCAAACTGCCACTTCCACAATATTGCAACAGACCCAATCTCACAACGATACAACTAACAAAATAGCTCCTTTTAAATTTCTTTTTAAAAAAGATGAAATTAATTATTAATAAACACAAGTTGTATATTTGTGCCATGTATGGAATATTTTAAGAAAATTTTTAATATAAATAATATTATTATAAAATAAATTTAAAAAAATAAAATCAACAGATAATGCAAAAATTTTAATTCAAAGTAAGTAGCTAAACATAATATAAATTCATTGATACATATTTATGAAAATGAAAACACATATTTTAAAGGAGCTTCTAACCTATTGTATATTTGGCCTGATTTAACATCAGTGCAACAAGTGCTTATATACTTGGGTTTAGAATGTAGCTAAAAAATACAATTTTTTGTTTTTTTTATCGACAAAGAAAAACACGCTTAACCAGCAACAATTCAAGGGAGAGCAACTCCTCTAATATCTTCCATCAAAAGAGATTTGCAACCAAAGGGAATAACACTCGGTAGCTTTGCGAAAGACATGCGTAATCGACATTGACCAATCTTTAGCGAGCATCCAATGAATGCATTGGACAACATTATAACAAGGATGACATCTTTGACAGCAATTACAAACCAATCTCACTACCACAGAAAAGGCCGCTTCCAGAGTCACCTTTTTGCATCCAATATCCCAATCAAGCTTTAGATCATTTAGAATATTTTTTATCTCAGCCATGGTGCTTGTATCATAACCAAGCTTACAAGCAAAACCAGAAATCCAAGATCCTAACACATCACAAATCAAGCCACCACAGCTAACTCCAGTACAAGTTAAAGCAAATTAACTTGTCAACATTTATCTTCATCACGTCCTAAGGGGTAAACTGCCACGAAATCAAGGACTACACCTTCATGTGAGGATGCAGGACCTTCGAGCTTATCATAAATCGTAAATAATCCCGAATCTAAAACATGCAAGCAAGCACCAAATCGCTCACATCATGATTTAGATTACTAAAGACCAGATCGCAGCGCTTAATCCATATCGTCCATCACCCGAAGCCAAACACCAAATTTTAGTTAACATCATGTAACTCAGTGTTATCTAATTTGACCATGAAATTAGAAGAAGGGAACTGTTGCCACGTCGTAGGTTTCACTAGTCTCATTCAGAACTCTTTTGACTTTCTCACAATCCCTGATACAAAGGACAATAGTCTCATCGTTGTTGCAACCCCAAAGACGAGCCTTGAAACCGCCAATGATTTGCACCTTCTTACCTCATTGGTTAAGATACTCTGATGCTGAAAAAGCCACATAAAAGACTAAATCTTCTGAGGTATATATCTTCCATCTCCAAATCTTATTCCAAACTCCTTGACTATCTTTCGACTCGATCACCATCCGTAAGATTCTGGTAAGCACTGTTAATAGAAAAACACCATCAGTTGCATTCCTCCAAATAATATTATCAGCCTTAGCAAGGTCAGAAGGATATGAAAATTTAAAATGATGATATAAATGATGTAACGTATATGATCTTGAGAGTGAGGAAAGGAGCAAGTTAGGATCAAACTTTAGTTCATGAAGACTCTTAGCACTTATATCCAAAGAAGTACCACTTGAATCAAGGTTCTTGTCCTACTACAAGTTAGAAGTTAAATATCCAATTAAAAAAAAAGGGCTTGTGTTGCTATAATATATATATATATATATATATATATATATGATTGTTTACTTCCTCACTAGTGTTGTGGAGGTTCACAATCTCTACATTTTGCATTTTGAACCCAAAAAAGAAAAGAAAACTCATTTTTCACTTAAGGACAAAATAAGTGCATAGATATTGAAGTCATTTTATTGTACAAAAGTTTATTTTCATATGCACAATAAATGCAAGATTATGAATAAATGATATAAATAGTTTTATATTTATTTTATCTTTTAATAAAAAAATGGTAAAAAACTTTTTGATCCACAAGATAAATATAGAGATTCCTAATTTTTACAATATTAGTGAAAATGATAGTGTGAGTGTATATATATAATATCTTGATGGCTTTATTTACAAGCTTTTTTAGGTGGGTGAGAAAATAAGAGAGACTTTGCTCCTTTTCAAGTTTATCAAATCGATTGTACTATACTCTAGTTTTAGAGGGGACACTAGGATTTAACATGTATAGAATCTTTGAAGTTTTTCGTTATAATTTTTTTTTGTAAAATTAGAGAGAAATAAATTAAAAGGATGGAACTAAAATATTTTAAAAAAAGTGAGTGAAAATATGTTGACCATACGCTTTATATTTATCTTTATCCAACTTTTAAAAAAATTTATAACCAGAAACTTTGAAAGATCTAATTTCTAGGCCAGGCTACTTGAATCAACTTATAAACCAACTGAAAGTTGGACTACAACAAAGTACAGAAGGTTGATGGGATAAATAATGAACCAGCTAGTTTATGGATTAGAGCTACTGCCTGCTATCAAGTTATGATAAATTTGCTCTTTCTTTCTAATTTCCTGTTGTGATTAATTCAAATAAAAAGACAGAAAAATGTCACTTTTAAATAGCTACCAAAAAAAGTAAAAAGTAAAAAAAATTGTAAAATTAATATTAGTTTTATACAAAAATGCGCTTAATTAAATAGAAAAATAAATATCATCTTTGACGTAAACAGTTCCTACAACATTCGTAGAAAAATTTCGTCTAAATGTTCAGATGTAATTCCTAAGTACAACACGCAAGAGAAATGACCTTCAGATACATCTAGTAGCATATAAATTAATGATTTACTCCTTCAAAAATTACTCTCTTTCTAATTTAATTTTTTAAAGATAAAATCTTCCAAATTAATCTCCAAAATTTTTTTCTTAGTCGAAATAATATTTCCATTAAATAGATTTTATCAATAAATAAATAAGAGCCCACATAAGCGTGAACTCATAACTTGAACTTATTTAAGTAACATTTTCTTCCAAAACAATATTAAAGTAAATTTTACAAAGCTAAATGACTTTCCAAGTGATGTTGTTTTGGCGAAAATTGCTTAAAGGATGATGTTATAGGAGAAAATGCCATCTAGGCACAACCAAGTCATGAGTTAATGACTATGTACATTCTCCTTTATTAATTGGGAGAAATTTATCCAATGGATGAATTATTTTGATGGGAACTTTTTTTTTTAAAGACTAAATTAAGAAGTGTTATCTTGTAAAAGACTAAAATAAAAAGAGTAATTTTTCAGGAACTAAAATTAATTTACTCTTATATGTTATAGTGCTCGAATTCTTAACCTTGGATCGCTCACCCCCTCGTTTCAGGAACTAAAATCTGAACTTAATTAGATTTTAAAACAATGCACAATCTTCTTAGATTAGGGGTAAATTACAACTGAGGGTACTACGTCAGAGGTCAATTGTGATTTTTTTTTGTTAGATTAGAAAGATATTGCAATTGAGGACAAACACCAGAATGACTAGATGCAATTTTCCCAATAAATGTTAAACAATAGAAATGACTAAAGTTAGACTTGACATCTGGTCTAGGTGGTAGAAGATTATTGCAATAAGACTAATATTTTAAGGAGTAAATTGCAATTTTTAATAGATTGAGTGAAATATTACAATTAAAGTTGGATTTTGCTATTTCTTTTTAGATATTAAGCCAGCGCTTCAGTACTTTTTTATGACTGTTATAAGATTTTTTTTTTTTTTGGGAGGGGGGGGGGGGTGGATGGTCATCTATCTGAATTTGCTTTCGGTAGAGACCACATAGTCATTTTCCGTCATTTATCTTTAACGGTGTTGAAGTTGAGAAAAACATTGAATATTTTAGGTTTTAAATTTATTGGGCTTCATGCTAGGTGGTTAGTTTTTTCGGATAATCAGCTAGCTAGCCCTTAGTAAAGTATTATATAATGTATAACTATAGCATCATAAATATAAATAAATCACAAAGAAAAAATATATACCCAAGAATACACCAGCAAATCCTCTCCCACAAAGATTTGTTGGAAGGAGAACGGATTGGGTCCCACCTTCCTTATCTCTTTCTTTCTCCTAGATGGTTCTTTCTGTTATAGAGAGATTCCAGGTTCAAAAACACTAGTGAATGCATTTAAGTAAACAAGTAATATTATGATGTTGCAGAAACAGGGTAGCTTATGCAAAGATTTACCTAACTGAGAAGCTCATAAATGGAGGAACAACTCATCACCATTTCAGCAACAAAGTTGGCGTTGGTGACGATTGTCATTGTTTATCTCAACTAACAAATGGTACCTAAACCCAACCTCAAACTGTTCATGACTCCTGAATGTTCATCAAAACTTTAGAAGTGAAGCAGATAGGCCACCTAAGCTGTTGTAGTGTAGTTATATGCCAAAAATCACTATATATAGCACAAGGTTTACATATGGAACTCAACTCAGATTTTAGTGTTGCGGTTTTAAGCGTGTGCCCCTGAGAGTTAAGATCATGGGGAAGCGTTCCACTTTTCCATGTGCACTCATGCTTTTCTGGGTGTTCTTGTTGCTTGCTGTAAACTTCTGTTATGCTATTACTGCAGCAACTGAAGCATTTTCAGGTTTGGAACCTTCATTTCTAGCATCAGTAAACTTGGTATCCATATCAGATAACAAAATACAAACGTTTGTGTGTGTGTTTTTGTGTGCGTGTGCGTGTGTGTGTGTGTATTTGTAGAGCAAGTTACATACACCGGCATCCCGTCTAGTTTTAATTTGTACTATAATTTTTTCTGACCCTCGTTAGTTTTAAAAATACCCCTTAATTATTAGTTTTCAAAGTATTAGCATAGCCTTTCAGTGATTTGTGTTACATTGAATTAGACTGAAGTTTTCCACGAGGAAAAGTGCATAGAGTATATAAGCTTTGTTGAAAATTAACATGTTAATAAAGGGAAAATTTTTGCTTAATTAGCTGGCTCTCTCTGCATTTATATTTGTGGGTCTCCCGAAACAGTAATAACAATTTTTTTTTCTTTTAAAAAAGTAGACAGAGAAAAATAATAATAAAAATGATATACAACCTAATAAATGAACTACATTATTTATAACTTATGAACAGTATAACTTTACTATCATATATATATATATATATATATATATATATATATTAGAGTGGAATGCTGTGCAGATGTTCAGAAATTCTTGCTAATCAATCAAATTTTGAAAAGAAAAAAAAAAACTGATATGAACGGTACTTACGGTTCATTCCAGTTTAGATATAGATATTAGATTGAAACTCAATAGGTTTTAAAAATTTTAGAAGAGATGAATGAAATGTACCCATAGTTGTGTAATGGGTGGAAAGCTGGCTTAGCAAATGCTCAATATTCATCAAAGAAGCATACAAATATTATGGTTCTGATCTGATCAGTTTCTTTATGCAGAGAATGAGGTAAGGCCAGCAAATGGAGACTTGGGAAACACGGGCTCAGAAGATCACATTGAAGAAGAGAAGTTCGAAGCATTATTTAGGAAGCCCTTTTTCAAGAAACCTCTTCCCCCAATACCAATAATATTCAAGAAACCATTTATCAAATTCCCACCCAAAATTCCACTTTTCAAGAAGCAAGAACATCTACCAGTTCCATTGACTAAAAAGTCTTCACCAAAGCCATCAATTCCAATTCCAATTGTTAAGAAGCCAGAACTTCTACTAATTCCTTTCTTTAAGAAACCATTTCCAATTGTGAAGAAGCCAGAACCTTTACCAATTCCAGAATTTAAGAAGCCTATTCCAAAATCAATTCCAATTGTAAAGAAACCAATCCCAGAATTTGAGAAGCCACAACCTAAACCATTTCCTATCCCAAAGAAACCCTTCCTCCCTCCACTGGTTCCTACTGTTGATACAGAATCACTAAAGCCGAAGAAGCCTTTATTCAAAAAGCCTATCCCCAAATTTAAGAAATCTCTTCCACCAACTTTGCCAATTCATAAGCCAATTCCCCCTCCGTAAGAATCTTCTAGTCACGTCCCTATATTATCTTCAAAGCCCTCCTTTGGCTACCCTTTTTTTATGATTACTTCTATGTTTGTGCTTGTATTAATGATTGAAGATCAAAATGGCAAAGTAAATTAAATTAATCCATTTATCGAAGATGGCGTTGTGTTGTTGTGTTTCATTCATGGTGTAGCAATGAGTAGCTGAATGACCGCTTCTGAGTGCAAAACATGGTAATAAGCCCATGAAAATAGCATGATAGGTAAGAAGCTTCAGAAAAATGCTACTTCCACAATATTGCAACAGCCACAACCAGTGACACAATGAATCCATTTAAGTACAGAGAAAGTCTTAAATGACCCTCAACTTTTATATATATATATATATATATATATATATATATATATATCACTTATTTACATATTTATTAATAACTAATTTAATTTATTATTATTTTTCTAGACCAAGTTATCTTAGCTGTAAAAAAATTTAAAGTGGTTTTAGTTAGCTTTCTTTTAGCTAAACTCTTGACAAAAATGCCAATTGTGACTTAAAAAAATAGGAACAAACTTGAGCACAATTTTTAAATATTTATCATCAAAATTTTAAAAAAAGATGACGAGTAGAAATTTTTCACAATTTAGAAGTGCATAATTGGATCTTCAAAAATGCTTCTTTTCATACCTTTATTGAAAAACTTAATAACAAATGTTTATAAAACTTTAAATAAGTCTTTATCCAAAGAAATTTGGTGTGTTTAAAAGTTCAGTTTAATTTTAACCTAAAATTAAATTAAACTAAATAAGTTAATTTTGTAAAATAAAAAATTTATTCAATTTTGAATTATAATCAATTTAATTCAATTTTGGTTTGATTTAATTTAATTTATCTTAATTTCTTTTAGGTAATTTTTATTTTTTATATTTATTTTCAGAAAATATATACAAATTTGAATTCCTACAAAAATTAAATCTTTCCGGAAAACAAATCTTTACTTTTCACGTTCACTCCAATAGCGTGCTTTAGATTGTAGCACAGGAAAAGAAAATCAAACCAAAAAATTTCCCTTCTTCATGTTTACTCCACTAATTTAGTTTGATTTGATTTTAACCAAAACAAACCAAATCAAACTGAAAACTGAACTAATTAAATCAATTTCAACATATAACAAATCAATTTAGACTTAACTTTTTATTTTGGTTTTATTCAGTTTAATAAGTTTAGTTGGATTTTGAACCCCCTAAAGGAAATATTAGGTAAATAGCGCTAAATTGTGTGAAGACAATTAAAACTTTGTGGAAAACAAAAGGATTAAGGCCATGGTAGACAGCACCACGTTATATACCAAAATATGGTTGCATCAATATTTCTTCTCCTAAGCAGTCTTGGGGGATAAAAAACGGACCTTAAAACAATGCGCTAGACAAGAAGGAAATAATGCTAGACACCTCACTAGTAGTGACAAGATCAAAAATGAAAATTCTACATTTTGAAGAACCGAGATGCCTGCAGGATTCAAAGCTTTGCCAAGCCATCTGATGGGTACTTGGTAACAACAAATCTGTTACATTCTAATCCTCATTCTTCTTTTTTTCTTTCTTCTTTTTCTTAGGAATTTCAGCAGAATCATCAGGATCAGTATGCTTTTTCCTCTTTCTCTTCTTTTCTCCAGCATCAGCATCATCCTCCCCCTTCTGCACCGGCCCATCTTCAGCATCATCCTCCCCCTTCTGCACCGGCCCATCTTCAGCAGAATCCTTCCGTTTTTTCTTCTTTTCCTTCTTCACAATCTCCGTGTGATCTGATTCCTTGCCAGCATCTCCATCACCTTGTAAACTTGCATCTTCTTCTGCACTTTTCTCTTTCTTCTTTTTCTTCTTTTCTTTCTTTTCTCCAGCAATAGGAGGCTCTTGCATTTCGTCATCCACCAAAGCACCATGAGTCGTTTGACCAAGAGTAGAATCAGATGTAGGATTATATGTCTGCATAGAACATAAGAGTCAACCCAGATAAAAAAATAAGGAGTATACTTTTACAGATAGCAAATGAAGCAAGTGTCACACCTTGGCCGGAGTAATTAAACCTCCAGCTCCTTTCTTCCGATCCTTGTCATAAGCTTCTATCTTTGGCTTTCCTTTAGCTGAACCAGCAAAACGACCTAATTCTTTGCCTTCAAGATTCCTTAAGCGTGCCTCAAGCTGTGTGAAAGTATTTATAAGAAATGGCAGCAAGAGACAACAAAGGGAGAGCAAGTAACTAGAGAAAGTAGCACAAGTACCTTGGCTCTGTTTTCCAATCCCATGGAGTTATCTTGACCATCTCCAAGAGCATCATACCTGATGGCCAATGCTGTCTTTGCAGCAAGTGACCGAGAAATTTTCCCCTTGAACTTTGGAGCTGCTTGACCAATCAATGATGCATGGTAAATAAGCCCATATTTTGGAGTAGCATGCTTAGTCTTGAGGGCCCTAAAGAGAGCCTTTTCAGCACCAAGAATCTGTACAGTACTCCCTGGCTGCTTTGCAAGATTGATTAAGCTACCTCCATGGGCAATGAGGCGAGCACCGACAAGCTCCCCAACAAGAGCAGTCAAATTGGGTGCAATAGTGTTCATTCTGCTTTTAAGATAATCATATAGTTGTGCTCTGTACTCTGAAAGAGACAAAACCTGGTCACATAATTCTCTAATATTTGCCAAGTCAAGCTCACCAACTTCAGTTCCCATGGATATCAAAGAGGCTTCTTTGAGTTCAGTCTCAACTTCCTCAGGCAATATCTGTGACATATACATTAACAGAATATATAAGAATTCATTTACGAAATTTTCATTCTAAACAACTTAACATTGACAGTCATTCAGGTGTTTGTACTAGACTACCACTTGACATTATAAAGGATTTCAAGAAATTAAGGACTATTTGACTTATCCTTGATAACAATTAAAATAAATTCAACCCATTAGTGAATCCTAAAAGACATGCAAGTGAATGAAGGCTGCAACATTGCAGTCAACCTAACAAATGATAAATCCTACCTCAGAAAAATCAAGCTTTGAAGCATTAGTACGATCACCCATCAGTTTGACTGTTTTTGCATACTGGATGTTGTCCTGTACTATTTTAGAAAGCTCAGGGAAATGCCAACCATACCATTCTCGAACCCTCATGGCATATGTATTCAGCTCTTTATCAAGATCATCAAGAAGACCAATGGCTTGAACAATCATGGTATCCACCTGCAAAACAGCAGGTTACATTCAGCCAACAGCTATATGAAATAACTTTTCACTATTCTATTTTTTAAGAGAGTCAAATCAACAAATGTCAAATCCTACCGGCAAAATTGATAGGATGAAACAAATTAAAACACAAAAGAGAACTTCAAAATTAAATTGAACTTATAGTTAAGGTCATCAATGGGCACACAGGGTTTCTGATGGCCCCACCTTACCACAACAGAGTATTGAATTCTACAATTTACTATTAAGGTATTTCACTGAAGAAGAACTAAGCATGCAATTAGCTCAAGCCAGCAGAAATTTAGAAAGACATCAAAGAAATTCTGAAGCCAGATATTTAAGATATTACAGACATAATTTAAAGTTTAAGCGCACACTATTTTTAATTATCCAACAAGTCTCTAAAATAGAAAAATGTCTTCTCTCCTTAACCGTGATCTTGAGGGATTGAACTTGGACATTAAAAAAAAAATGGATAGAGATATGGATTCCACAAGACCAGCCCATCTTAATTCAAACAAGCAGTTTTAATATTCTAGCAATATGAAAAACATGACCTCTTTCATAATATTTTGAAATAAATTTAATATCTTTAATTATATAATCATAGATTAATATTATGAATCACTAACCATAGTGACAGAAAGTAAAATGGAATTTCTAAAATGAATCATCCTACATCAGTAGTTAATATTTTGGGGTGATGATGCCACTAAGCAAGTGACTATATATGCCAATGCCAGCAGCATAAGCCAAAGCAAATCAATTTTAAAAAAAAGAAAAAGCCTGTGAAATAATATCAACTCACTGTGTCCAAAACCAAGATGAAGCATACCTTCTCTGCACTAAACTTTAGCTTGTATCTCGATAAGCTATGAGATAAACCCAAACTCATGGGTGCCATATCTTGTACAGCAAGACCAGATATGAGTTCAGTTAACTGATTCCTTACACCTCTCATTAACTCCATAACAGCATTGTTGTGGATACATTCTATTTTCTGCAATCACAATTTTTGCTAAATCAAAGTAGAAGAGTTAAAAAAAACTGTCATCAAAAGTTCCCAGATGGTCATTAGGTGTCATACCAATTTGTCCTTAATCACATTCCCAAGTTTTGAGTCAGCCACAGCTAAGGTTTCATTCTCACAATGTGCACGCAAGAACTTGCGCAGACCTTTGCTAGCTTTACCTTCAATTAACAAAGATGCAGCCTCCAGAGCTTCGGATGTGTTCTCAAACTTAGAAAATGCTTTTAACTTGACCACCTAATGTGATGCCAAACATGGTAAACTTCATAGGCCATTTAAAACTAGAAGCAAGCATAATAATGATAAAGTCAGTACACACACACACACGCGCATGCACAAAGAAGAGAACCTGTCTAGCTGTTTCTGCACTGGAAAATTCCTTCCATAAGTCCTGAGATAAAAAATTTATTCGAAAAAACAATCAGAACTAAGCTTCAACAGTAAGAAAATTGGAAAAGGTAAACAGGACAGATGCATATATAAACTGTCGTATCAGATTTAATGGAAACCCAAACAAAAATATGGTATTGGTAAGCTCAAGTGTAAATATATAGGAACCAGCAAGTTCTATTGTCCAAAATCTTCAAAAACACACATGCAGCTCCTGCTTCTTTGAAAAGGCAAATAAGAGTAAAAGGAGGTGATGAGAGAGAAGAGAAACATATAAACTTCCAAGGCCGTCAGAATTGATGCATAAACCAGAAAGTATCCTTGTATCAAGTGCAAGTTATCAATTTGCAATTTGAGTATTTTTGCAACCTAAACTCAAACCTAAGGCGTTATCGAAGACTTGAAAAGAAGGTTACAACCTAACTTTAAAAATTCTTTTGAAAGACACACAGGGTTTCAAAGGTGAAACCAAGAAAACAGAAGGAAAAGAAAAAACATTTTCATTTCTTCGCAGCCTGAAAATGAGACCAAAATCACTCGGGCCCTTGACTTGCTTGTGACATATTGAAAGAAAAATAACCTCCAGTACAAGTTTTCATTCTCTCAACATTATAGGATAATTACCTCAACTTTAGAAAGCTTCCCCTCATCGAGCACCTTGAAAAGGGCAAAGCCTGCCGGTGTTTCAAACAACACAAGCATTTTATTACTTCCCAAGCAAACCTGAAAGGAAGGGGAAAAAGAAAACACGTTATTCATCAAAACCCTACGCAAGATTTAATCAATTTCCAGAAACATCATTTTTTTTCACCAGACACAATTTACTTAACCCACTACACTAATTTTACATTCACCCAACAAGAAAAAAGCACTTTTCTACTGGGGAAAGCACTTCATTAACCTGTTTTTGCCCATAGGTATGTGAATGGCTCTAAACCAATGCAGTAACCACAGTAATCAGAAGCCATATGAATGAAATTTTTGAATTTGATGCTCAAAAATTTTCAAAAGGCTTAACCCAAGCAACAAATTAGCATAATGAAATACAATAACACAAGTAAGCAGCTGACATACAGAAGGGAAGAAGGACAAACAAAAAACAGTGCGTGTTAAGCAGCAAGAACATACCTACTAGGTGACTGACGATTATGCCTCCAAGGGCTTGAGTATTCGAAATCTTAATCGAAAAGTAAAGAGAAAACGACTCGCAAAAGGAGAAGATTTCTCGGGGAGAGGCGGCGGTGCGGCTTCAGTCCCTCGCAGAAAATATAGAAGGAACCATTATGGGGAGGGAGCCTAAAGGTAAGGCCCTCTCGGACCATTACTAACCCAACAGGCCAGGCCTAGGTTTGTCAATGGCTTAACTTAGAGACCTGGGCCTCATCCCTTTGGGTCACCCATCTTATGAAGAAGTAAGTACAAGTTGGAGCGTAGGAGAAAAAACCACAATTGGTTTGTAGCATCAATGAAACTCAAGATCTAGCCTAATTTGGTCAAAACAAAGTTTTTCTGATTACATCTAACTGGACTTGATACGATTAGATTGAGTTGGTTGAACCGATCATATTGTGTGTGGCTTGATAAAAAGTAATGGTATCAAATAGTTATTTTGGTGGTCAACGGAAACTAAGTATTTAAATCTCTCATTAGTTGTGTAATAAAAAATTAAGAGGATAAATTTTAGATTAGTCTTTTTAATTTGATAAAAAATTAAATTATCTTTATAGTTTAAGATGTTTCATTCAACATTTTAGTCTACGATATTTTATATCTAAATTTAAACAAGAAATATCACGTAAATATTAAATAAATATACTGTTTCATTGTTAAATTTTGGTTTCATTCATACCTTGGATTTTTCAAAGTATTATAGTGTTAATAATAACCATAAAAGATTATAAAATTGTGATTCAACTATTTTAGCAATCAAATTAATTATTCTTTTTTAGAAAAATGTTATTTTAAAATTAAAAAAAAATGATAGATAACGAAAGGATTAAATTTAAATGTAATTCTTTGTATATTTACTATTAAATTTTTTAATCAAAACATCATAGATATATAATTTAATTCAAAAAATATGCATTTGTTTGCAAAACTATAAATATATTATGTTTTGATTGAAAAACTATATATTTGGTGTGTTTTGAATAAAAAACTTAATAATAAGAATATAAGAAATTATATATAAATTTTTTCTATAACAAAATTGATTATTAGAGAGTTAAATAAAACACTTTAAATCAAATCAAATTAATTTAAGTAAATTACACAAAAAAATTTTAAATTTTACTAAAATTATATATATTTACTTTTTATTTTCAAAATATATATAGAAATTTTTTGAAATAAAAAATTAACTTATATTTTAGTTTAATTTAAAATTTTTTTACCAAAATACTTTCCATTAAACCTAAATATATTTTTTAAAAAATAAAAAATTTAAAAATTCACTAAAATATAAAATAAATTTTTATTTTAAAAAAAGTCTATATATATATTTTAAAATAAAAAGAAAGTCTATATAATTTTATCAAAACTTAAGGAAAGTTTATATAATTTATTCAATTTCGGTCCAAAATATAAAAGAGAAAACTGTAATTTCACCTAATAAAAATTCTGGCAAAAAAATCCTAATAAAAATAAAATAAAATTCCAACGGTGAAAGTAACAGTTTGCTAACTGCGTTTTTGGAGTCCGTTGTAGAGTAACAGTGAAGAAAGTAAGGACTGAAACAACATGCAAATGCAGCCAAGGTAGTTACGTCCTCTCCTCTCTGCCACGTACTCTCGGAGGTGTCACACGGCACACACACCCCTCAGCTTCTCCTTCTCTTCTTTCTCTCTCTCTCTCTCTCTCTGTGCACTTGAAGATGAACCCTCACAGCCTTCTGGCTTCAGCCGCCATTAACATTGGCTTGGCCTTCATAATTCTCTCTCTCTTCTCCATCCTCAAGAAACAACCTTCCAACGCTACCATCTACTACGCCCGCCGCCTCGCCCACTGCCACCGCCTCCCCGTCCACTCCGCCTCCACCCTCCGCCGCTTCCTTCCTTCTGTCTCTTGGATTCCTCGCGCTTATCGTGTCACCGAAGATGAAATCATTCAAACCAGTGGCCTTGATGCTCTTGTCGTCATCAGACTCTTCAAGTTTGGGTCGGTTTATTAATTAAGTTTCGGCGGTTTCTGTTTCTTTCTTTCTTTCTTTCTCCGGCGATCATCTTGGAATTCAAATCCTTGGGGAATTGTTTTCCTACAGAGAATTATTGTTTTCTTTGTCTTTTTTTCTGTAGGGTAAGGAAATTGAATATCTCTTAGAAATCGAAAAGATGCTATCGGACATGATAATTATGATACGTAAAATTAGTTATCTTTTTAAAAGAGTAGAGAATGCGGAGCCAAGTTAGACAGTAGAAGAAATGTACTTTTTGCTCTATGAACTATTTGGTTTCTTAATTTCAAACTGCATCATGCAGGGATAAGAGTGCGCGACCAAATTTTCTCCCCCCAAAAAAAGTCTATTTTTATTGAAAATTTTGATAGTAAGCACTTAATAAATTGCAGTCAAACATTCAATGATCTAGGCACTAACTAGCATGCAATTCTTGCCAAAGTTCCTGAATTTTGCTTATTTTTATTTTTATTCTTAATATATATTTTTTTTAAATGTTCCTTGCAGCATCAAATTTTTTGCGGTGTGTACTCTTGTAGGATTAGTGGTACTTCTCCCGATTAACTATGGTGGCCGGGATGCTTCAGAAAAGAATTACTATTCAATGGATTCTTTTACAATATCCAATGTTAGAATAGGATCTAACAGGTGAGATTGTCTTGGCATCAGACTGTAGTAACTGATCATATCTTGCGCTGTTTATTAACTATAATTATTGTATGTAGCTGGCTTTTGGAAAAAACTTAATATAGTTTTTTATGTCTTTACAATTAGATTTTTCAATGAAATCATTACGTGGGGAATTTTTTTTAGATGACCCATCATACAGTATTAAGCTAGAAAATCTCCATTTATCATGTTTTTATTAGAAAATTTGATAATAAACACAAAAAAACTATATATATTTTGTTGCCTTGTTTTTTTCTCTCTTTCTATTGTTATGGGTTGTCCAAAACCTTAAGAAGTCATTTTTGAGAGATAGTTATAATATTTGTGAATCTCAAATATTTTAGATCAAACTTGGTTTATATATATATATATATATGTTTAAATCAAAACATAACTGAAAGAGAAGTATATTTGTTTTCTTATGAAGTAAAATAATATATCATTACTGAATATCACTTTGTTGCCTCTTTTGATCTTCTCTTCCTCTGTTGTCTTCCTTTCCTTTTTCCCTCCAACTTCAACTTTTGAAAATCGTAGAGCTTGAAAATGTTGAAGACCTTTAAATCCACAAATTTTCAATTTTCATATGTTCTATTGACAGAATCCCATGTTTGAAGTTATAGAACTTACCCTGTAATACAAACGCACAAAGGTTGAAAGGCTTACTTAATTATACTAACATAAAGGTAAGAGGTTATGGTGCTCCTTAAACTTTTTGCCTTCTATAGATTGTCAAATGGCTTTAAAATTTTAGGCAACCGTATATAAAATGATTTCTAAATCACGTTGATATCTGCGTTTCTCATAGCGCACACATGCACATAAGATATACCACTATACCTATATGTCCAGATGCATATGATTTCCAACATTTGGTAACCCCATTCTTAAAGATTATAATAAAGCTATTCATGAGCTGTCTTATAATTGTTTAGGCTTTTAAGTTAAAGTAGTTCTTGAAATGGTATCAGAACCTTTATGACTAAGTGGTTAGGAGTTTAATCCTTGACACCCTCATATTTTGTCTTTACGATTTTCATAAAGTTTCCATGTGAGGAGACGTGTTGAAGATTATAATAAAATTATTCATAAGCCTTCCCTTAACAACTTAAACTTTTAAATTGAAACTTGAGATTTTAAATTGAAGTGGTTCTTGGCAACCATAACAGGTGATTATTATGAATCTTCTGCTGCGCTTCTACTGATCTTGTTATAGCAATGTACTCCCAGATGATATTCTGGTGCACAACTTTTGATACATAATGCACTCAAACAGTTTTGGTCTTATGCTTTCCTTACAGGCTCTGGGTGCATTTTGCATGTTTGTGTTTTATATCTTTCTATGGAATGTATCTACTGTATAAGGTGAGTTTTGAAGTTTGATATCTACCAGAGTTCATGTCTATCCTCCATTTCTGAAAGCATTTTCAACTTTTTTTCTGGTAATAATGCTCATAGTCTCATAGACATATATGTTCATGTCATGTGTACAAGTTAACATAACAGGTGCCTTCATGCATCCTTTCATCTCCAGGAATATGATGAAATTTTGATCAGAAGGATTCAACAAGTTCACAACATAAAGCATAGACCTGATCAGTTTACCATTGTAGCTCGTGAAATTCCCTTATGCTCTGAACATAAGGCTCGCGGGTGTGTTGTTGATCATTTCTTCTCCAAACACCATCCTTATACGTACCACTCATATCAAATGCTATATGCTGCAGAAGATCTTCAGGCATTGGTGGTAAGAGATGCCATATTAAGTGTTAGCTTTCCATGCTCTGTGGTGAGAATTTGTTGTTATTGTTCTACATGCTAACTTTTGATTTTGGACACGGATTTTGTCAAAAGATTTGATTTGACAACCTCTTATATGCTAAATCTAGTTTTTATAGTTCATGATACTTAATTAGTGTTCTGGAAATCTATGAACATTTTGTGTGTTTTGTATCAGAGTTGGAAAGCTATGGGAAAGAGATTTTTTATAGTACTATTCTTCAATGTTTTCCTTTATTTTCTGTTCTTTCCTCTCACAGCCAAAATAAGTAAATAAGAAGGATGAGAGACTGTGACAATTATAGATGGTTCTATGTCAATCTTCCTTGGATTTCATATTTTATACGGCTCAAATTCTGAGTTATTCATGAACTAAAAATTGGAATAATGGAACAACTTTTTCCAACAAAATCTCTATATTTTGAATTCTGCGAATTATCAAGTAGTTTGAACATCCTGCTTATAGACATAACAATGGTGATGAATCTAATTCTTTGATCATGTCCTGCGTAATTTTATGTCCTCGTGTTTTGGAAATGGCTGCTTTCCTATTGAATTTATAGTTTGTAGGAAGTGAAGTTTATTCATAGTCTTTATAGATACAGCCATTCTAGAATACAGCCGTTTGAAGTAGATATGGTCCTATTCTAATTCAGTCATGATATATAGTCTTCATGGATCCAACCGTTTTAGAATAGGAAAGATATTTTGTATTCACGGCAACATTAATAGAAGACACCTTCAGTTTGAGTTTGTCTTGTTTGTAATGGATCCTCTCACGGATATTATTACATGCAGAGCCAAGCAAAATCTCTTGCAAGAAGAGTAGAGGATTTGAGAGAGACTTCCATGGGCAAGAAACGTAAGAACAAGTTTTCACTCTTAGAAGCATTGCAACAAGATTCTTCTAAAGTAGCATTGCTTGAGGAAAAGCTTCAAGCAATTTGTCACAAGATTCACCAATTACAGAGTGAGGATGCGCTCAAGCAAAAGGTAGTTGCTTAGCGTGTGATGCTCCCAATTATCTTTTGCTTTGAATATGAGAAGTTTTTTATTGAAAAAGATAAAAAAAGAGAATCGTTAATAGACTGGGTGTTATAGTCTGGTTATAGATACTGAAACGAAGTATCTTGAATTGTTTCATGTGTTAGGAGTTGCCAGTTGCTTTTGTCACATTTAAAACCCGCTCAGGTGCTGCAGTTGCTGCTCAGTTGCAGCAACACTCGCATCCACTTCTTTGGATTACAGAAATGGCCCCAGAACCAAGGGATGTTTCATGGAGGAATCTGAAAATATCATATAGAGCGGTGCCAGTTTACAGACTTGGTGTTCTTATTGCCGCATCACTGCTTACAGTTTTCTTTGCCATCCCTGTTACTGCTGTGCAAGGATTAGCCAAATATGAGAAACTCAAGAAATGGTTTCCTCCGGTCATGGCTGTGCAGTTAATGTGAGATTCTTGTTCGTGTATGCTCTTTTGGCATTCCATAACATGTCATATTTTTTCTCCCATTTTATTATCTTCTAGCTCAATAAATTTTTGGAACAAAACATAGAGAGTGAAGATTGATTACGTACAGCATGTAATTTCTCGTGCTATTTGCCAGGTTCTAGGAATCTTCAATTGGGTTGCTTTTGAGTTTTGAATCATCAACTCAACATATGAATAACATAATTGCCAAGTTATAAAACCATTACTATCATCCATATAATTGCCTAGTTATAAAACCATTACTATCATCCAGTCTCTCAATAAACCAATCTCTTAATGTTCATATCAATTTTTTTCTCCTCCAATTTTTGTTTAGTTTTATTCTTCTTCTATACGCTCTATCATATTTAATGTCCAGCCACATAAACAAAAGTACTAATAAAAGGTTTTTCGATGTATTTAGTTTAACCTACTTCTGAGTATATAAGATTGAAAGGTTATTTCTAACTATGTATTTTTTTTTATTACATATGTTATACCCACCTCAATTCTAAAGACTAGAACGGATGCCATGTGAGCTATCCCATAGACCACATAAGCCTATAATTTATAATAATGATTGTTTTCATCATAAAAAGGATTTTTTTAAGTATAAATTTTATTAATAAATATAAAAAAAAATTAGTATACAAAAAAAATCAAAAAATGAAACAAGAAATCAGAAGTTTTTTTTTTTGGGTAACTTAGGAGCACTGCATCTATTTACCTCTTACTTCTTATATTCGCATTTATGTATTAATCAGTGGCTTCAGTAGAAAGAAAATATTTGTTTCCTTATCCTGTTCTGACACATAACACATTTATTATTCTTTAGACCAGGATTGAGCTCGGTAGTGACAGGGTATCTTCCTAGTGTTGTGCTCAAAGGATTTATATATGTCATACCCTTTGCAATGTTTGCAATGGCTAAAGCAGCTGGATGCATTGCGAGAAGTAAGGAAGAGATTAAAGCTTGCAATATGGTTTTCTACTTTCTGGTTGGAAATGTGTTCTTCTTGAGTGTCTTATCAGGATCTCTTCTTGATGTACTTGGACTATTTATCAGTCATCCTAAAAATATTCCTAGTCACCTTGCCAGGGCTGTCTCTGCACAGGTAAGTTGGTTTTGCTTCTGCTGTTCTTGGCATATTCTGCCTACCTTGTGCCTTATATTTATCTCTGTCCTGCATATATTTTTTAACAGCTTTGAAGCTCTGAACAGTTTGCATATAATGAGGCACAGTTTGAATTGTTACTTTATCTATCCTTGAAGGTTGTGTTTCGATAGTGAACCTCAGAAATTCAGGGGAAATTCCCTTTTTTAGATAATTAATCAAAAAGAATTTGCAGTTTTGGTACTTTTTCATTTAATATTTTTTTAATAGGTATCTGGTGCCAGACTGCCAGGGTCTAATCCACGTTCGGCACCAGGGCCAGGTTCATACTAGTCTAGTTCAGGTTTAACTAATAGAAGGGAATTGCAAGAAGAATTTACTCCCCTCCACAAAGCAAAGTATGTGAAATTTTTTTATTTTTGACCAAATGAATTTCATGATTAAATAACTTGAAATTTTTTAAATTCTTTTATTAATTATTTAAACAAGGTATTTTATGTTAGAAACAGTAATTTAAATACTCTCTAAAATGATTTTTTCATATGGAAATACCTCTTCCAAACACTGCATATTTTGCTTATATTTGGTAATTTGCATAATCTGCTAATAAGTTACGACTTTTTCACTATGTTGTTGCAGGCAGATTTCTTTGTGACATACATATTGACAGATGGTCTCTCAGGGTTTTCTTTTGAGGTTCTCCAGCCTGGCTTACTAATTTGGGATATTGTGAGGTCTTGTTTTTGTGGCTTTCAACGAGAGAAAAGTCCATATCTTTACTCTTTGCCCTACTTCAGAATTATCCCTTTGGTCTCTCTTTCAGTACTAATTGGCATAGTGTATGCAGTTGTAGCACCATTGTTGCTCCCATTTCTTATTGGTTACTTCTGTCTAGGCTATGTTGTCTATATCAACCAGGTAAATTTCTCAGCATCAAACACATTAATTTATCTCCTGCCAAAAAACTACCTATGCACATGCAAACAAAATGACATATATTTGGGATTCTGTATTGTTTGACTCCAAGCAAGCCAGAATTTTTTTTTTTTATGTTGCTAAGAATCATTTTACCTCAAAAGTTTAAGTTGTTAAGTAAAGATTAATAAATAGTAGTATAATATGTCTAACACGTCTCTTCCAATCACAGGCCTACAATTTCTAATGTTGAAACTTAATTTTTGTTAAGAGACTAGGGTTGGCAATAATCTAATTCCTAACTACTTAGTCATGGATGCTCTGATTCCATTTAAAAGACCACTTTATTCAAAAGACTACTGTTATGAAGAAATATTCCCACTATTTATAGTTAACTTTTGCACTCACCCCCTGACATTTAAGAGTTAAAAAGCTCGAACTTCATTTAGACGACAGTAACATTAGTAATCATTTTTACTGGAACCTCTATTCCAAATGCTTCTTATGTTTTATTATATTGACAGCTATAGGTTCCATCTCCTTCTATTTCTTCATTTCATTATTTTTAGTTAATGTTGTGTTTAAGGGGTATAAATCATTATTTTGCAGATCCAAGACGTGTATGAAACCACTTACGAGACATGTGGACAGTATTGGCCGTATATTCATCACTACATTCTTCTTGCAATCATTCTCATGCAGATTACCATGATTGGTATATTTGGATTGAAGTTGAAACCAGCTGCTTCCATAGCAACTATTCCACTACTATTGTTCACTTTGATGTTTAATGAGTACTGCAAGATGCGTTTTCTTCCGTCCTTTCACCATTATTCTCTTAAGGTACACTCGACAACTTATAAATACTGAAGATGGCTAGAATTAGCTGATTCTGAGTAAGGCTCAGATTTACATTTAGTATTGATTTTCTTTTTTTTTTTTTGGGTCTTCCTGGGAGTTAATTCTATTTAGGTGTCTCCAGATACACAGTATTCCAGAACGATGCCTCATGAGATTCACTTTCCTCTCTGGTATCCGTATCTCAAATAATTCCAGAAACAGCGCCTCATAATAACATTCAGATAGGAAAGTGATCCCATGTAGTAATATTTTAGAAAACAGCAAGAATGGAGGCACCAAAATATAATTATGTCTTTTGTCATTATCTTTGTAATTTGATTTATCTTAATGGACCTACATTTATTTTTATAATTAGGATGCAGCTGAAAATGATGAACTTGATGAGAAGTGTGGTCTTTTGGAGGTTCACTGCGAGAATGCTATCAATGCCTATTGTCCACCAGGTTTACGACCTGTGAACTTCATGTCATCAGAGTCTAGCTCCACGCCGTTAGTTTCTTCAGCATGATCTTTTATTTTCTGTGCAACTAATGTGAACACTTTATATAGTATTGATGTTTCATTCATTCTTTTTTTTTGATAGACAGATGTTTCATTCATTCTGAAAAATTAGAAAGGACACAATTCGATAGTAAAGGAAATGCAAATGGACACTCAATGTAATTCAAAATGTAATTTCTTGAGTTTTGGTCCCCAGAGCCAGAGGAAATCCTACAAACATCTGAGAAGAAAGAACCTAACATTTTTTTCCCACTAAAACTATATGCTTAGCTAATATTAATCAAGATGAGACAATAATGAACGGTACTTCTCAGTTTTCTCAATTATATGGGAAACTGACTTATAAAAATGAATATAGAACTCATTAGTGTAACTGCAGCATCACATCTAGTGAATTGATTCACCTTTTATGATTGCATCCCAGTGAGCATCATCCCATTGGTCTTTGTAATTGTCTTGCATGTTGCTTATCTTTCTGATGCTCTCAATATACATTTCCTCCCTCCACTCCTCCACTGGAAGCAAGCCTGCTTCTTCGGCTAGCCACTTGCTGTACCCAACCTAAAAGAAGGATTTGCAATTAGGTCAAATAAAGGGGATAGAAAGTTATGTCCATCACAGAACCTTTTTTCGGACTAACCTAGTACAAGTTTTTGCTCTATTTTTCCAACCAAGATATCAAAGTTTCCAAACGTGAGACTAGGTGCTCATAATTTTGTTTCAATAGACAAGCCTGCAGAACTAATCATCCAACCTGGACAAACATATTTTTAGGCGTGTTGTGTGGTTGACGGCGTGACATGCGTAGAGACGTATGAGAATAATAACTGAAAAACGAAAAAGACTAGACTTGGACGCGGTTTTTTATATTTTTGTTATTAAATTTTTGAATAAAATTATATATATGTAAAAATTATTTTTTAAAAAATCTAACTATATGATAGTGAGTTGTAAAAGTTATACACTTATTTACAAAAATTATATACTAGTCATGTTATTATTAAAAAATTATATACTTATCATATTTTAATTAGAGACTTAATAGCACAAATATAAAAAAATATATAGATAAATTTTTTCTTAAAAAATTCAAGATATAAAAAATTGTATATAAATTTTTTCCTTCAAAAAATCACATGCATCAGATATGACTCCAATACAGCGAAAGCCCAAAAATAGGAAAATTAAACCAAGAAAAAAAAATTAGAGCCACAGACTAATGAATTTATCTTGATGAGATTATAATTTTTCTTTTTACATGAATAATATAGTCTAACATCCTTTTATAGTAAATTTTTTTTAGAAAATAATATTATATGTAAGGTGCTTAGAATACAAGATAATAAGATAATGTTGGTTGTATTTTTCTTTAAAAAAAGAAGCAAGTAAAATTGTATAAATATGCATTATTTTTTTGGAATTCCAAAACAAGTATACATAAGCTGAGAGAAAGTGGAGACCAATGACAGGCAAGACCAAGAGAAGTCAGTGAACAGACATTAATACCTCCTTAAAATGCAAGTAATGAGTGAAGTACTTGGGAATCCCATTTTTCTCCATTTGTTGATAGTATTCTTCAACAGAAGTCATCATCTCTTTTTCCGTTGGTATAAGGACTTTACCAGATAAAACACGTGCCACCCACTTGGATTGTAATTCCAATGTCTGGAAGATGATATCCTGGTCAAAGTAAATTCATTCATTTTCAACACACCATCAATATAATTAGAGTGCTTTTCTTAAAAAACCATAGAATATGTGCCAGTCTCAGAAAACAGAGTTTACATTTTCATTGGAATAAATAATACATATTGCACCCACCCTCATTTTGGCAGAACAGGAGGATATAGGTCAAGGGATTAATAATAATATTCGGACCTGGGGGTGGACTGCAAAGTTTAAAAGGTCACTTTGATATTTCTAGAGACTATCTAGTCAGACACAATCTTAATTTACCACTTACAGAATTAAAATGAAATGTGTGACATATTTATCTCGGTGAAACACATTCATGAAAAATTCTTAAGAAGATCAGATTCATAAATTATAGGTGGACCAAACCAATTATAAACAAATATGTAAACATTTTTGGCATACTTTTCAGTGGGACCTTATATTTGACAAGTTTACATGTCTACTGGTAATTGACTTGATCCACCCATCTGTCATAAACTGATCTACCTACAAGAATCTCTTTACATTCATTGGACTTATTTCTTCACATGAATGTATATGCATTAGATTGTACATAGATGAAGTACCAAAAACAATTTCGTGTCAGACACACTATTGCCTTGTTGGAGAATTTTTTTTATCTTCTATGAAATACCAAAGGCATTCAAAAATTAATTTTACATTGGAGGAAAGGGAAGGAAAAAAAAGGAAAAAAAAAAGAAACTAGTTGACCTTTTCAGGTATGCCAATGAAAGAGAGCCAAGGAGCTAATGCAGGAGGAAAGACATGCTTGTATAACGGCCCAACACGATTGTCATCAATGGTTACTATTCCATTTGTTTCAAGAAATGGATAGTGGTACTTGTATCTGTCAAATAATGCCATACATAGTGAGTTAGAACATGAAATTGATTCGTTAGACAAGTGACAGCTTACATCAAGTAAAGAGATTCCTCATTATAGCTTTCCCAAATGATAAAATGTACATATATGCTTACCCAGTACAATAGAATATGATATCAGCAGAAACAGAGGATCCATCCTCAAACGCTACCAAGCCATCTTCAGATACGCATTTCACCTGTGAAGAAAAGTGGCCATTGGGAAAAATAAGCAAGCGATTAACAAGATAAAAAAGTTGACACAAAGGGTCTGAGGTTTAATTGTTGCTCGTTATTCCTTGTTGGTAGGCATGTACTAATTGTTTAGTACCCTGATTTGGAGGTAGAACAACCTATCTATCTCCTAAAATATTTTTGTTACCAATAAAAAGAAGGAAAAAAGCATGCTTAACTAGCACTAGCTTGTCCACATTGTTAAAAGAAATTTTAAAAATACAAAAGAGAACTATACATATTACACCCATTAAGCATGTGAAGATGACATGCACTGGATATGGAAAATTAAATTTCCTCGTTATTGATCCTTAAAATGAACATTTTAAATTTGTATAATTGAATAAAAATCAAGAGTGTCTTCAAAAGAAGCAACCCCCCAACGTTCCCCATCCATTTTGGGTTCAGATGCACAGATGTATGTTATCTTCTAACAAGTTAACTTCAAGAACAGTGAGAAATACAAGAACAGATCTGCATTACTAAACAAGATTTTGTTTTATAAATGTAAGGTAATTGTAAATTAATAAGCTATACGGGCAATTGTTTCACATACCATGGTATGCTGCCATATATTATCATAATTTGCCAACTTCATAACCCTTACATCTGAACTTCTTGCTGCTATATGAACCTCCTTAGCTACTCTTGCAATATCTCTCGAGATATCAAAGGCACTGGGTCCAAATCCAATTACGACCACGCTCTGTTAAGAGGAGATTATTTTACAATGAACTATCAGTACATATACATCCACTACCTAGTTAAACTATACTGTGAAAAAATAAGTATGTGTATAGTACTAACGAGAGCTTTCACAAAGCAACCAATATATTAATGAAAAAGATTTTAAGAAGGAAAAAAAAAAAAAGGAACTGTGAAGTTCTGGAATATATGATAAGATTATTTTAGCATAGAATAAGAAAATTAAGTGAAATCAGTACATTAAAAGTCAAAGAGAATGAAATAAGATATGAAATCAGCTTATCAGAGATAATATAAGTTTTATAGGAGTAGGGCAACAAAACATGGAGGGTATTACAAAATAATTATCTTCCAGCTTTCACTTCACATCTCTAGAGTTATTAAGGTAACTCAAGGTCCAAGACTCTTGCTTCAAGGATTATTCTGAATTCGATCTTGGTTAACATCTCAAATCTCAATGAATGAACAAGGCTGGTACATTATTTTAATTGGGTTTCTAATTCAATTGCTCTCTAGTCCTCTGGTGTGTTTGTTATCTAAACTCTCAACCTTTAATTTCAGAAGGCCAATCCAGACCGAGTATAAGAAATCATTAGACAATATTTGAGATAAATAAGGAACTAATTGAAGTTAATTCTTAAAAATAACCTTAACCAAAAAAAAAAAAATCATTTGTCTTACACTACCTGCATGGGAATTAAGGCTCCAAAATTAAGGATTGCCAGTTAAGGCTAAAAATACACCCCCCCCAAAAAAGAAATTATTTAAAATTTTATCAATAAAATAAAGGAAAGTCTAAGATTTGGTTAATGTAATTTAGGGAGCAAGAGCAAGAATTTAAGTTACCTCAATTTTTTTTCTTTTGGCTAAATATAGGAAAGCCTCTTTAACTTTAAAAACAATAAGGATGTATTTGCAATTTAATCAAGCCTCATGCAAAGTTTATATAACTAGTATGGTGCCTGTACTTTGCACCAGGAGGTTGAACAAATTTTATTAATATTGCATAAAAACAATAAACTTAATACGTATTAAAGGTAATATACTGAGAAATGTTAAGAGTAAGTTTGGAAGGCAAATTCAGTACTATCATAGTCAGTATTCAAAAATAGTATATGATGACAAATTTTACATAGCAAAATAATTAGTGCATGATCAAGATAATTAAACACGCCGAAAAGTGGCAAGTATATTACAACGGCATCCATCTGATAGGATCATATCATTCTGATCTTTCCTTTTTGATTGTCCTAGCTGACTTAGAAGTGGATAGTTGTAGTGTCAATATTTCAAACAACCAGACAACGGCATCTCTTATTAAAAAGAGAGTTCACCTCTTTATATCAACAAAAAATTAAGCTTTTGAGATGATAAGTATGAGGGTAAAATTATATTTTTAATCTACTAATTTTATTTGATGTTTTATTTTCGTCATTTAATTTCATTTAATTCTAATTTTGGCTTCTTAATTTTACCTTCTATTTCACTTTCGTCCCTTAATTTTATTTAATTTCAACTTAGTCTCTCAACTTCACTTTAAATTTTACTTTCATCTCTTAATTTTATTTTATTCTAGTTTAATTATTAAATTTTAAAAACTACTCAAATGTTTTTTCCCTTTAACACTATTAAATTAAAATGCTTAACAAAAAAATTCTATGTGCTTCACTAGTAAAAAAAAATGAAAACATTAATTATATTAGAGCAAATTGAATAAAAATGAAATTTAAGGACAAAGGTGAAATTTAGAGTAAAATCAAGGGACTCAATTAGAACTAAATAAAATTAAGTAATAAAAGTAAATTTTAAAATAAAATTAGAAAATTAAATTGAAATCAAATGAAGTAAAGGAGAACTAAATAAAGTTAAAAAAATAAAATTAAAAAACCAAAAAAAAATATTTTATACCATGCATGAGATACAACCAGTTCTTGAGTGTCTATTAAGAGAGGAAATAAAGAGAACATAAGGCGCGGAGAGAGAGAGAGAGAGAGAGTATTTTGAATAAATAAAGACACATACATTCTTCGAGCATCAGAACTCAAATAAGCTAAAGGAATTTTTTAATAAATAAAGATTCTGAGCCGAGGAAACAATGACGCCTTATACCTTCCATAAAAAGCAATAGATGTGTCGGGGTAACACTTTAAAGGGTACAGACAACAAAAAATGAAAAAATAATCTTTTGAAAATGTTATTAATTTCTCTAATAAAAATTTTATATGTGGACTTTCTTTAAAATTCACCATTTTATTGTCAACTCTTTCAAAATAGGGCTTCCAATTGCAAACACATTAGATTTGTGAGTAAAGCTTTTTTTTTTTTTTTTCATCAACAAAATCAGTAGGCTACTAACACTTTGGGACGATGAAAAGCTCAGCTTAACGGTAGAATTCACAGTACCTGATCGCGAAATGGATCGGGTACCCTGTAGTTGTGGCTGTGAATCTGGTAACCGGACCACTCCTCAATACCTGAAACACGAGGTTCACAGAAATCTAAAATCCATTAATCAATTCAAGTTTGCTTCTTAGAAATGCGGTTTTGAATTTGATTTGACCCATGCATTTGATGAAACCATTTCGCATTCAGCATTCAATCTAGAATCAATAGACCAATTCAAACTTTACCTGGAATTTCAGCGATTCTTGGTTCAGTGAAGTGACCCGAGCACACAACAACTGCTTGAAAAAAGTCCTGAAATAAAGAATCACACCCACCGCCACGAGTCTTCGATTCAACGACCCACTTGTCATTCCTCCCCCCCACTCGCTCGATCCGAAGCACCTCCCTATTGAAGCGAATCAACTCACGAATCCCAAAGTCGTCTGCGAACTTGTTCAGAAACCAGAGCACCTCCTCGTGACCCGGGAACGTCCTCGGATCCCCATTTTCGCGATTTTTGGGAAACGGATAGTCCAGAAAACCCATTAATTGTCTGGGAAGATTGGTGCGCAGAGAGAGGTATAGACTGCCGTGGACGATTTCTCGGGTCGGGTCAACGCTTAGTGGGTCGGAATCGGTTCGCGGGTCGTACTTCCAGGTACCTCCGATTTGGTCACTTTTCTCGAAGACGGCAACTTTGTGGCCTTCGCGTTGAAGCTCGCGGGCGGCGCAGAGACCGGCAACGCCGGTTCCGATTACTGCGACATTCACGCATTGGGTCATTGTTGGAGTGTACAACTATGGTGGAGCTCGAAGAGGAGTATGGAGCAGAGCACTCATGGAGCGTTTTGTTGTTGCTCTTAAAGGAGATGAATGGGGTTTTAGGTTTGGTGAAATGTACAAAAGAGAAGACGAAACCAATGACTCCAACTGGGATTCTATGGACTCCATGGCTGACTGGTAAAGAGTCCCTAAGTCACCCAGCCACCGGAAGGTTCGCCATGAACTAAATATATCTAATTCAAAAATATTGGTAAAAGTATTTTTTTTTGGTGTCAATTTTAATTTTATTTCAAATAATTTTTTTATTAATTTTATTTTATATAATTATAAAAAAAATCATTGATAATGCTTTCCTTTGAAAATCTGATTTGTGGTTAGATAGTAATAATATTTGACCCAATTTGATGGCTCAAGTCTCAAAAAACACGTTATTTTCATCTCTTTATCCTTTTTTGTAAAGAAACCACGGATAAAGCTGTGGATGAGAATGCTCTACTGTGCCGTTTGCACACAAATTTTAGTCGTCAATTTTGTTAATTTTAATTGTTTATTTCTTTAATTTTTTATTCTAAAAAAATAAAAATATTTTTTTATTTTCATCTGACAAATAAAATATTTGAATTAGAACAATTAAAAATATAACCTTGATAAAATTTAAAATATTGTTTTTTTTACTTCATTTAAAATAAAAAAAACCAATAAAAATAATAAAAAAAAAAGACACGCCAACAATGACATCTGTGTGGTGTACAAAACAGGAACGGATCCTCTTCCCCGTAAAATTGTACACCATTTTTGTTGAAATAAGTATCCATTTAGTGTAATTCATCTCTGCGTTTGCATTAGTGTTCAACAGCTCAGTTAATTTTTATTAATAATTTACTTGATATTAATAATTAAAAAACAATGAAATTTAAAAAAAATTAAAGTTGAGATTGACAAAAAAATATTTTAGATAAAAGGTACTTTTGTCGAGTTTTTTTAAGTAATATAATTATAAACGGAATTTATATATATTTCTTTATATACTTATTAACAAGTTGTTAAATTAAAATATAACAAATATATAATTTTTATATATAATTTTTAATTAAATTATATATTTGTCATATTATAAATAAAAATATATTTATTATATTTCAACTAAAAAATCTGAAAATAAATATATAAAAATTATACATAAATTTATTCTATAATTATAAACTTTAGTTTTCCAAACTAACATGCATAAAAATTAAATTAAAATTTTCAACAAATTATAAAAATCACTTTAACCTACCAACATAACAATTTGCACTCACTATTTCGCCTGCCATGATTGACCTTTGCTATTTTTTTTATTAATATTCTTCCAAGGGATCTTAGCTTTGTTCCCATTTCTCAACAAGACTTATGTGTGAGCTTTGGTTAGCATAAAGCAAAACCGAAATTGATAAGATAATTATTTTTCCCCCACATGCACAGAACACTAATGATAGTCTGATTAGGATAAGAATCAAGAAAGATATCAAATTAGCTTTCACCATTGACTGAGTAGGGATGATATGATAGCCGTCAATGACTTTACAAAATTGGTTCATGTTCTTAATATTTTGACATATGCATATACAGTTTGGTTATGGAGCATTCAAGTTTGTGACTTGAAAAAAATTTTGAATAATTTATATTGACTACCTCTAAATTTTGTTAAAGTTATATAAATTTTTTTATTTATTTTCAAAATATACACAGATTTTTTTAAACTAAAAAAAATATTCTAAACTTTATTCAAATTTTAAATTTTTTAAGTAAAATATTTTCAATCAAGCTAAATATATTTTTTAAAAAATTAAAGAGCATGGATGGAAAATATAAGAATAGAAATATAAAGCTTAATCTCTGAAATTTTAGTTTAAGTCATACACCTACTTGCGTTCTTACTTACTGTTCTTGGTTATTATTTTACTTTGTTTCTGCTTTTGTTTTGCTTTTTACTTACTGAACCTTTCAGTTTAATTGCTTTATTGTTTCATTTAATATCATTTAATTATGTCTTTATTTCAAAAAATTGAACCTCGAATTTATGAAGTACATCAAGAAAATCTACCCAATAGCAGTTTTATTCCATCACCACATGATTTTACACTTGTAGCTTCACCTTTCAAGTTAGGAGGTGAAGGTGATACAATATGAAATTTAATTAATTGGACAAATATGTATTTACTTAAACAACTAGGATATGTAGTTGACCCCGATATATCATTTATCCATACATTAAGAAATCCACCTGAAGAAATAAAAAAGATATTAGAAAAGGAACTAGAACATAAAAGAATATATAGATTAATTGAATTAGCAAAACCCTTAAAACAAAAAGTATAAAAATAATATATATATATATATATATAATTTTAACCAAATTTTTTAAAAAAATTATATAATTTATTCAATTTTTAATTGTCATATATATTTTGATGTTTATATAAAATATTTTTTTAAGAATTGTATGCACCTCTACCTATCATTTTCCCCCAAAACATATCTATACACACGCGTGGCTGCACACACATTACAAAACACTCCTTTTTCTAATTTTTTGATACATTAAAATATTTGAACTCTTGACATTATCTATATAAGTAGGATTTTATTTTATTCCTTTATAAATAGGATATTTTTCAATTTATTCCCTCATAGAATTATCTTATTAATTTGGCCTCTCACAAATAAAGTATTTCTTATTTCAAATTCTCATATAATTGTCTTATCAATTTAGTCTTTTATAAATAAAGTCATTATTAATAATGTCTTTCTATCACTCCATTAAAAATAAAATTAATAGTAGATTGATAAGACATTATTAATGACTCATCAAAATGAATAAATAAATTACAAAACATTATATTTGTTAATTTCATTTACAATAAATTAACATAATGATTTTTTTTGTAAGTGTCAATTAAAAAAAAACCTATTTGTAGGAGATTAAATTAAAAACATAATTTTATAAATGACCAAATTGAAAAATATCCAATATGTGAAAAACTAAATTGTAAAGTTAATTCTATAAAAGACTAAATTTAAAAAACATCATATCTATCTATAAGACACCAATATGATATTTTACTCCTATCTATGCCTCAAGCTTACCCAAACCTTGTTAAGGAAGGAAATATTATTCCTTCTTATTATGACTACTTAAGGCCTCATTTAATATGCAAAAAGTATTTTGATAGGAATAAGAATAAGAAGATGAATAAGGATAAAATGGAATCTTAACATCTAAATCATGTTTGGTGTGATAAGAAAAAGAATAGAAATGAATATACATTCCAATATTTAGTTTGAGAGAAATAACATAAGAATAGAAAATAAAAAGAAAGAAATGACCTTAATACCTTTAACAAAAAAAGCAATAAATTACCTCCCTAGAAAACACCATGGCCGCCCTAGCTTTAGGAAACGCCACAACATCCTTAAAATTTTTCACTAACTTCTTGTTAGATTCACAAAGAACACCATGACAATAGTATAATCAAAGCGTGGTTTATATACTTGGGTGTTTATACAAACTCTCCATATTCGAAAAATAGAGGTTCAAATTTGGGTTTTTATACAAACCCATAGCAAAACAAAAGCTTCCGTTTGTGCTTCACCATGATAACAGAAAAATCACAGCTTGGTTTGAGACTAGAGACAAAGTTGAAGGAGGACGGTGGTGAAGAATGCACCTAGAGGGGGGTGAATAGGTGCTCTCACAATTTAAAAATCGCAAGTTCAACTAAAATTGTAAATCAGAAAACCTTGTAGATGGACTAAGATCTTGTCGACAGGATCTTCCAGAATTTGACTTACAAAGAGAAGATCAAGGAGTAAGGAAGAGACCTTGTCGACAGGGTTTTAGTTCAGTGACTGAAAAATTAAAAACAAGATAAAGGAAGAGAAACACCTGATATATCCTGGTTCGGTCCTCAAGACCTACGTCCAGTCCCCTTGATACACGACAAGGGATTTCCACTATAGAATCACATAATACACCCACAGCACCTAGGTTTTTAAGCTTACCTAGAACTTTTACAGATTTAACAGCTCACACTCACACAACCTTCTTTTTCTTTCACAAGTGCTACAACATTCAAGACTCTTACAGAGTTTCACTAATCAGCACAAGTCTCTCAGAGAAGGTTATTACATGCACCAGACACTTATAACTATAGAGAATAAAAATGAACAGAATTTCTTTTGTTTCTCTCTTTTTCGCTGGTCGCTGTACAGGAGACCTCTTGCACATATATAAGCATGAAAAATATAGCCGTTACTTCATCTCCTTTAATTTTGAATGTTTGAAATCAGTAGGCCTTGAGTAGCAACCAGTTAGCTGAGAGCTTGGAATGATTCAGCAGAACACAGAGGCTTTCCCAGCAAAACAGAGAGGCTTTACTAAATCAACTCTGAACTCCTTTCACCATTTTTCTTATTTTCATTATATTGAGGAGAGTGAACAGATTTATGTTTTCAATGAGAGAACAAGAAGGAAAGGGTTGACTTTGAAGCAGAGCAGAAGCATGGCCACAGTGAGATGTCAGCTTTTAGCTTTTCAGAGCATAGATATACTTTCTGCAGACTATATGAAAAGCAACACCAAAAAGTTTTACTTGGATGGGCTTTTATCTGACTTGGGCTTTTGGAGTTATCAAACACAAAAGGGTTGAGAGACTATTGGGCCAACAATCTCCCCCTTTTGATGATGACAAAAGCCAAGTGATAAAAGTCTATCAGATAATTAAATTAGACCACAACTCCCCCTAGATATGTGCTCCCCCTTAATAGAAAGATTTGTTACAGAGACCAAAGCACAAAGGCAAAAAGTGGAGACATGAAATACCTTTAAAATATCAGTGTATATTGTCTGTTATCAGCAGCATATATAATCAGGATCAAAGTTAAGCATTAGACCAGCAGTAGATATGTCCAGAATTTAAAATTAAACAAGTAACCGGATTACAGCAGATATATCCAGCATTTAAATTTAAACAAGTAACCAGATCACAGCAAATATATCCAGAATTTAATCAAGTATCCAGAACAGCAGCAAATATATCAGAAGTTAAAATTTACATAATGTTCTCCCCCTTTTTGTCAGCAGCAAAAGGGAGAGGGGCAAAAAGATACCATCACAGGCCAGTCAACAGAGGAAGACCCAAGAAGTTAATGACGCCGGCAGAGGGCTTTCAAGACTTTAAGGGAGTCCATGATAGCAGTATCAATATCCTGAAGCCGATGATCAAGAACAGTGGCCTTAAGATTGACGCTGGTCTTGGCAGCTTGGAGTTCCTTATGGACAGCCTGGAGATGTTGAGGAAGAGGGCCATAATCCTCAAGAAGGCTACGCATAGTGCCAAGATTAGCTGTGAGATCGCCCATTTGATCAGAAATTTGATGAAGCTGATCTGGTTAAGTGAAGTCTGAGCTTCAAGGATACGGTGTAGCATATCAAGGGAGGCCGGGGAGGAAGAGGAGGGTGGGGCAGAAGTGGAGGGAGGAACATGACCAGGAGAGTGGGGAGGAGAAGAGGAAGCAGGGGCTTTGCCAGAGGGAGGGAGATTAGAGGGGGCTGGCAAGGGAGGGGGCGTCGTGGGGGCAGAGAGGGGAGGGGCATCAGAGGTGCGAAGCCATCGAGTGTCAACCAGACTGTAGTGCATCAAGCGAAAGGTGGCTTCAGTGTAGGTTGTGTCAACAAGGATAGAGGGATAGTGGTTCAAACTGACATGGTGATCCTTGAAGACACGGGTAAGGAGCATGCCATAGGGAAGACTGGCAGACGGGTTGGAAATAGTGGTGGATTCGGCCATGAACCGTAAAATCCAAGTGCCGAGATCAATGGGGGTGCGGGTGACGAGGCAGTATAGAAGACAGACGTCCCGTTTGTTAAGAGACTCTAAGGAACGAGAGCGTGGCAGAAGACAGGTACTAATGATATGCGCCATGATTCGCCGTTCAAAACTGAGTGCAAGGCCATTGAGGCGCCCAGAAGACAGAAGATCTGGGCGCTCGACTAAAGAATCCCGGGCCTCGGCATACGTAACGGGAAAGTCCTGGCCCCAAGTTTTTTGGAAAAAATAGGAAGGGCCCGAGAAGGAAACCCCCAAAAGCTTGCCGAGTTTCTTCTTGGTGAGTAATATCCGATGACCCTTAATGAACGACACAAGAGACAGACCGTCATCCATGATGGACAAATTGGCATAGAAGAGGCGAACCAGATCTTCATAGACCTCTTCCTGGAGTTCGAGCATTTTGTGCCAGCCCATGGCCTCAAAAGGCTCCTTGATATCACAATGGATGGACTGGAGTTTGAGCAGGGAGACGGTTCGGCCGCAGGCAACAGAGCGGCGACGAAAGTTTGATTCATAGCGGGCCTTTTCTTTAGGCGACAGAAAATCTTCCGCATCGATGGAATCGCCGGAGTCAGAAGGAATGGTTTCAGGAGAGTTACTGAACGGCCGGTCTGGAGAAACATGTTTAAGTTTCTTGCCGATCCAGGAAGACGAAGGTAAGTCAGAACGTTTGAGGGGACGAGCACCGGAGGGTTGGGAGCGAACAGCCCGTCGGGATCGTCGGGAGTAAGTAGACACAGAAGACGAGGGGGCGATGTGCTGGGGATCATGGCCTGCCGGAGATTGGCCGGATTCGGAGTCGGAGATAGGAATAGTAGAGGTTACCAGAGATTTATGGGCTACCATTTTGGTGCGAGGCATGGAGAGGCGACGGAGAAACAGGATTGCGCTCTGCTAGGGTTCGAGGAGATTCAGGGAGGAGAGAGCATTTGGTCGAATAGGAGGCAGATGAGACGGGTGCAGAAGAGGTGACGCTATCTCGTCAGTTATTAATGCGGGAGAGAGAAGACAATATTTGGCTGACACTTGTGCCTTATGCGCTGCTTTTCATAAAGTTACAGAAGAGAAAGACTATTGATTTGAACTATCAGACCATTTGCCACAGTCTGATTGGAGAAGAAGGTGATACAGTATTTTTGGCGCGGAACGTCATGGTCAATGGTCATTTGACTTTTTATGGCCTCAGAGATCTTGTCAACAAGGTTTTGGAACCAGTCGACAAGGTTTTCAAAAATTTAGAAAACACGAATTTAAACATTGCTAATTATGCCCAAACTAGTTCTTAACATAGAAAATCGATGTTCTAGTAGAGGTTTGGTAAAAATATCAGCTAGTTGTAAATCAGTTTGAATGTATTTTACCTCTATGTCTCCTTGCTGTACATGATCCCGAATGAAGTGATGTTTGACTTCAATGTGCTTTGTACGAGAATGATGTACTGGATTTTTGATTAGACAAATAGCACTGGTATTATCACAGAAGATAGGAATTTGCTTGTATGTAAGTGAGAAATCTGCTAGTTGTTGCTTCATCCATAAGAGCTGAGTGCAACAGCTCCTTACTGCCATATACTCAGCTTCAGCGGTTGATAAAGCAATTGAGCTCTGTTTCTTGCTGAACCAAGATACTAAAGCAGGTCCTAGAAATTGACAAGTTCCAGTGGTGCTTTTCCTATCAAGTTTATCTCGTGCAAAGTCAGCATCTGCATATCCCACTAGTTCAAATCTGTTAGATTTTGGATACCACAAGCCAAGGTCTTGTGTTCCTACCAAGTATCTGAAAATTCTTTTTACAGCAATGTAGTGAGATTCTTTAGGATTAGATTGAAACCCAGCACATTTGCATACACTATAAATGATGTCTGGTCTACCAGCAGTGAGATAAAGCAAGGATCCAATCATACCTCTATATGAACTTTGATCAACATCCTTACCTTTTTCATCTTTGTCGAGGTTTGATGATGGACACATTGGAGTGCCCATAGGTTTTGCATTTATAAATCCGTATTTCTTGAGCAGCTCCTTGGTATATTTAGCTTGATTGATGAAGTTTCCTTTCTTTGTTTGCTTGATTTGCAGACCAAGAAAGAAATTCATTTCTCCCATCATACTCATTTCAAATTCTCCTTGCATCAGTTTAGAGAATTCTTGACAGAGGATTTCATTAGGACTACCAAATATAATATCATCCACATAAACTTGAACAAGTAATGAGACATTATCATGTTTTCTGATGAAGAGTGTGGTGTCAATTTTTCCTCTAATGAACCCATTTTGAAGTAAAAAATTGCTCAATCTTTCATACCAAGCTCTGGGAGCCTGTTTTAACCCATAAAGAGCTTTTGAAAGTTTGTAAACATGATTGGGCAAGTTTTTATCCTCAAAACCAGGAGGTTGTTTGACATATACTTCTTCGTGAATAAATCCATTTAAGAAGGCACTCTTAACATCCATTTGAAATAATTTGAAATTCATAAATGAGGCATAGGCAAGTAACATACGTATCGACTCTAGTCTGGCAACTGGAGCGTAAGTTTCATCAAAATCAATACCTTCCATTTGAGAGTATCCTTGGGCCACAAGTCTAGCTTTGTTTCTTATGACATTTCCTTGCTCATCAAATTTATTTCAAAATACCCATCTTGTCCCTATTATTGAGGCATTTTCAGGAGGCTTCACCAAATTCCAGACTTCATTTCTTTTGAACTGGTTGAGTTCTTCTTCCATTGCAGCTATCCAATCTCCATCCTTTAAGGCTTCCTCTATAGTTTTGGGCTCAATTTTTGAGAGAAGAGCTAAGTTGTTTTGTTTGAATGAAGCTCTTGTTCTTAATCCTTCATTGGGATCTCCAATGATGAATTGCATAGGATATGAGGAGGAGTGTCTCCATTCCCGTGGAAGCTTCAAATCAATTCTGGGTAGTTCAGAGTTTATAGCTTCAGGATGATTTGTAGTTCCTCTCTCCCTGCCTATATCTTGTTGGCAAGGTACAGGATCTTGTTGACAAGATCTTTGACTGAGCTCCTCTTCAACTTCTTTATTTCTCTTTTCTTCTTCATCTATACCAGTCTTTTCTTTCTGTCTTATATTTTGAGATCTGTTTAGACAATCTGCATTTTCCTCATCATCCAAATTCAAGTTTTTCTTCAAAGAGTGGTTAGAATCATCAAATACTATATGGATAGATTCTTCAACTACTAAGGTTCTTTTGTTAAAAACTCTATATGCCTTGCTTGTTGTTGAATATCCTAGGAAGATTCCTTCATCACTTCTAGCATCAAATTTTCCTAACATCTCTTTACCGTTATTATGTATGAAGCATTTGCATCCAAACGTATGAAAATAGCCTATGTTTGGTTTTCTTCCTTTCCACAGCTCATATGGAGTTTTCTTAATGATAGGTCTAATGAGACATCGATTTAAAATATAACAAGCAGTATTTATGGCTTCAGCCCAAAAGTATTTATGAAGATTATTGTCAATCAACATGGTTCTAGCCATATCTTGTAAAGTACGATTTTTTCTTTCAACAACTCCATTTTGTTGTGGAGTTCTTCGAGTAGAAAAATTATGAGTAAAGCCATGTTCATTGCAGAAATTTTCAAAGAGTTTATTTTCGAATTCTCCACCATGATCACTTCTAATACTAGAGATTAAATATCCTTGTTCTCTTTGGACCTTTTTACAAAAGACCTCAAAGTTCTTAAAGGCTTCGTCCTTGTGAGCTAGAAACAACACCCATGTAAATCTAGAGTAATCATTAATGATAACAAATGCATAACTTTTTCCTCCAAAACTTCGAGTTTGTGTGGGGCCAAAAAGATCCATGTGCAATATTTGAAGTGGTCTTGATGTAGAAACAAATTCTTTAGTTTTGAAAGAGGATTTGGTTTGTTTGCCCAATTGACATGCATCACATACATGATCTTTTTGAAAATCTAGTTTAGGAAGTCCCCTCACAAGATCAAGTTTTGATAGTTTAGAGATCACATGCATGCTTGCATGTCCAAGTTTCTTATGCCAAATCCAAGGATCATTGCAGATGGAGGCAAGACAAGTTATATTCTTGGAAATAGCATCTTTAGAGGTAAGAACATAAATGTTTTCAAATCTTTGTCCAACAAACAGAGCTTTGTTATTATTATCAGACACGATGCAGTGCAATGATTTAAACTCAACTTTATAACCTTTGTCACACAGTTGGCTAATGCTTAGAAGATTATGTTTGAGGTCCATAACAAGACACACATTATCAATGCAGCAATTTTCATTCAGACTAATTTTTCCAAACCCTATAATTTTACCTTTTCCTCCATCTCCGAAGGTAACAGAGCCACCGTCTCTGTGAGTAAATGATAGAAATTTAGAGTGATCCCCTGTCATGTGGCGTGAACAGCCGCTGTCCAGAAACCAGTCATTTCTTGATATCTTTCCTTTGAGACACATCTGCAAGTTAAGTCAAAATTTTTTAGGTACCCAAATCTTCTTGGGTCCTTTATGGTTAGTGAGTGTTACATTTGTAGAATCAATATTCTTGGGAACCCAGACTAGTTTTCCAAATCTGTTTTTACACTTATGGCAGGTATGCCTGAATTTATTACAGTAAAAGCATATGTTAGCAGTTTGTATGCGGTTATTTTCTTTGACAAAGAAATTTTTGTATAACTTAACACTATTTCTTTTATCATAGCCTAAACCAGTTTTATCAAACACACACTTCTGCTGTCCTAACAACAGTTTTAGATTCTCTTCTCCTTTTACAAAATTAGCTAAATCTCTTTCTAAGGTTTTAATCTGAGTTTTTAACTCATCCATTTCTTTTACAGTGGCAGCTAATTTTTCTTCCAAGTTACTTGAGTTCCTTTCTAATCTAGAGTTGATTTGAATAAGATTCTCATATTTTCCAAACAATTTCTCAAAGTCTATTAGAAGGTCATTGAAATCATTTTGTAAATCAGAATTTTCTGTTTCTGGAATTACCTCAGTCTCCTCAGCAGCCATGAAACACATATTTGCAAATTCTTGCTCTATCTCAGCTTCTTCCTCTTCTTCGTCGTCACTCCACGCAGCCATAGCCTTCTTTCTGATATGTAGTTTGACTGACTTTCTTTTCATGAATGGGCATTCTGATCTGATATGACCATTTCTACCACATTCATAGCAAGTAATCATGTTTTTGGCAGCTTCATCGCGTCTTGTAGTATTGTTTGAGGAAGCACCTTTGAATTTTCCCATCAATCTTTTTCTCCTAGCATAGTTCTCTAATTTTTTTGAGAAGAATGCTATATCTTGTGCATCTATTTCTCCATCTTCTTCCATGAGTTGTTCTTCTTTTGTCATAACTTGTAAGGCAAGAGCTTTTCGTTTCTGTTCCAGCTCATGCCTTTTTAGATGATTTCTCTCGTAGGCAATGAGATGGCCACGTAACTCATCGGGAGGCATTGCAGCAAGATTCTGGCTTTCTAGGTTATCTACCTTTGATTGCCATATGGGAGGAAGACATCTCAGAATTTTTGAATTTTTTTCCATACTTGAGTATGTTTTTCCGAGGGCCTTCAGATCTCCTACAATTTTCGCAAATCTGTTGAACATTTCTTCAATGTTCTCGTTCTCCTTCATGTGAAACAATTCATACTCATAAACCAGCATGTTCATCTTGCTTTCCTTGACTTTGGATGTCCCTTCGTGCGTCATTTCAAGCTTTTTCCATATTTCTTGTGCTGTGTCGCAACTGGAGATTTTATCATACTCCTGGCCACTCACAGCACAATAAAGAATGTTGATTGCTCTGGCATTACTTTCTACCATTTTGATATCATCATCTGACCACTCATCTCTGGGCTTGTCGATGACCTCTCCTTTTTCATCTTTCTTTGAAGGGAATTTTGGGCCCTTCTCCATGATTTCCCATACTCGATAGTCTATTGATTGAATGTAGATTTTCATTCTTGCTTTCCAGTGGGTGTAGTGATTTCCATTGAAGTATGGAGGTCTGACAGTTGAGAACCCTTCAAGAAAGTAAGAACCTTCAAGTGGTTGTTGACTTATTATCCTGTAAAATAAAAGATCTTTTCTCTAGGCGGTTAAGCACTAAAATCAGTGAGACCTGCTCTGATACCAATTGAAGAATGCACCTAGAGGGGGGTGAATAGGTGCTCTCACAATTTAAAAATCGCAAGTTCAACTAAAATTGTAAATCAAAAAACCTTGTAGATGGACTAAGATCTTGTCGACAGGATCTTCCAGAATTTGACTTACAAAGAGAAGATCAAGGAGTAAGAAAGAGACATTGTCGACAGGGTTTTAGTTCAGTGGCTGAAAAATTAAAAACAAGATAAAGGAAGAGAAACACCTGATATATCCTGGTTCGGTCCTCAAGACCTACGTCCAGTCCCCTTGATACACGACAAGGGATTTCCACTATAGAATCACATAATACACCCACAGCACCTAGGTTTTTAAGCTTACCTAGAACTTTTACAGATTTAACAGCTCACACTCACACAACCTTCTTTTTCTTTCACAAGTGCTACAACATTCAAGACTCTTACAGAGTTTCACTAATCAGCACAAGTCTCTCAGAGAAGGTTATTACATGCACCAGACACTTATAACTATAGAGAATAAAAATGAACAGAATTTCTTTTGTTTCTCTCTTTTTCGCTGGTCGCTGTACAGGAGACCTCTTGCACATATATAAGCATGAAAAATATAGCCGTTACTTCATCTCCTTTAATTTTGAATGTTTGAAATCAGTAGGCCTTGAGTAGCAACCAGTTAGCTGAGAGCTTGGAATGATTCAGCAGAACACAGAGGCTTTCCCAGCAAAACAGAGAGGCTTTACTAAATCAACTCTGAACTCCTTTCACCATTTTTCTTATTTTCATTATATTGAGGAGAGTGAACAGATTTATGTTTTCAATGAGAGAACAAGAAGGAAAGGGTTGACTTTGAAGCAGAGCAGAAGCATGGCCACAGTGAGATGTCAGCTTTTAGCTTTTCAGAGCATAGATATACTTTCTGCAGACTATATGAAAAGCAACACCAAAAAGTTTTACTTGGATGGGCTTTTGGAGTTATCAAACACAAAAGGGTTGAGAGACTATTGGGCCAACAGGTGGGTGGAGGAGGACGACGCAACAAGAGCCAGTGACAGAGACAACCTACTCAAGTGGTGGATGACGAATCTCCATCGATGACTATGGGTAAAGTGGAGCTTGAGCGAGCAGATCTTAGGGATAAGATGGTATGAAATTTTGGCTCTCTCACGATTTAAAGTTCTCTCCCTCAAAAGTTTGAAGCATAGCTCTCTCCCACATTTAATGAAATATACTCACCCAAGGCTGCGATAGCCTAACATACTGAACGTGTAATTTTGGCTCTCCTACTCCTTCTCTTTCCCATCTACCAAATGAGGCCAAAGTTTAAGGGCATGTTTAAAATTATTTTTATTTAATAATTTTAAAATAAATATTTTTTAAAACTAATTTTGAGAATAAAAAAATTAAAAATTTTGTTTAAATTATTATTTTGAAAAATAATTATTTTTTATTTTTTATAATTCTGCAGAACAAAAGTTATAAAATATCTAAAAAATATTTTAATTTTTCTATTTTCGAAAATAAAATTCTATTTTTTTATTTTATAAAATACATCATTAAAAACACGTTATTAAATAATTTTTTTATTTTTTTATTTTTAAAAACAAAAAATTGTTCTGAAAATAAGAAACCAAACAAGGCCTTAAATCTGAATTTGATTGAAATTAACAAATAAATTAATAAATAGGGAACCAAAATATAAAAAAAATAAAGAAAACATAAATATAGTTTAATTTAATCTTTATATGTAACAAAAATTAACAAAGGCATAATAATGAAAAATTTTATTTAATACAATAATAAATAATAAAAGAATAAAGTTTAATAGTAAAAATTAAGTTAAAGATCTCTGTATATTAGGAATGCAAATATGAGATTTTTTTTTAATTCCTTAATACTAAAAGTTTAAGTATATTCAATCAAAAATTATAAATTAGCTAAGTAAAAATGTACTGATATGTTTTAAATTAGACAATAAATAAGACTTAAAATAATACCTAAACTTTAAATCTTTTTATCTAATAAACTACTATTTTAAAATAGACTATCTTTTAATTTAGATTATATTAGTTAATTGGTATTTTTATTGAGAATCAATAAATCTAAAAGTACCAGATAAGTTAATTGAATAAATTAATCTTTTAAAATGAATTTTTTACAAATATTTTAAAAATTAGATTAATTATTAAATCAATAAAAATACTTATTCATGATTTATTACTCTAAATATAATTGAATTGATAATAATTAAGTATATATCTTTTAATTTTATAGATTAAGAATATAATATACTATAATATAATATAATATAATAATTTTATATACATAATTATCACTAATAAATATAGACTTTAATAATTTTTTCTTTTTCAATGCTCTCTATTTTTTATATTTTTATTCTATAGAGGGACTTTCACTTTTATTAAATATTAATATTTATATTTATTTAAAACATGAAAATTGAAAATCCTTCGAAATCCATACCTCAGTTCGACAGTCAATACATGAAAATCTACTTTCCTGTGCACATTTAATTACTTTTCCACCCATTTTATTTTTTTCTTCATTTTTGTTTTTTCAGTTGTCTTTTCATTTTCTAATATGTCGTACGGCTGTTCACCCGAGTCCCCAACACAATGGACGACAGGAAGTAAATCACAATGTCTCTCTTTGCTTTTTGACGCTAACCGCGTTTGAGTCTACAAGTTAATCCAGTTATCAATATTCCAGCAAGGTAGATATGTATGTTCCATTCTCTTCTATCTTCATCTTATCTTTGATTGTGCACCAGAAGCTTTGCTGTGGAAAGTATGAAGTATCCCAAGAAGAAGAAAAGGCTTTGCCATTATCATATGCGTTAGAATGGTTTTAAAATGTTGGATGCTTCTATCCCTTGTTTGGTTTCCCTTTCTTCTACCATCTTTTTATTTCTTATCTCTTCTTTCTCTTCAAATTTCATCTTTCTCTGTTTTTACTTTGTACTTCTTCCTGTTTTTTTATTTACATCATTCAAATTGTGATCCAATTAATTTTATCAATTTTAACCTATTCTTGACCGATTTTACTAATTATTTATTTATCTAGTTTTGTAAGTTAATCGGAGTAAATTAGGGTCTAGATTTCAATCCAAACAATCGAATTAATTGATCTCATCTAATTTTAATTATTATACTTTTCACATGCTTTTATTTTACAATTAACTAAGAAAGTTGAATAGTTTTGATATTGATAATTCTTTTATAACAATCTCTGTTCTTGAAATGATTAAAATATATTTATAAACATACATATATTTGGAAAAAATTCTATGCACATACAGACACATACAAATATATATATATATATATATATATATATATATATATATATATATATATATATATATATATATATATATAAATATATAGTATATATATATATATATATATATATAAGAATGTAATAATATTTGAAAAAATTATAGTTGAGAATTCTAAATCAAAGATATCTATACTCAAAGGCTTTAAATTTTAAAATTATTTTAAATAATCCCAAGAATGAAAATTTTAATTTGGAATCATTAACCATAATTTTTTTACACAATTCAAACTTTTGGTCATAGATTCCTTTAAAATAATTTTAAATTTTAAAATTTTTTAATACAAATATCTTTAATTTGGGATCAACTATAATTTTTCCTAATATTTTTGTATTTTAGGAAGAAGATGAAGGATGAATGATGGCATCCCAATAAGCATCTTCCCATTGATCTATGTAGTAGTGTTGCATTTCCAGGAACTTTTTATAGCACTCTGTATACATAATCTCCATCCACTCCTCCAAAGGAGGCAACCCACTTTGCTCAACTAGCCAATGCTTGTACTCAACCTGCCAAGCCAATTGAATTACAAATAAGTAAAAATAAAAAATTTAAGCTTACCATTGTTAAATATTTATCATCAAGTTTTTTTTTTCTTTAATAAAATTGTAAATATAACATTTTTAAAAAGAGTTAATAATGTAATATTAATTTATAAATCAAATGAATTGTTAAGATGGCACCTAACTGAATTCTAAAGATGTTTTTACATCCTTTTATATTAGTTTTGTTCCTATAATAAAATAAGTAACGATGTTTCTATTAATTAAGTTACGTGGACATGATTTTAAGCCATGTGAGATCGTTAGATGATACGTAATAAGATAAAATCATACTTTAGTCTCATGATTTTCCTTCCCTAATTTATCTTTCTTTCAAATTTGAGTAAAATTAGAATGACTTCACCTGGTTGCCTATAATTTTAACAATTTGTGTAGTTTGAATTAAGGTTGCATATGGTACTTACCCAAGTAGTCTAGTCTTACTTGATTACATTGGATTTGGTAAAAAAAAAAAAAGGGTCAGCTAGATCTATTGGATAGTTTAACCCAATTTAACTTGGGGTTTATGAATTTTTTTTAAAATAAACTTATTTTATAAGCATTTAAATGCAAAATTTTTTTAAAAAATATAATTTTATAGAAACTTATATAATAATTTATTATTTTTAAGGTTATTTTACAATTTTTATTAAAAATTTTCAAAAAAAAAAAGTGGTCCTACCCTATACTAGACTATAATGGGTCAAAATCAAGCACAAACTTAATAAAATATGCAGGTGCAAATTTAGATCAGACACTAAATTAGATCAAAATCCGACCTAACATAACTTATGAACACTTTTAATTCAAATTATGTAAAAAAACAGAATAATAACAAAAGAAATTAAACTTTGGATCCCCTACTACGTAATCCTTTGGTTGTGCAACGGATTCAAAATGTTTAACAATGATAAAATTAAAGGTTTTGTCTATAAAAAAAAAAAAAAATAGATCTCCCCTTCTTGCTATTTTCTTGCACAATAGGGGATTTGAACTCAAGGATTTAATTGCATTATTATGAAATATTAAATGATAACATCGTCTCAATTTAAAAAAAAAAATTCAATTTTTTATGGCACATAAAGACAAAATGCATTTATGCCTAATAATTATTAAAAAGAAATGATTCCATAGTACAAGCAACGTTCCAAAACAAAGTGTACAAATGGAAAGAAGAAATAGATGTGAAGAGTGAACAGGTGTACCTGATAAGGACGAAGGGCGTGAGTGAAGTGTTTGGGCAATTCATTTTGTTGCAGGAATTGATAGTAACTTTGAACAGAATCCATCATGTCCTCTTCCGATGGTAACTCAACCTTTCCAGATAAGACCCTTGCCAACCACTTGCTTTGCAATTGGGCCACATGAAATATGGGATCCTACTCATCCCAACTTTCTTAATTATATATCACTTTTTCAATCAATACAGGAAAAAAAAAACAATTAAAAGTGCTATAATTTGTTTATTTCATATCAAAAATTTTATAGTACTTAGCTTTTAAGAAAGATACACTTGCATGAAAAAAAAAAAATCATAAAATATTTATTAATATTTTTAAAATTAGACTCATCATTCATAATTAATTAATTCGACTAGTTAAATTAATGATAATTAAATATATATATATATTAATTTTATATATTAAAATTTTAATATAATAAATAGTAACAAACAAATACAAATAAATTTTAAATATTTTATTACTCATTGCACATAAAAAAAGCATGCATGATATAATATTTAAATTCAAATAAATCAATATTTATTACAATATCTACAATTATAATAACTGGGAAACATATATAACGAAATATTCAAATTCAACCCATAATAAAATTTATAAAAATTTTTCCTCAAGAAATGCAATCTATGATTCTTTTTTTTTTTTAATTTCTTATTATGAAACAAAACTTAAATTTGTTGTAAGAAAAATTGTGTTCTAAATATAAGTTAACAACAACAATAATAATCATATATATATATATTTATATATTGAAGGAACAGTATTGTATTTTATTGTTTATTACTGTTTATTTAATACTATTTATTATTATACATTTTTTAAACAATTTTTTTAATTTTTATAACAAAACTGAAAATTTGAGTTGCCCTTACATTTCTAGGTAATAAAAATAATTAATGATATATCCCACGTGTCACACCTCCCACTATCCAAAAACATCAATCAATCTATCAATTCTATCAATAATCAATAATTTCTTAAAGTCTCTAAGCAATTTTACTCTACCCATCCTAGTGTTTCGCTCAACTTTTTTTTTTAATTTAATTCTTATACTTTTCTTTTTATTTCCTAATATACCCTCATACTGTATAATATTTAACATTTATTATGAGATGAATTTAGTCATTTTGCCCAACAGATAGCACAAAGCTTTTCAGAATTTGAAATGCGTATGTCCCTTGTTTGCTTCATTTTCCCTTCTCTCTTTTGGATTCAAGCATGCCAAATGCTTCTTTTCTTTTTTCTTTTTTCTTTTTTCCTCAATGAGCTATTCCTCCCACTTAAGAATCAAAACCATGGCTATTTTATCCATAAAAAAAAATGGCATCGTTTTATTTAAAAAAACCTGAAAAATGAGAAAAATAAAATTACAAAACCATCAACCTGATTGATCTCATCGATTTTTTACCAACTCAATTGGTTTTTGATCATTTTTTTTCACAAACTTGTTTAGGGAATCAAATGGACTAAAATTATAGATAGTTGACTTATTTTTTAGTTAGACCAACTACTCCAATTTGAATTATTTTCATCCTAAAAAAATATTTTGGTCCTTAAAGTGGTTCTTATTCTCAATCACTCTTTTATTTTATTTATTTTTCTGCAATTTTGTCTTTTTGTCAACTTAAATCACGCTTTTTTCAATCAAAATATTATTAAAAATGTGTAAAATGCACATTTTGTTCCTCTATGTTAATAATTTAATAAAAAAAATATAATTCGAGATAATATTGAGAATTGCATTGACGAAGGATTAACAAATGCAACACTAAATTGAGAATGATAGAAAACAAGGATTCAAATTATAAAACTTTGTATCAAACATTAATTTATTTTATTTTTTTAATCACAGAGATGTTTTTATTAACTTTTACTTTATTCCATTTTAGAAAATAAGAGAAAGACGTTGTTATAGACATCTTCCTAAAGACGTTGCTATAGACATCTTCCTCTCACATTTTTCCTTTAGAGGCAACATCAAATCCATTTAAAAAAAGATTAAATTTACATGTAATTTTTTATATTTTTCTTATTAATTTTTTTAATTAAAATATAAGAAATGCATAGTTATTTAATAATAATATGACATATGCATAGTCTAATTGAGGAGTCATATAATTGTTTATAAAACTATACATTATTATATTATTATTAGATAATTATATATTTATCATATTTTGATTAAAAAATTTAATAATAAAGATATGAAAAATTATATATAAATTTTTTTTTAAGAAAAATTTTTAAAAAGAAGAAGAAGAAGAAAGAGAAGCTTGTTACCACTAACATGATTGGTTAGACCAATGAAAGAAAGCCAAGGAGCTAAAGCAGGAGGAAAGACATGCTTGTATAGTGGTCCAACTCTATCTTCCTCAACACTTACTATTCCTTTGGTTTCAAGGAATGGAATGTGATATCTGTATCTGTATTACATTCAAAAAATTTAATCATTCACTGCAGAAAAGTCAATCCTTCGAATTAATTTGTAGAAGCCTATAATTTCAATAACAATATGAATGCAGTTTGATAATAGTTGGGTTGCTGACCTCACTTGTGTAAATTTTCAAAGAGTTTAAATCTAGAATTTGATAAATTACTATTTAAAATAAAATTCAAAACTTGACTAGCAATCAAGTCTAGTTCTTAGCCAAAAAATAATAAATTACATAAGTCTCTTTTGAATTTTGTTGGAATTACATATATTTTAAAAGTTTAAAATTAAACTAAAATGCAAAGTATCTTTTTGTTTCAGAAAAATTTGTATATATTTTGAAAAATAAAATAGAGGTCCGTGAAATTTTAACAAAATTTAAGAGAAGTTTGTATAATTTATTTTTAAAAAATGATAAAACTTTCTCAGAATAATTTTATTGTCATACCCAGTGCAGTGGATTATGGCATCTGCATAAACAGAGAATCCATCTTCAAAGGCAACCAAGCCATCTTCATAGACACATTTTATCTGCAAATAAAGGTAGAATAACAGTGAGTTTCATATCTTATTAGCTTGTGAAGTTAATACAAAAGCTAAGCATGATAGAAGATGGATATGGAAAGGGAGGTTTTTGAGTTTTGCTCCAAATTAAGTACTATTTTTCGATAAGGAAAAGACGTGTAAATCCTCTTAAATTTTGCATCATTTACAAATAATCCTTAAATTTTTAAAATGAAAAAAAAAGAAATGTTTTAATTTTGACATTTTAAAAAATAGGTTATTCTATCAATTTCACACTTAACATCCTTTTATTATATGTTATTTTAAACTCTTCTATACTATCCTTTTTTTCCATTAGGAATAAATAAGAACTTGCGAAGTCAATTATTAAAAAAAAAAAAGTTTAAAGTAACATATGACATAATGGTGATAAAAGTGAAATAGACAAAATAACCATTTCTCTGTAATATAAAAACTTAAGGAACCTAGTTTTTAATTTTAAAGTTTAAGAGCCTATTTGCAAGTGACTCTCCTTTAATGTTGTTATTTTATATGTCACTCCAAATTCTCTCATAGTATCTCGAATTTGACAATTTGATATTGAGGACAAATAGAAGTTTAAAATAGCATATGACATTATATGTTAAGAGACAAATAGAAGATTCATTTCTTGAATTGTGAAAATTGAGAATCTTATGTCTAGTCTAGTAGAAGGAGATAAAAGAAAAAAAAAGTTATTGAATAATCCTATTTGATATACATTTTGTAAAATTAGAAAAGAAATGAATTTTTATTCTATAAACATGTAAATTAGAGATAATTATTACATTTAATTTATACAAAATCTATTATATTCTTATAATCATTATTTTTTTTTATTTTAACACTATTTTTAAATGACAACACGAGAGTCATTTTTATATCATTCTTTTTTTATTTTTGTATTATTTTTATTTAACTAAACATATAAATAGAATGATATTTTATTTATTTATTTGTTATATCAAACATAATTATTCTATTCCATTCATATTATTATTCCTTTCTATTTCTACACCTAATAATTCTATACATTAAATGGAGCACTATTGTTTAGTTTTAAAAGTTTAAAAGCTTATTTATAAGTGACTCAAAATTTAAGAAGAATTTTTACCTTTTCCTCTTTAGATAATTTTAAAAATACACTTTCTTACATAATCATAACACATGTAAGACTTTACTTTCATATATAAACTTAATACATTTAAGATTGTACTTTCAGAAGACACCCAAAATAAAATAAGTTAGAGATGATGAAACTTAATAAGAAAGCAGAAGCCGCGTACCGTAGAGTGGTGCCTTATATTATCAAAGTCTTCCAACTTCGTTCTCATAAATATTTGATTAATTCTTGTGGCTATATGAACCTCTTTTGCTACTTTTGCAATATCTGTTGAGATGTCAAAGCCACTAGGTCCCAGTCCAATTAAAACTACCACCTGTTTAATTTTTAGCAGTGATTATCATTAAATTCTGTAAGCAAACTTACTAATATATATGGCATTAAAAATTCCTTTTCTTTTTTAAGTGCACAAGAAAAACTGAAAAAGTAGTACAAAATGTCATTTGATAAATTTGAGTTATTTTTTTATATTTAAGAAAAATATTAACGTTATTTTTTAAAAAAATTATAGAGTAAATTAATGCTGTGATTCTTAAAAGGTGCAACTTTTTTCAATTTAATATTTTTAATTTAGTATTTCAAATATTAATTCTTTATTAATTAACCTTAGCTTGAATTACACTTTTCTTAGATCAGTAATTGATAAAATAGATAAAATTCGTATGTTCATTAAAAAAAAATAGACTATGTTGATTTAAAAAAACAAAGACTGTGTCAGTAAATAAAAGAGGTAAAAGGACTAAATGGGAGAAAAATGAATATATTCCACACTAAATTGAAAATGGTTCAAAATAAGAAACTGTGTTAAAAATGTTCACATATTTGAAGGAATAAGACTTTAATTTATTCAAAATAAAAATAAAATAAAATTCCCAGAAAAAAAAGAGTTGGGATGAATTATTTCAATTTTGAAAATTTAAGGTGTGTATCACGTAGACTGCAGATATTTTATTAAATAATTGCCTTAGTTATTTTAGAATTTAAAACAGTCTCAAATTCACTTACCTGCCCTTGAAACGGGTCGGGTACCCGATAATTGTGGCTATGCATTTGGTATCGCCTCCAATTTTCAATACCCGGAATCTCCGCGAGCTTTGGCGCTGTGTGGTGACCCGAGCACACAACAACTGCTTCGAATGCTTCTCGGGTCAACGATTCGGATCCTCGACTCTTCCACTCAACCACCCAAGCCTCCTTCCTTTCCCCCACCTGCTCCACCCGAACCACCTCTGACTCGAGCCGGGTGAACTCACGGATCCCAAACTCTTCCGCAAACCCCTCCAGAAAACGGAGCACCTCCTCGTGACCCGGAAAAGTTCTCCGGTCACCGGATTCGCGCTTCGCAAACGGGTAGTCCAAGTATCCCATGAGTTGTCTCGGCAGATTGGTGCGCATCGAGAGGTAGACGCTGCTGTGGACGGTTTTACGGTTCGGGTCGACGCCGAGAAGGTCGGATTCGGTTCTCTGATCGTAGACCCATGTGCCTCCGATGCTGTGGTTTTTCTCGAAGACGACGACTCGGTGGCCTTCTCGTTGAAGCTCCCGGGCGGCTGCGAGGCCGGAAACCCCGGCTCCGATGACAGCGACCTTGACGGACCTGGCCATAGTGACAATGGAGTGAGAGAGGGCTTATGCTGTTCAAGGATGAATCGACGATGATCAAAGATGTTAGAAATGAGAGATGTCAAGTCGGAATTTACTTCCATGTCTTTATTTTTTGCTTGGTTGGACTTTATTTATTTCCATCACATGCTTCGAATATAATTTATGTATCAAATGTTTTAATTAATAAAATTTAATAATAAAATATTATTAAATTATTGAAGAGAGATTTCTGAGATTGTTACGAAGTGTGGGATTGTATAGAGAAAATTTAATCTTTTTGACTGCACTAATCACGTGGGAGATAATAGTGTCAAGAACGATGACATTACTAGGATGATGCGTGTTGCATTTGAATTTGCAAACATGGAGGAAAAACTCCGATATTATGATATAACTTTGATGCCATGCACGTTGAAAGAAATGTCTCAAACATCATATCAATAGTGATAAATATGGTTGGCAAAGCAAAGGAAATATCAAAGAGTTGGTATGGGTTGGTAAACTTAAGTATCAAGCAAGGGTTGCAATCAATTGAGGATGAAAGCAAAATTTTGCTGGCTTTTTGACCTTAAACCAATGACCAATGGTAGAAATTGTAAATTCTCTCTATATATATAACTACTGTTCTTTTTTTTTTAAGATGCATCATTTTTTTTTTAGCAAAAAGGTCATGGTTATTGCTCAATTGTGATCTTAAAAAAACTATTTTTTAAAAATTTATATAAATCATGATTGAACAATAACCGTGACTTATATAATTAAAAAAAATTTCACAATATAATGTCTGATTGCCAATAATAAGTTTTTTGTTAAACTTATTTAATTTAATTTTAAGAAATTCTAAAGTATGCAAATAATTATGAAAAATAATAAAATATTAATTTTTTAATATTTTAATTAAAAAATAAACATGTGATAATATGGAATAAATTTTTTTCAATTTAAAAAATATTTTATGTATTATTAATTTTTACAAGTTGAAGTTATATTAACTTGACAACTTAAAGATCAAATTATAAGTTATTTCTAAAAATACTAAGTCATGTAATTAAGTTATTTAAAAGAATTTAAAATTTTATTTTTTATTTTTATGTAAAATATAAATGTAAAGATTTAAAAATTTAATAATTGTAAGAAATTTTAGTTGTATTAATGTAATGATTTTATAAATAAATTAATAAAATAATTAATTTAAATATCAACTATAATGATGTAAAAATAAAAAAAAATGAAAGTTATTTTAAAAGAATAATAGCTAAATGGTTTAGAAAAATTAATTTAAAATAATTTAAACTTGATAAAATATTAAATTTAAAATAATTTAAATAATAATTCCTCTAAAATGAATAAAATGATTGAAGAAGAATAAAATTGTAATAAAAGAGATAAATTTTAATTTTTTAAAAACTTGATAATGAATAATAGTTTTAAAAAATTGAATGAGTAATTAAATATATTTGTAGTGTAATGTTGAATTCAATATTAAAGTATTTGGCTTTTTTATATATTAAATATAAATTTAGAGATTTAAAATTTTAATATTTTTTTAAAAAATTTAGTTGTATTAATTTAATTATTTAATAAATACAAAACAGTAAAGAATTAATTTAAGTATCAACTATAATGATCTAAAAATAATAAAAAATGAAAGTTATTTAAAAATAATAATGACTAAGTAGTTTAATTTTTAATTTTTTTAAAACTGGATAATTAGTAATAGATTTAAAAAATTATAATAAAAGAGATAAATTTTAATTTTTAAAAAACTTGATAATTAATAATAGTTTTAAAAATTTTAATGAATAATTAAATATACTTGATAAGTAATATTGAACTCAATATTAAAGTAATAAAAATTATAACTAACATATGTAAAAAAAATTATAATAAACTAAAATTTTTAATTTATCCTATTTGAGTCATAATTTTATTTTTCTAGTTATAATATGAATTTTTTATATTTTTGAGTTAAGGTTGGGGCCAACCGTAACTTCTAAATTAATTTTTTTTACGTAATTGTGAAGTTAATTTTTATTAAAAATTGTTGAAAACAATAAGTTATGTAATGAAAATATTGATAAGAGATAAAAAATTATTTGCCATAAAAATCATAAAATTAATTTAGGAAAATGAAAATATTATTTAATTTATTTTTTTAAATTAGATAAATAAGTAAGAGTGCTAAAAAAGTAGATCAGAAATTAATCATAATTGTAAAGTATTGTTAAACTTGATATTGAAATGAAGTAAATTTTTTATTCAGTGAAAAGAAATAGTTATATAACAATGATATAAAAAATAAAAATATAGGTACAAAAAAAAAATAGAACATTAAAAAAGAATGACTTTCTGTATTATATTAAGTCTACGTTCTTAATCGTCGCCCGCATCATTGAGTAGGATGGTGTTCTACTTCATACCTCTTGTACCTTGGTCTCCTGCTTGACTTCTTATTTATTATCACTCTCGTTTGCATCTTCAATTGGGGAGATGAATTGGAGAAATTGGTTGATATAGTGTGATATATCCTATTTGCTGTGATCCAATGTATGCAGTCCTTTTAAGTAGGAGTGTACATGGGTCGGACTGGGCAAAGGGCTTCAAAATTGAAGCCCAATGCCCCGCCCGGCTCGACCCAATTTAATACTGGGCGAGATTAAACTAAATCGGGCGGCTCGACATTTTTTTTTTCATTTATTATAAAAATTGTAAAATAATTTCAAAAAAAGAAAATTTTTATATGAATCTTTATAAAATTGTGTTTTATCTTTAAAAAATTAAAATTTTAATATAAATCTTCATAAAAAAATATTTTTTTTTTATTTTTTTAGACTTAATTAGACTAATATTTTTTTTATGGGCAATCTAAATTTATTATTAAAATTATAAAATAATACTTAAAAAAAATTTTATATAAATTTTTATAAAATTATATTTTATCTTAAAAAATTAAAATTTTAATATAAATATTGAAAAACAAATATTTTTTAAAAAAATAAAATTATTTTTCAGGCTGAACCGGGCTAACATAACCCTAAAAGGTTGCCCCAATACTCGGTCTGGCCCAATTTTGTGACCCACCCTAACCCGACCCCAACCCGACCCGATTTGGTCGGGTAGGCCCGAGCCCACTGGGCCTTCAGGGCCGGTGAACACCTCTACCTTTAAGTCCTTTATTATAATTTTTTTTATATTATTATTTCATGTTATATTTTTTTAAACATTTTTTCATATTATATTTTTATAATAGTTTGTCCATATTATAATATTTTATTATAATTTTATCCAATATTAAACAAATTACTTAATAATTCTTCTCTTATAATATTCTTCTCTTGTAATATTATACTTTTTGTCATTTTTCTCACATTATAATCCTTACAATATTTTTCCCCAATCTTTTACTTCTTTTATAATAATTTTTACAATACATTTTCATCTTATATTTTTTCAAACATTTTTTGCATATTATATTTTTGTAATATTTTTAAAATTATTTTGTCCAATATTATACTATTATCCTATGTTATAAAAATCATTCCATTATTCTATGTTTATAATATTATACTTTTTGTTATTTTTCCCACATTATAATTCTTATATTTTTTTAGTTTTTTAATTCTTTTCTAATAGTTTTTTATAAAACATCTTCATACTATTTTTAAAAACATTCTTTCCTTTTCCTATTATATTTTCATATTTTTAAAATTTTTTGTTTAATATTATAATATTTACCATCCTCATAAAATTATTTCATAATTACCTTTTTATTCTATTCCTATTTTTCTTATTTTCTATTTATTATAATTTTCACAACATACTTTTTTACACTTTTAATTTTAAAAAAAATATATATATATATATAATGGGTCATGGTTGTTTGACAACTGTGACCCATTTGAAAATTTTTTAAAAAATAATAATATGGGTCATGGTTAAGAGGCAACTGTGACCCATATTATTTAAAAGAAAAAATCTTTATGTATATGAAGAATAAAGAATGACAATAGTATATATGAAGCATTTATATCTTTTTTCATTATAGTCAAAATCTCAAATTTTGTTACCTAAAGCATATTATGTATTGTCTAAAATAGAGAAATTTAAAGTTTGTAACTTTTTGACAAATTTAAAAGTTAATGCTTTTTTTTCAAACATATTAAGGTGTGTCAATGTCTTGCAAAAATGCAATTTTTGAAATGAAGTGTCATAATTATTATGTATTACAAGACATATTCTTATTTGTAATACAAGTTTTGTTGCCTAAAGAAGTGGGTGATGAAATAATAGAGATGGACAAATTTTTCAAAGATCTTTGTTTCATGTGCTTAATAATTGAATATTTAAATAGTTTTGACACCCAAATTTAATTACCTTCTGCAAAATACAAATTGTATTTCAACCGGCATTCTAATTAAGGTAAATTTCATATGAGAAGTGTATAAAGTTTTAACACTATGTCCTTTGATTAAATTGAAAGACATTTGCTTTTATACAGTAGGTAAGGGTTAAGGTTAATTTCATAAGAAAAGTTGTCTTTAAAAAATCAAATAATTCATATGAAGTAGTATATAACCAATATTAAGTGAGACATGTTTTTAATTCATTAAATTGACAGAATTTAACTCCTACTATAAGAACTTTTGCCCAAAAAATTTACTGTTGATAAACCCATCAACTAAGTTATCTATTCTCCAATGTCCTATAGGTGGCCTAGAATATTCAATGATAACAATATTGCGGAGTAAGAGTGATCTTCAAAACTCTCTTCTTTAATTATATCAATCCAAATCAATTATCAACTGATAACTTTTGGTCCATAAAAAGTTTCTTAAATTGGGGTTTTCAAAATTTTCTCTGTCTCCCTAATGGACTTAGCTTGCTGCGTCTCGGAGACACTTTGGAATTGAGACTCCTAAAATGGTTCTGGTTCTGGCAGAACCAGTATTTGTTCATCTTCTCTGATCTTTAGCTGGTACCAATCATGCAAAAATTTGTTCAATTCAAGAAGCAGACTGTTAGGTTTAAGTAATTATTATTAGAAATTATTTGAGAGATAAACTTCAAAGAATGATGCTAACACGTACAAAAATTATACCCTGTTTTTCAAAAATGATACAAAAATGCTGACATGTCCTTGTTCTGTTTCTAGTAGTGTTGTGTCCATTGAAAGGTTTACTTATATCTTTATCTTATTTCAAAGTTATATTCACTTGAACTTTTCTTTGAGTTCATAACATTATATGGTTTGTTTGCATTTCTTTGGATTTTATTTTGACTACCGAAGATAAGTAAAATGGCCTGGGTCATAAGAAAACTGGTGTTAATTACGTACCTTAATATCAGTTATGTGTTAGAGAGGCTAATTCAGTAAATATCACCCACACATATGTGGTATATTATATATCTTTTCCTTAGAGTTACCATTTGGTTGAGTGCCTTGACAGTGGACTTGGATCTAGTTAACTTTTTGTGAGCATTGAATGATTGTCTCTTTGGCTAAGGTCTCTAAAATTCATATGAAAGATGTAGCAGACGTATTTAAGTAAAAACTTTCTAATACACCAAAAAGAGATATAAATAGCTAGGCATATTTAATTTTCACAAAGAGACATCACGCCAAACTGTAATTATTATATATATTATCTATATGTCAACTTTCAGTATGTTAGGCATTTGTTTTTATATTTTAAATTTTGCATGTTAATATTAAGATGAAAAACATGCATATATTAGTTTTTCATTAATATATATTAAATTTTATGTAATTGATATAGTTAATAAGATAGGCATCTAATGAATCAGAGGTTAAATTAATCTTTGTATTGCAGATTTACAGCAAGTGGCATTTATAAGGGGTGACACACCGAGACACCTGGATGTGTTGGTTTTGGAAATGGCTTCGTTACTATTGGAATTGGTTTTGATATGGGTTTCTTGGCAGTTGAAATTAGACTGGGCTTCTCAATTGGTTTGGGTGGAAGTGGCTTTAACAACTGGAAGTGGTTTCTTGAAAATTGGCTTATTGAATATTGGTTTTGGTGAGAAAATTGCTTTGAATTTTGCTTCTTCGCACAATCTTCTAAGCCTGTGTTTTCCACTTCTCCAATTACTTCAATCTCTGCACAAAGAAATGCACATGTATAATCAAGAGTAAAGGATTTGAGAGAGACTTCCATGGGCAAGAAACGTAAGAACAAGCTCTCACTCTTAGAAGCATTGCAACAAGATTCTTCTAAAGTAGCATTGCTTGAGGAAAAGCTTCAAGCAATTTGTCACAAGATTTCCCAGTTACAGAGTGATGATGCACTCAAGCGAAAGGTAATTGCTTAGTGTGTGATGCTCGCAATTATCTTTTGCTCTGAATATGATAACTTTTTAATTTAAAAAGGAAAAAAAAAAAGAATTGTTAATAGACTTGGTGTTCTAGTCTGATTACAGAAGCTAAAAACATCATAGAGAGTGGTGCCACTTTACAGACTTGGTGTTGTTATTGCTGTATCACTGATTACAGCTTTCATTGCCATCCCTGTTACTGTTGTGCGAGGATTAGTCAAATATGAGAAACTCAAGAAATGGTTTCCTCCGGTCATTACTGTGCAGTTAATGTGAGATTCTTGCCCTTGTGTATGCTGTTTTGGCAATCTATAACATCTAGTCATATTTTTTCTTTCCATTTTATTATCTTCTAGCTCAATAAATTCAATTGGGTTACTATCTTTCAGTCTGTCAATAAACAAATCTCTTAATGTTCATATCAATTTTTTTCTCCTCCAATTTTTGTTTAGTTTTATTCTTCTTCTATAGGCTCTATCATATTTAATGTCAAGCCACATCAACAAAAGTATTAATAAAAGGTTTTTCAATAGATCTTGAAAAAGCATAGGATCGGCTAGACTGAAACTTTTTGGAAGAGACACTTCATGAGATTGAGCTTAATAGAAAACTTGTAACTCTCATCATGATGTGCATCTCTAGCTGCAATATGCAAGTCTTCTGAAATGGCATGCCAACAGAAACTTTTAAGCTATCCAAAGGGCTTAGACAAAGGGACCCTCTCTCCCTTTATCTTTTTGTCCTCTACATGAAACGACTTGGTCACTATATTAATTGGGCCATTGTAAACAAGTTATGGCGTCACATGTGACTGACACGAAATAGCCTTCCTATCACACATCTGTTCTTCGTGGATGACCTATTTTTCTTTACAAAAGCTTCTCTAGAACAAATTGAAATCATTAAGCAATGTATTAATGTCTTTTGCAAAGCCTTTGGTCAACATATGAACATGACCAAATGGCTGGCACTCTAAGAGTGGGGTTAACAAGTGATCTAGGCAAATATCTAGGCATTCTCCTACTTCACAAGAGATCTTCACACTCTACCTTTGGTTACATTTTTGAAAATGTTAACAAACGCTTCTCAAATTAGAAAGACAAATTTCTTAATCTTACTAGACGCAACACCCTTTTTCAAGCTATTTTATTGGCCCTCCTAGCTTATTCCTTGCATACAATGTTCTTTCCACTAAATGTTTGTGATGAACTAGAAAAGACCAACTGTAAGTTCCTTTCGGGATCTATAAATAATGCAAGGAAGCTCAATTTGGTGGCCTAGAGTGAGGTGTGCAAGCTGAAGCATCAAGAAGGCTTAGGTATCAAAGCCTTTTATCTCCAAAACAAAGCTTTTATCATGAAGGTATGCCGGGGCCTCATCTAAAGGAAAGATGAGTTATAGGCCCAGATCATGAGAAGTAAATACAAATATGGGACCCAAACCATCATGCATGTCCAAAATGTCTTAGGAGTCTCAAACCTTTGGCTTGGCATCTCAAAAGTTTAGGATGATTTCTCTAAAGGTTTGGGATGGAGCATTGGGGATGGTTCTCAAATCAATTTTTGGTAGGACCTATGGACCTCCTGGATCATAATATCTCTTATTATGCTTGTATAGATATACCAATGAACCAAACTCAAAATACAGTTAGAGACTTCTTATCCCCTTAAGGGGACTAGAACTGGGAAGTTATAAATAGGGTCCTTCCTCCTATTGTCTAAAAAACTATTACTAACATTGTCCCCCTACACTTCATCCCAAGCAAGATGTAGTTATTTAGAGGAAAGAACACAATGGATGCTTTTTTGTGAGATTTGCATACTAATGATGGCCAAAGGTGATCTAGATTAAGAACCAAAGATTTGGTAAAAGGTATGGAAATGGCTAATGCCTGAAAAAGATAAAAGTCTTCTTATAGTTACTGGCTTAAGATAGGCTCCATACTTAGGAGCTAAGGATGAGACATGGTCTTGGTGATTGTAATGGATGCCTCTTGAGGTGTGAAGAGATTGAAACTTCTCTATATTATTTAGGAGATTGTGACAGAGCTTTGGATATTTAGAAAAAATTAATTGATGAAACTCAGTGGAATACTTTCTTCTCTCTCCCAAGGCATGAATGGTTGGAGTGGAATTACCATAATGAGATAAAGAATAATCTTTGTAATAGATTTCCATGGAGAAAATTTTTTGCATATACTTGCTAGTGCCTTTAGACCTCTTGATGCAATCAAATGTTCTCAGATAATTCAGGAAACAATCCTAGTGTAATCTACAAGGCTCTTTAACAAACTAAAGTGGATAAACAATTAAATGTTTTTCAAGATAAGCTTCAAAGTGGAAGTGGGGAATGCCTTATTAGTTGGAAAGTGCCTCATCAAAATTGGTACAAATTGAATACTAATGATGCGCAATCTACAACGAGGGTCACGTCTTGTAGAGAGATCATTAGAAACAGCTATGACTGTTGGAAGACAAGTTTTATATGCAACCTTGGTTTCAGTTCCATTACACAAGCTAAGTTATGAGGCATTTTTTGGGACTTTGTATAGCTTGGGACCTTGATATCAAGAAATTGATCATTAACTCAGACTCCAGAGTGGCAATTACCCTCATCAAAAGTAGGTGTGGCAGATTGCACCCCTGCTTCAATTTAATGGAGGAAATTAAAAGATATCTCGATAGGTCTTGAATTGTGATCCTTGCACATTGTTATTGGTAAGCAAATAGATGTGCTGATTGGCTTGCTAATTGGGCACAAGATTTTCTCCTTGGTTACCAGATAATCTCCTTCATCCCGCAAGGCTTAAGCTCCATCCTGAATGAAGATATCCAGGGCATGACCTTTCCTCAAGTTGTTTGTGTTTGATCTTCTTTCTATCTTATTTTGCCTTGAGCTTTAGGCCTTCTTTGTACCCAAAAACAAAAGAAGGTTTTTGAATGTATTTGGTTTAACCTACTTCTGAGTATATAAAATTTGCAAGGTTATTTTCTAATTACGTATATTTTTCATTACATCTGTTATACTCACCTTAATCTTAAAGATTAAGGCCAATGTTACGTAAGTTATCTGATAAGCCACATAAGCCTATAATTTATAATAATGGTTGTTTTCATTATAAAAAGGATTTTTTAGTATAACTTTTATTAACAAATATACAAAAATGGTATACAAAAATTAAAAAAATGAAATCACAAATAAGAAGAATTTTCTTTTTTTAAACTTGGGAGCACTACATCTATTTACCTCTCACTTCTTATATTCTCATTTATGTATTTAGTAGTGGCTTCAGTAGAAAGAAAATATTTGTTTTCTTATCTTATTTTGACACATAACACATTTATTATTCTTTAAACCAAGATTAAGCTTAGTAGTGATAGGGTATCTTCCTAGTGTTGTGCTCAAAGGACTTATATATGTTGTGCCTTTTGCAACGTTTGTAATGGCTAAAGTAGCTGGATGTATTGCAAGAAGTAAGGAAGAGATTAAACCTTGCAATGTGATTTTCTACTTTCTAGTTGGAAATGTGTTCTTCTTGAGTGTCTTATCAAGATCTCTTCTTGATGTACTTGGACTATTTATCAGTCATCCTAAAAATATTCCTACTCACCTTGCTAGAGCTGTCTTTATCCAAGTAAGTTGGTTTTGCTTCTGTTGTTCTTGGCATATTCTGTCTATCTTGTGTCTTACATTTATCTCTATCCTGCATATATATTTTAACAATTTTGAAGCTCTAAATAGTTTCCATATAATGAGGCATAGTTTGAATTGTTACCTTATCTATCTTTGAAGGTTATGTTGCAATGGTGAACCTTAGAAATTTAGGGGAAATTCCCTTTTTTGGATAATTAATAAAAAAGAATTTGTAGTTTTAGTACTTTTTCATTTAATATTTTTTTAATAGTTATTTGGTGCCAGTCTGCTATGTTTTGATCTTGGTTCGAGGCTAAGGTCAAGTCCATACTAGTGTAGTTCAGGTCCAATTAATAGAAAGGAATTGCAAGAAGAATTTACATTCCTCCACAAAGCAAAGTATGTGAAATTTTTTCATTTTTGACCAAACAAATTCCATGATTATATAATTTGCAATTTTTAGAATTCTTGGTTAATTAGTTAAACAAGGTATTTTGTGTTATAAACAGTATTTTAAATACTTTCATAAAATGATTTTTTCCTATGAAAATACCTTATCCAAACACTACATGAGAGTTGCGTATTTTGCTTATATTTGGTAATTTGCATAATCTGCTAATAAGTTACAACTTTTTCACTATGTTGTTGCAGGCAGATTCCTTTGTGATATACATATCGACAGATGGTCTGTCAAGTCTTTCTTTTGAAGTTCTCCAACCTAGCTTACTAATTTGGGATATTGTCAAGCTTGTTTTTGTGGCTTTCGAGGAGAGAAAAGTCTATATCTTTACTCTTTGGCCTACTTCAAAGTTGTCCTTTTGGTCTCTCTTTTAGTACTAATTGGTATAATATATGCAATTGTAGCACCATTGTTGCTCCCATTTCTTATTGATTACTTTTGTCTAGGCTATGTTGTCTATATCAACCAGGTAAATTTCTCAGCATCAAACACATTCATTTATCTTCTGCCAAAATACTATCCATATGATAATTACACTTAAAAAAGGTGAATAAATCTGATACATAGAAAATCAAATAATATAAAATTTGTGCTTATACAAAAGTAGAGGAAAAAGTGACCTCAAATTTTGAGCATACAAAAGGTGGAGCAAGCAAATAGTATTAAACTATAGAATAGCAAGTGAAGGAAGCAAACAAATATATATATATATATATATATAAAATAAAATAATGATTTGCTTAGCTAAAAGTAAAAGATGCAAAAAGTTATACGATGTAATAGAATGATATGTAATAGAGCAAGCAAATGTAGCACAAAACTAACTTAATAATTTTAAAAAAAAGATCCTCTAAAAATGGAGGGGGCAAGTTCAGCAAAAGTTCAACTTAAATTTCTAAGAGATTTTTCTTCATTTTGAAAAGTAAATTTACAACAATGATAGTTTTACGTGCTCACATCAATATAAGTTTTCAAATTCACTTTAAAATTATTATAGGGTTTTGTACAATTCACTCTCAATTAAGTCACTTAAAAAATTTATAACAAGGATTGAATGAACAATTTGACTTTTTTTTTTTTTGAGATTCTTGCTAAGCTAAAAATTTGTTTTTAATAAACAGATAGATTAGACACTAAACAATGTTTACAATAATTCAAAAACTCTTTCTTTTTCATTGTTTCTTTCTTTTTCTTGATTTGCTTTTTGAATCTTTATGTATATATAGACTTTAAGCAGCTCCTAACTGTTAGAGATATTCTTGATCATAGAACATCTTTTTTGGTTGGAGCAGGCTTGGAAAGTCTTTAACATTTAAAATCTTTTATATTTGCAACTACTTGTCACGGGACCATTACTCTCTCCCCCAAAAGCGCGCTCATGAGGGTGTGCAGCGCACCCGCTTATATGCTTTTATATTTGCGGCTACTGCTAGCTTGAGTAAATTTTTTCATGTGACCCATTTGGTTTATTTGTCATTAACTCAATATATGGGTAATAGAAAAAGGCAAAAAGAATTATTATTCTAAATTCTAATTATGTTTTATTTGCACAAAAGTCATTCATTTATCTTGTATGTATATTAATTGCTTTATTTTCTAATTAATAACGGTGAATACATAACTTGGTCCATAGAGTTAAATGAACTTTTATATAAATAAATTTTGGATTTTGTTATTATCAAAGTTATAGACCTGTAATATTGGGCCAACACCATATACATGCAAACAAAAAGACATATATTTGGGATTCTATATTGTTTGATTCCAAGCAAGTCAAATTTTTTGTTATGATGTTAAGGATTATTTTAACTCAAAAATTTAAACTGTTAAGTAAAGATTAATAAATAGTGATATAATATTTTTAACACGCCTCTTCACATAAAAGTTTTTTGAATTTGAAATGTGGATAAATCACAGGCCTACCATTTCCAATCTTGAAACTTAATTTAGTTAAAGAGAATGGGGGTAGGCAATAATCTAATTTCTAACTACTTAGTCCTGGATGCTCTAATTTCATTTAAAAGATTTCTTTATTCAAAAACTTTAAACTGTTTAGTGAATGATCATACATAGTTTTATTACAATATCTAACAGTTGAAAACACCACAAAGGTGACAAAAGGACAAAAAAATAGTCTTCTTCCTATCTTGTATTTTACAGTTAAGTTTTATCTGTGAATTTGTCTACTCAGGTTAAAAAAAAAAAAATCCTATGATGTTCTCTATATAAGGATTACCACCTCAGCACCAACCCAGATGGCTTCCCCTTCTTGTTCTTCATCAGCATTTGGAGATTTTTGCTCTTTACTAGTCAGATAACAATAAAGAGAAGTAGATGATGTAAGGCAAGTTGGCAAAATTGCTGTAGAAGCAATGGTTGATATTAGAAATCTAGAGAAGCTGTTTGTGTTACGAAGAAATATTCCTACTATCTATAGTTAACTTTTGCAGGCACCCCATTGACATTCAGAGTTAAAAGGCTCGAATTTCATTTAGACGACAGTAACATTAGTAATCATTTTTACTGGGACCTCTATTCCAAATGCTTCTTATGTTTTATTATATTGACAGTAATAGGTTCCATCTTTTATTTCTATTTAGTTAACTTTTGCAGTCGTTTCGTTATTGTTGTGTTTAAGGGGTATAAATTCGTATTTTGCAGATTCAAGATGTGTATGAAACGACTTACGAGACATCTGGACAGTATTGGCGGTACATTCATCACTATATTCTTGCAATCATTCTCATGTAGATTACCTTGATTGGTCTATTTGGATTTAAGTTGAAACCAGCGGCTTCCAGCAACTATTCTACCACTATCGTTCACTTTGAAGTTTAATGAATACTGCAAGATGCGTTTTCTTCCGCCCTTTCACCGTACACTTGACACCTTATAAATATTGAAGATGGCTAGAATTAGCTGATTCTGAGTGAGGCTCAGATTTACATTTAGTATTGATTTTCATTTTTCTTTTTTGGTCTTCCTTTGAGTTAGTTCTATTTAGGTGTCTCCAAATACACTATTCCATAACGATGCCTCATGAGATTCACTTTCCTCTCTGGTATCCGTATCTCAAATAATTCCAGAAACAGCGCCTCATAATGACATCAGACAGGAAAGTGATCCCACGCAGTAATGTTTTAGCAAACAGCAAGTCTGGAGACACCAAAATATAATTAACTTATGTTTTTCGTCGTTATCCTTGTAATTTGGTACATCTTAATGGACCTATGTTTAGTTTTACAATTAGGATGCAGCCGAAAATGAGGAACTTGATGAGAAGTGTGGTCTTTTGGAGGTTCACTACGAGAATGCCATCAATGCCTATTGTCCACCAGGTTTACGACCTGTGAGCTTTCTTGTCATCAGAGTCTGTCTAGCTCCACGCCATTAGTTTCTTCAGCATGATCTTTTATTTTCTGTGTAACTAATGCGAACACTTTATATCGCATTGATGTTTCATTCATTCTGAAAAATTAGAAAGGACACAATTCGACAGTAAAGGAAATACCAATGGACACTTGATAAAATTCAAAACGCAATTCTCAAGTTTTGGTCCCCAGAGCCAGAGGAAATCCTACACACATCTGACAAGAAAGAATCTAACTTTTTTTTTTTCTAAAACTATATGCTTGGCTAATATTAATCAAGATGAGACAATAATGAACGGTACTTTTCAGTTTTCTCAATCATATGGGAAATAAACTTATAAAAATGAATATAGAACTCATTAGTGGAACTGCAGCATCGCATCTAGTGAAATGATTCACCTTTTATGATGGCATCCCAGTGAGCATCATCCCATTGGTCTTTGTAATTGTCCTGCATGCTGCTTATCTTTCCGATGCTCTCAACATACATTTCCTCCCTCCACTCCTCCACTGGGGGCAAGCCCGCTTCTTCAGCTAGCCATTTGCTGTACCCAACCTGAAAGAAGGATTTGCAATTGGGTCAAATAAATGGGATAGAAAGTTATGTCCATCACAGAACTTTTTTCTGACTAACCTAGCACAAGTTTTTGCTCTATTTTTCGACAAAGATATCAAAGTTTCCAAACGTAAGACTAGGTGCTCATAATGTCGTTTCAATCTAGAGGCCTGCAGAACTAATCATCCAACCTGGACATACATATTTTAGGCGGGTTGGACACCACCACTGTCACTACTTGTTGACGGCTTGACATGCATATAGACGTATTAGAATAATAATAATAATAATAATAATAATAATAATAATAAAAGACTAGATTTGGATATAATTTCTTATATATTTATTGTCAAATTTTTTAATAAAATTATACATATGTAAAAAATTATTTAAAAAAAATCCAATTATGTGATATTAAGTTATAAAAACTATATATTTATTTACAAAAATCATATACTTACTATGTTATTATAAAAAAATCATATATTTATCATATTTTAATTAGAGACCTGATCCCTAAAAACAAAATCACATGTATCATATATGACTCCAAGACAGCCAACGCCCAAAAATAGGAAAATTGAGCCAAGAAAAAAAAATAGAACCACAGACCAACGAATTTACGTTGATGAAATATTTTTTTTTCTTTTTACATCAATAATACAGTCTGACATCTTTTTATAGTAAATTGTTTTTAGAAAATAATACTATACGTAAGGTACTTAGAATATAAGATAATAAGATAATGTTGGTTGTATTTTTCTTTAAAAAAAGAAGCAAGTAAAATTGTATAAATATGCATTATTTCTTTAGAATTCCAAAAACAAGTATGCATAAGCTGAGAGAATGTGCAGCCCAATGACAGGCAAGACTAAGAGAAGTCAGTGAACAGACATTAATAACTCCTTAAAATGCAAGTAATGAGTGAAGTGCTTGGGAATCCCATTTTTCTCCATTTGTTGATAGTATTCTTCAACATAAGTCATCATCTCGTTTTCCGTTGGTATAAGGACTTTACCAGATAGAACACGTTCCACCCACTTGGATTGAATTTCCAAGGTTTGGAAGATGACATCCTGGTCAAAGTAAATTCTTTCATTTTCAACACACCATCAATATAATTAGAGTGCTTTTCTTAAAAACTATAGAATATGCCAGCCTCACAAAGCAGCATTTACATTTTCATTGGAATAAATAATACATATCGCACCCACCCATTGTTTGGCAGAATAAGAGGATATAGGTCAAGGGATTAATAAAAATATTCAGACCTGGGGGTGGACGGCAAAGTTTAAAAGGTTACTTCTATATATCTAGAGACTATCTAGTCAGACACAATCTTAATTTACCACTTACAGAAATAAAATGAAATGTGTGACATATTTATTATGATGAAATACATTCGTGAAAAAATTTTAAGTAGATTAGGTCCATAAAGTATAGGTGGATCAAACCAATTATAAACAAATATGTAAGTATCGTTGGCATATTTTTCGGTGAGACCTTAGACTTAACAAGCTTGTATATCTATTCATAATTGACAGGATCCATCTATCTGTTATAAACTGATCTACCTATGAGAATCTCTTTACATTCCTTGGACTTATTTCTTCACCTGGATGTATATGAATTAAATTATACATAGATGAAGTACCAAAAACTTGCTATTTCTTGTCAGACACACTTACTATTGCTTTGTTGGAGAATTTTTTTATCTTCTACTTCAATGAAATAAAAAGGCATTCAAAAAATAATTTTACATTGGCAGAAAAAAAAAGGGTTGGGGGGGGGGGGGGGGAGGAGAAGAAACTAGTTACCAGTGACCTTTTCAGGTACGCCAATGAAAGAGAGCCAAGGAGCTAACGCAGGAGGAAAGACATGCTTGTATAATGGCCCAACATGATTGTCATCAATGGTTACCATTCCATTTGTTTCAAGAAATGGCTAGTGGTCCTTGTATCTGTCAAATAATGCCATAAATAGTGAGTTAGAACTTGAAATTGATTCATCAGATAGTGTGTGTGCGTGTGTGTATATATATATATTGAGTCCCATTCATTCATTTTTTTATGCCAAACTGACATATCCCTCAAATATAGTTGGTGTAATTTTTTAACAACAATTAACAATGATGACAAGTTTTTTTTTAATACAATAATAAATAATAACAGAATAAAGTTTAATAGTAAAAATTAAGAAAAAGATTTTTATATACTAGGATTGTTGTGAACACCGCATTTTGTTCCGGTATATTCTAAAAATAATATTAAAATTAAATCAACCAAATAGAAAAGAAGAAGAAATGAAGAAAAAGAAAAAAAAAGCAAAAATTTGAAAGGCAAAACAAAAACAAGTGAACAAAAAACAACAAAAAAAAGTCATATTATCAATCTTAATTTGTCAGTCCAAAGCAACATACTCAAAGGGGTTCTTTCAACCCAATCATCTCAAACCTAAACAATCCAATATTAAAAAGCCAAAAAAAAAAAAGTGCCAAAATAATGAATTGATAAAGAGAAAGCAGAGAAACTAAAAAAAAGAGAGAGAGAGAGAGGGAGAGAGAGTCTAAATATATTAAAATTAACAAAAACTTAAATAAAAAAAGAGGGAACCTAAAAAATAAAAAAAAAGCTCATCAATAGATATTTTTTGGCCTTAATACCCAAAAATATCAATATCTTAATACAAATAATAATAAAACCCAAAATATTAAAAATATATATATAACAAAAACTTAAAAAAAAAAAAAAAAAAGAGAAGAAGAAAAACTGGAAATGAAACAAATCCCATTAACATCAGCTAACGCCCACTTGCAGAAAAAAGGAACTTATCAACCAAAAAATAATCATAAACGGACAGAAAAGAGGACCTGGGGCTCGGTCGGGCATGTTCTTTCTGCTGCATATGCGGCCTCTGCTGCACCACCTTCAACAACTGTGACGAAGTGGCGAGAAGGAAGAGAAACGGAGCAAGTTTTGTAGCAGGAGATGAGGCAATCCACTATCCGTAAAGCTGCAGCATACGGCAAGGAAGAGGGGATTGAGATGCTGCACGCAGATCCGCAGCTTGGGCTACAAAAGGGGGGCTGGAGAACCAAGAAAGGGACGAAGCATGAGATGAAGAGAGAATTGAGGTTCAGTGAGGGCGAGAGAAGGAGAGACTGAGAGGGAAAAAAAGAAGCTAGAGGTTACTCGAAAGGCAAAGAGAGCAGAGTGGTTCAGCGAGAGAAAGGAGAGAACCGGAGGAGAGAAGTCGAGAGAGAGGGAGCTGTGAGCAGAAATTTCAGATCGGAGACCAAGGGGGCTTCTGAGTTTTATTTGGAGCCAGAAGGAGAGAGTGAGAGGCCGAGAAGAAGTTGAAGGTTTTCGGGCTTGGGTGATTTGAGAGAGGAAGACTGAGACAGGGAGGAGATAATGAGAGAGAGATTGAGAAAGAAACAGGAGAGTAAGATACCAAGAAAGGAGCTTGAGGCCGAGAATTGTCTGGGGTTTTGGCTGGAAGAGTTTCAGTTGAGAGTTTTTCAAAAATCAGAGGCCAGAGATTTGATGAAGTGTTGAACTGAGCTTGAGGATAGAAAGGCTATGACAAAGTGGGGATAAAGGTTGCAGGAAGGAGAAGCTGGAGCCTAAGGTAAACCGCATCTGCAACCTTAATCAGAAATTAATAATCAGTGATTAATTGGTGAATTATGCTTCCTTCCTCCTTATAATTTTGGGATGTCATCTATTTGATTGCTAGGCTCCCTGATGCAACTGTATGCATGCCTTTGGTGTTTTGGTAACTTATAAATAGGTTGCTCTGATGTATACCTCAGTTTTGCTTTCTGCTTGAACGGTGCAAGTTATGTGGATTTGAAAGTTAACATATGGAATCAGAAAGTTCTATTATTGGATTTGTGTCAAAGGTAGAGGTGGTATTGACTCTTGATGCATTTTCTTTAGGATAAGATGACTGTCCATAGGTATGTGTGATTCCCCCTTTCGTTAATAACATTAGCACCCAGTTTTTGTCTAAATATGGTATTCTGTTATATGCAAGAAAATATCAACTAGCTTGTCTTGCTGAATGTTTCGAGTAGGAAGAAATCTTGCTTGGTGGTTTTGGCTGTCTTGAATGTGTTATGACACTAGAGTCAAATAATCTTGGATTGTATTCGGCCAAGTTCGAGAAAATCACGGCTGGGTTGTGATAAGTATTTTCTGATAAACTTTAAATATTTCGTCATATGATTGTGAATGGACTGTGGTTAATGGCTAAGTATGTTTGATTAGAAATCTTCTTTGATCTGCATTCTGACCCTACTAGGAAATCAATGGAACAAGTGAGTTCATGTTTCTATGAATTTTACTTGTGTTCATTGACTGCTGTCCTATAGTTATCATCAAGATTTACTCAATATTATGTTGAATACTATATGGAAATGGGTCTTGTTGTCCTCTGGTGATCATGAGGTTATCCAATTTCGTATTTTGTTAATTTTGGGATCAAGTTCTGAGGAAAACATACTTTCAGATCTTATCAGTATGAATTCATGTGGTCTTTTCTTTTTGATCTTGGTTTTATGAAATATGGTTTTGAACATGACTCTACCTTGATTCTTGGTTTGAAATTGAGCTTAAATTCCGTCTGGAGGTCACTCGTTGTTCCAGAAGATGTGAATCCTGGTTACTAATATATTCTGGTTGCCTAATGGGACTGCTTTGCGTTCTGATTTAATTTAGTCTTCTTGGGGTGCCTAAATGTTACTCAAATTGCCATGTTCAATATTGATATTATGGATGCTTTGGTTTGTTATTGCTCAAAAAGTTTGGTCGTCATTCTTGTTATTTTAGGCTAATGACATATGCTTTGAATTGCTTGTGAATTTTGGACATGCTGATTTTTATGATTTCTTTTTTACATGATTGTGTGTTTGAACATTGAGGCATTGATTTATCTGATCATTCTTGGAAAACAAATGGTTGTCTAGAATATAATTTTTTTTTTTTTTTTTCTTTTTCGCTTGCATGAGTCCCACTTAAGGATGGTAAAGAATTGAAATTGAGCAAAAATCAAAGAGAAGGCATAAGAGATGGCTTCGCTGCAGTATATGGAACATGGCTGGCCCAGGGGAGTCACTCGTCAATTCAACCAAGGAATGAGAAGGTGGAGCCATATATGAAACCTAACTGGATAGCACAGTGGAGTTAATTAGGTTGAGCTTGTTTTTCTATATTTAAAATGTATTGAAACATCATCTTTAGTTGGATAGACACAAGTACAGACAATCAAAAAATACTGCAATACTGCAAGGTTGTAGATATTTTTGTTTCAATTTTATTTTATTTTTATTCTTTTTAGAGTTGGTGTGTGAGATATTTTATCTCTTTAAGCATATAGGGTATTTGAGATGTGTGTGATAATAAGTCTTTTCAGTTACCTAGTTGAGTCATCAAATATTTTTAAAATAAATTTTGGATTCCAATAGTTTACATCAAATTGATATTAAAAAAAAAAGAATTCAAGGAAAAGAAAAGCAAAATATTTATTTAAAAATAACTCAAAATAAAATAAAAATGAACTTCCTTTAAAATATAAATCAAAAAGCTTTGTAAAAAAACATCAAAAACTAAAAAAAAGAAAATTGAAAATTTTTTTTACTTAAGTAAAAATGTCATTATAAGAATCAATACCAAAAATTAAAAAAAAAAAAGGAGGAGAAATTTTTTTTACTTAAATAAAAATAGAAAATATAAAAAAAAAATGCAAAAAGTTTAAATCAAATTCAAAAATTAAAAATTAAAAATACAAAAAAAGTAAATATATTAAAATATTAATAATAAAAAATCAAAAATTAAAAAAAAAATTAAAAAAAGAGTAAAGAAGTAGAATTAATTTAGTTTTTATAAATTAAATATACGAACTAATTTTAAAGTTATTTTGATTGTAAAAGCCTAAATGATTTCTATTTCTTTTTTTTTCACAAAAATTAAAAAAAAACACCAACTAATTGATAATGTTTTTATTTGTCAAATTACGTAAATTTTGATATCTTCAATAGAGTATAGAGGCTTAAGCTCTTATTGTAAGTCAAATTTTTCATTGTAAATAAATACTTTTTTTAATTTTATTATTTTTTTTATTATTGCATGTGATTGTTAAGGAAATTAAAATAGAATAAAGGTCATATTAATTTTACACAATTAATTTAAGGTAATTGTTTTTAAGAATGAGTGTTGTGGGGTGTTTAATACTTTCTCTATACACAATTGATTTTTAAATTCGTATATGATTTGCAAATTTTTTTTTTTCAAAAAAGTTTTTACAAAATTTTGCTTTTGAAAAAATTAAAATTTTGGTAGTAACTTTATTACTCTGATTTTGGTTTTTTTTTAAAGTCAAAATTTTTTTAAAAAAAACTTTTTTTCAAGCACTACGTGGTTACATTGTGGGCGTGACAATAGCAAATATAATATTTTTTCACTTTTCCATATATATTCAATCAAAAACTTTAAATTAGATAAATAAAAATGTACTAATATGTTTTAAATTAGACAACAAATAAAACTTAAAATAATACTTAAACTCTTAAATCCTTTTATCTAATAAACTAGTATTTTAAAATAGATTATCTCATAATTCAAATTATAAAGTTAATTGATAATTTTATTAAGAATTGGTGAATCTAAAAATACTTGATAAATAGAAAAATTAGTCTTTTAAAAGGGAACTTTTCATGTGCTTTTATCTTACAATCAACTAAGGAAGTTGAATAGTTTTGATATTAATAATTTTTATGACAGAATTTAATAGAGTACTAGTCAATATACTTACTTGTAGTGGATTGAATCTTTAGATTATTACCCCACATGATTGATATTGATCATAATTAGACACGATTATGAGCTGAGTTTGCAAAAAAAAATTTGCTAAAAAAATAAGGCCTAGGCATAAGCCTAGCTTGCTATTGTTCATGCATATTCGGGTCCAGGCTTGGTCAAATAAAAAATGGGCCAAGCTTGGCTTATCCCAAAAATTAAAAAAAACACTAAATTTGGTGTTTTAATGGGAAAAATGTTAGATATTGTGCAATATTGATTTGAAGTCTATTTTTTATAAAATATTGATTTAAAATTTATTTTTTATTAGATATTGTGATTTTTTTGTATTATGTGATATTTTATTTTTCATCAATTTACTTTTTATTTAGATATTAGTAATTTTCATCATATAATATTATATTTTGTTTTTTTGCTTTTATATTTAAACATTACTACTTCAATATTTAAAAGCAAAAGGAAGGGTAGGAATTAGCAAAGTAAAAGGAATGGTAAATGAGATATAAATTAAACATAAAAATTAAAAAAAAGGTCAACCTTTAAAAAAGGCTCTAGCCTGACCTATATTTTATTTGGCTTTTTAAAAAGGAGTTATTTTTTTGACCTCATATCCATTTTTTTAGGCCAAGTAGATTTTCTGATCCATAATTAGGTCTAGTCACAATTTGGGTTGAAATCAATAATCCAGAACAAATGCATTGGGAATTGTTTTTTTAAAGGGAGAAGGAAAAAAAATTGTTTTTTTTTCATATGTCTATGCTCTTGTTTTTTAAAAGAAAATGTCACACCAACACGCATATTTAGTTTTCGTAATAATCCCATTGAGATAATTTTGTTAGTTTATTAAATTCCCTCTAAAATAATAATTGACAAAAACAATTTGAATTTTAAATTTTAAATTAAATATTCATTAGTTAAATTAATTAATTCAAATAAAAAATTAATTAATTAATTAATTTAATAGATAATGAATTTGGGTTAACTTATCATAGGTGACCCAATAATCCAATTAAACTCAATAAATCTAATATCTCATATTTGCACATAATAGGATGAATAACATAGATCTTTTTTTCTTTTCTTGATCTTTCATATTAGGTGCTCTATTGTGATTACCTAGGTATAGCACAAGAAAACTCTTATACTAAGAATCCTATTATAATAATAGAATAAGAGACTACTACCCTCGAATGCATGTTACACACTTATTTCTGTGTCTTAAATACCTTAGATTCACTAATATATATTTTACTCATGGCAAATCTAATTCTTTTTTAGTTTTTATGTTACTTAGATTTTCCTCACATATGCATAGTATCTACATTTATGAAGTTACTAAATTAGCCTCATGATGGACATGTCTTAGACATTAGCATAGCCATGTATATTTTAGGTGATCTTCCTTTCACCCACATATTACTTAGATCAGAATCAACTACTTTCCTAACATTAACCTTTTAGGTCAAGTTTATCATGACTATAGAATGTATATTAAAGTAATAAACACCAAATAAGGGACCGTTTGATTCTATTTTTATTTTAATATTTTCAAAACAGATATTTTTTAGAGCAAATTTTGAGAACAAAAAATAAATAAATAAAAATATGTTTGAATCATTATTCTAAAAATTAGATCTAAAAACAAAAAACTTTAAAAACCTATTTGAAGAAATTGTTATCAGAATAAGTTTTAAGAATAAAAAACAAAAAAAAATGTGTTTGATTAAATTTTTTTATTTAACTAATATTGACATTATTTTTTATAATTATTTAATATCACATTATATTAACGAACTAACAAAATGATAAAGTTTGAATAGAATGACCAATAAATAGTGTAAAAATAGTTTTTTTTACAAGCAAATATAACATAGTTAAATTTTAAACTGACAATGTTCTAAGTAAAGTTTTAATAATAACATTTATATAAGTAGCTCAAAGTTAAATTTAATTGATAGAATTGTTATAATAAACCCACATCCGAGCTGTAATACAATCATGTTTTGCTGCCATCCTTGCTGCACTTTCATAAGATAATCTTGACAAGTTCTCTAGATTATAACTCGTACCTTCCACACTTATGTTTTCATTCAAACCTTCTACTACTGAACTTGAGTTTCCAATTAAATCCTCCACTTGTTTAGGATTCATGTTCTCCTATTCCATAAACAACATATCATGTTGGCTCCACTTATGTATGTAATTGTGAATTGCACAACATGCCACCACTATAAGACATTGTCTTGAAGGCTTGTATGGTGGCATTAACTTTAGGATTGGAAATTGAGCTTTTAAAACTCCAAAACACTACTCAATCATCATTCTTAATGAAGAATGGCTAAAATTAAAAAGTTCTCTAGAACTTGTAACTTGGTGGCCTTTACCTCGGTATTTTTGTGCATGATATCTTTCCCCTCTGTACGGTGGAAGAAAACCACCAGTGCAAGGATATCCAGAATCCACGAGATAAAATGATCTTAAGGCAATAACAAAACATTGATTTAGAAGATGACTAATGATATATAATAAAAATTTTCTTTAAAATTATACCTTTAGAAGGCCAAGGGAAATTTGCTTCAAGATTAGTAATTGCATCTAACAAAATTTTCGCATCATGGGCACTACCTTCCCAACCTAAATAAACATAAGTGAACATCATATTGAAGTCACATATACATATAACATTTTGTGTGACAATTGTTTTTTGTCCTTTACATGATGTTTGCTTTTTAGAAGGCGCTTAAGCACTTATATGTGTACCATCAATTGCAACTACACAATTCTACATGAAGTATATATATATATTTTATATAATTATGATAAAAATAATGATAACATCAATTACAGGTCATTAATATCAATAATTAAGACTTACTCTGAACCAAGGAAAATACATTGTGTTATTTTTAACATGTTCTGGCAACTTGTTGTCTCTTGTTTTATAAGTTCTCTTCCCAATCGACATATTCCTGTTAACACTTCCTTAAAATAATATGAGACAATTTGGGTAGAATGTTGAAAATGATCTGCAGCTACCCTTTGTCTAACATTATGGCTTATAATATATAAAAACATTGCAACTTTTTCCTCCAACTTCAAATTTCTTAAATCTTTTAAATAATTTTTTCTCCTTAAGCCATTGCATAAACTAATAAAGCATGCTTTTTCCATTCGCAACAATTCATAACAAGTAGTTCCTGATTCTCTAAGGAGCTCATTAACAAATTCTTGACCTGTTAGTGCATATGTACGAATTGGAATCTTATTTAAAAACTTACTATCATACTCACATATTATATCAATAAACATTAGTTCTTCTAACTAATTATCTTTTTTACTTGACCCTAATAAAGATATAGATCCCTCAACTAATGAGTTACCATCTATGCCTATTGTGCATATAAATTAGTGAAGTGTAGAACTGAAAACATGAAAAAAAAAATAAGAATAAAAATTGCATAACCCACTTTTGCATTATAATAACACAGTCCCATTACATTATTTGAAAATATTAATCAACATAAAATACATAAGTATTTGATAAGTGCTAACTTTTATATATTTTTACCCACATTTATTATTGTTTTTAATGATTAATTTGAGTTTAAATGAATTTATTATACAATATTTGAATTTTTGGTCAATTTTAAAAAATAATATAATTTTGAATTAATTAGGAGAATTTTTGGGTTTAAATTGATAATATTTTATTTTTTATATTTTTTTGATGGGTTGAATATTTCTAATCTTTAAAATATTTATTAATTTTGTGCAGATTTTTGGAGATGAATTAAGAATCAATGGTGAAGGCAATTTTGGGCAAATGAATTGAAGATTTAAAGTGAAATCAAGGGTGAAGATTGGAGCAAAATTTTTCTTTTTATTAATTACTTGATGATGGAATTTTTGTAAATAGGATATTAGGTTTCCTTTTTGTTTTCTTGTGAGATGAGTCAGTGGCAGGGATGCCGGGGAGAATGAGCTGCTGCTTCTTCTTTGCCTTTTGGATTTAACATGCTGAGGGACGCTAGACCTGGAGAGAGAGGATTTGTTGCTTCTTCACTTTCTTTGGTTTTTTGGACTGACGCAGACGGAAAAGGGTAGTGGGAGGGACGAATTTGCTGAGGATTCATTTTGTTGGCTTTTCGGTCTTTGCACGCAGAGGTGCCTCTCTCTCCGTAGACCAGATTTGGATTCATTTTTTCATTCTTCTTCGCTTTTGGACTTCACACAGGGAGTCAATGTTGAACCACCATCATCAATTTACACTTCCCTCACCAACATGCCTCACATTATATTATCACCATTATTCATCCAACAATCATCATCTTTTCATGGCAGAGAGTTTGAAGGAGTTTAGAGGCACAAAATCCATGGAAGCTTAAAGAAGGGTGGCACCAAGGTGGAGCATGGAGGAGGAAGGCTTGAGCTCTTGAATTAAATGGATTGAAGACCATTGGGGAGTTCTTTTCTTTCTACCTTATCCTCTTTCAATTTCAAGAACTTAAGGATTTTCTAGTTTTAGGAATATCTATGTGGATTTAATGTTGAAACCTAGTTTTAGGTTAGACAATGATTTTATCTTGGATTGTAATTGGAATTGGTGTTATTTGGGATTGGAATTATGTTTTGTAGTTGTTGGAATTTTGGTTTTCTAGACTTTATAATGTTGATTGAATTGTTGTTTGAGTTTTCTTGCATTAATTTGATTAATATTATGATTTCAATTACATATCTTGGTCTCTTACGCTATTTGATTGTTGAATTAGGTAGTATAATTGCTTAATTGTTTAATTAGGTAATTAAAATTAAATTTTCAGAATTAATTGAATCCAATTGTTGAAGGATTTGATGAGTTTAATTAGCTTAATTACTTGTAATTACTTGAATTAGCTAAGGGTTTCCTAGTTAAGTCAAGTGATGTGCATTTAAGCTTAAGGTTTCCTATCCTTGGATTAAGTTAATTAAATTCATTGGTCTACTGTCTAATCACTTCTCTTAGTCTTAATCAATCTTTGGTGAGTGATAAGAGTCGAAATTCCCTTGCAAAACTTTGGTTGCCTCCTGTTTGTTCTTTGCATTTTCACAATCACTTTAATTTCAATTTAGAGCAATCTAGTTTAATTACTTGTTTAGTTTTTTCTCTTTTAGTTGAAATTTAATTTCTTAATTCAACCCTCCCAAATTGCATGCATTTAGTTCAATTAATTTTGCATTTAGCGTAGAGATAGTTTTCTAGAATTTGTATGATATTTTAAGTATCACATAATTACCTAAAATCAATCTAACTAACCACTGAATTGCTCCTTGGGAAGAATGACCTAGGGTTAACCTATACTATATTAAATCAATCTCAGTTTAATTGAGTACTTAAGCAACTAAGGCATCATCAGTATTCATGGCATTCATAGTTCACCAAAAATTAACATAAAAACTACTCCCAGACATAGTTCATAAAATTAATATAAAAACTACCACCAGATATAGTTTATAACAAAAAGCGAGTCACCACCTTATATAAGAACTACTAACCCATATAAATCACTTCAAGCTATCCAACCATGCCTTCCTCCTCTTTAAAGGCACAGCCAGAAATAATTCCCTTTAAATAGCTTTAGTAAATTTATCCATTGCCTTGACATAAACATCGTTAGAGACATCATCAATTTCATTAAGAGCAGTGATACAACGAGTAATAGAATAGTCAGATGATGTAGTTCCAACACTACTAGCTTCAGCGCTCCTTGCCCTTCATCTTTTAGCCTTAGCAAGTTGAGCTTATACCCTTGCCTTAAATGCCTCAGCCCATGCCTGAATTGCTTCCCCTATTTGAGTAGACCTATGTTCTTTCTTTTTCTTTCTATTAGAGACTTCAAAAATGCACTTTCCATTATGAGTCACACGCTCAATTATGTCTGGGAAAAAATCATCATCCCTATCAAGGTCTACATGAACTCCACCATTAACATATTCATTTTCAAGTTGAAACTCATCTGAAAAATTGGATGGATCTTAGGTAGATGCATGATGAAGTACACCTATGGCAGTGCTTCTATTAAAAATTATGCCTAATAGTTTGTAATGTTCCAACCCTTGCTTCTTGTATTGTGCAGGTTCAAGATGTACCTACAAAAATATACACAATAAATAATTCAAATATATATACACTATCTAAGTTAAATAAAATTAAAATGGTTACATACCATAATATAATTCCTCTAAACCTCCTCATCAGCTATAACTGTGTTAGTTTCGGCATCCTAACCAAATCCAGTGTGTTATAGCAATTGAGAAAATTCTCTATGCTTCGCCCTTAACCTATTAAACTTTTACTTGATTTGTTTTAAATTAAAAGAGTGCCCGCACTTAGCATTCAACTTTTCTAACAAGCTTTTTCACACTTTCAATGTAAACACATCATTGTTCATATTTCCTTTAGTAACATCTTCAACTATGATATCAATATAACATTTAACCACATGCTTTGGCCAAATTGAACTTTCTAAATGTTCTATTGTTACACTAGTTGCCATCTATAATATATATATAGTGTATTAGTAAAAAAATCATAATAAATTTAGTTATGATAATTCAAAGGAGACTACACTCGCTAATAAAACCACTTCAGCAATTTATCCATGGATTAATTGTACAAATGATTATTTTAAGCAAGTAATTATGCAGCTGAATTCATTAAACAGATCAAGGCCTATATCGACAAAAAGACAAAATGACAGTCTAATCTATAAGAGCTATCAATGTATGAGATTGATTAGTCATTTCTAATTTTAGCAAATGGATAAATTGAAACAAAGGCCTATATGATTTAGTAACTATATTCAGAAGACAAATCCACCTCTTCCACCGAACAAATATAACAAATATAAATAACTAGGGTTACTCCATTGTTGAATTGAAATAAAGCAGATACAATACCAATCTAGAGTATATCATGGGTACACAATACCAAAAGAAGAACAAAATAACAAGAGTATACTCCTTAAAAAATTTATAGATATTTTTTTTGGGATTTTGCAAACACTAACTATAAAAAGCAAAAATAAGAATCCTATAGCTGGTAATCGAAGGATCTTATCAGTATATCATACAGGACTTACAAATAGGGACCAAATAAGAATTGTAGATAAGGAAGCAGAAGGAAGTTTGGTACTTGTATGTTCCTTGTATAGTGCGTGACGGACCCAAAATTAACAAGAGACTGATGAGCTCTACTTCAAGTGGTTGAAGGAGGATGAATGATGGCTCACAGTGGTGATAGCAACCTTCTTGGGCGGTAGGCTACGAATAGAGCAAAGATGTGGAGGAGGAGACGCCTATATCGAAAAATGTAGTAGGAGATGCCTGAACAAAAAAATGCAGCAGGAGAAGCCCAAACGAAAAGATGCAGCAGGAGGAGGAATGAAGAAGTTAGATGGAAGGAGACGGCCGAATGAAAAAAAATGTAGCAAGAGGAGGAATGGAAAAATGCAGTAAAAGGAGGAATGGAAAACTCAAATGGAAGAAGAAGACAAAAGGAAAAACACAGCAGGAGAAGGAATGAATAAGACAAATGGCTAAGGTTAGTTTGGTTACTTATTTACAATTTTGCCATTAATGAAAACTCCAACTCTCCACCTCTCTACTGTGCCACGGAATAAAAGTTGCAAAACAATTAAAATATGTTTTGGTTTTTTAATTCTATAGAGCACAACTTTATTTTTTTGTTTTATAAAATATGTTATTAAAAATAGATAATCAAATAATTTTTTTTTTATTTTTTTTTAAGAACAAAAAATTATTCTAAAACTAATATTCAAACAGGCCCTTATCTTTTTATGATATTGTTGAAGTAATAAAGGTATCTTTAAAAGGATTTGTTCCTTTTTAGGACTAATATAATAATGAAGTAGTAATTTATTCACTTGCTTTTCAATTGTAATTCTTAAGCATATGCACATAAATTGCATGCTACGGTACCACTCTTATCTTGTACGAGTGTATGTTGAATTGATTTATCTATTAACATTGTACAAATTTTAGTCTTAACAAACACAATGTCTAACTCAAATTCTGTCATTCCACTTGCTTTTTATGGCATTCCAAAAGAGAATTCACATTTAGTTATATGTATTATGGATGGGGGGAATCTATAATGCAATCCATATTGATTTACGTTTTGGGATCTCATCTTGACATTTCTTTTTCTTTTATCAAGGCAACATATTTATATTTTATATTCCTCCTTCTTGCCATTTTAGTGCTTCTACTGTCTCATATGATGAACACAAATGTCTTATTTTTATTTACTTCTTATGAATGCCAAAGGTAGTAATTCATGTGAGAAAGTTAACTTTACTAACCTATATGACATACTATAGTATTGTATACATGTCGTTTATAAATATGACATTTAATTTAAAAATGAAATGAATGCATATAATTTATTTAATAAACAAGTTTTATATAAGTTTATGTTACTTTATACTTTATGCATACCAAGAGATTTCGCATGCTCTCTCTCTCTCTCTCTCTCTCTCTCTCTCTATATATATTTAGGTATTGGCTTTGTTAGGGGATCTACTAACATTTTGTGCATAGAAATGCGTTATATAGTAACACTTTTTTGTGCTTTAGCTTTCCTAATAAAGTTGTACTTTGTGCCTATGTCCTATTGTGATACCTGGGATTTTTCTTATAAGTTATAACTGCTTAATTATCACAAGTCACTAATATTGAGCTTGACATCCAACCAATAATCCTTAAATGTTCTATGAATCTTTTCAGCCATATAACCTCTTGTATTGTTGTAGAACATGCTCTAAACTCTGCCTCCATTATTGATAATGCGATGCATGTCTACTTCTTGTTGCTCTATGATATAGCTCTATTATTTAGTAAGAATGTATATCTGCTAATTGATTTTCACTCACTTAGTCTTTGCCCTAATCGGCATCAGAATATCCTACTAAGCACAAATAATTTCCTTGATAACATAATGCATAGTTAGTACCCTTCAAGTATCTTAGGATTTTCTTAATAATTTTTCATTGCTTTTAACCTAGATTCAACTAGTATTGGCTTACAAGGCTAACTGCATAACAAATATCCAATCTTATCTACATCATTATGTACATTAAGCTACCAACAATACTAGAATAAGGGACATTTTCCATAACTCTCTTTTCAAATTTAGTTTAAGAACACATTTCATGACTTAACTCTCACCTCTTACTATAGGGTGCCTATAGGTTTTTACTCTTTCATGTTAAATCATTACATAACATTCTTGATGTAATTTTCTTGAGAAAGAAAAATTAATTTCATTGAGTAATTTTTTTATATTTTAACTCCAAGAATGTACTTTACCCATATTTTTCATCTTAAAATTCAAAATAGTAATTTTTTAATAGTTAAAATCGAATCTAGATTGTTTCCAGCCAAAAATATGTCATCTACATAAAGAGACAATATAACAACATTTCTATTAAATCACTTTATATAAATAGAGGTCTTCATTAATTATTTGGAATTCATACGAAGTTACCGCTTGATAAAATCTCAAGTACCAATATCTAGATGATTGTTTTAGCTTGTTAATGGACCTTTGAAGTTTACAAATCTTTTGTTCCATTCCTTTTTCAATAAAACCCAGAGGTTGTTCCATATAAATTTTTTCATCTAGTTTACCATTTAAGGATGTATTTTTAACATTCATTTGATGTAATTCTAAGTCTAAACTTACAACTATAACTAAAATTAATCTAATCAAATTAAATCACATAACATGTAAGTAGAGCTGATCATGGGCCGAGAAGCCTACTTGATTTGAAAAAAATAGATATGAGCTTAGAAGAAAAAGAAAAAAAAAAGCCTGTAAAAAAAAAAGTTGGACTCGACCTGAGACAAGCTTGGCCTAAGTAAATTTTTTTTAAGGTTTTTAATGAAATGAGGAAAAGAATTAGTGGAGGATAAACCAACAAACATAGCCCATTTCTTTTCATTTTGCTTCTGCCCTAGCCTTCTATCCATCACACTATAGCAAATCGTCGCACACACTAAAAATTGGTGATTTTACTTATTTTTATTCCTCTTAAATTGAGTTTTTAAGTGTCAAATCATTATTAATTGGGCCTTATTAGATTATATTTGAATTATAGAATAATCTTGCACTCTAGTAAAAATTCTTGCATAAAGCATAAGTTTTAATTTCTCAAATTTGTAATATTTTATTATGTAATTTGTCTTGATTTTGTATAGATTTTTAAGTGGGAATTAATATTTTTAATGTGGGCAAAACTTTGGAGGATTTTTTCTTGGCTATTGGATGGAGTTTTGAAACTTAGATCTTAATTATCCATCCGTTTGGTGATAAGTGTTTAGAGGAAGAGAAAATTTCTAGATTTTTTTATTCTTATTTTTTTATATTATTTTCACATTTTTTAGATGCATTTTATTTTATTTTCTCTATTTTAATTTTAGGTTTTACACTTACTTTCTTAAGATTTTCATGCAAAAGGAGAAGATTCATCATTCACATATTAAGACACAGGTTTCACTAGTTTTTCTTATCCATCCACGACCCATTGATACGTGAACTCTCTCAAACACATAGCAAACACACACACGTAATGAAGGGGGGCCTACCAAGTCATGAAGAAAAGCATGACACTCACCGGGAAATACTTTCTCACACATTTACTCTTTCAAGATTTCACGCACACAGGGCATCGGATTCATACATCCGAGAGGTTTCGCATTACATGTACATGTATGCTGAATCATCCACTTCATTCACCCACGACATTCCAAGCACTCACATGTCACTCATATACACACACAGCTTAATGCATAACACAAATCACATTCTCATATTCATCCACATAGCTGATCCACTAAAATGTACACTCCATAGGTTGCCACATACACTCAGATACTCACAAAGACATACACTGATACACATGAAGAGGGATGTGGAGTCTCGAGTACAGAAGTTATGGAGGGTTTTGTTTCTACGTGCAAGGCATGGATTTGACATGAGCCTACGTGGAATTCACGATGAGAGCATTAGGCACGTGGAATAAAATCATGGGACTTGGGATATGGAGGCATGGCATCAGGTTATACATCCATACATACATAAGGCACTTCATCCACATAACACCCATAGCTCTCTCCCTCATGTGGAAGCCATAATACAGTTACATGGCCATCTATTCATTCAACACATAAGTCAGGCTGGCAAGAGAACATGTGAAGAAAGGAGAGGCATAGGTCACACTTACACGTAGGTAGCATCAGGGCACATAGATCACACTCTCGGGCTCCTTTCTCCAGGTCTCTCACTATATGGACCACTTCATTCACACAGGGGATGATTCATGAACATGTAGACAACATAAGCCTTTACACTTACACGAATGCCATGCCACTAATTCACACATTGGCACATGCATTGAGGGGTCTATCTATTACACATACTTTCATGTGAGAAAAGAAGCAGGAGGAGCCTTGGGTTTTAGAGGTGGAGGAGAGAGGTACACAACACGTGAGCAGCCCATAAGGAAAGCATGTGAGGAAAGGGGAGGAGTAGAACATAGGGAATTTCATTTTTCATTCATTATCCTCCAATAATCTGTGAAGCTCTCCATGTTATGGCTCCCTTCTTTAACTTCCTTCACCATTTCTTGAATCAATGGAAGCCTAATTCTTCTTAGTGGCTAATCTTATATGCAACTCCTTAATGAAAACTAGAGCTTTCAACTTCAATCAAGACTAAGCGGATTTTCTCATCTCCTTTTCTAATTTTGATGTCATTTTATTCAATGTTCTATTGACTATGTTTAGTTGATGGAAACTTTATTGTAGTGACTAATTTGGCTTAGTTAATCCTATAAATTTTTTTAAAAAATTGGAGATGTATTATTGTACTTAAAGTGTTCGATGAATTGTTCTTAAATGGTTGTACATTTTCTATATACTTTACTTGCAAATTTTAGTTTAAATGTGCAATGGTCATTGTGCAATTAGTGCTAGAATTTATTTTTGATTAGTTTAGTTGAGAAATTAGGAGTTTAAGTGATGATTTAGACTCTTAGGTGGAAAGTCTAGCAACCTAAAAGAATGATTAAGCTCATATTTATGTTTGTTTTAATCCTTTTATGTAAGCATTAATCAATTAATAATGTTGTGGTCACAAGTTTTTAATTAGTTTAGCACTTGTATCTCAATTGGTTAATTGAAAATTCCTTTAATAAATATACCAAACAAGGGGATTAGTTCTAGGACTTAAGTCAATCTAATGAGAACAATGACAATTAAAATCAAAAAGGTAAGTCCAAGGTTAGGTACTTTGTATTTTTAGTTGATTTCACCACTTGGTATAACTTTAACTTCTTGTTGTTACTTTAATTCAATTAAATTCTAAAAACTAAACCTCTCCAATTACCTCTTATTCTTATGTCTTCACTTAGTTTGCATACTTAAAGAACTCTTTTACAAACAATTAGGATCTAACTCCAAAGGAAACTATTTATGTTGCATCACTACTACAAAATTTAATTCAACTATTTATTTGAAATTACTTGGTACAACTGTTAAATTTGGCACCGTTGTTAGGAAATTGGATTTTCATTTATTTGGGAAAGTTAATTGGGTGTTAGCTTTGTTTTTCTAGGTGTTTTTCTGTATTTTTGAATTTGGTTTTTGGTCATTTCAGTGTTGCATATCAATTGCTCTGTTGGTTGGAATTTTTATTTGACTTGCCCAAATTTGCTTCAAACTTGGTATTCCAAAGTTTTTGGTACCAAGTTTTTGGGTGTTCTGAACAAATTCTAATGTTTAAAGCACTTTTCTAAATTTTGTAGTTTTTTTTTAATTTTTTAGGACTTTTTAAATTTTCTAGATTTATTTGTTTTGTTTTTGGTAGCTAATTTTTGGTGTCATTTCTTTATTTTGGCTTGTCTCATTGTTGCATGATAAGATCCTCAACGAAAGAATTAATTGAATTTGATCCAAAAATAGAAAGGACATATGCTAGACAAGTTAGAGACAAAAGAAATAAAGAGAAGATAGAAAATACCTTACACACTTATTTTGCTAATACTTGTTAGCATATAGATGAACATTCTTGTCCAATTGTTGAGATGGAACAAAGGAATGCAATGATGGATTTAAATATGAATGCCAATAACATGAATGCACAAAATGATTTGAATGGGAATAGGAATGGTGTAGGTGTTAATCAACATAGGTATCAATGCTAGAACAATTAAAGAGTTAGCTGCTCTTGATTTTCATTTTCAAAACTTATGTATCAATTATCCTTATTTAGATGCAAATTTTGAATTAAAGTTTGGTTTGATACATTTACTAACTAAATTCTCTGGTTTGGCAAGTGAGAATCCACACAAACATTTTAAAGAGTTCCAAGTAGTATGCAATACTATGAAGCCACCAAGGGTGTCAAAAGAATAGATAAAACTCAATGCATTTCCATTTTCACTTGAAGGTCAAGCTAAAGATTAGTTGTTTTATCTTCCTACTAATACAATTACTATATGGGACTAAGTGAAAATACTATTCCTTGTGAAATTTTTTCCCTACATCCAAAACAGCTTCAATAAGGAAAGAGACCTGTGGCATAGTATAGAGGAACAGGGAGACACTTTATGAATATTGGAAAATGTTCAAAAGATTATTAGCAAGCTGCCCTCACCATCAAATCATAGAGCAACTTCTCATTCAATACTTCTATAAGGGGTTACGCCAAATAGACTAGAACATGATTGATGTAGCAGTTAGTAGAGCATTGGTTGATCACACTCCTACTAGGGCATAAGAATTGATAAACAAGATGGCTCAAAATGCTTAGTAGTTTGGTTCTAGATTAATGCAGATGGCAAGAAGAGTGAATGAATTGGGTACTCCATAGTATAACACTCTGATTGAGAAATAGTTAGATGAGCTATCCTCTTTGATTTGTTAGATTTCTTTAGCTCAACAAAAGCCTCAAACTTCTCCTATTATTCTACAGCCTTATAGGTATATTATACTCCTTAAACCTACACTTATCATCAGTGCTATTCTCCACAAGTTACATATACTTTTATTGCTTTAGTAGGACTACTGTGTGGTGTATGTTGTTTGGCTACACACTCTACAGATCAGTATCCATAGTTGCATGATTAGATTAAGTCTTGTTCTGCCATCTTTCTTAGTAAACCTTTGTAGCAAAGGAAATAGAAATATGACCCATATTCTACTACCTATAATCCTAGGTGGAAGGATCATCCTAACTTGGAATATGAAGGCCATCTACAATAGAAATTTACTATAAGGCCAAGTGCTAAAGTTCCTTTACATATGAAACAATCAATTCCTGTCCAAGAAGAGTCTAAAAAGGATAACAACATGTAACTTATGATGAAAAAACTCTTGGATAAGATGGAACAGAGTGAAATTAAACCCAGACAGGAGGTTTAGAATATAGAAAACAGAATGCAAACTCAAAATAAAAATGTGGAGAATATGATTGGTTAGTTGGCTACCTCTTTTAATTAGGTAAAAAGCCAAGTTTTAAGGAAATTACCTTCTTAGACTGTGGTGAATCCTAAAGAGAGTGGTGTTTGTGCTATTACACTGAGAAGTGGGAAAGAACCTCCAGGATCCTCTGAATCATTAGAATTGGATAAGTTGGCATTGGAAAAAACACATGTTGCACCAAAGAATATTAAATAAGAAGAAGAGGAGCAAAGAGACCCTTGGCCTTTCCTAATAAGGTAACTCAAATCAAGAAGCTTAAGGAAGAACAAAAGGAAAAGGAAATCCTAAAAACATTTAAGAAAGTGGAGATCAATATGCCACTCCTAGATTTGATCAAAAAAGTCCCAAAATATGAAAAGTTCCTAAAGGAGATGTGCACAACCAAAAGGCAATTAAGAAGACATAATAGGGTTAACTTTAGGAAGAGTGTATTTGCTTTGATTCAACCCCCACTACTTGAAAAATGCAAGGATCCAAGCCACTTTTCCATTCCTTGATGCTTTGCTAGACTTGGGAGCTACAATCAATGTTACACCCAGAAATATGTTCTCAGCTTTGAAGATAGGAGAATTAAAACCCACAAGAGTTATAGTGTAGCTAGCCAACAGGAGCATGGTGTATCCCTCAAGAGTTCTTGAAGATGTACTGGTAAAGGTAAAAGATTTAATTTTCCTTATAGATTTTTATGTCCTTAACATGGAGGATGATAAGTATAGGACTAGTGGACATGATCCTTTGATCTTAGGTAGACCCTTTTTGAAAACTGCTAGAACTATACTCAATGTGCATGAGGGTACCTTATCTATGGAATTTGCAAAAAACATAGTGCATTTTAATATTTTTAATACTATGAGACATCCTGCTGATAATGGTTTTATATTTGGTGTTAGTTTGATTGACATGCTTATGGATGATGCATCTTCTGATTTTAGAGATAGTATGTTATCCAGACCATGTGACATGCTAACTTAGATGATTCTCTTGATTGTGTATGTGTTAGATCCACTATATGTGACAGATGTACCCAGATTAAACTTTCATTAAGAATAATGAGTTCCTCACATATTCTAATCATTATGATTCTATGATTTCTTTTGTTTGTGATGATTCAACTATTAGTCAGCATGTGATTGAGTTGGACGATTGTACTAGGTTAGATTACTCCTCTTGTTTTGGAGATGATGTGTATACTGTTGTTTATCTTGATTACTCTGATACTATTGGATTTATTATGTTTCTTGATGATATGCATGTTAGTGTTTTCTGGATAAGTTGACTGTGCTAGTTCATTTATGTCCACTTTTAACTTGCCTACTGATAGTGGTATTGAATGCTGTATGACTAACTTATATAGTAGTGATACTGATGTTAATACTGCTGTTGGTTCTTCTGTTAATGTTCATGCTACTAAAGTTCCCAAGGATGGGACAGTTATTTCTTTTATCTGTGAGTTGTCTGAATAGGTATTTGGTATAAAAGATATCAAAATCAAACTACTTATGCCTTTGGTTGAGCAAGCTCCTACCTTAGAACTCAAACCACTGCTAGATACTCTTAAGTACACCTATTTGAAGAAAGACAAAAAGCTTCCAATGATTGTAGCTAATGACATTGTCCCAAAGGGGGAAGAAAAGCTTTTGGAGGTTTTTAGAGGCATAAATAAGCCATTGGTTAGATCTTGGCTGATATACCTGATATTAGCCCAGAGGTGCACATGCATAGGATTCTTCTTAATGATGGAGCCCATTCAGTTAGCCAACCTTAAAGGTGCCTCAACCTACTGATTTTAGATGTTGTGAAAAAGGAGGTATCTAAGCTACTATCTATAGGTATAATCTTTCCTATTTCTGATAGTGAGTGGGTAAGTCCTATCTAGATAGTGTGTAAGAAAACTAGCATAATTGTAGTAAGAAATGACAAGGGTGAAATGATTCCTACTATGACTCAAAATGGATGGTGTATGTATATTGATTATAGACACCTAAATACTGTGACTATGAAAGATCATCATTCCCTTCCTTTTATTGATCAAATGCTTGAAAGACTTGCTAGTAAATCTCACTATTACTTTTTGGATGACTTTTCATGTTGTTTTCAAATTTGCATTGCTCTAGAAGATTAGGAGAAAACTAATTTTACTTGTCCCTTTGGCATTTTTGCATATAGGCGCATGCCATTTTATCTTTGTAATACATCAGGGACTTTTCAAAGATGCATGATGCCCATTTTTAGTGATTTTATTAAAAAATGTATAGAAGTATTTATGGATGATTTTATAGTATATGGACATTCATTTGATGATTGTTTGCATAGCTTGGATAAAATTTTAAAGAGATGCATTACTAAGAACCTAGTGCTTAACTTTGGAAATTGTCATTTTATGATTCGCAGGGGGTATAGCATTAGGCCGCATTGTGTCCTATAGAGGCATTGAAGTTGATAAAGCTAAAATAGACATTATTTCTTCCCTTTCCTACCTCACATCTTTGAAAGAAATTAAGTCATTTTTAGGGCATGCAGGATTTTATAGATGTTTTATTTAGAATTTTAGTAAAATTGCATTGCCTTTATCTAGACTTCTTCAAAAGGATATTGATTTCTCTTTTGATGATAATTGTAGGTTGGCTTGGGACAAGCTTAAAGAGAAGTTAACTACAACCCTGATCATTCAGCCACCTAACTGGAGCCTTCCTTTTGAGCTCTACTGTGATGCTTCCAATTATGCACTTGGAGTAGTTTTAGGACAGAAAGTGGAAAAGAAGTCTCATGTTATAGCCTATGCTTCAAAAACCTTGGATCTTGCACAAACCCATTATACAACCACTGAGAAAGAGTTTCTTGCTATTATATTAGCTTTAGAGAAGTTTAGATCATATTTGTTGGATACTAAAGTTACTATTTTCATTAACCATGCAACACTTAAGTACTTAATGAAGAAACCAGATTCAAAGCCATGCTTGATCCACTGGATGCTTTAACTATAGGAATTTGACATTAAGATTAAAGATAAGAGCAGTGTAAAATTTTAGTTATTGATCATTTAAATAAGATTGAGGCACTAGTGGTAACTTCTTTCCCTATTTTTGACACTTTTCCTAATGATGGTTTGTGTGCTTTAGCTGTTTCTGAGCCATGGTATGCTGATATAATTAACTATTTGGTTACATATGCATTGCTTGCTCATCTTAATAAGCATCAACTAGATAAGTTTAAAAGTGAGGCAAAATACTATATTTGGGATGATCTTCACCTATGGCAATTGGGTAGTGACTAAGTTATTAAGAGATGCATCTCTGATTATGAGATTGCTTCTGTTTTACATTTTTGTCATACTTTGGCGTGCGATGGTCATTTTGGTCCATAGAGGACTACTATGAAGGTTTTTGACTCTAGATTATTTTGACTTACATTATTTAGATATGCATATCAGTTTTGTAAGTAATATATTAGATGTCAGCATACTGGTATTATAAGTCACAGGAATGAGATACCACAGCACCCTATTCTGTTTTGTGAAGTCTTTGATATGTGAAGCGTTGATTTCATGAGCCCATTTCCTGTATCTTTTAGCTATCTTTATAGTTTGCTGGCTGTGGATTATGTTTCTAAATGGGTAGATCCCATTGTCACCTGAACTGAGGATTTTGGTGTAGTTGTTTTCTTTATTAGGATTCATATCTTTTGCAGGTTTGGAATACCTAGAGCTATCATTAGTGACCAGGGAAGTCATTTGTATAATAAGCGTTTCCAAGGCTTACTTGGCAAGTATGGAGTCCAACACAAAGTTACAACACCCTACCATCTATACACCAACAGCTAAGATGAGGTGTCAAATAGGGATATCAAGCTAATTTTGGAAAAGATAGTTCAAGCTAACCAAAAAGATTGGAGTAAGCATTTAGATGATGCACTTAGGGTTTACAGGACCGCTTTTAAGACTCTGATAGGATGTCTCCTTATCGGATTGTATTTGGCAAGGCTTGTCACTTGCCAATTGAGATAGAGCACTGGGTTTTTTGAGCAATCAAGCAATGTAACATGGAGTTAGAGAAGGTCGGTTTTGAAAGAAAGTATCAGTTGAAAGAACTTGAAGAAATTAGAAAGGATGCTTATAAGAACTCTTGAATTTATAAAGAAAAGACCAAGGCATTTCATGATAGAATGATATCTAGAAAGAACTTTAAAATTGGTGAAAAAGTTTTACTTTATAAGTATGGATTGAAATTCATGCCTAGTAAATTGCGTTCTAAATGGGAGGGTCCATATGTAGTTTCTGATTTTTTTTTTCCTTTCGGTGCAGTTGAGATTGTCGATGAATGGACTAGAGTTAAATTTAAAGTCAATGGATATAGGCTCAAGAACTTTCATGCGGAGCTTCCAAGAGAGGACAAGGAGGATCTCCAACTTCAAAACCCACCTTGACTACTCAGTTGTATACTTTCCCTTTCACCTTTTACATTATGTTGTCTATCTTTTGATTCAATCTTGTACTCACATTAAGGACAAAGCAATGTTTAAGTGTGGGGGGTTCATTCAAATAAATTTTTTTATTTTTAGTTTTACTTTGTTTTGGTTAGTTGATTTTTCTTTTTAGACTTTTTGTCTTTTATATTACTTTTTTTTGTGTTGTTTGTGTGTTTTAAAAAAAAAATTTGTTTTGTACAAGTTTCTTGCATTGAGGTAATACCATGGTATTGAAATACTTAGGTTTGAAGATGATTTGAACTTGCTTGATGATTCTAGTTAAGTGGTAAGTTGATTAGCTTGATTGCAATGTGATAATGTTTATATGAACCTAGTGAGGACTTTGATCTATTGTTACAACACTTCATTTCATGAATGTACCACTTATCTTTCACCTGATCTAGAATTTGACCCTTATTTTGCTTGAGACCACATTTTGTGTTCATTTGCCTTACATAAAAGTGATCAAGCCATTCATTTCTCATTTTTCTATTCACCTAGAGCCAAAAAGCCAACCTTATACATGTTATATCTGTTGTTTCATCTCATTGAGCCATGTTAGGTTTCTTTCTTATCCCATAACTCATAAGAAAATGTAACTAAATATCCACCTTGTTTTAGGATGTTCTAAGAGATTGGGAATCTCACATTTTATTTCTTAGATTGGTTGATCATGTATACTCTTGCTCTTTTGGTAGTTGATTTTAATCTTGTCTTGTTTTGCTGTATAAAGAAAAAAATGATGCTCTTGTTGAAGAAATATACATAGTTGAAACAAAAAAGAGAAAAAAGTTTGAAGAGAAAAAATAGGAAAGAAAAAAATATATATGAAAAAAAAGAAAGAGAAATATACAAAGATAGAGAGAGTTATCTTTGTTTTATGATCACTTGCATTCATTGTTTATATTATGGTAATAAGGTCTTTTTGAGTGAATTATGCATGGTTTCCTATTCTATCATTTATCTTGATGGCTTCTGGTTCGTAGGATGTTCATTTTGATTTTTGATTCCTCATTCCTTTTCATTAACCCTTGTTTTTACCCTAGTCCCACATTACAACTTAATAAAAGTCCTTATGATCTATGTTTGCAATTGACTTTTGAGTGGTGGAAAGCTTAGATCATTGTCAAGATTATGGAGTAGGAGTTTGATAAGTTAGATGATAAGTGTAGACACTTAACCCTCAAACATTGAGAGTAGAGAGTAAACACTATCACTTGTAAGGGAATTCATTGTTGCATTATATGCTTGCCAATCTCTTTACCATGGTGCTAGTTGAATCAAAGTGGGTGATATGAATTGGATAGCCTATATGTTGATGTGATTGGTGATCCTTCATACTTGTAGCTTGTACTTTGTTTTCTTGGAATTTTTTTTATCTTCCCTCTTTTATTCTTTGGCCTTTTATTTTGCTTGGAGTGCAAAATCTTAAGTGTAAAGGAATTGATAATTAGTGATTTTACTTATTTTTATTCCTCTTAAATTGAGCTTAAGTGTCAAATCATTATTAATTGGGCCTTATTAGATTATATTTGGATTATAGGATAATTTTGCACTCTAGTAAAAATTCTTACACAAAGTATAGGTTTTAATTTCTTAAATTTGTAATATTTTATTATGCAATTTTCCCACTTGGTTTTTCTTGATTTTGTATAGGTTCTTAAGTGGGAATTAATATTTTTAATGTCGACAAAACTTTGGAGGATTTCTTTCTTAGCTGTTGGATGGAGTTTTGAAACTTAGATCTTAATTATCCATCCATTTAGTGATAAGTCCTAAGGGAGAGAAAATTTCTAATTTTTTTTATTCTTATTTTTTACACTCTATTTTAATTTCAAGTTTCACACTCACTGCCTTGGGCTTTTCATGCAAAAGGAGAAGATTTATCATTCACATGTTAAGACACAGGCTTCACCAGTTTTTCTTATCCATCCACAGCCCATTGATACACAAAATCTCTTAAACACGTAGCAAACACACACATGTATGGAGGGGGTCCACCAAGTCATGAAGAAAAGCATGGCATTCACCAAGAAATACTCTCTCACACATTTTCTCTCTCGGGATTTCACATACATAGGGCATCAGATTCATACATTCAAGAGGTTACACGTTATACGTACATGCATGCTAAATCATCCACTTCATTCACCCACGACATTCCAGGTATTCGCATGTCACTCATATACACACATAGCTTAATGCATGACACGAATCATATTCTCATATTCATCCACATAGCAGATCCACTAAAGCACACACTCCATAGGCTGCCATTACACTCAGACACTCACAAAGACATACACGTGATACATATGAAGAGGGATGTGGAGTCTCGGGTATAAAAGGTATGGAAGGTTTTGTTTTTATGTGGAAGGAATGGGTTTGACATAAGCCCATATGGAATTCACAAAGAGAGTAAAAGGCACGTGGAATAAGAAGCATGGGACTTGGGACGTGAAGGCATGACATCAGGTTATACATCTATACATACACAAGACATTCCATCCATGTAACACCCATAACTCTCTCTTTCACATGGAAGCCACAGCACAATTACACAACCATCCATTCATTCAACACACATACCAAGCTGGCATGAGAACATATGAAGAGAGGAGAGGCATGGGTCACACTTACATGTAGATAGCCTTAAGGTACATAAATCACACTCTTGGGCTCCTTTCTTTAGATCTTTTAATACACGGACCACTTCACTCACACAGGGGATGACTCATACACACGTAGACAACATAAGCCTCTGCACTTACATGAATGCCATGCCATTAATTCACATGTTGGCACATGCATGGGTGGTCCATCCATTACACACTTTCACGTGAGAAAAGAAGTAAGAGGAGCCTCAGGTTTTGGAGGTGGAGGAGAGAGTTACACAACACGTGAAGAAGGGGGAGGAACAAAGCGCAGGGAATGGGAATTTCATTTTTCATTCATTATCTTCCAATCATCCATGAAGCTCTCCATGTTATGGCTCCCTTTTTCAATTTCCTTCATAATTTCTTGAATCAATGGAAGCCTAATTCTTCTTGGTGGCTAATCTTGGATGTAACTCCTTAATAGAAACTAGAGCTCTCAACTTCAATCAAGACTAGTTAATTTTCTCATCTTCTTTTCTAATTTTGATGTCATTTTATTTAATGCTTTATTAATTAGGTTTAATTGATAAAAACTTGATTGTAGTGAATTAGTTAATCTTTTGAATTTTGTTTAAAGAATTAGAGATATATCATTGTACTTAAAGTGTTTGATAAATTATTCTTGAATGGTTGTGCATTTTCTATGTACTTTACTTGCAAATTTTAGCTTAATTGTGCAATAGTCATTGTGTAATTGATGCTAGAATTTATTTTTTATTAGTTTAGTTAAGAAATTAGGAGTTTAAGTGGTGATATAGACTCTTAGGTAGAAAGTTTAACAACTAAAATATTGATTAAGCTCATATTTAGGTGTGTTTTAATCCTTTTATGCAAGAACTAATCAATTGATAATATTGTGGTCACGAGTTTTCAATTAGTTTTGCAGTTCTATCTCAATTGGTTAATTAGGAATTCTTTTACTAAATGCACCAAATAAGGGGATTAGTTCTAGGACTTAAGTCAATCTAATGAGAACAATGATAATTGAAATCAATGAGGTGAGTCCAAAGTTACCTACTTTACATTATTAGTTAATTTTACCATTTAGTATAGCTTTAACTTCTTATTATTACTTTAATTCAATTAAATTCTAAAAATTAAACCCCTTAAATTACCTCTTATTCTGTGTCTTCACTTAGTTTGCATACCTAAAGAACTCTTTTACAAGCAATTAGAATCTAGTTCTAAGGAAAATGATCTAGGTTGCATTACTGTTACAAAATTTAATTCAACCTAGTTATTTGAGGTTGCTCAGCATAACCATTACACACACATCGCAACAGGCCCGTAGTTTTGCATTCACAACTACAACCACCAGCAACCACCTCCTCAGCCCATAGTTTCATCAACAACCACCACCATCGACAATGAGGTATATTTGCTCATACTCATCCTTTTCCTTCTTTAATTTCATATCCATTATATGCAACCAATGCAATGAAAATATGGGTATTGGGTATCTAATATCTATTTTGAGAATTGATCACTGTTAGATGCTTTTATTGTTTATCTTTGCCATATATGTTTAGGAAACATAGGTATACAACAGATATGTCCGAATCTGATGCCCTACTGTGAAGTTAAAGAATTGAATAACCAAATTGTTCCAAAAAGTGTATGGCAAGATTTGTGTGAATCAAAAGGATATTTTTAAGAAAATGATATTCCTTCCTTTTTAAAGAACTAACATGACTTGATTTTGATATTGTTCATAAAAATTGAAACTTCACATTTATTTTAAGATAGTAATCTATTTTGTCAAATCTTAAAATAGTGATATTGTTCACAAAAATTTAGGCTTCACATTTACTTTTCTTTTTTGTTAATTTTAGCCCTTGTGAAAATTTTGTGTTGATTGTTAGATGCCTACCATGTGTTCAAGGAATTGTCTAGTTGAGAATTATTTAGTATATCTTAACAATTATAGTGTTTAATGTTAATTACTATTTTTTTAGGATATTTTATGAGTTTGTTTTGCTTCTTCGTAACTTTCTAGAGTTCAAAAGTGCAAAAGGAATATGACAAATAATGTTGACAATACCCCAATAAAACAAATAGTCATGCAAAACTTAGACATTAAGGATGAAAATTATGTTGAATGTGATTAAGTTAAGAGGAAAAAAAAAGTTAACTTCTAAAATGTGGTTGCAAATGACAAAGTTGGAAGATGGAAGTGCTCAATGCAACTAGTGCAAAAAGATTTCTGTGGCATAATCACATAAAGGTACTTGACATTTAATTTGTCATTTGATTGTTTGTAAAAAGCATGTAATTCCAGATATTAGGAAGAATAGTAGGTTGGGAGGTTCAACTAAAACTAATAGGGCAACATCTTTAATATCATTCACTTTTGATTAAGACAGAAGTTAAAAGGCAATTGTAAATTTTCTTGTTTATGCAAAGCTACCTTTTAGTATTGTTGAGTTACCTGCTTTTAGATAAATGTTGCAGACCCCTAACCACCAGAAAGTAAGACAATAAGTAGGCATACAATTAAATGAGATGTGATAGTTATTCATTCAAATGAATGAGTATTTGTAATGGAGGAAATGGCAAAAGCACAAAGTAAGATTACTTTAACTTCTAATAATTAAAGAGCTAAACATATAGATGATGAATATATGTGTATAATAGCTCATTGAATTAATGTAGATTGGAAACTACAAAAAAGAATCATTTGTTTCAAAGCTATATCACTATCTTTTACTAGCATTTCTTTGGCTAATGAGGTAGCCTCTTGTTTGCATGGAAAATTGATGAGAAAATAGGTAGTATTACGTTAAACAATGCTAGTTACAATGATGTAATGATTAATTATTTGAAAATGAGGTCTTCCATTTCTAGAAATTTGGTGTGTGATGGCATCTCTTTTTAAATTTGATGCTCTTATCATATTTTGAATTTGATTATACAAGTTAGTATGAAAAAGGTAGATAATGTTAGTATAAAGATTTGTGAAGGGGTAAAATTTATTAAAAAGTCAACTCCTAAGAGAAAGAAATTTTATGAGATGGTTGAAAATAATTTTAGCTTGGTTACAATTAGGAAATTGAGGAATAATATGTGTGTGAAGTGGAATTCTATATTTTTAATGCTTGAACATGTCATTTATTATCAAAAAGTGTTCCAATATTGAGGGGAAAGGGATCATAATTTTGGAATGTTTATACTATCTAATGAAGAGTGGGATAAGGTAAAATTACTCCACAAGTTTTTGAGTCATTTTATGATTCTCCTTTTATGTTTTCGTCCACCAAGAATCCAACCTTTAACATATATTTTAAAAGGGTGTGTAAGATTCATTTGTGCTTGTCTGAAGCTTATAAAAATCCTCCTAATTTCATGACAAATATGATTTCAAATATGGTTGCAAATTTTCAAAAATATTAGGATAAATAAAATTTGTTACTTGCTTATGCTATTGTATTAGATTGAAGAGAGAAGTTGATTTTTGTTGAATACGTTTTCCATAAACTTTTTAACAATGTTGATGAGTAAGTGGGTAAGATTGTCAATATTTTTCATGCAATATTTAATCACTATCTTGTGAATCCATCGAGTATGTGAGCTTGTAAAGATCCAGAGAAGTTGATTTTTGTTGAATACATTTTCCATAAACTTTTTAACAATGTTGATGAGCAAGTGGGTAAGATTGTCAATACTTTTCATGCAATATTTGATCACCATCTTGTGAATCCATTGAGTATGTGAGCTTTTGGAGATCCTAACTTACAATCAAGTGTTGATGTTGATGAATTTGATGATTTTACTCAATTCAAGCTATTTAGAAGACAAATACAAACAAGAAAATTAGAGTTGGACATCTACTTGGAAGAACCAACTAAGGAAATGAATACAAACATTAATATTTTAGATTATTTAAATCATATGCAATGTAGTTTCCTAGGCTTGCAGCAATGGCTTAAGATATTTTGGCCATTCCAATATCTACTATGACTTATGAATCAACTTTTAATATTTGAAAGAAGGCAATTAATCCTTGGAAGATTTCATTGAGCAAGAAGACTATTGAAGCTCTGGTATGTTTAAAGGATTGGTATTATGCAAAAGACTTTACATGGGGTATATTTTTCTTTTTCATTCAATATTTTGACAATATTTTTTGAATTTGCTAATGTTCATTTTTGAAATTAAGCCTATGCTATTATGGCATTTTAGGAAAGCCTCAATTAGATGATGCAACCTTCTCAAATGATGAAGTTCGTCCTACATCTACTTTGAAGGATGTTTTCTTTTGTCAATTGTTATGTTAATGATAAAGTACATAATATTTTCTTTATGTTACTTTATGAAGGTCATGGACTTTGCAAGGATGGTTAAGATTTGAAGACTAGAGACTTTGGATTTTGGATACTTTATGTTAAATGTGTGATTAATTTTTATTGTTGTGTTGATAAGAAAATTTGTAGTTTGTTATTGTTGTGTATTGCGTGTTTCATTTTCATGACTTTATGTATGAGTTAATTTTTATTATTGTGTTGGATTATATAATCATATGACTTCAATTTCTTGTTTGATTTTAATTTTAGTGCTCGTCAAGATATGTTAGGGTGGCATGTATGTGTAAATTATGCAAAGCAGTAATGCATCTTTCATGTTTTCTCTCATTTAGATTTGACAGTTAAATAATGTAAGAGGGGATTCAGATCATGATAAGTTGTAAAAGCCTCCATCAAATTATGGGTTTCTGCCTTGCATAAATTCTGCTCCTAATTACACAAGTAAGGAGCTTAACATAAACTTATGTTGCAAGTTGAAAGTATGAATTTCATTGGTACATATTTTAACTTTTAAATATTTATCCAACTCCTGCCAAGTTGCGAGGCTACCTACTTGTTCGCATAAATGTTGGGCTCAACCAAATGCAAATTGGGGTCTAATCTCTTTAAATTGCTTTCATATGCAAATCTTTAGTATTGATGCAAGTTATTTCATGTTAAGTTTTCTTCTGCTTAATCTTTTAGAAGTTAAGAAGTTCTTAGTGCTAAGATAGGTTGACAAAAAGTTCTAAAGCCATATGATACATGAAAACACAATGGTTGTCTTAAAAACTGATTGGCAATAGAATTTATAATTTAGAGAAAATCATGGAATGTTGTGTTTGTTAAATTAAGATATCCTTTTTTTTATTATATTGTTAAAAGCTTAAGTTTAACTCCCTTTACTACAAATGTGTGATATGGTAACTGTATCTTGTATCATAAATGCTACTCTTGTAATTTCAAAATTTGATAAAAAGTCATTTTGGCAAGATAATAGGTAAATTTTTTATTAATATATTTTGTTGTACATTCTTCATGTTGGAATTTTTCTTACTACTCTTGGATACCCATCAAAGACTCCAATATATATTGCTACTAGAGAGATATATGGGGTGAATGCTATATAGCAGAACTACAATCTCATTATCCATTGTTAATAAGCAAGGTAACAAATTAAATTATTGTGTTTTCTATACTTTTATGTTTGATATTCCTTTCATGAAATTCAGTAAAGCCTTTAATTTCTTATGAAGATTGACTTGAATTTTGTGATGTGTAAATTAATGGGTATGAAATTGTGATGTAAAATTTTGTAGGTTTTGTAGAAAAGTTTTCGTAGTGTCACACATATCCATACTATCATCTTACTCCCTGCTCCTTCTTTAATTAAAAATGAGGCATTGTCAAATGGGTAAAGATGTTTGGAGAGACAAAAACTATCCTATAGAAATGAATATAAGATCCTCACTCCTCCCTTTTTTCAAAAGCATGGGGAACATCTTATCATGAATCAAGTGCTTTATACAAGACTAAACAAATGATATAGTGTTAATTATTGACAGTTTGTGTCTGATTCAGCTCTTGTTTTAATAAATTCATATAGATGCAGTCATAACTTCTATCAATGGTAGGTGTTGCCATGCTAAACTTAAGGCAAGAAGTCTAGATTGTTAAATGTTACTAGCATACAGTTCCTAAAGCAAACTACAACCTAGAATGTAATGATATAGATTCATGAGTTTATGTATCATTTTCATGCAAAAGTTGGCACTGTTTTCTAAAATGGCGGGCTGAGCTCGATCCTTTTTTTTTGCCTCGGCCCAAAATTTATAAACAACATTAGGCTTAGGTTTATATTTTTTTAACTTTTTTTGATAGGCTTAGCTAGTTTTTATCTGAGCTATGCCCGTGATTAGGTTTACATGTGAGAAAATGTCTTCGCAATTTATACTTTCATGTTGTGTGTATCCCTTAGCAACTAAACAAGTTTTGTATCATTCAATAGGCCCATCTAGTTTTCTTTTAATTTTGAAAACCTATTTGTTCTTAATTGCTTTTTGGCTGGATGGTAAATCAGTTAAGTTCTAAACTTTGTTTATCCTTATTAAATCCATTTCTTCTTCCATGAATTTTTTCTATTTTTCCTTAGTAGGACATGACAAAGTCTCTTGAACTATATTTGGCTTTTCATCATCTTATGGAGTAATTATAAATACCATCCCTTCAATTTCAAACTACTATTTAGGTATACTTTCTCAATTACTTTTACGTAATAAGGTAGCTTGTGTAACATTTTCACTTTTTTTAAGATTCTCATCTTGTTGTATGAAGCTCCCACTCACTCCCACTCAAATCATTAAATTGAGATACAATTGCTTATTCCTCACTTTCTTGATCATGTATCACATAAAGAGATATACTCTTATCAATCCCTTCTCTATTAGGAAATTTATTTTCTAGCAAAGTGGTGTCTCAAACTTAATCTCAGTTGCACTTTTATCTTCATTTTTACCAATGAAGACATAACATTTTAATTGTTCAGAGTATCTAATAAAGATATTTTCTCGTCTTTTGGGCCTAATTTCTTATACTTATGAGAAGTGTCATGAATATAAGTAGTTGAGCCCCATAGTATTAAAATGCTTAAGTACAATTTCCTATCTGTCCTTAACTCATAGGGTATGGAAGTGACAAACTTAGAGGGAACTTGATTAAGTATAAAGGTAGCAGTTAACAAAGCATCTCCTTAGTAGAAAATGGGCAAAGTTGCTTAAGCCATCATTGACTAAACCATTTCAAGTAACATCATATTTCTTCTTTTTGTAACTCTATTTTGTTATAAAGTGTCAAGAATAATTAATTGTGTAATTATTTCTTTTTTTTTTTATAAAGCTCTTTAAATTGTTTAGACAAATATTCACATCTTCGATTAATTCTTAACACTTTAATTTTATTATTCAATTGATTCTCAATCATACTCATATAACATCTAAAACACTCTACTGTTTCTAGCTTATAAGAAATCAAACAAACTTAACTATATTGTGAATAGTTGTCAATGAACATAATGAAATACCATGCTCTATGTCTTACCTTCACACTCATCAGACTATGTATATCAGAATGGTTTAATTGCAATGGAAATTTAGTTCTGGTTCCTTTACTGAATAGCTTTCTAGTTGGTTTACCCATTAAGCAATGCTCACATAAAGACATCTCTAAACTAGAGATTGTTCCTATCGTTTATTCTTTTGTTAGTTTACTTATTTGTTCTTGGCTTATATGGCCTAGTCTAGCATGCTAAACATTTATTTCTAAATTTGAAGTAGAAATAGATGATGTCCTAAAGCAAACATGTTCAATCATATTACAAAAATTATCATAGATTGCATCAAATATAATAAAACTATTAAATAAAAGTCTAGTATCATAAAATATTGTCCCTATGAAAATGTCTACTAAGCCATTATGAAATTTAATAGTAAGGTCAAACTCTATAAGAGAAACCAAATTCTATTAGATTTCTGGTGCAGATAAGACATCATATAGGATCAGGGTTTTTTCACCATGCAAAACCAACTTGCATGTTTCAATTCCTTTAACTTGCACCTTGGCATTTTAGGCAGCTAACAGTATTCTACAATGAATTCATGATCCTTGGCCATATGGTTTATGGCTCCTAAGTCTACAATCCACAAAGGATGAGTTTCAACCATTAAAATAGAACTAGAAACATTAATAAAATGTGGAAAAATATTATATGGCATTACGTTGTTTTGCTCAATGTAATCATGAGCAACATGACTCATCTTCTGATAGGCATAACACTTGACCTTTTCCATGTCAAGTTTCTTGCCACCATGCTAGCCTATCTCCTTAAAGTCCTTCTTGGCCTTTCGAAAATGTTGGCTAGGACCTTTCTTCTTTTGAAAGTGCCTGCCTTTCTTGCCCTTGGGTTTTAAATTTCTTGTATTCTTTATCATGAAAGCATAACTAAAGGATCTAACAACCTCTAGTCGCTCATCTTTAAGCTCTAAGTGGCCAACAACATCATAAAAAATGGTGATATTCTCATTATGGGTCAAGTTCATCTTTATATACTCCCAGTTAGTAAGAAGATATCTTATAACGACTTGAAATTACTATTCATTTGTAAAGACATGGCCAGCCAACGTTAGCTCTTATACCATATTTGACATTTCTCTCAGATGCTGCTGCTTCATGGAGTTATTAGAATGCAACTTATAAGTGTCAAACTTAATAGTTAGCTTTCTTAGCTTTGTGTTAGAAGTACCACCAAAATTGTCTTTCAATGCTATCCACATTCCTTATATGGTTGAGTAAGACTTAAACTCGCACATTAAGCCGTTTGCCATATAGTTTAGCATTGTGATGTGAACTATGTTATCTTTCTTTTTATAGGCTTGGAAAACCTCAAGATCCATCCTATGCTGAGTCGAGTTTCTATGTTCAGACTCTAGCATAACATTATTTATTGTCTCCTTCCTATCTTAGCTCTTCAAGTGTGTAAGAAACTTTATAATGCCAAATTTTATAATTGTTACCATTTAGGTTCTCGCCTTTGTTAAGCTCAACTATTATATTCTTAGTGGCTATATTTACTAATTTAGACATCTATATAGACATGGCACAAAATTATAAATATATACACAATATCATTTATTTGCAATAAACTTTGATTAAACCAATAATGATAATATTAGGTTTATGATCGAAAGTTAGCATTTATCTTACTATCTCATGTATCCAAAAAAAATGTCATCATTTTTCTATCAATTTATTTGCAAATCTCTTTTAATTATATTTCCTAGATAACCCCAGGTCTTCTAAACTAAGAACTTACATTCAATAAAGCATTTCTTAATTACTACAATTGTAATATAATATGCACTAAAAATAAATAACGCATAAAATAAATTGCATATATCAAAATATAAAAAAATAGTGTTTGATTACATTAACATAAAGTGTTCTAAACATGAACATTAATAATTTTAAATAGACTAAGCTCTAAAGATGCTTCATCTTATTGAAGGTATCTTATTTGTCTTATAGTTGATGTAGCTCCTATAATTGTTGATGAGATTATTTGATAATTCAAATTTTGATTTAGTCTGTTTAATCACTTCCTTCAAATGAATTCCCTTCTTATGTACACTATACCGAAACTTTCATGCACTTCTCACATTTAGAAATTGTGAGAGCAAAACTGATTGTTTAACATTTGCAACAAGGCAGCATTCTCATGCAAGTTCTATCTCAATATCTCATTGATAAAAGTTCAAGCCTTTCCAACCTGTTTCATTATTTGGCTTATACTTTTCTCTCAGTTCTATTTTTACTAGAATCCAAAAATTATCATCTAGAAGTGAGTTAATGGATCCTATAACCAATTTAGAATAAGAATTCTCCTATAATTTAGGATGAAGCCCTTTTTTGTATCAAACCAATGACTTCTCATAATATATAGATGATGTTGGATACTATTGTTAAGATCCATTTTATAATTCACAAAGGTCTTTAAATCCAATTTGTAGTTCATATAAGTCTCTTGGTTCATATTGACCTAATAAAATAAGAAAATTTTTTATTAATTAATAATAGGAATGAATTTTTTAGGGCATAAAATTGATAATTAAAGACTAAAAAATTGTAGAAAAATATCAAATAGTACTTCAAATATATGCAAATTATATATCAAAATGAATCTCTTGAAATAAGGAATTTTAGAGCCATAAACAAGCCTTATAGGAGTTAGTAAACAAGCCTATGTGCCAAATCTCTCTATTTAGTCAAAAAATTTCAAAACAAAATAAAAATAAAAAGATAGGGGTTGCAAATACTTGGGCTAAGGGCAACAGTGTTTACATAATTGGCTTCCTCTCTCTTTTCTCTTTCTATTGGTATAATGTTTAACCTAAAAAGAAGTGGGAGTAGCTTACACGTGCCTATACTATGACTAGCTTTTAAAGGTTATCTTCACCTTTTGAAAACCTACAACTTTTCTTTAGAATTATAAAAATACTATTTTGAATGGCCATGTTCAAACACTCATAACTCACTTTGTTTTAACTCTAATTTAGGCATATTAGGTATCATTAGAAAGTTTGTTTCATAAGCTTTCTATTCATATAAGTTTTGCAGCCTATGGTTTATTGTGTGAAGAACGAAAGCCCTTGCAAAATGATTGTTCAATCATACCAAAAACCAGAACTTAAAATTGTAATTTCTCTTTTGTAGAGTTTCAATTTTTCTAGAAAATTTTTTGTGAGTTCTTCTACTCTTGATCTCCTTACAATGGAGATTTGATGGCCTATAATGGTTTCTTAATTTTTTTACCATTTATGTCCAAAAATTAAAAAAATATTTCATGTTAATTTCTCAGCAATCATACCAACAATGATTTAATTGACATGAATTTAACATGAAAAAGCAACAATTTGAGTGTTGACTAAGATCTGAGACTATAGATTGAATCTTTAAATTATTGCCCCTCACAGTCGGTCACAATTGGGACTAAAATTAATAATCCACATAGATGCACCAAATTTTTTTTTTTTAAGGTGAAGAAGATTTTTTTCTCTATGTCCGTGTTCTTGTTTTTTAAACGAGAGTTTCCCACCAACATATATGTTTAGTTTTTATGATAATCTCACTGAAATAATTTTGTCAATTTATTAAATTCCCTTTAAAATAGTAACTGACAAAACAATTTGAATTTCCAAATTCAAATTAAATATTAATTAATTAAATTAATTAATTCAAATAATTAATTATTAATTAATTAATTTAATAAAAAATAAATTTGGGTCAGTCATAAGCAATCCAATAATTCAATTAAACCCAACAAATCTAACATATTCTATAACAATCTTTATTCTTGAGATGACCAACATATATATACACACACACACACACACACAATGCAATAACATTTTTGCATTTTAGGAAGAGGATGCAGGATGGATTATGGCATCCCAATAAGCATCTTCCCATTGGTCTCTGTAGTAGTGTCGCATTTCCAGGAATTTTTTGACGCACTCTGTAAACATATTCTCCATCCATTCTTTCAAAGGAAGCGACCCACTTTGCTCAACTAGCCAATGCTTATACTCAATCTGCCAAACCAATTTATAACAAATAAGTTTAAAAAAATGTAAACATACCATTCTTAAATATTTATCATCAAGTTTTTTTAATAAAATTGTAAACATAAATTTTTTTTAAAAAAATTTAATAATGTACTATTAATTTATAAGAATAAATAAAATGAGATGTGAAAGAAACTCCTATAGTGGCACCCAATTAAATTCTAACGATGTTTTTATATCCTTTTATTTTAGTTTTGTTTTTATAATAAAATAAATAATAATGTTTGAATTAACTAACTTATGTTTAGAAGCTAGCGGATTGATAGAAATCATGCCCAAAGGCCCATGGTTCACTTGGTCCAGTGATAAAAAAAGAGATGAATAAACTTGGGTACTTGACATAACATTTTGTAAAAACCAATGATTTTTATTTTTAGGAGAATTATAATAAAGGATTTAAAAATAAAAAATATGTATTCTTAATGACCTGTTACCACATGTTTTAAGATGATTAACACTGAATTTAATAACAAATAGTTGAACCTAATGATAAAGGTCCTTAAAAATATTTTGTTTTTCTTGATCCTTAAACATAATTTTCCTTTATTTTTCCCCTATTCTAGTTTAAAAGCTCTCCCCATTGCAACCTCGGACCATTTTCCGCTCCTTTTCTCTTTTATGAATGAATTCCCTTTCAGAAAAGAGATATAAAAGATTTGAGAATTTATGGACCAATTTCGGTGAATGTGACACCATCATTTCTTCACTATGGAACCAACAACTCTTTAACAAGGCATCTATCGGGAATTTGGCCGGAAGAATTAACATCCTGGAAAGTGAATTATCAAAGCTTCAGTCTAATATTGACCAGATCAACTCGAATGAAGAAGAAAAAGGCATAAGGAATGAACTTGAGTTCTTGTATGAATGCGAGGAAATGATGTAGGCCTAAAATGTTTGCCAGACCTGAATGGTACAAGGAGACTATAACACTAAATACTTTCATACTCTGGTTAGCAGAAGAAAGGCTTTTAATCATATTCATTATCTCAAAAGACCGGATGGAAGCTAGACTAAGGACACTACTGATATAGAAGAATTAACTTTGAGCCATTTTCAACTATTTTTTTCCAACAACGAGGAAATGGCTTCAGGAGAAATTAAATAGTGTCTAAGAGAGATTGATGTCCTCACCCTTTCAACAGAGCTTTGTAGAACTCTCCAGGAAGATTTTTCAGATGCTGGAATTAATAATGTTGTTTTCATGTTTCACCAACACAGTGCCTTAGGCCCAGATAGTTTTCATGCCAGATTTTTTCAAGAATACTGGCACATAGTGGGCAATGATATCATTCTGGCGGTTAAATCCTCCAAAGATTAGGGCTTTTTCCTTAGAAGTCTCAATAAGACTTTTATAGCCTGATCTCAAAAGGCAACAACTTTCAATCCTTAATAGACTTTAAGCCTATCAATCTTTGCAACATGACTTATAAAATAATTTCAAAAGTCCTTTGCAATAGACTCAAGGAGGTGTTAGATGATATCATTATACCCAATCAAATTGCCTTTTTGAAGGGGAGACTTATATCTGACGACATTTTACTCACATTTGAACTATGAATTAGGACTAAAAAATGGAAAAAGGTAGGAAAAAATGGCATTTACTTAAAATTGCGTTTGCAAAATTATATGACATGATCTCATGGCAATTTATCCTAGTAGTCCTTACTAGGATGAATTTTCTTTCAATTTAGATTAACATGATCTTCCAATATATCAGGACGGTTTCCTGCTAGGTCCTTGTCAATGGTAGCCCTATTGCCCCATCTACCCATAGAGGTATGAGACAGGGGACCCACTTTCCCCTTATTTGTATATTATATGTGCTGACATTCACTCCTATATGATAGTAAAAGAAGAAGCTTTCAGGGGTTAGAAGGGTATCAAAGTTTGCAAAGACTAAACCCATAACTCATCTCATGCATCTTGATGAAACAAATATTGTGAAATCTCAAGCCAGGAAACCAACAATTCTAAATTAGAACTTATATTCAGCCTACATGCCCATCATCAAAGTAAGAAAGCTGTGTTTGACCTTTTTGGTACAAAATTCTCCTCACAACTAGGAGAATACCTAGGCACTTGGGTAGACATTGAGAAAAATAAAAACGATAGATGTTGGATAAGATTGACTTTAGACTTCAATCTTGGAAGTCCACTTTGTTATCTCAAACAACTAGAATGGCTCTCATGAAGTTGGTTCTCACCTCCTATTTGGATTTTTAAATCTCCTGCATTCATTGACCTAAAAAATTCTATTCCTTACTAAATGCCAAATGTCAATTTTTTTTTTTTTTGGGTTTCAATAATGATAGAACCATAATGCATCTTTTATGATGGAAGGAACTTTGGTTGCCAATAAAAGGAGGATTGGGTTTTAAATCTTTTGATCTTATCAAAAGAGCTCTTCTTTTTAAAAACAAGTTTGGCACATCTTGAAAAACAAGGAAAGTTTCTTCTTAGCCAAAGTACTTAAACCCAAATACAACAAGAATATCGCTACTAGTATTCTTCATAGTCACTCCAATGCATCCTAAATGTGGAAAGGCATTATAAGAACTAGCTCCCTGGTCACCTCTCGTCTAACTTGGCAAAGAGGTGACAGCAAGAGCATACAGATCAACCATCATCTCTAGTGGCTTATAAAGTCATATCAGCAATCATAGTCTAGTTTGGTGTCACAACCGTTGATTGTTGCAAATCTTAGCCTGCATAACAAATCTAATTGGGACTGACAACTTTTGAATTCACTATATTCAAAGGAGGCTAAAAGTTATATTCTATGAATGCCCTTTTTTAATTTTGTAAAAGGAAGATACTTTAGCTTGTACAAGATGCTCCAGTGGGTCATACTCAGCAAAAGAAGGTTACATATGTCTTAGAACCAAAAAGGGAATTATAAACTCCAATCTAGATATAGCCTGGGAAAATCTATGGAAGATTAAACTGTCAGTAAACATGATCCTATTCACCTGGAAGATAATTAAAAGAGCTGTTTCGGTGACAGATGTTTTAAGGGACCACCACTTACAAGTCATTTAGGATTGTGTTCTCTGCAATTCGGCACCGGAGACTCTAAATCACATTTTCCTTTATTGTGATTTTGCTCGGACTGCCTGGCTCACCTCTCCTTTTTCACTCAGATCTTCTAAACTTACTTCAATAGAAGTTGCGAAATGATTGTGCCTTTGGCTTTCTAATACCCAATCACCACTTTGGGAGGAAAGGACCAAACTTATCATTTTCATCCTACATGGTATTTGGGAGAACAAGAATCGTTCTACTCATGAAGATCTCAAACCAAATTCGGTAAAATTCCGAAGAAACGTCAGAGGCAAAATGGTCCATAATTCCTTATCCTGGTAAGCAAGTAAAGGAAAGCTAGGTAAAGTGAGTTCAAATCAAGGCGGAGTTAACCTGTTGGGTCCAAATAGGGCCATACAAGATGGATGGGCATTCATAATTCAAATTATCAAACCAAATAGTCAAAGAAGAACCAGATTCAAGGCATCAGTTCTTTTCAATCATTCTTTAGTTAAACTTTTACAGTTGAATCTAGTAGAACATTTGCCAAGAAGATCTATTACCCTTAAAGCTATCACGTGGACAACGCAAACAAACATAATCATGGAACCTTAAGTCCACAACCTTCAACTTCTTTTTGTCAATAGGAAGTAGGCCACTGTGCTGTATCTTGAGATGAATGAAAGCTTGGCTGTTGAAATAATCAAGCAAGACCTTCGGCAATCGGTTCTCCTCTTTAGGTCCTTCTGTCTCAACCTCATGGTTTAAGACACAAGACTATCAAACTACTGAAGTCCTCCTATCCCTTCCCCTTGAATTATGATAATTTTTCTTGTTAATCTAATAGTTGGCCATGTGTGTGTGTGTGTGTGTGTGTCTCTCTCTCTCTCTCTATATATATATAACTATCTTACAAGGACGAGATTTGAGTCACTTGAGATCATTAGATGATAGCTAATAAGGTGAAATCACACTTTAATCCCCTGATTTTCCTTCCTTAATTTATTTTGCTTTCAAAATTGAGTAAAATTAGAATGATTTCCCTTAATTGCCTATCATTTAAGAAATTTGTGTGGTTCAAATCACATACAAAAATAGAATAACAAAAGGACTTAATTGCGTTATTACAAGAAGTTAAATGATAAAATTGTCTCAATTAAAAAAAATTGAAATTTTTATACCACAAAGAGAACACAAATGCATTTAAGCCTAATGATTATTAAAAAAGTGGCTCCAAAATGAAGTGTAGAAGTGGAAAGAAGAAATAGATGAGAAGAGGGAATAAACTACCTGATGAGGACGAAGGGTGTGGGTGAGGTGTTTAGGCAATTCATTTTGTTGCATAAGTTGATAGTAATTTTGAACAGAATCCATCATCTCCTCTTCCGATGGTAACTCAACCTCTCCAGACAGCACTCTTGCTACCCACTTGCTTTGTAATTCAACTACATAAAATGCGGGATCCTGCTCATCCCAACTTTCTTAATTATATATGGCCAGAAAAAATAATAATTTTTTCAATCAATTTTATGGTACTTCTACTTGGATCAAGGAAAAAAAACAATTAAAAGTGCTATAATTTGTTTCTTTCATATTAAAAACTTTATGGTACTTGTTTTTAAAAAGGATACACTACTTGAATCCAAAAAGGAAAAAAGAAAAAAGATACACTTTAGAGTACTTATTTTTTTTTAAAATTATATTAGTCATTTATGATTCACTAGTTCAATAATTAAATTAGTTAAAAATCTAATCTAACAAATAAATACAAATAAATTTTAAACGTTTTATTATTCATTACACATAAACCCATTAGAACATCCACAATTATAATAACAATGGTGGAAATTATAGCTAGCAAAATATTCAAATTCAACCCATAATAAAACTTATAAAAATTCTTCTTCATTACAAAATGCAGTCTATGATTCTATTTTTTTAATTTCCTATTATGTAAAAATTTTAAATTTGTTGTAAGAAGAAATTGTATTTTATATAGAGATTCTTTAGTATGCAAAATTATTAGAATAGAAAAGAAAATAAAGAAAAAAAAAGATTTTAAGAATGAAAAATTATCTTTTTACTTTTACTTTTAAAAAGTAATAAAAATAAATAAATATTATTAAATAAAAATTACAATAACTTAACAAATATTACGCAACTGAATAAATAAAAGAATTCTTTTTCACGAATCAAGCTAATTTCTTGCTCAGCCTTTTTTTTTTCAATTTCATTCTTTTACTTTCCTCTTCATTTCCCAATATGCCCTCATACTTTATAATATTTAACATTTATTATGAGATGGATTTTTAATCCTTTTTCCTAAGATAGCACAAAACTTTTCAAATTTTGAATGCATATTTCACTTGTTTGCTTCCTTTTCCTTCTCTCTCTTTGCTATTCAGATTTTATCTTCCTTCTCTGCACTTTCTTCATCTTTCTTCTCTCTTTTGGATGCAAACATATGAGATGCTCCCTCCCTCCCCCCCCCCCCCCTTTTTTTTTTTCCTCAATCAACTATCCTTCTCACTTAACAATCAAAATAATGGTTGTTTTGCCCATAAAAAAACAAAAAAAAGGCATTATTTTACATGAAAAACCACCCAAAAATGAAAAAAAAAAAAAAAGAATTTCAAAACCTTCTAACCGATTGACCTGATTGGTTTTTAACTAATTCAACTATATTTTAACTGGTTTTTTTTAACAAATTAATTTAAAAGATCAAATGAATTAAAACCATATTTAATTCACCTCTTTTTGGGTCAAATCAACCATTTTTTTACTTCCTTGGTTCATACCACTATTTTGAGGATTTATTTAAATATTTTTTGAAAAAGTACTTTAGTCAGTCCTTAAAATATATAAACTTTCTGAATGCAGTTCTCATTCTCAATCATTCTTTTATTTTATTTATTTTTCTCCAATTTTTTCTTTTTCTCAATTTAAATCACCTTTTTTTAATCAAATTATTATTAAAAATGCATAGATGCACATTTTATTAATCTCTGTCAATAATTGAATTAAAAAATGTATTTCAAGTTAACATGAGAAGAACTGCATTGACGAAGAAATAATAAATGCTATACTAAATTGAGAATAATAGAAAACAAGGAATCAAATTATACAAGTTTGTATCAAATCTTAGTTTATTTTATTTTTTTATCGAGAGATGTTTTTCTTAAATTTTACTTGAATCATTTTTAGGAAATAAGGGGAAGACGTTATTGTAAATATATTTCCCTCACCTTCTTCCCTCTAGAGGCAAATCAAATGCAAAAGGAAAAAAATTTATATATACAAAAGATTTTTTAATTAAAATATAATAAATGTATGTGTCTTTAATAATATCATGACAAGTATAATTTTTATAAACAATTATATAATTTTTTAATTAAATTATATACTTGTTATATTATTATTAAAAAATTATATATTTATTATATTTTAATTAAAGAACCTGATGATAAAGATATAAGGAATTATATCTAAATCTTATTCAAAATAACCTAAAAAAAAAGAACTTGTTACCACTAACATGAGAGGTTAGACCAATGAAAGAGAGCCAAGGAGCTAATGCAGGAGGAAAGACATGCTTGTACAGTGGCCCAACTCTGTCGTCCTCAACACTTACTATTCCTTCGGTTTCAAGGAATGGAATATGATATTTGTATCTGTTATTACATTCAAAAATTTAATAATTCATTGAAGAAAAGTCAATTCTTACTTTGAACTTATTAGTAGCGGCCTATAATCTCAACGCAGTTTAATCATGGTTGGGTTGCTGACCTCACTTGTGTAAATTTTCAAAGAGTTTGAATTTTAGAATTTGATAAATTTTTATTTAACATAAAATTCAAAACTTTGACTTTCTCAGTTCATAAAATGATAAAACTTTCTCAAAATAATTTTACTGTCATACCCAGTGCAGTGTATTATGGCATCTGCATAAACAGAGGATCCATCTTCAAAGGCAACCAAGCCATCTTCACAAACACATTTTATCTGGAAAAAAAAAAAAGACAGAGTAAAAATGAGTTTCGTATCTCATTAGCTCGTGAAGTTGATACAAAAGCCAAGCATGATGGAAGATGGATATGGAAAGGGTGTTTTTGAGTTTTTCTCCAAATTAAGTTCTCTTTTTAGATAAGCAAAAGATACACAAAAGATACACACATTCTTTTAAACTTTGGATCATTTGCAAATAGTTCTTTAAAATTTTAAAATGAAAAAAATAAGTCCCTTGACTTTCACATTTTGAAAAATAGGTTCTTCTTAACCTCAAGCTACATGTCCTTGTTTTATATGTCGTTTGGAACTTTTCCATAACGTCTCCATTTTAGCATTAGGAATACAGAAGAACTTGTCTCATCAATTATAAAAAGGAGGTCTGAAATAGCATAATATAATAGTGATAAGAGTGAAATAGACAAAATGACTCATTTTCTAGAATGTAAAATTTGGGTAACCCATTTTGCAATGTTAAGAGTTTAAGAGCCTATTTCTATTAGCAAGTGACTCCCCCTTAATGCTGTTACATTATATGTCATTTCAAATTTTGTCAAAACGACTTGAATTGAATAATTTGACATTGATAACAAATATAAGTCTGAATAGCATATGACATAATGGTGTTAAGACTGAAATTAGCTCTGTCTATAGGCTAAACGCTTGCTCGGCCAATGAAGATTAATTTAAAAAAAAATGTATAATAAAAAATAAGTCTATTTTTTAAAAATTTAAATATAATACAAGCTGAACTTAGACCTTTTTTCAAGCTTAACTCAAGCCCAAACCTAATCTGCATTATAATCAATCTTCTTTTGATTATTAATAATACTATTTTACCATATTTTCATTCACTTTCCTTTACCTTTCCATATTCATGTGTTGTACCAAACAATATAAAGTTAGTGTGCCCTCAATCTTTATAAACTTTGGCTAGAATGCTCTGCATATCTACTTCGTACAACTAGAAGTTGGCTGCATGTTACTGTTTTTTGTCACGCCTTAATCAAATTTGCTTCCTTCCATTTCTAAAATTTGTATCTTTGGTTCTATGGGTTGTGGCCCACCACAACCATTGGTTCTTCAACATGTGAAGCAGATGCACATGCAATCCTTCCTATTCCTGCCCACTATCTGCATCTAAGCTTCCAATTCATGATCAACACCTAATAACTGCTTATAAATTCATCTACTTTTGTTACCCTTGCTTGGAGTCAAAGATTGATCAGACAAATGAGGCAGGCAGAATTCTCGTGGGAAATTATGGGTTTACTAGATTGTGACCAAAACAGCTACCTCTGTTCAGAGCATTCGGTGTTTTAGTTTCTGCCATTCTAGAAGACAACATAATGGTTTCATTCGGCTAACTCTGCAATCTTATAATACGAATTCCTAATTTCTTAAATCTAGTATTGTTACAATTTGTTTTCTTTCTTTTTTTTTAAAACTAGCATAAACTTGGAAATCCAGGGGTTTTAAAAAAACGCGAGTCTCACAACAAAAAAATAAAAAAGATAAATAAAATGTGAGTCTCAAAGAAAAAATAAAAAACAAAAACAAAAATTGTATAGATAAACAGTGATAAATAGTAATAAACAGTAATAAATAATGCAACCGTGATGTGGCTTATAAACAATACAAATAAATAATGCAGAGCAACGGTTTTTATACATATAAAATGACTTTCTGTTCACTCATTATTTTTATTTTTATGAATTAAACTGGCTCAAGTATGTTTTTTTAAAACAAGGCTCTGTTTGGTTCAACGAAGAAGAGGGAAGAAGAGGGGGTTTAATGAGTTTTGTTTGGTTGAAAGGGAGAAAAAAAGAAGGGAAGAGAGATTATTGTTTAGTTCAGGAAGAGAGGGGAAGTAATTATATTTGGACAAATTTATCCTTATATTATTTTAATTTTTTTTATAAAAAAATTATTTATATCAATATTTTTAAAAAAAAAAATATGAATTCCAATCTTTTTTATTTTTAATTCCTGATGAAAAAAAATTATCTTAATTTTTATTAAATGTTAATAAATTAAAAAATTAAAGGATAAAAAAGTAAATTATAAATTAAAAAACTTCCCTCCCCTCCTCTCCAAATTTTTTTAACCAAACATCTTATCCTCTTCCCCCCTCCCCTCCAAAAATCTCCACCAAACACACCCTCAAACAATATCAAACAATATCAAGTCAGCCTTGAATCCAACCCTAATTTTTGTGACTTTTTTTTTTTATAGGTGTAGCACAATTTTAAACTAACTCGATCTATAATCAAATTTTAGTGAAATAGAATATTCATTTCTTGAATTATGAAAATTGAGAAACTTATCTTTCAATTTTAAAAGTTTAAAAATCTATTTGCAAATAATTCAAAATTTGTTTATTTATTTTTCATTTTCCTCCTTAAATAATTATAAAAATAAACTTTTTTATTTAATGTAAACCTAATGTATTTAAGATTTTACTTTCATACATAGACTGAATGCGTTTAATATTTTCCTTTCAGAAGACTCCCAAAATAATATAGGTTAGAGATGATAAAACCTAATAAGAAAGCAGAAGCTGCGTACCGTAGTATGGTGCCTTATATTATCAAAGTCTTCCAACTTCATACTCATTAACATTTGATTAATTCTTGTGGCTATATGAACCTCTTTTGCTACTTTTGCAATATCTTTTGAGATGTCAAAGCCACTAGGTCCCAGTCCAATTAAGACCACCACCTGTTTAGTTTTGAGCAGTGATTATCAATAAATTCTGTATACAAAATTACTAATATATATGGCATTTAAAAATCCTTTTCCTTTTCAAGTTAAAAAAAACTATGTGCACACAAGAAAAACTAAAAAAGTGGTACAAAATGTTGATCATAAACTAGAGTGATTTTCTTACGGAATTGTATTTAAGAAAAATATTAACGTTCTTTTTAAAAAACAAATAATAGAGTAAATTAATGTTGTGATTCTTAGTAGGTGCAATTTTTTTCTATTTAATATTTCACATATTAATTCTTTATTTATTAACCTTAACTCGAATTACACTTTTGTTAGATAAATAATTATAAAATAGACAAAATACGTATGTTCATTAAATGATGTGTTACAAAAATAGCCTATGCCTTTATAAAAAAAATGAAAATAGGTTATGTTCGTAATTTAGTCCAAAATAAAAGTGAGTTGATAAGACTGGTAAAAGAACTAAATGGGAGAAAAATGAATCTATTTCACACTAAATTGAAAATGATTCAAAATAAGAAACTGTGTTAAAAATGTTCACATATTTGAAGGAATAAAACTTTAATTTATTCAAAATAAAATTCGACCCAAAAAAAAAGACGTTGGCATATATTATTTCTTTTTGAAAATTTAAGATGTGTATCCCGTCTACTGCAGATATTTTACTGAATAATCGCCCTAGTTATTTCAAAATTTAAAGTACCAAATTCACTTACCTGTCCTTGAAACGGGTCGGGTACCCGATAATTGTGGCTATGCATTTGGTGTCGCCTCCAATTTTCAATGCCCGGAATCTCTGCGAGCTTTGGTACTGTATAGTGACCCGAACACACCACAACCGATTCGAACACTTCTCGGGTCAACGATTCAGATCCACGACTCCTCCACTCAACCACCCAACCCTCCTTCTTTTCCCCGACCTGCTGCACCCGAACCACCTCCGACTCGAACCGGGTCAAATCACGGATCCCAAACTCCTCCGCAAACCCGTCCAGAAAACGGAGCACTTCCTCGTGACAGGGGAACGTTCTCGGGTCGCCCGAATCTTTCCTCGCAAACGGGTAGTCCAAGTATCCCATGAGTTGTCTGGGCAGATTGGTGCGCATGGAGAGGTAGACGCTGCTGTGAACGGTTTCGCGGTTCGGGTCGACGCCAAGAGGGTCGGATTCGGTTCTCGGATCGTAGACCCACGTGCCTCCGATACGGTGGTCTTTCTCGAAGACGACAACACGGTGGCCTTCCCGTTGAAGCTCCCGGGCTGCAGCGAGGCCGGAAACGCCGGCTCCGATGACAGCAACCTTGACAGACCTGGGCATGGTGGCGATGGAGGGAGAGGGACTTTGTTGTTCACGGGTGAATCGACGATGCTCAAAGACGTTGAAAAGGCCATCGATTACAACTTAAGAGATGCCAAGTCGACTTTTTTGTTTGACTGGACTTTAGTTTATTTCCACGGCTTGATTCGAATATTATTTATGTATCACATTTTTTCATCTAAATATGTATCACATGTTTTAATTAGTAAAAGTTAACAATATGATATAATTTAATTTTTTGGGACCAAAAAAAGGGAAAAAATTTAAACTTTGACCTATTTACAAATAACTCATTAACATTTATAGCAAACAATTAGATTTTTGAATTTTTTTATTCTAGTAAATAGGAATTTTATCTCTTTTTTTCTTATTAATTTTAACTTATTTTTTACATTAGACATTTTTATAATTGATATGTTAGTATTTGAGACAAATGAAAATTTGTCACATTTATTAAATAGGTTAGCATCGATAGAAAGAAAAATAGATATAATAATGTATTTGTTGGAATGTAAATATTCAAGGACTTATAACTAGTTTTGAAAGTTTAAGGTATTATTTACAATTGATCCAAGACTTCTTACATTTCTCCCAGCCTCTTTATCCATAGGGCATGTATATGGATAGTTTGAGCTCTATGGAGCATGAGCCTCGTACGGTCTGATCAAGCCTCAAAATTTAATGCAGTATTGGCTACAACGTCAGTAAAAGCTCTGTTTTGCAAATGGTTACTGAGATGCTAATAAAAAGAGAAAATCATAAAGTTTTCAAAAGTTGATAGCAAGCTTCCATAAAAAATTGTTGTAAAATTGAACCAAAATGTATATATTCATTCTAATTTATTTTTGAAAGATAAATACAACAATAAAATAAACAAAAATTAAGACAAAAAATATTAAAACCGGCCCAAAACACATGAACACAATAGATTTTGGTCCCAAAGATGGACCCAGTCTAACGTAGGGCCCCAAAAGATCATTTCATAAATATATAATAAGGTCCGAATTTTCTTTTAAATTAAAAGTTATAATCATTTGAAGTGGTGTTCTATCTTGAAATCATCAAGAAACTGTACTAAAATTTGCTTGCCAATCCCTCACAGAATTTGGCATGATTGTTTGCGAATTTTCTTTTTCCAAATTCCAATAAATAAACAAATCAACCATTTTTTTTACTTCCTTGGTTCATACCACTATTTTGAGGACTTATAACAATGGTAGAAAACATATCTAGCAAAATATTCAAATTCAACCCATAATAAAACTTACAAAAATTCTTCTTCACTAAAAAAAGCAGTCTATGATTCTATTTTTCTTAATTTCTCATTATGTAAAAAAAAAACTTAATTTGTTATAAGAAAAAATTGTATTTTATATAGAGGTTGTTTGGTACGCAGAACCATTAGGATGGAAAGGAAAATTTAAAAAAAAATGATTTTGAAAATAAAAAATTATTTTTTATCTTTATTTTGAAAAAAATATTATTGAATAATGATTATAAAAACATAATAAACATTATACCACTGAAAAAAGAAGGAATTATTTTTCATGAATAATACTAAGCAAGTTAATTTCTCGCTCAAACTTTTTATTTTTTGTTTTCTTGTTTTTCCAATTTCAATCTTTTACTTTCCTCTTCATTTCCTAATGTGCCCTCATATTTTATAATATTTAACATTTATTATGAGATGGATTTTTAGTCCTTTTGCCTGACATGGCACAAAACTTGTCAATTTTTGAATGCACATTTCCCTTGTTTGCTTGAAACGATATTTGATACAGAATTAAAAAATTTTATAATGAAGTTGTCAAAATAAAATTTAAACTATTTTATATACTCATGTGAAGTCGAAATAGTCAATTGTAAATACGTCAAACGAAAATGTTTACAGAGAAGGGTATACTATAATCAACTTTTTTAAGGCCTTGCAACATTCTCCAACGACTAGCAGCGCTGCCACCATATACGCGTGTAGGTTGTTTTAAGGAGCGTACACATTCTTAAGATGAAGTCTAGATTTCATATTTTTGTCTTTTTTTTTTTTAATTTAAATAATTAATTTTTTTTAAGTTTGCAATTGTAAAACTATTTTTATTTTATATTCTGTTTTATTTAAAATAAAAATTTATTAAAATCTCAAAAAAAAATAAAAATAAACTGTTCAAATATGATCTATTCGATCAGACCAGATGGGCAAGGAGATGTGCATCCATGGATGAGGATCTGGATTCCAACATATGCATATGCAGAAGGCATTTTTTTTAACCCATTATATTTTTTTGGCCAACATCGATTAACCCATATATAGCACCTCTAACAAAAATTTCCTATAGTTATTATTATTTTTTTGAGGCAAAAATATTTTTTTTCTCCTTTAATTTCATCTAAGGTTTTACTTTCATACATAATTATATTTTTTATTTGGTCCTTTATCTTTATCAAACATTTTAATTTCATTTTTTACTATCTCAGACTTCACTTTTATCTTTAAATTTTATTTTATTTTAATTTGATTCCTTAACTTTCAAAATTATTTAAATTTTTCCTTTTTTTCAAACACTATCAATTTAAAATGCTTTAAAAAAATCATACATGTCTCTTTGGTAATTTAACTTAATAACTTTTTTATAAAACAATTTGGTAATATTAGATAAAAAGAAAAATTTAAGTAGTTTTTGTAAATTAATTAAAATATCAAATTAAAACAAAATAAAATTAAGTGAAAAAAATGAAATTTAAAATAGATTTAAAAAATTATATTAAAATAAAATAAAATTAAGGGATAAAAATAAAATTAATGAATAAATTGAAATAAAACGAAGTTAAAAAATTAAAATTAAAAATTAAATTAAAGAATCAAAAGAAAATTTTAACTAGTTAGTTTTACACAACTTGAAAATTCAAAAGGAACGCATAAATTTGACGGGTGAAATATATATTTTTTAATGGCCCGCATCTTCCCTCAAATTAGTCCACGTTAATTTTTCCTATTATTATTTTCTATCCTGTTATAGTATGATATCTAATCTAATAATAAAGAAGAAGTGGTAACACTTTTTTACTCGCAAATAATATACTATAACACTTTTTCTATTTTACATAGCAAAAAATAAGTCATTGTGTTGTAATTGAATGTTTATCAAATGATTAAATAATTATGATTATGGGGTTACAAATATAAAATTGAAATTAAATATTATAAATCAACTTGATTTGATGACTACATTTGAATCAATAATGGGTGACACTGAGATGTCATTTCCTCTATTAAATGAGCTATCTTCCCTCTGACTGCGTTATTTCCATTGAAGTCAATTTGTCCCCTTATCATAGCCACTTTTGTGAGCCAATAATATCCCGCACTAGTCCACGACTCATGCAATGCATATGCGCACTGACCTATGCGGATAGTTTTTAATTAAATTTGGATAATTTAAATTATATATATATATATATATTAATTTTAAAGTTTTTAATTTTATAAGATAAAAAATAAAAAATAAAAATAATTTTGTAATGACCAATTATAACAAAATAATATTTTATATCAAAAAATAAAATAAAATAAAATATATAAAATATGAATTACCTAAATTTAATTTGAACACTACAAATTGGGATGTGCAGAGCAGTTTCCCTAGATTTGCAGATAATCCAAATTTCAATGCATATATCGATAAAAAAAAATGAGTACTTTATTTTTTAAATTAAGATAAAGTCTGTTGTATTATTTCTATAAAGAGAGTATAACATAATTAAATCAAAAGATATCATACAAAATATTATAGCAATATGATAAAAAATGCAAAAAAATTAACTAAAACTATGATTCAAAGATCACGACATTGTAATTATTATATTATGTGTAACAAATGTACACAATATTAAATTTATTTAGTTGAAATAATATGTACAATGTATCCGTTTTTATACAAACAGAATTAAGTTAGAAGATATACATTATATATTTCTCATCTAAGATGCATACATTTTTTTTTTCCATAATAAATACTCATGATGAGAAATATACAAAAAGAAGATGATTAATCTACTTTGATGAAAAGATCTCACACAAATAACACGGCAATGTTATTAAAAAAAAAAAAAAGAATTGTTTAATAGTACAAAGATGTGACAGAAATTACACGGTGGTTAATTTTATATGATGTGTAATTATCATAAAAAACTATTATGACATTTTAGTTGAAGAAGACTTAGAAAAAGTTGTTCAATATAGCCAATTACAATTCCACTGAAGAAGTTATAATAAATATTAAAAACTCTGAGGGTATTTTGGTTCGTTGAGGGAAAAGGGGAAGGAAATTGAAAATTTGGTGAAATGTCATTTTTATTTTTATAATTATTATTTAATATTATTTAATAATTATTATTTAATAATTAAAAGTAAAAATATTATAGATATTTTTTATCTATAATATTATTTATTTTTATTTTCATACTTAATATTTTATGTTCCAAATCCTCGGTTAAGTATTTGTCAAAGATGTACTAAATCATTCATTCTGAAATGAATTCTTGAAATACTGAACATCTATTTTTTTTATATTGATAATTAACTGTAAAATTGACCGTCAATCTTTTATTATAAAATTGAATTAAATGATATAAATCAACTCGTTTTGATGACTGAATTAGAGATCAATAATAGTTAACACTGAGATATGCCATTTCCTCCGTTAAATGAGCTAGCTTCCCTCTGACACTCAGTTATTTCTAATGAAGTAATTGAATTTGTCCCATCATCGTAGCCACTTATGTTGACCAATAATATCTCATATGAGGGGATAAGATATTGAATTTTAGCTGACAAAAATATTTTGCATGTAAATTATATGAAACGTCACATAGGTGCGTTACTAGATGTTTGTTTGTTTCAGCATTCGTCTATCCACTTTTCATTCCAAATCTTAGTTTGCGTAAAAAAAAATATTTACAACATGTTTGAATTTGTATCATTATGCTATATCATGATTTTAAGATATTCAAAAATTACGTTGAGTTGAAGCAACTTACATTTGCTTTCTGCAAATGCATATTTAATTATATTAAAAATATATTAATAAAATTAATTTTTATTTAAAATTTTTGAATATAAATCACATTTAAGTAAATCTATTTTTGTACAAAATCAATTTTACAAAATTAAGTTTACCAAAATTAATTCTTCTCATCGCCAATCCAAATACACACTAGTTAGGTAGAGTTAAAAAAAAAAAGTAAAACAATAAAATAAAGAGCATACATGCTAGGCGATGAAATATTAGACTAGGTTCTTGTAAGGATTATAAATAGTGTGGAAATGGTGTGTGCTGGAGTGTCATAAGCGTCAGGGTGAGAAGTTTGTACCATTTGAATCCCATCTATGATATCTAGAGTGCTAAGTTAAATAAACGAGATAAATAGAAAATATTTGATTTAGTAGAGTTTGCTTGATCTCATAAAATAATATGACGCAAATGGGTCTTTCTCTCTACTACCAAAAGCTTGCTAGCAGGCTTCAATAGAAAAAGTTCACAAATTTACAGTTAGAAAGGAAATTTAATTTTGCTTTAAATGGTGTTTTATTGCTTTTTTTCATTATAGACTTTAATAAAATCTAATAACCTATACTTTTTATTGTTAACTAGCCTTAAATTATAAATATGTGTTAATGTCTAAATACCATATGATCACTTAATCAATTGAGCTTATAATATAGCTCAATAAATCATTAGCCAACTTATATTTTGGAAAACAAAATAATACAATTAATTTGAACCCACAAATAAAAATCTAACATTTTTCCACTTGAACCACATTAATTGTGATTTTAAAAAAATTTATTTTATTTTTGTAAATCGACTTTTGAGTTGAAAAAATAACAGAATATTATGTGTGTACTTTTAAGAAAATAGTCTTAAAATAATATAACAAACACAATTTAATCCAATACAACTATTAATATGAAATAATGATAATCATATGCCTTTTATTGGCACACTCTCAATCTAAAGTTACACATATTAACAATCATGCCAACATATATTATAAGTTTGAAAATATGATAAAAAATAACCCTTAAAAGTATTTAACAATTGCAATGCATTATTTTTTATTCGTCTTTCGTATGATTTCTCAATATTCTTTATACTCAACTAACAAGAAAAATCAATTGGCTTAAAACCAGCTTGTATATCCTAAATAACTTTATCTCTAGAATATTATATAATGTCAATAGAGATATATTATAACAAGTATAATAGTCATGCTTACAATAGATACTATGCCTTAAAACACATATTGTATGTAATTTTTGCACAAACAAAGTATTAATATAATGATAATTATCAATGAACACATCATGTAGATGCAACAACAAAATTACATAAATTAGATGTACATAACAAAGGTAAGTGATATCCATGGAATTATGCTATAAATAAAAATGTATATAACTCTTACGAACTCAAGAGATCAAAATAAATACTCTAAAATATTCATACATTTAGCACGTTTTAAACTATAAATGGGTCTTAAACTTTTAGTTAGGGAATGAACCTCTTGTTAGTGAAGTTACGAATACTTATTCTGAAACTCTCTAACCCAACATATCATGAGGTATACCCATCTCATAAAAGAGTTAAAAATGCTCTAGTCAATGGAAACATTTAGTTAGTAGAGTTGCAAACATGTATTCTATGTAAACAATCAAATACGATTCTAGAATTCAACAAACTTTATCTCCTTATTATAAATATTTATGAGAAAAACATACACGTAATAGTATAATATTATACCATATTGAAATCTTCAAATTATAGTCATAAATTAGCTAAACTCATAGCTTTAGAAAATATCACATTATATGAAAACTAGTTATGAGTATCAATTTGAAAACTCTACCATCATACACAAACATCTATGAATGAAATATTTTATAGCCAAAACAAACAAATCTTTAGTGAATTTAATGTTCTTAGCAATTTATGAGAATCACAAGGTTTCCTCTCTAAATTTTAATAACTCATTTTAGGGTTATTTAAGTATCCAAACTTATTGGTAGTGTAGGTAAAATGCCAACATGTGTGTGTGTGTGTGTGTGTGTGTAATCACAAAATAAGGTTACTAATGCAACAAAAGTAATGTGACCTATTTTAGGCATAATTGACAATCTTGAATTTGTTGGGTCTTTATTACCCTCCACACATAAAACAAGTAAAAAACATGCCAAACTTAGCTGCAACAAATTTTTTATAGGATTAGACTTAGGTGTAATTTCTTCTATTTTTACTATTAGATTCTCCAATTAAAATACAATAAATATATAATTCTTGAATAATACCATGACAAATGTATATGTAGTTTAATTAAGGAACTATACAATTGTTTGTAAAAATCATATATTTATCATAATATTATTAGAAAACTATATACTTGTAATATTTTAATTAGATAATTTGATAGCAAAGCCAATCAATGGAAATAATATAGCTAAAATTTTTATTATGAGGAAGAGAGATTACTTAAAATTTTAGTCTAAAATTTTTTATATAAATGAACATGATAATTTTTTTTAATTTCTTCCCCTAATAATTTAATCATAAATCCATCTCTAAACATATAATCATGAACAAATAAAACTTAAGTCATTACATTCAATGTGAACATATTTACTCTCAATGTAGGACTTCTTTAATCCCAACAATCCTCCCCTTAAATGTGAGTTCATCGTACAAATGTGCTCCCCTCAATTGATGAGTCTTAGGAACCAAGAATATTATGAGTGTCATGCCCCAAAAATGGAGACACAACTAACATGGAATACAAGGATACCTCACACCGATAGCTTTGACAAACACATGAATCCTTGTCTAATTTCGATGCATGCTCAAATTTCATATGACATTTCCAACTTAGAACACAATTTCATAAATTTGCTTCATCCATATTAGAATCACAATTTCACAATTTAACCTTAATTAATATCATAATTACAATTAGTTTGTAATAAGAAATGTAGCAAAGTTCCCTTAACATTGAGACATCTTATATCACCTAAAATCAGTTCAATTAGACATACAACAAGAGAGCTTCGCTCTCAATTGTCAATCAACATCGAGACATAATTAATTTTATTAACAATAAATTGATAGAAAGATATTATTGATAATAATTTTATTTGAAATTAACTAAATTAAAAAAATACTTATATGGAAGGGACCAAATTGAAAAATACCTAATTGTGAAGAATTAAATTAAGAAGTTAATTTTATAAGGGACTCTATCAAAAAATATTCTATCTATAAGGCACAAAAGTGATATTTTACTCCTATATATATCTCTAGCTCATCCTTCCCTTGCTATTGAAGGGAACATCATTCCTTTTTATTATGACCACTTAAGTGACTTAAATATGATTTTGATTGAAAAATGAATAGAACCCAAATATAAAAAATAAAGAAAATAAATAAATTTTAATATATATATATATATATATATATATATGTATATATATATATATATATATATATATATTATATATCCATGTATTTATATTTTATGCCAAACTAACATATCCTAGTTAGTGTAACTTTTTAGCAAAAATTAACAAAGACATAATGAAGACAATCTTTTTTAATAGGATAATAAATAATAAAAGAATAAAGTTTAATAGTAGAAATTAAGAGATATATCTTTGTATGCTAGGAATGCAAATATATATATATATTCAGTCAACAGGTATGCAAATATGAAGGTTTTGTTTTTTCCTTAAATACAAAAAGTTTAAATATATTCAATCAAAAACTATAAATTAGATAAGTAAAAATGTACTGATATATTTTAAATTAGACAATAAATAAGCCTTAAAATAATACTTAAACTTTTAAAATCCTCTTATCTAATAAACTAGTATTTTATAATAGCTTATGTTACAATTCAAATTATATCAAGTATTTTTATTAAGAATCCATAAACCTAACCTAAAAGCACTAGATAAGTTAATGGAATAAATTAGTATTTTAAATTCAACTTTTTATATGCTTTTATCTTATAATCAACTAAGAAAGTTGAATAGTTTTGATATTGATAATTCTTCTTTAACAATCTCTACTCTTGAGATGACCAATATATATATATTTGAAAGAATGTAATAATATTTTAAACAAATTCTAGTTGAAGTTTTTGAGTTAAAAATATTTATATTAAAAAAAAATTTCAATTTAAAATTATTCTAAATGAACTCAAGGGAAAAAATTTTAATTTGAGATCTTTAACTATAATTTTTTTTAGGTAACTTAAATTTTTTGTCATAGAGTTCTTTAGAATAATTTTAAAATTTAAAGTCTTTAATTTAAATATCTTTAATTTAAAGCCTTCAACTTTAATATTTTCCAATATTTTTGCATTTTAGGAAAAAGAGGTAAGATGAATGATGGCATCCCATAAAGCATCTTTCCATTGGTCTATAAGTAGTGTTGCATTTCTAGGAATTTTTTATAGTACATAGTATACAAATTCTAAATCCACTCCTCCAAAGGAGGCAATCAACTTTGCTCAACTAGTCAAGGCTTGTACTCAACCTACCAAACCAATTTAATTGCAAATAAGTTTAAAAAAAAACTTAAACATGCCAATCTTAAATATTTATCATCATGTTTTTTGAATAAAATTGTAAATATAAATTTTGAAATAATGTAGTATTAATTTATAAAAATAAATCAAATGAGATATGAAGAAATTCCCATAGCGGCACCAAACTAGATTCTAAAAATGTTTTTACATCCTTTTATGTTAATTTTGTTCTTCTAATAAAATAATTGAACATGTTTCAATTAACTAACTTACATGGACAAGATTTGAGCCATGTGAGATCATTAGATGACAAGTAATAAGGTGAAATCACACTTTAATTCCATAATTTTCCTTCCCTAATTTATCTTTCTTTTAAATTTAAGTAAAATTAGAATGATTTCACTTGATTGCCTATAATTTAAAAAATTTGTGTAGTTTAAATTAAGGCTATACATAGTGTTCAGTGGCTCAACTAACTCAATCCCATTTAGTTATATTGAGTCGGGCTCCAAAAAAAATTAGGTAGACTAGAGCATCAATGTTGACTAATTTGGCCTAACTTGGATTTATGAATTTTTTTATAAAAAAATTATTTTAGGAGGAAATATAATTTTAAAAGGATTTATATAAAAAAATTTTTTTTTTTTCAAACATCATTTTACAAATTTTATGAAGAATTTTGAAAAAAAAAGTGGCCCGGCTTAGTATTAACCAAACCAAGTTAGGCTTGGGCATAAATTTAAAAAAATAGCTGGTGCAAAATTAGGTTAGATACCGAGTTATATCAAAACTTGACTTATAAATGCTCATAATTCAAATTACATATAAAAATAGAATAATAACAAAAGGACTTAGAATTAGATCCCCTGTTGTGTGGTTCTTGTGCTATGTAGGTCGTAAGGGATCCAAAGTGTTTAAAAAAGTAAAATTAAGTTTTTTTTAATATCACGCCTCTTCCTAATTACCTGCAATGCAGGAGATTTGGACTCAAGGACTTAATTTCATTATTATGAAATGTTAAATGATAACGTTATCTCAGTTAAAAAGGAAAATTGAAATTTCTATAGCACATAGAGAACAAAAATGCTTTTAAGCCTAATAATTATAAAAAAATAATTCCATGGTACAAGCAAGGTTCCAAAATGAAGTGAGAAGTGGAACGAAGAAATAGATGAGAAGAGGAATAGGTACCTGACAAGGATGAAAGGCATGAGTGAAGCGTTTGGGCAATTCATTTTATTGCATGAGCTTATAGAAGCTCAACCTTTCTAGATAGCACTCTTGCTACCCACTTGCTTTGCAATTTAGCCACATGAAATATGGGATCCTTCTCATCTTAGCTTTCTTAATTATATATCACTTTTTGAGTGCCTAGGCTTTGGTGAGAACATTTCCTCCTCCTTCTCTCTGGAGAAGCTGTGAGACAATGTTAGTAGGTTTTCCAGATTTAGTAAGTGAATGTGCTATTGATCAAGCTCGCCAAGACTCTTCTGCTAAGTAGTCGTGCAGTTCTATTTAAAGTGTGCGTCTTTGGGGCTTGTGTACTGTGGTGGCTATTGAAAGGTGGTGTAAGAGGCTTTTTTTTCATTCGAGGAATCCCGGTCGGACGATTTTAGAATGCTCATGGTTATAGCTAGACTGAAAGTAGTGAGCCAGGTAATGAATTCTTGGACTCAGTTTCAGATTAGGGGTATCAGGAGACTTGTTTGGATGGTTTTCAACTATCTAAATAGGGTCCATATTTTAAGGTTGATCAGGGTCTTCTAAGTTGCTATAGGCAAATGTGAATGCTTGTTTAATGGGGATTCTATTGGATAGAAAGTTACTTCCAATTCATCGGCTACAGAAGGTGATTGACTCTAATTGGAAGCTTCAAGTCAATGTGAAGGTGGTGGGCCGAGATAGGAATTGATCTTTGCTTCATTTTGAAGACTTTTCAGATCCGAGGTACATTCTTTGTAATGGTCCCTGGGCTATGGAGAATTCCCTCATGGCTATGAAGCAATGGAAACTGAACATGATGCGCTCTAAGCTACATGTACATCAGATACCGATATGGATTCAAATATGGGGACCACCTCTAAAGTATTTCAATTGCAGAGTTGCTGAAATGTTGGGTAACATGCTAGGGGAGTTTCGGGACTATGAGGGAAAGGATTGGCTGACTCATAATATCAGGTTCTTACGTATACAGGTTTGGTTGGATCCATATATGCCATTACTCTTCTTTTTCATAGTTCAGTTGGACGATGGACAAAGATATGGATTGAGTGCAGACATGATTGGTTATTTTGCATTTGTGGGCAACGTAAAAGGAGGGAGCATGTACACCGAGACTGTGATTGGATTTTCTCATAAGTACAGCAAACGGCCCAAGCTCACAGAGACAGGATTTGCAACGGTTTAGAATGCAATTTGCTTCTGACTTTCATTATCCCATGGTTTCAAAATTCCATATGGCATTTTACACAAAAGCTAAGTCTTGGGAAAAAATGAAAATACGCTAGAGGGATACATTGCGTGGTAGCAATTATGTGGTTAAAGATTACACTCTGGAGTCTTACTCCCAACTTGAAGTTTCTTGCCAACCTCCGACTCATGTTTTCGTGGTTCTGGAGGAGTCTGTGGCATCTAGCCGCTCGGGTGAGTCCATGGACTTAGATCTTAAAGAGCTTGGTTCGAATCCAATGGAAACGTCCCAAGGTTCTGATCAGATCAAACACTGTCATAGCAGATGCCGTTTCCAGACAATTTGCACGGGTAGCTATATGCTTCATTAGAGACCTTGATGACTTTGACATATTGATGGGTTGGGAGGACACTCAAAACAAGAAACGTGGCACTAAATATACAAGGAACTCACAGGTGTCTAGGCAAGGGGGAAAGCCTTCATTGGTGCACACTCCACTAGTAGAAAATAAGAGAATGCATGATGATGACTCTATAGTGGTGCAACTGATGGCTAAGCTGCGAACCAGTGAGGATGTATGCGGTGGAGCACTACATAATGGTTAGGGGATATATGCGGTGGAACGTGATGCTAACAAAGCACTGGCAACGAGAGTCAACTGGTAGGAGGTGGAATTGGTGAGGCAATGGAAACTGCATAAATAGAACCTAGTTGGTATCTTTAGCTTTTTGGTCCCATATGATAAAATCCACTGGAGTGTGGTTGGTGGGCCTCATAATATATATTCAAAGCTTAGAGGCTGGCCAGTGGTTATGCTGAACAGGACAAATTTTCCTCTCATGGTCAAATGGGCCAGAGGTTTGCCAACTCAGGAGAATGGGCTGGAGCTGCCATTACAACATTGTTTTGCTATGGATTGGCTTCTGCTCACTAATTTTGTTTGGCCCAATAATTCGATATTTGGTATTCCTCATTGGATTAGTTATGTACCGGCAATCTTGGGCTCTTATGCATCATGGCCATTACGTGCTTCTGTACTAGGTCAAGGATGCAATCCGCTAGTATAGATAGTGCACATTGGCAGAACTAGTTTGAAGGGACTAAGAACTATGTATTAGACATGTTCTGGGAAATGAAACATGTATGGGAGAGAGATGATAAGAACCTAAGGGAAGCCATCTTTGTATATGAACCATTGCCAAGGAAAAAAAGAAAAGGGTGGGAGCCAGCTCCTAGGAGGATAGTTAAACATAATGTATATACTTTTCCTAGCTTTAGCTTTATTGAGGGAGAGGGAGAATTAGTAAAGGCTTCTTCAGTTTGAGATGGTTTCGAGGAGGCTTCTCTTTAAAAGCCTTTACTGTTGCCATGCTTATTACAAGCTGGAATTGTTGTAACCTTGGTATAGCTACGATGGTTCAACGTCTTCGTATGTTAATATGTAAATATAATCTTGACTTTTTTTTTATTTATAGAAATTAAAAAAGGCTTGATGCAATCATAAAAAAGTTTTGTTATTTTGGTTTTGTACAAATGTATGGCTGGGATGCATGAGGACATATTGGAAGTCTTTTTTGAGGTTGTCGTGATGGATACATTTGTCATCTAGTTGATTCTTCATCACATTGGATTCATCTGGCAGTTCACGATTTACAAGGTTAGCATTTCTTGCTCACTTTTGTCTATGAATATCTTAATTTGTCTTCTAAATATATATTATGGGAATGGTTAAATGTATGGCTCTAGGTATTTTTCATCCTTGGATGGCTATTAGTGATTTTAATCAGATGGCTTACTTGCATGAGAAAAAATAGTTATGTCTCTGTCTTATAAGGGGGAAATTAGTTTTGTGAGATGATAGATGCATGTCATTTCATAGATATCTGTCCAAGTGGAGTTTGGTTTACTTGGACCAATGGCAGACAAGGTGAGGATGGTGTTTGGGTGAGGCTAGACTGTGTGCTCTGTAATCCTGAATGGATAGAGAAGTTCCCACATTCCAACTTACAATCAATATCCTTAGTAGCATCGAACTACTCGCCATTAGTGTTTAATATGGAGCAGTTTCATCTATTTAAGAGGTGTCCTTTTCATTTTGAAAATTTTTGGTTTAAATTCCCTCATTGTACCATAATTATGCAAAGTACTTAGAATGGAAGAATACATGGTTCCGCAGCATTTAAGGTCCATCAAAAGTTTTGTAATCTTCAACTAAGGCTAAGGATATGGAATAAAACTTATATTGGTAATATTAATAATCATATTAAGAAATTAAAAGGTCATTTGAGTTAGATTTAGGCAAATAAGCCAGATGGAAAAAGAATGCTGACATAAATTAGAATTTTGGTATGCTTGTGAGAAATCTTTGTGGGCATAAAAGGCCAAGCAGGATTGGCTACAACACAGGGATAAAAATGCAAAATATTTTCACAATTTAATGAAAAAAGGCTGATTAACAGTTATATTTCTTACTTAAAAGGGGATGATGGGGACTGGATATAGGATCAAAATTAGATCTAGCATCTAACCTCTAGATATTTCTCTATGGTATGTGTTAATCAGCCTATGTTAATTATGGATCAAATTAGACAAGAACTACTCTCTTTGAATATTCTAGTTTTATCGCATTAGCATTTGGTTTCTCTTGGTCAAGAGATATCTCAGACAGAAATTAAGATTACAGTTGCTCAATTAAAATTGAATAATGCTCCTAGTCCTAATGGTTTTCATGCTAAATTTGTTCAACATTATTAGGAGACTATTGAGCATGATGTGAATAGTTTAGTGTATAGGTCTTTCCAAAATGGGTTCCTTCTCAAAGTATGAATCACTCTTATATTGTTCTAATCCCAAAATGCAATCATCCCCAATCTTTAAAGGAACCTGTGCAACGTGATTTACAAAGTGATTTGAAAAATAATTTGTAATTAGCTTAAAGGAGTGCTAACTGATCTAATTGCACCAAATCAAAATGCTTTCTTCCCTGGTTAATTGATATCTGATAACATCATCTTAGTTGCAAAACTTATGCATAAGATTCAACATACCAAATTGAATATCCAAGGTTGGTATGCTTATAAGTTGGATATTGCTAAGGTTTATAATAAGGTTTCCTAGGATTTTCTTGAGGCGATTTTAAGGCAAATGAATGAATTTCTTGGAATTTTGGGCTCAAATTATTATGCAATGTGTACGAATTGTAATGTATCAAGTTATTGTTAATGGCCATCCCACTACAAGCTTTGCATCACCACAAGGTTTGTGACAGAGAAATCTTTTGTCTCCATATTTATTTATTATATGTGCAAATGAGCGATCATGAATGATTTTTAAGGAAGATCAAAATAAAAGCTGGAAAAGTATCAAGGTGGCAAGGGGTGCTCCATCAATTTCACATATATTGTATGCTGATGACATAATTTTTTTCCCCAAGCTAATGTAGATATGTGCTATAAAGTGAATGTCATTCTGGCCCATTATAGTAAGCCATCGGGTCAATGTGTTAATACAAATAAGTCAGAAGTAATTTTTAGCCCTAATACATCCCATCAATTGAAAACAAGTTTCACTCATATCATTGGGGTAACCTTTAAGCATGTATGGGCAAATATCTTGGAGTCCAGCGTGATGTTGTACATTAAAAAACTCATGTATATCAAGATTTAATGGCAAAGATTGATAAAAAATTACAAATTTGGAAATCTATTCTTCTATCTCAAGTGGTAAGGATTACTAAGTCTTATGAAAAATTATATAATCATTTAGATATATATGGATGATTATATAATTATATATAATTTTAGTTTGTCATATATTTAATATAATTATTTGTAATATAATGATATAATTATAATTATCTAATTAGATATATAATTATATATATCTTTTTTATATATAATCTAATTATATATATCGTTAAATAATTAATTATGCGATTACAATTATATAATTATATAAGATATAGTCTTATATATAAATATATTACTATATAATTATATATAAAAACATAATTAAATAATTAAATATATTTGTATAATTAATTTTTTTAAAAAAAGAAAACCTTTGACTTCACGTGAAGCTTAAAGACCTTTTTCGCATCATGTGAAAAAGGCATATGGCATGCCTTCGCTATGTAAGAGTGCGAGACACATGAAGAGGCAAGCTATAACATACATGTTTGGCATGCCTTTCACTTCTTGTAAATATGCAGGTGTGAAGAGATAGCCTTTTTAGGTGGGTATTATAGATCATGTGAAGTTGAAAAATTAAAATAAGAAGACTGATATTTACATATTTCTCCTCTTCTTCTTCATTTTCATCTTATTTCTTTGATAGGTTTATATTTTTTTAGCATGCTTTAGTTTAATTGAGCTAAGAGTAAAAGCTCTTGTATTTTGTATTTTTTTTATAATTGTATTATATTAAGAATGTATATGCTTCATTTTTTTTTCATCTTCTTCTCATCTCATTTTTTTTTAATTATTGAGATGGATAAAAAAAGTTACGTAGCATTTTTATATTCTTGAATTCACGAAGGAGTTAGTTTGGAAAAACATATAATCCAACTAGTCGATGAAATGGAGTAAGAGTTATTAATTACCAATGTTACTTCAATATAATTATTTTTAATATAGTTTTATTGTTTTTGCTAACCATGTTCATGCAAAAATGATGATGAAGTTATTAAGTACAATGTTGCTGTCATAAAAACATAATTATAATGGCCCTTATCATTGTTGGAAAGAAGTTCTTAAAGTAGTCAAAGAATTATGATTTCAAGAATTTTAGGTATATTGTAATCTGTATGTGTTAGGAAATTGTAATTTTTATGTGACAAGTTATTAATATTTAAAAATGCTTCATAATTTGATGGATAGAAATATGATGCTTAGATATTCAAAAATTATCTTCAAAGTTATAAGAACTTCAAATATTGGGCAAAGAATCAATTAAAAGATTTGATTTGTTATGCATGAGATAAAGGAAAAAGACCATTGCGGATTAAAGAACATATTTAGGATAACTTAAGTGCTAGTTGGGATAGTCCACAATTTCAACAAAGAAGTGAGCAGGCAAAGAAAAATAGAATCTCCAACTCTAGTAGCTCCAATCCATTCGTAAAATATGGTTCAATTTTAGTTAAAGAACAAGATATACTTGTTATACTAGTAGAGCTTCATGTTCAAACCCATTAAAAAAATCAATATACAATAATTGGGTTTGCAAAAAATCTAAAGTCATATTTGTAAGTGTAATATTTTTTATTTAGCTTATTATGTTTTTCCATATACAATAAATTCACAACATTTCTTTTCTATTTTTAATTTAATTATACAAAATGATTATATAAAACTTAAAAGTATAGTTGCAAGCACTGTGCATAAGTTTTTTTGGCTATAAAATGAAGTAGATTTATAGATGATGATAGTTGGAGGGGAAAAAAAAGTTGGCTCAATATGTACAAGATATGCAACGTCAAATTTATGAATATCATCATAAGAACATTAGTCCAAGTAATCAAGAAAATATTGGTTCAATTAATCGACATGACTATGAAAACAAATTATAATTTTTTATTGTCTTTTAATAATTGCTTTTCAATGTATATAGATTAATCTTCATTTGCTTGCAAAGTATAAATTTTTTGTGTTCTTTTACACTATTTTTCACTGTTTTTGTTACTTTAAAATGTAAAGTATTGAATGAACTCTTATATGCACATTTTTTAGCATCTTTCTTTTACAAAAACCATGACAATTGCATGGTACAATGACTTAAATGGCAATTCGTTCATATTTATTATCTCTTATCTTTATATATCCCTTTATTAGCTTTCTTCTATCTTGCATTTGACTCCCATATTACTATCTCAATTCAAGGTTTTTCTTTTCATGCCTTATTAGCTTTCTTCATTCTCCAATTTTCACAGCTTAACCTTCTTACTCCATTCATTCATCACTCATTTCATAGCTTTGGTAAGGTAAATTGTTTAAATGTAAGTAATTACCATTGATTTTGTTTACAATTATTTAACATTATTTTATTTACTAATTTTGTTCAACTCTATGTTTAATTACTTTATCATTTTACTGAGATGTCATGACACAGTATGTCATCTAGGAGAGGCTGAGCAATACCTTAAAATATCCCTCATCAATATTCACCTAAAGAATAGTTAAATGTTCTAGAAGAGTCAATTGTGCTAGAAATAATCACAAAAGAAGTTATTGAACCAGATGGCATAAGGTTTATAATTTAATTTTGATAGTATATTATCATATATCATTATCAATTTTATTTGTTCCTAACTCTAATTGTTACCCATTTAATTTATTAACTAACTAGGTTTAAACTAAATAGTAAGGCTATTAGTACATGTATTGCCACTATTTTTAATAATACATATAATGGTCTTGGAGTTGTTGGATTGAAGGATTTATGGTTTTTTGAATTTTAAGTACATTTTCTCATTTTATTTCATGTTGTTGGAAATTTGATAAACATTATACACTTTGAGTTCTCATCTTAGTTTATGAAATTTTTATATTTGACTAACTATGTTTCTTTTTTTAATTCTTTATTTCTTTTAGAAATATTATTATTAAAGACTCGAGCATTATAATCAAATTTGATTGAATTGGAAGAATAAAGTAGTTAGCCATTTAAAATATGTTGGTGCTGCTTGAGAAAAGGGAAAGACTTTTGTAGATTGAAGAATCTATAAGATAAGTTATGTGTACATCGGGCCTCTAAAAATTCTGAACAAAAAGTGAATAGAAAAAAAAGGAATCAAGTCTATAAGTCTAAGTGCATCTTTGCACACAAGAAGTTCCATATCCATGGAAAAGCATGCTAAAAGATTGGTAGCTATATTTGATACATTAAATTTTAGACAATTATTTGGTACTTTTGTTACTTCTCAACTAATATATATATATATATATATATATATATATATTGTTACCCAACGTATTCTGATGCTTATCTTAGAATACATCAATATCAATTTAATCACACTTAGGTTGATAAAAAATCACAAGTTATTTGGGTATAATAAAATTTATTTCATATATATATATATATATATTATTACAACTTTTGTATTTTAACCCTTTTTTTAAAATTTAAGATGAGTTTGTGTGTCAAAGAAATAATGTAAAAAGTTCAAGTGATAATATAATAAACTTGAATTTATTTTTACAATCTACTAGTGGAAAAAAGAAAAACTTAGTTTATGGATTGAGCTGTATCCTATATAATATAATTGGAAATTTGAACACAAGATACACATACATTGAAGAAAGACCCTCTAGCAGGTTACACTTTGCATAACTTCTTTGTTCTTTATATGTTGTTTCTATTTCTTTTATTTTATGCATATTATTTATTAGGTGTATATATATATATATATATATTACAATTCAAGTAGAAATTTGAACTTAGGACCCAAAGTCTTAATTTATTTTGAATTTGCTTAACAATTTGAATGGGTTTTTTTTTTTTTTTTGAAAAAAGGCTTCTCCTAAGAAGTCCAAAATGCATCACCCTATGCAAATGAATTTGATTTATCTTTTTATGAACTATATATTATTACCATTTTTTGAAATAGGATTCAAGTATGATTTTTTTTCCCTTGTAAAGACCAAACAATATTCAAAATACATGAATAAACATAAGGAATACAATAATATCTCAACTTGTCACATGCATTTCAATATACTTTGAATTAATTAAGGATAAATATCTTACATTTGCCATCCAGTATCTTAAATATCTCTATATAAGACATTAACTTTAAATTGGTACTCAATTTATTTATTTTTTCTTTCATATCATTCTTCAAATAAAATAAAATAAAATAACCAACTAAACATCAATCATAACATGTTTTAATTTTTTTAGGGGATAAGATTATTAAAATGGATTTTTCTTATGTTTATATTATCTTTCCTATTATTTTTTCTACATACTATTAATTAGTTTTCTATGTTACAAAGTAATATGCATGGTTATTAATTAATTGTTTAAAATTATATTTTGCAAATATTTACTATTTATTATTATTTTTATAACATTTTCCCTAATTCTTGGTTTTTTTTAATTACATTTTGTGCTACTTTAATATATATAACATATTAAAATAAGAAAACCTATAATAAAGATTTACATATATAAACATTTATATATAACAAAAAAATTAAAATTATTGTTATTAGACAAAGAAATTGTCCAACATTTCAAATTCTATTAAACAACAAATAAAATTTATACAATCATTTTCCTTAATTACTTATATTATATAAGAACTTTGCCTAGAATCATTCCCAATCCTCCTTCATCACTATCTCATATTCAAAACATATATTAATGACATATTTAAAATGCTAGTTGCTTTTGCATAGTATCCACTTAGTATATGCTTAACAAAGCCATTAATACATATCTCACAAATCATATTTTCCATACAAAAAAGTCATTACCAATGATCAATTCATATATACATATCATCACTTTATCACCAACACTTACCATGTGCAAATATATCTTAAATACATTGTGACAAAAAGACACATATAATATAGAACAAGGTGACATTAGCTATACATATTACAAAGAGAGATACTCAATACATACTAGTCAGAGTTAAGTAAGTTAGTTAACTTAGCAGCTTGTAATACCGAAATAAGTCATTAATAGTCATCCAAAAAAAAAGTTTTAAGATTGCTTACCCATGTAGAACTATAATTTGCCAAAAATACATGCATCATCTAGTTAAGATCATAACCTATACATTCCTATAATACTGTAACAAACATCAACAAAAAAAAAGATCCATTGTCTACTTACCCATGTAGATACATAGTTTATAAAAATAGGTACAACACTTACACACATAAATTAACAATGTTGCACCATTCTATCATATTAACTTTTTGATCCACTCTGCCTTCAACACGTTTGGTATTGTGGGAAAGCACAATAGTAGCTTGTCATTATGAGATATCTGAACATGAGCCAAACATACTTCGTCTGTACTTAGACCCTTCACTGTTAGTAAATCTGTTAACAAATCAATTATTTTCTTGCCAAGATTTGTATCATGTGCCAAATGGTTGATATTCTGACATATGTTCTTTGTAACAAGTGCTAAGCATTGATCTATTTTCTCAATTATATCCTTAAGCCCTTTCGACAAAACCTATGCATGATCGTGGGTTTGCCTTTTCCATTTTCTGAAAAGATGAGGTAGCTTCACTCATAGGTGTTAGAGCAATGTCTAAATCTGCTAAGTCTTGATCAACATCCATATCTAACAGGCTATTAAAGAAGTCTTTTAGTCAAGGACCATGATTTTCTCTTGAAAATGCATCTCTGATATCTTTAGTATTCTAGGTGTCCTATCCCCTAGCCATGTCATTTACCTAAACAATACATAAATCCTCAAAGTATGGGAATGGCTTGTATCTAAATGGTGTCGCACTCTTTTGAACTTGCAAAACACATGATATATGATAAATGTGTGAATTTATTCTGGGGTCAGCATTGAGATTATACGGTCATAATGATATTATTCAAAATTCATGTAATAGCTATTAAGTACATATGCCATTAAGGTAATAAGCCATTACCTATTCACAAACAAAAGATGTATAACACAACTTACCTTCACATAGTCATCCCAAATGTCCTTGTCAATTGTGATGCATTTCGATACTAGGTCCCATCCAAAACCAGAGGTGTTTGAATCATATACCATGTTGTACAATTTAAACCATGATTACTTAAGTATCTTTAACCAAGATTGAATGTGGGAAACTCCTTTAAGTTTACAACCTGGGCTTCTTTCATCCATCATCCATTCCAATTGTTACAAATGGGTTGGCCTTAAGTTACTATCCACCATATATTTATGGTCCATCTGTAACTCTACAAGGCAATTGACATGGACCGCATCCTCAAATGGAGTCCACTGATGGTTTTTAGGTTAAGAGTTAAAACCTGAAGGGTGATCCACATAGGGAAGCTAAATCACAGAGAAAGATTAAATGCATAGAGGAAATAATGGGTGGGTAGAATAAATGATCACAAACCATATATAACAATTAGATAGAAGTTTTTAAAATTCATAATGTCAGATGAAATGTAATACAATCTAATAGCCTCATGCAAGAGAATATTTGTCAATAATAATAAAAGTCAACAAGCATAAATGTCATATTATTATTATTATTATTATAAATTAATAATGTGAACAACTATATAATTTCCAAATAAGAAGCAAGCACGTCATTGGCATGCTTGATGTGCAATGAACTCTTGAAACATATCATGTACTAATCAATCTTAGATGCTACTTTAAGCCTTAGATGTCTCTATTGCGACCATAGTGTAAGGCATATCATTTTGTACCATACGGTCCTGGCCATCTACACTATCAACGGGTATTTCATCATTGCCTTCTCGACTTATGAGATTATGCAACAAGTAAGCATGACTTTATTATATGTCTTCACTAGGTAACTAGAGAGACTCTTAAATATTGTCCATTGTTCTTTCAAGATCATAAATGCCCTTTTAATCACATTATGAGTTAATGCATGTCTTATGTTAAAACACTCATCTAGGGTTGACCAGCGATGACTACATTGTCATTCACTTAAATGGTGCTTTTGTCCTATATACAGTGCAAAAAATCCATCAAAGTTGGTGTAACTCGTATCAACTAAATAGTATTTACCTAAATTATGACAATTGTTAAAACATGAAACAAGTACACTGATGGTAAGCAAGCATAAGTAAATAAAGATATAATTAAGAATTTACAATATTAAAAGAGACAATGATCAATATGCTTATCATGGGAGACTTTCAACCTATGTCTTCTACTAAGTGTATTTTGCAAAACTCGACTAGTGGCTATATATCCTTCCCAACTAAGTAAGAGATAAGTGAATTGTGCATCTTGGGAGCATTAATGGTGATTAACCCTTTTTGTTTATGATATTGAGGCTTGTCTAACATATATCAAGGTTCATATAGTAGATTAAGTTATCAGAAGAGGACAGGAAAAACTTATACACTTCCTTTTAAACAGTGTAGAGTAAATTACTAGCTAGGAATAAGTTAACCATTTGATGAAATTTATTACTGAAAAAATACCTATTTGTTTAGAGGACGACAGATTGACCTTTTTAATAATGGCTAGTTGAAGGTGCTATAAGGATGTTTGATAGATGCAGTGATGGTGTTAAAGAAGAACAAGACACACGATGTTAAGGACTGTACGTTGAGAGGAATATGGGACAAACTTTCACTAATGTTAAACATGGGTGGGCCAGTTTGCATGTTGAGAGGGGCAAAATAGTCATTATATCATTTTGTTCCAAAATGCTACTTCAGACTTAAGCCATAAATAAGGAAAGGTGCATAGTAGCATTAGTTTCCATTCCATCTCCTAAATACAGCAACCAAACACATCAGCCCTTAAAATCACTTTAATTTTCATTTTCCTTTGCATTACCAAATGAGGCCTTGAGATGTTAAAGCCATTAGGTTCCAATGAAATTAAAACCACCACAATTGCTTTAAATGATTCTCAGATCAACAATTTGAATCCTCGACTTTTCCCTTCAACCACCCAACCTTCCTTCCTCTCTTGTCCTACTCCTCGTGAACCACCTATAACTTAAACTAGTTTAGCTCACAAATTTCACACTCCTCTACAAACCCATAGAAGGTGAACTGAATGGTAGAATTATAGATTCCCACCATCCATGATATCTATAGCTAGATTCGAATTTTCTTCTGAGGCATTGTAAGAGGTGAGCAAAATGGTAGAATTCAAATTAAATATTGTGTATATCTAGACTAAGATTTATATGGTGTTAATAAATAAATCAAATAAGTTTTTATGAAAGAAGAGAAATGCCATATCATGCAATTTATATTGCATATGTTTAAGAATCGCAATTGGAAAGAAAGTGAATAGATGTCTACTTTATTACTGTATGAGTCCTAAAAATGATCAAATCCTTTTATTGATGCCCTTAAGACTATGACAATGTCATAAGAAGATGAATCGGTGCTTACTATTTTAGTATAGGTCCTATGGTTATAATAGATCCAAACTAAACAATTAATGTTAAAAAAGGTAGCTAGTTATGATCTAAGTGATATGCGGGTGAAAGCAAGATCACCTTTAAATATACATGTCTATGTTAGTGTCTAAGATATGTATGTTATGAAGTTAATTAGATAATTTTATAAGTGTAGCTACTATATATATGAGAGAAAAGACAATATGAGTAATACTAAAACTCAAGAAGGATTAGATATGCCACTAATAAAATGTATGTGGATGAATTTAAGGCATTCAAGATACATCGATAAGTGCATGACACAAATCTAAAGGTTGTAGTCTTCTATGTTGGTCCTGTGAAAAGGGTTCCTAATATAAGAGCTCCCAAATGCCGTGCTCATGTAGTCACAACAAAGCATCAAGTATGAAAAGATTAAAAAGAATAAAAATTTTTATGTTATCATGTGTGAGTAAAAAATGTTATATTTTTAGACCATTCATGATAGATTAACCTAAATCTAGTAATAAATATAGGCCCATAATGAATTATTAAATTACCTATTCATTATGAAAATTGATTAATTTAATTAATTTATATATTAATTTAATTTTTGAATTTGAAAATTTGGAAATCAAAATTCAAAAAGTATGCTAATGGTTATTTCTTTTATTTTAATAGGAAATTCAAAATTTGAAAATTAAATTAACTAAAATTAATTTGGAGAGAAATTAACATAAATGGTGTGTAAGTGTAAGGTTAGTTGCTGAATAGTGAAAACTACTTTCTTTCTCTAAACTAGAAAAAATAAATTGATATACACAAAATAGAGAAAACTCTCTTAGACAATAAGTTTTCTTTATTTTCTTTTGATAAAAAAGGTGTATATACTGTGAATGACAAATAAATTTGAGCATATTAAAATAATCAAATTCACCATGTGAGACATTTATTGGACAAATTTTCACCTAAAAAAAGAAACTATGTAAATCAATCCAACTTCTTTTAAATTCAACAATAGGAGGGGAAAATAAGGTTTACAAAGCCATGAAACCTATCAATTAGATTGAACTCAACATGTAGGTAACCCATTTGAAACCCATATTCATGAACTTAATAAGATCATAATCAACCAACAACATCCAAGAGCACAAGGTTTCTAAGTCTTCCCAACCAAGAGCCAATGCTTGGTAGATTACTACCAACTAATAGTCTTTGAATTTTGACCCACTTCAGTTCCTTATAATAATACAAGTCATGCCAATCACATAATTCAAATTCCCTAAGCCAATCCACCCAACGAATACAAGTCATTTGCATAAGTGTAAATAAAAATATAATTTGTTAATAACCTACTATACTGCATTGACTAGAAAGGGAATGCATAAGAAAGGGATTTACCTATATTCACTCTCTTTCACAACTCTCCTTCCCATACCAAGCCAACCTACGAGCAAATGGGGGAATTTTGCCAAAATTTACAACTACAAATTAGGAGAGGAAAAAACGTGTTTAAGCTTATTGATGTTTTAAAGAGAGAATATGAAAACCAAATGGAAAAGACATGAAAGAATAATGGGGAAGAAATTGCCCTACCTGAGATTGCTATAGCATCTAGCTCTAGTGATTTATGGTCAAAATTAATGGAAAAATAACAGAATCAAGAACAACTAGTTGAAATGAAAGAAGAACATGAAGGAGCATAAATGTTAAAGTAGCAGACCAAAGAAATGCTAGGCTTACACTATATAAGCACGAAACAGGGGAAGAACTCACTTTTAGCTACACTAGCCCCTCGTACAAGCGATTCTCTACTTAGGACAACACCTGAAGAGAGTGGGTGGTGGTGAGGAAATGAAGAGAAATCAAAGAACTTTGTAGGGGAAAAAGAAAGAGTTGGTAAAAAATGTAGGCTTGTTTCTAGATTCATCTGATTTTTTTTTTTTGCCTTCTCATTGCGTGTCCAGTTGTGCTATTTTGAGGGAGGAAATCTCACTAGCGAAAAGACCAAATGTGTGTTTGGAAAGACGATAACTTTCCTAAAACCATGTTTTCCATGAAATAACAAATTGTTGCTTTTTATACAAACGTGATTTCTCACTGTAAATCCAAACGCATCTCAAAAAGACTTCCTAAACTTAGACTCGGAAGGGAGTGAAATGGGGGGTTTATAAGTAGAATAAAAAAAACCTAGTGTGGAGCTCAAATCCCTCGATTCTGTGTCACATATCCAGACATTTGGGCTATTAATCTTAGGATTAGTTACTTAATGATAAAATATAATTCAATCTTGTCTATTTAATTTGATTTAATTTAAATAAATGCCAAAATTACTTCCTTATTTATTTCTTATTCCTTTCTAAGTTTAATTCCAAGCCCTTTCATTATTTTCTAGCCCTTTCACTTAAATTAATTTATCTAAATCTCATTTTATTTCTTTCTTAAATTCTTGGATTATTACAATAAAGGCCACCTATCAATATTATATATTGTTTGGGTCTTTTTTTTTTCACTTTTATGTTAATTAAGTCTAGTCCAATTTGTTTTTAGTATAATCCATGTTAAAGGGTTTGTTGAACCTAGTTTAGTTCAATGAAGTCATTAAATCTAATCGGGTCTAATTGCGTAAGAGATAACTAAATTATTTTAGGCAAAATACGTTCTTTAATCAAAAATATTAAAAATTATATTTTTATTCTTTTCACCCAAGAAACCAATAAAGAGGGATAAATGTAAATATTTTGTCCAAATATTTCTTAAAAAATTAATAAATAAAAATATAGATAAATAATATATATTAAATTAAAAAAATCCTCACTTTAGATTTTTATTTAATGTTATTTTTAGAATCATTTGAGTCATATTTTTTTTTAGTTGACTTAGTCATTTTTAATTTAATTCTAAATCATTTTAATCATTTAACTGAAGTCTAATTTTTAGATCAATTTTAATTTAATTTTTAATTAATAAAATTAAAAAAAAACATAAAAACAAAAATAAAAAAGAAAGAAAAAAGCTATAAAAAAAAAGAACTAAATTTTATTAGAAAGACCGGAGGCCCACTAGGTTGATCCAAAATCCCTAGTTGTGAATTTTAAACGCAAAATTCCTTTGCGTTTAACTTGACAACAACATCGCTCATCGTTTTGCGAGAGATACAGGGACGATTGGGAAGCTCCGCAGAAAGTGAGCTGTGGCAGTGGTGAGGCACGATCTCCACTCCGGTGGCTCCATGATTTCACTCCCACGATTTTGGTCGGCCATTCGGTGGGATGAGAAAAAGAGGACCTGAATTAGAAGCAGAAGTGGTTTTTTTGGAGGAGAAATTTTCGAGGAGAGGGAGAGTTAGAGAGAGAGAGAGGGAGAGAGAAAGAGCGAATTTGATGGAGAGATAACACGACATCAGAGGTGAAGGAGACAGAGCGAAAAAACACAAGTCTCTCGGCATTGCAGATCTCTCATTGCGTTCAAACACTGAGCAGTTGTCAGAGGAATTTTCTTTCGGGAAGAAGGCCAAATTTAATGAATCAGAGAGTAAGAAAGAGTTGAGAAGGGAACGGATAGAGTGAAGGACGGAGGGAAGCAGTCACAGAGCTTCTCTTTGGATTATTCGAGCAATCGGAGATCCGGTAGAGGTAATCCCTTCTGTTATTTGATGTATCGTTTCGGTTTTATGGATTTCTAGCCATACGTCTTGCTGTGCATCGATTCTGGATTCAGTTTGTCCCTCTTGCAGTAACTTGATTTTGTGTATAAGGGCATAGGATAGAATAGTGACATGCATTTGTGCCCTGTTAAGTCTGGGTAGCATTTTAGTTTAACATGAAGATTTGAATCTAAAATTCTTTCAATGCTGAGTTCGTCTTTTTAGACTGTGATATTTGAATTTCATTGATGCTCTGTGTTTAGGTTTTAATTTGTTTTGATGAAGTCTTGTTGTGATACCCTTCCCCCATACTTGTAAAGTATTAGCCCAAGTTTTGTTCTTGAAAGTTTGCTAATGAGGACAGGTTTGACACATGCTTGAGTCTATATTACTTGTTGAATGATTCATTTTTTTGGGAAGCTCGTGTTTAAGCATGTGAATTTGAAGCTCACCGTTATTTTGTTAATGACCTTGTCTAAATTTTGCTTGCTGTGATCTTGGTTTAACATGAGGATTGAGTTTGAGTGGTCTTTAATAATATTTAATGCCTTGTGTCTAGTCATGAAACTTGGCCAAATTTCTGTCAGTACTTTGATTGTGATTTGGATTGGGGATTGGGTGTTTTAAATTCTTTAAGTTGAATCTTCTTGCTGTAGCACTGTCTAACTTGGGATTTAAGTTCAAACTCTTAATTCTGTTTTGGCACATTGAATGGATTTAAGACTTATAATGAGAATTTGGTTGGCATATATTAATGGTTCGGCATACTTCTATCTTATATGCGATGTCCTAGTCAAATGTTCTGTTTGAAGGATGTATGAAATCTGTACAAACATTATTTCTTCCCGTGGATTGAGAATCATGCATAATCCCCTGTAGGAAATCTTTGTTTTAGCATGGAAGTTTCGGCACAATTCTTTGTTGATAGATTCCATTGTATTGTGATATTTGCAAATGCTTTAGCCGAATTTCTCTGTATGTATCAAGCTTCCTCATGTTGCTACGCATTTTGATTCTGCAGATTCAGTTTGATATTCTTGGGTTGCCTGAATACTGCTTAAATTGCCGTATTCAATATTGATGCTGCATGTGCTTTGGGATTGAGGATTTTGCGAGAACGTGAATTTTGTATGCAATTATTTGTCAATCCATTGTAAATCTTGAATATTTTCATTGACTATGGCCTGCCCTCTTTCATTCATGTATGTCTATTCGAGATTGTGCTATTCATTCACCTGATTCTTATTGGGAAGTAAGGTAATAGAATTTAATTTCCTCTTTTTATTTGCCTCTGTTGCATCTGAGTCCTAATTGGGAGAGATGAAAAGCATCTGAGGAGGTTCCCCAGCAGCTAAGCAAGGACTAAAGAGAGGATTAAAAGAGGAAGCTTCACTGGTTCTTCGTTCTGTTTACAAAATTCATGCAATGTGAAATTGATCTAATATTAGCTTGAAATAATGTGATATTTGATTGAACACAAGCATACACAATCATAGCATTTTGTATGTGACTGGTCCCAGTCAGAGATGGTTTCGAAATGAGTATTCTGCTTTTGGTAAGAATATATCAAAGTGTTTGCCGAATGTTTCGATGTCCATTCATTGCAACTTTTGAAAATATAAATACATGTAAGACTTCAACAAATCCTCCTAAGTAAAATGAAACAACTGACTAGTTGGCACAAAAATAGCCAACACTTATTCACAACGGAAATGTGGCCCTTTTCACTAAGAAAACGTGGCTCTTGACCCCGTCAAATATCAAAACAAAACCCACTACTGATGTCATGATCGTTGCTGACCCATTCAATCCAAGTATCTTGGGTTCTTGATAGGCACACGACCACTTCTTGGCATGAGATGCTTATCATTGCCTCCCCCTTTGGTAGGAACCTTGTCATCAAGGTTTGAATTAAGAAACCTTGCACACAACTCCTCTGTATTTTCCCAAGTTGCATCTTCTTGTGGCAAATTCTTCCATTGAACTAGACTTTCTTCAACAAAGTTGGAACTTTTCTTCAACCAATGAGTATCCAAGATGGCCTCAGGTTCCACGATTAGCTCACCATCATCAGCAATAGTTGGCAATTTAGTGCTAGTGATAGACTGCTTCCCCACTTGTCTCTTGAGCATGGAAATATGAAAGTTAGGATGAATTCTATTTCCTATTGGTAGAGCCATCTTGTATGCAACCTTACTAATTCACTCTTCGATACAATATACCCTATAGAATTTGTTAGCCAACTTTTGAAATGCTCTCCATAAAACTGTGTTGTTGATACGGCTGCAACTTCAAAAAGACGAGATTACCAACTTCAAATTCAACATCTCCTCGTTTAGAGTCAGCTACTTATTTCATATGATGGACAACGACATGTAGATTTGATTTGAGCTATTGTAATATTTCATCTTGGGATAGCAAGGCTTGATCAACTTCATGCACAGAGGGAGATGCCACCTGATAATTGGGAATATTTGCTGGCAACCTCCCATAAAGAGCTTGAAAAGGTGTCATGCCAATTGAACTATAGTATGCTGTATTTTACCAAAATTTGGTCCAGGGCAGAAAAGAACCCCATTTTTGTGGCTGGTGTGATGCAAAACAACGTAGGTATATGTTTAAGGCATCGATTAACCACCTCGATTTGACTATCGGTTTGAGGATGGTATAAAGAGTTCATTTGCAGCTTGGTGCTTGATATGTTAAAGAGCTCTTGCCAAATAAGCTGATAAAAATAGGATCACGATCATTGATGATGGACTTTGGCAAACCATGGAGTTTAACTATGCCATCCTCAAATTTTTCATCTACTATTCTTGTAGTATATGGATAAGTTAAGGCTAAGAAATGGGCTAACTTGCTTAAACAATCAATAACAACCAAAATGGTGCTTTTGCCTTTAGACAGTGGCAAACCTTCCATAGATGAGATCGGACATGCCAGACATCTAAAGTATATACCATTACTTTGTAAACCTTTGTTATGAGTTAATGAAATCCATGATAATATCCTCTCATATCTGACAAGGAGTGGGTAATGGTTGAAGAAGACTGGCTGGAGAAAGAGTGACACTCTTGTTCTTTTGGCAAATAATGCATGAGGCAACATATTATTGAATTACCTTATGCATTGATAGCTAATAAAATTGCTGTGTCGATCTTTTGTAAGTTTGTAATACTCTTGAATGGCCTCTACAAGGTGAATCATGAAATTCTTTCAATAGCTGAGTAATAATAGATGAGTTAAGAGGAATTACTACTATGCTTTTGTAGTAAACCATCACATTTCGTTAGCTATACAGAGCCTTGGGATTTGTAGTTGCAAGCTTACCAATGCGGATCATGTAGGGGTGTGTTGTTGCTTCTTGCTTAATTGCATCCCACAAGCTAGTTTGTAGAACAAAGAGATTGTGAATGCTAGAATTCTGCATTACAATTCTTGACAAAGCATCGACGATAGAATTTTCTTTCACAAGTTTGTATATGATCTCCACTATAGAATTACAGCAAAGCTTTTGAAATGCATTAATAAAACTGTGTTGTTGATACGGCTGCAACTTCAAAAAACATCAATCCAGCTCATAATCATATCTTAAAAGTTTTGATTCCCATTTCTACTGCTCTAGTGTGCCAATGTGTTGCTCCATTAAACGTTTAAGGCTTCATCAGTTTGTTTGTACAAAGAATTTTCTGCCTAGTAAATATGGTCGCCATATCTTAATAGCTTGAACTATGGCAAACATTCCTTGGCATAAGAGGACCATTATTGCTTGGTTAGTCCTAAAGCATGACTCATAAATGCTATTGGTCTCCCTCATTGAATTAAAGCGGTGCCAATGTTTGTTGGAAGCATCTGATTCAGTGGTGAATGAGTTGTTGAAATTAGGCATGGCAAGTGTTGGCGTGGTTGTCATGGCGTGCTTCAAGGCTCTGAAAGCATTTTTGGCTTCCTCTGTCTACTGGAACTACCCTTTCTTTAAAAGATCAGTGAGTGGCCAAGGTATAGTTCCATAATTGCGGACAAACTTTCTATAAAAACCTGTGAGGCCTAAAAATCCATGCAATTTGAAAACATTAGTAGGCCTTGGCCAATCAAGCATAGCTTTAATTTTCCTTTGGTCCACTTTCACCCCTTGTGGAGATATTATATGGCCTAAATACTCAATTTCTTGCTATCCAAAAACACATATGCTAAGCTTGATAAAAAAGTTGTGATGCCTTAATATTTCAAAAGCCTTCCTTACGTGTTCAAGATGCATGGTCCGATTGGGACTATAAATGATAATGTCATTAAAGAAAACTAGCACAAGTTTTTGAATGTAGAGACGAAAAATAGAATTCATAATGGTTTGAAAAGTTGATAGAGCATTCCATAAACCGGGCATGACAAGGTATTCATAATGTCCATTACAAGTGCGAAAAGTCCTTTTATGAATGTCTACTGGGTGAAGTCGCACCTGGTGCTGTCTAGAACGTAAGTCAAGTTTAGTAAAGTAACAAGCACCATATAATTTATCAAGCATGTCATCAATCGTGGGAGTAGGAAATTTGTCCTTAATAGTAATGGCATTTAAGGCTCTATAGTTAGTGCAGAAACCCGTGTGCCATTTTTCTTTTTGACCAATAGAACTGGTAAAGATAATGGACTTGTGCTAGTTCTAATTAGTCCCAATTTTAACATATCATGCACTTGTTTTTTGATCTTAGGTTTTTGAAAATAGGCATACCTATATAAGGTTGCACATTCATTGGCTTAACCCCTTCTTTGAGATTTATACAATGGTCAATTTCTCCTTCTGGTGGAAGCTGCTTGGGCTCTTGATAGGTGTCTACAAATTCCTATAACATCTTTTACATTTTGGGATGGATTTCTTGAGCAATTTCATCCATAGCTAGTTACATACATACTACAAATAAGGAACTTTCTTGCTTGTTCTCCTTAGAGACAGTAGCCAGTGTTGTTGGTTGAATGGGAGAGTTGTCAATACCTACCTATTGTTGGCATTGGTTTCTACAATAGAATTCCATGGTCATTCTCTTCAAATCACACATTACTATTCCTAGTTGCTTAAGCCACTACACTTCTAATACCACATCTAATCCACTGAGTGGTAAGGAATAAAGAGTTATAGTAAAGGGAATACCTTATAGTAAAATCTAAATGTTGTCAAATCTCCTTTGGCATCTTAAGGGACTTCTATTAGCCACTTTAACGTTGAACGACTCAATTCAGACCACCAGTAAGTGTAGAAGTTTAGCTATCTTTTCATTGGCTAAATTATGAGTAGACTTACTATTAATGAGTACAATTAGATCATGCGAATCCACTTTTGTTGATACTCGCATTGTTTTGGCTGTTGACCAACTTGTAAGAGCATGGAGTGATATCTTTAGTTCATCTTGTTTAGCTGTATAGGCTCTATCCTTATTGTTATTGCTGCTATCCTCATAATCCCCCTTCAACAATAGTAAATGTGGCTCCTTGCATTTGTGACCCTGAACGAATTTAGCATCACAATTGAAGTAGAGGCCTTGAGCTTGCCTCTTTTGCATTTCCTCCCATGAAAGTTGCTTAACTGGAGTTGTCAGCTGCAGTTTGATCGGTGAAAAGACGAAAGTGGCTCAGTCAAATTGATGAGGTGTCTTGGGTTGATGAGCCAATTGCTCATCCATCATTCTTGCCAAACTAATGACTTCCTTTAGAGTTTTAGGCTTCAACAGGCAAATCCCATATGCGATTTCAATTTTGAGTTGCCCCATAAAGGTGCTCACCAATGCCTTTTGAGTTTATCCTTGTACCCTATTGCCTAGTCACTTAAACTCCTTCTAGTATTCATATAATGATCTTGTCTACCTAATTTTTGATAAAGATTCATCGAAGTCCTCATAATTAGTGGGCCCAAACCGAGACCATAGCTCCTCTACAAAGATGTCCCACATTACCTTTTTTTCCCCTTCTTGATAAGCCTTTACCACCATTGATTCGCTTTACCTTCCAGATGAAAAGAAGGCTAAGGCAACCCTTTAAGGTTCCATGGTGTTCTAATACTCAAAGAATTGGTTGACTCGAGTATGCCATTTTGTTGGGTTGTCGCCAGCATATTTAGGAAACTCTAGCTTGGCTAGTTTAAAGGAGAACAAGGATTGCCCTACTTTTGCACTTTCACTTAAGTGTCCATTGAAAGACTGGCCACTTTACTCATGGACATTGCCTGTGGATGAGGTTGTGAGCAATACTCCAGAAAGTTTGTTGATGGCAACTTCAAGCTAGTGTAGTTTGTCATTGATGCCAGCTTTATCTTACTCAAGTTGTCTTGGAGTCCTCCCAGGCTTGCTTTTAGATGTTCTATTCATTCTTTGTTTGTGGTCATTGTCTAACTCTGATACCAAATGATTGGTCCTAGTTAGAGATGGTTTCAAAATGAGTATTTTACTTTTGGTGAGAATATACCAGTGTTTGCTGAATGTTTCAGTGTCCATTCATTGCAACTTTTGGAAGTATAAATACATGTAAGACTTCAACAAATCCTCCTTAGCAAAAGGAAACAATTGATTAGTTGGCACAAAAATAGCCAACACTTATTCACCATAGAAACATGGCTCTTTTCAAAATGGAAATGTGGCTCTTGACTACTTCAAATATCAAAACAAAACCCACTACTCATGTCATGACCATTGTTGACCCATTCAATCCAAGTATCTCGGGTTCTTGATAAGCACACAACCACTTCTTGGCACGAGATGCTTATTAATGTGCCTATAAATATTTTTATTTTTAATTCTAAAATTATTATGTGAGACCTTTTGTTTCTTTAGGCACATAAAGTGTCAACCATAAGAGTTGTTTGAGATTCTCTGTCTCCTCAAGTTTTATCTAATGTCAGTTAGGTTGCATGTATTAGTTTCATCTAATAAGAAATCAGATTTCATTGACTTATATTTTGTCAAAATTTATTAAAAAAAAGAAGAAATGAAAGAACAAAAATTAAAAAATGAAAATTAATTTATTTAAAATTATCAGTTAGGTTGCATGTATTAGTTTCATCTAATAAGAAAGTATATTTGAATGACTCATATTTTGTCAAAATTTAAAAAAAAAGAAATGAAAGAACAAAAATTAAAAAATAAAGATTAATTAAATTTCTTTTTTTTTAGAAGTTTCCAAAGTTTAGAAGTAGGTTTTTAGAAAATTAAATAAATTCCTTTTTTTATATGAGCTTTTAAAAGTTCAAAAGTTAGTGTTTAAAAAATTAAAGGAATCCTATTTTCCTTAAGAGTTTTCTTGTAAGAAATAAACAAAAAAAAAAAAAAAAAGAAAAGCTCTAGAAGTTAGTTTTTAGAAAAGTAAATAAAATTTTTTTCATAAGAATTTATTTCAAATTTCCTTTTGATAAAATAACAAAAATTAATAATCAATTTATTCATTAGAGGTTTTTCTTGGAAATTTTATACTTCTTTCAAAATTAAAACTCAAATAAAATTTTTATTTTATAAAATCTAAAAAAAAAGGAAAAGAAGAAAATGAAAAGAGTAAAGAAGTGAGATTAATTAGGCTTTTACAAAGTAAAATATATTAATCCATTTCAAAGTTGTTTGGTTGTAAAAGATAAATTAATTCTTTTTTTTTCTCTTTTTACCAAAAAATAAAAATCATTAACCAATTGACTCAGATTTCTATTCAGTCAAATTATATGGATTTTGATTACTTTCATAAAATACGTAAGTTTTAGGATTTTATCTTAAATTAAATTTATTCTTTTAAATAAATATTTTTTCTTTTATTTTCTTTTCCCAATATCTCTATTTTTTTTCTATATGTGATTGATAGGGTTAATCAAAATAAAAATTAAGACTATATTAATTTTGTACAATTAAACTAACATAACTTTTTTTAGGAATGAGTACTGTATAGTATATAATACTTTTATTATATATAATCAACTCTTAAACCTATCTTGTGTTCATAGACCTCTTTTTTTTTATTTTAAAATTTTTTTTCAAAGTTTTGTCTTTAATAATTAAAATTTTAATGGTGTGACTTAATTAAAATCTTGATGGTGTGACTTCTTGTTTTTTTTTGGTTTTCATTTTCATAAAATAAAAATTTTCTTCTAGCACTTTGTAATCATATTTTTTGTGTGACAATTAACCTATCAACATTGTATTTAATTTGGGTCACTTTTTCCTTTCACATTTATGTTAAATTAAGTCTTGTTTGGTTTGTTTGTAGTCTAATCACATTAAAGGATTCGTTGAAGTCAACTCAGTTCAATCAACTTTTTAAATTTGGTATGGTCAAGATGTGTTAGAGGTAACTGAGTTGACAAAATAAATATTTTTATCTTTATTTATTTCTTTGTTGAGAGTATAAAAAATTATATTTTTACTTTTTTCACCTAAGAAACCAATGAAGAGAGGCAATTATAAATACTATATTTTGTCTGAGTATTTCTTAACAAAATTAATCAATAAAAAACAAAATAATATATATGAAATTAAAAACTCCTCATTTCAAGTTTTTATTTAATGTCATTTTCTAAATCATTTGAATCATGATTATTTTTGTTGTTAGTACTAATTATTGTTAAGGTAGGTTTTAATTTGATTCTAACTCATTTGAATCATTTGAGTCAAGCTTAATTTTTGGATTAATTTTAATTTAATTTTGAACCAATAAAATAAAAAAATGAACATAAAAAAAATGAAAGAAAAAAGAAAAAACCTAAAAAAAAGAAAGAAAGAGAGAAAGTCCTAATAAATTAATTAACCTAAAAACTCTGATCTCACCCAATCTTACAAGAAAGATCCAAAGCCTACTAAGTTGATCTAAAAGCTTAAGTGATAACCTTAACCCAACAATTAGCCCTATCATGCATCTTAAGCACAAAACTCTCTTTGCGTTTAACTAACCTATTTGGTATTGAAAAGGAAAAAGATTTCCTTTTCTAATTTTTTTTGTAATTTTTATTATATTTTTATAATTATTACTCAGTTGTTTTTTTTCATTTTTATTATTTAAAAATAAGGGTAAAAAGGTCATTTTCAACACATTTCATTCACTTTTTCCTTCTATTTATATTTCCTTTTCATATTTAATGTTCTGTGTATCAAATGGTTCTTGTTAACAACAACATCACTTAGTGTTTGGCAAGAGAGGTAAGGACAATTGGTACTCAAAATGTTATATATATATATATATATATATATATATATATATAAATAAATAGAAATAGAAATCAAAATTTTCTTTCTAGTTCCTTACGAACACATTTTAAGTTTGACAATCCCATTTCCTCCATTAAATGAGTTAGCCTTCTGCTAAGCTAGTTCTTTTGTTTTAACTAGGAAGATTACTCTTACAGAGTGGGAGAAACATACCTGGATTGAAGTTGATTCATACTTATAAAGTTAAGGTTTGATGGTAGTATATAGTTACATATCCATAAATTGACCTTTCTTTATGGATGTTAATTAATGACCATGGTGATGTTGAAATGACTTAATTTTAATTATTAGAGATGGATTATGATCAGCTACAATAAGGCATCATGCATTTAAGAGAGAGAGAGATATAAAAAGGTAAAAATGTGTATAGGGTTTATGACACATCTTATTATATACAAAAAGTATTTTAAATAATTCATCTTCAAGAATATAGCTCCATGGTCACAACAACAAATTTTCCATCACATGTATGCTTGGTCTTAGCCAATCCATGGACAATGGAACCAAACCAATCCAAATAGTATATGTATGCCTAGTCTCGGCCTCAATAGGGAAAGAAAAGGGTTAATACAAATATTTGTACACCAAAATCATACATAACTTTCAGCTTGAAGAAGATTGAAGGGAACCATCCATTTTACCATTTCATACTCCAATTCCAAGCATAATCTTAGTTATAAGAGAGGAGACTAAGAAAATTGATACCACACTATCTTTGAAAATAATGCTCATTTTATTTCATAACTTAAGTGTTAAGGCACTTTAATTTAGCATATCTATTACTTTTTGTTTTTCTCAAAGCATGCTTATGCTAATCTAAGGGCTTAAAAGATACAATGTCAACATTTTGATGAAGTTTAACATCCTAATTACATTAAATTACAAAAGAATATCATAATTTAAGGTAAATAGCCCTAACAACATATCCATTACAAAAGACTTCCCAAAAAGAACTAAATATACAAAGAGGCTTTTCCATGTTAATAGGTCTTAAGGGGCCACTTGTTTGCCTTTATCTTTTGAACTACTATCATTTGGCATAGGTTAGATTACATATAGAGAATGAGACATATAATTTCAATAGCAAATTCTATCATTCCAAGCATACATAATATCACTCAGACAAAGGAACACAAGCATGCATAAATGTCATCATAAAGGTACTTAGGTTAGCAATCATATAAGTTAGTTAATCGCCATTAACTCATAAACATGCATACTTTTTCTTAGCTTGGGATGAGCTATTGTGTTAAATTTCTTGCCACATCATACTTGATGCCATAACATACTCCTAGCCACAAGGGCTTATAAAACATAACATGCATAGCTAACTCATGCATAAAACGTTCATAATTGCAATATACATTCACATATAAGCATTTTAATACCAAACAACATACATGCATACAAAGAAGGATAGAATATTTATCTTGGAGGGTCATCACCCAAAGCCAAATAAACTTTTTCGACTTTGGCCCAAAGGTCCTTCTCTTAACCTAAGGCTTTTCAAGCCCTTCTAATTAACTTAAAAAGTCTAAAACACCATATTAGGCAACATAATAAGTAGTTGGGGATAAACTCTAGACTTAACCTAGATTTAGTGTAAAGACCAGATGTGCATGAAAATACATATAAGAAGTTTGACTTTTCAAATTTGCATTCTGAAGCTGCCACGTATCAATTCTTTCCTTTCCTTTGCAATTTCTTGGTATCCCGTATATACCCTCTTATATCTATTTCAAGCCGAGGTTTCACGTCATTTTACCACTCAAATTTTTGCAGCACAGAACCTCCACCTACTTCCATCCTTTCGGTCAGAAAAGTAGTAGAAATTGCACAAGAAAGAGCTGCACCTTCTCTGCCCTGTTCATCATCACTTTGCTATTTCTGGTTCGATTTTTTTTTGCTGCTTGTTTTCTCCTTGTTATATGCTGAGTTTCCATGCTGGTTTGCTGGTAGATTAACGCCATATAAATTCTTTCCCCAGGTCTGGAGTTTCTGTTATGTGTGTGCTTCTTCTAGTTCCATCTTAAAAGTGTTTTCCTCCCCTGTTTCTTAGTTCTGCAACGCATTTTTTGGTGTATAGCAAGCTGGGGAAAAGTGTTGTGCAGACCAAAATTTGGTGTAAGAGGATGAGTTTGGTTGGGGCAATCTTAGTTCTCTTTATGCTAAAATATATTTTGATCTTTCTATAGGGTGGTTGCTCCCATTTTCTGCATAAACTTCCTAATCTAAAACCAAATTCCATTGTGCTCTTACTTGCTAATTCTTGTTTGTGCAGAATAAGCTCTCTTCTAGCGTGTTTTGCTGCGGAATGGATAGCCATGTATGGTATGAGTTTTCCTTTATTTCTTGGTTTTTTTGAGTTTAACTCCTTAGTGGAATTAGGGAGGAAAGGGCACAAGATTGACATGGTTATGTTTTCTTTCCTCCCTTGAGCAAATTTCAGTCTTTGAATGTAGAATCCAAAATGCTCTGCTGTCATATACGGACACATATATATATATATATATCTTTATATCTCTATATATATATTGTGTGTATTGTATGGGTATGGAGGGCATGCAATTGAGGAGAAGATGGTGGATTTTGTTACTTGAAATCATGTACATATCTATAGCATGCTAAAGGAATGAAGAATAGATACTAATGTTCTTTTCTTTTCTTAGAATTTTGTTCAAATAGACTAAGCTAATGAGGTTATGAGCGGCAACCATAACTATTCTCCTATTCGTAGGAAGAGGAATTTTTAGCCATGTAAAGTACATGTTTTATTCTTACTTGTTCTTATTTATACTTTGACCTCGCGAGATAAGGAAAATTTTTCAAAACAAGACAAGTTCTGTATGAGAGAAATTGTAGTTATTCACACTCTAAAATCTGGTGAACGGGTATTATAGGGTATTCAGGAGATTGAGTCATAGCTGAAAAGTGGGCAGGAAATTTTTGTATCATCTTGGAAGGTGAGTCAGTAATGCGAGCCGTGAGTAGCTAGTATTTATTATTTTGTTATTAAGTTTCCTTGCAGTGTTCTAAAAATATGAAAATCTATTTATGGAGATACATATTTAAATGTTTTGTCATATGCATGTTTACCGAAAATTGATTTGAATATGAAATTTTGCAAATTGACATTTGTTTGAGTTATCTGAAAACTTTGATATTGAACTGATATGGAAGGTAATCTGTCTGAAATGCTAATATGAGAAAAGTATTATTTTAAGAGGTTATTTGTTCAGAACCCTATAGCTAACAGTAGTAGTTATTAGCCATGGTGTATCATGATCTGTACCTCAACTAGCAAGGGTGTGCTATGTAACAACTGGGAAAAGGGGAAAAGGAAAAGAAAGTAAAAGCTGGAAAAATTCGAATTTCAGGAAATTTTCTAAGTCTGCTCGCAACAGCGAGAAATGGTCTCACTATAGCGAGAGTGCCTGTTCGCAATAGCGAAGGTGATTTTAGCTGTAGTGAGTGCGGGCAGCAGTCCATGCAGAAACCAGGGAGTTGCTCGCCGTAGCGTGCGCCATAGCGAGAGTGGGAGTCTGGAACTGGTACGAGTTCGCCATAGCGAAGGTTAAATCTCCCCATAGCGAAGGGAACTGATACGTGCTCGCTGTAGCGAAAGCTAAACCTCGCCATAACGAAGGCAGCTGATACGAGTTCGCCGTAGCGAAGGTTAATTTTCACCGTAGCGAGGGTCAGTCTGGAAAAGTGTAAAGAGCGAGAATTTGACTCTTTTAAACGTCCCAACTCATTCTTTCTCTCATATTTGCCCTAGACTTCAACCCAAGGAGAGAAAAGAGGCGTGGAGAGTGAGAGAGACCAAGAGAAGGAAGAAGAACAAAGGAAAGGTAAGCAAGTTTCTCTCATTCCTTCTTAGCATTTTGATCTCCTCCTTTTGCCCTCTCTTCCTATGGTTTTGTTTGTGAGGTTAGTTGGATTTTGGGCATGGGTCAGAAGAGGAAAAGTAGAAAACACTCTTGAACCTTTTTGTCTTCTTTAAAAATGTTGTTTCCACTACCTTGGGAACTAGAGAGAGAGGAAGAATTGATGGCATTCTAGAGAGAGAGAGAACCCTTAAGTTCTTGTATGTTAGGAGGGTTTGTTCTGAAGATTACATGCTAAGAGAGTAATTCCATGCTCTTGATTGTGCCTAGGCTCAAGAGAAGCACCTCCATCAAGGTGTGAGTGTGAAACTAAGAAGAGAGAAGAGGAATTGAAAGGGAAAGCTTGTGTTGGCTCCAAAGGTAGCTCTCTTTCCACTCTTTCTTGTTGCATTCTTGGATGTAATAGTCATTGTATATTTATGTATATGCTTGATGTGTGAGATATGCCATATGTTATTGCCATGATGCATTGTTGACAATATGCTTGTGTGATGGATTGTGAGAATTGCTCAGGTGAGGTAGTGCCGAAAGTCCCTTGAGATGGATGAGGTGAAGCCAAAAGTCCCTTGAGATGGGTGAGACAAGGCCAAAAGTCTCATATCCGAGTGAGGCCAAGTCAAAAGTCCCTAAACTCTGGTGAGGCCATCCAAAAGTCCCTAAACTCGGGTGAGGCTAGACCAAAAGTCCCTGGAGCCCATTTTTGGCATTGTTGTGATTTCCATAGCATGTACAACATGTAATGTGATTGAGAATGGTTGGATGCCAAATTGTATACTTTGACTTGTTATATGCCTTAATTGTTTACTTGAATGAGTGCATGAGCTATTGAGATTCTATGAATCTCACCCCTTCCCCTTCCAACTTAACATGCTAGGTGGAGCTCAAGGAGAAACAAGTGCACACCAAGGAGCTTAGAAGCATGTATAGCTAGATGATAGTGTATTTTGTTCTTTTGATGTAAAGTGATGCCAAAATGTGTATGCACCCACTATTTTTGAGATGTAAAGGTTGTAGCAAATGTAAATGTATGGATATATGATGTGCAAACTATGTAGAGAGCCAAATTAATGAAAATGTGGGTTTTGCCCCTTTTGTTGAATGAATGTAATAGTATATTTTTTGCCGTAACATAGTGAATTTGGAATGTATGATGATTTGGACCACTTGGACATGTTATATAGACTATTTTTATGTTTTTAAACTTGTCCATGAGGAGTGAGAATATGTGAGAGGCCACTTGGACCCATTTTAGACCTCTTGGGTGCTAAAACCGATAATTTTGAGAGCTCCGTCAAAGTATGACCAGATGAGTTCCTCTTGCCATGAAATTTGGCATGCCTCTAGAGTTTGTAGAGAGCTTCTTGAGAAGCTAAAGTGGGTAATATTCGGAGGTCTAGAGAATATTTAGCGAATTGTTGAAATTGGGAAAAATCCATGGTTTGGTCATGTACTGTTTCATTAGACCGAAAATGAAACCATGTCATTCATAGACCAAACGGTAGCCAAATGTCATGAAATTTTATACACATAAACTAGACAATCACAATGACCTATACCAACTGGAATCACCCAAATCGGAGGTCTGTAGAGAGAGAATGAACCTTCTGAAGTTCTGTATCAGCATCAGGGAGCTCATTCGACCTTTGTTACTGTTTCATCGGTTTTCGGGGTCTAATGGCTACTGAACTGATCTGTACTTATTTTTTTCCTCTAGTAGACATCTGTAGCTTTCCAAATTGGTATAGTTTGCCCAGATTGGATTTTTGTGGATTTAGTTACGAATTTTCGAAGTTCATGACAGTAAGCTGCGCTAGAAACAGAGATAGCCGGACCTTTCTCTGATTTTCGATGTCAAACATGGTCCAAACGCTGAGATTGTGGTTGGGAAGTATTTTTAGTGTAAAGATAACACTTAGAGCTTTCCAGAGAGCTATGGTTTACTAGATTCCCATTTTTCTATAATTAGTTATGATTTTCCAAAATTGGAGCCAAAATATGACTTTTAGGCCCAAGTGAGAAATTGCATTTTTTCTGGTTTTTGGCTCCATACCCGTGGCTTATGGCTTGTTTTATGCTATGTATGAGTTGTATAAATGGAGTGTGAGTAGAGAATGTGAGTGATGGGTTCACAGGACCCACGGGGCAGAAGATGAGTGTATGAAACCCCATTTCATAGCATGAAGATGCCACGGATTGGTATTGGTTCTTTGGAAATCATATGGAACCGAGCCCAGAGGGAGGCTAGATGGAGTTAGTATATTAAGGTGTTACATGCTAGCCCCGTGTGGGTGGCCACCACACGGGGAGTCATTTTATTTTCGCAAGCAAAATGCTTTGCGTCTGTGGTTATTCTCCTCGCGAGCTATGTGCTCTACGTCTATTTCAATTGGTTCTGCTTAGATGCTTCTGGTGCATTTTAAGAAATGATTTGCATAAGACATGCTTCTTGCGTTATATTTTTACAGGCCTTGTCCCTATTTTTAAGGGTTGACATTACTTATTCACTGAGTGTTAAACTCACTATATTATTTTTTATTTTTTTTCAAATAGCAGTGCAGACCCTAGTCTACCCTCAGCAGCTTATTAGTAGTCGCTCTTTCGTTTATTTCTTTTGGCGAGCCCGCAATTGTTCATGTGGGTGCATTTTGTTCATATGCGTGTAATCTCTTTTGTTTTGAATAGTGTAAAGTGTGGCTCCACTGAATCATAGATAGGGTATCCCCAATCCTTAGAGGTTTATTTTTTGGTCTAAATGAATACGGGTCGTTCTTTTTGGGTGTATTGTTTTAGCTGACTGATTGTAGAAATATCGGGAGGTCTAAATTATAGAGGAGATTCTGCCGAAATTTCTACAAAAGTCACCTAAAGGAAAAACTTATATGTTTTGTATAAAACTGATTCGGAAATGATACCTATAGTTTTATTATATGAAGTTACAACGTAGAGATATTTTCAAAATTTTGAGGAGGTTGTTAATACAAATAGACTTATGGGTAGGGGGGATTGTTTGTCTTCTGCGCCAACATACCTAAATTTGTGGGGTGTGACATTTAGCATGTAAAAAGAGCTTCCTTACCACGCTTAAAAGCATGCCTTAACTTTCTAGGCTCCACCATTAATCATTATAAAACATGCCATTCCAAAGTTTAAACTTGGCTAAGAAACATAAAATTTTATTATCATCACACTTTTTGTTATTTCCCTTATCTTAGGCCAAAATTATGACTTTTAGTAGGTGGGATTTTTCATGCATTTTAAGCCTTCTAAATTTTTTATACTAGCCAAAGAGAGCACTTTAAGTGTCCATTTGATAAAATTTTACCACCATTTACATACATAATTCAAGTTGACCCTCTTTAGTCAAAAACACAAAGTTGCAACAAACTTAGGACTATTTCCATTTCTTAGTTCAAGCGTCAAATTTGCAATTCAAATAATATTTCTAGGTCAAATAAACCACATATGAATAGCCATACAACTATAAGTCTAACCTAAGCATCCAAAGTACCATTACTTATAGCAAACAAGAGCAATTATCCAAAGAATGCACATTTTAGCAAAATTTAGCATTATTTAATTCAAAACCACTTTTAATTCACATAATTTAGTCTTTAATACCACAATTTAAATTAGAATATTTCAATAACGCAAAAATTAGCCCTTGGCCAAGACATGCACAAAATAGACCTAATGTGAAAATTTCAACAAAACTTATTCAAATCCTCGTCATAACTATGTGTTCTTGCCATTTATCAAAACAAAATATCACATTTTTATCATAATGGTAAAAATTTTATCTCCTTAGAGTTCAACAAAACCAAAAATTTTAAGCTATTAAATGACATAAGTATGGTCTAGGATGTTACCCTTACTCTTTTGTTCAAGTTTCTCTCTAAGATGGCCAATGAAGGGAGCACAAACAGCCATTTAAAAATAAGTTTTTGAACACACAAATTATGTTAATGGAAACCCCTTAAAGAGAGGAAGAAAGTTTCAATTATGAGGAAAGTTAACAAGGTCAAGCACTTACCTAAAAATGATAAAATCCAAACTTCTCTCTTCTTCCAATTATCTCTCAATTCTTTGTTTGAATTTTTCAAAGCTTTCTTTTTGTACCAATTGAAGGAGACATTGGTTTTCCCAAGGAAAAGTGAAAAGGGTGAAGAAATTGGTGTACACTTCCCAATGTTTGCAAATGACACTTTCTTAAATTAATTTGCTTTTGACTTGATTTTTTTCGTTGGTCTTGTTTATGAATCTTATATTTTTATTTTGCTTTGCTAATTTATTTATTTTATTAGTTCTTGTGGTCAAAAAAATAAATTTTGAGTTCTTAGTGATTTAGAATTGCTAAATTTAACTCTATTCACTAAGTTTTTTGATTTGTCTGACTTATTTTAATTGTTTTAGAGTCTCTAATAACTTTTTTCACCATATATTAAGGGGAAATAATTTATTTTCTTATTATACTGCTATTTTTGTATAATTACTATTTTGCCCTTATTCCTTATATAATTTCCTTGGGCACTCTTTATTGGGCCTAAAGTGAGATTTTTGACCTTTTATCTTTATTCCAATAAGACTTCTACTCTTTTTCATCCTTTCCTTTATCTTTATCTTTGAGTTAATCTTTTATAATTTATGGATTGTTATAGTCTACTTTCTCTCTTTTCACTTATTTCCTATTTTCTTTTTATCTCTTTCTAAATACATATCATGTATAAAAACTATTCTTTTATATTTAATTAATAGATTAAAATTTTGAGTTCAAGTAATTTTTGGCATGTAGTGTTAACATTTTTATGATTGTGTGGTCAATAATTTAACCATTGCAAGCTTCAATTCTTTTGGAATTAAAACGAGGAGAAATACATAATATATATATATATATATATATTGGGGTGAGGATGAGGAGACCTATTATTGTTATGGAAATTCATACAATTCTCAAATCTAAATATTAAAAACAATAAATCAATTACATGATACTTTAAAACACTAAATTAAAACATTGATAAATATTACCTAATTACTCCATGCTTGTATGTGATAACTCCCTGTTATTTATGTTTGTGTATATTTTCTTTCAATAAATAGGGATTTAGCCTCTAACTATAGGGTAAATAATACTATTTACATAAAATAGACACATTTAGGATGAATAGCTCCATAATTTACTTTTACATTACAATGATAGGTTTTGTTTTAATTATCAGTATATTAAGAACTAATCATACTTTGCTCTTGCTGTAGGATGCATGTTTAAGAGAGGATTGAACTTGCTTATGTCAAAGAGGCTTCTGAGCATTGTTTCCTACTATTTTTAAAGTTCATTGCAGCTAGGCTTCATGAAGTCGCAGCTGAAAGAGAAGAAATATAAAGGCAAGCATGCAAGGCAACTTGTGCCGCGGCAAATACAATCACTCAATGGCGAAACATCACCCAGAAGTAAAACTTGTTATGGCGAGAATGTGTTGAGTCATGGTGCAAGTTGAGATAAGTTGAAGTCGTGGTGAAGAGCATGTTGAGTTGCGGCGAAACATCGCACAGAAGCAAATGTGCTGTGACGCTAAACGCATCCATTTTACATAGAAGCGAAGACTGCCGCGATGTGAATTGGCAAAGTGGTGGCCCATATTCATTCAGTACTTAGATTTGCCACTACATGACCTCTTGAGCTGCGGCACAATGCATTTTAGCTAAACACAGCATATTTCCTTGTTGAAATTTCGAGGGTTTCTTACTTCTTATGCTTTTGCTACGAGGGAAGCTGTCATTTTGAGTTATTTTGGGTTAAGTCTGAGTGTGTAAAGGTTGGGGAAAAGCTAAGGAAGACATTTTTGAAGCAAGAGATGCTAGGGATTGAGGATTGAAACAAAAAAAAGATCCATTTATGAGTTCCTTCCTTCTTTTTTCTTTTCTTTGCATTTGCTCTAATGTATCTCAGTTTTGCTTTGAATTTGTTACTGGTTTTCATGAACATGTATAATTAACTACCTAATTTAGGATTATTAAAAAATCTTATATGGATTAGTGGGTGTTCTTCACCCTGAACTTGCAATTAATGATGATTACATATTTACTCAACTCTATGCTTATTGCTCTCTGATTGCTTGGCCAATAATTGGATTGATTTGTTACTTGTGCTTGAACTTAGAAAACAAAAAATGAAGTAGAACAAGAGTTGAGTAATGTGAGTTCTTGAAACTTGTTTATAAAAGTGGATGGTTTAGTTAATGAAATAGAAATAAGGAATATTCATTAACCTCACATGTTCAAATTAGGTATTGTACTGTCCATTTGCTCTTAGTTAATTTCATAAAGAATTATAAAGTTAATCAGATAACCCTATATGAGATTTGGAAAAATACTTATAGGAACTAGTGAATCTTAGACTAAAATGTATCACTATTGAGAGCAAGGGTATTGAATGTTGAAGTAACTTGCCATGAAACACAAGAGAGATTAATAATCCTAGATGCTAATATTCATTTGGAAATTCAAATACTAACTCTAAACTTTGCATAGTAGATAATCCATAATCATTTCTTATTTATATAATCATTTTGAATTGATTCGCTTAATTTAAATTAGGGTGTGAATTTTGGTACTTGACAAGTTTTGACAACAAATCCTTAAGAGAATGATCTTTTCTTATCACTATATTGTTTTTGCGACATGTATACTTGCGTGTACGCTTTAAGTGAGCAACATTATGCTTAACTTTGATGCATGATAGGCTAGCTTTTTCTCTTTATTACCTACTACTCAATAATGATTTTCAATGGTGCATATATGTAGATTAAAGTTAGAGAGGCGACCTAACCTTCCTTAAGTAGTATCTTACTGGTCCCTCCCATTGCAAGCTTACGTAAAATCTAATAACATATCCTTTTTAACTATTAACTAGACTTAATTGAAAATGTTGTTTTAGACCAATTAATCATATGATCACATAATAAAATTTGGGCCTATAATATTTCATTGGACTATTAGCTAACTTATATTTAGAAAACAAAAATTATATAATTAGTGTGAAACCACAAATAATAATAATTCTAACAATTGTCTCTTTATCCTTATATCTATTTTCCATGGCAAAGGATATGCTCCCCATTTTCATTCTTTATAGGAGTGCGAAGACTAACCTGATGGGTTCTCTAAATATGTAAAATTTTAAAATAATATCATCTTGTAATTCATATATATCCTAAAAAAGATATATATATATATATATATGTATGTATATCAACATCTATTAGTATATATAAATTATAGAATCCTCCCAATCCTTTTTCTCATACGAGGAATTCCTACAAATTGGAAAAATTAACATCACTATAGTTAAATATTATAAGAAAAAAAATATATTCATGAGTTTTCCCTTAATTAGTAGATCAAAATTTTCAAGTTGAAACAATCTATCATATGGTATTAAAACCTCTATAATCATTGGTTATGAGTTTGACCTAAATGCCTCCTATATTCTTTTTATTGATGAACCAATTGAACTAACTACTTGGGGTGTAAGTTAAATATCTTTTTTGTGGAATGGTCCAAATAAAAAAGAGTGAGTATGCTTTACTCAAAATATAGCAACCAAAAAGGATACATCAAGAATTAAAGAATTTAAAGATTTGAAAATTTAAAAGCTTAGTCACATCAAGATAACCAATAGACTTACAAGTAAGAACATTTATTGTAGTCAATGATTTCTTTTATGTGAAATTCAATGATTTAGAATAGTATTTATTGGCTCAAGACATTTTGGTTTTCAAAATATTTCAAAACATTTGTTTGGACCCAAAAGATAGTGAAATATAGATCTCACTTAAAACTTTATTTTGACCTTTAGCCATCATTTTGATCATATCTCACAAAAGATATAAAATTTTAATATTAACCTTGTTGGGTTTGAAAATAAACTCAAAAAACTTTCAAATGAAGATATTATTAGCATTTAGAGTTAAATTTGTGCAACAGATGACTTTTCTTAACCCGAGACCTCCAAGTTGACTGATAACTCCTACAAGTTAATTAGTAGCTTTGGAATTTTAAAAGGTGTCAACTTAAGATGATGATCATATTTAAACTACAAGCCAACTAGTGCATTTCAATAGTTCACTAACAATGTTAGAAAATATTCTTTTTCAAATTTGTAATGGCTCTTTTATGGGTCTAATGGCTATGTTTTATAGGAATTAAACTTAGGTGCAGATCCTTATATCTTTGTTATTAGGTTTTTTAATTAAAATATAACAAGTGTTTGGTTCCTCAATAATAATATGATAAATATATGGTTTAGTTAAGAACTATACAATTGTCTATAAAAAAATTATACATTTGTCATAGTTTTATTAAAAAATTATATACTTATTTTATTTTAATTAAAAAATCTAATAACAAAAATATAAAAAATTGTATATAAGTTTTCTCCTTTTCATAGAACCTTATATTCATGTCTTTGCAAACATTCTTTTAAGTAGAACCAAGTGTTATAATATGATTTTTAATTTGCTCTTGAGTCTTAAAAAAGAAAAAAAGCATCAATCAATGCCTGCAAAATCTCAATCATTTGAGTTATTGAGTTTCATCTTATATATTTACTCTTTGAGAGAGTTTTTTTTCTAAAATAATCTTATTCTTCTACAATCTCAAAGATAATGTATTCCATGAGAGAAAAAACAAGAATGCTGAAAGCCCTTAGAGTGAATATTTTTTTTAAAGTGATATGTTGTATTTTAAAATAAGAAACAATTCTAGGTTGAGTTGGAAATTATAAAAGCTTGCAAGTACACATGAAATCTTTGGAATTAGTTGGAGAAATCTTAAGTAGTGGCTTAGAGAGTGGATGTAGGCTTCGATTAGAGTCGAAATAAGATAAATCTTACTCCTTACATTTAAAGTTCTTTGATTGATGCTTTGTTTTTTCTAAGATATTTTGCATATAGTAACCAATTAATATTGATAATTTATTGCTAGATACATTTTGTTATATCTATTTTAAGAAAATCAATTGTTGAGCACAATCTAAGATTTATCTAGGCACTTGAATCAAAACTCTTGCATCAAGTATTTTTATATATTGTGAAGTGCTCTACTGTAGAAATAAAAATTTTGCTCTCTATACTTCAAATACTATTGTACAATTTTTTTTTTGGTAATTATTGATATAATTGTTGTTTTGCTTTTATTCTCTTTAAAATAACCTTAATAACAAGCATTTTGAAAATAATCTGATTAAGTTTTAGAAAATCCCCAATTCACTATTCTTTGGTGGTGGTTGCTTATTTGATAGGGTTTTACGAGGGAATGGTGATGGACCATTGCCTCGCCAAATTGCTCCATTTCTATAGTCTTTATATGTTTATACATACATACATTTCATATATATATATATATATATATTGACACTAGTGTAATAATTAGCACATTTACGCCTTTCAATATTTCATTATGGGAAATGATTTTCATTGATCCAACTAATAAATTAAAAGTAGTTACTCTGTTGATTTTCCATATCAAATTTTATAAAAATTGGATAATTTTATAATTAATAATTTTTTACATTTGAAACATCTATTGTACATTAACTTTAAGATTTATTGATGGGGCATAAAAAAGCTATGGATTATTGTCAAATTTTATGAGGATGATATTCATGATATAATAACTTTTAATCTAAAAGGAGATTTTCTCTTAAAAAAAATCATTCAATGAAAAGTTATTCAATAGTGTAATAATAACTTTGATTTATTTAATCTTGTGTCGCCGTATTAAAAAAAAAAATTCCATGAGCTACAGTTACAATTTTATTAAAGACAAGGGTTCAAGTATAAAAATTAGCTTGTAAGGACCAAATGAAACCCATGACACATGAATAAACTTAATTAAAGAATACTAATATCTGATCTCACTTTCATATCAATCGTATCCTTCACTGTGGGTGTGTATCTTAATTTCTTAGTATTTTAAATATCACAAGATATTGAACTTCAATTTTATTCAAATATCAATTTTACGAGAATTTGAAGTCAATATGAAATTTACATTTACATATATATATATACACACACACTTTTTTTTTCATGTCATAATGACTCTATAGTTGAGCAGAGTTTAGGTGAGCATGGGCTTTATTCTCGTCATGCCCTTTTAAATTACTGGATGCCTGCAATGTTTATCATGGTGCGCGCAACTTTACTTCATAAGTAATTACATTAAAACTGAAAAGTTGAAGGAATAGCTATATATTAAATTAAGAAAAGAAAACAATAGAGAACCGAGAACATCCTTTCATTTTTTATTTTAGTCTACACAATGGCTACTATAAGCTTTATTTATATAGCAGAGAAAACACGATTATGAAATATATAGGTAAGATAATCCAGATACATTTAATCATTATTTTAAATTGCGATCCACATCATGTGATGTGGCTACAATATTGTGGGTGCGGTGTGGGTCGCATCTGCATCAATCATCTGCAATGCCTGTAATCCTTTTTATATTTTTTTGCAACAGTTGCAACCGCAATCGCAATGCAATGGCAATTTAAAACCATGCATTTGATCTTCTGATAGGGGTAGTCATAGAAGCGCTATAGGTGGATAGTGTTTCTTTTTCAATCATATTGAGGGATTTTAGGGAGTGGTAGAGGAGTTTTTCATGGAGGTGGGATTGGCTTGTGAATTGGCAATAGAGGTAGAATTGGCTTCTTAAATTTGGGGGAAAGGGCTAGTTTAGGGATAGGCATTTTGAAAAATGGCTTTGGCTTTAGAAATGCTTCTGTCTCAACAATAGGAATCACTGGAAGGAAGAAGGGCTTTTCTAAAATTGGAAATGGCTTAGGATTTATTCTTAACAAAAGAAATTGGCTTTGGAAATGGTTTCTTAACAAATGGGATTAGCTTTGGAAAATGTTTCTTGAATGGAGGAATTGATAATGGCTTCTCATCAACAAATGGAATTAGCTTTAGTATAGGTTAGTTAACAATCGGGAAAGGCTTCTTGATAATTGCAACTTTTGGTGGGAGGTTAAAAATTGGCTTCTTAAATAGTGGTTTTGGTGGAAGTGGCTTAACAATTGGAATAGGTTTCTTGAATATTGGCTTTGGTGGAAGTGGCTTAACAATTAGAAGTGGTTTCTTTAAAATGGCTTCTTAAATATTGGTTTTGGTGAGAGAATTCCTTTGAATTTTTCTTCTTTGTCATAACTTTCTAAGCCAACCTTTGCCAAGTCCCCATTTTCAACAGCATTTACCTCATTCCCTGTAAAAACAAATGCAGAACAAAAACGATTTCTTTTCTTAGACAATTATACGCGCTCTCCCTTTGCACTGGTGCATTTTGAATTTTATTTCTTAAAAAAATGAATTCAAGGTTATAAGAAGAGACACTATCTCACCAAGTAGGTTAGCTATCCCATTGTTGATGTCAATGGGGTAACATAGGTGAATGAAAAAGTGTGTGTATGTGCGCCTGCATATTATACATATATATATATATATATATATATATGGCTCTCTTCTATTTTAATGTAAAATTTCCTTTTAAATATATTTTTTAAAGTGTTGCCAAATAGTTAGTTTAGTGCTGGTTAAAATTTTTGACAGGCACTATGTTAGCGATATAATGAGTGTTTTCTGACCTTGATACCTTTTGTTATTTTAGTTAAAATTTAGGATAAATTACAACTTACTTAAACTATAACCTAATTATAATTTTGATAAAAGAACTTTAAGGGTAATACTTTACCCTTTACTTTTTACAAAAAGTGAAAACATAAGGAAATATTATATTTAAACAAATCTTGGTCTTCCCCATTATTGTTTAATTACAATGAGATCTAGGGATAAATGAGTTATTGATTGTAAAAATTAATTGATTTTCAAGGAAAACATTGCAATTGAAGGCAAAGTTTATTGTGTAATGCAATTTCTTCTTCTTTTTCATGTTTAGTCGATTAGAAATAATATGGCAGAAGATGTTTCAATAAACAAATTAATAAATAAAAAAATTAATTATAAAAATGAATTAATTAGGGGGCAGATTTAAATGAAGGATAAAAATTGAGATGAGTAAACACTATTTTCCTTTTTTGCTATAATTAGCTCATACTTTTCACTTTGTTTACTAACATAGATTATTTTAATTTAAGTAAAGTAATGATTTAATTTTAAAAAAATTACTCTCATTTCAATTTAGTCTTTGAAAGATTATTGTCCTTTTAATTTAGTCCTCTAAAAATAAGGTCTTTCAATTTATAATCCCTCAAACATTTTTTTAAATTAAAATGGTCCTTAAAAGAGAGTCACAAATATTCCTTAAAGGAACTATTTTGATTGGAAAAAAAAACGCTTAGCGGAATAAATTGAGAAATTCAAAAACTTTATTTTTGGAAGACCAAATTAGAGAAAAGTAATCTTTCAAGGATTACTTCATTTATTTGCTCTTTTAATTAATATCCAACTCTTTTTTAATCAGATAAAAAATGTATATATCTTTATTTCAAACATATTTATGTTAGTTCTTACCGATATTGAGAATGTAACAACCAGAAAAAGAAAAGAAGAAAAGAAAGAAGAAAGTTGAAAATTTTTGAAATCTTAAAATTTTTCTAAATCTGCTAGCTATAGCGAGAAATGGTCTAGTTATAGCGAATGTACCTGTTCGCTATAGCGAGAAATGGTTTAGCTATAGCGAATGTACCTGCTAGCTATAGCGAGAATGCTTTTAGCTATAGCGAGTATGGGCATCCCATACAAAAACCTAGGAGTGCCTCGCAATAGCGCATGCCGTAGCGAAAACAGGGGTCTGGGATTGATATGTGCTCGCTGTAGCGAAGGTTAATTTTCGCTATAGCGAGGGCTAATCTGGAAACGCATAAAAAAAGAGAAATTGACTTCTTAAAGAGTCCAAATTCATCCTTTCTCTTTTAACTGACCTAAGCTTCGATCAAAAGAGAGAAAAAAGCTGTGGAGAGAGAGAGAGAGACCAAGAGAAGAAAGGAAAAACAAAGAAAAGGTAAGCAAGCTTGAGATTTCCTTATCTTTTTTTCTTAGCATGTTATTCTTCTCTCTTTGCCCTCTCTTTCTATGATTTTGGTTGTGGAATTAGTTAGGTTTTAGGCTTGGGTCAGAAGAGGGGAAGTGGAAAACTACTCTTGAAGAAGGCTAGAACTCATGTATCTTCACTTCTTCTTCTTTGCTTTCCTTGAGTAGCTTGAGAAAGAAGAAGAGTTGGTGAAATTCTCGAGAGAGAGAACCCTTAGGAACCCCCTAGCTTTGTGAATAATTGTTGAGTTATGAGAGAGTAATTCTATGTTCTTTGTTGCGTCTAAGCTCCAAAGAAGCAACTCCATCTAGTTGTGATTGTGAGATTAAGAAGGGAGAAGAGAAATTGAAAGGGAAGGCTTGTATTGGCTTATCAGGTAGCTCTCTACTCTTTCTTGTTGCATTCTTGGATGTATATAGTTATTGTATACTTGTGTATATGCTTGTTGTGTGAGACATGCCATATGTTATTGCCTTGATGCATTGGTACTAATATGCTTATGTGTTGGATTGTGAAAATTACTCAGGTAAGGTAGTGCCAAAAGTCCTTTATAATAGGTGAGGTAGAGCCAAAAGTTCCTGAGGATGGGTGAGACAAGGCCAAAAGTCTCATAACTGAGTGAGGCCAAATCAAAAGTCCCTAAACTAAGGGTGAGGCCATCCAAAAGTCCTAAAATTGGGTGAGGCTAGACCAAAAGTCCCTAGAGCTTATCCTTGGCATTGATATGATATCATGGCATGAAAATTATGTATTGTGTAATTGTGAATGGTTTGCATGTTTTGACCTATTTATTTATCTTAATTACTTCTTTGAATGAGTGTATGAGCTATTAAGATTCTATGAATCTCACCCCCTTCCCTCTCCCATCTTAACATGTTAGGTAGAGCTCAAGGCGATTAAAATGCACACGAAGGAGCCTAGTTGAGCATGATTAGGGAGTTGTATAGTTATTTTGGTTCTTTTGATGTAAAGAGGTGCCTAAATGAATGTGCACCTATTATTTTTGAGATGTAAATACTTGAGCAAGTGTAAAACTATGTATGAATGATGTATGAACCATGTATAAAGCCAAAGTAATGAAATGATGAGATTTGGTTTCTTTGTGGCTCATCTACAGTAGTGTATTTTTGCTCATAGCATAGTGAGTTTGAGATGTGTGATGATTTGGACCACTTGGGTATTCCATATAGATTATGTTTATGCTTTAAAATTTGCCCAAGAGGTGTTAGAGCATATATGAGGTCATTTAGTCCCATTTTGAACCCTTTAGGGTGTCAAAATCATTAAATTTGTGAGTTACATCAAGATATGACTAAATGAGCTCTTCTTGATATGAAATTTGGCATGCCTCTAGAGCTTGTTGAGAGTTTCTTGGGAAGCTAAAGTGGGTAATATTTGGAGGTCTAGGAAATATTTGGCAAATTGTTGAAGTTGGAGAATTTTCTGATTTTGGTTATTGTACTGTGCAACTAGGTTCGAAAATGAATCTATGTCATTCATGGACCAAATGATGGCCAATTGTCATGAAATTTTATGGGCATAAATTAGACATCCACAATGACCTATACCAATTGGAACCACCTCAATCGGAGGTCAGTAGAGAGAGAACTAACCTTCTGAAGTTTTGTGTCAGCATCAGGGAAGCCATCCGATCTATGTTACTGTTCCATCAGTTTTCAAGGTCTACTGGCTGCTAAACTGATCGAAACTTATTTTTTTCCTCTAGTTAACATCTGTAGCTTTTCAAATTAGTATAGTTTTCCCTGATTGGATTTTTTTGGAATTAGTTATGAATTTTTGAAGTTCATGATAGCAAGCTACACCAGTACCAGGGACAACCAGACCTCTATCTCGTTTTTGATGTCAAACATGGTCCAAACGCTGAGATTGTGGTTGGACATTATTTTTAGTGTAAAGTTAACACTTAGAGTTTCCCAGAAAGCTATGGTTTTCTTGATTCCCATTTTTTTATAATTAGTTATGATTTTCCAAAATTGGAGCCAAAAATCTGACTTTTGGGCCCATGTGAGAAATTGCATTTTCTTGGTTTTTGGCTCCATATCCGTGGTTTATGCTTGTTTTATGCTATATATGAGTTGTATAAATGGAGTTTGAGTAGAAAATGTAATTGATGGGTTCACGGGACCCACGAGACAAAATATGAGCGTTTAAACCCTATTTTGTAGTATGAAAATGCCACGGTTTGTACTTGTTTTTTGGAAATCATATGGAATCGAGCCAAGAGGGAGATTCATTGAGGTTAAGATATTATGGTGTTACAGAGAAAATGCAATTTTCATGTTATTATATAAGCAATTTTAATGAAAAATAAAAGTCATTTAATTTGAAATATAACTGAAGAAAGAAAAAAGTCTAATTTTACATAGTTTGGGGAAGAATTTAATAATATTATAATCTATGTCAATATTGTTTATTAATCTTGTTTATCCAATAAGATTTCAATTTTTACGATAGCTTTTTATATTTTAAGTTCTTATTATTAAGTGCACGATTGGGTTTTACTCTATGAACCTGTGAAATTTCTTAAACATAACAATTAATATAATACCATCTATAGCTGTCATCCTAAGTCGCTAGCTGTATCAAATTAATTAATTGTCATAATGGTTACTTTTATGATCAAAATAAATATAATTACATCTATTTTAACAAAAATAAAAATATAGTTCTATTTATTACTTATATAATATAAAAATTATTAAAAATGTATTTGATCAATATAAAATAACCATTTTTTAAATTTAGAATAAATTAGATTTTAAATTTCCAACCAAAAATAAATGACATTAAAAATAAAAGTTTAAGAAATATATTTTTTTAATAAGTTACATTTTTAATAAAAATTAATATTATTCTTGAAAATATTTTGGTCATTGATAAGTCCCTAAATTGTCATAGTTTTTTTAATATTTTATGGGACTTATCATATGAATATTGATTTTATTTTATATTTTTAATATATAAAATTAATAAAATTTAGTTAAGCTAATATTTAGTAAATTTTGGTTTTATTCTTTAATTTTGAATTAATTTTTTATATTTTTGTATTACTTAAGTATGAATTATATTTTGTGTTTTTATCTAAATTTTTAGGTTGTTAATTTGTTTAATATTTGTTAGTAGATTATAAATAGTAATTAAATGAATTTGATATTTTTGTAGGCTTAAAATTACAAAGAAACAAATTTAGAAGTCTTGGAATACAAAGCAACAAAAGTTAAAAAGATTTGTTGAGAGAGGATTGGGCAAAAAAAAAAAAAAAAAAGAAAAGAAAAAGGAGAAAAAAATGGCCGTCAAAATCGCTGCTAAAGAAAATGCAGCACCACAGTGAAAAATTTAAGCGCTACAGCACAAAAAGAAATAGAAGCAAAATGAATCATGACATAAAATTTCATGTCGCGGCGCTTTTCACCGCTATAGTAAAAAATCCTTTTGCAGCGCCGTCATGGCACAATTTGGGCAAAATGCAAAACGTACTATTTTTAGTTGCAATTTTTTAAGGTTTTAAAGGGTTTTCAGCATTTCTTTGAGAGAGGCAGCGCCATTTTAAAGGATTTAGGAAAGAAAAAGAAAGGTTTGGAGCTTCATTTGCCATGACAGATATTTGGGTTTAAGGAAGATTCACTGATTAAATTAGTTTTTCTTTTCTTTCCTTGCTTTTTCTTGTATTTCATTGCCCATTTAGTTTATGCTCCATTCTTAATGTTGCTATTTCTTATAATTATGAGCTAAACTTGTTGATTTAGAATTATGATAAATTCTAACTTGTAATATGTTGTAATTACTTTATTTATTTGCAATTAATGGTATGATTTAATTATTTAATCCTTGTGCTTCATGCTTCTAAGTGTGTGAAAATCATTAGATGATTTAGGTAATTTAATTGAACTTGGAAAAAGAAATTTTAGGACTTAACCATAGATTAGATAGTGTGGGTTTATGAAATTTGCAATGTTAAGTAGATTAATTAGCTTGTAAGATAGGAATATACCTACCGGCCTCATATAGTCATATTAGGACCAATTCTTAATTAAGCCTATAAATTAATTACATAAGAAATTATGAATTGGTTAGGGGAATGCTTATAAGTAATTTGGAAGATATTTATAGGTAAATTAGAATCTTAGGCTATTAATGACATTAAGAATAAGATGAGGACAAGTAATTAGTTAGTATGAAATGTTAGGAAAAGTTATAATCCTAAATCATTTTTCTTTCTAATTTTGTTTAGAATGGTGTCTCTCATTTTTTTATTTTTAGTTTAGTTTAATTTCATATTACCTTTCATTGTTGGCTTGATTTAAATTAAATGGCACAATTTTAGTACTTAAAAATTATTATAGCAAAAATTTTCGTGGGAATGATATTCTATTTATCACTTTATTACTGTTGCAATATGTATACTTGCGTATATGCTTTAAAAAAGAAAGCAACAAGTTTTTGGTGTCGTTATTGGGGATTTGTTCACTAAGTCTTTGCTAATATTAATACCAAACTCAACCTTTGTTCATTGTGTTTTTATTGTTTTTGTTTTAACTCTTTTGTTTTGTGTTTTATTTTTGTGTTGGAGTTTTTGATATTTGTATTCAGTTTTTGTTTTTAATTATGGATTACCCTTGGATAACAAATAGGGCAACTAGTGAGTATAAATTTGATATTATGACCAAATTGATAGCTCAAATGGCAGAATTTGATAGGAGGTTTGATAACTCTAATTTGAACACTAGTTATATTGCTCATGTTAGTGAGTCTCAATGCTTATACATGATTTATGATGATTATGGGGAAGGTCACTATAGAGAACAGTGCTTATATTTTGTAGAAAATGCATAGATGGAGGATGATTTCAATAGGAATCCAAATAATTTTTGTGATAACATATATATTCCTAGTTGGAATTATGAATAAAATTATTTTTGGAATCATAGTCAAGTTTCTTTATCATATGCAATCTACCCTTCCTAACCTTCTAATTACCAATTACAAGATGACATTTTTGTTCAAGGGCATAATTCTAATTTAAAAGAAATGATTAAGTACTATTGGGCAAGCAAAATGCCCATATGGCTAGGCAAGATGTCTACCTAGCCAAGTAAGATGACACAATTAGAAACTTGAAAATTCAAATAACCAAACTAGCAAATGTCATCTATAACAGTACATAAGAGAGTACTTTAAGTGATGTGGTAACTACTTCTCAAATAGAAGATGAAGAAAATTATAATGGAATTAATTTGAGGAGAGAAGAAGAGTTACTAGAGGGTTATGTGCAATTTGAGGGGAATTATGAGCAAAGAGTGGAAGAAGGGAAGAATATTGTGGGGCTAGAAGACCAAGAGGCAACCTTCCAATTGGCCATGGTAGAAGATCCTTTTGATGAATTAGAAAAATGTTGCAATGAGAAGGAAGTAGAAAATGTAATTTTAGGTAATCTCTTGATAAGTCCTCCACTGAAGTCCTTGGTTCTTACTAAAGAGAGCTAAGAAGATTTTATAGGGTGTCTGAAGTATTTGGAAGTTCTAAAAACTATCTAAGAAAAATTAAATTTTAAACTTCTTATTATGTAAGCCAAAGCATGTTTTCCTATGAAACCATTGGGTGAGGAATTACATGTTATCAAATGGAAAGAACATCCACTTCTACAAAAGCCTACTTACCTAAGAAAGAAACGGAGCAAGGCGATTATAGTTTTTGACACCTATGATTAGGTTTTAATATAAAGTCAGGTTGAAAACTATAAAACAAGTACTTCTTGGGGGACAACCCATGCATAACTAAATAATATATACATATAAGAGTAAAAAAAAAAAAAATTATTTTTGTTGTTTTTCTAACCCCTGACTTTCTTTCTTTTAGAGCTGACTGGCATTGAATCCTTAAGATTGTTGTTGGTTGAAGTTAGGAAAAAGAGCTGAGTAATTGAAGCATGCAATTCAGGGAGTGATTTCAAATCAATTTTGTATTCCTTTTATTGGGTTTATAATTGTGTTTTGTGTGCTTATAGGTTGAATATTATTCCTTTTGTATGCTCTTCTTTCTAAATATTTTTTCCTTCTGCTATTGTGAATGAGTATGATTGTTATGGCATGACTTGAAAAATATATAGGGATCAATCAACTTTAAATTTTGTTATAAATTTCATTTGGTATATTTGTTTGAATTTCTTGTCGTAGGTATAAAAATTTTAGAACCAATTGAATTCATTTACTATATAAATTTCACATGTTTTTAGTTAGTGTTCTATGTTGTTGTATATGTTTGTGACTTGATTTTATAGATTTACTGGGAACACATCTGATTGAAATTTTGCATGAAATTTTTATCAAAATTTTCCTTTGCTCGTCTGGTTTCTAGGAAAATTTGGTTCATATGATTTGGAGTTCAGATGAGTTATTTATTTGCATTTGAATACACACTATTCTATTTTGACAAGTTACTGGAATTTGTTGCATGCTATGTTACTTGCTAAATTTTATGAGACTTATTATGTGGCTGTCAACATGTAAATTTAGCTTGATCATATTTATTAGTGTGTTAAGATGTTCTCCAAATTTTTTTCATGAGGTTAGTTGGACATTTTTTGGGTGAATTCCACCATAATATCATTATGACTCTTTTTTTAACAAAAATTTGCACTTGACTTGTTTAATAAATTTTGGTGCTATGCTAGTTGAGTTGTACAATTTTAATTTTGGTTATATTATCAGGTTGAGATTAAGAGAATCATTCCATAAGGAATTACTTTATTGTTATTGCTCTTTAGTTTGGAGAATCTTGAAGTGAACAAAGAGCAAAACATGTCAAGGGAGTTTTCTTGATCCCTTACTACTCTTATATGTTATGTCATGTTTTGAATATTGAGGACAATGTTTATTTTAAGTTTGGGGGGTAGGGAATCCAAATTGGAAATGTGAATTCTGTTACTTTTAATTATTTATATTTTTATGCAAAATTTTATTGAAAAACTTCCTATTTTTCAAAACTTGTGAGCTTAAGTTTTGCCTACCTATCTTATATTTATTTTTTTAGTTGATGTCAGATCCTATTGAGAAACTTCATTTCCTGATATTGTATAAATGATAGAAATGTCTATTAATGCAATTTGTGGATGAGATTGATTGTTAATAGCAATATTTTTTCACACATTAACCCTTTTTTTTGTGCACTTACACCATGCTTAAAACAATTGTTAGTTTTAAGTAATGTATATTGTAACGCCTTAATCTACTACCGCTATCTAGCCTTTCACATAGGCTAGGTTCCATATAATTTCCAAAGAACCACTACCATTCCGTGGCATTTTCATGCTATGAAACGGGATTTCAAACACTCATCTTCTGCCCCGTGGGTCTTGTAAACCCATCATTCGCTTTCTCTACTCACACTCCATTTATACAACTCGTACATAGCATAAAACAAGCTATAAGCCATGGGTATGGAGCCAAAAACCAAAAAAATGCATTTTCTCACTTGGGCTCGAAAATCATATTTTGGCTCTAAGTTTGGAAAATCATAAGTAATTATAGAAAAATGGGAATCTAGCAAAACATAGCTCTCTGGAAATCTCTAAGTGTTAACTTTACACTAAAAATAATTCCCAATCATAATCTCAGCGTTTGGACACTGTTTGACATCGAAAATGGGAAGGAGGTCCGGCTGTCACTGTTTCTGGTGCAGCTTACTATCATTACTTTCAAAAATTCATAACTAAATCCACAAAAATCCAATCTGGGAAATCTATACCAATTTAGAAAGCTACAGATGTCTACTAGAGGAAAAAAATAAGTCCAGATCAGTTCAATAGCCATTAGATTCTGAAAACTGATGAAACAGTGATGGAAGTCGAATGAGCTCCCTGATGCTGATATAGAACTTCAGAAGGTTCAATCTCTCTCTACAGACCTTTGATTTGGGTGATTCTAGTTGGTACAGGTCACTGTAGTTGCCTAGTTTGTGTGTATACAATTTCATGACATTTGGCTACCGTTTGGTCTATGTATGACATGGATTTCATTTCTGACCTATAAGAACAGTACATGACCAAACTACCAAATTTTCTCAATTTCAACAATTCACCAAATATTCTCCAGACCTCCGAATGTTACCCACTCTATCTTCTCAAGAAGCTCTCTACAAACTCTAGAGGTATGCCAAATTTCATGGCAAGAGGAGCTCATCCAGTCATACTTTGATAGAGCTCTCAAAAATACTGATTTTGGCACCCAAAAGGTTCAAAATAGGTCCAAATGGCCTCTCACACATTCTTACTCCTCATGGACAAGTTTGAAAGCATAAAACTAGGATATATAACAAGTTCATGTGGTCTAAATCAATATACATTCCAAACTCGCTATGCTACGGCCAAAAATGCACTATCACATACATTCAATAAAATGGGCAAAACCTACATTTGTATTACTTTAGCTATCAACATAGTTTATACATCATCTTTTCATACATTTACACTTGTTACAACCTTTACATCTCAAAAATAGTGGGTGCATATTCATTTGGCACCACTTTACAACAAAATAACCAAAATAAAGTTATAATCTAGCTAAGCATGCTCCTAGGCTCCTTGGTGTGTACTTGCTTCTCCTTGAGCTCCACCTAGCATGTTAGGTTAGGAGGGGAAGGGGTGAGATTCAGGGAATCTTAGTAGCTCATGCACTCAATCAAGTAAACAATCAAGGCATATAACAAGTCAAAGCATGTGAATAAGCATTTAGCCATTCTCAAACATCCAACACACATTGTACATGCTATGGAAGTCACACCAATGCCAAAAATGGGCTCCAGGGACTTTTGGTCTAGCCTCACCCGAGTTTAGGGACTTTTGGATGGCCTCACCCGAGTTTAGGAACTTTTGACTTGGCCTCACTCGGTTGAGACTTTTGGCCTTGTCTCACCCATTCTCAAGGGATTTTCGGCTTCACCTCACCCATCTCAAGAGACTTTCGACACTACCTCACCCGAGCAATTCTCACAATTCATCACACAAGCATATTGGCATCAATACATCAAAGCAATAGCATATGGCATATTTCACACAATAAGCATATACATAAACATACAATGACTATTACATCTAAGAATGCAACAAGAAAGAGTGGAAAGAGAACTACCTTATAAACCAAAGCCAACACTAGCTTTTCCTTTCAATTTCTCCTCTCCCTTCTTAGGTTCACACTCACACCTTGATGGAGGTGCTTCACTTGAGCCTAGACACACAAAAGTATGCAATTACACTCTTATAATGTAATCTTCAGAGCAACTCTCCTAACATACCAGAACCTAGAGGTTCTCTCTCTCTCTCTAGAATGCCATCAACTCTTCCTCTCTCTCAAGCTCTTAAGGTAGTGGAAACAACATTTTCAATGAAAACACAGAGATTCAAGGGTGTTTTCCACTTTCCCTCTTCTAACCCATGCCCAAAATCCAACCATTTTCACAAACAAAGCCGTAGGAAGAGAAGGCAAAGAGAGGATATCAGAATTCTAAGAAGAAATGGGAGGAACTTGCTTACCTTTCCCTTGCTCTTCCTCCTTCTCTTGGTTTCCCTCACTCTCCACGCCTTTTTCTCTCCTTGGGTCGAAGTCTAGGGTAAAAATGAGGGAAGGAATGAGTTGGAGCATTTAATGAAGTCATTTTCTCGCTCTTTACTCTCTTCTGGACTGATCTTCGCTACGACGAAAATTAACCTTCGCTACAGCGAGCTCGTGTTATTTGGCTCCGCTATGGCGAGGCTTAACCTTCGCTACGGCGAGTACGTATCAGTTCCTTCGCTATGGCGAGATTTAACCTTCGCTATGGTGAACTTGCGCCAGTTCTAGACCTCACTCTCGTTATGGCGTACGCTACAGCGAGCAACCCCCTGGTTTCTGTATGGGCTGCTGCCCGCACTCGCTATAGCTAGAATCACTTTCGCCATGGCGAGAAGGCACTCTCGCGACAGCGAGATCATTTCTCGCTATTGCGAGAAGACTTAGCAAGAATTCTGGATTTGAAAATCTCCAGCTTTCTACTTTCTTTTCTTTTCCTTTCCTTTTCTTTTTCCCGGTTGTTACATATATTGGTTAGACTATATGATTAATCTTAAACTTAAGACTTTAGAACATGGTTCATAGTCTCTTGTGGAGAAATCTTAGGTTTTGTATAATCTATCAAAGTGATTTAGGCATTCACTGGTTATGTTTGAGACTTTAAGCCTACTTTTTTTTAAAGTATATCACTAATACCTTATTGAGTTTTAAGTGAAATATGCATATAATTGCATGAAATTTTTTTAAAAAATCACATTAATGACCTTTAGCCCAAAAAATAATGTTTTTACCTTTTTCAAGAGGATAATTAACATTTGATATTATGTGAACAAGAAGCTTTAGGGGTGAAATAAGATATAATATGGGTTTGATGTGAATAATTGTTGTTTTCTCGTAAGAGACATGCAAATTAGAAGTGTGAAAACAATGATTGTATGGTTCTTCGTTTCTTGAGAGACATGAAAAATATGATGATTAGAGAGATGAACTAAAAAGAAAGAAAGAAAAAAGTGGTCAAAGAATTAACCCAAAGAAAAATTTGGATGAATCAAAATGAGTTAAATTTGGGGGTGTAAAAGTGAAAAGAAAAAAAAAAAGAAGAAAAGAAAATGAGGTGAAATATAAAAAAGAAAAAGAAAGGAAAATAAGAGAAAGAGAGAGAATTTTATCTTTTATTATTGTGCTTAATGGTTATTCTTTTGAATCTTATTCATAAATTTTTCATTGATAATTTTTTTTTATAATAGCTATGACCATAAGCCCCATTACAATTTTAAAAGACCTATTGATTAATGGGTTGTGCAATGACCTAAATTAGTGAAGAGAGGATAGATGAGCAAATGTATGAAGCTTTTAAGGGAAAAGTTTATCATGTAGTTTGATTTACATAAATTATTCTAAGGCTTACAATTAGACTTTAGCATAGTTCTTCACACATACACATCATGGATTTGGAAAATTTTTCATTAACTCTTGAATTCTAAAGCTTGTATGTATTACTTTCTTTTTTTGTTAATTATACTTCTTAATGCATTTGTTGAAGGCATCTATCTATCATTACTAGATATAAAAGTTTGAGTAGGTAGGAATTTTGTTGTTTAATATAGCTTTACTTGGAGACAAGTAAAGAGGTAAATTTGGGGATGTGATAAATCTTTAAATTGTTATGGTTTTCTTAATATTTCATGGGACTTATTATATGAATATTGATTTTATTTTATATTTTTAATATATAAAATTAATAAAATTTAGTTAATTTAATATTTAGTAAGTTTTGGTTTTATTTCTTTAATTTTTAGTTAAATTTTTGTACTTTTGTATTACTTAAGTATAAATTTTGTTTTGTGTTTTTATCTAAATTTTTAGGTTGTTAATTTGTTTAACATTTGTTAGTAGATTATAAAAGTAATTAGATGAATTTTATATTTTTATAGGCTTAAAATTCCCAAAAAAAAAAGTTTAGAAGTCTTGGAATACAAAGCTATAAGAGTTGAGCAGATTTGTTCAAAGAGAATTGAAAAAAAAAAGAGAAAAAAAAGAAGAAAAGAAAAAGGACAAAGAGATGGCACTTAAAATTATTGCTAAAGAAAATGTAGGGCTGTGTCAACAAATTTAAGCACTGCGAAGCGCAGAGAAATAAAAACAAAATGAATTGTGGTGTAAAATTTTGCATTGCAGCGCTTTTGATTGTTACAGTAAAAAATTCATTTGCAGCACTGCCACAATGCAGTTTAGGAAAAATGGAAAATGCACCATTTTTAGCCGCATTTTTTAGGGTTTTAAAAGGTTTTCAGTACTTCTTCAAGAGAGGCTGCCATTTTGAAGGTTTTGGGGAAGAGAAAGAAGGATTTGGAGTTTCATTTGCCATGGGAGATGCTTAGGTTTAAGGAAGATTGACCGATTAAATCAGTTTTTCTCTTCTTCCTTTATTTTTTTATTTTTATATTTCATTGCTCATTTGGTTCATGCTTTGTTCTTAATGTTACTATTTCTTGTAATTATGAGCTAAACTTTGTTGATTTGAGATTGTGATAAACTCTAGGTTGTAATATATTGCAATTACTTTATTTATTTATAATTAATGGTATGATTTAATTATTCAATTATTGAGTTTCATGCTTTTAAGTGTGTGAAAACTATTAGATGATTTAGGCAATCTAAATGAATTTGGAAAAGAGATTTTAGGACTTGACCATGGATTGGGTAGTGTGGGTTCATGAAATTTACAATATTAAATGGATTGATTCATTTGTAGGATATGAATATATTTACTGGCCTCATATAGCCATATTAAGACTTATTCTTAGTTAAGCTTTTAAATTAATTGTATAAAGAATTATGAATTAGTTAGAGAAATGCTTATATGTAATTTAGAAGATGCTTATAAGTAAATTAGAGTCCTAGACTATTAATGACATTAAGAGCAAGATGATGATAAGTAATTAGTTCATATGAAATATTTGGGAAAGTCATAATTCCAAATTATTTTTCTTTCTAATTTTATTTAGAATGGTGTCTTTTATTTTTTTTTTATTTTTATGTCTTTAGTTTAGTTTAATTTCATATTGCTTTTTATTGTTAGCTTGATTTAAATTAAGGAGCACAATTTTAATACTTAGCAATTATCTTAATGACAAATCTTTGTGAAAGTGATACTTTATTTATCACTTTATTACTACTGCAATACATATACTTGCATATATGCTTTCAAAAAGAAAGCAACAGTCATCTTTTAATTTTAAGAGAGTTTAGTATATGTTTAATAATAAAAGGAAAGACTTTGTGGTTTAAATATCTTTTAAAAAAAGTAGAATAATTTAACGTAAACTATTCTTAAATCTTTATTAATCAATTTAAACTTTATAAATTGAAATGGTCATTGATACTAAAATTTGTATAATCAAATAGTTAAAAAATCAATATTGATGTCTTTCATCTCTTAATTAAAATTAAATTTGTTAACAACTTAATATGTACTTATACTCAAAATCCAATAATCTTTTATATTAGCTGATCAAATAGAGTGTTAGAAGTTATAAAATTATTTATAGTATTCTAGACTTTTTCTTAACAACTTATATTATTAAGTTGAAACTGTTCATTATAGATACCTAAATGTAGGATACGAGAATGGCTCAAAATGGAAAAAGGGTATGACCAACTTTTTAAATAAAGCTTTAGCACTCTGTAACACTGCACTAGCAGCACTGCCAACACACGCATGGAGAAGGCACTGATCCATTAATCCATGTGTGTGTGTGTGTGTGTGTGTGTATGTGTATGTGTATGTTTTACCACAAACCAATATTTCTCTTTTTTGTTTACATAGTTTGACATTTCCTTTTTACTTTTGGATATTAAATCAGTTAGGAAAATTGACTTTTAGGGCAATAGTAAAGGTTCAAAAGGAATACATAAATTTGCAGAGTCAAATATGTTTTGATAACTTCCGGCATCTTCCCTCAAAAAGGTCCACATAAATTTGGTCTGTTATTATTTTCTGGCCTTTTCTATTATGATGTCTAATAATAAAGAAAAAGTAGTAGACCCAATTACCTCCCAAATTATTCACAATAACATGCACTTTTCTATTTTACATAGCAAAAACAAAAAAAAAAAGTCATTCTGTTGTAATTCAATGTTTATAAAATAGTTCACGTAATTACGATAATGGGGTTACAAATGTAAAAGTAAAATCAAATAGTGTAAATTAAAAGTTTTTTAATGCTACATTTACTGTTATAAGCGTTTTTATCATTTTAATTGGAAGAAATTACACTTATTCACCTTAATCTTTTTTCTCAATTATAATTTTTTTTCTAATCAATAAGTATTTCATAATTGATTCCTAATTTATTTGTCCATATTGCAAAAATTCCTCATGCATCTAAATTGGACATTATTTTTGACTGACTTAATGCCACTTGAGTGATTACATGTGGAAAATTACACTCACCCACGTACCCTGATCTTTCCCCCTAATCAATTAATTGCAAAAATTGATCAATTAGAGAGTGAGTGTGGATAAGTGCATTTTCCTATTATTGTTAGGTCAGTTGAGGTTACATGATCTGATTTAGAATGCAGAGGATGTTGCAATGGCGCATATTAATTAGGAGATCAATATAAAAATTAATTGATTAAATTGCAATTGTGAAGTGACGAGGGTGGGTAAGTGTAAATTTCTTTTTTTTTAACAATAATGAGTAAATGTAATGTTCAGTTAATATATACGCAATTTTGGATAAAAGAAAATAAGTCATTTGTTTACCTAAATATTTAAACACACTAGAAATGCAAAGGAGAGGGAATAACTATGTAAAAATTAAGAAAACAAAACAATAGAGAACCAAGAACATCCTTTCACTAGTGGATTTTAGATTACACAAAAGCTGCAGCTTTATTTATAGCAACAATCAACATGATTCAAATACAATACACAGTACAAGATATGGATATAACATATATGCAAATTCAGATGTAATTGATCTTAAGATGGTGCCAGAGGAGAGCTTATATATATGTGTGTGTATATATATATAAGAGATGCATAATTTTTTTGCAATCATATTGGTTTTCATTTAAGGAAAGAAAGAAGAATTTTAATTTCATGGAGGTGGGATTGGCTTGTGAATTGGCAACGGTGGTTGAAGCGGCTTCTTAAATTTCGGGGGAAGGGGTAGTTTAGGGATAGGCTTCTCAAAAATTGGTTTTGGCTTTAGGAATTCTTCTGTCTCAACAGTAGTCACTGGAGGGAAGAAGGGCTTTTTAGAGATTGGAAAAGGCTTCTTAACAAATGGAATTGGCTTTGGAACAGGCTCAGGAAATGGCTTCTTTACAAATGGAATTGGCTTTGGAAGAGGCTCAGGAAATGGCTCCTTAACTAATGGAATTGGCTTTGGAATAAAAGGCTTAGGAAATGGTTTCTTCACAAATGGAATTGGCTTTGGAAAAGGTTTCTTCAATGGAGGAATTGGCAATGGCTTCTCATCATCAATTGGAATTGGCTTTGGAATAGGTTCCTTAACAATTGGGAATGGCTTCTTGATAAGTGGAACTTTTGGTGGGAGCTTAAAAAATGGCTTCTTAAAAAGTGGTTTTGGTGGAAGTGGCTTAACAATTGGAATGGGTTTCTTGAAAAATGGCTTCTTGAAAATTGGTTTCGGGGGGAGAAATTCTTTGAACTTTTCTTCTTCATCATGATTTTCTAAGCCTACCTTTTCCAAGTCCCCATTGCCAGCAGTGTTTACCTCATTCCCTGCAAATTACAAATGCGGATGATCATAGCCTTTTCTAATAATAATCTTAATAATAAATATGTGATGCTGTTAACAAATTGTCTTCATAACATCTACATGGGCATCAGTTCAAGAGACTAATAAGTAACCATAAGCAGTAGTTTTGGTTGCACTGACAAACTGGAAACGATTTATTTGAGATTTAGTTACTTAGTTTCTTATATGTGATCTGTTTGAACGTCTTGTAAAATGTTTTTGTTTGTTCAAAAATTACTTTTTCAATTACTATTCTTTTTAAAGTGCTGCTACCCCAAAAAAAAAAAAAAAATAGTTTAATTTTTTAACAAAATATTTTTATAAATAATATCATTAACGGATTAGATAATAATTTTATTTAATTATTTGATCAGTGAGAATATATTTGTCAAAAAAGTATTAATTTCTGTTTTTTATTTTGCTTTATAAGAAAATTTTGAATTCTTTGCTGCTTTCTCACAATATAAGATAGACTTCAATGCTATTTAAAAGTAGCTTTTTGTGTTATCCATACACCAACCAAAAATAAAAAAAACTGAAAAAATTAAGTAAAACAAAATTCTCTTCGGCTGGTGCTGACACTTTTTTACATCAACTTAAGGTTTATATATAGTACTCATGAGGCTAGTTCACGTGATCAGGCAAGTAAAAATCAAATAAAAGATTACAAATTCAATTCTTCTCTTGTGCAGGAGGAAAAGAAAGTTTATATATAGTGTCAGAAAAGAACCACCAACCTGGCAAGGCTTCAGTTGTTGTTGCTGCTGACGAATAAGCATAACAGAAGCTCACGACAAGAAAGAAGGGCAACCAGAAGCGCACAAGTGCGCATTGCAAGGGGGAACTCTTCCTCATTGAGAAATCACTTATAATGCCACACAGTACTATAATTAAGGTATGGTAAAAAATGCCGAAGAAGGCTTGAGTTGTTCTGTATGGTCCCATAAGCCTTGTGCTATATATATAGTTAGTTAGCTAGCTTTGGAAATAACACTACGTTGATTTGAGTTTGCTTATCTGCTTTTATTTTTATTGAATAGTCTGAAGTTGTAGGTTTAAGGATTATTTGTTAGTTGAGAGTGCGATTATAAATGTCAATCGTAGTATTAGCACCGACTTTAGCGTTGATGAGATGCCAATTTTCCCCATTAAATGAGCTAAAGTTCATACATTAGTGGGGAAAAGAACCTGGACCGAACCCATGGATGGTTCATCCCAAAAAAAGGCACCGGAAGCGTAACAAATGGTATGTGCATCGCTAGATTCTTTTGCGTTGTTTGGCATATTAGTTGTTTGAAGGAATAGAGAAACTAGTTTGTTTATAATTTTACATTTGCATCAGAACTTAAATTGGAGGAGCGATATAATGTAACTATGTATGTGAGATTGCCAATTTAGCCCTCAACAACAGGTTAATTAATGCAGAAGCCTTGAGGCATGTTTTGGATTTAATAGTTGAACATGATATGAATTAAAATGTTGGAAGGGAGACATATGTAATTGTAATAACCCAAGTCTTTAACTTCAGTTATTTCCATCTAATTATAAGAATTTACTAAGAAAAATATGAAATTGAAACTCAATTAATATAAAAAAATGTAACCAGTAAAAAATAATGTCTAACTAATTTTTAAAAATATTTTTTGTAGTTAAAAGATTTTTTGGGGAGCTATTTTGATATCTATATTTTATTCAATTGAACTTTCTTGTCTTTCAAGATTTTAATGTAATATACTCTTAATGGGCATAATTATTAAGGGGACTTTTCTTCACTCTCTTTGCATAAAATAATTACTCCTTTATCTCATTCTGAACTCAAAAAATAAAAAAAAAGGTTACTAACTCCAATTTTCTTCCCTTCATTTTTAATCTTTTTCTTTTTATTTTCCCCTTTTTCTTCTTTCTTTTCTTCTTTCATTTTCCTTCCTTCTTCTCCAAGCAACATGACTTGTCCACCACAAAGCCTTGTCCATCCTTTTCTATCCATTTTGCATCACCCTCCCATGTTGGCAATCATTGTTATTGTGGCCTCACTGTCAGCCAACTATAGGCATGTTCCTCTTTTGGATTCTCACACATTAGATGCTCATGAAGGGAGCTTGGAAGCATCATTTCAAGCTACATCACAACTCACCATCTCCTCCTTGCCATGCGCTATCATTGCGGTGTCGTGGTTCATTGGAAACCAAGCTTTGAAGCTTCCTCCTACCCTTCAACTTCTCTACACATGGGTGAGCTTTTCAAAGGGGGATTTTGGCTTTCAATCTTTATGAGTGTGAAATCTACACCTCTTTGTTGCAATTTACAACTTCCTAAAGTGATTTCTAAACTCAATCTTTGGTTTGAAATCCAACAAGATAAACTTAGAATATTGGCATTGTAATAGGAGTAGTGAATAAAAGATAGAATTGGGGTTTTTGATATTAGATAGTGAATTTACCTAAATTGAGAATATTGATTGTCTTGAGTTGTCAAAGTGTTAATTATGTGTTAGTTATGTGCTGTTGCTTTCTTTTTAAAATCATATACACAAGTACACGTATCACAACAATAATAAAGTGAAAATAGAATATCGTTCCCATGAGGATTTATCACTAAGTTAATTGCTAAGTACTAAAATTGTGCACCTTAATCTAAATCAAGCCAATAATAAAAGGTGATATGAAATTATACTAAACTAAAGACATTAAATAAAAAAAAAAAAAATGAGAGACACCATTTTAGATGAAATTGGAAAACAAAATGATTTGAGATTATGACTTCCTCTAACATTTCATATGAACTAATTACCTACTCTCATCTTGTTCTTAATGTCATTAATAGTCTAGAACTTTAATTTACCTATAAACATATTCCGAATTACGTATAGGCATTTCCCTAACTAATCTATAATTCCTTATGCAATTAATTTAGAAGCTTAATCAATAATATATCCTAATATGACTATGTGAGGCCAGTAGGTATATTCCTATCCTACAAGTGAATCAATTAACTCAACATTACAAATTTCATGAATCCACATTATACAATCCATGGTCAAGTCCTAAAATCTCTTTTTCAAGTTCATTTAGGTTACCCAAATCATCTAATAGTTTCCACACATTTAGAAACATGAAGCATAAGGATTGAGTAATTAAATCATACCATTAATTACAAATAAAGAGAGTAAATACAACATATTACAAGCTAGAATTCATCACAATCCCAAATCAACAAGTTTAGCTCATAACTACAGGAAATAGCAACATTAAGAATAGAACATAAATCAAATGGGCAAAGAAATACAAGGAAAAGCAAGAGAAGAAGAGAAAAATTGAATTAATCGGTGAATCGTCTTCAAACCCAACTTTTTCCATGGCATTTGAAGCTTCAAAGCCTTCTTTCTCTTCCTTAAAACCTTCCGAATGGTGACCTCTCTTGAAGAAGCATTGAAAGTCCTTTAAAAACCAAAAAAAAAAAAGGCTAAAAATGGTGCGTTTTACAATTTTTACGAACTGCACCGCAGCAACGCTTAAAAGCGCCATGGTGTAGATGCGCTGCGGCACTTAAATTTGTCACTATGACGTTGCATTTTCTTTAGCAGCGATTTTCAGTGCCATCTTTTGTTCTTTTGTCTTTTGTTCTTTTTCTTTTTCTTTGTGATCTTTTTTTAACAAATCTTCTTAATATTTATTACTTTGCATGCCAATACTTCTAAACTTGTTTCTTTATAATTGTAACCCTACAAAAGCATAAAATTCATCTAATTAATATTTATAATCTAGTAACAAAAGTTAAACAATTTAACAACATAAAAATTTAGATAAAAACATAAAATACTATTTATACTTAACTAATTCAAAAAATTAACTCACAATTAAAGAAATAAAACCAAAACTTACCAAAATATTAACTTGGTTAAAATTTATTAATTTTATATATAAAAAACATAAAATAAGTTCAATATTCATGTGATAAGTCTCTTAAAATATTAAGAAAATTATGATAATTTAAGAACTTATCATGTGCTTATTGGGAATTCTAAGAAATTTGCAACCAAGTTTTAGCTCTATGTTGGTTACAAAGTCATCATCACCTTGATATTGTTTATAAATAGATAATATCTCCATACTTTGTATTTCTGATTTTTAAATAATTATTATCTAATTGCTTATTTCCAGATAGTTATCTCTTAGGGCAAGCTTTTAGTTTTGACCCTCCATTAGAATAAGTAATTCAAGAATTATTTAATTTACTTGTATATGTTGGCACTATGGATATGAATATTGAGTTATTGAAGTTTAGTTTAGAATTTTTTTTAAATAGAAAGCCAGTGTGCAATATTTATTTAGTATGTTATCAAGTTTCATTGGATGCTACACTGTGTTTAAAAGGCTGCTGAAGAAGTTATGGATGATATATGGCTTTAGAGGGTTATAGATTATGTCTTCAATTTTCATTTTCTATATAAAAGTTTACTTTTTGCATTTATAATTATATTGCATGGAATTGTTTTTATTGGAAGAAATTTTATTCAAAACACTATAGCTAACATTGATACATATTAGCCCTTATATAATGCACCTTGGCTTGAACTGCAACTAGTATGGAAAGAGTGATGTTAGCGCCATTGGGCGGCCAATTGCACATGAATTAATTGAATGATATTGAAAGAAATTGAATTGAGCACATTAGTTAGCTACCCAATGAGCTACAAGCTCATGTTTGATTGTTTTTGTGGGTTCTATGCTTGCATTTGGTTAGTTATTCTCATGAGTTATGTGCTAATATATGTTATTGTTGCTTTCTTTGAAGCGTACACACAAGTATACATATCGCGAAGGTAATATAGTGATAAGAAAAGATTGTTCCCTTGAGGATTTGTTGTTAAAGCAATGTCAAGTACTTAAATTCATACCTTAGCTTAAATCAAGCGAATCAATTTTTAATAGTTAGTGTTAAAAAGAAATTGTTTATGGATCAAAAGCTATATAGAGCTCAGGATTAATATTTAGATGTTCTGGGTGATTTATGGCATCCAAGATTATTAGTTCTTCTTGTATTTCATAACGAATTGCTTAACACTTAGAATTTTTGCTCTCAATGATAATATATGTTAGCCTAGGGTTCATTTATTCCTATAAGTATTCTTTTAAATCTCATATAGGGTTATCTAATCAATTTCATAATTCCTTACAAAATCGACAAGGATCAAATTGCTAGCATAATACCTAATTGGACCATGTGAGGTTAATGAGTATATTCCTATCTTATTAACTAAACCATCCACCTTCCCTAGCAAGTTTCAAGTACTCACACTACTCAACTCTTGATCTAACCTCTCTTTCCCTTTCTCAAGTTCAAGCAAGGTATCAAATCACCCTAAATGTTGGCCAATCAATTAGAGAGCATGAAGCATGGAGTTGAATGAACAGATATTAACCATTTATTGCAAAATTAAAGTGAAGAACAATCATTAATCCATACAAGAGTTCCTAATAATCATAGATTAGAGAGTTTAGCTACACATGATCATGAAAACTAGAGGCAAACTTGAATTGTAAATCAAATACATCAGAAATAATTAAAAGAACAAAAGAAAGGAAGAAGAAACTAAGAAATGGGGCTTGTTTTAGCTTTCCTCTTCAATCCTTAGCCTCTTTCTTCTCCAAGATGCCTCCTTAGCTCTCTTCAGCCTCCACGCACTTGGAACAAAGAAAATACAACCTAGAATGACAGCTCCTTCCTCCCCTCCTCGCATATGAAGCCTCAAACCCTCAAAAAGTCTGGAAACAAAACGCTATGTTTAGTTAATTTGTATTGTACTGTGACTTAGCATTTAGTGCCGCAACCAGATTAAGTTTTGGGAGAATATGCACCACGGCCTGACTATGACGCATTGCAACAAGATTGGCTTCTGGACAGCTTCAGTGGCATGTACGCTCCTCACCTCAGCACATATCATTTCTGCCGCGGTGAGGTTGGCTTCTGTATGACTTTGTACCATGGCTCAACACACTCTCGGCATAGATTTGGCTTCACTCGATTAGTACCGCAGCTCATCAAGCTCTCGCCGTGGTGTCATCAGCTTCTGGTTGAAGTTTCACCATGGCGATAACATGATCCGCTATGGCACAAGTTGCATAGCATGCTTATCCTTGATTTCTTCCCTTTCAGTTACGGCGTGATGAACTCTTGGCCATGGTGAGATTTCAAAAGTATCCACTTTGAAGCCTCTTTCACTTGAGATTGCTCAATGTTCTTTGAAACATGCATCCTATAAGAAGTGTGATTAGTTATTAGTATACTCAAAATTAAGGTAGAAATTATCATTTTCCAAGTATGAATTGAGTATAGAGCTATTCATCCTAAGTATGTTTATTTTCTCTATAAAAGTATTATTTACCCTATAAGTGGAGGCTAAAAATATATTTATTGAGAGAAAATATATACAATAATATGAATAGTTGAGAATTATCATACCCCTAAACTTGAACTTTTACTCATCCTCGAGTAAAACAAACCAAAAACACTATTAGAGCAACCATATATGCTAGAAACAAAGTTCAAACAATAAAGTTAAGACTTCCAACCATTTCAAAGTATGTGTGTGAATTTGGCCAGACACTTATCTTAAACAAATATCAGAATTAATTTTCTGTACTCTAATAAGTATAACCAGCCTCAGCAATAGGAACTTCATAAGCTCACCTTTTTCCCTCTCTCCATTAAATTAGGTACCACAAAACCACTAGATCAAAAGGGATTTTAGGCTTGTAATGGGGCTAGGACTGTGACTACAAAGGATAGGCAAAGTTAGTACAAAAGATCTTGAGAAAATTTATATGATAGTATACATAAACTAGAGGTCCTCTCAATGCACCTTCAATAATGATTTTAACAGGATCCCTATCTCAAAATTTCTTTTTTTCTTTTTTTTTTTCTTTTTTGAATGTATTTGAATCAACCATACTACTTGTTTCCTCATGATCACACTATTATCTTTCTCTCAAGATAAGGGAAGGATTATAGACTTTTATAAGGCCAGTTAGGTTAGGCATTCCTATTAGTAACTCCGGGCAACAGAATAAAATGCAATCTCCTACGGTTTTTCTTTTTTTGGCTTAAATAAGGTTCAAGTGTTAATATAATTACAATAGGGTTAGGTTTGAAAGGCACAATCTCAACCAAGGAATGCCTGAATCATCTCTAAGAGTTATGCCATACTTATTGATTCGCCTCAAGAAGGTAGAAGAGGAGTTCTAAAGCCTTGAATTTGAGACTAGCTATACAAATTAGATTATAGAGAATTTTCTCCTAAAACTAGTAATTGATTTGTGAAATGGCCAAACGGTACATATTATGGATTTCAAAAATGGAAGAATTCCTAATTTATGCATTTGAACTAAGATCAAAACATAGATAGTATAGAATTCCTACCAAATAACTCTTGATACAAATACTATCATTGGAAGCAGGTGAAAACAAAACCAGTAGGCTAACAAACAAACTAATTCGATATGAATTTAAAAAAATTTTCTTGTCAAGCAAAAGTTTAAGTACAAAATTTCATGTTATTCCTATTAACTATGTTTGTCCAAACTATCCTACCCCAAGCTTAAAATTAACATTGTTCCTAATGTTAAGGAATAAAGAAAGCCTGAGCAAATTAAGGGGGATAGTTATGTACATAAGGGTCTCACCTAAGTTACTTTAAATATATCTTTTTTTTTTTTGGTTTTTGTTTATTTTGTTTTGTTTTTTGAATGAATAGATACTAAAAAAAAAGGGAAATGAAACACGAAAATAACAAAGAAAACATCAAGTTAACCTTTACTGACAACAAAATAAAATAGTCAAAGTTCATAATACAGATAACTAAATTGATGCAATTGACATAATGAGAAGAAAAGCAGAGAAGGGTGTCAGATGTCAGGGTCCTATGGTGGCTACTGAGGTGGCTCCAAAAGTGGGTCCAGAAATGGCTTTGGAGGCGGCTGCTGAGGTGGGAATCCAGCAAGATTGAGTACAAAGTCAGAAGGAGGTGGAAGTTCAGACGGGTCTTACTATAGACGGCTGGCTAAATATCTCCAACATTGGTACTGCTAGTAGTCCAGAGCCTGAGCACGGAGGGAAAGATCTTACATCATCATGAATAGAGCATCTAAGGAATGTGCCAATGCCAGAAATGGTGGTAGATCCTGAGCTAGTAGATGGGGTGGCTGATCTGGCTCAACTGGGAACTCCACTGGCTCTTCAATAAGTTATTCCATGGGCTCGTCAATAGGCTCCTCTACTGGTTCATTCCCCTCAGCCTCCAGATCACTAATCATTAAAATAGAAAAGGGCTTCCTCGGGGGGAAGAGCTCTTCATGCGGCTCAAATGGAACTCCTGCAATGGTGCACAACTTCGTGATCAAATGAGGATGCGCCAGGCTGAAAATTATAGACTGAGAAATCTTCTTAATGTTCTTAAAAATAATGTAACCGACATCTATCAGCTTGCCAATCATGATCAAGTAAATTAGGATTTTTCGGTTAATGGTTACATCACTCAAATGGCCACTTGGAAGTAAGTTAGTACATATGAAGTGAACCTAATAGCAGGCCATTCGGTTCAAATTACTCCTCAAAATGCCCTTGGGTACCCCTCGTGACATCTTCCAAATATTTTGCCCTGGAAGAGTCAGTTCTGCAACAACATCATCCAAATTGGGGGTCTCCCCACTCATCCGGTACATACAGAACTCACAATCAATCACCAAAGAAAGGTGATATCTGTCTCGAATCACTTGCTCATTGATAGTAACTGTGCATCCATGGACTTTATACAAGTGTTCACGATAAAATGGGACATTGGCGTAGAATTCATGGATGATGGGCACCACTGCAGCTGCTGGCTCATAACAGAATGTTCCTTATCTTCTGGCAGAGATTTGATCCGTTACTTCCTGACTCTTGATAGGTGCAGTACTGAATTTCCTCCTAGGAATCATAGCTCTATGAAAAGTGACTTCATTGTAGCGCTCCTGAGCTGCCAAAGAAACGAAGCGGGAGCGATCAAATGAAGTAGAAGAAGACAATGATGCTTTACCCCGTGCTTTCTTCTTTGAAGCCATTAGAAAGAAACCTGCCAAGAGAATTTATAGACAATTAACATGGGGAATTGAGCAATAAGGATGAAACAAAAGCCCTAGGCTCATGCAATTCTAGTTTCTGCTAATCAGTTAGGATCCCTTTCTAAACGTAGCACAAAGTGAACCTACAGATGACCTCTATAACGCACAAGGTGATCCAACTAGCATGTCAAAACCTCAACTCAATAAGATAATACACATATGAAATAACCACCCTTACAATCCCGAATAGAGTAAAATTTGGTCCAAACAATTTTAACAAAAGGAGACACAAGGAGAATTCATTGTTGCACACAAACAGGAGCAAATCAAGGAATAACTTTCTTTCAAGCATTAAAACAAATAGTTAGTGTGCAGGGTGGCAATTTCAAAATTTCAAGAATTCTAAATATTCATGAGGTATTATTCATAAGCTATGTACAAACTTAGAGGTAGTAGATGGACAAAAGCATGTAGAAAAGAGCTACACACACTATAATTTCATTCAGGCATTTTGTCAAACAGGTGGTGAGCATATGCTTTCTTCACAATTACAAAAGAAATTTGGCTACACAAAGCACTCCTTAACTATTTTTTCTCAGTCAACCAGCACAAAGCAAAGAACAAAATCAAGAAGCACTTGCCATTCAAGCAATGAGATAGATTATACCTTTCCATTTACAAAGGAAATTAATCATCTAAAATACATACCTACAACGTTTATTTGATGGAGAAAATTAAGAGGGAACATTGCAGAGGTATATCTCCGTGTGACATAAATGAGAGGAAAGTGAGCCTCAATTCATGGGAGAAGCCACGATAGACTGGAGAAGAAGAAGTATTTTAGGGTTGTGCAAGGTGAAGGAGAAGAGAGCCACGGCGGAGAGAAGAGAGTGAGGTTGATGGGGATAATGGAAAGAGAGGATGAAGTGGACAGAGATAAGGCTAATGGGTAGGGCTCAAACTTGGAAAGGATGACTTGGGGTTGAGGGAAAGTGTATGGAGGAAATGGGAGGATGGTACGATGACGAAGATGGGTAGGCAAGGCAAAAAGAATATGGGCGTAAAAAAAAAAGGTTCCTTTTTTTTATGACATGACTCACGCCGTGGCTTATACCAGTGTGCCGCGGCATAATGCACCCCGGAAAGCACCTTCATACTATTCACACTGCAACTCAAGTTTATTAGCTGCAGCTAATCTCACTATTGCCTCTCAAAGGAGCCGCAGCTATGCTTTTTGAGCCGCGGCGACATTGTCCACTGCCTACATGAGGGAATTACCATCATATGATTTGAACCACGGCACATTTTGCTATTACCCTTACGAAAGCTGCTGCGACGCTTGTTGCGCTGCGGCGACATTAGCTCTTGACTCTGAGTATGCTGCGGTGTAAAGTTACCCTGATACATCCATTAAAAAATTTTGTCTATTCTTACAGCTGTAGCACTATTTTCTTGCTTTGAACACACCAAGTTTTGAAATTTAAAGCACAAAACAGGCAATAAGTCAATTTCATAAAGTTAAAAATACTCCCTTTTCTTCTTTTTGGCTTTTGTGTTCTTGACTTCACTGCTGCATGAATTGTTTGGAACTCTTTCTATGGCTTCACATGATAAGCACCCTTCACTAGATTCTCTTGAAACCAAAAATATGCAACTAAAAGTTACCAACAAATTCTCACACTCTTTAATCTCAAAAATAAAATTCAAAGAAAAGGAACTTGGGTTACCTCCTAAGAAGCGCTAAGTTTATAGTCCTTAACCTGACTTTCAATGGCTTCACATGCAATCCTCTAGGGTAATTGTGGACTTTTGACGGTCCACCTCTCCTTCTTGATAGTGTTTGAATCTCTGACCATTAACTTTGAATTTTCTGTTTGACTTTTTTTACATGATCTCCACAGTACTGGACAGAGAGACATCAACTACTTCAAAGGATCCTGACCACCATGACTTGAGCTTGCCAGGAAAGAGCTTAAGCCTTGAGTTATACAGCAACACTAGTTGACCAGCTCAAACTTCCTCTGTAAAATTTTCCTGTCATGCTATTGCTTTGTCCTTTCTTTGCAGAGCTTGGAGCTTTCATAAGCATGAAATTTGAATTCATCAAGCTCGTTAAGTTGTAGCAGTCTTTTCCCACAAGCTCTTCTCAAGTCAAAATTCAATTTCTTCACAGCCCAATAAGTGTTATGCTTGAGTTCGACTAGTAGGTTACAGGCTTTACCAAAGACAAGCTTGTAAGGAGACATACCAATTGGAGTTTTAAATGCTGTACGATAAGCCTATAAAGCATCATCTAACATTTTAGCCCAATCCTTTCTTGAGGAACTTACCATTTTCTCCAAAATCCTCTTTATCTCTTAATTAGAAACTTCACATTGGCCATCAGTTTGAGGATGATATGCCAATGCCATCTTGTGTTGCACTCTATATTTCTTTAGGAATGCTTTGAACTGGCGATTGTTAAAATGAGTCCCTTCATCACCAATGATTGCTCTAGAGGTTCCAAATCTGGTAAAAATGTTCTTGTTTAAAAATTTCACTACCACCCTCGCATCATTATCATGACAGGCCATTGCGTTAACCTACTTTGTCACATAATTCATAGCAACAAGTATGTATTAGTAGTTTTGATAAGAGGTAAAAGGCCCTGTGAAGTCTATCCCCCAAACATCAAATGCTTCCACTTCCAAAATATTGTTCAGAGGTATCTCATGTCATTTAGATATGTTATCTGCTCTTTGGCATTTGTTACATCTCCCTACAAAAGTATGAGCATCCTTGAACAATAAAGGCCAATAAAAGCCCGATTGGAGGATTTTGGTTGTAGTTCTTTGCCCATTGAAATACCCTCTATACTCAGTTACATGGTATCTTAGTAGGGTAGATTCTTGCTCCTCATCTGGATACACCTTTGCAATATCTGATCCTCACACATTTTAAATAGGAATGGCTCATCCCAGATATACAACTTTACAGCATGTAGGAATCTCTTCTTCTAGTGTGAGCTCAAATCTAGAGGTAATACATGCCACACCAGATAATTCATATAATCTGCGTACCATGACACTTTGTTTTGCTCCACAAAAAATAAGCTCTCATCCAGAAAGGTCTTGTTGATCTGTTTCTCTTGGTTATCCTGAGCTTCAGTATTCAGTCTAGACAAATAATCGGCTACATGGTTTTCACTATCCTTTTTATCAACAATCTCCAAATTAAATTCTTGTAGAAGCAGAACCTACTGAATAAGCCTTGGTTTGGAGTCCTTCTTCTTAATCAAATACTTAATGGCTGAATGGTCTGTGAAGACCGTAACCTTGGTGCCTACCAAATAAGATATGAACTTCTCAAATGCATATACTACTACTAACAACTCTTTTTCAGTTGTGGTACAATTTAGTTGAGCATCAGATAGAATTTTACTGGTATAGTATATTGGATGAAAAAGCCTCCCTTTTCTTTGCCTTAATACAGCCCCTACAGCATAGTCGATAGCATCACACATCACTTCAAAGGGCTTGGTCCAGTCAAGTGCCATGATAATAGTGGCAGATACTAATTTCTTCTTTAACTCTTTAAAAGAAATATGACATTGATGGTCAAAACTGAATGTAGTGTCTTTCTCAAGTAGTTGACAGAGGGACTTGGCAATTTTTGAAAAGTCTTTAATAAATCTTCTGTAAAATGGGGATATGACTATTTCAGAAACACGACAAATGCCATCTAAAGGTTCAAAATCTCAAAGCAAACCTGCTGCATCCAAGACTTCTTCAAAAGTTAAGCTTGTGGAGCCTGAGGTTCCAAAGACAAAGCACGCTAATAAATTTATCACTTCAAAAGCTAAGTCTGTTGTTCCTGAGGTTCCAAGGGAGAAGCAAGCTATAAAATCTATCACTGCTTCCAAACGGCAAAGGGTTGTCCATTCTGAGAGTGAAGAAGAAGTAGATATCCCCATAGTATCGTATGATCCCAAAGTGTTTCTGAATCAAGAGGCTGCTGATTGGTTTACTAATCAAATTTCTGGTAAGAAGTTTTTCCAGGATCGCTTCTATACCTTATCTCCATTGAATAGCCCCTATTCAAAGTTCCACAAGCGCTAATGGGATCGGTTCTTGGAGAGGCCTGACAATGCAATATGTCCCATTGTTCGCCAGTTTTATGCAAATGCTGAATGGCATGTGAACAATCGGTATTGGATAAGGAAGAAAAGAATTCTCATAGATGAAGATGTGATTTGAAAGCATTATACACTTCCTTCTGTGGAGAAATGTGCTTATCAAGAAATGATGCAAGATTTAACATAAGTAGATTACAGTCAAGTGGCAAAGAAGTTAACCACAAGAGGCCAAGGGAAATGGAATCGTGGATTGAAGTACTATGAGCTGCATAAGGAAACAAGATTTTGGGTTACTTTCATTTCACGTAATGTCTTACCAAGTTCCCATAACACCATTATCACTTGGAGTAGGGCATTGTTGGTGTATTATATCATGGAAGATTTAGATATTGATTTGCCTCCTCTCATTCTCATGGGCCTAAAATCTATTTATTCATCTGTGAAGAAGTCCTTACCTTTCCCTTTCATGATTTCCCGCATTATCACTAACAAGATTATTGGAATTTTTACTGATCAAGAAGAGCAATTGTATCCCATTGGTGGTGTCACTTATTAATCATTGAAGGCCAAAGAGGAAGATTTTTTGGGAGACAATGAAGAGCATGACGATCATCCAGCTGACCCTTTAATGTATGAACAAGAACCTATCCAAGAACCGCCAGAGATTTCTTTGGAGGCCACTTCACAGGATAGGATGGTTCAGCTCTTGCAAGACAATATTGTGCAGCAAGGTCTCATTCTGAAAAAGCAAGAATAGCTTGAGCAGCAATGTGAGATGATGACACAGAAGATTGATTCGTTGCTTCTATTTCGTGATGAGCTGACATCTCAAATGGCACGTGTTATTGATCTTTTGCAACCTCAACAGCAGCTTGGGGTGCACTCAAAGCAATCCGATGGTTTGGAAGTGGATGCACAGTGACCAGATGCTAGTGTGGGCATGATTGATAGTGCACAAGAGTACTCTTCAGCTAGGGAGGAGTGATTCTCTTTATGATGATTATTTTGTGCTGGAGGATTTGATTTTGTCTTTTAACCTATTTTTGTTATTTCCTTAGTTAATTAGTAGTTAGCCACTTGTACTTTTGTTTCTTTTCTTTATTTTTTGTAACCTCTTGGATGACTGTTTAGGACTTCTTATTATCCTGATGGACGCCTGACAGATCTATGCTTACCTATCTCTTTTGCCCTTTATGTTTATAGCTGGCAGGTTTTGATGCTTCTTTGCCTCTCCCCTTCTCTCTTTTCTTTCTTCTCTGTACTTTCAGGGAAGTCTTAGTATCCCATCTATTCTACCTCCTTTGCTTATTGTCATGTTTATTCACATTGAGGACAATGTGTGACTTAAGTGCGGGGGAGAGGTGTTTATTAAAGTTGATGTTGGTGTCTAGAATGAAAATTGATGAGAAAACAATAGAATGACTACAATATTTTTGGGGATTTAATTGAGTTTAATTTCTCTCTTATTTTTTTATGGCAATTCTTGTGACAAGTAGTTAAAACTTGCGTGATTTAATTGTAGAAGCTTGATTAAGTTATAATATATATAAGTTCTAATATAATTTGATTGTGGTTTTGCTCATGAATTTGTATAATGGGATTGAGATTGCTGATTAGAAGAGAGATATTCCTTTTTGTCTAAAAAAAAATTATATATATAATAATGATAGAGATTCTTCTCCTCTAGTGGAAGCTACCTAGTAACCGGGGGCTTTTATCACCAATGTTAGCTTTCGCGTAAAACAGTAGTGGAACCTATGAGTATGCAAAGCACCCTAACTGTGTCACCTTAGTCTGAGTAACCGGGTGGCTTCATTATAAATGTTGTCATTCGCGTAAAAAGGATTTAGGAGACAAGGAAGTGAAGAAAATCTCTATATATATAAAAAAAAATAGTATTTAAACAAAAAAAAAGAAAGGAAAGGAAAAGAATAAAATGATACTTGTAAAAAGAATTAAAAGAAGTGGATGATCTCTTCTATATTATAATTTCAATTCTCATTTTATGAGTGCATGGGTTGCCTTGCAAATTGTATTAGAAAGGTGTAAATTGTGAAGTTAAGTCATACTTGTTTAGCTTCTTGGTTACACAAGGTGGCTGGATTCAAGTATGAAGGAATTTTAAGCTAGAATTAAATGTTCTAAGATACTGTGTTGTTTTATTGTTTGTTTTGATAGTATGGATAAGTGAATTTTGCTTAAGGACAAGCAATTGTCTAATTGTGGAGGAGTGATGACTCCCAATATTTTGTATTACTTATAGTTAATTAGATTTAATTTGGGAGTCATCCATTAGAGTTTTGGTGAGATTTATTCATTATTTGTAAGTAATTCTCCAAATCAAAAGTGAAAGAGAAAAATGAAGTTAATTGTGAATAATTATGATTGAGTAAATGTTGTATTAATAGAAAATATTTCTTGTTTCAGAATTATATTCAAAGATAAGCCCCAGGCAAAGGAGCGATCGCTTTATCTGAGGATGCGGCCGCTAAATTCGACATCAAAACTGTGCGTTTTGATTAATGAGGATACAAAACATGAATTGCAGCTAGGTTTTCATTCATTCTGCAACAGAGGAGGGTTCTGAATGTCCAGGAGGCATTTTTAGGTGGTTGTTGGAGGCTCTTTAAGCTTGGAGGGGTGAGGGAAGAGGAAGAATCAAGGGGGAGCTTAACTTTCTGCATTTCTCTCATTCCTTTGTTTGCTTTCTCTGCTTCTCTTCACCTTTTCTATGTATTTGATTGGGATTTACTGTAGGTTTAGCTATGTGTAGCTAAATTCCTCTTTACCTAGAGCACTATGAACATGATGTGAACTAAATCTTTAATTTTCTTGTTGATTGTGATGATTAGAGCCTTGTGTATCCTTCTCTTGCTTAATGCTTTCTTAGGGATCGGCCACCTCTTGGATTTGATTTGGGTAATTGGAATTTACCTTGAAAACGGGGTTCTCACTGGACCTAAGAGTTAGATAAATTAAGTTTGGAATGATCTAATTTGTAATTGGGATAGAAATATATCCAATTGCCTTAATTGGTTTGTAGAGGATTATAATATTCTAATGCACTCTAACCTAAATCTAAGGACACTTAGATTTTAGGAGAGAGTAGGGCTATAATTACATCGACGGACGGTTATAGCTTCTGAATCTCTTAACCCATAAGGTGATAATTAATTGCAATTGAACAAGAAATTAAGTTCTAGTAAGCATCAAGGGAATAGTGACTCTAGGTAACTTCAAAACCTTAGATTTTACCTAAATTTTCTTTGCCAACCAAGTTTTCTTTAAATTGTTTTATTTTAAAATTAGTTTTAAGTTCATAAATTGCTTAATTGGTAGCTTAACGTGGATGAAAGTGGGTTGTGCATTGCCTAATTGCATTTAAGTCATTCTTCGTGGGAACGATACTCATACTTATCACTGAACTACTTGATCCGACCCGTGCACTTGCGGACACATAAAAATTTTTTTTGTGGTCAAGTTTTCTATTTTAATTTAAAAAAAAAAAAACATTTTCCCTCATAACATAAGACAAAAACAATTCATCACCAACCACTTCCAACTTCCATATCATCATTAAGAAATTAAATGGGTTAAGAAATACTCCCTCTTTTTATGAGATTGTTGCCCATTGAATCGATCCATCCTTATACTTATCAACTGAAAGATTCTTTCGGAAGAAGATTTGCTCCATCTACAAAAGAAAAACAAGTAATTAAACTTACAACAAACTAGCTAATGAACTAAGAAATGAACAAAGCAAAAGACACTTGGGTTGCCTCCCAAGAGCGCTAAGTTTAAAGTCTTTCAGCCGGACTATCTTGACACTTCTATGAGAAGTCTTGGAGCTGCACATTTGCCTTCATCCTGTCCACCGGTCCACCAAGGTAATGCTTCAAGTGTTGGCCATTTACCTTAAAAGTTTCTCCACTTTTCTCATCTTGAATTTCAATGGCACCAAAGGTAGTGGTAGACACAACCTTAAAAGGATCAGACCACCTTGATTTAAGCTTTCCTGGGAACAACCTCAAACGAGAGTTATACAATAACACTAAATCACCAGGTATCAAATCCCTTTTTAAAATCTTCCTATCATGCAAGATCTTTGTCTTTTCCTTATATAACCTAGAACTCTCATAAGCTTACAACCTAAATTCATGAAGTTTATTAAGGTCCAACAACCTCTTCTCACTAGTATCTTTATAATCCAAATTCAACTTCTTTATGGCCCAAAAAGCTTTGTACTCAAGTTCTAAAGGTAAATGACAAGCTTTACCAAAAACTAATTGATATGGAGACATACCAATTGGTGTTTTGTAAGCTGTCCTATATGCCCATAAAGCTTCATCTAACTTATCAGACCAATCTTTCCTATTAACACTCACTATTTTTTCCAAAATTCTTTTGATCTCCCTATTAGATACTTCACAGAAGCCATTGGTCTGAGGATGGTAAGCTAAAGCCATTTTGTGGTGAACTCCATATTTTTCCAGTAAAGATTTAAACAAGCGATTATTAAAATGAGTTCTACCATCACTAATGATAGCTCTATGGGTGCCAAAACGAGAAAAAATATTTTTCTTTATAAATTGCACCACTGTTTGAGCATCATTATGTTAGCAAGCTACCGCCTCAACCCACTTACTTACATACTCAACTGCCACTAAGATGTATTGTTGGCCTCTAGAAGAAACAAAGGGACCCATAAAATCAATTCCCTACAAATCAAATAACTCAACTTCAAAGATACCGGTTTGAGGAAGTTCATGTCTTTTAGAAATATTACCAGATCTTTGACAAGCATCACAGTGAGAAACAAACAAATGAGAATCCTTAAACAATGTAGGCCAATAAAAACCAGATTGCAATATTTTAAAAGCAGTTTTCTGACCACTAAAATGTCCCCCAAATGGTGATGCATGGTATGCAAGCAAAATATCATGTTGTTCAATCTTAGGAACACACTTCCTAAAAACTCCATCTACACATCTTTTGAACAAATAAGGCTCATCTCAAATGTAAAGCTTGACCTCATTCAAGAATTTCTTCTTTTAATAATAGTTTAATTCAAGAGGTAAAACTTCACAGACAATATAATTTGCTATATCAGCATACCAAGGTACATTTAGCAAATTAGTAGCCATAATGCATTTATCAGGAAAAACATCATTCACAAGCCTATTATCACTAACATGCTCAGGATCCAACCTAGAAAGATGATTAGCCACTAGGTTTTCACTTCCTTTCCTATCCATTATATGCAAGTCAAACTCTTGAAGTAATAAAAGCCACCTAATCAGCATAGGTTTAGACTCTTTCTTTCTCAACAAATATTTAATAACAGCATGATCAGTGTGAACTACAACTTTGACTCCTAACAGATAAACTCTAAACTTCTCCAAAGCAAAAACAATAGCTAACATTTCTTTCTCAGTGGTGGAATAATTTACCTGAGCATTTACTAATGTCCTGCTGACATAGTAGATAGGATGAAAAACTCGATCACGCCTCTGTCCAAGAACAGCTCTTACTGCATAGTCACTTGCATCACACATGATCTTAAAAGTTAATGACCAATCCGGAGCAACTATTACAGGTGCACTTATTAGCTTCTATTTCAACTCCTTAAAACTTTTCAAGCAATCATCATAAAAAAAGAACTTAGTATCCTTTTCTAACAGCTTGCACAAGGGCTTTGAAATTTTGAAAAATCCTTGATGAATCTTTTATAGAACCCCACATGCCCAAGAAAACTTCGGACTCCTTTGACACTGGTAGGAGGTGGCAACTTCTCAATCAATGATGTCTTGGCCCGATCTACTTCCAAACCCTCCTTAGATACCTTGTGTCCTAATACTATTCCTTCTTTCACCATGAAATGACATTTTTCCCAGTTCAGAACTAAATTAGTCTCCTCACACCTTTTAAGCACCTTAAAGAGATTCTTCAAACAAATTTCAAATGAATCACCAAAGATAGAGAAATCATCCATAAAGATCTCTATGATATCTTCAATGAAATCAGAAAAGATTGATGTCATACATCTTTGAAAGGTTACTGGTGCGTTACACAACCCGAATGACATTCTCCTGAAAGCAAAAGTGCCATAGGGACAGGTAAAGGTTGTTTTCTTTTGGTCTTTAGGTGCTATAGAAATTTGGTTGTACCTTGAATAACCATTTAGAAAATAAAAATATTCCTTCCCTGCTAGCTTATCAAGCATTTGGTCAATGAAGGGGAGAGAAAAATGATCTTTTCGAGTGGCTGTGTTTAATTTTCGATAGTCCATGCACACTCGCCAACCAGTGATAGTTCTTGTAGAAATTAGTTCTTTCTTTTTATTCGTCATAATTGTCATTCCTCCTTTCTTAGGGACTCATTGTACTGGACTGACCCATGCACTATCTGAAATTGGATAAATGATACCAGCATTAAGCCACTTGATGATTTCTTTCTTAATAACTTCCTTCATCATCGGGTTAAGCCTCCTCTGATTCTCTATAGATGGCTTATGACCTTCCTCCAATAGAATTTTATGCATCACAATGGAAGGGCTTATCCCTTTGATATCTGCAAGTGTCCAACCTAAAGCCTTTTTATGACTCTTTAACACTTCAATTAGTCTTTGTTCTTAGTAAGAGTCCAATGCTGTAGAAATGATGACAGGAAGTGTCTCTGAATCCCCTACATATGCATATTTCATATGCTTAGGGAGAGGTTTTAACTCAAAAATCAGGGGTTGCACAATTGAAGGCTTAAGAGATGGTACTGAACGGGAAGCCAAATCTAAATATTCCACTTGCCAATGCTTTTCAATCTGAGTGGTTGAAAAATTAAGCACTCAGGCTACCTCATGACTAGCTTCAGTCTTCTCATGCTTCACTCCTATTAATAATACTTCAATAGGATCTTGGACTATCATTGTATTAAATTGTTCTTGAGCTAAATCATCAATAACTGAAACTCTGAAGCAATCTTCAACATCTCTAGGATATTTCAGTGCTTTGTCCATGTTAAACACCACCTGCTCATCCCCCAATCTCATCACTATTTGTCCTTTCTTTACATCAATAAGAGTTCTAGCTGTAGCTAAGAATGGACGGCCAACAATCAATGGATTATCTTTATCTTCTTCACAGTCTACAACAATGAAATCGGCTGGATATATGAACTCACCAACCTTCACTAAAACATCTTCAATTATACCCCTTGGATATGCTAAGCTCCGATCCGCTAATTGCAATGTTACTGTAGTAGGTCTTGCCTCACCAAGTTGCAATTTCTCAAAGATAGATAATGGCATAAGATTTACACTGGCTCCAAGATCACACAAAGCTTTACCTTGAAAGTGAGTACCTATTTTACAAGGCACAGAGAAGCTACCTAGATCTTTGCACTTCATTGGAATTCGTGGGTTGATTATTTTGCTGCACTCTTCAGTAAGTGCTACAGTTTCAAATTCACTAAATCTTTGCTTCTTGCTCAGCATCTCTTTTAAAAACTCGACATACTTAGGCATGTACTCCAAAGCTTCTGAAAATGGGATATTTATATGAAGTTGCTTGAACACTTCCAAAAATTTTTGATACTGCTTATCTTTCACCTTCTTTTGAAGTCTTTGAGGAAATGGTAATGGAGGTATTGTATTGGTAATATTTGCAGTTTCTCTCCTTGTTTCTCACCCTTATCAACATCCACATGTTTTTTCACTTCTTCATTACTCACTTTTCTCTTCTTTTCAGCTGATGCATCCACATGTTCTTCTCCTATTCTTTTATCTTCACTCTTCTCGTCTGTAGCAATTTCACCTTTATCATCCTCTACAACAGCTTTTGATGTAGGTGTGTAGCTAACCACCCTTGGTGCTTGAATATCTGGCAATACTTTTCCAGTCCGAAGAGTTATAACCTAACACTCTTCCTTGCCTTCTCTTCTAGGATTAGGCACTGTATCACTTGATAATCCCCCTTGTCTTAATGAATTCATTGCTGAGGCTAATTGACCTATTTGCAACTCTAAATTTCTCAAGGAGGTGTCAGCTCTAGCATTCACTTGAATTTAGCCAAGGTATCTTCCAAATTCATCTTAGGTTCTTGAATAGGTGCATTTTACCTTACAGGTTAAGGAAAACCTGGTGGATGAGTAGGCTTAATGCTTGAGGAAGATGCTGGTTGATTTAGTGCTGGGCCATGCTTCTAAGAGAAGTTTGGATGATTCTGCCACCCAGGATTGTAATTATTGGAGTAAGGATTTTGATTCTTCTGAAAGTTCCCCACATAGTGAACTGATTCTGAAGGTGCCAAAGGACAATAATCCACTGAGTGCAGATCCCTACAATTTTCACAAGTAATTGGAGCCACTTGAGGAGAACAAATATTCATATGCTGACTTCGCTGCACTTGAGATTCTAGCATATCAAATCTCTTGTTCAGAGCAGAGAGAATAGTTGCAAGTAGAATAGAGGGGTCTTTTTGAGTATTGGCAACATTAGCACTCACCCTTCTATCACCTCCTATTTGCACATAGCTTTCAGATAATGTGTCCAATGCCTGAACAACATCATCTACAGGCATTTCATCCCAACGCCCATTTAAAATAGCATCTAACATTGTATCAATTTGTGGAGTTAGACGGGTGTAAAAATTCTGAACAATAGCACAGTTATCCATCCTATGGCTTGGGCATTGGCGAAGCAAATGCTTGTACCTCTGCCATGCAGCATATAGGTGCTCATCTGAAGCCTGCTTAAAGTTGATGAGCTCACGACGTCCATTTGCTATTCTATTGTTTGGAATGAAGCGAGCTCTGAACTTTGCCTCTAGCTTATCCCAAGTATCAATTGAATCCTCTGGCAGAGTCAATAACCACTCCTTAGCCTTTCTTTGTAGAAAGAATGGGAATAGTCGAAGTCTCAGAACATTCCTTGGTACCCCATTCTGCTTGAATGAATCGCACACTCCCAAGAATGACAGAATATAACGGTTGGAATCTTCATCAGACTTCTCACCAGTGAATTATCCGTTGAGCTATAACATGGAGATCATCACAGGCTTTAACTTAAAGTTAGCAGCTTGAAAGTCTGGCACTACTATGCTAGATAGAGTGCCCTTCATAGTACGACCCACAAAGTCTTTTTATAGACTGATTTTGATTCCCTTCTTGAGTCATTTCTTCACTTACTGAATTTTGAACTTTAGAAGGAGTTTCTTCAAGGTTCAAGTTCACCACAAGATCACTAATTTTCTTTGTTGTGTGCTTCTTCTTTGTAAGGGATCGCCTCGGCATGTACCGTGGTACCTATAAAGGAGAATTCAACTAACTATATTATTTCAAACAAAAAGTCAAAAAGTAAATAGCAGAATAAACAGAAATTCTAACTAATTAACTAATTAATGCTTAATCGAGGACTGCTAAAGATTACACACTTCTAACTGAACATATGAGCCATTCTCTGGCAACGGTGCCAGAAAACTTGACCACGAAAAAAATTTTTATGTGTCCGCAAGTGCACGGGTCGGATCAAGTAGTTCAGTGATAAGTATGAGTATCGTTCCCACAAAGAATGACTTAAATGCAATTAGGCAATGCACAACCCACTTTCATCCACGTTAAGCTACCAATTAAGCAATTTATAAACTTAAAACTAATTTTAAAATAAAAAAATTTAAAGAAAACTTGGTTGGCAAAGAAAATTTAGGTAAAATCTAAGGTTTTGAAATTACCTAGAGTCACTATTCCCTTGATGCTTACTAGAACTTAATTTCTTGTTCAATTACAATTACTTATCACCTTGTGGGTTAAGAGATTCAGAAGCTATAACCGTCCGTCGATGTAATTATAGCCCTACTCTCCCCTAAAATCTAAGTGTCCTTAGATTTAGGTTAGAGTGCATTAGAATACTATAACCCTTTACAAACCAATTAAGGTAATTGGATATATTTCTATCCCAATTACAAATTAGATAATTCTAAACTTAATTTATCTAACTCTTAGGTCTAGTGAGAACCCCTTTTTCAAGGTAAATTCCAATTACCCAAATCAAATCCAAGAGGTGGCCAATCCCTAAGAAAACATTAAGCAAGAAAAGGATACACAATGCTCAAATCATCACAATCAACAAGAAAATTAAAGATTTAGTTCATATCAAGTTCATAGTGCTCTAGGTAAAGAGGAGTTTAGCTACACATAGCTAAACCTACAGTGAATCCTAATCTAATACATGGAGAAGGTGAAGAGAAGCAGAGAAAGCAAACAAAGGAATGAGAGAAATGCAGAAAGTTGAGCTCCCCCTTGATTCTTCCTCTTCCTTCACCCCTCTAAGCTTGAAGAGCCTCCAAAGACCACCCAAAAATGCCTCCTGGATGTTCAGAACCCTCCTCTGCCACAGAATGAATGAAAACCTAGCTACAATTCGTGTTTTGTATCCTCATTAATCAAAACGCAGAGTTTTGACGTCGAATTTAGCGGCCGCATCCTCAGATAAAGCGATCGCTTCTTTGCCTGGAGCTTATCTTTGAATATAATTCTGAAACAAGAAATATTTTCTATTAATGCAACATTTACTCAATCATAATTATTCACAATTAACTTCATTTTTCTCTTTCACTTTTGATTTGGAGAATTACTTACAAATAATGAATAAATCTCACCAAAACTCTAATGGATGACTCCCAAATTAAATCTAATTAACTATAAGTAATACAAAATATTAAGAGTCATCAACCCGCATGACCCAAGAAACTCTGAACTCCTTTTACGCTGGTCAAAGGTGGAGTTGCTCAATTAAAGAAATTTTAGCCTTGTCCACCTCAAGGCCTTTACTTGAGACTCGATGACTAAGTACTACACCTTCTTATACCATAAAATGGCACTTTTCCCAATTTAGTACTAAATGAGTTTCCTCACATCTCTTCAGAACTTGCTCTAAATTAGTAAGGCATTCATCAAATGAGTTCCAAAAATTGAAAAATCATCCATAAAGATTTTCATGGTCTGCTCGATCATATCAAAGAAAATAGATATCATGCATCTCTGAAAAGTAGCTGGTGCATTATATAATCCAAATGGCATTCTTCTGAAAGCAAATGTGCCATAAGGACATGTGAAAGTTATCTTCTCTTGGTCTTCTGAGGAAATAACAATCTGATTGTACCCCGAATACCCATCCAAGAAGCAGAAGTAAGCCTTTCCAACTAATCTATCCAGCATTTGGTCAATGAAGGGCAATGGAAAATGATCCTTCTTAATGGTAGTGTTTAGTTTCTGATAGTCTATACATACCCGCTACCCCATCACTATTCTAGTGAGAATCAGCTCATTGTGGATGTTAGCCACTACAGTCATGCCTCCTTTCTTAGGGATACATTGGATTGTGCTCACCCATGAGCTATCTGAGATTAGATAGATAATTCCAGCATCAAGCCATTTCAAGATTTTCTTTTTGACCACCTCCTTCATTATTCAGTTGAGCCTTCTCTGATGTTCAATAGACTTCTTATGGTTATCCTACAATAATATCTTGTGTATGCAAATGGAGGGACTTATCCCTTTTATGTTTGTTATTGACCATCCAATGGCTCTCTTGAAACCTTTAAAGACCCGGAGGAGCTCCTTTTCCTGTTGCTCAGAAAGAGTAGCAAGATGATTATGGGTAAGGTGCATTCTTCTCCTAGTATGCATATTTCAAATGGGATGGTAATATCTTCAATTCTAGAGATGGAGGTTCCTCCACTGATGGTTTCAACACAGATTTGACTCTAATTGATGCATCGAGTGGTTCAAACTGTTGAGAAGCCTTGGAATGCTTTTAAGTAGCTTCTAATAGCTTGATACATTCTCTCACTCCATTATGCTCCTCCCTAGCCATTCCAACTAATGATGCTTCTAGAGGATCCTTAAGGGTTGATTCAATGAACTTGTCATGTACTGCATGGGTGATTAGATGCACAAAGCAACATTCTTCTGGTTCATTCAGACTCTTCATTGCCTTGTACATGTTAAATGTCACTTCCTGGTCATTCACTCTCATAGTAAGTTCTCTTTTTTGTACATTAATCAATGTTCTTCTGGTGGCCAAAAAGGTTCTACCTAAAATGATAGGGATATCCTTATCTTCTTTATAATCTAAGACTATAAAATATACTGGAAAAATTAGTTATCAACCTTCACTAGGACATCTTCAATAACCCTATTGGGGTAAGCTAAAGATCTATCAGCTAGTTATAAAGTGACGGTTGTTAGCCTTGCCTCTCTTAATCCAAGTTTCTTGAAAGTTGACAATGGCATTAGGTTCACACTTTCCCCTAGGTCACACAAAGCATTTCTAGTGAAATGTTTCCCAATGTTATAGGGAATGGTAAAACTCTCTAGGTTTTTCATCTTAGATGGTAATTTCTTTTTCAGAATAACACTGCGTTCTTGAGTTAGAGCCACCATCTCAAATTCTTCAAACTACCTCTTATTGGATAGCATATCCTTCATAAACTTAGCATAACTTGGCATTTGTTCCAAAGCTTTTGCAAATGGAATATTAATGTGGAGCTGCTTGAAGATTTCTAAGAATTTTTGATATTGCTTGTCTAGATTTTTCTTCTTGAAGCGTTGAGGAAATGGTAGTGGGGGAATGATTTTCTCTTGACCTTTCTCTTGACTATTCTTTTCAGCATTGTCTTTTCTCTTCTCTACCACTTCACTCTTCTCTTCCATAGGTTTCTCCTTCTCAACCTTCTCTTCCACCTTGCCTTGATCTTGGTTAGACTTGTTGGCTTGTTTTGATGGTAACACCTCTGGCAACTCTTTGCTGCTTCTCAATACAATAGCCTTACATTCCTCTTTGCCTTCTCTTATGGGGTTAGGAACAATGTCACTTGGTAGTACCCCGAGTTGTCTTGAATTTATAGAAGAAGCCAATTGACCGATTTGTACTTCTATATTCCGGATTGCAGTCTCATATTTTGTCATTGTTGCCTCTTGTTTAGCTAAGATGGCATCTTGCTTAGCCATATACTGCATGAGTATTTCCTTCATGTTTGGCTTCTTTTCTGGCATCAATGGTCTTCCTTAAGTAGAAAATTCAGGGGGTGAAAAGGTCTCATATCAAAAGAGGATGACTGGGCCTAATTTTGTCCTTGGCTCTATGAGAAATTTAGATGATTCCTCCATCCCGAGTTATAGGTGTTGGAATAGGAATTATTTTGGTTTTTCCCATAGTTGCCCATGTAGTTGACTACTTCTACCAAAGAAAGGCATTGATCACTATAGTGTTCTTCTCCACAGTGCTCACAAGTAATGATCGGAGCTTGAATAGCATTAACCCCCATTAGTGCACTGAAGCATGTTTCAAGACTGTCAAACCTTTTGTTTATTGTAGCCATTTGAGTTGAGAGTATGGTTAAAGCATTAATTTTATGTAGCCAAGCCACCTTTTTCTTATGAGGTCTGGATGCAGACCATTGGAGAGAGTTAGCTGTCATATTCTCTAGCAAGTTATATGCCGTATCCATATTTAAGTTGCCTGTGATACTCCCATTGGAAGCTGAATCAAGGATGGCTTTTGTTTTGGGTAACAATCTATTATAAAAAGTTTGCACCTACACCCATTTAGGAAATCCATGATTATGGCACTTTTTCAACAATTCCTTGAATCTTTCCTAGGCTTCATATAATGGCTCATCATCTTGTTGCATGAAGGAGGTGATGTGATTTCTCAACTCTACTAATTGAGCTGGTGGAAAAAGTCTGGCTCTAAATCTTGTGACTAGATCATCCTAAGTAGCTATGGACCCATCTGACAATGAGTTGAGCCATATCTTAGCCTTGCCTCTTAATGAGAGTGGAAAGAGCCTTAGCCGAATTGCATCATCCGATACTCCATGCTGCTTAAAGGAATCACACACTTCTAAGAAGTTGGAGAGGTGAATGTTCGGGTCTTCAAGAGGGGAGCCACCAAATTGCCCAGCCATTTGAAGTATCTGCAGCACCACTTACTTCATTTCAAAATTGTTTGCTTGAATGGCTGGTCTTCTTATACTGGAGTGGTATCCTTGCATATTCAAAGTAGCAAAATCATTTACTGTGTGGACACAATTTTTATCCTCATGTGTCATGTTTGTGGTTAAGTCAGAAGTTTTACTATCATCTCTCTGGGTTTGATTAGATGCTTTTTCAGATTCTTCTTGAAATAAAACTATTTCTAGACTTACAATTTCTTGCATATAAGGTTGTGCACTCAAAGGAGGTAGCCACTGCAAAATAGAACAAAAAAGAAATTGAAAATAAATAAAGTAAAATTATGCACAGTGTTTAAGTTCAAACTAGTTGTGTTAGTATCAATATTGACAAGAAAATATTTTGGCACACAAATCCCTGACAACGGTGCCAAAAACTTGTTGCTTTCTTTGAAGCATACATGCAAGTATACGTATTGCGAAGGCAATATAGTGATAAGAAAAGATCGTTCCCTCGAGGACTTGTTGTCAAAACAATGTCAAGTACTAAAATTCACACTCTAGCTTAAATCAAGCAAATCAATTTTTAATTGTTGGTGTTAAAAAGAAATTGTTTATGGATCAAAAGCTATGCAGAGCTCAGGATTAATATTTGGATGTTTCGGGTGATTAGTGGCATCCAAGATTATTAGTTCCTCTTGTATTTCATAACGAATTGCTCAACACTTAGAATCTTTACTCTCAATGATAATATATGTTGGCTTAAGGTTCATTTATTCCTATAACTATTCTTCTAAATCTCATATAGGGTTATCCAATCAATTTCATAATTCCTTATAAAATCAACAAGGTTCAAATTGCTAGCATAATACCTAATTAGACCATGTGAGGCTAATGAGTATATTCCTATCTCATTAACTAAACCATCCACCTTCCTTAGCAAGTTTCAAGTACTCACACCACTCAATTCTTGATCTAACCTTTCCCTTTCCCAAGTTCAAGGAAGGTATCAAATCACCTTAAATGTTGACTAATCAATTAGAGAGCATGAAGCATGCAGTTGAATGAACAGATATTAACCATTGATTACAAAATTAAAGTGAAGAACAATCGTTAGTCCATATAAGAGTTCTTAATAATCCTATATTAGAGAGTTTAGCTACACATGATCATGAAAACTAGAGGCAAACTTGAAGTATAAATCAAATACATCAGAAATAATCAAAAGAACAAAAGAAAGGAAGAAGAAACTCAGAAATGGAGCTTGTTTCAGCTTTCCTCTTCAATCCTTAGCCTCCTTTTTCTCCAAGATGCCTCCTTAACTCTCTCCAGCCTCTACAAACTTGGAACAAAGAAAATACAACCTAGAATGATGGCTCCTTCCTCCCTTCCTCGCATATGAAGCCTCAAACTCTCAAAAAGTCTAAAAACAAAACACTAGATTTAGTTAATTTGTATTGCGCTGTGGCTTAGCATTTAGCGCCGCGGCCAGATTGAGTTTTGGGAGAATATGCGCCGCAGCCTGACTATGACACGCTGCAGTGAGATTGGCTTCTGGACAGCTTCAGTGGCATGCACGCTCTTCGCCTCGGTGCATATCATTTCTGCCGTGGCGAGGTTGGCTTCTGTATGACTTCGTGCTGTGGCTCAACACACTCTCGCTGTAGATTTGGCTTCACTCAATTAGTGCTGTGGCTTATCAAGCTCTTGCCATGGCGTCGTCAGCTTCTGGTTGAAGTTTTACCACAGCGATAACATGATCTGTCGCGGTGCAAGTTGCATAACACGCTTCTCCTTGATTTCTTCTCTTTCAGCTACAGCATTATGAACTCTTGGTCGCGGCGAGATTTCAAAAATACCCACTTTGAAGCCTCTTTCACCTGAGATTGCCTAATATTCTCTGAAACATGCATCCTATACGAAGTGTGATTAGTTATCAGTATACTCAAAATTAAGGCAGAAGTTATCATTTTCCAAGTATGAATTGAGTATAGAACTATTCATTCTAAATATATTTATTTTTTCTATAGAAGTATTATTTACCCTATAAGTGGAGGCTAACAACATATTTATTAAGAGAAAATATAAACAATAACATGAATAGTTGAGAATTAGCAGTTATTAGTTTTGTTAGAGAGTGCTCCCATTAATTATGTCTTGAAATGCTTCCGATATATATGTACTCATCTTTTTTTTATCATATAACACTTAACTTTGTGGTTCATATTAGCTTCCTTAGCCACCTTGAGTTTTTGTTATCTATAGTTTTGTTTTACTAATAGAATAATTTGATTTTTAATGCTTATGTTAATCTCTTTTACCATTTTTTTTCAAATTGCGTAATTTCTTGGTAATATTTGAATTTTAAACATGATTTTCTGTAAGCTTACTTTTACTTTCTTGATAGCACGTTATTTTATTTAAATTTATTTTCATTATAACACTCATATCTCTACTTGTCCTGTTTTCCTATTATGATATATATTATCTATTTACTAAGTTCTCAAACTCGTTACTTCATTTTGTATGTTATAGATAGCAATGTGGAACTGATCTATTGTTCACAACTTAATTTATACAATGGTTATATGGTGACCCCAACACTTTGTCTATGTGAACCTTACGATGCATTTTGTTTTCTTTTGAGTTAAATTAGTTATTGAAGTTTAGATGATAGCCCCTTTAAACCCAGGCAAGATCCCTACTTCCTATACAAGTTATTGAAATTTCTAGAATGTTGAAAATTAAGACCGAAGTTCTTTTGAATTGGGAGACTTAGCTAAATTTTTTTTAAAAAAATGTTTGAATGGCAAATGGTGTCTGGCAAGCGTACATAGGCGTCTGTTTTAGCTTGTAGATTTAAGAGATTAAGATCAAGTTTTTATTGTGTCGGGCACGCTGATGACAATATTAATTTGCAATGACGGTTGCATATGTTATGTAAATGAAGATGTTATATTTCATATTGTTCCTTGTTTAATTAAAGTGCCTTTTTAATTGCCATAATCAAATTCATATTATATCTTGAACATGATTTAGAATGTCCTGCTTGAAGGAGCTACATATTTGTCCAGACTCTTAGGTACTTGGCTTAGAAAGGGTTTCTCAGGTCTGTTTTGGTCTAGTCGATCAATGTTTTTCATAGAAATTTCACAAATAAGATCGAACGAACAAGATAATTTCAACAAATATTTGCTTTTGCTTCAACTTGTAATGTACTTAAATCATTAGAAAATGCCTTTGGGTCACTTTTATTTTTCACCTTGATCACTTACACATAAAGTAGAGCTGCCGACTCGAAATGATCGCACTGTGTCTCTCAGTTGAGTAGCATGGTCCGATCTCTAGGCTGGCACTTCTTGATAACGAAGTCAGGATGTTATGGACTTGACCATGAGATTGCTTCCTTCTTCTTTTTTTTTATTCCCTCTTTCGTGGTGATAAATAACTGTGTTTGACCTACAATGACACAAACAAGTTAATGCTTTGTATCATTAGATGTTTTGTTGGTCTAACTCTGGTGGATTTAAGTACTTGCTTTTACATGACGACATAAACCGCAAGTGACTACATGCTTCTGCTTGTTGTCAGTCTAGAAAGTGCTTAACATTTACTCCAATTACATTATACTTTATGGTTTTCATCTATGTCCAGGTTTCTCGATCACTTATTGCGGGGGTGCTCATCATGGTGTAGGCGCTGCCCAATTAAATCTTTGTCTTGTAATCGATATTAATTATTCAATTTTACGCATCTAACTATTAGGTAAGGTTTTGGTGATCGTCCTTGTGCTAATATTGGCTCTGGTGAATCTCAGCCAAGATTCCTAAGAGCAAATTGCCCCTACTGCTACAATTTCATTTTTTATTTTCAATATAGCGAGGGATTGTGAGAGACTGTGCGAGATTGGTAAGGGAGATTTCCTCACTATTCTTTAGCCATTTACGGAAGTATTTTTCAAAGATAGTGCGGTCGTTCAAATGACTACAGCGGATCAATTGAATGTTTTTTATTTTTACGATTATGGTTATGATTATTATAATTTTTTTGCTTTTAGAGATTACAAAATAATCAGATAGATAAAAATTATCATTGAGGTTAAAAATTTTAATTATAAAAAAATTATAATTAAAAAATTTTAACTGTATTGTAATTTTTATTTTTTTTAATTAATTTTTTGTCTCGTAAAAGTAAAATAAATTAAAATTCATTGAATGGAACTTCTAAAGTTGTCAGTATGACTGATCCATCCTCATATTTTTTAAAACAAAAATTCAAGGTTGAATCAGTGAAACGGACAGTCCCTAAAGGATTTACTCCTCGTTAATTAGCAAACTAGGGAGGCCTAGCAAAAGACTAATAGTGAGGTATTTTTTCCTCGCCATACTTAGTGTGTGTGCTTTGCTTCTTCTTTTTTTTTTTTTTTCTTGACAGTGCAATTAGGTTAGATCACCTGTCCTGTTAACCATGTGTTAGGAAGCGCAACGCGAGAACCATTTTCAAATAAAATTAAAACAATCTTTGGAGAAGAGATTTTCAGGGAGGTGGGATTGGCTTGTGAATTGGCAATGGAGGTAGAAGTGGTTTCTTAAATTTGGGGGAAAGGGGTTGTTAGGAAATGACTAATCCACCCTTGATGGTGGAGATTAATGGAGGCAAAGGAAGTCATTTTGTTTTTTCAAAAAGTTACAATTCCCTCCGTTGAGATATACTCCCCCCAACATAGAAGGTAATATACCCCCGAGAAAAAACTTCCTCCAATTTTTTCCCTCTGCGTATTTTCTTTCTTTCTCCTTAACCAGTGCATCTACCGTGAACTTATCAGAAGTCCGAGTGATTTCTATATGCCGTGTGACTCTCAGTAAACTCTGCTCATCAATCTAAGTAAGTTTCCTCCTCTGTTTCTTCTCTGATTTTGTCATACAACAGGGGTAGTTTAGGGATAGGCTTCCAGAAAAACAGCTTCGGCTTTAGAAATGCTTCTGTCTCAACAGCAGGAATCACCGTAGGGAAGAAGAGCTTTTCTGGAATTGGAAATGGCTTAGGATTTACTTCTTAAGAAAAGCAATTGGCTTTGGAAATGGCTTTTTAACAAATAGGATTAGCTTTGGAAAAGGTTTCTTGAATGGAGCAATTGGTAATGACTTCTCATCAACGAATGGAATTGGCTTTGGTATAGGTTTGTTAACAATCGGGAAAAGCTTATTGATAATTGGAATTTTTGGTGGGAGCTTAACTTAAAAATTGGCTTCTTGAATAGTGGCTTTGGGGGAAGTGGCTTAACAATTGGAATAGGTTTCTTCAATATTGGCTTTGGCGGAACTGGCCAACAATTAGAAGTGGCTTCTTTGAAAATGGCTTCTTAAATATTGGTTTTGGTGAGAGAATTCCTCTGAATTTTTCTTCTTTATCATGACTTTCTAAGCCTGCCTTTGCCAAGTCCCCATTCTCAACAGGGTTTACCTCATTCCCTGTAAAACCAAATGCAGAACAAAAACGATTTCTTTTTTCAGATAATTATACGCGTCCTCCATTGGCATTGGTGCATTTTCAATTTTATTTCCTAAAACAAATGAATTCAAGGTTATAAGAAGAGACACTATCTCACCAGGTAAGTTAGCTTTCCCATTGTTGATGTCAATGGGGTGATATAGGTGAATGAAAAAGTGTGCGTATGTGCGCCCACATATTATATATATATATATATGAGGATCTCTTCTACTTTAAAGTAAATTTTTCTTTTAAATATAATTTTAAAAGTGTTGCAAAAGAGTTAGTTGAGTGTTGGTCGAAATTTTTGACAGGCACTATGCTAGCGATATAATTGGTGTTTTATGACGTTGATACCTTTTGTTATTTTAATTAAAATTAAGTTTTAGGATAAATTACATTGAACTTACTTAAACTATAACCTAATTATAATTTTGATAAAAGAACTTTAAGGGTAAAACTTTACCCTCCACTTATTACAAAAAGTGAAAATATAAGGAAATATTATATTTAAACATATCTTTGTTCCAATTGCAATTATTTTCCCAAGTATTGTTTAATTACAATGAGATCTAGAGAAAAATGGGTTATTGATTGTAAAAACTAATCGATTTGGAAGGAAAACATTGCAATTGAAGGCAAAGTTTATTGTGTAATGCAATTTCTTCTTCTTCATGTTCAGTCGATTAGAAATAATATGGCAGATGTTTCAATAGACAAATCAATAAATCAAGAAATTAATTATAAAAATTAATTAACTAGGGAGAAAATTTAAATGAAGAACAAAACTTGAGATGAGTAAACGCGATTTTCCCTTTTAGAATAATACTTTTCACTTTGTCTAGTAACATAGGTTATTTTAATTAGAGTAAAGTAATGTTTTGGTTGCAAAAAAATACTCTCATTTCAATTTAATTATTTAAATATAAAGTCTCTCGATTTGATTTTTGAAAGATTATTTTTCTTTTAATTTGGTCCGTAAAAAATAAAGCCTTTCAATTTGTAATCCCTCAAACATTTCTCTTTAATTAAAATGGTCTTTAAAAGAGAGTCACAAATATTCCCTAGCGGAACTATTTCGATTGGGAAAAACGTTTAGAGGAGTAAATTGAGAAATTCAAAAACTTTATCTTTGCAAAACCAAATTAAAGAAAAGTAATCTTTGAAGGATTACTTCATTTATTTGCTCTTTTAATCACTATCCAACTCTTTTTTAATCAGATGAAACATATTTTTATCTTTATTTCAAACATATTTATGTCAGTTCTTACCGATATTGAGAAAATGCAATTTTCACGTTATTATATAAGCAATTTTGATGAAAAACAAAAGTCATTTAATTTGGAATATAATTGAAGAAAGAAAAAAAGTCTAATTTTACATAGTTAGGGGAAGAATTTAATAATATTATAATCTCCGTCAATGTTGTTTATTAATCTTGTTTATCCAATAAAATTTCAATTTTTGCAATGGCATTTTATATTTTTAAGTTCTTATTATTACGTGCATGATTGGGTTTTACTCTATGAACCTGTGAAATTTCTTAAACATAACAATTAACATAATACAATCTATAATCTATAATCGTAAGTGGCTAGCTGTATCAAATTAATTAATTGTAATAACAATTACTTTTATGATCAAAATAAAGATAATTACATCTATTTTAAGAAAAATAAAAATATCCTTCTATTTATTACTTATATAATATAATAATTATTAAAAATGCATTTGACCAATATAAAATAGTCATTTTTAAATTTAGAATAAATTAGATTTTATAATTTTCAGCCAAAAATAAATAACATTAAAAATAAAAGTTTAGGAAATATATTTTTTAATAAGTTATATTTTTAATAAAAATATTTTGATCATCTTTTAATTTTAAGAGAGTTTTGTATGTGTTTATTAATAAAAGGAAAGACTTTGTAATTTAAATATCTTTAAAAAAAGTAGAATAATTTAACCTAAACTATTCTTAAATCTTTATTTAGCACTTTATAAATTGAAATGAATCCATTGTTGTGAGTTTAACCGAGTTTAGTTTTTTACTTAGAAAAATCATGCCAACTCATTTATAAATTCAAACTCAATATTAATTCAGTTTAACTCGTTTTTAATTCAAATAAACTCGGTTAACTTAGTATTTTTTAAATTGAATTTGACGAGTTACCATATAATTAAGTTAAATTGAGTTTAAAAAAAATAAAATAATAGAACTCATATTTATGATTTTAATGATATTTATTCTGATGATGAATGCATAATTGAAGAGAGGAGAAATGGAGATGACGTAGAAGAAGAAGGTGATGAGATTTTTCAACGTATTCAAGTTAATGAGAATATTATTAATCCTATTATTGAACCAATGATAGAGTTAGGTGATTATTTAAGAGTTGATTTAAATATTTATAATATAAGTGGTGATACTTTAAATATGACTTTGAATAATGATATTAAAAAATTATATAATGATAATGATTTTAGTAATAATAATAGTGATGAAATAAGTGAAGATGATAATGATCAGACTTTTGAAAATTCTTATAGAATTTTTATTTATATTTTTAAAATTTGGATATATTAAATGACTATTTATGTATAAATTTGATTGAAATTTTTATATAAAAAAATTGAATTATGAAATATAAATAATCTTTTAAGTAATATAAGTTGAATTGTATTTAAATAAATTTTTTGTATATTATATTATTAACAAATATAAACTCTTACATTTGTTACAAGTTTACATCACGAGTTTATCTCCACTTTATAAATTTATTTGAACTCATGAATTTGACAATTTGTTAAAATCTCTATAATCAAATATTTAAAAAATCAATATTAATATCTTTCATCTCTTAATTAAAATTAAGTTTCTTAACAACTTAATATGTACTTAAACTCAAAATCCAATATATTAGCTTATCAAATAGACTGTTAGAAATTATAAAATTATTTATAGTATTCTAGACTTTTTCTTAACAACTTAGATTATTGAGTTGAAACTGTTCATCATAGATACCTAAATGTAGGATATGAGAATGGCCGAAAAAGGAAAAAAGCCATAACCATCTTTTAAATTAAAGCTTTAGCGCTCTTTAGCACTGCACTAGCAGCGCTGCCAACACACGCATGCAGAAGGCACTGATGCATTAATCCATATATATATATATATATATATATCTCTGTGAGTGCGTGTATATATATATATATATATATATGTTTTACCTCAAACCAATATTTTTCTTTTTTGTTTACATAGCTTGACATTTCCTTTTTATTTTTGGATATTGAATCAGTTAGGAAAATTGACTTCCAGGGCAATAGCGAAGGTACAAAAGAAATATATAAATTTGTAGAGTCAAATATGTTTTGATAACTGCCGGCATCTTCCCTCAAAAAGGTCCACATAAATTTTGTCTGTTATTATTTTCTGGCCTTTTCTATTATGATGTCTAATAATAAAGAAAAAGTAACAGACCCAATTACCTCCCAAATAATTCACAATAACACTTTTTCTATTTTACATAGCAAAAAATAAGTCATTCTGTTGTAATTCAATGTTTATAAAATACTTTACTAATTATGATAATGGAGTTACAAATGTAAAACTGACATTAAATAGTTTAAATTAAAGGTTTTTTTATGCTACATTTACAGTTATAAGCGTTTTTATCATTTAAATTGGAAGAAATTGCTCTTATTCACCTTAATCTTTTTTCTCAATTATAATTTTTTTCTAATCAATCAGTATTTTATAATTGATTCCTAATTTATTTGTCCATATTGCAAAAATTCCTTATGCATCTAAATTGGACATTATTTTTGACTGACTTAATGCCACTTGTGTGATTACATGTGGAAAATTACACTCACCCACCCTGATCTTTCTCCTAAATCAATTAATTGCAATGAAATAAATATATGAATTTGTTAATTGCAAAATACGAGCAATTAGCGAGTGAGTGTGGATAAGCGCATTTTTCTCTTATTGTTGGGTCAGTTGAGGTCACATCTAATTTAGAATGCAGAGGATGTCGCTTGGGGACATATTAATTAGGAGGTCAATATAAAAATTAATTGATTAAACTGCAACTGTTAAGTGATGAGGGTGGTGTAAACTTATTTTAACAATATTGAGTAAATGTAATGTTCAGTTAATATATCCGCAATTTTGGATAAAAGAAAATAAGTCATTTGTTTACTTAAATATTTAAACACACTAAAGATCAAAAGGAAAAGGAAAAGGAATAACTATGTAAAAATTAAGAAATGAAAACAATAGAGATCCAAGAACATCCTTTCATTAGTGGATTTTAGATTACACAACGGCTGCAATAAGCTTTATTTATAGCAACAATCAACATGATTCAAATACAATACACAGTATAAGATATGGACATAACATATATGCAAATTCAGATGTATTTGATCTTAAGATAGTGCCAGAGGAAAGCTTTTATATATATAAGAGATGTATAGTCTTTTTCAATCATATTGACTTTCACCTAAGGAATGGAAGAAGGATTTTAATTTCATGGAGATGGGATTGGCTTGTGAATTGGCAACGTTGGTTGAAGTGGCTTCTTAAATTTCGGGAGAAGGGGTAGTACTTTAGGGATAGGCTTCTTAAAAAATGGTTTTGGCTTTAGGAATTCTTCTGTCTCAACAGTAGTCACTGGAGGAAAGAAGGGCTTCTTAGAGATTGGAAAGGGCTTCTTAACAAATGGAATTGGCTTTGTAAGAGGCTTAGGAAATGGCTTCTTTACAAATGGAATTGGCTTTGGAAGAGGCTCAGGAAATGGCTCCTTGACTAATGGAATTGGCTTTGGAATAAAAGGCTTAGGAAATGGTTTCTTCACAAATGGAATTGGCTTTGGAAACGGTTTCTCCAATGGAGTAATTGGCAATGGCTTCTCATCATCAATTGGAATTGGCTTTGGAATAGGTTCCTTAACAAGTGGGAATGGCTCCTTGATTAGTGGAACTTTTGGTGGAAGCTTAAAAAATGGCTTCTTAAAAAGTGGTTTTGGTGGAAGTGGCTTAACAATTGGAATGGTTTTCTTGAAAATTGGTTTTGGTGGGAGAAATCCTTTGAACTTTTCTTCTTCATCGTGATTTTCTAAGCCTGCCTTTTCCAAGTCCCCATTGCCAGCAGTGTTTACCTCATTCCCTGCAAATTACAAATGCGGATGATCATAGCCTTGTCTAATAATAATCTTAATAATAAATATGTGATGCTGTTAACAAATTGTCTTCATAACATCTACATTAGCATCAGTTCAAGAGACTAATAAGTAACCATAAGCAGTAGTTTTGGTTGCACTGGAAAACTGGAAACGATTTATTTGAGATTTAGTTACTTAGTTTCTTATATGTGATCTGCTTGAACGTCTTGTAAAATGTTTTTGTTTGTTCAAAAATTACTTTTTCAATTACTATTCCTTTTAAAGTGCTGCTACCCCCCCCCCCCCCAAAAAAGAAATAGTTTAATTTTTTAACAAAATATTTTTATAAATAATATCATTGACGTATTAGATAATAATTTTATTTAATTATTTGATCAGTGAGAATATATTTGTCAAAAAAGTATTAATTTCTGTTTTTTTATTTTGCTTTTTAAGAAAATTTTGAATTCTTTGCTGCTTTCTCACAATATAAGATAGACTTCAATGCTATTTAAAAGTAGCTTTTTGTGTTATCCATACACCAACCAAAAAAAAAAAAACTGAAAAAATTAAGTAAAAAAAAATTCTCTTCGGCTGGTGCTGGCACTTTTTTACATCAACTTAAGGTTTATATATAGTACTCTAGTTCACGTGATCAGGCAAGTAAAAATCAAGTAAAAGATTACAAATTCAATTCTTCTCTTGTGCAGGAGAAAAAGAAAGTTTATATAGTGTCAGAAAAGAACCACCAACCTGGCAAGGCTTCAGTCGTTGTTGCTGCTGACGAATAAGCATAACAGAAGCTCACGACAAGAAAGAAGGGCAACCAGAAGCGCACAAGTGCGCATTGCAAGGGGGAACTCTTCCTCATTGAGAAATCACTTATAATGCCACACAGTACTATAATTAAGGTATGGCAAAAAATGCCGAAGAAGGCTTGAGTTGTTCTGTATGGTCCCATAAGCCTTGTGCTATATATATAGTTAGTTAGCTAGCTTTGGAAATAACACTACGTTGATTTGAGTTTGCTTAGCTGCTTTTACTTTTATTGAATAGTCTGAAGTTGTAGGTTTAAGGATTATTTGTTAGTTGAGAGTGTGATTATAAATGTCAATCGTAGTATTAGCACCGACTTTAGCGTTGATGAGATGCCAATTTTCCCCATTAAATGAGCTAAAGTTCATACATTAGTGGGGAAAAGAACCTGGACCGAACGTTCATCCCAAAAAACAGGCGCCGGAAGCGTAATAAATGGTATGTGCATCGCTAGATTCTTTTGCGTTGTTTGGCATATTAGTTGTTTGAAGGAATAGGGAAACTAGTTTGTTTCTAATTTTACATTTGCATGAGAACTTAAATTGGAGGAGCGATATAATGTAACTATGTATGTGAGATTACCAATTTAGCCCCCAACAACAGGTTAATTAATGCAGAAGCCTTGAGGCATGTTTTGGATTTAATAGTTGAACATGATATGAATTACAATGGTGGAAGGGAGACATATGCAATTGTAATAACCCAAGTCTTTAACTTCAGTTAATTTCCATCTAATTATAAGAATTTACTAAGAAAAATATGAAATTGAAACTCAATTAATATAAAAAAATGTAACCAGTAAAAAATAATGTCTAACTAATTTTTAAAAATATTTTTTGTAGTTAAAAGATTTTTTGGGGAGCTATTTTGATATCTACATTTTACTCAATTGAACTTTCTTGTCTTTCAAGATTTTAATGTAATATACTCTTCAAAGGGCATAATTATTGAGGGGACTTTTCTTCACTCTCTTCGCATAAAATAATTACTCCTTTATCTCATTCTGAACTCAAAAAATAATTAAAAAAAAGGGTATTAACTCCAATTTTCTTCCCTTCATTTTTAATCTTTTTCTTATTTCTTTTCCTCTTCCATTTTTCTTCCTTCTTCTCCAAGCAACATGACCCGTCCACCACAACTCCTTGTCCATCCTTTTCTATCCATTTTGCATCAGCCTCCCATGTTGTTAATCATTGTCAGTGTGGCCTCACTACCAGCCTACCATAGGCGTGTTCCTCCTTTAGATTCTCACACATTAGATGCTCATGAAGGGAGCTTGGAAGCTTCATTTCAAGCTACGTTGCAACCCACCATCTGCTCCTTGCCATGCACCCTCGTTGCGGTGCTGTGATTCGCTAGAAGCCAAGCTTTGATGCTTCCTCCTACCCTTCAGCATCTCTACCCATGAGTGAGATTTTCAAAGAGGCATTTTGGCTTGCATTCTTTATAAGTGTGACACCTACACCTCTTGTTGCAATTTACGACTTCTTAAAATAATTTCTAAATTCAATCTTTGGTTTGAAATCCAACAAGATAAACTTTGAATATTGGCATTGTAATAGGAGTAGAGAATAAGAGATAGAATTGGAGCTTTTGATATTAAATAGTAACTTTAGCTAAATTGAGAATATTGATTGTCAATTGAGTTGTCAAGGTGTTAATTATATATTAGTTATGTGCTTATAGGGAATTCTAAGAAATCTGCAACCTAGGTTTAGCTCCAAGTTGGTGACAAAGTCATCATCACCTTGGCATTGTTTATAAATAGATAATATCTCCATAATTTTTATTTCTGGTTTTTAAATAATTATTCTCTAATTGTTTTTTTCCATATAATTATCTCTTAGGGCAACCTCCTAGTTTTGACCCTCCATTAGAATAAGTAATTCAAGAATGATTTAAGTCACTTATAAATGTAGGCAATGTGTATATGAATATTGAGTTATGGAAGTTTAGTTTAGAGTTTTCTTTATACAAAGCCAGTGTGCAATATTTATTCAGTATGTTATCAAGTTTCACTGGACCTTACACTATGTTTAAAAGGCTGCTAAAGATGTTATGGATGATATTTATGGCTTAGGAGAGTTATAGATTATGTTTCCTATATTCATTTTCCTTATAAAATTTCATGTTTTGTATACCTTTTTTTCATTTATAATTATAAAGCAAGGAACTCTTTTTATTGGAAGGAATTTTATTCAAAACACTACAACTAATATTGATACATATTAGCCCTTATATAGTGCACCTTGGCTTGAACAGCAACTAGTATGGAAAAAGTGATGTTAGCCCCATGTGGAGGCCAATTGCGCGTGAATTGATTGAATGATATTGAAAGGAATTGAATTGAACATATTAGTTAGTTACTCAAAGAGCTACGAGCACACGTCTGATTGTTTTTGTGGGTTCTATGCCTGCATTTGGTTAGTTATTCTCATTAGTTATGTGCTTATATATGTTACTAGTTTTGTTAGAGGGTTCTCCCATTAATTATGTTTTGAAATGCTTCCGGTATATATATGTATGTACTCATCTCTTTTTATAGTGTGACACTTAACTTTGTGGTTCATATTAATTTCCCTAGCCACCTTGAGTTTTTGTTATCTATAGTTTTATTTTACTAATATGATAATTTGATTTTTAATGCTTATGTTAATCTCTTTTACCATTTTTTTTTAAATTGTGTAATTTCTTGCTAATATTTGAATTTTAAACATGATTTTTTGTGAGCTTACTTTTACTTTCTTGAAAAAACATTATTTTATTTAAATTTATTTTCACTAAGACACTCTTATCTCTACTTGTCCTGTTTTCCTATTATGATATATATTATCGACTTATTAGGTTCTCAAACTCTCTCCTTCATTTTATGTGTTATAAATAGCAATGTGGAACAAATCTATTGTTCACAACTTGGTTTATGCAATGGCTATACGATGAGCCCAACACTTTGTCCATGGGAACCTTAAGATGCATTTTGTTTTCTTTTGATTTAAATTAGTTATTGTAATTTAGATAGTAGCTCCTTTAAACCCCAGGCAGGATCCCCACTTCCTGTATAAGTTAATGAGAGTTCTAGAATGTCGAAAATTAACACTGAAGTTCTTCTGAATAGTATAGTAAGATTTGACTAGAAATCGGCTGTGGTACGAATTTGGAATAATCTAATTTTTTTGAGAGACTTTGCTAAAATTCTTTAAAAAAACTGTTTGAATGGAAAATGGTGTTTGGCAAGCATACATAGGTGTTTGTTTTAGCTTGTAGATTTAAGAGATTAAGATTAGTGTTATATTTTGTGTTGGTCACGTTGGTGCCAGTATTAATTTGCAATGACGGTTGCATATGTTATGCAAATCTGGATGTTATATTGCACATTGTTCCTTCTTTAATTTAAGTTTCTTTTTAATTGCCATGTAGTTATCAAATTCATATTATATCTTGAACATAATTTAGAATGTCCTGCTTAAAGGAGCTACGTATTTGTCTAGACTCTAAGGTGCATGGCTTAGAAAGGGTTTCTCAGGTCTGTTCTGGTCTAATCAATCAATGTTTTTTCATAGAAATTTCACAAATAAGGTCGAACAAATAAGATAATTTCAACAAATAATTTGCTTTTGTTTCAACTTCTAATATACTTAAATCATTAGAAAATGCCTCTTGGTCTCTTTTATTTTTCACCTTGATCACTTACACATAAAGTAGAGCTGTCGACTCGAAATTATCGCAGTGTGTCTCTCAGTTGAGTAGAATGGTCCCATCTCTAGGCTGGCACTCTGTTGATAATGACGTCAGATTGTTATGGACTTGACCATAAGATAGCTTCCTTGTTTGTTTGTTTTTATTTTTCTTTTTTTAATTCCCTCTTTCTTGGCGATAAATTATTGTTTTTGACCTAGAATGACACAAAGGAATTAATGCTTTGTATCATTAGATGTTTTGTTGATCTAACTCTGGAGAATTTAAGTACCTGCTTTTACATGACGACAGAAACTGCAAGTGACTACATGATTCTGCTTGTTGTCAGTCTTGAAAGTGCTTAACATCTACTCCAATCACATTATAATTTATGGTTTTCATCTATGTCCAGGTTTCTTGATCACTTATTGCATGCAAGGGTGCTCTTAATGGTGTAGACGCTGCCCAATTAAATTGTAATTGATATTAATTATTCAATTTTATGCATCCAACTATTAAGTAAGGGTTTGGTAATTGTTCTTGTGCTAATATTGGCTTTGGGGAATCTCAGCCAATATTCCTAAGCGCAAGATGCCCCTACTACTACAATTTGTATTTTTTATTTTTAGTATAGTGAGGGATTGTGAGAGACTGAGAGATTGGTAAGGGAGATTCCCTCACTATTCTTCAGCCATTTACGGAAGTAGTTTTTAAGGCTAGTGTAGTCGTTCAAACGATTGCAGCGGATCTATTCAATGTTTTTTATGTTTATTTTTATTTATTTATTTTGCTTTTAGAGATTAGAAAAAAATTAGAAAGATAAAAATTATAATTGTGAGGTTAAAATTTTTAATTAAAAAAATTACATTTCAAAAATTTAACTATATTGTAATTTTTATTTTTTTGATTAATTTTTAATTGTCTCTTGAAAGTAAAAAAATTTAAAAAAAAATTAAAATTATTGAATGAACCTTCTACAGTTGTCAATATGACTGATCCATCCTCATATTTTTTAAAACAAAAATTCAAGGTCGAATCAGTGAGACGGACAGTCCCTAAAGGATTTACTCCTCGTTAATTAGCAAAACACTAGTAGTCAGGTACTTTTTCCTCGCTATACTTAGTGTGTGTGCTTTGCTTTTCTTTTTTTCTTTTTTCTTGTGATAGTGTAATTAGGTTAGATCATCTGTCCTGTTAACCATGTGTTAGGAAGCTCAACGTGAGAACCATTTTCAAATAAAATTAACATAATACCATCTATAATCTATAATCGTAAGTGGCTAGCTGTATCAAATTAATTAATTGTAATAACAATTACTTTTATGATCAAAATAAATATAATTACGTCTATTTTAACAAAAATAAAAATATCTTTCTATTTATTACTTATATAATATATTAATTATTAAAAATGCATTGGACCAATATAAAATTGTCATTTTTTAAATTTAGAATAAATTAGATTTTATAATTTTCAGCCAAAAATAAATAACATTAAAAATTAAAGTTTAAGAAATATTTTTTTAATAAGTTATATTTTTAATAAAAATCATTATTCTTGAAAATATTTTGATCATCTTTTAATTTTAACAGTGTTTTCTATATGTTTAATAATAAGAGGAGACTTTGTAATTTAAATATCTTTAAAAAAATGTAGAATAATTTAACCTAAGCTATTCTTAGATCTTTATTGATCAATTTAAACTTCATAAATTGAAATGGCCATCGATACTAAAACCTCTATAATCAAATAGTTAAAAAAATCAATATTAATATCTTTCATCTCTTAATTAAAATTAAGTTTCTTAACAACTTAATATGTACTTATACTCAAAATCCAATGATCTTTTAAATTATCTTATCAAATAGAGTGTTAGAAATTATAAAATTATTTATAGTATTTTAGACTTTTTCTCAACAACTTCGATTCTTGAGTTGAAACTGTTCATCATAGATACCTAAATGTAGGATATGAGCATGGCCGAAAAAGGAAAAAGGGCATAACCAACTTTTAAATTGAAGCTTTAGCGCTCTTTAACACTGCACTAGCAGCACTGCAAACACACGCATGCAGAAGGCACTGATGCATTAATCCATATATGTGTATGTGTGTTTTACCTCAAACCAATATTTCACTTTTTTGTTTACATAGCCTGATATTTCCTTTTTATTTTTGGATATTGAATCAGTAAGGAAAATTGACTTTTAGGGCGAGAGCGAAGGTTCAAAAGGAATATATAAATTTGTAGAGTCAAATATGTTTTGATAACTGCCGGCATCTTCCCTCAAATTGGTCCACATAAATTTTAACTGTTATTATTTTCTGGCCTGTTCTATTATGATGTCTAATAATAAAGAAAAGGTAGTAGACCCAATTACCTCCCAAATAATTCACAATAACACTTTTTCAATTTTACATAGCAAAAAATAAGTCATTCTAGTGATTCAATGTCTATAAAATAGTTTACTAATTATGATAATGGGGTTGCAAATGTAAAACAGACATTAAATATGTAAATTAAAAGTTTTTTTAATACTACATTTACTGTTATAAGTGTTTTTATCATTTTAATGGGAAGAAATTACTCTTATTCACCTTAATCTTTTTTCTCAATTATAATTTTTTTCTGATCAATCAGTATTTTATAATTGATTCCTAATTTATTTGTCCATATTGCAAAAATTCCTCATGCATCTAGATTGGACATTATTTTTGACTGACTTAATGCCACTTGTGTGATTACATGTGGAAAATTACACTCGCCCACCCTGATCTTTCCCCCTAATCAATTAATTGCGATGAAATAAATATATGAATTTGTTAATTGCAAAATTTGATCAATTTGGGAGTGAGCGTGGATAAGTGCATTTTCCTCTTATTGGTAGCAGGTCAGTACAGGTTACATCCAATTTAAAATGCAGAGGATGTTGCAATGGGACATATTAATTAGTAGATCAATAAAAAAATTAATTGATTAAACTACATGCAATTGTGAAGGGATGAGGGTGGGTAAGTGTAAATTTTTGTAAACAATATTGAGTAAATGTAATGTTCAGTTAATATATACGCAATTTTGGATAAAAGAAAATAAGCCATTTGTTTACTTAAATATTTAAACACACTAAAGATCAAAAGGAGAAGGAACAACTATGTAAAAATTAAGAAAAGAAAACAATAGAGAACCAAGAACATCCTTTCACTAGTGGATTTTTTATTACACAACGGCTGCAGTAAAGCTTTATTTATAGCAACGATCAACATGATTCAAATACAATACACAGCATAAGATATGTACACAAGATATATGCAAATTCAGATGTAATTGATCTTAAGATAGTGCCCGAGGAGAGCTTATATATATATATATATATATATATATATATGAGATGTATAGTTTTTTTCAATCATATTGACTTTCACCTAAGGAATGGAAGAAGAATTTTAATTTCATGGAGATGGGATTGGCTTGTGAATTGGCAACGGTGGTAGAAGTGGCTTCGTAAATTTCGGGGGAAGGGGTAGTACTTTAGGGATAGGCTTCTCAAAAAATGGTTTTGGCTTTAGGAATTCTTCTGTCTCAACAGTAGTCACTGGAGGAAAGAAGGGCTTCTTAGAGATTGGAAAGGGCTTCTTAACAAATGGAATTGGCTTTGGAAGAGGCTTAGGAAATGGCTTCTTTACAAATGGAATTGGCTTTGGAAGAGGCTTAGGAAATGGCTCCTTGACTAATGGAATTGGCTTTGGAATAAAAGGCTTCGGAAATGGCTCCTTGACTAATGGAATTGGCTTTGCAATAAAAGGCTTAGGAAATGGTTTCTTCACAAAGGGAATTGGCTTTGGAAAAGGTTTCTTCAATGGAGTAATTGGCAATGGCTTCTCATCATCAATTGGAATTGGCTTTGGAATAGGTTCCTTAACAAGTGGGAATGGCTTCTTGATAAGTGGCACTTTTGGTGGGAGCTTAAAAAATGGCTTCTTAAAAAGTGGTTTTGGTGGAAGTGGCTTAACAATTGGAATGGGTTTCTTGAAAAATGGCTTCTTGAAAATTGGTTTTGGTGGGAGAAATCCTTTGAACTTTTCTTCTTCATCGTGATTTTCTAAGCCTGCCTTTTCCAAGTCCCCATTGCCAACAGTGTTTACCTCATTCCCTGCAAATTACAAATGCGGATGATCATAGCCTTTTCTAATAATAATCTTAATAATAAAATGTGATGCTGTAAGCAAATTGTCTTCATAACATCACATTAGCATCAGTCCAAGAGACTAACAGGTAACCATAAGGAGTAGTTTTGGTTGCACTGAAAAACTGGAAACGATTTATTTGAGATTTAGTCACTTAATTTCTCATATATGATCTGTTTGAACGTCTTGTAAAATGTTTTTGTTTGTTCAAAAACTACTTTTTTAATTACTATTTTTTTTTATGTGCCACTACCAAATTTTTTTAATTTTTTAACAAAATATTTTTATAAATAATATCATTAATATATGAGATAATACTTTTATTTTATCATTTGATCAGTGAGAATATATTTGTCTAAAAAGTATTAATTTGTGTTTTTTATTCTGCTTTATAAGAAAATTTTGAATTCCTTGCAGCTTTCTCACAATATGAAATAGACTTCAATGCTATTTAAAAGTAGCTTTTCGTGTTATCCATACATCTACCAAGAAAAGACAGAAGAAAATTATATATATATATATATTCTCTTCGGCTGGTGCTGACACTTTTTGACACCAACTAAACGTTTATATACAGTACACATGAGGCTAGTTCAGGTGGACAGGCAAGTAAAAATCAAATAAAAGATTACAAATTCAATTCTTCTCTTGTGCCGGAGGAAAAGAAAGTTTATGTATAGTGTCAGAAAAGAACCACCAACCTGGCAGGGCTTCAGTTGTTGTTGCTGCTGACGAATAAGCATAACAGAAGCTCACGACAAGAAAGAAGGGCAACCAGAGGCGCACAAGTGCGCATTGCAAAGTGGAACTCTTCCTCATTGAGAAATCACTTATAATGCCACACACTACTATAATTAGGGTATGGCAAAGAATGCCGAAGAAGGGCTTGAGTTGTTCTGTATAGTCCCTTTAGTCTTGTGCTATATATATAGTTAGCTAGCTAGCTTTGGAAATAACACTACGTTCATCTGTGTTTGCCTATCTGCTTTTACTTTTATTGAATAATCTGAAGTTATAGGTATAACCGTAAAAGGACTATTTGTTAGTTGAGAGTGTGATTATAAATGTCAATCATAGTATTAGCACCGACTTTAGCGTTGATGAGATGCCAAATTTCCCCATTAAATGAGCTAAAGTTCATACATTAGTGGGGAAAAGAACCTGGACCGAACCCATGGATGGTTCATCCCAGAACAAGGCACCGGAAGTGTAACAAATGGTATGCGCATAGCTAGATTCTTTTGCGTTGTTTGGCATATTAATTGTTTGAAGGAATAAGGAAACTAGTTTGTTTCTAATTTTACATTTGCATGAAAACTTAAATTGGAGGAGTGATATAATGTAACTACGTATGTGAGATTTCCAATTTAGCCCCCAACAATGGGTTAATGTTGCGCTTTTTTTTTTTTTTAATTTGAAGCATACATACTAGTATACATATTGCAACAATAATAAATAGAGTATCATTCCATTGAAGATTTGTCACAAAAAAAATTGATAAGCATTAAAATTATGTACTTTAATTTAAATCAAGCCAAAAATAAAAGATGATGAGAAATTAAACTAAACTAAAGGCATAAAAATAACAAAAATGAGAGACACCATTTTAGATAAAATTGAAAAGTAACATAATTTGAGATTATGATTCCTTTTAGCATTTCATATGATTAACTATCTTTTTTCATCTTATTCTTAATATCATTAATAGCCTATAACTCTAATTTACCTACAAGTATCTTTCGAATTACTTGTAGGTATTCTCTTAATCACTCCATAATTCTTTATGCAATTGATTTAGAGGCTTAATTAAGAATAGGTCCTAATATGTTATGAGGCCGATAAGTATATTCCTATCTTATAAGCGAATAAATCCACTCAAGATTGCAAGTTTTATGAATGCATGCTATCCAATTCATGGTCAAGTTCTAAAATGTCTTTTCCAAATTTATTTATGTTATCCAAATCATCTAATGGTTTCCACACATTTAGAAGTATAAAATAAAAAGATAAAATCATTAAATTCACACCATTAATTGAAAATAAATAGAATAATTATAACATAGTATAAGTTAGAGTACATCACAATCCCAAATCAATAAGATTAGCTCATAACTACAAAAAATAACAACATTAAGAGCAAAGCATAAACCAAATGGACAAAGAAATATAAGGAAAAGTAAGGGAAGAAGAGGAAAACTAATTTAATTGGTAAAACTTCCTCAAACCTAAACTTCTCTCATAGCAAATAAAGCTCCAAAACTTTCCTTTTGCTCACCAAAATCTTCAAAATGGCGGTCCCTCTCAAATGGTTGCTAGAACCCTCTTAAAACCCTTAAAAAATGCAACTAAAAACAGTGTATTTTGCTTTTTTTTTTTTTAACTGCACTGCAACAGAGCTTAAAAGCAGTGCGACGCAATTGCTTTTTTATTTGCAGCGATCAAGAGTGCCACGGCATGAAATTTTACGCTGCGGCGTATTTTAATTCTTTTTTTTTTCAAGCACCGCAATACTTAAATTTGTCACCATGATGCTATTTTTTTTCAGCAGCGGTTTTGAGTATCATCTTTTTCTCTTTTTGTTTTTTCTTCTTTCTTTTTTTTTTTCTAAATCCTTTTTTGGCATATTTTCTCAACTTTTATTATTTTACATTCTAATACTTCTAAACTTATTTCTTTGTAATGTTAATCCTACAAAAGTATAAAATTCATTGTTACTTACTTGAAGCGTATACATAAGTATATGTATTGTGGAAGCAATATAATAATAAGAAAAGATTGTTCCCTCGAGATTTGTTGACCAAACTTGTCAAGTACCAAAATTCATATCCCAACTTAAATTAAGCAAGTCAATTGTAAGTGATTATATTAACAAGAAATGATTATCGATTATCTACTATGTAGAGTTCAGAGATTAGTGTTTGGATTTTTCGGGTGATTAGATGCATCTAGGATTATTAGTCCCTCTTGTATTTCATAGTAGTTTACTTCAACACTCAGTATTTTTGTTCTTAATGGTAGTACATGTTAGTCTAGGGTTCACTTATTTTTATAAGTATTTTTCCAAATCTCATATAGGGTTATCTAATTAACTTCATAATTCCTTATGAAATCAACTAAGATCAAATTGATAGCACAATACCTAATTTGACTATGTGGGGTTAATGAGTATATTCCTATCTCATTAATTAAACTATTCATCTTCCCATGCAAGTTTCAAGTACTCACACCACTCCACTCTTGATCTAACTTCCCTTCCCTTTTCCAAGTTCAAGTAAAAGTATCAAATCAATCTAATTGTTGATCAATCAATCAGAGAGCATAAAGCATAAAGTTAAATGAATGAGTATTCATCATTAATTGCAAAATCAGAGTGATGAACAACCATTAATCCATACAAGAGTTTCTAATATTCTTAGATTAAGGAATTTAGCTATACATGTTCATGAAAATTAGCAACAAAGTTAAAGCAAAGCTCCTATTCATCCAAGAGAATGCAAAGAAAACAAAAAGGAAGCAAGAAACTTATAAATGAATCTTGTCTTTGCTTCAATCCTCAATCCCAAGCATCCTTTTGCTCTAAAATGCCTTTCTTAGCTTCTCTCAACCTCTACACACTGAGACTAGACCAAAGACAACCCAGAATGGTGGCTCCCCTCGCAACAAAGGCCATATGAAGCAAGAAACCCTCAAAATTTTGGTAAAGAAAACATAGCGTTTTGCTAAAATGCATCGTGCCATGATGATGTTGGCTACTAGATGAATATGCACTGTGGCCTGCCCATTCATGCCGTGGCAAGTTTGGCTACTAGATGGAATGGATACGCTTTGTGCCATGACGCGGTTAGTCTCTGCTTGACAGCATGCCATGGCTCAACATGTTCTTCTCTGTGGCTTTAGCTTATCTCGACCCACGCCGCAGTGCATCACATTCTCACTGTGACACTTTCAGCTTCTGTATGATGCTTCATTGTGGCGTGATCAAGATAAGCCATAACACAACTTATCCTTCAAGCTTGTCTTCATTTTCTTCGCTTTCAGTCGCTACTTAATGAATTCTAGCGACAACGAACTTCTAAAAATAGCAACTACAAGTATTCTGAAGCCTCTTTGTGATAACCTCTCTAAATTCATGCCTTTTCAGCATATTTTCCTTAAGTTGGCAATATCTTTTGGTGTATTTTTGTATATAAAGTATACTCAAAATAGGAAAATGTGCAATTTTTGATAACTGACTTAATTTTAGTTAATTATGCCAACTTTAACCTTAGTTTAGGAATATTTTAGTGAATTTATAATTTCATACTTTTTGCAGATATTATTGGATGTCAAAGATAATTGCTGAAAATCAAAGGTTGAAGTTTTGCAATATTCGCCGCGGCCAATTATTTATTTAGCCGTGGCCAATTCCTGCATGGAGGAAGGAGCGAAGCAGAGAGCTTTTCGCCGCGGCCAATTCACCTGTTCGCCACGGCCAAATGTTGATCAGAGAAGCTAATGCAAACCCGAGAGTATTTCACCTCGGCGAAGAATATGTTAGCCGCGGCGAACCATGAATTACTGAAACACTGCGTTTTGAGGCTTAACAGATGCTAGGGCTTCACATATCCGGATTTTCGACCAAGTGAGGCATTCTTCGACTTCTGGGCAGCTTGGGGAGCTGGTGTGCTAGGGTTTGGAGTTTGACAAGTGGGAAGAGCCAAGGATTGAAGTTTCAAAGAGATTTGAAGTCATTTCCATTGGTTTTTCTGATTTATTACTTCTCTTTCTCTTGTATTTTGACATGGCTTCGAAATCTTGGTGTTTTGTGAACTTGTGGCTGATTATGAGGAGCTAGTCACTTTGTCTAGGATTATTTTAAACCCTTGTATGGATTAACATTTGATTCTCCTCCACCTCCATTGATTAATGACATATATGTGCTGATTTTACTCTATTTTTAATGCTTCTGGTTGATTGGCCACCAATTAGTTGTTTGTTTGCTTGAGTGATGCTTGAGAGAGCTAGCTTGAGTATAGAACTTGAGTTGAATCATGCAAGAACTTGAAATTTAGGTATTGAATGGATAGTTTTGTTGGTGAGGTAGAAATACACTCATTAACCTTGTGTAGTCAAATTTGGGTCTGAGCTTAATATTGGGGTTTAATTGGTTGTGAGAGGGTTTGAGCAGTTGATGGAATTAAACACTTGACTTTGACTTGAGAAAGCTTTTCCAAGTAGTATTTGACTCCCAGACTAGTACATAGAGTTGTTATTCATTTGTGGTGAGAGGAGATTATTCTTGTGCTATGAAATACAAAGGGGAGAGATAATCCTAGATCCCTTATATGCTTGAAGTCTAAAAGGATCTTTTAACTCCATTTATAAATTCATTTGCAAAGTTACTTTTACACTCAACTTCATTATACAATTGTCTGCTCAACCTAGTTCAAGGCATAAATTTAATGATTAATCAAATTCAACTCCAATCCTCGTGGGAATGATAATCTTTTTATACTACTTTGTCACGACCCATGCACTTGCGGTGTAAGCCGAGTGGTGAACAAGTTTTTGGCGCCGTTGCCGGGGATTGAAGGTTGAAACTTATCTAATTTCTCATTAAATTAGTGTTAGTAAAATTACGATTGAGCTTGTATCTATAAGTGTAGATAGTTTCAAATTGTTAATTTGCATTTTAAGTTTTCTTTTTGTAATTAGTTGATACTTGTTTAGAGTGTTTTCTTTGCAGGCACCTTTCTCGTGCATGCAAGGGATAGATCCAGACGGCCTTGAGATCCTTCTGAATATCGAAGATCTCTTTGAAAGAGCCAATTTAGAGCCAGAAGTGCCTCCTCAACCTGCAATGGCTAATGCGGATGAAAATGATGTGTACACATTAGATAACTTCCTTAACTGAGAGGCACAGAGTTATCACTTTAGTATTCGCATGCCAGATATTCAAGTGAGAAACTTTGAGGTTAAACAAGTCATGCTTCAAATATTGCAGATGAACGGATTGTTTGGTGGCAGCTATAATGAGGACCCCAATGTACACCTCAGCAAGTTTATTGAGGTGTGTGAATCCTTCAAACAAAATGGAGTGTCCAAGGACGCATTGAGATTGAAGTTGTTTCCGATGACTCTGAAGGATAAAGCTAAGGCATGGCTCAACTCTCTTCCGGAACAATCTATTGGCACATGGGAAGATTTAGTGGCCAGATTCAAGGCCAGATTTATTCCTCGAGGCAGGAGAGCCACCATGAGAGGAGAAATCTTAAATTTTGAGCAGCAACCTGGAGAGCTGTTTCATGAAGCATGGGAGAGATTTAAGGCGTTGTGTAGAACATGCCCTAACCATGAACAGAAAAAGTACATATTAATGAAAGCTTTCTGGAATGGTCTTCTTGATGAAGATGCAAAACGGATGCTAGATAATGCCTCTAGTGGGGGTATTGGGAAGATGAAAGTCAATGAGCTTTACAATCTATACGATGACATGGCCTCTAACACTATGTAGTATGCATCCGGGAGAAGATCATCTCAGAGAAGGGGATAATCCTCAAACCCAACTAATGATATTGCCGCACAACTTGAAGCTATGAACAAAAGGTTTGACAACTTGGAACCCTAAATGAAGAAACCTAACCCCATGGGAATTCATGCAATCCAACCATCCCCTACTATTTGTAACCATTGTGGAGAGGGACATTTGTCTGAGCAATGCCATTACACATTGGAGTCTGTGAATTACATGAACAATGCTCAGCGTAGTCAACAAAACAATCCTTACTCCCAAACATATAATCCAGGGTGGAGGAATCACCCGAACTTTTCATGGAGTCAAGGTCCAAAATTGAATCAAGCTTCTTCATCAGGTGCAAGGCTTGCTCAACCTCCTGGATTTCCGGTTCCGACACGACAAATCCCTATTAAAGAAGAAGAGTCCAAGATGGAGAAAATGTTAGCTCAAATACTAGCGAATCAAGAGACTCAAAGGGTTGAAACTAAGGCTACCTTCTCTTTGCATGACACAGCTATCAAGAACTTGGAAGTGCAAGTGGGATAACTCGCCTCCCAAATGAACGCTATGTCAAGAGGAAATCTCCCCAGTGACACCGTTCCCAATCCTAGAAGGGAAGGCAAGGATGAGTGCAAGGCCGTCACCTTGAGGAGCGGTAAAGTTCTATCAAACGCTTCTAAACCTAATATGATGCCACGTGAGGTAGACGAGGAGGGGACTTCTTGTTCTAAGGAGGATGGTTCAGAAAACCTAAGGGTGGATGATCAGGAGCATGAGGATAAGGAAGAAAAGATGAGTGAAGGGAAGAAAGTGCAACTAACTACTCAGATTCCACCATTACCCTTCCCTAAACGATTCAAGAAGCAGACTGAAGATACCCAATATAAGAAATTCTTAGATACCTTCAAGCAGTTGCACATCAATATCCCTCTTCTAGAAGCATTGGAACAGATGCCCAAATACGCAAAATTCATGAAGGATGCACTCTCCAGGAAAAGAAAATTTCAAGAACATGAAGTGGTGGCATTGACAAAAAGCAGCTCGGATTTCATTAAGGAGCTGCCTCAAAAGAAGGGAGATCCTGGTAGCTTTACCATTCCTTGTCCATTGGCACGACCTTCATGGTTAGAGCTTTGTGTGACTTGGGAGCCAGCATTAATTTGATGCCCTTATCCATTTTCAAGAAGTTGCAATTGGGTAAAGCAAGACCTACCACGGTTACTCTGTAACTTGCTGATAGAAGTCTGGTATACCCTTGGGGAATAGTTGAGGATGTCTTGGTGAAAGTTGATAAATTCATCCTTCCAGCGGATTTTATTGTTCTTGATTGTGAAGTTGACCGAGAGATTCCAATTATTCTCGAAAGACCCTTCTTAGCTACGGGTAAAGCCCTTATTGATGTGGAAAAGGGAGACATCATCATGAGAGTTGGTGAAGAGCAAGTGACATTCAATATGTTCAAAGCTCTTAAATCGCCAATTGAGCCAGAACAGTGTTTCTATCTAGATATGATAGACCATCTTATTCACTATGAATCTCAACAAGCCATGATAGAAGGCAAATGTGAAGCACCTCCGCTGCAAAGTGAGCAAGATGAGGGGGGCAAGGAAGAATGCGTAACTATGATGTGTGCTACCCCGGTCATTCCCCCGTCGAGAGTAAAATTTGAAACTCTAGACTTAACTTCAGTTGATAGACCTTCCTTAAAACCCTCCATTGTGGAGCCTCCTGAATTGGAGCTAAAGACACTCCCGGCACATCTAAAATATGTCTTTTTGGGAGAATCAAATAACTTACCGGTCATCATTGCTGCTAATCTAGCCGTAGAGCAAGAATTGAAACTCTTAAGAGTACTGAAGAAACATAAGAAGGCTATGGGATGGAATATAGCGGATATCAAGGGTATTAGCCCTTCAATTTGCATGCACAAGATTTTTTTTGAAGATAACCATCGACCTTCAATAGAGCACCAACGACGATTGAATCCTAATATGAAAGAAGTGGTGAAAAAGGAGATTCTGAAATGGCTAGATGCGGGTATCATATATCCTATCTCAGATAGCTCTTGGGTGAGCCCAGTTCAATGTGTTCCAAAAAAGGGAGGCATGACTGTAGTGGCTAACACTCAAAATGAGCTCATTCCCACCCGCACAGTGGCTGGATGGAGGGTCTGTATGGATTACCGAAAGCTAAACTCTGCAACCCGCAAAGACCATTTTCCTTTGCCCTTCATTAATCGGATGCTAGATAGACTAGCCGGGAAGGAATTTTTCTATTTTTTGGATGGATATTCAGGGTACAACCAAATTGCAATTGCCCCAGAAGACCAAGAGAAAACCACCTTTATGTGTCCCTATGGCACCTTCGCATTCAGGAGGATGCCATTTGGCTTATGTAATGCACCGGTAACATTTCAAAGATGCATGATCTCTATCTTTTCTGACATGATTGAGCAATCTATGGAGATTTTTATGGATGAATTTTCAATATTAGGTGACTCATTTGATGAGTGTCTCAACAATTTAGATTTTGTGCTGAACCGTTGTGAAGAGACTAACTTGGTGCTTAATTGGGAGAAATGTCATTTTATGGTGCAAGAGGGCATTGTGCTAGGCCATAGAGTATCCAAAGAAGGACTAGAAGTGGATAAGGCCAAGATATCCATCATTAAACAACTACCCCCACCTACTTCTGTTAAAGGTGTGAGGAGCTTCCTTGGCCATGCCAGTTTTTACCGTCGCTTCATCAAAGACTTCTCCAAGATCACCAAGCCCTTGTGTAGATTACTAGAAAAAGATGTTGAGTTTAAGCTTGATGATGCCTGTTTACAATCTTTTCAAGAATTAAAGAGAAAACTGGTCACAGCACCCATTATGACCGCGCCCAACTGGAACTTGCCATTCACAATCATGTGTGATGCAAGTGATTTCGCTGTCGGAGCAGTCTTAGGTTAGAAAAAGGATAAAATTTTTCACCCCATCTACTATGCCAGTAAAATGCTGGATAAAGCACAAGAGAATTACACCACTACTGAGAAGGAAATACTAGTTGTGGTATTTGCGTGTGATAAGTTTAGGGCCTATATCGTGGGATCTAAAGTTATTGTATTCACTGATCATTCAGCCCTAAAATACCTGGTTAGCAAGAAAGATTCGAAAGCCAGATTGATTAGATGGGTACTCTTGTTGCAAGAGTTTGATCTAGAAATTGTGGATAGAAAGGGTGGCAAAAATCAAGTGGCTGACCATCTTTCTCGGTTGAATACTGAAGTTCAACCAGAATTGGCTCAAAATATTAAGGAAGCATTCCCCGATGAGCAATTGTTGAATGTTCAGCACACTGTCGATCCGTGGTATGCGGATATTGTCAACTATCTTGTATGTGGAGTGGTCCCCCCTGATCTGAAACTGCATCAATTGAAGAAGTTCTTTCATGATGCCAAACATTATTTCTGGGATGAGCCATATTTGTTTCGGCGGTGTGCTGATCACATCCTACGAAGGTGCGTACCAGAAGAAGAACAAGGACCAATCTTGCAAAGTTGCCATGCTTCGGATTATGGAGGCCACTTTGGGGGAGAAAAGACAGCCGCTAAAGTTCTACAAAGTGGCTTCTATTGGCCCACTCTATTCAAAGATGCGTATACATGTGCGCTTCAGTGTGATAGATGCCAACGGGGGGGAAACATATCCAAGAGAAATGAAATGCCACTTACAAACATGCTGGAAGTAGAATTGTTTGATGTATGGGGCATTGACTTCATGGGACCTTTCCCTAGCTCATTGGGAAATCAATACATCTTGGTAGCGGTGGATTATGTCTCCAAATGGGTGGAAGCTGTGGCTAGTCCCACCAATGACGCAAAAATGGTGCTCAAATTTTTAAAAAGAAATATCTTCACCCACTTTGGAGCACCTAGAGCCATTATTAGCGATGGGGGATCGCATTTCTGTAATAGCCAATTTCAAGCCCTATTAAAGAAGTATGGAATGAAGCATAAAGTGGCTTTGGCTTATCATCCCCAAACCAATGGGCAAGCCGAGATTTCCAATCGGGAAATCAAAAGCATCCTGGAAAAAACAGTGGGGGTGTCAAGAAAAGATTGGTCCATAAAACTTGATGATGCATTGTGGGCCTACCGAACTGCTTTCAAGACTCCAATTGGCATGTCACCTTATAAATTGGTCTTTGGAAAGGCTTGCCATTTACCAGTTGAATTGGAACATGGTGCTTACTGGGCGATCAAAAAGCTGAATCTTGACTTCAAAGCTGCAAGCAAAAAGAGACTCCTTCAACTTAATGAGTTGGATGAATTTAGAATGCACGCTTATGAAAGCTCAAGAGTATATAAAGAACGGACCAAACTCCTCCATGACAAAAAAATACCCCTAAAGCATTTGAGCCGGGACAACATGTTTTGTTGTACAACTTTCGTCTTAGGCTCTTTCCTGAGAAGCTGAAATCGAGGTGGTCAGGACCTTTCACGGTGGTCGAAGTCTTTCCCCATGGAGCAGTTGAGTTGGTGAGCAACTCTGGTGAAAAATTCAAGGTGAATGGCCAAAGATTGAAGCACTATTGGGGAGGGCATGTAGATCGTCAGACCTCCACTTTCCACCTTACTGATTCCACATGAACCATTGATGAGTTCGGCTGAAGACTATAAAGCAAGCGCTTCTTGAGAGGCAACCCAAGCTCTTTACTTCGCCCTTTTGTCTTGTTTTTCTAGATTTTAGTTTCCAGTAGAGTTTTATGTGTTTTCCTTTGATTTGTAGGGTAACTTCTCAGTTGGGACCGATGGCAAAACGGAATGATATCACTGAGGGCATTCAATTCAATTCAAGGCACATTTGTGGACAAACATTTTTCAGGGAAGTGCACCCATTCATGTTATGTACTTTCTAATATGCATAAACCCCTGTGACATAGGCGCAATTTGATGATAATTCAAATATGGTGTTTGTCTTGAATGTTTAAGTTCACAAGTTCCTGATTAATGCTTGAATCCTGCATTGATCCTCAGAGATTGTTGTCAAAATCATGTATTTTCAAGTTGATTTAGGGCCTTATGGAAATGATAGGTGTGGAAGTAAGCAAAACATTATTTGAGATTAGGTTACATGCCCCTATCATGTTAATTTTGCTGTGGAAGAGAAGAAATTGCTGTAGTGTGCATAAAAAGAGAAGTGAACCTTGTTGGCTGCGGCCAGTATATTGGTTCGCCGCGGCTAATAGTGTTCTGGAATTCCCCAGCCAAATCCGAAAATAATTGGCCACGGTGAACAAAACATTTGGCCGCGACTAATTTCTCATGAGGGTGCCCAGTGAAGTCAGCCAGAGGGTTATTCGTCGCGGCTAACATAAAATTGGCTATGGCTAAAAAGGGCAGGCTTAAACCAGGAGCCAATTGGCCGCGGCTAACAAAATAATTGGCCGCGGCTAAATAGTGTTCACTTGCCTCTGGTGTGGAACAGAGCCATATTGGCCGCGGCAAATAAACATTTGGCCGCGGTAAAAAATCAGCTGATGCCCGAAAATGCTGTGATGTTCTTCCCATTCTGCCCTCCTTCTTTTCACTCAATTGCCTCAATGCCACAATGAATCTCGCCCAGCTTCCTTGCCCGGTTCATCCCCTCATTTGCAGCCTCCACTTGAATTTCCTATTTTGCCCTTAACTTAACCCTAATTCTCCCTCCTCCTCTGCCGTCGCCTCCCACATCCTAAAGCTTTCTCCCCCTCGACGCACGACGCAGCAGTAGGTTTCCCACTCTTCATCTCATGTGCTTTCCCCATCTCGTGTGCTTCCTCTCTGGTAAGTATCCATCAGTTATAGCTGCTGGGGGCTTCTGATTTTTGCTGTTGCTATTTACTGTTGAACTATTGTATTCTGATTTGCTGTTGCTATTCACTGCTGCTATTGTATCCTGATTTTCTGACTTAGGTTATCTCATGCTTGCTCTGTTATGTGTTGTAGAATTGCTCTGTTATATTCTGCGTGCCAAGCTTCTGATTTTCCTTCGTGTTGAATAGCTGAACTATTGAGTTAGGTCTTTCCTTTTGCTATGCAATGTTGAGTTAGGAACTTGTAAAATCTAAAAAAGGATTGTTGTGCTGCTGTGCTCTAACTTGTATAGTTATGCTCAAATTGCTGTTCTGTCAAACTGCTTAGATAATTGCTCTGTCCTATGGCTCAGTTATGCTGCTCAGTTGTTAGGCTTTTAATATTTAGGGGGACTGAATTGTTGTATCAAGCTGGATTACATAGGACATTATCACTTTGAATCATGAATTGGCAATTGCTTTGTAATTCGGTAGGAGATTGGGTATGGTTCTGGCATTTTAGATCGAGGCACAATGAATTTGAATCAGAATTGAGTAGGGATATCACCGGGGACTGATAAATTAATTTGGTTATTTAATTTGGCACTGAATGCCCGGTAACTTAATTTCAACCTTTAGGCTCAGTGTGGGCATTGTGGTTGGGTGAGACTTTGACTCGTTGAGAGGTTCGGTGTCCTATCACGTAGGTTAAATGTGGGAGTACTCGTTGTTTTGTTCAGCCTGTGCTGGTCTCGGTCTTTGTCTATTTCAGTTCGTTTGTTTATTTGTTTTTCTTTTCTTTCTGCTTTTGTTTTTTGTGCTCTCTTTTCTGTGTTTTTGGCTACTTAGCTGGGTTGGTTTCTGATCATTTTACAGGTACTATGGCTCCCAAGAGATCTCGTCCAAGTGCTTCACACCAATCTGAACAAAAGTCTCCAGCTGCTATTAAAGAGAGAGTCCAAAGCTGTCCCATTCGTTCAGAAAGAGAATTCCCTTACACTACCGACTGGGCTTTTTGTATGATTGCTGATCAGACCTACCACCTGCGCTCTCTGATGGGTGAAAAGCCGGGTGGAAATGCTGCTATTGTTAGAGAGCTCTATACCCAAGCAGCCATTGCAATCAGTTTGAAATGTCGGGTGAGAGGAATTCAAGTGAACATTTCAGAGGAGGCGCTCCGCACATTCTACCAACTGCCTGAGGTAGCTGATTGCCGTTACGCATACTTAATGCAACATGAAGACGAGATCCCCTTTGATGACATTGCTGCATTTTTGGATCATGAGGGACCAGTGTTGTGGAAGATCCTTCGTGGCGGCCAGAGATACCTTGAACGGAAGAGATTGTGCAGAGACGCCAAGTTTTGGCTGCATCTTGTGTCGTTCAACATTCTGCCGACTTCACATCTGAGTGATGCCACATGGGAGAAGGCCCTCCTGATTTACCTTCTAATGAACTAACAACCGGTGGACATTGCTGCTATAATGTATCACAGTCTCGAAGCAGCCGTAGCGGACCACTATTGCGCGATTGTCTTTCCCTACTTTGTTCTGCAATGGTGTCTACAATTGGGGGTGAAAGGTAGAGCCAATGAGGAGGTGTTCGTGGCCCCCATGCTCTTCAACTATGGAGCAATCAAATCACCTCATAGGGCACCACAAGGCCCAGGGGCAGACCAGCCAGACCCAGATGTGATGGAGGAGGAGGTGCCAATCCCGGATATTCTAGCCGTAGAAGAATATGGTCCTGCGCAGTCAGATGACCCATGGAGGGCCAGTGTAGATAGGCGTCTAGATCTGCTGATGGGAAAGGTAGATAGTATTGGTGATGATGTGACCTAGATTAGGCTTCAGCTGCAGAGCCTCCTGCCATTTTTTACTGGTCAAACTTTTGGAGCTAGGGATGATGAAGGCCTCAGCGGGAACCAGCTTGATGATCCATGATTTTTCTTTTTTTTTTCTCCTTACTGTTTTTCTGTTTTTACATTCCCGTCAGTTATTTTGTTGTTTACTTTCTGTTCGCATATAGTGATTTACAGTAAACTGGTAGTTATCTGGTTAGCTATACTTTGCTTATAAATGCTGGAACTAGCTAGATTTCAATCTTGTTTACTTGTTGCTGGTTAAGTTAGTTTTTGGCTGATCTCTGTCTTATTCATATTCTGTCTTTAGCTTCTGCTGTTTTGGTAAGTGCAAATGTTATGTTCTCTTGTGTAACTACCTTTTTGTGGGTGGTAGTTGTATAAGAGTTGGCCCTTTTTTTTTCCCCTATAATTTTCAGTGAGGACACTGTCCATTTTAAGTTTGGGGGTGAGGGTATACTTTTTTGTTGTTGATTTGGCATGATTTTAACTTTGATGCTTAGACTTTTATTTGTAAACTACTGAATTTCTGTGTTAGGTTGCGGAATTGTCCTTTGATTGGATTGTTTGGGTCCAATGATTGTGGGTTGCTTAGATTATATGCTTGACAGGAAATTTTGGAAGTGGTTGTTAGTGCTTGAGTCATAGATCAATGCATTGTTTTATGATATTTTTAGGGCAAAAATTTTGTACACAAACGTTGGGGTATTATTTGAAAGCTCTTGTCGTGGAAAAATTGCGACAAATTAGTGTATATGTTCTTTCTCAATTTCAAAACTCTAGAACCATGCTTGGAATTCCTCGAAGCGATCTAATAACTTCACTTGATTTTGAAAAATGATTTGGGCAGTAGTTAAATGTGTTTGTGCCTTTCAAGCTGACCTTTGTTAATTATATTTTCCCTTGAATCCATCATTTGAGCCTAATTGAAAAAACCATATAAATTTTTGTTTGAATTTGTGCATTAGACTTATATCCCATAAACTTGAAAAATCATGATTCCACTTTGAACTTGAGATAATGGATTAGTGCTTGATATTTTGGAAGAGGTAGGATGATACACTCTGATAAATTTTGATCATGGGAATATGAATGATGGATAGTCTGTAACTATGTGCACTCTAGATGTTTGTACAAAAAACAAAAACAAAACAAAAACAAAAACAAAACAAAAATAGAATTTATTCTTCAATGAGTCTGAGTGCATTTAGATTTGAAAATAAGTTTGGGGGAGATGTAGTATTTTGGAAGAACACTTGAAATGTAGAAAAGAGAATAGAGTCTTGCACAATCATTCATCTCAAGTAATTTGCATCCTCTATTATCCCTTCCTTCATTTAGCCCTTACCTTGGCCACATTACAAGCTTAAAAGTCCTAATGATTTCGAAATTCTTGTAAGGTCAGATGTACAGTGGAGAGGGAAGAAAAGTTTTGGCATATGAAGTATTGTTGTTGAGGTAGTATATATATACATTGAAGTGTAGTTTTTGTTCTGGACAATTCTTGAAAAATGATACCTTGACCAGCCACACACACACGCTTTAAAAAAATGTTAGAAAGCTTTGCATTGTGCTGTGAGTCTTGAATCTTCTTACACCCATTTTCTCCTGTCTTGCTTATTATGGGTAGCAACTGATGAGGACTATACCATGCAATGCATGGTATTTGGGTGATTCATGAAATCTGACTATTTCTTTATTTTGTTTTACTCGAGGATGAGTAAAAGTCTAAGTTTGGGGGTGTGATAACCTCTCTAAATTCATGCCTTTTCAGCACATTTTCCTTAAGTTGGCAATATCTTTTAGTGTATTTTTGTATATAAAGTATACTCAAAATAGGAAAATGTGCAATTTTTGATAACTGACTTAATTTTAGTTAATTATGCCAACTTTAACCTTAGTTTAGGAATATTTTAGTGAATTTATAATTTCATACTTTTTGCAGATATTATTGGGTGTCAAAGATAATTGCTGAAAATCAAAGGTTGAAGTTTTGCAATATTCGCCGCGGCCAATTATTTATTTAGCCGCGGCCAATTCCTGCATGGAGGAAGGAGCGAAGCAGAGAGCTTTTCGCCGCGGCCAATTCACCTGTTGGCTGCGGCCAAATGTTGATCAGATAAGCTAATGGAAACCTGAGAGTATTTCGCCGCGGCAAAGAATATGTTAGCCGCGGCGAACCATGAATTACTGAAACACTGCGTTTTGAGGCTTAACAGATGCTAGGGCTTCACATATCTGGATTTTCGACCAAGTGAGGCATTCTTCGACTTCTAGGCAGCTTGGGGAGCTGGTGTGCTAGGGTTTGGAGTTTGTACAAGTGGGAAGAGCCAAGGATTGAAGTTTCAAAGAGATTTGAAGTCATTTCCATTGGTTTTTCTGATTTATTACTTCTCCTTCTCTTGTATTCTGACATGGCTTCGAAATCTTGGTGTTTTGTGAACTTGTGGCTGATTATGAGGAGCTAGTCACTTTGTTTAGGATTATTTTGAACCCTTGTATGGATTAACATTTGATTCTCCTCCACCTCCATTGATTAATGACATATATGTGCTGATTTTACTCTGTTTTTAATGCTTCTGGTTGATTGGCCACCAATTAGTTGTTTGTTTGCTTGAGTGATGCTTGAGAGAGCTAGCTTGAGTATAGAACTTGAGTTGAATCATACAAGAACTTGAAATTTAGGTATTGAATGGATAGTTTTGTTGGTGAGGTAGAAATACACTCATTAACCTTGTGTAGTCAAATTTGGGTCTGAGCTTAATATTGGGGTTTAATTGGTTGTGAGAGGGTTTGAGCAGTTGATGGAATTAAACACTTGACTTTGACTTGAGAAAGCTTTTCCAAGTAGTATTTGACTCCCAGACTAGTACATAGAGTTGTTATTCATTTGTGGTGAGAGGAGATTATTCTTGTGCTATGAAATACAAGGGGGAGAGATAATCCTAGATCCCTTATATGCTTGAAGTCTAAAAGGATCTTTTAACTCCATTTATAAATTCATTTGCAAAGTTACTTTTACACTCAACTTCATTATACAATTGTCTGCTCAACCTAGTTCAAGGCATAAATTTAATGATTAATCAAATTCAACTCCAATCCTCGTGGGAACGATAATATTTTTATACTACTTTGTCACGACCCGTGCACTTGCGGTGTAAGCCGAGTGGTGAACACTTTGACATAAGGAATTTCACTCCTCTATTAAACATGCACCCTACAACAAAAGTAAAGTATAATTAGTTCTCAATATATTCAAAATTAAAGCAAAAATTGAGTATGGAACTATTCATCCTAAGTGTATTTATTTTATCTATAAAAGTATTATTTACCCTATAATTAGAGGCTAAATATGTATTTACTAAGAGAAATATGTATAATAACATAAATAACATGGAGTTATCATTCTTCTAGTTACTACTTATAATTTACTAACAATGGTTAAACAATTTAACAACCTAAAAATCTAAATAAAAATACAAAATACTATTTATACTTAACTAATACAAAAAATTAACTTAAAACTAAAGAAATAAAACCAAAATTTACAAAATATTAACTTGATTAAAATTTATTAATTTTATATATAAAAAATATATAAAAAATTCAATATTCATATGATAAGTCTTTTAAAATATTAAGAAAACAATATCAATTTAGGGACTTCCCAATTAATTAATGTAGGAGCCTTAAGGCATGTTTTGGATTTAATAGTTGAAAATGATATGAATTACAATGGTGGAAGGGAGATATATGTACATGTAATAACCCAAGTCCTTAACTTTAATTTCCAACTAATTATAAGAATTTACAAAGAAAAATATGAAATTAACACTCAATTAATATTAAACAAATGTAAAGAGTAAAACATAATGTTTAAATAATTTTTAAATATATTTTTTGCACTTAAAAGTTCTTTTAGGAGCTATTTTGATATCTACATTTTACTCCATTGAACTTTTTTGTCTTTCAAAGTTTTAAAGTAATATGCTCTTACTAGGCATTATTCTTGAGGAGACTTTCTTCACTCTCATCGTATAAAATAATTACTCCTTCATCTCATTTTGAGCTAAAAATAAGGGGTTTTTGCTCCAATTTTCTTTCTTTTTTTTTAATCTTTTTCTTTTTATTTTCCCCTTTTTCTTATTTATTTTCTTTTTTCATTTTCCTTCCTTCTTCTCCAAGCAACATGACCCGTCCGCCACAAACCTCATCTATCCTTTTCTATCCATTTTGCATCACCCTCCTATGTTGTTAATCATTATCAGTGTGGCCTCACTGCCAACCAACCATAGGCACGTTCCTCCATTGGATTCTCATACATTAGATGCTCCTAAAGGGAGTTTGGAAGCTCCATTTAAAGCTACGTCACAATCCACCATCTCCTTCTTGTCATGTGCCATCGTTACAGTGTTGTGGTTAACTAGAAACCAAGCTTTGAAGCTTCCTCCTATCCTTTAGCATCTCTACCCATGGGTGAGCTTTTCAAAGAGGGATTTTGGTTCGCATTCTTTATATGTGTGATGCCTACACCTCTCGTTACAATTTATAGCTTCCTAAAGTAATTTCCAAATTCAGTCTTTGGTTTGAAATCCAATAAGATAAACTTAGAATATTGGCATTGTAATAGGAGTAGTGAATAAGAGATAGAATTAGGGCTTTTGATATTAAATAGTAAATTTAGCTAAATTGAGAATATTGATTGCCAATTGAGTTGTCAATGTGTCAACTATATATTAGTTATGTGCTTATAGGGAATTCTAACAAACCTAGGTTTAACTCTAAGTTGGTGACAAAGTCATCATCACCTTGGCATTGTTTATAAATAGATAATATCCCTATAATTTTTATTTCTAGTTTTAAAATAATTATTCTCTAATTGTTTATTTTTAAATAATTATCTCTTAGGGAAACCTTTTAGTTTTGAGCCTCTATTAGAATAAGTAATTCAATAATGATTTAAGTTACTCATATATGTTGGAATGTGTATATGAATATTGAGTTATGGAAGTTTAGTTTAGAGTTTTTTTTTTTCAGAAAGCCAATGTGCAATATTTATTCACTATGTTATCAAATTTCATTAGATGTTACACTATCTGTAAAAGGCTACTAAAGATGTCATGGATGACATATATGGCTTTAGAAAGTTTTCTCTACAAAAGTTCACTTTTTGCATTTATAAATATACTACAAGGAATTGTTTTATTAGAAGAAATATTATTCAAAATGCTATAACTAACTTTAATACATATTAACCTTTATAAAGTACACCTTGTCTTGAGCCGCAACTATTATGGAAAGAGTGATGTTAGCCCCATGTGGAGGCCAATTGCACATGAATTGATTGAATGATATTGAAAGGAATTGAATTAAGCGTATTAGTTAGTTGCTCAATGAGCTACGATCTCATGTTTGATTGTTTTTGTGGGTTTTATGCCAGCATTTGGTTAGTTATTCTCATGAGTTATGTGCTTATATATGTTATTTGGTTTTGTTAAAGGGTTCTCCTCGTAATTATGTCTTATAATGCTTCCTATATATATGTATGGTAAGTCTCTAAATTATCATAATTTTCTTAATATTTTAAAGGACTTATCGCATGAATATTGAACTTATTTTATATTTTTTATATATAAAATTAGCAAATTTTAACCAAGTTAATATTTAGTAAGTCTTAGTTTTATTTCTTTGATTTCGAATTAATTTTTTGTATTAGCTAAGTATAAATAGTATTTTGTGTTTTTATCTATATTTTTAAGTTGTTAAATTATTTAACTTTTATTAGTACATTATAAATATTAATTAGATGAATTTTATGTTTTTGTAAGGTCACAATTATAAAAAAACAAGTTTAGAAGTATTGGCATGCAAAGCAACAAGCATTAAGAAGATTTGTTAGAAAAGAATCAAAAAGAAAAAGAAAAAGAAGAAAAAAAGAAGAAAAGACAAAAGAGCAAAAGATGACACTCAAAACTATTACAAAAGAAAATGCAGTGTCACGACAAATTGAAAAATAGAAGTAAAATGAGTCGTGGCGTAAAATTTTGCGCTACAGCGCCTTCGACTGCTACAATAAAAAATTCATTTGTGTCATAGCGCAATTCGAAAAAAATGCAAAACGCAATTTTTTTAGCCACATTTTTTAGGGTTTTAACGGTTTTTCAACACTTCTTTGAGGAAGGCAACCATTTTGAAGGTTTTAGGGAAGAAAAAAAAGGGTTTAGAGCTTCAAATGCCATGAAAGAAGTTTGGGTTTGAGAAAGATTCATTGATTAAATCAATTTTTCTCTTCTTTTACTTTTCCTTATATTTTATTAATTCTTTAAAGTGTACACGCAATTATACGTATTGCAAAAGCAATATAGTGATAAGAAAAGATTGTTCCCTTAAGAATTTGATGTCAACATTTGTCAAGTACCAAAATTTACACTCTAATTTAAATTAAGCAGATCAATTTTAAGTATTGGTATTAAAAAGAAATGATTATGGATTATAAGTTATATAGAACTCAAGGTTAGTATCTAGATTTCCAAGTGAATATTGGCATCTAGGATTATTAATTCCTCTTGTATTTCATAGCAATTTACTCAATATTCAGTACTTTTGCTCTCAATGGTAATACATGTTGGTTTAGGATTCACTTATTCTTATAAGTATTTTTCTAAATATCATATAAGGTTATCCAATCAATTTCATAATTCCTTATAAAACCAATTAAGATCAAATTGTTAGCACAATACATAATTGGACCATGTGAGGTCAATGAGTATATTCCTATCTCATTAACTAAACCATCCACCTTTCATAGCAAGTTTCAGGCACTCACACTACTCAACTTTTGATCTAATTTCCCTCTCCCTTTTCCAAGTTCAAGTAAAGTATCAAATCAATCTAATTGTTGGCCAATCAATCAGAGAGCATGAAGAATAAATTTGAATGAACAAATATTAACCATTGATTGCAAAATTAGAATGAGGAATAACCACTAATCCATACAAAAATTTCTAACAATCTTAAATTAAAGAGTTTAGCTATACATATTCAAGATAGTTAAGGACAAAGTTAAAGTAAAAGTCAGAAGCATCAAGATAAATTGAAAAGAATAGAAGAAAGGAAGAGGAAACTCAGAATTGGAGAGTATTTCAGCTTCAATCTTCAACCCCTAGCGTCCCTCTACTTCAAGATGCCTCAGCAGAAACCAACATAGAATGATGGCTCCCTTTATATCCCCGGTTATATGAAGCAAGAAACCATAAAAAACTTGCTAAGGAAAATGCTGCATTTAGCTTACTCGAGTTGCGCCACGACTTGGACAATTGTGCCATGGCGAGATTGCCTACTAGATGAGATCTGCACATTTTGTGCCGCAGCTATACTTATTGCACCATGGTGGATTTTGCTTCTGTGTGGCTTCACATCGCAGCCTAGCTCTTTCCTTGCCTTGGCATTCAATTCCTCACCTCACACCATGACTCAACACATCCTTGCCACAGTGAAGTTAGCTTTTGAGTAAGGATTCGTTGCGGCGGATCTTGTCTAGCAACATTTTTCACCATTTCCTTCATTTCAACCACGGCTTAATGAATTTCGGCCGTGGTGAGATTCCAAAAAGCTGCATGAACCAACACTCAAAGCCTCTTTTACCACAAAATGCTCAATCCTTTCTTAAACATACATCCTACAGCAAGAGCAAAGTGTGATTAGTTTTAGCTATACTCAAAATAAAAACAACAATTATCATTTCCTAACTAAAAATTGAATATGGAGCTATTCATCCTAAGTGTATTTATTTTATTTATAAAAGTATTATTTACTCTATAATTAGAGGATAAATCCATATTTACTAAGATAAAATATGCACAATAACTTGAATAACAAGAAGTTATCATATTTTTTTGCCCATTTGGTTTATACTCTGCTCTTAATGTTGTTATTTCTTGTAGTTATGAGTTAAACTTGTTGATTTGAGATTGTGATAAACTCTAGCTTGTAATATGTTATAATTACCCTCTTTATTTGCAATTAATGGTATGATTTAATTACTCAATCCTTGTGTTTGTTTGCCAATCGGCTTACACCGCAAGTGCACGGGCCGTTGATGCTCACCAGAATAATAACACCGCAAGTGTACAGGTCGTAAAAGTAGTACGTGATAAATTAATGTCGTTTCCTCAGAGAATCAGTACGATTGGTAACTAGGCATTAGAGTTCTCATGTTCATTTTAGTTAAACAAATCAAATTGTAATTGGGTTTTTATGAAAATTAATTCAAATGCAATTAACAATAATGAAAGATGGGTTTAATTGAAATTAAGCAATTAAAGACACCCTAGGAATTCTAATCCCCTTTTTATACAATGTTAATCATCCCTTTTTGTATGAGTTAGCTTATTGTCAATTTGAGAGTCAAAGATCTAATTAGGTACAAATGTCTTTCGATCTATTTAACCTCTATATCAACTTAACTCTTTGATGTCTCAAATGAGTAGTTAATATTTAATTATATTCAGACCTTATTCAGACTACCTAGGGCCCTTGAGTATATTTCTATCTCAAGTGCAAATTAGACTATGTCTAATCCTAAGTTGCTTAATCAATGGTCTATAGGCAATTCTCTTCTTTCAAAAGTTAATTACCAAACCTATAATCACACTAAAGGAGGCCAATCAATAGAATGAAACCATACTTCAGATTAAACACTATAATCTTCAATAATCTAACATAATAACAAGGGAGACAATCTTCAAAGATTAAAGGTTCATAGAATCCCTAAGGTTTACAAAATTTAGCCACTCATGGCTTGAAATCTACAAACAATCTCAGCAAACATATCAACAATCATCACCTAGAAAGGAAGATGGAGTAGAAACACCTAATCGGAAGAATAAATGACAGAATCAATGATTTCCCAATCAGTATAGAGCTTCCCCAACACCTCTTGTGCATTTTCCTCCTCTCTTAGTTGACCAAAACTCTCCTTGCTCGCTGAATATTGAAGCCCTAGCCTCCTCTCCTCTCTTTTAGCTTGTAAATCAAAGCTGTATGTTTCAAAGGTCGATCTTGCTATGGCGAGGAGTGATTCTCACTATGGCGAGAGCTCATAGGTTCCTAAATTTCTGCTGCTTTCGCTACTGCTTCGCTATAGCAAGTTGCTCCCTGGAATGTCTATGCAACACGACTTCACTATGGCGAAGTGCCTTCTTCGCTACAGTGAAAGTGCATCCTTGCTACAGTGAATTGTGCTCAAGCTATAGCGAGAGGACTTGTTCTATTTGCATTTTCACTTTTCAGCATCCCTCTCTTTTCTCAATTCTTTCTACAATCTTCTACTTTTCCCTGAAATTGAAATCAATCATAAAATGAGACTCAAACTGATAAAAATGTTTTAATTGAAACACTTTCTTTATTTTGTTTGATTGAATACACAATTGACTATATTAATCAAGAGAAAAGTACTTTGCCTCCCTAATTTAATATCAACTATATTCCTTTTTAATCCTAAATTAGGGATTCATCAGCTGTGCCAAAGTAGTATAAAAAGATTATCGTTCCCACAAGGATTGGAGTTGAACTTAGTTAGTCATTAAACTTATGCTTTAAATTAGGTTGAGCAGAACAATTGATTATCGAAGTTGAGTATAAAAATGTAAGGATTTATTTATAAATTAATTTATAAAAGAGGCTAAGAGATCTTTTTTGACTTCAAGCATACAGGGGATCTAGGATTATTTTTCCCCTTTGTATTTCAAGGCACAAGAATAACCTCCTCTCACAAAAGTGACCAACAACTATATATGTTAGTCTAGGGATCAAATATTACTTGAAAAAACTTTCTCAAGTCAAGAACAAGTGTTTAATTTTATTAATTGCTCAATCTCTCTCACAACCGATAAAATCCCAATTTTAAGCTCAAACCCAAATGTGCCTATACAAGGTTAGTGAATGTATCTCTACCTCACCAACTAAACCATCCATTCAATACATAAATTTCAAGTTCTTACATGATTTAACTCAAGTTCAGTACTCAAGCTAGCTCTCTCAAGCATCAATCAGGCCAACAAACAACTAATTGGTGGCCAATCAACCAGAAGCATCAAGAATAGAGTAAAATCAACACATGTATGCCATTAATCAATGGAAGTGGGGGAGAATCAAGTGTCAATCCATATAAGGGTTCAAAATAATCCTAGAACAAATGTCTAGCTACTTATAATCAGCCATAAGCTTACAAAAAACTATGAAGTTGAAGCCATAACAGAATACAAGAGAAAGAGAAGGAAAGGATTAGAAAAACTGATGGGAAGAGCTTTAAATCTCTCTAAAACTTCAATCCTTGGCTCCAACCACTTCTCCAAACTCCAAACCCTAGCACACAAGCTCCCCAAGCTGACCAAAAGATGGAAAATGCTCTTTTTGATTGAAAATGTAGAATATAGGAAGCCCTAGAGTCTGTCAAGCCTCAAAATGTAGTGTTTCAATAAACCGTAGTTCGCTGGAGCCAGCATATGCTTCGCCGTGGCGAAATAGCCTTAAGTTCTCATAGTATCTCTATTCAACAATTGGCCACAGTGAACATGTTAATTGGCTGTGGCGAAATGCTATCTATTTTTCTTTCCTCCATGTAAGAATTGGCTATGACTAATTTCTTGATTTAGCCGCGACAAATTAGGCAAAACTTCCAGCAAATTCCAGTAAGCATATTAACTTCAAGTCTAATAGCATTTGCAAAAGTATGAAGCTATGAATGCATAAAAAATATCCTAAATTAAGACTAAAATTTGCGTAATTAATCTAAAAGTGAATCAGTTAAGTTTAGCTATCAAAAAGGCACATTTTCCTATTTTGAGTAAGAATTCTATACAAAAATACACTAAAAGGTATGCATAACTCAAGGAAAATGTGCTAAAAAGGCATGAATTTAGAGGGGTTATCAATGTTTCATGATTCTAAGTATGTGAAAACCATTAGATGATTTGGTTAACTTAAATGAACTTGAAAAATGGATTTTAGGACTTAACCATGGATTATGTAATGTGGATTCGTGACATTTGCAATATTAAGTAGATTGATTCACTTATAAGATAGAAATATACCTACTGCCCTCACATAGCCATATTAGAATATATTCTTGATTAAGCCTCTAAATTAATTGCATAAAGAAATATGGATTGGTTAGGGGAATGTCTATATGCAATTTGAAATATGCTTATAAGTAAATTAGAGTCTTAGACTATTAATGACATTGAGAGCAAGATGAGGAGAGGTAATTTGGTCATATGAAATGTTAGGGGAAGTCATAATCCCAAATCATTTTGCTTTCCAAATTCATCTAGAATGGTGTCTCTCATTTATTTTTTATTTTTATTATTTTATGTTTTTAGTTTAGTTTAATTTCATATCACTTTTTATTGTTGGCTTGATTTAGATTAAGGTGCACAATTTTAGTACTTAGCAATTATCTTAGTGAGAAATTCTCGTGGGAACAATACTCTATTCATTACTTTATTACTGTTGCGATACATATACTTGCGTATACGCTTTCAAAAAGCAAGCAACAAATTTTTGGCGCCATTGTTAGGGATTTATTCACTAAGTATTTGCTAATATTAATATCAAGCTCACTTAATTTGAACTCAAGATTTGTTTATGATGTTTTTGTTGTTTTTGTTTTAAGTTTTTTTGTTTGTGTTTTGTTTTTATGTTGGACTTGTTGATATTTCTATTCAATTTTTGTTTTTATTGTTTTTGTTTCTAATTATAGATTACCCTTGGATAACAAATAGGGTAACTAGTGAGTATAAATTCAATATCATGACTAAATTGATAGCTCAAGTTTTGTTTTTGTTTTGTTTTTATTGTGTAGTTTGATTTACATAAATTATTCTAAGGCTTACAATTAGACTTTAGCATGGTTCTTCACACACACATATCATGGGTTTGGAAAATTTGTCATTAACTCTTGAATCTTGAAACTTGTATGGATTGCTTTCTTTTTTTTTGTTAATTATACTTCTTAATACATTGTTAAAGTTATCCATTTATCATTACTAGAGATAAAAGCTTGAGTAGGTATGAATTTTGTTGTTTAATATGGCTTTACTTGAGGACAAGTAAAGAGGTAAGTTTGGGGGTGTGATAAGTCTTAAATTGTCATGATTTTCTTAATATTTTGTAATAACCTTAATAAGTAGATTAAACAATAATATGGTTAAAATGATGTTTTGAAACTAATTAGAAAATAGAAAAAATGAAATGAAAATGAATGAATATACTTATATACTTTAAGGAATGTCTTTTTTTTTTCCTTTCTTACATTACTTTAGATTTTTCTCATGGCAATTACCAAAGTAACCTTAGGAAACCTAAAGCAAGCAAGGGTTGATGTATAATTTCACCCAAACCCTCTCTTTAACATATTTTATACCAAAACACGTGGGGTAGTATGGGAATGGAAGTCTGAAACTTCTGCAGTGTCATTTCTTCCCTGTTCTTTGACTGATACAGCGTCTTTCATGGTGGCTTCATTTCTCCAGCAATAATCCTTCTTGTAGCATAAATTTTGGCCTCAACTACTGTCTTTATCCTTTTAGTTTTATTTCTACAACTAGGTGACCATAAAATCATGCAAAACTATGATTATGTGAGGTGGAAAGTTTCAACTCTTGTTTCATTAGTTAGTAACTTAATCTCCCTAATTTTCTTTACTTCCAAAATTCATTCTTGTTGCCCTTCCCATGATCCAAAAATTTCACTGCACCTTCCTCTTTTTCTGTGACAATTTTGATTTGTGATAGGGGAGAGAAGCACAACCACGTTTTGGATTTTAGACAAGGGGTATTTTGTTCTTTTGCACTTTAAAGGTAAGGAACTTCTAGTCTAGGCTTCCCTTTGGCTATTCATGGCTTCAGCTCCTTAAAATGATTTAAAAAAAAAAACTTGACTTCCTTTCGGTATTTCCTTATTTTGGGAGCAACCCTTACATTAATGATAAACAGTGTCATTGAAATCATGATTTTATGCTTAAGGATTTTGTCATTGGACTATTAAGAGGTTTATTAGTTTTATAATTCAATTGGAAGACTTGGTAACCATGTTTATTCTTGGTTAAATTTCATAAAGGAGTTAACCATAGGTTTAGGAATTTTTTTATGTCGAAAACTTCTAAATAGACATGGTTGGCTAGTATAAGACCATAGGAAAAAGGATTGATGAATGGACATGAAGTAAGAGTCAAGATTAAGAATTATGTAATCCAATAGCTAATTAAGGAAATTGTTATGGTTATTTTAGGAGTTGTTTCAGGTACTTAGATAGAAGGCTAACAGTGTTCAGCTTAAAGGCATTGTCAAAATTCTTTTTGCGACAATAAGTAGATTGTAAAGCATCGTATAATGTTTCCTTTCATTTTATTTATCTTAAGCCATTTTTTTCTTGTTAAAATCCATGTGTCCTAGGGGAAAAGTACCTTAAGTGATAGTTTGTGTGTTGTGTAAGCCTAAATTATGTACAAAGATCCTAAACCATGATACGTCATATATAACGAAAATTTTTCAATGGTTATGAGAAGATGAATTGCTGATGATAAGAAATTTGGAGCCATGGAAAAAAAGTGAAATATGTTGTGAAATTTTGACTATTGAAATAATAGAGATATGAATAACCCATTTGATTCACAAGGAATGATGCTTGTATTATATCATATTAAATAAATATATAGATAGGATTGTGCAAAACACTAATAGCTAATAGCAAACCTGTTAGCCTTGGTGCACCGTGATATTATAGTATTGGATACATGACTAAGTACTAAATTTGGTATGGAGCGGAATGCTCTCCAGTGTTATGGTTATGTACATTTATGCAGATATATGGATTCTCATCCTTTATGGGCTAAGTTTCCATTTTGGGATACTATATATATATATATATATATATATATTAGACTTAAATTTTCAGAGTTTTGCATGACCCTTCCCATGAAAAAAAAATATACATATATATAGAGTTAATTTTCATCACAAATATTGTTGCCAGTATCACTGCTATTATTAATATTATTACTCTTATATATTTGATTAATTGTTTGTGCTTCATTTTATAAGGCATTGATTAAGTATATATATATAGAATCATAAAGGTATAAATTAATTTAAACAGCCTATACTATGTCATATATTTTATAAAACAAACTTAAAGAATTATGAATTAATATAATAACAATAATAATAATAATAATAATAATAATAATAATAATAATAATAATAATAATAATAGTAATATTAATAATATCATGTGCTTACGTGTCCCTTTTTAATACTGTGCTTTACTTTTTACCCATTGAGTTTCGCGACTCATCTGTTATTTATCATTATAGATATTAAAGCTACAACTAATCCTCCTCTATCAAAGTAATAAAAAGAGTCTCTAAGGGAGAGCCTAACAATGTTCTGTTAGGCTCAATTGTTTTATATTGTCCATTTATTTTGTAATATAACTCTTAATTATAGCTCCACAAATGACAGATAGTATTCCCTCCCCTGTGGCTATATTTTCTTTTTGTTTTGTTATTTGTATGAGAGAGAGCAGAGCTCTCTTTAATATTGTCATGATTATTTTGCTTGATTGGTTCAGTTGGCTGATTGTAGAAAATCTGAGATGTCCGAAATTTAGGGAAAACTCTATTGGATTTTCTACAACAAGCTACATGTGGAGAAATTGCTTTGGCTTAATGAGAATTAAAGAAATTTTTGTGACTTGATTTGTATATGTATATATATATAGGTTGTGGGTCCTTATATATGAAGCTAGATGTTAAAGGTTCTATGTTGTAGTTAGGCTTACAAATACAAGGAATCTCCCTATAGGTCGTGTGTAACACCTTAACTTCTTAGCTATCATACTATGGTCTCATTATCCACCCCAATGCATTTCATATGGAATGGAGCACAAATGCATGAAGGAACAAACACTTTCCACAAAAAAGGCAATATATTTAATGGTATTATTTTCATCACATAAGATCTCATTTCCCCATTTTATGATCTGTGGATCATGTGAACTCATCAACATCATTTTCTAATCATAACACATCCATACAAATCAAACACATCATAATTGGCCTCATTCATTTTGAATTTGAAGTTATATTACACAAAGCTCATGGTTTGCTCTCAAGTTCCAATTTCAATTTTTTGATACAAATTTTGAAAATTTATAACTAATTCTAAAAAAATCAAAATCAAGCAAATCATACCATTCTGGAAAGCTGTGGATGTCTACTTTTGACTAAAAATAAGTCCTAACAAATGCAATAGACTTAAGCCATCAAAAATTAATAGAACAGTAACATAAGTCAGGCTACATTACTAGTACTATCATGCAACTTCAAAAATTCATATCTCTCTCTACAGAACTCCAAATGAAGTGATCTTCATAGCTATGGAAAGCTTATGGTGTCTAGTTAAAAAATTTTGTAAGTATTGGACTTCATTTAGCCCACGTGTACATAGAGAAGCAGACTGACCAAATGAATAGTAATCATACCATTTCTGCATAAGTTGTCCAATTTTGCAAAATCATAACAAATTCTCTAAAACTTCAAATTGAGTGTTCTTTAGCTTTATCAAAAGCTCTAGATGGGACCTACTTACTGGCCAATTTTCATGGAAAAACTCATTCATCTAGTCATATTTTAGTTCAACTCTCCATTTGGTCAATTTTGAAGTCTCAAATGGCATCTCAAGGCACCGAATGGCCCTTTTGGCTTTCCACAACCACTTGGGCAACTTTAAAAGTATACACACTATACATTAAAGTATGCCAAGTGATCCAAATCCTTATGAAGCTTAATCTCACCTTGCCACATCCATATATACACAAGAACATTCAGTCACATAATGGCCAAAGAGTGACAAAATCTTGCATTCTCATTCATCTAGCTTTAGATGAATACATACACTATTTGTACATATATTAGAACATGCTCAAGAGTTTACATCATATATACATCTCATGGTTACATAGTTTGACATCTAAAATACACTTAAACAAGCCATTTCTCCATCTTGTTGTCACAATCTTGCTTCTCATGATTGTTGGCTTCTATTTTCTTGTCTACTTAACTCACCTAGACATGGTTAGACATATGTGGGGGAAGAGTGAGATTCAAAGAATCTTAGTAGCTTTTAAACCTTTCAAATATACATAATGGATGCTAAAGCATGTCAAAGAATGCATGCATGATATTAAAGTAACGAGTGAACATGTTCAAGACATTTTTCTTGTCACATAAACTAATATATAGCAAGCATAAGCTCTCAAGAGCATTGGTCTAATCTCACTCATCTTTCTTGGGACTTTTAGATTTGTCTTACCTATTTCTAAGAGACTTTTGACTAAGCTTCACTCTTCTTGAGATTTTGTCTTTGTCTCACCCATTTCTAGGGACTTTTAGCTCATCCTCACCATTGATAAGGGACTTTTGACTTAACTAAACTCATGCAAGCCATAATGCAATCATAAACACATTTCAAGAAATGTGATGGTAACATACATGTAGGTATAGACTAGAAACATTTCTTATGGCTTAAACATACACATAAGCACTCAAAGACAAGCAAACATCCAAGATATGCATGAGAAAAAGGTTAAAGAGCTACCTTGAAGTAAGAACACAACACTTTCTCTTGAAATTCTTCTTCCCCTTTTTTGACCAAGCCTTGCAATTAGATGGCCTTTGGTTCTCTTTGCCTAGACATATTAAAAGAGACATAAATCACTCATGGAAATAAGCATTGGCATCATACACACTCCATATGAAGCTACTTTGTTTTATGGCTCCATTATGCTTCCACATAAGACCTTAAGAAGCAACTAGGAGAATTCATGGTCTTGGCCCCTATTTCTCATTCATTCTAGGTCTCTTGACTCTATTTAGACTCCTTGAAGTCATCACACATTCATTTTAAGAAGCCTAACTATAAGTTGCTTCATAATATCACATTACAGAGCCTTCACCTCCATCTCACATTCCATGACTTTTAAATTTTTTTCAAGGTTTCTACTAATGTTCTTCTATCATATTTAGCCCCATTCTAGGCTTAGAACAAATTAAAACACTCCCTAGGTGCATGAAGTGGGTTAGGCCAAGACATGAAAGGCATTATGCACCCATGGAGTTTGATTGCTTTCTCTTAGGGAATTAGCACTTGTGAAGCTTCTTAGATGTCTTAAGATCTCATACTTACTCTTACATAGGCTAGACTATCCTTGGAAAGCTTTAAAAATGGCTAGGTGCAACAAAAACCCTAAGTTATACAACTTGAATTATAAAGCTTTTCCTTTAAATCTAATTGCATATTATTCCTCATGCTTGAAAACCCTTGGCTCTACCTTGTTTTAGCTTGAAATCATTCCCTAGAGAATGAGCTCTAAGTTGGCCAAACCTAGGCATAGAAGAAAAAGCAAGAAGAAGCAACAAAATCCATGGAATTTACCTTTGTTTCAGGCTTTTCCAAGAGTTCTTCCACTTGTTTCTTGTTTTTCCTTCAATTTCTATCCTTCGCTCATTGAACCAACCATGAATCATCCTCAAATCAATCATCAAAACCATAGAAAAAGAGAGGAGAATCAGGAGAACAAAATTGGTGAAGGAAGAAGCATGAAAAACCATAGATTTTCTTACCTTTTTGCTTGGTTTTCTCTTCCCTTCTTCCTCCCTCTTGGTGGGCCACTTCAAGGAGCTTAGGGTTCTATTTTGGTGCAGAGGAAAGTTGGCCAAGGTAAGTGGAAGAAGTGGGGCGCTATATATAAGTTAGGGACCCATTTAAGACATTTCAAATTTTCAATTTTACCTTTTGTTCTTGACTTTTTTGTTTTAGGCTCATTTCAACTCCTTTTCAAGAATCGTCTTTTCTATCATAAAATTTAGTTCTCTAACTTATAAAATGCCTTTGGAATCACTCAAATTAGATCTAAAATCTTCCTGAATAAAAGGGTCAAATTTCGGGTCCATCGACATTCTACATCGTAAACTGGAAGGGTCTTAACTATTCTAGGGATTCTTATAGTTTTTAGAGCCTCTAAGAACCCACTTCGCATTTAAAAATCCCTCTTATTAGTTAAGTATAGATAGTATTTTGTGTTTTTATCTAGATTTTTAGGTTGTTAAATTGTTTAACTTTTATTAGTAGATTATAAATATTAATTAGATAAATTTTATATTTTTGTAGGGTTACAATTATAAAGAAATAAGTTTAGAAATGCTAGCATATAAAGCAACAAGCATTAAGAAGATTTATTGAAAAAAGATCAAAAAGAAAAAGAAAAAGAAGAAAAAAAAGAAGAAAAGACAAAAGAGCAAAAGATGACATTCAAAATCACTGCTAAAGAAAATGTAGTGCCACGGCAACAAATTTAAGTGCTGCGGCGCATTGAGAAACAAAAGCAAAGTGAGTTGCAGTGTAAAATTTTGTGTCGCGGCGTAATTCAAAAAAAGAATGCAAAATGCATTGTTTTTTAGCCACATTTTATAGGGTTTTCAATTCTTCTTCAAGGGACGCCGCCATTCTAAAAGTTTTGGAGAAGAGAAAGAAGGCTTTGGAGTTTCATTTGCTATAGAAGAAGCTTGGGTTTAAGGAAGATTTACCAATTAAATCAGCTTTTCTTTTCTTCCTTTCCTTTTCCTTGTATTTCTTTGCCCATTTGGTTTATGCTCTATTCTTAATGTTGTTATTTCTTGTAGTTATGATCTAAACTTGTTGATTTAAGATTGTGATGAACTCTAACTTGTAATATGTTGTAATTACTCCTTTTATTTATAATTAATGGTATGATTTAATTACTCAATCCTTGTGCTTCATACTTCTAAATGTGTTGAAGCCATTAGATGATTTGTGTAACCTAAATAAACTTGGAAAAGGGATTTTAAGACTTAACTATGGATTGGGTAGTGTGAGTTCATGAAATTTGTAATGTTAAGTGAATTGATTCGCTTGTAAGATAGGAATATACCTACCGGTCTCACATAGTCATATTAGGACTTATTCTTGATTAAGCCTATAAATTAATTGTATAAAGAATTAGGAATTGATTAAAGGAACGCCTATATGTAATTTGGAAGATATTTATGAAATGTTAAGGAAATTCATAATCCCAAATCATTTTGCTTTCCAATCTCATCTAGAATGGTGTCTCTCATTTATTTATTTTTATTTGTATGTCTTTATTTTAATTTAATTTTACATCACTTTTTATTGTTTGCTTGATTTAGATTAAGGTGCACAATTTTAATACTTAGCAATTAACTTAGTAACAAATCCTCATGAGAATAATACTCTATTTATCACTTTATTACTATTGCGATATGTATACTTGTATGTACGCTTTCCAAAAAAAAAAAGCAACAATACTCTATTTATCACTTTATTATTGTTGCAATATGTATACTTGCTTGTATGCTTTAAAAAAAAGTAACAAGTTTTTGGCGCCATTGCTAGGGATTTGTTCACAAAGTCTTGGCTAATATTAATACCAAGCTCACTTAATCTGAACTCAAGCATTATTCATTGTGTTTTTGTTGTTTTTGTTTTAAGTCTTTTGGCTTGTATTTTGTTTTTATGTTAAAGTTGCTAATACTTATGTGCAGTTTTTGTTTTTAATTATGGATTACCCTTGGATTATGAATAGAGTAGTTAGTAAGTATAAATTTAACATCATGACCAATTATACAACTCAAATGGCAGAACTTGATAAGAGATTTGATAACTTTGATTTGGACACTAATAATACCACTTATGTTAGTGAGTCTCAACGCCTGTACATGACTTGTGATAATTGTAGGGAAGGTCATTAAAAAGAACAGTGCCTATATTCTATAGAAAATGCACAGATGGAGGACGATTTCAATAGGAATCCAAATAATTTTTATGATAACACATATATTCCTAGTTGGAATCATTAACAAAATTGTTTTTGGAATCATGGTCAAATTTCTTCATCATATGCAATATACCCTTTCCAACCTTCCAATTGCCAATTACAAGATGAAATTTCTATTCAAGAGCATAATTCTAACTTGGAAGAAATGATTAGGTATTATATGGACAAGCAAGATGCCTGTATGGCCAAGCAAGATGATGCAATTAGAAACTTGGAAATTCAAATCGGCAAACTAGCTAATGTCATCTATAATAGTTCATAAGAGAGTATTCTAAGTGATATGGTAACTACTCCTCGAAAAAAAGATAAAGAAAATTATAATGGAATTCATTTAAGGGGTCAAGAAGAGTTGCCAACGGGTTATGTGCAATTTGAGGGGAATTATGAGCAGAGAGTATAAAAGGAAAGAATATTGTGAGGCTAGAAGACCACAAGGTAACCTTCCAAATGGCCATGGTAGAGGATCCTCTTGATGAATTAGAAAAATATTGCAATGAAAAGGAAGTAGAAAATGTGATTCCAGGCAGTCTCTTGATGAGTCCTCCATTAAAGTCATTGGTTCTTATTGAAAAGAGCCAAGAAGATTTTATAGGGTGTTTGAAGTATTTGGAAGCTCTTAAAACTATCTAAGAAAAATTAAATTCTAAGCTTCCTATTATGTCAATCAAAGCATATTTTCCTATGAAACCATTGGGTAAGGAATCACATGTTATCAAATGGAAAGAACAACCACTCTTACTAAAGCCTACTTACCTAAGGAAGAAAGGGGGCAACGTAATTATAGTTTTTGACACCTATGATTAGGTTTTGATGTAAAGTTAGACTGAAGACTATAAAACAAGTGCTTTGACCACGAAAATTATATGTGTTTTCGCAAGTGCACGGGTCAGATCAAGTAGTTCAGTGATAAGTATGAGTATCGTTCCCACGAAGAATGAATTAAAAGCAATTAGGCCATGCACAACCCACTTTCATCCACGTTAAGCAACCAATTAAGCAATTCTTGACTTAGAACTAATTTTAAAACAAAACAATTCAAAGAAAACTTAGTTGGCAAAAAAAATTTAGACAAAAATCCAAGGTTTTGAAGTTACCTAGAGTCACTATTCTCTTTGTGCTTACTAGAACTTAATTACTTGTTCAATTGTAATTCAGTATCACCTTGAGGGTTAAGAGATTTATAAGCTATAACCTTCCATCGATATAATTATAGCCATACTCTTCCCCAAAATCTAAGTGTCCTTAGAATTAGGTTAGCGTGTATTAAATACTATAACCCTCTACAAACCAATTAAAGCAATTAGGTATATTTCTATCCTAATTACAAATTAGATAAATCTAAACTTAATCTATCCAACTCTTAGGTCCAATTAGAACTCCTTTTTCAAGGTAAATTCCAATTACCCAAATCAAATCCAAAAGGTGGCCAATCCCTAAGTGAGCATTAAGTAAGAGAATGATACACAAAGCTCCAATCATTACAATCAACAAGAAAAACAAAGATTTAGTTTACATCAAGTTCATAGTGCTTTAGGTAAAGAGAAGTTTAGCTATACATAGCTAAATCTAACAATGAATCCCAATCAAATACATGGAGAAGATGAAGAAAAGCAGAGAAAGCAAACAAAGGAATGAGAGATATATAGAAAATTGAGCTCCCCCTTGGATTCCTTCTCTTCCTTCACTCCTCCAAGCTTAATAAACCACCAAAACCTCCCAAAAATGCCTCCTGGATGTTCAGAAACCTCCTCTGCCACAAAATGCCTGAAAACCTAGCTGCATCTCGTGTTTTGTGTCCTCATTAATCAAAACGCAGAGTTTTGACGCCAATTTTAGTGGTCGCATCTTCAGATAAAGCGATTACATCTTTGCCTGGAGCTGAGGAACAATATAATGACTTCTAAATCCTTATCGAATATAATTTTGAAACAAGAAATATTTTCCATTAATGCAACATCTACTCGATCATAATTATTTACAATTAACTTTATTTCTCTCTTTCACTTTTGATTTCGTAAATTACTTACAAATAATGAATAAATCCCACTAAAACTTTAATGGATGACTCCCAAATTAAATCCAATTAACTATAAGTAATACAAAATATTGGGAGTCATCACTCCCCCACACTTAGACAATTGCTTGTCCTCAAGCAAAATTCACTTATCCATACTTTCAAAATAAACAATAAAATAACACAGTATCTTAGAACATTTAATTCTAGCTTAAAGTTCCCTCATACTTAAATCCAGCAACCTTGTGTAACTAATAAGCTAAACAAGCGTGACTTAACTTCACAATTTACATATTTCCAATACAATTTGCAAGGCCAACCCATGCACTCATAAAATGAGACTTGAAATTCTAATCTAGAAGAGATCATCCACTTCTTTTATTTCTCTCTACAAGTATCATTTTATTCTTTTCCTTTCTTTTTTTTTTTTTACTTTTTTTTTATTTACTATTTTTTTTTTGTTATATAGAGATTTTCTTCTCTTCCTTGTCTCCTAAATCCTTTTTACGTGAATGACAACATTTGTAATGGAGTCACACAGTTACTCAGACTAAGGTAACACAGTCAGGGTGCTTTGCATACTCATAGGTTCCACTACTGTTTTACGCGAGAGCTAACATTGGTGATGAAAGCCCCCGATTACTAGGTAGCTTCCACTAGAGGAGAAGAATCTCTATCATTATTATATATATATATATATATATATATATTTTAATTTTTTACATAAAAAGGAATATCTCTCTTCTAATCAGCAACCCCAATCCCATTATACGAATTCATGAGCAAGACCGCAATCAAATTATATTAGAACTTAACTAATTCAATTACTTTATGCTCCTACAATTAAATCACACAAGTTTTAACTACTTGTCACAAGAATCGCCATAATCAAATAAGAGGGAAATTAAACTCAATTAAATCCTCAAAAATAGTATAGTCATTCTATTATTTTCTCATCAATTTTCATTCTTTAATATATATAGACACAAAAATCAACTTTAGTAAACACCTCTCCCCCACACTTAAATCACACATTGTCCTCAATGTGAATAAACATGACAACAAGCAAAGGAGGTAGAAGAGATAAGATACTAAGACTTCCTTGAAAGTACGAAGAAGAAAGAAAAGAGAGAAGGAGAGAGGCAAATATGCATCAGAACCTGCCATTTGAGCATCCACTAATGTCCTACTGGCATAGTAGATAGGATGAAAAACTCGATCTCGCTTCTGTCTAAGAACAGCTCCTACTGCATAGTTACTTGCATCACACATGATCTCAAAAGGCAATGACCAATCTGGAGCAACTATTACAGGTGCAGTTATTAGCTTCTGTTTCAACCCTTCAAAACTTTTCAAACAATCATCATCGAAAAGGAACTTAGTATCCTTTTCTAATAGCTTGCACAAGGGCCTCGAAATTTTTGAAAAATCCTTAATGAATCTTCTATAGAAACCCACATGCCTGAGAAAACTTCTGACTCCTTTGACACTGGTAGGAGGTGGTAACTTCTACATCCAAAATATATCAAAACATAGACATCTAGGGAGTGAGGATATCCTAACTATGATTCAGTGGAGCCACATTTACATGATATCTTGTGGGTTTGCCAAAAGGATTTGCAGGAGATCTACAGCTAGTCGGCCACTCAGGGTAGGCTAGGGTCTTCAATGCTCTGAATTAACAGACCTTCCTTAGGATACCTTGTGTCCTAATATTATTCCCTATGCACTTCACCATGAAATGGCATTTTTCCTAATTCAGAACTAAATCAGTCTACATGCAAATCGTTTTCTTAAAAAAAATGCATCAGAAGTATCCTCACACCTTTTAAGTACCTTAGAGAGATTCTTCAAACAAACTTCAAATGAATCACTAAAGACAGAGAAATCATCCATAAAGATCTCCATGATATCTTCAATGAAATCAGAAAAAATTGATGTCATGCACTTTTGAAAAGTTACTAGTGCGTTACACAACCCAAATGATATTCTCCTGAAAGCAAAAGTGCCATAGGGACGGGTAAAAGTTGTTTTCTCTTGGTCTTCAAGTGCTATAGAAATTTGATTGTACCCTGAATAACCATCCAGAAAATAAAAATATTCCTTCCCTATCCAACCTAATGTCTATTCTTCATTATATGTAACAATTGGGAAAAAGGGAAAAGGAAAAGAAAGTGAAAGCTAGAAATTTCGAAGTTCAGAAATTTTGCCAAGTCCTCTCGCAACAGCGAGAAACAGTCTCGCTACTGCGAGAGAGCTAGTTCGCAACAGCGAAGGCGATTCTCGCTATAGCGAGTGCTGGCAGCAGCCCATACAAAAACCAGAGAGTTGCTCGCCGTAGCGTACGCCATAGCGAAAATGAAGTCTGGAACTAACGCGATCTCGCCATAGCGAGTGGTAAATCTCGCCATAGCGAAGGGTACTGACGCGATCTCGCTGTAGCGAAGGCTGCACCTCGCTATAGCGAAACATGAGAGAGGGATGAGAGAGAGATGAGAGAGAGAGAGCATAATCTAAAAGAAGGAAGGTGGTAACACTTTGAAGCTTAAGGGGAATCTATTTGCTCTAACTACTATCGCCAGAGCCGAGTATGAGAGAGGGATGAGAGAGAGATGAGAGAGAGAGCATAATCTAAAAGAAGGAAGGTGGTAACTTTTCTTTTTTTTTTTTACACAGATCAGTTTGCTACTCACACACAGAATCACATTACCGAACAAGCAAAACAGGGGAGGGAGGTGCTATGAAAAATGGATCAGAAACACAAGACTTACAGCAGTAACTCAGACCTGGGAAAGACTTGGTTCTGGCGTTACTTTCCCTCAACCACCAACAGCAACTTTGAACCAGAAACTAGAAGAAAATGAATCCAGCAGAAATGGCGAGAAAACAGAGGAGAGAAGATGAAGCTTTGTTTTTAGTGCAACTCTGCTCCTTTTATCTGACTGAAGAGACAGGAATTTAATGCTGCAGAAGGCAAGAAGTAATTTACGTTAAAGACCAGCTAAAAGTGGATGAGAAGGGACATTTCAGAAATTTGCAGAAGAAGAAAAACGTTATACGTGGCTACCTCAATTTCTCCCTTTGAAAAGTCAACTTTCATGCATATTACAAACTCATGCACGTCGGGTCTTACATGCACTTTTGAAAAGTTGCTGGTGCGTTACACAACCCAAATGGTATTCTCTTAAAAGCAAAAGTGCCATAGGGATAGGTAAAAGTTATTTTCTCTTGGTCTTCAAGTGCTATAGAAATTTGATTGTACCCTGAATAACCATCCAGAAAATAAAAATATTCCTTCCCTACTAACCTATCAAGCATTTGGTCAATGAAGGGGAGAGGAAAATGATCTTTTCAAGTGGCTGTGTTTAATTTCCGATAGTCCATGCATACTCGCCATCTAGTGACAGTTTTTATAGAAATCAATTCTTCCTTTTCATTCGCCACAACTGTCATTCCCCTTTTCTTAGGGACGCACTGTACTGGACTGACCCACGTACTATCTGAAATTAGATAAATGATTCCGACATCAAGCCACTTGATTTTTTTTTCTTGACAACTTCCTTTATCATCGGGTTAAGCCTCCTCTGATTCTCTATAGATGATTTATGATCTTCCTCCAATAGAATTTTATGCATTACAATGGAAGAGCTTATCCCTTTGATATCTGCAATTGTCCAATCTAAAGCTTTTTTATAACTCTTTAACACTTCAATTAATCTCTGTTCTTGATAAGAGTCCAATGATGTAGAAATGATGACAAGAAGTGTCTCTGAATCCCCTAAATATGCATATTTCAGATGCTTAGGGAGAGGCTTTAACTCCAAAATTGGGGGTTGCTTAATTGAAGGCTTAAAAGATGGTACTGAATGGGAAGCCAAATCTAAATATTCCACTTGCCAGTGCTTTTTAACCCGAGTGGTTGAAAAATTAAATACTTGGGCTACCTCATAACTAGATTCAGTCTTCTCATGCTTCACTCCCATTAATAATACTTTAATAAGATCTTGAACTATCATTATATTAAATTATTCTTAAGCTAAATCATCAATCAATGAAACTCTGAGGCAATCTTTAACATCTTTAGGATATTTCAGTGCTTTGTCCATGTTAAACACCACCTGATCATCCCCCAATCTCATCACTATTTGCCCTTTCTCTACATCAATAAGAGTTCTAGCTGTAGCTAAGAATAGATGGCCAACAATCAATAGATTATCTTTATCTTTTTCACAGTCTACAACCATGAAATCAGCTAGATATATGAACTCACCAACCTTCACTAAAATATCTTCAATTATACCCCTTGGACATGCTAAGCTCCGATCCGCTAATTGCAATGTTACTGTAGTAGGTCTTGCCTCACAGAGTTGCAATTTTTCAAAGACAAATAATGGCATAAGATTTACACTGACTCCAAGATCACATAAAGCTTTACCTTGAAAGTGAGCACCTATTTTACAAGGCATAGAGAAGCTACCCGTATCTTTGCACTTCATTGGAATCCGTGAGTTGATTATTTTGCTGCACTCTTCAGTAAGTGCTACAGTTTTGAATTCACCAAATCTTCGCTTCTTGCTCAGCATCTCTTTTAAAAACTTGACATATTTAGGCATGTACTCCAAAGCTTCCGAAAAAGGAATATTTATATGAAGTTGCTTGAACACTTCCAAAAATTTTTAATACTGCTTATCTTCCACCTTCTTTTGAAGTCTTTCAAGAAATGGTAATGGAGGTATTATCCTTCGCAGTGTTTGTAGTTTTTCTCCTTGTTTCTCACCCTTATCAACATCTATATTTTTTTTATCTTCTTCATTACCCACTTTTCTCTTCTTTTCAGCTGATGCATCCATATGTTCTTCTCTTATTCTTTTATCTTTACTCTTCTCCTCTGAAGCAATTTCACCTTTATCATCCTCTAATATAGCATTTGATGTAGGTGTGTGGCTAACCACCTTTGGTGCTTGAATATCTGGTAACACTTTTCCACTTCGAAGAGTTATACCCTTACACTCTTCCTTGCCTTCTTTTCTAGGATTAAGCACCGTATCACTTGGCAATCTCCCTTGTTTTAATGAATTCATTGCTGAGGCTAATTGACCCATTTGCAACTCTAAATTTCTCAAGGAGTTGTCAACTCTAGCATTCACTTGAGCTTGCTCTTCGTTTTGCTTACTTTGGATGCTAATGAATTTAGCCAAGGCATCTTCCAAATTCATCTTAGGTTCTTGAATAGGTGCATTTTGGCTCACAGGTTGAGTAAAACCTAGTGGTTGAATAGGCTTAATGCTTGAAAAAGATGTTGGTTGATTCAGTGCTGGGCCATACTTTCAAGAAAAGTTTGGATGATTCTGCCACCCATTATTATAATGATTAGAATAAGGATTCTGATTCTTCAAAAAGTTCCCCACATAGTGAACTGATTCTGAAGATGCCAAAAGACAAAATCCACTGAGTGTAGATCCCCACAATTTTCACAAGTAATTAGGGCCACTTGAGTAGAACAAATATTCATATGCTAACTTCGCTGCACTTGAGATTCTAGCATATCAAATCTCTTGTTCAGAGCAGAGAGAATAGTTGCAAGTGGAATAGAGGAGTCTTTTTGAGTATTGGTAACATTAGCACTCACCCTTCTGTCACCTCCTCTTTGCACATAACTTTCAGATAATGTGTTCAATGCCTGAACGACATCATCTACAGGCATTTCACCCCAACGCCCATTTAAAATAGCATCCAACATTGTATCATTTTGTGGAGTTAGACGCGTGCAGAAATTCTAAACAATGGCACAGTTATCCATCCCATGGCTTGGGCATTGGCGAAGCAAATGCTTGTACCTCTGCCATGCAGCATATAAGTGCTCATCTGAAACTTGCTTAAAGTTGATAAGCTCACAATGTGCATTCACTATTCTATTGTTTGGAATAAATCGAGCTCTAAACCTTGCCTCTAGCTTATCCCAAGTATCAATTGAACCCTTCAGTAGAGTCAATAACCATTCCTTAGCCTTTCCTTGTAGAGAAAGTGGAAATAATCTAAGTCTCAGAACATCCCTTAGTACCCCATTCTGCTTGAATGAATCACACACTCCCAAAAATGATAGAATGTGACGGTTGGGATCTTCATCGGACCTTTCACCAATAAATTGTCCATTGAGTTGCAACATAGAGATCATCACAGGCTTCAACTCAAAATTAGTAGCTTGAAAGTCTAGCACTACTATGCTAAATAGAGTGCCCTTCATAGTACAGCCCACAAATTCTTTTATAGACTGATTTTGATTCCCTTCCTGAGCCATTTCTTCACGTACTAAATTTTGAACTTTAGAAGAAATTTCTTCAAAGTTTAAGTTCACCACAAGATCACTAACTTTCTTTGTTGTGTGCTTCTTCTTTGCAGGGGATCACCTCGACATGTACCGTGGTACCTATAAAGGAGAATTCAACTAATAGTATTACTTTAAACAAAAAGTCAAAGCAAATGATAGAATGAATAAAAATTCTAACTAATTAACTAACTAATGCTTAATTGAGGACTACTAAAGATTACACACTTCTAACTGAACATATAAGCTATTCCCCGGTAACAGCGCTAGAAAACTTGACCACGAAAAATTATATGTGTTTCCGCAAGTGCACGGGTCGAATCAAGTAGTTCAGTGATAAGTATGAGTATCGTTCCCACGAAGAATGACTTAAATGCAATTAGGCCGTGCACAACCCACTTTCATCCATGTTAAGCAACCAATTAAGCAATTCTTGACTTAGAACTAATTTTAAAACAAAACAATTCAAAGAAAACTTAGTTGGCAAAGAAAATTTAGACAAAAATCCAAGGTTTTGAAGTTACCTAAAGTTACTATTCCCTTGATGCTTACTAGAACTTAATTACTTGTTCAATTGTAATTTATTATCACCTTATGGGTTAAGAGATTCATAAGCTATAACCGTCTATCGATGTAATTATAGCCCTACTCTTCCCTAAAATCTAAGTGTCCTTAGAATTAAGTTAGAGTGCATTAAATATTATAACCCTCTACAAACTAATTAAGGCAATTAGGTATATTTCTATCCCAATTACAAATTAGATAAATCTAAACTTAATCTATCCAACTCTTAGGTCCAATTAGAACTCCTTTTTCAAGGTAAATTCCAATTACCCAAATCAAATCCAAAAGGTAGCCAATCCCTAAGTAAGCATTAAGCAAGAGAAGGATACACAAAGCTCTAATCATTACAATCAACAAGAAAAACAAAGATTTAGTTCACATCAAGTTCATAGTATTTTAGGTAAAGAGAAGTTTAGCTATACATAGCTAAATCTAACAATGAATCCCAATCAAATACATGGAGAAGATGAAGAAAAGTAGAGAAAGAAAACAAAGGAATGAGAGATATGCAGAAAATTGAGCTCCCCCTTGGATTCCTTCTCTTCCTTCACTCCTCCAAGCTTAATGAACCACCAAAACCTCCCAAAAATGCCTCCTGGACGTTTAGAAACCTCTTTTTCCCAGAATGCCCAAAAACCTAGCTGCATCTCGTGTTTTGTATCCTCATTAATCAAAACGCAGAGTTTTGACGTCGATTTTAGCGGCCACATCTTCAGATAAAGCGATCGCATCTTTACCTGGAGCTTAGGAACAATATAATGACTTCTAAATCCTCATCGAATATAATTCTGAAACAAGAAATATTTTTCATTAATGCAACATCTACTCAATCATAATTATTCACAATTAACTTCATTTCTCTCTTTCACTTTTGATTTGGTAATTACTTACAAATAATGAATAAATCCCACTAAAACTTTAATGAATGACTCCCAAATTAAATCTAATTAACTATAAGTAATACAAAATATTAGGAGTCATCATTCTTCTTGGGAGGCAACCTATGCATAACTAAATAATATATATATATATATATATATATTTTTGTTGTTTTTCTAACCTTTGACTTTCTTTCTTTCAAAGAGCTGAGTAGATGAAGCATGCAATTCAGGGAGTCATTTCAAATCAATTTTGTATTCCTTTTGAATTTTTGCATGAAATTTGTATCAAAATTTTCCTTTACTAGTCTAATTTCTAGGAAAATTTGGTTCACATGATTTGGAGTTCAGATGAGTTATTTATTTGTATTTGAATACACACTACTCTATTTTAACAAGCTACTAGAATTTGCTGTATGTTATATCACTTGCTAAATTATATGGGACTAGTTGTGTAGCTGTGAACATACAAATTTAGCTTGATCACATTTAGTAATGTGTTAAGATGTTCCTAAATTTTTTTTTCATAAGGTTAATTGGATGTTTGCTGGGTAGATTCCACCAAAATGTCATTACAACTCTTTTTTGACAAAAATCCGCACTTGACTTGTTTAATAATATATTGGTGATATGCTAGTTGAGTTGTACAATGTTAATTTTGGTTATATTGTCAAGTTGAGATTGAGAGAATCATTCTATGAGGAAGTGCTCTATTGTTATTACCCTTTAGTTTAGAGGATCTTGAAGTGAACCAAGAGCACAACATATCAAGGAAGTTTTCTTAATCCATTACTACTCTTATGTTGTGTCATGTTTTGAATATTGAGGACAATGTTCAATTTAAGTTTGGAGGTAGGGAATCCAAATTGAAAATGTGAATTTTGTTGCTTTTAATTGTTTATATTTTTATGCAAAATTTTATTGAAAAACTTTATATTTTTCAAAATTTTTTAGCTTAAATTTTGCCTACCTATCTTGTATTTATTGTTTAATCGATGTCAGATGCCAATAAAGAACTCAATTTCTTAATAGTGTATAAATGATAAGAAATAACTGTTAATACAATTTGTGGATGATATTGATTGTTAATGGCGATGTTTTCCCCATTTATTGACACTTTTTTTTTTGGCAGTTACCCCATGCTTAAAATAATTGTTAGTTTTAAGTAATATATGTGAGTTAGACTATGTGATTGATCTTAGACCTAAAACTTTAGAACTTGCTTTATAGTCTCTTAAGACAAAATCTTAGGCTTTATATGATCTATTAAAGTGACTTAGGTATTTATCGGTTATGTTTGAGACTTTAAGCCTACTTCTTTTCAAAGTATATTACTAGTACCTCATTGAGCCTTAAGTGAAATATGCATATAATTATATGAAATTTCTTCTTTTTAACCACATTAATGGCCTTTAGCTCAAAAAATAATTATCTTACCCTTTTTAAGAGGATAATTAACATTTGCTATTATGTGAATAACAAGCTTTGGGGGTGAAATAAGGTATAATGTGAGTTTGATATGAATAATTGTTGTTTTCTCATTAGAGACATACAAATTAAAAGTGTAAGAACAATGATTGTATAGTTCTTTGTTTCTTGAGAGACATGCAAAATATGATGATTAAAAAGAGGAACTAAAAAGAAAGAAAAAAAAAGTAGTCAAAGAATCAACCTAAAGAAAATTTTGATAGATCAAAATGAGCTAAGTTTGGGGGAGTAAAAGTGAAAAGAAAGAAAAGAAGAAAAGAAAATGAGGTGGAATATGAAAAAAAAAACAAAAAGGAAAATAAGAGAAAGAGGAAGAATTTTATCTTTTATTATTATGCTTAATGGTTATTCTATTGAATCTTATTCATAAATTTCCCATATATCATTTTTCCTGTAATAGCTATGACCATGAGCCCTATTACAATCTTGAAAGACCTATTGATTAATTGGTAATTGATAAGCATGATTTTTATACACTTTAATCCTCTTAACTTTGGCATTTTGATGATGGAATATGGTCTTAAGGGTTTAATTAGATTCAATTTGAATTCATTAGCCACTTTTGCACTATAGGAATTAAAATTGCAAAATTCTTGAATTTTAATGCATAAATCATTTTAAATGAATTTTGTGAATTTTCTATTTCATCTCTTTCATTCTTTTATGCAGATTTTTGTTGGGCAATTGGAGCTTTGAAGGAGAATTTGTTTTGAAGATGAGGGGAGAAGAAAGCCACGAGTTGGAGAGTTGAAGAGAACCATCCACAAAGCCATGAGTTTGATGGAAGGATGAAGCAAAGCAAGAAGTTCACAAGGAAGAGCATCGAGTTCAAAGGAGCTTAGGTAGCCTTCATGTAAGCTATACGAGTTGAACATGTGAAGAAGCTGTGAGCAGATTCAATGTGGAAAATGCAGAGCCAAGTAAGAATGCACGAGTTTAAAACGCTGAAGTTAAGGGCAGCAACACACACCAGCTGAGCAGGTTCTACGTGCCTAAAACAGAGAAGAAGACGCTGTTGGCAGAAGAACAACATGAGAACCAGCAGGTGCATGAAAGAGCCAACGTGTTCAAGAATAACGCGAGACCAGTAGTATGGAGCTGATGTAATTTCTGATGCTTTGAAGAGAAGAGAGCTCGAGCTATTGGAATCAAAATGCAAAGAGAAAACCATGGTTCTGGTTCGAAGAGAAGCCACGTCTGGTTTGAAAAAGGAATGGAGCAACCACGTAGAAAGCAACACGTTGAAATGACGGAATGGCAGTAGCTTACAACTCGAGCAGCACACAAACCAGCAGCTAACGTAGAACGAAGGAGAAACACACGAAGCAGCACGAGCAGAGCAACGCTGGGCAGAACAGAGAAGCTGGCTCGAGTTCTGGTCTGTGAAGAGAAGAGTTACACACGAAGAAGAAAGCTACATGAAGAGACATGCAGAAGCTACAGCATGCATATGGAATATTATAAAATAAAATGAATGGGGCCCACACTTTATACACACATGAAGGAGCTTCAGACTTGGAATGAGAGAGGGAGCACGTGATTGATTAAGAAAAAAATGCTGAAGCTCGGGCAAATGGGGCAAAAGCTGATGCACGTGGAATAATAAAAATTCACGTGAGGGTACCGCAATCTTTGTCACTTGCCTTGCCCTATTTGCCTTGTTCCTACTACTTGCAGCCTATAATTGGATGGTATTATAATCATGAAACCTTAAAATCATGTGAACACAAACAAAGCAAATAATCCTTTAAATTCATGTTAGAAACATATTACTTTGAAATCTGAACTTTCCCAGTAATGCATCAGCAAATCATTCAATTCACAACGCCCGGCCCATTCAACACATATCATACCATTCATTCGCCCTAGCCGTCATTCACACCCATACCCACGCCTCCATTCACATAACCATCCATCTCTTCATTCTTTCCATCTCCATTCCATCGTAATATGAAGATCTAATCTCCATCTTAAGGCTAGCAAGGGAGGAAGCTTTTGGCTGAAGCTTGAATCCTTGGAAGAATGCAAAATTCTGGCTAAGATTTCTTATTTTTTTTTAGCACTTTTTCTTTTTCTTGTATAATCTCGGTTGAGTTATATTTGATTGAGAAATTGTGTAATTAATTAGTGACTGGTTAGACACTGATTAGGAAATATTTTTGTTGATTAATTGGTTGAATTTGAATCTGATTTTTCATTATTCTCTCTAATCTCCCATGTATGCCACGAAGGTGTTCGATGAAATGCATGAGTGAGATTTTGTGTTTGATTGTTTGATTTGAGAATTCCTTAGTATTTAGTTAGTTAATTAAACATTTTTGGATGATGAATCAGAAGATAATTAATTAGTTAATCAATCAAATTGGATGTTCATTGATCTTAAGGACAAGAGTTAACGATTTAATGCGGGATTGAGGTCTCAATTCAACATTAGATTATTAATCTCTTGAATCTTGAATGGTTATTCAAGATCATTTGCTAATGAACACAATTAGGAATTCTTAGGCCAGAATTAATTATAATTGGATTAGGATAAGGATAGTGGATACCAAGAGACCATTCCTAAGCTAGTCACAAGACCATTATCACCCACAATTCACAAAATTAGGTAGAAATTAGAAATTTTAATTCAATTTAGTTTTAGGATAGTTTAATTCATTCAAAAACCCCCCAAACTAGATAGTTCTAGGACCTTAGAACACTTAGAGAACCTAATTGAACATTGAATTCCATTTCCAAGGGAGATGACCTAGGTTGTGCCACTTGCTATATTTTTAGATCAACCTAGTTTTATTTTGAGGGTTGTACGACAAGCCCGTCAAAATTTGGCACCGTTGCCGGGGATTTGGAGTTTCAATTGTTTGAGAAAGTTTTCTAAGTATTTTTGTTCTGTTTTATCTCTGTTTTAGTTCTGTTTTAGCTTAGTTTTTATTCTGTTTCGAGCTTGGAATTGGTTCATTTCGGTGTTGCGCGTTAAGTGTCCTGCTTGCTGGAATTTTCGTTCAAAGTGCCCAGAAAATTCTCAAACTTTGTTTTTCAAGGTTTTTGGGTGTTTTGAGCAAAAGTAATAGCAAAGCTATTTGGTACACCATGTTTTGGCCAAATTCCAACGTTTGAAACAGTTTTTCAAATTTTTTAGTATTTTTTCGAATTTTTTAGGAATTTTTCAATTTTTCTGGATTTAATTTCTTTATTTTTTGTGAGTTTATTTTGTGTGACTAACCTCTGTTTTAGAGTGTATTTGATTATTAGGTAAGTCTTAGCTTTATTTGAATTTTACTTTCTTGATTTTGATTAATTTTAGTTATAATTTGTTTGTGATTTGTTTTGTATTGAATTTAATTGTGCTTCTCATTTTTCTTTACTTTAAATGAATCCTTATTATTCTAATCAAGGTGTTTATGATCCTTATACAAATGATAGGATTTCCAGAAAGTTGGATGATCTCAATACAATGCTTCAAGGCTTGCTTGAACAACAAAGACAAGAACAACAAGCCCAACAATACCAACAAATCTAATAACCATGCTACCAACCATACCATCATTCCTATGAAGTTCACCCCAACTACCAACCATACCACCATCCATATGAGATTCACCCAAATTACCACCATCATCATGAGCCATATCATAACTTCCATATGCAAGAGCCATACCATGACTACCATATGCAAGAGCAAAACTATCATCCTTACAATTACTATGAGGGGTACATGCAACAAGAGCCCCAGAGGGAACCGAGTTCAGAAGAAAGGATGAGGCAGCTAATGGAAGCTTATGATATTCAACACCAGCAAATGCAGCAAACAACCCAACGGATAACTGAACGGTTGCAACTCTTTGACCAACAAATGAAGGATTTGGGAATTCAATCGAATCAACCGACTTCAAGTGCTAATGAATCAATTGAAGAGCAAATTAGAAGGGAATGTATAGAGGAGGAAGAGTCTTATCCATTGGGTAATATCCTTCCATCTTCTAATGTTTTACAATTTGTTGGAACTAAATCTAATTTGCATGATAGCACTTCAATTCCTGATGCATATAATGTTGTTGATTCTGAATTACATGATGATGTTGTTGATGAAGAAATTGTTGTTGAATCTCCTAATTTGGTTAATTGTGGTAGTTCATTGAATAAAATTAACACATTTTGTGATGTTCATGAATCCTTGTGTACTGATGCACTTGGAATGTCTACTCCTAGCTGTGACCTTAGTGATAATTCTATTTCTGAGCCTGTTAATGGTGAGTCTCTTGAGTCTAGGGTAGTAGATAAGTGTGGGGTTGACCTAGAATGTAATGATTATTCTGTTCTTAGTGTGGGATTAGTTGATAAGTCTGTTGATGATGCACCTTCTGAATTTAAAGACAACATGCCATTTGGATCATGTGACATAGCTGATTTAAATGCATCTCTTGACTGTGTGTGTGTTGAATCTACTATATGTGATGAATGCTCCCAGATTAATGCTTCCATTGAGACTAGTGAGCCTCTCACATATTCTGATCATTATGATTCCTCACCGACATGTAATGATATGACTGCTGAAGTGGTAGATGTAGCATGTGATAATGATATAGACATTGAGATTGTTGGACAGCTTGTTGATAATTCAGACTCTACTTTGCAATGCTTATGTGATGATATGCATACATGTCCTGTGTGTGCTGAGATTAATGAGTTTCTGAGGTCTGATAAGTCTGTTGAATCCATAGAGTCCTTGGTTTGCATTAAAATTGCTGATGAACCTGATTCCACTGATCATACTAGTATTGATGAGAGTATGCATAATGATAGTACTGATGTTGAAAATCCTATTGAATCTTGTGCTGTTGTTGATACTAGTGAGAGACTTGATTTTGTTGTTGATAATTGTCTAGAATTTTGTGAGCCTACTGATGTCTCTCTGATTAGGGAAGAAGTTGTTTCTCTTGTTGAGAGTCCGGAACAAACTCTAGAAGTTAGTGAAGTAATTCCCAACAATCAACAGACTCTCCTAACTGAGATGAAGCAACTGCCAGATACCTTGGATATCTTGAACTCAAAAGGCTGTGAGAAGTTGCAATTTAATTCTTCTATAGATGTAGTGACTCTTAGTGAAGGGAGTCAAGTAGATTTTATTGGTTTAGATAGATTTTTAGAAAGTTTAGAGTTTAAATTTGATTTTAAATTTTCTTTCTTTAGTTTTAATTGTCCTAAATTTGATTTTTGTTCTTTTCTTGTTTCTAAATTTGCTGAATATAACTTTCTTAAACTACTGATGGTTGAGAAAGTCCATGGGTCATCACTGAATGATCAATCAAAATGCTTTAAAGTAGTGAGACTCAAATTTGTTCAGTTGAGAAGGAATAAAATTGTTTTAATTTTGGTTTTTGATACGTATGATTAATTAGTCTTTGATAGAGTTCTCTGTAGTTTAGGATTTAGTTTTCTTTTCTTTTCTGCATTACAGTTTATTTTGTTTTTGTTTTGTAGGAAATAAATTGCTAACCAGCTACATGGGAATCTTAGCCTACCATTGAGATCTCCATATTCAAGTCCATCCGGTTGTATACTTTCCCTTTCTACTTTTTATACTGTGTTGTTTATCAGTTTACTGGATTGTGTGCTGACATTGAGGACAATGCAATATTTAAGTGTGGGGGGGAGAGTCATTCTATTCCATCCACCATCTTTTCCTTACTTTGTCAAAAAAAAAAACTAAAAATTTTTGAGAAATTTTTTTGAAAAATAGTATGATTCTTTTTAGTTTTTCTGTGAAAGTTGCAAGTTGAGATGATCATTAGCTTGGATTCACTTAGACATGATAAGTGATGGATCTTGTGTCTTGATTCAAGTGAAGTGGCAATGAGTTTGATTTCAATGAATTATTTGATAGCCATTAGCTGGTGAGAATTTGAGCCTTAATTGTTCAATTCTAGTGTGTATTCACCTATCATTGTTCACTCTAGAACTTGTCTTGATCCTTTGTTGAGGCCACATTTGCACTTGCATACATGAATATGATAAGGCATTCATTTCTATTTCAACTAGTTAGCCAAAAAGCCACCCTACATACATCTTTATCCATTGTTTTAGCCACTTTGAGCCTTGTTTTCTTTTGTTGTTTAGCCTATAGCCATTAAATATGTATTCCCACCTTGTTTTAAGATGCCTTAAGGACTTTAAGGAGCATTACATCTAAATAGGATAGGTGAATGTGTGCTTTGCATCTATTAAGGCCATTGTTAGTCGAAGAATTTGTTTTAAAAAAAGAAAAAAAAATGCAAAGAAAGAAGAGATAGAAAAGCAAAAAGAAAGCAAAAGAAAAGCAATGAAAAAAAAAAAAGAAAAAGAAAAAGAAAAGGAAGCTATTGAAAATCAAAAGAAAAAAAAAAGTGTTTCAAATTGAGTTGCAATTGCCTATAGTGATAGGAAATAAGGCCTCGAATGTACACTCTTCCCTATCCAAGATTGTCATTGAGTGCTCTTGAGGTTCTAAGGTATCTATTTGTTTGTCTTTCCTTAAATATCCATTCATTTCATTCCCTTAACCCCATTACAACCCTAAATAAAGTCCTTTGATTTGTGCATTGCATTTGGCATGGGTGGTGGAGATTTAGAAGCTTGACAAGCTTATGGTAGTGAACCTTGATAGGTGAAATTTGAGTGATATACATTGCCCATAAACACTTGAGAGATGAGAGTAAACACCAATCCATGTGAAAGGCTATGCATTGTATTTCATTATTTTCAAATGAAATTGTCATGGAGCTTAATTCTTGATGCAATTAAGGTTTGCTTGGATTGTTGAAGTGTTGATAAGTTTTGATCATTCTCAATCTTGTAACTTTCTACATTTTCCTTTTCATTTTCATTCTCCATTGATCATTCCACTAGTCTTTTCTTTGATATTGAGCTTTGCCCAGGAGTGCAAAGGTTTAAGTGTGGGGGAATTTGATAAGCATGATTTTTATGCACTTTAATCCTCTTAACTTTGGCATTTTGATGATGGAATATGGTCTTAAGGGTTTAATTAGATTCAATTTGAATTCATTAGCCACTTTTGCACTCTAGGAATTAAAATTGCAAAATTCTTGAATTTTAATGCATAAATCATTTTAAATGAATTTTGTGAATTTTCTATTCCATCTCTTTCATTCTTTTATGCAGATTTTTGTTGGGAATTGGAGCTTTGAAGGAGAATTTGTTTTGAAGATGAGGGGAGAAGAAAGCCACGAGTTGGAGAGTTGAAGAGAACCATCCACAAAGCCATGAGTTTGATGGAAGGATGAAGCAAAGCAAGAAGTTCACAAGGAAGAGCATCGAGTTCAAAGGAGCTTAGGTAGCCTTCATGTAAGCTATACGAGTTGAACATGTGAAGAAGCTGTGAGCAGATTCAATGTGGAAAATGCAGAGCCAAGTGAGAATGCACGAGTTTAAAACGCTGAAGCTAAGGGCAGCAACACACACCAGCTGAGCAGGTTCTACGTGCCTAAAACAGAGAAGAAGACGCTGTTGGCAGAAGAACAACATGAGAACCAGCAGGTGCATGAAGGAGCCAACGTGTTCAAGAATAACGCGAGACCAGTAGTATGGAGCTGATGTAATTTCTGATGCTTTGAAGAGAAGAGAGCTCGAGCTACTGGAATCAAAATGCAAAGAGAAAACCATGGTTCTAGTTCGAAGAGAAGCCATGTCTGGTTTGAAAAAGGAATGGAGCAACCACGTAGAAAGCAACACGTTGAAATGACGGAATGGCAGCAGCTTACAACTCGAGCAGCACACAAACCAGCAGCTAACGTAGAACGAAGGAGAAACACACGAAGCAGCACGAGCAGAGCAACGCTGGGCAGAACAGAGAAGCTGGCTCGAGTTCTGGTCTGTGAAGAGAAGAGTTACACACGAAGAAGAAAGCTACGTGAAGAGACATGCAGAAGCTACAGCATGCATATGGAATATTATAAAATAAAATGAATGGGGCCCACACTTTATACACACATGAAGGAGCTTCAGACTTGGAATGAGAGAGGGAGCACGTGATTGATTAAGAAAAAAATGCTGAAGCTCGGGCAAATGGGGCAAAAGCTGATGCACGTGGAATAATAAAAATTCACGTGAGAGAATCATGCCATCAGCACACATTAGATCAGCAAATTCAATTCACGACACCCGGCCCATTCAACACACATCATACCATTCATTCGCCCTAGCCGTCATTCACACCCATACCCACGCCTCCATTCACATAACCATCCATCTCTCCATTCTTTCCATCTCCATTCCATCGTAATATGAAGATCTAATCTCCATCTTGAGGCTAGCAAGGGAGGAAGCTTTTGGCTGAAGCTTGAATCCTTGGAAGAATGCAAAATTCTGGCTAAGATTTCTTATTTTTTTTCAGCACTTTTTCTTTTTCTTGTATAATCTCGGTTGAGTTATATTTGATTGAAAAATTGTGTAATTAATTAGTGACTGGTTAAACACTGATTAGGAAATATTTTTGTTGATTAATTGGTTGAATTTGAATATGATTTTTCATTATTCTCTCTAATCTCCCATGCATGCCACGAAGGTGTTCGATGAAATGCATGAGTGAGATTTTGTGTTTGATTGTTTGATTTGAGAATTCCTTAGTATTTAGTTGGTTAATTAAACATTTTTGGATGATAAATTAGAAGATAATTAATTAGTTAATCAATCAAATTGGATGTTCATTGATCTTAAGGACAAGAGTTAACGATTTAATGCGGGATTGAGGTCTCAATTCAACATTAGATTATTAATCTCTTGAATCTTGAATGGTTATTCAAGATCATTTGCTAATGAACACAATTAGGAATTCTTAGGCCAGAATTAATTATAATTGGATTAGGATAAGGATAGTGGATACCAAGAGACCATTCCTAAGCTAGTCACAAGACCATTATCACCCACAATTCACAAAATTAGGTAGAAATTAGAAATTTTGATTCAATTTAGTTTTAGGATAGTTTAATTCATTCAAAAACCCCCCAAACTAGATAGTTCTAGGACCTTAAAACACTTAGAGAACCTAATTGAACATTGAATTCCATTTCCAAAGGAGATGACCTAGGTTGTGTCACTTGCTATATTTTTAGATCAACCTAGTTTTATTTTGAGGGTTGTACGACAAGCCCGTCAGTTATGCAATGGCCTACATTAGTGGAAAGAGGATAAAACAGAAAGCATATAAAGCTTTTAAAGAAGAAATTTTTTGTATAGTTTGATTTATATAAATTATTCTACGACTTACAATTAAACTTTAGCATGGTTCTTCATACACACACATCATGGCTGTGGAAAATTTGTCATTAACTATTGAATTCTAAAGTGCGTATGCACTACTTTCTTCTCTCTTTAATTATTCTTTTTAATGTATTGGTTGAAGGCATCCATTTATTATTACTAGAGATGAAAGCTTGAGTAGGTAGGTATTTTGTTGTTTAATATGGCTTTACTTAGGAACACATAAAGAGGTAAGTTTGGGGGTATAATAAGCCTCTAAATTGTCATGATTTTTCAAATATTTTATGGGACTTATCATATGAATAATGATTTTATTTTACATTTTAATATATAAAACTAATAAAATTTAGTTAAGCTAATATTTAGTAAGTTTTAGTTTTATTCCCTTAATTTTAAATTAATTTTTTTGTATTTTTGCAATACTTAAGTATAAATTGTGTTTTTTGTTTTTATTTAAATTTTTAGGGTGTTAATTTGTTTAATATTTGTTAGTAGATTATAAATAGTAATCAGATGAATTTTATGTTTTTGTAAGATTAAAATTATAAAGAAACAAGTTTAGAAGTCTTAGAATGTAAAACAACAAGAGTTAAAAAAATTTGCTGAAAAAGGATTGAGAAGAAAAAGGTAAAAAAAAAAAAAGAGACAAGAAAAAAAAAAGGAAAAAAAGATAATAAATAAAAATATGACATTTAAAAGCACTGCTATAAAATGGAATTTTACACTTTAGAAAGCAATTGTGCCGCAACTCAAAATTTCAAGTCGCACCACAACTCATACTTATCATAACGATGCCATTTTTGTTGTAGATTTTGGATAGGTTTTGGTAGAAAAGCTTCTACCTTCACTCTTGGCTATCATTATGGGTTGATTTGAGGTTAAAGAAGTTGAAGAAAAGCTCTTGGAGGCAAGGGAGAGCTTGAGATTGAAGAGAAGACAAGCTTCACAACTAGTTTTATCTTCTTTTCTTTGTAATCTTCTTGATGTTGCTACTCTATACTTTATTTTTAGCATTGAATATTTGTGTTATGTATGTTAAACTCTTGATTTGGGATAATGATAAACCTTAGCATGTAATAGATTTTCATTACTTTCTTTTTTTGCAATTAATGATATAATTTGCTTATTCTATCTTTATTCTTCATGCTTCTAAGTGTGTGGAAGCCATTAGATGATTTGGATAACCTAAATAAATTTGGAAAAAGGATTTTAAGATTAGATCATGGATTGGGTAACGTGGATTCATGAAATTTACATGTTGAGTGAATTGATTTGCTTGTAGGATAAAAATATACCTACTAGCCTCACATAGCCATATTAGGACTTATTCTTGATTAAACTTCTAATTAATTGAAATTATGGATTAATTAGGGGAATGTTTATAGGTAATTCAGAATATGCTTATAAGTAATTTAGAGTCCTTGGTTAACAAATATTATCATTTAAAGCAAGATAAATAGAGGTTAATTAGTTCTTATGAAATACTAAAGGAAATCATAATCCAAATCCTTTGTCTTCTAATTTAGCCCAGAATATTGTTTCTTTTATTTTGTAATTTTTGTGTTTTTCATTTAGTTTGATTTCTCATTCTCTTTATTCTTGGTTTGATTTAGATTAAAGTATCTAATTTTAATACTTAGCAATTATTTTAATGACAAATCCTCGTAGAAACGATACTCTATTTATCACTTTATTACTATTGCGATATGTATACTTGCATGTATGCTTTAAAAAAAAAAAAGTTACAGTAATACTCTACCCTCCACTTATTACAAAAAGTGAAAATATAAGGAAATATTATATTTAAACATATCTTTGTTCCAATTGCAAACATTTTCCCCATTATTGTTTAATTACAATGAGATCTAGAGAAAAATGGGTTATTGATTGTAAAAGTTAATTGATTTGGAAGCAAAACATTGCAATTGAAGGTAAAGTTTATTGTGTAATGTAATTTCTTCTTCTTCATGTTCAGTCGATTAGAAATAATATGGCAGAAGATGTTTCAATAGACAAATTAATAAATCAAGAAATTAATTATGGAAATTAATTAATTAATTACGGAGCAAATTTAAATGAAGGACAAAAATTGAGATGAGTAAACATTATTTTCCCTTTTAGAATAATTAGCTCATACTTTTTGCTTCTTTTACTAACATAGTTATTTTAATTTGAGTAAAGTAATGATTTGGTTATGGAAAAATTACTCTCATTTCAATTTAATTGTTTAAATATAAAGTCTCTTGATTTGGTCTTTAAAAGATTATTCTTCTTTTAATTTGGTTCTCTAAAAATAAAGTCTTTCAATTTATAATCCCTCAAACATTTTTCTTTAATTAAAATGGTCTCTAAACGAGAATCCCAAATATTTCTTAGCGGAACTATTTTGATTAGGAAAAACGTTTAGGGGAGTAAATTGAGAAATTCAAAAACTTTATCTTTGCAAGACCAAATTAAAGAAAAGTAATCTTTCAAGGATTACTCCACTTATTTGCTCTTTTAATTACTATCCAACTCTTTTTTAATCAGATAAAACATTTATTTATCTTTATTTCAAACATATTTATGTCAGTTCTTACTGGTATTGAGAAAATGCAATTTTCACGTTATTATATAAGCAATTTTGATGAAAAACAAAAGTGATTTAATTTGAAATATAATTAAAGAAAGAAAGAAAATCTAATTTTACATAATTAGGGGAAGAATTTAAAAATATTATGATCTCTGTCAATGTTGTTTATTAATCTTGTTTATCCAATAAAATTTCAATTTTTGCAATGGCTTTTTATATGTCCTTATTATTAAGTGCATGATTGGGTTTTACTCTATGAAACTCTGAAATTTCTTAAACATAACAATTAACATGATACCATCTATAATCTATAATCATAAGTCACTAGCTGTAAATTAATTAATTGTAATAACAATTACTTTTATGATCAACATAAATATAATTACATCTATTTTAACAAAAATGAAAATATCTTTCTATTTATTACTTATATAATATAATAATTATTAAAAATGCATTTGACCAATATAAAATAGTCATTTTTTTAATTTAGAATAAATTAGATTTTATAATTTTCAGCCAAAAATAAATAACATTAAAATAAAAGTTTAAGAAATATTTTTTTAATAATTTATATTTTTAATAAAAATTAATATTATTCTTGAAAATATTTTGTTCATCTTTTAATTTTAAGAGAGTTTTGTATATGTTTAATAATAAAAGGAAAGACTTTGTAATTTAAATATCTTCAAAAAAAGTAGAATAATTTAACCTAAACTATTCTTAAATTATCAATTTAAACTTTATAAATTGAAATGGTCATTGATACTAAAATCTCTATAATCAAATAGTTAAAAAATCACTATTAATATCTTTAATCTCTTAATTAAAATTATGTTTCTTAACGACTTAATATGTACTTATACTCAAAATCCAATGATCTTTTATATTAGCTTATCAAAAAGAGTGTTAGAAATTATAAAATTATTGTCATCACAGAAATTATAAAATTATTTATAGTATTTTAGACTTTTTCTTAACAACTTAGATTATTGAGTTGAAACTGTTCATTATAGATACCTAAATGTGGGATATGAGCATGGCCGAAAAAGGAAAAAGGGTATGACCAACTTTTAAATTAAAGCTTTAGTGTATGGAGTTGAAACTGTTCCTTATAGACACCTAAATGTAGGATTTGAGCATGGCCGAAAAAGGAAAAAGGGTATGACGGCCAACTTTTAAATTAAAGCTTTAGCGCTCTTTAACACTCCACTAGCAGCACTGCAAACACACGCATGCAGATGGCACTGATGCATTAATCCATATATATCTCTGTATGTGCGCGCGCGTTTGTGTTTTACCTCAAACCAACATTTCTCCTTTTTGTTTACATAGCTTGACATTTCCTTTTTATTTTTGGATATTAAATCAGTTAGGAAAATTGACATTTAGGGCAATGGTGAAGGTTCAAAAGAAATATATAAATTTGTAGAGTCAAATATGTTTTGATAACTGCCGGCATCTTCCCTCAAATAGGTTCACATAAATTTTGTCTGTTATATTGTCTGGCCTTTTCTATTATGATGTCTAATAATAAAGCAAAAGTAGACCCAATTACCTCCCAAATAATTCGCAATAAAACTTTTTCTATTTTACATAGCAAAAAATAAGTCATTCTGTTGTAATTCAATGTTTATAAGATAGTTTACTAATTATGATAATGAGGTTAAAAATGTAAAAATGACATTAAATAGTTTAAATTAAAAGTTTTTTTATGCTACATTTACTGTTATAAGTGTTTTCATCATTTTAATTGGAAAAAATTATTCTTATTCACCCTAATCTTTTTTCTCAATTATAATTTTTTTCTAATCAATCAGTATTTTGTAATTGATTCCTAATTCATTTGTCCCCATTGCAAAAATTCCTCATGCATCTAAATTGAACATTATTTTTGACTGACTTAATGCCAATTGTGTGATTACATGTGGAAAGTTACACTCACCCACCCTGATCTTTCCCCCCAATCAATTAATCGCAATGAAATAAATATATGAACTTGCTAATTGCAAAAATTGATCAATTAGGGAGTGAGTGTGGATAGGTGCATTTTCCTCTTATTGTTAGGTCAGTTGAAGTTACATCTAATTTAGAATGCAGAGGATGTTGCAAGGGGACATATTAATTAGGAGGTCAATATAAAAATTAATTGATTAAACTGCAACTGTGAAGTGATGAGGGTGGGTAAGTGTAAACTTATTTTAACAATATTGAGTAAATCTAATGTTCAGTTAATATATACGCAATTTTGGATAAAAGAAAATAAGTCATTTGTTTACTTAAATATTTAAACACACTAAAGATCAAAAGGAGAAGGAATAACTATGTAAAAATTAAGAAATGAAAACAATAGAGATCCAAGAACATCCTTTCATTAGTGGATTTTAGATTACACAACGGCTGCAATAAGCTTTATTTATAGCAACAATCAACATGATTCAAATACAATACACAGTATAAGATATGGACATAACATATATGCAAATTCAGATGTATTTGATCTTAAGATGGTGCCAGAGGAAAGCTTTTATATATATAAGAGATGTATAGTTTTTTTCAATCATATTGACTTTCACCTAAGGAATGGAAGAAGAATTTTAATTTCATGGAGATGGGATTGGCTTGTGAATTGGCAACGGTGGTTGAAGTGGCTTCTTAAATTTCGGGAGAAGGGGTAGTACTTTAGGGATAGGCTTCTTAAAAAATGGTTTTGGCTTTAGGAATTCTTCTGTCTCAACAGTAGTCACTGGAGGAAAGAAGGGCTTCTTAGAGATTGGAAAGGGCTTCTTAACAAATGGAATTGGCTTTGTAAGAGGCTTAGGAAATGGCTTCTTTACAAATGGAATTGGCTTTGGAAGAGGCTTAGCAAATGGCTCCTTGACTAATGGAATTGGCTTTGGAATAAAAGGCTTCGGAAATGGCTCCTTGACTAATGGAATTGGCTTTGGAATAAAAGGCTTAGGAAATGGTTTCTTCACAAACGGAATTGGCTTTGGAAAAGGTTTCTTCAATGGAGTAATTGGCAATGGCTTCTCATCATCAATTGGAATTGGCTTTGGAATAGGTTCCTTAACAAGTGGGAATGGCTTCTTGATAAGTGGCACTTTTGGTGGGAGCTTAAAAAATGGCTTCTTAAAAAGTGGTTTTGGTGGAAGTGGCTTAACAATTGGAATGGGTTTCTTGAATAATGGCTTCTTGAAAATTGGTTTTGGTGGGAGAAATCCTTTGAACTTTTCTTCTTCATCGTGATTTTCTAAGCCTGCCTTTTCCAAGTCCCCATTGCCAACAGTGTTTACCTCATTCCCTGCAAATTACAAATGCGGATGATCATAGCCTTTTCTAATAATAATATTAAATATGTGATGCTGTAAACAAATTATCTTCATAACATCACTTCAGCATCAGTCCAAGAGAGAGACTAATTGGTAACCGTAAGCAATAGTTTTGGTTGCACTGAAAAACTGGAACCGATTTATTTGAGATTTAGTTACTTAGTTTCTTATATATGATCTGGAACGTCTTGTAAAATGTTTTTGTTTGTTCAAAAATTACTTTTTTAATTACAATTCTTTTTAAATTGTTACTACAAAAAAAAAATAGTTTACGGTTGGCCAAATTTTTTAACAAAATATTTTTACAAATAATATCATTAATGTATTAGATAATTTTATTTTATTATTTGGTCAGTGAAAATATATTTGTCTAAAAAGTGTTCATTTCTGTTTTTTTATTTTGCTTTACAAGAAAATTTTGAATTCTTTGCTGCTTTCTCACAATATAAAATAGACTTCAATGCTATTTAAAAGTAGCTTTTCGTGTTTTCCATACATCTACCAAAAAAAGACTGAAGAAAATTTTTAAATCCGCTGGTGCTGACACTTTTTGACACCAACTTAAGGTTTATATACAGTACACATGAGGCTAGTTCCCGTGGACAGGCAAGTAAAAATCAAATAAAAGATTACAAATTCAATTCTTCTCTTGTGCAGGAGGAAAATAAAGTTTATACATAGTGTCAGGAAAGAACCACCAACCTGGCAAGACTTCAGTTGTTGTTGCTGCTGACGAATAAGCATAACAGAAGCTCACGACAAGAAAGAAGGGCAACCAGAAGCGCACAAGTGCGCATTGCAAAGTGGAACTCTTCCTCATTGAGAAATCACTTATAATGCCACACTGTACTATAATTAAGGTATGGTAAAGAAAGCCGAAGAAGGGCTTGAGTTGTTCTGTATAGTCCCATAAGCCTTGTGCTATATATATAGTTAGCTAGATAGCTTTGGAAATAACACTACGTTGATTTGAGTTTGCCTATCTGCTTTTAGTTTTATTGAACAGTCTGAAAATATAGGTTTCAGGACTATTTGTTAGTTGAGAGTGTGATTATAAAAGTCAATCATAATATTAGCACCGACTTTAGCGTTGATGAGATGCCAATTTTCCCCATTAAATGAGCTAAAGTTCATACATTAGTGGGGAAAAGAACCTGGACCGAACCCATGGATAGTTCATCCCAAAAAAAAAGCACCGGAAGCGTAATAAATGGTATGTGCATCACTTGATTCTTTTGCGTTGTTTGGCATATTAGTTGTTTGAAGGAATAAGGAAACTGGTTTGTTTCTATTTACTTTTGCAAGAAAACTTAAATAGGAGGAGCGGTATAATGTAACTATGTACGTGAGATTACCAATTTAGGCCCCAACAACGGTTCAATTAATGTAGAAGCCTTGAGGCATGTTTTGGATTTAATAGTTGAACCTGATACGATTTACAATGGTGGGAGGGAGATATATGTACTTATAATAACCTAAGTCTTAAACTTTAATTAATTTCCAACTAATTATAAGAATTTACTAAGAAAAATATGAAATTAACACTCAATATAAAAAAATGTAAATAGCAAAAAATAATGTCTAACTAATCTTTAAAAATATTTTTGCACATAAAAGTTTTTCTAAGGAGCTATTTTGATATCTACATTTTAGTCAATTGAATTTTCTTGTCTTTTAAAGTCTTAAAGTAATATACTCTTAGTAGGCATAATTCTTGAGGGGACTTTTCTTCACTCTCCTCATATGAAATAATTACTCCTTCATCTCATTCTGAACTCTAAAAAAATTGGTATTTACTCCAATTTTCTTTCCTTTCTTTTGATTTTTTTTCTTTTTATTTTTCCCCTTTTTCTTCTTTCATTTTCCTTCCTTCTTCTCCAAGCAACATGACCCATCCACCACAAAGCCTTGCCCATCCTTTTCTATCCATTTTGCATCACCCTCCCATGTTGTTAATTGATAATTCTTAACTATTCATGTTATTGTACTTATTTTCTCTCAGTAAATATAATGTTAGCCTCCACTTATAAGGTAAATAATATTTTTATAGAGAAAATAAACATATTTAGGATAAATAGCTCTATACTCAAGTCTAGCTTAGAAAATGACAATTTTTGTCTTAATTTTGAGTATACTGATAACTAATCACACTTTGTTCTTCTCATAAGATGCATGTTTTAGAGAACATTGAGCAATCTTAGGAGCAAGAGGCTTCAAAGTAGGTATTTTTGCAATCTCGCTGCTGCCAAGTGTTCCTCATGCCGCAACTAAAAGAGAAGAATTCAAGGATAAACGTGCTGTGCAAATTGCGCCGTGGCGGATCATGTTATTGCCGCGGCAAGAATTCAGTCAGAAGCAAATCACGCTGCAACAAGAGCATGATGAGCCGCAGCGCTAATTGAGTAAAGCTAAATCCGCGGCATGTGTGTGTTGAGCCGTAGCACGAAGTTACACAGAACCAAACCTCACCGTAGTAGAAATGATATACGCTGAGGCAAGGAACGTGCATGCCACTTAGAAGTTGTCCAAAAGCCAATCTCGTCGAGGCACAATATGCTGAGCCGCTTCACAATGTGAATTAACTAAACGCAGCATTTTGTTTTCAAACTTTTTGAGGGTTTGAGGGTTCATATGCGAGGAAGAGACAAAGCAGCCATCATTCTAGGTTGTATTCTCTTTGTTCCAAGTGAGTGGAGGCTAGAGAGAGCTAAGGAAGCATCTTGGAGAAGAAGGAGGCTAAGGATTGAAGAAGGAAGCTGAAACAAGCTCCATTTCTGAGTTTCTTTTTCCTTCCTTTCGTTCTTTTGATAATTTCGGATGTGTTTGATTTACACTTCAGGTTTGCCTCTAGTTTTCATGATCATGTATAGCTAAACTCTTTAATCTAGGATTATTAAGAACTCTTGTATGGATTAACGATTGTTCTTCACTTTAATTTAGCAATCAATGGTTAATATCTATTCATTCAACTCCATGCTTCATGCTCTCTAATTGATTGGCCAAATATTCTGCCCTGAAAGAGTCAGTTCTGTAACAACATCATCCAAATTGGGAGTCTCCCCACTCATCCAGTACATGTAAAACTCACAGTCAATCACCAAAGTAAGGTGATATCTGTCTCGAATCACTTGTTCGTTGATAGTAACTATGCGCCCTCAGACTCTATACAAGTGTTCGCGACAAAATGGGCACTGGCATAGAATTCACGAACGATAGGCACCACTACAGTTATTGGCTCATAACAGAATGTTCCCCATCTTCTGGCGAAGATTTGATCCATGACTTCCTGACTCTCAGTAGGTGCAGTACTAAATTTTCTCCCTAGAATCAGAGCACAATGAAAGTGACCTCATTGTATCGCTCCTAAGCTACCAAGGACACGAAGCGAGAGCGATCGAATAAAGTAGCAGATGACAATGATGCTTCACCCCATGCTTTCTTTTTAGGAGCCATTAGGAAGAAACCTGCTAAGAGAATTTATAAATAATTAACAAGGGCAATTGAGCAATAAGGATGAAACAAAAGCCCTAAGCTTATGCAATTCCAGTTTTTGCTAAGCAATTAGGATCCCTCTCTAAACATGGCACAAGGTAAACCTACAGATGACTGCTATGATGCATAAAGGGATCCAACTAACATGCAAACACCACAAGGGAGATACAATCATACAAATTAACCACTTCACAATCCCAAATGGAGTAAAACTCTTGTCCAAATAATTCTAACCAAAGGAGAAACAGGGAGAATTCATTGCTACACACAAATAAGAGTGAATCAAGAAGTAACTTTCTTTCAAGTATTTAAACAAATAGTTGGTGTGCATGGCAGCAATTTCAAACTTTGAAGAATTCTTGACATCTATAAGGCATTGCCCATCAACTATGTACAAACATGCAGGAAATAGATAGACAAAAGCATGCAAAAAAAAGCCATACACACTACAAGTTCATTCAGGCATTTTAACAAATACCTGGTGTGCATATGCTTTCTTCACAATTGCAAAAGACATTTGCCTAAACAAAGCACTCCCTAACCAATTATTCTCAGTCAACCAGCACAATGGACAAAACAAAATCAAGAAGCATAGCCATTCAAGCAATGATACAGATTATACCTTTCCATTTGCAAAGGAAATTAAATCGTTTGAAATACATACCTGCAGCATTTAATTGATGGAAGAAATTGAGAGGGAACACTGCAAAGGTGTATCTCGCACAACATAAATGAGAGGAAAGTGAACCTAAATTCAAGGGAGAAGCCACGGCAGACTGGAGAGGGAGAGGTATTTTGGGGCTGTGCAAGGTGAAGGAGAGGAGAGCCGCAGCAAAGAGAAGAGAATGAGGTTGATGGGGAGAATGTGAGGAGAGGATGAAGTATGATTCAAATTCAGATGGGCAGGGCTCAGACTCAGGAAGGAGGATTGAAGGTTTAGGGAAACTCTGTAGAGGAGTTGGAAGGATGGTACGGCGGCAAAGATGGGAAGGCAAGGCAAAAGAATAAGGGAGTACAAAAGTCACACTATTTTTGTTTATGACACAAATCACGCCACGGCCTGTACCAGTGCGTCGTGGCATGACATATCCTTGAAAGCACCTCCACACTATTCACATCATGGCTCAAGTTAATTGGCCGCGGTGAATCTCAATACTATCCCTCAAAGGAGCCACAGTTATGCTTTTTGAGCTGCGGCAACATCTCCCACTGCCTTCATAAGAAATTACCCAGCACAACTCACGCTGCGGCTTGAAAACTCACGTCGCGGCTAATGTTGCTATTAGGCCAAAAGAAGCCGTAGCAGTGTTTTTAGCGCTGCGATGACATTCGCCACTGACTCCATGTGAAAATACCCTCATATAATTCACGTCGCGGTAACTTTTGCTACTGACCTCATGCACACCACGGTGATTATTGTTGAGCCACAGTGAAATTAGCTCTTAACTTCAATCATGCCAAGGCGCAAAATCTTGAGCCATGGTTCAAAATTACCTTAATGCATCCATTGAAAAATTCTTTCTATTCTTACTGTTGTAGCACTATTTTCTTACTTTGAACACATCAGGTTTTGAAATTTAAAGCATAAAACAAGCAATAAGTCAATTTTATAAAGCTAAAAATACTCCCTCTTCTTCTTTTTAGCCTTTGTGTTCTTGACCTCACTGTTGCATGAATTGTTTGGAGCTCTTCCCATGGCTCTACATGATTAGCACCCTTCACTAGATTCTCCTAAAACCAAAAATATGTAACCAAAAGTTATCCACATGAAATTCTCACACTATTTAATCTCAAAAATAAAATTAAAAGGAAAGGAACTTAGGTTGCCTCCCAAGAAGCGCTAAGTTTATAGTCCTTAGCCCAACTTTCAATAACTTCACATGCAATCCTCTAGGGTGATTGTGGACTTTTGACGGTCCACCTCTCCTCCTTGATAGTGTTTGAGTCTCTGACCATTGGCTTTGAATTTTCTGTTTGACTTTTTTTCCATGATCTGCACAGCACCGAACGGAGAGACATCAACTACTTCAAAGGGTCCTAACCACTGTGACTTAAGCTTGCCAGGAAAGAGCTTAAACCTTGAGTTATACAGCAACACCGGTTGACTAGGCTCAAACTTCCTCTGTAAAATTTTTCTATCATGCCATTGCTTTGTCCTTTCTTTGTAGAGCTTGGAGCTTTCATAAGCATGAAGTATGAATTCATCAAGCTCGTTAAGGTACAATAGTCTTTTCCCACCAGCTCTTCTCAATTTGAAATTCAATTTCTTCACAACCCAAAAAGTATTAGGCTCGAGTTCTACTGGTAGGTGATAGGCTTTACCAAAGACAAACTTGTAAGGAGACATGCCAATTGGAATTTTGAATGTTGTACGATAAGCCCATAAAGCATCATTTAACTTCTCAGCTCAATCCTTTCTTAAGGGGCCTACCATTTTCTCCAAAATCCTCTTTATCTCTCGATTAGAAACTTCACATTGGCCATTAGTCTGAGGATGATATGCCAATGCCATCTTGTGTTGCACTCCATATTTCTTTAAGAATACTTTAAGTTGGTAATTGTTAAAATGAGTCCCTTCATCACTAATAATTGCTCTAAGGGCTCCAAATCTGGTAAAAATGTTCTTCTTTAGAAATTTCACTACCACCCTCGCATCATTAGCATGACAAGCTAGTGCCTCAAGCCACTTTGTCACATAATCCATAGCAACAAGTATGTATTGATTGTTTTGAGAAGAGGTAAAAGGCCCCATGAAGTCTATCCCCCAAACATCAAATGCTTCCACTTCCAAAATATTATTCAGAGACATCTCATGTCATTTAGATATGTTACCAGCTCTTTGGCATTTGTCACATCTTCCTATAAAAGTATGAGCATCCTTGAACAATGAAGGCTAATAAAAGCCTGATTGGAGGATTTTGGCTGTAGTTCTTTGCCCATTGAAATGCCCTCCATACTCAGCTGTATGACATCTTAGTAGGATAAATTCTTGCTCCTCATCTGGGACACACCTTCGCAATATTTGAACCGCACACATTCTAAATAGGAAGGGCTCGTCTCAGACATACAACTTTACATCATGCAAGAATCTATTCCTCTGATGTGAGCTCAGATCTAGAGGCAATACATGGCACACTAGATAATTCACATAATCTGCATACCATGGCACTTTGTTTTGCTCCACAAAAAAATAAGCTCTCATTCGAAAAGGTCTTATTGATCTATTTCTCTTGGTCATCTTGAGTTTCAGTACTTAGTCTAGACAAATGATCAGCTATATGATTCTCACTACCCTTTTTTATCAACAATCTCCATATCAAATTCTTGTAGAAGCAGAACCTACCGAATAAGCCTTGGTTTGGAGTTCTTCTTCTCAATCAAATACTTAATGGCTGAATGGTCTGTGAAAATCGTAACATTGGTGCCTACCAAATAAGATCTAAACTTCTCAAATGTATATACTACTGTCAACAACTCTTTTTCTGTGGTGGTATAATTCAGTTGAACATCATATAGAGTTTTACTGGTATAGTATATTGGATGAAAGAGCCTTCCTTTTCTTTGCCCTAGTACAGCCCCCACAGCGTAGTTGCTAGCATCACACATCACTTCAAAGGGCTTGGTCCAATCAGGTGCCACAATAATAGGGGTAGATGCTAATTTCTTCTTTAACTCTTCCAAAGCAATATGACATTGATGGTCAAAATTGAATGGAATGTCTTTCTCAAGTAGTTAACAGAGGGGCTTGGCAATTTTTGAAAAGTCTTTAATAAACCTTCTATAAAAGCCCGCATGACCCAAGAAACTCCAAACTCCTTTTACACTGATCGGAGGTGGAAGTTGCTTAATTAGAGAAATTTTAGCCTTATCCACCTCAAGGCCTTTACTTGAGACTCGATGACCAAGTACTACACCCTTTTGTACCATAAAATGGCACTTTTCCCAATTCAGGACTAAATGAGTTTCCTCACATCTCTTCAAAACTTGCTCTAAATTGCAAGGCATTCTTCAAATGAGTCCTCGAAAACTGAGAAATCATCCATAAAGATTTTCATTCTCTGCTCAATCATATCAGAGAAAATAAATATCATACATCTCTGAAATGTAGCTGGTGTATTGCACAGTCTAAATGGCATTCTTTTGAAGGCAAATGTGCCATAAGGACATGTGAAAGTTGTCTTCTCCTGATCTTTCGGGGCAATAGCAATCTAATTATATCCCGAATACCCATCTAAGAAGTAAAAGTAAGCCTTCCCAGCTAATCTATCCAGCATTTGGTCAATGGAGGGCAATGGAAAGTGATCCTTCCTAGTGGCAGTGTTTAGTTTCCGATAGTCCATACATACCCGCCACCCCATCACTGTTCTAGTGGAAATTAGCTTATTGTGGATGTTAGCCATTAAAGTAATGCCTCTTTTCTTAGGGACATATTGGACTGGGCTCACCCATGAGCCATCTGAGATTGGATAGATAATCCCAGTATCAAGCCATTTCAAGATTTCCTTCTTGACCACCTCCTTCATTATTGGGTTGAGCCTTCTCTGATGTTTAATAGACTTCTTGTAGTTATCTTCTAATAGTATCTTGTGCATGCAAATGGAGGGACTTATCCATTTTATGTCTGCTATTGACTATCCAATGGCTCTCTTAAAACCTTTAAGGACCAGGAGAAGCTCCCTTTCCTGTTGCTCAGAGAGAGCAGCAGAGATAATTATGGGTAAGGTGCATTCTTTTCCTAGGTATGCATATTTCAAATAGGTTGGTAATGGCTTCAATTCTAGAGATAGAGGTTCCTCCACTGATGGTTTTAACTCAAGTTTGACTCCAATTGATGCATCGAGTGGTTCAAACTATTGAGAAGCTTTGGAATGCTTTTGAGTAGCTTCCAATAGTTTAATACATTCTCTAACTCCATTATGCTCCTTCCTATCCATTCCAACTAATGATGCTTCTAGAGGATCCTTAAGGGTTGATTCAATGAACTCATCATGTACTACATGGGTGATTAGACGCACAAAGCAATATTCTTTTGGTTCATTAGGGCTCTTCATTGCCTTGTACATGTTGAATGTCACCTTCTGATCATTCACTCTCATAGTAAGCTCTCCTTTCTATACATCAATCAATGTTCTTCCGGTGGCTAAAAAGGGTCTACCCAAAATGATAAGAATATCCTTATCTTCTTCATAATCCAAGACTATAAAATTTGCTAGGAAAATTAGCTTGTCAACCTTCACCAGGACATTTTTAATAACCTCATTAGGGTAAGCTAGAATCGATCAGCTAGTTGCAAAGTGATGATTGTTGGTCTTGCCTCTCCTAATCCAAGCTTTTTAAAGGTTGACAGTGGCATTGGGTTCAAACTTGCCCCCAAGTCACACAAAGCATTTCCAGTGAAATGTTTCCCAATATTACAAGGAATGGTGAAACTCCCTAAATCTTTCATCTTAGGTGGTAATTTCTTTTGCAGAATAACACTACATTCTTAAGTTAGAGCAATCATCTCAAATTCTCCAAACCACCTCTTATTGGACAGTACATCCTTCATAAACTTAGCATAACTTTGCATTTGCTCCAAAGCTTCTATAAATGGAATATTAATATGGAGCTGCTTGAAGATTTCTAAAAATTTCTGATATTGCTTGTCCAAATTTTTCTTCTTGAAGCGTTAAGGAAATGGTAGTGGGGGAATGATTCTCTCCCGATCTTTCTCTTGACTATTCTTCTCAGCATTGTCTTTCCTCTTCTCCATCATTTCACTCTTCTCTTCCACTAAATTCTTCTCTTCCACAAGTTTCTCCTTCTTAACCTTCTCTTCCACCTTGCCTTGATCTTGGTTAGACTTATTAGCTTGCTTTGATGGTAATACATCTAGCAACTCTTTGCCACCTCTCAATGCAACAGCCTTACATTCCTCTTCACCTTTTTTTCTAGGGTTAGGAACAGTGTCACTTGGTAGCACCCCGAGCTGTCTTGAATTTATAGAAGAAGCCAATTGATTGATTTGCACTTCTATATTCCTGATTGCGGTCTCATGTTTTGTCACTATTGTATCTTATCTGGCTAAGATGGCATCTTGCTTAGCTATATACTACATGAGTATTTCTTCCATATTTGGCTTCTTTTCTGGCATTGGTGGTCTTCCTTGAGCAAAAAATACAGGGGGATAAGAAGGTCTCATACTAGAAAAGGATGACTGGGCCTAATTTTATCCTTGGCTCCATGAGAAATTTGGATGATTCCTCCATTCTGGGTTATAAGTGTTCGAATAGGATTATTTTGGTTTTTCCTATAGTTGTCCATGTAGTTGACTACTTCTACTAAGGAAGGGCATTGATCACTATAGTGTTCTTCTCCATAGTGCTTACAAGTGATGACCAGAGCTTGAATAGCATTAACCCTCATTGGTGTACTGAAGCGTGTTTCAAGACTATTAAATTTCTTGTTCATTGAAGCCATCTAAGCCGAGAGTATGGTTAGAGCATCAATTTCATGTACCCCAGCCAACTTTTTCTTATAAAGTCTGGATGCAGACCATTGGAGGGAGTTAGCTGCCATATTCTCCAGCAAATTATATGCTGCATCAACATTCAAGTTGTCTATGATACTCCCATTTGAAGCTAAGTCAAGGATGGCTTTTGTTTTAGGTAACAATCTATTGTAGAAAGTTTGCACCTGTACCCATTTAGGAAATCCATGATTCAGGCCATTTTTCAACAATTCCTTAAATCTTTCCCAAGCTTAATATAATAGCTCATCATCTTGTTGCATGAAGGAGGTGATGTCATTTCTCAACTCTACTGATCGAGTTGGTGGAAAAAATCTAGCTCTAAATCTTGTAACTAGATCATCCCAAGTAAATATAGACACATCGGGCAATGAGTTGAGTCATACCTTAGCCTTATCCCTTAATGAGAGTGGAAATAGCCTCAATCGAATTGCATCATCCGATACTCCATTCTGTTTAAAGGAATCACACACCTCTAAGAAGTTGGAGAGGTGAGTGTTTGGATCTTCAAGAGGGAAGCCACTAAATTGCCTAACTATTTGAAGCATCTGCAACACCACTTGCTTCATTTCAAAATTGTTTGTTTGAATGGCTGGTTTTCTTATATTGAAGTGGTATCCTTGCATATTCAAAGTAGCAAAATCATTTACTGTGCGGACACGATTTTCATCCTCATGCGCCATGTTTGTGGTTGAGTCAAAAGCTTCAGTATTATCTTTCTAGGTTTGATTAGATGCTTCTTCAGATTCCTCTTGAAACAAAACCACTTCTAGACTTACAATTTCTTGCATATGAGGTTGTACACTCACAAAAGGTAGCCACTGCAAAATAGAACAAAAAATAAATTGAAAATAGATAAAGTAAAAATGTGCATAGTGCTTAAGTTCAAACTAGGTGTGCTAGTATCAATATTGATAGGGAAATATTTTGGCATACAAATCCCCGGCAACGACACCAAAAACTTGTTGCTTTCTTTTTGAAAGCGTATATGCAAGTATATGTATCGCAACAGTAATGAAGTGACAAATAGAGAGTATCGTTCCCACGAGGATTTGTTGCTAAGTTAATTGCTAAATACTAAAATTATGCACCTTAATCTAAATCAAGCCAACAATAAAAAGGTGATATGAAATTAAACTAAACTAAAGATATAAAATAAAATAAAATAAATGAGAGACACCATTTTAGATAAAATTAGAAAGCAAAATGATTTGACATTATGACTTACCCTAACATTTCATATGAACTAATTACCTCTCCTTATCTTGCTCTTGATGTCATTAATAGCTTAGGACTCTAATTTACTTATAAGCATCTTCTAAATTACATATAGGTATTCTCCTAACCAATCCATAATTCCTTATGTAATTAATTTAGAGACTTAATCAAGAATATGTCCTAATATAACTATGTGAGGCCGGTAGGTATATTTTTATCCTACAAGCGAATCAATCTACTCAACATTACAAATTTCATGAACCCACACTACACAATATATGGTCAAGTCCTAGAATCCCTTTTCCAAGTTCATTTAGGCTACCCAAATCATTTAATGGTTTCCACACACTTAAAAGCATGAAGCATAAGAATTGAGTAATTAAATCATACCATTAATTACAAATAAAGAGAGTAAATACAACATATTACAAGCTAGAGTTCATCACAATCCCAAATCAACAAGTTTAGCTCATAACTACAGGAAATAGCAACATTAAGAACAGAGCATAAATCAAATGGGCAAAGAAATACAAGGAAAAGCAAGAGAAAAAGAGAAAAACTGAATTAATCGGTGAATCTTTCTCAAATCTAAACTTCCTCCATGGCATTTAAAGCTCCAAACCCTTCTTTCCTTTCCCTAAAACCCTCAAAATGGCAGCCTCCTCTCAAAGAAGTGTTGGAAGCCTTTTAAAACCCTACAAAACGCAGCCAAAAATGATGCGTTTTGCATTTTTTACGAAATGTGCCACGGCAGCACTCAAATACGCAACAGCGCAGATGAATTTCTTGTCAGCAGCAGTGAAAAGAGCCACGGCGTGAAATTTTACGCCACAGCCAAGTAAGCTTCTGTTTCTCCATATGCCGTGGCGCTTATTTTTGTTGCCGCGACGCTAAATTTTCTTCAGCATCGATTTTGAGCGCCATTTTTTGCTCTTTTGTCTTTTTTTCTTTGTTTCTTCCTTTTTCTTTTTCTTTTTCTTTTTGATCATTTTCCAACAAATCTTAATACTTGTTCTTTGCATTTCAAAACTTCTAAACTTGTTTCTTTATAATTGTAACCCTACAAAAATATAAAATTTATCTAATTAATATTTATAATCTACCAACAAAGATTAAATAATTTAGCAACATAAAAATATAAATAAAAACACAAAATACAATTTAACTAAAACGAAAAAAAAAGATCAAAAGTGAAGAAATAAAACCAAAACTTACTAAATACTAACTTAACTAACATTTATTAATTTTATAAATAAAAAAACATAAAATAAGTTCAATATTCATATGATAAATCCCTTAAAATATTAAGAAAATCATGACAATTTAAAACTTATCATTAATCATTTTTAGTGTGGCCACATTGTCGACCAACCATAAGCGTGTTCCTCCTTTGGATTCTCACACATTAGATGCTCATAAAGGGAGCTTAAAAGCTCCAATTCAAGCTATGTCGCAACTCACAATCACCTCCTTGCCACGCGCCATTGTTGTGATGTTGTGATTTGCTAGAAAACAAGCTTTGAAGCTTCCTCCTGCCTTTTAGCTTATGTACTCATGGGTAAGATTTTATAAGAGGCATTTTGGCTTGCATTCTTTATAAGTGTGATACCTACACCTTTTTGTTGCAATTTGCAACTTCCTAAAATAATTTCTAAACTCAATCTTTGGTTTGAAATCCAACAAAAACTTAGAATATTGGCATTGTAAGAGGAGTAATAAATAAGAGATAGAATTGGGGCTTTTGATATTAAATAGTAAATTTAGCTAAATTGATAATATTGATTGTCAATTGAGTTGTCAAAGTCTTAATTATATGTTGGTTATGTGCTTATAGGGAATTCTAAGAAATCCACAACCAAGGTTTAGCTCTAAATTGGTGACAAAGTCATCATTACCTTGGCATTGTTTATAAATAGATAATATCCCCATAATTTTTATTTCTAGTTTTTAAATAATTATTCTCTATTTGTTTATTTCCAAATAATTATCTCTTAGGGCAAGCTTCTAGTTTTGACCCTCCATTAGGATAAGTAATTTAAGAATGATTTAAGTTACTTATATATGTTGGCATTGTGTATATGAATAATGAGTTATGGAAGCTTAGTTTAGAGCTTTTTTATAGAAACCCAGTGTGCAATATTTATTCAGTATGTTTTCAAGTTTCATTAGATGTTAATGATGTTACTCTATGTTTAAAAGGTTGTTGAAGATGTAATGGATGATATATGGCTTCAGAAGGTTATAGATTATGCTTCCTATTTTCGTTTTCCTTATAAAAGTTCACTTTTTGCTTACGTTTTGCATTTATAATTATACTGCAAGGAATTGTTTTAATTGGAAGAAATCTTATTCAAAATGCTATAACTAACTTTAATACACATCAACCCTTATATAGTACACCTTGGCTTGAACCGCAACTAGTATGAAAAGAGTGATGTTAGCCCCATGTGGAGAACAATTGCACGTGAATTGATTGAATGATATTGAAAGAAATTGAAGTGATCATATTAGTTAGTTACCCAATGAGCTACGAGCTCATGTCTAATTGTTTTTGTGGGTTCTATAACTGCATTTGGTTAATTACTCTCATAAGTTATGTACTCATATATATTATTAGTTTGGTTAGAGGATTCTCCCATTAATTATGTCTTGAAATGCTTCCTGTATATATGTACTCATCTCTTTTTATAGTGTAACACTTAACTTTGTGGTTCCTATTAGCTTCCTTAGCCACCTTGAGTTATTCTTATCTATAGTTTAATTTTACTAATATGATAATTTGATTATTAATGCTTATGTTAATCTCTTACCATTTTTTCCCCAAATTGTGTAATTTCTTGCTCATATTTGAATTTTACACATGATTTGATGTAAGCTTACTTTTACTTTCTTGATAACGCATTATTTTATCTAAATTTATTTTCATTAAAACATTCATATCTCTACTTGCCCTGTTTTCTTATTATGATGTATATTATCTACTTAATAGGCTCTCAAACTCACTCCTTCATTTTATATGTTATAGAAAGCAACGTGGAACTGATCTATTGTTAGTTTATGCAATGGTTATATGGTGAGCCCAATACTTTGTGAATCTGATGGTGCATTTTGCTTTCTTTTGAGTTAAATTAGTTATTGTAGTTTAGATAATAGTTCGTCTAAACCCCAGACAGGATACCTCCTTCCTATATGAGTTATTGAATGTTCTAGAACGTTGAAAATTAAGATCTAACTTCTTCTGAATAGTATTGTAGGATTTGACTAGAAATCGGTTATAGTACAAAATTGGAATAATCTAAATTTTTTGGGAGACTTTGCTAAAATTTTTTCAAAAAGAAAAATGTTTGAATGGCAAATGGTGTCTAGCAAGCGTACATAAGTGTTTGTTTTAACTTATAGATTTGAGAGCTTAAGATTAACTTTATATTTTGTATCGGTCACGCTGGTGACGGTATTAATTTGCAATGATGGTTGCATATGTTATGTAAATCTAGATGTTATATTGCACATTGTTACTTCTTTAATTAAAGTGTCTTTTTAATTGCCATGTAGTTATCAAATTCATATTGTATCTTGAACATAATTTAGAATATCCTCCTTGAAGGAACTACGTGTCAGGTAAATAGCTTAGAAAGGGTTTCTCAGGTCTGTTTTAGTCTGGTCAATCAATGTTTTTTCATAGAGATTTCACAAATAAGATGGAACGAATAAGATAATTTCAACAAATATTTGCTTTTTCTTCAACTTCTAATATACTTAAATCATTAGAAAATGCCTTTGGGTCTCTTTTATTTTTCACCTTCATCACATACACATAAACCGGAGCTGCCGACTCGAAATTATCCCACTGTGTCTCTTTGTTGAGTAGAATGGTCCCATCCCCAGGCTGGCACTTGTTGATAATGAAGTCAGATTGTTATGGGCTTGACCATAAGATTGCTTCCTTCTTCTTTTTTCCCTTTTTTATTCCCTCTTTCTCGATGATAAATAACTGTATTTGACCTATAACCATACAAAGGAATTAATGCTTTGTATCATTAGATGTTTTGTTGGCATAACTCTGGTGGATTTAAGTACTTGCTTTTACAAGACGACATAAACTGCAAGTGACTACATGCTTCTGCTTGTTGTCAGTCTTGAAAGTGCTCAACATTTACTCCAATTATTTATGCTTTATGGTTTTCATCTATGTCCAGGTTTCTCGATCACTTATTGCGTGTAAGGGTGCTCTTAATGGTGTAGACGCTGCCCAATTAAATCTTTGTTTTGTAATTGACATTAATTATTCGATTTTATGCATCTAACTATTAAGGGAGTGTTTGGTTCAACTTGAGGGGAGGAGAGAGGAGGGGTTTTAATGATATCTTGTTTGGTTGATTTGGAAGGGAGGGGTTTTAATGAAATCTTGTTTGGTTAAGGAGGGGAAAGGAGAGGAGATAAAATTAAATGGACAATTATATTCTTATGATATTAAAATTTTTAATTTTTTTATTTTTATAAAAAAGACTTTTTCTTGCTTTTTATTATTAAAAATAATTTTTTATTTTTATTCAAAAAATATTTTTTATTTTTATAAAAAATTATCTTAAACTCTATTAAAAAAATAAAATTTATATTATATTTTAAATGAAAATAAAAGTGGGGGCAATTTTATCAAATGGAAGTAAAAATTTTTTCTCCCTCAAAAAACTCTCACTTTTGGAGGGGAAAGTTTGGATCCCCTCCCCTCCAACTTTTTCATACCAAACAAGGGGAGACCCTCCACTCCCCCTCCCCTCCCCTCCACCCCAAAACCCTCAAACCAAACGAAACACTACCTAAGGGGTTGGTAATTGTCCTTATGCTAATATTGGCTTTGGCGAATCTCAGCCAATGTTCCCAAGCGCAAAGTGCCCCGCTATTGCTACAAGCAAAGGCAAAATGGCCCTACTGCCACAATTTGTTTTTTTTTTTTTTTTTAATATTGCGAGGGATCGTGAGAGACTCTGCGAGATTGGTAAGGAAGATTCCCTCACTATTCTTTAGCCATTTACGGAAATATTTTTTAAGGATAGTGCAGTTGTACAAACGTTTTTTTATTTTTTGTTTTTAAAGATTAAAAAATAATTAGAAAGATAAAAATTATAATTGTGGGGTTAAAAATTTTAATTATAAAGAAATTATATTTTAAAAAGTTTAACTATATTGTAATTTTTATTTTTTTGATTAATTTTTTGTCCCTTAAAAGTAAAAAGATTAAAAAAAATTAAAAGTTAGTGAGTCAATCTTCTACAGTTGTCAGTAAGACTGATCCATCCTCATATTTTTTAAAACGAAAATTCAGGGTCGAATTAGTGAGACGGACAGTCCCTAAATGATTTACTCCTTGATACTCAGCAAACTTGAGAGGCCTGGCAAAAGACTAATAGTGAGGTACTCTTTTCTTGCTATACTTGGGGCCATTTGGTTGTTGGAAACAGGCATTAAGGAATGGAATCTAGATAACATTCCTTTGTTTCGTTGCAAGTGTTCACCAGTAAAGGATTTCATTGATGCGTCCAAATTCCCGCAAATGGAGGATTGTGAAATCCTTCAAAAATTAAAAAGAAAGTGCCACTGTTTAAAGGAATGGGATGATAGTTGATTTTTTTTACATTAAAAATGAATATTGATTATTTAAAAATAAATATTTGTATTCTTTAAATTATTGGTCATTAAAGTTTTATTTTTAAATTAAAAATTATATTATTATTATTAATTAAAAATAACTATTTTACTATTATTAGTAATTAAAAATAATTATTTTTTATTTTTTTATATTAGGAGTATTGTGGTCATTTAATTAATTTTTTATTATTACATTATTTTTATTTAATCAAACATAAAAGACAAATGAAATTATGTTCTTTTACATATCATATCAAACATGATGATAGATTATAAGACTTTTTTTCATTCACTTCTATTTCTTTCTATTCCTTTTCATTGGGTCCATTTTCAACAACCGAACGGAACCTAGTGTATCTGCTTTTCTTCCTTTTGTCTTTATTTGATAGTGTAATTAGGTTAGATCAGCCGTCGTGGTAACCATGTGTTATGAAGCTCAACGTGAGAACCATTTTCAAATAAAATTAAAACAATCTTTGGAGAACTAAAGTAGGATATTTAATTTTCTTTTTAAAGTCAAATTGAGATGAGATTTTTTTTTTTAGGAACAAAAAGTAATTCACCATATTAATTTCCAAGTAGCTAATTGTTATCTTTTTATATTTTGGCGCGAGTTGCTTAACTTATATATGTAATCACACTAAAATGAAAAAAGGGAAGTAATAAATATTTAAGAACTTAAATGCACTTTTGGTCTCTCTCGTTTTATTAATTTGGTTCCCCCAATTTAAAAGTAGACAATGTTGTTCTTCTATTTTAAAATGATTCAATTTTGTCCCTCTCTTTCATAATTCAAACAAAATGGAACACCAAACTCAACACCTTGTTGACTTAGACATTATTTATTTATTTGATATCATTAATGCACAGTTAAATTTGACATTTAAATCAACATATATTATTAAATTTGGTATTAAATTTTGGGTGGATTTTGAGATAGAGGGGCAAAATTAGAGTATGTTAAAAGATAGGAGGATAACAATGTTTATTTTTAAACTAGGGGCACTGGATATCGAAAACTAATAAAATTAGAGGGACCAAAGTGAAGCCATATGTGAGAATTGAGTAAAGAAAAAGCAATATAGAACCAAGGACATCTAATTAATGGATTTTTGTTTACATAATGGATGCTGTAAGCTTTATTTATAGCAACACAACATGATGTAAATACAATACACAATCAAGATGGATATGGTATTTCTGCGAATTCATCTGCAATTGATCTTAAGATAGGGCCAGAGGAGAGCTTAATTATATAATATATGGATATATATAGTATTTTTCCCGATCATATCGAGGAAGCTTAATTTAGAGAATGGAAAAAGAGTCTTAATTTCATGGAGTTGGGATTGGCTTATCAATTGGCAATGGAGGTAGAAGTGGCTTCTTAAATTTGGGGGGAAGGGGTAGTTTAGGGATGGGCTTCTTGAAAAATGGCTTTGGCTTTAGAAATTCTTCTGTCTCAACAGCAGGAGTCACTGGAGGGAAGAAGGGCTTTTTTGGGATTAGAAAAGGCTTAGGGAATGGCTTCTTAACAAAAGGAATTGGCTTTAGAAGAGGTTTGGGAAATGGCTTCTTAACCAATGGAATTGGCTTTGGAATGAAAGGCTTGGGAAATGGCTTCTTAACCAATGGAATTGGCTTTGGAATGAAAGGCTTGGGAAATGGCTTCTTAACCAGTGGAATTGGCTTTGGAATAAAAGGCTTAGGAAATGGCTTAACAAATGGGATTGGCTTTAGAAAAGGTTTCTTGAATCCAGGAATTGGTAATGGTTTCTCATCAGCAACTGGAATTGGTTTCTTAACAAATGGGAATGGCTTCTTGATTAGTGGAATTTTCGGTGGGAGCTTGAAAAATGGCTTCTTAAATATTGGTTTTGGTGGGAATGGTTTAACAATTGGAATGGGTTCCTTGAAAATTGGCTTCTTGAATATTGGCTTTGGTGGGAGAAATTTGAACTTCTCTTCATCATGATTTGCTAAGGCTGCTTTTTCCAAGTCCTCTTTTCCAACAGTGTTTACCTCACTCCCTGCAAAAACAATTATACAGCCTTTTCAATTAATCTTAATAAATATATAATGCTGCTAGCAAATTATCTTCATGAAGTATAGAAATTAATATCAGTCAAAAAGACTAATTGGTAACCAGAAAAATAGGATATGATTTATTTGACATTTAGTTACTCGTTTTCTTACAGAATAAACTTGACGCAAATTAAGTTTCTATAATTAATTATGTAATATGATGTTAAGCTATAAAAAATATCTGTATCAAACGATAATTTTCACATACTTAAAACTTTGCTCTCTCTCTCTCTCTCTCTCTCTCTCTCTCTCTATATATATATATATGTATGTATATATATAGTGTTGGAAAAGAAACACCAACCTGGAAAGGCTTGAGCTGCAGCAGAATAAGCATAAGAGAAGCTTACAAGAAGAAAAAAGGGCACCCAGAAGCGCACAAGTGCGGAATTCGAAGTGGAAGTACTCTTCCTCATTGAGAAACTCACTTATAAGGCCACACTAAGGTATGGCAAACAAAGCTAAAGAAGGAAGGCTTGAGTTGTTCTATAATCGCATAAGCCCTGAGCTATATATAGTATGCTAGTTAGCTTTGGAATATTAATGACATGTACATACACGGCACTTTTGAGTTTGCCTGTATAATTTTACTGTAATTGAATAGTGTGAGGTTATAGGCTTAAGGACCATTTGTTTGTTGAGAATATGCTCAATGATATTAGCACACACCGACTTTATCGTTGAGAGGCCATCTTCTCCATTAAATGAGCTACCTAGCTAGCTAGCTTACCCTGATGAGTTAGTTCTCTTCTTTTGATCTGATAATCAACTTGTTTGATATGGGGTGGAAAAAGAAAATAGAAATAGAAAATTAGATAAAATACCTATTTTATAATTATAATTATTTTTTAATTATTATTCAATATTATCTATTAATTAATATTTAATTATTTTTAATTATAAAAAATAGGGGTACTTAGGTCCTTTTTTTTTAATAAAATTATTTTTTTTATATTTCTATCTCTATACTTAATTTTTTATGTATCAAACATGCATTAGAATGCATTATAATATTGTGAGCTAAAGTTTAAATATGCGTTAGTGTGGTTAATACGTAAAAAGTTAAATATGAAAATAAAAATTAAAAAAAAAGTAATTTTGTAAAAAAAATGACCTAAATGTCTCTATTTTTAATAATTAAATAATAATTAATAAATAATATTGAATAAAGATTTAAAAATAATTATAAAGATAAAATGAATTTTTTACCTAATTTTTCATTTTTTTTCCACCGCATACCCAACAAGCCAAAATTAGAAAGTTTGAGGAATCTAGGACTTGTCCAAGCATGAAACATATATTGAATAGTTTATGATATAATCTCTGTATATTTACCCAAGTCAATATAATATATATGGAATTAGTAATCTCCTCAGTAGCGTCACAGAAGTCAGCACACAACAATCCCCACAGGATTATAATTGTGTTTTGAACTAACAAATTATTATTTTTAACTGAAAAACAAAATAAGTAAAGAGCATTTAAGATATTTTCTTATAAAAATATAATTGATATAACGGTATTAGATCATTTCCCTCTGCAAAATAAATACAAATCATATGAAATGACCTATATATCCCTATACTTCTTTTGTCATTTAGTAGAATAGAGCTCTTCAGTTAAAAAAAAAAAAAAAAACACACACACACACACACACACAAAATGATTAGTTAGCTTTCGGCTTTTAAATTTACAAGAGTATTTTGTTTAGCATCTGATTTTGAATTTACAAGACATAATTATTAAATGAATGATTCTTACCTTTATATAAAGTGATTTTGCTTTGTTTATTGATTAATTAAGAAAGTTCAAATTGAGAGGTTGGTTGATTTTTTTCAAAAAAATTGTCTTTGTTCTCCGATATATTTACTTTGTATTTATATTTTGTTTTATTATTTACTTTCTATATTTTCTTTTTCTAAAAAAAAGTACAAGAGAGATGAAATTAATGCCCCATGGCATTGAAATGGACAGAATAGTGATCGGGGTGCTGCTGATAGGACTTATCACCAGCAGGCCAATAGTCAGAAGCTGTTTGATGCACTGTTACAATTTAAGACTATGATATTAGATATCATATAATATTTTTAAATTCTCATGATATTTGAAAGTTATTATAAAAAAAATATTTAATATTTGTAAAAAATTAAAATTATCGTAAATGATGTCATTATTTAGATATGCTTTTTGATATTCTCAAGGATATTTGAGATATTTTAATAATCAAAATATCAAATTCGACATCACAGTATATTATTATAGTAGCACTACACATAATGCAGCAGAAGTCAATGATTTGTTAACCCATATCACTTCCAAGTTCTAACCCAAGTTACCTTTAGTTTTTAATCTAGCTTGCTGTTTTCCTCTTCATTTTCATTTTTTGGTGGCACTGGTCATTCTAATTGATCCTATATATAATGCTACTGCAGGAACCTCAAGATTTTTAGCAATATAATTTTTCAAGACAGAAAGAGAGCGAGATATATATATATATATATATATTGAATTTTCTTGTCTAGGCTAATCTAAGTATTGTTGGGAAAGGCCGATGACGAAAACAGCATATATAGGTGAGTCAAAATGATAATTCTTGGTGTGTGTTATTTGGATAACATTTGCATCAGGGCGCAAACCACCATTTCATCTTAAAGATGCTAAAAAAAAAGCTCTTCCTACAATGGCTTCTTGCTAGAAAGTGAGATAAGATTCTTTTCCTTCTACTAGGCAATCAAGAGACAACAAAAAGACACTTTTTCTTCTCATAAATGTACTGTAGCCTCCTAAAAAGATGAATGCAAAAAAACTTGTTAAACAAGGTTTGTCTCTTCGAATATTTTTATTTTATTTTATTGCTAAAATTATCATTGGCTAAAGTGAATGGCTACTTTATTTAGAAAAGACACGCAGTAACCACGTCGTTTGTAAAGTCCACTAACAAGTAAGTAAAACAATAAAATTCATAATTTTAATACGATAGAACATTTTAAATTATGTGTAACAAATACCAATTTATAAATTTACATAAACTAAACCTACACAAAAATCCCCTGAAGAAGGGAAATGCCAGCCCACTGAGAGCTGCCATGAAAGTGACATATTATCCGTCAACATTCGTCAAGAAGAGAAATGTGAGTGATGGTCGTTTTGATACTATATTATTGAAATAAATAATTAATTTATAAAAATTTAAAAAGTTAATTAAAAATTATTAATTCTTTTAATTTCACCTCAAATAAAAATTATTTTTTAAAAATTTTCTTATTTAATGTATATTTTTTAAAAAAATTAATAACATTTATTATTTATAATTTAAAAGATTTATGGATGATTTATTGCTTATGTTTTATATCAAATCCAATTTCAAAAAAATTCCTTGTATACAAGACCAAAGGAGTATCATTTAGGTATTGAGGGTATAAATTTGTAGGGTCGTATAGTTTAGAGCCGCCCATATAGAGTTTAGTTTCTTTACGGTTGTGCAACTTCCAATAACTAGGTCCACATTAGGTGTCCATTATTATGATTACCTACTGTACCTACATTTTGCCTCTCGCCACCTTTGCAGTTGAACTGGTTTGTCTGATTACATTTGATGCCGTGAGTATTAGGTACAAGCTTGCAACGATTTACGTCCATTATTGTTAAATATAAATTTTAAGTCCATGTTTAACTTGACTTACGTGCATTACTAAAGATGTTTATGAGCAGGCCGGGCATCGAGCATAGATAGAACCAAGCCAAACATCTAGTATGCTTGATGTCCGATTCGATTAAGATATCGGGTTTGTTTTTATACCCGTGGTTCGGCCCGACCCGAAACAAACCTGATTTTAAGGTAGATTAGGACAATTTAGGTCTGCTTGAAATTTTTTTTAATGAATTGATACTTAATATAAAAATATTTTTTTGTAAACTCATAGACATATACTTCAAAATAATAGGCTTTTAGAACTTTCATATTTTTATCAATAATAAAAAAATAGCTTAGTATTATCAAACAAAATATAAGTTATACTAACATAATTAGTTTTAGGTAAATACGTGTATTTTTGTTATTCAATAAAAGAAATATCAGTAAGCATATACATCAATAATAAAAATAATTAAGAAATAAGAAAAATTTAAAAAGATAATGAAAGTTACAATATGTAAAGAGAATTAGATAAAATAAATATAAATATATATATAAGATGACAAGATATTAATAACTAAAAAATATATATTAAGGCAAGTTGGACAAAATGTCTTTACTTGTGGCCCAACCTGATCTGATATAGTTTTGTTTAAAATTCTGTCTATTTATATTTTTAGCCCGATCCGACCTGACCAGATTAGGCCGGACTAGAGCGTGCCCCTAGGGCTAATTGAGCCAATGAACACCCCTATGCATTACTATTATCAAGTGGCTTAAAACCCATGTCCATTTTATATAAATATAGTTTGAGCGAATTATACTCTTCCCCACCAAAATATTCATGTTTCTCTTTTATTTAAAAAATTTACCCTCCTCTTTTTTAAAATCTAAAGATAAGTATAGTTATAATTATTTTGACTAAAATATCATTATATCTATAAATTATAAAATATAATAAATATTAAATATATATTTAGCCGATATAACAATAGTTATTTTTTAAAATTTAAAATAAATAAAATTTTTAGTTTTTAACAAAAATAAATAATATTGAAATAAAAATTTAAAAATATATTATTTAATAAGTAATATTTTTAATAAAAGAAATTAATATTATTTTTAAAGGTATTTTGGTTATATTTTTACTTTAAAAGGATTTATATTTTTTTTATAATAAATAAGAGAACTATATATGTCACGTCCCATTTTCCCAAGAGAAGGGGGCTGACTTGGAACCCTATACGTAGTCCTTAGCTATAGGTTTATCTACTTTCCTATACAATAAATAAATCCTTAGGTGGCCCTACACCGGATATAGGTACAGTAGAAGTACTCCAGCCTTGTTGGATATACAAAATGTACCTTCCTTTAGGCACTAGCTTTTTATAGAAATTTCGGCAGAGTGTCCCCTGTAAATAGGACATCCCAAAATTTTTACAAACAGTCAGAGATCAAATAAACAACAACAGAGAGCTCCGCTCTCTTCAATCCAGTCAACAACATCAATAAACCCAAAAATAAGGAAGGGGGAAAGCAACCTACATCCATTTGTCCTACTCACAAAATACTTTTACAAAATAAATTCCAATTCATTACAACTGATACCAAACCAAAAGAAAAGCTAGTCGAGCCTCTAGTTCCAAAAGAGAGGCTCATCGCCACACGCCTCAGCCCTAAGATGAGGGAGGCGGATCAGGTCCAGAGGCGCTATCTGAAAAATTTAGAATTTGAAAGGGTGAGATAAACTCAGTGAGCGGATAATAGATTCAAAACTTATTCAAGAATCATAACCAATAAATTAAAGTATATATATATATTACTAAACCCTCACACTTCACAATTTAGCAGATCCCATGAACCGTCATATGGAAGGAGACCCATTTAAACCTGAGTCTCTTGGTGTGATCTCCTGATGAAGATTTACTATTAGGTCAGGTAAAATAGCGGCTCCACCGTGTTGGCAGCTCCTTTCCCCGTTTCACCCGGGTGGCTACGCCTAACAGGCAGCCCCTATTTTCTATCTTTCTTATTCATAGGTTATGATTCATCCATTTCGGGGGCGGCTGCACCTCGTTGGCAGCCCTTACCTGCTTCACTCGGGTGGCTTCGCCTAACGGGTAGCTCCTTCTCCACCCAGATTCTTCCACAACCTATGACTTAGTCAAATGAAGGACATTAACATAGACTCATCGGCGAGGCACACACACACACACACAAAAACCTAAAATTTTAAGTTCAAATACCTATATATATATATTTATTTATATATATACATATACGTCATTCACCAATTACTTTATTATATATATAAATATATGTATATTTGTATATTAACAACTCATTAGGACCAATGATGATAATAGTAAAAAAAAAGATAAACATGCAAATACACATAAGGGTAAGACAACAATAAATAACTAAATAGCCAAGAAAACAATTCCACGCATGCCCTTACTTATATATATATATATATAATATATATATATATATATATATATATATATATATATATATATATATATATATATATATATATTATACATACATCCTTAGCCATGTTTCATCTCATTCAGGGCAATTTCAAGTAGTAAATAACATTAACAAAATTTGTAGTGACAGCAGCAGCTTTGAAAACTATTATTTACTCACAGACACTGGGCACGTTACTGGTTTCCTCTTGAAATGCCAATTCCCTTCACCGCCAGTGCTCACAGGATTTCCTGATAACACCCAACTCACCAAATCACTACATAGGTTCACAATGATCACCCTTACATTTATATAATTCCTTAATAGCTACCAAACAACCTATTATTCACAGAACCATACTCATGTACAGAAATCTTTAACCTAATCTTTCCATATAAATCCTACTTCATCCTTGAAGTTCATATATCATTCTAAGGGAGTGAAATTTTAAGGATTCTATATACCCCATAAAGTTAGGAAACCCAAAAATAAAAACCCCATTTTATTTCCTGTTCTCCAGCGCCGGCCAAACCGAGGAGAAGGACCTCTCCATCCTTCTCATTCCTTGGAGCAGGGAAGGGCCGGAAATGGGGGAAATTAGCCGGAGTCTGTGGGATTGAGGGAGGACCAGCACCGAAAATAAAAAATTTGGGCGTGTGAGAGAGAGAGAAGATGCTCACCTCAACTGGCGGTGTTTCTGGTTGCTGTCTCGCTTCGCCGGATCTGTAGCAGCAGCGAGGAAGTGGGGAGAAGCTTCTACGACGCCGGCGGGGTCCTTCGGTAGAGGAACGACGCTGAGAGCTCGGAGGAGGGAGCTTCACACTCAGCTGGAAGAAGGGGAGAGCAGCGACGAGGGAGAGAGATCGAGAAGCTCTGCGTAGCGTCGGAATCACGTCGCCGGTGATGAGAAAGATGCAGCAGTTCACCGGCGAAGAACTCGCGATCTGGCAGAGATGAAGATTACGCGATGGAGAGGAAGGAAATGCTACAGGAAGAAGGCAGGGGTGAGGCTGTCCGACGGAAAGGAGTGAGCTGGAGTTAGAAGGGAAAGAAGAAACAAAAAAACAAAATAAAAATAATAATTAATTTCCCCCCCCCCCCCCTTTTAATATTTTTTTTTTCGGCTTTTACAGTCTTCCCCCCTTAAGGAAATTCGGTCCCCGAATTTCATAAAGAAAGATGGAGTCCTAACCTCATGATCCAAACAAGTGGGGGTATATGATTCGCATCTCGCTCTCTAGCTCCCAAGTAGCTTCCTCCTGTGAGTGGTTACGCCATAACACCTTAACCATTGTCACTTCTCTCGAACGAAGCTTCCTTACCTGCCTATCCACAATTGAGATAGGTTCTTCCTTATATGTCAACCCTTTATCCAGCGTGATATCCTGAGATTTGATTACATGTGAAGGGTCAGACAAGTACTTCCTCAACATGGACACATGGAACACTAGATGTACTCCTGCCAATTCTGGTGGTAAATTTAAACAATAAGCCACCTGGCCAACCCTATCCAGTATCTCATAGGGTCCCACATATCTCGGATTCAACTTCCCCTTTCTACCAAACCTCATTACTCCTTTCATTGGAGATACCTTCAAGAACACCAAATCACCTACGGTAAATTCCAAGTCTCGCCGCCTGTGGTCCACATAGGACTTTTGCCGACTCTGGGCCGTCAACAATCTCTCTTTTATCACCCGCACTTTGTCTAGTGCATCTTGTACCAGATCAGGGCCTAATAGTTTGGCTTCACTAACTTCAAACCATCCTATTGGAGACCTACATCGCCTTCCATATAGTGCTTCGAATGGCGCCATTTGAATGCTAGCTTGATAACTGTTATTATATGCAAATTCTGCCAAAGGCAGATGATTCTCCCAACTACCACCAAAGTCCAAGATACATGCTCTCAACATATCCTCCAGAATCTGTATCGTTCTCTCAGACTGCCCATCAGTTTGAGGGTGAAAGGCAGTACTGAGGTCTACTCTCGTACCCAAAGCCTCTTGGAAAGCCTTCCAGAAACGAGAGGTAAACTGAGGACCTCTATCAGAAATTATGGATACAGGTACTCCATGCAATCTCACTATTTCGCTTAGGTAGAGTTGCGCATACTTAGCCACACCATAAGTAGTCTTGACAGGAAGGAAATGTGCTGCCTTAGTTAATCTATCTACAATTACCCAAACAAAATCATACCCTCTCAGGGTACGGGGTAAACCGGTTACGAAATCTATCGTAATTCTCTCCCACTTCCACTCAGGTATTTCCAGTCGCTGATGTAACCCTGCTGGTCTTTGATGTTCAGCCTTCACCTGTTGGCACACTAGGCAACGAGAAACAAAGTCGGCTACATCACCCTTCATACCATCCCACCAATAGGATTGCTTCAAGTCCTGGTACATTTTTGTTGATCCCGGATGAATGGTATATGCTGAATGATGAGCCTCCTCTAAAATCTCTCTCTTTATATCCCCCACGCTAGGCACACACAACCGGTCTCCAACTCTAAGTACTCCTTCTGAATCAACAATGAATCCACTATCTTTCCCACTCCTTATTCCTTCAATCCTCTCGCTCAACTTGGGATCAAGCTTCTGAGCCGCCTTTACCCTTCCTATGAGGGTTGAACAAGCTTGCATATGAGCCAAGAATGCTCCGGATTGAGAAATTTCAAACTTCGTTCCTCCATTCTCCAACTTATGGACTTCTTCCACTAGCGGCCTTCTCTCTTCTGTAATATGAGCCAAACTGCCCATTGACTTCCTACTTAAGGCATCCGCTACTACATTGGCCTTCCCAAGATGATAGAGAATGTTGTAATCATAGTCCTTGAGTAACTCCATCCACCTGCGTTGTCTAAGGTTGAGATCTTTTTGCTGGAAGATATATTTAAGACTTTTATGATCGGTATAGATCTCGCAAGTCTCGCCATAAAGATAATGCCGCTAAAGTTTAAGAGCAAATACCACGGCTGCCATTTCTAGATCATGAGTAGGGTAATTCTGCTCATGTCTTTTGAGTTGCCTAGAAGCATAGGCTATCACACGTCCATGCTGCATAAGGACACATCCCAACCCTATTCTTGAGGCATCACAATACACTGCGTAGCCTCCTATCCCCGATGGTAACGTTAGGACAGGGGCTGAAGTCAAACACTTCTTCAGTTTCTGAAAACTTTCTTCACAATCATCTGACCACTGAAATTTAACTTGCTTTTGTGTCAATCTGGTCAAAGGGGCAGCTATTTTTGAGAAATCCTTTACGAAGCGGCGATAGTACCCAGCCAAGCCCAAAAAGCTACGAATCTCCGTGACTGTAGTAGGTTTAGGCCACTTTTGGACAGCTTCTACCTTGCTTGGATCCACTTGAATACCATCCCTCGAAACAACATGGCCCAAGAATGCCACTTGATCTAACCAGAATTCGCACTTAGAAAATTTTGCATATAAATGCTCCTCTCTTAACCGCTGCAGCACCAAGCGTAGATGTTGTTCATGCTCTTCCTGGCTCTTTGAATACACTAGGATGTCATCAATGAATATTATGACGAATCTATCCAGAAATTGCCTAAATATCCGATTCATCAAATCCATGAATGCTGCCGGTGCATTAGTTAACCCGAAGGACATTACTAAAAACTCATGATGACCATAGCGGGTTCTAAAAGCCGTCTTGGGGATATCTTCCTTCCTTATCTTTAATTGATGGTACCCGGAATGCAAATCTATCTTGGAAAAACACTGCGCCCCTTGTAACTGATCAAAAAGATCATCAATACGAGGTAATGAGTACTTATTGCATATTGTTACTTTATTGAGTTGCCTGTAATCAATACACAATCGAAAGGACCCATCCTTTTTCTTCACAAAGAGTACTGGAGCTCCCCAAGGAGAGACACTTGGGTGGATAAAACCCTTATCCAACAAGTCTTGCAGCTGCACCTTTAACTCCTTCAATTCCAACAGTGCCATACGATAAGGGGGCATAGAAATTGGTTGGGTGCCCGCAGCTACCTCAATATGGAATTCGATCTCTCTATCCGGTGGCAATCCCGGTAACTCTTCTGGGAACACATCCTCAAACTCCCTAACTATAGGAACTTGTTGCAGGTCTACCATCTGTGCCTCAACATTCTTAATGACAGCCAAATATCCTTGGCACCCTCTCCTTAGCAACCTCTGCGCTTTCAGCAAGGAGATAAGATTAACCGGCACTTCATTACGATCACCCTGTATCAAAAAGGGCAACTCACCTGGGATATGAAATCTTACCACCTTTGAATAATAGTCTAACGTAGCGTGGCAAGAAGCTAACCAATCCATACCCAGAATTACATCAAAATCACTCATATCTAGTATCGCCAAGTCTGCTAAAGTTTCCTTACCCTCAGTAAGAACTTCACAAGACCGGCATACATAATCCACGGACAACGATTCACCAATTGGAGTCACAACCATAAAAGGATCATCTAATTTAGTTAAACCCTTACCAACTCGCTTAGCAAAATGAGGAGATACATATGAATGAGTGGAACCAGGGTCAAATAATATACGAGCATCACAAGAGCATACTCGGAGAGTACCTGTCACTACTGCATTGGAGGCCTGCGCATCCTGTCTCGTCAAGGCAAATACCCGAGCCTGTCCTCTCCCCGCAGAGGCTGATCCCCTGCTTCCTGCACCTCTCCCAACACCACTCCTGGTTGGTTGGGTGGGAATCGATTGGATCGGTGTAACTGCAATAGGGGTCGTCTGATGAGATGACGAAACCGAGCCATGACTGGACCCATGTTGCTGGAGTGGGCAATTCTTCTTCAAATGTCCTATTTGCCCATAAAGATAACATGCACCTGTTGCCCTATAACATGGTCCAGAGTGGAGTTTCCCACAAGTAAGGCAACGGTTGCTATTACGCTCCATTTGGACTGGACCATACTGGGCCTGACGTCCAACAGCACTCTGATCTGTCCGCTGACTAACTGCAACACTAGCAGACTGTGCAGGTTTCTTTGAAACTAGAGATAATGTCTGGCTGTGATCTTGGAGTCTTGACCCACCAGTCATGTACCCCACACCCTGGTGCTTACCCTCAAACCTCTTCCTCTTCTTTGAAAAGAGGGCATTATCTTCCATTCCTCGCAACTCAATCTTCCTTGCACAATCAACTACCGCAGCATAGGAGGAAAAGTGTTCAACCTGAGCTGCTACTGCATTATACAGCGGGCGTAATAATCCGTCCACAAATCTCTCAATCCGATCTCTCTCTGTAGAGACCAAATGAGGTGCATAACGTGAGAGCTGTGTATAACGGATGTCATATTCAGAGACACTCATGCCAGGAACCTGCCTCAACACCTCAAACTCTCGGCATCTTGCATCTCTGGTGCTCTTGGGTAGAAATCTGGCCATAAAAGCTTCCTTAAATTCCTCCCAAGTCATCAGAGGTAATCCTGCAGGTCTTCCTTGGAACACGGTCTCATACCAGGTATAGGCCACATCCTGCATTTGATAAGTGGCTAGTTCTATCCTTTCTTCACCCGAGCATTTAAGAGCTCGGCACGCCTTCTCAACACCATCCATGAAAAGCTGGGGATCTTCTCTGCTATCAGACCCAGAAAATGTTGGCGGTTTCAACTTCAAGAATCTTGATATCAAATCATCAGCATTCCTACGTTCATTCTATACTGGCTGCGTCACTGGAACAGGCTGAGGTTGTGCTTAAGATTGTGGAGTTACAACACTTACTAGTTGCTTAATTCTAGCTCCCTGTGCTTGCACTACATTTGCTAGTGCCTCCACAGTCCCCTGTAACCTAGCCACCAAGGCATCCAATGATCCCAATTGCGATTGAGGAGGCATAATTCCTTCTCCCGTTACATTCTCTACCGGGGGCGGGGCGGCCCTGCCTTGCCCACTACGCCCTCCACGTCTACCTCGACCTCTACCGGCTCCTCTACCACGACCCCTAGGTGCTGGGGCCATCGGTGGGGCAGGAGCCTCAACAGAAGGCTCATCTGCATTCTCTTCTGCAACTGCCCCTACAGTTGCGCTAGATCCAGCTGGCATCATTGTTCTATAAAACCAAAGCACAGGTTTAGAACAAAACAAAAGAAACCGAATCATTCATAAACATGCAAATTCACAAAACCCATGCCTCCCTAAGTCTTATACCCTAAGAGGGAACCCTTACACCCCATAAGGTCTCTAATGATATCTTAGTTATAATTATGCCCGGGTTCATAAAGATAACTAAGGCGTCATTAGAGAGCGCTTATTTCACAGGACACAGGAACTTATGCTCTGATACCAACTTTGTCACGCCCCATTTTCCCAAGAGAAGGGGGCTAACTTGGAACCCTATACGTAGTCCTTAGCTATAGGTTTATCTACTTCCCTATACAATAAATAAATCCTTAGGTGGCCCTACACCGGATATAGGTACATTAGAAGTACTCCAGCCTTGTTGGATATACAAAATGTACCTTCCTATAGGCACTAGCTTTTTATAGAAATTTCGGCAGAGTGTCCCCTGTAAATAGGACATCCCAAAATTTCTACAAACAGCCAGAGATCAAATAAACAACAACAGAGAGCTCCGCTCTCTTCAATCCAGTCAACAACATCAATAAACCCAAAAATAGGGAAGGGGGAAAGCAACCTACATCCATTTGTCCTACTCACAAAATACTTTTACAAAATAAATTCTAATTCATTACAACTGATACCAAACCAAAAGAAAAGCTAATCGAGCCTCTAGTTCCAAAAGAGAGGCTCACCGCCACACGCCTCAGCCCTAAGATGAGGGAGGCGGATCAGGTCCAGAGGCGCTATCTGAAAAATTTAGAATTTGAAAGGGTGAGATAAACTCAGTGAGCGGATAATAGATTCAAAACTTATTCAAGAATCATAACCAATAAATTAAAGTATATATATATATTACTAAACCCTCACACTTCACAATTTAGCAGATCCCATGAACCGTCATATGGAAGGAGACCCATTTAAACCTGAGTCTCTTGGTGTGATCTCCTGATGAAGATTTACTATTAGGTCAGGTAAAATAGCGGCTCCACCGTGTTGGCAGCTCCTTTCTCCGTTTCACCCGGGTGGCTACGCCTAACAGGCAGCCCCTATTTTCTACCTTTCTTATTCATAGGTTATGATTCATCCATTTCGGGGGCGGCTGCACCTCGTTGGCAGCCCTTACCCGCTTCACTCGGGTGGCTTCGCCTAACGGGTAGCTCCTTCTCCACCCAGATTCTTCCACAACCTATGACTTAGTCAAATGAAGGACATTAACATAGACTCATCGGCGAGGCACACACACACACACACAAAAACCTAAAATTTTAAGTTCAAATACCTATATATATATATATTTATATATATACATATACGTCATTCACCAATTACTTTATTATATATATAAATATATGTATATTTGTATATTAACAACTCATTAGGACCAATGATGATAATAGTAAAAAAAAAGATAAACATGCAAATACACATAAGGGTAAGACAACAATAAATAACTAAATAGCCAAGAAAACAATTCCACGCATGCCCTTACTTATATATATATATATATATATATAAATATATATATATATATATATATATATATATATATATATATATATATATATATATATATATATATATAATTATACATACATCCTTAGCCATGTTTCATCTCATTCAGGGCAATTTCAAGTAGTAAATAACATTAACAAAATTTGTGGTGACAGCAGCAGCTTTGAAAGCTATTATTTACTCACAGACACTGGGCACGTTACTGGTTTCCTCTTGAAATGCCAATTCCCTTCACCGCCAGTGCTCACAGGATTTCCTGATAACACCCAACTCACCAAATCACTACATAGGTTCACAATGATCACCCTTACATTTATATAATTCCCTAATAGCTACCAAACAACCTATTATTCACAGAACCATACTCATGTACAAAAATCTTTAACCTAATCTTTCCATATAAATCCTACTTCATCCTTGAAGTTCATATATCATTCTAAGGGAGTGAAATTTTAAGGATTCTATATACCCCATAAAGTTAGGAAACCCAAAAATAAAAACCCCCTTTTATTTCCTGTTCTCCAGCGCCGGCCAAACCGAGGAGAAGGACCTCTCCATCCTTCTCATTCCTTGGAGCAGGGAAGGGCCGGAAATGGGGGAAATTAGCCGGAGTCTGTGGGATTGAGGGAGGACCAGCACCGAAAATGAAAAATTTGGGCGTGTGAGAGAGAGAGAAGATGCTCACCTCAACTGGCGGTGTTTCTGGTTGCTGTCTCGCTTCGCCGGATCTGTAGCAGCAGCGAGGAAGTGGGGAGAAGCTTCTACGACGCCGGCGGGGTCCTTCGGTAGAGGAACGACGCTGAGAGCTCGGAGGAGGGAGCTTCACACTCAGCTGGAAGAAGGGGAGAGCAGCGACGAGGGAGAGAGATCGAGAAGCTCTGCGTAGCGTCGGAATCACGTCGCCGGTGAGGAGAAAGATGCAGCAGTTCATCGGCGAAGAACTCGCGATCTGGCAGAGATGAAGATTACGCGATGGAGAGGAAGGAAATGCTACAGGAAGAAGGCAGGGGTGAGGCTGTCCGATGGAAAGGAGTGAGCTGGAGTTAGAAGGGAAAGAAGAAACAAAAAAACAAAATAAAAATAATAATTAATTTCCCCCCCCCCCCTTTTAATATTTTTTTTTTCAGCTTTTACAATATAATTTAAACATCTTTTGGAGAGAGAGTAGTCAACTCATGTACTTTTGTTCATATTTGGTAAAAAAATAATTGAGGGAATTTGACACAAATTAAATAATTCATTTGCTATGTAAAATTGATAAGATGGAAAAACAAATAGAAAGTAAAAAAAAGTGATTTTAAAGATAAAAATGAGTTATGTATTCCTATTTTAAAAAAAATAAATATTATTAAATAATAATTTCAAAGATATAATAAATAATAGACAAAATTTTATCTTTTCCTTTTCTTTTTCATAAGCTTACCAAATAAGCAAAATAGATATGGCCAACTTAGTATCATTCCTATAAATATGAGCATAAGTTTATCACTTTTATATCATGTTGAATTTGTTAAAAAAATTGATTTATAAAGTGGTAAAAAAAAAAAAGGAGAAAAACACGAGCGTAAATAATGAATTACCAAATAATTTTAAATAAATAAATTGTTGTTGGGCCAGTTTTGCTTAACCAGCTCCACACTAAAAATTATAAGCCCATTGTTTGAACTAAGTGAAAGTTTTCTATTTTTTGTTTTGGTCACAGCTCAATGGCCAAGCCGCCTAGATGTAAGGTTGAACACTAGCTTGTTGTTATTAAATAGGCCCAATGCTTAGCCTCATATTTAAGTTTATAGGCCCAACGGTTATTCACTAGCCTGTTTCCTTTTGGACATTAGAAGTTGGAATTTGGCACTTGGGCAGGATGAGTAGAGTTGATATTTTGTTGCCCTTGAGATTCTAAATGAAAAACAACAGAAGTCAATTACTCAATTGAGTAATTTAAATTATTTAAATTTGATTTAGATAATCTAAATTTATTTTTTATTTTTTAAATTTAAATAATTATTTGTTTTAAATTCGTAGATAAAATATTATTTTTTTCTTGCATCAAGTCAAAATAAATAAAAAAATAAAATTTAAACAATTCAAATTGTTTAATTAAACAATTGACATATTCTCTCAATTGAGAGGATGCATTTTCTTTTAAGTGCCTCCAATGTACTCCAGTGACCCCACAGTTTTTTATAATACTATACAAAATAATGAAAAAGAGAAAAGAATAAATAGTAGACTCCACTTATAAAAAGCTAACTTCCCTATTCTTTTTTTTTTTTTCCTTTTAATTACACCTAATACCATTTTCCAAATTGCTACAAATGATTATACATAATATAGGTCGATTAAGCCAAATGACTCAATATTGAACACTCATTTAGGCTAACCGTAGTTCTCACCACACAAAAGACCCCTTAGCTTAAGCCATTAAGATAATTGTTTGCAAGATGCTTGTTTCATCTCTTGTTTTCCTCTAGTTTTCCCTAGTTAGAAGACTGAAAAGATTTATATATTTTTAGGAGCTTACCAACCTACTGCTCTATAAATACGCTTGCTCATATCTTGACCAGTTAATGTTTTTCCACTCTCAGAATCTCAATTACTTTAGACTCTTATTTGTCTTTATTGACTTGATCATCGAAGTGTGTGGGAATATCGCTTCCCATGACTGTCTGCAAGAATGCTTAGCCTTGCACAGTCGTAAACAAAGGCACGTTCATTTACAATTATTACAGTTCAGAAATGCAAGTTATCATCTTTAAGGTATGGTGCTGAACTTTTTCTGCTTTTAACTTTCATGGAGATGAAAACTACGGTTTCCAACAATTGGATGACTTCTTTTTTAACTCTGATGAGAATTTAGTACAAATGGGAAAATTGGTTTTCATTTGCTCTGGTGCTAGAATGTATTAAAGGTGGGCGTAAGTCCTTATTCCTTGGTCCTCTTCTCTACTCTTCTGCAGCTTCTGGATCAAATGACAACTTCAATAGAATCTTCGGCTATGGAGGTAGAGATCTTCTTGAGTGTGACTGAAGCCAAAAAAATTGTAAGCCAAATCAATCATAAATATACATATAATAATGTTAAATGCGGGTTTTATAGAAAAGTGTTTGTCTTATTTATATAATTATTTGTAATTAGTTGGGTCTATTAATTTTTTTAGCCCAGTCTACCTAAAAATTTTTCATAAGATATCATTTCTCTTTTCAAATGTTCACAATGGAATGATAATCAAGAACCAAGAAAAGAAGGAAGTAACAAATTATGAAGTTTTCTTCTTTTTTTTTTTTTCAGTTAGCCTTTCTTGGAGGCTTCATCTCGTCTTCTTCAAGACCACATACCGATGACCCTTGATATTGCCTGGCAGTGTTTAATGTCTAAGTTTGCCTTCTAATTTTCCTTGCTATTTGTCAATAGAGTCAATGTTCAACCATGAAGTTTACAAAAGTGAGCTCAGAATCAAATTTTCATAAATGTTGCTTAATCAAATGGATATAACTAGCTTAAATCCCACTAGACCCCATGTACACAAAGAAAGTACAGAGAAAACATTTTTTAGAGTAAAAAAAAAGAAAAGAGAGACAAAAGGGCATAGAATTTCAAATGAAGCCACATTATTTATAAGCCATGAACAATGAGGTTTTTTTAACAATTTATATATAATATAAGATTGCCAAAATAAATTTGGAGCAAAATTTAAGAAAATATATTATAGGATATGACATGATATAGATATTATGACATGATAAGATATAAAGTGTTCACAACACTAAATGTAATTTAAAGTGTCATGTTATGTCTAATATAATTGTCAGACATTGCATGGTTCCATTTTCAAACTATCCATGCTTCATAGTGCAGAATTAAGGCCAGAGACCACCTGAAAATGTTAACAGTTATAGCAACAACTTTTTTGGTAGACAAGCACAGTGTTTCTTGAACATTCTTCATTTTTTATGTAGATATTAATCTTCACTAATAGTCAATTTAGATCCACATACAAATGGTTCTAGTTTCTACCTTCAGTTCTGAGACTTAATGGCCAACATATGTTAAAAAGTCTCATGAGCTACACCAATAGAATACAATAAGAGGTGCATGGTGGTTATAAAGCATCAGATTCTTTTCCCAAGCAGAGTCATCAAGAACTCTTTGTAGTTTCCCGAAGTATCCCTAGTGACTGCTCCATCAAGATCGTCATTGTACATGTTAGCATATTCCTCTCTGACTTTCAACATGTCGATCTCAACTCGATTTACGATAGCTCTGTTTAGAGAGTCTTCATCAGTTCCAAGCCCAATTATAGAATCTCTCACAACCTGTCGATGGTTGAAATCAGAAAACCTAAAACTAGAAACACGTCAATTTGAGTATTTTTAAAAGATAAATAAACTACTATTCCAGTCTCTAACAGATGTATATTCCATCAGTCTAGACCATAAAATGATGTTTACCATTATTTGACTTCAAAGAGTCTTAAAATGTGAGCTCTGTTATCCCTCTAGTTCAAGGCCAGACCATATTAATGAGTTCTTAAAAATTGACTCAAATGATGGTAATTACCTTGTAGTATTGATGGAACATACATCTTTCAGGAACCAAAATGGTAATTATACTTGAAAAAGACTAATGCTATAGTTATACAATCTCCATGCACCTTTAAAAAAGTTTAGGGAAATTGCATATATCCTCATCTTTGCCTCCAATTGCAACATTTCTCCTAATCTTAAAATTACAATCAACTCTCTTATCTATTAGTCTCATTACAATAAGTCTCCTATAATGTAAATTTAGAATTTTTTAATGCGAAATTACTAAAATACCCTTCATATCCACTTTGTTTTTTCATATCTTTACTGGATTTTGCAATCCAGATTTTGAACAATGAAGCTATATAATCAAGAAGGCAAATTGATCAAAGCAAAGTATAGTCGTCCTGCCCAGTTTGATAAGCATCCTTCCCAGGCTGACGTTGAAGCCCTGAAGTTTCACATCATTCTATCCACCATATACTACTCCTATTTGCTATTAGTATTACTTTGGCTGACAATGAAAGTGAAACCTGGATACCAAGCTGAGTACGGCATTTAAACAAATTTACAGAGGTCAAATCAATCTTTTATGATTCAAAAGCTTCTTTCTTCTACCCTTTTAGCTTGAAATTTACGGAAATTTACAGATAAAAGGGTATTAAACATGTTCATTATAATTTATAAGCTGCGAGTGTTGCAAGGCTAACCTCAAACTTGATGCAGAGATCATTATCAGGCTAGTATGACAAGCCTTGGTTACAAACTTGTAGAATTTGCTTTCAAAATTGATTTTCCTAAGATGGATTACATATTCCGTAGCCTGTACAATAATTCCCTATACCTTCGCCTTTGTGACTAAATAGCTTCCAAGATTCAAAATCTGGAATGCAAAATCCAATGAAGATATGAAAAACAGGTCAGGGTGAGTCTACTGGAGGTAGGAGAACCATGAATGCTTGACTGGATTGGTTGGGGTACATGAAGAGTAGTGCAAAAAAGTATAAGGGGGTATTTTTGTAATCTTACATAGTCTAAATTTAAATTATAGGGGCTTATTGTAATGGGGCTAATAAATCATGGGGTTGATTACAACTTTATTTTCAAATAAGTGAGGACTCTGCAATTGGCGGCAAGATCAGTGGGTAAATGCAAATTTCCCAAAAATTTATATTCTTTTACTTAGGGAAGAAATCTGAGAAGCTATAAGATCATGTTCCAGAGCAATATTTAAAGTCATATTTGACCACCTTTTCACAAAATGTGAAAAGGTTAAAAAGTGCCTTATTGATAATGCATAGTAAGAATAACCTAACTAGTTGCCTTCCCCCTCAAAGCTCAAAAACTGTTCTTTTTTACAGCCTGATAAGGCATGTTCATAAGGTCCTCAATAAAGTATCATTCAACTCTATCTTGGAGGTGGAAAAGAAAATACCTTTGCAAAATGTTTCTCAGGGCATTCTACGCACCATAATACCACATTCAAGAGAGATTCCAGATCACCATCACCGGATTTTTTTATGTCCTGTCAAGAAAATCATCCAAATCAAGATCTTTAAAGGATATATAAATATAAAAAACTCGAGAGTTAAAGCGAAACCTCTTCCAATGCATTCCCATAAAGTTGTCTATAGCATGCAAAAGTTGCCCGGAGCTGAAAAAAATTCCTAGTGCTAAGTATCCAAACAATGTGATCATCGTCTAATTGCTTTGAGTTGATTGCTACATGTAGCCTTGATGCCTCTGACTCTGCTACCTCCAAATTTACAACTTCTTTATCGTACCTGTAGGATCTCACTAGGCCCACTAAAAGCTGCATAATACCCAGATTATTTATATATCCACAAGAAACCACAGAAAATATTGTGAGTTAAACTGTAGCGTGAAACACGAATGCAACTGAAAATTCTGGCCTCCATACATGCTCAATTGAGTCCATGAATTTTATACAGACGTAAATAAGATGAAATATTTAAAGCCTTGTCCATCTAGTTCAACCCTCAGTCAATTGAGCACAAATTTCATACAGAAAGCAACCTGTTTGGGATTAGTAACTGGAAATTAAATTTTAAAAATGCATTATATTCATGCTTCTTATTGCTCACTGCCATTATCATTATAAATTTTTTTAAAATAATTCTAGTGAATTAGTATGCTTTGATTATAAGTGATACAGGAAACAGCATGATGAGTGGATCAAGCTCTTATGTGAAGCATCACACCCCCCCCCCCCCCCCCAAAAAAAAAAAAGAGTTTGCTATTTATAGGTTTCTCATGGACATTCAGTATGCAACATTTTCCCTCACTCCTTTCAGGCACATTCACCTATGATAGCTACTTCTTTTCTATATGAGGGACTATTAGGACCCAATCGCAAGGTATGAAACTTGAGTCCTCCTTTAAAAATATGTGATTATGGTATAGAGTTTATTGGGACCCTAGGCTTTCCGACCTCGAGAGGGTATAGTTCTCCCATCTATCAAGGACACTTGATCTTGACTAGACAAAATAATTAGCTAAATATTTTTAAGGGTTTTAGAAACTCCATTGCTTTACCTTTCTTATTGGCTGAGAAACACAGGATGCAATGTCCTCTTCAAGTGAGCAATCAAAGATAGAGCAGTAAGCCTCCCTCACGGACATTAGATGGTTAGGAGCCGATGCACATGCAATTTCAACCAGAACCTGTAGGCGTGTGATATCTTTTCTCTTAGCCTTCAATGCATTGTTTGCTAGGTGTGCATCCCTTTCTGGAGGGTCATATGTCCACAGAATTACTGCATCCTGTTACATAAAATCCTGAGTTGCAGTATACAATAGTGGATCACATCATTATTTCAGAAAGATGGTAGGCTTTATAATAAAACCGAAATTTTACAAGCAAATCTAATTTATTATCACCATGACTCTTCATGGCCAGGTAGCAAATATCACTGTCTATTATTATAACACATCTGCAGACTGCAGTAACACAGTTCACCAAAGCGCCGATATGCCATTGAATTAACAAGAAATTACTATAACTTATCTATATTATCCATTTATCCTACATTTGTGGCTCTTACTCAGAAACTTTTTCTGTTAAAAAAAAAAAAGGTTAGTCTTATGAAACCAATAATATACTACATTTCACAGGAAAGCAGAGAAATAGCTTATGTGACCTAAAGCTTAGCTCAAAGAGGAAAAAGCAAAACAATGAACAAGCATTAAGATAAGAGGATACAAGGTATAAAATCAATTTCCTATCCCATCCCTTCATGAAAATTACAAGTTCCCACTAGATGAAACTCTTTATTAAAATCACCTGCTTGATGTTTTAGTTTACTTCTCTCGGTAATAGTGAACTAACTAGAAAGGATAATTAGATTTCAAGGGCAAATAAGGTAGAGAGATAGATAGGAAGGACAGTTTCAATTTATGAGGAAAATTACGTAGAAGGAAAGGGTTAAGAACAGTCAGTTCCATCTTTACAATAACAGCCGGCAAAAATCAATTAAAATGAGAAGATGAATCAAATTAGCATAAAATTAAAATCCAAATTGTGTAATCAAACTCAGAACAGAATTGATATAGATGCACAGACAGGCTAACTAAGCCCCGAAAATATTATATAAGGGGGAAACTATGGCATGAAATTAGCACAAGCAGTCAACAAAGTGACATTATATCAGTTTATATATATATATATGATATGTAAATATAATACAATGTTGATGGATTGCCACCTGAATTTTAACATAAACGAAGTTAACAGCAGGAAGCATGGCATACTCTAAAATGGCTGGAGAGTTCTTTTTGAAGGCGATCAATAAGTGATTCATTGTATAGCTGCTGATAAGTTTCTCTGATTTCCTTCCTTTGCTTGGCATTCCTGTGTCCTAATACCCAGATTACGGCCTCCCCATCCGTCAAAAATCCTATAACATTTTACAAGAAGCCTCATCAAAAACAATGATGTGAAACAATGAGTTATCTTATATACACGACCTAATACCCATCAATCAAAAATAGAGTAAACTACCATTGAATCCATAAAAGGCGCATGTTCTAACAATTTAATTCTTAGAAGATAATTATCATCATTTGACTTCAAAATTTTTAAAACATCATCAATATAATCCGGTTGGGAGCTCTATTAACCATCAATTTAGTTCACAAGAGGATTATACTGATGGGTTCTTAATTTCTGCATTCAAATTATAATAATTATAAGAACTAGAGCAATGGAACTTGCATCTGAGTGACTCAAATATTACCCTCAGGCAAAAGGCATATAAAGGACAATAGACAATATCCCTAATTTCCTATGAACGAATATCCGATCATTTTCATAAAGTAGAAAACTGAGAAAATTAGGTGGATAACCCATGAAGCAAGATTTCTATACTGAAGTATAAAAAATTTATGCCACTTAATTTCAGTGATCGCTTAATTCATCAAAAAAGCAGACCTAATTCCCAGATACAACAAAGGGTCAAATCTTATCCATTATCTATATCACCACAGTTAATGTTAGGGCCTATGCGTGTGGGAGAGAGAAAGAGTAAATGGAAGAGACCTTCGAAAGCCTTCCTAAGTCGCTCGCAATCCTGCGTAGAAGAAGGAACAATCTCTGGAACTCTCAGAGTACTCATTTCTTTCAGAGATCTTTTTTCCCCAGAAAATGAGTTTTTGGTGATTAGAAAATGCAAGTTATAATTTTGATCATCCTCTTAGAAGTTTCACACTTGTTCCGTTTCGTCTGTTTTCCTTCCTCACAAGAGTGGAACCTGCCATAACTGCCAAACATAGCTAAAACGCAGGATTTCCAACAGATTTACTACTTCGCCCATGCACAAATCATCAATTCGACACGTTCTTTATTAGTAAGGCTAAATTGTCAATTTGGTCCATCATCTTTATTTAATGTTATACTTCGATTCCTTGACATTTTTTTTCTCAAAAAGATAAAATCTATTATCTGTTTTTACATCATCATGTTCGTCCTTGTTCTGTTAACTGCATGATGACAGCTTAGCTCTCATCTTTTTCATCTTTAACCATCTGTTTTGAAATTTTTAACTACAATATATCATGTTATATTTATATATTATTTAATTAAATTAAATTATAAATTCAATATTATACATTATTTTACTTATATAATAATATTGTAATCAATTAAAAAAATTTTGATTATATGTAATATGACTTGATTTTATTTTCTTAAAAAATATATAAATGACTGATATATAATTCCTCTCCAACAAAAGAATTTTAGTAGTGAGTAATAAAACAAAGATTTCACAAAGCGTTTCATTAATGATAATACTATAATGGACGAGGAATTCTTACCTATATATAATATATCATGTTATTCATATATTAATTATCTAATAAAATATAATCAAATCATATAATTAAACCTTATATAACACTTTATTATATAATAATACTATAATATAATAAAATATGGGCTTGAAGGAACTGCTCATTACGTGCGTCTCATTCTTTTCAAGACACCATTTATATGATAGTGTTAAATAAAAAAAAAAATTATTACTTTATTTTATTAAATGATATAAAAATGACCAAATACACTCGATATAGCATTATTTATCTGTTATATTAAATAAGGTATAAATAACTTGGAATATCTCGTGGAGCTAAAAATTTTTCCTGTTTTCGTTCTGTCTTGGACTTTTTCTTCTTTGACTCTTCTTCCTCTCTCTGAATTGAATGAAACCCGGGAAAACCACAAGATTGCAGAGAAGAGTAATAGGAGAGCGACTGAAAGGGTGGTCACTCTCTCTACTGTCCAAAAAAAAAAAGAGCCAAACGAAACATCGATTTGTTTGTTCGTTTTCTTCTTCTTTCGATCATAGGTAATAAATCAATCGTCCCTTTTTATGCTGGGGTATTATACGAAGCTCAGAAGTACCAGCGCCAAACGCCACGTATACTATGATGAATACAGTATCCAAATAGATCAGAATCAAATTGTTTAGGGATTGGACTGGTAATTAAAGTTTGAAAGTGCTATCTGCTATTGGATCCATGTCACAAAATAAACCTTTGCATGAGAAAAATTTTCAGAAATTGGATCGAATAATCTAGGTAGGTTCAATCAAATTGGTACCATGAATGTGGATGCACTGGGTTATACATTTCACCAAAACATCCCAGCACTTGCATATTGGGAAGAGGAAGTTTGGCGGGCATGAGAAAAATATGCATGTATTGGGGCTTCGGCTTGATGAAATCCCAGGCTTTGGTTTATGTCTTGGGAATTGTGAATAAAGTGATTCTAGGCAATTGGGAAATTGAAGCACCCTAATAAACATTGTTATTTGTGAATTTTGAGCGATTGTGATGGATGTGAGCTAGGAGACTTTAAAGAGCTTGAACAAAATCAAGAACTTAAAAAAAAAGGGCTGGACGTAACTCTAAAAGATGGCCAACTAAAGATCCATTGCAAGGTATGGGAGGCCCATGCACAAGATCAAGAGCCAAAGCTATGAAGGAGGCCTTAAATGGAGTGATCTAAAAACTAATGGACTTGGAGCCCATAGTGTTAGCTGAATATGAAGCCCAAAAGGAACAAAATGGCATGAAAATTATTTCATATCTACAAGATGCTAGCTCAAGCCCGAAAAGAGCCTAATTGAAGAAGCCCAGCCATTTTCCACAAAATTCTCTTAGTTTTATTTCATTTTAATTTGATTGTTTCTGTTTCAGATTTTTTTTAGCTTTATTAGGTGCCATTCTTGGTGAATTTGTCCAGATTTAAATTTCTTTTATTTTCCCACCAGACCTAAGAGTTATTTTGTATTTAGGGTTTTATTTTTTAAATGCCTATATAAGGCCCACTTGTACTCCAAGAAGAGGCAGATTGAATGAATTCTATTTTCAGAATCTTTTCTGACTTGTGAGGTTTCTCTTGTGGCCTTTGTGTGCTAGAGAAAATCTTTGACTTATCAAAGGAGTGGTTTCCTTTGTGGCGTCCCGGATTAGGGTTCTAAGAGACGGGTTCTCTTAGGGTTCAATTCCATTGACCAACATCTCTTCTTCTTCTTCTTCTTCTTCTTTTTGTTTCTTTCTTTGTTCTTTCTTACTTGTTGTCCAGATCTGCCTATTTTCTTGTTCTTATGTTGCTTGCCAAATTTCGATCACTGATCCGTGTAATTTGGGGTTCCTAGAACAGGTTTCTACAGAGTCTCATATCATCTGGTATCATAGCATTGGTTGAGGTTGGTTTCATCCACTTTTTCCTTGTTCTTTTCTCTTATTTCTTCTAATTCTTTTCTGTTCGTCCATATTTTTGTTCGGTTGTTTCTAGTGATTTCCTTCATGTTTTCGGACGTTTAATAGGTCTTTCTTGTGTTTTAAAATCTCTTCTTTCTGCTCGATTTGGAATCACATCAATCCGATTTTTGTAGAGCAAGTTATAGCTATTTCTTTTCCCTTATTTCGTTTGATTCTTTTCTGCACGTCTTTTTTTCATGCGGTTGTTTCTGGTGTTCTCCTTCGTGTTTTTGGACGTTTAATAGGTCTTTCTTGTGTCTCAAGATCTCTTCTTTCTGCTCGTTTTGGAATCACATCAATCCGATTTTTTTAGAGCAAGTTATAGCTATTTTTTTCGTGCATGTCATTCTGATCTTTCAGAAATCTTGTGTTCAGAAATCTTGTGTTCTGTTTGCAAAATTTCAGCACCTTTGAGATTCGAAAAAAAAAAGTATATTACAGTGAAAAAAAAAAAAAGAAAAGAAGGAAAAGTTGAAAAAAAAAAAAAAGAAGTCAAAATCTGTGAAAAGGGAAAGTTGTGCTGGAAATTGTAAAATTTTGAATTATTGACTTGAATTGCAATTGCTGAAGATCTGGTCATTTCTGATTCTTGGAATTACCATTTTTGATTCCTTGAGTTAATCTGATCATTAAAAGTCATAATGTGCACAATTCATAAAAGGAAATTTACATTCATTCACCTTGTTCTAAATTTCAAATTTCTGATTGCTTCAATACTGATTCCAAATTCCAATTTTCTTTCCATAACTCTTGATAATTAATCATTCAACCATTTGTTCTCCCATAATCTACCACATACCATTTCTTCCATAAATTCATTGTCTTCATTTCCTTTTCTAGTCACTTTGCTGTATTTTCCAATGGCTGCACCTACGAATTTTTTTTTTAAATGTTGGACTTTTGTTGTCTCTTTGAGAACTTTATATCTTGGATTCTAATTTGAGATTGCCACTTCAGTTGCTGCTTCTTTTGATTTGTTGGATTTAATTCAGTACACTATAGGAAGCAAGTTGAGGGGAAAAAGGCAAGAGTGTTTTCATCATTATAAAAGCCATTACAAGAGTGAAACACAAGTGAATTTGCATCATTTAGAGTGAAACACGTGAGGGAGTAGTCAGGTCCTTTTCTTGCTATTCACTAACATTTCAGGTGCCAATCATGTCTGAAAGTGAGGATAACCAAGTTGACCTTAAATTGTTCATCAAATCTGTTCAAGAACAATTCAAGAGGCTAAATACTAGGTTGGATCAAATGGATTCTTCTTCTTCCAACAGCAAGGCAAGGCATGGTAAAAATGTTGTTCTAGGAGGAGATGAATATGATTTTGAGGAGGAAAGCCAACATGAAAGAGTTAGGAGAGCTCCCCCTCGAAAGAAAGATGCCTTTAGTAACATCAAGATGAAAATCCCTTCCTTTCAAGGGAAAGCTGATCCTGATGTATATCTTGAATGGGAAAGAAAAGTTGAGTTTTTATTTGACTGTCAATCTTTTTCAGAAGAAAGTAAAATAAAATTAGCTGCTTTGGAGTTCACAGATTATGCAAGCCTATGGTGGGATCAATTAACCACTAATAGGAGGCGTTCTGGAGAGGGTCCAATTCGGTCTTGGCCAGAAATGAAGGCTCTCATGAGAAAGAGATTTGTCCCTACCCATTACTATAGGGATGTGCACAAGAGGCTCCACAAAATCAAACAAGGATCTATGAGTGTGGAAGAATATTTTCAGCAAATGCAAATTGCCATGATCAAAGCTGACATTGAAGAAGATTCAGAAGTTACAATGGCAAGATTTCTTGGTGGCTTAGACCCTGAAATTGCTACAGAAGTCGAATTACAAAACTACCTTGATATGGAGGAGTTGTTACATAAAGCCATTAAGGTGGAGAAGCATTTTAAGACAAAACAGAAATTGAAATCACATGCTAGTTCTAACAAAGACTTCAAGTCCTCTTTCAAGTTTAAGGGAGAAACCAAACCTAAAGAGGAGAATAAGTTGAAGATGCAAACACCTACTTCTAAAGGTAAATCTGAACCTAAATCTTCTTCTAGTTCTTCTAAAATTAAATGCTTTAAATGTCAAGGTTTTGGTCACATTGCTTCACAATGTCCAAATAAAAGGACTATGATTTTGCTTGAGAATGGTGTTGTTACTAGTGAAAGCAGCAGTGATGAAGATGTGGAAGCTGAGTTAAGCTCCAATAGAGGTGATGAATCTGATGTGGAGGTAGCTGAAGCTGTGATTGGTGAGGCTCTAGTGTCAAGGCGTGCTCTTAGCATTCAACCTAAAAAGGAGCTTGAAAAAGAACAACGAGAGCATATCTTTCACACTAGGTGTTTTGTTAACAACAAGGTATGTAGCCTTATCATTGATAATGGGAGCTGCACTAATGTTGCTAGTACCTTGTTGGTTGAAAAGCTAGGTTTGCCAACTAGAAAACACCCCACTCCTTATAATTTGTTGTGGTTCAATGATAATGGGGATGTTAAAGTTACTAAACAAGTTGTTGTAGCATTTTCCATAGGAAGTTACAATGATGAGGTTTTATGTGATATAGCTCCTATGTATGCTGGACACTTGTTATTGGGTAGACCTTGGCAATTTGATAAGAAAGTTAAGTATGATGGTTATACTAATAGGTATTCTTTTGAGTTTAATAAGAAAACCATTATGCTAACCCCTCTCAGACCCTTGCAGGCATATGAAGATCAAAAGCAAATTACTCAAGAATGCAAGTTAAGAGAGAAAGAAAAGAAAGTACGTGAGAAAGAAAGAAAAGAAAGTGAGATGGAGAGAAAAGAAAATAGAGCTACTGAAAAGAAAAGTCAAGAGAGTGAAGAAAAGAAAGTAACACTATTTTCCAGTAGAGGAGAGATTAAGAGGGCTTTATGTAGTGAAACATCTTTTATACTCTTGTATAAGGATGTTTATCTAACCTTTAGTGACCTTGATGAATCTCTTCCTTCTAGTGTTTTGAGTTTGTTGCAAGAATATAAAGACTTATTTCCAGAAGAGGTACCAGATGGATTGCCTCCCATAAAAGGCATTGAACACATGATTGACTTTATTCCTGGAGCATCTCTTCCTAACCGACCTGCTTATAGGGCAAATCCAGAAGAGACTAAGGAAATTCAGAGGCAAGTGGAGGAACTCATGAAAAAGGGGTTTGTGAGAGAAAGCCTTAGTCCATGTGCTGTTCCGGTAATACTTGTGCCCAAGAAGGATGGCAAATGGAGGATGTGTGTGGACTGTCGAGCCATCAACAAAATCACTGTTAAGTATCGATATCCCATTCCTAGACTTGATGACATGCTGGATAAGTTGCATGGTGCTTGCTTGTTTTCAAAAATAGATCTTAGGAGTGGTTATCATCAAATTAGGATGAAAGAGGGTGATGAGTGGAAGACTGCATTTAAGACTAAGTTTGGTTTGTATGAATGGCTTGTTATGCCCTTTGGCTTAACTAATGCTCCTAGTACATTCATGAGCTTAATGAATCATGTGTTTCGCCCTTACATAGGAAAGTTTGTTGTTGTGTATTTTGATGACATTCTCGTGTTTTCTAAGAATCTAGAAGAGCATACTAAGCATTTGCATTCTGTGTTTGATATTTTAAGAGAAAATAAACTCTTTGCAAATTTAGAAAAATGCTCTTTCTGCTTGGATTCTGTTGTTTTTCTTGGTTTTGTTGTAGGTACTGATGGCCTTCGAGTGGATGAAGAGAAGGTGAAGGCAATTCGAGAGTGGCCTACACCTAAGAATGTTAGTGAGGTGAGGAGTTTCCATAGACTTGCAAGTTTCTACTGACGATTTGTAAAGGACTTCTCAACCCTTGTTGCACCTTTAAATGAGCTGGTAAAGAAAAATGTTATCTTTAAATGGGGTGAGGCACAAGAGGCGGCTTTTAATACTTTGAAAGATAAATTGACCAATGCCCCTCTACTTATTCTTCCTGATTTCTCTAAAGTTTTTGAAGTTGAATGTGATGCCTCTGGAATTGGTATTGGTGCTGTTTTGATGCAAGAGTCTAGGCCTATTGCTTACTTTAGTGAAAAGCTTAGTGGTGCTTGTTTGAATTATTCAACTTATGACAAAGAATTGTATGCTTTAAAAAGAACTCTAGAACATTGGCAACATTATTTATGGTCTAAGGAATTTGTTTTGCATTCTGATCATAAGAGTCTTCAATACCTAAAGACCCAAGATAAGTTGAATAAGAGGCATGCCGTATGGCTTGAATTCATTGAGTCATTTCCTTATGTGCTTAAACATAAAAAGGGGAAAGAAAATGTTGTGGCTGATGCTTTGTCTAGGAGGTATAGTCTTATTACATCTATGCAAGCAAGGTTGATTGGTTTTGAATCTTTCAAAAGCATGTATGAATATGATGCTGACTTTACTAAAACTTGGAAGTTGTGTGAAAAACATGGTGCTCATGATTTCTTTAGATTTGATGGTTTCTTATTTAAAGGAAATAAATTGTGTGTACCTGTTTGTTCTATGCGTGAGCTTTTGGTTAAAGAATCTCATGGGGGTGGTTTGATGGGGCACTTTGGCATAGAAAAGACTTTATCCATGTTGAAAGAACATTTTTATTGGCCTCATATGCGTAGGGATGTGATTGCTGTGTGTAAAAGGTGCATTGTATGCAAGCACGCTAAATCTAAAGTGCAACCACATGGCTTGTATACTCCCTTATCTGTTCCTTCTCATCCTTGGGTCGATATTTCAATGGATTTTGTGCTTGGATTGCCTAGAACATCTAGTGGAAAGGATAGCATATTTGTTGTGGTTGATCGATTTAGTAAAATGGCTCATTTCATTGCTTGCTCAAAAACAAATGATGCTGTCCATATCTCTGATTTATTTTTCAAGGAGATTGTTAGATTGCATGGTTTGCCTCGATCTATTGTGAGTGACTGTGATGTTAAATTTGTTAGTCACTTTTGGAAAACTTTATGGGCAAAGTTGGGTACAAAGCTTGTGTTTTCTACGGTTGCACATCCTCAAACGGATGGACAAACCGAAGTAGTGAATCGAACACTTTCTTCCTTATTGCGTGTTGTAATTCAAAAAAATTTAAAGAATTGGGAAAAGTGTTTGCCTCACATTGAGTTTGCATATAATCGTGCCTTGCATTCTACAACTGAGTTTTCTCCTTTTGAAATTGTATATGGTTTTAATCCTTTGACTCCCTTGGATTTACTTCCTTTGCCTTGTAATGAGTTTGCTAACCTTGATGGTGCAAAAAAAGCTAAGTTTGTGCAGGATCTTCATACTAAGGTTAAGGCGAACATTGAGCGCAAGAATGAGCAATATGCTCAACATGCTAATAAAGGTCGAAGGAAGGTTATCTTTGAACCAGGAGATTGGGTGTGGGTTCATTTGAGAAAAGAAAGGTTTCCTGAACAAAGGAAGTCCAAATTACACCCAAGAGGCGATGGTCCTTTCCAAGTGTTGGAAAGAATAAATGATAATGCATATAAAATTGATTTGCCTAGTTCTTATGGGAATGTAAGCGCAACTTTCAATGTGGCTGACCTTTCTCTTTTTGATATTGCAGATTCGAGGACGAATCCTTTTCAAGAGGGAGGGAATGATGGATGTGAGCTAGGAGACTTTAAAGAGCTTGAACAAAATCAAGAACTTGAAAACAAAAGGGCTGGACGTAACTCTAAAAGATGGCCAACTAAAGATCCATTGCAAGGTATGGGAGGCCCATGCACAAGATCAAGAGCCAAAGCTATGAAGGAGGCCTTGAATGGAGTGATCCAAAAACTAATGGACTTGGAGCCCATAGTCTTAGCTGAATATGAAGCCCAAAAGGAACAAAATGGCATGAAAATTATTTCATATCTACAAGATGCTAGCCCAAGCCCGAAAGGAGCCTAATTGAAGAAGCCCAGCCATTTTCCACAAAATTCTCTTAGTTTTATTTCATTTTAATTTGATTGTTTCTGTTTCAGATTTTTTTTAGCTTTATTAGGCGCCATTCTTGGTGAATTTGTCCAAATTTAAATTTCTTTTATTTTCCCACCAGACCTAAGAGTTATTTTGTATTTAGGGTTTTATTTTTCAAATGCCTATATAAGGCCCACTTGTACTCCAAGAAGAGGCAGATTGAATGAATTCTATTTTCAGAATCTTTTCTGACTTGTGAGGTTTCTCTTGTGGCCTTTGTGTGCTGGAGAAAATCTTTGACTTATCAAAGGAGTGGTTTCCTTTGTGGCATCCCGGATTAGGGTTCTAAGAGACGGGTTCTCTTAGGGTTCAATTCCATTGACCAACATCTCTTCTTCTTCTTCTTCTTCTTCTTTTTGTTTCTTTCTTTGTTCTTTCTTACTTGTTGTCCAGATCTGCCTATTTTCTTGTTCTTGTGTTGCTTGCCAAATTTCGATCACTGATCCGTGTAATTTGGGGTTCCTAGAACGGGTTTCTATGGAGTCTCATATCAGATTGTGAATAAAGTGATCAAAAATCGAAATTGGTAATATGGCAGCTGCGTCTCATCTTTATGATTCTAGGCAATTGGGCATGTCATGACGATGAGCCATTGAGGTTTTCAAGCTAACAATCCTGCTCATTGTTCTATGGTGACTTATGTTCGATAAGTATCCAAATCAGTTTGCACAAGTTCTAGGTTTTCACATTGCCAAGGGGTGCCAATTGGAACTAGATCCTTTCATTTGAGGTTGGTTAATTGTCCATGCACCTTCTTGGTTGTCCAAATTTAATCAGGAAGATCAGAATTTTATCTTTTTCATATTATTTTTAAAAAATATCTTTTTAAAAAGAGTAGAATGCAAAATAAAAATAATTTTTTAATTACAAACTTTAAAAAAATGATGATTAAAATTAACAAGTTTAAAACAATGAGATTTTAGCTGTCTAAATCAAATATGGATGATTAAGAAGGTACTACATTACAATTGACCACATCCTCTCAAGATGTGGTTCTAATGCTAATGTTGGCCCTTTATCTCTTACTTATGTTTGTAAAATTTAATAATTAATGTGAAAAATAGTGCCTAATCAACCACAATCAATACAAAAACAAGAAGTCTTTTTCATTATGTGAGATGGTTATATAGATCAATCAATATTATAAAATCTTATTATAAATCATATTTTTAGATAAATTATTCAAATCTAAATCTTTTTTAATGATTTTGCCTACAATATTTTTTTAGTCTCTCACTACCTCTAACTATTAAATTACTATCCATTTGATTTACTCTCCTTATTGAAACTTTTATAAGTCTTCTTCACACATACCTAACCCATCTAAGATGCAATTTTATAATATTTTTCACAAGAGATGCAATATCTATTTTTCTTTAATATATCATTTCTAATTCTATCTTATCTAGTATGTCTACTTATATAATACAACATTCATCTATACAATATTGAACTTATTCTTTCATTAATTTTTTATTGCCCAACACTCAATCTTATACAATATTATAGGTTTTAAAATTATGTGATAAATTTTACCTTTAAGTTTAAATGGTACTCTTCTATTATAAATAACACCTGAAATACTTATCTATTTCATCTATCCTCCTTAAATCTTATGTTTTACATCTTCTTTTATTTTTTCATCATGTTATATGATGGATCCAAGATACTTAAACTATAATTTTCACTTCTATATTAGAATTAGTGTGTCTTTTACTAAACTTACATTCCATGTACTCTATTTTACTTCTAATTAAAAAGAATTCATGTGCTTCTAAAACTAATTTTCACATCTTTAACTTCTTATTCATTTCTTTTCTCGATTCTACTACTAAGATTATATCATCTGCAAAAAATATGCATTGTAATATCAGCTTTTAGATATGTTCAGTGAGCATATTCAAGACTAAAGTAAAAAGATAGAGGGTCAAAGTAGACCCTTAATGCAGACCAATAATTATAGAAAAATCTTCTGTAGACCCACATTTTGTTCTTATACTAGTTGTAACTTGATTATACATATTTTAGATTGCTCAAATATAAATAATACAAATTCATTTTTCCTCCAGAGTCTTCCATAAAACCCTTCTTAGCACCATATTATATGTCATCTCTAAATCAATGAATATCATGTGTAAGTCTTTTATATTTCCTCAATATCTCTCCATTAATGTTCGTAGTAAATGTATTGCTTTCATGGTCAACCTCCCTGGCATAAAATCAAATTGAATCTTTGTAAATTGAGTCTCATACCTTAATTTCTACTTAATTACCTTTTCCCATAATTTTATAATATGGCTCATAAGTTTATTTCTTTTATAATTTGCACGGTATTGTATTTCACCATTATTCTTATAAATAAGGATTAAAGTGTATCTCCTTCACCCATCTGGCATTCTTTTAAATCTCATAATCTTGTTAAACAATTTTGTAAGCTAACTTATACCTTTCGCTCCTAAACCCTTCTATATCTCAATAGGTATATTACCCGATCCAACTACTCTATCATTCTCTATCTTCTTTAATGTTTTTTTTACATCTGACTCTCAAATTTTTTTATTAAAAAAAAATATAATTTTGGTCATCTTCTTTAGTGTATAGCATATTCAAATGCAATAAAATCTCATATCCTTCATTAAATAATCTATAAAAATAATCTTTACACCTTTCCTTGATATCTTATTCCATAACCAAGACTTTCCTTAACAATGATTGAGAATAGAAATAGATTCAACACAACCTTGGAAAAAGACAAAAAGGAGAAATGAGAGAGATGAGAGTTGCAAAAGAAGAGAAGAAGGAGAAGGGAGAGAAAAAATAAGAAAAAGAATTGATGACAGGATAAAAAGTATTACTATATAGCATACGTTAGTAAATTTTTTCCATGCCTGTGTTTAATAGGAGGCATGGATGCAAGTCCATGTGCCCCAATCAAGGCTTGCCAACTTCACACCACATGGCAAACAATGCTAGTTAGATAACAACCGTAACCTTTTTTCAGTAGTCCTAAATCCCTAAGCTCCTCTCCTCATTTGTCCAAATTTGAGAGCATCACTTCCATTACATTCCTAAATTTGAGTTGGCATCAACGTTGTAGTTCTCTTCATTTTTGCTTAGTCTTCAAATCTTTGACTCCAAACATATTTAAAGCTTCATTTTGTAGTTCCATAGATTGTGCTCAATGAGTTTTTGTTGGTTAGTCCCAAATCTTCAGTTTTCCTCTTAGTAGTGCTTTGATTGTTCTTAATTCGGTGTAGAATATGTTGGAGATTGTGTCCTAGGCTAATCATTGTATTGCGAACATTGTTTTTATTACGAAATAAGAGTTTTCTTTTTATTACATTATTATATTATTTGTATGTTTATATATAATAATATCTATGGATAAATCATTTTTTGAATTATCCAAAATGTCCCTAATCAATCATCCTTATGGGAACAACGATGAATTAAGATTAGTATGATTTTGATTGATTAAATGTTAATCATATATGATGATATGAATCAAAATCATAGGTATGTGAGAGAGAACAGGACGCTGGATAGACCCGTAATGAGATAAGCTACATGGATTAGGTCATAAGTTTATCTCATATATAACCATATCATTGATCCCTTGGACCTGAGATCACTATAGATTCCTACATGAAGGACACTGTACTTTGGCATAGTCTAATATCACCTTTAACTGGGTGATTATAAAGACTATGATCAGGTATAATAGAATCCATGCAAAGGAAGATGAGTGGTCAAGATGGAATTTGTCCCTCTGGTTAATAGAGAGATATCTCTGTGCCCCTCGATGAGTGTGACTGAGAAATGCATGGCCATGCTCAAATGGAAAGGGTTCCATCTTATATCAATCTGCTCGGAGATCGAAAAAGTTATGATCGAGCAAGTTGAGGATGACATTTCCATGCCTCATACTCGATCTAGATATCGTATGACAAAAGAGATATGATAGAGTTATAAAATAGGTTGCATCGGATCACCGATCCTGTATGAATTGGGTAGTCACAATGTCTTGCTAGAGGCCGCTTGTGATTTGTGAGTCAAACAGTGTAATTGGCCCACTGCCAACATCATATGGGTCTACAGGGTCGCACACAAAAACGAACCAACTCGAGCTAAAATGTCCACATTCATTGAATCAGAAATGTGTTTAGATTCAATGAATATCTAGGATTGAGGAATTATATATATATATATATATATAATTAAATTCGAAATATATTATATATATATATATATATTATATTTGATATTATATATATGTATATATATATGAATTAATTTAAATTTGATTCTATTAAATAAATTTAAATTTAAACTAATCAGATAATTTAAATTTAATTCTATCAGATAGATTTAAATTTAAACTAATCAGATAATTTAAATTTAATTCTATCAAATAAATTTAAATTTAAACTAATCAAATAATTTAAATTTAATTCTATCAGATAGATTTAAATTTAAACTAATCAGATAATTTAAATTAAGCTCTAGATATTGTTAGTTTAAATTTAAACTATAGGATAGATTTGAATTTAAACTAATAGATATATTTAATTAATTTTAATTAATTAAATATATTTGAAACTCTAGTCTATAAATAGGGGTTTCTATATCAGAAAAAATAGAGCTAGAGTTAGAGCTGCCTCCCAAATTCTTAGAGAGAAGGACACCGTATGGACATCGTACGGAATTGTAGGGACGCCGTACGAACTGTACGGAAATTGTACGGGGCAGACTGCTAGCACACTATTTTGAATTGCTGAACCCCGTTCGTGTGGATACCAGTAGAGGGAGTTGATTTGCGGTCAGTTCTTGTGATCCAAATAAAAGTAAACAACAAACTCAATCGTCAGAAAAAAGGTAATTTTCTAAACCTATTCGGTTTAAGTGATTTTGACGGATCTTTGGTAGGAATTGGGATCAAAATTTTAAACGTTTCTGCTGTGTACCCCCCATAATTCCCAACAGAATAGCCATTTGTTTAAGTTATAAGGGAGGAACAAGCATTGCCATTATGAAAATGGTAGAGTTAGGACTCCATTTGTCAACTTTCATGATATATATAGTTAACTGATCATCTTCTTTTAGAAATTTTGCAAAGCATGTGGAAAGTCAACTTATAATGGGTGATAAGTCAACTTACAAGAATAATAAGTTAATTGTTCAGTGACATTTTGCAAAATCACTTTAATAGTTAAGTAGTCAACTTATGTTACCTATCAGTTAACTTATTAGACCCTAGTTCATCCAAAGAAGTGTTGCTAGTCAATCTCTTAAGGGAAATTTTCTTCTAATTCCATACAATAGCAACACAACCTCTATGATATGTCAATGAAATGAGTAGCTTGCTTTATGAAAAAGATTTTAAGACATGTCAATGGGATCTACCTTTCTAAGACTATAATTTTGAAGGAAGAGCTTATGATATTGTAAATGAGAAGGGATGTGGGTTTGGGCAAATTAACCAAACTATTAGGATTAAACTATAATTCAAAAGAACAAAGGATATTGTTATTCTAATGTCTATGAGGACTTCAAGTATGAATGTCATAATTCTTTTTTATATTAAAATATGTTGGTTCTAAAATGCAAATATCAATTTTTATTTCTAAATATGTTGGGCATGTGTTTTTATTATAGGAAACAATCACCTAGTTAGCATAGCTCAGCATGTGGCGCTAAGTTGGCAAACCTTTATTGGCTTTTTGACATAAATATACAAAAAAAAAAAAATAAAAGAACAAAAAATTTAACTTTTAAGACATATTCCCTATATATATAACAAAATTTAAAAAGAAAATTAATATGGGACGCGAAACTTGTAACTCCGCATCCCATTAAAATTTTTTTTAATATTTTAAGGGATGCAAAATTTGTTGCTTCACGTCTCTTTTTTTAATTGTTTTTAAATTAAAAAATTGACCCTTTGAGGGTCAATTTGACTGACCCTATGCGAGTTAGTAATGGGGGTCAGTTAAAAAAATTTTAAAAAATTAATAATTTAAAATTAATAACAATTATAAAGTTAAAAAATAAATTTTTAAAAATTGACCTTTATTTTATGGGTCATATATATAAATAATTTTTTAAAATTTTATACATAAAGTTTAAAAAAAAGATTTTAACTTGACATATATATATATATATTTAGCTTTTAAAAATTTATATTTTAAGAAATATTAATTAATTTTGTTAGATTTGTAAAAATTAAAATTTAAATAATTATTTTAAAAAAGTTTATATTTAGACCATGTATTTCATTTGAAAATATAAAATGGCATGCATATTTTTTGTTTTTTATTTTAATGCTAGTATCAAAAGTAAAAAAAAAAAATATTGTTACAACATTTATATCATTTATTAATTAATATTTTTCAAAATGTCAATTTCTTACTACTACAAAATTAAATAAATAATATATATAAATTAAGATATTATAGTCTTCAAAATATAAATAATATTTTTAATAATTGAACAAGCTTTTTATAAATATACACAGTTAATACATTAAAATATGCTTTTAAAAATAATTTTATCATTTTTTAAATGTTTTTGTTTGAATTTTTTAAAATAATTATTTAAGTTTTAATTTTTATACATTTAAACAAAATTAATTATTGTTCCTCAAATCTTAATTTTTAACAACTGCAAAATTAAATAAATTATATATACAAATTAAGACATTATATTTTTCAATATATAAATAAACATATTTTTTAGTTGAACAAATTTTATATAAATGCAAACAATTAATAAATTATAATATAATTTTTTAAATATTTTTTAATCTTCTTAAATTCTTATCTAAATTTTTTTAATGATTATTTAAATTTTAATTTTTACAAATTTAACAAAATTAATTAATATTTCTTAAAATATAAATTTTTAACAATTATAAAATTAAAAAAATTATATATATATATATATATATGTCAAGTTAAATTTTTTTTGAAACTTTATGTATAAAATTTTTAAAAAATTATTTATATATATGACCCCCCAAAATGGAAGTTAATTTTTAAAAATTTTATAATTATTGTTAATTTTAAATTATTAATTTTTTTAAATTTTTTTTAACTGACCCCCATTTTGGAGGTCAGTTTTTATAAAAAAAATATTTTTAAATGGACGCAGAGTTATAAGTTTTGTGTCCCATATTAATTTTTTTTTAATTTTGCTATATATATAAGAAATATATTTTAAAAATTATATTTTTTATTTTTTATTTTTTGTGTATTTATATCAAAAAGCCTACCTTTATTGGCCCCTGTGGGCTCACATCCAACATGAGCTCTTAAATTAGTAACACACAGATAATCATGTTACTCTCAACAAATTAATTAACAGGAGTTAATCTTTAGGACAAATTTGATAACATTAAAAGAGATAGAACATTTCTTTTAAAAAATAAATGATAAGGAGCCAAAGTGTAATATCAAACATTGAGTTACTAGGAACAGTGAAATGAACGTGTGAGGAGTTAATGGGAGTTGTTAGATTCAATTTCCGTTTTGTTGCATAGTAAGAAAGAATATAAAAATTAAAAACCTTAAGGTGTTTTTAAAAGCATTATATTCCATAACTGTAAATTAATTACATTAAGGTAGTTTCAGAAAGGCTGCGTTGTTATTTTGAAGCGTTGTTATAAAATTGTTTAAAACACCATAATCAAAAGTGAAACTTAATAAGATATTGTAACAACACGGAATATATAAACTCTCTCAAATAACATAATTTATTTTATTTAATGTTGTACAAATAGAGAATAAGCCTTCATGGATCCTATAACTTCTTAGTTCCAAATTTTCATATGTTTTGCCTAAAAAATTTTATTACTTTAACATTTGACTGCTATATTTTGGAGATTACTTTTTCAAGAATATCATTATTTCTTACTATCTTGTATATTACATATTTTTTATACTCACAAGTATTAATTTTGTTGGCATTTTTTTTTTCTTTCAATTGTATGCGGTTGATGAGGATCTTCACATGCAAATATATTTTCGACTCATGTATGTGCTTCTGAATTTGAATCAGTCAAAAAAGTATATTTGAGGTAAAATAAAGATAGAGAAAGAGAAGACGACGTAGAAATCACATCTTGGTATAGATTTCACACAAATGAGTCTACCTTTCTCTTTCTTTCGTTCTTCTCTTATCACGTGCAATATTTAAATGATCTAAATTAGTGTGTTAGCATTGACAAAACAAGATTGGAAATTGTTTCTTTAAAATTTCTAACAATGCTTATCGATGAGAATGCGCACACATGTTGAAATGGGATTTGCTGTACCATTGCTTAAGTATCGTACGCACGTTGGGCCTCACTTTTTTTTTAATTAACAATAAGGGTGACACGTGGTGGCATATGATTGGACAAAATTGTCCAATCTCAAGATGCCACGTGCCACCCTCCTATTCCACCTGAAACAAAAGCTCTTCATTTTAATTGTCTCGTTTCAAGGAGGAGGTTAAGAGCCAAAGTGAGAGCAATGGAAAAGAGAAGACGGTGGAGACATGATAGGGAATGATTTTTGTAACTTCTTCCTTTCCTTCTTTCAAAGTGCCACAATATCAGAAAAGAGGGAACACCATTTTGTTCATTCTTCCTCAAGGTTTTTGTGTTTTAAAGTGATAATGTTGAATATTTTGACTATTAAAAAATTGTGGTGGTAATGTTGAAATTATAAATTGCTACATGTCAATAGACTTTTAAGAAATTATGAGTGATAATTTTGTGTTATATTTAGACCTGTAAGTTTTAATTATTTTTTTAACAAGCATAATTGTTAAATTTGTTTTATAAATTGTTGGTGGTTAAAAATTTGTTAGAAATTATTTATATTATTAGAATTGTGTTTGAAATTATTTAGTGTTAGTGTTTTTTTAAAGGAATCTTGAGTTTCGTAATTACTTGTAACTATGGTATTTTGCTTAATAATAATATTCTTTAATTAGTTATGATTTTTTTGGTGAAAATTTTTTAATGTTAATTAGGTATGCTATTGTTGCATATACTTAAGATTTAGTTTAATGTTAATATATATATATATATATATTCTTAAACCAGGCTTCATTTGGTATGTAGATTTTTTAGTAATAGAAATAGAAAAGAAAAGTTGAATAAAATATAATGGAATAAATTATGTTTGGTATAAGTAAAAAATGAAAAGAATTATATTTATATTTGTTTGTTTGGTTAGATGAAATTAGAATAGAATGAAGAGTAATAAAAATGAAAAAATAAAAATACCCTTAATCATAATACAAAGATAATATAAATATAATAAATATATTTTAATTATATATATATTATAATATAATTTTATAAATATATTTTAATATATATAATATAACTATTTTCATTATATATATAATATTATTTTATATATATAATAAACATAATTATTTATTTTAAAATTTTATATATTATTTTGATATATATTAACTTATTTAAATATAATATATATAAATATAACAACTCTATAAAACATATATTATAATATTATATGTGTTAATATATATAAATATATATATATTGATTGATTGCAGCTTTTATAGCAGGTAATTTTTTTTAATATATATAATTTATTAATTTTAATTTTGTAAGATATTTTTTATTTTTAAAATATAATTATTATTAATTATTTTTATAATGAAATTTTTAATTTTTTAATTTTTAATATTCTTCTTAAAAGTAATATTATTTATTTTCTAGTTTACGTAATAAATAATCATAAATAATAATATATAAATAAATATTATATAATATATATATATATATATTTTTTTATACATAATATAATATATATATATAAATATTTTATATATAAATATATATATATATATATTATCTATACATGTATATATATTGCACATTGCCACTGTCGATAGATTTATTTGAATTCATGGCTTCAATGTCAATCATAATTGATCTGATTAACATTTAGTTGGACATTTTGATTGATGAGCAGTTAGTTTTTTTTAATTTTATATAATTTATTATTTTTAATATTAAATATTATTAATTTTGTTGACTTTGTAATTAATTCAAAAATTATAAAAATAATTTTTTGATTTTTTAATTAATTAAAAAAAATAGTGAAATATATTTCTATGTGAAAAAATAATAAGTAAAAAATATATATTTTTTCATTTGAAAAACGCACACGAAAAAGTCACATAATAGAAAAGAAGGGGCATAAAACATCCATTCTTTTCATATTTGTTTACGTGACTTTCCCGTAACCAAACATATTCGGGTCCTGAATTCCATTTCACTTTCAGGTTTTTTGTACGATACCAAACGGGCCCAATAGATATGATAATTATAATAAGACACGTTTGATTTTGTTCTTATTTTAATATTTTTAAAATAAATATTTTTAAAATAAATTTTGATAATAAAAAATTAAAAAAATTATTTAAATTATTATTTTAAAAATATTTATTTTTTATTTTTTTATTCTGTACAACAAAAATTATAAAATATTTAAAAAATATTTTAATTTTTTGTTTTTAAAAATAAAATTCTATTTTTTTATTTTATAAAATATTTTATTAAAAATATATTATCAAACAAATTTTTTTATTGTTTTATTTTTTATTTTTAAAAATAAAAAACTGTTTGGAAAACATGAAATTAAACAGTCTTATTATTTTTTTGTTCTACGATGGACCCACCACTAGTCCCTATAAATATTAAGCAAGAAGGCTTCGGTCACCTCCGCGTATTCCTCCAACCCAAGAAATAGAATGGCACTCTCGGAAGAGCTAGAAGCTCTCACCAGAGCTTTCTCAGGTCCCTTTTTCACCACTCCCTTCAAATTTTACCAATCAAATGATTTTTTTAAAATCATGAATAGTAAATTACTTTTATTATTTCCCATGCTGACTCTGCGTGTCATTTTGATGTTTGAGAACATATATTGGGAATAAGTGGTATGGGATTTCTCGATTGTTTTCGTGGGAAAATGTTACGATCCCAATTGATCTGGGATTTATAAGGTTTCAGGGTCTGCAATCTCAATAGTCAGCTTTTGGGTATAGCTATCCAAAAGGTTGATTTTATTTTTATTATTAAAAAATTCTCGATGCTTATTATCTAGCATCAGAGTATAGAAATTGATTCTTGTTTTGTTGATGAAAGGACATGGAGTTGATGAGAAATCATTTGTGTCAATATTGGGAAAATGGGAGCCGGAGAATAGAAAAGCTTTCAGGAAGGGAACGCCGCATCTCTTCATAGAGGATGAACGCCAATTTGAGAAGTGGGATGATCGCCGAGTTCGACTTCTAAAACACGAATTCATGCGTTTAAAGGTATATTTACATCGAGTAAAATCCTATTTTCCCTCTTTAACATGGAATGTTTATTAATTTAGCATTTCACAAATAAAATAATTACTAATCACATCTTTTTATCAAATTGATAAATACTCATATTTAAGAAATCATTATTGATAACGTAAGAGATCAAATTGACAAATTTAAATTTAAATTTGTATTTAAATTGACAAATTTAAATTTAGTCTCTCATACTTATATATGAGAGACTAAATTGAAGAAATAATTTTATAAGAGATTAAAATGAGAAATATCTTATTTATGAAAATTAAATTTAAAAAATAATTATATAAAGGACTAAATTAATAAATACATCATCTGTGAGAGACTAAAATAAAATTTTATTCTATTCATGTTACTCCACACAAATTATTCTAAAAGTTTATGACTCATTATACATGATTCTTTCCATCAAATTATATATTTACTTTATTTTAAGGAATCAACTCAATATATACATGTGACGGGTCACAAATTTTGAATGATTAATTAGTTAAAAAAATAAATTAAAGGCTAATTTACATCTATTTTTTCAAGTTCTGGTTACTCTTTCAGTTTTTAATTTTCATTTTCAAACAAATTTTCTTTACTTGTATATGTTGAATGAAAAAGTGTTTTCTCATTATGCAGCAAAAACTGTGGTATTATTATATGGGAGAGGTTGTGAAAGTAGATATTGCATGATATTTTTAGATTAAAATAAAGTTTAGAGAAACCACTATGTTTGGGCTTGTGGTAAAGGGTGAGAATAGTTAACAAAATGTCTTAAGCTACTAGGAAATCTTAATTTCAAATCTCTGCGTTGTCTTGTTATTAAAAACAAAGGAAAAAAAGCGTAACCTTCTTCAGGTGAACAACTAAACTTTAAATACTATCATTTGTCAGTTCCAAGAATTATGAAGAAAGAAAAGGTTGTGCAAGAATCATCAATCATCAATATCAATATCAATATCAATATATATATAACTTGTAGGGAGCTTGTACTGTTCTGAAGTTATGAACAGTTTTGGCTAGTCTTGAGTTCCATGCCAATCTCTATTTTTTTGGTCTATGTACTTTTTTTTTTTTTTTTTATTTGTGAGACTCACTGGAATTTTAAAAACTACTTGTATAGATGCATAGATAACTCACTAGTTCTTACTCAAAAGGAAATAAATCTCCCAAGTCCAATATAGAAGTTATTACCACCAAGTCTCCAGCATTGATTTTGTCCAATTTAAAAGAGTTTGAACTTAAACTCCGAAAAAATTCCATCCAAAATGATACCCAAAAGCTGAATCACTAAGCGAGATTCCCATTAAGCATTGTAAAAAGGAGATGATATTAATATGATTTGTGGTAATCAGAATGCAGTGGTGCTATGGGCAATGCATCCATGGGAAAGAGATGCCCGTTTGGCAAAGGAGGCGTTGAAGAAGGGTCCAGAAGCATATGGATTGCTGGTTGAGATTGCATGTACCAGATCCTCGCAAGAGCTATTGGGAGCTAGGAGGGCCTACCATTCTCTCTATGACCATTCCCTTGAGGAAGACATTGTCTCTCTCATCCATGGTGTAGAGCGCAAGGTGAGTGTCACTATCCTATGGGCTTCACTATCCATAATAACTGATGTTCGCATTGGTTGATGCTCGAGATATTCTTGTGTAGATCCAATTTACAAGAAATATGTAGACCAAACAACTCATAGTGAGTATACTTTTAGTGAGATTCACTTCTAACATATTTACATGTTTCGTTGTGATTGACTTGATTTACTAATTTTTTAGAGTCTATTTAAGAATTTTTCATCAACGGTTCTTTTACCTTATTGGGCTATAGAGATTTTTTGGCAAATCCAGTTTAAACGAAAGATTGATAGATCAAATTAATTACAAATTGATAAGTAAGCATATCAAGCAAAGTTCTCAATAAACCCATTTCAGATATATTTATTTGTTTATTGGTCAGTAGCTTTGTCTACCTATATTTTGTAAACTCATTCTTCCCAAGAATTATCCATTGGACCATCACCTATTAATGACGGATGCTTTTATTGGTCCTTCACTTTATATGGCAAGAGAGAAATTTAAGTAAAACTAGTCTACAGAAGATAAGTATAATAAATCAATTATGAATAAACATGTATATATGATTGGCATACTTTTTAGTGAGATCAATCTTTGATACATTTACATGTCTGTTCTTGATTGGCTTAATCTTATAAAAATTTTTCTGCGTTATCACCCGTTATAATAGAAATTCCCTAACTTTGCTGCTGTTACTGTTGGGAACAGCTCTTGGTTGCCCTTGTGAGTGCCTATAGATATGAAGGATCAAAGGTTAAAGATGACACTGCAAAATCAGAGGCGAAAACACTTTCCATTGCCATTAAGAATGATCATGACAAGCCAATTATAGAGGATGATGAAGTAATAAGGATAGTAGCAACAAGAAGCAAGCCTCATCTCCAGGCAGTTCTCAAGCACTATAAAGAAATATGTGGCAAAAACCTTGACGAGGTATTAGACGCTACTAATGCACTATAAACCAATTATATATGCTATAATCCTCATGTTGTATAGTGCTAAACTTTAACCAATTTTAGATTCTGTTTGTTTTTTTCTTCAAAGTTTCAGTTATGAAGTTCTATTTCTGACCAATGGCTCTCTACCTTTGCCTAGGATCTTGATGACTCAAGGTTAAAAGAGACTGTGCAATGCCTTTGTTCCCCTCTAACATACTTTAGTAAGGTAATGTTAAATTACAAATTTCAATTCAACCTCCAAACTGCTCTTCTTTTAATCATATAATTTTTGTTAGACCTCTCTTGTATTTAGCATTAAATACGGAAATTTCTCTTATATTTTCAAAACATGCTAATAGTTAAATGTCAACAAAACCATTTAAGTATCAATTAATAAGAAGTATAATTTAAAGAATATTCCTAACAAAGAATATTCCTAACAAAGTTAAGGTTATGAGCTAAGGCATATAAGGGTGTTCATGACCCAGCTTGGCACATTGGGCTGAGTTGAGCTGGGGCCCCAAAATATGTGAGACCAGGTCGGGTGGGTCATATTGGCTAATATGACCTAATCTAGTACTTTTAATTTTTTTGCAAAATATTTAATTGAGATTTATATAAAAACTTTAGTTTTTTTAAAAGTAAAATATAATTTTACAGGAATTTATCTAAAAGTTTGTTTTAAGGGTCATTTTATAATTTTTAATTAAAAAAAAAAGAGAAAAAGCCTCGTTACCTAGGCCTAGAATTCTAAGCCCATTGCAAAAATGAGTCAGGCACCGAATTAGGTAACGCTCAACTTGGCCTGGTATTTATGCAACCCTAAAAGCATATGTTTCTAAAATAGAGAAGTTTCTGTATATAATGATAAATTCAAGGCAGGTAAAAAAATGTACTCTTTCTATTAATATGTTCTATAAATTTTTTGTTTTGTCATTTAGGTTTTAGATGCAGCATTGAGAATTGATGTGGATAAGAATACCAAGAAAGCACTTACTCGTGTGATTGTTACTCGAGCTGACACAGATATGAAGGAGATCATGGATGAATACCAAAGCCTATATGGAGTTTCTTTATCCCAAAAAATTGAAAAAACAGCTAATGGGAACTTCAAGGATTTTTTGCTAACCTTGATTGCGAGAGGAGGGTAATTGTAGAAATTGAAAAGTAAACAAAATTTCGGAGTCTATTTGAAATATCAAATATGAATTTTAATTTGTTTCCCTTTAATGTCTCCCCAAAAGCCTTTGAATTGTTCGTCAGCTCTTTCAAGATTTGGATCCTCTTATATGACAAGATGGTTATGTGAAAAATATAAGAATTTGGATCTTCTACTGCTCGAGCAACATGCCTTGCTGCTCTTCAAGAGCAACACTCATGAAAAGAAAAAAGGTGGCTCTTGAAGAGCAAACAATCCAGATGCGAATGGTTTGCTCATGAAAAGCAGATGGTCCGGATGTTGCTCTTGAAAAGCAAGAGAATCCATCAAGATAGATAGACAAAAGAGAATTAAACACAAAAAGACAAAAATATGTCAACATCCAAATCCTTTCTTAAGTTGCTTGATCTTGCTCACCCTGGACTTGAAAATTTTATAATTATGCCCCTGTTCTTTTAAATTTTGTAATTGGGTCGTTGCTATGCCAAATCATCATAGATCAATTAATAAGGTAATGGCTTGACAGGTTCAAGATCGCATTTCTAACTTACTAGCCAAGATTTTGAAGTTATACCTGTATATTGAAAACTGTAAATAGGGTAGTTAGTTACAAACTCATGATTGAGTTAGATATTTTTATTTAATATAAAAATCTAAAGTGACTAATTTGAAGATTAAAGTAAAATTAAAAGGACTAACAGGATAACTAAACCTTGTTATATTCAGCTAATGAACTAGCATAGCTTCGATATTCAACTCATTGTGATGCATACTTTCGTCACCATCATGTGGCAACTGTGCATGCTTTATATTTGTTCATTTTTATCAGCGTGAAATGGAGCGGTTACTTGCTAGGATGCTAATTTAGTAATAAGGTAAGTTTGTTTTATTTCATTGCCACAATCTTAATATTAAAGCAGGATCAAGAAAATTAAGATGCACAAAACAAAATTTAATTAATTAGGAGTAAATAACACGGTCCTTTTTTGAATTTTATTAAAATTACATAAATTTTTTTACAAAAACACATATACAAGTCTCCCAAAAATTAAATGTTATCCTATATTTTATACCTTTCATTTAAATTCTTTTTTAATTTTAAATGACGGGTATTTTAATACAAAAATTAAAATTAAAATATAAAATAATTTTTGTTTCAAAAAAAAATATTTATAAATTTAAAATAATTTAAAAGGGATCTATATAATTTATTTATCAATTAATTATTTGTTTGAAGCTAATCCAAATAATTGGGTGAGTGAAGAGTGGACTTAGATAAACAAATTTTACCTTATACACAAATAATAATAATAATAATAATAGTTGGCAAAATTCCAAAAAAGTTTCACTGCTATTATCAACCTCTTTGGCTTTACAAATAAACTAACGTCTCGTTTGGTATCTGAGTAGGGAATCATACAGCAAACTTTGTTTGGTACAAAAAATCCATGGCAGCTAGAAACCTTGGCAGAAAGGCGCCTTCCTTCCCTCTTGTACACAAAAGTCAGTGTTTGGAGCTAAAAATGTGGAAATGTCGTTTTTGTCCCTGGGTAACGCAGGAACAATCAGAAACCATATCAGAGGACGACAAAAATCGTGGATCACATCATCGTATCTTTTGGGGCGAATCCTTAACTTAAATGACTGAAACTCCAGCCCTTTGCTTCAGGCTGAATATGGCAGCAGATCACGAAGGAAAGGAAGAAATAGAGCTTCACACATGGGGGCTCAATTAGATAGAACAAGGTGGGGGAAAATGAAGGCAACAACTTCAAGTGAAAGAGAAGAAATATGATAACCCAAAACGCAGCAACAGTGGAGGACTTTCACATATGAAGAGGAAAGAGGAAAAAGGAGAGAGGGGGAGGAAGCGTAGGGGATGAAGGAACCCACAGAATTGTGGTTTCCTTTTTTTTTGGGTTGGGCCTGAGTATAGAACTGTAGGCTCGGTTACTTTTATCTCCTAACAAAACAGAAACGAAAATTTTTTTTTATTAAAGGTATTTTAATTTTTTGTTATAATTAGTATTTTAGTTCCGTAATTTTATTTAACATTTTAAATTGATTCTTTAATTTTTAAATATTTTAAATTAGTCCTTTAACTTTATTTAATATTTTAAATTAGTTTCTTAATTTTTAAAATTTTATTTTATTTAATATTTCTTTTAATTTTAAAAGTTAAGAGATTAATTTAAAACATTTTAAATAATATTTTAATTTAAAATATTTATTTTAATATGAAATAATTAAAACAAATAATTTAAAAATATATAAATTTTTTTTACAAATAAAATTATTGAAAAGGTTATGTACAAGCACTTTCTTAATTTAATCACTTGAAAAAAAACACTTATTATAAAATTTTGAAAACTAAAAAACACTTTGAAAAATAATATTTATTTTAATATGAAATATTTATAAAAATAGTATTAGCAATAGATTTTCATAATAAAATAAATATTATTTTTAAAATATTTTATTTTAGTAAACTTTTTAAATATTTTTTATTTTTTAAAATTTTATAATAAGTGTTTTTTTATTCAAGTGATTAAATTGAGAGTTTTCTTTGTAATAAGTGATTTTTTAAGAGATTATTTTGAAACACTTTAAAGTTAAGGGACCAATTTAAAATGTTAAATAAAATTAAAAGATCATTTTAAAACACTTCATAGTTAAGGGACGAATGTGAAATATTAAATAAAATTAAGGGATTAAAATATTAATTTAACCTTATTTTTATATTAGTTTTATAGTATCAAATAAATAACTAAATAAATAAATATTTTTTATTTTATATCATATCAAATATAAATAATTTTATTATTGTTATTTAGTATTGTTTTTATTTTTATCTAAGAAAACTTTGTATATCAAACATGCTCTATAATGTATTTAAGGTTTATTTCATTTACCACAAAATAAATATAATATATTTATATAATTTATGTAATATCTATTATATCCTTATACTTATTATTTTATTCATCAAATCAATATTTAACTATTAAATTATTTTTTAAAATAAAAATATAAAAATTATTTTTTATCATATCTACTATTTTTTATATATTTTTTTTTACATCATTTAAATAAATGGACCTTATAAATTTAATTAGAAAGTAGTGACATTTATATTAACAAAAAGGATTTGAATTCCATTGCTTATTAGACATCTATTAATACAATGCGTTCTTTTGTAAAGTTTAAATAAGGTATGTGTCAATTAAATTTTGTTGTATAAAATAAATAAATAAATAGCACCAATTTATGGCAATTAACAATTTTTTTAGGACTAATTAAATTATTACTTTTTATATTCGTAGAAAAGTGTTCTTCTGATTTAAAAAAATAATATCATGTTATGGGAGGTTGGATTGTCAGAATTCACGATCCAGTCATCCAGTTGTCTCAAAAATTAAATGATTGTTTGAAAATTTATTTAAAAAACAATATTTTATATTTATACACAAATTTCAAAATACGATAAGTGCTGGATCTCTCCAATTGTGCTTTTGTACTGACGTGATTCTCCAAATATAAATTTATGCTTAGTATGTGGTTACATAATACCAAATCATGGTGCCTACTTCGCTTTCAAAATTAAAGAACAAATATTCGGGGTTCGGTTATCCGTTTGCAATAAATTCAAAAAAAAAGAGATGCCAATAGTATAAAAAATATTACCTTCAAATGTAATATTTTTCTGATTCAAATTATTCTTTTTTTTTTTTGGAAATTCAGTGGCACATCCACCTAAAATCAAAACTTTCTGTTTTTTTAAAATTATTTTATCTATTTCTACAAAATATGCAGTGTTTGAAAATATAATAATAACTCATCATTTAGAAAAAAATTATATTAAGGGATATTATTTTTTACACTGTTGCATTTAAATTTTTTTTATTTATATATAACTCAAAATTTGAAATATTGTGAGCTTTATGGAAAAACTTGTTTAGAATGGTTAACCAAACAAGGAGTACCTAAGTTAGCCGCACATTTGGTATGGGTGATTGTTGAGTAGTTGAACTTACCATTGAAATATCTCAAAATGAATGACATGTTCTTAATTCAAAAAATAACGCCTGTTTGGTAGAATTAAGAAAATGGAAAAGCAAAGAGATTTCATTAACTAATTGTTTGGTAAGTATAAAGTTTAATGGAAAGAGAAAATTGTCTTCTTTACCATTTTCTTGCTCTGTAAAAAGTTAGAGGAGAAAAAGTTTGAAGCTAAATTCATTTTGCCCATTTTGCCACTTTAGTAGTACATCAGCTTTAATATTTTACCGTTTTCTATTTGTTAATTAGTTATTTAATTGCTAGTTTAAAACGTATATTTTATTTTGCTACTAAGAATGATGTACAATCAGGAAAAACTATTTTAACTGTATTAGACATATAAATGTTTTAGTTTTTTGACATTTTTAATTAAAAAAAAAGTTAAATTTATAATTCAAAATTTGAAATGTCTTTTGTTTCTCTGTCCAATGTAAAGCCAAAATAATTTTAAGAAAATATTATTTCTTTTCTTTTTCTTATCAAGGGCATTTTATGAATTGTATATAATATTTAATATTTAATATAAATATAGTATTAATATTGGATTTAAAATAAGATGTAAGAGCACTTGTTTACACATACACAAAAATAATAATAATAAATAATTAAATTATATAATATAAAAGTTAAAATAATTTATCTATTTTCTTCATTTAGAAAAAAAATCATTAAACGAATCTTGTCATTTTTTTTATCTTTTTATTCTTATATATATATTTTTTATTTAAAGACATTTTAATCATTTGACATTACTTACTTTATATTTTACTAAACACTATATTAAAAGATATTCTCTTTTCTATTTTACAAATATCAAATATAATTGATTGAATTACATTTATGTGATTTGATTCGGCTTCTCATTTTATGTGATTTTTGTAAGATGTTATTGCAAAGATGGAACTGACTGTCCTTGTCCCTTTCCCTAGAATAAAAAGACTAACCTACCTAAACTGAGATGCAGCAGAGCTAAACATGTGTCATTGATCTGTTTCTGTTCATCTATTTTGGCCTTTAAGTATTAAAATATCTTACTTTTAAGTAATATTTTAAAAATCAAACTAATTATTAAATTAAAACAGACTAATTCAAAGTTTAAAAATTAAATTAATTTTTTTAATATATTAAATATAATTCTTTATAAAAATTTAAATTAATAATATATTTATATAAAAATATTATTATTGGTATGATATATTATATATTTTAATTTAAATGCATAATATATATATATATATATATCTCTATGTATAATAGTTTGCACTATTATAGCACTCATGCAAACCAAGATTTTTTTTTTTTAATGTATTATGTCATTTTCTTTGTTACGTGACAAGACGTAGTAGAATCCTTGGACTATGAAATCATGGCCAGCAGGCGCAAGGGCACCTTTAACAATTAGCATACTCTTTAGTTTAAAACCCTTTACACTAAACATCATCGAATCTAACTCGATTAAGTTTGACCACTTTATTAACATACTAATTTCATTTGTTTTTTATTTTTTTTAAATTATTAATGTACATTATATCTTTATAATTAATAAAAAAATTTATTAAAATTAAATTTAAATAAAATTCTTTACATATTTATGAGTATAATTGTTTAAAAAAATTCAATTATATAATATTTAACCATATAAAATTATTATTTATCATATTTTTATTAAAAATTTAAAATAATTATTTAAAAATTGTACCTAAATTTTATCCTTCTAACCCTCCTAAAATCTTTCTTTCTGTATATATTTAAACTCTCTCAATTTATAGGATTTTTGAAAAAAAAATCAAACAAATAATAAAAATAATCATTTCACCATGCATTTCCTTTCTTTCCTTTCTCATGCTTTGAAAAAAAAATATTGAAGACTCAATTTTGAACGGATCCATGAACCATCCATCCATTATTTTACGACAACCAAAACGACAACCAAACCGAGCACATCAGAAACTAGAAAGATCACAGAACTTGAACGTTGTCAAACAAGAAAGATAAAAAGGGCAAGACTAAGGAAACCAAGACTCAACAATGGAACCCCACACAGTTCACGCCACCAGATACCAATAAAACTCAGACCCATCATCAGAAAATGCCCCTCAAAACAACTCTAAAGTCTAATCTTCCCTCCCCAAGAGAGTGAGGAGGAAGTTCTTGTAGTCTCCTGAGGTCTCCTTGGCCACAGCATGTTCAAGACGAACACTGTTCCTCTTGTAATACAGCTCTTTGATTTCCTTTAGGTCCTTTTCTGCCCTGCTCACGATTACACGGGTGAGTGCATCGTCGTCAGTTCCTACCCTCTTTATTGCATTGCGCACCACCTGTTTGATGAAATGACTCCAAGAGTGAATCTTTGTTTCTTAGATCAAAAACATGATTCATGCTTGTTAAGCACTAAGACTTAAAATAAACGGAATCATATCGACCCTCATATCAGATAGGATGAAACACTTAATATCGTATGTGAACACTACATATTTTATTGTGTCTTATATTTGCATTTGTGTCAGTCTGTGTGTTTCTTATGAACGTTTGGTACATTGTTATCTCATATTTCTTGGAATTTTGAAAGCCATGATATTTAAAATGTTCATATCTGATATGATAATTGAAATTTGTAATAGAAAGAATACCAATTCTTTAGATTGATATGAATCGGTCTTGCAAAAAGAAAGCATGAAACCTAACCTTTTCATAGTACTTGGAGTGGTCATTGACGCAGCGAATGGCTGCGTACAAAGCCTTATGGAACTCATCAGATGCCTCATCCAGCAATTTCTGCACAGATAAGAACGAAAAAGGTTAAGTTCTTTTTTTTTTTTAAAGTCACATAATGGGATTTTTTGGGTGATATATTTGGAGACAAATTAAGGATGTGATTTTGGTAGAATAGGGCAATGGAAATGCTAGGAGCCTCTTCTGTTGGTACCTTAGTGATGGAAGTGCCATGGGCCTCTCTGTAGCGATTGAAAGTTGCAACAAGTTGGGTCTTGCTCCTTGTGGTCAAGATCCTTATGGCTTCTTCTTGGCTCCCTTTCTTCTCTTTGATAGCCTCATGAAGAATCTCAGCTTCAGATTGTGCCAATCTTGCATTAATCTCATCTCCAACATACCTAAATGAGGTCACCAATCCCACCAAAAGCTGGCCCCCCAAACATCCCCACAAAGACTCAGACCATTAGCATACCTAATCCACCTTTCACTCCTTTCTTTGATAAAACCACTAAAGCTAATAAGTTGGCCTTTTACGTCATTAGATTTACTTTAAGATTCTAATTTTGTTAATAAAGAAAATTAAAGTGAAAATTTCAAAGTAAATTCAATTATTTAACAATGAAAAGCTCAACCATATTAATAAATTGGGTGTTGCTAAGAAAACTTCAACTCTTGAGAAGGTGAGCTTTACTACGATAAAAAGTAAAAACCCAATAGTAGAAAGTTTTACCTCTCAAGAGGTCTAGATTTTTGTAGTAACACCCCACTAAATTTGACAAATTTTTCATTTCTATATTACCATGTTTAACATTATAGAGTAATCGTTTCTGATATGATCATGCTATTTAGCATTTATACTCAAGCTTAGGTAAATGGATTGAGATAGAAAATTGAAGGTGATGAACGTGCCTGGCGGAGATGGCCTGTTGTATGAGCAGCTACATCTTCTTCCAAGGAGTGCTTGTAGCGGTTGAGGTAGGCACGCCTCACTGCAAGCAGTTCTTCAGGGGAGAGCACCGTGGCAATCTCCACAATCACTTGGTAGTCTCTCCCATTCTTGATGGCCACATGGGCCAACACAGCGTCACGATCTGCAGGTTCCAATATCCACCGATACACGGCCCTCTGTTTTGTACACAAGATTTTGTCAAGAAAACTGCAGATAAGTGAATGCCTAGGAATTTATTTGAACTCTTGACCCCTTAGTCACAGAGACTGTAATATATGTCAAGAACTATTTCAATTCAAAAGTTTAAACTATTAAGTAAAAAACTTATAAACTTTTATTATAATCTCTGACAACATGTTGATCGTAAACAAAATAATCAGTGTGACCTCAAAGTCGCCAGAGATCTCTTTCTCAAGGCGTTTGACAAGATCCTCTTGGAAAAGTTCCTCATAAGCCTTTCTGATTTGCTGCCTCTGGTGAGTATTTCTATGACCCAGGATTGTTATTATGCTCTTCTCATCAGTCCCCCATCCTACAAAGTTGAAACACGCACAACTAATCAATCTCAGATTATGCAGGAAAACTAGTGATTGAATCTACATTAAAATGATCCATAGATAATATAGAAGCAATCCCATAAACCCAATCAAGATATAAACCAAAACTAGAATTATAATTTTTCAAGAAGAAATGGATTTTCATTAGAAATCAGAACCTTCAAAAGCCTTTCGGAGAGCCTCTGCATCTTCAAGGGGAGAATGGTTACTGGGAAAAATAAGGGTAGCCATGGTTGATTATTATCTTAGTTCCTAGGGGTGATGATGCTTTTGATGATGAAAATTCTCTTCAGAGCTCTTTTGTATATAATAGGGTCGGTATAGCCTGTGCTGGTGTTGTGTCTACTGTCTAGTGGTCCATCTTTTGGACCTTATGTCATCAAATAAAATTATATAATCTAAAAAATTTATGGCTATATAAATGTGTTTCTTTAATTGGTAAGTACCAAGGTCAATAATTTACTTACTTCGTCAGGCCTCGGAAATTTCGCGAGAGGCCAAAGTTTGGCGCTATATGTATATATACAAATTCTAACCCAATATAGGTTTATTGGGAGAATCATTGATGACATTGTATTTGTGATTTACTAATTCCAAAGTTTGGCCCTATATGTATTCAAATTCTGACTCAATATGGGCATGTTTTTTATTTTTATTTTTATTTTTTGGTCGAACAATATAGGCATGCTTTTTAAATGAATTACCGATTCAAAATTTGCAAATTATGAGTCAGTCACGGAGACTGAATTATTGATTTTTTTTAAAGAAAGATTAGTTGAGTTTTACAATGATAGCAAGATGTATGACTGGAATGAGTGGAACAGCTAGCTACCCCATCTTACTAATGCATTAGCTTTTTCCAAAGCTGTAATCACACTTGAGTGAGTTGTAATTTATGAGGATAATAATAGGAAAATTATAATTAATTGTGTGCAATCTCTTTTATTTTTATTTTTTTCCTTTCCTTAGTTGTTTCGCACATTGGACATACTAACTAAATAAGAGGGGTAAATGTTGCATTGGTAAAAGGTTTAAAGTCTATTAATAAATATTAACCTGTCAAATAGAGTAACAATGGGAAAAATGAAGGAGAGGGATGAAATTTGGTAAAGTGTCTGTAATGCCACATTTATTATCAATTTTTCATTCATTGCATCTCGTTCGTCCATCACATAGAACAAGGAAAAAAAAATAGGCGGACTTTCAAAATTTGGCAATGAGGTAAGTCAGGCATTTGAGCGGACCCAATTCCTTTTACTTTTGGTCTTGTCAAGTGGGTGTCACCTACTTGGGTGGGTCTTTTATATATATATATATATATATATATCCTCTCCTAGAAGATTTTATCTATCATGAAAGAAGATTTTATTTCATTGTTGAACTAATAATTTTTATTCTTTTCACTTTCTCATTCTCTTTTTGCTTAATTTCTTAAACAAGATAATTTCATTTTCATTCTTGGTCTTCTGTTGTTGCAGAAAATAGAGGTTCGAAATTGTGAGCAGCAAGAATTTCTTTTCTCTAAGGCAAGATTTGTGATCATACCAATTGTGTGCTACTTTATTGCTGGCCGTATTTATGGCTTTTCCCTTTTTGCTTCGAGGTTGGTGAACTAGTTGTTCCATATAAAGCCAAACCCCCTCCTTATTTTCCGTAGGGATGTCTCAAAATCAAAATCCAAATCCAAATTCAAAAATTTAGTAGAAAACCTTTAAAGAAAATGGCATCTTCGTGTTCTAAGAACGGGTTTAGAATCAGGAAAACAAAAAACCTAATAAAAGACTAGAGTATATCACCACGAGGAATAAAGATTCTCTGTTGTTCATGTTGAATCACAATTTGAACCATCTAAATTTGGATTCTTCACTTTAAAAAGAAAAAAAAATCTTAGCCATCTATTTTTTTTAATTCTGAAGAAAATAAAATATAAGATAAAGACAATATTTCAACTTCTATCAAACAAATTTCTAATTCTTTGATGGAAGTTAAAAAATTATCTTCATCCTCCATGTTTTTTCCTCTAAAATTAAAAAAAAATGAATGATTGAAATTTAAAAAAAAATGAAAATCCAGATTTAAACAGTCCAAATTGTTACTCAGCCCCAAGAATCCTTGTTCCACCACAAGCGCTATTTTAGCTATAAAAAACTGAGGTCTTGGCATGAAAACTCAGGCCCTCTATACCTACAGAGTCGCAGAAACTCCGATTTCACATTAAAAATTATTTCAACCCAATGACTTACGTTGATGAATAATCCTCAACCTTATAAACAGCTTATAAGAATACAGCATTTATAAAATGTGGTTGATGATAAGATATCTAATAATGATTAATTAGACCTTTGAAAAGTATATAAAACTAAAAATTGAAAAACAATACCTTCGAAGGACTTGTGGAGAGCCTCAGCATCCTCAACGGGAGAGATCTGGTTTGGAAAAACTAGAGTAGCCATTGCAGTGACTGGAGCTCTTTCTTTCTGTCTATGCAAGGCAGAAGAAGGTGAAGATTAAGGGCCTTTGGAAAGTCACAATTTATAGGCAAATGGGGTGCTTGGGAATTAACGCCTTCTCATAATTATATCGTGTATGAACATGCGTTACTTTTCTTAAGCATCCTTTTTCATTAAGCGAAGCATTAAAAATATATATTTTAAAGAAATTGAGAAAATAAACAATGGAAAAAGATAAAAGTTGGTTTCAGAGTTTCAGTTTCGGCTTTCTTCGCTGGAAAGACAATGTGTGAAAACACGGTTCATGAGGCGTTTATTTTGGCCTCTTCTGTTTGCATGGGAGGCAAATGGCAGCAGAATCTCTGGCATCTTTCTTGTTTCCATGTACATAATTATTATAGATCTGTTTTTGTGCAACATAATTATAGTCTTGTTTGGTATAAGTGAATTTAATTTGTTTTTATGTGGTTAAAAACTTACTTATGAATACTTTTACAACTTTGGTACAAAGTAGGAGGGAGGAGAGGAAAGAAAGAGATAGATGGAATTGTGCAAAAATATGTTTAATACTAATGAAAAAGAATCTCGGATGAATTTTTTCTTTTGTTTTGAGAGGCAATACTGTTGTTTATGGAAAGAGAAGACAAAATATTATTTTATCTTAAATGATAATAATATTTTATTTTTATTTAAAAATATTTATATTTGATGACCTTAAATTTTAAAATTATTTTGAATAATTCAAAGATCTCAAAATTTAAAATTATTCTGAAAAATTCAAATTTTTTTCTAAAGTCTTGAATTATAATTTTTTTGTATAGTTAAAATTTTTTACTTTTGAATACTTCAAAATAATTTCAAATTTTAAAATTCTTTAGTATAAACATTTTTAATTTGAAGTCCTTAATTGAATTTTTTTTTCTTTTTGTTGTATATTTAATAATAAAAATTAGTTTTAATTTTTTTTTTTTTGGCTCCAAAGATGTTTTGGTCATTTATTCACTCTTCATTACCATTCATACACTATTTTCACTTTATCAAATATCAAAATAAAAAACTATTTTTATTTCTTTTTTTTTGTCTTATCAAATATAATTTTAAATTATAAGATTCTAATCCATTTTTTATTCCTATTTTCTTTTTCTTTTCTTTAAAAATCTTTATACTTCCTATTCAAGGGTATCCTTCTTCTTTAAAAATCCAAACATAATCCTAGTCATAAGAGAGAGTATTCTTAACCAGTTTCTATCTCAATTACCACTAAATACCTATTCAAGGGCACATTACTTTTTGAGAGGTTAAGGGGTTTTACCTTTTTCAGCCAAAAAAAAAATTATCTTTAAATTTTTATTTTTGCATAAAAAGCGCTTGTTATTTTACTTGACAACGGATATTTTTTCTTACAAAAATGAGAATCCAATGATAAAAACTAACAAGAGGTTAAACTTTTCATAACAACACTCTATAATTAATAGCCTTCGGTTTCTTTGGTTTAACCTTTTCTCTCTTCCACTCTTTTCTGCAAGTAAATAAATTATTGAGAATTTATTTTATTGAATTACTTGCAATCTCAATTTCTAACCAGTCGAACTTAATGTTAAAGGTTCATTCCTATTCCTATCCACTACTCATATGTTGTTTTGATTTGCCCAAATAATAATAATAATAATAATAATTCGAATCTTAATTATAAAATTGCAGTAAAAATATTATTCTCCATCAATTATTTCTTTAATAATTTATTTAGAGGTTTGTAAGAAAAAATTGTACTTGTTGGTGGATTTCTTTAAAAGGATATCGACTCAATAGTCAATGTGACTATGTCATCAAATTAAACTCAAAAAATTAACTTTTGATTCTTTTTTTATAATAAATTTTGTAAAACAGACCATCGTAGAATGTCTCCTCAATTATTAGGTGAATGGGAAGAGAAAAACCATTGTGTGTATGTTGTTTTGAAAAATTCGACTTCAAAAGTAGGGAATTTATAAGTCACATGGATCACTTGCATAAGGAATGTTTCTATTTTTGCATAGGATCATTGAACCATAGCACATTCTGAGCACTTTTTAAACAAAAGAAAGCAGACCTTACAGCAAAATTTTCCATAGGGTTAATAACTCTTGAGCTTGTTGGTCACGTGGCTTAAGATTTGATTTAACTGACCATGATATTAAATTATTAATCAAACACTTCACATAAGAAACTAAGAAGGTGGTTCAAGTAGATCACATATGCAAACATAGAGAAGGCATCGCTCTATAAAACGAACTCTACTAGAGAAAACAACTCAAGTTACATCACCAAACATCAATATTAGTTAGGTTGCGTTTGGTGTCAGAACATTTTACATTTTTGAATACTTAAAAATATATTTATAGAATAGTAAATTAACAACATAGTCTTCAAATTTATAGTCTTGCTTAGTTTTACTCCTCAAATGTTTTGAGCACACGAATTAGTTCTGAAAAATATTTACCTTGTTTCTGTCATATATCAACCATTAATATGTTGATTAGGTCAACTAACCAAGCTTGAAACAAATGACCAAAAGAACTTTCTTTTGGGAACTAAATGTACAAAAATAAAATTGAGTGAACTAACAATTTAGTCATTGAATTTACAGGCACATTTTTCTTTAGTCGCTGAATTATTAGTATTGCATGAATTATTCCCATAAAATCTAACTCTCTTGTGAATTAGTTTTCCATCATAAAGGTTTATCCAAATTTTGCTGACAGTGTCATTTCCCAGGGGAATGAATTTTGCTTAGACAACTTATAACTTCAAATTAAGGCAGGGGAATGGTAAATATGTCTTAGATTTGTTTGATTTTGGTTTGTTTAAATATGAGAAAAGGAATCTAGAGGTCCGTATAATTTTTGTAAAACAGCAAGTTTCGCTTGTTCAGATCTTAACAGGCCATGTAAACTTCAATGGCCAATGGGATCAATTATCGAGAGCCAACATTTGAAAGGTAGCCATGGAACACTTGAAGGAAGAATAAACTTGCAGTAAGTTAATTATTTTTAGGGACTAATTGTACACTCTAAAAAATTTAGAGACTAAAAGTTAAATGAGCACAGATCTCCTGCAATAGAAGATCCATGCAATAACGTCTTGTAAGGTAGTTTTTGTCTTTTTCTAAAACTTTTTGGATTTAGGGATGAATATAAAGGTAAAAATTATAATTTTAAAGATAAAAATTTCAACTAGGAAAAAAAAATTACAATTTAAGAATTTTAACTATAGTTATTGCATGTTAATGCACATATCCCTATTACACAGATCCATAAAGTTAAATAGGTCTACAAATTGGTATACTAATTTATTAATTAGTTTACTCCCAAAAATTTTGATAATTAAAGCTAAGTGGGTCTACAAATTTAGTGATTAAATTAATAATTTACATGAGAAAGAAAATCAATATTCCTATGTCATTCAGGACACATAATATATAACATAAATTTTAAATCTTTCATACTTTTAATGTTCAAATGTCTTATAAATAAATCTTTAATTATTTAAAAATTTAAAATTTTCATATATCAAAGTTCAACTCAAGTCAGTATGAACAAGATATTTGGCCGTAGAAGAAGTTTCATTCTTCTTTGCCTAGAAGAGTGAGAAGGAACTTCTGGTAATCCCCTGAGGTTTCCTTGGCCACTTCATCCTCAAGTTTAACACTGTTTCTCTTGTAATACAAATCTTTGATGTCTTTCAAGTCCTTCTCAGCCCTTGTCACTATCACCCGAGTAAGATCATCCTCATCAGTTCCCATCCCCTTCACTGCTTTCCTCAACACCTATAAACAATGGAATATTTTCATGATCAAATCCTTGCAATGTATTTAATTTTAAATTAAAATGCATAGAACTCTTGAACTTTAACTTATGTATAGATAATACCCTAACCTTTAAAATTTGATAATAGACCCCTCAATCTTGGGATTATATATGCAAGCAACTCCCTTACTATTAAGTTGTAGAAAGGTATTGAGAATTCACCTTTTCATAATACTTCTTATGGTCATTGATGCAGCGAATGGTTGTGTGCAATGCCTTGAGTAATTCATCACTTGCTTCGTTTAGCAGTTTCTGTAATAAGAATTGAAAGAACAATGGTATGACTTATGACAAAAGGTATAAATTCTGTATTTGGAGACCAAACATTTAGGATGTGTTTGAATTAAAGAAAAATGATATAATATGTTTGAATTGGAAAAAGAAAAAAGAGGGGGAGAGAGAATCTATTATTTATACATTTATTTTTAATTTAGATTTAAATCAAAAATATTTTTCCTTTCATTTACCTTCTTCATTCTTTTCAGTTCTTTTTTTTTTTTTCTTGGAGCCAAGCATTGGACACCTAACAGAGGTGTTACCTTCAAAGGTGGGCTTCAAATCTTACATCAAACAATGTGTGTGTGTGTGAGTATTTAAGCATTCTTTTCAGTTCAAACATAATAATTGAGCAACCAAGAAGAATTTAATAGGAATTTTATTAATTTTTAGATCTTTATAAGTTTACTTAATTTTAAATTTAGTTCCTACAGTTTAAAAATTTGTAATTAGATCTTTGCAATTTAAAAAATTTTAATTTAATTTTTATCATTAAATCTCTTTTAGGATGCTATTAATTAAATTCTATTAATTTAGCCAACAATGTGCTACTTTACCTTCGAATATGTATGATTCAAACCAACTCTGAGTCATTTAAGTGGTATCACATGTTATAGATGTAAGTTTATTTCATTTTATTATTTAGTATTTATTTTTAACATGTTTGATTGTATAAATTATGTAATTTAAAGTATTAAAACAGTTAGCAATGTTTGCAAAATTTAATATCACATTAATTAAAATTTAACAATATACACTAAATTAATTTTTTAATTATAAGGACTAAATTAAAAAATAAAAAACTATAAAAATTAAATGAATGATTTAACCTAAAAATTTAGAGGAACTAGCAAATGGGGGGAAAAACAAAGTGATAAAGTCTGATCCATTTTGTACCTTAGTGATGGAAGTGCCATGGTCATCTCTGTATTTATTAAAAGTTGCAACAAGCTGTGTCTTGCTCCTCGTACAAAGGATCCTGATGGCTTCTTCCATGTCGCCTTTCTTGTTTTTGATAGCTTCATGAAGAGTCTCTGATTCTGCCTTTGCCAACTCGTGGTTAATTTCATTGCCATCATATCTGTATGAGCTCACCAACCCAACCAAAAGCTGCACAAAATCAACCACCATACTCACATTATTAATATACCTTGACAAAGACTTGGGCTACGTATGTATATTAGATATGAAAATAGAAAATAAAAATAAAAATAAAAGAGGAAATAACCCCCATACCTATGCCCAAAAAAAAAGATAAGAAGAAATAGATATTATTAAATAATTATTATAAGAATATAATAAGTATGGTATAAATTAAATAATCTTATTTGCCATGTCCTTTAAGATACCAAACGTGTCTTTAACATTTGATATGCAAAATAAAAAGAAAAAAATAATTTAGTAAATAAGAAAAAACATTTGTTTATTTAATTTGAATTTGAAAATGGATAGATATTATTAAATAATAATAATAAATAATTATTACAAAAAATATAATAAACATTACATATAACTAATAAAAGGAATGTTTTTACCTTGCACAAAACCAAACATCTCCTTGAGTGTTTTTCATTATATTTTTCTATAAAAAAATATAATGTAAAAAAACTATTTTTAATAGTACAATGCCATATAATTGGACATTTAAAATAGTTATTTCACATTTAACATGAATTTGATGGCAAATCTAAAAAATTTAACTCAAATTTTATCTTTCATTACTTTATTATTATTTTTTTCTAAAAGACTAGCTAATGAATTGTAGCTAAAATTAAGTTGGCTTATGCCTCTAGCTGTGAAAGTAGGTCTAAGCTTGATATGTGGGCCAATACATTTAAATTTAAACTTAACTAATAGTCTTATACAATTTTAAGGTCAAATTGGATGAACTTCGATTCTTTATAGTGAGAATTCAAGTGCATTGTCTCTACAATAAGTCAAATGTAGGAGGAGGGCCATAATTTAAAAAGAAAAAGGAAAAAAAAAAAGTCTTATAAAAATTTTAGAGGCACTGTTTGGATCCAAACTCAAATTGGATTTAGTGGAAGCCAACTCAACAACAAAATTAGTCTTTCCATTGAGTGTACTATAATTGCTACTCTAACTTTGCTGACTACGTTATCTTTGAAGGGAAATAGGTTTCTCTCAGTTAGATTATAACTTTAAATTAGGGTAGGAAAATAGCAAATATGTCTTAAATTTGTCTGATTTTGGTTTGTTTAGATATAGGGGAATGATTGTAGAGTCTATATACCCTTTGTAAAACAACAATTTGTATTTAATTGCTTCTTAACGGGGCATATAGACCTAAACATGCCAACTAGATCAATGAACAAGAAGAAGATTTGAATAGTAACTATGGTGTGGGACACTTGATGAAAGGATTAAATTGCAACAACCTGGATATTTTCAGATACCATCTCATGCACTTCAAAAAACTTGAGGACTAGAGCTAAGTAGGTCAATAAATTCATAAACTGATTTATTATCTTTCTTTACAAATAAAAATCAGAATTCAAGCCAAGTTTGGATTTTATCCATATAATTAGACTATTATCTAACCTATAATGATGAATTTAAGTTGAAGTAGATTTAAGCAATTAAGTTTGAACCTAAGCCTAAAACTCTAATATATTAGGCTTTAGTTTAAATCCGACTCAACCCAACCTAACTAGCAAACAAGTATAGTTGCAAGAACTATATATGGAAAAAGAACTTGAGTCTAACTTTCTCATGTAAAGAAACTCATCATGTGGGGAAGAGAACAACACAATGGATGTGAAGCACTCACAAATTGGTTTTATTAGACGTCACCCACTATATGTCACTCTCTCCTACTTCCTAAACATAAGAGAATTTAGGCTAAAAGAACATGCCTGGCGTAAGTGGCCGGAGGTTTGAGCAGCAATATCTTCTTCCAAGGAATGCTTGTAGTGGTGGTGGTAAGCACACCTCATAGCCAAGAGCTCTTCAGGTGAATCCACTGAAGCCAATTCCACAATCACTTGGTAATCTTTCGCCTTCTTAATAGCTACATTCGCTATAATTGCATTTCGATCTCCGGGTTCCAATATCCATCGATACACTGCTTTCTAGTTTGCACAAACCCCATTTTTGAAAATGTGATAGCATATGGATTATGCATGAGCAATTAATCAGTGCCACCAAAAAAAAAAAGGACAAAATCTATATACAATTTTTTATATTTTTATTAATAGGTTATATATATATTACTTGATTTTTTTAAAAAAATTGAAAGTATATGATTGATTTTCTTTAAATATTACTACATGTATTATATTTTTATCAAAAAATTTAATAACAAATGTATATGAAACTATCTAAGTTTTATATATTAAAAAAAAGCTTAAATACATGTTTTATTCCTTTGTTATTGCAAATGTTTCAATTTAGTCCCTCCAAAATGGTCAAATAGTTATAAACATATAGGTTTTTAAAATTTTGAAATATTTCAAAGTTAAAAAAAAAAAGATTAGAAGAGCCCGGTTTGAGCTGGCTGACTCCATCCAGTCACTGGGCCAGGCTGCAAGCATATTTTTTCAAGCCTGATTTAAACCGGGCCTTGTACGGCCCTAAAAAGTATATTTAAACCAATATATATATATATATATATATATATATATATATATATATATATATATATATAAAAGAAGACTAAGAAATAATTGGAAAAATCATTACCTCAAAGTCACCGGAGATCTCAGACTCAAGGCGTTTGATGAGATCCTCTTCGAATTTTTCCTCATAAACTTTTCTGATTTGCTGCCTTTGACTAGCGTTTCTGTGTCCCAGTAATATTATGATGACCTTCTCGTCCGTGCCCCATCCTACAAATGTACAAACTCAGAAATTAAGAAACTTTTTTTTTTGGCCGTCCAGAAATTAAAAAACATAAATATTGATACAGATATAATAAATATAATGTGCTCTTTTCAAAAAAAAGAAGTGTTCTTATGCGAATGTTGTATAGATATCAAACTTGATATAACTCTATTTTTCATATTTAATTACCCAGATAATAAAAATGTTATGTTTCCTTGTAAACTAAAATTAAATCACATATTTAAGAGATGCATCATATTTGAATTTTGATCCCTTGAATTCACCATTAAGTTGAGTTTGTTAATATAAAACAGAAAAAAAGAAGAAGAAGAAGAAGAAGGAGAAGAAGAAGAAGAAGAAGAAGAAGAGAGAGGTGAACCCTTTATACTTCAACAGGCTCATGTACCAATTTGAATTGTTTGTTGCTTCTCTCGGAACAATCTTGGCTTTCCAAATATTTTTAAACCAAATTCTGCTGTGTAGCATGAGGGTTGTGTAGTAGAAAATTTGTTTTTTCCTCAAATATTCTCTCTTCCTCTTTCTCTCTCTTTCATGGAATCCTTCCCATTAATGCAGAGGATCTAATGACATTATAGTTGATCGAATAATGTAAAAGATTCACAATATTAAGAAACAGAAATTAAACTAAATCTAGATGTTCATGAAACTGAAATTAATCAGACCTTGAACGGCTTTTCGTAGAACTTCTGCGTCTTCATGGGGAGAATGGCTGGTAGGAGCAATAAGGCTAGCCATGGTCGAAATATGATATCTTTTGATTTTTGTGCTGCTTATAAAGATGAGATTTCCTTTTTTTTTTTCTTCTGCCTGGGCTATATAGACTTAGTTATAAGAGGAAATTTTTTCTTGAAAAAATTACATTTCAAAACTTTAAGTTCAAATTAAAATTTAAAATTATTTTAAAAGTTTTTAAAACTAAAAATCTTAATTTAAAATTTTGAAGTATGATTTTTTTACACAGTTTAAATTTTTGATCTTGGGGTCTTCCAAAATAATATTAAAATTTGAGATCCTTTAATATAAAATTTTTAATTTAGAATGTAATTTTTCCTCTTTTTTTTCTCGTTTTTCTTTGATCACAAAGCCTTGACTTTTACCGGGTCCACTTGCTTTTCAAGAATAACGCCAATGAACATGATTTTACTTGGACATTAACTCACTAGAAAAATTAAAGAATCCAAGTCGTTAGATCTGGCCTAGAGTTTAAATAATTTACTAAAAATATTTAAATTTGCAGCGTTATAAGGTGTTACACGGAATTTTTTAAATTTTCAATTATTCAATATGATCTATTAGGAAAATAAAATTAAATAAATTCATTATATATATATATATATATGTATAATTTATTAAAAAAGTTATCATTTAATTTACTTAAGATTTAAACAATATATCTCATTATATTTAAATGATTGATGGTCATATAGATAAAATGGTTGTTTCTTTGAATTATTTAGTGGTATAAAATAAACTACTTTCAAGCATATAAAGCGTTGGCCAAAAAACAACAAAACCTAAGAATATTTTAATTTTATTGTCATTTTTAAAAAATGTGCCTTAAATTTAACTCAAAATATCAATTAATTTATGTTATATTATAACATATTTTATTTCATCACAAAATTAATAATTTATATAAAATAAAATTTTCACAAAAAAGAAATCATTTCATTAAAAAAGGAAAATTTTTATTAGAAAATATTTTTTGAGGAAAAAATTGTATGACATAACTAGTAGTTGTTGTTTTAGTAAAAGAATTTTTTCACAAAAAAAAAAGAATTATCTTTCTTTCATAATAAAGAAAAACTGTTGTCATAAAAAGGAAATTATTTTTGGAAGAATAAAAGTACACGTCGTGGCATAGCTAGTGATAATTAGTAATGTTATTAAAACCGGACCGGTCATTGAACCGGTGGAGGTACTGGTTCACGGTTCATTGATCGAACCGTGGTCGAACCGGTGATAATTAAATATATTATTTAAAAAAAATTTATGTATTAAAATTTTAATATAACAAATAAATATTAGTAAATTTTAAATATTTGATTACTAATTTAACATTTCTTAAGATATTACAAAAATTAATGTTTAGTTTAAAATAAAAATTATCTATGATTAAAAATTAAGAATATTTAATATTAAATTTTTAAAATTTCTAAATTATATTAAGATTCTACTTATTATTAAAAAATAAAATAATAAATAATAATTTTAGCTAAGTATCTTGATATTTGAGAGCAATATTATTAGAAAATTAAATATGATAAAAAGTAAATATAAAAAATAATTAATTATACACATTTTATTTCTCTTATATTCTCTTTTTTTTTTTTAAAAAATCATATTTCAACCCCTTCATTTTTTTTATTACTTTCTATTTTTAATTTGTTAAAATTATTTAAAATGAATTATTCTATTATATAGAAAAAATTAAAAAAAAAAAAGAAAATCAAAATATGCTTCAAACCGGTTTAACCGGTTTTTTGTCCGATTTTTTTATCGATTTTTTACCGATTTTCATCGATTTTTGACCGGTTTGACCGGTTTTTTGCTTGACCGATTTTCTAACTCAACCGAACCGGACCAGGGACCGGTTCCCGGTCGAACCGGCCGGTCCGGTCCGGTCCGATTTTCTAAACCTTGATAATTAGTTTAGAAATCGCTCAGATTTTGTATTTGTGATTTTTCTTTTTGGATATAAGATACAAGTCTTGTTAGATTTTATTTTTTACATATTATGTTTTTTATTCATTTATGGTATTTGATATTTCTATTTGAAGTTTTGTGCCATGGAATTAAAGTTTTGGGCAATGGATGACAAAACAATTGATTATACACAATTAAATTTGAAAATAAAAAATTAGTAATGCATGAGTGACACACAACAATTCACCACTAGAAATTAAAATTTTTCAATATTCATCCAAAATAATAATCACAGATTAGTGACGAATGTGATAGTCCCACTAAATTTTATTGATGAACAATTAAGTGATACATGAACTCATTACTGAATCTGATTTACTAATAAATTTTTACCTGACCAATTTGTTTGTCACTCATTCCCCTTTTATGGGTAAATTAAATTTTTTTAATGCCTAAATTACATGTCATCCCTCTCTATTTCAAAGATATATACTTATCTCTTAAAACAAAATATAACAAAAGCAATCTAAAAAATAATATTAATTTTTTTATTAAAAATATAATTTATTAAACAAATAATTTTAAAATTTTTATTTTAATGTCATATATTTTGCGTTGAAAACCATAAATTTAAGTTATTTTGAGAGTTTATCGAATTTATGATAATATTTATATTTATTTATACATATATTTAATAGTACTTATATTTATTTATACATATATTTAATACAAATTTTATTTTTAAAATTAAATTATTATCTATAAAATAGATAAATTTTAAAAATTATTTGTGAATATTTTTATTTTAATAATTTATTTTTTATAAAAATAATTTTATAAACTATTTTATATTAATCAAATATATATTTAATACTTGTTATATATATTATATATAATAAATATAAAGGTATTTTGGTTAAAATAAAAATGATTGTAGCTTATTTTTTGTTATAAAGAAGGAAAATACAAAGCATATTTTGATTTCAAGGGACATGAGTGTATATTTTTTAAAGAAATGAGAAGACAAAATACTTTAAGAGTTCAGATTCTTTTTATTTCTTCTTAATTTTGAAGAAAGAAAAATATAGAATGTGTGACATTCACTTATGTGACAAACCTTATGTACTTTATATTTATCTTTTTTTGAAATTAATACAAAATAAAAAAATGAAAATGATCCAAACATTTAATAGTGAGTGTAGTATATACAAAGGAAAATGATTTCTCTTTGTAATGTACAAAAAATGAAATTTGATATATTTATTATTATTTAATAGTACTACCGCTTTTATTACTCTTTTTTTAATTAAAGGATACAAATGTTATTTTTTATTTATTTTTATACATAATATTCTATATACTAAATGCCCAAAATCTCATAAAAAAGAGAGAGTGATTTTTTACTATGTCATTCTTGATCACTTGAAGGCTTAATCACATCTGCCAATTAAAAGAAAATATCTTCCTTTATTTATATATAAAGATGTTTTTGTAGATTTAATAAATGTAAGTTGAATATATACAAAAATAAAATCTTAAAACTATATTAACAAATGGATGTTTGGGTTCTTCGTAAAGACTAGGAATAGACATTTTAAATAATAAAATTAAAAAATCCTGGCACCATAAGACTCCATGGCCCAATGGATAAGGCGCTGGTCTACGGAACCAGAGATTCTGGGTTCGATCCCCAGTGGAGTCGGCTGCTTTTAAAACTCATTGGCTTTCATTTCTTTTATTTTCGGACAAACTTCTTTATCGGGCTCAAGTTTTTGGATCAATCACAAACAGATAAAATGGAACAAACAGACCCAAGTTTGCCAATGTTTGTGCTTCTTGACTTGGACATGTTTATTATTTGATAGTTAATTAATACCTTGAATTTTTTTTTGGTGGGGGTGGGGTGTTATGGTATGATAAACTACAGTTGGTACATGGTTACTAGCAAAAAGACCGGGATTTTGACCCTCAAATATCAATAAAAAATATAAATATTCCATATGCATTACTGGACCTTTTTTTTTCAAGATACATCAAGGTGAATTTTTTTTTAATAAGAGGGTTAAGTTATTGTTCAACCGTGACCCAAAAAATAATAATTTTTTTAAGGTCGTGGTTGAACAATAACCGTGACCCATATAATAAAAAAAAAGTTTATAATATAATAAATAATTTAGTAAACTAATTTAATTTTTAAAAAAATTTAAATGTAGAATATAAGTATGAAAAATAATAAATTTGTGATATAGCAACTTTTAAATAATTTAACAAAAAATAAATGTGTGATAATATGAAAAAAATTATTAAATTTAAAAAGTATTTTATTGATTATTAAATTTTATAAGTTGAAATTATATGAACTTGACAAATTAAAAACCAAATTATAAGTTATTTTTAAAAAAAGTAACTCTTGAAATATAAATTTAGAGATATTAAAAATTAATCTTTGTAAGAAATTTTTGTTGTATTAATTTAATGATTTATAAATAAATTAATTAAAATATCAACTATAATAATATAAAAAATAATAAAAAATTGAAAGTTATGTTAAAAGAATAATGGCTAAATAGTTTAGAAAATAATTGAATAAAAAAACTTGCTAAATAATAACTCGTTGGTACTTGATAAAATAATTGAAGAAAAATAAAATATTATCAAAAGAAAGAAATTGTAATTTTTTAAAACTTGATAATTAGTAATAAATTTTAATAATGTAATGAAAAATTTAATGAGCAATTAAGTATGCTTATTAAGTAATATTGAATGTAATGTTAAAGTAATAAAAATTGTAACAAAAATATGTACCAAAAAAAAAATGATTAAAAGTTGCCAAATTTTCATTAAATTTTTTATTGCTCATTAAATATTTCAATAAATTTTTTAAGTCCAATATTACTTAAGAATTTGATTAAAAAAAAGAAATGAGGAGTAAAAAGTTAATTTGTAAGAAATTTTTAGAGATATTAAAATTTTAATATTTACAAGAAATTTGTCAATAAATTAACATATGAAGAGTAAAAAGTTAATTTGATTGAAGAAAAAGAAATGAGAAGAGAAGTATAATTTTTAAAATAAGAATTTATATAAATATGAATGATAATGATTTTAAAAAGTGAAAGAGATTTTTAAAAAATTATGGCTAAGTGGTATACAAAAATTAAATGTGAAATAATTTAAATTTAGTAAAAAGAGAAGAAAATGGACACAAAAAAATAGAAGACCATTGTTTAGGAAAAAAGAAATAATATTCTTTTAAACTTGATAAAATGATTGAAGATAAATGAAATTTGTTTTAAATGATTTTTTTTTTGTGGTCTTACGACAATGATACTGAAACACATGTATGGGATCCATTGTATTTTGTTATCTCCCAATGATTTTTCTTCTTTCGAAAATAGGCTCTGACTTTCCATTTACATAATCCATTTTCATATTAAAAACATCGATATTTTTTGTATTTTTTTTTAGGAATGGTACACTTTAAAAGTGTGATGGGCATGTACTGAATATATTTTCATTACCTGACAAAAAGATCGTTGATCGTTGTATAGTATGCATACATGTAACTTTTGGCCATCATTCATATTTATTGTTGCTTCCTTCATTTCGGCATAATTAGGAACTCTCGCACTATCTACATCTATTTGTTCAAGAAATGTAATCGTTGAGTCATTATAAATGTTAATAGGGGTTGTTGGATTAACGGTGTCATCCATACAATCAGCATCTTCATCATATGTATTACTACCATCATTGCAATCGTAAGGAATGGTATCATATTCATCTTCTTCCTCAAATTCGTCTAGTATGTCCTTTGACTCTTCTAGATGAGAAGGGAGGGCAACAATTGGTTCATGTGACGAACTTGGTTGTGCAATATCATCAAGGTGCGGATGAGATGAACTTGGATGAGAGGTATGGTCAACCAAACCAACAGGGGAATATTGATTAATGCCAGTAAAATAGGTCATAAATAAGGCAAGTTGCAAGGCAGGCTGATCATCTGTAATGTTAGCATTGCTGGAGGATGGGAGGGGGTCTGGCACATATTCAACTGTAACTTGAGTTATCATACTCAAATCCATTTCTTTTGATACTGTTTCTGCATACAACTCGACTGAACCAAGTTGTGATGGAAATTTTGCATTTGCTACCCATATTGCTTGTACATTGGTATTTCTCCTTAACTTATATACTCGATACTTTATGGGTCTTAGTGACACTGGATGCCTATATATCAATTCCAACATATATTGATTTGAGTCTAATTGTAGCTGCTCTGCAACTTCTTATTTTAATCTCGCCAATGAAATATCATAATCAACAATCATTACATCAATCGTCTCTGTGATAAATGTTGCACCCTCTTTATAACATCCGGATAAAAGCAATAGGGGAGGGGTTTTTAAATTTTATTTTATATATGTATTATTTCTCTTTCCTAAGCCTCATCCCTCTCATTCATTTCTTCCTTCTGCTTACTGTTCACTCTTCTTCCTTTGTGTGTGCGAAGCTTCCTTCCCCCGAGCTGTCATCGTTCCTCCTCCACCGTAGGGCCATCGCCGGCGTTGCATAGCTTCTCCCAAGCTTCCTTGCTGCTGATTCGAGCACAGCGACGCAAGGAGGAGAGCCTGGGTGCTGTCGGCCCAGGTGAGTTGCCTTCCGTTTCTCACACGCCCCACCTCCATTTTGTTGCTGTGTCCTCCCTTAATCTCATGGATTCTGGCCACTCCCCTCCATTTTTGGCCCATCCCTGCTCCAAGGAATGAGAAGGATGGTGAGATCCTTCCATCTTTGGCTTGGCTGGCCGATGGAGAGCAAATGAAAAGGGGATTTTATTTTTGGGGCTTTCTAACTATATGGGATATGCATAAATCCTTAAATTTTTTTCTTACTCCCTTAAAATGATATATGAACTCAAAGGATGAAGTAGGATTTATATGAAAGGATTTAAGTTAAGGGTTATTGTAGCGTGTGAGTATGGTTCTGAGAACAAAAGGTTGTTTTGATAGCTATTATGGAATTATATGAATGTAAGTGTGATCATTGTGAAACTATGTGGTGATTTGGTGAGTTGGGTGTTATCAGGGAATTCTATGAGCATTGGCAGTGAAGGAAATTGGCATTTCAAAGAGGAACAAGTATCATGCTAACATTAAACACCGTCTGTGAGTAAATAATAGGTTTTTAAGTGCTTATTGTTACCATTGATTCTAATATCGTTATGTATTTTTTTTTCTTGAGTCATTCTATATAAGATAAAATTTCTTTTATACGTTTGTTTTGTGGCAATGATTCGATCTTGAGGGAGAAATCGTTGGAGGAGTAACTCTTATTTATGCATCTTTTAATTGGTCTTATTTAGTTATTTATTTACATATGTATGAAATTTGGTATTTATATTATTTATCTAGTAATTTGTTATTTGAACTAATTTTGGTTCCCTATAATCTAAACCCCTTGAAAAAAAAAATATATATATATATACATATATTTGGCTAACGATATATATATACATTAAATTAAAATATAGATTAGCGTTAACCAGGTGTCTTGCTCATAAGCGCATGTTATAGTCATTGGTGGAATCAGTCACTAGGTATGTCATATGTTATGAAGGGATCTGGGTGAAAAAGGAACTGCCCATTAGGCGTAGCCACCCGAGTGAAAAGGGTAAGGAGCTGTCAACGAGATGTAGCCGCCTCCGAAAAGTATGAATTAGGACATGTAAGTAAGAAGGGTAGAGAAAGGAGCAGCCTGTTAGGCATAGCCACCTGAGTGAAACGGAGAAAGGAGCTGCCAACGAGGCGTAGCCGCTACCTTGTCTGACCTAGTGGTAAACCTCCACTAAGTGATCACATTAAGAGACTCAGGTCTAAATGGGTATTTTTACATACAACGGGTTGTGGATTTGCTAAATTGTAAAGTATGATGGTCAATTTATACACCCTTAATTCATTGGTTATGACCCTTGATTTAATTGTGAAAATCTATTATTTACTCACTGAGTTTTAGCTCACTCTTTTAACTTTTAAATTTTTCAGATAGCACCACTAGATCCGATCTGCTTCTCTCATCTTAGGTTCTGAGGCGTTGTGGCCGTGAGCCTCCTTTTTGGAACTGGGGGCTTGGTTAATTTTCTTTTTGGTTTTGTTATTTGTTGTAATGAGTTGATATTCATATTGTAAAATATTTTAGAAGTAGGACCACTGGATGTAGGTTTTGTTTCCCCCTTCCCTATTTTGGTCCTTTTGATGTTTTGATGACTGGTTAAAGAGAGCAGAGCTCTCCGTTGTTGTTTATATTAGATTCTGGCTGTTTGTAGAAATTTGGGATGTCCTATTTTCAGACGATACTCTGTCGAAATTTCTATAAAAAGCTAGTGTACAAAAGAAAAGAAAATATATATATATATATATATATATATCCAACGAAGTGGAATTACACTTAATGTACTGTTATTTGGTGTAGAACCTCCTAAGGATTATCAAATTAGTATAGTATAGTAGTTCTAGTTGTAGATAAGAATTCCATATGGAATCCCCGCGTTGGTCGCCCCCTTCTTTAAAGGGGGGCGTGACACTCTTCAGTTTCACATACTTGTCCATTTGAATATAAGCATATAACCTCATTTTCGTTGTTCATTTTACCAATTCGATCAGCATAGTCACTAACATTCAAAATATTAAACAGAATTTTATAAACAACTAATATCCTCATTCAACAGATATATTTTTTCCTATAATCAATCAATATAATTCTAAAAGTATCTTTTGTTCTTATACTTTTCATTTTTTTCTTACATTATAATCCTTATCATGTTTTTTTTACAATTCTTTAAGTCTTTTATTATAATTTTTCATCTTATTATTTCATGTTATACTTTTTTTTTAATCATTTTTTCATATTATCTTTTCATAGTATTTTGTCCATATTATAATATTCTATTATAATTTTATCTAATCTTAAAGAAATTACTTAATAATTCTTCTCTTATAATATTATTCTTTTTTTTTATATTATATTTTTTGTCATTTTCCTCATATTATAATCCTTACAATATTTTTTCCCCAATCTATTATTTTTGTTGTTATGGTTTTTTTCAATACATTTTCATCTTATATTTTTCTAAACATTTTTCTTTTATATGATATGTTCATAATATTTTTAATTTATTTTGTCAGCCATTATACTATTATCTTTTATTATAAAAATAATTTTTTCATTCTATGTTTAGAATTTTATACTTTTTGGTATTTTTCCCACGTCATAATTCTTTTATTTTTCTTCTATTCTTTAATTTTTTCCTAATAATCTTTCACAATACTTCTTCATCCTATTTTTAGAAAATATTTCTTCCGTTTTCCTAAAAGAGTTTCATATTTTAAAAATTTTTTGTTTAACATTATAATATTTACCATCCTCATAAAATTATTTCATAATTCTTTTTTCTTCCTATTTTCCACCTATTATAATTTTCACACCACACTTCTTCACACCTTTAATTCTTTTTTCATACCTTTAAATAATGTTATATTATATTTTATTACTCTATAGGCTCCTATTGTAAATTTTAACAATGTTATATTTCCTTTTATTACTTTATTTCTTTCCTTACAACATGTTACATTATATTTTATATAACATTTTATTCAGTCTCTTCATTTTGTATTTTTCTACTAATATTTTATAATTATTTCATACAATAAACATCTTTTTATGTATATATAAATATATTTATTCTTGTTTACTTTTAACATTTAATTTTTTCTTCATTTATATGTTAATAAATATTATATAATTTTAGCTTTATTCTAAAAAAATTTAAATTTCATTTATACTACAATTATATTATAAAAAAATCATTCTATTTACATATAATATCATATCCTTACAAAAAAATTATATCTACAAGTTAAAATTATAATCATACTCTTTGTATCAGAAAATCACCTCAATATAATCATATTCTCTGTACAAAAAAAATCACAAACCACAAATTTTCCCCCAATACAAATATACAACAAAAATGGAATCTTTGTATAAAAAAAAAATAGGTACTATAAACAAATTATATACTACACATAAATTTACGTGCCAGTTGTTTTCTTTGGATTTTTGTGCTTCCCTTCCAAAACAATACTTGGAGACTTTGCAACCCCCACCAACAATGGAAAAACTGGAGAAGAAGATGGAGATAGAGGTGGGGAATATGGAGAGCAAGAAGAAAATGAATTTTCTGGCGGAAGAGGAAGGAGGGGATACGTATAAATGGTGAAAATTTCAATGATAAAAAAATATGGATAATGTATTTTTTCAGCCAATCAAATCTATTCATGTGTCAGTGCAATCTTGATGGACCAATTACAATATGTCACATATGCATTTTATCTGCATGTCAAGGTTAAAAAATTTGACCATGACACGCAATACATGGGTCACGATTGCTAGGAAATCGTGACCCATTTTTCTTTTAAAAAAATAAATATAATAGGTCACGGTTTCCTAAAAATCGTAAGTCATTTGACAAAAAATTGAAGGGTCACGGTTTCCATAAACCCGTGACCCTTATTTAAAAAAAAAAATTAATATATCTTGAAAATAAAAATTGATGGTACTGCATTCAAAGAATTCAAAATATTTCGTCTAACATACTGTAGTCAAAATCTCCAAAAAGACCATCAACAAAATCAAATTAAAAAATTCTTTATTCAATGCAATTCAATACTTTTCAGTTGAATCTACTCTTATTTATCTATGTAATTATTCTATATATCAACATGAAATCTAGTCTCATTTGTGTCTATATTTCTATGTGATGTGATCATTTTTGCCTCTCTTGTTAGCAAATCATAAACTGACTCAACATATTCGTTAATTACATTGGGTTTGAATTGCGTCACATGACATTTATTATACTGTGAGTGAATAACTAAATAGACTTACCCTAGCTAATAATTATACTTAATTGGAAGGCTTCTTCATGGTGGAATACTATCTCCATAAATAATGTAATGTGTGCCTCTTATTGTCAAGGTAAAACCATCAAATTAATTTAAAACTTATTTGATAATTGACCAATATACAAAGAATTTCAAATTCAATTCTCTTCAATCCGTACAATTGATTGGATTGTCCGATCAAAGGTTACAAATAGCCTTTGTTTTTTATTTTTAGTTAAAATTGTAAAAGTATAATTTTTTTATAATTCAAAATTTTGATTTTATAGTTATAATTTTTATTTTTATATTTTAAATTTATAACCTAAAAAATAACAAAAAATAAAATAAAAAATAGGGTTAAAAAGTCTTTGATTGGACCTTCTAAATGGCCGTACTAACTAAAAAGGATCTAACTCTAAAGAATTTTCTAAGAATTGTGCAAGTTATCTTTCTCAAATTTAAAATTTAATTATAGACACTCTATATTTTTATTTTTTATTTTTTGCAACATGACCCCTCTTTTAATTTGTTTTTGGTCCAAAATTTTAACATCACTTACCTATATAGGTTAAAGCACGTCAAATTGGTAAGACATATATTTGACTTGTCATTCCAAATGACAAATAAAAGTTTTAATTTTGTCATTTGCTTCCACAATTTTTGCAACAAAAGAGTTTTCATTTGCCATTTGGGATAATAGATTATATGTATTTTTAACTTAGTCTAAAGCATTCAAAATTAGTCAAACCCCACGTGATTAACCTATTATGTTTAGATTTTGTCAATCTATGTAATTTTGCAATTATATTAGCCCCATTGCAATTATATTAGCCCCACTCACTTAACTCATAGGTTAAGCAAGCTAATACACATAGAGTACGAGATAGCTTTTTTTATTTTTTGGCTATTTCTAATAATTTGAAAATTGAAATAATATTGTTGATATTTCAACTTTTGTTATGAGATTTGACCCTTTAAAATAAGAATCAATTACTCTTGATTAAAAAAATTAAAATTTTTTATTACTTATTTTACTTTATTTTAATTATTTGATGAAGCGTTAGTTATTTAAGCAATTATTTTTGTTTGATTGTTAAAAGTTGAAGGTATTGTTTAAGTGTTTTAAAATTTATATTTAATTGTTTGGATTTTGTTTGAGTGCTTAACCTTTTTTAGCTTATATGGATAAATAATATTCAAATTTTATAAATAAAAAAGTTAAAGAAATAAAGTGTACAACCTCACAAATTGAATAGAAATATAAAATTTTAAGGCTATTCTATGGATCTGTAAAATTGAGTGGCACAATTTCTCTACGTACAACTCTTTAATCCCTCACAAATTCGATGACACTTTTTTAATAGAAATAAATTAATCTCACATTCTTGAAATCATAACTCTAGGATGATTTTTTTCCCTTTTGCTTTTCCAATATTAATAAATTAACACTCTTTTGTTTATATAGTAATGAAGTCTGAGTGGCCAAAAAAATTAATTATATAAATATTTTTAAAATTTTATTAAAATTATACATATATTTTTTATTTTTTTAAATATATAATTTAATTTAATTTTAAATTTTTTGACTAAAATAATTTTTATTAACTTAAATATATAAATATGTATTATATTCAAATATACATAAATAAAAATAAAAAAGAGAATTTTGTTTTCAAATTTTTACAAATAAAAATAAAAAAATAATTTCATTTTTCGAAAAATATATATTTAGGATAATAAAAAGTATTTTAATTAAAAAATTTAAAATTATCCTAAAATATAATGCAATTTTAAATCTTTAACGATTTCGTGTACATAGAAGTGTATGATAGATTTAATCAATCTTAATATATATATATATATATATATATATTAAAAGAAAATTATTGTTCTTAAATTGTTTATGATATGATAGATTTTTTTTTAACTTTCAATTTCTTTCGCTTGCCTAGGGCCTCGTGCACAGGACCGATGGATTCTAATTAAAGTTAAATAGACTAGTTCAAAAAGAGACACCTTTTTTATTTTTTTCTAAATACTTATGTTCACATATTCTAATATATTTAAGTTTGATCCCCTGTTCCACACCCTTGCTCCTTACTCCAAAGTCTATTAATAAATAATTTAAAAGGATAATAATACTTTATCTAGAATTAAAAAAAAAAGTTACTTTAATGTATAATTTAGAGGGACTAGAAAATAAAAATAAGGCTAGAATCTATTACTTCTACTTCATATCCACAATGTGATATTATACATTTTCAAAAGAATAATAACGAATTCATGCAACGAAAGCCATTACATTCTTTCTTTCTTTACGCAATAGAAAGCTTTTCCTATATGATTCTCTCTCAATAGTAATCTTCATGATTAGAATTTAAGAATAGAAAATATTATTCTTAAAGATCTTAAGTTAAAGATAATTATATTAAAAGGGTTTAAATTTTAAAATTATTTTAAAAAATTTTAAGACCAAAATTTGTAATTTGAGATTTTAAATTATAATTTTTGTGAAATTATATATTTTTTAATTTTAGAGTCTTCTAAAATAATTTTAAAATTTTAATATAAATATATTCAACTTCATAAAGTGAATAATGAATGAAGTTCACGAGTTGGAGATAAGCATAAGCAGACTCAAACCGTGAAAAGCACTATCCTCAAAATCAGATAGTGAGAGTGAGATATGGTTTCAAGTGTCGGATATCTAGCCTATACAAGATAGTGAAATATTACTACATATAATAAGTGAATATCATCCTCCTCATGAATTATGTGTCTGCCACATGTTGCATTGATTTTGCAAGATATTATTTTAACGATGTTTAAATAACAGAGCTCTTATTTTATAGGTGGTAATGTTTGGGTGTAACAATCCTTTAAAATTTTTTATTATAAAGTTCTTATAAATTTTTTAAAAAATTGATATAAAGAAAGAATGAAAGTTTATATGGAATTCATTTTTTTTCTCTTTTTAAAATTTATAAAAATTTTATAATAAAAAATTTTAGCAGATTCAGACTTGTTGTTTGGGGAGTGCTATCTTTGAAAAAGATGGTTTTTTTTTATTATTTTTACTTTACTAAATAAATAGTAAATGACAAATAAAGAGTTAAATGATTAACCACAGATTGATCCAATAAAACTCACATTTTAAAATTATTTAATGAACTAACTCATCATTTGATATTAATATAATGTAATTGGATTTAGTTCAGCTATAGTAAAATTGAATTAAGGTGATAAAATGGTATTGAGTTAATAGTAAATTACCACCATGATATTGGTGGGACATAGCAGTGTTGTTTTAGCTGAAGTGATGACACAGTAGTTCTTGATTATGTTTGAGAAAATGCAAGTTTACAAGATAGTATAAGCTCGCAACCGTAACACGTACCTCAATATATATATATATATATAAATAATATTTTTTAATTATTATACACAAATTTTAAAAATATTCAACGGTCGGAGAATTCAAGTTCACCTTATCTTTATCCTTTAGAAAATGGGGTATAGGGAATAATAATATGAAAAATTGGTTGAAATTGCTATTCATTTTGTCAATAGATATTGGATGGTGAAGGTGTCTAGGGATAAAACCGAAAGAAAAATAATATAGGATCGAAATGTGTTGTACAATCTTTTAGATGGATGAAATATGTTATATTATTGACCTAAATTCTAATTTTCAACGCTTTTCTCAGTGTTAATTAAATCAAACCTGTACCAATTTTTTTTAGGAAGAACAGATGCTCCTAAATTGGACCACCTAGGTCCGTCTTTGAAGGTGTCCCATGTCCAATATAGAAGGCAAAAGATTGGCAGGGTAGGTCATTGTATACTGTCTTCATTAGTTAAATATAAAAATTTTAACTATATAAATTTTATTAAAATATTTTTCTTATAATTTAATAGCTTTTTAGCCCGTGTTCATCTTTCCCTAGTAATTTATATATCCAAAGTATCCATGGCTTCTATATCTCTCACTTGTGAATGCAGGTTTATCACTGTTAAATGGTGCAGCACGCGGGATTTCTTCACCTTAAGATAGGATCATAATACAAGTTTTTAATGATTCCAACAATCAAAGTCAACAATCCCACAAGAGCAATGGGTCGGATTGATGGAAGAAGCATCGGTAATGATGGTGGGGAGTGAAAAATGCAGGAGATGGTGGAAAAGCGAAGGGATAAACTTGAAGTATGAGGAAAGGGACAATAGAAATGGGTAAAAAGCAAGGGCTGTGAAAGAGGGAACGAAGTAGAGCTACGTTACAAGCCCTTCAGAGCCGAGGGTATTTAGTAATTTTATGTTGTTAAAATTATCAAATCTAATAGAACTTGCTGTAATGGCATTAATATACTGACATCGATTTTAATTTGTTTAAAAAAAAATGGAGGCCTTTGCAATTATAAACAAAAATCGCGGTGGGTAAATGCAATTTTTTTAAAATATTTTAAATTTTTAGTTGATATTTAAAATGTTTGTGTTTTTCGCATGTGAGATATCTTAAATCACATACATGATCTAAGGTATCAATTTGTTATAAGATAATATTATACTTTAAGTAGTATGATAGTTTGAAAACCTAAAGAACTCATGCGATTGGTGGTCAGTAAACCAGCTGACTAGTCCTTCTTTGAAAATAAGGGAATGCCTCTTGAAATCACTATTTGAATTTCCGTTAGTCAATTTATGACAATTTAAAAGCAACAGAGGGGTGACCAATTGACTAACATCAACAACTTAAAAAAATTATTACAATTGAAGTGTTTATTGGCTTTGCGGATTATGTTATTTGACTAATAACAATTAAATGATTGTTGGACTAATTCAGAAATACTTTAAACACACTAAAGAATATGATGAAAATTAAATTGATTTGAATTTTAAAACTACGCTTATAAGGAGGAGACAATATGATTGTTTAGAAGTATTATTACAAACAATAAATCATGGTATTGAACAACAAAAAAATCTTTCTTAGAAAAATAAATTGAAATACTGTCTCTAAATACTCTGATCTCTTTCTTCTCTAAATCTTTTGCAAATATTCTTGAAGGGAAAACTTCACAATTGTTATGTGCAGTTTAGGATGTTTTGGGTGAGTTCTAAAAAATAATTTGCCTAAACCTTACAGCAACTTATTCGGGGCAAATATTACTTTAAAGACACATTTCAAATTAAGCCTACATTTGCATTTTCTTGACTCCATAGTTACGTACTACTTTCCCAAAAGTACCCGTACACACTAGTATTTAAAATGATAGGTGTTATCTCAGATATCAATATATTATCAAATAACATTATTTTAAGTAATCTCATATCAGGAAAAAATACAAGGATCTCATATCATATATCTTTTAGTTTTGTTAACTTTTATAAAATACCATAGGTATCCTTTATATGACAATTTTTAATTGCAACTTTAATAATTCCCTGTTATTCATGTTATTATACATATTTTTTCTTAATAAATATGATTTTAACATCTAATTATAGGATAAATAATACTTTTATACATAAAATAAACACATTTAGGATGAATAGTTTCATATGGTGTTTTTACATTGTCAATGATAGATTTTTGTTTTAATTTTGAGTATATTGAGAACTAATTACACTTTGCTCTTGTTATAGGATGCATATGTAAGAAACTTGAATATTATTTAAACTTATTCTTTATATCACAATCTTGAAATATTATGAAATTTATACCAAAAGCCTAATTATATATATATATATATATATATATATATATATATATATATATATATATATTAATTGTCTTGCTAACAAAATAAAATAGCTATGGGTTGTCATCAAATCTTTAAGTTAAAAAAGGATGTTTTAAGCTTTGAGAGTATAGAATAAAAAAAGAGCAAAGATAAAAGTACAAGTTTTGACATCAAGTTTGCCTCAATACTAAGGACTAAAACTAATATTATGCGAGGTATTATCTCATTAACAAATATTCTATAATTACATTTGGAAGGGATAAATAAGTGTTTTTCCTAAAATGATGAAAATAATGCAAACAAAATTCAAATAGTGATTTAATAATTACTAAGACCTCATTTGTTATATAAAATTTCTTTTTTTATAAAAATGGAAAAAATATTAAATGGAATACAATTAAATCAATTACATTCGATGTAAAAGAAAATGAAAGGAAATATCTTTTCGTTTATTTGTTTGATAAGATAAAAATAATGATAAAATAAAAAATAAGTAATAACAAATAATCAAAATATCCTTAGATTAAAAAATAATGCAGAAATGGATTTTTACATATAATTATAATTAATTTATTAAGTTATTTAAATATAATGTATATATATTTTTATACATATATATATATATATATATATATATATATATATATATATATATATATATATATATATATAACAATGTATTCTGGCAATGCTTCTGATTGATTAGGTCGGATCAATTCTGACTAGTATTTAGTCATTATTTTGTTTACAATTTAATTTAATTAATTAATATTTATATAAGTTATCCTTTTACTATCAAATATTATTAATTTTTTATAATTTTTTAATACTGACCAAACTTTAGATGCAAGTAAAATTTAATTTTTGTACTTTAATCAAAAGTTAATATTTAATATGACACTATTTTTAAAGTTATGTGAATTTAAAATCTGCGAAGAGCAAATTAACATTTTTTTATTAATTTTCAGTCAAAAATTACTCTCTTTGTTGTAGTAAGAAAGAATAACAAAATTGCCCTTTATGAAAAAATAAAGATTTATATATATTTTTTTTTGGAGGAAGACAAAATTGCGCTTAAAAATTTTAATTTCAAATAGGCCCCTATTAGTTAATAATTAAAATATGTAGAATTAAAAATAGTACTTATCAAAATAAACAAATTATTTTACCGTAGAAAACAAAGACTAATAAATTTTGAAATAATTATAAAGCTTAAAAAATTTTTAAAAGACATTTAAAATATTTAAAGACTTAATTAAAATTTTTAAGGGTCAAAATATAATTTTACCAAATTACGAAAAATTTCACCTGATGATATGCCTCTTATTTGGTTTTGAAATATAAAAAGAAAGCCTTGCTGTATATACCAAGGGGAAAATGGGACATTTGAAGCAAAATGGATTTTTCGAACAATTGGCTCTAAAATTTAAGGATGGTAAAGTACACAATAACAAAACTTTCTCTTTCCTCCCAATAACTTGCTAACTAAACACATGAAGTTATGGATTCACTTTAATTTTCCCTTTCTCATGAGCTACCAAACAGGGCCTAGGAGAAATTTCAATAGCAAGAACAAATATATAAAACAAACCAATATGCATGATAGCTCGAAATGAGTTTCTCATCGACTAAGCTTGGTAAATAAGAGATGAAAAACAAAGTATAAAAACTTGATTTTTCTTTTTGTGCATTCTTTAACTTCGCTTTTTGTTCTTGCTGCCTTCATACAGTTGCTTCCCAAATTTAGCCGTTAGGATGATAAAATTTGTGATCTTGATTTTGGCTCCTTTTTCATTCTAATTTTGCAGAATACATGGCTTGATATTGAAAAGTAGAGTATGAAAAGCAGCTTCCTCTTTCCATTAATGCTTCGCTAGCCATTAATCTTGAATTGCTCCTTCATGTTGAAATTTGATCTTCCTTCATGTTTCCTTAATGAAAAATAGCTGTTGAAGGATTTACTCCAAAGATCTCTACCAATTTGCTTTACTAAAACCAATTGCTTTTCATTATCAGTTCACTAAAACACAATCTCCACTGTCAAGGTCAAAGATTAATGAGTGACGGATCTCCAGTTAACATTGCAGCTGAATCAGAGAAGAAATCACCATTTGATCGTCCACCTGATGAAAACTGGCCAAAGCAGAAAATTTGTACTCTTGCTTGCTTCTTATTTCCTTTTCTTCATTTGACCGTTGGAGACAGAATGGAACAATATAATCTTTGTTTCCTTATATATGCAATAGCTGGAGCTGGACCCTAAGTTGTTTCACGTGTGTAATATTCAATTTAGGAAAGAAATAACATATTACATATTTACTTTCATTCCTAAATATATGAACCCTAGTAGCAGCAATTATAGAATCAATTATTTAATTATAAGATATCATGATTCTGATAAGACATAATAAATTATAAGAGTAATTATATCTTTTTAATTAAAATCATTTAATGCTTTATTTCTTAATTATAAAACCAAATTTTGTTATCATTAAAGTCTCAAAGTTTTACCTTAGGGCCAACATATTCATCTAGTAAAATGGGGGTTACAGTTTAGGCAATATCCTACCCAAATAAATTTCTCAGGCCTGATCAATTATACATATACATTTGGTATAGTTTAAATTGGATATTAAATTTATATATTCGAAATTATTTTGGATAAATTCCAATTTAGGATTCATATATATATATATATATATATAATTGATTATTTGATATCCGCCTGACAGTGACACTAAAGGATATAGATAAAGTATTTGATATCTAGTATTCAATCAATATATGTATATTATGTATAATAAATAGACTAAATATATAATTATGTATAGAAAAATTAAAATATATTCCACAAAATTTATTCATTGATTAATTTTTTAAGACTAATATTTTTATTAAAGTAGTTAACAAGTACAAACGTATTAAACTTCTAAAATGTTTTAAATTGTATGTTGGAAGGTCTAATATATATAGGCTAGAGGTATTTTATATTTTTTTTATCCAGTATTTGATATTTGCTCTCCAATATTCACCCTATTCTTCATAAGAAATTTTAAATATTTCAATTTCAAATACTTGATAAATGTTGAACTCGGGTATAAGTGCTGGTACCAAAAAATGAAATTTTTTTTTTCAAATCGAATAAGGTTGGAATATAAGATATAAACTTCAGACTTCGATATATAAAATTTAGCTAGCTACCTGCCATTGCCATTCCCATAGGGAAATAAAGAAGTTAGGTATTTACCAATATTTCTACGAAAAGTGATTACATAACATGTATGCAAATGGTAATAAGTTTTAGACTAAATTACATATATCTTTTTTGAAATTTGTTAAAATTATATAAATTTCGTTTTATTTTTAAAATATACACAAACCTCTATTAAAACTCAAATTTATCTTACACTTTAATCTAATTTTAATTTTTTTTACCAAAATATCTTTTTTTTAAATTTCTTTTTAGTTTTAAAATATATATATTTAAGTTAATAGATAATATTTTAGTCAAAAAATTTAAAATTGAACTAAAATATAAAATAAATTTTTTAAAAGAAATTTATGTATATTTTAAAAATAGAAAGGTAATGTATATAATTTCAACAAAATTCAAAAAAAAAAATCTATATAGTTTACTCTAACTTTTATAAGTCAAATGCTACATGCTACACAGGAAGCCATTTACCAAACAAGCTCTACATGCAAACAAAATTGTTGAGTCATCATGTCATGGGGCTCAATATGTGAAAAACTAATAATTTCAAGTTCGCATTACAACTAATTGCGTTTCTAAATTATATTTCATAACTGATGAGACCATGCTTGCTTCAGAAATCAGAATGTGTTTTGCAGAACAAATATCTAAAATAATAAAATTTATTTATAATTTTAAGATTTATTATCAATTTTTTAATAAATTTTTTTTTTTTTAGAACTTAATATTATATGATTGAATTTTACAAAAAAAATTTTATTATATATTTTTATTAAAAGATCTATTGATAAACACCTAAAAAAGTTTACATTTTATCACCTCAAAATCAGTTGACAGCAAGTCATTTCCATGAGGATGGATCCTCTTCGGTCATTCAGACAACTGGAGAGGATCCATGCCACTTTTCCATATCCATGGCATTGTTTGATTGTTTATGTGTGACATTATGTTTCGATTACTATTCCGAGCTTCTATGCTTTTTAACCTTTAATATGTTCTTTTTTTCAGTATGTTAAATAGATGTTTCTTGAGTTTTACTAAAATGATATATATATATATATATATATATATATATATATTATTTTTAAAATATACGTAAATCTTTTTTTAAAATAAAAAGTTATCCTATATTTTAATATAATTTTAAGTTTTTTTTTAAAAATACTCTCTATTGACCTAAATACATGCTTTAAAAAAATTTAATAAAGGATATTTTGGTCAAAAAAATTAAATTTTAACTAAAAAATAGCACAATTTTTTTGTTTATTTTGAGGGAATTTTGTATATTTTAAGAATAGAAAAAATATTTGTTTAATTTCAGAAAATTTTAAAAGAGGTTTATATAATTTACTCTTTTTTTATTTTCTTTCTTTTTTGTCTTACTACTGTTAGTTTTCTTTTCTTTTCTTTTTTTCATCAATATTACTTGATTTTATGCTGTTTCTAACAAAAACGACGAAACTTTTAAATTAAAAGGTAGAGTGTAAACTACAAAGATGTTACGTACCCTTCAAAATTAATAATGTGATTTTTGTAGCCCAAAAAAGAAATAATGTGATTTAATAATTATCTCTTTTTTATTTTTTATGTTTAATGCTGGTGGGAAAGATTTATCCATTTTTTTTTCTCTTTTTGTCTTGTAGCTTTGATAAGAAAGGAAACTTTTTTGCCAAAAAAAAAGGGAAAGGGAAAATTTAGGAAGAAGTGATATACATGGTTGAACCAGATAATTTTCAGAGATATGTGCACTGAACCAATAACACTAAGCTGAAGAAGTTGGATATATTGCTCTTTTTGATACACGAGAAGCATCGAAGCAAGCCTTCACCCAAATTCTCGACAAGCATCTAAATCTCATTTGACCACAAAGAGTTGTTTTGACTAACATTGAATGGCACAATCAAAGGTTAATGCATATTGAGTTTTAAAATTTTATTATATGTAATTTGTTCGGTATAATGTCAAGGGGTTTGTCTAATGGTTAAACAAGTGTGTTATATACCTTGACTTAGCTTATAGAAGAATTTATTTTTCTAAATATATTAAGTTGGTGTAACGATACATTTTTAAAATTTTCGAAAAGAGACCCCAAACTCAATTGATGTATAAACTATTCCAAATATACTCTTACTATACCCAAAAATATTATTCAATTTAAATTTGTATCTTTAAAAATTAATAAAATCCAAGCTACGTTGCCTCTGCTTGATGCTAGAATAAATTATATATATATATATATATATTTCGTTTTTGAAAGATTTCAAAATTTTAATTTAATCCTCAAAAGTATAAGCTACTCAAATTTATTCCCTAACAATTTTTTCCTAATAATTGTCCCTTTATTTGTAGATCGGTCTGAATTTAATTGAATTGCTAATTTGACCTAACAAAATGCTTATTTGGCCGTTATGTGATTAAGTGACCATGCTTACCTAAAGAAGTTATAAAAAGTCTATGACATTGGTCACCGTATAGTGCTCCTCTTTTTTTTCTTTTTGGGCTTTTCTAGATACAAAGCATGACTACTTTATCAGTTTAACATCCACGTGAACAATCTATTAGCCTAAGCTAGTAACTTAGTTAAATTCATGTTAGTTTAACAAACAAAGAGACCAAAATTATTTGAAAAAAAATTATTGAAAGACGAATTTGAAATTTCAAATAAAAAGAGCGTAATTTATTCCTAATTCTATTATAAATCAATTATGTATTCTGATGTAGATGTAGCATATCTCTATAACACTATTTTCACATAAGTTCTATTACTTGAAGCACGTCATCAGATAAATCTAAAATACATAGTGCAAAACCTTTCCTTTGACTTGAGTATTGAAGATTTAATTGCACAAGAATTGCGAAGGGTCCTTTTCTCTCTCTAATATTTTATTTTAGCGAGGGTAGTTTTGTGGTTGAATTTTTGTCACTAAAGAGCAAGGGAAATTTTTTTCATAGTCTCACTAAAAATTCACGAAGGGATTTTCTCCCAGCAAATTTTGTTATGAATTCCTTATCAAAATTTTCCAATTCCCTTGCTAAATGGAATTGTGAGAGAAAACCCTTTGCTAACAAAAAAAGAAATTACTCAAAGAGAGACTTAGACTCATTCCTCCTTGACACAGAGTGGGTTTCTAAATTTTTTTTTTACTTCAATTTATTCTTCTTAAGTTTTGAATTAAAATGAGAATGAGTTCTTTGAGCTATATATCCATGATCTTAAACAGTATTCTCATTAATCTAAGGGTCCATACCATACACTCTAAAGAGTTAGTGTCAATTTATGCCTGATTGCCCCACATATAGTTCTTTTAACCATATTTCCTAAATGAACCAGAGCCAATCTAAATTGATCTTGTAAGATATATGCTACAGAATGAGTACATTTATTTTTCAAATGATTCATATTGCCAAGTGGATCTGCTCCAAATTTCACTTCAATCAACTGATCTACAGTTGCCAATATAACTCGTGGTAGCAGAAATGTATTGTTCTAAAGTATATCAAGATTTAGCCTTCATTTCATATTTCGTCAACCAATTCTTCCTAATTTATAGCTCTTTATCATGGCTAAAGGTATGTTTAATTAAAACTGTTACATGAATAATTTTGTATGGAATTCATACAGGAAATTTAAAATTGCCTTACATTCATATTTTGCATCTTTGCAAAAATAACGTAGCTATTCAATTTTCCCTCTCGTGGGTGTGTTTATCACCAATATAGTGGCAGTATCATGGGATTCCCACGTTGGTTAGGTGTTGAAGTGAATTTTATATTTTTTCTTTTCGTTCCATTTACCTTTACTAGTCTGGTAGATTTAATCTTCTTGTGTTAATGTGTAGGCTGTCCCCATCTTTGAGGTACTATTTTCTTCTAATTAAATTATCTTTCTTTTAATGCCTTAATTATCTGATATTTTAATTTGCTCTAATATCTTATATTAAGTGAACTACTTGAAGAAAGATATTAGTTTATATGTTGGCTCCTAAATACATGTTTATACCCATTTTGTTCTATTTATATATGTGTGTGTGTGTGTATATATATATATATATATATGTATTCGTCACTTTTATAGCATTTTGATTATGACTTCAGTTGAATCATTTCACAATTATTACGTGATGTCTTTATTAAAATAAATACATAAAATATATAAAAATAATCATTACTTTGAATGAGGCACAGATTTTTTATTAAAAAAAATATCTAAAAAAAATTTACAATTTTTTAGACCTTCAAATAATATAACAATTTTCAATATCTACCAAAAAGGGATTCGAATCTTTATTATATGAAAAACAAAAAGGTTTAGATCAAATTCTTTCCATTAGTCGAGTCAATCTGTGTGTTTTTAGTACTATGAGATTGTCCAACGTTTGATCTACAGGGATCTTTGTTTTTGGGGGGGGGGGGGGGGGGGGTCCAAGATATATAAGATTCCGACCTCTATATATTTACCTTTATCTAATTATCTACAAGTTCAAGGTTATGCCTCCTAATCTTTCATTTTATTATAAAAATATATACTAAACTCTTTTAACATTAATAAAAAAGCCACACTAAAATTAATATTTTAAAGTAAAGGAATCTGTTTAGCTTTTTATTATTTATGTAATCAAAGATTTAATTCCACTTTTTTTTTTTTCATTAAAATACTCTTGATTGATCTTTATATATGTTGTGCCTATTGATTTGTAGGTAAATAGAAGATTGATGGCTAGTGACACTCTGAGAAGTAAGTCTTCTTGTTAATTAGAACCTCACAGATATACATAAGACAAGAAAATGATATCCCATAAATTAAATGCAGAAAATAAGTTACCTTTAGCCATTCTTCTGAACATGGGATGCTTCCAACTCAAGGTTTCACACTTAGTGATGGTGTACAGTGATGAAGGCAAGTAGAAGTGAGAATAAGCAGATACCTCCTCTCATTTTTTTTTAATTACATGTATATAGTATTAAACTTTGATAATATGCTCCCATTCATTTTAAAATTTTGAACTTATTAGACTAAACTTTTATATAATTGGGTTAAGTAATTTTTTTGCATTATTTGGAATTTTAATTTAAATCCAATAAATTTACACATGAATTATATAATTTGAAAAAATATTATTATTATTTTTTGAACTAACTTAACCTACTTATTGTTGTAACACCCTAATATATATATATATATATATATATATATATATATATATATATATATATATATATATATATATGACACAAGGCCAAAATCTACTTTTATCCAAATTATATTAAAAAATTCTAACAACTCATCTTTTGTTACTTTTTCCTTCCTTCTCTGTCTTGTGAAGCTCTAGCGTCTATTCCTTCTTCTTTTTTTCTTTTGCTCCTTTTTCGTTCTTCTTCTTCTTCTCAAACCTCTCCATTTCGTTCTTTCCTTTTCCCTTCCCTTCCGTACATCTCCTTTCTAGTCGTTGGCCCACTACACCATCCTTCCACATTGTTGTAGCAAAATTTTTCCCTTCTTCGGTCATGATAACAATGTTAAAGGGAGAAGATGTTGGGTTTTTTAGCTTTATATGGGTCACTTCTTTTTTCTTTTGTTTCTTCTTTAATTTTTTAGGTAAGGAACCATCTCTTCTCTTTATTCTTGTTGTTGGAGCTTAGATTGTGTCTCAAAGAGTTTAATACATGAAATTTGCTTCATTCTTGCATCTAAAATAGGGGAGAGGTCTAGCTAGGGGGTTTGGTATGAAAATAGAGAAAATTAGGCATTTCTATATTGGTAGCAACTTTATTTTTTTTCTTTATTCTTAATTCCCTCAAGTGGTATGGAAGTATTATAATCTCTTTTGTGCCCATCTAGGAAGAAAGCTAAGTTGAGGTCTTCCTTTTGTGATTGTAAATTAGAGTGCTTAAAGAAATTAAAAATTTGTTATAACTCACATGTTGGCTTAAGATTTAGGTTAAGAGATGACACACTATTTGAATAAATTTTTGGAAGTGGAATTGTCACACCCCTGAAAGGAGGCATAACCGACATAGTTTATAAGTTGAAACTCATACCCATAAGCCTCTTAACATCTAGAATTATAAACATAAAAGGTGCAACGACTAACTAAAACAAATCTTTGGAAACTTAAGGATGCTTTCCTTTATTGAAAGATTTATATGATATTACAAGAAGATTGATTATCAATTAATTAATTTAACTTTTTGTAGACATTTCGGTAGAGTCTCCCCTAAACATAAGACTACCCAAAATTTTTACAAATAGTCAAACAACCAATCAAAATGATAAGGAGAGTTCCACTCTCAACCTGAAGCACTAAATAGTAACAAATGGGGATGGGCACCCTGCTTGTGCATAAGTGGAGCTACAATTATAAGAAAAACCAATATACTTAATTACAAATTCAAAAGTACTTTCATAAAAGAAGGCCCTAGCAAATTCACGCAGGGCTCAACAACACGAAGCCATCATTCTTGTGCCACCAAAGCCGGTTCTAGACCTATATCACTATCTGTAATGAAAATAAATTTAAAGGGATAAGTTTGAAACTCAGTGAGTAGGTAATGCTAGCTATGATAGAACATAAATTATATGATAGCCTACCTTAAGACTAAAAGTTTATACCAAAAACATAAATGACAACATGATACCTATTAATTCAAATTTTTTATCATCTATAATATTTAAGTTCAATAGTGCATATAAACCAATCTTTATAAAATCATTCATACAAATAAAATTGATGTGTCTAAATAGAACCAAAATAAATGGACACAAGGCACATTGTTTGCGAGGTAATTATGTAAAAAGGTAGCTTACGTTTAACAATTCAAACAAATCTGTGCATGGTGGCCAACACGGGAGCTAGTTCCTTGCTAGTTGGGGTTCAGATCGAGGTGCACCAAGGCTAACAACTACTACTGTTAGCTACAAAGTTCTATATTAGATCACTTTTAATTAAAGATAGCCAAAATAATTAATTAAATAATAATCTAAGTATATTGAATTAGTTAATCAACAACTAAGATATTCCAATGACATCAGTTAATAATTCCTTTTTAGTCACAAATAATGAAATCAAGTTCAACATTTAATTATTTTACGATGAACAAGTAATATAAATTTGTCATTGCAAGAATTATCTACTCACTACAGAAGGTGACATCGTAATTCCTGTGGCCTTGTAGTAATAATGAGCTTGATGGAGAGTTGTCTCCAAAACCTCTTTTGGAGAGTCCAAATTTAGAAATTTCAACAAGTGGTTTCTCACCCTAAAAGTCAATTGAATCAACTTCCCTATAGTCACTAAAACCCCTAATAGAGTTTACCACAAAATTTAGTTGATCAAAGAATAAATATAAAATTTCCTAGCTTTTGGACTTCTCCCTTCTAGTTCAAACACATATAAAAATGCAACTAGTTTTTTTTTGCTCCATAAACCAACTCCCTTAAAGCAAAATCTGATTTTAGCAACAAAGAATAAGAAAAAGGAATGGTCCTTTACTTGAAGATCAAGGGAGGAATAGAGCAAAGTAGAAGCAACCTAAATGCAACTTAAAACCCCACAATAGTTGCTTCCCCTTTGTTGTCGCAATGAAGAGCAGAACACAGCCTACAATAGTTCGTGGGTGTAGTTTTGTAACGGACAAAAGAGCTAAAGGGAAGACAAACAAGAAAGGAAAAGGAGGAGAGGAAGAATGAAAAGGGATGGAGGGATTTGTAAGAAGAAAAAATGAAAAGAAAAGATGCAAGAATGAAAAGAAAAGACAGAAAAAAGAAAAGAACCAGAAGTTGGAATAGTGACACGACAGAGAAGGAAGGCAAAAGTAAAGAAAGTAGGTATTGGGAATTTTTTAATATATTTTGGAGAAAATTAGACTTTGGCCCTTAAAAAATTCAAAATGCTATAATATAGTCCTTATGTCACATTTTTTTTTTCCAATTCCTAGCCTACTCCAACTTATCCTACTACTACTTCCCATCCTCAAATAAGTGATTTTACTTTATTATGATTTTCCTTGATTGTACTCTTAATTTTAATTTTTTTCCAAGCTTATAAGGACTCAATTTTTTTAATTGAGTAATTTCTTGAACGTTTTTTAAAAAGAAAGAAAGAAAGAAAGAAAAGAGGAGTTATTTGATGTGTAACTTAGGAAGTAAAAGGACATAGTTAAGGAGGTAGAGACTCTTATGCCAATTAGGACCTAAATGTTGGGTTTAAGTGGGAATATCTTATTGTAGTATAGAGGTTACATTTTATGAGAGATAATGACAAGTAAGATTAATTTGACCCTATGCAAATTAATGTGTTATGTAGTGACGTAGATTGTTTATGGGTATTTCAAGAGGTTCCAAAGATAATCCCATATCAAGTGCTTAGTTAGATTAAGGCTTAAAGAAATTTACCATGTCATCATATGCGTTAAGTAGATAATACTTGCTATGAGAATTTATACTACTTGTTTAACGTAAGATAATGAAATGGTAAACATGATTTTGTTGCGTTGTGTCTAAAAAGAAATTATGAATTCATGTTATTGGAATATCTTAGTTGTCGATTTCTCAATTAAATATATTTGGATAATTAATTGATTAATTACTTTAGCCATCTTTGATTAGTTTACGGTAATATTAAAGCTACAATATGGTCTAATACAAATCCTTGCAACGAATAGCAGTAGTTGTTAGCCTGGGTGTATCTCAATATAAACCCTAGTTAGTAGGGGTATTGATAGCCCTATGTGTCGAGCACCACATATGGATCTATTTGAATGTTTAAGCATAAGCTACCTCTATATTATTATTCCCTTGTGAGCGATGTGCTTGGCATTCGTTTGATTTGGTCTTGTTTAAACATATTAATTGTATTGCTACGCATGATTTTTAAAATGTTTGGTTTACATGAATTATTGAATTTATCTATTATAAATGAGAAAAATGAATTTTATTGGATATTACGCTATTGCTTCCATTTTGATATAAATTCAAGTTTGAAGGTAGATCATTCTTTATGATTTGCATTTTGTTCATAGTTAGTATTACCTACTCATTGAGTTTCAAACTCATCCCTTTTAATTTCTTTTCATTATAGATAGTGATATGGGTTTAGAACCGGCACAGGAATGACCGCTTCGTGTTGTTGAGCCTTGCGTGGTTTTGCTCGGGCATTCTTTTGTAAAAGTAATTTTGAATTTGTAATTAGGTATATTGCTTCTTCTTAGTTGTAGCTCTACTTATACACAAATAGGGTCCCTATCCTTATTTGTTATTATTTAGTACTTCAGGTTAAGAGCAAAGCTCCCTTGATTATTTTAATTGGTTGTTTGGCTATTTGTAGAAATTTCGAGCAGTCTTATATTTAGGGAAAACTTTGCCAAAATTTTTACAAAAAGTTAAATTAACTATTTTGTAATCACTATTCTTGTAATATCGCATAAATCTTTTAGTAAAAGAAAGCATCCCTAAATTTTCAAAGATTTGTTTTACTTTGTTGTTAAGAGACTTATGCGTACGAGTTTTGACTCATAGACTATGCCGATTATGCCTCCTTTTGGGAGGTGTAACAATGGTTATCTCTCTCTTTTCATCTAGCCTTATATTGCCATCAAATCAAATTGAAATTCACTCCAATCAATCTTGCAACATTGCATATGAGCAATTAAATCTAAGTTTCCTCACTATTGCAGTCTTGTAGACTTAATTGAAAAGCACTCTTTATACTGTTGCAGTGTTGATTTTGTTATCTCTTCATTATTTTCATTTTTTTTGTGCCTTTTAAATAAAGGGTTATTCTTCTTTTCTATTTACATTTTTTTCATGTGTTTAAAATTATAAATGTGAATTTGTGATATTCTTAAATGTTTGAATTAATTAATTTTACTTTTTTGTTATATTGAAATATGATTTAAGATAGGTGGATTGCAAATTCTTTAGATTTTGACTAGAAAATGGGAAAAAAATTTAAAAGAGAAAATTACTATAACAGTATCAATCTTCTCCTAGACCCCATAAACCAAATCTCTAGAAATAACAAAGATTAATTTTTAAAATTTTCCATCAAATCTAAAAAAATGAATTAAAATGTCAATGATGGTTGTGCCGGGCAATATCAAATAAATTAGGTTAAGTAAAATTTGTAGTTAGTAATACAACCTAGATCCTTTCCCTTATAATTGGCTTCTAATTGCTCATAAAAGAGTTTTTAGGTGTGAAAATTAAGTAAAAACATAAGATAAGAGGTAATTGAAGGGATTTAATTTTCAGGATTTAATTGAATTAAAATAAACTATAAGGATTGAAAACTATAACCAAAGTGATTAAATCTACTAACAATGCAAAGTAATTAACTTTGGGCTCACCTTCTTGACTTTAATTATCATTGCTCTAATTAATTGACTTAAAACCTAGAGCTAATCCTCTTATTTAGTGCATTTATTAAAGAAATTCTCAATTAACGAATTAAGATACAAGGGCCTAATGAATTGAAAGCTTGTAACTACAATACAATCAATTGATTAGTACTTGCATGAAAAGATTAGAACAGACCTAAATATGAGTTTAATTATTCTTTTAAGTTGTTGGACCTTTCACCTAAGTGTCTAGATCACCACTTAAACTCCTAAAAGTCTCAATTATATTAATCAAGAATAAATTCTAACACTAATTATACAACAACCATTGCATAATTAAACTAAAATTTGCAAGTAAAGTAGGTGAAAAATGCACAACCATTCAAGAGCAATTTATCAAATACTTAAGGTCCAACAATACATCTCTAATTCCTAACAAAATTCGAAGGATTAAACCAATCCAAAATAGCCATTATAATCAAGTTTCCATCAACTAGACCTAATCAATAGAACATTAATTGAAGTAATAACAAAAATAGAAAAAGAGATGAGATAATTGGCCTAGTTTTGATTGAAATTGAGAGCTCTAATATTCATCAAGGAGTTAGCATCCAAGATCAACTACCAAAAGGAATTAAGCTTCCATTGATTTCAAGAAATGATGAAGGAAATTGAAGAAGGGAGCCACAGGCATGGAGCTTGAAGATGGAGGAGAATAATGAGATGAAATTGACGTTATGCGTGCTTCTCCTTCTGGGACATCCTCCTGAGCCTCTCATGTTCTATCTAGCCCCTTCTCACTTGTTCCTTTCATGATGCTCTCTTGTGTGTATTTTGGAGTGGGCCCAAGAATAATGTGAATGCCATGTGTGAGGTGCAGTGGCTTCGTGAGACTCTTTTCTTGGACATGTGCTTGTATGTGAAAGAATCCACTGTGTGTCAATGTGGACTGGTGTATGAGATAGATCTCTACCATGTAATTTCTGTGCCTTGCTAAACTCTTAAGCTCGTGCCTCCTAGTGGGACCCCAGAAAGTGTGTATATTTGCTAGGTGGATATGTGCATTAGAGGGACTTCTCCCATAAGCCATGACTTCCTTTCCTGAATGTGTGTCTCATATACTCTAGACCTCTAAACCTGAGCCACCCATCCTATATCCATGTGTGTATTCATATGAGAGCTACGTGTGAGTCTTCATGAAATGGATTCACTCCCCTGTGTGAAAACCCATGTGTGAGCATCTGTGCTTTTCTCTTGGAGTGAGTCCATGCCTCTACATGTGCATATGTGAATGAAGTGAGTGCAGGGAGCTAGCTCATGCATGAATGAATAAGTAAGTGAGAATCGATTGCCACATGTTAATTAGTGTAAGAGAAAGCCATGCAGCCTTCGTGAGTGTGTATGTTTCGTGCGTCCAATCCCATGTGCATGTCTTCGTGATAGCCTTCACATCACCTGGTGAACTTGAACCTCCTTTTGTATCCATGTGAGAATGAATGCTTTGTGTGAATTAGCATGTACGTGAGAGTTGTGTGGGCTGTGGAATGAGCTAGACGTGCATTTATGTGCAACTTATGAGCCCATGGAGTGTTATGCATGGAGACAGTGGAGAGTGTGATAATGGGTTGTGTATGCTTATGTGTGAGTGTGAAACCTGAAATTAAAATAAGGAAAATATGATAAAATGCAGCTAGAAAAATATATAAAAAAATTTGAAATTTTTCTCTCCCTCTAGGCACTTATCACCATGTGAATGGATAATTAAGATATAAGCTTCAAAATTCCATCTAACGGCCAAAAACAATTCCTCCAAGCTTTGCACAAATTAAAAATATTAATTTCCATCTAAAAACCTGTACAAAATCAAGAAAAACTAAGTAGGAAAAATTGTACAATAAAATATTACAAATTTAAGAAATTAAAACCCAAGCTTTGTGTAAGAATTTTTACCAGAGTGCAAAAATTGTCCTATCATTCAAACATAATCTAGTAAGGCCCAATTAATGATGGTTTGACATTTAAAAGCTTAATTTAAAAGGAATAAAAAATAGGTAAAATCACTAATTATCAGTCAACCTATAATCCTAATGATGGACATAAGATACGAAGAGCGTATTTACAAAAGGAACTATGTCAATTTGCTAAGCATAATTTTTCTCAAAGAAAAATTAGGAATTCTATAAGAAGATTTTGTCCCTCTTGGTTTAATGAATTGGCAATTGATTGGAGTACTATATAGAAAAAGATGCAATATTTTGCTTATGTTGTTACCATTTTAGGCCTAATTTTTAGGAAGTAATCAAGTAATGATTCATTTGTGATAGAGGGATTTACAAATTAGAATAAGAAACAAATGCTTTCATCTTATGTTGGAGGTCCTAATAGTGCTCATAATATTACTTGGAAGAAGTGTCAAGATTTAATAAATTAAAATCAACACATTGAAGTTGTTATTTTTAAGCAATCTAAACAAGTTTGTAACCTATACTAAAGATATTTGATTGCATCAATCAATTGCATTTGCTTTTCTTAAAGCAAGGATTAGCTTTTCTTGGTCATAATGAATCAATCAATTTTATTAATTAAGGTAATTTCCTTGAACTTCTTAAATTTCTTATTGATCATAATGAATCAATAAATCATATTATTTTAGAAAAGGCTTCTAAAAGTAATTAATTAACTGCTCTTGAAATTGAAAAGAATATTGTTCATGCTGCTGCATTAGAGTATTGATCTTGGAGATGAACTCTTTATCATTATTATTGATGAGTCATGTGACATACCAACTAAGGGACAAACAAACTATTACTTTGTGTTATGTTAATAAGAAAGGAAGTATTGTTAAGTGTTTTCTTGGTATAGTGAATGTTATAACGATGCCATTGCTTTATCATTGAAAATGACAATTGATGAATTATCTTGCAAATATGGGTTAAGTATATCAAGCTTTAGTGGATAGGGTTATGATGGTGCTAGTAACATGCAAAGTGAATTTCATGGTCTTAAAAGTTTAATTTTGAAAGAGAATTTGTTAACATTTTATATTCATTGCTTTGATAATCAATTATAGCCTACATTAGTTGTCATTATTGAGAATCACATTCAAGTTACTTCCCTTTTTGATTTAGTATCTACTTTGTTAAATGTTGTTAGGGGTTCTTGTACACAACATGACATGTTTTGTAAAAAACAACTAGCCAAAGTTAGATAAGTAGTAGAAAAAAAGAGAAAATTCTAGTGGAAAAGGCTTGAATTAAGAAATTGGTCTCAAATGAGGTGTTAACACTCGTTAGGGTTTACACATGTAAATTTGATAAATTTAATATTGATGTATTTTACTGTGATTGATATGCTTGAAATTATAACAGAAGATGGATCAAATGCAAATAAGAGAGCCAAAGTTAATGGTTGTCTATATTTGTTACAAGATTTTTATTTTACATTCACATTATATTTGATGAAAAATGTCTTAGGTATCTCAAATGAATTGTCACAAGCATTGCAAAGGAAGGATCTAGATATTATTAATGCCATGAACTTGGTTAACATATCCAAGTAGCGATTACAAGTTACGATGGATAGCGGATAGGAGTCTTTATTGTATGAAGTCACTTTATTTTGTAAAATGCATGATATTGACATTCCTAATATGGATAAGAATTTTTTTTTCTAAAGGAAGACCAAGAGATGAAGGTAAAGGCCAAGATATTACAATAGAACATCATTATCATATTGAGTTATTTTATATCATTATGGACATGCAACTTTAGGAACTTAATAATCATTTCACAAAGATAAATATTGAATTGTTTCTTTGTTTGGCTTATTTGAACCCAGCTAATTTGTTCTCTACTATTGATAAGAAAAGGTTGATTGAATTTGCTAAGGTTTATCCATGTGAATTTTCTTCAATTGATTTGGTGATGCCTGATAATCAACTGGAAACTTACATCATTGATACGCCAAGTAGTGTGGAATTTACATCTTTGAAAGGAAGTAGTAGTCTTGTAGAGAAACTAGTTGAAACTAGAAGGCACGTTATTTATCCTTTGGTTTATTTGCTTTTGAAGTTAGAAATTATTTTACTTTTTGCCACAGCAATTGTAGAAAGAGCATTTTCTACGTGAAGATTGTAAAAAATTGATTACATAATCAAATGGGAGATGCATGGATAAATGATTGTTTAGTGACTTATATTAAGAAAGATATTTTCAATAAGATTGACAATGAGTTGATTGTTCAACGACTACAAAATATGAAATTACGTCAAGAACAATTGTAAGATATGTAATTTACTCAATTATATATATTGATTTATAATTATTTTTATAATATTTTTAATTATATCACTCCCCTGATCCAAGGTCCTAGCTTTGCCTCTAATGATGAATATGATTATTTTGTAAATTAAAGTTGCATGAGAATTGAGTTATGGACCCTATATATATATATATATATATATATATAAGTAAACCTTAAGCATCTTTTAATCAAAGATGCCTGTTATCATATGACAATGGGAAAGGGGATATCTTATTTCTGAATTTGCAGCCTTTATATTTTCATTCCACTATCTAGGGAAGTTGTAATCTCATGTGAATGTTGATTTGTTAGCAAAGTTTACAAAACAATGTCCATATTCTTAACATCATGAAATTTCATTTGCCCTCAAATAAAAGGGACAATCTATTTGGGGAATAATTAATGACCAAAAGAGAAATATGACATTAGGTCTTAGGCTACTATAAAACAAATGAATCTCTTAACTTTATATCCAAATTAAATTAAATTTAGTTGTAGTGTTTTTTAATTAAAAAAAGATTTATTTATTTCATAATAAAAAAGAAGATCTAATTAAGTCATTATTTGTAAAAAAAAAATTTACCCTAATTTAAAGGCTAAGACAAATTAATCATATCAATCAATTATCTACTAAATATCTGAACTAGTATAAATGCATTTTCTTTCATTGTTTTCTTGACTTTCAAGCACATTCAAAAAAACTACAAACAGCATTTAGTATCATATTAACACGGTATATAAAATTATTAGATGTAAAAATTAAAAAGAAAAAGAAATATGAATAAAAAAGAATAATTATATTTAATATAATATTATAACATAGAATAGAATGAGGATGTTATTACATTTATATGTTTAGTTAGATTTTAAAAAAATTATTGAAATGCAAAAGAATGATAAAAAAATATTTTTTATACTCTTACATAAAAAAATAATGATGATAAAGATGTAATAAATTTTATAAAAAATAAATATAATTATTATTATCAGTTTATATATTTATTTTAAGAAAATAAATTTCTTTTTGAATGTGTCGACAAACTTTAACTACTAAATAAAGTATAAAAAAAAAGATTTATTCTCTATTATCCTGTACCTCCTTTCACTAAATGGGGGTGGTAGTTATCCACGTAGCTGACAGGGAAACTCAAAACACAAAATTGATTACATATATTTATTGTGACAGATGACAATATCACGTGTTGTTCTGAAATGCCATTCTTTTTTTCTTTCTTTTAATAATTTACGCAATATATGTGAAATATTGAACCTCAGGTTTTACCAAAACTTGCAATCACCACACACACACACACACACACACACACACATCCTGATATATATATATATATATATATATATCGAAGTCCCTTTCATTGTCGAGACATATAATGGTGGTCAACCAAACATCCCATCCGTCACCAGTCCCCCTCAACCTTCCCTTAGCCTTTTATCAATCCTTCCTTCTTTTTCTTTCGAAATTATCCTTTGCTTGGTGATTAATTCATGGTTTAATTATAATGTTTATTTTTAGAGTTTTACTCAAATTTTAATTTAATTATTATAAAATTTTTTATTATATGATAAGGGTATTTTTGAGTGAGCTTGTGCATCAATTGAAAATAGGTTTCTCTTCAAACTATTTCAACATTATATATATATATATATATATATATATGTATGTATATATTTCATGCTAATTCACTTTTAGCCACTTAACTTTAGGTAGCAACGTATGCTATATATGCACATGAATGACCTTATCAGTTGAGCTAACATTAACACAAAATAACAATATACATGACAATTGATTACTATGTATAAAAAAAATATTTTTAGAATATGTACATTAAACAATTTTGAAAGAACGTGTAAATTCTAATAAATGTACAGAAAGTCACTTGCATAAATTCCATTTTGATATAAAACAAAATCAGCAATTTAATTAGAAACTCATAATTTCTCCATAGAATAGAATGCGCCTTTCAAGTTTCAACGTGATCACTAGGAAGAAAATATCAGCATGTATATTTTAGGTACAAATTTTGTCTGTATCTCTCCCATGGCGTTAAGCATTAGGCAGCACGCAGTTGTGCCTCACAATAATGCCTTGGTTGCACACTGCAACTTTAGCAACTGGTATTCGCCAAACCAAACAAAACAAAACGCGTATGGATGTTTTGCTATGTTGTTCTTTTAGAGTAGCAAATTTGAATTGTTTATATAGATTTGGATTGGATGATTCACTTTTTAATTAATTAATTTTTAAAAATTTTTAAGATATCAATTATTTATTTTCTCATTTTGATATATATATAAAAGAAATAAAATTTAAAGAGAGTTTTTTTTAATTTTAATTTATCTAATAAAAGTAGTTTAATATTTTTTTTCATTTAAAAAATACATAAAAAGATAAAAAAAAAACTATGAACAATTCAAATTTATTGCTCTTGGGAAAAATATGTTTTGGTATTAATAAAAGTAACTGATAAGAAGTGCCGCCGGAAAGGAGAGATAGAGGAAATTGTATGTCTTTTCGGTATTATTTGAGAGTCATGCAAGTAATATTAATCTAACCTGTGACATCTAAATGAAAATTGACTTAATTCCATAAGATTAAGATGTGTCGATTAAATAAATTTTTATTTGATTTCTATTGATAAACTCTTAAAATTTTCGGTTATTATTGGTGATTTTTTAATTGATAAATATCTATTAATTATGAAGTGTCCTATTTTAAAAAGATATAGCTCTTGCTTTCGTTAGACGATGTCGGTTGAACGAGGAATTTTGTATTTTTCAGTATTTGTCCATTCAACTGTTCAACATGGTTGAAAGTCGCATGTGACTTCTCCTGATCCGTGACTTCTTGGATCTTTGAGATGGCTTCCCTTTCTTTATTAAAGAATAAATTTTCTTGTATCCCTTTTTTTTTACACTTTTTACCCCTTAATTTTATCTGAGATTTTTTAACTTTATTTAGTTTTAGTTTTATTTTTATTTCAATGTGATATCTCAACTTTAATTTAAATTTCATTTTTATCTTGAAATTTTATTTAGTTTTAATTTTGTTAACTTTACTTCATATTTCATTTTCATCTCTTAATTTTATTATGTTCTTATTTGATCCTTAAGTTTAAAAAATTACTCAAATATTTTTATTTTCTTCTAACATTATCAAATTAAAATTCTTTAAATATTTAAGACATAGAATAAGACATAGAGTTAAGAAAATAATTTAGGCTAGTACTAATTAATTTAGTTTGTGGAAGAATAAGACATAGAATTGATCCTCTAAATGGAAATTATTACATTTTTGAGATTTGTGCATATAAATAGACAAATGAAGAAAAATAAAAAAATAAAAGGAAAAAAATTTGAGTAGCTTTTAAAAATTAAGGGCTAAATTGAAATAAAATAAAATTAGAAGATAGAAGTAAAATTTGAGATAAAATTAAAAAACTATATTAAAATCAAATAAAACTAAAGATGAAAGTAAAACGAAATATTTTCTACAAGTGTTTAACCATGGTTGGAATATCATTGAACTAATATTTATAGTAAAAAAAATATGAACATAAGAGATTTTGGAGACAAAGATATGTTTTATGCAATGATAGAAACATGAATTATTGGTTATACATCTTTATTTTATATGAGACCATATACAAAGAATTTCTGACAATTTATCTTCTTGACTTTAAAAATTAACCATAGATCCCAAAAATTTTAATTTTTTAAACACAATTTTTATTTTAAGTTTTTGATCCAAAATTCTAACACTACTTATTCATATAGATTAAAAGAGGCCAAGTTGGCAAGGCGCAGACCTAGGTATAATTATTTAGGGGAAGCTGCTGAAAAAATTCATGTGTATAATAATAATAATAATAATAATAATATTATTATTATTATTATTATTATTATTATTATTATTGTTCCCTTGAAAATTTTAAATTACCTTGTTTATTTATTTTTGTAATCTTGAACACATGCTCTAATTTGCACTTTGAAAGTTCACCTTCATGCTATTTTATCGTGCTTGATCGTTTGCAGTAAGCTTTTTTTAACTGCATCTTGTGCAGTAATTGATTTTGAAACTTTTTTTAGGGACTACAAAAATTAATTGATTATCTAAAAATTATAATTAAAAAGACAAAAATTTCAACTTGAGAGAATATTATATTTTAAAATTTTTAATTGTGTAGTAAAATTAAAATTTTTAAAATAATCTTTTTTATAGTTGAAATTTTTGTTATTACAATTACAATTTTTAGATATCTAATTAAATTATTGCATGAGATGCGGTAAATACCTTTATTTCAAACAATCCCGATTCTAATTTTTTCGGTTCTGTTTTTGAAGTTAGTAAACAAAAAATTCTATCTATCATTTCACACGGGGAACAAAAGTATTTTTACTACAGAAAATGTGAAAAAAATTTATATATATATATATATATATATATATTCAATTAGAATGATACGTCAAATACATATATTTTTTGTTAAAAAAATTTATGGGTATTATATATGTACATTGCGATATTCTTCCCTTGAAAATTTTAAATTACCTTGTTTATTTTTTTTTGGAAGTCTTGAACACATGTTTTAATTTGCAATTTGAAATTGCTATTTTTTTTCATGCTTAGATTGTTTGCAGTAAGCTTTTTTACTCCATAATTGATTTTGAAACCTTTTTTTTAAAGACTAAAAAATTTAATTTATTATCTAAAAATTATAACCAAAATAACAAAAATTTTAACTGTAAGAAAAATTATAATTTAAAATTTTAACCATACAGTATAATTAAAATTTTTAAAATATAACTTTTTTCACAGCTGAAATTATTATTTTCATAGTTATAATTTTTAGATATCTAATTAAATTATTGCACAGGATGCCATAAAATACTCTTATTGCACATAATCCCAATTCTATTTTTCCTGGTTCTGTTGTTGAAGTTAGCAAAACATATATCCTATCTATCATCCCAGATGAGAAACAAAAATTATTTTTATTGCAAAAAAATGTGGAAAAATAACAAAAATATTTTTTTTTTCAATTAGAATAACAGGTCCAATATATTTTTTTTCTGGATTTATCCTCTTTCAACCAATATGGATAAGTACAGATAAAATGTGTTCAAATTTTGAATAAAAAATGAAAAAAATTATGTTATACAAAATTAAAAATTAGAAAAAACATATAATTGACTTTTAAAGATTGAAAAAAAAAATGGAAATGGCACAACTCTCTCTCTTATCATTACACCTCCGTATAATTATGTTGCAGATAGGAAAAATTGCAGTCGCACATTTAGCGCAAGCAAACCCAATCTGAAAGCGACCCCTAAAACGACCACAACCACCACCAAAAAAGGAAGAAGGCCCTTCACTGGTCCCACCCAATGGGAACCCGACGAGTAGTAAAAACTGAATCCCACGATAAATTTTTGAAAATCTAATTCCCAGCCAATCACCTTTCAGCATTTGATCGTCTCCTGCTCGCCACTACTTTAGATACGTCCCTTCACACGTGTCCCACCTGTGTGTGGGTATGGCGGTTGCTGAACGTGGTTTTCCTGTGTCCAACGCGGAGACAAATACAGCTTCTGAGGAGAGGAACTGAAAGCTTTTGTTTCTTTGCATGCTTCTGTTTTACCCCTCTTCGCGGCGTTTCTGACTTCCTCTGTTTCCTCGGCTCAATTTCATGGTGTTTTTGGGCTGCTTTTCTCTGTGATCTTTTGGGGATTTCGGCGATGAGTGGACTAATTCACGGCCTTGTATTTGATTCCGGTTTTGGATTTGAAGATTTCTGTTCTGGATATATAAGAAATGTTTGATTGGAGCGAGGAAGAGGTGAGTTGATTTTCAACTCTTCTTTTTTGGTTTTTTGTTCAATTTTTTTTTGAAGTCAACCACCTAGTTGTTTTAGGTCCCATTAGACTGTAAATTCTTATAGTTGTAATTGAGTTGATAATTTATCGTGGTTTAAATATGAAATGATTATAAAGGACACGAAATTGGGTTAAAAACGTTTCTGGTTCCACTGGGAATTTTCTTTAGTGGTAGTCCTTAACTTATTTGCGTTGTGTATATTCCAAGGTGAAATATGGTTGATGAGAGTAGTTTATGTGATGAAGAGGATATTTATCTGATGTGGCTCATTAAGAGATATGGAAAGGACACGCAGTGCTTGCGAAATAAAAATATTGCATTGATTGGAGTTGTAAAACGGAGGTTGGGACTTGGGAACTGGGTTTCAAATGGATTCTGCGTGAGAGTCTTATGAGAATTTTCTGGACCTTGTCCACAAAGTGGAAATGATACAGAGTAGAGGAGATGGTAGAGAGCTGACATGCATAGTCACAACCAGAAGTCTCATAATAGTTTGGGCCTTTTTCCTGGAAAGAGTAAGGAAAATGAAGACTACATGATGATATTGACATTTTGGGAAGGTTAGATGTGGGTTGCACTCAGATTCAGAGCCTCCTGTGGTTGCATATGATAAGGAGGCATGGGTGAAAGGTGGAGTAATAGCCTGTTTGGTATGGTGACGTAAAGGAGGAGAGAATGTAAAAATTGGATAGGTGGGAGAATGTAAAAATTGTATAAGTGGGAGCAGATGATATGGAAAATAACTTTTATGCCTTTATTTATTAAAAAGTGATTTGATAGTTAAAATAATGATGTGATAGGCAAAATAATAATTATAAAGGTATAATAAATATTACACAACTATGTAAAGGAAATACGTTCATGTTGCACCATACCAAATAGGTCAACATTTTTTTTTTGGATCCAAAGAAATATCAAAATGATATGGTTTCTTCCTAATAGTAGATTATTTGTTCTTATTCATCTACTATTAGAGAAGGGAATTAAAAAAGATGGATAAGAACTGCTGATATACTCTCTCAAAATCTTCTTCTAATTCACTGATGAATGTGTTGTTCTTCTGCCCTAGGTTTCTTGAGTTCTGCCATTTGTTCTCACAGGATTCAATTTTTTTTAATCTATGTTAATCAATTTGGAAATAAAAATAAAAAATTGATATTAAACATGGCTTCAGGAAGTATAATTTATGGTTCTTGGTAGTTTTTTAGTGTTTGTTCCTACATCTGGTTTGGTCCATATTCTATTCTTCTTGTGCCCAGTCAACTTTACTTTAAAAGATCGAGGTTTCCTTGACTAATTCAATTTATAGTTGCATATCCTACCTGAAGTGGCAGAAAGGCATAGTTCTCTTTTCATAAGGGTGAGGGAGGAAAGATTTATAGTTTGATGCATGAAGTCATGTTTTTAATAGTCAGTGTTTGTCCCATTTTGTTGGATGATTCCTCAAGTCTGTAGAAGGTCTGTATGGATGAAGTTTCTCAAGCTCTTCAAATGTTGAGTTCTATCTATCCAATGTTGAATTTTGAAATTTGTGACCTGTTGCTCACTTAAGTTTGTGGCAAGTCATTGTTTATATTAGAGATATTAATAAAATGAATCTTGGGCTTTCACTTACTTGCTTAAGCTTTTGGGACAAAGTGATTTTTGACATGATAGCAGAGCCTCCATGACCAAGTCGTCAGTAGTTTCATCTTTGCTGGTTGGCACCCCCCATCCTCCTAATTAAAAATAAGAAAAACATGATTGGACAGTAATATCAAATTCAAGCACCATTATACTTCAAATGTGTCATTTAAATGTTGTTTTGATGCATGGAGTTAATATATTAATCTACATTGTCATAATCCCAATTATACTTCAAAGATTGGAATTTCTGCTTTATATGAGGTGGCAGAATTTATTATATATGCTGTGGCTTGAGTCCAGCTTTAACTATGCTCCATTTGGTGTAAGAAGTTTCCAAGTTGTTATGTGATAAAGAATCTGTCAAGTGTTGAGTGTTTCCATGAGATTGAAAATTAAAGAACATTTCCTTCATTAACTTCTAGGTATGACCTTTGCATTAGAAATTCAAGTGTACCTGATTGATTACAGACTTCCTTTAAATTTTATTGGTATATAAGAATGCCACTATTGCTGTCATCCTCATTGTTTTCTTTTTCTTGATGACTTTCACCTAAGCAATATTTTATTGTATTCTTAATAAATGATTGTTTTCAGCTTGCCAACATAATATGGGGCGAGGCGGGTGCGAGTGATGATCATATTGTGCCTTATCCAGAGGGAAGTGCAGATCTTGGCAACAAGAAAGAATGGAATCAGGAAGCTGCTAGCATTAGGCTCACTGAGCAGAAGAGGGCAGAGGTTAAAATTGATGTTCATCGCAGAAAGCTAGGAAGCACTTCCAACCTTGATAATAGCGGAGGACTATCTGCCCCAGGATATGGCACTAACTCATGGCCTGACTTGTCTTTATCCAATGCAGCTAAAACTGATCAGGGTTCCTTGGGTACCGAAGTATCTAAGACTTCTAGTGAAATTAGAGCATTCAATTCATCAAGAGGTGATAAAATTGCTAATTGCTGGAACTGAGTATATAGCATGGGTGTCTGTGTATGTCTGTGTGTAGTGCAGACGCTTGTCTGCCTGTGTGTGTTGCACATTTGTTCCACCATCTTTGTATGCAAACGACTAAACATCCATGATATGTAGTTTTATTTTATCATTGCTAATTGTATCTTTGTTTGACAGAAGAGATTGCTCAACTTGAAAAGGATATTGAAGTTTTCCAAAGTGCAAATGAAGGTAAAGAACAAGGTGACTTTGTTGACTATGGCTGGGGAAACATAGGAAGCTTTGATGATCTTGATCGAATTTTCAGGTTATTTAGATTTGTCTTTATCATCATATATGTGATATATGCATTGCCTTGATAGCACATTATAATCACAAATTTCTTTGACATTGGTGTGATTCTTTTTCCAAATTACTTAAGTCTATCTGCCTACTTCTGGTACCTGACCAGCAAGGATAAAAGACAGAACTTTTCTCTCTCTTGCCCACCCTGTTTTTGAGAATTGTGGCAGTCACAGCTGTACGCAACTGTTGACAAATCACTCCATCTGAGTTTGGGTGGCTCCACATAAACTTTTTGGTTTTCTTTTGTTTTTTTTCGTTTTCGTAAAACCCAGAAGAAGCAATGTGTGCAGTTGTGCACTGTTGTAATTGCGACAATTTTGTAAGTGACTAAACCGAAATAAGGAGGCCTTCTATGTGTGTAAATTTTGCAAAGTTTTTGACTCGTTCAAATTGGTAACAAGCCTTCACGTTGCCATTTTTTGTACTTAGAATGCTATTTTGTAGGTATTGTTACATTCCCTTGGCATTCATTAGATAGCGTACATGATGGATAACATTGGAGAGAAGTACCAAAATTCCTTATGAACAGTCATTATCATTGATATACAGCTTTTCTTATGGCTATCGGTTATGTGATTTTATGTACTTTACAATGGCATCCGTTTGACTCAATATTCTCACAAGTGATATTTTACAGCAATGATGACCCTATTTTTAGCCATGTAAGTCTTGATAATGCTGGTGAGCTGTGGTCTTCTAAAGATGTGAGTAACAGCTCAGCACCTATATCCTTGGATACCCCAACTCCAACAGGTGCTTTAAGGAACAGATCTGAGCCTTTGGAAATTAAAGCAGATTACGTTCAATGTAATGACCAATTATTTGCCCTCAGCTATGAGAAGATTGGTGGTCCTGTATCTCATGATATTCAAAATATGCATGCTATCACTGCTGGTGTGAAATTTGCTGGAGGTAGAAGTAAGCCTGCTGGAAAGGAGCATCAGGTATGTCAAGTCAATTTGCAGCACTGGTCTTTATAATATCTAGTTCTTTACCTGTACAGGGGAATTGGGAGATTACTTATGTCACTTTTTCCCCACAGAAAAATCAGGATATGGTAGGAAGGACCACTTCTTCAACCTCTGGTTTTGCTGTTGAAAATTTTGCAACTGCTAATAAACTTACTGATAAGGTAACCCATAAGTTATATTAGAACTATACTATGCTACACTTATATCCTGTTATCTAATTGATGAAATCAATTAATGTTCTTGGGGTATTTTCCCGCACATGTGTTGTGAACTGACAATAGAAAAAGTTAATTTATATGGTTAGGCACTTAAAAGAAGAGGCCCACCTTCTGCAAATAAATAAATAAATAAATAAATAAATAAAAAAGAAAAATGAAAAAATGATGTAGAATATATGCACATTGAATCAGAGGTATATATGCATCCATTAAATGATATATGCTTGTTGTTAATCTCTATTGATGTCATGGTACTTAAGTTTATACATATTTACTCTAATAGAAGGTTTATTGACTGCATGGAATATAGTGAACTAGGGTCATATGGAGTTTAAATTGATATTGTTGCCCATTTTTGGCTAGAAAACTTTGAATCTGGATCAGTTTTGTTATTGAGAAAAGGAATTCAACATGTATCAGCAATGATGACCTTGCCTAGATTGTGATGAACAACTATCATTTGAAATGGTAAAGTGTTGAGAAAATAGTGAGAGCTAAAGTTAGAGAGAAAAAGAAGAGATAAAACAAAATATGTGGTTGACAAAATTGTTGGTAATGCTTGGTTTGTACATGAATTTGACCCTTAAGCCTCAATTTAAACTATACTATGATGGAATGTCCACATAATGACACTTATACCCTTTACTTTGGGTGCACTACAATTAACTTCTTTTAATCTACTAGCTTTTACTAAATTCTTGATGCCTCTTAACACCCCCTCAAGCTGAACCTTCCATAGCTTGTAGCTCGTTACAAATAAATCCCTCCTAAACCAGATAAATAAATAACCCAAATGAAAGAACTTAAGCATCAGGTCAAAAACTTAGGTGATGTAGGACTAGTACAAAAAAGGGGGAGAAGAGAGAAAAGAGGGAGATATAAAGAAGAAGGAAGGGGAAAAGGGAGAAGGGAAATAGAGGGGGAAGGAGAAGAAGGAAGTGAGGGGGGGAGATACATGTGAAGGGCGTTCAATAGTGGTAGTTGTTAGTCTTTCGGTTATAACTAGTTACATTGTTGATGTTAGTTGCTAGTTTTGTTAAGAGTTCGTTATTGTGGTGCTGATGTGGCACTTCTTTGTTATGCTACTAGTGGAGTCTCCTACACCTAAAAATAGAAGGACTTAAGGAGTTGTAGGTTTTGATGAATGAATTGAATAAGTTTTGTTGATATTGAGTACTAGTTTGGGAGTTTTGTGCCAATTTGGCATCAAAGCTTCATAGTCCTTGGGAATGGCAAAGGAAACAAGGTTGAGTGATTGTTTCAAGGAAATCGAATAGGAAGTTCTACAAACTCATACCGATGTGAACGAGTTGCAAGTGAAACTATGATCTTTAGTGACACATTTGGATTTGTCGATCGCCAGAATGGAACATATGATATTGGAAATGGTTGCAAAGCTGTCATCAGCATGGGGAAATGTAGTGCAGGAAGGTAATGGAATATATGGCGCAACAAGTGCTCATCGAGGATGACTAGTGCAAGGTATACTGCAGTTCAGATCCTATAATGGTAGTCAATCTCATGGCTACCAATTTCTTACTAGATTCACTTGCATAGAATTCCCTCACTTTGACGGATCTAACTTCAAAGGATGGTTTTGCTGTTGCAAGCAATTCTTTGAGGTAGACGAACTCCAATAGAGCAATGTGTAAAGTTGATAAGTATGCATCTGAAATGAAGGGCGTTGCAATGGCACCATAGTTTTATGAGGAAGAAGAGGATAGGTGAAATTGGATGGATTGAGTATGTTGAGGATTAAAAACAACATTTGGAGATATATTGCAAGTAGATCTAACAACTGAGTTGAAAAACCTCAAATAGGAAGGTTCTATAAATGATTACTAGGAAAAATTTGAAGAACATCTAGCTGAATTGGAGCTGTTGAAGGAGCATGTTATTAGTGTCTTTCCTTGGTGGATTCAGACTTGAGATTGAGGCTTAGGTAAGGATGTTCAAGCCTGCCTCTCTTGCAAATACTATGTACCTAACCAAATTACAGGAAGCGGCCGTCATTGCTCTTCAAAACAATCTAATTACCTCTCAGAAGAAACTTCCATTTCACAATTCCATTAATAACTTAGCCACTCCAAAATCCTCTACTAATCCTTGTTATTATTGAAATTCATATTCCTCTGTCTCTATTTTTGGACGAAGTAATCCAGGTACTAATAAGAATGGTACAGTGGTGTCATCTTCTTCATCCATTTCCAGACTTAAGACCAATACAGCACTAGAAAGCCTTACAAACAACTCACAAAAAAAGAGATGGATGAAAGAAGAAAGAAAGGCCTATGCTATTGATGTCTGGAGAGGTATACCTTTGATCACAAATGTAAAAACTCTCAATTATTCGTGATTGTGGTTGAGAAGGAAGAGCAAATAGGATGGAGGTAGATGAGGAACCAAAAAAATTAGAGGATGGAATTGTAGCATTACAACTTGGGATTTCTTTGAATGCTATTCATGGAACTGTATTTGATGCTCAAGAGTACTCAATGATAAAGGCGTTTTGGAGAATCAAAAAGCAACTTATATTGGTGTTACTGGATACTGATAGCACACATAACTTCCTAGATGTTAGATTGGTGAAGCAACTGAGATTGAAGACTCAGTTGATAGCAGGTACAATAGTTATAATAGCTAATGGGCATAAACTACTAGCGGAAGCTAGATGTGTTCAACTATAGTGGAGTATGGAGAACTAGATATTTAGTGATGATTTTTTAGTCATGCACTTGGGAGCATATGACATGATTTTGGGAATACAATGGCTATGTACACTGGGAAAAATCACATTAGATTTTCAAGAGCAATTTATGAGCTTCTCTATTGGTGACAAATTTTATGAACTTCATGGAATCGATCAATCCCAAGCATTTGTGGATAACAGGGATATTAAGCAAAAACAATTATTAAGGGGACAAATGTATTTGGCTCAAAATCACGCATGAGGTGCTGGGGACAATGGGAGAGTTAAATGCTGTTGATATTGATTCAGTAGCAATGAAAGATTAGTCTTTGAATAAGCTACTGGAGGAGTTTTCAGATGTGTTTCAGGAACTAACATTCTTACTTCCCCTAAGGGTGTTTGATCATACCGTTGCCCATAAGGAAGAAACTCTAGTGAGCCTCAGACCTTATAGGTATAGGCCAGTACAGAAGGATGCAATGGAAGAATTGATCAAAGAAATGTTGCATAATGGTGTTATTTGGCCCAGTAATAGTAGCTTTGCTTCACTTGTAGTCTTGGTAAAAAAGAAAGACAACTCATGATGTGTTTGTGTTGACTACAGGAAACTTAATGCTCAGATCATCAAAAACAAGTTTGCTATTCCAATAGTGGAGGAACTTATTGATGAAGAGGGTTCTAGATACTTTTCCAAGTTGGATTTAAGGACAAATATCATCAAATTTGCATGAGTCCCAAGAACATTTATAAAACTGCCTTCAAGACTCATGATAGGTTATATGAATTCCTTGTCATGCATTTTGGCTTTACCTGACCCCTGTTACCTTTCAAGAATTGATCAGTAAGATTTCAGCTTTATAGAACCATAGAACCAGTGAAAAGCTTGCTCATAGAAGAAACCCATGTAAGCACTTGATATTTGAAGGTGTAGGCTAGGATGTCATCACCTCAATTTTCTTTGGACCTACAACAATGCCTTGCTCAGAAATGACATAGCCTAACTCCTTATTTAAGTTGCCCAAAAGATGCATTTATTTTGCTTATTGAATAAAGAGTGCCAAGTGTATGTAGGTCCCCTACAAAGTACCATCTCTCAGCCTATAAGAAGGAGTTGACTGCACTTGTTTTTGGTGTAAAACATTGGAGACAGTGCTTGTATGGCTGTTGTTTCTGAATCATAACTGATCATCTGTTGCTTAAACATTTACTAGAGTAGAAAAACATCACCCCAGAACAGTTTAAATGGATCAATAAATTGTGGGGCTTGACTTATGAGATTGTGTATCGAAAAGGGAAAGAAAATGTGGTTGCAGATGTTTTATCTAGGTAAATGGTTAATGAAGAATCTCTCCATTCTTCTTGTTTTGCTATTACATCCATTGGTTGATAGATGATAGATGATAAACTCAAAGAATTGATTGCAAAGCTGGAAGTGGATTGTCAATCACATCTTAAATGCAGTTGAGAACGTGGCATTTTGAAGAGAAATGGTAGATTAGTGGTGGGAAATGATCTACCTTTAAAGACATAGCTATTGCATCACTTTCATAGTGATCCATTTGGTGGACATTCAGGAATGACTCATGCTTGCAAAAGACTAGCTGCTTTTTTCTTTTGGAAGTGCATGGAAAAGGATGTGAGGCACTTTGTACGTACTTGCTAGACTTGCCAGAAGAATAAGTACAAGACAGTGGCTGCCCTTGGGCTGTTACAGCCTTTGCCAATTCCTACCACTAGTTGGTCTGACCTCATCATGAATTTTATTGTGAAACTACCTAAGTTTGATAATAAAATGATGATTTTGGTAGTTGTGGATAGGTTTATCAAAGTTGGCCATTTCATTGCTCTCCATCATCCCTATACAGTAGTTGAGGTTGCCCAAGTGTTCTTTGATAATGTGATTAAACTCCATGGGTTTCCCCATTCTATTGTTACCGATCATGATTCCATTTTTTGTGGGCATTTTTGGTGGGCCTTGTTTTGTATTAACAAGGTAAAACTCATATTCTTTGGCCTACCATCCCTAAACCAATGGTCAAACTAAATCTTTAAATAGAAGCTTGGAATGTTACCTCTGTTGTATGACGGGTGATTATCCCAAGGAATGAGTTAAGTGGCTACCACTTGTTGTTGAATTGTGGTATAATACGTCCTGCCATTCTTCTATTGGGATGTCTCTATTTGAGGCCATGTATGGGTGCCTCTTCCTATCCATTTACCTTACTTGGCTATAGACTTTGATAATGCAGTGGCGGATAGAAATCTTTAGGATAGGGAGACTATGTGGCAATTGCTCCATTACCATTTGAAATGTGCTCAACACCAGATGATGCAAATTGCCAACAAGAAGCACGGTGAAAGGGAATTTCAAGTTGTTAATATGGTTTATTTGAAACTTCATCCATTTAGACATAACACCATCAATAATTTGGCATTACACAAGCTAGCTGCATGGTACTTTGGGCCCTACAAGATTCTCGATGAGTGGGGTAGGTTGCTTATGAGTTGGAGCTTGGAGCTACCCTAGGATTCAAGGATTCATCTTGTTTTTCATGTGTCCCTTCTAAAACATCATAAGGGTGAGTTTGTTCCTGTTAGTCCTGAGCTATCTGCAGTCAATGTTGATGGGTATTTTTTCATGGAGCCCGAGTCTATTTTAGCTAGGAGAGTAGTGAAGAAGCACAATTTGCCCCTCACTCAAGTTCTCATTTGGTGGAAGCACACGAAGAGATGCTAAACGAGAGTTTCTATTTGCTATTCAATTTCAATTCCTTGATTTTCCTACGACTGTCTAAGCTCATCCTTGAGGACAAGGATGTGGTGTAGGGGGAGAAATATTGATACATGTGAAGGGCATGTTGTAGGGGTAGTTGTTAGTTTTTCGGTTATAATTAGTTACATTGCTGATGTTAGCTGCTAGTTCTGTTAAGACTTTGTTATGGTGGTGCTGATGTGGCACTTCTTTGTTATGCTACTAGTGGCTTCCACTATGCCTATAAATAGGAGGACTTAAGGGGTTATAGGTTTTGATGAATGAATTGAATAAGTTTTACTGATCTCAGTTCAGAAGTTTTGTAGTGGGGGGGAGGGTAGAAAGCCAAGAGAATCTGAACTTTATTGATAATCAATCAAAAGGTAAACTAATCCTAATTACATAGGACTTTATATAGAGCCCAAGATATAACATCTAATAAGATAAAATAAATAAAATAAAAGGATAATTAACAAAAGCATAATATAAGCCTGACAAAAGCATAATTAAATACAAACCTGCCGTAAATATATTGTCAAACAAAAGCATAACTCAAGTTGCAGGAATTTTTCTCTTTTCTTTTTTATATTTGTGGAAGCTAGGGTTTGGGTTCAAAGTGGATGATTCCAAGGATCTAGAACCATGTTGAGAACATAGGGAAGATTAAAGTTAGGGATAAAAGGAAGGGATTAATTAAAATATGTTATCAGAAAGACTCAATTACAATGTTTACATAAAACTAACTTGCAAACTTCTTTATACTGATACTATGATCACACAAGACACATTTTCATTACTTTTAGAGCATTACAAGTAACATATTATAACCTGTAACTTTTTGGTTAGAGAACCGAAAGCAGTGAATTGGTTCTTTTAAGCTTTCACCCAATTGTTACAAGGACGTTATGCCATGAAAAAGCAACTTGAAGGAAACCAAGAAACAAGCCTTAAAAACAAGTTAGAACAGCCATTAACGGCACCAAGATAAAAGAATCACAGTATTTGTGCCTGTAATATATTTTACAACCCTTGGCATAAAGTTGTGCAATAGCTCTGGTCAACAGATCTACATTGATCTATTTACGATCTTTTTGTCATATTTTTCAGGCTTTTGGACAAAATAATCTGTTGAAAGTTCGGAAATCTGGGGGAAAACAAGGGGGTAAAGGAATGCAGGATTTTCATGGTAGTTGGTCTACTTCCACAAACCTGTCAAAACAATTTGAGAATCAGTTGGCACCTTCTACCATACAACCTTCTCCCTCTTCATTTCCTGGAAAACAAAAGCAGATTCAAGGAGCTGAGACATTTTATCAGAATATCGTTAATCCAAATGTAGCACCTCCTGTGTATGGAAACCTGGCAAATACATATCCTGCTATCACAATGTTACCTCAGGCTCAGTCAAGAGATCTCAGGCATCAACCTCTAATTTCTGGGTATGAAGTGTCTAGTAGTATAGGGAATCTTGTGAAGAAGCCTAGGGACTCAGTCAAGCCTCTGACCATGACTCCTCAGGAAAAAATTGAAAAATTGAGGAGGCGGCAACAAATGCAGGCAATGCTTGCTATTAAAAAACAACAGCAACAATTGGGCAACCAAGTTCCTAGCACTAATAAATCCATCATTCAAAAATATCTTCTAAAAGTGCAAAATCGTCCCTGTGATGGGGCCAATCCTGAAGTTGAAGATCTAAGCACTTTTCCTGCTCTGGATGCACCTATTGAGCAAGATGATTCCAATACAATCTCTGTGGCCATTGATGATTGTTTTGTTGAAGAAACGATACTTGACAGGCTTCAGGACATTATATCAAAGGTATGGCTGAATTGTTAGTGGTGAACACTTTATAGTATGATTATATCCCTGCATACTAATTCGGACATGGCTACAATCCCGAGGCATAATTTTCTGTACAGTTGGACATCAAAACAAGACTCTGCATCAGAGATAGCTTATTCCGCTTGGCACAAAGTGCAATGCAAAGGCATTATGCTAGTGACACTAGTAGCACGAACAAAAGTAGCAGAGAAGAACATGTTCTTCCAGGGGAAGAAATCAATTACCAGAACAGGTCAGGATAGATATTATAATAGATGGCTACTTTAATTTCCATGACTCACTGAATTTTCATTTATTAGATTAGTTTATATCATATACAAGTGAAACCGAAGAAGGTGGAAAATAATATTTTTGCTACTTGCTATGTGTCTTCTAGCATCACTTCATGAGAACTATCTGGTGCTTGTGTAAGAGTTCAGTATATTTCTTTCTTCATCTCTGATGGACATCAGAAACAGACAGTGGTGCAGTCACTAAATGGTGAGGGTGGGAACTTTGCCCCCTCTCAATTTTTCCAATTTTTCTTTGAGATGGTACATGTACTTATAGTTGTACCAACTTTGTTTTAACTTCAGCAGGCCCATCTCACTTGAATAACAAGTTAGTCTGTGGTAATACTTTTTTCTTTTACCAAGATAAAGCTTAAAAAACGTAATTGAGGCTTGTAAGGACTAGTCGCAATAAAATTGTAACTCTGTATCTCACAACTGTACATGCTGTTCAAAGACAATTACTAACACTATATTAGGCATCACTAATAGTTCATTTTCTAGGACTGGTATAGTGCTAGTTTGCGCTGAACAGATTAAACATGTAATATTTGCTGATTTTGCGTATAACAATGACCAATGTAACTTTTTGGTTATGGTTATCACCTTGATTACCCTTTTTAAGTTGTCAAGTAATGTTCCTGCATGAACCATATTGGTATCACACACATGCCAGGATGCCCAACGTTGAAACAGAGACAAACCCCATCGATCGAACTGTGGCTCATTTACTCTTTCATAGGCCTCTGGAGTTGACTGGAAATTATCCTGACAAATTTGACTCACCTATCTCTGCTAAGATGCAAAGTGAAATCAAAGCAGCTAACCTGCTGAACTTGACCATGAAATGCTTGCCAGATGAAGATTTGAAAAATAATCACCAATTTTCTCAGCAAAGGCTTAATAATTCTTGCTCATTGTTTGAGGCCCAGTCCCACCCAGTGGATCAGTTTAGAAACAATCCTTGCATAGACACTTCAGAAAATGCTTCTAACAATGGGCCTGCAGATGTTGGATCTCAGGGGCATGAAGCCTCTCAATGAAGAGAGTTTCTGCAGAAATATGAGGGTAATTCTTTCCTTTATCACCTCCACGTTTATTGCTATAGTTTCCACATAGATTATGTATGGCTTCACTGGTAACGCAAAGGTTTTCTTTAATTGTCATTGTCAGCTGTCTGGATCTTAATCATGTGCAAGCGCTTAGGCCTATCTTGACAGAATCCCAAGCACAGTTTCGTAATTGTACGATGTTAAGGATTCATAATACCTACTTCTGTTAAAAAACATGACTACTACTGTGTATCTCAGTACCTAAACACACTCAAGGTGGTGAGGCTGAGAAGGCTTTTTTATCATAACTGCACCAGATGGGTGTGTGGGGTATCAAAACCCCCCAAATCTCATTAATTGTCTCTGGCCTGTTCTGGGAGTTTTATTTATGCAATTTGGTAGCAGTTGCCCCTCATCATCAAATCAATATATTGTCTGTCTATGTTGGTTTGTAGTTTTTGGTTTCTACCTAAAATCATGTCCAAGAGAGATACTACAAGCCATATTTATCCTAATTTAAATTTTCGGGGTGACTGGTCTCCTGCACGGGATCAGAGTTTAATCCATCTTCACCTCAATTCTCAATGATTAATTTTCAATACAAATTTATGCTCTGCATTGGGTTAAAGCTAAAAATTTTTGGAGGGGGGTTGAAGGTTAGGATGGTGCATTCAGAATAGTTTATAATTAGTAAGTTCTGATATTGCATTCAATATGTTTTGCTAGTTTCGTTACCTAATTTGAGTCAGATTTTTGTGTGCTCTCGTAGATTAACCACTGTCTGAGTTCTTGATTGGCATATGTGCTAAGAAATCGTGTCTTCATCTGGCTTTATCTTAATCATAAAAACTTAGATGAAGTTAGTGTTGCTTTGTGTTATTTGATGTTAAAGACTGTTTCTAGGTTCTTGCTGGCCAATGACGCGTATATGTACATATATACATACATGTATTTTGAAGTAATGATTATTACATTCAGCTTGACATGTGCGTGAAAAACAGAGGTAAATATGTTGCGAATGTTTTGTTAGAGAGGAAGCAAAATTAAAGGTCCTATAAAATGATGTGCGCCATTTGCACTTGTGTCAATTTATGTATTTCTGGGGTGCCTATAGCAGATCAAAATAAAAAATACTGCAAAAGTGGGTATCGTCTGACTAAAACACTTAAAAACAAAGTGGCTGAAATTGATTATGCTTGGCTCTTAGTCAAGAAAGATGATCAACCTTTAGATAATTACAAAGCATCAAAAACCGCAGAAATGCTCTGTTAGACGATAGTTACCCTTCGAGGAGGATTTCACTCCCATCTAACACAGTATTTCCCAAGCTTTCTCTCACTTCATTTGTTCTGCTCAATATCCTCTATTTGGTCACAGAAAACCATAGCTAGAAAGTTTGCCAATGGAGCATTACTCTAAATCACCCTTCAAGTGGCTTTTGCAATTTAATGACATGAATGTAATATTTATAGAGTCCAAGCATGAATTGTTTTTTTGGGTTGCAGTTAAGTGGTGTTTGAGTCAGTCTGCACACATTACAAGTAACCTATGTTTTTGATCTAGTCAAAGATAAAATTCAAATCATCTAAAGTAACTTCTGGAGAAATTGTTGATATTGAATATAAAGTATCAGTATTATGAATTTACATTTCCTTATACATGGAAAGCAAAATTTATATTAAATGTATAGTACTAGTATTTTGTGTTTAATATCAATCACTTTATTTGAAATTACTTTAGAATACCCGAATTCATCAAAGATGAGCATTTACATTAAGACTAAGAGATATTAAAAAATATATATATATATATATACTTACAATTTAGCCTTAAGAAAACATAGTTAGGACTTAAAATGTCATGAACCAATATCTAAGCTAGGGCTGACGAATAAGCTGAACTAATCTGTTGATTAGTTTACCCTAACAAGCCTTAAAGAATCAAACTCAATTATAATACCATATTTTTAAGCTAGCCCATATAATCTACAAGTTTTGAAAATATGTATTCATTTAATTGTTTCACTTGAGAGTTATCAAAAATCTGATTATATTTCCCTTAAAAATAAGACATTCCAACTTATACAACAACTCAAACTAGCAGCAATACTAATAACAAGAAGTTATGTATAACAAAATACTTCGCTAAGAAACTATGAACAATATTTGCACGTTTTAAGTGACCATATCGGGTCCCATGAAAGACACAATATATATCATTTTCAAAATACTCCCTTATATCTATATGCCATCACATCATGGAGTCTAACACTAATTGTATAGAATTGAACACATAATTTATCGGTTTGGTAGCATGTAAGCTCTCAGATCACTTCATTTTTCTCCTTTTGGTCTGTAAAATAATAATAAAAGAAGGGATAGGCATACTATTGGTTTAGTGAGTGTATAAATAATAAAATACGTAAAAACAAAAATAAGTGTATGTATGAGTTTTTAGAAATCAAATAGTAATCAAATAATTTAAGCAATAATATTTTGTTGTCGAAATGAAAAGCAATTATTTGATAAACAAGAAATTTTTAGATAAAAATTATATTTTCTAAATGTTAAGAAAATATTATAAAAACAGGCAACAAAAAAAGAAATCAAAACACCGAGTGCCTTTGTACAATTAAACCACAGCATTATATCTCTTCCCATTGCTTATGATGCATTCCATCTCATCACTTTTACCGTACACATCTAGCATCTTAAGTCGCAGCATTGGATACATTACATTGGAGTACTATCACAAATCACAACTTATTCTATGTGCACATAGTGCATTATCTCTATTAATGAGTACAGAATTCGAACTAAATTCTCATCCATCATAAAAAAAATGGAAGTAGAAAATAAAATTTACTAAAATAATATTTAAGTAATAAAATAAACAAGGAATCAAGAAAATAAGTAAATGATTAAATAAGATGAGTTTCCTTTAATAGAGCCCTCATAAATATAAAATAACACAACAACATAATACACTTCTTATAAACAAACAAATATATATACACACACACACACACACACAATAACTACTTTCTTTTTTCCAATTTCTTCTTTTACGTTCTACAAGTATGTATCTTTGTCACATTTCAATAATTTATTTGCTTATTAATTTATCTATTAATCTATCATATGAATATGTACACACCTATACATGCATCATAGCACCTATTTTGAAGTTTCAAAAACATCGATTTGTTTTCTCAAAGAGCAAAGTGAATAAATCATAAAACAGAATTTTGCATACAGAAATATAACATAAAGTAAAATAAAAGTGTTACATTATTATTTATATATTTACTGGTTGGGACCAATAATGTATATATATATATTTCTATTTTTTATTGTTTAATGTTGAATTTTAATTGAAGGAGTCTTTTTCGTATTACTTAAAATTATGATCAATATAAATTAATTATTTGAATTACTCAAATTACTTTCACAATTATTTATATGGCCTGATATGCTCCCTAAAACATAAATTCTTACATTTTTTCATACTCTTCTACCATAAATACAAACCTAAAATTTAGGTTTTTCACTCTAAATTTTCATAATTTAAGTTAAATTTAAAACTTACTTCTTAGAGTTTTAAGGATGAAATAAGATACGTTAATTTACACTTTAATGTTACAATTCAAGAAGTCCCCAGATTTTGAGGCTCACGCATGGCACTACAAAGGAAGAGAGTTGTACAAGAAATCTTGCTTAAATAAACCATATAAAAAGGATGAAAATTGATGGAAAAAGATAAAGGAATGAAGAGAAAAACTGATCATCACAAATTCTCCAAGAACCCAAGATGGGGTAGCAGAGAAACAGAGGAGGAAGATGAGGAGTATGAAGCTATGGCTGTGGGGAGAAACACTAACAATAAAGGATGCTGGAACAGTAACTAACGGTGGCACATGTTGGAAGTGACCAAAAGGGAAAAGAAAAATTTGAAAGATGAAGAAGTGTGGATGCAAGCTGAATGAGACGCAGAGCCTTGGTGAAGAAGATGAAAAAAAAGATACGAGAAAAAGGTGGAGGTGAGTGTTTGAGAAATATTAAATTATTCTTTGATTAATATTGCACTCTTACCTTAAAAAGTTTGGTATGTTTTAATTGGTATTTAAAATAATTAATTTTTTAAAATTTTAAATTAATTTAAAAATTATTTAATCTTTATTTTAATAATCTAAATAATTTAATTTAATTTATTATTATTTTAAAATTTTTAAGTTTTTTAAGGTATTACATACAACTTGTGAAAGTGTATCAATCACACATCACAGTAATGATTTCTAGCTTTCACTAGGCTCGTGGGGTTATGAATTTTTACCATTGAAATCATTTAAACCCTATCTAAGATTAAGCCCTATTAAGGAACTTTTGTAAATTTAGAGCTTTAACTTTGAGGGTTGTAATTCTGAATAATGCTATATGAACTTAAACGTATGAAAAATTTCATTTAAGTTTTATACCCAAAAAAAAAAGAAATAAAACAAGAGAGAGAACCAAAAAAAAAGTCGCTAGCTCGTTGCTTATTTTGCTTTTCAAAAGTCTTCGATTCTTCTCCACCAAAAAGAAAAAGAGAAGCTGGGTGTACAGTTTGATTTTTGTCCACCGAAAGAAAAAACCTAGAAAAGAAAAAAGAGAACAGAAAGAAAAAACACTAAGCCTGTTTGGTTTCTTATTTTTAAAATAATTTTTTGTTTTTAAAAATAAAAAAATAAAAAAATTTTATTTAATAATGTGTTTTTAATAAAGTGTTTTGTAAAATAAAAAAATGAAATTTTGTTTTTAGAAATAGAAAAATCAAAATATTTTTTTAAATGTTTTTTAACTTTTGTTTTATAAAATCAAAAAAAAATAAAAAAAAATTATTTTTTAAAATAATAATTCAAACAAAATTTTTAATTTTTTTGTTTTTAAAATTTATTTTAAAAAATATCTATTTTAAAAATATTAAAACAAAAACAAAATCAGATAGACCCTAATTTTTGGCTCGATGCTTAGTTTGCTTTTGAAAAATTTGCGATCCTTTCCCACCAAAAAGGAAAAGGAGAGTTGCGTGTACAGTATGATGTTCGTCCATTTATACAAACGTCAGCCAAACAAATAGATGACGGAGAAGCTTCAGATTATTGAACTCACAGAGGCAAAGTTTCCAAGTAAAATGAATAAGCTCTTTTTTCGATTGTTGCAGTGATAGATAGTGATGATAGGAAAAGAACGAGAAAAACCGTAGAAGTTGGGTAAATTTTATCTGTAGTAATAAAAGAAAAGTCACTAACCATGGAATTCATGAGATGCCCGACAAGCAATTCAACCCACGTCTCAAGTAAAGAATTATTGAGAAACCCGAGAAACAAATCAACCGAAATCTTAAGCAAAGAATTATTGATATCCCCGACAAGCAAATCAACGTTCAATTTTGAAAAGTGAAGCATAACCGGCACTCATTTGCATCACCTCAACGTTATCACATAATTGGAACTCAGATTTCCATTTCAGAGTAATTGCCGAGAACCAACCAACCAAGTGAGCCTTTCACCTATCTATCCCTCACCCACAAATTGAAACATCAACATCCCACAATTTCTTCTTCCATCTTTCTGAAGTTTTCTTCTTCGCCCTTCTGTTGACATATACAGAAAATCATGGCGGAGTTGGCGGGTGGAGCGTTTCTCTCCGCTTCCCTTCAGGTGGCATTTGACAGATTGGCTTCTCGTGACATTCTTGACTACTTCCGTGGCAGAAAACTCAAGAATGGCTTGCTGAAAAAACTACGCATTATCCTTATTTCTGTAAACAAAATTATTCAAGATGCAGAGGAAAGGCAATACAGAGACCGTTTTGTGAAGCAGTGGCTTGATGAGCTCAAAGACGAAGTCTATAAGGTGGAGGACCTGTTAGATGAGATTGCTACCGAGGCATCACGACAGAAGCTGGATGCTGAATTGCAAATCGCTACCAGAAAGGTACGAGGCTTCTTTACTGCTTTTGTTAAGCAAAATCTATTTGACAAAGAAATTGAATCAAGGATCATACAAGTGCTTGACAACCTAGAATATCATACAAAGCAAAATGAGATACTAGGATTGAAGGAAAGCTTTGGTACTGGCACTCAAGTGGGAGTCAACAGGGAAGCGTTCAAAAGATTGCCAACAACATCCTTAATAGATGAATCTAACGTGTATGGTAGAGATGCTGATAAAGAGAGAATAATAGAGATTTTATTATCACACAACATGGGTGAGAATCAGCTTCCTGTGGATGTGATTGCCATCGCTGGTATGGGTGGCATAGGTAAAACAACCCTTGCACAGCTTATCTATGAAGACAAAAGGATGAAAGATCAATTTCAACACAGAGCTTGGGTGTGTATTTCAGAAGAATTTGATATTGTTCAAGCTACAAAAGCAATTCTTCTGGCATTTGATTGTCCAACAAAAAAAATCAGATGATCTACAATTACATCAACTTGAACTAAAGGAGAAATTGATGGGTAAAAATTTTTTTCTTGTTCTTGATGATATTTGGAATGAGAATTTTACAATTTGGGAGGTCTTCCAAGCTCCTTTCAAATATGGAGCTTTAGGAAGTAAGATCCTCATAACAACCCGTAACAAAAGGGTAACAGAAGTTATGCGCTCTACCCATATACATCTTTTGAAGCCATTACAAGACGAAGATTGTTGGAAGTTATTTGCAAAATATGCATTTAACAACCAACACCATCATACGGATCCATATCTTATATCAGTTGGTAGAGAAATTGTTAAAAAGTGCGGAGGATTGCCCTTGGCAATAAAAACATTGGGAAGTTTATTGTACACAAATCCATCTCATCATGATTGGGTTAAGATTTTGGAAAGTGATATTTGGCGTTTATCGGAGGATGATAGTAATATAATCCCATCTTTAAGGATGAGCTATCATTATCTACCTTCAAATCTTAAGTGTTGTTTTGCTTATTGTTCCATCTTTCCTAAAGATTACTTGATAAAAAAGGATGTCCTAATCCAATTATGGATGGCGGAAGGTTTATTGCATTCCACTCAGACAAATAAGAGCATTGAAGAAGTGGGCAATGAAATTTTCAATGATTTAGAGTCAAGGTCAATTTTTGTACCATCAAAATATGGGGGTGGTGATTACTTCATTATGCATGACCTTTTGAATGACTTGGCAAAATTTGTGATGGGAGAATTTTGTCTACGGCTAGAGGGTGATTGGGCACAAGATATTCCAATAAAAGCTCGTTACTTTTCATACCTAGCCAACGATTTTGAAAAATTTAAAAACTTTGAGGATATTTTCATCTGCCGCCAATTACGTAGCTTCCTTCCGTAGAATAATTATTTTACCGACATTAAAGTTGATATGATGCATGATCTATTGTCCAGACTTGCTCGTCTTAAGTATATGCGGGTATTATCCTTGAATGGATATTGAAATGTCAAAAAGTTGACACATGATATTAACAATTGAAAGCACTTACGTTATTTGGATCTTTCTAACACCGGAATTGAAAAGTTGCCAAATTCGATGTGTTTGATGATTAATGTGCAGACATTGAAATTAAAAGATTGCAATTACTTGACTAAGTTGCCATCAAATTTACACAAACTCATTAACTTCCAACATCTTGACATGGAAGATAGTGGCATAAGGAAGATGCCCAAACATATGGGAAAGTTAAAGAATCTTTGAACAATGACTCAATTTGTTGTGGGAAAGAATGGAGGATCTGATTTAAAGGAATTAGGAGTCGTAAACCATTTAAGGGTTGTACTAGCTATTTCAAATTTAGAGAATATAATTGACCCTATGAATGCTAGAAAGGCCAATTTGAAAGAGAAGCATTTGAATAACTTAAATTTGCATTGGGGATTGATTGAAAGTCATGAGGTGTCACAACACCAAGAGCACATGTTAGAGGTGCTTGAGCCAAATTATAACTCAAGAGAGCTCACCGTTTCATGCTGTGTGGGCACTCGATTTCCGAATTGGTTTGATGGTTCTCGTTTGCCCAATTTAATGTCTTTATATTTGTCGTGTTGTACCTACTATGTCAACTTACCACCACTCGGGCAACTACCTTTTCTCAAGAGACTAACAATTAGTGAATTTCGTGGAATAAAGGTGATTGGCCATGAGTTTTATGCGAATGGCTCCTCAAGTGCTCCATTTCGATCCTTTTCATATTTATGTTTTTCAAGGATGGAAGAATGGGAAGAATGGAATATATGTTACGAAGGTGACAGTTTCCTATGCCTTCAACGTATAGAATTGTCCAAGATTGACAAAATCTCTACCTCAATACCTTCCTTCTTTAAAAACGTTTTATATTGGAAGGTGCGAAAATCTTGAGGCTTCACTTCCCAAGGCCCCTATGGAAAGGCTACGTTTAGAGAAATGTAAGAAGATTTCACTGAAAGACATGCCAACATGGAGCTTGACAGATGTGTTTCCACCTCTTCATTACCTGACATTAATAGATTGTCCAGAGATAGAATCAATTCGCTCAGGAGGTTTGCTTTCCTGCCTACACCATCTTTCAATTCGTAACTGCCCAAACTCATTGCTTCTTGCAAGAATTGGAGTTTGCATGAGATCCTCTCTCTGGAAGATCTTGTATTTAGTGATGACTTTAAAAACATGAAGTCTTTCCTTGAGGAGGGATTGCTGCCACCCAATGTTCACTCTCTTTCATTGTGATTGCTTAAATTTAAAAGCAATAAACTATAAGGGTCTTCTCCATCTCTATTCTCTTTGGTCCTTGTCTTTTTCTAATTGCCCTAGACTGAGTCTCAAAGGCATGGCAGAGGATGGCTTACCTAGATTCCTTTTTCATTTACAAATTAGTTTTAATTATCTATTGCTTAAGTAGCAGTGTCAAAAAGGGATCGGACAAGATTGGCCTAAAATTGCTCACATCCCTCACATATTGATCAAGGAATTTTGAGGTAAGGTGTTGATATTGGCTCTTATGGCTCTAAAGGTACTTGCTCTAGTTACACCCACATATCTATTTGTCTGGTTTTCGTTTTGGTGCTTTACTTGATAGTATCTCCTTGTTCTTTAATGAAAGGCATCTTTGATTCATGGAAATGAGGTAGGATTATTGCATTCTACATGATGAAGCAGTGGTTTCATGGGGCTGCTAGTACGGTAAGATTGGTTCCTTTGACTAATTTATTATATGCAATCATAATATTTCCCCATCGAACTAGGCTTCTTGAATTTCCATATCCTACACTTGTTACACTTATATTTTATTTTCAAAACATATGGTACTCATCTTCTACAGATGCATTTCGTTACAATTAAAAGTTTATTCAATTCCATATCATATATATGTTCCTTATTGGAAACCAAAGGAACAATGCCCTTACTGTTGTTTTGTCATGAGGAAAAGAATTACACATTCAGAGCCTTATAAACTATAAAATGCATTATCTCTACTTAAATTTTTAGAACATGTGTTATTTAATGTTCACTAGTTTGGTACCTTGGTGCTGAAGGTTATCTCCCTTGTTTTTCAAATGAGATCTCAAAGTGAAAGGACATTTCTATTGATTTGATGAGGAAGAACTCTCTTCTTAGGTTGAAATGATGGAAATTTTGTGTCAACTGAATACATTTGCATTTTATTTAAGATGCAGAAAAGCTTATCTAATGGAGATTGTTTGATTACCAATAAAACTTCTTAGCATCTTTCTTGCGAAGGATTAAAGTTATGCAAGCAGTTCTTATTATTGGTGAGGGATGCATGCTTCACCTAGAATTTTCCAGTTCTATTAGTGGTCCAAAATCCATTGCTCTTGTTAAGACACTAGAATTTGGCTTTTCTATTATTATTACCTACATTTTTTTATTATCATTTTAAGAGAAAAGATTAACAGATTTTTATTGAGGCTATTTCACCATTGTGGGCAAGAATTATTGACTGAATTTTGTTTTTGTTTCGATTATTGTCATTATTTCAATTATACCACGCTTAGGACCTTCCAATTTGTGCTTTGTGGGTCTAGATTCTCACTATGCAACCATAGCTTCTACAGATACCCTTATGGATATGTTAGATTGGCCTATATTTTCTCAAATCCCTCATGCATGAAACTCACTTTGTTAAGATTGTGATTCCTAAATCTACAATCTGCAATTTTCAAGAGCAAAGGTGCATGAACACTGTATCTTATGGCTGTAAAGGTACTTCCTCTACATTACACTTATATGTTTATTAACTCTACTTCCTCATTTTCTAATAAAAGGAACATTTAATTCACAGAAAATTGTTGTCTATTCCTTTTCTTACTCTTAACTTTTCTGTCTGTCTTTTTTAATTAGATTATATTAATGTCTGAATGTGAGCTAGGTTGTTTGTTCTTCTACATTTTAATTAGATTAAAGTTGCTCTTTAACCACAATTTGCAGTAATTTAGAGTTAATAATAACGACAACTCCTTATTTTGTAGCTCTACTTACACCACTAAACGTGGCTTTTGTTTCCTACTATTTATTTTCTAAACATTTAGGTCTCATCATTGGCAAATGCATTGAATCGCTATATATATATATATTCAAGATCAGGTGATGACCAAAATAAAAATCCTTCAATGTTGTATCACCCTAAAAAAACACTAAAAATGAAAAAATTATATATATATATATATATATATATATATATATATGAATGACATAAGAATTATATTAAAGCATTTAAAACATTTTAGGGGCAAAATCCAATTTTGTCCAAGATGTATTAAAAAATTCTAACAACCCATCTTTTCTTACTTTCCTTCTCTGTCGCATGAAGCTCTCGCGTTTGTTCCTTCTTTTTTTCTTCCGTTCCTTTTTCGTTCTTCTTCCTCTCAAATCTCTCCATTTTCTTTTGTTCTTTCCTTCTCCCTTCCCTTTCGTCCATCTCTTCTCTAGTCGTTGGCCCACTGCACCATCCTTCCAAAGTTTTTCCCTTCTTCGGTCATGGCAGCTGCATTAAAGGGAGAAGATGTTGGGGTTTTGAGCTTTATATGGGTTGCTTCCCTTTCCTTTTGTTTCTCCTTTAATTTTCCAAGAAACCATCTCTTATCTTTATTCTTGTTGCTAGAGCCTAGATTGTGTCTCAAAGAGTTTAATACATGAAACTTGCTTCATTCTTGCATCCGAAATAGGGGAGAGGTCCAGTTAGAGGGTTTGGTCCGAAAATAGAGAAAATTAGGTATTTCTATATCAATAGCAACTCTATTTTTTTTCTTTATTCTTAATTCCCTCAAGTGGTTATCTAGGGTTAAAAACTAAGTTGAGGACTTCTGATGGTGAATTAGAGTGCTAAAAGAATTTAAAAATTTTTATAACTCACATGTTGGCTTAAGATTTATGTTAAGAGATGACAAATTATTTGAATAAATTTTTGGAAGTGAAATTTTAATTGAATAATTTCTTGATTGGTTAAAAAAAAAAAAGAAGATTTATTTGAAGTGTAACTTAAAAAGAAAAAGGACATAGCTAAGGAGATAGAAACCCTTATTCCAATTGGGACCTAAATGTTGGGTCTAAGTGGGAATATCTTATTGTAGCATAGAGGTTACATTTTATAAGAGATAATGGCAAGTAAGATTAATTTGACTTTATGCAAATTAATATGTTACGTAGTGACATGGATTGTTTATGAGTATTTTAAGAGGTTCCAGAGATAATCACATGTCAAGGGCTTAGTTAGATTAAGCTTAAAGAAATTTATGGTGTCATCATATGTGATGAGTAGATAATACTTGCTATGAAAATTTATCCTACTTGTTCAGCGTAAGATAATGAGATGATAAGCATGATTTTGTAGCGTTGTGTCTAAAAAGAAATTATGAATTCATGTTATTAGAATATCTTAGTTGTTGATTACTCTATTAAATATACTTGGATAATTATTTTATTAATTACTTTAGCCATCTTTGATTAGGGTACGATAATGTTAAAGTTAGAATGTGGTCTAATACAAAATCTTACAGCTAACAGCAGTAATTGTTAATTTTGGTACATCTCGATCTGAACTCCAACTAGGAGGAGTGTTGCTAACCCCATGTGTCGGATACCACACATGGACTTGTTTGAGTGGTTAAGAGTGAGCTACCTTTGTATTATTATTCTCTCGTGGGCAATGTGCTTGGCATTCATTTGATTTGGTTTTGTTTAGACACATCAATTGTATTGCTACGTATGATTTTTAAAATGTTTGGTTTATATGCATTATCGAATTTATCTGTTACAAATGAGAAAAATGAATTTTATTGGATACTATGCAATTGCTTACATTTTCATATAAATTCAAGTTTGAAAGTGAATCATTCTTTGTGATTTGCATTTCAGTCATAGTATTATCTACTCACTGAGTTTCAAATTCATCCCTTTTAATTTCTTTTCATTATAGATAGTGAAATGGGTCTCAAACCAGTATGTGAATGACTATTTTGTGTTGTTGAGCCTTGCGTGATTTTATTAGGGCCTTCTTTTGTGAAAGTATTTTGAAATTTGTAATTAGATATATTACTTTTTTTTAGTCGTAGCTCCACTTATGCATAGGCAAAGTTTCCATCTCCATTTGTTACTGTTTAGTGCTTTAGGTTGAGAGCAGAGCTCGCTTGATTATTTTGATTGGTTGTTTGGCTGTTTGTGAAAATTTTGGGCAATCCTATGTTTAGGGGAGATTTTGTCAAAATTTTTACAAAAAGTCAAATTAATTATTTTGTAATCAACCTTCTTGTAATATCGTATAAATCTTTTAGTAAAAGAAAGTGTCTTTAAATTTTTAAAGATTTGTTTTACTTTGTCATCGCACTTTTATGTTTATAATTCTGGTTGTTAAAAGGCTTATGGGTACGAGTTTCGACTCGTAGACCATGCCAATTATGACTCTTTTGGGGGTGTAACAAATGTTGTTTAGGTCACACAATGAAATATATTATATCTACTTACTATTCAGAACATGTCCCGCTTAGTAGTGTTAATCAATGCACTGCCCTAGAGCTGATGGTTTACCCCTTTATTTTTCAGTACAAATTTCAAAGACTTCAATGAAGGAAACATCTACTTAAAGGCATGAATGAGTAAGAAGTTTCGATCAAAATACAAACCTGGTGAGGAAGTATTCTCCTTTCCGATTGGCTTGGCATAAGATTCATGTCACCTTATCACAATTGAATTTTGTTTTGACATGCAGAATAAATTATCAAGTGGAGCTTGCATGATTGCGCATAACAATTTCTAGGATCTTTATTGAGAAAAATTACAGTTATCGAAGCAGTTCTTCTGATTGGAGAGAGATAAACAATAAAACAAGAATTTTCCATTTCAAATAGCTATTCAAAATCCATTTGTCTTCTCAAACATAAAACACAATGTAATTTTGAGAATGGACTCACGGAGTTGTTGAGTGTAAGGAGATCTGATTTTATAAGTTTAAGATTTGAGTGTCTCCAAATCACTTGTCAATTTTTCTTTAGAAAAGATGTAGTTTTAGAATTGAGTTTGATTAAGGAAATGGGCTTGTTGCTGTCTTTCTTATGCCTAATTTATTATTTCTTGATTTAGCTTGACATATATATGAAAAAGAGAAATTTGTTGAGAAATTTTTGCTGAAGAGAGGAAGCAAAATCCAAAGTTTTACAAAAATGATATATACCATTTGCACTTGTGTCAGTTTGTGTATTTCTGAGGTATGGTGTGACTCTTAATTATCTCTCCATCATAAAGAATAGAGTTATCCTTTACTTTTAGGGCAATGCAAGTAACTTTAGTTTACCTATAACTCCTTGGTAAGAGAACCAAGAGCAGTGTATTGGTTCTTTTAAGCCTTCACCCATTTGTGGCAAAATAACCTTTAATTTAGTGAATCCTAACATTGCAACATTAAATGGTCTATCTATGATAGAAGAAAGTTTAGTAATGTCACGATCCAAATTTCTGAGCCGTGACCGACACGTAGGCTAAACTAATCTGGAGATTGGGATAACCTAGCAAGCCTTACAAAATATCAATTATTATATCATATATTTAAACTAACCCAGATAACCCATAAGTTTTGAAAACTTTAATATTCAATTCATTATATCATTAGAGGCTACCGAAAATTCGACAATATCTCACTTAAAAATTAGACATCCCATCCTGAAAAATAATTTAAACTAGCACTAACACCAGTAACAACAAGTGATATATAACCAAAATACCTAGTTAGGAAAATAAAAACAATATTTATATATTATAGGTGACCATATAACATGGACAATTCCAAGATTCTTTCTCTACACTTGAGTGCCACCACATCATGGAGTTTGACACAATCTCACAAAATTAAACACCTACTCCAAGGGTCTGGTAGCTCACAAGCTCCCAGATCACTTCACTCATTTACTCGTTGGTCTGAAAAATAAGGGAAGAAGAAGGATAAGCCTACCACTGGCTTAATGAGTGTATAAATAATAAAGTGCATAAAGGGAAAACAAGTGCATACCAAAGTTTTTTAAAAAATTAATGATTATTAAATAATTTAGACAATAAAGTTTATGGATGAAATGAAAAAAAAAAATTATCTAAATAAAAAGAAACATTTAGATAAAATCTATATTTTCTAAATATAAAAAAATATTATAAGAATGGGTATCATAGAGAGGAATCAAATCATCAAACCACATCATTACATATCATGGCATTTCTTTGGATTCACCAATCTTATCACTTTCACAATAGACATCTAGTACCTCAGATCGTAGCACTGGATACATCACATTGTAGTGCCATCACAATTAACAACTTTTTCTAGGTGCACCTAGGACGTTATCTCCGCTAACGGCTACGGGATCCTAACTATATTCCCATTTATTATATAAAACAAAATTAATTAAAATAAAATTCCTTCAAATGACATAAATAAGGAATTAAAGAAATAAATAAATAATTAACTAAGGCAAGTTAACCTTTGTTATAACCTCTATAACATATGAGATCACAAGACAACGTAAAATACTCTCCTCATAAATAAACATATACACACTACCACTTTCTTTCCATCCAATTCATTCTTTTACGTTTCATAAGAATATATCACGCCACATTTCAATTATCAATTTCTTTTGATAAATTTATTAAATCATCATAAGAATATATATATATATATATATATATATATATATATATATATATATATATATATATATATATATATATATATATATATATATCCATTTTGAAGTTTTGAAAACACCGATTTGTTTCCTCAAGGAATAGAGCACATAAATCACACAATTAAAAATTTCACCATAAAAAATATAAAATGGAATGAAATAGATATACCACTTCATTATCTACACACTCACCAGTTGGAACTAATAGTATAAGTCCCAAATTTCTATTATTTAGTGCAGAGTCCCAGTTGAATGAGTTTTCTTGGTATTACCTAAAATTATAACCAATATAAATTATTTATATTAACCACTCTAATAATATCCATAATTGTTTATATAACCTAATATACTCCCTAAAACATAAATTCCTAAATTCTTATATACTTTTTTATCCTAAATACTAACCTTAAATTTGGGGTTTTTCAATCTAAGCTTCTATAACTCAAATTAAATTTAAAATTCACTTCTTGAAACTTTAAAGATGAAATATGAAGTGTTTATTTATACATAAATGTAGAAATTCAAGAAGTCCCCAAGTTGGAAGCTCACCCACGGCAACTTGAGCAACAAAAATTGAATATCCTATTAGCTTCAATAAATCATGGAGAAAGATAAAGATTGACGAAAGAAACGGAAGAAGAAAATGGAATAACTAATCCTTACAAAATTCACAAAATTTTCCATGGTTGAATAGCAAAAGAAGAGAAGGAGAAGGGAGATGAAATCTTTACCAAATAAGAGTTTTATGGCAACTAAATCTGTCAGAGGTGAGTGGGTAATGGTGTCTAACAAGAAGAGGGTGATGGATCCTTGTGGCTAGCTGAGATTCACGCTTCAATGGAGGTGCCATGCTGGAAGAAAGAAGGAATGACTCAAGCAAAACAAAAACTAAAGAAAAGTCACGCAAGAAGCAAGAAAAAGTGGACTTCGAGAGAGAGAAAAAGGTGAAGCAAGAATAGGACGTTGCATCATATGAGAAAAAGGGAGAGAGAGTGTGCTTTTTGAATTATTAAAATATCTTTTGGCTCAATTTGCACTTTTGTCCCCTAAAAAGCTTAATATGTATTAATTGATATTTAAAAAGATTAGAAAAGTCCTTAAAATTTTTTTCTATGAACCTAAAATAGATTTAAAAATTATTTATATTTTTTTAACCTAAAATTTATTATTTTTTTATTTATATTATATATATATATATATATTAGGTATTACGAGTAATTTCTCGTTCAATTTTTTTTTTCAAATGCACACAAGCTGAAATAGAACTAGTTAGAGAACATACAAAACTTTGGTAAAAACTAAAATAAGGAAAGATATGGTTACAAGGATGTTAATGCCACAAAACAACATGAAGGAAACGAAGAACGAATTAAACAAGTTATAACAGCCATTAATGGAACCAAGATAAAAGATTCAGGGTATTTGTGTCTGTAAGTAAATATATTTTACCTCAAAGTGATAAAAGTGCTTGATTTTTTTTGTCATATTATATTTATTCTGCTTTTGGACAAAATAATCTGTTGAAAGTTCAGAAAAAAAAAAAAGGGGGAAACAAGAGGGTAAAGGATTACAGGATTTTTATGGCGGTTAGTCTCCTTCAACAAACCCGTCAAAAAAATTTGAGAATCAATTGGTCTTCAATTCTTGGAAAATAGAAGCAGATTCAAGGAGCTGAGACAGTTTATTAGAACATCATGAATCCATATGTAGCATCTCCTGTGCATGGAAACCAAGCAAATACATATCCGATTATCTCAATGTTATCTCAGGCTCATTCAGGAGATCTCAGGCATCAACGCTCTACTTTCTAGGTATGAAGTGTCTAGGAATATAGTGAATCCTCTGAAGAAGTCTGGGGACTCATTCAAGCCTCTGACCATGACTCCTCGGAAAAAAAATTGAAAAATTGAGGAGGCGGCAACAAATGCAGGCAATGCTTACTATTCAGAAACAACAGCAACAATTGGGCAATCGAGTTCCTAGCACTAATAAATCCATCAGTCAAAAATATCTTCTAGAAATGCAAAACCGTCCAGTGATTAGGCCGATCCTGAAGTTAGGATCTAAGCACTATTGAACAAGATGATTCCAATACCATCTCTGTGGCCATTGATGATTGTTTCGTCGAAGAAATGATACTGTACAGGCTTCAGGACATTATATCAAAGGTATGGCTGAGTTGTTAGTGGTGAACACTTTATAGTATGATTATTTCCTTGCATACTAATTCGGACATGGCTAAAATGCCGAGGCATACTTTTCTGTACAGTTGGACATTAAAATAAGACTGCATCAGAGATAGCTTGTTCCGCTTGGCACAGGCATTATGCTAGTGATACAAGCAGTACGAACAAAAGTAGCAGAGAAGAACATGATGTTTTTCCAAGGGAAGAAATCACTTGCCAAAACAGGTCAGGAAAGATATTATAATACAAGGCTAGTTTAATTTCCATGACTTGCTGAATTTTCATTTATTAGATTAGTTTATATCATTCACAAGAGAAGCAGAAAAGGTGGAAAATAATATTTTTGCTACTTGTTACTCGCATCACTTCTTGAGAAATATCCAGTGCATGTGTATATATTTCTTCATCTTTGATGGACAACATTAGAAACAGACAGTGGTGGAGTCACGTTATGGTTAGGGCGGCAACTTTGCCCCCCCAATTTTTTCCAATTTTTCTTTGCGATATACATGTACCTACAGTTGCGTCAACTTTTTTTTAACTCTTACTTCAACGGGCCCATCTCACGTAAGTTACTAGTTATTTTGTGGTAACATATATATTTTTATTTTACCAAGATAAAGCTCTAAAAAAGTGATTCAGGCTTTTGAGGATTAGTCACCATAAGGCTGTGCTCTGCATCTCACAACTGTACTTACTGTTCAAAAACAATTACTGACATTATGTTAGGCATCACTTTAATAATAGATCAATGTAACTTTTTGGTTATGGTTATCATCTTGATTACCCTTCTTAAGTTGCCAAGTAATATTCCTGCATGAACCATATTGGTATCACACATATGCCAGGATGCCCCACGTTGAAACACAAACAGACCCCATCAATCGAACTGTGGCTCATTTGCTCTTTTATAGGCCTCTGGAGTTAACTGGAAATTATCCTGACAAACTTGACTAAGCTATCTCTGCTAAGATGCAAAGTGAAAGCAAAGCAGCAAACCTGCTGAACTTGACCATGAAATGCCAGACGAAGTTTTGAAAAGTAATTAATAATTTTCTCACCTAGGGCTTAAGAATTCTTGCTCATTGTTTGAGGCCCAGGCCCAGCCAATGAATCAGTTTAGAAACAGTCCTTGCATAGACTCGTAAAATGCTTCTAACAATGGGCCTGCAGATGTTGGAGTTAGGAACATACAACTTCTTCTTCTTCTTATTATATAGACACCTCAAATGTAATTGTTAGAGATGCAGATTCTAAAATAGCCGTTTCAAAGAAAGAGAAATTCTTATCAAGAAGCAAGGTCGTGTATAGAGTTAGGAACATACAACTTTTCAACTTGCAAACCTATGCTCTCCTTCTATCTTGATTCGATATATAGTAGGTGTTGAGAGAGAACACTTCTTTTCTTGTCTCATTTGCAAGCATCAAATTCCCTAAAAAAAATAATGATACTTTAGAATGAGATAGTGACAAGACAAGTTAATATACCTATTGACTTTTTAAAGAATTTTCTCTTTCTTTATAGGGAAAAAAAGAGAGCTAACTTCTTTTTTTCCTTTGGTTCTTGCGATTTTCCCTTATAGAATTTGGGTTTCAGCCACTTTTCATGCTTTGGATAAGAGAGACATTGAGAAGTAAATATAATATTTTCTCTTTTCATTTTTTTTTGCACAAAGAGAACATTTTTCTCTTTACTTCCTTACAACGCTAGATATGAAGAATGAAAACTTGCTTTTATTTTACTATTTCAACTTTTCTACTTTGTAGCATTTTTCTAATTTTTTGATGTTGAGAGCTCAAGGGACAACAAATAAGCTAAAGCCATGATCTCACAAGTCTTTGATTTTGTCTAAGAGAGGTAGTTGCTTCCATGGATAGAACCTCCTTCTTTGCTTAGAGCTTCTTTCAACTAAAACATTGTAATGGAGGTTTTAGGGAAAAGCTTTCTGCACTTTTAAAAATTGTTGCACAAAGTTTTTTCTCTACACAAAGCTTCTGAAAAGTTCTACTACATATTTGACTTTTTCAATCTTCATTTAATGTTTTCCCTTTATACCAAACAAGCACATTTTCGCTTCCTTTGCTTCTCATGTGATCTGCTATAGCATTAAGAAGATGAGAACACTTTTGAACTAAAAATAAGGGCTGTAACATAAAGTATTCATTGTGCTTTTCTTGACTAATTTTCTTTATCTTAATGCTTTTACAATATGGAGGAGTAGTGATAGAAACATGCACACTACTTTTCAAGCTTTCCTATAAATAAATGCTATGCTTCCTATTTGTTTTTCTTAAGCTTTCAATATAGTGCTTCCTTTTAAATGTACTTTTTTTTCCCTCTTAAATAATTGCTATTGTCTATTAAAAATAAATTTAATGACATAGATCAATGCAATTAGTAACAACAAAATTTAATTATTTTTAACTTAATGTGTTTATAAAATTAACTTAAAAGTTTTGTTATTATCAAAATAATTTAAAATTATATTAAAACCTTGGGGTCAATAATATCTCCTTTTTTATGACGACAAAATTATTAAATACAAAACTTTGTATTAACATTAAATGTAAATAGTAACAATATAAACTCTTTAAGATTTAAGTTTGGAATACAACTTTTGCTTTTTAAGGACATAGATTAGAAGCTTCCCCTTAATATGTGCTTGTGAATGCTCCTTGAAATGTGCTCAAAATAGTAACATAGTTTTATACCATATATATTTTCCCCTTTTTTGACATCATAAAAAAGGTGGTTCAACATTGTAAGCTTTCCAATACAATAGCTATTGTTTGGATCATCTTCTTGCTATTCTTTACATCTTTATATCTAATTTCTCAAAAAAACTCATGCATAGTCATTAGGTACATGTGCTTTTGAAATTTCTCTCAGCAACACAATAGATAAACTCTAAAAAAGAATAAGATAGTAAACAATTAGAGCATAAGAGTTATTTGGACAATTTTAAGAATATATAAGTTCCAGCAAAGCATGATTAATATGACAAAAAAATAATTAAGAAACACTATATAACATGATACTGATCAAAGGAAGTGCTTGCATTGACTTATCATTTGTAGATATTATCATATTGTATTGCATATGCCTAAGTCATCATATGAAAGTTTACAAAGTCATGTAGCAATTATAAGATATACCAATGCACATATCATAGAGATTTCACAAGACAAGATCAAACAATATAATTTCAAGATTAATGTAAGTCCCAACCTTCTATTCATATAGATATCTCAATAAAGCATAAGATGTAAGAGTACAAAACAAGGTATCAACTTATAACCAATTCAAAACATATTTTTCATGAAAGTTTTAAAAGGATAAGGTAAAAGAAAATGTTATACTCCCCTTATCTAAGGTAGTGTGAGCTTCCAACTCTTCCTTACATATACTTTAAAGCTTTTTTTGTATGTATACTTAAAAATTTTTCAAAAAATACCAAGTGCATATATATGTAGCAATAATTAAATATTAGAGCTAAGTTTAGAGAATTTCATGGAACTCCCTTTTAAGGATTGGATGTGTTCTCTTCCTTTACCTCATTCTTGAAAATTGCCTTTTTGCTTCAATTTCCTCTATTCTTTGACATCATAAAGATAAGATAGCATATCAAATAACATAAAAGAAAGGATAAAGTAAAAGAGCATAAAGGTATAGTAATTTAAAGCATAAATGCTTATATCTTAATCCTTCAATTTGATCTCAAAGATGTACTGCATATGGTATGAGAAGGAGTGCCTCCACTCTCTTAAAAGTTTTATATATGTTTTGGGCATCCCTAAGCTATTGCCTTAGTTTCCTTTGTGTTTACTAGACTTGGTACTTCTATTGAGATATGTTTTGGAACATCTTGTTGCCAGGGTGTAAGATTTTGTTGACTTAATCTTTGAACAAAATCTTATAATCTTTTTATAGTAGCTTCTTGTCCTTTTCTATTGCCATAGTATCTGTTGGAGTTTGTCCTAGAATATCTAGTTGACTTGATTTGGGATCTTGTTGACTTGATATTTGCTCTAGATATTTTAGATTTTTTGTTTTTGACTTCTTTGATATTTTCTAGAATTATTATTATTTTTTTGTAATTTGGTTTTGCATTGTAATCATTATTAGGGTTTAATATACTTCCTCCTATCTTATATATAAGAAACAAATAATTAATTCAAAAGAATTAAAAAAATTAATTAAAAACAATTAATCTTCTTAATGTTGTCTCAAATAAAAATTATTTTTCAAGAATATCCTTATTTAATATGTGCACTTTCTTCTTGAAATTAATAACAGTCACTATTCATAATTTGAAGGACTCATTTAATAGAGAATATAATTAGAATACTATAATTAATATACTAGATATTAGTGGTTTATTTCTTATATTTTACATCAAATCAAGTCTCAGAAAAATCTCTTATATATGAGACCAGAGGGAGTAGCTTGTTCCATCAAATGCCACATGCATAAAATTTTCAACAACTAATTTTCTTTTGTTATTAACTTTATATGCCTTGCTAGTTATTGAGTATCCTAAGAATATCCTTTCATGATCAAAATTTTCTAAATTATCATTACTATTATTGTCCCACCTCAAAAGAAAGACATGACCGCCACAAAATATGAGGATACCCTATATCCATAAGCCTGATTGCTTACAAATCCTAATATCACTTTCTATTCATGGTTAAATTCAATAAAAGCAATTTCAAATTGAACATAATTCTAATACTCCTTTCACTCCTATGTATTTCAATCTTATATAGCTTGCCATAATCATATCAAATTATATTAACTTATTATTTAAAATTCAGCAAAGTGTCATTGACAAATCATATATTCTGAATTTACCTACAATATTAAACTAGTCAATGTTATCAGGAGATCTTTGCTCTCAACTTTAAAATCAATTACAAAGCATATATAATAGGGTAAGGATCTTGCATGTAAATTGTGGAGCAAACTTTAAAATACAAATATACACATATAAAGACAACAATCCATTGATACCATATAAACCGACTACTGGCTCTTAGCTATTAACTCTCCTGAATTAGAAAGGAGAAGCAATTGACACAATTTCCTTATTTACAAAAATAAATAATGGAATGAGTCATAATACTCAATAAGTAGAAAATAAAGCATAATAATCAAAGAGAAGAACAGGTGTAGAATTTTTCTAAATGAAAATATGTTTTGACAAAATAATAAATAACAAAAAATTTTAAATATGGAAAAGCATGCAATACTTTTTATAAAAATTTAAATTCATAGATCTTCAAATAGAAAGAGGTAAGAATTAAGTAATATAAATTCAAAAGTTAAAGATTTTTTATCGTGTATTTCATTATAGTTCTATGATTCAGAGTATCATTTCCTATTTGATACCTTTGAATTCCATATTCGAAGTTACGATGATATGCTTATATTGGTGACGTTATTGTTGTTGTAATCAAGGAAGCAATACCAAATACACCTTTAGAAAGATCAGAAGTGATCAGAGTTGTAATTGTACGTACTTGTAAAGAACTCAAACGTAACAATGGTATGATAATACAATCATAAATTCAAAAGTTAAAGATTTTTGAGTTAATTGAAAATTAATTTACTTTGTTATTAATGAAATAAAATACAAATAACATATAGGCATATGATATTATAATCAAGATGAACAATTAATAAGAGATAATTATGAAAAATAATTGAAATAGATAAAAGAAATAAAAATCAAATTCAAACATTTGAAAGTCTAATGCTAAACGAAAAATGATTGTTATAAAAAAAATTCAATAAGAAGGTCCATATAGAATTCTAACTTTTAACATATATACTAACATGAACATATAGCCAATGAGGGTAAATAATCATATATCTAGATATGTGCACACAACCAATAAGGGTAAATTACCAAATATTCATACATGAGTGCTTGACCTATGAACTATCAAAGAATATTCAACTTAGTACCATTATGCACAATCATAGAAATCATGTGGTGACATCTAGGGTGCACAAAGGGTTAATAGAACTACTATTATCAACCAGTATTTTGCACAATCCTACCTTATATACATACATACATATATATATATATATATATAATATCATATAATGAATAGAGATCATACACCAAAATCTCTTAAACAAATTATTTTGCAATAAGATTCGACAATTGAAAATCTAGCATTTTAAATGTATAAAACGCTTGAGTGATATCATAAAAACATTTGAGGCAAACTTATCACCTTTTTAATTTCCAAAAAGAACACTTTAAGTCCACATGCCATTTTGATAACATAATACGCATTGCATATCATAATTTGAAAAATTTAATATCATAATAGTATACATACATGGAAGTATAACCTAAGAATGCAAACAAAAATAAAGGTAACAAAAATAGAAAGAAAGTTAAAAATATATCATACTTTATAATCTACTCAATAGTATTTATTGAACAAAAGCAGTTCCTCCAAACACCAAAACACTAGCAGATCCCTCTCGAAGAAAGTATTCAATGTATTCCTTAAAACACAATCATAACAATTGACTCAATTGAAAAAAAAATTCTTCTTTTCCTCCCAACACCGAAACTTGCTTTCCTTTTATTGTTGCAACATTTCTATTTTGTAGTATTTCTCTAATTTTTTGATGTTGAGAGCTCAAGAGGTAGCAAAGAGGCTGAAAGTTTGATATCGCAAGTCTTCAATTTTGTCTCAGGGAGAGAGAGAGTTGCTTCAATGAACAAAACCTCCTTCTTTATTTAGAGTTTCCTTAAGTTAAAACACTGTAATCAAGGTTTTAAAGAAACGTTTTCTGCGCTTTTTAAAAATGTCTATACAAAGCTTTTTCTCTGCACAAAGCTTTTGCAAAGTTCTGCAACATATTTGGCTTTTCCAATCTGCATTTTATGTTTTCTCTTTATAACAAGCAAGCACCATTTCTCTTCTTTTGCTCCTTACGTGATCTGCTATAGCATTAAGAAGATGAAAGAACTTTTGAACTAAAAATAAGAACTACAACATAAAACATTCATTGGGTTTTTCTTCTTGACTAATTTTCTTTTTCTTAATGCTTTTACAATATAGAAGTACAGTGATAGAAATGTGCACATAAATTTTAAAGCTTTCCTATAAATAAATGGTACACTTCTTATTTGCTTTTCTTAAGTTTTCAATAAATGGCTTCATTTTAATGTATTTTGTTTCTCTTAAATAATTGTTATTGCCTATTAAAAATAAATTTAATGACCTAGAGCAATACAATTAGCAATAACAAAATTTAATTATTTTAAACTTAGTATTTTCTAAATTTTACTTAGAAGTTTTATTATTGTAATACCTAAAATATATATATATATATATATGTATAATAAAAATAAATAAATAAATAATATATTTTAGTTTATTAAAAAAACTAACTAAATAATTTGTAAATCTATTTTGGAGTATATAAAAATTTTAAAGGACATTTCCAATCATTTTAAATCTCAATTAAAGCAATTAGACTTGTTGGGAGCAAAAGTGCAATATTAGCCAAAGATACTTTAATAATTCCTAAACACCTTCTCTCTCCAACTTTTTCATCAGATGCAGCGTTCCTTTTCTTTCTTCTTCATTTTATTCACGAAAAGCTCTGCTTCTCTTCGCTGCTATCCATATATCTTCATCTCCCAAAAATTTTCTCTTCTATTTTGGTTACCTCCAATCATGCATCTACCGTCGCTAGTCACTATTCCGGCGTGCTTCAATCCTGGTGCATCTTCCCATCATTACAACTTCATTATTCTCATCTTCTTCGCTGTCCAACTACAATTCTTCGAATTTGGAGGTAGTTTTTTTTTCCTCTTCCCCTTTTATCTTTCTTTTCCATTAATATTGATCCTTTCACATGCTTTATTGAAGCAAAATCCCCTTTGTGTAGCTCTCTTTGTTTCTAGTGCTGTGGGTGAGCTCCAAGATTGGAGTTTCTTGAATTTCAACATTTAAATGTAAATTAACCCATCTAAAGTTATCTTTGGAGTTCCAAGAAGTAAGTTTTGAACTTAATTTGAGTTATGGAAGCTTAGATTGAAAAACTCCAAATTTAGGGTTAATATTTAGGATAGAAATGTATATAAGAATTTAGGGATTTATGTTTTAGGGAGTATATTAGGTTATATAAATAATTATAGATATTATTGGAGTGGCTAATATAATTAATTTATATTGGTTATAATTTTAGGTGATACCAGGGAAACTCATTCAACTTAGACTCAACATTAAACAACAAGAAATAGGGACTTATACTATTAGTCCCAATTGGTGAGTGTGTAGATAATGGAGTGACATATCTACTTCATTTCATTTCATATTTTTTACAGTGAAAATTTTAATTGTGTGATTTATGTACTCTATTCTTTGGGAAAACAAATCGGTGTTTTCAAAATTTCAAAATGGTAATATATATATATATATATATATTCTTATGATGATTTAATAAATTTATCAAAAGAAATTGATAGCTGAAATGTGGCATGATATATTCTTGTGAAACGCAACAGAATGAATTGGATGGAAAGAAAGTGGTGGTGTGTATATATTTATTTATGAGGAGAGTATTTTATGTTGTCTTGTAGTCTCATATGTTATAGAGATTATATTAAAGGTTAATTTGCCTTATTTAATTATTTATTTACTTCTTTAATTCCTTATTTATTTTTGATAGCTAAATGCCATTTAAAGGAATTTTATTTTAATTATTTTTATTTTATATAATGAATGGAAATCTAATTAAGATCCCGTAGCCGTTAGCGGAGATAACAACCTAAGTGTACCTAGAATAAATTGTGAATTGTGATAGCACTGCGATGTGATGTATCCAGTGCCGCGATCTGAGATACTATATGTATATCGTGAAAGAGATAAGATGGAATGAATCCCAAGAAATGCCATGATATATGATGCTGTGACTTGATGACTTGGTTCTATCCTATGATACCCATTCCTATAATATTTTTCTTATATTTAGAAAATATAGATTTTATCTAAAAGTTTCTTTTTATTTAAATAATTATTTTTCATTTCATCTATAAATTTTATTGCCTAAATTATTTGATAATCATTGATTTAAAAAAAAAAAACTCCTGTATGCACTTATTTTTTCTTTTATGCACTTTATTATTTATACACTCAATAAGTTAGTGGTAGGCTTATCCATATTCTTTCCTTATTTTTCAGACTTACGAGTGAAAGAGTAAAGCGATCTGGGAGCTCGTGAGCTACCAAACTTTTAGAGTATATATTTAATTTTGTGAAATTGTGTCAGACTCCATGATGTAGTGGCATTTGGGTGTAGAGAAAGAGTTTTGGAATTGTCCATGTTATATGGTCACTTATAATATGTAAATATTGTATATACTTTTCTAACTAATTATTTTGATTATATGTAACTTGTTGCTAGTGCTGGTTTAGTTTATTTTTTAGGATGGAATGTCCAATTTTTAGGGGAGATGCTGCCGAATTTTTAGTAGTCTCTAATGATATAATGAATTGAATATTAAAATTTTTTAAAACTTGTGGGTATATGAGTTAGTTAAAATATATGATATAATACTTGATTTTAAATTTTGTAAGGTTTGTTAGGCTAACCCAATCTCTAAATTAGTTTAGCTTACGTGTCGGTTATGACTCAGAATTTAGGTCGTGACAATTATCATCAAAATAATTTAAAATTATATCAAAACCTTAGGGTAAACCCAAGAAAGATACAACAAGCTGTATTTGTTTTCATAATAATTTAAATTGTCGACTTGACTGGTCTCCTTCACAAGATCAGAGTTTAGTCCATCTTCACCTCAATTCTCAATGATTAATTTTCAATGCAAATTTATGCTTTGCATTGGTTTAAGTGTAAAAAGCTTTTGAGGGGTTTGAAGGCTAGGATGGTGCATTCAAAATATGTTATAAATTAGAAAGTTCTGATATTGCATTCAATATTGGTTGCTAGTTTTGTTACCTAATTTGAGTCGGATGTTTGTGTGCTCTCGTGGATTGACAACTGTCCGAGTTCTTGATAGGCATATGTGCTAAGAAATCGTGTCCTCATCAGGTTTTATCTTAATCATAACAACTTAGTTGAAGCTTGGGTCGTTTTTTGTGTTGTTTGCAGTTAAAAACCTTTTAGGTTCTTGCTGGCCAATGATGCGTATGTGTACGTACATACATACATGTATTTTGGAGTAATGACTATTACATTCAGCTTGACATGTATGTGAAAAACAAGTTGAAATCAACAGAAGAAGAAATATCAAAATGAAGGGGCACAAAGTTAGGATTTAAGTAAGGAGTTTCTCCATGAATCTCATAATTTCAGCATTAATGAAACGTCTTTGATCAGGCTAGAAAGATGAAATATTTGACGTTTGTATAAATCGATTTGGTCAGCACCTGATCAAAACCAAAATAAAGTGGCTGAAATTGATTATGCTTCGCATTTAGCCAAGAGAGATGGCCAATCTTTTGTCATGTACAAAGCATCAAGAAGCCGCAGAAATGCTCTGTTAGACACTAGCTACCTTTCAAAGAGGATTTCACTTCCATGTAACAGAGCAGTTCTTAGGCTTTTCACTCACTTCATTTGTTCTGCTCAATATCCTCCATTTGGATACCAAAAAAGGAAAAAAAAAAAAACCATAGCTAGAAAGTTTGCCAGTGGAGCATTACTCTCATTCACCCTTAAAGTGGCTTTTGCAATTTATTGACATGAATGTCACATTTTTACAGTTCAAGCATGATTTTTTTTTTCTTAATATTGCAGTCAAGTGGTGTTCAAGTTAATTTGCGCACATTTCAAGAAACTCAATTTTCTCATCCAGTAAAAAATACGCATCCACGCTGGGATTAGGAGATATGAGATAGATATTTCTTACAGTTTGGCCCTAAAGAAACATAGGTAAGACATAAACTTGTGAAAGTGTATTAAATCACAAATCACATAATAGTCTCTAGTTTTTCATTATGCTGGTGGGGTTATGAATTATTACAATTGAAATCATCTAAACCCTATCTTAGGGGATTTTTTTTTTTGTAATTCTAGAGCTTCAACTTATTATTGTACTAGTTAAGAAATTTCATGTGAGATTATTTGATTTGATTCATTGAGGGATGTAATTCTAAATAATGCTAAATGAACTTAAAAAGTCTTCCATTCTTCCCCACCAAAAAGAAAAAGAGAAGCTGGGTGCACAGTGTGATGTTTGTCCACCAAAAAGCCAAAAAAAAAAAAAAAAAGAAAAGAAAAAGAGAACATAGAACAAAAGAAAATAAAAGAAAAGAAAAACTAACCGTTGGCTCGTTGCTTCTCTTGCTTTTCAAAAGTTTTCTATCCTTTCCCACCAAAAAAGAAAAAGAAACGTTGGGTGGACAGTGTGATGTTTGTCCATTTATACAAAAGATGCCAAACAAATAGATGACGAAGCAGCTTCACATTGTTGAACTCAGAAAATGGGATTTCAGAGTAATTGCGTGGAACCAACCTTTCATCTAATTCCTCTTCTTTCCTACTGAATTTTCTTGAGCTTGTGAATTGAACTTTGCTGCCCATTATCTTCTCTCTGCAAAACAGAAAATATTGGCAGCGTTAGAAGGTGCACGTACTTTTTTGTTTTTAAAATTAAAATATTACTTGATTAATAAAATAATAAAAAATGATGTCTTGAATAGTTTGTAACTATTAAGCAATTACCTTTTTTGAAAAAGGATTTCACGTTATGTAAAAACACCAAAATTAATTTTGCACTATTTGCAGTGGAGCTCAATGAACTTGCCTTCCTGTTGCTATGTGTTTTTGTTTTTGGCCTCTCGTGAAGAGTGCCACCTTCATGTACTTTTTGTTATGTTAATTTAATTTTCTTTGTTTATCAAAAAATAATTTATATATGAATATAATATTATTCATATAGAAAATAATACTTTATTACTAACCGAGTTACTCAAGAGTTTAGAGAAGTGTCATTCAAATTTTAAGTTCGACTTATTTAACTATATGTGCTCAACATATTGACCAATCCTGTTTATATAATAGGAAAAATTATGTTTAAAGATTAAAAAATAAAAAATTATTTTTAAAGATCTTTATTATTAAGTTCAATATTTATTACTAAATTCAATGGTAATTATCCTAAAACAAATAATAATAAATCCTTAAAAATAATTTTCTTTACCTTTAGGTCCTTTATTATAATTCTCCTTATATAATAAATGAGACAAGTCCAATGTAAACTTTTAATGTACTAAATCTGAATAACTTATGAAAAATCCAGTTTATTTATAATTCTACTCTTCGCATTAATACTTTATTGGACCACTCTACCCGATCCATAATGGAATAATTGTTTGCTACCAATGGTCTTAAAGTTAAGTGGGAAAACAATAAAGCGAATAAGTGCATGAAAGCTAACAAAGACAATTGTCTTTGGGTTCCCAATTGTTTGCTTGCAATGATCTTAAAGTTGCGTGTGGAAAAAAAAAAGTGACTAAAGAAGGGCATCTCTCTTTTCATATGATTACTATAGTGTTATGAGTATCGAATATATACATACATACATACATACATATAATATATATATATATATATATAATGCATAATATGACTCCTTTTTTAAAGGATTTATAGCGTTTCATATGTTGTACTCTAATACCATTTTACAATGAACTTTCAAGGCGTATAGAAGAACTCTCAAGAAATTCCTCGTTGTAAGTTGCACTTTCATAGCAGATTCCAATCTTGTGAAGCATGTAAATTTCACTCCCTTCTCTTGTTTTGCTCAACATCTTCCTTGTAATCAATTTTCAAACACTTCTTGAAGCAATGGTGGTACTATTTCAAAGATACTTTTACATGGAACTTGTTAAAATATTAGACCGTTTATTATAGACTGATCTATGATATGGTAATTCGATGGAATTTAATTTTTTTAATTGATATTTGGTTAATTAATTTGAATTTAAAAACAGGTGACCAGTTTTTTTCAGAAGTGTAGGTTTTAAAAAAGAAAAAACAATTATAAAAAATTTGATTATACTTAGGGGTGTTCATTGGCTTGGTTGGCCCTAGGGGTCCGCCCTATCCCAACCTAATCGGGTCGGGCGGGGCTGGTTAAAAATATAAATGGGTAAAACTTTAAACAAAACTATATCGGGTCGGGTCGGGCCACAGGCAAAAACATATTTTGCCCAACTTGCCCTAATATTTTTTTTTAGTTATTAATATCTTGTTATCTTTTATATATATATATATATATATATATATATATATATATATATATATATATATATATATATTTATTTATTTATTTATTTATTTATTTATTTTATCTAATTCTCTTTACATAATATAACTTTCATTATCTATTTAAATTCTCCCTATTTCTTAATTGTTTTTTATTATTGATGTACATGCTTACTGACATTTGTTTTATTGAATAATGAAAATACACGTATTTACTTAAAGTTAATTATGTTAGTATAGTTTATATTTTCTTTGATAATACTAAACTATTTTTTTATTATTGATAAAAACATGAAAGTTCCAAAAGCCTATTGTTTTGAAGTATATACCTATGAGTTTATAAAAAAATATTTTTATATTAAGTATCAATTTATTAAAAAAAAAATTTCAGGCAATCCTAAACAGCTCTAACCTGTCCTAAAATTGAGTTTGTTTCAGGTCGGGTTGAGTCACGGGCATAAAAATAAGTCTGATATCTTAATCAGGCCGAGCATCCATACTTGATGTCTGGCCCGACCTTACCCATGAACACCTCTAATTGTATTATCTCCTATATTGAGGGGAAAAAAAAGGAACATATACTTTTTGAGAAAATTCCATCTCCTTCTTTATCTTTTGGATTTTGATATATCTACTGTGGACAAAAGATCAAATTTTTGGTGGTGATAGATATCGACCAGAGTTGCTGAGAAACAGAAATTAAATTTAAACACTTGTTCCCGTCACAAATAGAATCCTTCATGTGGTAGCCAAGTTCATTGATAAAACCAAGATATAGAAACTCAGAAGCAGCAAATGTTTCTCTCATCCGTGTTTTATCTGAAAAATGAAAGGAAAAAAAATAAATGAAAAAGAAAATGAATGCATTAATAAAAGATAACACCAAAAGATTTTTTTTTTTAATTTTTCGAATAAAAAGAACTACTTTAGATATGAATTGTCTTCCACCATAAAGAAAAAGCCAAACATTGGAAAAAGCAAATCCAATCAGATCAGTAGACTTTAGATTCAGAGTAATTGCGTGGAAACAACGAAGGAAACGTTTCATTTATCACTTCCTACAAATACAAGCATAAAAAACTTACAAATTCATCTTTCATCTTTACTGAATCTTTCTTTCTTCTTCGGTGCTCTATTTCTCCCGTTCGCAAATACAGAAATTTTATGTGAGATTATTTTATTTGACTCATTTAATTATGAGCGATGTAATTTTGAATAATGCTAATGAACTTAAAGGTACGAAGAATTTTATTCAAGTTTTGTCCCTTTAAAAAGAAAAAATACAAGAGAGAGAGAAAAAAATTAGTAGCTGGCTCATTGCTTATTTTGCTTTTCAAAAGTCTTTCATCCTTTCCCACCATACTAATTTATTACTAATCGAGCCGTTGGCAAGCTTAAAGAGCTGATCATTAAATTTTCAAGTTCGAATTGTTTAACTAAAGGTAATTAATTTGTTGATCAAGTTGGTTAAAAAATTCTTAAATCCAGTACAATACATTAAGGAAGGACTTAAAAATAATATTTATGTATTAACTTTATTAAAATTTTTATACTAAAAAATATAAATTATATAATATAAATAATTTTTTTACAAAAATTAGTATATTTAAATAAATTTTTATTTGTATATTATATTTTATATGTGATTATTAATAAATATAAATTTTTATAAGTTTATGTTATGAATTTATCTCCTCTTTATAAATTTATTTAAACTCATGAATTTGATAACTTTGCCTAGCCCAATTTGAACTTTTAATGAACTAAATCTGAATGATTTTTGAACAATTCAGTTCATTTGCAACCGTACTTACAAGCATTAATACTTTATTGTGATCTAAGTCACATTACAAAATTTTTAACTTGTTATGTATAATGTGAAAGGGAAGATATTAGTTTGAAGTTGCTTTATGGTTATTGGATTGCAGCCTAAAGTTGCTGTTTTTCATATCAAAACTTATATTTCATCCATTAAATTCTTTTTAGTCTTTGGTAAAACAAAAAATTTCAGTTTGACAACATCAGCATAATTTCACTGCCAAATTTTAAATAATCAAATTCGTATTTATATATAGCTTCTTCGTACAATTTTTTTTTTTGGCAGTGTATTTGTCATGGTGACCAAATTTGATCAGAAACTAAAACAAGTGAAAATTTTCAATTTCAACGACAATAATTGCAGTAAGTGGGACTCACAGAGGCAAAGTTTCCTGGTAAAATCAACTGACATCTCTCTGTCCAGGATTGTTGCAGTTGCAGTGGTAGATAATGACGGTAAAAAAACAAAGAGACAAACAGTAAAAGTTGGGTTAAGTGAAGAATTATTGAGATACCCGACAAACAAATCAACCCAAATCTCAAGGAAAGAATTATTCATATTCCCGACAAGCAAATCAACGTTCAATTTTGAAAAGTGAAGCATAATTGGAACTCATTTGCATCCCTTGAACATTATCACATAATTGGAACTCGGATCTCCATTTCATAGTAATTGCCAGTAACCAACCAACCAAGTGAGCCTTTCATCTATTCCTCAACCACAACGTGAAGCATCAACATCCCACAATTTCTTCTTCCATCTTTCTGAAGTTTTCTTCCTCACCCTTCTGTTAACATATACAGAACATCATGGCAGAGTTGGTGGCTGGAGCGTTTCTCTCCTCTTCCCTTCAGGTGGCGTTTGACAGATTGGCTTCTCGTGACATACTTGACTACTTCCGTGGCAGAAAATGTTGAAGCATGATTCAAAAAGAAAAAAGACATACTGGGTGGACCGAATAAATTGGAGTCATATTTTTTAATTAATTAAATTGTTCTTATTTTTGTTGAGTCAGTTAAGTAGTGAGTCATTACTATCTAACTTAGTGGGTAGTAGTGGGTCCCGAAATTCATGTTGAATTTGTTTCTCTGTAAGCCTATAAATATAGGCACTTTCATTTCGGTTAATATATCGAGGTTTTCTCCCAAACATAGCATTTCTTTTCTTTTTCACATGACTTACTCCAACAACTCTGGTATCAGAGCCAGGTTCCGCAGGCTTGGGTCTATTGGGCATTAGAGTGAAACAATTTTTTTTTTATTTTTGGTCAACCTTGGGAAACACGAGAGAGAAAGAGAGAGAGTGTGCCATTATTTTCTTTATTCATTTTGCAGAAAGCTCTTCGTGCATATGGCAGCACTTACTGGTTTTTCTTCTTCTCAACCCCTCTTGCCCATTTTTAATGGAGAAAAATATGAGTGGTGGAGCATCAAAGTGAAGACCTTGCTCAAATCACAGGACCTATGGGACTTGGTGGAATATGGGTTCATTGACATACTCGAACCTACTGAAGCAGAAGAGGAGAGGCTGAAAGCTACCAAGCAGAGGGATGCGAAGGCGTTGTTCATTCTTCAACAAGCCATTCACGAGACTATTTTCTCACGGATTGCGGCAGCCACTTCAGCAAAGGAAGCATGGTCGATTTTGCAGAAGGAGTTTCAAGGTGATTCGAAAGTTATTGCTATGAAATTGCAATCACTAAGATGTGATTTTGAAACCTTATTAATGAAGAATAGTGAATCGGTTGCTGAGTTTCTGTCAAGAACAATGGCAATAGTGGGTCAGATGCGGTCTTACGGTGAATAGATTTCGGACGAGACAATTGTTGCGAAAGTGTTGAGGAGCTTAACTACAAAGTTCGATCATGTTGTAGCTGCAATAGAAGAAGCTAAGGATCTGTCAGTTCTTTCCGTAGATGAACTGATGGGTTCTCTTCAAGCTCATGAGGCAAGAATCAACAGGTCAGTGGAAAAGAATGAGGAGAAGGCTTTCCAAGTGAAAGAGACAGCCACCAAACAGGAAGAAAATGACCATCCAACAAGTAGAGGTCGTGGAAAAGGTGGATTTCATGGTGGGCGAGGTCGTGGCCGTGGTAACGGTAGAGGCAGAGGAAGGCAATCCAATGAGCAAGGTAACACAAAAAATGGCATTCAATGTTATCATTGCAACAGATATGGGCATATACAAGCTGATTGCTGGTTTAAAGATCAGAATATGAACTTTGCAGCAGAGAATGAGAAGGACAACATGCTGTTTATGGCTTGCATTGATACTAACCATAAGCCAAGTGATTTGTGGTTTGTTGACAGTGGCTGTTCGAATCACATGACGGGCACCAGATCCTTATTTAAGGAGCTTGATGAGTCACAAAGACTAAAGGTGCAGCTTGGCAACAAAAGGGAGATACAGGTTGAAGGAAAAGGTACTGTGGGTATTAACACTAGTAATGGCAAAGAAAAAATGTTACATAATGTTCAATTTGTACCTGATTTAGAATACAATTTGTTGAGTGTGGGACAGTTAATTGCGAGTGGATGTTCTGTTTTGTTCGATAACGATGTATGTGTCATTACCAACAAGACGTCAGGCAAAAAGATTCATGTCAGCATGACTCCAAACAAGATGTTTCCATTAGACGTGGCTAATATAGAGAATTTTGCTCTTGCTGCAAGTGCAAAGGATGACTCAAAGTTGTGGCATTTGAGATACGGGCATCTTAACATAAAGGGCCTAAAATTACTTAGCGATAAAGGTATGGTTCTTGGACTACCAACAATTAATTCTATTGATTTATGTGAGGGTTGCATTTATGGAAAACAAACTAGGAAGACGTTTCCTATTGGGAAGGCTTGGAGAGCTTCAAAATGTTTAGAATTAATTCATGCTGATTTATGTGGGCCTGTGCAAACTAAGTCCTTAGGTGGGAGTCGTTATTTCTTGCTATTTACTGATGATTATAGTCGAATGAGTTGGGTGTATTTTTTGGAACACAAGTCAGAAACTTTTGAGAAGTTTCAGAAATTTAAAACTTTAGTGGAAAATCAAAGTGGTTGTCATATCAAAATTCTCCGCACAGATAGAGGAGGAGAGTTCATGTCCAATGAATTCAATTTGTTTTGTGAAGAAAATGGCATCCATAGGGAGTTAACAACTCCATATACTCTAGAGCAAAACGGTGTCGCTGAACGAAAGAACCGAACTATTGTAGAGATGGCACGAAGCATGCTCCAAGCAAAAGGACTTTCAAATCTATTTTGGGCAGAGGCTGTAGCAACATCTGTCTACTTATTAAATCTTTCACCAACAAAGGCTGTAATGAATAAGACTCCATATGAAGCTTGGTGTGGAAGGAGGCCAAATGTAAGTCACTTTAAGAATTTTTAGGTGTATTTCTTATGCTTTGATAAATTCTCAAGCTCGACAAAAGTTTGATGAAAAGTCTGAAAAATGTATTTTTATTGGTTATTGTACTCAATCCAAAGCATATAGATTGTATAACCCTCTTAGTGGCAAGATTTTGATTAGAAGGGATGTAATATTTGATGAAAATGTAAGCTGGAATTGGAGTGAAGAACAGGTACAACAGGAGACTCATGACCCCATTGAAGTCTCTCTAGATGATAGAGAAAAGCAAATTCCAGCAAGTTCTTCTTTGACAACACTAAGCAGCAACTCTCTATCTACATCTCTTGAAGAGGTTCCAGCTAAGCCAATTCCATTGAGAAGATCAACAAGAACCATAAAGCCAAATCCCAAATATACTGCTGACATATATACTTGCCAATTTGCTCTTACTGTTTCAGATCCATTATATTATGAAGAAGCAGCTGAAAAGAAAGAATGGCAAAAAGCAATGGTAGAGGAAATGAAATCCATTGAAAAGAATGGAACATGGGAAATGGTGGACTTACCAGAAGGCAAAAATGTGATTGGCTTGAAGTGGGTGTTCAAGACAAAGTTTGCTGCAGATGGGACTCTACAAAAGCACAAAGCTCGTCTTGTGGCAAAAGGCTATGCACAGCAATATGGCGTTGACTTTGAAGAAACCTTTTCTCCAGTTGCTAGATTTGAAACTGTGAGACTGGTTCTAGCATTGGCTGCACAATCACAATGGCCAGTTTATCAATTTGATGTCAAGTCAGCATTCCTCAATGGAGACTTACAAGAAGAAGTCTAAGTAGCACAACCAGAAGGTTTCATAAAAGAGGGCAGTGAAACAAAGGTGTACAAGTTGAAAAAGGCATTATATGGTTTGAAGCAAGCTCCTCGAGCTTGGTATAGCAGGATTGATGGATATTTTCAGAAAAAAGGGTATATGAGAAGTGAAAATGAGCCCACCTTGTTTATAAAAAAGGAAGGTAATGATTTCATCATTATTTGCCTTTATGTTGATGATATCATTTATACTAGCTCCTCTACTGCTCTTGTGGATGAATTTAAGTCTCAAATGATGAATGAGTTTGAAATGTCAGATATGGGTTTATTACATTATTTCCTTGGTCTTGAAGTTCATCAAGCTAAAGATGGAATATTTCTTTCACAAAAGAAATATGCTAGGGACCTTCTCAATAAATTTGGCATGCTTAATTGCAAACCTGCAGCTACTCCCATGGATATAAATGAAAAATTTCAGCAAGAAGATGGAGGAGAGATGGCAGATGCAAGAAGATTTAGAAGCCTAGTTGGAGGGCTAATTTATTTTACTCATACTAGACCTGATATTGCATTTCCTGTTAGTGTTATTTCCAGGTTTATGCAACAACCTTCAACAATTCATTATGGAGCTGCAAAGAGGGTTCTGCGCTATATTGCTGGAACTTTGGAGTATGGCATTTGGTATTCTAAAGTCTCTAATTTCAGGTTGTGTGGGTATACAGATAGTGATTGGGCAAGCTCCCTGAAAGATAGACGAAGTATTTCAGCAAATGTTTTCACTCTAGGTGCAGGGGTGATCAGTTGGAGTTCAAAAAAACAAGCTACTGTAGCATTGTCAACCTCAGAAGCTGAGTTTTATGCAGCAACTTCAGCAGCTTGTCAAGCTATTTGGCTAAGAAGAGTGCTAGTAGATCTTCAACAAGAACAGAAGGGACCAACAGAGATATTTTGTGATAATAAAGCAACTATCTCCATGACAAAGAATCCAACATTTCACAGCAGAACCAAGCATATTGATATTCGTTATCATTTCATTCATGATCTGGTAGCAAAGGAGGAGATAACATTGAAATATTGTAGCACACATGAGCAACTAGCTGATATCCTGACAAAGGCCTTGTCAAAGGAGAAGTTCCTCTATTTTAGAGGGTTGCTTGGTGTGTGCGTTTTTGAATCAAGGGGGAATGTTGAAGCATGATTCAAAAAGAAAAAAGACATACTGGGTGGACCGAATAAATTGGAGTCATATTTTTTAATTAATTAAGTTGTTCCTATTTTTGTTGAGTCAGTTAAGTAGTGAGTCATTATTAGCTACTATCTAGCTTAGTGGGTAGTAGTGGGTCCCGAAATTCATGTTGAATTTGTTTCTCTGTAAGCCTATAAATATAGGCACTTTCATTTCGGTTAATATATCGAGGTTTTCTCCCAAACATAGCATTTCTTTTCTTTTTCACATGACTTACCCCAACAGAAAACTCAAGGATGGCTTGCTGAAAAAACTTCGCATTATCCTTATTTCTATAAACCAAGTTATTCAAGATGCAGAGGAAAGGCAGTATAAAAATCCTAATGTGAAGCAGTGGCTTGATGAGCTCAAAGACGAAGTCTATAAGGCAGAGGATCTGTTAGATGAGATTGCTACTGAGGCATCACGACAGAAGCTGGATGCTGAATTGCATACCGCTACGCAAAAGGTACGAGGCTTCTTTACTGCTTTTGTTCATCAAAATCTATTTGACAGAGAAATTGAATCAAGGATCATAGAAGTGCTAGACAGCCTAGAATATCTTACAAAGCAAAATGAGATACTAGGATTGAAGGAAAGCCCTGGTGCTGGCACTCAAGTGGGAGTGAGCAGGAAAGCGCTCAAAAGATTGCCAACAACATCTTTTATAGATGAATCTAATATGTATGGTAGAGATGATGACGCAGAGAAGATAGTAGAGATTTTATTGTCACACAACCTGGGAGGGAATCAGTTGCCTGTGGATGTGATTGCCATCGTGGGTATGGGCGGAATGGGGAAGACAACCCTTGCGCGCCTTGTATATGAAGACAAAAGGATGAAGGATCAATTTCAACACAGAGCTTGGGTGTGTATTTCAGAAGAATTTGATGTTGTTCAAGCTACAAAGTTGATTCTTCAAGTACTTGACGGGGACACAAAAAAAGCAGAAGCACTTGACAGTGAAACAAAAAAACCAGATGATCTGAAATTAAAGGAGCAATTGATGGGTAAGAAATTTTTTCTTGTTCTTGATGATGTTTGGAGTGAGGATCGCTCAAAGTGGCAGGTCTTCCAAAATCCTTTAAAATATGGAGCTCCAGGAAGTAAGATCCTCATAACAACCCGTAATAAAAAGGTAGCAGAAGTCATGCGCTCTACCTATACACATCTTTTGAAGCCATTAAAATATGACGATTGTTGGATGTTATTTGCAAAACATGCACTTAACGACCAACACCATTCCGCTGACCCAAATTTTGAATCAATTGGTAGAAAAATTGTTGATAAATGTGGAGGATTGCCTTTAGCAATAAAAACACTGGGAAGTCTGTTATACACAAAACTATCTCCTCGAGATTGGATTAAAATTTTGGAAAGTGATATTTGGCATTTATCAGAGGATGATAGCAATATAATACCATCTTTAAGGTTGAGCTACCATTATCTACCTTCAAATCTCAAGCGTTGTTTTGCTTATTGTTCTATCTTTCCTAAAGATTACGTGATAAAGAAGGATGTCTTAATCCAATTATGGATGGCGGAAGGTTTATTGCATTCCAGTCGGACAAGTGAAAGCATTGAAGAAGTGGGCAATGAAATTTTCAATGATCTAGAGTCTAGGTCATTTTTTGAGCCATCAAAAGATGGTGGTGGTGATTACTTCATTATGCATGACCTTTTGAATGATTTGGCAAAATCCGTGATGGGAGAGTTTTGTTTGCGGCTAGAGGGTGATCAGGTGCAAAATATTCCAACAAACACTCGTTACTTTTCATACCTGGGCAATGATCATGAAAAATTTAAGAACTTCAAGGATATTTTCACGTGCCACCAATTACGTAACTTCTTCCAGATGAATAAGGATCTCATCAATCTTGACATAAAAGCTGATATGCTATCCAGACTTGCTCGTCTCAAGTATATGCGGGTATTATCTTTAAGGGGAAATCAAGGGGTAAAAAGGTTGACAAATGATATTGGCGATTTAAAGCACTTACGATATCTGGATCTTTCTTTTACTGAAATTGAAAAATTGCCAGATTCAATGTGTTTGATGATTAATCTACAGACATTAAAATTAAATTATTGCAGTTTCTTGACTAGGTTGCCGTCAGAATTTTACAAACTCATCAACTTGCGTCATCTTGAATTGGAAGTTAGTGGCATAAAGAAGATGCCCAAACATATGGGAAAGTTGAAGCATCTACAAACAATGACTCAATTTGTTGTGGGAAAGAACAGAGGATCTGATTTAAAAGAATTAGGAGCCCTAAACCATTTGAAGGGTACACTAGTTATTTCAGATCTGAACAACGTAACTGATCCTATGAATGCCAGAGGGACCAAATTGAAAGAGAAGCATTTGGAAAAATTAAAGTTGTATTGGGAATGGAATGAACATCGTGAAATGTCACAAAACCAAGAGCACATATTGGAGGCATTCGAGCCGGATTATAACGTGAAAGAGCTCACTGTTGAAAGATATGTGGGCACTAGATTTCCGAGTTGGCTTGGGGGTTCTCATTTGCCCAATTTAGTGTCTTTATATTTGTCGAACTGTACATACTGTATCAACTTGCCACCCCTTGGGCAACTACCATTCCTTGAGAGACTTGACATTAAAAGATTTGAAGGAATAAAGGTGATTGGTCAAGAGTTTTTTGGGAATGGCTCCTCAAGTGCTGCATTTAGAGCCCTTTCATATTTAACATTTTGGCAGATGGAAGAATGGGAAGAATGGAATATATGTTGTGAAGGTGACAGTTTCCCATGCCTTCAAGAGCTTTCTATATGGAATTGTCCCAAGTTGACAAAGTCTCTGCCTCAGCACCTTCCTTCTTTAAGAAAGTTAAATATTCGGCGGTGCAAAAATCTTGCGGCTTCACTTCCCAAGGCCTCCACCATGGAAGAGCTATGTTTAGAGAGTTGTAGGAAGATTTCACTTAAAGACATGCCAACATGGAGCTTGACAGACGTGCTTCCACCTCTTCATGACCTGACATTAATAGATTGTCCAGAGATGGAATCACTTCCCCAGGGAGGTTGGCTTTCCAACCTACATCGTCTTTCAATCAAAAATTGCCACAAACTCATTGCTTCGCGCAAGGATTGGGGTTTGCATGAGCTCCTCTCTTTGGAAGAACTTGAAGTTGGTGATGATTTTGAAGATGTGGAGTCCTTCCCTGAAGAGGGATTGCTACCACCCAATGTTCACTCTCTTTCTTTTCAACGTTGCTTAAATTTAAAAACAATAAACTACAGGGGTCTTCTCCACCTCCATTCGCTTAGATCCTTCTCTTTTTTCAAATGCCCCAGACTCAGTCTCGAAGCCATGCCAGAGCAAGGTTTACCTAGATCCCTTTCTCATTTACAAATTGGTTTCAATTGTCCATTGCTTAAGCAGAGATGCCAAAGGGAAACAGGACAAGACTGGCCTAAAATTTCACACATACCTCATGTACAGATTGACGAATATTGAAATAAGATGTGGAAACTAGCTCTTATGGCTCCAAAAGGTGCTTCCTCTAGATTACACCCACATATGTATGTCTGGTAATTTTCTGTGCTTTATCTGACAGCATCTCCTCATTCTCTAAAAGGCATCTTTGACTCATGGAAATATGGTAGGAGTATCATATTCTACACGATGGAGCAGTGGTTTGATGGAGCTACTGCCACTGTTAGGTTAGTTCCTTTGACTAATTTATTGTATGCGATTGTGATATTTCTCCCATTGGTCTAAGCTTCTTGAATTGTCAGTAGATGCATTTCAATACCATTAAAAGTTTAGTCAATTCCATTTCATATATATGTTCCTTAGTGGCAAACAAAGGAAAAATGCTTTCACTATTGTTTTGGTCACGATGAAATGAATTCACATATTCAAAGCTTATCAAACTATAAAATGCATAATCTCTTCTTAAATTTTCAGAACATGTGTTGCTTAATTCACCACGTCACTACCCTGGTGCTGAACGTTATCTCCTCTGTTTTTCTGTGCAGAACTCAGGGGTCATTAAAAGGGCACTTCTGATAGCAGATAACTTTGACAGAAGCAATCAAGGAAGGAAAATGAATAAACAGCATTTTGCAGAGACATCACTATGGAAACATTACTAGAAGGCCTTGTATGTATGTTCAATAAGCTCATATTGACAATTGTTGCGTCAAGATACTTCATGAAATAGCAAATAAATGGATGCTCCCAGTTTTAACCGGAAACAGGATGTAAGGTCTCATTGGTCACTCCTACATTTATTGTGGCAATTGATGATCGTTTGAAATTCGTTGCCTATTCTTTTTCTTACTCTTAATTGTTTTTGAGTCTTTTTTAATTGGATTATGTTAATGTTCGTATGCATGCAAGGAGCGGTATTTGTTCTTATAGATTTTAAATTTTTACCAAAAGGAACGATAGTTTTCTTTGTGCAAACAAGAAAAATTTTTTGTTTGAGATTAAAGTTGATCTTTGACCATATACAGACGTTATGTCCGTTATTTTATAATTTCAACCAGTTTATATTGGATTACCTCTCATAGGAATAGCAGTGCTTAAGTGCTTTGTATTGCTATTAAATTTCAGGTTAGCATCAGATCATATGTTCCTTACAGGCCCCGAAAAAAAAAAAAAAGCAGCCTTCAATTTCATTTTGGTCGCATAATGAAATGCATTACTCTCTCCTTGCATATTTAGATCATATCTCACTGTTTTCTACTTACAACTTCAGAAAATGTATCACTTAATGTTCACTTGTGCACTGCCCTGGTGCCAAAGGTTTAGTACTTTATTTTTTGGTGCAGATTTCATAGAGTTCAATGAAGGGTACTTCCACATAAAGGCATGAATGATTCAGAAGTGAAGATTGAAATCTGTCAAGATTAAATCAATTGGTATGGAAGGACTCTCCTTTGTGATTGGCTTGGTTGAATTTTCATGTGTCCTGCTCACACTTGAATTTCAATTTTGTTTGACGTACAGAAAAGCACTAACAAATGTAGTTCACTTGATTGCCCGAAACAATCTCCAACATCTTTTTTGCGAAGGATTACAGTTATGAAAGAAGTTTTACTGATTGGTAAGGAATGCACACTTGAAGAATTTTTCTCTTCTAGGAGTTGTAAATCCATTTGTCTCCCGGGGCCTGAAAGGACAAATTTACCCTTTATATTATTTTAATTTTATTTTTTATAAAAAAAATTATTTATACCAATAATTTTTTAAAAAATTATAAATTTCAATCTTTTTTATTTTTAATTTCTGATAAAAAAATTTATCTTAATTTTTATTAAATATTAATATATTAAAATATTAAAAAACTAAAAGGGGTAAAAAAATAAATTAACATTTAAAAATATCCCACTCCTCCCCCTCCCCTCCCCTCCAAAACCCCCCAATTTAGAGGAGAGCCAAAATTAGCCTCATTTCCCTCCCCTTCCCTCCCTTCCTTCCCAATTTTATTCAACCAAACACCTTATTCCCTTCCCCTCCCTTCCCTTCCCCTCTAAAAACCCCCAACCAAACACTCTCTTAGAGAGTTTAAGAAGATCTGGCTTGTGGGGATTTATGATATGAGTGTTTCCAAATCACTTATCAATCTTTTATTCTGAAGATATGACATTTTACCATTGAAGTTGTTTGAGATAACGGGCTTATTGCTTCCTTTCCTCGAACTAATCTTCCATTTCTAGATCTTGTTTTAGCTGAATTATCCTTTTGAGATTTCATATATTATGAGAATGAATACGGCCAGTTCTTATGGCCATTTACATATTATTGAACCAAATTTTAAAATGATTTTTAATATTTTATACTATATCTTATTTTACATACTCTCTGCAAAGTCGAGCCTTTTGTATGAAGAAAGGACAAGAGCTCATTTTTCATTCTATATGCTATAGTCAACTCACATCTTTCATCTCTTGTGCCAAAATGCAGCATAAGAAACAAAAGCGAATTTCTGGCTCGAATTTCAGATTGAAAAAAAGAGGCTCCTCAGTTGAAGCATTCAATACCAAGAAGAATGGCTTATATACTACAACAGAAAATTATTCTTCGAGTTGAATTTAAGTGCTTTTATGTCTCTTCATCTACTCTTTAGGAGTTGGTTTAAAAGAAGCTCTTGTGAGCATTTCTCTCATCTTTCTTTCACCAAGACTTTCTTAGGTTCTTAGTGGGAAGACCTAGTGTTTTAAGGTTGCCTAGCGAAGTCTTCTATTTCAAAAGTTTTCTTAGTTAGGAGATAAACTGAGGATTAGAGGTTTGTAATTGATAGCATTCTTGTTTGTATCGTGATTACCTACTAATTATAAAATTCTCAAGCTTTGTATTTGAGAAGAGGATGTAGGGATCAATTTTTTTTAATCCAAATCTCTATATATCGTGATGTCATCATCTTCTTTTTCTTTCCTTTTATTTTGATAACAAAGCCAAGTTTAAGAAACTTCAGGTTCAGAATGAAGTTTCAGTGTTGTTTTTTTCCCTTAAGTTTGCAAAACTGATATAGACATTTGAGTTTTTCAAACAAGCACAGGAGCAATTAGACTTAACATTTTTATATTGTTGAAGAAATTGAAGAAATACTCAAAAAATTTGACTTAACTCACCCACTTTACCCCCTTCTTGTGTGCATTTTTGTATTAACAAATATAGTTGAAGTTTTGCGTCATATTAAGGTCTCTTCAATTAATTTAGCAGAAATAGCATCCCTTGTTTTTACCATGGTTAGCTGCTAGCATTGAGTTGAGCTCCTTGTGCATAACAAATTATTAATATTTTGATTTGGTATGGGTTTTGTAATAGGATTCTTGTTAAGCTTCATTTTTGTCTCTAGTGTCAATTAACGGAACTTTTATAACAAAACAGGTTAATGAAATATTGTAGTTAGAGGAGAATGCTGGTTTTTTATGGGGTGTGTGTGTGTGTGTGGAACCTTAATTATTGATCAGTCGGTTAAAGCAACACAATTAATTAGGCCAGCAATATCATATCATATCATATCAATGGAAGGCAACAGAAACAAGAAAGAAAACAGTAAAATAATGCCAAAATAATATTTTCATTAGACTGTGATATTGTCATTTTAATTATTAGATAAAAAATTATATTTTTCTTATGCCTTCTCTTAATGAAATATAATAACATAGCAGCTATGTGTCAACTAAATTTGATATCAAGCAGTATGTTACATCCAGCTGTCCCAACGAACCATCAACACAAAACCCAATTCACTTCAGCTGCTCCGAAACCAAATCCATCGAACTCACCCCCTCCTACTCAATTCAACAAATGAGTTTCATGGAACGTACAACACAAGGTTAAAGTCTTTGGCTCCTTACTGAATTACTCAAAACCACTAAATTAGTTTTTTTTTTTAATTTAAGATTTTATAATGGATAAAGAAATTAGTTTTTTTTAATTTAAGATTTTATAATGGATAAAGATTCTACAACCTCGCAAAGTTATAATTACTATTTATTAGTTTAAAAATAACTTAATGGTTCTTGATATGCGATTATTCTTTTTGCTTCTCTCAAGAAATGTAACGTATTTAATCTCAAGAAAGCCACATATTTACTTTCATCAAAGGGTAAATTTCTTTCTTTTCAAGGTTGTTTTAGAATATAGATTAGACCCCAGTGAGGCATGTTGCAACTTGCAAGGCGGGGAAGACGGGAGAAATCAATTGCTTTATATTACACCTACTGTTTTCTTCATATTATATTGAAGAAAGGAGAAAAATTAGGTACAATTTTTAGATGTTTGCTATCAAATTTCTTTTTTACAAAAATATAACACATGATTATTATTTCAGTTCAACATAACATATTTATTAAAGAAGGATGAGTTGGCCCACAAGAAAATTGACACATATCTACTGAAATAGATGAATTATTGAACGCTGCTCCTACTAAGTGAAATAGCATTTTACAATGAAGTTTCGAAGAACTTGTGTACAAATAGCCTTCAAAACCTTTTATCAAAGCATCAATCATTCAGGGAAGCTCGTTGTTGGAGACAAATGGCACTTCATAGCAGGTTTTAATTTCACCTTTTGTACTACTTCTCTGGGGCTTGTAAATTGAAATCCCTCTCTCGTTCTACTCAATTTCCTGCTTGCATAATCAAATTTCAAACCCTAATTGAAGTACTTAATGTTTGGTTCATTTGTTAAGGTACTTTCAAATTGAACTGCATGTAACGTGACACTTAAATCCATTGTTGAACCAAGAGAAGCCAACCCAAGTTTCTCTCATCAGTGTTTTAATTAAAAAAAAAATGAGTATATCAAGTACACATACATCTAAGGATCAAGATTTAATCTGTATACGCAAGGCATATTGTATGGATCAAATTTTAACCTTTTCTGGGTACATACATTTGACGCATGCAAAAATTTCTCTCAAGGACACAAATAAATATAAAAGAAAAAGAAAAAGAAGAAGAAGAAAAATTAAAATAAGAGAACATGCAAAAGAGAGAAAAGAAAAAAAAGATAGAATAGAAAAGTAAAAGTCGTTGACCGGTGGCTAGGTATTCTGAAATATCTTCAATGGCTTCACCATGAAGATAATGTTGGTGTAGTATGTGTGGAAAAGCAAACCCATTTACATCACTCAAAATTTCCTACGTACATGATTTTTTTGGAGCATACAGTGTACGAAGTTGAAACAAGATGCGTGCCTGTTATAAATGCGAAGGTTAATTTTAAACAATTATTTACTTCTAATTCGAGTGAAACTATGAGATTCATCATATGTTAATGAGAAGCTTGTTCTGAATCTGTCATTTTTGCAATTGGTTCTATCCAAGTGAGACCAATTTTGAGTCCAAAACTACATTTTAAGTAGGTTTTGAGCTACGTTTTTAACTTTTTTTAATTTATTAGTATTTTTTTTTGCAATTTTATTTTTATTTAATTAAGAGACCTATTAATTAGGTTGGCTCTCACCAACCACCTAATAAATAAATACCATTTATTGTTTTTTGGAAAAACTGAATAATATGTCAGACTTTGTTCTTAATTTTAATTTAAAAATTCTGCAATTAAAATTTATTTTATTTTCCCGCTAGTTGATTGCCAATAATTGAGATTTTAATTTCAGAGTAATTGCCGAGAAACAAGCAAGCAAGTGAGCCGTTCATGTTTCATGCTGAAAGTGGGTAATTATAAAGCAGAGATTCTAAATTGCCTCTCTGCCACGTGGCTAAAGGTACTTTATGGTTACAGCTGCATAATTTTCTACTAAAGCATCTTATTTACAAGCCCATATTTTCTGATGCAATTTCATAGCACGAGTAGCAACCAATAGCACTCTGTCAAATTTGATGATTGATTGGGTTGAGTTGCACGTTATATTTACTCTTATTTGGTAATAAAGGAAATAGTGATATTATGAAAAGCTGCACCTCTTAATAGATCAAGTTTCCTTACTCTTATTAGATTATGAAAACCTGTACCTCTTAATAGATTGGGTTGGCTGCACAACTTGATAGATGATTGATTGGGTTGATTTACACGTTATACTAAACCCTTATTTGGTAATAAAGGAAATAGTGATGTTATGAAAAGCTGCACAACTTAATAGATTAAGTTTCCTTACTCTTATTTAAGTATCTTAATAGATTATGAAAAGCTGCACCTCTTAAAGGAGATAGTGTTATAAATGCGTAGGAAATACTTTGAGATTCTCATTTTAATTTTTGAATTGGAAAGATATAAATCATTAAACATGCAATGATAAAAAAAATTCAATCTCCTAACAAGTAAAACACCCTATTACATTACAGAAAAATATGTCAACATTGAACAACAAACATGAGTAGGCCCACAGAAAATTGATCCATATCTACCAAAGTAGGAGGAATTATTGAACATTGCACCCAATCCTAGTAAGTCAAAATGTCAAAAGGCTCTTTTTCTTACAATTACAATGAAGTTACAAAAAGGCACTTGGGTAGAAATAATCTGCTAGAATCAAAACTCTCCATCCTCGTTAGACTGAAGTTGGGCTTCATACTTCAAAGCAGCATCTAATATCACCTTTCAGAGTCGTTCTCAGGCTCGTAGATCACAATCACTTGTTTTTTTTCAAACAACAATAACAACAGCAATAATATTAATAAAAGAAGAAGAAGAAGAATTATTAGAACGAGAACGTAAAAACAAGGAGAGTAGTTGATAAGTGGCAACATTTAATTTTGAGAAGTCTTCCAGGGTGTGGACAAGCAAAGCCATTTGCATAACTCAAACATTATCACGTTATTGGAACTCGGATTTCAATGTCAGATTAATTGCCAACAACCAACCCACCAACCAAGTGAGCCTTTCGTCTATCTATCCCTCTCCCACAATTTCTTCTTCCATCATTCTCAAGTTTTCTTCCTCACCCTTCTGTTAACATATACAGAACATCATGGCAGAGTTGGTGGCTGGAGCGTTTCTCTCCTCTTCCCTTCAGGTGGTGTTTGAGAGATTGGCTTCTCGGGACATACTTGACTACTTCCGTGGCAGAAAACTCAAGGATGGCTTGCTGAAAAAACTTCGCATTATCCTTATTTCTGTAAACCAAGTTATTCAAGATGCAGAGGAAAGGCAGTATAGAAATCCTAATGTGAAGCAGTGGCTTGATGAGCTCAGAGACGAAGTCTATAAGGCAGAGGACCTGTTAGATGAGATTGCTACTGAGGCATCACGACAGAAGCTGGATGCTGAATTGCATACCGCTACCCGAAAGGTACGAGGCTTCTTTACTGCTTTTGTTCATCAAAATCTATTTGACAGGGAAATTGAATCAAGGATCATAGAAGTGCTTGACAGCCTAGAATATCTTACAAAGCAAAATGAGATACTAGGATTGAAGGAAAGCCCTGGTGCTGGCACTCAAGTGGGAGTGAGCAGGAAAGCGCTCAAAAGATTGCCAATAACATCTTTTATAGATGAATCTAATATATATGGTAGAGATGATGACGCAGAGAAGATAGTAGAGATTTTATTGTCACACAACCTGGGAAGGAATCAGTTGCCTGTGGATGTGATTGCCATCGTGGGTATGGGCGGAATGGGTAAGACAACCCTTGCGCGCCTTGTATATGAAGACAAAAGGATGAAGGATTTTCAACACAGAGCTTGGGTGTGTATTTCAGAAGAATTTGATGTTGTTCAAGCTACAAAGTTGATTCTTCGAGAACTTGACGGGGACACAAAAAAAGCAGAAGCACTTGACAGTGAAACAAAAAAACCAGATGATCTGAAATTAAAGGAGCAATTGATGGGTAAGAAATTTTTTCTTGTTCTTGATGATGTTTGGAGTGAGGATCGCTCAAAGTGGCAGGTCCTCCAAAATCCTTTAAACTATGGAGCTCCAGGAAGTAAGATCCTCATATCAACCCGTAATAAAAAGGTAGCAGAAGTCATGTGCTCTACCTATATATATCTTTTGAAGCCAATAAAACATGACGATTGTTGGAAGTTATTTGCAAAACATGCACTTAACGACCGACACCGTTCCGCTTATCCAAATATTGAATCAATTGGTAGAAAAATTGTTGATAAATGTGGAGGATTGCCTTTAGCAATAAAAACACTGGGAAGTCTGTTATACACAAAACTATATCCTCGAGATTGGATTAAAATTTTGGAAAGTGATATTTGGCATTTATCAGAGGATGATAGCAATATAATCCCATCTTTAAGGTTGAGCTACCATTATCTACCTTCAAATCTCAAGCGTTGTTTTGCTTATTGTTCTATCTTTCCTAAAGATTACGTTATAAAGAAGGATGTCTTAATCCAATTATGGATGGCAGAAGGTATATTGCATTCCAGTCGGACAAGTGAAAGCATTGAAGAAGTGGGCAATGAAATTTTCAATGATCTAGAGTCTAGGTCATTTTTTGAGCCATCAAAAGACGGTGGTGGTGATTACTTCATTATGCATGACCTTTTGAATGATTTGGCAAAATCCGTGATGGGAGAGTTTTGTTTGCGGCTAGAGGGTGATCAGGTGCAAAATATTCCAACAAACACTCGTTACTTTTCATACCTGGGCAATGATCATGAAAAATTTAAAAACTTCGAGGATATTTTCACGTGCCACCAATTACGTAACTTCTTCCAGATGAATAAGAATCTCATCAATCTTGACATAAAAGCTGATATGCTATCCAGACTTGCTCGTCTCAAGTATATGCGGGTATTATCTTTGGGGAGAAATCAAGGGGTAAAAAGGTTGACAAATGATATTGGCAATTTAAAGCACTTACGATATCTGGATCTTTCTTTTACTGAAATTGAAAAATTGCCAGATTCAATGTGTTTGATGATTAATCTACAGACATTAAAATTAAATTATTGCAGTCGCTTGACTAGGTTGCCGTCAGAATTTTACAAACTCATCAACTTGCGTCATCTTGACTTGGAAGATAGTGGCATAAAGAAGATGCCCAAACATATGGGAAAGTTGAAGCATCTACAAACAATGACTCAATTTGTTGTGGGAAAGAACAGAGGATCTGATTTAAAAGAATTAGGAGCCCTAAACCATTTGAAGGGTACACTAGTTATTTCAGATCTGAACAACGTAACTGATCCTATGAATGCCAGAGGGACCAAATTGAAAGAGAAGCATTTGGAAAAATTAAAGTTGTCTTGGGAATGGAATGAACATCGTGAAATGTCACAACACCAAGAGCACATATTGGAGGCATTCGAGCCGCATTATAACGTGAAAGAGCTCACTGTTGAAAGCTATGTGGGCACTAGATTTCCGAGTTGGCTTGGGGGTTCTCATTTGCCCAATTTAGTGTCTTTATATTTGTCGAACTGTACAAACTGTATCAACTTGCCACCGCTTGGGCAACTACCATTCCTTGAGAGACTTGACATTACAGGATTTGATGGAATAAAGGTGATTGGTCAAGAGTTTTTTGGGAATGACTCCAAGTGCTCCATTCAGATCCCTTTCATTTTTAAGATTTGGGGAGATGGAAGAATGGGAAGAATGGAATATATGTTGTGAAGGTGACAGTTTCCCATGCCTTCAAAAGCTTTATATATGGAATTGTCCCAAGTTGACAAAGTCTCTGCCTCAGCACCTTCCTTCTTTAATAAAGTTAAATATTAGGGGGTGCGAAAATCTTGCGGCTTCACTTCCCAAGGCCTCCACCATGGAAAAGCTAAGTTTACGGACATGTGAGAAGATTTCACTGAAACACATGCCAACATGGAGCTCGACAGACGTGCTTCCACCTCTTCATGACCTGACATTAACAAATTGTCCGGAGATGGAATCACTTCCCCAGGGAGGTTTGCTTTCCAACCTACATCGTCTTTCAATCAGAAATTGCCCCAAACTCATTGCTTCCCGCAAGGATTGGGGTTTGCATGAGCTCCTCTCTTTGGAAGAACTTGAAGTTAGTGATCATTTTGAAGATGTGGAGTCCTTCCCTGAGGAGGGATTGCTACCACCCAATGTTCAATCTCTTTGTTTTCGACATTGCTTAAATTTAAAAAGAATAAACTACAGGGGTCTTCTCCACCTCCATTCGCTTAGATCCTTGTCTTTTTTCAAATGCCCTAGACTCAGTCTCGAAGCCATGCCAGAGCAAGGTTTACCTAGATCCCTTTCTCATTTACAAATTGGTTTCAATTGTCCATTGCTTAAGCAGAGATGCCAAAGGGAAACAGGACAAGACTGGCCTAAAATTTCACACATCCCTCATGTATAGATTGACGAATATTGAAATAAGATGTGGAAACTAGCTCTTATGGCTCTAAAGGTACTTCCTCTAGATTACACCCACATATGTATGTCTGGTAATTTTCTGTGCTTTATCTGACAGCATCTCCTCATTCTCTAATAAAAGGCATCTTTGATTCATGGAAATATGGTAGGAGTATCATATTCTACACGATGGAGCAGTGGTTTGATGGAGCTACTGCCACTGTTAGGTTAGTTCCTTTGACTAATTTATTGTATGCGATTGTGATATTTCTCCCATTGGTCTAAGCTTCTTGAATTGTCAGTAGATGCATTTCAATACCATTAAAAGTTTAGTCAATTCCATTTCATATATATGTTCCTTAGTGGCAACCAGAGGAAAAATGCCTTCACTGTTGTTTTGGTCACGATGAAATGAATTTACATATTCAGAGCTTATCAAACTCTAAAATGCATTATCTCTTCTTAAATTTTCAGAACATGTGTCACTTAATTCACCATGTCACTACCTTGGCGGTGAACGTTATCTCCTCTGTTTTTCTGCGCAGAACTCAGGGATCAGTAAAAAGGCATTTCTGATAGCAAATAACGTTGGCAGAAGCAATCAAGGAAGGAAAATGAGGTCTGACTGTGCCAGATAACAAATTTTTTTCATTATTATTTATAAGAAGAGCTAAACAAATTTCTATTGACGCTATTTCACCATTGTGGGTAAAAATTAAATTATTGCATACTTAGGACCTTTCAATTTGTCCTTTGGTAGAGCAAGATTCTCGCTCTGCAACCATTGCTCCTACAGATAACCTTCTGGATTTGTCAAAATGGCTTAAGTTTTCTCATCGATGAGACTTCTATGTTAGATTGTGATTCCTAAAGCTACAATCTACAATTTCTAAGAGCGAAGGCCCATCAACACTGGTTCTTACGGCTGTAAAGGTACTTCTCTACATTACACCTATATATCTAGTAATTCTTTATGGAGACCTCTCAATATTTTATTCACGTTAAAGCTAGCAATGGTGCAGATAAGGTCTATATTACCTCAGTGTATGCAAGTCCCACTGCGAGTCGCCGCAAAAGTTTATGGCAACATCTTTACAATATAGGCACCAGGATAACGTCCCCTTGGATTATAGGGGGTGATTTTAACTGTACCATCTACCAACATGAATGAAAGTCTTTGGCGAATAGTGCAAGTCCCATTGATAGATATTTTGTGGATTGGTTAGATAGTTTATATTTGACAGATTTGAGATTTACAGGCCCTCCTTTTACTTGGAAACGAGAAGGGTGTGAAAGTCGAATAGATAGGATTGTTGCAAATGATGCGTTTTTGGATAAATTTAAAGATGTGACTATTCGCCACTTAGCATGGTTTAAGTCTGATCACAGGCCAGTTTTGCTAAAAATGGATGCCTCTTCTCCCCAAACAAGAAGATCTAGACCGTTTCGTGTTGTGGCATCTTGGGTACTTCATGATGATTTTGAAAGATTTGTTCAGGAAGTTTGGGATGCTAATGAAAGCTGGGAATATAATGTGGCTAATTTCACAAATCGAGTAAAGGAGTGGAGCTATAAGGTCTATGGCTTTCTAGGTCGTAGGAAGCATCACTTAATGGGCAAACTAGATGGTTTGGTGAAAGCCATGAAGCATAATGGGTCATCTTCCTCCCTGGACCAGATTCATCGCTCGTTATGGACAGAACTTGAAGAAATTCTGATTCATGAAGAATTATTATGGGCTCAGAAAGCAAAGGTTAATTGGTTTGCCTTAGGGGATAAAAACACAAAGTACTTCCATGCTCGTGCTAATGGGAGAAGGAAGAGAAACAAAATTGAAGCAATTCAAGATGAGAATGGAGACTGGATTGATGATGCTTCGGAGATTAAGAAGCTTGCTATAGACTTTTTTGTCCAGTTGTTCCATGAGGATAATGTGGACCCCTGTAATATAGATTGTGACATTGCCTACCCCACAATTGAGGAGGATGTGCTTACATCTCTTGGTGATGACGTTAGGAACGAGGAGATTAGGAATGCTATTTTTGATATAGGGGCTCTTAAATCTCCAGGTTCGGATGGTTTGAATGCTCTCTTTTTTCAAAGCCAATGGAAAACCATTGGGGCGTCAATCATTGAAAATGTGAAATTGGTAATTAAGCACCCAGAGAGGATATATAACATAAATGATACTTTTATAGTGCTTATTCCTAAGATGGACTATCCAGCGACGATACGAGACTTTAGGCCTATCAACCTATGTAATGTAATTTATAAAGCTATTACGAAGGTGGTCTCTAACAGGATTAAAAGTATTCTTCCTTCTATTATTTCTCCTAACCAATGCAGTTTTGTTCCTGGAAGAGTAAGTTCTGATAATATTATTGTGGCCCAGGAGGTAATCCACTCGATGCAGAATTTGAAAGGGAAAAGAGGGTATATGGCCATTCAAATTGACTTGGAGAAAGCATATGATCGAGTTCATTGGGACTTTATTAAGCAGTGTGTGACTGAATTGAATCTACCTGAATGGATGCGCAAGGTTATTCATTATTGTATCAATTCTCCTAGAATGAGAATTCTTTGGGAAGGTAGTGCAGCGGACGAGTTCTTCCCCTCTAGAGGAATCAGACAAGGGGATCCTATGTCACCTTATTTATTTGTGATTTGTATTGAAAAGTTGGCTCATTTAATTCAGATGGAACTAGATGCGGGACGTTGGAAGCCAATATACTTGAGTAAGAATGGCCCTCCAATTTCACACTTGTTTTTTGCGGATGACCTAGTGATTTTTTCAGAGGCCAACCTGAACCAGGTGGAGACCATTAAGAGATGTTTGGATATTTTCTGCCGAGCTTCTGGTGAAAGAGTCAACCACGCCAAGACTAAGGTGTTCTTTTCTAGGAATATAAATCATAACAGAGCCACCCAAATCAGTGAGGAACTAGGTTTTGCGAAGACGTCTGACCTTGGAAAATATCTAGGGGTGCCTCTGCATCATCAACGAGTGAAGAAAGAGACGTATCAATTTATAGTGGATAAAGTAAAGAAAAGAATAAGCAACTAGAGTATCAACAGATTATCCCTAGCTGGAAGATCTACGCTAGTCAACTCGATGTTATCTGCGACACCTAGCTATGTTATGCAAACGGCTAATCTTCCTATTGTCACTTGTGATGAAATAGAGAGAATATCAAGAAATTTCCTTTGGGAATCAACAGACGAGAAGAGACGAATGCATATGGTCTCCTGGGATACTGTTTGTCAGAGGAAAAAAGTAGGTGGTCTGGGTATAAGACATATCAAGCAGGAAAATCGAGCATACATGATGAAGCTTGGACGGGGCCTGATAAAGCGGAAAGATGCCCTCTGGGCAAGGGTGATTCGAAGTAAATACGGCTGTGATGTTGATCTCATGCCAAATATTAATCAGAATAGACCAGGTTCATGTGCCTGGAGAGGGATTAAAAATACTTGGAGCATAGTTCAAGATAGTATTGAACAAATCTGCAATAGGAATGGAGCAGAGGATGTTCGATGGAAATGGGAAAAAAGTGGCACATTCTCTATTAGATCAGCGTACCAATATCTCGATGGCAGAAATGAAGTTAGTCAGCATAAATGGTCCTCGATATGGAAATTAAAGGTTCCCCACAGATGTAAAACTTTTGCTTGGCTTACTGCTCATGGTCGCCTGATGACCAATTATGCCAAAGAGAAAAGAGGACTGCACCCTAGTGGATACTGTGACCTGTGTCCGGATACGATAGAAGATGAGCTGCATGTTTTACGTGATTGTTGCAAATCCTGAGGGTTTTGGGAGGATAAGATTACAGCCTTGTACCATGAACAATTCTTCACAACTGATTTAAAAAGTTGGCTCCGTTTTAATATGAAACAAGAGTCACTGGCTGATCTAAAAGGATGGAAGAATTCCTTCGTAATTATGTGCTGGCTTCTGTGGAAAGCCCGCAATGAGCGTGTGTTCAACAATAATGAGATAAGATATGATCAGATTTTTGCCCATGCTCAAGCTATACAGAGGTGCATTGCTAATGCAAATTCTAAACTTCAAAGAACAAACTTGAATGGAGGTCCTAGAATCAGTATGAATAATTCTAAGAGTGAAGATCTGCAGTGCCTATTGGTAATGGTAGATGGAGCTGATTCTATAGTTACTGACGTGGGTGCTTGTGGGGGTATCTTAAAGTTAGGCAACGACGTGAGAGAGGGCTTCCTAATGCGACTTGAGCAAGGGGATTGCCTCACTGCGGAACTGTGGGGGTGCCTTTGGGGTCTCAAAAGAGCTTGGGATCATGGCTATAAAAGAATTGATTTAAGATCTAATTCATATGAGGCTATTCGACTTTGTCAGGAAGATCTCCCAGATACACATGAGGACTGGGATCTGATTAAGGAGATTAAGAATATGCTGGATAGAGAATGGGAGGTGAGTTTGAATTTGACTGGGAGAGAGGCGAATGTTGAAGCGGACTTCCTAGCCAAGAAAGCTCTTAATGGTAGCTGTGACCCGCTCTTCCTCGATGGTCCTGCTGTCGTTAATTTCCTTCAGGAGATGAGACTTGCGTGATTTGTTTTCTCCTTGGTGTTCTCTTCTTTTGTTTTTCCTGTTTGTTCTGTTTTGTCTCTTTTGTTTCCGAGTGTATCAAAAAAAAAATCTAGTAATTCTTTATACTTCTTTATTTTCTAGCAAAAAGCACATATCTAAAGTTTTTTTAATTTTATTTTTTTTGCTAGTTATGTTATAAACAATTAAATATAAATAAATAAACAGCATTTTGCAGAGACGTCATTGTGGAAACATTACTAGGAGGCCTCATATGTATGTTCAATAAGCTCTTATTGACAGTTGTTGCGTCAAGACACTCGACGAAATAGCAAATAAAAGGATGCACCCAGTTTTAACCGAAAACAGGATGCAATTGATGATCGTCTGAAATTTGTTGTCTATTCCTTTTCTTACTCTTAATTGTTTGTGTCTTTTTTAATTAGATTATATCAATGTCTGTATGCATGCAAGGATCGGTGTTTGTTCTTCTAGATTTTAAATTTGTATCAAAAGGAATGATAGTTTTCTTCGTGCAAACAAGGAAAAAAAAAGTTATTTGAGATTAAAGTTGATCTTTGACCATATACAGACATTATGTCCATTGTTTTATAATTTCGACCAGTTTATATTGGTTTGCCTTTCATAGGAATAGCAGCTCTTAAATGCTTTGCATTGCTATTAAATTTCTGGTTAGCATCAGATCATATGTTCCTTACAGGTGCCAAAAAAGAAAAAGTAGCCTTCAATTTCATTCCGGTCACATAATGAAATGCATTACTCTCTCCTTGCATATTTAGATCATATATCACTGTTTTCTACTTGCAATTTCAGAATATGTATCACTTAATATTCACTAGTGCGCTGCCCTCATGCCAAAGGTTTAGTACTTTATTTTTCGGTGCAGATTTAATCAAGTTCAATGAAGGGTGCTTCTACATAAAGGCATGAATGATTCAGAAGTGAAGATTGAAATCTGTCAAGATTGAATCAATTGGTATGGAATCACTCTCCTTTGTGATTTGCTTGGTTGAACTTTCATGTGTCCTTATATCACAAATGAATTTCAATTTTGTTTGACATACAGAAAAACATTATCAAATGTAGTTCACTTGATTGCCCAAAACAATCTCCAGCATCCTTTTTGCGAGGGATTACAGTTATGAAAGCAATTCTACTTATTGGTAAGTAATGCATACCTGAAGAATTTCTTTTGTAGGAGTCGTAAATCCATTTGTCTTCCTAAGCCTGACATGAAACTTGAATTTTAAGAATGACCACAGCAATTTGGGGAGTTTAAGGAGATTTGGTATGTGGGGATTCATGATAAGAGGGTCTCCAAATCACTTGTCAATCTTTTCTTCTAAAGACATGTCATTTTACAGTTGAAGTTGTTTGAGATAATGGGTTTATTGCTTCCTTTCCTCAGCCTAATGTTCCATTTCTAGATCTTGAATTAGCTAAACTCTCCTTTTGAGATTTCATACATTATGCGAATAAGTACGGCCACTTCTTATGGCCATTTACATATCGTTGAAACAAATTTTGAAATGATTTTTAATCCTTTATATGTACTCCTGCAAAGTTCAGCCTTTTGTATGAAGAAAGGACAAGAGCTCATTTTTCATTCTTATCTTCTCTTCTATATGCTAGAGTCAACTCACATTTTTCGTCTCTTGTGCCAAAATGCAGCATTAGAAACAAAAGCGAATTTCTGGCTTGAATTTCAAATTAAAAAAAAGAGGCTCCTTAGTTGAAGCATTCAATACCAAGAAGAATGGCTCATCTACTATAGCAGAAAATTATTCTTTGAGTTGAATTTAAGTGCTTTTATTTCTCTTCATCTGCTCTTTAGGAGTTGGTTTAAAAAAGCTCTTGTGATCATTTCTCTCATCTTTCTTTCACCAAGAGTTTCTTAGGTCCCTAGTAGGAAGACCTAGTGTTTCACGGTTGCCTAGTGAAGTCTTCTGTTTCAAAAGTTTTCTTAGTTCTTAATTAGGAGATAAACTCAGGATTGGAGGTTTGTAATTGATAGCATTCTTATTTGTATCATAATTACCCACTAATTATAAAATTCTCAAACTTTGTACTTGAGAAGAGGATGTAGGATTCAATTTTTTGAATATGAACATCTATATATCATGGCATCATCATCTTCTTTCCTTACCTTTTATTTTGATAAATAAACTAACTTTAAAGAACTTCAGGTTAAGAAGAAAACTTCAGTCTTTTTTTTTCCCCCTTAAGTTTGCAAAACTGATATAGACATTTGAATTTTTCAAACAAGCATCGGTTAAAGGAGCAATTACACTTAACACTTTTATATTGTTGAAGAAATTTAACAGGTACTCAAAAAGTTTGACTTGACTCACCCACTTTACCCCTTTCTTGTGTGCATTTTTGTATTAACAAATATAGTTAAAAGTCTTCCATGATATTAAGCTCTCATCAATTAATTTAGCAGAAATGGAAAATGTTGATATGCTTTGAAGAATGAAAATAGCATCCCTTGCTTTTGTCATGGTTAGATGCTAGCATTAAGTTGAGCTCCTTGTGCATAACAAATTATTAATATTTTGATTTGGTATCAGTTTTGTAATAGTATTCTTCCTAAGCTTCATTTTTATCACTAGTGTCACTTAACAGAACTTTTATAACAAAACAGGTTAATGGAATACTGTTGACAAAGGAGAATGCTGGTTTTTTATGGTGGGGGTGTGTGTGTGTGTAACCTTAATTACAGGGTCAATTATTGATCGGTCGGTTAAAGCAGCTTTTATTTTAATACCAGTTTATACAACCCAACTAATTAGGCCAGTAATCTCATATCAGATCAATGGAGGGCAACAGAAACAAGAAAGAAGACAGTAAAATAATGCCAAAATAATATTTTCATTAAATTTTAATATTGCGATTTTAATTATTAGATAAAAAAATTATTTATTTTCTTTATGCTTGGTCTCGATGAAATATGATGACATAGCAGTTATGTGTCAATTAAGTTTGAATATGTTACATCCAGCTGTCCCAACAAACCATCAATGCAAAACCAAATTCACTCCAGCTACTACGAAACCAAATCCATCGAACTCCCCCCCTCCGACTCAATTCAATAATTGAGTTTCATGGAATGTCCAACACAAGGATAAAGTCTTTGAGTCCTTTCTGATTTATTAATTTTTTTTAAAATAAGACAATGCATGGTTATGAATCTTTACATAATTACTCAAAACCGCTAAATTAGTTTTTTTTTTTAATTTAAGATTTTATAATGGATAAAGATATTACAATTTCCCAAAGTTATAATTGTTATTTATTAGTGTAAAAATAAATTAATGGTTCTTACTCTTTTCGTTCCACTCAAGAAATGTAACATATTTAATAATACAAAGAAAGCCACATATTTACTTTTATCAAAGAGTAAATTTCTTTCTTTTCAAGGTTGTTTCAGAATATAACACATTATCATTATTTTCAGTTCAATATAACATATTTAGTTCTTTCAAAAACCTCTTTTTACATATTATATTTTTATTAAAAAAGGGTGAGTTGGCCCACAAGAAAATTGACACATATCTACCTAATAGATTAATTATTGAACACCGCTCCTACCAAGTGAAATTACATTTTACAATGAAGTTTTGAAGAACTTGTGCAGAAATAACCTTCAAAACCTTTCATCAAAGCATCAACTTGTTTGTTGGAGACAAATTGCACTTCATAGCATATTTTAATTTTTACCTTCTATGCTACTTCTCTGGGGCTTGTAAATTGAAATCCCTTCTCTTGTTCTGGTCAATTTCCTGACTACATAATCAAATTTCAAACACTAATTGAAGTACTTAATGTTTGGCTCATCTATTAAAGTACTTTTAAATTGAATTGTATATGTGTGTAAGAACCGGAAAAAAAATTAAGATAGGGGGGGATTTACTTATTAATTTAATTATTATTATTATTATTATTCCCTTCCAGCTTTTGTCTGTTTCTTCCTTCCTGATTTTCGCCTCTTTCTTCCGTGGATATCTTCCTCTGCCCCATTGTTCCTGTAGCTGCTCTCCCTGTTACCAGCGCGTCACTCTTTTTCCTGGAGGTCGCGAGTTTCTTCGCCGATAAGGTTGCTGCATTTTTCTCCTCACTGGCGAAGCAATTTCCGGCGTTGCACAGAACTTCTCGAGCTCCCTCTCTCGTCGCTGTTCCTCCCTTCTCCCAGAAGCGTGCGAAGCTCCCTCCTCCGAGCTGTCAGCGTCTTTCCTCCATTGAAGGACCCTCGCCGACGTCGCAGAAGCTCCTCCCAGCTTCCTCGCTACTGCTACAAGTCCGGCAACGCGAGACAGCAAGCCAGAAACGCCGTCAGTTTAGGTAAGCGTCTTCTGCCTCTCTCTCACGCCCAATCTTCGTTTTGGTGCTGTGTTCTCCCTTAATCCTGTAGATTTCGGCCATTTCCTCCACTTCCGGCCTTTCCTGCTCCAAGGAATGAGAAGGATGGAGAGATTCTTCTTTTCTTTGCTTGTTTGGCCGAATGAGAGCAAGGAAAGAGGGTTTCAATTTTTGGGTTCTCTTTTTATATGGGATATGTAGAAATTGTTAATCTATTGCTCCTTCAGAATAATACATGAATTTAAAATGATGGAATAGGATTTATATGGAAGGATTTAAGTTAAAGATTGTTGTTAGAGTATGAGTATGGTTCAGTATAAAAAAAAAGGGGAAAAAAGAAAGTTGTTGACAGCCAATATGGAGTTAACTGAATGTAAGGGAAATCATTATGAACCTATGTGATGATTTGGTGGGTATGTGTTGCCAAGAAGCTCCATGAGCGTTGGCAGTAAAGGAAACCAACCTTTCAAGGAGAAACAAGTAGCGTACTAGTGTTGGGCACCGTCTGTGAGTAAATAGTAGATTTCAAAGCACTTACTGTCATCATAAATCTTAATATTATTACCTTCTGCTCAAAATTGCTCTGAGTGAGATAAAATATTGCTTAGTAGGTATATATATATATATGTGTGTGTACGTGTGGGCTTGTTTTCTTGGCAATAACTTTAATCTGAGGGAGAAGTTGTTGAGAAGTAACCCTTTTGGTATTTATTTATTTTTGCCTTATCCTTACTTGTATTTGTATGTTTATTTTATTTTCATTATTTTTATTATTATTGGTCCTAATGAGTTGTTAATATATATATATATATACACATATATATTATAACATTATGCGTTGATATTGATTGATTTAATTGCTATTAGTTGAACAAGTCTGATCTCTTTTAATCCAACTTCCTTGTATAAGCAAAGCATTAACGAAAAGTATATATTAAATAGTAGTAATTGGTTAATGACGTATATATATATATAGGTATGTGAACTTAGAATTTTGGGTCGGTGTGTGTCTCGCCTATGAGTGTATGCTATTGTCCTTCATTAGACCAAGTCATGTGTTGTAAAGGAATCTGGGTGGAGAAGGAGCTACCCGTTAGGCGGAGCCACCCGAGTGAGGCGGGTAAGGGCTGCCAACGAGGTGTAGCCGCCCCCGAAACAGATGAATCATGACCTACAATTAAGAAAGGTAGATAAAAGGGGCTGCCTGTTAGGCGTAGCCACCCGAGTGAAACGGGGAAAGGAGCTGCCAACACGGTGTAGCCGCTACCTTGTCTGACCTAATGGTAAACCTTCATCAGGAGATCACACCAAGAGACTCGGGTCTAAATGGGTCCTCTTCCATATGACGGGTTGTAGGATTTGTTAAATTGTGAAGCGTGATGGTTTAATTATATACACTTTAATTTATTGGTTATGAATTTTGAATTAAATTTTGAAATCTATTATCTACTCACTGAGTTTTGACTCACCCTTTTAAATTTAAATTTTTCAGATAGCGCCACGGGACCTGATCCGTCTCCCTCGTCTTAGGGCTGAGGCGCGTGGCGATGAGCCTCCCTTTTTGGGAATTGGGAGCTCGATTAAATTGTCTTTTGGGTTTGGTATCTGTTGTAATAAAATTGGGATTCATTTGTAAAATATTTTACGAGTAGGACCAAAGGATGTAGGTTTGGTTTCCCCCTTCCCTATTTTTGGGTTTATTGATGTTTTGTTGACTGGATTAAAGAGAGCGGAGCTCTCTGTTGTTGTTTTTACTGAATTCTGGCTGTTTGTAGAAATTTGGGATGTCCTATTTATAGGGGACACTCTGCCGAAATTTCTATAAAAAGCTAGTATCTAAAAGAAAGTACATTTTATATCCAACAAGGCCCGGGAACATCTAATGTACATATATTCGGTGTAGGGCCACCTAAAGATTATTTATTGTATGTGAAGTAGATAAATCTATAGCTAAGAATTCCGTATAGGTTTCCAAGTCGGTTTCCCCCCTTCTCTTGGAGAAATGGGGCGTGACAAAGTTGGTATCAGAGCATAAGTTCCTGTGTCCTGTGAAATAAGTGCTCTCTAATGACGCTTTAGTTATCTTTATGAACCCGGGCATAATTATAACTAAGATATCATTAGAGGCCTTATAGGGTATTAAGGGTTCCTTCTTTAGGTGTAAGACTTAAGGAGGCATGGGTGTTTATGAATTTGTATGTCTATGAATGATTGGTTTTCTTTATTTTGTTCTAAACCTGTGCTTTGGTTTTTATAGAACAATGATGCTGGCTGGATCTAGCGCAACTGTAGGGGCAGTTGCAGAAGAGAATGCAGATGAGCCTTCTGTTGAGGCTCCTACCCCACCGATGGCCCCAGCCCCTAGGGGTCGTGGTAGAGGAGCTAGCAGAGGTCGAGGTAGACGTGGAGGGCGTAGTGGGCAAGGCAGGGCCGCCCCGCCCCCAGTAGAGAATGTAACAGGAGAAAGAATTATGCCTTCTCAATCGCAATTGGGATCATTAGATGCCTTGGTGGCTAGGTTACAAGGGACTGTGGAGGCACTAGCAAATGTCGTGCAAGCACAGGGAGCCAGAATTGAGCAATTAGTAAGCGTTGCAACTCCACAATCTCAAGCACAAGTTCAGCCTACTCCAGTGACGCTGCCATTACAGAGTGAACGGAGGAATGCTGATGATTTGATATCAAGATTCTTGAAGTTGAAACCGTCAACATTTTCTGGGTCTGATAGCCGAGAAGATCCCTAGCTCTTTATGGATGGTGTTGAGAAGGCATACCGAGCTCTTAAATGCTCGGGTGAAGAAAAGATAGAACTAGCCACCTATCAAATGCAGGATGTGGCTTATACCTTGTATGAGACCATGTTCCAAGGAAGACCTGCATGATTACCTCCGATGACTTAGGAGGAATTTAAGGAAGCTTTCATAGCTAGATTTTTACCCAAGAGCACCAGAGATGCGAGACACCGAGAGTTTGAGGTCTTGAGGCAAGTTCCAGGTATGAGTGTCTCTGAATATGATATCCGTTATACACAGCTCTCACGTTATGCACCTCATTTGGTCTCTACAGAGAGAGATCGGATTGAGAGATTTGTGGATGGATTGTTACGCCCACTGTATAATGCAGTAGCAACTCAGGTTGAACACTTTTCCTTATAAGCTACGGCAGTTGATTGTGCAAGAAAAATTGAGTTGCGGGGGATGGAAGATAATGCCCTCTTTTCAAAGAAGAGGAAGAGGTTTGAGGGTAAGCACCAGGGTGTGGGGTACTTGACGGGTGGGTCAAGACTCCAAGAACACGGCCAAACATTGTCTCTAGTTTCGAAGAAACCTGCGCAGTCTTCTGGTATTACAGCTAGTCAGCGAACAAATCAGAGTGCTGTAGGACGTCAAGCCCAGTATGGTCCAGTCCAAATGGAGCGTAATAGCAACCGTTACCTTACTTGTGGAAAACTCCACTCTGAGCAATGTTATAACGCAATAGGTGCATGTTTTCTCTGTGGGCAAGTGGGACATCTAAAGAAGAATTGCCCGCTCCAGCAGCGTGGATCTAGTCATGGATCGGTCTCATCATCTCGTCAAACGGCCCCTATAGCAGTTATACCGATTCAATCGATTCCCACCCAACCGACCAGGAGTGGTGTTGGGAGAGGTACAGGAAGTAGGGGATCAGCCTCTGCAGGGAGAGGACAGGCTCGGGTATTTGCCTTAACGAGACAGGATGCACAGGCTTCCAATGCAGTAGTGACAGGTACTCTTCGAGTTTGTTCTTACGATGCTCGTGTATTATTTAATCCTGGTTCCACTCATTCGTATGTATCTCCCCACTTTGCTAAGCGGATTGGTAGAGATCTAATCAGATTAGATGATCCTTTTTTAGTTGTGACTCCGATCGGTGAATCGTTGTCAGTGGATTGTGTATGCCAGTCTTGTGAGGTTCTTACTGAGGGTAGGGAAACCTTAGCAGACCTGGCGATATTAGATATGGCTGATTTTGATGTGATTTTGGGTATGGACTGGTTAGCTTCTTGTCATGCTACGTTAGACTGTTATTCAAAGGTGGTAAGATTTCATATCCCAGGTGAGTCGCCCTTTTTTATACAGGGTGATCGTAGTGAAGTACCAACCAATCTCATCTCGTCACTGAGAGCACAGAGGTTACTAAGAAGTGGGTGCCAAGGATATTTGGTTGTCATTAAGGATATCGAGGCACGAACGGTAGACCTGCGACAAGTCCTTGTAGTTAGGGAGTTTGAGGATGTGTTCCCAGAAGAGTTACCGGGATTGCCACTGGATAGAGAGATTAAGTTTCATATTGAGGTAGTTGCGGACACGCAATCAATTTCTATACCCCCTTATCGTATGGCACCATTAGAGTTGAAGGAGTTGAAGGTGCAGCTGCAGGACTTGTTGGATAAGGGTTTTATCCGCCCGAGTGTCTCTCTTTAGGGTGCTCCAGTACTTTTTGTGAAAAAAAAGGATGGGTCTTTTTGATTGTGTATTGATTACAGGCAACTTAATAAAGTAACAATACGCAATAAGTATCCATTACCCCGTATTGACGATCTTTTTGATCAGTTACAAGGTGCGTAGTGTTTTTTCAAGATAGATTTGCGTTTCGGGTACCACCAATTGAAGATAAGGAAGGAAGATATCCCCAAGACGGCTTTTAGGACCCGTTATGGTTATTATGAGTTCTTAGTAATGTCCTTCGGGTTAACTAATGCACCGGCAGTATTCATGGATTTGATGAATCGGATATTTAGGCTATTTTTGGATAGATTTGTCATAATATTCATTGATGACATCCTAGTTTATTCAAAGAGTCGGGAAGAGCATGAACAACATCTACGCTTGGTGTTACAGCGGTTAAGAGAGGAGCATTTATATGCAAAATTTTTTAAGTGCGAATTCTGGCTAGATCAAGTGGCATTCTTGGGCCATGTTGTTTCGAGAGATGGTATCCAAGTAGATCCAAGTAAGGTAGAGGCCGTCCAAAAGTGGCCTAAACCTACTACAGTCACGGAGATTCGCAGCTTTTTGGGCTTAGCTGGGTATTATCGCCGCTTCATAAAAGATTTTTCAAAAATAGCTGCCCCTTTGACCAGATTGACGCAGAAGCAAGTTAAATTTCAGTGGTCGGACGCCTGTGAAGAAAGTTTCCAGAAGCTGAAGAAGTGTTTGACTTCAGCCCCTGTCCTAACATTATCATTTGGGGTAAGAGGTTATGCAGTGTATTGTGATGCCTCAAGAATAGGGTTAGAATATGTCCTTATGCAGCATGGACGTGTGATAGCCTATGCTTCTAGGCAACTCAAAAGACATGAGCAGAATTACCCTACTCATGATCTAAAAATGGCAGCTGTGGTATTTGCCCTTAAACTTTAGCGGCATTACCTTTACGGCGAGACCTGTGAGATCTATACCGATCATAAAAGTCTTAAATATATCTTTTAGCAAAAAGACCTCAACCTTAGACAACGCAGGTGGATGGAATTACTTAAGGACTATGATTGTAATATTCTTTACCATCCTGGGAAGGCCAATGTAGTAGCAGACGCCTTAAGTAGGAAGTCAATGGACAGTTTGGTTCACATTGCGGAAGATAGAAGGCCGTTAGTGGAAGAAGTTCATAACTTAGAGAGAGGAGGAACGAAGTTTGAAATTTCTAAATCTGGAGCATTCTTAGCTCACATGCAAGCTTGTTCAACCCTCATAGAAAGGGTAAAGGTGGCTCAGAAGCTAGATCCCAAGTTGAGCGAGAGGATTGAAGGAGTAAGAAGTGGAAAGAATAGTGAATTTATTCTTGACTCTGAAGGAGTACTTAGAGTTAGAGACCGGTTGTGTGTGCCTAGCGTGGGGGATATAAAGAGAGAAATTTTAGAGGAGGCTCACCATTTAGCATATACCATTCATCTAGGATCAACCAAAATGTACCAGGATTTGAAACAATCCTATTGGTGGGATGGTATAAAGGGAGATGTAGCCGACTTTGTTTCCCGTTGCCTAGTGTGCCAATAGGTGAAGGCTGAACATAAAAAACTAGCAAGGTTACATCAGCGACTGGAAATACCTGAGTGGAAGTGGGAGAGAATTACGATGGATTTCGTAACCGGTTTATCTCGTACCCTGAGGGGGTATGATTCTATTTGGGTAATTGTGGATAGATTAACTAAAGCAGCGCATTTCCTTCCTGTTAAAACTACTTATGGTGTGGCTAAGTACGCGCAACTCTACCTAAACGAAATAGTGAGATTGCATGGGGTACCCGTATCCATAATTTCTGATAGAGGTCCTCAGTTTACATCTCATTTCTGGAAGGCTTTTCAAGAGGCCTTGGGTACGAGAGTAGACGTCAGTACTGCTTTTCACCCTCAAACTGATAGGCAGTCTGAGAGAACGATACAAATTCTGGAGGATATGTTAAGAGCATGTATCTTGGATTTTGGTGGTAGTTGGGAGAGACATCTGCCTTTGACAGAATTTGCTTATAATAATAGTTATCAAGCTAGCATTTAAATGGCAACATTCGAAGCACTATATGAAAGGCAGTGCAGGTCTCCAATAGGATGGTTTGAAGTTGGTGAAGCTAAATTGTTAGGTCCCGACTTGGTACAAGATGCGCTAGACAAAGTACGGGTGATAAGAGGAAGATTGTTGACGGCCCAGAGTCGACAAAAGTCGTATGTGGATCACAGACGTCGAGACTTGGAATTCACGGTGGGTGATTTGGTGTTTTTGAAAGTATCACCTATGAAAGGCGTGATGAGATTTGGGAAGAAGGGAAAGTTAAGCCCACGATATGTGGGACCCTATGAGATATTAGATCGAGTTGGTCAGGTGGCTTATCATCTAGATTTACCACCAGAATTAGCAAGAGTACATCCAATGTTCCATGTGTCTATGTTGAGAAAGTACTTGTTTGATCCTTCACACGTAATCAAATCTCAGGATATCGTGCTGGATAAAGGGTTGACATATAAGGAAGAACCTGTCTCAATTGTGGATAAGCAGGTAAGGAAGCTTCGTTCGAGAGAAGTGACAATGGTTAAGGTGCTATGGCGTAACCACTCACAGGAAGAAGCTACATGGGAGGTGGAAGGTGAAATGCATACCAAATATCCCCACTTGTTTGGGTCATGAGGTTAGAATTTTTCTTTATGAAAATTCAGGGACCGAATTTCCTAAAGGGGGGAAGACTGTAAGAACCGGAAAAAAAATTGGGATAGGGGGGATTTACTTATTAATTTAATTATTATTATTATTATTATTATTATTATTATTATTATTATTATTATTATTCCCTTCCAGCTTTTGTCCGTTTCTTCCTTCCTGATTTTCGCCTCTTTTTTCTGTGGATATCTTCCTCTACCCCATTGTTCCTGTAGCTGCTCTCCCTGTTACCAGCGCGTCACTCTTTTTCCTGGAGGTCGCGAGTTTCTTCGCCAGTAAGGTTGCTGCATTTTTCTCCTCACCGGCGAAGCAATTTCCAGTGCTGCACAGAACTTCTCGAGCTCCCTCTCTCGTTGTTGTTCCTCCTTTCTCCCAGACGCGTGCGAAGCTCCCTCTTCCGAGTTGTCAGCGTCTTTCCTCCATTAAAGGACCCTCGCCGGCGTCGCAGAAACTCCTCCTAGCTTCCTCGCTACTGCTACAAGTCCAGCGATGTGAGACAGTAAGCCAGAAACGCCATCAGTTTAGGTAAGCGTCTTCTGCCTCTCTCTCACGCCCAATCTTCGTTTTGGTGTTGTGTTCTCTCTTAATCCCGCAGATTCCGGCCATTTCCTCCATTTCCGGCCTTTCCTGCTCCAAGGAATGAGAAGGATGGAGAGATTCTTCTTTTCTTTGCTTGTCTGGCCGAATGAGAGCAAGGAAAGAGGGTTTCAATTTTTGGGTTCTGTTTTTATACGGGATATGCAGAAATTGTTAATCTATTGCTCCTTCAGAATAATACATGAATTTAAAATGATGGAATATGATTTATATGGAAGGATTTAAGTTAAAGATTGTTGTTAGAGTATGAGTATGGTTCAGTATAAAAAAAAAGGGAAAAAAGAAAGTTGTTAATCTATGTGATGATTTGGTGGGTATGTGTTGCCAGGAAGCTCCATGAGCGTTGGCAGTGAAGGAAACTAACCTTTCAAGGAGAAACAAGTAGCGTACTAGCGTTGGGCACCGTCTGTGAGTAAATAGTAGATTTCAAAGCACTTACTGTCATCATAAATCTTAATACTATTACCTTCTGCTCAAAATTACTCTGAGTGAGATAAAATATTACTTAGTAGGTATATATATATATATGTGTGTGTGTGTACGTGTGGGCTTGTTTTCTTGGCAATAACTTTAATCTGAGGGAGAAGTTGTTGAGAAGTAACCCTTTTGGTATTTATTTATTTTTGCCTTATCCTTACTTGTATTTGTATGTTTATTTTATTTTCATTATTTTTATTATTATTGGTCCTAATGAGTTGTTAATATATATATATATATATATATACACATATACATTATAACATTATGCGTTGATATTAATTGATTTAATTGCTATTAGTTGAATAAGTCTGATCTCTTTTAATCCAACTTCCTTGTATAAGCAAAGCATTAATGAAAAGTATATATTAAATAGTAGTAATTGGTTAATGATGTATATATATATATATATAGGTATGTGAACTTAGAATTTTGGATCTGTGTGTGTCTCGCCTATGAGTGTATGCTATTGTCCTTCATTAGACCAAGTCATGTGTTGTAAAGGAATCTGGGTGGAGAAGGAGCTACCCGTTAGACGGAGCCACCCAAGTGAGGCGGGTAACAGCTGCCAACGAGGTGTAGCCGCCCCCGGAACGGATGAATCATGACCTATAATTAAGAAAGGTAGATAAAAGGAGCTGCCTGTTAGACGTAGCCACCCGAGTGAATTGGGGAAAGGAGCTGCCAACACGGTGTAGCCGCTACCTTGTTTGACCTAATGGTAAACCTTCATCAGGAGATCACACCAAGAGACTCGGGTCTAAATGGGTCCTCTTCCATATGACGGGTTGTAGGATTTGTTAAATTGTGAAGCGTGATGGTTTAATTATATACACTTTAATTTATTGGTTATGAATTTTGAATTAAATTTTGAAATCTATTATCTGCTCACTGAGTTTTGACTCACCCTTTTAAATTTAAATTTTTCAGATAGCGCCACGGGACCTGATCCGTCTCTCTCGTCTTAGGGCTGAGGCGCGTGGCGATGAGCCTCCCTTTTTGGGAATTGGAAGCTCGATTAAATTGTCTTTTAAGTTTGGTATCTGTTGTAATAAAATTGGGATTCATTTGTAAAATATTTTACGAGTAGGACCAAAGGATGTAGGTTTGGTTTCCCCCTTCCCTATTTTTGGGTTTATTGATGTTTTGTTGACTGGATTAAAGAGAGCGGAGCTCTCTGTTGTTGTTTTTACTGAATTCTGGCTGTTTGTAGAAATTTGGGATGTCCTATTTATAGGGGACATTCTGCCGAAATTTCTATAAAAAGCTAGTATCTAAAAGAAAGTACATTTTATATCCAACAAGGCCCGGGTACATCTAATGTACATATATTCGGTGTAGGGCCACCTAAAGATTATTTATTGTATAGTGAAGTAGATAAATCTATAGCTAAGAATTCCGTATAGGTTTCCAAGTCGGTTTCCCCCCTTCTCTTGGAGAAATGGGGCGTGACAATGTGACACTTAAATTCACTGTTAAACCAAGAGAGAATCAACCCAAATTTCTCTCGTCACTGTTCTTACTTAAAAAAGGAAAATTTTTTTAAGTATACTGAGTACACTAAAAAATAATAACATTATTGCAACTTACAACTCAAGTAGATGACTTTTTGGAACAAATTGAGTATGAGAAGTTTAAATAAAAACCTTATCAATCATAAATAGGTATGTTAATTTCAAATAGTTATATGTCAATGGAAAAGCTCTCTGTGAATCCTTCACTTTTGCTACTGGTTCCAACCAATTGAGACCAAATTCAAGTCTGAAATCAATCAATTTAATTTGAAGACTAAATAACAATTATGGGTTCCTGCTATGGTTGTTTGCCAACTTTTAATTTAGCTCCTTGGACACTACAAATAACCATTCTTTCTAATAATCATTTTTGCTGGGTTCCATTTTTATCTCTACAAACAAATCACATAACTTTTGGAACGAAACACGTTAATGGAATATTGATTAGAGTACATGTGACCCACAGAGGCAAGTTGCAAGGTGTAGAGATAGAGAGAAAATAAAACCAATAACAATCAACGAAAATTGATGATTAAATTGATTTAAATTGTACCTACCCTTATCTAGTAATAAAAAAATAGTGATATATATAGAAAGTTGTACTTTTTTAATAGATTAAATTTTTTACTATTAAGTATACTTTGAGATCCTCGTCTTTATTTTTGAACTAGTAAAGTGAAAATCACTACATCTAATCACCAAAAAAAAAAATATAAAACACCATTGCATTACATTGAGAAAAATATAGCAACAACGAACAAGAGGCATGAGTTGGCCCACAAAAAATTACACCTCCTTCTCCTGTCTTTTTCCACTGTCACTCCCATAAGGATGGTTGTTGGTTCGTTGGTGGCAACAGTTAATATAAAGGGAATATATTTGTCAAAAAAATAAAAAAAATAATTTTAAAAATAAAAATAATCTTCATATTCTTATTTTTTTAAAAAATAAAAATATTAAATAATAAATATATAATAAACATTTCACAACAGCTGTCTGTCACCGCTTTCGCATACAGGACACTCGGTTTCCGTATGTCCTTCCATGATGTGAACACGCAAACCCATTTGCACCACTCAAACATTATCGCATTAGTGGAACTCAGATTTCAGTTTCAGATTAATTGCCAAGGAACAACCAAGCAAGTGACCCTTTCATTTGTCGAACCCTCGACCACAAAGTCAAGCGTCAACAACCCAATGTCTCTTCTTCCATCTTTCTGAAGTTTTCTTCCTTAGCTGTTGCTCAATACCTTCTGTTAGCTTATACAGAAAATCATGGCAGAGTTAGTGGCTGGAGCGTTTCTCTCCGCTTCCCTTCAGGTGGCTTTTGAGAGATTGGCTTCTCGTGACATTCTTGACTTCCTTCGGAGGAGAAAAATCAAGGATGGCAGCTTGCTGAAGAAACTGGACATTACCCTTAATTGTATCAACAAAGTTATTGAAGATGCAGAGGAAAGGCAATACAGAGACCATTATGTGAAGTGGTGGCTTGATGAGCTCAAAGATGCTGTCTTTCAGGCAGAGGACCTGCTAGATGAGATTGCTACTGAGACCTCTCGAGAGAAGCTGCAACTTCAACTTCATCCCGCCAAAGGTAGCATACGCAACTTCTTAACTTCCATTGTCAATCCATTTCATAATCAAATCGAATCAAGGATCAAAAAACTGGTTGACTACCTAGAATTCCTAGCAAACAAAAGGGATGAGCTAGGATTAAAGGAAGGCTGTGGTGCTGGCACTGAAGTCGGAGTGAGGAGGAAGGTTTTCAAAAGAATGCCAACATCTTTAATAGATGAATCTATGTATGGTAGAGATGCTGATAGACAGAGCATAATAGAGAATTTATTATCACACAACATGGGTGGGAATCAGCTGCCTGTGGATGTCATTGCTATCAGAGGTATGGGTGGGATGGGTAAGACAACCCTTGCACGGCTTGTCTACGAAGACAACAGGATGAAGGATCATTTTCAACACAGAGCTTGGGTGTGTATTTCAGAAGAATTTGATGTTGTTCAAGCTACAAAAGCAATTCTTCGACAACTTGATTGTCCAACAAAAGAATCAGATGATCTACAATTGTATCAACTTGAACTAAAGGAGAAATTGATGGGTAAGAAATTTTTTCTTGTTCTTGATGATGTTTGGAGTGAGGATCGCTCAAAGTGGCAGGTCTTCCAAAATCCTTTAAAATATGGAGCTCCAGGAAGTAAGATCCTCATAACAACCCGTAATAAAATGGTAGCAGAAGTCATGCGCTCTACCTATATACATCTTTTGCAGCCATTAAAATATGACGATTGTTGGATGTTATTTGCAAAACATGCACTTAACGACCAACACCATTCCGCTGATCCAAATTTTGAATCAATTGGTAGAAAAATTGTTGATAAATGTGGAGGATTGCCTTTAGCAATAAAAACACTGGGAAGTCTGTTATACACAAAACTATCTCCTCGAGATTGGATTAAAATTTTGGAAAGTGATATTTGGCATTTATCAGAGGATGATAGCAATATAATCCCATCTTTAAGGTTGAGCTACCATTATCTACCTTCAAATCTCAAGCATTGTTTTGCTTATTGTTCTATCTTTCCAAAAGATTACGTGATAAAGAAGGATGGCTTAATCCAATTATGGATGGCAGAAGGTTTATTGCATTCCAGTCGGACAAGTGAAAGCATTGAAGAAGTGGGCAATGAAATTTTCAATGATCTAGAGTCTAGGTCATTTTTTGAGCCATCAAAAGATGGTGATGGTGATGGTGATTGCTTCATTATGCATGACCTTTTGAATGATTTAGCAAAATCTGTGATGGGAGAGTTTTGTTTGCGGCTAGAGGGTGATCGGGTGCAAGATATTCCAACAAAGACTCGTTACATTTCATACCTAGCCAATGATTATGAAAAATTTAAAAACTTCAAGGATATTTTCATGTGCCACCAAGTACGTAGCCTCCTCCGGATGAATAAGGATCTCTTCAATTTTGGCAAAGAAGCTGATTTGCTATCCAGACTTGCTCGTCTCAAGTATATGCGGGTATTATGTTTAAGTGGAAATCGAGAGGTCAAAAAGTTGACAAATAATATTAGCAATTTAAAGCACTTGCGATATCTGAATCTTTCTCATACTCAAATTGAAAGATTGCCAGATTCAATGTGTTTGATGATTAATCTGCAAACATTGAAATTAAAAGCTTGCGATCACTTGACTAGGTTGCCGTCAGAATTGCACAAACTCATCAACTTGCGTCATCTTGACTTGGAATATAGTGGCATAAAGAAAATGCCCAAACATATGGGAAAGTTAAAGCATCTACAAACAATGACTCAATTTGTTGTGGGAAAGAACAGAGGATCTGATTTAAAAGAATTAGGAGCCCTAAACCATTTGAAGGGTACACTAGTTATTTCAGATCTGAACAACGTAACTGATCCTATGAATGCCACAGAGACCAAATTGAAAGAGAAGCATTTGGAAAAATTAAAGTTGTCTTGGAAATGGAATGAAAGTCGTGAAATGTCACAACACCAAGAGCACATATTGGAGGCATTCGAGCCGGATTATAACGTGAAAGAGCTCACTGTTGAAAGCTATGTGGGCACTAGATTTCCGAGTTGGTTTGGTGGTTCTCATTTGCCCAATTTAGTGTCTTTATATTTGTCGAACTGTACATACTGTATCAACTTGCCACCGCTTGGGCAACTATCATCTCTTGAGACACTTGTCATTCAAGGATTTGATAGAATAAAGGTCATTGGTCAAGAGTTTTTTGGGAATGGCTCCTCAAGTGCTCCATTTAGGCCCTGTTTGGTTTAAAGGAGGGGAGGGGAGGGGAGGGATTTTAATGGAGGGGAGGGGAGGGGAGGGATTTTAATGGAGGGGAGGGGAGGGGAGGGAAAATAATAATATGTAGACTATTTTATCCTTATGTATTTTAAAAATAATAATAATACTGTTAATTATTTTTTTTATTTTTAAAAATTCAATATTATCACCACCAAATTAAATAATTAAATAAAATTTTTGAGATATTTTTTTTAATAAATATATAATAAATGTGTAATTTTCACAAACAAATTTATGATTTTTATGATTCAATATTACATGATTCAATTAAAAAAAAAATTTACATGTATTATAATTTTATTAAAGAATATGTAATAGAATAAAATTATAGACAACTATATAAAAAATATAGCTTAGACAATTACGTGAGAATTTAGTTGGCCAAAGTTTAAAATATTGCCAGAACTTTACGTTGATGTTTATGTGGGTACAGAATCAATTATAATTCAGCTACTTAAACTTCGGGTTCCCAGTAAACACAAAACTCATCCAATAATTAAGATTCCAAAATAGAGTATTCAAATACAAATTCCAGTTCACATCATTTAAATTTGCCTCAAACTATCTTGAAGGTACCAAGTCTGGAATTGCCAAAATTCCCATAACCACAAAAGGAAGGAGTGAGAAAACCCGTAGAAGAACAGCAACCCATCCCACAATGGTTAATCCCCTATAGTTCAAGTAAGTGAGAAGAAATGTCAAACCCCACGCCGCAACAGCTCTCGGTATGCCACCCCATAAAGCTGGGATTGCCGACTTCAGATAGTCAAGAAACAGTACTGGGTAAAGGGCATTATCAATTACCCCACTTAGCCATTTCATCCAACCTTGCTGAAACCCCCAATAGGGACCCAAAGCTGAGGAAACCCAAACCACATAACCGCTGTTTTCAGGGAACATGGTTCCCATCTCTGCAGTAACCAAAGCTTCGGGAATGGGAGACGAGACACGGACGAATGAAGAAGTGAAGGGATAATCAGACTGAAAACGGCAAACTGAAGCAGGGTATTTTAGACATAATATCTTGTTTCTGACAGCCTTCCCCACAATCCTTCCAAATCGGAGGGAGCAGAGACAGGGGGAGGGGAGGGAAAATTTAACCTCAGAAGATGCAAACCAAACAAGGGGAGGGGTTAGAGCCCTTTCATATTTAAGATTTGGGGAGATGAAAGAATGGGAAGAATGGAATATATGTTGTGAAGGGCACGGTTTCCCCAGCCTTCAAGAGCTTTATATATGGAATTGTCCCAAGTTGACAAAGTCTCTGCCTCAGCACCTTCCTTCTTTAAGAACGTTAGATATCTGGAGGTGCGAAAATCTTGCGGCTTCACTTCCCAAGGCCTCCACCATGGAAAGCTAAGTTTAGAGACATGTGAGAAGATTTCACTGAAACACATGCCAACATGGACCTCGACAGACGTGCTTCCACCTCTTCATGACCTGACATTGATAGATTGTCCAGAGATGGAGTCACTTCCCCAGGGAGGTCTGCTTTCCAGCCTACACTGTCTTTCAATCAGATATTGCCCCAAACTCATTGCTTCCTGCAAGGATTGGGGTTTGCATGAGCTCCTCACTTTGGAAGAACTTGAAGTTAGTGATAATTCTGAAGATTTGGAGTCCTTCCCTGAGGAGGGATTGCTACCACCCAATGTTCACTCTCTTTCTTTTCAAGATTGCTTAAATTTAAAAACAATAAACCACAGGGGTCTTCTCCACCTCCATTCGCTTAGATCCTTATCTTTTTTCAACTGCCCCAGACTCAGTCTCGAAGCCATGCCAGAGCAAGGTTTACCTAGATCCCTTTCTCATTTACAAATTGGTTTCAATTGTCCATTGCTTAAGCAGAGATGCCAAAGGGAAACAGGACAAGACTGGCCTAAAATTTCACACATCCCTCATGTACAGATTGACGAATATTGAAATAAGATGTGGAAACTAGCTCTTATGGCTCTAAAGGTACTTCCTCTAGATTACACCCACATATGTATGTCTGGTAATTTTCTGTGCTTTATCTGACAGCATCTCCTCATTCTCTAATAAAAGGCATCTTTGATTCATGGAAATATGGTAGGAGTATCATATTCTACACGATGGAGCAGTGGTTTGATGGAGCTACTGCCACTGTTAGGTTAGTTCCTTTGACTAATTTATTGTATGCGATTGTGATATTTCTCCCATTGGTCTAAGCTTCTTGAATTGTCAGTAGATGCATTTCAATACCATTAAAAGTTTAGTCAATTCCATTTCATATATATGTTCCTTAGTGGCAAACAAAGGAAAAATGCTTTCACTATTGTTTTGGTCACGATGAAATGAATTTACATATTCAAAGCTTATCAAACTATAAAATGCATCATCTCTTCTTAAATTTTCAGAACATGTGTTGCTTAATTCACCACGTCACTACCCTGGTGCTGAACGTTATCTCCTCTGTTTTTCTGTGCAGAACTCAGGGGTCATTAAAAGGGCACTCCTGATAGCAGATAACTTTGACAGAAGCAATCAAGGAAGGAAAATGAGGTCTGACTATGCCAGATAACATAATTTTTTTTCATTATTATTTATAAGAAGAGCTAAACAAAGTTCTATTGAGACTATTTCACCATTGTGGGTAAAAATTAAAATGTTGCATACTTAGGAGCTTTTAATTTGTCCTTTGGCAGAGCAAGATTCTCGCTTTGCAACCACTGCTCCTACAGATACCCTTCTGGATTTATCAGAATGGCTCAAGTTTTCTCGCTGATGAGACTTCATTGTTAGATTGCGATTCCTAAAGCTACATTCTACAATTTCTAAGAGCGAAGGCACATCAACACTGGTTCTTACAGGTGTGAAGATACTTCTCTACATTGCACCTATATGTCTAGTAATTCTTTATACTTCTTTATTTTCTAATATAAGGCACATATCTAAAGTTTTTTTAATTTTATTTTTTTGCTAGTTATGCTACCGACAATTAAATATAAATAAATAAACAGCATTTTGCAGAGACATCACTATGGAAACATTACTAGAAGGCCTTGTATGTATGTTCAATAAGCTCAGATCGACAATTGTTGCGTCAAGATACTTCATGAAATAGCAGATAAATGGATGCTCCCAGTTTTAACCGGAAACAGGATGTAAGGTCTCATTGGTCACTCCTACATTTATTGTGGCAATTGATGATCGTTTGAAATTCGTTGCCTATTCCTTTGCTTACTCTCAATTGTTTTTTGAGTCTTCTTTAATTGGATTATGTTAATGTTCGTATGCATGCAAGGAGCGGTATTTGTTCTTATAGATTTGAAATTTTTACCAAAAGGAACAATAGTTTTCTTTGTGCAAACAAGAAAAAAAATTTTATGTGAGATTAAAGTTGATCTTTGACCATATACAGACGTTATGTCCGTTGTTTTATAATTTCAACCAGTTTATATTGGATTACCTCTCATAGGAATAGCAGTGCTTAAGTGCTTTGCATTGCTATTAAATTTCAGGTTAGCATCAGATCATATGTTCCTTACAGGCCCCCAAAAAAAAAAAAAAAAAGCAGCCTTGAATTTCATTTTGGTCACATAATGAAATGCATTACTCTCTCCTTGCATATTTAGATCATATCTCACTGTTTTCTACTTACAACTTCAGAAAATGTATCACTTAATGTTCACTTGTGCACTGCCCTGGTGCCAAAGGTTTAGTACTTTATTTTTCGGTGCAGATTTCATAGAGTTCAAAGAAGGGTACTTCCACATAAAGGCATGAATGATTCAGAAGTGAAGATTGAAATCTGTCAAGATTAAATCAATTGGTATGGAAGGACTCTCCTTTGTGATTGGCTTGGTTGAATTTTCATGTGTCCTGCTCACACTTGAATTTCAATTTTGTTTGACGTACAGAAAAGCACTAACAAATGTAGTTCACTTGATTGCCCGAAACAATCTCCAACATCTTTTTTGCGAAGGATTACAGTTATGAAAGCAGTTCTACTGATTGGTAAGGAATGCACACTTGATGAATTTTTCTCTTCTAGGAGTTGTAAATCCATTTGTCTTCCTGGGCCTGAAATGACACTTGAATTTTGAGAATGATCTCAGCAACTTCGAGAGTTTAAGAAGATCTGGTTTGTGGGGATTTATGATATGAGTGTCTCCAAATCACTTATCAATCTTTTCTTCTGAAGATATGAGATTTTACCATTGAAGTTGTTTGAGATAACGGGCTTATTGCTTCCTTTCCTCGAACTAATCTTCCATTTCTAGATCTTGTTTTAGCTGAATTATCCTTTTGAGATTTCATATATTATGAGAATGAATACGGCCAGTTCTTATGGCCATTTACATATTATTGAACCAAATTTTAAAATGATTTTTAATATTTTATACTATATCTTATTTTACATACTCTCTGCAAAGTCGAGCCTTTTGAATGAAGAAAGGGCAAGAGCTCATTTTTCATTCTATATGCTATAGTCAACTCACATCTTTCATCTCTTGTGCCAAAATGCAGCATCAGAAACAAAAGCGAATTTCTGGCTCGAATTTCAGGTTAAAAAAAAGAGGCTCCTCAGTTGAAGCATTCAATACCAAGAAGAATGGCTCATATACTACAACAGAAAATTATTCTTCGAGTTGAATTTAAGTGCTTTTATGTCTCTTCATCTACTCTTTAGGCGTTGGTTTAAAAGAAGCTCTTGTGAGCATTTCTCTCATCTTTCTTTCACCAAGACTTTCTTAGGTTCTTAGTGGGAAGACCTAGTGTTTTAAGGTTGCCTAGCGAAGTCTTCTATTTCAAAAGTTTTCTTAGTTAGGAGATAAACTGAGGATTAGAGGTTTGTAATTGATAGCATTCTTGTTTGTATCATGATTACCTACTAATTATAAAATTCTCAAGCTTTGTATTTGAGAAGAGGATGCAGGGATCAATTTTTTTAATCCAAATCTCTATATATCGTGATGTCATCATCTTCTTTTCTTGCCTTTTATTTTGATAACTAAACCAAGTTTAAGAAACTTCAAGTTCAGAATGAAACTTCAGTGTTGTATTTTTCCCTTAAGTTTGCAAAACTGATATAGACATTTGAGTTTTTCAAACAAGCACAGGAGCAATTAGACTTAACATTTTTATATTGTTGAAGAAATTTAAGAATACTCAAAAAATTTGACTTAACTCACCCACTTTACCCCCTTCTTGTGTGCATTTTTGTATTAACAAATATAGTTAAAGTCTTGCGTCATATTAAGGTCTCATCAATTAATTTAGCAGAAATAGCATCCCTTGTTTTTACCATGGTTAGATGCTAGCATTAAGTTCAGCTTCTTGTGCATAACAAATTATTAATATTTTGATTTGGTATCGGTTTTGTAATAGGATTCTTGTTAAGCTTCATTTTTGTCTCTAGTGTCAATTAACGGAACTTTTATAACAAAACAGGTTAATGAAATACTGTAGTTAGAGGAGAATGCTGGTTTTTTTTTTGGGGGGGGGTGTGTGTAAACCTTAATTATTGATCAGTCGGTTAAAGCAGCTTTTATTTTAATACCAGTTTTTCAACACAATTAATTAGGTCAGTAATATCATATCATACCATATCAATGGAAGGCACAGAAACAAGAAAGAAAACAGTAAAATAATGCCAAAATAATATTTTCATTAAACTGTGATATTGTCATTTTAATTATTAGATAAAAAATTATATTCTTCTTATGCCTTCTCTTAATTAAATATAATGACATAGGAATTATGTGTCAACTAAATTTGATATAAAGCAATATGTTACATCCAGCTGTCCCAACGAACCATCAATACAAGACCCAATTCACTTCAGCTGCTACGAAACCAAATCCATCGAACTCACCCCCTCCTACTCAATTCAACAAATGAGTTTCATGGAATGTACAACACAAGGTTAAAGTCTTTGGCTCCTTACTGATTTCTTAAAAAAATTTTTGAAAAAATGAGACAATGCATTGTTATTAATCTTTACATAATTACTCAAAACCACTAAATTAGTTTTTTTTTTAATTTAAGATTTTATAATGGATAAAGAAATTAGTTTTTTTTTTTAATTTAAGATTTATAATGGATAAAGATTCTACAACCTCGCAAAGTTATAATTATTATTTATTAGCTTAAAAATAACTTGATGGTTCTTGATATGCGATTATTCTTTTTGTTTCACTCAAGAAATGTAACGTATTTAATCTAAAGAAAGCCACATATTTACTTTCATCAAAGGGTAAATTTCTTTCTTTTCAAGATTGTTTCAGAATATAGATTAGACCCCACTGAGCTATGTTGCAACTTGCAAGGTGGGGAAGACGAGAGAAATCAATTGCTTCATATTGCACCTCCTATTTTCTTCATATTATATTGAAGAAAGGAGAAAATTTAGGTATACTTTTTAGATTTTTGCTATCAAATTTCTTTTTTACAAAAATATAACACATGATTATTATTTCAGTTCAACATAACATATTTAGTAAAGAAGGATGAGTTGGCTCGCAAGAAAATTGACACATATCTACTGAAATAGATGAATTATTGAACGCTGCTCCTACTAAGTGAAATAGCATTTTACAATGAAGTTTTGAAGAACTTGTGTACAAATAGCCTTCAAAACCTTCTACCAAAGCATCAATCATTCAGGGAAACTCGTTGTCGGAGACAAATTGCACCTCATAGCATATTTTAATTTCACCTTTTATACTATCTCTTAGGGGCTTGTAAATTGAAATCCCTCACGTGTTCTGCTCAATTTCCTACTTTCATAATCAAATTTCAAACCCTAATTGAGGCACTTAATGTTTGGTTCACTTGTTAAGGTACTTTCAAATTGAACTGCATGTAATGTAACACCTAAGTCCATTGTTGAACCAAGAGAACCCAACTCAAATTTCTTTTGTCAGTGTTTTATTTAAAAAAAATGAAAAAAATTTTAAGTATATCAAGTACACATGCATCTAAAGATCGAGATTTAATCTGTATATATAAGGCTTATTGCATGGATCAAATTTTAACTTTTTTAGTGTACATACATTTAATGCATCCAAGAATTTTTCCTTAAAAAACAAATAAATGTAAAAGGAGAAAAAGAAAAGAAGAAGAAAAATTAAAATAAGAGAACATACAAAAGAAAAAGAGGGGGGGGGGGGGGGGGGATAAAACAGAAAAGTCGTTGGCTGGTGACTAGGTATTCTGAAATATCTTCAATGGCTCCACCATGAAGATAATGTTGGTGTAGTTTGTGAGGAAAAGCAAACCCATTTACATCACTCAAAATTTCCTACATAATGATTTTTTGGAGCAAGCAGTTTACGAAGTTGAAACAAGATGCGCGCCCCTTATAAATGGGAGGGTTAATTTGAAACAATTATAACTTTTAATTTGAGTGAAACTGTAAGATTCATCAGATGTTAATGGAAAACTTGAATCTAAATCTACATTTTAAGTACATTTTGAGCTATATTAATAATTTTCTAATTTATTTATTTCTTTTGCAATTTTATTTTTTATTTAAGAGACCTATTAATTAGGTTGGCTATCAACAACCATCTCATAAATAAATACCATTTATTGTTTTTTGGAAATAACTGAATAATATGCCAGACTTTTTTCTTAATTTTAATTTCAAAATTCTACAATTAAAATTTCTTTTATTTCCCCCCTTGTTGATTGCCAGTAATTGAGATTCTAAGTTTAGAGTAATAGTCGAGAAGCAAGCAAGCGAGCCGTTCATGTTTCGTGCTCAAAGTGACTATTATAAAATAGAGTGTCACGGAGCTATTATCCTCTCCTCAAAAGCTAGTCGTTGCGTTGTGTAGCGTTCCCACTTATATGTCTAGAATCAACCTCCAATTTATCCGATGTGAGACTCGTAACATACTCACCCACCCAATTCGTGACGTCCTCGTCACGAATAACCCACCATTCCATCTACGGTGGGGTCGGACGCCATTCATCTTGACAATGACTGTAAAGCCAGCTCTGATACCATTTGTTACGGAGTCATTACCCTCTCCTCAAAAATTAGCCGTTGCGGTATGCAACGCTCCCACTTATATGCCCAGAATCAATCTCCAATCTATTCGATGTGAGACTCGTAACAAGAGGCTCTAAATTGCCTCTCTACCACGTGGCTAAAGGTGCTTTATGGGTAACTACAGCCGCATAATTTTCTACTAATGCATCTTATTTTGGAGCCCATATTTTCTGATGCAATTTCATACCACATGTGTAGAAACCAATAGCACTTTATCAAAATTGATGATTGATTGGGTTGATTTACGTTATACTTACTCTTATCTAATAATAAAGGAAATAATGATATTATGAAACGTCTCTTAATAGATTAAGTTTCTTACTATTGAATATATTTTGAGATTCTCATTTTAATTTTTGAATTGGTAAGATATAAATCATTACACATGTAATGATAAAAAAAGAAAAATTCAATCTCCTAACAAGTAAAACACCCTATTATATTACACCGAGAAAAATATATCAAATAGTTATATGTCAATGGAAAATCTCTCTCTGGATCCTTCATTTTTACAATTGGTTCCAACCAATTGGGACCAATTTCAAGTCTGAAATCAATCAATTTAATTAGAAGGCTAAATATTAATTATGGGTTCTTGCTATGGTCGTTTGCCAACTTTTAATTTAGCTCCCTGGGCACCACAAATAACCATTCTTGCTAATAATCATTTTTGTTGGGTTTCATTTTTATCTCTACAAATGGATTCACATAACTTTTGGAACGAAACACGTTAATGGAATATTACATGTGACCCACAGAGGCAAGTTGCAGGGTGAAGAGATAGAGAGAAAGCAGAACCAATAACAATAAACGAAAATTGATGATTAAATTGATTTATATTGTATCTACTCTTATCTAGTAATAAAAAAATAGTGATAATATAAAAAATTATACTTTTTAATAGATTAAATTTTTTACTATAAAATATATTCTCATCTTTATTTTTGAACTAGTAAAGTGAAAATAACTGCATCTAATCACCAAATAATAATAATAATAATAATCTCCTAAAAAATAAAACACCTCATGGCATTACATTGAGAAAAATATAGCAATAATGAACAACAGGCGTGGGTTGGCCCACAAAAAATTGCACCTCCTTCTCTTGCCTTTTTCCACTATCACTGCTATAATAATAATAATAATATAAGAAAATAGAAGAAAGAAAAAGAAGAAGAAAATTATTCAAACACGTAAAATACGGATGGTGGCTGGCTCGTTGGAGGCAACATTTAATATAAAGGGAATATATATGCCAAAAAAATAAAATAAAATAATTTTAAAAATAAAAGTAATCTTTATATTCTTATTTTTAAAAAATAATAAAAATATTAAATAATAATAAAAATATATAATAAACATTTCACAATAGTTATCTGTTAGCTTTTTCGCATATAGGACACTGGCTTTAATATGTTCTTCCATCTTGTGAACACGCAAACCCGTCTGCATCAGTTAAACTTTATCACATTATTGGAACTCAGATTTCAGTTTCAGGTTAGTTGCCAATACACAACCAAGCAAGTGCCTTTCATCTATCAAACCCTCAACCACAAAGTCAAGCGTCAACAACCCAAAGTCTCTTCTTCCATCTTTCTGAAGTTTTCTTCCTTCGCTGCTGCTCAATACCTTCTATTAGCTTATACAGAAAGTCATGGCAGAGTTAGTGGCTGGAGCGTTTCTCTCCGCTTCCCTTCAGGTGGCTTTTGAGAGATTGGCTTCTCGTGACATTCTTGACTTCCTTCGGAGGAGAAAAATCAAGGATGGCAGCTTGCTGAAGAAACTGGACATTACCCTTAATTGTATCAACAAAGTTATTGAAGATGCAGAGGAAAGGCAATACAGAGACCATTATGTGAAGCGGTGGCTTGATGAGCTCAAAGATGCTGTCTTTCAGGCAGAGGACCTGCTAGATGAGATTGCTACTGAGACCTCTCGAGAGAAGCTGCAACTTCAACTTCATCCCGCCACAGGTAGCATACGCAACTTCTTAACTTCCATTGTCAATCCATTTCATAATCAAATTGAATCAAGGATCAAAAAACTGGTTGACTACCTAGAATTCCTAGCAAACAAAAGGGATGAGCTAGGATTAAAGGAAGGCTCTGGTGCTAGCGCTGAAGTCGGAGTGAGGAGAAAAGTGTTCAAAAGAATGCCAACAACATCTTTAATAGATGAATCTAATATGTATGGTAGAGATGCTGATATAGAGAGCATAGTAGAGATTTTATTATCACGCAACATGAGTGGAAATCAGCTGCCTGTGGATGTCATTGCTATCAGAGGTATGGGTGGGATGGGTAAGACAACCCTTGCACGGCTTGTCTACGATGACAACAGGATGAAGGATCATTTTCAACACAGAGCTTGGGTGTGTATTTCAGAAGAATTTGATGTTGTTCAAGCTACAAAAGCAATTCTTCAACAACTTGATTGTCCAACAAAAGAATCTGATGATCTACAATTGTATCAACTTAAACTAAAGGAGAAATTGATGGGTAAGAAATTTTTTCTTGTTTTTGATGATGTTTGGACTGAGAGTCGTCCAATTTGGGAGTTCTTCCAAGCTCCTTTCAACTATGGAGCTTCAGGAAGTAAAATCCTCATAACAACCCGTAACAGAAAGGTAACAGAAGTCATGCACGCCACACATATACATCTCTTGAAGCCATTACAAGACGAAGATTGTTGGAAGTTATTTGCAAAACATGCATTTAACGACCAACGTTATAATGCAGATCCAAATCTTGTATCAATTGGTAGAGAAATTATTAAAAAATGTGGAGGATTACCTTTAGCAATAAAAACATTGGGAAGCTTGTTGTACACAAAACCATCTCTTCAAGATTGGGTTAAGATTTTGGAAAGTAATATTTGGCATTTATCAGAGAATGATAGCAATATAATCCCATCTTTAAGGCTGAGCTATCATTATCTGCCTTCAAATCTCAAGCACTGTTTTGCTTATTGTTCTATCTTTCCTAAAAATTATGTGATAGAAAAGGATGTCTTAATCCAATTATGGATGGCAGAAGGTTTATTGCATTCCAATCAGATAGGTGAGAGCATCGAAGAAGTGGGCAATGAAATTTTCAAGGATCTAGAGTCTAGGTCATTTTTTGAGCCTTCAAAAAATGGTGCTGGTGATTACTTCATTATGCATGACCTTTTGAATGACTTAGCAAGATCTGTGATGGGAGAGTTTTGTCTGCGTCTAGAGGGTGATCAGGTGCAAGATATTCCAACAAAGGCTCGTTATGTTTCATACCTATCCAATGATTATAAAAAATTTAAAAACTTAAAGGATTTTTTCATGTGCCATCAATTGCATAGCTTCTTATGGTTGAATGATGATTACATCTATATGCTGTCCAGACTTTCTCATCTCAAGTATATGCGAGTATTATCTTTGAGGGGAAATCAAAAGGTCAAAAAGTTGACAAATGATATTAGCAATTTAAAGCACTTACGTTATCTGGATCTTTCTCATACTCAAATTGAAAAATTGCCAGATTCAATGTGTTTGATGATTAATCTACAGACGTTGAAATTAAAAAATTGCAATCGCTTGACTAAGTTGCCGTCAGATTTATACAAACTTATCAACTTGCGTCATCTTGATTTGGAAGATAGTGGCATAAAGAAGATGCCCAAACATATGGGGAAGTTAAAGCATCTACAAACAATGACTCAATTTGTAGTGGGAAAGAATAGAGGATCTGATTTAAAGGAATTAGGAGCCCTGAACCATTTAAAGGGTACACTAGTTATTTCAAATCTCAACAACATAATTGATCCCATGGATGCCAGAGAGACCAAATTGAAAGAGAAGCATTTGGAAAAATTAAAGTTGTATTGGGGATTGAAGGAAAGTCGTGAATTGTTACAACACCAAGAGCAAATATTGGAGGCATTTGAGCCAGATTGTTATGTGAAAGAGCTATGGGTTGAAAGATATGTGGGCACTAGATTTCCGAGTTGGTTTGCTGGTTCTCATTTGCCCAATTTAGTGTCTTTATATTTGTCAAACTGTACATGCTGTATCAAATTGCCACCACTGGGGCAACTACCATTCCTTGAGAAACTTAACATTCAAGGATTTGATGGAATAAAGATGATTGGTCAAGAGTTTTTTGGGAATGGCTCCTCAAGTGCTCCATTTAGATCCCTTTCATATTTAAAATTTTGGCAGATGGAAGAATGGGAAGAATGGAATATATGTTGTGAAGGTGACAGTTTCCCATGCCTTCAAGAGCTTTATATATGGAAATGTCCCAAGTTGACTAAGTCTCTGCCTCAGCACCTTCCTTCTTTAAAAACGTTAGATATTTGGAGCTGCGAAAATCTTGAGGCTTCACTTCCCAAGGCCTCTGCCATGGAAAAGCTAAGTTTAGAGAAATGTAAGAAGATTTCACTGAAAGACATGCCAATATGGAGCTTGATAGACGTGCTTCCACCTCTTCATGATCTGACATTAATAGATTGTCCAGAGATGGAATCACTTCCCCAGGGAGGTCTGCTTTCCAGCCTACACCGTCTTTCAATACATGATTGCCCCAAACTCATTGCTTCCCGCAAGCATTGGGGTTTGCATGAGCTCCTCTCTCTAGAAGAACTTGTAGTTAGTGATGACTTTGAAAATGTGGAGTCCTTCCCTGAGGAGGGATTGCTGCCACCCAATGTCCACTCTCTTTCTTTTCGAGGATGCTTAAATTTAAAAACAATAAACTACAGCGGTCTTCTCCACCTCCATTCACTTAGATCCTTATCTTTTTTCCTCTGCCCTAGACTCAGTCTTGAAGCCGTGCCAGAGGAAGGTTTACCCAGATCCGTTTCTCATTTACAGTTGTCCATTGTGTATGCAGCAGTGCCAAAGAGAAACAGGACAAGATTTGCCTAAAATTTCTCACATCTCTCACGTATTGATCTTATGAACTGAGTTAAGGTGTAAACTCTGGCTCTTATGGCTCTAATGGTACTTTAGATTACACCCACATATGTATATGTCTGGTAATTTTCTGTGCTTTATCTGATAGCATATCCTCATTCTCTAATAAAAGGTATACTTGATTCATGAAAATATGGTAGGAGTATCATATTCTACGTGATGAAGCAGTGATTTGATGGAGCTACTGCCACTGTTAAGTTGGTTCCTTTGACTAATTTATTGTATGCGATTGTGATATTTCTCCCATTGGTCTTAGCTTCTTGAATTGTCAGTAGATGTATTTCATTACCATTAAAAGTTTAGTCAATTTCATATCATATATATGTTCCTTAATGGCAACCAAAGGAATAATGCTTTCACTGTTGTTTTGGTTACGATGAAATGAATTTACATATTCAGAGCTTATCAAACTATAAAATGCATCATCTCTTGTTAAATTTTCAAAACACGTGTCACTTAATTCACCACGTCAACACCCTGGTGCTCAATGTTATCTCCTCTATTTTTCTGTGCAGAACTCGGGTCATTAAAAGGGCACTTCTGATAGCAGATAACTTTGACAGAAGCAATCAAGGAAGGAAAATGAGGTCTGACTGTGCCAGATAACATAAATTTTTTTCATTATTATTTATAAGAAGAGCTAAACAAAGTTCTATTGAGGGTAAAAATTAAATTGTTGCATACTTAGGAGCTTTTAATTTGTCCTTTGGCAGAGCAGGATTCTCGCTTTGCAACCACTGCTCCTACAGATACCCTTCTGGGTTTATCAGAATGGCTCAAGTTTTCTCATTGATGAGATTTCATTGTTAGATTGTGATTCCTAAGGCTACAATCTACAATTTCTAAGAGCGAAGGCAAATCAACACTGGTTCTTACAGCTGTTAAGGTACTTCTCTACATTACACCTATATGTCCAGTAATTCTTTATACTTCTTTATTTTCTAATATAAAGCACATATTTAAAGTTTTTGTAATTTATTTTTTTGCTAGTTATGTTATCACCAATTAAATATAAATAAATAAACAGCGTTTTGCAGAGACATCACTGGGGAAACATTACTAGAAGGCCCTATATGTATGTTCAATAAGCTCTTATTAACAGTTGTTGCATCAAAACACTTAATGAAATAGCAAATAAAAGGATGCACCCATTTTTAACCAAAAACAGGATGCAAGGTCTCATTGGTCTCTCCTACATTCATTGTGGCAATTGATGATCGTCTGAAATTTGTTGTCTATTCCTTTTCTTACACTTAATTGTTTATGTGTCTCTTTTAATTAGATTATGTTAATGTCGATATGCATGCAAGGAGCCACATTTATTCTTCTAGATTTTAGATTTTTACCAAAAGGAATGATAGTTTTCTTCGTGCAAACAAGAAAAAAAAAATTTATTTGAGATTAAAGTTTATCTTTGACCATATACAGATGTTATGTCCATTGTTTTATAATTTCAACCATTTTATATTGGATTATCTCTCATAGGAATAGCAGCGCTTAAATGCTTTGCATTGCTATTAAATTTCAGGTTAGCATCAGATCATATGTTCCTTACAGGCCAAAAAGACGAAAAAAAACAGCCTTCTATTTCATTTTGGTCACATATTGAAATGCATCACTCTCTCCTTGCATATTTAGATCATATCTCACTGTTTTCTACTTGCAACTTCAGAATATGTATCACTTAATATTCACTAGTGCACTACCTTGGTGCCAAAGCTTTAGTGCTTTAGTTTTTCGGTGCAGATTTCATCAAGTTCAATGAAGGGTACTTATACATAAAGGCATGAATGATTCAGAAGTGAAGATTGAAATCTATCAAGATTGAATCAATTGGTATGGAAGCACTCTCCTTTGTGATTGGCTTGGTTGAACTTTCATGTGTCCTGATCACGCTTGAATTTTAATTTTGTTTGACATACAGAAAAACATTGTCAAATGTGGTTCACTTGATTGCCCAAACAATCTCGAATATCCTTTTTGCAAAGGATTCCAATTATGAAAGCAATTCTACTGATTGGTAAGGAATGCACAGTTGGAGAATTTTTTTTTTTCTAAGAGCTGTGAATCCATTTGTCTTCCTAAGCTTGACATGACTTCTGAATTTTGAGAATGACCTCAGCAACTTGGAGAGTTTAAAGAGATCTGGTTTACGGGATTTCATGATAAGAGTGTCTCTAAAGTACTTGTCAATGTTTTCTTCTGAAGAGAAGTCATTTTACAGTTGAAGTTGTTTGAGATAATGGGCTTATTGCTTCCTTTCCTCAGCTAATCTTCCATTTCTAGATCTTGTTTTAGCTAAACTCTCCTTTTGAGATTTCATACATTATGAGAATAAGTGCGGCCACTTCTTATGGCCATTTACATATTGTTGAAACAAAATTTGAAATGAATTTTAATCCTTTGTACTATATCTTATTTTACATGCTCTTTGCAAAGTTCAGCCTATTGAATGAAGAAAGGGCAAGAGCTCATTTTTCATTCTTATCTTCTCTTCTATATGCTACAGTCAACTCACATCTTTCCTCTCTTGTGAAAAATGCAGCATCAAAAATCAAAGGAATTTCTAGCTTGAACTTGAGATTAGAAAAGAAGCTCCCCAATTGAAGCATTCAATACCAAGAAGAATGGCTCATATACTACAGCAGAAAATTATTCTGAGTTGAATTTAAGTGCTTTTATTTCTTTTCATCTACTCTTTAGGAGTTGGTTTAAAAGAAGCTCTTGTGAGCATTTCTTTCATCTTTCTTTCACCAAGAGTTTCTTAGGTTCTTAGTGTTTCAAGATTGCCTTGTGAAGCCTCCTATTTTAAAAGTTTTCTTGGTTCTCAGTTTGGATAAACTTAGGGTTAAAGGTCTGTAATTGATAGCATTCTTGTTTGTATCGTGATTACCTACTGATCATGCTTTATGTTTAAGAAGAGGATGTAGGATTCATATTTTGAATCCGAACCTATACATATTGTGGTGTCATCTTCTTTCTTTATCTTTTATTTTGATAACTAAATCAATTTTACGAAACTTCAGGTTGAGAAGGAAACTTCTTTTTTCTTTTTTGAGTTTGTAAAACCGATATAAAAACTTGAATTTTTCAAACAAGCACAAGGTTGAAAAACCAAGCAAACTTTACTAGGCATTTTTATATTGTCAAAGGAATTTGAGTATTTAAAAGGTTTGACTCACCCAATTTAGCCCGTTCTTGTGTACATTTTTGTACTAGTAAATATAGTTAAAGTCTTGCATCATATTAAGCTCTCATCAATTAATTTAGCAGAAAAGCAAAATGTTGATAAGCTTAGAGAGTGAATTAAACTCCTTCTATATCACAATTTGCTTTATAATAATGTCTGACTTTTTTGAATAGTTCTATTGGTTTAGTTTACAAAAGGTTATATCATTCATAAGGTTTATAAAGTTATGGGGATCTTAAATTTTAAAATTATAAAGCCTCTGAATCTTATATAGTAGTCATATGTGAAGTCATAATAAACAAGCCCCAACTTTTAAAAAAATACAAATTGTCATATATAATTCAATGAATTTAAAACTAGTGCTTTATTTATGATTTGGTGTCTTGTTTTATGGATAAGTGCCTTAATTTCTAATGGTTCATGCTAATGCACCATTCATGAATTATCTTTCTAACAATCAGGACATAGACAAGGATTTCTTAATACTGTTGTGAATGGCAGAAGATTTACTACATTCTTGTTAGAAAGGTCAAAGCATGGAAGAAGAAGAGGGCTTAGAAATCTCTTTTTGGAATTTCATAAATATGGCATAGAAAGTAGTAGGACCACTATATAGTTTATAATAATAATGTGCAATTTTTGAGCTACTCAATCAATTTAAGGGAGTGAAAATAGCATCCCTTGTTTTTATCATCGTTAGATGTTAGTATTAAGTTCAACTCCTTGTCCATTACAAATTATTAATATTTTAATTTGCTATCAATTTTGTAATAAGATTCTTGCCATGCTTCATTTTTATCTCTAGTGTCAATCCCAGAACTTTTAGAACAAAATGTTGGTGGTTTCACATTAAAATCTTTAATATTTTGATGATAACAAAATTAATAAAATTATATTTGAAGAAACATTAAGTAATTTTATATTGGACAATGTGCTAAATATTCTTTTAACAGTAAAGAGTAATAGTTGGAATGGAACAAATAGTTATTATATTATTCCAATACAATCACATTGTCCTATGTCTTAAACATCAATCCAGTTACAGGATAGTACAGAAGATTTTAGAATTTTGCAGAAAAGAACTTCCCTCACCTATCAAATAGAATGTAAAGTAGACAAATTAAAGAAAAATAGAAATTTAGACTAAAACTTTTGCTTTACAATTTTAATGAAAAGTGAAAGCTTTGGAAAGAAAGCCATCTTCTTGCCTTCATTCTCAGCACTCTGCTGTGATCAAGCCAAGCAAGGAAGAGAAAAAATGGTCGAAGGAGGCATGCTCAGACAAATCAAAATAACAAAAGTTGCTACTCCTTGCCTCAGCTTTCTTGGTGAATAATAAGCCACCTATGTCTCAAAGTCAAATTAGGATAAGATGAGGTAAAATCCATAGAGTTTTAGATGAACCTAAACTTAGGTATTGGTAGTAAGCATCATTCAAAATTCATTTATTGTGTATTTTGATTTATAGTTGAAGAAAATATTTTGAATTCAAGGAAATTGGAATTGGATAAAAGGTCCAAAGCAAGATAAATTTTTTGGTGCATTTTTTTTCTCTCCCTACCCTAAATTATTTGTTCTGTTTTGCTTCTGGTATAGCCATTAAAGTTTTCATAGATTGATTCTAGTTTAAGTTTTCTAAAACCTACACATTACCTTACTGGTTTTCTTTTCATGATTATGTAATTACTTGTCTCTGAAGGAATTCAACTAACTTATACCTCCATCATTAATATATTAACCAAGATTATAATAATAACAACAATAAAGCTTTTTTTTTATTAAGTGGGGGTGATATCTTAACTAAGATTAATTGCTAAATTGTTTTATAATCACATTTTTGCATAAAATATCTATTCACCTCTTTTTAGGTATATCTTTTACAAAACAAGTTAATGGTAGTAAGAGGATAATGTTAGCTAGTGTATATATATTGTAATAACCCAAACTAAAATTAATAATAGTAAAATAATTAATTAAATTAAACAAATTTATTTTAAGGACAAATATAATATTTAGATAATTTTAAGGATAATTCTAGAGCTTTAAAATTATTTTAAGAGGCTATTTTGACATCTATCTTGTATCCATCGAAATATTTCTATGTTCTAAAATTTTTAAAAATTGGTTCACATGGAAATCCTAAATATTGTGTGGTTTTTATTTCATTTTAGACATGTAGGAATAATTTGCCCTTAAGTTTTATACCAATCCCTTTAGAAAGAGACTTTGGCTACCTATTATAATTTTCTCTTTTGCCTTTATAATAACAACTTTTTTCTTTTCTCCTTATTCCCATCTAATGCAACACCACCCTTCCCCCTCTTTTCTTCTCTTTCTTCGAAAGCTTATGTAACTTTTGTAATGCAGCCCATCCTTCCTCTTCTTCCATTTTCTTCATTCTTCGTTGCTTTCTAGTTGCTCCCCACCATAACTGTTGATGCTGTCATTTTGTAGGTGATCAGACGTGAATTCGATGGCATATTTGGTCTAGGCTGCTATGTGAGAAGGAAGCCATGGATGGTAAACTCCACTAATGCTCCATTTTCGTCCTTCCTCTTCCCTTGTGTTTGGGTTGCTTCCTTGGTTTCAACTTCCATTTTTACTCCATTTTAATACCAATGGTGATCCAAAACCTTAATTGCAACTTGCTTCCTCATTTTGGATGTGGGGGAAACTTCAAAATTGAGTTTTTTTATCTAAACCTCTAAGGTATGAATTGACACTTCCAACTTGCTCATTTAAACTCCTTAAGATATATTCTAAGTTGAAACCAAATTTTTTTAACTTAAATTAAATTATGGTAGTTTAATTTCTAAAATCTAAAGCTTAAAATTGAAGTGGCATTAGAAAACTTAAGTTATAGTTATGAGTTTAGGTGCTAAAGAGTGAAATTAGTTATATTGAATGCATTTAAAGCTATTGGAGAAAAATAAAGTGATATTTTTACATCCAATGTAATTATAGGTGGTAATAAGTCTACTCATTCGACTGGGGTTCTCATCAAAATTGTAGGAATTCGGGACTTCTATTATTGGCCCCCCAAGTGAGTGTGTAGATAGCAAAGTGATAGCCTTTTCTTTATGCTTCTATTGTGTTAGCCAAACTTCACATTTTGTGATTTATCTTGTGTCGGGGAAATAATTTTGTATTTTAAGCTCTATGTGGATTATAATATGTGTGTGGTAGTATACATATATATATATATATATATATGGTTATAATGTTGAAGAAATAATGAATGAATTTTATGTGTTCGGATTGAATGTGGACCCAGATATTTTAAGAGACATTAATGCTTAGAAGGTGTATGTGTGTGTGGAAGGGAAACATGTGAATTTTATTTATAATTCTATTATATACATTTCTTAATTTATAGTTTTATTTTATCTAAATTACTTCTTTTACTTGATTTAATTTTCTTTTACTTGTTAATATTTAATTTATCTAAATAATTTCATTTCAAAATTTTGGATAGGAATCTAATTAGAACCTATAAGCCGTTAGTGGGGATAACAGCCTAGGTGCACCTAGTTAAGATGATGAATAATCACTGTGTAGTGGTACTCAGTGATAATTATACTGGATATATTGTGGAATGCACATCATGTGGTGGCACTCGGTGATAGTGGTGATATTGTGGTATTATGTAGTGGCAGTAATGGTGACATTGAATTCTATGTCACGACACTCAAAGTTGATTTTGGTTCTTTCTTACAAGACCTATTGTTATGAATCAGTAGCTGCACAAGGAAGTTGTTAGTATAAAATAAATCCGAGCCGTGTACAAGGACACTGTCCTTGAGAGATATTCCGCCACAAGACGGCACTCCCCAGGATTGAACGGATTCTTCTGCGATATCGCAGGAAAGCAGAACAGCGGAGATAAGAACTCAGGGACAGAGAGAAGAGGAGAGGAGAGAGCAGCTCGAATATTGTCCGGAGCTGTAGTGTATGGAACCCAAAGAGCAACGCGGTATTTATAGGCACAGAAAATAATGAGACGTTGGACCATATTGAATTATATTAATGAGGACGTTTCTGAACGTTGGACGGTTTTCGACATGAGGATTAATAAACATTATATCAGATAAAAAAACGGATTAATAATTGTCGGTAAATGATGAGTAACGTTCAGAAACGTTCACATAATGAACTCATAACCGAAACCTTAAATTTGTGAATTTTCTGGAAGGCTATTTGAAAATATTTAATTTTCAAAAATTAAATTCCGGCAACGGTAAAAAATGTCCAACACCGCGTATATTTTGCGCGCAGGGGGGGGCAAATCGCTGAATTTCAACTGAGCTCAGCTATGTTGGCCCAGCTTTTTGTGCGCGCGAGCCCACTCTCCTCCTAGACCCATTTTACTCTTTCCATAATCTCATGTTAATATTTATACCCTTTGGCCTTCCTTTATTTGAGCAATGTGGGACTTCTCTTTTTCTCTTACCTTTTGACACACACACATACAATTCTCCAACAATCCCCCACATGTGTGTCAAAAGATCATTATCATCTGAGTTATACATATGGGTATAAACATTTCGAATATGGTGTCTTACGGATTATGAACCATTCCTAGACTAATAAAGCTTAGTATACACAATTGTAGGTGAAGCTTATAGCTTCTATGAACCAACAATTTTTCGTTGTATACTAGAGGCCTTAAGAGTCAATTTATACCCCCACAATTTCCGCTGTTATCGCAGTTTTGCGCTTTAAACTACGGCCTTGCGCGTGCCTGGTTTTAATGAATGCTCTAGAGATTTTTGCCATGATCTCATAGGAGCGGCCCCACTCCACATTCATATAGGTGATTTCATCAAGTGTGACTGCAATGATCACACCATCCATAAGGAATATGAAATCATTAAGAGCTTTTGCTCAGCCTCGCCAACAATGCATTCTAACACTTTTCCTCATATCATAGGAATGGACTAAAATAATAAAGTGTTAGCAGAATTAACAAATGACTTATTTTTACCCATATGAACCTCCTTCATGGGATCACCAATCACAGAGGTTGGGTTACTATCATTATTAATTTTCAAACTGGCTTAAGTCCCATTCCCCTCGATGTTTCCAAAATTTGTTTCTTCCCTAAAGGTTTGGTTAGGGGGTCTGCCAGATTTAATTCTGACCTTACAAAATCGATCGATATAACTCCATTTTTTAACAGCTGTCTTATAATATTATGTCTTAAACGAATGTGCCTACTTTTGCCATTGTAGGTCTTATTTTTAGTAACGGCTATCGCCGATTGACTATCACAATGTAATGACACTGATGGTGTTAGTTTTTCACCTAATGGAATATTTGCTAAGAAGTTTTTCAATCACTCAGCCTCATTACTAGCCAACTCCAGAGCAATGAACTCTGAATCCATAGTGGATCTCGCTATAATATTTTGTTGAGCTGATTTCCAGGTTACTGCACAACCACCAAGAGTGAATACATAGCCACTAGTAGATTTGGTATCTTCTGAATCTGAGATCCAGTTAGCATCACTGTACCCTTCTAATACAGCGGGAAATCTATTATAACATATACCATAATTCATGGTACCTTTCAGATAACTCATTAATCTGTCCAAAGCTAACCAATGTTCACTACTTGGACAGTGAGTATATCTACTCAATTTACACACAGCATATGCTATATCAGGTCGGGTGTAATTCATTAAATGCAACAGACTCCCAATAATCTGTGCATATGTAGATTGAGCTACCGAATCACCCTTATTTTTAACTAATTTGGTGCTAGCATCATAAGGAGTACTTACAGGTATTTTTTCAAAGAATCCAAATTTTTTAAGAATTTTTTCAACATAATGTTCTTGAGATAGTAAAATGCCATTTTCACTCCTTATGATCTTAACACCTAATATCACCTTTGCTTCACCCATATCCTTCATATCAAATTTAGAAGAAAGAAACCTTTTAGTTTCTATCACAACATTTATACTTGTACCAAAAATAAGCATATCATCAACATATAAATAGATAATCACACAACCATCATTCATAATTTTTGTATAAACACATCTTTCTACTTCAACAGTGGAAAATCCATCACTTGTTAAAACTTGATCAAATTTTTCATGCCATTGTTTCGGTGCTTGTTTCAATCCATATAATGATTTCACAAGTTTACAAACTTTATTTTCTTGTCCAGGAGCAACACACCCTTCAGGTTGTACCATGTAAATTTCTTCTTCTAAATCACCATTTAAAAAAGCAGTTTTAACATCCATTTGATGAATAAAAAGCTTGTAAACTGAAGTTAAAGCAATCAAAATTCTAATAGAGGAAATTCTTGTTACTGGAGAAAAAGTATCAAAATAATCAATATTTTGTTTTTGAGTAAATCCTTTAGCTACTAGCCTCGCTTTATATTTATTAATGGATCCATCAGGATTATATTTTCTTTTAAAAACCCATTTGCAACCAATAGGTCTTGCTCCCAGAGGCAAGTCTGCCAAAACCCAAGTTTTGTTTTGATTTAATGAATCTATTTCAGCTTTAATTGCTTCTTTCCAAAGGTGAGCATCAGAAGATGAAATTGCTTCAGAAAAATTTGATGGCTCATCTTGTAACATAAAAGTATAAAAATCATTTCCAAAAGAAGTTTCTTTTCTTTGTCTTTTGCTTCTCCTTAAATTTTCAACAAAATTTTTACTTTCATTTACTTTAGATGAAGAAGGCAAATTTTCAGCTGTTTGAGACATATGCTGAATTTTTAATGGAAAAATATGCTCAAAAAATTCTGCATCTTTGGTTTCAATAATAATATTATGGTCAAGAATATCACTTTTCAAAACTAGAAATCTATATGACGCACTATGTTCAGCATATCCAATAAACATGCAATCAGAAGTTTTAGAACCAATTTTTCTCTTTTTAGGATCAGATAATAAAACTTTTGCAAGACACCCCCACACTTTCAAATATTTTAAATTTGGTGTGTATCCTTTCCATAATTCGTAAGGTGTCTTATTTGTTTTCTTATAAGGTATTCTATTTTGTAAAAAACATGCAGATAACAAAGCTTCACCCCATAAATTATCTGGTGCAGAAGAACTTACAAGCATAACATTCATCATTTCTTTTAAAGTTCTATTTTTTCTTTCTGTTATTCCATTTGATTCAGGTGAATATGGAGGAGTTACTTCGTGAATGATTCCTTCTTTTTCACAAAAGTCATTAAATAAAACAAATTCTCCTCCTCTATCTGACCTAACCCTTTTAATCTTTTTATTTAATTGATTTTCTACCTCAACTTTATATAAAAGAAATTTATCAAAAGCTTCATCTTTATTTCTCAATAAATAAACTTTAGTATATCTAGAAAAATCATCAATAAAAGTTACAAAATACTTTTTCCCACCTCTTGTCATAATTTGTTTTAAATCACCTAAATCAGTATGTATTAAGCTAAACAATTCAGTTTCTCTTTCTACAGGAAAATGAGACTTTTTGGTTAATTTAGCTTCTACACAAATTTCACATTTGTTTAGAGAATCATTTTTAATTTCAGAAATTAAACCAAGTTTTTGCATTTTCTTTAAATATGACTTACTAACATGTCCTAATCTCATGCCATATATCAAAAGTATCAACCATAAAGACAGGCAAGTAAGCAGAAGATGATGCATTTTCATTCATATCAGCAATGTTGAGAATAAACAGCCCCTGAGTACAATAGCCCTTTCCTACAAATACATTATTCTTTGTCATTACGATCTTATCATATTCAAATGACACCTTAACCCCAGCTTTGCTTAATAGAGCTACAGAAATTAAATTGGCTCTAACATCAGGCACATGAAGAACATCACTGAGTGACAAAGTTTTTCCAGATGTGAGTTTTAGTTCAACCTTTCCTTTTCCTAGAACTTTTGCAGTTCGGGAATCAGCAAGGTAAACACGGTCTTCTCCTTCCTTGGTAGGATTATAGGAGGTAAACATCTCACGATTTGCACAAATGTGCTTGGTAGCCCCAGAGTCTACCACCCATTTTTTCACATCGGATACTAAGAGAGCTTGAGAAATGACCGCTACTATGATTTCATTCTCTTCATCTCCTTGAACCAAATTGGCCCTAGGAGGATTGTCATTTCTAGCCCTCTTCCTACATTGAGCAGCATGATGGCCTGGTTTTCCACAAACAAAGCAACTCCCTTTCTTTTTGAATTTGAGGTTAGAACTCTTGGGCTTGTAATCAGGTTTTGTTTTAGAGTCATACCTCTTGGCATACTGCTTTGTCTCTACCAAATTTGCTTTTGAGGTAATCTCTTTGCCTTTTGCAGCTTGCATCTCTTTTCGATTTGTGTCCTCGATTATGATGTGAGTGATTAGGTTCGACAATGGCAATTGCTTTTGTTTGTGTTTCAGTTGTTGTTTGTAGTCCTTCCATGATTCAGGCAGCTTCTCAATCAAAATTCCAGCAACAAACTCGTCAGGTAAGTTGATTTTTTCTGCCCTCAACTCTTCTAGCAGCTTATGGTACTCATTAATTTGCAGCTTAATATCCTTGTCCTCGGTCATCTCCCATCTATAGTAATTTCCAACAACAAACTTTTGCTTTCCAACGTCTTCAGCAGTATATTTGGCAATTAACGATTCCCAAATTTTGCTTGCTTCCTTGTACACATAGTAAACATCGAATAGATCATTAGACAAAGTATTAATGATAGTATTTTGACATACCTTGTTGGCATATTCCCAAGTAATCCTTTGATTTTGGTCAATATCTAACGAAGGTTCAGATTGTGTGAGCGCAGCAGCAACTCCATATAGGTCCAGGATTGAGTAAATGCGTTCTTGCCACCTTCGAAAGTTTTTGCCATTGAACATTTCAATTTTTGAAATATCCGGTGGTGGCCTAGACAGTGGCATCGGAGGTAGTATGAACGGAGCAAAGGATGTAGGACCAAGGCTGGCACCGGTAGGGCCATCGGAAGCAGGAGCATTGTTTTGTGACTCCATATCTCTCAAGATTGTTATGAATCAGTAGCTGCACAAGGAAGTTGTTAGTATAAAATAAATCCGAGCCGTGTACAAGGACACTGTCCTTGAGAGATATTCCGCCACAAGACGGCACTCCCCAGGATTGAACAGATTCTTCTGCGATGTCGCAGGAAAGCAGAACAGCGGAGATAAGAACTCAGGGACAGAGAGAAAAGGAGAGGAGATAGCAGCTCGAATATTGTCCGGAGCTATAGTGTATGGAACCCAAAGAGCAACGCGGTATTTATAGGCACAGAAAATAATGAGACGTTGGACCAAATTGAATTATATTAATGAGGACGTTTCTGAACGTTGGATGGTTTCCGACATGAGGATTAATAAACATTATATCAGATAAAAAAACGGATTAATAATTGTCGGTAAATGATGAGTAACGTTCAGAAACGTTCACATAATGAACTCATAACCGAAGCCTTAAATTTGTGAATTTTCTGGAAGGCTATTTGAAAATATTTAATTTTCAAAAATTAAATTCCGGCAACGGTAAAAAATGTCCAACACCGCGTATATTTTACGCGCAGGGGGGACAAATCACCGAATTTCAACTGAGCTCAGCTATGTTGGCCCAGCTTTTTGTGCGCGCGAGCCCACTCTCCTCCTAGACCCATTTTACTCTTTCCATAATCTCATGTTAATATTTATACCCTTTGGCCTTCCTTTATTTGAGCAATGTGGGACTTCTCTTTTTCTCTTACCTTTTGACACACACACATACAATTCTCCAACACCTATTCCATGTTATTTTCTTTAATCTTAAATTATACTTATACTTATAGCTTACAATTTAAGTAAATTGATGTAATCGTGTGTGTGTGTGTGTGTGTTGGTTATTTATTTGTCAAAGTACTTTATTATGAAAAACTCTAAGCACACTTGTTTCCCCTTCCGCTTGCTTTGTTGTTTATGTATTCACAAAGCTAGTGGTAGACTTATCTATTTCCTTTTCATATTTCAAATAAGAAAAAAGTAGATTGAGGTGCTCTAAGATTTGCGTGCCTTCTAGACACTAATGGTATGTTGTTTTGGTCAAATGGGTTTGTGTTGAGACTCCAAGACACATTAGCTACTAGGTGGTAGATTATTTTGAGTCATGTAGATGTTATGCTTCTATTGTAACCCATATGGTGACCTTTGAAATGACATTGTTTATATTTTGAAAACTTATGTACATGCTATGTTCTAGCAAATTTTTAAGATATATGATAATGGTGAAATTCTAAGAATAAATGTTTTGGGTTATGCTGATATTGCAGAGTTAAGATATCCAATTTTTAAGGGAGGTGTTGTCAGATTTTTAGCAACTCTTGATAATATATATATATATATATATATTCCTATGCATATAGCTTGAGGTTGCCAAGGCAGTCAAGCTTGCTAAGCTAGGCTAACCTCAGTTGGCTTAGTTTAGATGTCAGTCATGGCCTTAAGTATTGGGTCGTGACATATATAACCTTAACTACAGGGTCAATAATTATTGATCTATTCATACAGCTCTTATTTTAATACCAATCTTTACAACCTAATTAGTTTGGCCTATAATATTAGGTCAAATCAGTGGAGGGCAAGAAAAATAAGAAAGAAGATAAGAAAATAAAGCTAAAATATTATTTTTATTAAATTTAATATTGCCATTTTCATTGTTAGAGAAAGAAAAAAAAATTATCATATGCTTTCACATAATACATATAACGCCATAGCAGTTATTTATTAATTAAGTTTGATATAATATAATATGTTACATTCAATTGTCCTAACTAAAAGTTAATACAAGACCATCAGCTACTATGAAGAGTATTAACCAATATTCTGCTTCAATCAATAATACACAATTTAAAAAAAATGCTATCATGTGATTAATATATGGAGTATATATTGGTGGTTTTCTTCATTAAAAGGAACGTTGTGTGTGTGTGTGTGTGTGAGAGAGAGAGAGAGAGTTGTTTTTTTGTTATAATAGTTTTAGGACTATTTCAACTATATGTGCTTGATAGATTATGAATTTATGATATCAGCTATTTCAAAGTTTATAATTAGAAATCAAATTAGATTGGAATTGAACTGCAAAGTCAAGTTTATATATATTTTCCCAAGTTTATATTCTGACTCAAATGATAGCATTCAACAATTAAGTTTCATGGAAACACAAGGTTAATGTCCTTGGCTCTTTACTAACTTATAAAAATTACAAAAATTAGACAATGAATGATTATGAATCTTTACATAATTACTCAAACCACTAAATTATTTTTTAATTGAGACTTTATATTAGATAAAGACACTACAACTTCCCAAAGTTATAGTTATTATTTATTAGTGTAAATAATTGGTTGTATGTGATTAATCTTTTTGGTTCACTCAAGAAATGAAATATATTTAATCTAAAGAAAGCCACATTTTTTTTGGGCCAAAGCCAAATGTTTACTTCCATCAAAGGGTAAACTGCTTTCTTTTGCTATAACCTTAATTTTCAAGATAGTTTCAATTTCAGAGTATAGATTGGACTACATTTAACCTACTAAGGCATGTTGTAACTTGCTTTATATTTTACCCACTATTTTATTCATATTATATTAAGGAAAGGAAAATAAAAATTATAGGTATAAATTTTAGATTTTTACAATCAAATTTTTTTAAGAAAAGTATAACACATGATTATTGTTTTCAGTTCAATATAACTTGTCTAGTTCTTTCAAAAGCTTCCTTATATATTATTTTTTTATTAAAGCTACAACAAGGATGGGTTGGTCTTCAAGAAAATTGACACATATCTATCAAAATAGATAAATTATTGAACACTACTCTTACTAAGTGAAATAGCATTTGACAATAAAATTTCAAAGAACTTTGTGTAGAAATAACCTTTAAAACCTCTCATTGAAGCATCAATCATATTTAGATAAACTCCTTGTTGGAGACAAATTCCACTTCATAGGAGATTTTAATTTCACCTTTTATAGTACTTATCAACCATGTAAATTGAAATCCCTTCTTTTATTTTGCTCAATTTCCTGTTTGCATTATCAAATTTCAAACACCAAGTGAAGCACTTAATGTTTAGTTCATTTGTTAAGGTATATTCAAATTGAATTGTAGCATATGATGTGAGACCTAAATTTATTGTTAAACCAGGAGTGGCCAACCCACATTTCTCACATCAATGTTTTAACTAAAAAATTATATTTTTGAATGCACTGGGTACATATATGCCTAATTTTTAATTTTAATCTATATACGTAAATTTTGGTGTATGAATTAAATCATAACTTTTGAGTGTAAATGTACTTGATGCACATAATAATTTCTCTTAAGAAATTAAATAAATATGCAAGAAAAAAGAGAAAAAAGTTTAAATCAAGAGAACATAAAAAAAATAGAGAATGGAAAAGTAAAAATCATTGGCTAATGGCTATGTATTTTGAAATATCTTCAATGGCACCACCATTCGGGATGTGCATGTTGAGATGAGCTAGGAATTGTCTCCACCTGAGTTCCAACCTGATTTAAACTTAGGACAAAATTTTTGTCCCAAGACCTAGCTTAACCTAAACTTGGCTTGGTTATTATTGAGCTAAGGATGGGCCAACCAGGCCAAATCAAGCTAAAAGTTTGTTTTATTAAGAAAAAACTTTAAATCTTAAAGTTTATATCTTATATTTGCTCAATTATTTTGGACATACAACTACTTGTTTTGCATATATTTTTTCAAAATTTAAGCAATCGACATGAAAAAAAATATGAGTTCAAAAAAGAAAATAGGAAGAAAACACAAATATAGTAGCTAAAACTTCAAAAAATATGCATTTTTTAATTTTGTTTTCTCTTATTTGAATATAATAATCATATTTAGAAGAGCTTTAGCAGGGGTCTTGACTTCTCTAGTTATTTATAATTATAAAATATGTTTCAAATTTTTTTGCTAAAATTATAAAAAGACTCCTAAAAAATTCTTTTCAATTTAGTCTCTATCTTTATATATATGTATATATACCTTAGGTTGAGCCAGGCTTAACAAGGCCAGAAAGTTGGCTCAAAGCCCATCCTAGACCAACCTTGTTTTAAAAAAAAATTAATTTTCTAACCTCTCCGAACCTGATATTAATTGAGTAAGATTAGGCCAATCGGGTCAAACGAGCCTTGCACACCTTTAACCACCATAAAGATAATGTTGATGTAATGGGTGTGGAAAAGCAAACCCATTTGTATCACTCAAAAATTATTACATTATTGCAACTTAGATAACTTTTTGGAGCAAATTGAGTGTTAGGAGTTACTTAGATAACTTTTTAGAGCACATTGAGTGTGAGGAGTTAAGATAAAAAGCTTGTCCATTATATATAGGTATGTTAACTTTAAATCATAATAACTTTTGATTCAGGTAAAATTATGAGATTCATCATATGCCAATAGAGAAAGTTCTTTTTGGGTCCCTTTTGGCAACTGGTCCAACCGATAGAGACCAATATCAAGTCTAAAATCAATCAATTTAATTAGGAGACTGTAAATAATAATTATGGGTTTCTGCTATGGTTTATTGCTAACTTTTAATTTAGCTCCTTGGGCATTACAAATAACCATTCTTTCTAATAGTCATTCTTGTTGGCTAGGTTTTATTTTCATCTCTACAATCGATTCATAAAACTTTTTGGAACAAGACACGTTAATGGAATATTGATTAGAGTACATGTAACCCACTGAGGCAGGTTGCAAGGTGTGGAGATAAAGAGTAAATGAAACCAATAATAATCTATGAAAATTGATGATTAAATTGATTTATATTACACCTGCTCTTATCTATTAATAAAAGAAATAATGATAATATAAAAGTTATACTTCTTAATAGATTAAGTTCTTTACTATTAAATATTCTTTGAGATTCTCATTTTTATTTTTGAATTAGTAAGGTGAAACTCACTACATCTAATCATAAAAAAATTCAACCTTCTAGAAAATAAAATACACTATCATATTACACTGAAAAATATAGCAATAATGAACAATAGCAAAAGTTAGCCTACAAAAAATTACACCCTTCTCTTGGATTTTTTCTACTACCATTACTATTATTACGATAATAATAATAATAATAATAATAATAATAATAATAATAATAATAATAATAATAATAAATTTGTTGAAATAAGAGAACATAAAACAAGGATGGTGGTTGTCTTGCAAACATTTGTTCTTGAAATTTGAAATTGAACTCTCAAGTTCTGTAGTGATCACTTTCCTTTAAAAGCGTGAGAACTTACCGTGAATGTTTACAGAATTTGAATACCTTGTAGTCATTGTTATAATTTCAGATGACTCTAAGGGATCTAAATTCGTGTTTGTTTATGTTCATTTGAGCCCAAAACATGATGACATTGTATTGTCTATAATCCAATTAATATTTCTTGAATATATAAATGTTGATCATTTCCTTTTTAATTATAGAATGAAAGTTGTCAAACATAAACTTTTCGAGTGAGATATCTCTTTCCTACTAATTGAGTTAACCTTAAATTCTAATCCTTTTAGGGTACAAATTGTTGGGATCAAGTGTGAATAGAAGTAAGAAGAAATCTCACATTAGATAAATTTGGAGTAAAAGAAAAGTATAGAAGTGGAAAGAACCTGTAAACTTGGTTTTGGGTCAAAAGATAGTGTCAAACATTTAAGTTTCTTCCTTTATTGCTATTCAATACCTTCTGGTAGCATATACACAAAATCATGGCAAAGTTAATGGCTAGGGCGTTTCTCTTCACTTCCTTTCGGGTGGCTCTTAAGAGATTGGCTTCTCATAACATTTTTGACTTCTTCCTTGTGAGAAAACTTTAGGATGGTAGCTTGCTGAAGAAACTACACATTACCCTTAATTACATCAACAAAGTTATTGAAGATGCAGAGGAAAGGCATTACAAAGACCATTATGTGAAGCACTGGCTTAATAAGCTAAAAGATGCTATCTTTTAAGCAAAGGACCTGCTAGATGAGTTTGCTACTAAGGTCTCTTAACAAAAGCTACAACTATAACTTCATCCTACCATAGGGAACATATGAAACTACTTAACTTCCATTGTCAACCTATTTCGTAATCAAATTGAATCAAGGATCAAAGAACTAGTTGAATACTTAGAATTCTTAGCAAACAGAAGGGATGAGCTAAGCAAAATCTATAACGAGAGAATTTTGTCTATAGTTAAAGGCTCGTTACTTTTCATACCTAGCTAAGGCAAACAGAAGGCTTAACTTTTTATTAAAAGAGTATGTCTGATATATATATACACACAATGCATGTCAATGAAGATAACTAAACTACAAGCCAAAAATACAATCAGAGTAAAACTAATGTAATTTGTTACAACTAAATAAGTTAATAACTGAATAGAAGCAAGAAAAGATTCTATTTTTCTTTTATTACCCCCTCCCCCCGGGAAGCTGGAAAATGCATATCAACCATTCCCAACTTAGAGAGAAGTGAATGAAATAAGCCATAACTAAGTGGTTTAGTACATAAATCTACCAATTGATCAGCTGAGCGCAGAGGAAGGAGATGAATGAGTCTAGAGTGAAGCTTATCCCTGACTAAGTGACAATCTAACTCAATATGCTTAATGTATTCATGGAAGGTGGGGTTAGGAGCAATATGCATAGCAAACTAATTATCATAAAATAATAAAGCTAGATGGAGATAAGGAACATGCAAATCAGCAAATAAATACTTCAACCATTGAATTTCATAGGTAGTAGCACCTAAAGCTCTATATTCATCTTTAGAAGAAGAGCGAGAAACAATGGATTGCTTCTTAGATTTCCATGAAATCAAGGAGGAGCCAAGGAAGATGTAAAAACCTGTTATAGAGTGGCAAGAATTAAGCCATCTAGTCTAATTAGAGTCACTAAAAGCCTTCAATTTAAGGTCAAAATCTGAAGGGAAAAATAAACTAGCACCAGGAGAGCCTTATATATATATATATATATATATATATATATGAGAACCCGATATGTTGCTTATAAATGAGAAGTGGTAGACATAAACTGACTTAACTGCTGAATAACAAAGGAAATATCTAGACAAGTAGTTATAAGATAGAGCAACCTACCAACTAGATGATGGTAGACAAAAGCATCATCAAGAGAAGCACCATTATCTTTAGAAAGTTTCATAGAACTATCCATAGGAGTAGTGACAGGTTTGGATGCTAAAAAACCAATATCAAATAAAATATCTAGAGCAAATTTACATTGGTATAATGAGAAACTAGTCTTAGATCAAGCTATCTCAAGACCTAAGAAAAATATGAATGGACCAAGGTCTTTAATCTTAAAAGAATCATTAAGAAAAACCTTGACACATTGAATTTCAACATGATCATTGCCTACTAATATCACATCATCAACATAGACAAGAAAAGCAGTAAAGGAATCAACATGACAATGAACAGATAGTGAATAATTAGATTTAGACTATGTATATCCAAAACCTATTAAAGTATAAGAAAGTTTTGAAAACCACTGTCTATTGCCCTGTTTAAGGCCATATAAATATTTCTGCAACTTACAAACCATGTTAGAAGTAGAAGCAATGAATCTAAGAGGCAAGACGATGTAAACTTCTTTATCTAAATCACCATGCAAAAAAAAGCATTCACATCTAATTGTTCCAAAAACTAGTTCTTAATGGAAGCTAGTCTTACAGTGGTCATTTTAGCTATAGGGAAACAAGTATCAAAATAATTTATTCCTTTTGTCTGAGTGCAACCTTCAATGACTAAGCACACCTTATAGCATTCAATGCTACTATCTACTCTATGTTTGATCTTATAAACCCATATATAACTAATGGGAGTCTTACCATGTGGCAATTCAATCAAAGTTTGGGTATTATTTTGTTCTAAAGCCCGAATTTTAGCATTCATAGCATCTTTCTAGACATCATGTTTAATTGCTTAATTATAAGTCTTTGGATCAGTAGTGATAGAAATGGAAAGAGTAAAGTGTTTATGGGAAGTAGACAAATTATCATAGGACAAAACATAAGAAAAAGGATAGAAAGTACTTGAGGAAATGGAAGATGATGGAGCTAAAGTTTGAAGAAAACAATGATAGCCATGCAATTAATTGGGAGGTTTTTAAAGTCAGTTAGATTTTCTAATGGTAGTAGGAGCTAGAAGTTCAGGGGGAGGGGAAGGTTCAGGTGTAGAAGGAGGGTGCTCAAAAGAAGGAGAAAGAGCTGGAGATGGCATAATAGGATCACCAAGGAAAAAAGGAGCTTGAAGAGAAGGTAGTGGGTCAAAAGGGCTTGAATTGTCATTATTAAGTAAAGCAAAGGGGAAAATAGATTCATAGAGCAATACATGCCTAGATACAAAAGGTTCTTTTTAGTTTATATTTAATAAAATATACCTTTTAGTAATAGGAGGAAATCCAAGGAAAACACATTTTTTAACTTGTGTATCAAATTTAGAACGATGAGCAAAAAGTGTAAATGCATAACATAAAGACCCAAAAACTCATAATGAGTTATGATGAGGGGAAGTATTATATAGCATTTCAAAAGGACATTTATTTCTCAGAATAGGAGATGGCAACCTACTAATCAAGTGTATTGCATGTGCAATAGCACAAGACTAATATAATTTAGGTAAATTAGATTGAAAAAGTAATGCCCTTGCTACATTAATTATATATTGATATTTCTTTTTAACAACAATATTTTGTTTGGGGATTTCAACACAAGAAGTTTGGTGTATAATACCTATAGAAGAATAAAAGAGAGTTATATTAAATTTAGTCTTATTGTCTGAACTTATAATTTTGACAGCAAAAGAAATTGTTTTTCCAACAAGGTAACCAAATCTTAAAGATGAGTTCGGGCTTCAGATTTAAGTTTGAGCTAAAAAAACCCATGTATGCCTAGTATAGTCATTAACTATTGTTAAAAAATATCTATGTCCATGTATTGAGGCTATGTGAAAAGGTTCCCATATATCAACATGCAGCAGTTCAAGAGGATGTGAAGTTTGTGTATTGCTAAGCTAGAAAGGCAATTTTCTTTGCTTTGTAAAATGACATATATCACAAGCTTTATTGGATTACATATAAGAAAGAAAGGGAAAATGTTTCTTAAGGGTATGCAATGCAGAATCATCTAAGTAGCCTAATCTAAAATGCCATAAATCAAAACTATTATTGGAAGAAACAATATTAGAGACAATGGAAGGTATTGTAGTTGTAGTTGAAGGTGGTGAAGCATGACCTTGAAAAATGTATAGTCCTTAACAAGCTTCAACTATACCAATCATCTTCCAAGGGCTCAAGTTCTGTATGAAAAAAAAGTAGAGAAAAAAAAGACACCAAGGATTGAATAAGGTCAGTTTAGTCACAGAAATAAGGTTGAATGTAAAATCAAGAATGTACAAAACATCAGTCAAATAGAAGGATGAAGAAAAATGGATAACACAAGAATAATAAGCAATCATAGTGGAACCATTTAGAAATTTAACAAAAATTGGTGATATGCATTTGTAAGAGGAAAAATTACATAAAGAAGAATTGATGTGGTTAGTAGCACCAATATTAATGATCCATGGAAAGGAAATAGTAGAGGGTGAAAAGACAACTTCGTTACCTGGAGTGAAAGTGGATGTAAGAGAAGTACTACCATAAGGAACAGAGGACACATGGTTAATTGAATGTGTAGAAGATTGAGCTAAAGAAAGTAATTCATTGTTGTAATAACCCAAATTAAAATGATAATAGTAAAATAAATGATTAAATTAAATAAAATTGTTTTTAAGATAAATATAATATTTAGATAATTTTAAAGTGTCACGACCCAAACTTTGAGTCATGACCGGCACCTAAACTAAGCCAAGCATAATTGGCCCAGCCTAGTAAGCCTAACAACTCATTCAATGCTCATACTTTTATATAAGCATACCTACAGTGATTAGAGGTTGCCGAAAATCAGGCAGCAACTCCCCTAAAAAATTGGACATCCCAACTCTATAAATTCAACACAGCCCAATACATTTCATTTCAAAAATTCACCAGTATCTTATATCTTTAAATTCTTGCCATAATACTGTATAATACATAAGTTTTTCAAAATATAATCAAATGCCATTACAATAGTCATTATATGATCTACAAAGAAGTATAACATCCTTATGACTCAAAATAATATAGCACTTAGTAGCCAATGTGTTTTGGAGTCCCTACACAACTCAACTGACCAAAATATCCTACCATCTGTGTCTGGGTGGCACGCAGATCTTAGAGCACCTTAATCTACTTTATGCTGATCTGAAATATGACAAAGGAAATGGGTAAGCTTACCACTGGTTTAGTGAATGCATAGATAACAAAACAAGCAGAAGGGGAAACAAATCGATTTAAAGTTTTTTTTCTCATAATAAAGTACTTAGACAAAATAAAAAAAATTATATTACCTTTAATTGTTGTTTATGTATATATAGACAATAATTAAATTATATTATAAGCTATCAGCAAAAGCATAATTTAAAATTAAAGGAAATAAGACAAAATGGGTATCACATGAAAGAATTATAATCAACCCTGAGTGCCACCACACAAGATTTAATACTACCATTAATGCCACTGCATAGTATTATAATATCACCACCATCACCGAGTGCTGCCACATGGTGTGTATATCACAATATATCTAGTATAGTTATCACTGAGTGCTGCCACCCAATGATTATTTATTATTCTAACTAGGTGCACCTAGACCATTATCCTCGCTAATGGCTATAGGGTTTTAATTAGATTTCCATCCATGATTTTGAAATGAAAATCTTTCAGATAAATTAAATACTGACTAGTAAGTAAATAAACAAATAAAATTTTGATCAAGTAAAAGAAGTAATTTTTAATAAAATAAAAACAATGAATCATAAATTTATATAGTAAAATTATAAATAAAAGCCAAGTTTATGTGATAAAATTATAAATAAAAGTCAATCATTATCTCTCAAACCTAATAACCATTTATATACATATATATATATATATATATACACTTTCACAGATATATTTTGATCCACATAAAGTTTAAAACATAAGATTTATTTCCCCGGACAACACAGATATGACAAATTACAAAGTGTGCAGTTTTGGCTAATAATAAATAAACATAAAGTAAAAGAAGCTATTATTTTGCTATCTATACACTCACCTATGGAAGCCAATAGTAGATGCCCTAATTTTCTAAAATTTGAAGGGATTTCCCATTGAAAGAATAGCTTCAATATCACCTATAATTATATTGAATATAAGTACATCACCTTAAATTACTCCATTAACTTCTAATATGTTTAATATAATTAATTTCACCCTCTAACACCTAAACCTATAATTATAGTTTAAATTTTATAATGTCACTATAATCCCTAGATTTTAGATTTCACAAATTAATTGCCATAATCCAATTTAAGCTTTTAAAATTTAATTTGAGTTTAAAATATATCTTAAGGAGCTTAAATGAATATATAGGAAGTATCAATTTATACCTTAATGGTTTAAATCAAAAAGCCCCAATTTGAGAAGCTTCCTACGGCCAAAATGAAGAAGCAATCAACAATTAAGGTTTTGGATTCCTATTAGCATAAAAGTAGAGCAAGAATGGAAGTTAAAATTAAGGAAAAGTATCCCTAAGCATAAGAAAAAAAGGAAGATCAAAAAAATGAAGCAACCAGCAAAAAGAAAGAAGGAAAAGGAGATGGAGCTCACTACCTAAAAATTCCTCCTCACATGGCAGCCATGGTCTTCCAGCATTGGTCACCGGAGGAGGAAGGTGAGAGGGGCACAACTGGTGAGTGACGGGAAAATGAAAGAAAGAAAAAAAAAAAGGGAGAAGGAGGAAACGAAGAAGCTATGTAGAATAGGTGCAAAGCTTTCGAAGAAAGAGAAGAATAGGGGGGCTGGAGATATCCTGCAGTAGTAAGAGAATGAAAAAGAAGGAAAAGAAAGCATATTATAAGGGAAAAAGCAAAAATTATGAAAGATGCCAGAGTTTTCTAATGGAATTTGTATAAGACACATAGAAAAGTTATTTTTTACATGATTAAAAAAAATAAAGACCCCACAATTATTTAGAATTCCCATGTTGACTTATTTTTAAAATTTTGGAACATAAAAATATCCCAATGGGTATAAGATAGATTTCAAAATAACTTCTTAAGATAATTTTAAAGTTTTATAATTATCCTAAGATTACCTAAATATTATATTTATTCTAAAAATAAATTTTTATCTAATTTAATTAATTAATTATTATTATTTTAATTTGGGTTATTACATTCTTCCAACCTTAGAAAATTCGGTCCCCGAATTTTAACAAGCCTCTTACCTAAAGGGTCTCGAAAAGATGGGGATACTTCTCACGCATAGCTTCCTCAGCTTCCTAAGTTCCCTCCTCTTTGGAATGCTTCTGCCATACCACTTTTACTGATGCTATATCCTTATTCCTCAACCTCTTGATCTGTCTATCAATTATAGCCATAGGTTGTTCTTCATAAGAGAGCTGCTCATCCAGTTGTATGTTCAGTGGTTGAAGCACATGAAAAGGGTCAGCTAAGTATTTTTGAAGACAGGATGAATACTTTCAAGATTTGGTGGAAGAGCTAAATAGTAGGCTACAGCTCCCACTCTCTCAAGTATCTCAAAAGGCCCAATGTACCTAGGAGTCAACTTCCCTTTCTTTCCAAATCGTAAAACACCTTTCATAGGTGATACTCATAAAAACACAAGGTCACTAACACTAAACTCCAACTCACGCCTCCTATGAACTACATAGGACTTCTGCCTAGTTTGGGCAGTCAACAACCTTTCACGAATTAATCGCACTTTGGCCACTAACTCTTGAATGAGATCTGGGCCTAAAAGTTTAGACTTACCCACTTTAAACCAACCAATTGGTGATCTACAACTCCTTCCATACAATGCCTTAAAAGGTGCCATCTGAATGCTAGATTGATAGCTATTATTATATGCGAATTCCATCAAAGGCAAGTATTTATCTCGGCTATTACCAAGATCCAAAACACACGTGCGAGGCATATCTTCTAATATTTGTATCATGCACTCGGATTGTTCATCGATCTGAGGATGAAAGGCAGTACTAAGATCTAGACGAGTTCCCAATGCTTCTTAGAATGACTTCTAAAATTTAGTTGTAAATTATGGTCCACGATCTGAGATAATAGACGTAGGTACTCCATGAAGAGAAACAATTTCATCTAAGTAAAGTTTAGCATATTGAGCCATGGCATAGGTGGTCTTCACAGGTAAGAAGTGTACAGATTTAGTTAATCGGTCTACAATCACCCACACTGAATCATAATCTTTAAGGTTCTATGGCAAACTAGTCACAAAATCCATAGTGATTCTCTCCCACTTCCATTTGGGTATTTCAATTTGCTGCAACATACCTGCAAGCTTCTGGTGTTCAGCCTTTACTTGCTGACACACTAAACACTTGGATTCAAACTCTGCATGTCTTTTTTCATTCCTTTCCACCAATATAATTCCTTTAAATCTTGATACATTTTATTAGAATCTAGGTGAAGGGTGTAAGTTGAGTGATGAGCTTTTTCTAAAACTTTTTTTTTGCAAGTCTTCCATATTTGGCATACACAATCTATGACCACATCTCAAGACTCCTTCATAATCTATTGTGAACTCTTGTAATTTCCCTTCACGGACTTCTTCCATCATCTTCCTTAATTGAGCATCCAGTTCCTGTGTGGCCTTGATTCTATCTACCATACTAAAATGAAGTTGTACATGAGCTAACAATACTCCTGACACTGGGATCTCAAATCTTATTCCACCCTCATTAAGTTTCTAAAATTTTTTCACCATCGATTTCTTGACTTCAGCAATGTGAGCCAAGCTACCCATATATTTTCTACTCAGGGCATCAGTCACTACATTGGCCTTGCCAGGGTGATATAAGATGTTACAATCATAGTCTTTCAAGAGTTCTAACTACCTTCTTTGTCTTAAGTTTAAATCTCGTTGTTGAAAGATATACTTAAGACTCTTGTGATTGGTGTAAATTTTGCAAGTCTCACCATATAGGTAATGCCTCCAAATCTTTAATGCAAATATGACTGCAGCCATCTCTAAATTATAAGTGGGATAATTCTATTCATGCTTCTTAAGTTGTCTAGATACATAGGCTATCACCTTCCCATACTGCATTAGTACACAACCCAGGCCTACTCTTAATGCGTCACAATATACTGTATAACTACCAGTTCCAGATGAAAGAGTTAGCATAAGTGCAGAGGTTAAATAATCTTTTAATTATTGAAAACTCTCTTCGTATGAATCTAACCACTAAAACTTCACTCCCTTCCTTGTCAATCTCATTAGAAGAGCTACAAGCTTAGAGAAATCTTTAACAAATCTGTGATAGTATCCTGTTAATCCAAGAAAACTATGAATCTTAGTTACTATAGTAGGTTTAGGCCAATTTTTTACCACTTCCACTTTCTTAGAATCCACACTTATCCCATTCTTAGACACCGTGTGTCCTAGGAAAGCTACACTATCTAGCCAAAACTCACACTTAAAGAATTTAGCATAAAGCTGGTGTTCTTTCAAAGTTTGCAAGTTCTTTCTCAAATGTTGCTTATGCTCTTTCTTAATTTTTGAGTAAATAAGAATGTTATCAATAAAAACAACCACTAAATAATCTAAGAACGGTTTAAAAACTTGATTCATCAAGTCCATGAAAGCTGCCGAAGCATTTATAAGCCCAAACGACATGACTAAGCACTCGTAATGCCCATAATGAGTCCTGAAAGCTGTCTTCAAAATGTCCTCTCCTCTGATCTTCAACTAATAATACCCTGACCTCAAGTCTATCTTAGAGAAGCATTGAGTTCTCTGAAGTTGGTCAAACAAGTCATCTATTTGTGGCAATAGATACTTATTCTTCACTATCACCTTATTCAATTGCCTGTAATCAATATACAATCTTAAAGAGCCATCTTTTTTCTTTACAAATAATACTAGAGCACCCCAAGGAGAAGAACTAGGGAGTATAAAACCTTTATTAAAAAGATCTTGTAATTGTTCTTTCAATCTCTAAGCTCTGCAGGAGCCATTCTGTATGGAGGTATAGACACAGGTTGAGTGTTAGGAATTAAGTCTATGCAAAATTCAATCTCTTTATCTGGAGGTAAATCGGGCAACTCTTTAGGGAAGATATTAGGGTATTCATAGACCACTGGTACCTTCTCCAAACTTGCTGTTGTCGCACTAATGTCTTTAACCATCGCCAAATACCCCTTACACCCTTTTCCTAATATTCTCCCATTGGCAACTCAAACTTCACCACCTTATTATGACAATCAAGTGTAGCGTGATAAGAAGATAACCAGTCTATACTTAGAATTACATTGAAATCCATCATATCAAGGACTAGTATATCAACAAATAACTAATTGCCTCTTATTAGGACTTCACAAGATTTATGCACATGGTCAACTATGATTGCCTCTCCCATAGGTGTAGCTACCACTAAATGCTCATTTAGTAGTGATGCATCTTTACCAAATTGCAAAGCAAAGAATAGGGATACAAAGGAATGTGTAGCACAAGAATTAAATAGAACATGTGCATCAAAAGAGCAAACTGGAAGAATACTTGTCACCACTGCATTGGACGTCTGAGCATTTTGACGTGTCATTGCATAAACACAAGCTTGACCTCCCCTGGCTTGCCTCTAGCCTTTGCCTCTGCCTCCTGATCCTCTGCCACAAGATTGTACCCCACCAAGACCTTAGCCTCTAAGCCTACCAACCTGTCTTAATGGAACTGTTAGAATTAGAGATGATGGTAGCATCGTAGGATTATATGCATGACTAGAGGATGGTTACCCTAATAATATAGGACAATCCTTCTTGATATGGCCTAGCTGACCATATTGATAGCATACTCTCCCTGGTCCAAAGCAAATGCCAGTATGACTCTTCCCATAAGTAAAACAAGGGGGTAGAGGCCTAAAAGATCTCCCTCTACCACGAATAGACTGCGAAGAGCGCATCTGATTAGTCCCACCACTCTGAACTATACTTGAGGAATCTCTACTATGACTTCCCTAACTCTAAAAACTTTGCTATTGACCCTGATGACTCGCCACAATCTCCCTTCCAATTCCACTACCACCTCTAACTTGATAGCCACCCCGATTGCTTTCATTTCGATGCCGTTTATGTGACACCTTAATCTACTACCGCTATCTAGCCTCTCACTGGGCTCGGTTCCATATGATTTCCAAAGAATCAACACCAATCTGTGGCATTTTCATGCTATGCACCGGGGGTTTCATACACTCATCTTCTACCCTGTGGGTCCTGTGAACCCATCATTCCCATTCTCAACTCAAATTCCACTTATACAACTCATACATAGCATAAAAAAAACCATAAGCCACGGGTATGGAGCCAAAAACCAGAAAAATACATTTTTCTCACTTGTGCCCAAAAGTCATATTTTGGCTCTAATTTTGGAAAATCATAACTAATTATAGAAAAATTGGAATCTAGCAAACCATAGCTTTCTGGAAAGCTCTAAGTGTTAAATTTACAATAAAAATAATTCCCAATCGTAATCTCTGGGTTTGAACTATTTTTGACATCAAAAATGGGAAGGAGGTCCAGCTGTCACTGTTTCTAGTGCAGTTTACTGTCATGACTTTCGAAAATTCATAAATAAATCCAAAAAAATCCAATCTGGGAAAACTATACCAATTTGGAAAGCTACAGATGTCTACTAGAGGAGAAAAATAATTCTAGATCAGTTTAGTAGCCTTTACATCCCGAAAACTGATGGAACAGTAACAGAGGTCAGGTGGCTCCCTGATGCTGATATAGAACTTCAGACGGTTCTTTCTCTCTCTACAGACCTCCGATTTAGGTGATTCTAGTTGGTATAATTCACTGTAGTTATCTAGTTTATGTGTATAAAATTTCATGACATTTGGCCACCGTTTGGTCCATGTGTGACATGGATTTCGTTTCTGACCTATAGGAATAGTACATGACCAAACTACTAAATTTTTTCAATTTCAACAATTCACCAAATATTCTCTCGACCTCCAAATATTACCCACTTTATCTTCTCAAGAAGCTTTCTACAAACTCTAGAGGCATGCCAAATTTCATGGCAAGAGGAGCTCATCCGGTCATACTTTGACGGAGCTCTCAAAAATACTGGTTTTGGCACCCAAGAGGTCCAAAATGGGTCCAAATGGCCTCTCACATTTTCTAGTCACTCATGGACAAGTTTAAAAGCATAACAATAGTTTATATAATATGTCCAAGTGGTCCAAATCAACATATATTCTAAATTTACTATGCTACGGCCAAGTATACACTATCACATTCATTCATCAAAAGGGGCAAAACCCTCATTTTCATTGATTTGGCTCTTTACATAGTTTATACATCATCATTTCATATATATACACTTGCTACAATAGTTACATCTCAAAAATAGAAGGTGCATACTCATTTTGGTACCTCTTTACATCAAAATACATCAAAATAGCCAAAACAAAGCTAACAACTAGCTCAGCATGCTCCTAGGCTCCTTGGTGTGCACTTGCTTCTCCTTGTGCTCCACCTAACATGTTAAGTTGGGAGAGGAAGGGGTGAGATTCAGGGAATCTCAGTAGCTCATGCACTCATTCAAGTAAACAATGAAGGCAAATAACAAGTCAAAGCATGTGAATAATCATTTAGCCATTCTTAAACATCCAACACCCATTGTACATGCTATGAAAATCACAACAATGTCAAAAATGGGCTCCAGGGACTTTTGGTCTAGCCTCACCCGAGTTTAGGGACTTTTGGTTGGCCTCACCCGAGTTTAGGAACTTTTGACTTGGCCTCACTCGGTTGAGACTTTTGGCTTTGTCTCACCCAATCTCAAGAGACTTTCGGCTTCACCTCACCCATCTCAAGGGACTTTCGGCACTACCTCACCCGAGCAATGCTCACAATCCATCACACAAGCATATTGTCAACAACGCATCATGGTAATAACATATGGTATATTTCACACAACAAGCATATACATAAACATACAATAACTATTACATCCAAGAATGCAACAAGAAAGAGTGGGAAGAGAGCTACCTTATCAGTCAAGGTCAACACTAGCTTTTCCTTTCAATTCCTTTTCTCCCTTCTTAAGTTCACAATCACACCTTGATGGAGGTGTTTCTCTTGAGCCTAGACACACAAAAGCATGCAATTACTCTCTTAGAATGTAATCTTTCAGATCAAACTCTCCTAACATACCAGAACTTAGAGTTCTCTCTCTCTCTAGAATGCCATCAACTCTTTCTCTCTCTCAAGCTCCCATGGTAGTGGAAACAACATTTTCAAAGAAAACACAAATATTCAAAGGTGTTTTCCACTTTCCTTCTTCTGACCTATGCCTAAAATCCAACCATTTTCACAAACAAAATCGTAGGAAGAGAAGGCAAAGAGAGGAGATCCAGATTCTAAGGAGAAATGGGAGAAACTTACTTACCTTTTCTCTTGTTCTTCCTCTTTCTCTTGGTCTCTCTCACTCTCCACGCCTCTTTTCTCTCCTTGGGTCGAAATCTAGGGCAAAAATAAGAGAAGGAATGAGTTTGAGTGTTTAATAAAGTCTAATTCTCGCCTTTTACTCTCTTCCGGACTGACCCTCGCTACGACGAAAATTAACCTTCGCTGTAGCGAGCTCGTGTTATCTAGCTTCGCTATGGCGAGGTGTAACCTTCGCTACGGAGAGCTCGTATCAGTTCCCTTCGCTATGGCGAGATTTGACCTTCGCTATGGCGAACTCGCGTTAGTTCCAGACCTCACTTTCGCTATGGCGTACGCTACAACAAGCTGCCCCCTGGTTTCTGTATGGATTGCTACCCGCACTCGCTATAGCTAGAATCTCTTTCGCTATTGCGAGAAGGCACTCTCGCTACAGCGAGACCATTTCTCGCTATTGCGAGAAGACTTAGCAAAATTTTCAAATTTTGAATTTTTCCAGCTTTCACTTTCTTTTTTTCTTTTCTCTTTTTCCCGGTTGTTACAGTTTACGTGACTCTCATACATTCTTGCTTTCTTTACTACGAGCTTTAAAAAGTTTGGTACTTTCAACTACATCTTCATAGGAGTCATATCGAACTCTAACGACTGATCAGAACAAATAATCTAAAAGGCCTTGTACAAACCGCTTCGCTCGCATCTACTCTGTAGCTACCAAATGAGGAGTTTATCTAGATAACTTAGTATATAATATCTCATATTCTACTACTGTCATACCCTCTAATTGCTTCAATACTTCAAATTCTCTAGCTTTAGCATCTTTAACTGTCTATGGAAGAAATCATCTCATAAATAACTAAGTAAACTCTTCCCAAACCAAAGGGGGTGACCTTTATGGTCTTCCTTCCTTCATTGTATCAAACCATATCTGAGCCAAGCCTAGTAAATGATATTCTGCCAACTCTACTGATCTAGCAGATGTACATCCCAATGCTCTACAAAGTCAGCTTATCTGATCAAAAAAGTATTGAGGGTCCTCATCTGCCTCTGTGCCTGTAAAAGAAGGGGGCTTAAGTTTCATAAATTCTGACAATTGAACCATAACTATTTTGCCCTGTTGAGCTAGTCGTTCCTTCTCTAGTCTAACTTCTAGCTCAGGCTCAGGATCTACATGTTGTTCTCTCTTTTGTTGTTGTTGTTGTGGTTGTTGTTGCTGTTGTTGCTGTTGCTGGATTACACCCATCATCCCTTATAGTTTGTTGCATGTCACGCATGCTAGCAACAACATCTGTTAATATCAAATTTGCCTGCCTAGCCTCGGGCACCTCATCTCTTGCTGCCCTAGCAGCCTCATCTGCTTGATCATGACCATGTCCGTGGCTAACACCACGTTCGCAACCTCTACTACTATCACATCCTTAGCTTCTAGGAGCCGAAGCAGGGTCATGAGACAAGCTGGAAGCCTCATCAGGAACAAACCTTCTAGGTGCCGTCCTCTTTCTCGGTGACATTCTTTCTTAGAAATAAAATAAAGTACACACAAATAATGATTTTAATTAAGTTTCAAGCAATAAACACACTTAATGTATAGACCACTAAACAAGACTCCAAGACTTACATTTGGCAATAATAGACTCCTACATGTAAGCTACGCTGGCCAATTACACAATTACATGCAAGATTCTACTACTCCCTAATCATATGGCTACAAGGACCTAGACACAAACTGGGCTCTGATACCAACTTTGTCATGACCCAGAATTCGAGTCATGATCGGCATCTAGATCAAGCCAAGCATGATTGGCCCAGCCTTGTAAGCCTGGCAACTCATTTAATACTCATACTTTTATATAAGCATACCAACAGTGATTAAAGGTTGCCAAAAATCTAGCAACAACTCCCCTATAAAATTGGACATCCCAACCCTACAAATTTAACACAACCCAATACATTTTATTTCAAAAATTCACCAGTATCTTATATCTTTGAATTCTTGCCACAATACGGTATAATATATAAGTTTTTTTTTTAAATATAATAAAATGCTATTACAATGGTCATTATATGATCTACAAAGAAGTATAACATCTTTATGACTCAAAATAATATAACACTTAGTAGCCAATGTGTCTTGGAGTCCCTACACAACTCAATCGACCAAAATATCTTACCATCTATGTCTGGGTGGTACACAGATCCCAGAGCACCTTAATCTACTTTATGCTAATCTGAAATATGACAAAGGAAAGGGGTGAGTCTACCACTGGCTTAGTGAATGCATAGATAACAAAACAAGCAGAAGGGGAAACAAATCGATTTAAAGTTATTTTTTCTCACAATAAAGTACTTAGACAAAATAAAAGAAATTATATTGCCTTTAATTGTTGTCTATGTATATATAGACAATAATTAAATTATATTGTAAGCTATCAGTAAAAGCGTAATTTAAAATTAAAGAAAATAAGACAAAATGGGTATCACATGAAAGAATTATAATCAACCTTGAATGTCGTCACACTAAATTCAATACGATACAGTATCACAATATCACCACCATCACCGAGTACTGCCACACAGTGTGTATATCACAATATATCCAGTATAGTTATCACTGAGTGCTGTCACATAGTGATTATTCATTATTCTAATTAGGTGCACCTAGACTGTTACTCCTGCTAACGGCTACGGGATTTTAATCAGATTTCCATCCATGATTTTGAAATGAAAATCTTTCAAATAAATTAAATACTGACCAGTAAGTAAATAAACAAATAAAATTTTGATTAAGTAAAAGAAGTAATTTTTAATAAAATAAAAACAATGAATCACAAATTTGTATAGTAAAATTATAAATAAAAGCCAAGTTTATGTGATAAAATTATAAATAAAAGTCAGTCATTATCTCTCAGACCTAATAACCATTTATATACATATATATATATACACTTTCACAAATATATTTTGATCCACATAAAGTTTAAAACATAAGATTTGTTTCCCCGATAACATAGATATGGCAAATCACAAAGTGTGAAGTTTTGGCTAATAATAAATAAACATAAAGTGAAAGATACTACTATTTTGCTATCTATGCACTCACCTATGAAGGCCAATAGTAGAGGCCCCAATTTCCTAAAATTTGAAAGGATTTCCCATTGAAAGAATAGCTTCAATATCACCTATAATTATATTGAATATAAGGACATCACCTTAAATTATTCCATTAGTTTCTAATATGTTCAATATAATTAATTTCACCCTCTAACACCTAAACTTATAATTATAGTTTAAATTTTATAATGTCACTATAATTCCTAGATTTTGGATTTCACAAATTAATTGCCACAATCCAATTTAAGCTTCTAAAATTTAATTTGAGTTTAAAATATATCTTAAGGAGCTTAAATGAACATATAGGAAGTATCAATTCATACCTTAATGGTTTAAATCAAAAAGCCCCAATTTGAGAATCTTCCTACAGCCAAAATGAAGAAGCAATCAACAACTAAGGTTTTGGATTCCTATTGGCATAAAAATGGAGCAAGAATGGAAGTTAAAATTAAGGAAAAAGTATCCTTAAGCATAAGAAAAAAAGGAAGATCGAAAAAATGAAGCAACTAGCAAAAATAAAGAAGGAAAAGGAATGGAGCTCACTACCTAAAAATTCCTCCTCACGTGGCAGCCACAGTCTTCCAGCATTGGTCACCGGAGGAGGAAGGTGAGAGGGGCACAGCTGGTGAGCGATGGGAAAATGAAAGAAAGAGAAAAAAAAAAAAAAAGAAGGAGGAAACAAAGAAGCTACGCAAAAGAGGTGTAAAGCTTTTGAAGAAAGAGAAGAAAATAGGGGCAAGAAACATGATGCAATAGTGAGAGAGTGAGAAAAAAGGAAGAGAAAACATATTATAAGGGTAAAAGCAAAAATTATGAAAGATGCCAGAGTTTTTTAATGGGATTTGTATAAGACACATAGAAAAGTTATTTTTTTACATGACTAAAAAAAAATAAAGACCCCACAATTATTTAGAATTCCTATGTTGACTTATTTTAAAAATTTTGGAACATAAAAATATTCCAATGGGTATAAGATAGATTTCAAAATAACTCCTTGAGATAATTTTAAAACTTTATAATTATCCTAAAATTTCTTAAATATTATATTTATCTTAAAAATAAATTTTTGTCTAATTTAATTATTTATTTAGTTATTATTATTTTAATTTGGGTTATTACATAAAGATAATTTTAGAGTTTTAATATTATCTTAAGGAGCTATTTTAACATTTATCTTATACCCATTAGGATATTTTTATGTCTCAAAATTTTAAAATAAGTTAACATAGAAACTCTAAATAATCATAGGGTCCTTATTTTCACATTTAGGCACGTAAGAATAATCCTCCATGGGTTTTAAACAAATTACACTAGAAAAAACTTGGGTGCCTTTTATAATTTCCTGTTTTTCCTTTTTTTAATATATTTTCCTTCCTTATTTCTCCTAATCTGAAGTAGAACCCTTTCCCCCTATTATTCTTTTCTCTCTTTCTTCAAAAGGCTTTCCTTTTCCTCCTATAGCTTCCAAAACGTAGCCTCTCATTCCTTTTCTTCTTCCATTTTTCTTTGTTTTGTTGCTAGTCAGTTGCTGCCCACCACAAAACACTACTATCAATGTTCTGCAGGTGGCTAGAAGCAAATTGATGGTGTCCTTGGTTGGCTAATGCATGGGAAGGAAACCATGGATGGTTAGCTTCCATTTTCACCCCATTTTTGTCTCTCATTTTTCTTGTGTTTGGGTTATTTTTTTTCTTGATTTTAACTTCCATTCTTGCTCCATTTTTATGCCAATAATGATCTAAAACCTTAGTTGCTGATTGTTTCTTCATTTTGGCCATGGGAAAAGCTTCAAATTTTGGGTCTTTTGACTTAAATTATTAAGGTATGAATTAACATTTCCAACATGCTCATTTAAGCTCCTTAAGATATATTTTAAGCTCAAACTAAATTTTAAAAGCTTACATTGGATTGTGGTAAATAATTTGTAAAATCCAAAAACTAAGGTTAACAGTGGCATTAGAAAATTTAAACTATAATTATGGGTTTAAGTGTTAGAAAGTGAAATTAATTATATTGAACATGTTAGAAGCTAATGAATAAATAAAGTGATATTCTTATGTTCATTATAATTATAGGTATATTGAGACTACTCTTTCAATTGAAAATTTTCTCAAATTTTAAGAATTTGAGACCTCTACGATCGGCCCCCACAGATGAGTGTATAAATAGCAAAGTAGTAATCTCTTTTACTCTATGTTTATATATTATTATCTCAAGCTTCACATTTTGTGATTTGCCTTATCTACATTATCGAGGAAACAAATCTTGCATTTTAAACTCTATATGGGTCATAATATGCATGTAAAAGTGTGTGTGTGTGTGTGTGTGTTTGTATATGGTTATTATGTTAGCGAGATAATGAAGGACTTTTATTTATAATTTTATTATATAAATTTGTTAATGCATTATTTTTATTTATCTAAATTACTTCTTTTGCTTGATCTAATTTTTACTTATTTATTTATTTACTTGTTGATATTTAATTTATTTAAATGACTTTATTTCAAAATTATAGATGGGAATCTGGTTAGAACCTTGCAACTCTTAGTAAGGGTAACGACCTAGGTGTATCTAGTTAGAATAATAAACAATCACTGTATGGCAACACTCAGTGATAACTATACTGAATATATCATGAGATGCATACTGTGTGGCAGTACTAAAAGTTGATTATAATTCTTTCTTGTGATACCCATTCCATCTTATTTTTTTTAATTTTAAATTATGCTTTTGCTGATAGCCTATAATATAATTTAATTATTGTCAATATATATATTAGTTAACTATTGTCAATCTATATATTAGTTAATTATTTGTCCAAGTAATTTATTGTGAAAAATTTTAAACCGATTTGTTTTTCCTTTCACTTATTTTGTTGTCTATGCATTTACTAAGCCAATGATAAGCTTACCTTTTTTCCTTGTATATTTTCATATCAACATAAAGTAGATTGAGGTGCTCTAAAATTTACGTGCCTCTCAGACATAAATGGTATAATATTTTGGTCAGTTGGTTTATGTAGGGACTTCAAGACACATTGGCTACTAAATGCTACATTATTTTAAGTTATGTAGATGTTATACTTCTTTTGTAGACCATCTAATGACCACTGTAATGGTATTTGATTACATTTTGAGAAAAAAAAAATTATGTAAATGCTGTATTGTGGTAAGAATTCAAAAGGCACAAGATCTTGGTGAATTTTTTAAATGAAATATATTAGATTGTACTAGATTTGTAAGATTGAGATGTTCAATTTTTAAAAAAGATGTTGTCAAATTTTCAACAACCTCTTATTTGCTTATAAATATATATATATATATATATATATACACATATAAATATAAAAGCATAAGTGTTGAAGTTGTTGGGCTTACTCGGATGAGCCAACCTTACTTAGCTTGGTCTACGTGCCAATCATGATCTTAGAGTTTGGATAGTGACAATTGTATTGTGGAAGCTGGGAAATTAAAGAATCTGAATTCTCATGAGGTTGTGATGCCACATTACTTGCTACATAAATGGGATTCCTCTTAAAGCCAGGTGGATATCTGTGTTTCTTATAGCAAGTCTCAATAGTGTGCCTTTGTTTACCACAGTACCACAGTACGTGCAAAGCTTAGTGTAATTCCTCCCTTGCATACCATTGCCTCTCAATTGAATTGGCGCAAAACCTTTCAAAATAGCCTTACTGATATTGATTCATGGTTATTGCACAGAGTTCATCTCACGCTCTTGCGGGATCACCAACGAGAACACATAATTGATGGAAGGTAAAGGCTCCACGAGCATGATTTGAGATTTGACCGCAGTAAATTGATCATCTAAACCTTTCAGAAATTATATCATGTAATCTTGCTGCTAATATTTGCAAGCAAGACCGATCGCACCACATGAGCACACTAGTCGACAAGAGCATGTTGGAAAAGGCTAAAAATTATTCAGCTCATCTCAGATAATTTTGATTCTCGTGAAATACTCAGAGATAGAGAGATCGCCTTGCTTGAAATTATACAGTTCCTCCTGTAATTCTGAAATTTAGAAAATGTCACCTTAGCTAAATCAGTCTCAGAGATCAATCCAAGCATCAGATGCCTTGTCTATCCAGATGATGCTTCGAGCTATGGTTAGAGATAAAGACTTTGAGATTCATGCTAGCACTAAGGTATTACAATGCTGCCAAGCTAGATACAGAGGGTCCTGGAGACTAGGCTTAATGATGCTCCCATTTAAAAACTGAGATTTGTTCTTAGAGAGTAACGATATCTTCATGGCTTGAGCCCAGGAATGGTAATTAGTGCCATCAAGCAGTGGACAGATGAGAATCAGGGATTCTCATTAGGATGGATATAGTAACAATTGGAAGGATCCCATGCAACGACCATCAGAGTTAAGGACATTGCCGAGATCTCACTGGCCAATTGGCTACTGGTATCCGTGACAGAAGTTTCGAGAAGCTAGGGAAATGTTGAGAGAAAAGGGAAAGGAGCTTCCTGCTCTAATACCATAATATGCAATGGCAAACAGAAGGCTCGACTTTTTATTGAAAGAGTATGTTTGATATATATATATATATACACACACACAATGCATGTGAATGAAGCTAACTAAACTAAAAGCCAAAAAATATAGTCAGAGAAAAACGAACTTAATTTGTTACAACCGAATAAGTTAATAATTGAACAAAAAAAGAAAAAAAAATTCTATTTTTCTTCTATTAACTAGCATAAGCCCCTACAGATCCAGAGGTTCAAAATTTGGCCTCACATACAAAAATTAAAAAAAAAGAAGATAGAAGAAAAAGAAAAATAAACAACAGAGATTGAATAGTATAAATAGTATGCGAGTAGTAAAAATAAAGTAAAAATGGCGTGGGTCCTGTGACAGAAAAAATGAAAAAGGTCTCAATAAACAGTGCACCAATATGACCTATGAATAGTTGAACAGGTAAGAACTATGGCTTTTTATATGTAGAAGATTTGGTTCCTCCTATTCTATTAATTTTCATAAAAAAGTTGATATGATGTGGGATATGTTGTCCAAACGTGGTTGTCTTAAGTATACATAGGTAGAACTAGGGGTGTTCAAGGTTCGGTTTGATTTTTGGTTTTGGCGGTTTAATATTTTGTTGAACTTTGTTAGTTATAAATTTTAATCAGTTTGGTTCTATTTTTATTCAGTTTGGTTCGATTTGGTCCGATTTGGTTCATTTTTTTTTTGTCTAAAAGTAATTTTTTTAAAAAAAATTTATTCCTTATAATATATAAAATTTAACTTCTAATATCCTGCATCTCTTAAAATTTTGACTAATAATAACTTTGAAATAATTTATTATTTTTATATCTTTTTTTTTCCTAAAAAAATTTCCTACATTCACAAAAAAGTTTTAAAAAGTGAGAAAAAAATAAAAGTAATATCTTATAATAAAATAATATAAATAATTTGTATATTTCTTGAACCACATAAAGAATATAACTTTAATACAAATTTAATTGACAAAAGATTCTATTAATCTTCAAAAAAACAAAATATTAAATTTTAATTAATTACAAGTTTAATTGTTCGATTTGATTCGGTTAACTGAACCAAATATGGAGAAAACCACAATCAAATCAATTTAATCGGTTTTATTCGATTTTTGACGGTTTGGTTCGGTTTAATTTGATTTAATTATTTGGTTTGTTTTTGCTCACCCTCAGGTAGAACAATTCTTACATACACATAGTGTGCCACATCATTTATATACTCAACGATTAAGATTTATTTTATAAGTGAATCTTACCCATGCTGCATATAGATTTCACTTGTACAGATTAAATTTTAGCCATTAATTTTTCTTGGTACACCTAAAAAAAATTTTCTACACAAGTATTATCTTTGAATAGATATCCAAATATCAAAAAGTCGCCAAATGATATTAACAACTTAAAGCACTTACGTTTCTAAATCTTTCTTTGACTGGAATTGAAAAGTTTCCAGATTTAATTGTTTAATGATTAATCAGCAGACATTGAAATTAAATTATTGTAGTCAATTGACTACGTTGTCGTCAAATTTACACAAACTCATCAACTTGCGTTATCTTAACTTAGAATATAGTGGCATAAAGAAGATGTGGCATAAAGAAGATGCCCAAATATATGGGAAGGTTAAGCCATCTCCAAACAATGACTCAATTTGATGTAGGAAATAATATAGAATCTGATTTAAAGGAATTAGGGGTCCTAAACCATTTAAGGGGTACACTAGTTATTTCAAATCTGGATAATATAATTGATTCTATGAATGCTAGAGAGGCCAATTTGAAAAAGAAGCATTTGGATAAATTACAATTGTATTGGGGATTAATGAAAGTGGCGAAGTGTCACAACCCCAAGAGCACATATATGAGGTGCTTGAGCCAAATTGTAATATAAAAGAGCTCACTATTAGATGCTACATGGGTATTAGATGTTCGAATTGGTTTCATTGTTCTCATCTGCCCAATTCAGTGACTTTATATTTGTCAAGTTGTACATACTATGCCAACTTGCCATTACTTGGGCAACTAACCTTCCTCAAGAAACTTGACATTATTGGATTTCATGGAATAAAGGTGATTGGTCAAGAGTTTTATGGGAATGGCTCCTCAAGTGCTCCATTTAGATCCCTTTCATATTTACATTTTTTTAGGGATTAAAGAATGGAAGGAATGGAATATATGTTATGAATGTGATAGTTTCCCGTGCCTTCAAGAGCTTTATATAAAGAATTGTCCAAGTTTGACAATGTCCCTGCCTCAGCACCTTACTTCTTTAAAAAAGCTAGAAGTATGCAGGGGCGAAAATATTGACGCCTCACTTCCCAAGGGAGGTTTGTTTTCCAACCTACATTGTCTTTCAATCCTTGATTGCCCATAACTCATTGCTTCCCGCAAGGATTGGGGTTTGCATGAGCTCCTCTCTTTGGAAGAACTTGAAGTTGGTGATGACTTTGAAAATGTGGAATCCTTCCCTTGATGAGGGATTGCTGCCACCCAATGTTCACTCTCTTTCTTTTAGCCAAGTTATATGGAGGAATTTTGTTTTGCAAAAAATCATTAATATTCTGCTATGTTAAAAAAGAAAAAAATCACAAGTTATGCTTTTATTAAAAATATGATAACAAACATCTAAATAATAGTACCTAAATTTTTTCCATTATTATTTTATAAAAAGAGCTAAACAGATTTCTATTGAGGCTATTTCATCAATGTGGGTAGAAATTAATGACTGAATTTTGTTTTTATACTTGCTGTTCCAATTATTGTCATTATTTCAAATTATGGCATGCTTAAAACCTTCCAATTTGTCCATTGGTTTCACTCTGCAACCATTGCTTCTTGAATTTTTATATCTAGAGTGTTTAAGGGCTTGTTTGGTTTTTTGTTTTCAAATCAGTTTTCTGTTTTTAAAAACCAAAAAAATTAAAAACCTTATTTGATAATATATTTTTGGTGAAATATTTTGTAAAACAAAAAAACAGAATTGTTTTCGAAACCAGAAAAATCAGAACATTTTTTAGGTATTTAAAACTTTTGTTCTGTAAAATTAAAAAAATAGAAAACAGTTACTTTTCATAATAATGATTCAAATAGACTTTTTAATTTTTTTTGTTTTCAAAATTTGTTCTAAAAAACATCTATTGTAAAAATAATAAAACAAAAATAGAATCAAACAGGCCTTAATATTTTTTTTTTCTTCTTTTTGCTGGTTATGCTGTCTACAATTAAAAAGAAATAAAGAGTGTTTTGTGGAGACAACACCTGGAAACATTACTTGAAGGACTCATATGTCTGTTCAATAAGCTTTTATTGACAGTTGCTGCATCAATATACTTCATGAAGTAGCAAATAAAGGGATGCACCTAGTTTTAAGCGGAAATAGGAAGCAAGGTCTTATATATCACTCCTACTATCATTGTGGAAATTAATGATCACTTTGAAATTTGTTGTCTATTTCTTTTGTTTCTCTTAACTTTTTTTGTCTGTCTTTTTCAATTAGATTATGCTAATGTCTGTATACAGGCAAGAAAGGGTGTTTGTTCTTCTAGATTTTAATTAAGGCTGATGTTTAATTACATATTGAATCTGTGGTGATTTAGAGTTAGTTAGCAATAATGACAACCCTTTTTTTGTTGCTCTGCTTACACCATTAGATGTGGCTTTTATTTCCTACTATTTGTTTTCTAAATATACGGTTCTCATCTTTGGCCAATGCATTGAATTGCTATTATATTTTCCTGTCAATGTTAGATCATGTGTTCTTACTAGTGGTGACCAAAATAAAGATCCTTCAATGTTGTTTTGGTCACACAATGAAATCCATTTTTCTATACTTATTCTAAACATATCACACAATGAAATATATTATCTCTACTTATTATTCAGATGAGAACATGTCTCACTTGGTGTTCAACAGGCACTGCTCTGGAGCTGAAGGTTTACCTCTTTATTCCTCAGTGCAATTTCAAAGAGTTCGATGAAGGAAACTTCTTAAGGTGTAGATTGAGATATATCAAGAAGAAATTTGGTGAGGAAGCATTCTCCTTTCAAATTGTCTTGACCTAAGATTTGTGTCACCTCATCACAATTGAATTTTCGTTTGACATGCTGAATAACTCATCAAAATGGAGCTAGCTATGTTGCCAATAACAATTTCCAGCATCTTCCTTAGGAAGGATTACAATTACTGAAGCAGTTCTTCTGATTGGAGAAGGATGAACAATGCAACAAGAAATTTTCATTTCAAGTCTGTTCAAAATCCATTTGCCTTCTTCAGCATAACAACACACTATAATTTCGAGAGTGAACTCCCCGAGTTGGTAAGGACTAAGGAGAGCTGATGAATTTTTAAATTGAAGGTTTGAGTGTTTCCAAATTACTTGTCAATTTTTCTTTAGAACAGATGTAGTTTTAGAATTGAACGTGTTCAAGGAAATAAGCATCTTGCTGTCTTTGGCAGGGATTTTGACTCAGGTGCAATGAAACAAATTATAAATTCGCCCCGTACATATTCACCATTTTTATTTCCCTATACGCAATACTTTTTTTTTTTAATAAAATAATGGGTCACGGTTTTTTAAAAACTGTGACCCCAAAAATGAAAAAATAGGTCACAGTTGCTAAGTATGTTATTAATAATTTATTTTTTATGTATTAAATGGGTTTTGTGAAATTTAATAAATTATTATTTGTAAAAAATTTTAGTTATATTAATATAATAGTTTTTTAAGTAGAGAAAAAATTAATATAAATATTAATTATAAGATTTTAAAAGATATAAAAATCAAAATTGCTTTGAAAAAATAAGCTAAGTATTTTAAAAAAATAAAAATTGAAATAATTGAAATTTGATAAAATATTTAAAAATAAAACAATTTCAAAAAATAAAAGATCATTATTTAAGAAAAATTAAATAATAATTCTTTTAAAGATGATAAAATGAATTAATAAATTTAATTTTTTTAAATCTCTTTCATTTTTTATTATTTTTAAATTATTATAATTGATATTTATATTAATTCTTTAATGTGTTTATTTATAGAATAATTAACTTAATACAATTAAAATCTTTTAGGATTATTAAACTTTTAAATTTCTAAAATTATATTTAATATATAAAAAATAGACAATTATAAATTACAAGTAAATATTTTTCTTAACTAATGATCTTTTATTTTTTGAAATTATTTTATTTTTAAATATTTTATCAAATTTCAATTATTTCACTTTTTATTTTTTTAAAATACTTAGCTTATTTTTTCAAAACAATTTTGATTTTTTATATCTTTTAAAACCTTATAATTAATATTTATATTAATTTTTTCTCTACCTATAAAACTATTATATTAATATAACTAAAAAATTTTACAAATAAGAATTTATTAAATTTCACAAAATCCATTTAATACATAAAAAATAAGTTATTAATAATAACATACTTTTAAAAAAAAAAGTAAAATAGCGTGACTCATTTTTTCATTCTTGGGGTCATTATTTTATTAAAAAAAATATGTATTGCATATAGGAAAATAAGAATAACGGTTATGCATAGGGTGAATTTATAATTTGCCCCATTGCACTTGAGTCAAAATCCCACCTTTCTTGTGCCTAATTGATTATTTCTAGAGTCAGCTTGACATGTATGTGAAAAGCAGAGGCAGAAATGTTGAGAATTTTTTGTTCAAGAGAGGAAGCAAAATTAAAAGTTCTATAAAAATGATACACCCCATTTGCACTTGTGTCCGTTTGTGCATTTCTGACGTGCCCATAGCAAAACAAAATCGTATGGAGTGACTCCTAATTGTCTCCCTATGAGCATTGATGGAATGATCAAACTTAAAAGCATGGATTATTTTATATTTACGCAAATTGATTTGAACACCACCTGACCATGATACTAAAGGAGAAGGTGGCTCAAATTGATTATGCTTCACTTCTAGTCAAGGAGGATGACCAACCTTTTGTCAATCACAAAGCAACAAGAACCCGCAGAAATGCTTCATTACACAATAGTTACACCTCAAAGAGGATTTCACTCCCATCTAAATTTAGCAAAGTAGTTCTCAGGCTTCCATCCACCTCATCTGTTCTGCTCAGTATCCTTTATTTGGATACAGAAAGCCATAGCTAGAAAGTTTGCTAGTGGAGCATTACTCTCAACCTCCTTTCAAGTGGCTTTTTCTATTTATTGTCAAGAATGTCATATCTTTTAAGCATGAATTTTTTTAAAGAAAAATTGTATCCAATGATCCATATCATATAAAATTTATAATAAAAAATTTTAAAAATTAAAATTATTTTTAAAGACTGCCGTCACTATTAAGTTTTAAGAAATTTATTATTAATTTTAAAGGATTTACTATTAAGTGTAAAAAAGTTCAATAATAAATTTTCTTGATGGTAACAATAGTTCTTGATGGTAATTTTGAATTTTAAGGTTTCTTATTGTAAATTTTATATGATATGAGCTTTGTGGATATAATTTTTTTATATATTGCTGTTAAGTAGTATTTAAGTCAATTCGCATACATACCAACTAACTCATTTTTTCGATCAAGACAACGATGAGCATCCACAATAGGGGTAGGAGATACGAAAAGATATCTCTTGCAGTGGCAATAAAAATATATAATTATGATTTAAATTTTTGAGACTATGTCAAACCACACACGACATATTTTCCTCTACCTCTATACTAGGCTCGTGGGGTTATGAATTGTTACAATTAAAATCATCTAAACCTTATTTGAGCCCTATCTTAAAGGGATTTTTTTTTTAATTTTAGACATTCAACTTATTATTGTAGTAGTTAAGAAATTTCAAGTGAGATTATTTGGTTTGACTCATTTGATTATATTAGATGTAATTCTGAATAATGCTAGACGAAAATTTTTTGTTTCTCTCAATTTCTCAGAATTAAATGTGGCTGCATCTGAATTCACGTGAGGCCATCTGAAAGAAGTTTAAATGAAGCCAAGTAATTTTAGATACAATCACTTACACTAATAATGAGAGTTGTGAACTTCTGTAATTGCATAAATAGCATTGTACTGTGATTTCTAACTAAAAGGATGATCTTTCATTAAAGGGCGTGAATTAAAAGAGTTTATCAGAAGCAAAAGTAATTGTAGTCGTAGTGACTCGTTGGTGCACAAAAACACGAGGAATTTGGTACAAAATACTTGGGAAAGTATCCATGGCAAATCAATAAAAACTTGGTTGAAGCTTTATCTTGGTTTATTTCAAAGCAAGACTTAAGTAAAATTTCCTGAAGTGTTTTTTTTTAAATCAATTTTTTTTAATAAAAACTAACAGTGACTGAAAAAAAATAAATCATATAGTACTATTCAATTATACTTTACTGGAATTATTATCCATATCATAGATATTTTTAGTTCAATTTAAGCATTCTTTTGGGCTGCATTAATCAAATTTTAATGAATTCTACTTGCTGATGGTTTAACACATCTTTGTATTTCTTTTATTAGCAATGGTTTAAGAGACCGGTGAACAGATAACACACAAATTTGCGTGAAGCTAAAATGCTACACATAACATAATTGATTACTGAAAAGAGAGGAAGGGTGGTCATTAATGGAACAACAGGATGAAGTGATGTGAAATGCGGTGAAGGAGACAACTCATTATATTGGTTGAAAGTTTTAATTTAACAAAAAAAATATGAATGGTATTAAGCTTCCTGCTAATTAATTGTTAATTACGGTGTAATTAATAAGGTAATGTGGATTCTAGTGATGAAATGTTTAATATTATCTTTGTGATATTAACTCGCTTAAAAAAATAGACAAATGAAGATGGTTAAAAGAAATAAATTATAAAATACCTAAACCTCCAATCTAAAAGGATTGAAAATTAGAGAGTGGGATGAGTTACCCCAATCAATGGTTAAGACATTCAAACTGCTTCATTCCACTCCCACTCTCAAGTTATTAGTCTAATTATAATTGGTCCTTAACAAAATCAAATTGAATCATTTCTTTAAACAGTAAATGTGCGAGAAAAATGCTACAAAAGAAATAGAAACGGTTGAAAAAAGAAAAAAAAAAAAGTAAGGTGATCAATGGTGCATTTACTATACCTCCTTATCATGGCATGGTGAAAATCCAATTTTCCTGGTAAGAATATTAAGAAATATTATTGCCATATGAAAATTAAAAGGCCAAAAAATGGTTACCCCAAAACCATAAGGTCATAATTTTACATTCACATGAGATGCATCATGCATCTGAATTTATTTTTAAAAAATGGTATTCCAGTTTCTAAATAAAATTATGACTGAATCTCATTTATGCATGCATTTCGTTATACAAGAAATATTAAAACAAGGGGGCCGGGAAATCAGAAATGTTAATTAAGATTGTCTTCAAATATGGAAGACAAAAAGAGTAAAATAATATAAAATGATTTAGTCTTTGGGTCATTTTATAGTCAATAAGGGCAAATAACTACTACAAACTAAAAATAATAATAATAAACAAGGAGATACAAATTGACCCTGTGGCGGATCCATTTACAACTTTCACTCCACTTGTTCTGCTCAATAGCCTCTATTTGGATACAGAAAACCATTTCCACAAAGTTTGTCAGTGGAGCATTACTCTCAATCACCCGGTTTCTGCAATTTATTGACATGCATGAATGTCTTACTTTTAAAGTTTAAACACGATTTAATATATATATATATATATATATATTGCAATCAAGTTGGGTTCGATTCAGTTTACATATACTTCAACTAACTCATTGTTTTGATCTAGTCAAACATAAGCATCCGACTGAGAGACAGAAAGGTATTGATATTTCTTGCAATTGGAGATATTTTTTGCAATTTGGCCCTGAGAAAACATAGTTAAGACTTAACTTGTGAGAATGAATCAAACCATGCATCACAAGTTCGCCTTTAGCTCATCACGAGACTCGTGGTTTATGAATTGTTACAATGAAGATTATCTAAACCTTATTTGAAATCTATCTTAAGGGATTTTTTATTTTTAGAGCTTCAACTTGTTATTATATATAGTAGTTAAGAAATTTCATGTAAGATTATTGATTTGACTCATTTAATTATGAGGGATGTAATTCTGAATAATGCTAATTGAACTTGAATGCAAGAAGAATTTCATTTGTGTTGTCCCAAAAGAAAAAGGGGGGGCCAAAAAAAAAAAGACTAGTCCTTGGCTCGTTGCTTATTTTTCTTTTGAAAAGTCTTCCCCATCAAAAAGAAAAAGAAAAGTTGGGTGTACACTAGGATGTTTTTCCATTTATACAAAAGTTAGTCAACCAAATGGATGACGAAGAAGCTTAAGATTATTGAACTCTAAGTCAGATTTCACACTAGTGTGCGTACTTTTTTATTTTTAAAATTAAAGTAATACTTGATTAATAAAATAATGATGTAATGAACAGTTTATAACTATTAAGTAATCACCTTTTAAAAAAATGAGTTTTGTATTAGATAAAGACAAAATTAATTTTGAAAACTCTAATTTTTAATGCAATTAAATGAAAACAAGATGGGGACTAATATTGCATAAATTATATATATATATATATATATATATATATATATATATATATATATATATATATATATATATGTGTGTGTGTGTGCTTCTGGAATCTTGATTAGTAGTGCTGTAAATGAGCCAAACCTTAGTATGATCAAATTTGTTCATAAAGCAAGCTCTCGCTCGAGGTTTAATCAAACGAATAATTATGATTAGGCTTCGCTCATTTAATAAATCGAACAATTGACAAATAGTAATTTAAATATACATATTTATATGTATATGTAAAATTACACTAAATAAAAAATGAAGAACTTTAATACTATATGTATGTTTGTGCATGAGAAATTTTTTTAGAAAAACATATATATATTACAATGTTTTTACGATGCTTTGTGTTTATCAATAATTTTGAATAAAGTCTTATATGGAGCCCTTGAATCACATAATGAGAATCAACCCCCCAGAGACCCCAGATCGTCGCCAACCCCCCACCCACACCTTAACCCAACCCAATCAAGAACTAATTCTTTCCTTCAATCTATCTCAAATCATCCTTAAGCCAATTCTCTTACATAGAGGTCTTCTTAGATCTGAACTTTGTATCCACCACCCATGGCTTTCTCACCAAGCTCCACAATGACGACTACCCCTTCAACCCCTTTGATGACGAATGTGGCTTCACTCTCTGATTGCCTTGAGTTCAGTGTCTCCATGTTCTCTCCCTCCAATTCCAACCTCGACCTTGTTAGCCCCAAGCTTTTAATTTGATTATTTTGATGATAACAAAACTCTTAAATTAAATTTATAAAAGCATTAAAATAAAAATAATTAAATGTTGCTTATTGCATTAATTTTTGTTATTGAATTTAATTTTATAAGCAATACCAATTAGTTAAGAAAAATCAAATGCATTAGAATAAAGTATGTAAAGAAGATAGCAATTCAAATAGTGTTTGTCATGTATAAATATACCTACATATCATTAAATCATTCTAACTATTTGAAGTCATTGGAAAAGTTGTTTTACTTGTATAATATAATATATTAAAAGGTAATTTTTTTACTTTTACAGAGTATTAAATAAGGTATTAGAATTGGAAAGGAGCTATCATATCTTTTTGCAAATTTCAATGGAATACATTGGATAATATAAAATCAAAAGCTCCATAAAAAAAATAAAAAAAATCCAATGCCATAAAGTAAAAGCAAACAGAAAGCTTTGACCTCTCCATCCCACATATAATCAGAAAAGCTACATCAAAAAAGAAGAAAAGAGCAAAAGAGATAAAGAGAAAAAAACCATTGAAGGATAAAGAAGCATGGACAACCAAAATAATACAAGTTCTTTCTTTATATTTTCTGCTTCATCAAACTAGTGATAGCATCACAAATTCCATATTCAAGAATAAAAATATATATATATTAAAAATTCTCCAAAAGCTAACTTGTTCAAGATCCTTTTAAAAGCTCTCTATCCAAAGCCTTTTTTTTCTCATCTGAGCAAAGTTGCAAAGGCAAATTTGTAAAAAGAAAAAAGAAGACAGAGCAAGAAAATAAAGGATTGTTTAGAAGTTTTCTTTTAGAGGTTTTAATGAGGAAAAGCAAAAGATAAAAACAAAGCATGGAAAAATGGAAGCTAATGCATATTACTTCAATGGTTACTATGTTTTGCTTTAATTTTCAAATCTTCAAAATGGTACAGAAGCTTAACAAATAAAACCATTGCACAAACTCACAGAAAAAGCACAAAGAAAGGATACGTATATATATGAAAGGGTGTCAGAGCAATTTTTCTTTATCAACACAACAAAGTACTTTGTTCCGCAAAAGTAAAAGAAAAGTAGTAGAAGAGAGAGAAGAAGTAAAGCAAAGTCAAGGATTCAAAATCAAAAAAGAAGAAGAAAATAACCTGCACAACCAAAAGTATAACTTTTTTAGCTATCTCTGCTTTTATCCCTTTTGCAATGGCTATATTTGTAAAGTGAACTTTCCAACAGATATATTTTGTTTGAAAGCCATTATATAACAATAAAATGAAGTACTGAAAAACACAAAGAACTGAAGCAAAGAAAAAAAAAAACTAAGTTATATTATAATATTTATCATTCTCCTCATCTTAGATTTCTGAGTTTAGTTTTTAGATAAATCTAATTTGTAAGAGATTTTGAAAGTAAATTTATTATAATTGTTGATTGATAAGGCTTTTAAATATATTTTGATATCATTCTATAAATCTTTCTCAAATATCAAGAAAGTGAGTTTAAGGTAAATTTAGTGAGAAGCCTCTTGTAAGAAAAGCTTTGGGCAAACTTGTGGGAAACCCAAATGTTGTAAAAATTTTAGCTGAACTTGGAAACTTAATTTCTGTGGGCGTGTACTCTGATTTTATAATAAAAATCCCTTGGTAGCTTGCAAGGGGACTGAACGTAAGTTAAATGGATCAAACCAAAATAATATGCGGTGTACTTCTCCTCCTTTCTCTTTATTTTTGTTTTTATACTTTGGTTGAATATCCTATCAACAAGATTTTCAAAAATTTACTTAATATTTAAAATATACAGTGTCTTTATAATAACATCTTGTTGATAAGATCTTTTTGTATCTACAAAGTTTTTATACTAGTATTCTTTATCAATTTTTTTTTGAAATCATTTTATATTAATATATAATTAATTTAATTATCTTTAATTATCTTTACTTTTTTTCTTTAACAAATAAAACAAGTTTTGAGTGCAAAAATCTTGAGACTTTACTACCCAAGGCCTCCATCATGGAAAAGCTATATTTACAGTGTTGTAAGAAGATTTCACCAAAAGAAATGCCAACATGGAGCTTGACATTAATAGATTGTCCAGAGATAGAATCACTTCCCCTGGGAGGTTTACTTTCAAACCTACTACGTCTTTTTATTATGGATTGCCCCAAACTCATTGCCTCTCACAAGGATTGGGGTTTGCATGAGCTCCTCTCTTTGGAAGAACTTGTAGTTAGTGATGACTTTGAAGATTTGGAGTCCTTTCCTGAGGAGGGATTGCTGCCACCCAATGTTCACTCTCTTGCATTTGGGAAATGCTTAAAATTAAAAACAATAAACTACAGGGGTCTTCTCCACCTCCATTCTCTTAGATCCTTATCTTTTTCTAATTACCCTAGATTGAGCCTCGAAGGCATGCCAGAGGATGGGTTACCCAAATCCCTTTCTCATCTATGAATTGGTTTCGGTTGCCCGTTGCTTGAACAGCGGTGCCAAAAGGAGTCAGGACAAGATTGGCCTAAAATTGCTCACATCCCTAACATATCTATCTGTTGAGAACTAAGTAAAGATGTAGACACTGGATCTTATGGCTCTAAAGGTACCTCCTTTAGATTACACCCACATATGTATATGTCAGGTAATTTTCTGTGCTTTATCTGACCGCATCATCTCATTCTTTGATAAAAGGCATCTTTTATTCATGGAAATGGGATAGGAGTATCATATTCTACATGATGGAGCAATGGTTTGACGGGGCTGTTGTTACTGGAAGGTTGGTTCCTTTGACTAATTTATTGTATGCAGTTATGATATTTTCCCCATTGACCTAAGCTTCTTGAATTTTCATATCTTAAGCTTGTATTTTATTTCAGAACATATGGTGGTCATCATCAGATGCATTTCATTATCATTAAAAGTTTAGTTATTCCGTATCAATTATATGTTCCTTATTGGCAACCAAAAGGAAAACTGCCTTCACTGTTATTTTGGTCACGATGAAATGAATTTACATGTTCAGAGCATATCAAACTATAAAACGCGATGTCTCTACATAAATTTTCAGAACATGTGCCACTTAATGTTCCCCAGGTTGCTACCCTGGTGCTGAAGGTTTACTTCTTTATTTTTCAGTGCAGATCTCAGAGTTGAATGAAAGGGCACTTTTATTTAAAGCCCTAAATGAGGTAGAAGTCTAGATTGAACTCTATCAAGAAGTGACTTGATGAGAAAGCACTCTCCTTTTGTGTCAACTGATTACCTTTGCATTCTGTTTGACATGCAGAGAAGCTTATCTAATGGAGCTCATTAGATTGCCCATAAAACTTTGTAACATCTTTCTTGAAAGGATTAAAGTTATGCAAGCAAATCTTCTTATTGGTGAGGGATGCATGCTTCCCCGAGAATTTTCCATTTCTATTCACAGTCCAAAATCCATTTCTCTTCTTAAGACACTGGAATTTGACTTGGGATACTTGCTTTGGTGACAAATTTGGCCTTCCAATCTCACAGTAGATAACTATGACAGAAGCAATCAAGAAGGATAATGAGGTCTGCCTGTTCAAAATAGATTCCATTCCTGAAGCACAATTTTTCAAATGCTCCATGAAGCGTATCGGCCCATTGCTACAGTGACAATGGCTGAAAGTTAATCCAGGCCTTATTTGCACTTGCTATAGAAAGCATAGTAAGAAATATCATATATGTAAGTAGATAGCCCTTATATATATATATATATATATATATATATATTACCTTTTGAAAATAAAAAAAAATGTTTTTAATTTCATTATTCAAAAAACTTATGTGCAATTCCTTTGATTTTTTTTTCGAGTTCTTTTATAAAATCAAGATATGTAGAGGAAATTTAGTTGAAAAAGTCAATGAGATGTTGAATTGTTAAAAGAAAAATCCACATGTTATTTTAGTGAAACTCTGATAACAAACACATAAATAATTGCACCTAATCTTTTTATTTTATTTTTTTATAAGCAGAGCTAAACAGATTTGTATTGAGACTATTTGACCATTGTGGGTAAAAATTAATGATGGAATTTTTTTTTTGTTTTAATTATTGTCATTATTTCAAATTAGTGCATAGTTAAAACCTTCCAATTTGTCCTTTGGTTGAGCAAGATTCTCACTCTGCAACCATTGCTTCTACAGATACCCTTCTGGATTTCTTAGATTGGCCTAAATTTTCTCAAATCCCTCATGTATGAGACTCCTAAAGCTACAATCTACATTTTCTCAGAGCGAAGGCACAACAACACTGGTTCCTATGGCCATGAAGGTACTTCCTATACGTTACCCTCATTGACCTAAGCTTCTCGAATTTTCATATCTAAATTTTTCTTTTTGGCGGGTTATGCTGTCTGCAATTATAAATACATAAACAATGTTTTGCAGAGACAACACTTGGAAACATTACTTGAAGGCTTCATCTGTATGTTCAAATAAGCTATTAAGGACAGTTGCTGCGTCAAGATACTTCATGAAATGGCAAATAAAGGGATGCAACTTGTTTTATGTGGAAATAGGAAGCAAGGTCTGATTTGTCATTCACACTATCAATGTGGCACTCAATGATCGGTTGAAATTTGTTATCTATTCCTTTTCCTGCTCTTAATTTTTTTTAAAAAAATCTATCTTAACTAGATTATGTTAATGTCTGTACGCATCCAAGGAGGGGTATTTGTTCTTCTAGTTTTTAAATTTTTACCAAAAGGAATGGTAGTTTTCTTCAGGTAAACAAGAAGAAAATTTTTATTTGAGATTAAAGATGATCTTGGCCATATACAGACTTTATGTCTGTTGTTTTATACTTTCAACTAGTTTATATTGGAATAGCAGTGCTTAAATGCTTTGCATTGCAATTAAATATCTGGTTAGCATGAGATCACACGTTCCATATGAGCAACCCAAAATAAATAAAGCCTTCAATTTCAGTTTTGGTCACATAATGAAATGCATTACTCTCTCCTTACATATTCAAATCATATCTCACTGTTTTCTACTTACAACTTCAGAATATGTATCGCTTAATGTTCACTAGTGCATTGCCTTGGTGCTGAAGGTTTAGTACTTTATTTTCAGTGCAGATTTCATAGAGTTCAATGAAGGGTACTTCTACATAAAGGCATGAATGATTCAGAAGTGAAGATTGAAATCTGTCAAGATTGAATCGATTGGTGTGGAAGCACTATCCTTTATGGTTGGCGTGGTTGAACTTTCATGTGTCCTGATCACACTTGAATTTCAATTTTGTTTGACAATTGACATACAGAAAACATTATCAAATGTTGTTCACTTGATTGCCCAAAACAATCCCCAACATCCTTTTTGCGAACGGTTACAGTTATGAAAGCAGTTCCATTGATCGGTAAGGAATGCCCACTTCAATAATTTTTCATTTCTAGGAGTTGTAAATCCATTTGTCTTCCTAAGCCTGACATGACACTTGAATTTTAAGAATGACCTCAGCAACTTGGAGAGTTTGAGGAGATCTGGTTTGTGGGGATGCGTGATATGAGTGTCTCCAAATCACTTGTCAATCTTTCCCTCTGAAGAGAAGTCATTTTACAATTGAAGTTGTTTGAGATTTGGCTTATTGTTTCCTTTCCTCAGCCTAATCTTCCATTTCTCTATCTTGTTTTAGCTAAACTCTCCTTTGAAATTTCATGCATTATGACATTGAATACAGCCAGTTCTTACGGCCATTTACATATTGTTGAACCAAATTTTGAAATGATTTTTAATCCTTTATCTTATTTCACATACTCTCTGCAAAGTACAGCCTTTTGAATGAAGAAAGGACAAGAGCTCAATTTTCATTCTTGTCTTCACTTCTATTCGCTACAGTCAACTCACGTCTTTCCTCTCTTGTGCAAAAAAGAAACGAAAGGAAATTTCTGGAACTTGAGATTAAAAAAGGAGGCTCCTCAATTGAAGCATTCAATACCAAGAAGAATGGCTCATATACCCCAGCAGAAAATTATTGAGTTGAATTTAAGTGCTTTTATTTCTCTTCATCTACTCTTTAGGAGTTGGCTTGAAAGAAGCTCTTGTGAGCATTTCTCTCATCTTTCTTTCACCTAGAGTTTCTTAGGTCCTTAGTAGGAAGACCTAGGGTTGCCTTGTGAGGCCTCCAGTTTTAAAAGATTTCTTAGTTCTTAGTTGAAATAAACTCAGAAGTTTGTAATTAATAGCATTTTCGTTTGTATCATGATTATCTACTTATTATAAAATTCCCAAGTTTTATGTTTGAGAAGCTGATATAAGATTCGATTTTTGAATTTGAACCTCTATATGTCGCGGTGTTATTTTTTTCTTTCATTGTCTTTTATTTTGATAACCAAACCAGCTTTTAAGAAACTTCAAGTTAAAAAGGAAACTTCTGATTTTTTCTTTTTTAAACTGATATTCACTTAAAGTTTTTCAAACAAGAACATGGTTAAAGAAGCAAGCAAGTTTTACTTGGCATTTTTATGCTGTCAAAGAAACTTAAGAAGTGCTTAAAAAGTTTGACCCATCCAATTTAGCCCCTTCTTTTGTGCATTTTTGTACTAACAAGTATCTTTATAGTCTTGCATCATATTAAGCTCTCATCAATTAATTTAGCAGAAATGCAAAATGTTGATATGCCTAGAAACTGAATTAAACTCCTTCTATATCACAATTTGCTTAGTAGAAATGTCTTGAACTGATTTTACTGAAGTCCCGTATGATTTTTTTGTCTTTTATTTCTTTATTGAAATTGTCTTCCTGTTAGGCTTTGGCCAAATGAAAAATCTTCATGAGAATGGTTCTATTGGTTTGGTTTATGAAAGGTCATATCATCCATAAGGTAAGTTATGATGATCTTAAATTTTGAAAATTACATGAGTTTCTGAGCCTTATACAGTAGTCATATGAAAAATACTTTAATAAATACAAAGCGTCATAATTCAATGCGTGTCATACTAGTGCTTTATTTATGATTTGGTGTCTTCTTTTATGGATAAGTGTATTATTTTTTTATGGTTCATGCTTATGCACCATCTAGAATATTCACGAATTATCTTTCTAACAATTACGAGACATATGAGGATTTCTTAACCCTATTGTGAAATGCAGAAGATTTACTACATTCTTGTTGGAAGGTCAAAGCATGGAACAAGTGGAGCGCATAGAAATCTCCTTTTGGAATTTCATATATGTGGCATAGAAATGAGTAGGACCATTATATAGTTTATAGTAATAATGTGTCAATTTTGAGCTGATCAATCAATTTAGAAGAGTGACAATAACAATTATGGATTTTACCACGGCTAGTTGCTAATATTAAGTTCAGCTGCTAGTGCATAACAAATTATCAATATTTTGATTTGGTATTAGTTTTGTAATAGGATTCTTGCTAAGTTTCATTTTTATCTCTAGTGTTAGGTAACAGAACTTTGAGAACAAAACAGATCGATGAAATACTGTAATTAGAGGAGAATTCCGGTTTTTGTGTGTGTGTATATATATAATTTAAAATTTAAAATTTAAAAATATATATATATTTCAAAGTGAAGTTCATACTTTATACATGATAGAAAGAAAAATAAATCAAATTTTAGCAGCAATCAAATCCATCGAACTCACCCCTTCCTACTCAATTCAATGATTAAGTATGAACTTGGCTGATTTATTAAAGAATTTAAAAAAATGAGACAATCCATGGTTATAAATATTTACATAATTACTCAAAACCACTAAATTAATTTTTTTTTAATATAAGATTTTATAACGGATAAAGATACTACAACTTCCCAAAGTTATAATTATTATTTCTTAATGTAAAAATAAATGGTTCTTGATATGCGATTGCTCTTTTTGGTCCACTGAAGAGACGTAACATAATTAATCTGAAGAAAGCCACATATTTAATTTCATCAAAGGGTAAACTTCTTTCTTTTCTGCTACCATAATTTTCATGGTTGCAGAATATAGATTAGATCTCATTGAGGCATGTTGCAACTTACAAGGTGTGGAAACAAGAGAGAAATCAATTGCTTTTTTATTGTATCTACTATTTTCTCCATATTATACTGAAGAAAGGAGAAAAGTTTGGTATAATTTTTAGATTTTTATATTAACTTTTCGTATAAAAATATAACACATGATTATTATTTTCAGTTCAATATAACATACTTAGTTTTTTCAAAAACCTCTTTTTACATATTATATTTTTATTAAAGAAGGACGAATTAACCCACAAGAAAGTTGACATATATCTACGAAAATAATAATCATGATACTACTAAAAAAACCTCTGAAGATGTGGAGTCCTTCCTTGAGGAGGGATTGCTGGCACCCGATGTTTCAATTTGGATCTTTTATATTTATAAATTAAATGTATATAATGCATTCCAAAAGAGATAAGGAGAAAAGAAAAATGAGTATAAAAAGAGATAATATGCCCCATATATATTCTTATTCTTTTTGCCTCACTTCCTCTTCAAAAGCATGAATGCATAAATGTAAAGATCCAAGTTGCCAATGTTTGCTCTCTTTCCTTTAGCCAATGCTTAAATTTAGAAACAATAAACTACTGGAGTCTTCTCCACCTCCATTCTCTTAAACCCTTATCTTTTCTCACTGCCTTAAACTGAGTCTCGAAGGCTTGCCAGAGGATGGTTTAGCTATATCACTCTCTCCTTTACAAATTGATTTCAATCGCCCATTGCTTAAGCAGCGGTGCCAAAGGGAGACAGGACAAGACTGGCCTAAAATTTCTCACATCCCTCATGTATGGATCAACGAATACTGAGTTAAGATGTGGACACTAGCTCTTATGGCTCTAAAGGTACTTCCTGTAGATTACACCAATGTATATATATGTATGGTAATTTTCTGTGCTTTATATGTCAGCATCTCCTCATTCTCCAATAGAAGGCATCTTTGATTCATGGAAATGGGGTAGAAGCGTTATAATCTACATGATGGAGCAGTGGTTGATGGGGCTGCTGTCACTGTTAGGTTGGTTCCTTTGACTAATTTATTATATGCAATTATATAATTTCCCCCATTAACATAAGCTTCTTGAATTTTCATATCTCATGCTTGTATTTTATTTTCAGAACATATGGTGCTCATCATCTGTAGATGCCTCTCATTACCAATAAAAGTTAAGTTAATTCTTGATCACATATATGTTCCTTGCTGGCAACCAAGGGAAAAATGCCTTCATTGTTGCTTTCGTCACTCTGAAATGAATTGACATATTCAGAGCATATCAAACAATAAAATGCAATACCTCTACTTAAATTTCAGAACTTGTGTCACTTAATGTTCACCAGTTCGCTACCTTGGTGCGGAAGGCTTAATCCTTTTTTTCTGGCTGTGCAGATCTCGTGGTTCAGTGAAAGGGCACTTCTATTTAAAGCCTTGGGTGAACTCTATCAAGAAGTGACTTGATGAGATTGACGTGGTGGGACTTTTATGTCAAATTATTACATTTGCATTCTGTTTCACATGCAGAAAAGCTTATCTAATGGAGCTCTTTTGATTGCCCATAAAGCTTTGTAGCATCTTTCTTGTGAAGGATTAAAGTTATGCAAACATTTCTTCTTATTGGTGAGGGATGCATGCTTCACCAAGAATTTTCCATTTCCGTTAGCAGTCCAAAATCCATTTCTCTTCTTAAGAAAATGGAATTTGGCTTGGGATACTTGCTGTGGTGCAGTGGCAACATTTTGATTTATTTGATATTATAATTTATTTCATAGTTTATGTGCTTAATCTTTTCTTCAATTACCATATATGCTTTTTAACCTTGGTCCCCCCATAATCAAATCCTGGCTTCACCACTGCTGTGGCGACAAATTTGGCTTTTCCAATCTCATAGCAGATAACATTGACAGAAGCAATCAAGGAAGGAAAATGAGGTCTGCCTGCTCCAAATAGATTCCGTATCTTGAAACCACAATGGCTGAAAGCTTCCTCATCTACTTTCATCATGTGAACAGTCATATCATTTTGGCAATTGGGAATTGAAAGACATGATGAGCTACGGTTTCTTCCCCACAGCCACATAAAGGCATGATATGCTTTTGGTTAATCATGCTTGTTTGTCCTTGCATTCATTCTATAATAGAGGTAATCCAAGCCTTATTTGCACTTGCTATATAGAGAACTTTGTACGTAATATCATATATGTAGATGGCCCTTTTCTTTTCTTTTCTTTTCTTTTTTATTTACACCTTTTGGAAATAAAAATATATATATATTTTAAATTTTATTATTGATCAAACCTATGTGCACTTTCTTCAATGTTTTCTATCAGGGTCTTAAATAAAATTAAGATATATGGAGGAGATTTATTTGAAAAAGTCAGTGGCATCCTGAATTTCTTTTTTTAAAAAAATTAAAAAATCAACATTTCATGCTTTTATTAAAAATCTGATGACAAACACCTAAATAATTGTATCCAAATTTTTTTTCCATTAGATTACATTAATGTTTGAATGCCAGCAGGGGTGTTTGTTCTTCTAGTTTTTAATTAGATTAAAGCTGATCTTTAACCACATATTGGATCTGTAGTGATTTAGAGTGAGCTAGTAATAATGACAACCCCTTTCTTGTTGCTCTACATACCTCATTAGATGTAGCTTTTGTTTCCTACTTTTTATTTTCTAAACATATGGTTCTCATCATTGGCAAAGGCACTGAATTGATATTATATTTTTTTGTCAATATCAGATCATATGTTCAGCCTTCTTTACAAGTCATTCTGTATTTACGAATTTTGGTTTTCTTATGATCTTGATAAAATGCGCCAGTAGTTTAATTGCTCTGTAGACATTTCTGCAGAAAACCAACATTTTCTCTGCTCTCCGTTTTGAATTTTTTGGGTTGCTGTATGTTTAATTCTGTCAGTTTGATTATAATATGCTCATGTTTCCTTAATTTACTCATGTGCAGAGAAACTGGTAAAAGAGCAAGCTCCATTGCTCAGGCGAAGACTGATCTGAAAATTGCTGTGTGACAAATCCTCCGCTGTTGACTCCACAATCTCTCTCTCCACCGTGGATGAAGAATATGATGTTATAGTGCTGGGAATTGGACTCAAACAATGCATCCTTAGTATCCATAGCCTTTGGTGGCCTTAGTGAACTTGTCAAATCAATTGTTTTAGATCATAAAGTGATTTATGAAGTTTAATATCTTGTTTAGACTACTTTCACTCACAAATCCAGGGATATCTCCACAAATCCAGGGATATCACAAATTCAGGAATGCATTCTTTACATTGAGAAAAACGATTGCATGGTGGCCATGGCCACCCCCATTGGAAATCCTTGTGGTAAAAAGAATTGCCTCCCTTCTCCTTTTCTATTTTTTTTTTTTTAACCTATTCCTGAAATTCATGATCCAAGTTTTGAGAGGTTAAAATGAAAGTAAAGTTCTCTTAACAGCTATCAGTTGCCTCCCTTGGTTATTGGAAGGACTAGAGATAGCTGTCAGCCCTTTAATCAATACAAGACCAGGTGTGACAATTGATCTGTACACAGGTATCCTTTGACATTGGCTTCAACTTTTTATGATCTCAATGCTTTTCTATACCTTCTTATCGTGATTATCTTACAAAGAAGAAATGGGCAAACAACTGATGGAGTGGAAACAATGGGGTATCAGAGCTGAGAAGGCACGCTTGATTTCGACCAGGTGTTGGAATGAATCAATGCATCACATGCGGTGTTGTAGTTCCACACATTATTTTGAGTGCATGATAATTAATATGATAGGCCAAACTCCTTACCTTTTATAAAAGTCAGTCAAAAAAATATTGTAAATGTAAAAGGTGTCAAGACCACTTCAATTCAAAGCTTAAACTTTTATTTGAAAACAAGTGAATAATATTTTATTATAATCTTTAACATGCTCTCTCAATTATCATCCTTTTAGGCTTAAAGTGTGGATAAAACACACACCTATTACCTTATGCTAAAACTTAATTTTAATTAAGGGAATGGATGGAAAGCAAATCCAACTCTTAACTACGGTCAGGGAGACTCTGATACCATGTTAATGACCACTTAAATTTTTAAGTGAGGCCCGTGACTTTAAACAGAAAGGAGGGAAGATGATGTAGAATAGGGGGGGAAACAACCAGAAGTAAATGACAAGCACTCAGTTTAATATAACAGTTTATCAATAATCAGTGTGATATCCATAAATAACTAAATACCTATAGGCAACTAAAATAAGAAATCTAGTGACATCAGGTATCCTGATGATATTCCTGCGGTCCTATTCTTGACTATGGCATTACCCAATGGGCTAATATAGTAATATAGCTCTAGGCCCAAAAGCCTTAATTTAAATCCCCAATTAAATTTCAAATTACCCCAATACAAACCCTAATCCCCCAAATGATAATTACATTGTGATAGTTTGAAATCTTGTGGTTTAAAAATTGGTAATCAAGTTATTAATATTTAAATCATTAGCATATTAATACTTTATAGTATCATTTCGTTAATATTTAACATAATTTGTTAAATTTTTTTTTAAATTTCTAATTCCTTATAAAATCAACTAATTTTCTATGCATTGTAGACAATTCCTCTCTTACTCATTGGAATCCTAAATTTGTCACATACAACACAATATCTCATCAACTTTGCCCCTAAATAAAATTTCTAATTTTATTCTCAATTTTGCTTTAAATACCTAATTTTCTCAAAAATTCCTTATTTTTATTATGCATTCAAGATCAAAACTCTTCCCTTGACTAATTAAAATTCCAAATTCAATGCACATAATACAATATACACCAAATTTTGCTCTTAAAATAAAATTCCTAATTATACCCCCAATTCTCCGAGGTTTGAGTTGACAAAACCTCACTCACACACACACACACACACACACACACACACACACACACACACACACATATATATATATATATATATATATCTGGTAATTCTATGTGCTTTATCTAACATCATTTTCTCATTTTCTAATAAAAAGCACATTTAATTCAAGGAAACAAGGTAGGAAGATTATATTTTAAATGTTGGAAAAATGGCTTCATGGGACTGTACTGCATGGTCCCATTCTCTGATTTACCATGTTGTACTATGATACAACAATAACAACAATAATAACAAAGCCTTTTCTTATTAAGTAAGGTCGACTACATGGATAAATTGACGCCATAAACACTTATCATAAATCATATTTTTAGACAAACTATTTAAATCTAAATCTCTCTTAATAATTTCTCGTATAGTTTTTTCATAGTCTTCCTCTACTTCTAATTATTAGATTATTCTCCATCTCATCTACTCTCCTAACTGGGGCTTTTGTAAGTCTCCTCTCCACATGACCAAACCATCTACATCTCGATTCTACAATCTTTTCCACAATAAGCGTGACTTCCACCTTCTCTCTAATGCATTCATTTCTAATCCTATCTCGTCTAGCATATCCACACATTTAATGCAACATTCTCATCTCTGCAACATTGAACTTATTTTCTTATTGATTTTTTATTGCCCAATATTCAGTTCTATACAACATTGCAAATCTTATAATTGTGCGGTAGAATTTACCCTTAAGTTTGAATGGTACTCTTTTATCACAAATAATACCCGAAACACTCCTCTATTTCATCCACCCCACTTGAATCCTATGCTTTACATCTTCTTCTATTTTTCCATTATGTTGTATGATGGATCCAAGATACTTTAATTATGTGATTTGTGGTAAGATATATTCTCCAATTTTTACTTCTGCACTAGAAATGATGTGCCTCTGACTAAACTTACACTCCATATACTCCGTTTTACTTCTACTTAAACGAAATCCATGAGTTTCCAAAGTTAGTCTCCACCTCTCCAACTTCTCATTCATTTCCTCTCTCGATTCTTTAACTAGGATAATATCATCTACAAAAAGCATACACTGTGGCACCGGCTCTTGGATATGTTCAATAAGCACATCCAAGACTAAAGTAAAAAGATAAGGGCTCAAAGTTGACCCTTGATGTAGACTAATAACTATCAAAAAATCTTCTATAAGTATACCTTTTGTTACCACGCTAATTGTAACCTCATCATACATATCTTGGATTGCTCGAATATAAGCTATACGAACTCTTTTTTTCTTTAAAACCTTCCATAGAACCTCTCTTGACATTCTATCATATGCTTTTTCTAAATCGATAAACACCATGTGTACAACTCTTTGATTTTTCAGATATCTCTCCATTAATCTTCGCAACAAGTATATTGCTTCCATAATTGACCTTCCTGACATAAAACCAAATTGATTCTCCGTAATTTGATTCTCTTTCCTTAATTTTCGCTCAATTACTTTTTCCCATAATTTCATAGTGTGACTCATGAGTTTAATTTCTCTATAATTTGTACAATTTTGAATGTCCCCTTTACTCTTATAAATAAGGATTAAAGTACTTTTCCTCCAATTGTCTGGCATTCTCTTAGATCTCATAATTTCATTAAATAACTTTGTGAGCTAACTTATACCTTTTACTCCTAAACCCTTCCATATTTTAATGGGTATATTACCTGGTCCAATTGCTTTGTCATTCTCCATTCGCTTTAATGCTTCTTTTACCTCTATCTCACAAATCCTACGATAAAAAGTATAATTTTGATCCTCTTCTCTAGTGTCTAATCTATCCGATTGCAATAAAATCTCGTGCCCTTCATTAAAAAGCCTAAGAAAGTAATCCTTTCACTGTTCTCTGATATCTTGTTCCGTGACCAACACTTTCCCTTCTTCATCCTTGATGCATTTCACTTGATCCACGTCTCTTGTCTTCCTTTCCCTACTTTTAGTTAACTTGTAAATACTTTTTTCTCCAACTTTAGTACCTAAAGATTGGTATAACCCATCAATTGCCTTCGCTCACTGCCTTCTTAGTGTCTTTCTTAGCTACCTTATATTTTTTTCAATTTTTATTACTCTTACATCATGACCACACTTTATAACACGCTCTTTTAACTTTAACCTTATCTTGTATGCTTGCATCCCACAACCAAGATTCTTTATCCTTAGGTCCAAGACATTTTGATTCACCTAATATTTTCTTTGCCACCTTCGTAATCTCTTTGGCCATTCCATTTCACATATCGTTAACACTTTTTTGTATTTCCCAAGGTCCTTCCTCCACAATTCGTCTCTGCAAGTTCTTTTCTTTATCCCCCTTTAGTTGCCACTACTTAGTCCTTAACACCCTATCTTCGCCTTTTCTTTTTACTCTCCTCTTAACTCTTACATCCATAATCAAAACTCTATGCTAAGTAGTTAAACTTTTTCTATGTATAACTTTGCAATCCATACAAAGTTTTCTATCCAATTTCTTTATAAGAAAGAAATCAATTTGAGAACATACCCGTCCACTTTTGTATGTGATAAGATGTTCCTTACACTTTTCTAAAACAAGTGTTAGCTAATATAAGATCGAATGCCAATGAAAAGTCTAGAATAATTTTGGCCTCTGCATTTAATTCTCTTATGCCATGTCTTCCATGAACACCCTTGTAACCTGAAGATACACTTCCCATATGACTATTTAGATCCCCTGCTAAAAGAATCTTTTTTCCTAATGATATTTCCTGAACTAAATATTCTAAATCCTCTCAAAACTTTACCTTATGATATTCTTCTAACCCTACTTGTGGTGCATAAACACTAATAATATTAAATATCTCCTTGTCTACAATAAACTTTAATGCAATGATTCTATTTCCTAACCTTTTGACATCTACTATAGTATTTTTTCAAAATTTATCTACAATTATACCTACCCTATTTATAAATTTAGCCTTACCAGTGTATCAAAACTTAAAACCTAAAGTGTCTAATTCTTTCACTTTTTCTCCTACCCATTTAGTTTCTTGTAAACACATAAAATTAATATTTCTCCTAATCATAGTATCTATTATTTTCATAGACTTACCCGTAAGTGTACCTATATTCCAAGTTCCAAAACGAATCCTACTCTCATGAGCTAGCTTCTTTAACCACATTCGTTCATAAAAATGTAGGAACCTTTGCTTATTTTTCACTACACCCAGGCATCGATACAGCGGCTCTTACTCACTTGTCACTGTACTTAAGTTATACAGCGTGTTACTTTCTGGCAACGACCTAGCCTTACGTCTAATATATCGATTGTCCATGTCATAAAGATTCGACAAAGTTTTACGTTAGCTGTCAACTGCTGAATACAACCCTCCTCTTTTTTCCGAGCTTGAGAATGGCTATGAAAAATAATTTACATCAAAGTTCGTCATAGGCAGAGTTACCATGTTGTACTATGATATTACCCCCATTTACCTAACCTTCCTGCATTTTCATCTCTTAAGCTTTTCTTTTGCTTGTTATGCTATCTACAATTAAAAGGAAAAAAATTAATAAACAAATTGCATTTTGAAGAGACAAACACTTGGAAATATTAGTTGAAGGCCTCAAATATATATTCAGTAAACTCTTGACGGATGCTGCATGAAGGTTCTTCATGAAACAACACATGAATGGGTGCACTCAGTTTTAAGTGGATATAGGAAGCAAGGTCTTGTTTGTCAATCCTTCCATCATTGTAGCAATTGATGATTGTTTGAAATTTGCTTTCTATTCCTATTATTACTCTGAACTATTGAATGCCATTTGAATGTCTATATGCAAGTAAGGAGGGTTCTGTTATTCTAGTATTTATCAAAAGGAATGGAAGTTTGCTTCTTTTAAATTGATCTTTAACCACATACTGGATCTGTAATGCTTAAGAGTTACTCAGTAATATTGACAATCTCTTTCATGTTGGTTTGCTTATACCATGAGATGTACTTTTTGTTCCCTGCTTTGTATTTTTAGATCATATAGGCTTCATCATTGGCAAATGCATTGCTTTGATATCAAATTTTTAGTCAACAACCGCTCATATGTTATGTTCCTTTATTGGCAACCAAAAAATAAGAGTAAATTATAAATATTTTTTTTGAATTTTATTAAAATTATATAGGTCTTTCATATATTTTTAAAAAATGTATAGACATCCATAAAAATAAAAAATTACTCTATATTTTAATTTAATATTAACTTTTTTATTTTACTAAAATACTTTTTATTTAAATTTTAGTTTAAAAAATTATATATTTAGATTAATGAAAGGTATCTTAGTTAAATTTAATATTATATTAACGTGCACACTAACTTTTTGTTGTAAAATATATTTTAAAAATAAGAGAAGTTACGTGTAATTTTAATAAAATTCAAGAAAATTTTATGTAATTTACTAAATAAAAAATTAAAAAAAAAGCCTTGGATGTTGGTTTGATCAATAATGAAACGTATTATCTCTACTTACAAATTCAAAACATGCATGTTTCACCTAATGTTCATTGGTGCACTATCCTGGTGCTGAAGGTTTACTCCTTTAATTTTCTGTGCAGATTTCATAGAGTTCAATGAAAGGCACTTCAACTTAAAGGTGTGAATGGAGTAGAAGTGTAGACTAATATCCATCAAGAGGAAATTTAGTGAGAAAGCATTCTCCTTTTAGATTGGCTTGGCATTAGATTCACGTCACCTCATTACAATACAATTTTGCTTGGCAAAATTCTCATTGAAGAAGATTACAGTGTGGAAGCAGCATTTCTCATTGACGGCACTCTGGAATTTTGAGAATGACCTCTGCAAGAATTTTCCATTTCTAGTAGCTGTTCAAAATGCATTTGTCTTCCTCCGCAAGACAGCACTCTGGAATTTTGAGAATGACCTCTGCAAGAATTTTCCAGTTCTAGTAGCAGTTCAAAATGCAATTGTCTTCCTCCGCATGACAGCACTCCGGAATTTTGAGAATGACGTCTGCAACATCATTTGAGTGTCTCTAGATCATTTTTTAATCTTTTCCTTGCAAGAGATGTAATTTTACAATTGAATCTGTTTAAGGAACTGGGCTTATTGATATCTTTGTTGAGGATGGCGACAGTGGAGGATGACGTCAAAGGCCTTTTGGGCTTTTTTTTTTAAGAATAAAAATAAAAATTATATTTATGAGACCAAAAATTTAATTATAAAAAAAATTACACTTTAAAATTTTAATTATTAAATTTTTTTAAAATATAATTCTTTTCGTAGTTAAAATTTTCAGCTTTACAATTATAATTTTTATCTTGTAAACTTAAAAAAACAAAACAAAACAAATCGCGTTCGCTAAAAGCCATGGCGATCTTTGTTATGCCTAATCTATTATTTTTAGATTTTTTTTAAGCTGCATTCTCCTTTTGTGATCCAATTCTTGTTTCAAATAATAAGTTTATCAGATCATTGTGATTTTTTTTCAGTAAATTACATAAATTTTTTATTTTTTTAAAATTACAAATTTTTTTCTATTTTTAAAATATATATCTTAGTTTAATTTTAAATTATTAAAATTCTTTTCATAAACCTAAATATACAATTGTATCGTAATCTAATCCACAAATACAAATAAAAAATAAATTTTGCTTTTATTGAATTTAATAAAAATATATATTTAACATAATAAAGAATATTTTAATTAAAAAATTTAGAATCAAACTAAAATGTAAGATAATTTTTCAATTTGAGGCAAAAACCGGCGTAATATATTCTTATTTTTTCCTACCAAAGTTTGTAGCCATCCCATTTCAACTCTTTTGTTTTTAAATCGGTTAATGTCGTGATTTTCTTAGAAGCTGAATCATACTCCTCTGATTTATTACTTGCATCTTTGTAGTGTCTTAAGTTGATCTTATTAAATTTCCATGTAATTTTTTTTTTTTTTTGGGTTTCTTGATTGAAATTTAGCATACAGTTGTGCTTTGGGACAAAATAAAAGACAGTCATAAGAGAGTGTATAGCTACATTTGTAACACATAATTATTAGATATCAAAATGAAAGGGAAAATGTAATGGACAAAATGAATAAAAATTTTTTAAAGAATAATAACAAAAATATAATAGACATTATATAAAAATATTATTATTTCTTTCCTTTTGTTTTCTATTATATAACGAAACCTTGCAATGAAGACAAATAACATAATCTTTTCAGCTGTAGTCATGTGAATGCATTAAATCATCAACGAGAGATTGGAAAATAGTGACTCCAATTTATTACTACCAAGAAAATGGTATCTCAAGATAGGAACGTGGAAAAAATATGTTAGGTAGTATTTTCATTGAAGTTGTCAACTTTATATTATAGACCTTTAAAGGATAACTTAAAATTATTGATCTAATTGTTTTGGCTTTAGTTATTGATCCACTTTTAATAAGAAAATTTTATATTTTCTTTGTCCTTTCACTTTTATATTTTCCACACTATCATATATGACTTTAGTCTTCTTTGGTATATTGAGGTTTTTTTTTTATATAATTTAATTTTAATTATAAAAAATAATGAGTAATTACATAATAATTTGTAACTTTTTATTCTCATTTTTCATTATTTTAAAAATATTTTTCTATGTGCGTGATCTATAAGTTGTTGCAAATTACAAAAATTCTAAAACTGCATGACCAATGAATTTATTTTTTATTTTAAAAAACTCTTTATTCATTGAAATTTGATCTAATGATTTCGAACAATTCAACAAAAAATGATAGTTTTGCTGTCAAAGGTACGTTCAAATTGGATTGCATATATTGGCAAATAAAAGAGAAAAAAAAGAAAAGGGGGGGGGGGGGGGGGGGGGGGGGGAGGATGCATATATGATATGTGGCACCATGCATAAAAATAAAAAGCTTCAATCCCTAAGGAAAAAGAAAATTTTCCACAAAAAGAGCGCCACGATCCAAAAATGAAGACATGACTAACTTGAAATACGAGAGAATCGCACATTCATAAGCTTGACATATAACTAAAACGCGTCCGGATTCTTTGCGCAACAAAGGGATGCGTACGTCGTGCGAAGCTTCGAAACGACACCGTTTTATATATAAATAAATCACATTAGAAAGTTAGAAAACAATAGCATTACTTTTATATAAAAGTACTTGCAGCACGATAACACTTAAAACTTTAAATTACTTGAGTGCTTTGAGAAACAAGCAACACTGAGAAATCCTTGACTACCTTGCTGGGCAATGTAGCAATTACCTACAAAGTTTCATTCCTATTATCAAGGACATTGAAAAAGACAAAGGAGTCTAAACGCAAATGCTACAACAGTACAATACACTGGAAAGGCTTTTACTGTCCATTTGAATTCATAGGCATATCTTCAATTCCACCAAAGATTGTTTGGTTGAAGGTTTTTGGTGAGGAGGAAAAGGGAGAGGGATAAAGTGTTTGGTTGAATTAAATAAAGGAAGAGAAGAGGGGAGGGAAGCCAAATTTACCTCCCTTTCAAATTAGGAAATTTTGGAAGAGAGGGGAGGGATAGGATAAGATATTTTTAAAATTTTAATTTATTTTTTTATTTTTTTTAATTTTTTAATATATTAATATTTAATAAAAATTAAGATAATTTTTTATCAAAAATTAAAAATTAAAAAAATTAAAATTTATAATTTTTTTAAAAATTATTTATATAAATAATTTTTTTATTAAAAAAATTAAAATAATATAAAAGATAAATTTATCCAAACATAATTACTTCCCCTCTCCTCCTCTCTCCTCCTCTTTTAAACCAAACAATAATCTCTTTTTCTCTTCTCTCCGACCAAACAAAACTCATTAAAAACTCTCCCCTCCTCTCCATTTACCTCGCCTCCCCTTCTCTCCCCTTACCTCCATTTAACCAAACGGAGCCTCAGTCTCTCTAGGATAAGCTTGAAGGAGTCTGACTCCAAAGTGATCAAATAGGAAAGCCAAAGCATTAACAATTCTAGCTTCTTCAATTGAGACCTCACTGGATATATGGAGAAATTCTAGTAGCTGTTCATATTGCGATGACTCAGACTCATCCAAGGATTCATCAGTACTTTCACTGCCAATTTTGGAGGAAGGAGACCCCTTTGGAAATGAAGTAATCCTCCCAATTCCTCCATACCTCCACACTCCAACTCCACTTGCTAGCTTCCATTCATAATATCCTTTCAAACATAGAATGCAATCCACAACTCTACTCGATGAACCCCCCTGTATTTCCAAGTTTCTCAAATTTATAAACAGCGTAACGGGATGAGCAGCAAAACCACAAAACATTGCATTTAGAAAACTAAAACTAGTGCAAATTTAAATAATAATTGAGACAAGTTAGGATAAATAAGTGCAAAGATTAAGAATTCAACCTTTTCTAAATTCGATGCTTCAAACGTCAATAGCCTCATATCCTTGACTGCCTCCAGAAAATTTCTCATATTCTCAAAATATCGAATGGCAGACTGAGCTGCTCCTTTTACAAACTGAACCACAAGAGTAGGATTGTCCACCACCTATTTCCACTCAATTCCCCATAATGCAGATGAAAAGAGAAAACATTGTCAAGAGCGCACCTCCAACAATGGCAATCAAGAGGCACTGAGGTAGAGCTTCAAGAACGATGAAGGAGGCCAGCTCTCTAATTTGGGTTGAGTTTTGGGGCTTACCATGGACAGCTGAGATCGTACGGGACGAACGGCGGATATTTGCTGATGCTTGGCAGGTAAATGATGCGAAACGCAGCGTTTAATTTTTGCCATGTCACACTACGGAGCCATGGATTGGGCGGACAACTGCGATTAAGTGAAAGCAACAAAACGACATCGTTTCAAAGTTTTGCACGACGTACGCATCGGATTCAGATCCTCTCCATTATCTCTCTCTCAATTCTCTCTTCAATAAAATCTGAACCATTCAAAACTAAATCTTGATGGTTTATATTTTTTTTTCATTTTTTTATACTAAAACATTATTTTTTCTAAAACTTACAGTTAAAAAATTATTTTTATTTTACATTCTGTATCTTATAAAAAAAAATTTATTTTCAAAACTTAAAAAAAAAAATAATAAATCTGGACCGTCCAGATCAATCTGGACGGTCCAGATTTCCCACTGCAGAGGCCATGGGAGAGGCCACTGCAGGGGATCCGATCGCCGTACGCATCCCTTCGCTGCATAGAGGATCCAGACGCTAACTAAAACATTCATTATACCTATCATAATGAATGTTCGTGGGACCCAATGTTTCTTAAGTTTTTTTTAAGCCTAAAATTATTTAGTTTAGCCTTAACTAAAATTTGTCTCAAGTCCAACTATTTCTCTAATTTTAATTATTTATATTTATTTATTTGTAATTCTTGGGTTAGTGGGCACTACAAAAAGATGGAAGGAAAAAGTCCTTGTCAGGTCACTACTTCCGTTTTTATTGAATTTGAACTACTTCCAGCTGTGGAGTGGACAAGCAAGATATTGTTGAACACATAATTTCAAAGTGATTTGTACGGAAATAGCCGTGTAAATCTTTCATCTACCACGAAGAAGTTCCACTTCCATCCTGCTCAAATTTTCTTGAGCTTCTTAATTGACCACAGTTCTTCGTTGCAGCTCAATTTCTTCTACTTGCTGACAGAAAATCATGGCAGATTTAGTCGGTGGAGCATTTCTCTCTGCTACCCTTCAGGTGGCTTTTGAGAGATTAGCTTCTCGTGATATACTTGACTACTTCCGTGGCCGAAAACTCAAGGAGAGCTTGCTGAAAAAGCTTCACATCATCCTTATATCTATCAACCAAGTTCTTGAAGATGCAGAGCAAAGGCAGTATAGAAACCCCAATGTGAAGCAGTGGCTTGATGAGCTTAAAGATGCTGTCTTTATGGCTGAGGACCTGCTAGATGAGATTGCAACTGAGGCATCACGACAAAAGCTGGAATCTGAATATAAAGCCACCACAAGTAAGGTACGGAACATCTTAACCACTTTTGTTAATCCATTTGACAAAGAAATTGAATTAAGGATCATAGAGGTGCTTGAAATCCTAGAATTCCTAGCAAAGCAAAAGGATGTACTGGGATTGAAGGAAGGCTTTGGTGCTGGCAGGGATATAGGAGTGGGTAGAAAACTGTCAAACAAACTGCCAACAACGTCTTTAGTTAATGAATCTATCATGTATGGTAGAGATGTTGATAAAGAGGAAATATTTCAGATTCTACTGTCACACAACATGAGTGGCAACCAACCACCTGTGCAAGTAATTACTATCGTGGGTATGGGTGGGGTGGGTAAGACCACCCTCGGGCAGCTTGTATACAATGACAAAAGGATGGAGTATCAATTTCAACTCAGAGCTTGGGTGTGTATTTCAGAAGAATTTAATGTTGTTCAAGTTACAAAAGCAATTCTTCAAGCACTCAATTGTTCCGCAAAAGATTCTAATGACTTAAATCTACATCAACTTCAATTAAAGGAGAGATTGATGGGAAAAAAATTCTTCCTTGTTCTTGATGATGTTTGGAATGAGAATCATACAAGTTGGGAGATCTTGCAAGCTCCCTTCAACTATGGAGCTTTAGGAAGTAAGATTCTTGTAACAACTCGCAATAAAAAGGTGGCATCAGTTATGCACTCTACACATATACATCATTTGAAGCCATTAGCAGAAGAGGATTGTTGGAAGTTATTTGCAAAACATGCATTTAATGACCAACATGGTGATGTAGATCCAAATCTCATATCAGTTGGTAGAAAAATTGTTAAGAAGTGTGGAGGACTGCCTTTAGCAATAAAAACTTTAGGAAGTCTGTTGCACACAAAACTATCTCATCAGGAATGGGTTAAAATATTGGAAAGTGATATATGGCATTTATCTGAAGATGACAGCAACATAATTCCAGCTTTAAGATTGAGCTACCATTATCTACCTTCAAATTTAAAGCGTTGTTTTTCATTTTGCTCTATCTTTCCGAAAGATTATGAGATAGACAAGGATCTCTTAATCCAGTTGTGGATGGCAGAAGGTTTAGTGCGTTCTTGTCAAAAAGATCAAAGCATTGAAGAAGTGGGCAATGAATTCTTCAATGATCTAGAGTCAAGGTCATTTTTCCAACCATCAAGGAGCAGAAATGATCGGTACTTCATTATGCATGACCTTTTGAATGATTTAGCAAAATCGGTGATGGGAGAATTCTATTTTCTGCTAGACAACAATTGTGTGCAAAATATTCCAACAAAGGCTCGCTACTTTTCATACTTGAGCACTTATTATCTCAAATTTATAAACTTTGAGTTTATTTTCAATTGTAACCAATTACGCAGCTTCCTGCCACTCAAGCTTAATAACTCCATAAGATTTGATGTGATGGGTAATCTATTTTCTGGACTTGCTTCTCTTAAATACTTGCGAGTGTTATCTTTGTCTGGATACAAGAACGTCAAAGAGCTTGTAGATGATATTAGCGATTTAAAGCATCTACGTTATCTTGATATTTCTTTCACCTCAATTAAAGAGTTACCTAATTCAATTTGTTTGCTTATTAATTTGCAAACATTGAAATTAGTCAATTGTTGTCACTTGACTGAGCTGCCTTCAGACTTGCACAAACTTATCAATCTGCGTTATCTTGATTTGTGCGGGACTAGCATACAAAAGATGCCCAAGTATATGGGAAAGTTAAAACATCTTCAAACATTGACTCGTTTTGTCGTGGGAAAGCATAGAGGGTCTGATATGAAGGAGTTAGGGAAACTAAGACATCTAAGAGGTACAATATCAATTATAATGCTAGACAAGATCATTGATCCTTTGGATACCAAGGAAGCCAATATGAAAGAGAAGAAATATTTGGATGAATTGACATTAGAATGGTGTAAAAATAATGAAGATTCACAGCGTGAAAGGTACATATTGGAGTCTTTCCAACCTAACAAGAATTTAAAAAAGCTCACTATTAATTACTACAATGGCACTAGATTTCCAAATTGGTTTGAGGCTGCTTATTTGCCCAAATTAGTGTCTCTTCAGCTGAGTGGAAGTAACTACTGTTTTTGTTTGCCACCCCTCGGGCAGCTACCTTCTCTCAAGCAACTTCGTATCTATAGGTTTATTGGAATAGAAGTGATTGGACCCGAATTTTATGGGGATAGTTCGTCAGGTGTTCCATTTAGATGCCTTGAATGTTTAACATTTTCACATATGAAACAATGGGAAGAATGGAATATATGCTCTGAAGGTGAAAGTTTCCCATGTCTTCAAGAGCTTCAAATATGGAATTGTCCCAAGCTGAGAAAGTCCCTCCCTCAACTTCTTCCTTCTTTGAAAATGCTAAATATTAGTAACTGCCAAAATCTTGAGGCTTCACTTCCCATGGACTTTCCCTTGGGTCAGCTAATGTTAAGCAATTGTAAGATTTTGCTTCAAGATGTGCCAACCAGCTTGACAAGTGTTTCTATTTCCGGGATTAGAATCGACGAGTCCTGCCTAAACCATATTCTGCTCAGTAACCCCTATCTTGAACAGCTGCACCTGAGTAGTTGTGATGAACTTGTGTCATTCTCCATAAGTGGAAATGGATTTTCTGCTCTCAACCTTAATTCCATATTCTTTGATAAGATGAGTAATCTAAAGTCACTGCCTGAAAACATGCATATCATCTTTCCATTTCTTCATTCTTTGATGTTATGGGATTGTCCAGAGCTAGAATCACTTCCTCAAGGAGGTTTGCCTTCAAGCCTTGTTGATCTTGCAATCATGCGTTGCCCCAAACTCTATGCTTCCCACATGAGCTGGGGTTTGCATAAACTCCATTCTCTGCGACACTTCAGTTTCAGTGATGATTCAGAGAATGTGGAATCATTCCCAGAGGTGGCGTTGCTGCCACCTAATGTTATGTCTCTCACCCTGAAAAATTGCTCGAATCTAAAATCAATAAATTACAAGGATCTTCTCCACCTCAACTTTCTTGAATCCTTGTGTATTTGGGATTGCCCCATATTGAGTCTCCAAGGCTTGCTAGAGGAGGGTCTGCCCAAATCCCTTTCACGATTAGAAATTTGGGGCAATTGTCCATTGCTTAAGGAGCAATGCCAAAAGGAGAAAAGACAAGAGTGGTCTAAAATTTCTCATATCCCTCACATATGGATTCATTAGATAGAGAATCTTAAAGCTACACTTCTAATAACACATATGAACATTGGTTCTTAGGACTTTGAAGGTACTTTTTCTACACTGCACCCCCATATTTGTATGTTTGGTAGTTCTCTCTGTTATCTAAGATCGTTTCTCAATTTTTTAATAAAGGGGACCTTTAGTCCATGAAAATTTGCTAGTAGTATTATGTTTTAAATGTTGGCGCAGTGGCTTGATGGGGCTGCTGTACGTTGAGGTTCTTTGGACTGATATACTGTATAATATAATGATATTAACCCGTTGACATGACCTTGAATTTTCATATCTTCCATTTATTTTGCTTGCTGTACACAGACAACATCTGTAAGTATTACTTTTTTCCTTCCAAGTCTCATCTAAAATATTGCCAAGTACCACCTTGGCAAGCAGAAACTAATGATTGTTTGATGTTTGTTCTTCATTTTTTTCTGTCGTAATATTTATATCTGACTTTTTAAAATTAGATTACATTTATGTGTATGTGACCACAGGGAGGTTCTCTTAAGCTTTTATAAGTGGGAGTGAAAATTTTCCTGTTGTTAACAAGAAGATTATGTATTTGTCTACTTGTGATTAAAGTTGATATTAAACCACATATAAACGTTTTTTCTTCATAAGAAACCAAGGTCAAAACTCAATTATTCTTTCCTATATATAATTAACATAAAATCATGATGTAATATCATTTTATGTCTATGAATTTGCTTAATTTATGTACATTAGTTGCATAATATTTTCAAATTGCAACTACTATAAACATTTTATTGGGTCTATAGTGCTCAAGAATTAGTCAATGATACTGACAACCCCTTTCTTGATGCTTTGCTTGAACCATAAGGTTCTGTCTTTGATTTTTGCCTTTAATCTCAGAATATATGCATCTGATTGCTCACACATGCATTTCAGTGGCATTAAATTTCTATTCAAACTTCAAAATATATACATGTTCATTGTTGGCAACCATAGGGAAAAAAAAATCATTTATTTTTGTCTTGGTCACGCAGTACAATTCATTGTGTCTACTTATTCTGATCATGGGTCACTTTATAATTACCAGCGTGTTCATGTAATGTTGAAGTTTTGCTCCTTCCTATTTTGTGTGCAGATTTCCACTTCAGTTCCATTTGAAGAGGATGGACATTATACAATGATGGAGGGCTCTTCTACTTCTATGGCCTGAATGAAATACAAGTATAACTGAAGCCTATCAACAAGGAATTTGGTGAAGGAGCTCATTGCTTTCAGGTTGGCTAGTTGGAAATTTGGCATACAGAATAGCATACAATTTTATTGTTAGAGAATGTGCACAGGATGAAAGACTTTATTGCTGTTGTTAGAAAATTTCCATAATGTGCTCAGGCATTGTTCCAACACTTCAATGTCTTTGCTGGTATGATTTGGTAACTCTCATGGCCCTTCAAATTGAATCTCTGTCAATGGTAGCTACTGGTGTACTTGAAAATAGCAATTGTGGCAATGGGCAGTTTCTGCTATGATTTGGTGTATCTGGTTGATAATTGGCGCAATGGAGGTGTGTCCTTCCCAGTCCTCTCATACCAGGAAAAAGTGTTCTCAATCCTCTAATGCCCAGACCGGATATGGACCAAACTGTCTCATGATGTTATGAGCGCAGCTCACTTACCGCATCAATGGGAGAACAGCCTGACCCGTGGAACATGCTACGGCCCCAGGTAGGAGAGAAATGCACAGATATTTAAAGAAGTATCAGCGAGTCTAAATGATTTATTTAAAAGATCATATCTCTTGCTTCCCTATGGTGTTCTGGTCATGGTTTTCTCATACGAGTTTCTTTGTCAAGTATGACTAGGGATTAGACGGCTTTTGTTAGTTCAAGTGTTCTTTTCTTCCTTCTTGTTTTTTCTATTGTCTTCCCTTTTAGGAGGAGGTCTTATCCTCCTTTTATGTAATTCTCATTCTCTGTAATAAATTTTCTTCTATTAAAATAAGAAATCTCCTTTGTTTAAATGGTATTGAACTAGAGAAGATTTTATTTTCTTGTGATTTGTGAAATTTCATGACTATTGCAGTCAAGTAACTCCTGCGCTTTTCAGCTAAAAAATGAAACAGAGGTGTCTGCTAATATGATATTGGCTGAATAGAAGCAAAAGGTTCAAAAGTGTTTTAAGAGATGGAACAGAAGTTATAGAAAATGACAGATTCAAGAATGGAATACAGCTCTGTCCCTTTTTTATGCTTGGATCATTATTTTTCATAAAATTTTAGATATCAGAACTGCTGTTTTTGATACTCAAATTTGGCTGCTAAAGAGTTCCAGAAATTTCCAATAAAGTTGGACGAGAGAAGCAAATTTTTAAGGAAAAGAGCTAGAATTTGAACTAAAAATTAAAACAGAGGTTTCTGCTAATAAGATTTTGGTTGAATAGGGACTGATACGAATGTCTCTGCATGGCAGAGGGGAGAGAAGATGAGTAGAAAATGACAGGTTCAAAACTAGAGCAAACATAGCGTAGTATAATGCTTCCTTTTTTCCATGCTTGCGGTTATAATCTGTTCAGAAATGCCGCTTTTGTACTACAATTTTGGCTGATAAGAGTTGCAGAAGTTTAATGTCTAAGATAGAGCTTTGGTTTGACAATTGAACCTGATAAGTTAGTTTCTACTCTTACTGATTAAAATGCTTTACTTAATTCAAGCATCAACCATATATATGATTGACAATAGCAGGATTGACCCATATATTGCACACTGCTCCCATTCAAATACGTTAAAAAATGTCCCTCCATTTTATCTGACTTGTTTAATTAGATTATGTTAATGCCTTTATAGGAGCAAGGAGAGGTATTTGTTCTTCTAGTATTAATCAAAAGGAATGGGAGTTTTCTTCTTGTACAAAAGAAGAAATGTTCTTATATAAGGATATGAGGCTAATGCTGCTTTTTAACCACATATTGGATCTGTAGTGCTTTAGGGTTTTTCAGTAATATTGACAGTGCCAAACCCTTTCTTGTTGCTTTGCTCACACCATGAGATGTGGTTTCTGTTATCTGCTTTTTATTTTCAGTGACATATGGTTTTCATCATTGGCAAATGCATTGTATTGCTATTAAATTTCTTGACAATATGAGATCATATGTTCCTTACTGGTGACCGAAAAAAGCCTTCAATGTTGTTTTGGTCACACAATGAATGGCATTATTGTCTTCTTACATATTCAGATCATATCACACAATAAAACATGTTATCTCTACTTACAGATTCAGAATTTGTCTCACTTAATGTTCGCCAGTGTGTGCCCTGGTGCTGAAGGTTTACTTCTTTATTTTTCAGTGCGGATCTCATAGAGTTCAATGAAGGGCCCTTCAGTTAAAGGCATGAATGAATTAGAAGTGTAGACTGAAATCCATACAGAAGGAATTTGGTGAGAAAGCACTCTCCTTTCAAGTTGGCTTGGCAGAACTTTCATGTGTCCTGATCACAGTTGAATTTTGTTTTACATACAGAAAAACATATCAAATCCAGTATCAATTTGCAAAGGATTACAGTTATGAAAGCAATTCTTCTGATAGTTGAGGGATGCACACTAAGAATTTTCCATTTCTAGTAGCTGTCCAAAATCCATATGTCTTCCATATGGTTCTCACTTCTCAGCATTTTCCACTCATCGATTTGTCTTCTCCCAAGGACAAGACCTGCATAAGGCTGGCTGCTTCAGAACTACGTGCTTCATTTCCCAGTCCAAGAACATGACCTTCTGACTTTTTCTTTTCTATTCAAATATACAAGGAAAATAATGTAATGTTCGAAATGCATTCACCCAAATTCCATCCAAATTGTAACTAGAAGAAATTCAGTTTGCCATGTGTCGAAGCATCTAGTTTCTGTAAGCTTTCACAGTGGCTTGTATGTTGACTGAACGCTACTTTTTGATGTCTCAGATCAAACCAGCAATAACAAGTAAACAGATAAGAAAAAGCTAGTGGATACCTTCTGGTAGGAATTGGTACATTCTTCTTGGGTGTAACTATATCTGGATTTGTCATTTAAATAAGGAGGAGGAAAGTTGGGAAGCTTGGTGAATTTTGACTTATTTTGTTCATGAATAAAAATGATCAGGATTTCAACTGTCTGCAAGTACTATTTTTTTGTGCTTAACTCGGATCTTAGAGCCAATACATCGCTCATCTACCTGTAGTATAAATGTTCTCAATCCTTCTCCTACTATTTCAGAAAGGGAAACGACAATTAACCGGAATAATCACACTAAGCCATGAGATGGAAGAAATTGACTTGCCATCATTTAATTTTTCAACCAAAGTCAATGTCACTGATCACTTCTCCTTCAATAACAAATTGGGAGAAGGTAGATTTTGACCAGTTTTCAAGGTGATGTTATTATATCCTAGCAATGGATTTATGTTTTCTATAAACAATTACTATTTCTAGATAATGGTGAATAGGGTGTACTGGAAAATGATAAAGAGATTGCTGTTAAGAGGTGTCCAAAAAATCTGGACAAGAAGCATAGGAGTTCAAAAACAAAATTTTGTTAATCACCAACCTTCAGCATCAAGATCTTGTGAAATTTATTGGTTATTGCATTCAAAATGATGAGAGAATCTTTATATTTGAATACATACCTAATAGAAGTTTGGACTACTTCATATTTGATTTGGGCTTTTATCCTCCCTAAATCAATGATGTACCCTTGACTTGAACATCAATTTAGCTTCATGCTAACTTAAGAAGGGAACTTGGTAGATTAAACTAGAAGTAAACAATTGAATTGGAACAAAGCTTCCAAATTATTAGTGGCATTGCTCTAAGGCTTCTGTATCTTCGTCAAAATTCTAGGCTAAGAATCATCGACTGGGATCTCAAAACCAGCAATAGTCTTCCTGATGATGTTGTGAAACCAAAAATATCAGACTTTGGAATGGCTAGGACATGTGGTGGTGATCATGCTGCTGGTCAATACATTATGAGTAGTGGAAACTCAGTAAACATCCCGTGCTACTTCCTTTTTTCGTAGTTTCATTTTTTTAGTGTTATATTGCAGTGGCTATTTGTCTTCTAAGTAAGCAGTGCATGGATCTTGGATCCTTTTCTTTGATGTTGAATTTGGGTTTCGTGTTATTGTATTGGACAGTGTAAGTGGGAGGAAGAACAAAAATTCTGTCCCCTCATCATCATCTTAACCTTCTTGGACATGTAAGCAGAAAAAATAACGTGTTGTTACAATTTTCTAATATCTTGTCAATCTCAAAATTATATTGTAATTCTCTTTTTCTACCATTTACGCTTAAAAAGAAAGAACCGTGTTCATGTTTAACACTTGTTAGATATTCTCACAGTGCTACCTTTACACATTGATAATTCATATGTCAATGTGCTCATGCTTCTAGTTTCTCTACCTGCATCTGATTTAAACCACAAGTTAGTTCATAGTGGAGTTCAGTCATCACAGAGGACTTAAAAAGTCTCAAACCCAGAGTTTATAATGGTGTTTCAGGAATGGAGATTGTGGAGTGAGGGGAGGCCATTGGAGCTGGTAGATGAAGCACTAAACGATTCAGTTATCTTAGATGAAGTGGTAAGATGTATTCTGTGTGTTCAAGAGAGACCTGAGGATAGGCTAGACATGTCATCTCTTGTTCTACTGACAGAGCACTGAAATTTTGAGAATGACCTTGGCAACTTGGAGAGGGCAAGGAGATCTGATCTTTGGGGATTCATGATTTGAGTGTCAGATTCTGTCTTTTGAGCTGAATTCTCCATTTGGGATTTGATATTGATGAGAATGAATAGGACCAACTCTTATTGCCTTTCAGATAAGAGCCAGTGTCAGATTAAGTTCAGCTTATTATTATTTTTTTCCCAAATTTACAGCCATCATCCAATTCAACTCTTGTGAATTAAATTCTGCTACTATATATTCTTAGAAGCTGAATTAATATCCCTTTGTTTCCCAACTTGCATAGTTGAAGTCTCTTAAGTTGATCCTACTGAACTCCCATCTGATTCTCTTTTATCATTGCTTCATTGCAATTAAGCTTCCAATTAAAATCTGTTGCACAAGGAGATAGAAATGAAAGGCGAAACAAGGAGTAGAGAGATAAAGAGATAGATTTTTGGGTGGTGCTATAAAATGCTTCTGGCCATTTGATTGAAATACATAATGCGGCCTCTGAATTAAAAATAAATAAATAGAACACATTGAATCTGACGGCCAAAAGGCTTGAGCGCTTGAAGTACAACCATAGATTTTTACAAGTTTTCTAATACATGACATCATATCTTAAACACAAAATAGCAACTTTAGTTATGTACAACTTCAATGCAAGCAAGACATAGCTAACTAAACTATTCTAAGCATTGAATTGAAAACAAACAAAAAAAAAATCTAGAAAACTGTTTTCATCCGTGAACTTCAATATAGTCATTTATTAAAAAAGTTATTTTTTTTAAAACTTCCACATCATTTTCAACTTCTTTTGGCCATGGATGGGATGATACCTCTGTTTCCTTCTTGATTACCTCAACATCTGCTTCCACCTACCTCATTTTCTCTATCCTCCTTGCAGTTTCATTCAACCCAACGAGGGAATAGACAAATATGGATCCCTGCATTTACTGTAGTGATTATAAAAGGTACAGTCAATCTAATAACTTCACATGTATTTATATGTGTCTGTTTTTAGAGATCAAAAATTTTAATTGAAGATAAAAATTTTTGGTTTGTTGGATTTTTAAAATAATTTCAAAATTTAACAATAAATATTTTCAACTTATTGTTATAAAATATAGCTTTTTCAAAAGTTTTAACCGTAACTAGGAAGGCTACTGCATAGATTTCCGTGCAACATTAGAAGAAAATTAAATGTATGCACGCAATTCAAGATGAATTGCACTGTTCACGACTTCTGAACGGTGCGACTTCCTCCACTCTTTATAAATATAAAGATTTTTTAAACAATAATAAGATGGAAAAGAAAACTGTATATACAATAAAAAAAATTATGAATTTTATAATATGAAGTATGATTTTTTCTCACAATCATCACAATTAAAATTTGTCATCTCTCTAAGAAAAAACTCATCAAGTTATTGCCTTAACTACATTATTTATAGTCTCTATTGTAACTAGACGGGATCCATATTCAGAATAAACTCGCTATTCACTTATTTGTAGTTGAGAACTTTCAACCTAGCAGCAGCTTTTCAACATGTAATCCATACAAAGAAAACAAATCTGTGAAAAGAAAAAAGTATCTGAATATTGACCTTTGTGCTCAAATAAGCTTGGTCAATCAATTCTTGCGTGTCTTTCTCAATACACACTTGCTAACTTAAGTTTATTTTATACCTCAGTAGATTTCACATGTGGCATACTACCTGAAAAACCATACTATCTGTTATTTTGTACAATAATGTTATACAAGAAAATAGTAGTGGTGCGGTCAACAGTTGACTTCCCAAGTTCTATCGGTTATTGAAAAGAGACTGTAAATATACAAAACTTTAAGGTAGATTGTTTAAGTTATTGGGAAGATCACAATAATTATTTTAAAAGTATAAACTCTTCATTTTTGTCATGCATGTTTGAAGCCATCTATTATGAGCCCTTATTCTCTCAATATTCAACTACGTTTCATAATCAAACCTAGAGTCAATCATACGTTCCATCTTGAATCTATCAGTTCAAAAGGAGAGCAATTTTTGGCCTCTTATCCATAGGATTATCAACCACCTTTGGTTTGTCCAGTGAATACTAAAATGGTTAATGAAGTGGAAAATAGATGTGCACTCGAAAAATTCAAAATTTTAGCCACTTCAGAAACTGAAAGTTCTTCAGAGGTTAGTTTTTAAGTGGTTTTTCATTTAATTCTTTTGACTGGAAATAATTACTCACAAATGTTTTTAAATTGAATATCTTTTCCTTTATTATCCTAGACTACCTTTTTTCTTATTTTCCAATTTCTTAGAAAAGATAATTAACAATGGGATCAGGTCCTTCCCTTTTCTCTCTCCTTTTGTTTGGAAGAAAAAAAGAAACAATGATGGGATCTAGTGGGACTCACCCATCTGGGTTCCACATCTAATATGTCTTTCTTTCTCCAACACTATAAGAACTGAACAAGAGAGATCTTCTTGCATTGACAATCATATGTTGAAGCAAAAAATAGTAGTCCCATTGTTTTCTAATTTTTCTTCTTATTGTTTTCTATTTTTTTCTTCTTCTTACTTGATGGGAAACATTATGCATATGTCTTTGACTCTTTGTTCTGCATCTGTCAACTTTATATGCATATGTCTTTAACTCTTTATTTTACATCTGTCAACTTTAATTCTATTGCACATCTCTACTCAGGCTGAGGGACAACACTTAACGAATGCTTTTGGAAGAGACATTAAACTTGCAAGAAGCATTAAAACAGCTCCATAGGTTTTTCTTATACTTCCAAGTCTAGTCATTCTCATCCATGATTTCTTAACGAAACAATTGTACCTTCTATGCTTGTTTGTAGATGATACACGTGAAATTCCATCATTTTGTTGTTTCAAATATGCCCTCCTCTATTATTCTCCCATGTTAGTTTGTAGGGGTAACTTGGTCTTTTGTAAATAACGAACTACTGGAAGTTCATTACACCCTCGTTATTTGAAGCCTCATCCGGCTATGTACAAGGTATCGTGAAATTTAACTCTCTTCTCTCTCTTACTCATTCTTTCGATCGTCTATACCTCTCATTTCTCTTCTTTTCAATTCTAAAATTATGTTACTATTTTACTAGCTTAACATTGGTATCAGAGCAGTAATCCATGGCAGAGGGAACTCGCTCACAATTTCAAGTTCGAGAAGTAAAAGATTGCTTAAGAGGGGAGTTAAATCAAAGGATGGGGATAATGGAACAACAATTTGGGGAATTGTAGGAACTGGTGCGTGGGTTATCCTTACAGATGATAGATTTGACTAATAGCAACCAGGAACATGGCAGGATTGACCAATAAGGCAACGGGAATGAATATCAGGTTTCAACTCGATTCACTAAAGTTGAATTCCCCATATTTTCAGAAGATGATGTCAACGGATGGATTTCCAAATGTGAACGCTTCTTCCTATTGGATGGCACACCTGAAGTTAACAAGGTGATCCTAACAAGGTTGGCATTGGACGAAAAGGCATACAAATGGTTCCAATACTATGAGAAAAGCATGCGGGGATATTTAAATTGGGGAATGCTGGTGGAAGCAATTAAGATGCGATTCAGACCCTTATACGAAGACCCTATAGAGGAACTGATACAGCTAAAGCAAATGGGAGCACTGAGCGAATTCCAAACGCTATTTGACAATTTAATCTGTAAGGTTGAGCTATTTGAAACTCAGAAGCTTAGCTGTTTCCTTGGAGCGCTGAAACCAGAATTAGCATCAGGAGTCAAGCTATTGAAACCACACACACTGTTGGAAGCTACACGGATAGCGAAGCTGCAGGATGTTAACCTACAGCTGCTACAACAGACATTCCATGTCAACATGGGGAATCATTATAAAGGCATGACAACAGCTTCAGTCTACCCCACTCGAGGCGATGAAGGAAAGTCTATAACAATAGAAGTTAAGAAATGGCAGGAAGTCAGTAGATCAACTGCTCCAAAGAGCATCTTAGGCAAACCAACAATGAGATTTCAGCGGAGGCTAACCCCAGAGGAAGTAGATGACCACAGAGCCAAGAACTTATGCTACTTTTATCATGAAAAGTATGCTCCAGGTCATAATTGCCCACAGCGAAAAAAAAAATGCAATTATACTTAATGGAAATTGATGACAGAATTAATTGGGCAAGTGAAGATCAAGAAACAACAGGGGAAGATAAGGTAGAGACAACACTAGAAGAAGCAAAGACTACAGACCACCTGATAATTTCTCTCAATGCCTTATCAAGTACTGCTACTTACTCAACTTTAAGAATCACGGGAAGATGTGGAAAAAAAATTACTGCACATATTGATTGGTACGGGAAGCACCCATAACTTCCTGGACAAAAGTTGGGGCAAAGAAGGAATTGGAGAAATAAAACTAATCCAAGACATTATGGTAACTGTAACTAGTGGAGACAAACTACAAGGGAAAAGAGGCTGCGAGGGGTTGAAATGGATCACACAGGGTATTGAATTTGAGGCGGATGTAATTCTGCTACCACTAGTAGAGTGTGATATGGTGTTAAGAATGCAATGGATGAGGAAGTTAGGAATCATTAATCTGGATTGTAAGAATCTAGTTATGGAGTTTGATTGGAAAAGGAAAAGGGTACAGCTTAATGCAACTAATGGAGCTAAGAACCGAATAGTGAAAGAAGACAAAATTCTTAAGCTAATGAAAGGAGAGCAACCCACGTGCATGCTGCAAGTTGTATCTAAGGGGCAGGAGGGTACTTTCTGCGCTATGGTAGTAGTACAAGATAAGAAGGTGCCAACCATTATCGTTCAGCTTATTAGAGAATTTCAAGATGTCTTCGATGAACCCCACGGCCTACCTCCCAAAAGGGGACATTATGATCATCAGATCACTCTCTAGGAAGGAACCAACCCAGTGAACACAAGACCCTACAGGTACCCAGCCATGCAGAAAGACATCATTGAAAAATTAGTAAGAGATATGTTGGATAGTAGGGTCATTCAGCACAACAGCAGTCCCTTTGCCTCACCAGTAGTGCTAATGAAGAAAAAGGACGGTAGCTGGCATTTATGCGTGGACTACAGATCACTGAATAAGGCAACCATCTGTAACAACTTTCCTATTCCATTAATCGAGGAATTGCTGGATGAGTTGGGAAAAGCCAGGATGTTCTTGCGACTTGATTTAAGAGCTGGTTACCATTAAATTCGGATGAAGGAGAAAGATATTTACAAAATAGTGTTTCAAACACACTCGGCCCACTACGAGTATCTGGCCATGCCATTCAGATTGACCAACACGTCGTCTACATTCCAGAGCATTATGAACACCATCTTCGAGGATCAGTTAAGAAAATACGTGCTAGTCTTCTTCGATGATATCCTTATTTACAGCAAAGACCTCGACAGCCATGCTCAACACCTCAGGAAAGTATTCGACATACTGAGAGCCAATCAGTTTTACATTAAACGGAGCAAGTGTGCTTTCACAACTTAGAGGATTGAATACCTCGGTCATATAATTACTCCTCAGGGTGTCACAGCTGATCCAAATAAAATTAAGGCAGTCGCTGAATGGCCAACTCCGTCCAATGTGAAAGAATTAAGAGGATTCTTGGGACTATCTGGTTACCTTCGTCGATTCATCAAAGGATACGGTAGTTTAGCTCAACCTCTAACCAATCTACTTAAGAAAGATAATTTTTGTTGGAACCATGAAGCTGTGGCAGCCTTTGAGAATCTAAAAATTGCTTTGACAAGAGCTCTGGTATTATCGCTGCCAGACTTAACTCAACTGTTCATAATTGAAACGGATGCTTCTAATATTGGCATTAGAGTTGTATTAATGCAGCAGGGACACCCAATAGCATATGTGAGCAAAATTTTGTCTCTAAAACACAGATTGTTATCAGTATATGATCGGGAGCTATTGGCTATAGTGTTTTCCATAAGTAAATGGCATCAATACCTATGCCTTCAACCGTTCACTATCCTCATCGATCAAAAGAGTCTCAAATACCTCTTAGAACAAAGGCTGTCCACTCGATCATAGTACAACTGGATCACTAGATTAATGGGCTTGTCATACACCATCAACTACAAAAAGGTAAAAGAAAACTTAGCAGTAGATGCATTATCTCAGGCGACACATGGAGAGTTATTGCAACTCAACATATCATTAGTGTCAATTGAATTGTGGGAGGAGATTAGGAATCAATGGCATTCGGATGAAGATCTGCAAAGATTAATAGCCGAGATTGCCTAAAACCCTCAGCTACATCCTAAATATAAATGGCAGAATCAAATGTTAACAAGGGGGAGATTGGTGATTAGCAATTCACAGTCAAATCTTAAGAATCTAATATTGCAATGGTTTCACTCATCCCCCTAAGGAGGTCATTCAGGCACTAAAGCTACGATAAAGAGAATGAAGGCACTACTTTTCTGGAAGGGAATGACTACAGATGTAAATAACTTTATTACTAGATGCGAAACATGCTTGAGGTGTAAGTATGAGAATGTGGCATATCCCGAATTGCTGTAGCCGTTAACAATACAGGAAAGAGTGTGGCAAAGTCTCACGATGGATTTTATAAAGCAGTTGCCAAAATCAAAGGGCAAGGAGACCATATGGGTAATAGTCTACTGGTTAAGCAAATATGCCCATTTTGTGGCACTTACTCACCCTTTGACAGCCAGCACTCTGGCCCAAGTCTTCCTAGATAGCATATATAAATTACATGGGGCACCAGCTACAATTGTAAGCAATCGAGATCCTCTGTTTACCAGTAGATCTTGGCGGGAATTCCTCCTTCGACTGGGAGTCACACAGAACCTCTCCACTGCCTACCACCCCCAATCGCATAGACAAAGTGAAGTGTTTAATCGTTTCCTGGAGCATTATTTATGTAGCTTCTCATGGCAATCTCTTAGAGAATGAGTAAAATGGTTACCTCTGGCAGAATGGTGGTAGAAAACCTCGTACCATATAGCTACAAGAACGACCCCATATGCGATCATGTATGGGTAGCCCCCGCCTTTGTAGCTACCCTACTTGCCTTATGAGTCCTCTATGGATGTCATTAATCGTAGCTTCTCAACTCGGGAAATAATGATTAACAAATTAAAGGAAAATTTGACTGTGGCTGCCAACCATATGAAACAAAATGCGAATCGAAAAAGAACAGAAAGAAATTTTAAGGTGGGAGAGTGGGTATTTTTGAAGCTTCACCCATATCGACAAGTTTTCATCGCAAGAAGAACCTCAGAGAAGTTATCCCCAAAGTACTACGGACCATACCAAATTATAGCCAAGGTAGGGATGGTAGTGCATACTCTACAATTGCCCACAACATCGCGCATACATCCCACTTTTCATGTATCACTCTTAAAGAAATGCCCCGACCCCAATGTACCTCAATATTAAATTCCAGATGATTGGAGCTCTGTTATGGAGATTAAGCAACCAGAGGCTATTATTGATCGACGCATGGTGCAACGAGGTAATCGAGCAGTCACCCAAGTGTTGATATAGTGGAAAGGAGGATTACCGGAGGAAGCTACATGGGAGCTACTGTATGACATCCAACGTAAGTTTCCCGAGTTCAGACTCGAACCACCCTCGAGGACAAGGGTGAACTGAAGGAGGGGGTAGTTGATACGCGTGAAATTCTGTTATTTTTTTGTTTCCAAATATGCCATCCTCTGTTATTCTCCTACATTAGTTAGTAGGGGTAGCTTGGTCTTTTGTAAATAATGAACTACTGGAAGTTCGTTACACCCTCGTTATTTGAAGCCTCACCCGGCTACATACAAGGTATCGTGAAAGTTAACTCTTCTCTCTCTCTCTTACCCATTCTTTAGATCGTTGTACCTCTCATTTATTTTCTTTTCAATTCTAAAATTCTGTTACTATTTTACTAGCTTAACAATAGATATACCATATGTGGTGATCAAACGATCAAGAAAATTGCATTGACAAAACCATCTGTAGCAAACATCGATTATGTGAATATACATTGTGAAAATAAATGTTAACCCTAGTAAATTCATGGGTTGCATTCAAAGATTGATTCATCAGGAGTGTTTTGCAGACTAGACCAGTATTACTGGTTTAACCAGGACAAGCTGTAACCATTTAAATCGAGATCGAATTACATATTGAAAATATATATATATATATATATATATATATATATATATATATATATATATATATATATATATATATATATATATATATCATATATGGTTACTTTATTCTTTATAAACATAAAGTTACTTTAACAAGTCTAAGACAAATTTTAAGAGAAGACCCTACTCTTTAATTATAGTAAGAAATTGAAAAGTGAAAAGACTTCACCTTCCACCATATTCTTTTCTTTTTATTATTATTATTATTTATTTTCTTTTCTCTTATTCTTTCATCCACTTCATTAAATATTTACTCTTTATAATTTCTATTTAAGTTTCTATTTACTCTTTTTTATTATTTAATGTTTTCAACTTGTCCTTGTATTTATACTGTATCACAAAAAAATTTTATAAATTAACTTCATTATTTTTATCAAATTATTAGTATACTTTATCTATTCTGCTTATTGAAAGGAGTCATATGGTATATATGAAGTAGTTGATTCGTCATTTTGGTAGTCGTCGTCTTCAGTTTGTTATCCAACAACAACCTCAGGTTAGATCGTGTAATTTTCTTCCCTATGACTGACACTAAATAATACTCCAAGAAATCTATATTCAGGAAGGGTTTCTCTTAGCTATCTTTGGTAAAATACTTACTGATAATTCCATTTGTATTTCTACCTTTATACATGACCAAAAGAGTTGAGACTAAGAGATTGAGATTGGATAAAATCTTTTCCAGTTATTTCTTATGATAACCAAAACCGAGATATCCCAAGTACTTCCCAAAATCACGCTTTGAATGAAAATGTCATCATGAACCTTATTTTTGCCTTTTTAACCAAAAAGGAAAATTCTAAGGTCACTCAATACTCAATTAAGTCTCAATGTAAAATTTGTAAAATTACTTTAAAGTGAAAAAAAAATACACGTGAAGTGGAAATGGAATTAGAATTCTCTTAATTAAGTAAATAGTAAAATGCCTACCAAATAAAAAAAATAATACAAAAAATGAGAGTGTGTATGAAGTTTTTTTTTTCACATATCATTTTTTTTAATCTCTCTCTACTTGAAATGTATTTTACAATTTATTTACTTGAGATTATCCAAATTTGTGATGATACCTTCAAATCTCAAAACCCAAGTCTCACATCGGATAAAACTCATATGGGAAGAGAATTCTTTATATATAAAAGAGGGGACAAGTCCCACATCTAGTAGAATTGGATTGGGAGTGGGATTGTTTATGTATATAAAGAGAGCTTCTATAGTTATACCTAATACCTTATATCATTCAGTCTCAATAATGTAAAGTTTTTTCTCCCTGCCCATGGATGTAGGTCACATTGGCTGAACCACGTTAATTTTTTGTGTCATTCTTTCTTTCTCTCTACTTTCCTAATACCGCCAATTCACAACAATTAGTATCAGAGTTAGATTCCTTCGCTAGGGTCCTTAGTTCAGATCCAGGGTACTTGACTAGGCATTTGGCTTAAGTTTTTATTTTTTTTTGCTGAAAGAAGATAGTGTCTCACAAATTCAATATTGAGAAATTTAATAGGTCAAATGATTTCACATTGTGCAAGGTGAAAATACAAGCAATTCTAGTTCAGCAAGGATGTGCGGTGACAATAGATGGAGAGGGAAGGTTTCCTGAGAGTTTGAAGGAAGAGGAAAGGGCAGAGATTTTGGCAAAGGCTCATAGCGCCATTCTATTGAGTTTGACGGATGAGATCTTGAGGGAGGTTGTAGACGAGACTTTTGCAGTTTATGGAAGAAATTAAAAAGTAAGTACCAGAAAAAATCCCTGACAAATCGGTTATATCAGAAGCAACGGTTATATACCCTCAGGATGTCAGAAAGTATACCGGTAAGAGATCATATTGACAATTTTAATCGAATTATTTTAGATCTTCAAGGGGTCGGGGTTAAAATTAAGGAAGAGGACCAGACAATAATTATTTTATACTCATTGCCTAGTTCATATGAAAACTTTGTTGACACGATACTTTATGGGAGAGATACAATCTCGGTTGGTAATGTAAATGATGCTTTATAATCAAAGGAACTGAAGAAGAGGGTGTCTGGGTCCGATGAGGAAACATCAGATATGGGTTTGGTAGTGAATAGAGACAGGAGCAAGGAGAAGAATGAAGGTAATCGAAGTAAGTCCCGTTCGAAGTCAAGGTCCAAGCGGCAACTACGGTGCTTTAAGTGTAAGGAAAAGAGGCATTTCAAGAAGGAATCTCCACAGTAAAAAAAGGGAAACAATCAAAAGGAATCAAATGGTAAGACAAGTACCTCAGTGGTTCAAGACAATTCAGATAAGGGTGATGATGGAAATGTTCTGACGGTTAGTACCTTAAATTTTGCAAATACCTTAATCATGGATACTGGAGTTTCTTATCACATGACTTTCACAAATGAGCCATTTACTTCTTTTAAGGAGTGAAAAGGCAGTGTAAAGTTGGGAGATGATCAGGAGCTTAGTGTTGAAGGCAGTAGGTCAATACAGATAAAAATATTTGATGGCATGGTTAGAACATTTGATGCATGATATGTTCCTAAGCTACAAAAAAATTTGATTTCTCTGGGTGCCTTGGACAAGCAAGGATACAATTTTTTTGGCGATGGTGGACAGGTGAAGGTTTCTAGAGGTGCTCTGGTAGTGAGGAAGTGTAGACTTCAGTATGGGGTCTATATACTCATTGGAAACTCGAAAATGGGCACCGTGGTAGTTTCTAGTTTTTTGGAGAAGAACAATGATCAAACAAAGTTATGGCATCAACGACTGGGGCACATGAGTGAGAAAGGACTAGTAATGTTGCGAAAGCAAGGGTTGTTGGAGGGCGTGGAAACTGGAAAGTTGAAGTTCTATGAAACTTATGTTAAGGACAAGCAACGTAAAGTCAAGTTCAGTTCAGGAAAGCATACCTCCACTGATATCCTTGAATATATACATTCAGACTTGTGGAGTCCTTCTCCAGTTGAGTCTCATGGAGGGTGCAGATACTTTGTAACATTTATTGATGACTACTCTAGAAAAGTGTAGGTGTATTTTCTAAAAAAGAAGGATGAGGTGTTTGCGAAGTTTAAGGAATGGAAGACTATGATTGAAAAGCGTACTAGGAAGCAAGTCAGGATATTCAAAACTGATAATGGGTTGGAGTTCTCTAATACACCATTTGATGAGTTCTATAAGAAAGAAGGTATAGTGAGACACCACACTGTACGGCACACACCATAACAAAATGGTGTAGCAGAGCAGATGAACCAAACACTTCTACAGCATGCAAGATGTATACGGCTGAGTGCTAATCTTCTTAAGCAATTTTAGGTTGAAACAGTTAACACTGTAACCTATCTAGTGAATAAATCTCCATCAACTGTAATTGATTTGAAGACTCCATAAGAGATATGGTTTGGTACACCTTCAGACTATTCTGGTTTGAAGATATTTGGGTGCCCAGCATATGCTCATGTGAATGATGGTAAACTGGAGGCAAGGGCAATGAAGTTCATATTTCTAGGGTATGCAACTGGTGTGAAGGGGTAGAGACTATGGTGTACAGAACAGGATAGGACCCCAAGATTCATTATTAGTAGAGATGTGACGTTTGATGAATTTGCTATGCTCAACCAGAATGAGGAACTTGATGACCTTACAGGAAAAGATCTGGGTGTTAATCAGAAGGTGGAGTTTTAGGTGGAGACCTCAAGGATAAACAAGAGCTCTGTAGACCAACCTAGAGATTTGTAGGAAGAGCAGTAGGGTATAGCAACAAGGAGAGGAAGAAGAGAAAATAGAAGACCTATCAAGTATGCAGACTATATGAATTTTTTTTATACTAACCTTGTTGCATATGCACTGTCGGTGATAGAAAGCATTGATGCTAAGAAGCCGCAGCCCTACAAGAAGACGGTCCAAAGTAAGGAGGCAACTGACTGGTTACTAGCTATGAATAAGGAAATGCAATCCCTATCAAAGAATGGGACTTCGGAGCTGGTACCTTTACTAAAGGGTGTAAAGCTTGTATGATGCAAATGGGTGTACAAAAAGAAGGAAGGGATTCCTGAAATTGAGCCGGCAAGGTTCAAGGCGAGACTTTGTAGTAAAGGGGTTCTCACAAAAAGAGGGCATAGACTACTATGAAGTATTCTCTCTAGTTGTGAAACATAAGACCATTCGGGTTCTTCTAGCCATGGTAAGTACGCTTGATTTGGAGTTAGAGCAACTTGATATGAAGACGGCGTTCTTACATAGGAATCTGGAAGAGGACATCTACGTGACTCAGCTTGAGGGGTTTCAAGATCCTAAAAAAGAGGAGTATGTTTGCCTGCTGAAGAAATTTTTATATGGCTTAAAGCAGTCACCCAGGTAGTGGTACAAGAGGTTTGATACTTTTATGGTTTCTAAAGAATTTACTCGTAACCTATTCGATAACTGTGTATATTTTAGGAAGTTATCAGATAATTCTTAGATCTACTTGTTATTGCATATGGATGATGTGTTAATAGCGACAAAGAACAAGACTGAAATCAACAAGTTAAAAAGGTTACTGAGCAGTAAGTTTGAGATAAAAGATCTGGGTGTAGCCAAGAAAATCTTAGGCATGGAAATCTGAAGGGATCGAAAAGCACACTGATTATATGTGTCTCAATAGAAGTACATTGAGAAGGTATTGTGATCTTTTCAAATGGATCAAGCCAAGCCTGTGAGTACCCTATTGGTAGCACATTTCATATTGGATGCTAGTACACTACCAAGCACATATGAGGAGAAAGGCTACATGAGTGGGATCTCTTATGCTAGTGTAGTTGGGAATCTGATGTATGCGATGGTATGCACAAGATCAGATTTAGCCTATACAGTTAGTGTTGTGAGCAGGTTCATAGGAAATCCAGGGAAGACTCACTGGGAAGCATTAAAGTGGATCATGCAATATTTGAGAGGTACAATTGATGTTTGTCTAGTTTATGATACTGATGGATTTGCTGATAGATTGGTAGGTTATACAGATTCAGATTATGGTAGAGACCTTATGAGGCAGAGATCATTAACATGTTATATCTTCACCCTGTATGGATGTGCTGTTAGCTAGAAAGCAACTTTGCAGTTTACAGTTGCTTTGTCGACTACTGAGGCAGAGTACATGTCCTTGACCAAAGGAGTGAAGGAAGCAATGCGGTTACATGGCTTGATTGGAAGCCTGGGATTGAAGATTCAAATGCCTGAAGTGTATTGTGACAGTTAAAGTGCATTGAGCCTGGCAAAGAACCCAGTCTATTATGAAATGTCCAAGCACATAGATGTTATATTGAATTTCATCAGAGATGCCTTGAAAAATAAGGTGGTGACCATAGAAAAGATATTAACAGCAAAGAATCTAACAGACATGTTGACAAAGCCATTACCTGTTGACAAGTTCAAGCATAGCTTGGACCTAGTGCGAGTACGAGCAACATGAGGCCCTACGAGGCGTAATGACAAGGAGATAATCAAATCAAGACATCTGGAGATTTTAAGTCAAGGTGGAGAATTGTGATGATGCTTTCAAATCTCAAAACCCAAGTCTCATATCGAATAGAACTCAGATGAGAAGAGAATTCCTCATATATAAAAGAGGAGACAAGTCCTACATCAAGTAGAATTGGGTTAGAAGTAGGATTATTTATGTATATAATGAGGACTTCTATAGTTATATCTAGTACTTTATATCATTCAGTTTCAATAGTGTAAAGTTTTTTCTCTCTGCCCGTGGATGTAGGTCACATTGGTCGAATCACGTTAATTTTTTGTGTCATTATTTCTTTTCTCTCTACTTTCCTACTATCGCCAACTCACAACAAAATTCGTCAAAAGTATATATGAAATTTATTTTCTATTTTTTTCCATCTTTTTCGCTTTAGAGATACTTTATAAATTTCACACTTTCAAAAATCCAAAGTAATTGTCAATTTCAAAAAGCCGGCTAGAAGAAAGTCCCTCATCTATGGAGAAGATATTAGCCTACAGCAATGAACTCCTCCCTAAATCAAAGCGTGAAAAAGCTTGATAAACAAAGAGTCTCCCCTCCTCCTAAACTAACTTGCCTTGCCCGTGATATATACTCCCTCCGGTCTTAAATATAAGGGAAAAAAAACTACTTCACATATCTTAAGAAAATCAGTAAATGATAGTTAAAAGTTTTAAATTTGTCTCAAATTAAAAAAAATTTCCATAATAACCCCTCATTTACTTTTTACACTTCAGATTTTTGGTATAACATGTTCTTTAATGGGTATTGATGCAAAGGCATTAATAACAATTCAGATTTAAGTAGCTGAAGGGACCATTTGATTGGAAAAAAAATTTAAATTCCCACCAAATTTTTAGAATCATTTGGCGGGCCACGATTCCATTCTTTTTGTATAACAAAAAATTTAAAACTTTGCCTCACACATTAGAATTCGTACTGTCAGAGAGGTTGGAACTTTTTTTGGTCAAAGATATTCCTCCCAAGCTTCATTCCTCATACAGACTCAAACCCATCCGTAATTCCTTGCATGCATGATAACGCGTACTGTTCTACTGGAGATTATTCTTCGCCTTCATCAGAGAAGACCCACTTTCATTCAAACTCAAAATAAGAACCATCAGAACTTGTGGTTCAGGAAGCTAGAGTGAACAACGTCAAAGGAGCACCCACTTCAGCTAGACGTTGGCGGTCATCTGAAGTCTATAAACTGAACTCGTATTTGGTCCATGTTGTAGGCAAAGACTTCGTACTTGAATGTGGGTTTCAGTCATTCCAATAGTGATGTCGAAGATAAACTAGCTGTAGAGATGAATATCGGTGCTATGTCTCACTTGTCCGAAAACAGCCAGCCTCCATTTCAGTTTGATTTAAATGAGCCCCCATGCATTGAAATTGAAGACCAGTCGAACATAATCAACACCACGAGATGTATCAAGGAGGAGACAAATTTGATTAACCCCTGTTTGGATGAAGGGGAGGCAGAGATGAATGGTATTGTGTTCCATAAATTCTTTCATCTATTTAATTGCTATTTGTATGTTCCATCCACACTATTTATGCATTAGAGAAGACCACAAATGAGGCTGACAAGATATACCCTCTAAAAGAAGTGTAGAACGTTATAAAACATTATATACTCCCTTGAGTGCAATGAACCCGCTGAATCTGTCTTGCCTATTTGACAAAGACACTTCCTTGAATACACGTGAGCAATGCACCATGGAAAAGCTATATTTGTTTTCCTGTCTTGCATGTACACATATCAAGAACCTTCTATTAAAGCTTTAATGGCTATGAAAAGTTTGGAATGACATAACTATAGCGTTATGATTTTTCTTGATATTCTGTTTTGGGATGTTCTCTATAGATTGGTGCATTTAGAATTTCTTCGTTTTTTATTTATAATTTTTGTTTTCTATTGTCTTTTTTCTTTCCCTCTGAATCTATGTATAATTTTCTCATGTTATCTTTCCTTATCTATCCGTTACTTATATTCTGTTCCATAGCAATGTATGAAATTAATTTATTTTAGATTTTCTAAAATCTTTTTTATGTAAATTTTATAAGCAGATTTGGTTGAAGTCCAAATAGAGTCAACTTCTAAGAAAAGATCCTTTTTAACAAATGAACAACGGAAGGCAATATCTCACCTGTTATTACACTCCAGCAGTAATGGAAAATTGAGACCAGGTACAGTAAGACGGGTATGTTCATTATATTCAGCTCCTAAAAGTGTCATTTATCGAATTTGGGATCAACTTAAGAAAATGGGCGACGCATCTCATAAGAAAACAGAAAATTATAGTAGGAAAAGAGCTCAATTGGACGTTGTGTTATTCCATGAAGTCCCTTTATCAAAGCAGACTACTCTTCGATCTCTTGCTTATGCTTTGAATATTAGCAAAACTGCATTGATAAGATTTGAAAAAGACGGAGCTATTCGACGACATACAAATGCAATTAAGCCGTACTTGAAAGATCAAAATATGATAGCTCGTCTCAGGTTTTGCTTGTCTATGCTTGAAGAAAGTAGCATACCTCATGATCCTCAATTTAAAACCATGCATAATATTGTTCACATAGATGAAAAGTGGTTTTATATGACGAAAAAATCCATGAATTATTACTTGCTTGCAGATGAAGAAGAGCCACATCGTACATGTAAGAGCAAAAATTTTATTGGTAAGGTTATGTTTTTAGTTGCTGTAGCTCGACCTAGATTTGATGATGAAGGGAATGAAACTTTTTCTGGAAAAATTGGTGTGTTTCCTATGGTCAAGAGAGTGCCAGCACAAAGGACAAGTGTGAACAGAGCTGCAGGGACATTAGAAACAAAACCAATCACTTCTATCACGAAAGAGGTTAGTAAAGCATTCTTGATTAATGTAGTTTTACCAGCAATCAAAGAAAAATGGCCAAGAGAAGATATAGGGGACACGATATTCATACAACAGGATAATGCAAGATGTCATGTTGATGAAGATGATGAAGAATTTCGTCAAGCAGCTTTTGAAGATGGGTTTGACATTCGTTTAACATGTCAACCCCCAAATTCCCCTGATTTGAATGTACTGGATTTAGGCTTTTTTAGTGCCATTCAGTCACTACAACATAAAGAAGCACCAAATACAATTGATGAGCTAATTGAGGCTGTGGTTAAATCATTTGATGCTTTTTCAACAACAGAATCAAACAAAATTTTCCTTACACTTCAGAGTTGCATGGTTGAAATCATGAAAATCAAAGGATCCAACAAGTACAAAATCCCTCATATGAAGAAAGACATGATGCTTAGCCACAATGCACTTCCACTTCAACTGAAATGTGATCATTCACTAATTCAGGAAGTTATTGAATACTTACAAAATGTTGAAGCTTCGTAAGATTGTTAAGGTGCATTATTTTTTGGATTTTTTTTTTGTTAATGTGGTTCACTTATTTTGCATCATTTAGTCTTGTTTTTAATGTTATTCCTCCTACTTTTATAAGGATTTGTTTAATCATTTGTTTTTATTTTTATTTTTTTATTATAAGTCTGATGTCTCATTTCTTTTAATTTTTTTTTTTAATTTTTCAGGTTGATGAGGAACCAACAATTAGAAGAAATAAGACTAGCTTAAAAGGAAATAGTCCTTCTTCTAAGTTTTCTTCATGAAGGTGCACATCAATATTGGTAGGAGTATATGGCACAAGAACATTGCTTATGTTATGGAAGTAGCTTTTTTTTTTCACTTTTGTTGGTTACTTTTGTTATTCAAAGTTTTGGACCACCAACTTTTGCATTGTTTTATTTTTCCTTTTGTTATTTAAAGCTCTATGGACCACCCACTTTGTAGCGTTGATGTCTTTTTCTTCTTTTGTTAATTACTGCCAAAAATACAATCTGATTGCTTCCTAGAAGAGACTCATATTAAGTTAATTGGAATCATCTAAATATTGACGAGGCCAATTAGCACTAACATACGATACAATGCATTATGCATGGACAATAAATCAATCTCATCGTTATCGTCTTTTTAAGTCTTCACTAGGAGTGAAAAGTGAATGTCACAGTTTTCTATAGGATGTGTTTATTTTTATGGCCGAAGAAGCATTAAACGCACTATCTAGAAGGATTGAACCACCAAGCCATATGCGGGAAGACTACCTTAGATCACTTTGTTCCAGGCATTGAGATCGCGTGAGTGAAGAAGCCTTCAGGAGATATACGCACTCTAATTAACTTAGATTACATTTAACCACCGCCTAGTACTGATTATGCTATGTTTTTCAGGTTCAATCATATCAAAGAAGATTTATATGACAGTCGTTCAGAAATCAGATGATTCTGGGTAGAATATTCACAAATATAGGGAATTAAAACGAGAAACATATTCAGCAAGCAAAAGCAACATCCTTCAACAAAAGCAGATTTTAAATCTATAGAACCATGAGTTTTTATGCTCTGTTTTTCATGATTAAACCAAAAAATACTTATTCTAGGATTCGAAAATGACACTATGCTCAGAAGAAGCCTTTCACATAAATCTGGATCATTGTCATAACAACTCTGTTCATGTCGTCGTTCTCATAACCGAAGTCGCATCCTTCGTCAGGGAACTTGTTCAAGTCAAACATATGCCTGCCAGTGGGTTGTTCGAAATCATGAACATTGTTCTCAGTAGCAATTGCATTGGGTATTTTATTAAGATCAAAAAGTTGGCTACCCTTACTGCCATTAGTTTTTCCACAAATAATGGCATCAGGTTCCGTCATTTTCTTCCTGCTCGACTGCTCTTCATGGTCTGATTGCACTTTGTTAGGAAACTGAATCTCTTCACCGTCGTCGGAATGACCATCCCTCTCAAATGAATCCTCAACAATGGCAGAGGAATCCACAACAACTTCATTTGAAAACTCACCTATCTCCATCGCAAATGGTTTTGCCTGATGAAGTACCACGACCTTTAAGTTATACAGACGCCACTGATGAAGGACTACGACCAATGAGTAATTCATTTTGTTAGAAAAAGTTTAACCCACATGCATGTGCATGAATGTATCAGAGAAGCAAAACGCCACATCGTGAAAGTCCACAATTTAAATAAGGGTAGATATGGAATAATTACAATTAATGCGTCAGATAATTATTTTTTTCCCTTATATTTTGGACCAAGAATACACACACAATGTTCCCTTATAATCAAGACCAGAGGGAGTAGCTTTTAGCTTCCTCGTGTGGTTGGATCATTTTTTCTTGCTTGTTTATGATCTTCCGATAAGCAAGGTTGCAATTTGAGCTTATCACATTCCTCTCAGTTGTTATCCCAGTCTCTCTCGTATTCTCATTTGAATAAATCAATACATGAATATCGCCATTGTCTATCTTTTGGCTGGAAAATTACTCTTTTTTTTTAAGATATGTCTAAGCTATATTTTTTTTCACTTTGAAAAAAATTATACTCCTCACTTTTGATGTGTTAAAATAATTTTTTCTATAACAAGAGATAAACTACAATTATAAATCAAGCATTAGATATATATTTAATTCATAAAAAATAATGATTTTTCTAAATTTAGAATAATCAAATTTATGATTTTTAATATAAAATAATAAGAATGAAAAAATTAAACATTTTTAATAATTATATTTTTTATTTTTTTGAAAAGATTCAAAATGTAGATTTTTAATTGTTAACTTTCAAAAAAATATATAACTGAAACTAAAAAAATTATATATATATATATATTGGGGAGAGGGTTGTTTTCCTATACACGCTGCGGTAGCAAATCCAGGTCCCATACAGTGCACCTGGCAAGTCAAGGAAGTTTTGTAAGCGAAAATAAAAAATTAATATGAAAATTTAGTGTTTATCGTCGGTTGCTTATCGTGCAGATTAAAATCTCAGGATGGGGTGGGAGAGAAACTAAAAGCAAGCGCGGGTCTGAGTGAGAGGAGTAGGTGGGCAAAAGAGTTGGATCCGGACATGGTTCAGATGAAACCGAGCATGGAAGAACAAGAAGACAAAGGAGAGTGGAAGCGAAGTCTGAGGAGAAGAACCTCATCTTCTTCAACCTCAGCTTCTCATATCCATAATCTCGATGATGGTTGTCTTATGCACATATTCAGCTTCCTTGCCCCTATTCCTGGTAAACCCTATTTTCTTTTCTCCCTTTTTGGTTTTATTATATTTCGTTCGATTGAACAATACCCAGTATTTTATTTTGTTTCAATTTGGATTCTTTTTGCCGAATTTGGTGCGATGGTGTATGCATTGCTGTTAGATGTTTCTTCAATTTGTTCTTGGTATTTTGGAGCATGAAGTAGGACTAGCGTATGAAATTGGTGTCATTTCTGTCACAAAGATGCTATTGAGTATGCAGATGGCTATGCCATTAGATGTTTCGTTCAATCAAAGAAGACCCAGTTTAAGATTTTGTCAAAATTTTGTTCAATTTGGATTTTTTTTTCTTTTTTTGGGTTTGATGTGATAGTGTATGCTATGCTGTTAGATGATTCTTCGCGTTTTTATTGGTAATTTGGAGTATGAAGTAGGGTTAGGGTATGGAAATTGGTGTCATTTCTGTCACGAAGCTGCTATTGAGTTTGCAGATCGCTATAACACCGCCCTCGTTTGCCACAGATGGAATTACTTGGCATGTCACCCTCGCCTATGGCTTCGAGTAGATCAATCAGCCAAAGACTTATCTGAACCTGGCGTTTTCCCCAGCATTGAAACTGCTGTCTCCGCAGCTAGGTTTGTAATTATTGTGTTGTTTCTGGGCTTTTCCTCAGGTTATGGATTATGATCGTTTTGTTTCTTACAGACCAGGTGATACCATTCTAGTTGCAGCGGGAGGGAGCCATCGTGTCTCTAACATTCAGATAAAGAAACGACTTTGCCTGGTAAGTCCTCTAACACTTCTCTTAATCCAGGGTGGAAGAATCACAAACATATATTTAGTTTCCAGCTGAAATAAATGAAAAGAAAAATATACTAAGTGATTTTTCAAGAATCAGTTATGCCTTTGTTTCTGAATTATGTCCTTTTACCAGTATGTAAGTGTTATTATGATTTTTCTTGTCTAAATAATTACAAGAAGTATTATGTAATTTGTAATTTGTAATTTCTACTTTAATACCTGATCAGCGGCAGTGTTAGGAAAATGCAGAACTTGGCCAAAAGTGATTTATTCAGTAATAATAAAATCTAAATGAAATGGTAAGGAATGAAAATAATAGACACAGTATTTAATATGGTTTAGCATTTAGCCTATAACTTACGTTCATAGGTGAAGGTGACAAGGAAGCTCCACTAATGGAAAGTTGGAAACAAATGGAGATACAGAAGTGGTTTAAGAAAATGCAGAACTTGGCCAAAAGTGATTTATTCAGTAATAGTAAAATCTAGATTAAATGTAAGGAATGAAAATAATAGACACAGTATTTAACATGGTTTATCGCCTGGCCTACCACTGACATCCACATGTGAAGGTGACAAGGAAACTCCACTAATGGAAACAAATGAAGATACAGAAGTGGTTTTACGAAATGCTCAAAACCACACCCCAAACACACCCAAATGCCTCAATATTTTTGTTAAATACACACCTTAAATCCACTAAAATCAGCATTTCTTACATTTTTGTCATTTCCCGTTTATGACTTGAAAGCTTTCCACCGTCCAATAGCTTTCAGGTTGTAATTAGTTGCATGATGTTTCCTTACTCTTATTTAGTCATCTAATATGTTGAATTTAATTCGTCTAAAAACTATGTCTCAAAATTCAAGACATCTTAAAAATGTGTTAATGAAAAACACTGCATATACTGATCAAAAAAATAGAAATAAAAAATAAAAAGGAAATGGAGTGTGGAGATAATTGGCACATAGATGCTATGGCCTGATCTCTAGTGTTGCTTAAAATTCTAGAGTATGGGTTGTGTTGTCCCTATAAGTTGTCTTAAGCAATGGTACAAATTGAGACGGAGAGCTTGAACCTAAGCAGCTGCACCTTCTGCTTAGTTTACAGCCTAGGCTGTAGTATTGCGTACAACTCTTGCTGGTAAATACCATTGTGATTAGATGATTTCTAGATTTTGCTACACTAATTTGATATCAAATTCTAGCTGACAATTCATCATCATGATGCGTGGCTTCCCTAACCATAGGGTTTGTATCAGCATCTAGAAAGGAATAAATTTCTAAATTCATAAATTGTGGATTACCAGATGAATTAATTACATTAACTCACCATAGAGATGTTACCACTACATTTTTTTACATGCTCATTTCGTGTCTCTACCTAACACCGGTAAAAAAATTCTTCACTAATTTAAGTTGGTGCTTCAACCTTTTCCACTAATCTATTTCATGCGAAAAGAAGTTTCATGTTGGGAAATCTTTCCATATTTTCCTTTTCTAATCGCAACTTTCTTTGTTCAGATTGGTGCAGGTAAACTTCCAGATGACACACTGCTTATTTGTTCTCGAGGTTCAGACAGGTTTGCAGAACATCTATTTATATTTTTTTACCTTGTTTGGTGAACTTCTGAAGTCATTCGGAGCCCACCTCCATGCTGCTGGGTTTAATGGATAATATACTTGATTAGACATAATACTTTTTGAGCCGCATGCCTTGAATGTGGGTTCACAGTAGTGCAAATGCCATTTGCCGTATCATAGGTTTTGTTATCTCAACCATAATCCAGCGGTATGGAAAGGTCTCTTGGAAAGTCACCACTGTATTCATCTTCAGCAACATGTGGTATCTGCTCTTAATTTTGTCTGAGCAGTGCATTGGAGTTCCTTTCCACTTGCAAACTAGCAAATCTAACTGTGAAGGCAGAGCTTGGTTGCTGCTTGCTACATAGAAGGGGAAGGCTTACTATAGATGGATGCATACTTCAGTGTGAATCTAATCCCCTGGATTACCTCTCATGTCCCATTGTGAGTACAGCCAATACCAGTGAGGTGCTTCCCTCGTCAATGAAAAGCTATGGTGATGGTGTTTTTGTTTCTCAAACCCGTATCGAGGGAGGTGCCAAAGCTGTTCTGACAAGTGGGGACCTTGCATTGCAACGAGTTAGAGTAATTTATGCTCGAACTTCTCTTCTTTTCTGGTTTGATGTAGAGCATAGATGATCAAATCGGTCATGCTCAGCTCTGTAATCATCATTTGACTTGTTTATCTGTATTTTTAATTTACTGGGTATCGAACTTGTCTGTAATTTATTTTAGTGTTGTGACATTCGGGATTCCTTCACTGGCCTTTGCTTTAGCTATTCTTGTACGTAATACCTAATTGGTAGTTGGCAAGAAGTACTTTAGGTGTATACTGTTTCTCAATCAAAATGTGACTTGAGGAATATTTGAAAGATCTAACCATGCTTACATGCTGAATAGTAAAAAATTTCCGTTCATCAAAGTCTAATTTAATTTGATATCGAACACAATAACGCAGAAATGAGTAATCCAATTTCTTTATATTATAGCTGATTGAGAGTTGACGAGCTACAAGTGAACCAAATTGTTCTCCGTTACAGTTATACCTCTCCCGTCTAAAGTTTATTGTGCCACAGATGTTAGTTTCAATTTTAAGAGGGAAAAAAACTAATGATGTTTTACTCAGTAAGTCATTATGTTCTTAACGATCTAAGAACTTACCGATTTGACAAACAAAGAAAAATTTAATACTACCGAGTAGCATTTTTGGGGGCAAAAAATTAAATGACAGACGAAAAACTTACTAATATCTAAGGTACCACAAAAAATTTATCATTGATTTAGTAAACAAAGATATACAGTACAAAGAAGAAGAAGAAGAAAAAGGGGCCCTAGGCCAATAGCAAAAAGAGTAACATCTCACCCAAACGGACTAAGCGGTTATGCACAAGTAATGTTAGCTCTTCAGCAGCCGCAAAAATGGAATTTCATTGTTTCACCGGATATTTTGTCCAACATAGTTTCCCCTGTCGTATAATTTCCACAATCCAATCCCCCCAGTATTACAAGGTTCATTCTCTTTCACACAACTGATCTTTAACTTCTTTCAAGCCCATGGTTTATCAGTCACTCCAGAAACTGCCTGAAAATCAAGCATGAAAAGGTAATTATTCCATGAGAATAGGATGTTATTCCAATTAAACCGAGAATTCATTACAAATATACTTTTGTTACTAACTAGTAACCACTAACAACTGAGGTCGTCAAAAACTGGGAAAGGGAATGGGGATGGATCTAGCCTGTGGACGTCAAGTTCACCTGAGATTAGGTTAAAATCACCAACAAGGCGCCAAGATTTCAAGAAACATAATTTTATGACTTGATTGTCAAAAGCCATATGAATATTGACTCATAACAAAAGTTAAATCCCTGGTTCAACTTCTATCGAGAGTAAAACTAATTATCAACCCACACCTGCCAAGAAAAGGGGGACGGGAATGGAGGTATTAAAGATCAGTCTTGGCATACTATAGTATGCGAGTTAAATGTCTTAGCACCTTCTAAAGGGCCCAGATAGGACAATATTCTCCTGATCCTGTCAAAATAGCATTGACTGAGCAAAACACAAAATTCACAGAAATCCCTTTGTTTAAAAAGTTTGTGCCAATGCTTCACCAGTTCAACTACCTCTCAAAATTAACATACATACATTTATATTAATCACTTACCATTGCAAGACAAAATAAGGGAGCAAAACTCAACTCCCAGCAGTGGGTCTTCGTTTCACCACCAAATCATCAGCAGAGTAATAATCAGCTATAAGCCGGTACATGTATGATGGGTTATGCCCTCCTCTGAAAAAGTAATTTCCATACCAGTAAATGCAGAAGGAAACTGAGTATGATAGTTTTCAAAAGTTAATGATAAAGGAAAGCTAAAATTTTTACTCAATCCCAGCTCAACTTACGTGTCAGTAATAAAGAGACTAACAAGCTTTGGCGGAACATAATCAAATGTTGGATTAACAACATGAAGAGATCCAGTGCCACTTGCAGAATCCATACAATCTGAAAATTCCCCAAAGTCAAGCAGTTCAGAAGGGGACCTCAGCTCATTCAGCAAGACCTCAGGATTGTGCGGATACAAAGGGCACAACTGTCAATAAGATAGAGCAGCTTTCAATAACCAAAATTATGAAGCAAATCACAATCAAGTTTTATAACCAGACTATGGCATTAAAGACTGCCAACTCATAATAGATGGAAACCCAGGGATTCATTAAAGCATTTGTAAATCCCATCATTAGGGTCAGAATTTTCACGATCATAGAAACTCCAAAGTTATCAGTTACTTATTGTTTGTGTTTTCTTCCTGATCAGTCACATAATGTGCAATAAGTCATCTAAAGAGTGTAAACGTTGACCAAAGTGTCAAAGAGTTATGCAACCTTCCTGTACTCTAGTAAGAACATAAACAAGATTTCAATTAAGAAAGCATAAAAGTAAATCCAACTACTAAGGGCAAAAAATATCCAACTATTTAGAAGATCTCAGTTTTCAGCTCAAAATGGACATGAATATATAAAATTATGATACCAATTCAAGTCTTTGTGCAGACAACTTTTCACATACATCCCCTTACACTGGTAAGGTAATCAAGTGTCATCCTATTTCCAATATTTAACAGAAGACAAGAAAATATGAGCAGACATCAAAAGTAATAACAATTTTATTTGCTTTAAGATGACAGATGCAAGGCAGATGGATATGATATTCTCACAATTCACCTTGTGACTTCCAGCAAGTACAACAAAAGGAACAGCATGCCTTTGAGCTGCAAGTGCAACCATATTCAACCCAACTGGGGCAATAACTCCACCATTAGCCATGACAGCATGAGCTCCAACTATAACCTATATAATGTTAAGTTTAAAATCAGTGTAAAAAAATTCTATTCCAAATACAAAACAAAAGTTTTCAAGTACCATGTTTACTCGGGATATCATGGCAAATACTGCAGAATCAGTTATTACTGTGGTTTGTAAGCCTCTTGCTGCCAAATCTTTTGCAAGGAGATGTCCCTGATACCTGATTGCATACACATTCAACGTGATTTGATCCTATAAAGAATGCATACAAAATCCTGTTGCTAAGAAAACAGCTAGCATCCCTTGCAAATGTTAGTTAGCCACTACTACCAACCTTGGGGCACCCTCAGCAACAAAAACCCGAAATGATCTCTTTTTCTCCTTTGCAGCGCAAAGAAACTCCAGTACTGTTCTTGAACTTCCTAGTGTTAATATTACCTCACTGAAAAACATACAATCAACAGTGTGAAGGAATAAGAAAAACTAGTGGCTTGACATGCACTAAAGTGCATGTCAATATTTTTTAATTCATTTTTTAAATAAATTATTTGAATGAAAAAATAATAACAATTAATTTTGTAATATCTGTAAAAAAATAAAGAGGTAGTGGGAAGTTAAATAACTTTCCACTGTCCCCTTATATTAATAACTACCTCTTTATTAGTTGGTGTTACATCTAAATTTATTTTATTTTATTTTATCTTTTTTACTAATATATATGGTTTTGCAACCAATGACCAGGTGGCTCCCCAAAGCTATATATATAAGTATAGATTGTAGACCCTAATATTTAGACGAATCAATTGAAGTTTCTGTTCACTTTCCTTATTTAACACATATACGGTGCGTAAGAGAAAATTAATAAAGAATGCATAGACCCTTGTGGTATTTATATAGATACATAAATCCTTTGCAAAGTGAAAAAAAAAAAAAAAAATCTTAAATTTGAGATATATGGAGGATAGGAAGCTCAAATTTACCCAACATGATAGAAGACAACGGGCCATATTAGAGTTACATTCACAAAAAAACATTGAAGACATTGTCAGTTGGTGTTATAGATTATATGCCACTTATATACATGATATTCTTTTTTTTTAAATAAAAAAGAAATTATATTAGACAATGTAAAAAAATCCTCAGAACAGAAAATAAATGAACACAAAAACAGAACAATGCAACAAAATCCTACGGAGTTAAAAATTAGTGTAAAGGAGCTGTCTAATCTCTGCATATAAGAAATGGAGATTCCCTGGAGACACGCATGAGCCGAGCATCAAATAGTAACCGTAAAACAATTCCATCCCATAATATATTTAAAGACAAAGATGTGCCCTTCAAAATACAGGCTTTCCTCTCCAATTAGACAGCATAGGGTTCCCATAAACTACACACTGCTAAAAAGTTTTGTTATCTTTCTTATTACAAAATCCTATGAAGTGACTTTGGAGAAACTGATCCAAAGTACTAGTACACACCCAAGTTTCTCCAAGAATACCAAAAAGCTTATTCCAGAGGTAACTCGCCGCTGGACAATGAAGGAATAAGTGGGGCAAATTTTCTGACTCAGATCTGCACATTACACACATTTAGGGGGAAGGAGCCGTATGCGGCCATCAAACCTGTTGGTCATTAGTGTTTATCCCATTATGCATTGTTGTCCAAACAAAGGATTTTACCTAAGAATGAGCTTTGGATTTTCAAATTGGCTTATCAAGAACAAACCTTTCCCTTGTAGGACAATGAACAAGGAACTGAAAATAAGATTTACAAGAGAAAGCACCAGAAGGATCAAAATTCCAAACTCTCGTATCATAACTAGAGGTAGAATCAATTAAAGACAAGAGAACCTGAAGCTCACTACTTACTCTATATTCAAGTTTCTAAGAAAATGGAAATCATGAATAATAAAGAAATTTTGAATGGGATAGTCATGCAAAGGAGAAAATCGATAAAGGCAAGGATAAGCTTCAGAGACAGGAATATTTCTCACCCAAGTGTCTTTCCCAAAATCTTATCTTCAAGCCAGCACCCAATTTTAAAGAAAACTACTGACATAAAAGATGCATATCCCTGTCAAATAAATTTCTAAGGACTTGCATGAGTCACATTCACCTTAGTGTTGGCATCCCACCCATTTGGGTTTAGACCATACTTACTCCAAATAACCTTATGGCATAAGGCAGTTACTTCTGAAGGAAAACACCATAACCATTTATTTGACAAACTTGGACACCAAATTTCCAAGACCCAACCACCCTTCATTGCTAGGTCTACAGAAAACTTGCCAACTAACAAGGTGAACTCTGTTATGCTCTCCTGTACCTGACCAAAGGAAATTTCTCATAATCCTCTCAATCTTATGAGGTACACTTGCTGGGCTATAAAGTGAGACCCATAATATATAGGTATGCTGGATAAGCAAGACTAAGACATGTCCACCTAAAAAATAAGATCTCTTACAGCTATCCAAACGCTAGAGATCTTTTGGACCACCAGGTCCCAAAAAGAACTAGCCCATGGATTGCCACCCAAAGGCACACCTAAATAAATGAGCCCATTGTAAAACCTGACACCCAGCCAAAACAGCATAAGACAAAAGATTTAGACTATCTACATTTTTCCCAGCCACACCAGTCTTCGCAATCTTCAGACCTGAAATAGCCTCAAAAAGCTGAAGAATGTAAAGAACACTTATGAAGCTGTGTTTGTCATCCTGTAAGAACAAGATAATATCATCTGCAAACTGCAGGTGGTAGACGATGACCTCCTCTGAACCAACTATAAGATTTTTAATCACACTTGTATCTATATCTCTAGAAAGCATCCAACTCAAACATCCACCACTAAGGTAACCAAACGTGGAAAAGAGAATCTCCTTGCCTAACTCCTCTTTGACCTCAAACCCAAGATTTAGGTTCACCATTAACAATCACAGAAAAAGTAGCAGTAGAAAGACAACCTGAAATCCATCTTCACCATCTATCACTAATACCTTTCCTAGCAAGCACCTTATCTAAGAAATCCAAACTTACCCTATCATATGCTTTTTCAAAATGCAATTTGAGAATTATACCTTGGGCCCTTTGTCTCTTCCCATCATCCACAATGTCATTTACCACTAGGGCAGCAGCCAAAATTTGCCTGCCAGGGATAATCACGCTCTCATTTTCTGAGATTGTGTCAGACACAATCGCATGATATTCTAAATTAATTTTAATTACTTAAAATCATCCTCTGACCATTCAATAATAATTATCACCAGCAATGCAACTGCCATAACTTCATAAATGAAAAAATCATTATCAATTTATTGCTTTCTCCCCAAGACCAGTAATGCCAGAATGCTTTCACATACAGTTAATATAGTCTCCAAATGAAGCTAAGATACTAATTAATATTGAAAAGAAAAAAGGTAAAAAATAAAAAATAAAAAGAGCCAGGGGGAGGGTGTTACACTTACTCGGCTAACAAACTCAACCATAAGAATATTTAAACAAAAAAATTTTCCATGCAGATTTGTCTTTGCCATTCCAGTCCAATCAAGGCCTCACTCCCAAATTAGAGTAGAAAGCCTCAAAACAAAGCATTGGACATGTAACATAGGCATTTTCTCCATTTTAATTCTAATAATTGACAATAACACATTCAATCTATAGTTTAAGAACTTAGACTATCTAGAAAATAGTCTCTGTAATTTTCACCAGCTAATTTTAGCTTGTGGAAGCAAATGCTGCTTCTACTAACATGTTTTCAACCAACAAGGACCTTGAGAATAGCTAGAAAATCTAAGAATATTTACAACATCCTCTTAGAGTATTTGGGGGGAAAAAAGTACTTTTGATGTATGTGTTCTACAGCTTGCTCTGCTATTTGTTCATGGCAGGTGGCAATATCTTGAATAAGTAAATTGACAGCTTCAATAACATCATGCTTCAGCTTCCGACCTCGATAACCTTTGTCTGCTGCTGTAAGAGAATTAAAAAATAATTACAAAACTTAAATAAAAGGCATATGCAATTAAACACCAAGGCAACAGTAGCATTTCCATCATAAAATGCCACATAACAGCAAGGAATTAATATTAGTCAATTATCAGAGTTATAGGCAGGTAAATCATTCAGTAATGTTGATACACGCTATAGTATCCTTATATCGTGATAGAGATAGTAACTAAATGAAGATATAAGATTCTCATAGTCTCATGTCATCCTCACATCTACTTTTTCCTTCTGATTCACCCCCTGAGGAAGATGTGTGTGGAGCAGCAGCTGAATCAGGAATATCCTCTAGGAGAGTTTGCAATGATGGTGGACGCAAGGTGCTTCTTGCAGCCGCAGCAACAGCAGCAGCAGATAGAACAGGATGATCATCTCGCTCCACATCATCTTCTTCATCACTTGCTGCTGATAGTCCCAAACCAGCAATAGCATCTGTTGCAAGGGAAAGATCCTCCTCCCTTATAATGTGCAGAACCCGCCTGACAATATTGCCCACAGCTAGCTCTGCAATTACAAACATACTATATAATGATAAGACAAGAAGAAATAAATATCTGAAGAAATAAATATCCACAATTCCTAATAAATCATTGTACAAGCATCTAGAAGACATCCTTCAACTGAAGCAGGCAATCAGGTAGAAAATAGACCCAATACATACTCATATAAATAAAAAGTTACCAAGGCATGCTCAAAGCAGCATACACAAACAGAGCATGCAAATTTTAGGGGGCAAAACCATATTTTAACATACCAACAGGATTTGCAGCAATGAGCTGCTCCCCCACAGCCCTTATTGCATCAAGGAGAGCTCCAGCCTGATTTGTGTGGGGCACCCGCTGCTGCGAAATCACAGACCGAAGCACTTCTGCTGTCTGCTTTGCTGTGGCCTGGGAACCTTCAATTTTACTACACCACATATCAACATTTGGAAAATGAAGAACAGAGGACAGAACATAAATTAGTTCTTAATCTCACAAGATGGTATCCGACACTTTATTCATTCAACTCCATCAGTGAGAGTGAAGAAAATTTACCGTTTCTTAAGCTGATTCAGGAAATCATTAACAAGGGACTGAACATCTGGCATCGTGATAGGTGATTCTACCTGAAATGTGAAAAATAACCAGGCCTTATGTGACTACAAGAGTGAGGGTAAGCTTAAGTAGCATAACAAAAATGATGGGTCATCACTTTTTGGATTGTAATGCACTCTGGTTGTTTCACCAAGATTTCTCAGCAACCAAACAAAATCAGAGAACACAAGACAAACAAACTACTACTTCAGCGAAGTGTCAAAATCATGCCTCACCTGAAATCACTGCGTAGCACTCTGTGAGCACTAGCACTATTTGGTTTGCTATATCGAAGAAAATTTAGAATCAATCAGAATAATAGGGACGATGTATTACACGCAGCTGTATAGTGATTTGGATTGCAGAGACTTAATTCTCAGCAGCAGAGTTGCCTTAGGGTTTCAAAACTCAATCTGAGAAATGAGGGGTTGTTTTTAAGATTTCGGATGGAATTTTAATCGGATGACTCGGGTCAGATCCTCTATTTTTATTTGAGGGTAAAATAGTCTTTTGGTGATTTTCTCAAAGAGAATCTTGCAACATATAATTTTTTTTTTACAATTAAGTATTATATGTTAATTATTTAAGAAATAAAATATTATATTTTTATAACTCTAATAACACATACTTAAAACATAATTCGTCAAAAATGCATTATGAAAATAATTTTTCTAATAATTAAAATATAACATTATGCAATACTTGAATTGAAGAAAATGAAAGAAAAGAGAAGGGAAATAAAATGTTTGTTTATATTTAACTATAATCTTTTCTCTTATAATATATTTAGATTGAGAAGAATATGAAAATTGACAAAAGTTTTATTTAATCTAAATTCAAGAAAATAAATAAATTAAAATTTGATCATTTTTTCTTTTTTACTTTCCTGAATTTAAACATATCTTTTATGTAACTGTAAGAAATTGATCTAATGATCCAGGAGATATGATTCTTACCTTGCGTAGTTGGGTTTAAACATTAAAGTCGACATCTAAAAAGATTGTTATCCTAAATATATTAAATCAATGTGAGAGATATATTCTTAAAATCATTTATGGAGAATCTAATTTTAATTAATGCGTATATTAACTTGAGAGTATTGTTACATTATACCTAAAAAATATACTGATATATATATATATATATATAAAAGAATAACAATCTATGTGACAATCACCTAGGGGATATGCCAATTTTTTCTCTGCTTTTAAGCGACAAATAAATAAAACCCCAAACATTCTACCAACCAAAATCCAGTCCTGTACTTTACGTAAGCTTCCCACTATACATACTATCATGCCAAACAACTCATTGAGAGTCAAGCACAATACACATGATGGCAAAGAAAAGAGAAAATAAATTAATTTCTAAAAATGATTTTAAAAGTAAAAGAGTCATTATCAAAATTTTAATTAAAATTAAAATTTTGAAAAAAGCTTCTTTTAAAATAGAAAAGTGAAAGATAGTTTATGAATTAAAAATTAGTTCAAGAATTTATTTGTGTGGTAAAAAATGTACTAAGCACCTCACAACACTTATTTTAAAAAAAAGTTATTTTAAGTCTATTATACAAAATAGATATGATTTTAATTTATTTAAACTAAATGAAGAGAGAAAATAATAAAAATAAAATAAGATAAAATATTTGTAAAAAAAAGTAAAAATGAAATATTTACAAAATTAAAAAATAAAATAAAACAAGAAAAATTAAAGTATTTACTAAAACAAAGACAATAAAATATTTATAAAAATAAAGAGAGTAAAATATTTACAAAAATGAAGAAGATAAGATATTTAGAAAAATAAAAAGATTAAAATATTTATAAAATTAGAGAGAATAAAATATTTATAAAAATGGACAAAAATAAAATATTTTAAAAAAATATATTTACAAAAAGAGAGAATAAAATATTTACAAAAAAAAAAAGAAAATAAAATATATATAGAAACAAACTTGATTTAAGAATAACTTGGTAAAAGAATCATAAAAACTCACATAGTTCTGAAAGGAAAGAAAACTATTGGTCAGTGACTTTTATATATTTATTTATTTATTGTAAAAAGAATATCAAAATAAGAATAATTTAATTTTCACAAATCAAACAAATTTGTTTTTGATTGGTATATTTTAATTTGTGAAAACTAAATTGATTTTATCTATTCATATTTTTTTTAGATTTTTGAATTTTCTTTTTTAAAAGACAATTTTTTGTATTTTTAATTTAAAAAAGACAACAAAAACAAACAAAAAGAAATCCCAGTAATAACACTTAACACTCACAAAGTACTAATAGGGACATGGCCACAATGGATTCAACGTAATATCATCCCAAAAAAATATATATGATAACTACATATTTCAGTAAAATAAATTTATATACAATTTTTTATACTTTTATTATTTGGTTTTTTAATTAAAATTTGATAAATGTATAATTTCTGCAAATAATTATATAATTCTCTGAGTAAATTATATACTTGTTATATTATTATTAAATAATAATATATTTATTATATTCTAATTAAAAAAATCTGATAACAAAAATATAAGATATTGTGTTTAAATTTAATCTTAAATCTAAGCCCTTTTTTCCAAGGAATCCTTATCTTCCCGTACTCACATCAATAGGAACAATGTACATCACTCAAAGTCTCCTAATTTCTGCAAACGTTATCGTGCAGCACCCAAATCCCAAAAGTTACTTCTGCAACACCTTAACACTCACAAGCATACATTACAACACCTTAACACTTCATCCTATCAAACCAGTAAATTCAGCAATCCATTATCCTTAAACTGCATCATATCAGAAAGTTGGAGACGAGGATATATGGTGAAGCTTACCTTGAATGAAACCTCACTGCCCTCAATTTGCTCTCTTCTTTCGTTCCAATCTCTCATCTCATGTGTTCTATGTTCCATCCCTTTCTGCTATCTCTCAGAAATTGATTGCCGTTTTCTTACTCTCTTCCTCGCTTTGTATTTGCTGCCTTTTTTCTCACTCTATTCCGCTTTTCCTTTTTATAATCAAATATTAGGGTTTTCTTTATAAAAAATTTTTAAATTATTATTTAACTCTCCCCTGAAATCAAGGCTAAGTTAATATTTCATCTTTTAAAAGCTTCTTATTTGTAATATATCCTGTTTCTTGAGATAATATGAGAGGAATGCCTTAACTTTTAAATAAAGGGTCTTAGGCCACTTTTATTTTATTCTCTTAAAATGAATTGGGCTTAAAAATAAAATAGGATCTCTGGGCTTTTTTTTAATTTTTTAAATTATTTCATTAACTACAAATTAAATTAAAATTGACTCAAACATTAAGCTTAACTCCAATAATAAAAAAACAATATAAAAATTAAAATGACTACAATAATAAAAACAATTCCAAAACTAAATAAAAACTTGGATTGATATTTTTTATTTTTTTACATTTTTAAACATACTCAAATAAAATATGATGTTCACGGATCCACATATAAAAAACTTGGATCAAACATGAATCACATAAAAGTTGTGAAATTAATGAGATTTGGTCTTTTGTGCATGAAAATTTTACAAAACTCATTAATCACTCGGTACAAGCATTATTTATTATCATTAAAATTGTATTAGACTGGTAGACCTGCTAAAAATTATGCGACTTGCACATATTACAATACTAATATTTTTATTTTGACACATATTTTAACATTATTTCTTTATACCTTTTTATTTTCTCTTACATATTTTCCTTTTTGCCTTTTATTCTTTCCTTTTTTTTTCCCTACTTCTATTTACTTGTTTTACATTTTTCTCTCAAACCTCCAAGCCAAATTACGGGTAATAAGTTATCATATGTAGATAAGTGGATTTAGCCAATGAGTTTAAATTATTTAGATCTTTGCAATAATTTTTCAATAAACTTAATTTTGGTGTACATAATTAATATTTATCAATTAAATTTACTTGTTTTAAATAAACACTATATGTTAAAGAAGACTATTCAGAGTTAAATAATATCTTCGAGTTTAAAGTTGGTGAGAAAAATTAATTGGAAGTTCGCTTTTGTTAAATAAGTGCAGAAGTAATATGTAAAAAAGAGATATCAGATTTTAAATTGAGAAGTTATTAGCTCATACTTTAAATTTTGAATCATCATTCAAAATTTTCATTCATCTCCCTCACTTATTATACACTAGCTTAGCTTCACAAGGATAAATTAGTGATTAAAGAGGTATACCCTTTATTTTAAGCATCCAAGTTTCATTTTAAAAATTTATACTTTTAACAACGATTTTTAATGAAAACTAAAAAAGGGCATCACTTTTAGCAGTGACTATTTTAAGTTGCCACAAAAAACTATTGTCAAAATATTATTCTTCATTTGGACAAAACCTTTAATGCCAACAAAAAAAATGTTGCCATTAAAAATCTTTTGTAGTTACAAAAATATTACTACAAGATACTTTTTAATGATAACACGAGATACATTGTCAGTAAATATAAATTAAAAAAATAGTGACAACCAATTGTAACTATTAAAAGTAGCTCTAGTAACAACTTTTAAATATTGTCACTAAAAGTCAATTTTAGTAGCAACCATTTAAAAATTTTCTCTTCAATGATAAAAAAAAATTTTAGTGCTAAAACATTTAATGGCGATAAAAAATGAGTTTAGTGGCACTTCTAAAAGTCACCACTAGAGCTTTTCATTTTGGCATTAAGTTAAATACTAATAAATATCACTTTCGCTTTTGAATTCCCATATAGCACTCTATTATTGTTAGTTTTGAAACAAAGAACTAACTTCAACTATGATTCTATATGGACGGGCTGGATATCAATGAAGTAGAGGCCAGAATTCATTTCTTCATGTTGAAGATTCAATCTACATTGATTGTTCCTTTGAAGAGGTATGCAAAATAAGCTCTCCTTGACAGTTATCTTGTTTTCGGACTTTGGGATACAATATGTTGATTAATAGCGAGATGATTTATCTTCCTCATTCTTCTTATAAGTTATACATTTAATTCATTGAGCGTTAGCCATGTATGATTAAAAGTTAATTTAAAAATCAAAACTACTGTAGTCACTACTTTTTTTGGGTGTCCTTTTCCTTTGTTTTAAGTTGTGTAAGTGTTAATTAGGGGCTTAATTTTTCAATAATACCATATTCAACTAGGTTCTTGTGGTCTTATAAGTACTCTATGTTAGATTTATATGTGTAAGTTGTAACTAGTTTTTGAGAAGATATTTTTTTAAATAATTAGTTCATTATAAATAAAATATAACATATTAAAGATATATTTTTCATAAAATTAATTTTAAATACAATTATGTTATTTATAATAATTTGATCACATTATTTTTATTAAATTGAGTTTTTTTAAAATATTTAGAGTAAATTAATAATTTAGTTATTGAAATACACACTTTGTCTCAAAGAGTATCTTTTCTTTATTATTGTCCTTAGATTAAATTTATTAATAGTTAGTTAATAGAATAAACAATATAGCTTAATTGACAGTAAAACACTCCTTGAAAGAGAACTAAAATGGTATGGTATATTAGCTACTTGAAAGAGAATTAAAATGCAAGGATCCTATCTGACAATGTAGCAATAAAATCATGCTTGCTCTATGGAGACCTCAAGAGTGGAAAGATTGGTAAACGGTTTATTTCTTTTTCCTTTTTTTAGGCATTATGTGGAAATTGTGTGAGGGAGCAATAATTCTATTTTAGGCTTACAAAGTATTGCACATGGTGATATATTTTGCATATGAAAAGCATTGCATTTGGCCTACTTTGATACTTGAATTATGTCAAGAATTGTTGGTCTACTATTCAAATTGTTCTACTTTATTTCAAGCATGTTTATTGGTTGTTTTTATGCTTAAATGCTATGTTGGTATGCCACCTAAACTGTTTTATTTGGCTTATGTTTGAGTGGTATCATTGTTGGCTTATAGCAATGATACACTTAATCAACAGTTAATTATTTTCATGCATAATTTGGAAATCATTGGAATCTTGTTATGAGTAATTGGCTTATTTTCATGTTTTTATAACTGTTAATAAACTTATGTTTGAATTTATTATTAGTAATTTATATTAGGATTATAAATTTTATACCCTAATAATTATTGCATAAAATCAAAATATGTTACCATTTACAAATTCATTCCTTACATTGATAATATCATTGAAGGTAACAACATTATTTATGCTAGCTAGAGGCCTCTAATCAAGTGTATTTGGGGTTGATAACAAAAAATTGGTGTATTGAGGTAACCCGTCTTCTGTGAAGGTAATAAATGTGCGGATCTTCTTACTAATCATAGGTTTAAACTTTTTTTAGTTCTTCAGCTGTGGAATGCCATATCCTCTTTTCTTAGTTTGATGTTTATTGCTAGTATGTCAAGGACCTTGTTTCCTCATGGAATGATATATTTTTCATTTTTGTTATGTTAGATGTTTTCCCTCTTCTATTTGCCCCAAAAAAAATTCAAAGTTTGATTTATTATGGTATAGGGAATGTTTCTAAAGCTCAAACCGTGTTTGAATAAGTTTGATTAAAAAGAAAATAATAAAAAAAAATTCAATTTTTGGCAGTTGGATCATCTGTTGTAAACCAACTTACTGTAAACTGTGTTATAAATTTGATCTAAGCCATCTGCTTGATCGTTTGGTCTCATGTGTGCCACGTTACGTCCTAGGATGTGAAACGCACCATTTTTCTATTCATGTAAAAAAACTCCAAGAATGCACTTAAACACAGCATCTACCATTGTTCTAGCTTTCATTTGTGTTGTCTTCTCTATTTTCTCTAGCTCCCTCATGGTTTTTCTCCATCTTCAAATCTTGTACTCATGAGCTCCCTCATCTTCTCTTTAATTTCAGCATTTTTCCCCTTATTTTTCACTTTTGTCACCATTTTTCACTTTTTCCTCCATGATTTCACCATTACCCCATGGTTTTCTTCATATAATCAAATCTTGATTTAGGCATTTACTGGTAGTCTCATCCACCAATCCACTACTTTTGATCTAACATTCTTAACCATCTTGATAGGTAAATCCTTTACCATGTGAAAATTTTGTTTTTTTTTATTAATTTAATTTTTGGTAATTTACTTTCCTTAATTCTATGCAAGTAAGGTGATGATATGCAACTAATTAATTTGATATTGTTGATTTCTTCATTTACTTTGTTTTCTGAATTTTTGAGGCCTGTTTAATTCTGTTTTGGTTTTAATATTTTTAAAACAGATATTTTTTAAAACAAATTTTAAAAAAATTAAAAAATATGTTTGAATTATTATTTTGAAAAATCACTATTTTTCATTTTTTTGGTTTTGATTTTACAAAACAAAAGTTACAAAATATCTAAAAAATGTTCTGATTTTTCTAGTTTCTAAAAATATAATTGTGTTTTTTTATTTTACAAAACATTTTATTAAAAACACATTATCAAACAAGTTTTTTTATTTTTAAAAATAAAAAATTGTTATGGAAACAAAAAATCAAACAGGCCCTTGAATTGTGGTTTTTTAGGTTTACTACAATGTTTCTATGGGCAATATTCTCCTTAGCAATCCTTCTACTACTTCGACATTGTATTTTATATGTTTTTTGAGTTTTTATCAATTGAGGGCATTTTTACTAGGTGTTTGATAAGGTTTTTATTGTAACTTGAAATACTTTTTATTGAGTTTTAAGAGAGAAGAGAGTTATACATGTAGCAAAAATTCTTCTTGTTAACGCATTATAATTATTTTAGGTGACCTCAATTTTTTTTTATATATTTATGCTATTGGACATAAGAATGGTAACCTACGAACTAGCCATAGAAAAAATTTCACTTTTTTATTAATGGCCATACCACATGGACTAATTTGTGCCCTTTTCTCTAGAGTATGTCATCATTATCTTACCACCAACAACTCCCTTTGTGCCCTTTTCTCTAGAGTATGTCATCATTATCTTACCACCAACAACTCCCTTTGTGCTTTTTATCCCAACTTCACCAAATCTCTTGTGCTCTGTGTATCTTTATCAATTATAACTCATTGTAACCAATAATCTGCACAAACATCAATCTATGCAATTAGAAGAAATGGAAAAAGAGGTGAACGAAAATGGTTTTAATCAAATGTAGGTGGAAGCATATGTGAACCAAAATGGTTTTAATCTGTTGATGGATGAAGCTTGAAAACTGATCAAGCTTATTACAATTCTTCAATCGGCAATTGATCGAGCTTCAAAATACAATCTGTCATCATTATTGCAGTTCTTCAAGAAGGGAGAGTTATAGCAAGTAACAACGCAGGATGAGTACACCCTATTCCTACTCAATCAAAGGCTATTATAGAGGAATAATTAGGGTTATTAGCAATAATTGTATAGGAATAGTCAGAATGAAATAATGCAAAGAATGCGGCCACTGTGTTCTCTTTGTTATTTTTTTATGTGAAGTACATCGGTTTTTATATGTCACTATCTCTTGTTTATAAATATTACACACAAAGTAAGCTTTATGAATGATAATGATATAGTCTTGTTTGCCAAAATCACGTTTTATTTCATTCAAAATTTCAAGCACAAAGGATGTGGAGAGTACAAAGATTCAAATGCAAACATTGCCAGAATCATGTATTATTTCAGTCAAATAGTTAAGTACAATTATTGGTAATTTATCTTGGACAATAACCCAGACTATTCCTCTACACTGTCCTGTAATTCATCCTATACACTGTTTAGTCACAACATTCCTATCCTGTATTTTGTAGCTTGATCAATTGCCACTTTTGAACAACTGCAATGAGCATTTTGAAGCTTCATCCAATAATAGATTAAAACCATTTTGGTTCACAAAGTTGATGCTTACACCATCTTGCTTCATCCAGCACTAAGGCTGATCATTTTTAAAGTTTATATAATACAGTTAGCTCCTCACTGAATCTTGCATTGGCTTGCATTAAATGTTGTTGTTGCAGACTAGGTTCTAGTATTAAATGAGAAAAATAAGTCCAAAAACAATAAACCAGTAAACTAATAAGTCCAAAGCTGCAAACCAAAATAAAAGATATATGCATGGTTAAACTCCAAAATCAGTAAACTAGTAACCCTAAAATATTAATCCACATATATGCATTTGTTAACTTCAACACCAGATAACTAGAAAACAGTACGTTAGAAAACCACAAATAAGAAATGGTCAAATAATCAGAAAAACACAAAACCACAAGTCAAAAAACAAATTAAACAAATGGCGAAATTAGCTTGACCATATTAATTAGTTGCATGGAATCATCTTGCCTGCATAGAATTGAGAAAAATAAATTAGCTAAAATTAAATTAATCTAAAAAACAAATATTGCGATGGTGGTGTAAATGCTTAAAATGTTGAAAATGGTTCAAATTTTGTGAAAAACAAATCTTGGTCAAGAATGGCGGATTAGAAATGACAAAAATGGTGCAAAATTTACAACAACCAAAACTTGGTCAGGAATGACAAATCACAAATGGTGAAAAATTATGGGAAAAACAATGAAATCAAAGAGAAGATGACAGAACTGATAAGTATAGGATTTGAAGATGGAGAAAGTGGCGACATAGTTGCAGTTGGAGACGACGATCTGAAGGGCAACGAACACTAGCTAGAGAAAATGCTGACACAGACACTGCGTTTGGGGAGTTCCTGGGAGTTTTGACAATTAGGGCCAAGAAAGAAAAAAGTGCGATGTGTCATGCGCGCAATGGCATGATGCAGCAAACAACCATGACGGGCGTTACAGAATGGGCTAAAGTAAATAAGTTTATTGCAGACGATTTAGACTATAATTTTTTATAGATAAGTAAATTTAGTCATTTATTAGATAGATTGCAATGTTGCTTTTCTATTCTATTTTTATAAAAAAAATTAACGCCAAGTAACAGTCTATATTAACTTGAGCATAGATTGTTAGGCTTTTTGACCCATATGTATAAAAAATAAAAATAATATATATATATATAATGATAAAAAATATTTCTATATATATAATTGAAATTTTTTAATAGACTTCCCTAATTTACTTTTTTTTTTAAATTGTAAGGGATGTGGAGCCTGTGGCTTTGCATCCCTATTTAATTTTTTTAACTTTTAACTAATTTATTTTTATAAAATAACAATAAATTTGTTAATATATTCAATTATTTATAATTTAATTTTTTATTATTGAATAAATTAATTTTCTTTTTATATCATGCCCATGTAAATTTTTAAAAGTTATAATTTTTTATAGTTATAATGCATTTAATTTTTTTAATTCATAATAGTTTATTTTTAAAATTCTTTGTAATTCATTTATTTTGAAATTCATATAATATTTTTTAACTATGAAGTAAATTTTTTATTTGCATTTTGAGAAATGTAATTTTTAATTTATATATATATATATATATATATATATATATATATATATATATATATATATATATATATATAGTTTTGTAATCCTCAAATATTTGTATTTTAAGAAATATTAATTTATTTGTTTAAATTTGTACAGATAAATATTTTATCTTTATATTGTCAATGTATATAATAAAGTTATTATAAATGAAATATAACAATGTGTACAAAATTAAATTAATACAAAATAATTATTAATATTTATTTATAAGATAATTATATTAATTTAATATTGTTGTTTAGAAATGTTGTTTATGTAAATGTAATTTTTTAAATTGTATGTTAAATTTGTTAAAAATGTTACAAATTAAAATTAATATATATTATGTGTAAATGTATATTTGAATAAATGAATTAATTAATTAAAATATAAATTATTGTTAGTTGAAAAAAAAAGTAAGTATTATAAAAAATAAATTTAAATGTATAATTCAATAATACAAATGAGTATAAAATTTGAAATGTATAGTGAGAAAAAATAGTCATCAACCATAATGGCTACCTATCCCACACTTAAACTTTCTCTTTATTCACTGTGGTCGACATTATTGTAGTTGTTTTCCCTCTTGTTATTCATCCTCCTTTGCATCATTTTCATCTTCTTTCTCGCCTTCTTCTTCAAACAATTCACTTTTCACTTTTCACCTAATTACGAAATTGTTGAGAAGTAAAATTCCATTAAGGGGACTAAATAGGTGAAAGCGATTGATTTAGGGTGAAGAAACTCTATTAAGGTTGGTAAGATGCTCATTGTACAAAAAAAGTATCACCATACTCAGCATTGAATGTAATTGAATCTGTGACCAATGATATAAATGATACCTCACTTGATTGCATTGGTTATAATGGTAATGTGGAGAATAATGACTCTATATAAATGGACAAAGGCAATAATGGTATATAGTATAGTACACAGGAAGATAGACCAACACCTCTAATATTTGTGAACGGTGGAGAGGAATAAGAATAGAAGAAAGGCTAACACAATCAAAATCTCTTTACATGGGGCCTCTTGTGTAAGATGACAATGACATATTTGCAAGAACTCCACCAATATTGCTATTGGACATCGGTTCTCTAGATGAGTGAACTCATGGCCTCTTTTTCTTGGTCTAGCTTGCGACTTTGGAGGTTTAGGTAGATTAGATATTGGTGGAGCTGGTTGAGAGATGAGAATATCTTGATGTTTGTCTATAGCATGTACCATGGTTTGGATGTTACCACTTGTCCTCTATTTTAAGTCCCTACAGCTAAGTGTCGGTAGATCAATGATAGCGAGCTTGCATAAGTCCTCCAACACATCAGTCTGTCAAATAAAAAAAATTAATTGTTAAAAGTAAGATATATATATATATATATAAAGAGAGAAAATATAAAGATAGAAACTAGGTAAAAACTATACCATAAAACCCTGAGAACTACTAATAAGATGGATCCACTATCGCATATGTCACTAATACCAACATATATAGTCCAACATGTGATCCAGTGGTTTATCGTCAATGTCATTTTGTGTCACTATTTGAGGCTATGAATTCCATACTACAATAAAAATTGTATACTCTTCCCACCAGTCTTTATAAATTTTTCCTCTTAATTGAAGAGTATGCAATGATCCTACATTGAATAGTTTATCATAAATATGTTGCATCCTACCAAACTAAAGGAGAACGTAGTCAATGTGATATCACTCAATTATCCAAAAGTATAGTATAGGGACAGATACACGCCATACATTGAGCATTGCTAAACAGTACTTAAGAATCAATTGGAAGATGCTTGATGACTCATATGGAAGCCAAATTAATTACATATAAGAAGATGGTTACTTCGTACTATAATCATAAAATAGAAAACAAGAAAATGCAAAAACATAAACCTTATCTTAACTTTTCCCCAACTGCGACCTTTAACTATTTGAGACTATTGTCAATGTTCATTCTTGACAATTTTAGCTTGTCACATACAAATGTTGTTCCCTTATTAGTATAAAAAATTCTTCAATTTACATGAATACATATAATCAATTGGAAGACGTCTGATAAGTCATATGGAAGCCAAATTACTTACATATAAGAAGATGGTTACTTCGTGCTATAATCATAAAATAAAAAATAAGTAAATATAAAAACTTAAACCTCATCTTAACTTTTCCCCAACTGCGATCTTTAACTATTCGAGACTATTGTCAATGTCCACTTTTTAACAATTTTAGCTTGTCATATACAAATGTTGTTCCCTTATTAGTATAAAAAGTTCTTCAATTTATATGAATACATAAAATCTCTTTCATTCTACTCATTGTGAGTCTTATCTCCATGTTTGTGTGTAAATAACAATCAAATATAATATATTAATATCTTATTAATCTTATTTCATTTGTATAACCTTCAATTTTAATTAATATTAATATTTCAATCTTAATTGACATTCAAATACAGTGGACAAGCTAACAAAAATAATCAAAGATAAAAGATAAAGAGAATATTATAATGAACTTTAAAAAGTAAGAGTGTGCATGCAGAATAAAAACTCCTAACAATTTGTTAAAAATTACAAGAAAACAAATAATGAAATTTGTTAAGAAGAAGAAAGTGATAGTAAATAAGAAGAAAATAAAAAGAAGTATGTGAAAATAAAATGGAAACCTCAAAAAATTGAAGAGAGATGATTTAAAAGTGAAGTCTTGAACATGAACACGGGGAGGGGTAGAATGAAGATATGAACCTAGGAAGGGAGAAATGAATATATGAACCTAGAAAGGAAGAAATGCGAAGAAGAAGGAAGAAGTATATATAAGTAGCGAAAGTGAAGAGGAGAAATGTTGGGAGGATTTGAATTTTTTTTTTTTATAAATCATCCATTGATCCCTCGAGTCAATGATAAGAAATTCCATAGACCTAAGGGTGAGTGGAATATTAATTAAAAAAATTGAAGGATGCGGAGCCATGGGCTTTACATCCTTCAAATATTAAAAAAAAAATTAAATAAAGGACATGGAGATTGTGACTTCACGCCCCTCAAATTAAAAAAAAAATATTTTGTGGCTTTGCGTCCTCTAAAATTATTTTAAATGAAAAAATTAGTTATATATATATATATATATAAGGAATTAGTTTTTAAGATTATATATATTTATTTTGTTTATATATATATATAGGTCAAAAAGCCTAGTTTGTTAGATATAACATTAATAGAGATGCGTTCAAAGGAAAATATTGCAAGTATTTTAATAATAAAGTAATTGAATTAAAAAAAAATCATGAAGGTCCAAATTTAAAAATCATATATCTATTAGTGGCCAAAATGAAGTTTTTCTCAGTAGCCTTGGCCCTTTTTTTCTCATCATTCTTGTCTTAAAGGCAAAGCATACTTTTTAAGGCAAACAAAATTGATGAAAAAAGATAATTTTTTTATTTAAGAAATGTTTAAATTATACAATACTTTTATTTATTTTAAAAAAATAATTTTTTTTTAAATGAAAAGTTACGTTACATTTACTTTTCTTGCAACATTTTTTTAAAAATTTTTGCCAATAAAGGATTCCATTAAAACCAAAACACAAAACTTTCAAGAAGTCACAACTTGCAGTACTAGTTTAGCCTAGCCTAAATTTGTTTACATACAGTTGCATCCAAGGAAAGTATTGACACCAGAAGAGGTGATAGTAAAAATTCCCAACCAAGAGGGCTTAATCCCTTATCAACATGACAAGCAAGCTCATGAATAACTTGATTTGCATTATTTAAGATTCCAAGAAAAAGAACAACCCCGAAAAAATTATTGAGGTGAATAATGTCCTCCACGAGATGCATACTTCTCCATTCCAAGCAACCAACAATGGGGGCGGAACTAGAAAAAATTTTAAAGGGGTTAAAAATTATACTTGATATGAGCTTTAATAATTGCTAAAAATATGACTTTAAGTGCCTATTAAATTAATATAGTAATAAAATTTATTAAAATTAAAAAAATAGAAACACATATTAAAAATTAGAAAAATATAATGACACAAAAATAAATATAACTACTTTAATACAAAAATATATATATTAGAAGTATACAATATGTATTAACCATTGGAACATATTCTTTAATTCTTATTAAGTAAAATGTATCTATAATCTATTTTATAGTAAAATTCTTTGCAATCTCCTCAATACAAATAGTCAAATTATCTATATAAGAAAACTATCATCTTTTATTTTATTATAAAAATCCTATTTTAATAGTGAATAGAGAGTATAATTAAAGAAACTAGAAAGAAAGAAATTTTATGAAAGAGTAAGAATTAAAAAGGTGAAGAGTATATTATTAGTCATTTTTTGAAAATGGAGATAAGTAACTTTTTAGAAATGTTTTAATATATTTTGTTTGTTTTGTAAAATTTATTTTTACGGTCAATATTAGAAGCATTTATGTCTTTAAAAAACTTGTGTTTAAAATTTTAAAGCATTAAAGACAATAAATAAAAAATTTTAGGGAGATAAATTTAAAAATTTTAAATAAAAAATAGGGGGAGGTGTGCCCACATTAGTAGACCACCTAAGGGTTTATTTGGTTCCGTGCGAAGTAAATGTAATATATTTACATAATTTATGTAATATCTATTATATTCTTTTAATTATTATTTTATCTATCAAATTACTATTTTAACCATCAAATCACTTTTCTAAAAATATAAACATAAAAATAATTTTTTATTTCACCTATTCACATTTTACATTTTTTTATGTTATCTAATCAAACAACCCATAAGTTTGTTCTTGACCAATACCATATTTGAAAGCAGTCACTAGTTCCTCATCATATGACTCTATCTCTACTTCTTTCAGATCCAAGTCTAGCTCCATTTAAACTTTTTTTTTTTTTAAGTAGTAGATTCAACCATAAATGCAGAGGTAGCTTCATAAGAAATAGTCCACATTTTCATGACTGTGTCATTGCAGTCCTTAAGAATCACTCCAATACCAGCCTAAGCTCTTACTCCATCAAAACTACCATCCATATTGACTTTAATAATTCCCTTTAGAAGGAGACCATGCACCCACATTCACCAAGTTCTTAGGAACAAAGATCATTATTTATACATAGCCCATTTATTAACCTCCCAAATTTCCCTAAGATTTTGTGCATAGTGCCTAAAGGATCAAAATAGACATTATTAAAAAATCCAGCCACATATACTTTTCCAAATAAACTAGCAAAACATAATCATTTCAGCTCTTTCAAATTCCCTAATATTCCCTGATACTCTAGTTATCTTGTACTTATCTATTTTTATAATAAATGGAAAGGTAAACCACACCTAAATAGCTCTGTCAGAAAGAATAGGTGCCCTCTAATAAATCTTGGAATAGGAATTTTCATGATGGCCTGAGATTCCTCAATCGAGATCCCTCTTGCAGCTATAGATAAATCCCAATGCCCATTACTAATAACCTTAGCTACTAAACAATCTTTAAGAGCTTCAAAAGGAGCCATTGAAGAGAGCTTAAAATTCTACAATAAATATAAGCTACACTTGCTCTTATTTTAACCAAAACATCCTTATATATTATTTACATAATATACACTACCACAAAAATAGGATTTGTTGTTGCACATTTGTTGGCAGTTCCCATAAAACCACCAATAAAAGTAAAATATAGTTGGCAGTTCTCTACTAACTGCCAACAAAGGGCTCTCCATCCGTCTGTGTGTTGCCATCTATCGTCTTTCCATGCACCGCCGTTGCAATGTCTCTCGTCCCTCGTCGGCCCATTGTTTTCTCGCGTCGCGCCCATCATCTGCTCTAGTATTTTTGAGAGTGTCGCCACATTGACTGACGAATATCCTGCGTCTGTGTCCCGCATCTACCGTTCCTCTACCACAGTCCACTCGCCTCTGCTATATTGGTTCTACTCCTTCCCTTTTCCTATAAGTTCATCCCATTTTTGTTGGTGGTTCTAAATATAACCGCCAACTTTGTTGGTAGTTGAACTTTTGTTGGCGGTTAATAAATAACCGCCAATTTGTTGGCAGTTATTAAAATAAACACTAACCAAAGCATTATTTAAGAACCGCTAACAAAAGGTAACCTTTTGTTAGCCGTTATTTAATAATCGCCAACAAACTATTAACCTTTGTTTGGCATTTATATTATTGGCGGTTAAAAACCTTTAATAAAAGAAAAAAAATAACTGCTAACAAAACATTTTTCTAGCATAATAATAATAAGTATTAAACATTTATTTTGCCAACACATTTTTTTAACTTTGGCAATTTATAAATATATTTGATAACAAAATTATTAAAAAGAGAACATATTAAAAAAAATAAATAAAGATTAACCAATTTAAAAATAATATTTAATTTCAATAGCAATGTTTGTGCTAAATACATATTAATAAAAATAACAATTGTTATAATTGAAGAAAGCACATTTTATCTCTTTAATCATAACCTAATTACAATCATGGCATCTGAACTTTAATATATAACATTCTGTCCTCTAAATTATTGTGAAAAGTGGAACTATTAATCATCTATCATATCTAATGTCCAGTAGTCATGTAACCCACAAAAAGTTGATTTTCAACTCTTCGAAAATTAACATGTATTATATGTTTCGAATAAAACAAATCAGTTTATGCTATTTGTTTTAGAAAAACAAAATTAGTTTGTGTTATTTATTTTGAGAAAAACAAGTCTTTTATAAAGTGACATTGATAATTTTTCTCAAATAAATAGTAGAAACTAACTTTTAAAAGCTTGAAAGTTAATTTTTTTATTATATGGCTGTTACATATTAAATTTAATAAATGAATAACTATTTTACTTTTTATGATAATTTAAAGGGTAAAGTATTTTTTAAAAAAAGTTAGAAACTAATTTTATAACTATATTATGAATCAAAAGATAACATATATTTTGTTCAATATTATTCCTATTCAGAAGGATGGATGTGCTTGGGACAATCATAATATTCACAGGAGCTATGAGCTATATTGAGAATTATGGTAATCCATCAACCAAATCAATTTTTGAAGGGGTAAATTGGAATTACAATTTTATGTTTAATTATAAAATTAATATATAAATTTTAATATGTAATAGAACATTCTCAAAAGTTTAGAAAAGGTATAGTTAAAATTTTATTTGTATTTTATATATTAGATTTATTTTTAAAGGCTTCATTTGATATTAAAAAATAATTAACTCTTAATTTATCATGCATGTTATAAAATCTTGGTGAAGCTAAATTTTGCTCTTGATAAACTGAGACCTAATTATAAAATAAGTAAATAAAAATTGTAAAATATAATTAAAGCTTTATTCAACTTAAAATTAAAATAAAGGTTAAATTCTAGTTAAAACTAACGATAAGAAGCTACATAATTTAAGTTGTGATGTATGTATGGCTCCGTTCATTTTGGATGTACAAAAAACTTCTTTCTAATTTTAAAAATTAACAAGGATTTAATATTTTTATTTTAATTTAAAAATTTGAGCTGTTTTGATATATTTTAAATATAAAAAAAGTATACTTTTAGTCTTTATAATTTCACTTAATTTTTAATTTAATTTTTATAATTTAAAAATTTATAATTAACTCTTTATAGTTTAAATAATTTTAATTTAGCCTATGTTATTATATTTTTATCAACATCTCACAAAATATGCAAGTTAATTTTACTTTATTATTCATACATTTACCTTTTTTTATTAGTATAAATTTTATATATATTTAGATTATTACAAAAATATATAATTATTCGTATCAATAAAGTTTAATATAATGTTAATAGTATTTTAATAGTAAAGATTAAATTATAAAAATTTTAAATTATAAAAATTTAATTATAATTTTTTAAATTATAAAAACTAAATTAAAAATTAAATAAAAGTATATGAATTAAAAAATAATTCTTTTATAATTAGATTTTTATTGAAAAGAAAAATAACTTTTTCTTAACTTTTTCAAATAATATAACAATATTCTTCTTTCCTGTGTTCCACTTTTGGTATAGCAATATACAGTGCTGGCCAAAGAAGGGAGTTATCGTACAGTACAGACTCCAGAGGCAATAAATTGGCACGCAAAACCGCAAATGGCCGAATCAAAATAAGCCGCGAGCGTGTCAGGGAGCCAACACCTCTCTCTTCTTTCGTCCTCTGAAACCCATTTCAAATTTTTAAAAACTAGCCTTCCCATGGAAAACCCCCCCCCCCCCCCCAAAAAAAGTTTTTTTGTTTTGTTAAATCTTTCCATTTTATATTTTCTCTAGAAATTTCTCATCTCTCTAATTTGAAACTTAGGTTTTCTCTCACTCACAGACACGTTCTCGCTCGTGCTGCCTGCCTTCCTTTTATTTTTTCTATATCTTATGAACTATTTGAATAAGTAAAAATAAATGAGATAAAATATAATTTTTTATTATTATTTTTGAAAAACTTTTAAAAGCTCATCATAAATATCTTTGACTCTCTTTTACAAAATGCTCACTTATGTTAATTCTCCTCTATTCAAAAAATAAGACAGATTATAAACAACTTTTTCAATAGTTATTAAATATTACAAAACAACATAAAATTATGTTCTCAGTCCAGACAAGTCAATTGAATTAAAAGTATGTTTGAGAGTTTATTTTAGAGAAGGATGGGGTGAAATGGAATGGATTTAAGAATTAAATTATTGTTCAAAAGTTTTTTTTAGGGGTGAGTGGAATGGTAAGAGGTGGCTTCTCAAGCCATCCAAAGCTCATTTTTTCTTGTTCTTTCAATTTGGGGGGTCAAGAATGGAATGACTAAATTTAAATATTTAAATTATAATATTATCCTAATCTTATTTAATTGATATAAAATTATGAAAATCTTAATATAGATATATTAAAATTATTAGTTTTAGAAAACATTAATTCTAGAAAAACGAATAAAATATTTCTTTTTATCTTTTTGTTAGTTTTTAAATTATTTTAAAATCAAGTATGTGACTTTTAATAGGATTAAGATTTTATATATTTATCTTTTATTATTAAAAGTTATCTCTATTTCTTCTACATCTTCCTCATTTCTTTTATCTTCTATCTCTCTTTTTTCTTCTCTAATATCTCTCCCTACTTTCTTTCTTACATGTGTTACATTATTAACCTTATTCAGAATTCACAGTCACTCCCAATCATAATTATCATCACGCTCTGGTAGCACCATCTCATGCGATTGACTCGTACAATCTCACATCTTCCTGTATCGTGCATTTGATCAGGTATATTTTCTTTCAAAATTCTTGTGATTTACCAAAAAATATACTTTTGTTGTTATTATTTGTTGCATAGTTTTGTCGCTGTTTCAAATCATTATATTGCACCATATATCTTCAATTTTTCTCTAACATGCACATTGTTATATTGCACCGTATAGTATATGAAATCAATATTATATTGCAATCCTTTTACAAAACTTACAAAAGAAAAAAGAGAAAGAAGAACTTTTTAAAAAAGTTCACCATGTTGAAATATTTTTAAATAATAATTAATTATCTTAAAAATTTTTAATTTAAAAACTAATTGGTCTTGTACAAATATAAAAATAATATGAATAAAATTCATATACTAAAATATGTTTTTATCTAGTTATTGTGTAATATGAGAAAATTTTTAAAAATTTATTTACATTTTTTATTTAAAGTAATTTATAAAGGTAACATTGGAAGAAAATAATTTTTATCCATTCCATTCCATTTATTTTATAATAACTACTAAATAATGGTCAAATGAAATCATTCCATTTCCCTGTAAAACTCCCAAACAATGGTATATTCCATTAAGTTCCACTCTATTCCGTTCCATTCCACTATATTCCATTAATATCTGTTCCATTCCATTCCTTCCTAAACTCCCAAACATAACCTAAATCCAAAAAAAATTTCTTGTAATACATATTTCTAATGGATACTATCAACTAGACCTACATATTCCATATGAATGACTTACTTTCTCATATGAAAATCTCATAGTCAAAGAAATTCAATAATTTTTAGAAATTGTCAATTTCTCGTATGCTTAATCATATCACTAGCCAACTGTCAAAATTTTTTTAAAAAAACCCCCCCTTACTTTGGAAACTATTACAAACAGGTGCCGTTCGATATTTCAAAAAGGTCTTTGAAACCCTCATGCCTTTAAAAATTCTTAATAATTTGATAAATGAAACAATAAATATAATAATATAATATACATTATACAAATAAAATAGACGTGTTATCAGAAATCAAACGTGCTTTAGAGTTTATACTATAGATCGCCACCCACCCAATTTTTTCCTTGACCCCGTCCTCCCTCTCTCTTTGGGGTTGATTATCTCTGCAATGGGCTTTTGATCATCAAACCATTGTTTCAGGTGCTTTTTCCGTTTTGGGGTTTTACTCTTTGTTGGTTGATGAATTGTTTTTCTGATTCGGGGGATCAAGTCTAAGCCTTTTTTGCCAAGGAATCCTTATCTTCCCATACCCACACCAACAGAAACAATATACATCACTCAAAGTCTCTTGATTTCTGCAAACGTTATCGTGCAGCACCCAAATCCCAAACGTTACGCGTGCAACACCTTAACACTCACAAGCATACATGACAACGCCTTAACACTTCACCCCATCAAACCAGTAAATTCAGCAATCCATTACCCTGAAACTACATTATATCAGAAAGTTGGAGACGAGGATATATGGTGAAGCTTACCTTGAATGCAACCTCACTGCCCTCAATTTGCTCTCTTCTTTCATTCCAATCTCTCATCCCTTGTGCTCTATGTTCCGTCCCTTTCTGCTATCTCTCAGATATTCATTGCCGTTTTCTTACTCTCTTCCTCCCTTTTTATTTGCTGCCTTTTTTTTCACTCTATTCCGCTTCTCCCCTTTATAGTCAAATATTAGGATTTTTTTTTTCATAAAGAAATTTCAAAATATTATTTAACTTCTTCCTTCTCATGATCAAGGTTAATACAATATTTTTTTTTTAAGTTTTTATTTTTAACATATCTTGCCTCTCAAAGATAATATGAGGAGAATGCTTTATCTTTCAAGTAAAAGATTTTGGATCACTGTTATTTCTTCCTTTTTAGATGAATTGGGTTTAAAAAATAAAGTGAGACCTTTGAGCTTTTAAAAAAAGTAAATAAATTATTTTATTAATTGAAAATTAAATTAAAATTGATTAAAATATTAAATTAAGTCCAATAACAAAAATGATATGAAAATTAAATGAATGCAACGATAAAAACAATTCTGAAATTAAATAAAAACTTGGACTAGTATTTTTTATTTTTTCATATTTCTAAAAATATGCAAATAAAAATCGATGTTCATGTATACACACATGCAGAGGACATAAAAATCTTGGATCAAACATGAATCACTTGAAAGTTCTGAAATTACTGAGATTTGGTCTTTTGTGTATGAAAATTTTGCGAAACTCATTAATCATTTGATACAAGAATTATTTATTATCATTATAATTGTATTAGACTGGTACATCTACTAAAAATTATGCTATTTGCACATATTACATTACTAATTTGTTCATTTTGACACATATTTTAACATTATTTTTTTATACCTTTTTTTTCTCTTACATATTTTTCCTTTTACCTTTTATTCTTTCCTTTTTACTTCTCTTTACTTAATTTACTTTTTTCTCTCAAAACCCCAAGCCAAATAATGGGTAATAAATTAATTTATCATATGTACATTAGTGGATTTAGCCAATAGGTTTAAATTATTTAGACACCTGCGATAATCTTTCAATAAACTCAATTTTGGTGCAACATAATTAATATTTATCAATTAAATTTACTTGTTTAAAATAAGCACTGTATGTTAAAGAAGACTACTCAGAGTTAGATAACATCTTCAAGTTAAAAGTTGGTGAGAAAAATTAATTAAAAGTTTGCTTTTGTTAGATAAGTGTGGAAGTAATTTGTAAAAAGGGGATATCAAATTTTGAATTGAGAAGTTGTTAACTCATACTTCAAATCTTGAATCATCATTCAAATTTTCATTCATCTCATTCATTATACACTTGCTTAGCTTTTCAAGGATAAATTAGTGGTTAAAGAAGTATATCCTCTATTTATCCAAGTTTCCTTAAAAAAAATAAAAATTTAACAATAATTTTTAGTGACAACTATAAAAAGTTGTTACTTTTAGCAGGCACTTTTTCTAGTGGCTATTAAAAGCTATTGTTATAATGTTATTCTCTATGTTGGCAAAATCTTTAGTGCCTATAAAAAAAAATTGTCATTAAAAGTCTTTTATGACAACAAAAATTCATTACAAAATACCTTTTAATAGCAACACAAGATACATTGTTACTAAGTTGCCTTAGAAGCATTTAAAATTTTCTTTTAAAAATAAAAAAAAATTGGTGTCAAAATTTTTAGTGGCAACCAATTGTTGCCACTAAAAGTAGTTTAATTGTGGCATCTAAATATTACTACTAGAAGTCATTTTTAGTAGTAATCATAAATTGCTACAACGCTTTTAAAAATTTTATTAATAATAAAAAAATTTGGGTGCTAAAACAATGGTGGATAATGTTGCCGCTAAAACTTTTCATTTTGGCATTTAAGTTAAATACTAATAGATATCACTAACATTTTTGAATTCCCAGATAGCACTTTATTATTGTTAGTTTTGATATAAAATACTAACTCCAACTATGATTCTATATGAACAAGCAAGATATCAATGAAGCATAGGCCAAAAGTCATTCCTTCATGTTGAAGATTCAATCTACATTGACCATCCCTTTGAGGAGGTACGCAAGATAAGCACTACTTGACAGTTGTCTTGTTTCCTTACTTTGGGGTAATTATGCTGATTTGACTACAAGATGATTTATCTTTCTCATTCTATTTGTAAGTTTTGCATTTAAGTCGCTAAGCATTAGCAATGTGTCATTAAAAGTTAATTTAAAAAGCAAAACTAATGTACTTGATGCTTTTTTTTTTTTGTTCTTTTCATTTGTTTTCAGTTGTTTAAGTGCTAAATAGGGGCTTAATTTTTCTATAATACTATATTCAACTAAGTTCTTGTAGTCCTATAAATACCCTTTGTTAGATTTATATGTGTAAGTCCTTAGTAGTTTTGAGAAGACATTTTTTTAATACTTAATTAATTATAAATAAACTGATAACATGTTAAAGACATATTTTTTATGAAATTTATTTTAAATAGAATTATCTAATTTATAATGATTTGATCACCTTATTTTTATTAAATTGAGTTTTTCTAAAAATTTAGAGTGAATTAATATTTTAATTACTGAAATATACACTTTGTCTTAAAGAGTATCTTTTCTTTATTATTGCCCCTAGATTAAGTTTATTAATAGTTAGTTAATAAAAATAAATAATGTAACTTAACATGAAATTATTATGGTGTTAAAAGCAAGTAAAACACTCCTCAAAAGAGAACAAAAATCCTGTGGTATATTAGCTACTCTAAAGAGAACTAAAAAGTATGGGATCCTATTTGACAATGTGGCAATAGAACCATGCTTGTTACATGGAGACCTCTAGAGTAGAACGATTGGTAAACAGTTGTTTTTTCTTTTTTAAGCACTTTGTGGTATAATGCTCGAAAAGCATTGCATTTGCCCTATTTTGATGCTTAAATTTTGCCAAGAATTGTTGGTCTACTGTTCAAATTGTTCAACTTTGTTTCAAGCATGTTCATGAGTTGTTTTCATGCTTAAATGCTATCAAAAAATATTGGTATGCCTTCTAAACTACTTTACTTGGCTTATATTTAAGTGGTGTCATTATTGGCTTATAGCTATAATACACTTAAGCAATAGTTAGTTATTTTTATACATAATTTGAAAACAATCATAATCTTGTTCTCACTAGTTGGCTTATTTTCATGCTTTTGTAATTATCGTTGGACTTATGTTTGAATTTATTATTATTCATTTGTATTAGGATTATCAAATTTACATCCTAATAATTATTTCATAAAATCAAAATATATTACAATTTACAAATTCATTGCTTACATTGATGATGTCTTTGAAGGGTGAGGCCATCATTTATGCTAATTGAAGGCTTCTAATCAAGTGCATTCTGGGGTTGTTAACAAGAAATTGGTACATCAAGGCAACATATATCTTCCTTAATGGATATAAATGTGTGGGTTTTTTTCCTAATCATAGTCTCAAGCTTTCTTTGGTTCTTGAGGTGTGGGATGCCATAACATCTTTCTTTAGTTTGGTGTTTATTGCTAATATGTTAGTGACCTTGTTTACATGTGAAATGATGTAATTTTTGTTTTTGTTTTTGTTTTTGTTTTTTTAAGCATTTTAGCCCTTCTGTTTATCCAAAAAAAAAAATCAAGGTGCAATCTATTGATACACGGAATACTTCTCAAACTCAAATCGTGTTTAAATAAGTTTGATTAAAAAGAAAAGGGAAAAAATATTTCTAATCTTTGATAGATAAGTAGATTTAGTCACTTATTAGATAGATTGCAATGTTACCCTTCTATTCTATTTTTATAAAAAATTTAATGCCAAGTAACAGTCTATTAACTTGAGCATAGATTGTTAGATATAGCATTAACAAAGATAGGTTAAAAGGATAATATTGCAAGTATTTTAATAATAAAGTAATTGAATTAATATATATATATATAAAGGACCAAATTTAAAAATCATATATCTATTAGTGGCCAAAATGAAGTTTTTCTTTGTTTTTTTTTTTTTTCTCATCGTTCATGTCTCAAAGGCAAAGTATATTTTTCAAGGCAAACAAAATTGTTGACAAAAGATAATTTTTTCTATTTTTCTGTAAGAGATGTTTAAGTTATACAATACTTTTATTTATTTTGAAAAATTATATTTCTTTTCTTTGAAACTAAAAGATGTGTTATATTTATTTCTCCTGTAACTTTTTTTTTTTTTTTGCCAATAACAGATTCTATCAAAACAAAAACAAAGGAATAGGAATTTTCATGACGGCCTGAGATTCCTCACTCGACATCTCTCCCTCAACAATAAGATAAATCACAACGCCCATTACCAATAACCTCAGCTATTAAACAGTCTTTTAAGAGCTTCAAAAGGAGCTATTGAAGAGAGCTTAAAATTCTACAATAAATATAAGCTACACTTACTCTTATTTTAACCAAAACATCCTTATATATTATGTATATAATATACTAAGTATTAAATATTTTTTTGCCAATATATTTTTTAACTTTGGCAGATTATAAATTTATTTTATAAAAAAAAAGTATTAAAAAGAGAACATATTCAAAAATAAATAAATAAATATTAACCAATTCAAAAATAATAATTAATAATATTTAATTTCAATAACATTATTTTTATTGAATATATATTAATTAAAATAACAATTGTTATAATTGAGGAAAGTGCATTTCATCTCTTTAATTATAACCTAGTTATAATATTGACACCTCAACTTTAAAATATAACATTTTGTCCTTTAAATTATTGTGAAAAATAAAACTCTTAATCATCTATTTATATCTAATGTCTAATAGTCGTGTGACCTATAAAAAGTGGACTTCAGCTCTTCCAAAGCTGACTCGTAATATATGTTTTGAACAAAACGACTAGGCTTATGCTATTTGTTTTAGGCAAAAGAGGTGTAGAAACTAACTTTTAAAAGCTTGAAAATTGGTGTTTATTAATTACATGGCTGTTAGGCATTAAATTTAGTGAATGAATAACTATTTTCATTTTTTATGATAATTTAAGAAGGTAAAGTATTTTTCTGAAAAAGTTTAGATACTGATTTTATAATTATATTATAACTCAAAGGATAAAATATAATTTGTTCAATATTATCCCTATTCAAAATGATATATGTGATTGGAATTAGACTTGATCATAAACTAAAAAGTTTGTCCAACCTAATAGTTTTGGTCCAAAAAATATGAGTCCAAAACAAGTTTGATAAAGAATAAGCTTAAAAAAAATTCAAATATAAAATAAGTTGATTTTGGATTTCTTTTTAAGTTTGACTTGTTTTATAATTATTTTTATATATTATTAATGAATAATATTATTAAAAAATTATTTATAATTATACATATAAATAAAAAAAGTATATAGCAAATATGATTGTTTTTTTACTCTTTTTTATTACATAATATACTATTAAGAATAAATTATAATTCAAATAAAATAATTTTTTAATTAATAATATTATTAAAAAAATTACCATCTTTAGAAGTCTTATTATCTCATGTGTATTTTAAATGATTTAAATTTCTTATAATATATCTTTTAAGTTATTTAGTATTTAAAATAAAAAAATAAAACAAAAAAAATTAAATTTATTTTAAAAATATGAGCTCGGCCGACTTGGCGTATCCTAGTTATGAGTAAATAATATCAAACTAGACCTAGCTCGCCTGATTTATGATTAGATCTACCTAGGACAATCATAATATTCACAGGATCTATGACCTATATTGAGATTTATGGTAATCTATCAACCAAATCAATTTTTGAAAGGGTAAATTAAAAATTACAATTTTATGTTTAATTATAAAATTAATATATAAATTTCAATGTTTAATAAAACATTCTCATTAGTTTTGAACAAAAATAAAAAAATATTTAATCCCAATTAAAATTAACAGGAGGTCACATAATTTTAATTGTAATTTATTACATTTTAAAATTCATATAATAATTTTATTATTATACCGTAATTTTGGAAAAAAATGTCTTTTTTATCAATTTGGTTCAAATTTTCTTTTAAAATATCACTTAATTATCATGTAATATTTTTCATAATTTTAAAAGAATTAATCACACAAATATTAAAATAATAAATAATTGTATTATTAAAATTTATCTTACTTATACCTTAATTATGGTCTTCTAATGCTTCTATTGAGATCAAGATAATGATAGAAAATTGAAACTGTTCACCTAATTTTAATAATAACTTTAAAACACTATAAAACTATTCAATATGCAAGTGAAAGATGCTTTTTAACAACAACTTTGTTTATCATTTTTGACATTTGTATAATTATTATTAATGTTAACATGTAGATATAAAATATCAATATCGTATGTTGGTTAACTATTAATAAAATAAATTAAAAAATATTGGATCACATCTTAAACTACATGATATAAGTCGATTTTGTACTAAATCGCGACAACATACTTTAACTTACTTCTAATATAATTAATAATATTTTCAAATTACTAATAGTTTCAAAATTACATTATTAAAAGATTGATTTTGAAATTGCTCTCCAAAATTTTGTTTTTGAAATAAAAAATGCTTCATTTCTCCTTCTCGTCCCAAACGTACCAGAATTAGGTGACCAAAATCACGACGTTTATCATCTTAAAGTTAAACGAGATCTACATATAATTTTACTTTCACATGTTCAACAATTTTTTTTATTAGAAGCAAATTATATAGATTTTTTTTTGAAAGGAAAAGTTACTTTACACTTTAATTTAATTTAAAACTTTTTTTATTAGAATACTCTCTATTAATCTAAATATACATTTTAAAAAAATTAAATAAAAGGTAGTTTGATTAAAAAATTTAAAATTAGATCAAAATATAAGATTTTTTATTTTATAAATAATTTATATATTTTTTAAAAATAGAGAAAATATTTATATAATTTTAATAAAATTTAAAAAATTTACGTAATTTATTCTATTTTCTTTTAATAAAAACGGTGATATTCTATTCTAAGAGTATCCATACTAACTGAACTTTGCTTCCCTTGATATTGATTTTGATATTGATGGGCTAATAATTAGGTCACACACCACGTCATTTTCCATGATAATTCCATGCCAAATAAGCCAAAGTAAATTACCCTGGATGGAGAGTTTCTTGATTTCATCATTCTTTATTTTAAATGGAAAAAATGGTAATTTAACCATTTTTTTCTACAAATTATAATTAAACATCAAAATTCACAAAATTTATTTAAAATTTTATACAGCATTATATACATTTTATAGCAACAAAATTAGTTTTTTAATTTCATCATCATCAATTGAAGAGAATATAAAATTATGAGTTAATTTTATTCAGTCCATAGGATACTATAATAAGACATAAAAATCACTTTTCTCTAACTAAAATCCAAGAATAATGTTTCAAGTACCGATTAAATCTAAAATTTAATAAAGCAATTACCAAAAAAAAAAAACTTGATAGTTAGATTCTTAGACAAATTCAATCTAAAAAAAATTATACTCTTTTTTTTTGCCAGAAAAAAATTTATAGACCGAACAAATAAGAGAATTTATCAAAATAAAATTTATTAAACAGCATATTTACATATGTCTTCTTATAATGGAAATAAAGCCTTGAAAGTTGGGATGGAAAAAAGGAGGTAGAGAACAATCATAGATCCATCAAGCGCTTTTGCACTTTAAGTTTAGGAAAGGTATGGTTAAAATTTTATTTATATTTTATATATTAGATTTATTTTTAAAAACTTCATTTGACATTTAAAAATAATTAACCCTTAATTTATCATGCATGTTATAAAATCTTGGAGAAACTAAATTTTGCTCTGGTAAATTAAGACCTAATTATAGAATAAGTAAATAAATTTTAAAATATAATAAAATATTTAATTCAACTTAAAATTAAAATAAATAAATAATTCTAGTCAAAACTAACGATGAGAAGCTACAGTATTTTACTTGTGATGTATGGCTCAGTTGATTTTGGATGTTCAAAAAACTTCTTTCTAATTTTAAAAATTAACAAAGATTTAATATTTTTATTTTAACTTAAAAATTTGAGCTGTTTTGATATATTTTAAATATGGAAAAAATACACTTTTTAATTTTTATAATTTCACTTAATTTTTAATTAAATTTTTATAGTTTAAAAATTTATAATTAAATCCTTCTAATTTAAATGATTTTAATTTGATCTTTATTATTATATTTTTATCAATATTTTATGATATATGTGAATTAATTTTACTTTATTATTTATATGTTTACCTCTTTTATTAATATGAATCATATATATTTAAAGTATTAAAACAATATATAATTATTTATATCATCAAAATTTAATAGAATGCTAACAAAATCTCAATAATAGGGATTAAATTAAAAAAATTATAAATTAAAAGAATTTAATTATAAATTTTTAAATCATAAAGATCAAAATTAAAAATTAAATAAAATTATAAGAATTAAAAAATAACTGTTTATAATTAAATTTTAATTGAAAAAGAAAAATAACTTTTTCTCAATTTTTTAAAATAATATAACAATATTCATTTTTCCTGCGTTTCCGTTTTAGTATAACAGTACAGCGCTCGCCAAAAAGGAAATGGTCGTACCGTACAGACTCCAAAGGCAATAAATTGGCACGCAATAGCGAAAATGACCGAATCAAAATAAGCCGCGAGCGCGTCCGTGAACCGACATCAATGCTGTCATCATTTTCATTCTTCATTCGTCTGTCCGACCAACAACTGTAACGCCTTCTCTCTCTTGTTTCTCCCTCTAAAACCCATTTCAAAATTTTAAAATCGCCACGAATTTTCGCAGAAACAAATCTTCCATTGGACCCCTCCAATCTTTTTTTATCTTATTAAGTCTTTCCATTATGTATTTTCTCTAGAAATTTCTCACTCCTCTGAATCTCCTCACTCTTTCTGTCTCTCTCTTTAATTTGAAAATTGAATTTTCTCTCACTCGCAGACGCGCCCTCGTGCCTGCTGGCCTTTTATTTTTATAGTATCTACCGCTGCCCACCCAATTTCTTCCTTGACCTCGTCCTCCCTCTCTCTCTCTCTCTCTCTCTCTCTCTCTCTAGGGTTGTTTTTCTCTGTAATGAGTTTTTGATCATCAAACCATTGCTTCAGGTACTTTTTCCGTTTTGGGGTTTCACTGTTTGTTGGTTGATGGGTTGTTTTTCCGATTCGGATGATCAAGTTACCATTTTGAATTCGATTTTTGAATCACCAACTATACTCTTTCCGATTTTATATTTGTGTATTTTAGATCCGTTGTGGGGTTCGTTTGAATTCTGATGCATTTGTTGCATGGGGTTGGATGAAACAGTTTCTTGTGTTTTCCGTTGTTTGATCTTTTTGATCACCGAGGTTTCCTTTTTATGTCTTGGGAATTCGGTGTCATAGATTACGCGGTGCAATGCGACACTTTCAAATGTCAAAATACATATCTTTGGTTATGCATGGACGTACTAGAAGACAGATCTATAAGATAGTTTTTGGGAGAGAATAATTTTCTCCAACATTATATACTTCGTAGTTATCTTCCTCGCCTGTTTTACCCTTAAGAACCAGTTTAATTATCTGTGTTGTAGAGTTTTATTTGTGATCGGGGTCAATGGTCATCTACTCTCTTTCTTTGCTCTGTATTTTCTTGTGCTCATTTGTATGTTTTTTTTTTTTTTTTTTTTTTTTTTCTGGTGAGCCATTGGTATGTATTTAATCAGAACCAGTTAGAGCTATTTCGGGAGTGCCACGTGGAAATTTCTTTTGTTTTTTGACATGGACATGAAAATTTTCACTGCAATGGAATCATTCTTTTTTCAGCAGTAGGTTTGTAAGCTCCAAAATGTGTTTTTTGGACAATATTCTTCGTCATTACTACCCATGGTATGATAGTCATCCCTCTAAGTTACATTGACAAATTTCTACAGTTCCTCTTGCTCATGTGCACGAATGATATCTTGTCTACCTGTGGTACATTAATCAAACCATTTTGTTAAAGAGATTTTTAAATTGCTTAACTGTGGTGCTCTATGAAGGATTTGTTAATGTATTTGGGTGCCTCACTTAGTTGCTCAAGCTTTAAAGCTGAATATATACATAAATTGAGATGTTCTGACTTGTTGTAGTTAAGTCACTCAGGCCATGAAACAAAATGCATTCCCAACCTTCTCTCTTGTTAGCCCTGGACCATAAACATTATTATATTCTATTTGCACATTTTATTTGTGTGTTGTTTCATTATTATTTGTAAATTTGGACCTGAAATAGTGCTTTGGGAAATTTTCACAGTTCTATACCATAAAATTTACGCCTAAGGATTTTCATTGGTGACATAAATTTATGATTTAGATACATTCTGTATGGAACCTTGAATGTTTTATACTATCATTTCTTTTTGATATTATAATATTTTTAATTTTTAATTTTTGGAAGACTTTAGTAGCTCTGTTCATTTGGAAGTGTAGATTGGATTTTGTTATCAACATTGGTATGTTTTACTAAACCATAAAAATGACCTTGAAGGGTAAATTTTAAAATTGAGTGAGTATGGGGAGAAGGAACAGTTTTGGATGTGATTTGAGACTACTGATATTTTTTTAAAACTGTTCGTTACCATTTGAAATGTTAATGACCGTACATTTGATGGAAAATTAGTATTTGAAAAATGTGTGTGATGGTGAAATTATGCTGTTTCATTATGGTGATTTCCTTGTGTAGGGTAAGAAGTCCCAATTTGTCATTGCTATTGGCAAATCAGTACCAGAAGCTTGAAAAGTGTGACATAGAGATTTAATTGTTTGAATGTATTTTGAATGATGAATGTTGTTTGCTTTTAGTAGCTAGTTTTCTGCTGTTTATTAAATTCAGTTAGTCAACAAGTATAATGTATTAAGCTACACTAAGAATTGGTGAAATGTGTTTCAAAACTGAAGCTGCTGACTACTGTATGTCATCATGCACCTTTGATCCATGTTCATGTCATGAAAATAACTGTGTTTCATGAAAGAAATGAGTTGGAATTTGGAACCCTTCATGTAATACCTTACAAATCCTGCTATTTTAACTGCATGATGGAAGAAAAAGGATCACTCGGTTTTGAATTTAATTGCAGGTTGAGTTTTAAGATATTCTCTTTTAAATTCACAGGGCTGGTGATTGCTTGTACTAACATGGCATCTAGTAGTCCATTCTTTGATGATATACGGGCCAAATCTGATGTTGATCCTCCCTCAAATGAAGAGTCAACAGTTGTTAGTGAACTTGTGAATGATCCAACGCAACCTGCCCTAAAACCTAATGTGACTGTTTCTAGCAGTGTTCGTGAGCTTTTAGAGTGCCCTGTGTGCTTGAATGCCATGTACCCGCCAATCCACCAGGTTGTTTTATATGGATAGTTCATTGTTGATTTTTTGGATTCATGAGATGGCATGTGGTTGTAACGAAAATACTGGTTTCAGCAAATTGTATGCCAACTATTTAACAAAATTGGGAGACAGGCAAAAGGGACAAAAAGGGGGTTCATTGCCAAAATTAGACCAACATGATTGTGAGAGTATTAGTTTCCATGCTGAATGGCTAAAAGCACATTTTGATTATTCCTTCAAAGCAATAAATTCTAGATTTTTTAAGTCCTTGCTTGGATTTCAGTTTTGGAAGGCAAAAGTTAGTTCTGCTAGACCAAAAGTTATTCTATCATCGCCTGTTGTTGTTTGGCAAATGACAGCAAAATTGCTGTTGTGCCTTGAATGGTATCAACTTAGGTTTGGCCAGAAGTATCTTGAAGTTACTTCTCGGTCATCTTAAATTTATTTTTCCAAATTTTCCCAAAATTAATTTAGACTCAAAGGTAATTCTCCCACATCTCACCTAACTGATTTAACCTGAGATTATTGGACATCTTGCTTCTGTTTATTAGATAAGATAAGGTACATGAAATATGAATTTTTTCATACAATGGAAATGAATTATTAGAGGGGCAGTTTTTTTTTTTTGGGATATGTAGGAGTGATGTTTCTTAGAAAATAAAATCTTGGCAATTTGTTTGAAGAATGCAGTAGTTGGCACTTGGCTGCTGTTATTTGGATTATGCTATGTGAATCGTATGCTAGAATGCAAAGAGTGCCTTCTTTCTTTTGTTTTCTAGGGTTTCATGAATTAGTGACTCCTTTAGAAGCATTGGAGGTGCTGAAACCATTAAAGACTAAGCTTAGTCATTTCCTTATTCATCAAAGATTTCATACGCATTGTTGTAGTGAGAACAGAGTGAATTTTGGTATATTAAATTTGAGTTTATATATTTAATGGTGGTATTTCTGTCAAAATATAAATTTATAAAAATTGTCTAATAAAGAAAGAAATTTTTATTTGGAAATTTAAGTAATAGCTTTGCTTGTTGGTAATTTTTGTTGCAGTGTTCGAATGGTCACACTTTATGCTCAGGTTGCAAACCCAGGGTCCACAACCGATGCCCTACTTGTAGGCATGAACTAGGCAATATTAGATGTCTGGCTTTGGAGAAGGTGGCTGCATCTTTGGAACTTCCTTGTAAATATCAAGATTTTGGGTGCATAGGCATATATCCATATTACAGCAAGCTAAAACATGAATCTCAATGTGCTTATAGACCTTACAACTGTCCATATGCTGGTTCAGAATGCACTATTATTGGTGATATACCTTATCTGGTGGCCCATCTAAAAGATGATCACAAAGTGGACATGCACAATGGTAGCACCTTTAACCATCGCTATGTCAAATCAAATCCACAAGAAGTTGAAAATGCCACATGGATGCTAACGGTATACTTTGCTGAGCTTTCACTTTCTTTTTCCCTTTGCTTGCACTTTTAATGGTAGATTCTGTAATATTTCCATACTAGAAAGATCATGTGCCTATGGTTGTAGATCTCAAAAACATTGATTTTGATATTTCAAAGTGGTTTGTAAATGGTGGATCTAAATGTAACCGCATTGGCCTTGCCACTTTAAGGATATGTTTGGATTTAGAAGAATGAAAGAGAAGGGAATATTTTAGACTGTTCTTTCCATTTAAATCTTAATCAAGCCTTTCCTTTCAATCCCTTCTCCATCCTCCTCAATCCAAGCATACTCTTTGAATTCTGTACAAGGTCTTTATTTGCACAATTTATTGATACTTATATTTATGTGTATTGATTTAGATATAACTTGGGTGTTAACTAATTTATGGATTTTACATTGGCTTTTTAGGTTTTTAGTTGCTTTGGTCAGTACTTTTGTCTACATTTTGAAGCTTTTCAACTCGGAATGGCTCATGTATATATGGCCTTTTTGCGATTTATGGGTGATGATAATGAGGCAAAGAATTATAGCTATAGTCTTGAGGTGGGTGGAAATGGGAGAAAGATGACTTGGCAGGGGGTGCCTCGTAGCATTAGGGATAGCCATCGAAAGGTTCGTGATAGTTTTGATGGTCTCATCATTCAACGGAACATGGCTCTCTTCTTTTCAGGGGGCGATCGGAAAGAGTTGAAGCTACGGGTTACTGGGAGAATTTGGAAAGAACAATGATTGAAAATAACTTTTCTTCATTTATATTCTAGGCATTAAATTGAACTTAATATCTTGTAGCATAGGCTATTTTCTTGTAGTGGTATGAATCTTCTGATCATATATTATTTTTTGTATTCTAGGAAGCAAACTCTCTTTGCTTATCCGTACATGAAATATATGAATGGAAAGTTGTACTGCTTTATATGATTTTTATGAAGAGATATAAAATTTAGCATGCCACCTTGTTTTCTCTTTCTTCTATAAATGTTTATGGTTATAAATTGCCTAGACAACAAATACTACCATTTGAAGAGAATAAAGTGGAGTAGGAAGAGGGATTGCTAGTTTAAAATTGAAAAAGAAAACCAAAAAAAAAAAAAAGAAATGTATAATTAATGTAATGGTATTACCTATCTTTTAAAGTTGTCATATAATTCATACAGTGGAGTTAGTATATCTAAAATCTAAATTTTGAATATTAACCCAAAACAAAAGAAATGTGGAAAATATAAGAATGATGAGATAAAACAATATTTGAAAATAGTTTTGGAACTAAACTATGTGAAATAATAGTAAATAATAGAGTGTCATACTAGTAGTAGCATGTTGCCTATAGGAACAAACATGCTCCAGACTTGGAATAGTGTTTATAAACTTTAGTGTAAATGATTGACTTTTGTCTCTCACCAAACAAACGTGCTTATCTATGTCTTTAATCATAAAAATTTTTATTATGTTAAACATGTAGAGATTATACCAATATAGTAGGGGTGTACAAAACATAAGTCATGCTGAATATTGGTTTAGATTAGTGTTTGGTTTGGTTTTATACCAGGTTTCATTTTCTAAACTTAGGGTTAAGTTAACTTCTCAAATTGATTAAGTTATTTTGTTTTATTTTTGGATAAAACTTTTAAATGACCCTTGAAAAAATGTTTATACAAATTCTTATAAAATTATATTTTGTCTCTAAAAAAAATTAAAATTTTTATATAAGTCTTTATAAAATAATTTTTTTAAAAAATTAATAAGATCGAATTAGGTTAAATTGGCCAACATGATAGATTCAATCAATAATTTTTTTTTCGGCTCAACCTAACTCAATCTAATGTGACTGGATAAGATCAAGTTAGCTGAGCTATCGAGTTGTATGATCACCTCTACAATGCAAGTGAACTTACTTGGCATAAAGAAATTTACAAGATTTTTGTTATATTTTGTTGTGTAAATTCAAATTTTTCTAATTCTTCAAGATTGTTAATGGTTAATTTTTTCTTTGAAAATCTTGAAACGCCATTCTCTCAGAAAATCTTGAAGTGCCAATGGCTAAGTTTTATGGTGAAACTCTTATAGAGTTGCCTCTACCTTAGTCACCATTTAATGTTGGATTAATTTATTATTGATAGTTTTTGTTAATATAAAAAGAAACATGTAGAGGTTTTCTTGCAAAGAAACTATTATAAAGAGATAATAAACCCTAGTTTGCTTGTATGATTAATACATCAGGAAATTGTTGAAAACATGACTTGTCTTATATATACCTAATAATGTGTTTCTCTTTCATTACATGATGTGTATAAATCTAGGGCTCGTTTCTATATGAGATTATGAGGGATTTATACAATGTTTCATCAACAAAATATAGTTTTTTATGTTCAGAGTAATAAGTTGCAATTTTTTACGTAGCTAAAGCTATATCAAGTCGAACAAGGAAAAAAATATCAAATCCTGAACTTTTCAAATATTTGAAAACAAATTCAAAAACTCAAATACTGGTAAATGTTTACATTATCCTATAGAAGAAACAAAGAAACAAAAACTTACTTGCTATGGTGCTTTAGAAATGACCTAGTAGGTAGAGGAAAAAACAACCAACATATGATGTTTCTTTTTGTGTCAATGGTATTTTAAGAAAGAATTATTCTATAAAGCTACTTGTAGTATGTGTTATTCTTTATATGACAAAATTTTGTTCATTAGATCAATAAGTTATTGATTTTGATATTATTAAATATCATAGAATTGTCTTTTGCAAATGAAAAAAAATTAAGATAAAGGCACTATAATATAGAAGATTTTAAATAATATAATATATTAAATAGTTGTATAATTATTTAAGTAAACACTATAGATGTTGACACATTTATTTTTTATTATATTTTGGGTCATTACCTTATTGAAAACCTATCGATCAAAATTTGTGTATTTAAAATTTTTCTTTTAACTCCTTCTCTTAAGAAGAGAAAGAAAGAACTATCATGGCAAGTCATATATTTAAAATAACAATTTTTTTTAATCTTAAACGAAAAGGTTCTATATTAGGTATAAATAGTAATTTTTGTTGAAATATTTATTTATATTTTAATTTTCTTCATATGCTATTAATTCCACCAATATAACATTACCTGATTCTCTGTTGGGTATGGAAAAGAAAAAAATCTAGGAGTTTTTACGTTTAAGTTTAAATAAAATTCATCTCCTTTCTTCATGAGTTTTCATAACATGTTTTTTGCAATAACATATTCCTCAACATGTATTTTTTCTTTTTATAAAATAATTTTCCAAACAAAAACTTAGAAATTTGGATACCCAACTTTAATTCTCAATAAATTATCTATCTTGGTTGAAAACAAAGTTCTAAAATAAAAGATCGTTTTGTCAAGTTCAATCCATTTTTATAATGTTTAGAACAACAAATTGTAGGTAAAATTGCACTTTTGATTTTTTAATTTTATTTAAAATTTTACTTTTATCTCTTAATTTTTTTTAGCTTCAATTGGATTCCTTAAATTTATTTCAAATTTTACTTTCATTTCTTAATTTTATTTGGTTCTAATTTAACTTTTCAATTTTATTTTAAGTTTCACTTTCATCCCTTAAATTCATTTGATATCAATTTGATCATTTAACTTTATCCTCTATTTTACTTTCATCACTTAATTTTATTTTATTCTAATTTAATCCTTAACTTTATCATAAATTTTACTTTAAATTAAGATTGGTAGGTAAATGATTTTATTTTACCATAATTTTAGGATTATTTCCAAAATGAAAAAAATGGGAATGGGGTGGAAATGAAAAGGAAAAAAGAAAAATGATTAGAAAGAAGAATGGAAAGATTGAGAATGGAGAGCATCAAATATGGGGCAAAGATTTTTTTAAAAAAATTAATATTTTGAAAGAGAAAAAATAAAATGTATTCATTAATGGTTGAAGATCTCAATCGAGATTGAAAATTTTACAAAGTTAATCATATTATTAAAAAAATGCATAAATTGAGTAAAAATAGATGAAAAAGAAGATAAATATAGCTTATATTGCATACAATTCAAATATGAAAAATGATTACAATTAAGTGACTTTAAAAATTAAAAAAAATAAAGCAACTCATTTCAATCAATATTTTGAGTGACATTCTTTATATATATATATATATATTAGATTTCTAATACAATGTGTGGAATTTTTCTTTTTGGTTGGACAAAGGTAGGTATTGATACAAACTTGCAAAAAAAAAAGAAGCGAAGATCTGATTCTTATATTTTACTATTATATGATTAAATCATTCAAAATATTTATCTATACATTGTGTTTTGCTTGAAATCATGAATAGTAAACATTAAATCAGAAAAAAAAAAAAAAAAACTTTACTTAAGCCTTGGGATGATCATAGATAGGGTATGGTTAATGTATTCCGGTATTCATCCCCAAATTAGGAAACAATACTTTTCCATCCCTCAACCTAAACTGGGTAACCAATTCAAGTCAATCCAGTTTCCATTGAATTGTTAGGTCCTCGAGCCTAGACCTATGAGAAGAAAATTCATTAAGATTTTCTTAAGTTGATACTCTATTACATAAAATCGATTTATATATAACAAAAAAATCTCAAACGCGTACTACTATAACTCAAAGCACACAAAATGCCTTTGGCATTTTTGTTTTTCCTATTTTCTAGATGTATACCACAAGCCAAGGAGGGAGTGAGTATCATTCTACCTAAAACCAAACTCTTAAAAAGTATCAAGAAAAATCCTCATATCCAAGCCCATGCTCATTTTCCATCCATATACCAAAATCCAAGAGAGTAAAATCCATAGCCAGCCCCAGTGTCATACTAACAAAATGAATGTACAAATAGAGACTATACAAGATAAAAGAAATATCAAATTTTGGATGTCTTGTATATTATTTAAACTTCTCACCAGTATAATATTATTGTAATTGTAAATTTTTTTAATATCTAAAGGGGACAATTGCTTCGTGTAAACTTTTTCCAAAAAAATCCTTTAAAAAAAATAATAAAAAGAGGGCGGCCCCCATGTTTACCACCTTTGCAATATCCATTGATTAAAAGATGCTCAAAAATCTCTTATGCAGTATTTAGTCTACCACCTTTGCACAAGCCATCAATAAGTACAGTGTATGCGTATGCAATAGGCTGAATTCTTTGGCCGGCAATTTGCTTAAACAATGTAACTTATATGACAGGATGCAGGCTTTTTCACAATGCTTCTAACAGGATACTATAAGTTATTATATTAGGGGGATAACCACCGTCAGGAATTTCATAAATAAGATCTTGAACAAATAAGATTCTATCAGATTTGCACATACTAAGATATTTTTCAGTAACTAAACAAGAACTGAATCACGTGTGAAAAGGCAAATTCTTTCGCCCGACCATTGTTAGCCCAAAATATAAAGGCCCTGAAGCATGAGATACTAAATAAAATAAAGACAAAATAGAAACAAAAACATCCTAAAATTCCTCTACTTTCTTACAATTTAGGTGGTATAGATGAAGAATCTGCAGACAACTTTCTATATCATGACCATCCCCCACGAACTGTGCCAACAGGGAAATTTGAAAATGATCAAATTCTAGAAATGAACTCAAAGAACATGCTCAGTTAAATTTTGGCTACACCCAGACGCGCACCTACAATTTTCCAGTCATAAAACACGTTTTATATACAGTCTTCCCTAATGTTAGATATGCAATGAATAAAAAAATATATAGGGTCTACTCACTGACAAAATCACTTTCTACCATACTCCAATTTACTACTTCATTTATTGTAAGTATAAATAAGAACATTGGAGATTCAAGCATTTAAGCATCACATGTTCATGATAGTTAACCTTACCTTCTCCTGAAACAAAGGACAAGGAGGCATTCCCTAGGGCTTCAAAGTTTGAACTTAAAACAAAACAATATTTATTCAATCAGCCAAAAGAAGCAAGCATTTGCAAACCATTTAGGCAAATCCAACAATAACACTAGTACAATACAGACTTTAAACCCTTATTTATACTTATACTCCCTAATAAGTTCAGACATTTTTTTCTCAGCTGCAAAATAACCTAGTGAATTTTTAAGTGGCCCATAATATTCTTCAAGGGATTATCACATTAGATGATGAAATAAAAAAAAAAAACTTCACTTTAGTTTTAACTGCAATTTAAATCAGAAAGACAGTAGCTCATGAGAAACAACTGAGATACGCCTCAAAGTCAAAAAATCAAATCAGTAATGAACCATAAAGGAAGAAGAACAAACTCGTGTTAAGACAAAAAAATTAACCAATCCTTTAGCAACACAAAGTCAAAATTACTACATTAAACATATGATTTCAACAACAATCAGACCACGGAATAATCCAACAAATTTTACCCAAAAGAAACAAACATTTGGAAAATATTCCAGGCAAGTTTCAACATAAATACAATCGTAACAAAAATCAAGACTGGTGTATCTAACATTGTTTTATTGATTTAAAAGATCTCTAGTGATAATTTCATGAAGAAGCTTTTCTGCCTTATCACTCTCATTATTCTCCAGAAGAGCTCCAGTAAGTGTTTCCAATGTTACTGAATTAGGGGGACAGCCATTCTCTTTCATTTTTGAAAGCAAGTTCATTGCTTCATCAAACAAGCCTTCCCTACAAAGGCCATTCATCATAATGCTATATGTGCGGACATCAAGACAATGGCCTTTGATCAAAAGGTACTAAAAAAACTCTCGTGCAATATTTAGTATACCACCTTTGCATAAACCATCAATAAGCGTATTGTTTGTGACCACATTAGGTTGCATCCCTTGGCCGACAATTTGCTGATGTAATGCAATTGCATTGTCGAGATGTTGCCTTTTGCAAAATGCATGTAACAAAATATTATAAGTTGTTATATTAGGGGCCTGACCATTGTGATGCATCACATGAACAAGATCTTGCACATATGAAATTTTCCCTGATTTGCACAAGCCATCGATAAGAGAACTGTAAGTGACAGTATTGTGAACCAAATTTTTACAATACATTTCTTTCAAGAGTTCCATAGCTTCATCCACCATTTTGATTTTACAATATCCACTAATCAAAATACTATAACACCAAACATCAGGTGCCAAACCACTTTTGATCATCCTCTTGAACACTTCTCTTGACTCATTAACATTATTTCTCATATCAGGTTTTTTTCCACATTTCATCATCCTAGCAAAGACAGCTTGAGGTTCTGCGATATTTCCTTCCTTACAAAATGCATCAACCAGCATACTAAAGGTATAATGGTTAGGGTTGATGTCTTTCAGTACCATTTCATTTAGCAATCGAACGACTTCTTGCAATTAATGGATGCTGCAGAATCCATAGATTAGAGTGTTGTAGGTGACAATATCAGGAAATATTCCTCAACCAATCATTTTAGAACACAGATCACATGCCTCAGTTACAAGTCCTTCTTTACAAAGGCCATCAACGACCGTGTTCTAAATAACTAAATTAGGCTTAATTTTAATTACCTGTCTCTCCATTTGGAGCAATTTAACGGCTGCTCTTGTTCTTCCCGTTTTACATAGCCTACTTGCCAATGTGCCATAAGTAAATATATCCAACCGAAATCCTTTTGCCATTAGCTCATCATGAAAGTCTATTGCTTTCCCGAGTTCATTATTCATACAGAGTCCTTTCATAAGTGTATTCATCGTTACAGTATCCGGTTGAAGACCCCACTTGAAAATCTTTCCCAATAAAGAGAAAGCAAAAGCCATCTCACCCACATGACAGTAGCAATTGATTAAGATGCTCAGTGTAAATAAAGATGGTGCGAATCCCTTCAATTCCCCTTGTGCAAAAAGTGAGATAGCAGTTCGGTAATGTTTGGTCTTTGCAAGTGATCCTAAAATCTTATCAATCTGGACTATGGAGGGTGGGGGACGAATGAGGAGCATGGGATTGAACGAAGCCATAGCGTCGTGGACGCTATTCGGATTTGGGGAATGGGAATGAACACAGAACTTCAGATTGAGGGCATAGGGGAGCGAAAGAAGGAAGGGAGATGGAGAAGAAGTAGAAAGAGATGAAATTTGGAGAAGGCATACCTTGTTGTAGCTGAAGATAGCAACATTTTCAGTTCAAATTCAAAGAAGAGTCTTCGATGCCCCAACGCTTCATCGCCAAACGGGAAACGCGAGACGCATATGCCATGGAATCCAATCGAAGGGAATGTGAAAGAGAGGAATAAAGCGAAGATCAGCTAGCTGAACTTGACAGAGTGGATGACAATATCAATTGCAAGCGCAGTGGAGTGCGGAGGCAGATGTCGCTGCAATCGATGGCCTAGGGGTATGGAAGATGAAGGACTCAGGTCGACAAAGATATTTCTACAGGTGAAAAATGTTATTTAAAAGATTTTATATATATACATATACATATATATATATATATATATATATATATATATATATATATATATATTCACCCCTAACAGTATACTTTGTCGAGCTTCCACTTTCTTCTTCCCATTGCGTGCATTTCCAATGGCAGATTGATGGTAGATTTTGTAATATTTCTGCACTAAAAAAATCGTATTGTGCCTCCGGTGAGAGATCTTCAAAACTTTGATTTTCATATTTCAAAGTGGTATATAAATGATAGATCTAAATGTAACCACATTAGCTTTGCTGCTACGAAGATATGTTTAGATTTAGAAAAATAAAGGAGATGGAAAAAGAATATTTTAGACCATTATTTTGATTTAAATCTTAATCAAGCGTATCTTTTCAATTACTTTTTTATTTTTTACAATCCAAGCATATTCTTATATTTTGTACAAAGTCTTTGTTCATATGATTTATTTATACTTGAATTCATGTGTATTGATTTTTTGGTATAACTTGAGTGTCAATTGATTTTTAGATTTTATATTTATTTTTTAAATTTTTTATTGCTTTAGGTAGTACTTATATTTTAAAACTTTTTAATTTAAAACAGGTCTAGTGTACATATAGTCTTTTTGTAATTTATAAGCGACCATAATATGGCAAAGAATTATACTGTAGTGTTGAGGTGGGTGGAAATGGGAGAAATATGACTTGGCAATGAGTGCCTCGAAGCATCAGGGACGGCCATCGAAAGGTTCGTGACAGTTTTGACAATCTCATCATTCAATAGAACATGACTTTGTTTTTTTTAGGAGAGGATTGGAAGGATTTGAAGTTACGGATTACTTGGAGAATTTAGAATAAATAGTGATTGGAAATTAACTTTTTTTTTATTTATATTCTAGACATTAGATTGAACTGAATATATGACTTACATGAATAATAGGAAGTTGGATATTTTTATATGATTTTTATGAAGAGATATAGAATTTAGCATGCCACCTTGTTTTCTCTTTCTTCTATGAACGTCCATAGTTTATTATAAATTGCTTAGACAGTAAAAGCTGCCATTTGATGAGAATAAAGTGAAGTAGAAAGAGGGATTGCTCCTACCCCACTATTAAAAGTTTAAAATTGAAAAAAAAAAGAAATAAACAAAAAAAAAGAAATGCATAATTAATGTAATAGCATTACTTATTGTTTGAAAGTTGTAGTGGAGTTAGTATATCCAAAGTTTAAATTTTGCATATTAACCCTAAAAGAATGTGAAAAATATAAGAATGATGAAATAAAAAAAATTGAAAATAACATTGGAACTACACTATGTGAAAATAATAGTAAATAATTTTGTGCCATACTAATATTGCCATGTTGACAATAGGAACAACTATGCTCTAGACTTGGAGTAATGTTTATAATCTTTAGAGTAAATAACTAGCTTTTGTTTATCACTAGACAAGCATGCTTATCTATGTCTTCAATTGTAGAAAAAAATTGTCATTAAGTTAAACATGTGGAAGTTATACCAATGTAGTTAGAGTGCACAAAACATAGGTTATGCTGACTATTAGTTTATATTAGTATTTGGTTTGGTTTTATATCAGGTTTCATTTTCTAACTTAATGTCAAGCTAAGTTAGCTTCTCAAACTAGCTAAGTTATTTTACTTTATTTTTTTTAATTTTTGATAAAAATTCTAAAATAACCTTTAAAAAATAAAATTTTTATATAAATTCTTATAAAATTATATTTTATCCTTAAAAAATTAAAATTTTTACATAAATCTTTATAAAATAATTTTTTTAAAAAAATTAGTAAAATCAAGTTAGATCAAATAGGCCAACATGATCAACTCAGTCAATAATTTTTTTTTTTGACTTAACCTAATTGAACCTAATGATGTGTATAAATCTAACGCTCGTTTCTATTTGAGATTATTAAGGGTCCATAAAATGTTTCATCAACAAAATATAGTTTTCTATGCTAAGAGAAATAATTTGTAGTTTTTTATGCAGCTAAAGCTGAATCAAGTTGAACAAGGAAAAAAAATCAAATCTTGAGCTTTTCAAATATTTGCATACAAATTCAAAATCTTAAGTATTGGTAAATGTTTACATTATCTCATGGAAGAAATAAAAACTTACTTACTATGGTGCTTTAGAAATGGCCTCGTAGGTAGAGGAAAAACTAATCAACATATAATGTTTCTTTTTGTATCAATGATATTTTAGGAAGGAGTTATTCTATAAGGCTACTTGTGGTATGTGTTATTCTTTATATGATAAAATTTTGTTCATTAGATTAATAATATAAGATATTGATTTTTAGATTATTAAATATCATAGAATTGTTTTTTTCAAATGAAAAAAATTAAGATAAAATCACTATAATATAAAAAATTTTAAATAATAAAATATATTAGATAGTTGTATAATCATTTAAGTAAACACTATGGATGCTAACACATTTATTTTTTATTATATTTTGGGCCATTACCTTGTCGAAAACCTATCAATAAAATTTGTATATTTAAGAATTTCTCTTGTGACTCCTTTTCTTTGTGGGGGGGGGGGGGGAGGAAAAATTATCATGGCAAGTCACATATTTAAAATAATAAAATTTTTTTATCTTAAATGAAAAATTCTATATTAGGTATAAACGACGATCTTTGTCAGAGTAAATATTTATATTTTAATTTTCTTCATATGCTAGTGATTCCACTCATATAAAATTACCTAATTCTTCATCGGGTATTGGAAAAAAAAATCTTGAAGTTGTTATGCTTAAGTTTAAACAAAATTCATCCTCTTTCTTCATGAATTTTCATAACATGTTTTTTGGAATAACATATTCCTCAACATGTATTTTTCCTTTTTATAAAATAATTTTCTACACAAAAACTTAGAGATTTGGATACCCAACTTTAGTTCTCGATGAGTTATCTATCTTGGTTGAAAACAAAATTTTAAAATAGAAGATCGGTTTATAAAATGCAATCCATTTTTTACTTTAAATTATGATATTTAGAACAATAAATTATATGCAAAATTATACTTTTTGATTTTTTTAATTTTACTTGAAGTTTTACTTTTATTTGTTAATTTTATTTAACTTTAATTTGATTCCTTAAATTTATTTGAAATTTCACTTTGATCTCTTAATTTTATTTGGTTTTGATTTAATTCTTTAACTTTATTTTAAGTTGTACTTTCATTCCTTAAATTCTTTTTGTTTCAATTTGATCATTTAACTTTATCTTATATTTTACTTTCATTACTTAATTTTATTGTATTCTAATTTGGTCCTTAACTTTATCATAAATTTTACTTTAAATTGAGATAGATAGGTAAATGACTTTATTTTACCATAATTTTAGGATTATTTTAAAAATGAAAAATTGGGAAGGGGGTGGAAATGAAAAGAAAAAAAGGAAGATGATTAGAAAGAAGAATGGAAAGAATGAGAATGGAGAGCATTAAATATGGGGCATAGATTTTTTTAAAATTAATATTTTGAAAGAAAAAAAAAAGACATATTCATGAATGGTAGAAGATCTCTATCATGATTGAAAATTTTACATAGTTAATCATATTATTAGAAATATTGCATAAATTGAGTAAAAATGGATGAAAAACAAGATAAATATAGTTCATATTGCATGCAATTCAAATATGAAATCATTAAAATTAAATGATTTTAAAAATTAAAAAAAAATTAAAGCACCTCATTTCAACCAATGGTTTGAGTGAAATTCATTATATATATATATATATATATATATATATATATATATATATATATATATTAGATTTCTAATACAATGTGTGGAATTTTCCTTTTTTGTTGGACACAGGTAGGTATTGATATAAACTTAAAAAAAAAAAGACGTGATGACTTGATTCTTATATTTTAATGTTATATGATTAAATCATTCAAAATATTTATCTATATATTATGTTTTGCTTAAAATCATGAATAGTAAACATTAAATAAAAAACTTTACTTAAGCCTTGGGATGACCATAGATAAAGTATGGTTAATGTATCCCGGTATTCATCCCCAAATTAGGAAACAATACTTTTCCATCCCTCAACCCAAACCTTCATTGGGTAACCAATTCAAGTCAATCCAATTTCCATTGAATTCTTAAGTCCTCAAGCCAAAACCTATGAGAAGAAAATTCATTAAGATTTTCTTAACTTGATACTCTCTTACATAAAATCTATTTATATCTTAAAAAAAAATCTCAAACGCGTACTAGCATAATTCATAACACACATAAAAGCCTTTGGGCTTTTTGTTTTTACTATTTTCTAGATGTATACCACGAGCCTAGGAGGGAGTGAGTACCATTCCACCTAGAACCAAACTCTTTTAAAAATATCAAGAAAAATTTGTTTTTACTATTTTCTAGATGTATACCACGAGCCTAGGAGGGAGTGAGTACCATTCTACCTTGAACCAAACTCTTAAAAATATCAAGAAAAATCCTAATATACAAACCCATGCTCATCTTCCATCCATATACCTAAATCCAAGCGAGTAAAATCTATAGCCAGCCATAGTGTCATACTAAGAAAATGAATGTACAAATAGAGACTACACAAAATAAAAGAACTATAAAAATAAAAGAAATTTTTAACACTCTTAATAAATTTTTTAAAATCAATGATAAATCTCCTAAAATCTAATAATAATTGCAATCCTCAAGGGTAATTTTAATTTTTAAAATTCCTTATTGTAAATTTTATAAAAGCAAGATCCTTAATTATAATTTTTCCAACAATTTAAGTGATATAGATGAAGAATCCACGGACAACATTTTATATCATGACTATCCCGTACGGACTGCGCCGACAGGGAAATTTGAAAATGTTCAAATTTTACAAATTAACTTAAAGAACACGCTCATTTAAATTTCGGCTACACACAGACGTACCTACAAGTCTTCCCTAATGTTAGATATGCAATGAATAAAAAATATTAAGGCCTACCCACTGACAAAATCACTTTCTACCATACTCCAATTTACTGCTTCATTTATTGTAAGTATAAATAAGAACATTGGAGATTCAAGCATTTAAGCATCACATGTTCATGATAGTTAAACTTACCTTCTCCTGAAACAAAGGACAAGGAGGCATTCCCTAGGACTTCAAAGTTTGAACTGATAACAAAACAATATTTATTCAATTTGCCAAAAGAAGCAAGCATTTGCAAACCATTTAGGCAAATCCAACAATAACACTAGTACAATACAGACTCTAAACCCTTATTTATACTTATACTCCCTAATAAGTTCAGACATTTTTTTTCTCCGCTGCAAAATAACCCAGTGAATTTTTAAGTGGCCCATAATATTCTTCAAGGGGTTATCACTTTAGATGATGAAATTAAAGAAACTTTCACTTTAGTTTTAAGTGCAATTTAAATCAGAAAGGCGGTAGCTCATGAGAAACATCGGAGATACGCCTCAAAGTCAAAAAATCAAATCAGTAATGAACCATAAAGGAAGAAGACCAAACTCGTGTTAAGACAAAAAAATTAACCAATCCTAAAGCAACACAGAGTCAAAATTACTACAGTAAACATATGACTTCAACAACAATCAGACCACGGAATAATCCAACAAATTTTACCCAAAAGAAGCAAACATTTGTAAACTATTTCAGGCAAATTTCAACATAAATACAATTGTAACAAAAGTTCATTGCTTCATCAAACAAGCCTTCTGTACAAAGGCCATTGATCATACTGTTATATGTGCGGACATTTAGGCAATGGCCTTTGATCAAAAGGTACTCAAAAATCCCTCGTGCAAAATTTAGTCTGCCACCTTTGCACAAACCATCGAGATGTTGCCTTTTGCAAAATGCATCTAACAAAATATTATAAGTTGTTATATTAAGGGCCTGGCCATTGTGATGCATCTCATAAACAAGATCTTGCACATATGATATTTTCCCTGATTTGCACAAGCCATCGATAAGAGAACTGTAAGTGACAGTATTGGGAACCAAATTTTTACAATGCATTTCTTTCAAGAGTTCCAAAGCTTCATCCACCATTTTGATTTTACAATATCCATTAATCAAAATACTATAACACCAAACATCAGGTGCCAAACCACTTTTGATCATCCTATTGAATACTTCTCTTGACTCATCAACATTATTTCTCATACAATACCCATCCATTAAAGAACAGTGGGTAACAACATTAGGTTTTTTACCACATTTCATCATCCTAGCAAAGACAGCTTGAGCTTCTGCGATACTTCCTTCCTTACAAAATGCGTCAACTAGTATACTGAAGGTATAATGGTTAGGGTTGATGTCTTTTAGTACCATTTCATTTAGCAATCGAGCGACTTCTTGCAATTGATGGATGCTGCAGAATCCATAGATCAGAGTGTTGTAGGTGACAATATCAGGAAATATTCCTCGACCAATCATTTCAGAACACAGATCAGATGCCTCAGTTACAAGTCCTTCTTTACATAGGCCATCAATGACTGTGTTGTAAATAACTAAATTAGGATTAATTTTAATTACCTGTCTCTCCATCATTTGGAGCAATTTAACGGCTGCTCTTGTTTTCCCCGTTTTACATAGCCTACTTGCCAATGCGCCATAAGTAAATATATCCAACCGAAATCTTTTGCCATTAGCTCATCATGAAAGTCTATTGCTTTCCCAAGCTCATTATTCATACAGAGTCCTTTCATAAGTGTATTCATCGTTACAGTATCCGGTTGAAGACCCCACTTGAAAATCTTTCCCAATAAAGAGAAAGCAAAAGCCATCTCACCCACATGACAGTAGCAATTGATTAAGATGCTCAGTGTAAATAAAGATGGTGCGAATCCCTTCAATTCCCCTTGTGCAAAAAGTGAGATAGCAGTTCGGTAATGTTTGGTCTTTGCAAGTGACCCTAAAATCTTATCAATCTGGACTATGGAGGGTGGGGGACGCATGAGGAGCATGCGATTGAACGAAGCCACAGCGTCGTGGACGCTATTCGGATTTGGGGAATGGGAATGAACACAGAACTTCAGATTGAGGGCATAGGGGAGAGAAAGAAGGAAGGGACATGGAGAAGATGTTAGAAAGAGATGAAAATTGGAGAAGGCATACCTTGTTGTAGCTGAAGATAGCAACATTTTCAGTTCAGATTCAAAGAAGAGTCTTCGATGCACCAACGCTTCTTCGCCAAACGGGAAACGCGAGAGGCATATGCTATGGAAACGAATCGAAGGGAATGTGACAGAGAGGAATAAAGCGAAGATCAGTTTGCTGAACTTGACAGAGTGGATCACAATGTCAATTTCAAGCGCAGGGGAGTGCGGAGGCAGATGTCGCTGCAACCAATGGCCTAAGGTATAGAAGATGAAGGACTCAGGTCGACCAAGATATTTCTGTGAAAAATGTGATTTAAAAGATTATATATATATATATATATATATATATATATATATATATATATATATATATATATATATATATATATATATATATATATATATATATCACTCCTAGTATTTTTTTTTCAATACAGTAAAAATTTTAATTTGATCATTTTAATTTTAATTAATTATTACTATTTTTTAACTTTTAAAAATAATGAAATTAAATTATTCATATAGGTTTTGTTTTTGTTATCACATAAAATGATTGAATTTATATTTAATTCACATGGGACTATGACTTTAATCATGTGGTCTTTTTAATAGGGCTGATTAAGTAAAATTGCTCTATATTTTATTCAAATTAAAAGATTAAAAAGGAAACACATAACTAAAATATAATTTTATTTAATTATTTTTTATTCATTGGATCTACTTTAGTCAATTAACTAAAGCATCATTTTTCATTACCATAAAAACAAAATTAACACCAAAAGGTTTAATTATATTATTTTTAAATGTTAAAAAACAACATTGATTCAGTTAATTTTTAAAAAAAATCAAATTGAAAGTTTTTACAAAAGATAGATCAATTAATTGGAGTCTAACTTTATGTTTTGATTTCTAATAATAACTACTTTCATTAACTAGAGTGCAACTCCATAATTATTATGAAAACTTAATAAATGATGTACCATCAAGAATAAAATATCTATAAACAAGAGAACAAAAGGGTCACCCACATATATTATCCAAAAAGTGTTATTGGACATCATATTTCACCTAAGAGCTTCCCTTAGGATTTCTAATGAAATTAAACATGCCACTGAGAATGAAATTTGACTCATACATTTAAATCTTTGGAATAAAGGCCTCAAGTGCACTTGGCCAAATATGTATTTCATTTTTAAAGATGATATTTACCACCTGTTTTAACTGGATTGGATGTTTTGGTGATGCCATACCCCACTATAATGATGTCGTTGCCTCGATTAACACCATTTAGTCCAATAATCAAATGTCAAGAGTTGCAAACTCTTTAAAGTTAGACAAAAAATAAGAAATGTTTGCCACTAGATTTTTCAGTAAAAATATTAAAAATAACTTAAACATTATTTATTGATTACATTCTTTTTTGTGTCATAATTCTGTTGAAAAAAGTTTTCTCTTTGAAAGTACTAATGAATTGCAAAAACAATAGAAAGAAATATTGCATTAAGGTGGTTTCAACAAAATAATATTAATGAGGAGGGTGGTACAAGTACTGATATCTCTACCACAAGTCCACAACCAAGTTATTCAAAAAGGAAGACAACACATAAAAATCATTTTAAGATAAATCTTGATGCTATTAAGAAATAAAATCAATATTCAAAAACAAATTGATGTTCTACACAAATGAAATAAAAGTATAGCAAAGAGAAAATCCACCCTTATATGATGGGAAAATACAAACTAAGATTTCATTTTGCATTATTTCATTTTTGTATTATTGTGATATATAGGTATTTGTCCCAAATATCCTATAAATTAAGACATACATTGAATATCCACATCATATCCATATGATTGTTCATTACAAAGACAACACAGTTACAATTCTTATTTATTCTAATCCATTTTCCTGTTCAATGCAAACTAAAGAGGCACCTGGTGCACTATGATTTTGAACTTGGTATTTTATATGTCAATTGACATTTAAGATATCTTTGTTTAGTATTATTTTATCCAAGATGATGAGTGTCACCCAAGATATTTAAGTATGTTAGAATCACATCCTTTGGGTGGTATCTCATATCACTAAAACACCATAGAGATTTGACATTGCACTCCTTTTAACTTTATTAACTTTTATAAAATGCTATTTATATCCATTTAATGACAATTTTCAATTGACATAATAAACATTTTCATTTTAAATATCATGGCATCTTGTAAGTTGTTATCCTATACGATGATATCAAAATATCACAAAATATAAAATAACAATATACCAAATGCCTCCTAAATACTAAGTGGCTTCACTTTTATCTACTTGAGATTGAAACTAGATCACCTTCCTCCGTCTTCCAAGCCTTTAGTTAGTACCAACAGAAATCTTTTCACCCTAAGCAAGTAAAACTAATTAAAGTAACTCATACATGGTCAACTTCTGCATATGATTAACTTGGCAATACATCCAAACATGCAAAACATAGGCAAACAAATGGCAACATGCAAAAACTTATAGCATATGGTGTGTTATATTGCTGTCCTAAGGCATCACCACCAGTCACCATTTGAACTCTAGAAGTTGCCTGAATGAAAGAAGGATTTACAGATGCCCCCAACCATGATGTTGGATTGACCGAGATGAAGCCAATAACAAAATTAGAATGATCTTCGGCAATTTTCATGGTAGTCGCGGTATAATATTCCTTGGCAAGGTTACCGGCAGAACTCATCTCAGCAAGTAGCAACAAACCCTTACCATGAGGCAAGCCTTAAGTATAGCTCAAGGCATGTTAGGCTATCAATTGAGCTCTTGCTACATTTAAGATAATATTACATCTCGTATTATAGACTTTTAGTTTCAATCCATCCACAATTCCAGGACCAAAGATAATGTGGGCATTTACTATATCAGCCCAATTCAGTATATGAAATATCTCTCTTTATATAATAGAATAGAAAGTGTCACATTAAAGCACAAACAAATCAAAAAAATTTGTCTTTATCTAAAAAAGAAAAAAAGTTTGAAGGAATTTGTAAAAAAAATCTAAAGTGGGAGAGCAAAGTCCTACCCTTCTTACTGCATGGTCACTGTGTTACCAATATCAGCAAATTTACGATCCTCAAAGATTAAGAAGTTATATTTTTTTGCAATCTTCAATAGAATAAACAATATATCAGACAAAACTAGACCAAGAAATTAAGGGCCTGTTTGATTTCTTGTTTTCAGAATAGTTTTTTGTTTTTAAAAACAAAAAAACAAAAAAAGCTGTCTGATAATGTATTTTTAATGATGTGTTTTGTAAAGCAAAAAAAAAAAAAATTTTATTTTCGAAAACAAAAAAATTAGAACATTTTTTAGGTGATTTGTAACTTTTGTTCTATAGAATTAAAAATAAAAAATAAAAAATAGTTATTTTTTAAAATAATGATTCAAACAGATTTTTTAATTTTTTAGTTCTCAAAATTTGTTCTAAAAAACATTTGTTTTGAAAACATTAAAACAAAAACAAAATCAAACAAACCTTTAATGTTCTTAATCTTTTTTTACTTTCTATTTTTTTAATGTAGCTCCTTTTTAGCGTTAATGCGTGATCCCCTTCTTAATCATGGCAAACAATGCAATCATCTGAGTGGAGAAAGAGTCTCGTGCGTGCAATAGGGGAGAGCAATGAAGGATGGTCGTAGCATTTTCGTCCTAATCCCTTCTCCTTTGCTTTTTTTTTTTTTTTTTAGTTTTAGTTTTATTTTTTATTTTTTGGTATTGGGCTTCCATTTATCCTTCAGGTATTGGGTTATATGGGTTGGAGAAATGTTGGCTCTTTCTTTTTTTTTTTTTTATTTAACTTTTTTTATTTTTTCTTTTCTCTTTTTTTTTTTTTTTGGGCTACTAAAGTTTTAAGTATTAGGTTTCCAATTAGAAGGAACCATTGGACTAGGGCTTTTGTTTATTTTTTGATTTTTTTTTGGTTATGGTGTGTATTAAGATTAATGGGCCAAATTTGATATTGGTGGGCTTGACTTTTTATTTTTATTTTTTGTATTAGGTTTTTTATTTTAATTAATTAATTTTTTTTCACTTTTTTCTTTTTTTTGGGTATTCGATTTTTGGGCTTCCACTATTTTGGGTATGATTTTGATAGATTTAGGACTAACAATTTGCTGTTGTTGTTTTTTCCTTTTCTTCTTTTTATTTTTTTTTGTTTTTGTTAATTTTTGTTTTGCCTTTTAAATTTTTCCCTTCTTTTTTTCCCCCAATTCTGGCTTATTTATCCTTATTGATTTTTTTATTATTATTCTTTTTTATGGTATGGGGCTTCTACTATTTTGGGCCAAAAGAATTTTTGTTGATGGGTTTTTCTCTTCTTTTTTTTTTTGGGTTTAGACAAAGCCAACAATATGGGTTGTTGTTTTTGTTCTTCTTCTTTCTTCTCTCTTTTTTTTTTTAAAATATTTTACTAATTTGATTTTATTATTATTTTTAGTATGTCCGAACAAAATATGATATTCACAATATACTTTGCTGAGCTTCCACTTTCTTCTTCCCATTGCCTGCATTTCTAATGGTAGATTTTGTAATATTTTTGCACTAGAAAGATCATGTTGTGCCTATAGTCGGAGATATCAAAAACACTAATTTTGATATTTCAAAGTGGTTTATAAGTGATGGATCTAAATTTAACCACATTGGCCTTACTCTCATGAAGATATTACGAGAATGAAGGAGAAGGGAAAAGAATATTTTAGACCATTCTTTTGATTTAAATTTTAATCAAGCCTATCCTTTAAATCCCTTATCCATTCTCCTCAATCCAAGCATACTCTTAGCATTTTGTACAAGGTTCTTATCCATGCAATTTATTTATACTTAGATTTGTGTGTATTGATTTTTGGGCATAACTTGAGTGTCAATTGATTTTTGGATTTTACATTGGCTTTTTAGGTTTTTAGTTGCTTTGGTTAGTACTTTTTTCTACATTTTAAAGCTTTTCAACTCGGAATGGCTTTGGTGTACATAGCCTTTTTGTGATTTATGGGCAATAATAATAAGGCAAAGAACTATAACTATAGTCTTGAGGTGGGTGGAAAAGGGAGAAAGATGACTTGGTAGGGGGTCCCTCGGAGCATTAGGGACAGCCATTGAAAGATTCGTGACAATTTTGACTGTCTCATCATTCAACGAAACATAGCTCTCTTCTTTTTAGGGGGCAATCGAAAGGAGTTGAAACTACGGGTTATGGGAAGAATTTGGAAGGAACAGTGATTGAAGATAACTTTTCTTCATTAATATTCTAGGCATCAGATTGAACTAAATATCTTATAGTGCAGGCTTTTTTTCTTTTTTGTATTGGTATGAATCTTTTGATCATGTATTATTTTTTGTATTATAAGAAACAAACTCTCTTTGATTATCCTTACGTGAAATTCATGAATAGGAAGTTGTACCTCTTAATATGATTTTTATGAAGAGATATAGAATTTAGCATGCCATCTTGTTTTCTCTTTATTCTATGAACATGTATGATTTATTATAAATTGGCTATATAGCAAAAGCGACAGTTTCATGAGAATAAAGCGGAGTAGGAAGAGGGAATGCTCCTACTCCACTATTAAAAGTTTAAAATTGGAAAAAAAACCAAAAACAAAAATAAGAAGAATCATATAATTAATGTAATGGCATTACCTATTGTTTGAAAGTTGCCATATAATTAATGTAATGGAGTTAGTATATCCGAAGTCTAAATTTTTAATATTAACCCAAAAAAAAAAATAAATGTGAAGAATATAAGAATGATGAGATAAAACAATATTTGAAAATAACTTTGGAACTAAACTATGTGAAATAATAGTAAATAATTTAGTGCTATTCTAATACTGCCATGTTGACCACAAGAACAACCATGCTCTAGATCTAGAGTAGTGTTTATATACTTTAGTGTAAATGATTTCCTTTTGTCTCTCACTAGACAAACATGCTTTAGAAAAAAATTGTCATTATATTAAACATGTTGAGGTTATACCAGTGCAGAAAGGGTACACAAAACATAAGTTATGCTAAATATTGGTTTTGATTAGTGCTTGGCTTGGTTTTATACCATGTTTCATTTTCTAAACTTGGTGTTAGGCTAAGTTAGCTTTTCGAACTAATTAAGTTATTTTATTTTATTTTTTAAAAACTTGTTAATAAAAATTCTTAAATGACCCTTAAAAAAATAAATTTTCATATAAATTCTTATAAACTATATTTTATCTTTAAAAAAATTAAAAATTTTATATAACTATTTATAAAATAATTTTTTAAAAAATTAATTAGATCCAATTAGGTCAAATTGGCCAACATAATTGAATCAGTTGATAATTTTTTTTTAATTAACCTAACTCAACCAAATGTGATTAAGTAAAATCAAATTAGTTGAGCCATCAAGCTGTATGATCACCCTTACAATGCAAGTGGGCTTACATGGGATAAAGAAATTTGTAAGAGTTTTGCTATATTTTGTTGTGTAAGTTTGAATTCTTCTAATTCTTCAATATTGTTAGTGGTTAATTTTTTTTTTTTCTAGAAAATCTCGAAGCACCAATTACCAAGTTTTATGGTGGAACTCTTGTGGACTTGCCCCTACCTCGATCACCAGATAATGTTGGAGTATTCTATTATTGATAGTTTTTGTTAATAGAAAAAGAAACATGTAGAGGTTTTCTTCCAAAAAAACCATTACAAAGAGACAATAGATCCTGGTTTGCTTGTTTGATTAATATATTAGGAAATTATTGAAAACATGCCTTGTCTTATACCTACCTAATAACATCATGTGTATAAATATAGTGCTCGATTATATTTTAGATTATTGAGGGTGTATAAAATGTTTCATCAACAAAATATGGTTTTCTATGCTCAAAGTAATAATTTGTAGTTTTTTATGCGGCTAAAATTAGATCAAGCCAAACAAAGAAAAAAAATGTCAAATCCTGAGCTTTTCAAATATCTACAAACAAATTCAAAAACTCAAATATTAGTAAATGTTTACATTATCCTATGGAAGAAACAAATGCTATGGTGCCTTAGAAATGGCCTAGCAAGTAGAGGAGAAGACAGCTAACATATAATTTTTTTTTTTTTGTATTAATGGTATTTTAAGGATGAGTTATTCTACAAAGCTACTTGTAGTATGTGTTATTCTTCATGTGACAAAATTTTGTTCATTAGATTAATAAAGTATTGATTTTTATATTATTAATATCATAAAATTGTTTTTTTGCAAATGAAAAAAAATTAAGATCAAGGCACTATAATGTAAAAAATTTTAAATAATATAATGTAAAAACATTATAAATGCTGACACATTTATTTTTTATTATATTTTGGGCCATTACTTTATCGAAAATGTGACACCTCAATCTACTACCGCTACCTAGCCTCTCACTGGGCTCGGTTCCATATGATTTCCAAAGAATCACTACTCTTCTGTGGCATTTGCATGCTAAGAATCAGGGTTTCATATACTCATCTTTTGTCCCGTGGGTCCTGTGAACCCATCTCAAGCATCCTCAACTCAAACTCCATACATACGACTCATACATAGCATAAAACAAACCATAAGCCACGGGTATAGAGCCAAAAACCAGAAAAAATTACATTTCCTCACTTGGGCCCAAAAGTCATATTTTGGCTCTAACTTTGGAAAATCATAATTAATTATAGAAAAATGGGAATCTAGTAAACTTTAGCTCTCTGGAAAGCTCTAAGTGTTAACTTTACACTAAAAATAATTTTTTAAAAATAATTCCCAACCACAAACACAGCGTTTGGACCATGTTTGACATCGAAAATGGGAAGAAGGTCCAGCTGTCACTGTTTCTGGTGCAGCTTGGTGTCATGACTTTCGAAAATTCATAACTAAATCCACAAAAATCCAATCTGGGCACACTATACCAATTTGAAAAGCTACGGATGTCTACTAGAGGAAAAAAATAAGTCCAGATCAGTTCAGTAGCTCCTACTCCCCGAAAACCGATGGAACAGTAACGGGGGTCAGGAGAGCTCCCTGATATTGATACAGAACTTCAGTCGGTTCAATCTCTCTCTACAGACCTCCGATTTAGGTGATTCTAGTTGGTATATGTCAATTTGATTTTCTAGTTTATGTGTATAAAATTTCATAACAGTTGGACTCCATTTGGTCTATGTTTGACATGGTTTTTATTTCTGAACTATATGAATAGTACATGACCAAACCATGGTTTTTTCCCAAATTCAACAATTCACCAAATATTCTCTCGTCCTCCGAATATTACCAACTTTAGCTTCTCAAGAAGCTTTCTACAAACTCTAGAGGCATGCCAAATTTCATGGCAAACGGAGCTCATCCGATCATACTTTGACGGAGCTCTAAAAAATACCGACTTTGGCACCCTAAAGGTCCAAAACGGGTCCAAATAGCCTCTCATACACTCTAGCCACTCATGGACAAGTTTAAAATCATAACACTAGGATATATATCAAGTCCATGTGGTCCAAATCATCATACATTCAAATCTCGCTATGCTACGACCAAATATACACTATTGCATTCATTCTACAAAAGGGGCAAAACCCTCATTTCCATTCATTTAGCTATAAATATAGTTCATACAATATCCTTTCATACATTTACACTTGTTACAACCTTTACAACTCAAAAATAGTGAACGCATATTCATTTGGCACCACTTTACATCAAAATTACAACAAAATAACACTACATTCTCCTATACATGCTCCTAGGCTCCTTGGTGTGTGCTCGGCTCTTCTTGAGCTCCACCTAGCATATTAGTTGGGAGGGAAAAGGGGTGAGATTCAGGGAATCTCAGTAGCTCATGCACTCAATCAAATAAGCAATCAAGGCATATAACAAGTCAAAGCATGTGAATAAACACTTAGCCATTCTCAATCAACCAACACACAATGTACATGCTATGGAAATCACAACAATGCCAAAAATGGGCTCCAGAGACTTTTGGTCTAGCCTCACCCGAGTTTAGGGACTTTTGGATGGCCTCACCCGAGTTTAAGGACTTTTGACTTGGCCTCACTCGTTTGAGACTTTTGGCCTTGTTTCACCTATCTCAAGGGACTTTCGGCTTCACCTCACCCATCTCAAGGGACTTTCGGCACTACCTCACCCGAGCAATTCTCACAATTCAACACACAAGCATATTGGCATCAATGCATCAAAGCAATAGCATATGGCATATTCCATACAACAAGCATATACATAATCATACAATGACTATCATATCCAAGAATGCAACAAGAAAGAGTGGAAGAGAGAGCTACCTTTGGAGCCAAAGCCAATACTAGCTTTTCCTTTCAATTTCTCCTTTCCCTCCTTAGGTCCACAATCACATCTTGATGGAGGTGTTTCTCTTGAGCCTAGACACAATTAAAGAGCATGGAATTACTCTCTTAATATGGAATCATCAGAGCAAACTCTCATACATACCAGAACCTAGAGTTCTCTCTCTCTCTAGAATGCCATCAACTCTTTCTCTCTCTCAAGCTCCCATGGTAGTGGAAAATCACATTTTCAAAGAAAACACAAAGATTAAAAGGTGTTTTCCACTTTCCCTCTTCTGACCCATTCCCAAAATCTATCCATTTTCACAAATAAAACCGCAGAAAGAGAGGGCAAAGGGAGGGGATCAGAGTTCTAAAGAGAAATGGGGGAAATTTCCTTACCTTTCCCTTGCTCTTCCTCCTTCTCTTGATCTCTCTCACTCTCACGCCTCTTTTCTCTCCTTGGGTCGAAGTCTAGGACAGATATGAGAGAAGAAATGAATTTGGGCGTTTAATGAAGTCTAAATCTCGCTATTTACTCTCTTCCGGACTGACTCTCGCTACGGCGAAAACTAACCTTCGCTATAGCGAGCTCGTGTAATCTGGCTTCGCTATGGCGAGGTGTAACCTTCGCTATGGCGAGCTCATGTCAGTTCCCTTCGCTATAGCGAGATATACCATTCGCTATGGCGAAATCACGTTAGTTCTAGACTTCACTCTCGCTATGGCGCACGCTACGGCGAGCAACTCCCTGATTTTTGTATGGACTGCTGCCAGCACTCGCTATAGCTAAAATCGCCTTCGCTATTGCGAACAAGCACTCTCGCTGTAGCGAGACCATTTCTCGCTATTGCGAGAGGACTTGGCAGAAATTCTGGATTCCGAAAATTTTCAGCTTTCTACTTCCTTTCTTTTCCTTTTTCCCGGTTGTTACATTTCTACCCCTCTTAAAAGAAATTTCGTCCTCGAAATTTAAAAACTTACCTCAAGAGAATAATTTTGGATATTTCTGCCTCATCTCATCCGCCAATTCCCAGGTTGCTTCCAGATGTCAGACCTCTCCAGATCACTTTCACCAGAGGAATGCTCTTGCTTCTCAGTTGTTTCAGCTTAGCATCCACAATTCTCTCCGGTTTCACTACATAGGAAAGATCTTCCTGCAATTGCACATGCTCATATTCTATGACATGTGAGGAATCTGGTAAATACTTTTTCAACTGGGAGACATGAAAAACACTGTGTATTTGGGCTAGGTTAGGAGGTAAGGCTATTCGGTAAGCCACGGGTCTGATTTTCTCAAGGATTTCAAATGGACCAATATATCTAGGACTGAGCTTCCTTATCCTCATTGACCGACCTACTCCCGTCATTGGAGATATTCGAATGAACACATGGTCTCTAATCTCAAACTCTAACAGCCTCCTACGCTTATCAGTATAGCTTTTCTGTCTACTCTGAGCCGTGAGGAGCCTCTTTCTAATCAATTCTATTTGTCGGGTGGTCTGGTCCACAATCTCAGGTCCTATCATACTCCTCTCACCTAACTCAACCCAACACAGAGGGGATCTGCACTTTCTCCCATACAAAGCCTCATAAGGGGCCATCTGGATACTGGAATGGTAACTATTGTTATAAGCAAACTCTGCTAATGATAAATACACATCCCAGTTCCCCTTCATTTCTAGCACACATGCCCTCAACATATCTTCCAATGTCTGGATGGTCCTTTCAGTCTGACCATCTGTCTGGGGGTGATATGCAGTACTAAACCGCAATCTCGTCCCTAAGGCATGCTGCAGTGACCTCCAAAAGTTCGATGTGAACCTGGGGTCTCTATCCGAAACTATGCTATTGGGTATTCCATGAAGTCGCACTATCTCTCTGATATACAACTGGGCCAATCTATCCAGTGTATGAGTAGCCCTAATAGCTAAAAAGTGTGTAGACTTCGTCAGTCTATCCACAACTACCCAAATAGCATCGTGTCCAGAGGATGTCCTGGGTAACCCCATGACAAAATCCATGGCTATACTATCCCACTTCCACTCAGGGATATCTAGAGGTTGCAACAACCCAACCGGTTTCTGATGTTCTATCTTTACCCTCTGACACACTAGGCATCTAGCCACATAATCCGTTACATCACTTTTCATCCCCGGCCACCAGAAAATTCTTTTCACATCCTGATACATCTTGGTGGCACCTGGGTGGATAGTATACTTACTCTTATGCGCCTCTTCTAGAATGCTTTCTCTCAACTCATTCTGACTAGGCACACAGATTCGATCCCGATATACTATCATGCCATCCTCAGACACCTTGAAATCTGAGGTCTTACCTTGGGTGATCTCATTCCTGATCCGTTTCAGGAACTCATCCTCTCTTTGGGCATCTAAGATCTGGGTTCTCAAGATATTTTCAATTCGGGTTTCACTCAGATATAATCTACCCGATACCACCTGACAAGAGAGGTTCAACTCTCTGAACTTCTCTAGGAGCTCCTGCTCCCTAATCATCATATGGGCTACATGGATGGTTTTCTTACTCAAGGCATCCGCCACCATATTGGCCTTGCCCGGATGATATTTCAACACATAATCATAATCTTTTAAAAATTCCATCCATCTCCTCTGTCTCATGTTGAGTTCTCTCTGGTCAAACAGGTATTTCAGACTCTTGTGGTCACTATAGATCTCTATGGTCGCACCATACAGATAGTGTCTCCAAATTTTAAGAGCAAACATTACGGCAGCTAACTCCAGGTCATGTGTGGGGTAATTCTCCTTATGAGGTCTCAACTGCCTCGAGGCATATGCCACTACTCTACCCTGCTGCATCAACACACATCCTAACCCTTTGCCCGAAGCATCACAATAAATCACAAATGGTTCACTAGGGTCAGGGATAATCAGCACAGGGGCAGTGGTCAAACAGAGTTTCAACTCCTGGAAACTCTTCTCACATCTCTCATCCCACACAAAAGGTGTATCTTTCCTAGTTAGCCTCGTCAGTGGTAAGGCCATTTGAGAAAAGTCCTGAATAAATCGTCTGTAATACCCTGCCAAACCTAGGAAACTCCTGACTTCGGTGATCGTTCTAGGTCTATCCCACTGTAACACAGCCTCAACTTTATGGGGATCTACCGCAACCCCATCTCGTGAGATCACATGACCTAAGAATCGCACCTCGGTAAGCCAAAACTCACATTTACTAAGTTTGACATACAACCTTTTCCCTTTCAAGGTGTCTAGGACTAGTCTCAAATGCCTCTCGTGCTCCTCAAAAGATCGGGAGTACACTAAAATATCATCAATAAAGACCACCACAAACTGATCTAGATACGGTCTGAATACCCTGTTCATGTAATCCATGAACACAGCAGGCGCATTCGTCAACCCGAATGGCATCACAAGGAACTCATAGTGCCCATATCTCGTCCTGAAGGCCGTCTTAGAGACGTCTTCAGTTCTCACTCTCAACTGGTGATAATCAGATCTAAAATCTATCTTAGAAAACACAGATGCCCCAGCCAACTGATCTAACAAATCATCAATTCTAGGGAGAGGATATTTATTCTTGATGGTAACCTTGTTCAACTCTCTGTAATCAATACACAACCGCAAGCTACCATCTTTCTTTTTCACAAACAACACCGGAGCACCCCAAGGTGAAACACTAGGGCGGATAAACCCTTTCTCTAACAATTCCTTTACCTACTCTTTCAACTCAGCAAGCTCGGCGGGAACCATCCTGTAAGGAGCTTTGGACACTGGTCCAGCACCAGGCACTATGTCTATAGGGAACTCTAATTCTCTCTCAGGGGGTAGGCCACTAAAATCAAACTCTCTAGGGAAAACCTCCAGGAATTCCCTGACAACTGGGATCTCCTCTATCCCTTCTTCTACCTTGGCCTGAATAGAGAAAAAGACTAGAAACCCTTGACATCCACACTCTAAATATCTCTCAGCTTGGGCAGTAGTCATAAAGGATAACTCTGCTCCTACCCTAGGTATGGTCCCACAAGCAGGTAAGGAGATGGTTTGGTGATCACAATCAAGTATGGCATTATTCGCAGCCAACCAGTTCATACCAATAATCAAATCAATTTCATCGAAAAGCATACACACCAAATCAATAGTGGTATGACAATGGTTAAATTGGACAGTGACATTTAAACAAGTATGGGAAGTAACCACGTGGCCTCCAGTGGGTGTAATAACAGACAAGTCAAATGGTAAGACACTAACGACCAGACCCAATTTCCTCATACAATCATAAGATATAAACGAGTGACTAGCACTCGAATCAAACATAGCAACTACAGGAAAGCCATTCACTATCAGCGTATCTCGGATCAAACTGAGAGATGCGCTGGCTTCCTGCTGAGTAAGGGCGAACACTCGGCCCTGGGTCTGTGGTCTAGGAGGAGGCGCTGTCTCCATCTGAGGACAGTGTCTAGCAATGTGCCCCGGCTTCCCACACTTAAAACATGTCATCGGAGACTGCTGGAAGGATGACTGACCCCGAGGAGGTGGTACACCTCGCTGCGGCCTTCTACTCCATGGCCCCTTGCCTCTTTTCTTGGTACTAGGGGTCAAACTAGAGCCTTCTTCTGGTTTCGACCTCTTTAAATCTGGAACCCTCTTCTGACTAGCCGTAGTCGCAGCAGGCATGATAACTTGTAAGTTCGTCTCAATCACCCTACTGACCTCCACCAGAGTGTTAAACTTCCTGATCCGCTGTGGAGTGACTCTATCGCTAATCAGGGGCTTCAAACCAGTCTCAAACTGCTCACATCTCCAGGGTTCATCATCATACCTCTGGAGGTAAGAGGAATATTGAGACAGCTCTATAAACTTGGCCACATACTAGTCCACAGTCATCTCATCCGTCTGTCTCAAACTCATGAACTCCATCTCTTTCTTCTTCCTCACTGAACTTGGGACATACTTCTCATAAAATTCAACCAAGAAAGTCTCCCAAGTTATCTGTATATTCTTGGTCTCCATCAGTGGTTTCGCACTCTCCCACCATCTATCAGCTTCCTTCTCTAGCATGAAGGTGGTTAGTTGGGCTTTCTGCTCAGTGGTACAATCCATCACTGAGAATATCTTCTTAAGCTGCATCACCCAAGCCTCTGCCTTATCCGCATCCAATTCCCCGTCAAACGAGGGTGGATTGTTCTGCCTAAACTGCTTCAATACTTTTTGGATATGCGTCTGGGTATGTGAAGCAGCAGGCTCCTGGTTTTTTCCCAAATTCAACAATTCACCAAATATTCTCTCATCCTCCGAATATTACCAACTTTAGCTTCTCAAGAAGCTTTCTACAAACTCTAGAGGCATGCCAAATTTCATGGCAAACGGAGCTCATCCGGCCATACTTTGACGGAGCTCTAAAAAATACCGGCTTTGGCACCCCAAAGGTCCAAAACGGGTCCAAATAGCCTCTCATACACTCTAGCCACTCATGGACAAGTTTAAAAGCATAACACTAGGATATATATCAAGTCCATGTGGTCCAAATCATCATACATTCAAATCTCGCTATGCTACGGCCAAATATACACTATTGCATTCATTCCACAAAAGGGACAAAACCCTCATTTCCATTCATTTAGCTATAAACATAGTTCATACAATATCCTTTCATACATTTACACTTGTTACAACCTTTACAACTCAAAAATAGTGGGCGCATATTCATTTGGCACCACTTTACATCAAAATTATAACAAAATAACACTACATTCTCCTATACATGCTCCTAGGCTCCTTGGTGTGTGCTCGGCTCTCCTTGAGCTCCACCTAGCATATTAGTTGGGAGGGGAAAGGGGTGAGATTCAGAGAATCTCAGTAGCTCATGCACTCAATCAAATAAGCAATCAAGGCATATAACAAGTCAAAGCATGTGAATAAGCACTTAGCCATTCTCAATCAACCAACACACAATGTACATGCTATGGAAATCACAACAATGCCAAAAATGGGCTCTAGAGACTTTTGGTCTAGCCTCACCCGAGTTTAGGGACTTTTGGATGGCCTCACCCGAGTTTAAGGACTTTTGACTTGGCCTCACTCGTTTGAGACTTTTGGCCTTGTCTCACCTATCTCAAGGGACTTTCGGCTTCACCTCACCCATCTCAAGGGACTTTCGGCACTACCTCACCCGAGCAATTCTCACAATTCAACACACAAGCATATTGGCATCAATGCATCAAAGCAATAGCATATGGCATATTCCATACAACAAGCATATACATAATCATACAATGACTATCATATCCAAGAATGCAACAAGAAAGAGTGGAAGAGAGAGCTACCTTTGGAGTCAAAGCCAATACTAGCTTTTCCTTTCAATTTCTCCTTTCCCTCCTTAGGTCCACAATCACACCTTGATGGAGGTGTTTCTCTTGAGCCTAGACACAATTAAAGAGCATGGAATTACTCTCTTAATATGGAATCATCAGAGCAAACTCTCATACATACCAGAACCTAGAGTTCTCTCTCTCTCTAGAATGCCATTAACTCTTTCTCTCTCTCAAGCTCCCATGGTAGTGGAAAACCACATTTTCAAAGAAAACACAAAGATTAAAAGGTGTTTTCCACTTTTCCTCTTCTGACCCATGCCCAAAATCTATCCATTTTCACAAATAAAACCGCAAAAAGAGAGGGCAAAGGGAGGGGATCAGAGTTCTAAAGAGAAATGGGGGAAATTTTCTTACCTTTCCCTTGCTCTTTCTCCTTCTCTTGATCTCTCTCACTCTCACGCCTCTTTTCTCTCCTTGGGTCGAAGTCTAGGGCAGATATGAGAGAAGAAATGAGTTTGGGCGTTTAATGAAGTCTAAATCTCGCTATTTACTCTCTTCTGGACTGACTCTCGCTACGGCGAAAACTAACCTTCGCTATAGCGAGCTCGTGTAATCTGGCTTCGCTATGGCGAGGTGTAACCTTCGCTACAGCGAGCTCGTGTCAGTTCCCTTCGCTATGGCGAGATATACCATTCGCTATGACGAAATCGTGTTAGTTCCAGACTTCACTCTCGCTATGGCGCATGCTACGGCGAGCAACTCCCTGGTTTTTGTATGGACTGCTGCCAGCACTCGCTATAGCTAGAATCGCCTTCGCTATTGCGAACAAGCACTCTCGCTGTAGCGAGACCATTTCTCGCTATTGCGAGAGGACTTGGCAGAAATTCTGGATTCCGAAAATTTCCAACTTTCTACTTCCTTTCTTTTCCTTTTTCCCGGTTGTTACAGAAAACCTATCAAAAAAATTTTTGTATATTTAAGAATTTCTCTTGTAACCCTTTCTCTTAAGGGGAGAAAGGAAGAATTCTCATGGCAAGTTATATATTTAAAACAATAAATTTTTTTATCTTAAACAAAAATGTTCTATATTAGGTATAAATGGTAATCTTTGTTGGAGTAAATATTTATATTTTAATTTTCTTCGTATGCTATTGATTCCACCAATATAACATTATCTAATTCTTCATTGGGTATGGAAAAAATATCTAGGAGTTTTTATGCTTAAGCTTAAATAAAATTCATCCTCTTTCTTCAAGAGTTTTCATAACATGATTTTTGCAACAACATATTACTGAACATGTATTGTCCTTTTTTTAAAAATAATTTTCTAGACAAAAACTTAGAAATTTGGATACTCAACATTAGTTTTTAGTAAATTTTCTATCCTATTTAAAAAAAAAATTTTAAAATAAGAGATTGCTTTGTCAAGTTCAATCCATTTTTTACTTTAAATTATGATGTTTAGAATAATAAATTATAAGAAAAATTGTACTTTTGATTTTTTTTAATTTTGCTTGCAATTTTATTTTTATCTCTTAATTTTATTTAATTTCAATTCAATTCCTTAAATTTATTTCAAATTTCACTTTCATCTTTTAATTTAGTTCTATAACTTTATTTTAAATTTTACTTTCATCCCTTAAATTCATTTGGCTCCAATTTGGTCATTAAACTTTATCTTATATTTTACTTTCATTGCTCAATTTTATTTTATTCCAATTTGGTTCTTAACTTTATTATAAATTTTACTTTAAATTGAGATAGGTAGCTAAACAATTTTATTTTACCATAATTTTAGGATTATTTCCAAAATGAAAAATTGGAAAGGGGTGGAAATAACAAGAAAAAAAAGGAAGATGAATAGAGAGAAGAAAGGAAAGACTAAGAATGGAGAAAACTAAATATGGGGCAAACATTTTTAAAATTAACATTTTGAAAGAGGAAAAAACAAAACATATTTATTAATGGTTGGAAATCTCAGCCGAAATTGAAAATTTTATCAAGTTAATCATATTATTAGAAAAATTGCATAAATTGAGTAGAAATAGATGAAAAAGAAGATAAATATAGTTCATATTGCATACAATTCAAATATGAAAATGATAAAAATTAAGCAATTTTAAAATTAAAAAAAAATAAAGCACCTCATTTCAACCCATGTTTTGAGTGATATTCGCAATATATATATATATATATATATATATTAGATTTCTAATACAATGTGTGGAAGTTTTCTTTTTTGTTGGACAAAGGTAGGTATTAATATAAACTTTAAAAAAATAGTGAAGACTTGATTCTTATATTTTACTATTATATGATTAAATCATTCAAAATATTTATCTATATATTGTGTTTTCCTTAAAATAATGAATAGTAAACATTAAATTATAGAAAAAAAAAACTTCACTTAAGCCTTGGGATAATCAGAGATAGGCTATGGTTAATGTATCCTGACATTCATCCCCAAATTAGGAAATAATACTTTTCCATCCCTCAACCCAAACCTTAATTGGGTAACCAATTCAAGTCAATCCAATTTCCATTGAAGTCTTAAGTCCTCGAGTCTAGACCTAAGAGAAAACAATTCATTAAGATTTTCTTAAGTTGATACTCTCTTACATAAAATCTATTTATATATTAAAAAAAATCTCAAAAGCATACCAGCATAATTCAAAACACACGTAATGCCTTTGGGCTTTTTGTTTTTACTACTTTCTAGGTGTATACCCCGAGCCTAGGAAGGAGTGAATACCATTCTACCTAGAACCAAAGTCTTAAAAATATCAAGAAAAATCCTCATCCAAACCCATGCTCATTTTCCATCCACATAACTAGATCCAAGAGAGTAAAATCTATAGCCAGCCATAGTGTCATACTAAGAAAATGAATGTACAAATAGAGACTACACAAAATAATAGAAATATAAAAATAAAAAATTTTTTTAACACTTTTCTATACCCAAAAATAAATTCTCCAAAACTAATGGTAAATCTCTTAAAATTTAATAGTAATTGTAGTCCTCAAGAGTAATTTTAATTTTTAAAATTCTTTATTGTTAATTTTATAAGATCAAGATTCTTAATTCTAATTTTCCCTGCAATTTAAGTGGGTATAGATGAAGAATCAACAGACAACATTTTATATCATGCCTATCCCGTACGAACTGTGCCAACAGGGAAATTTGAAAATGTTAAAATTTTACAAATTAACTTCAAGAACATGCTCATTTAAATTTTGGCTACACACAGACGTACCTACAATTTTCCCGTCATAAAACATGTTTTATATACAGCCTTCCCAAATGTTAGATACGCAATGAATAAAAAATATTAAGGCCTACCCACTGACAAAATCACTTTCTACCATACTCCAATTTACTACTTCATTTATTGTAAGTATAAATAAGAACATCGGAGATTCAAGCATTTAAGCATCACATGCTCATGATAGTTAACCTTACCTTCTCCTGAAACAAAGGACAAGGAGGCATCCCCTAGGACTTCAAAGTTTGAACTTATAACAAAACAATATTTATTCAATTTGCCAAAAGAAGCATGCATTTGCAAAACATTTAGGGAAATCCAACAATAACACTAGTACAATACAGACTCTAAACCCTTATTTATACTTATACTCCCTAATAAGTTCAGACCTTTTTTTTCTCGGCTGCAAAATAACCCAGTGAATTTTTAAGTGGCCCATAATATTCTTCAAGGGATTATCACTTTAGATGATGAAATCAAAGAAAATTTCACCTTAGTTTTAAGTGCAATTTAAATCAGAAAGACGGTAGCCCACGAGAAACAACTGAGATACGCCTCAAAGTCAAAAAATCAAATCAGTAATGAACCATAAAGGAAAAAGAACAAACTCGTGTTAAGACAAAAAAATTAACCAAACCTATAGCAACACAAACTCAAAATTACTACAATAAACATATGACTTCAACAACAATCAGACCACGGAATAATCCAACAAATTTTACCCAAAAGAAGCAAACATTTGTAAACTATTTCAGGCAAATTTCAACATAAATACAATTGTAACAAAAATCAAGACTAGTGCATCTGACATTGTTTTATTGTTTTAAAAGATCTCTAGCGATAATTTCACGAAGAAGCTTTTCTGCCTTATCACTCTCATTATTCTCCAGAAGAGCTCCAATAAGTGTTTCCAATGTTACTGAATTAGGGAGGCAGCCATTCTCTTTCATTTTTGAAAGCAAGTTCATTGATTCATCAAACAAGCCTTCTGTACAAAGGCCATTGATCATACTGTTATATGTGCGGACATTTAGGCAATGGCCTTTGATCAAAAGGTACTCAAAAATCCCCCGTGCAAAATTTAGTCTGCCACCTTTGCACAAACCATCGAGATGTTGCCTTTTGCAAAATGCATCTAACAAAATATTATAAGTTGTTATATTAAGGGCCTGGCCATTGTGATGCATCTCATAAACAAGATCTTGCACATATGATATTTTCCCTGATTTGCACAAGCCATCGATAAGAGAACTGTAAGTGACAGTATTGGGAACCAAATTTTTACAATGCATTTCTTTCAAGAGTTCCATAGCTTCATCCACCATTTTGATTTTACAATATCCATTAATCAAAATACCATAACACCAAACATCAGGTGCCAAACCACTTTTGATCATCCTATTGAATACTTCTCTTGCCTCATTAACATTATTTCTCATACAATACCCATCCATTAAAGAACAGTAGGTAACAATATCAGGTTTTTTACCACATTTCATCATCCTAGCAAAGACAGCTTGAGCTTCTGCGATACTTCCTTCCTTACAAAATGCATCAACCAGTATACTAAAAGTATAATGGTCAGGGTTGATGTCTTTCAGTACCATTTCATTTAGCAATCGAGCGACTTCTTGCAATTGATGGATGCGGCAGAATCCATAGATTAGAGTGTTGTAGGTGACAATATCAGGAAATATTCCTCGGCCAATCATTTCAGAACACAGATCACATGCCTCAGTTACAAGTCCTTCTTTACAGAGGCCATCAATGACTATGTTGTAAATAACTAAATTAGGATTAATTTTAATTACCTGTCTCTCCATCATTTGGAGCAATTTAACGGCTGCTCTTGTTTTTCCCGTTTTACATAGCCTACTTGCCAATGTGCCATAAGTAAATATCTCTAACCGAAATCCTTTTGCCATTAGGTCATCATGAAAGTCTAGTGCTTTCCCAAGCTCATTATTCATACAGAGTCCTTTCATAAGTGTATTCATCGTTACGGTATCCGGTTGAAGACGCCACTTGAAAATCTTTCCCAGTAAAGAGAAAGCAAAAGCCATGTCACCCACATGACAGTAGCAATTGATTAAGATGCTCAGTGTAAATAAAGATGGTGAGAATCCCTTCAATTCCACTTGTGCAAAAAGTGAGATAGCAGTTCGGTAATGTTTGGTCTTTGCAAGTGATCCTAAAATCTTATCAATCTGGACTATGGAGGGTGGGGTACGCATGAGGAGCATGCGATTGAACGAAGCCACGGCGTCGTGGACGCTATTCGGGTTTGGGGAATGGGAATGAACACAGAACTTCAGATTGAGAGCACTGGGGAGAGAAAGAAGGAAGAGAGATGGAGAAGATGTCAGAAAGAGATGAAATTGGGAGAACGCATACCTTATTGTAGCTGAAGATAGGAACATTTTCAGCTCAGATTCAGAGAAGAGTCTTCGATGCACCAAACGCTTCTTCGCCAAACGGGAAACGCGCGACGCATATGCTATCGAATCAAATCGAAGGGAATGGCGACGCGATTCTCCACTTTGCGGCCTGCAAAGCACAGCGTCCTTTGAGATGGAACGGCGTCGTTTGGGTGCCATAATCTCATCCGTTGGCAGAATCCAACCGTCACCGTTCAGCCACGCGAGAGAGTTGCAAAACGCATCGTTGCATGTTTATTGAAACGCTGCATTTCAGTGGAGCAGACGGATAAACAATGAGAAGCTGAGTTATGGACATACAAGAGATATACTTCCCAAAGAGAGATTGATGTAGAGGAAGGAAGATCAGAAAAAAGCATTTCAGGGTTAAAGAATATGAAAATAAAATCACAACTGAAGAAGACAAAATCATGGGTAAAAGGACGAAAGGCTCCGAACTCCTAGCCCAGGAAAGTTGGAGAGAATCTTCCGCTTACTTCAGTCAGAATCTTATTTAATTTTACTCATCTTAATAATTACTATTTTTATTTAGTCTGTCAAAGTAGAATGGGTAACCTAAAATTCATGAAGAGGCAATTCTTAAGAAATGGATTCTTATCATGTTGAATATAACATGATACATTAAATTATATTTAAATAAAATTGTGCATATATATCCTTTGATATTTTAAGAAAGTAATAGATTTGGATCATTTAAATTTTATTTTATTTTATTTTTTAAAATTCTAACTATCATTCTTATTTTTTTTACTTTTTTAAATTTTAAAAATAAAATACAGAATAAAAATAATTCTTTTAACTTCTATCAAATTTTAATTTTAATTTTTTTATTTTTTTAATCTCAATCATTCATTTTTTTTTAAATTTTTGATGTTTTTATTTTAAAAAAATAAGATAAAAATAATTTTTTAATTTTTATAAAAAATATTTGTTTAATAAAAATTAAAAGACTCCTGATATAACATGTATTGATCTTTGTTTTGTATTGTGAATCCAATCAACACTTGTAAACATGATAATAAGCAAAAATGAATGCCTTGAAAGTTCTTACCTTAAATATTAAATAAGAGTTGGTAAACGCCGGTGAAAACAAAAGAACACTTGGTATAGTCTAACTACATCTGATGAATTCCATGTAGTAAGGAATGACTACAGTGAAACAATCAAAGGCCCCAAGATAATAGTTGTTACCGAGCCACATTTGTTCAACCAGCAAGGCAAATTTTCTTATAACAAAGGATACAAAGTTATTTCTAGTGGGAGATCTATTGAAATTATAATCCCTGATTAGATGCTTATTATAAAGCACAAAGAACTAATGCTGTGCTTTCTTTCCTAACTATAAGAAAGAAAGAAACAAGATTGCATCTTATATGATTCCCCAAAGCTAATGCTCGAATAGTAAGAAAATTAGATGAAACAGTGACAGTTTCATATCCTAAACGTAGAATATTAAATTAGATTAAAGAAATTTGAATTTTCAATCTAAGAATCCCACTTGCTGATGCATTTTTCTTGGAAACTAAGTAGAGGCATTGGATGTTTGTGCGAGTTACCTTGAGGATGAGAGGAAAGTGAGTGAGAAGGTGATTAAGTTGAGCAATGATGAATGGAAGGACATTATTTGCAACCATGGCTATTTCAGAGGAAGAAAGGTCGTTTTGATTGGAACTTGAAAGAAAACCATCAATTTATCTAGCTATGAAAGTTGAAGGAATGGTCACGACAATGAAGGTAAAATGAAATCTTAGATTGAGAACTGCTTGGACCATACTCTTTGAGTCAGTGAGAAGGAGAGGATGGCGCTGAAAATGCTGTTCTTAGAGATTGGAAAAGAAGGACCAGGGTCAACGCATGAAGACAATAGAAAACAATGGACAGTTAGATTGTGTTTTGAAATAAACAGTTGAGATCTTTTCATTAATCCTAAATGACGTCGCTCCTTTGCAAAGCACAACGTGCTTGTTGCCCCCCCAAGTAAAGGATCCAAACATGAAGGGAATGTGAGAGAGGAATAAGGCGAAATATATATTTTAAGACTTGATGACCTCAATAATGTACTATTTTATATTATTTATATACTTGAATGGTTAACCTGTAAGTCCAATGTTATCTTTCTTTTGTTTATTAGGTAAGGTATATGAAATATGAATTTTTTTCATATGACAGAAATGATTGATTAGAGGGTAGGCTTCTTTCTTTTTTTTAGGGGCAGGGGGTGGAATAGGTGGGAGTGCTATTTCTTAGAATATAAATTCTTTGAAATTTGTTTGAAAAATGAAGTAGTTAGTACTTGGCAATTGTCATTTGGATTATGTTGAGTGATCCTCTCGTAGAATACAGAGAGTACCTTCTTTTTTTTGTTTTCTAGAGTTTCAAAATTTGTGATTCCCTTAGAAGCATTGGAGGTACTTAAACCATTAAAGACTAAGTTTAATCATTTCCTTATTCATTGAAGATTTTATACACATTGTTACAGTGAGAATTTAGTGAATTTTGTTATATTATATTTGAGTTTATATAGTTAGTGGTGGCATTTCTATCAGGATAAAAATTTATAAGAATTGTTTGATAAGGAAAAATATTTATTTGGAAATTTAAGTAATAGACCTTGATTTGTTGTTAATCTTTGTTGCAGTGTTCAAGTGGTCACATTTTATGCTTAGGTTGCAAACCTAGGGTCCACAACAAATGTCCTACTTCTAGGCATGAACTTGGTAATAGTAGATGTCTAGCTTTGGAGAAGGTGGTTGTATCTTTGGAACTTCCTTGTAAATATCAAGATTTTGGGTGCATAGGCATATATCCATATTATATCAAGCGAGAACATGAATCTCAATGTACATATAGACCTTACAATTGTCCATATGTTGGATCAGAATGCACTGTTATTGGTGATATACCTTATCTACTGGCCCATCTGAAAGACAATCACAAAGTGGACATACACAATGGTAGCACTTTTAACCATTGTTATGTCAAATCAAATCCATAACAAGTTGAAAATGCCACATGGATACTAATGGTATACTTTGCCAAGCTTCCACTTTCTTCTTCCCATCGCCTGCATTTCCAATGCTAGATTAATGGTAAATTCTATAATATTTCTGCATTAGAAAGATTGTGTTTATAGTGGAAGATCTCAAAAACACTAGTTTTTGATATTTCAAAGTGGTTTATAAATGATAGATCTAAATGTAACTGCATTGGCCTTGCTGCCATGAAGATATGTTTGGATTTAGAAGAATGAAGGAGAAAGGAAGGAAATATTTTAAACCATTCTTTTGATTTAAATCTTAATCAAGCCTATCCTTTCAATCCCTTCTCTATTCTCCTTAATCCAAGTATACTCTTATATTCTATACAAGGTCCTTATTCATGTGATTTATTTATACTTAGATTTGTGTGTATTGATTTTTGGGCATAACTTGAGTGTTAACTGATTTTTGGATTTTACATTGGCTTTTAAGGTTTTCTTTAGTTAGTACTTACATTTTAAAGCTTTTCAACTTGGAATGGCTCTAGTGTACATAATCTTTTTGGGATTTATAGGCGACAATAATGTGGCCAAGAACCATAGCTATAGTGTTGAGGCAGGTGGAAATGGGAAAATGATGATTGAGAGGGTGCCTCGAAGCATTTGGGACAGCCATCAAAAGGTTCATGACAGTTTTGATGGTCTCATCATCCAACGAAACATAGCTCTCTTCTTTTTAGGAAGGATTAGAAGGAGTTGAAGCTACGAGTTACAAGGAGAATTTGGATAGAATAGTGACTGGAAATAACTTTTCTTCATCTATATTCTAGGCATTAGATTGAATTGAATATTATGTGGTGCGGGCTTTTTCTTGTATTGGCATTGATCTTTTGATCAGGTATTATTTTTTGTATTTAAGGAAGCAAACTTTCTTTGCTTATCCTTACATGACTTACATAAATAAGAAGTTGTACCTCTTCATATGATTTTTATGAAGAGATATGAATTTAGCATGCCACCCTATTCTCTCTTTCTTCCATAAACATCTGTGGTTTATTATAAATTGCCTAGACAACAAAAGCTACCATTTGAAAATAATAAAGTGGAGTAGGAAGAGGGAATGCTCCTACTCCACTATTAAAAGTTTAAAATTGGAAAAAAAATAAAAAAGAAGAAATTTATAATTAATATAATAGTGTTATCTGTTGTTTGAAAGTTGCTATATAATTAATGCTGTGGAGTTAGTGTATCTGAAGTCTACATTTTTAAAATTAACCCAAAAATAATGTAAAGAATATAAGAATGATGAGATAAAACAATATTTGAAAATAATTTTGCAACTAAAATAGTAAATAATTTAGTGTCATACTAAGACTGCCTTGTTGACCACAGGAACAACCATGCTCTAGACCTAGAATAGTGTTTATAGATTTAGTGTAAATGACTGGCTTTTGTCTCTCACCAAACAAACGTCCTTATCTATGTCTTCAACTACAAGAAAAAATTATTGTTGTGTTAATCATGTGGAGGTTATACCAATATAGTAAGGGTGCATACAAAACATATGTTATGCTAAATATTGGTTTAGGTTAGTGCTTGACTTGGTTTTATACCAAGTTTCATTTTTTGAACTCGATATCAATCTAAGTTAGCTTTTTGAATTTGATAAAGTTTTTTTTAACTTTTTGATAAAAATACTTAAATGGCTCTTAAAAAAATAAAATTCTCATATAAATTCTTGTAAAATTATATTTTGTCCTTAAAAAAATTAAAATTTTTATATAAATCTTTATAAAATAATTTTTTAAAAAAATTGCAAGATCAAATTAGGTTAAACTGGCCAACATGATTGACTTAATCATTTTTTTTTTTGGCTTAATTTAACTCAACCTAATGTGATTGAGTAAGATCAAATTAGTTAAGCCATTGAGCTGTGTGATCACCACTATAGTGCAGGTGGGCTTACTTGGCATAAAGAATTTTGTAAGAGTTTTGCTATATTTTGTTGTACAAGTTCAAATTCTTATAATTCTTTAAGATTGTTAGTGGTTAATTTTCCCCTAAAAACTTTCGAAGCGCCAATTGTCAAGTTTTATAGTGAAAATCTTATGGACTTATCTCTACCTCAATCCCAATATAATGTTGGAGTTATCTATTATTGATAGTTTTTGTTAGTAGAAAAAGAAATATGTAGAGGTTCTTTTTCAAAGAAACAATTATAAAAAGACAATAGACCTTGGTTTGCTTGTTTGATGAATATAGTAGTAAATTGTTGAAAACATACCTTGTCTTATATGTACCTAATAACATAATGTGTATAAATCTAGCGCTTGTTTATATTTGAGATTGTTGAGGGTTTATAAAATGTTTCATTAACAAAATATAGTTTTCTATACTCAAAGTAATAATTTGCAGTTTTTTATGCGACTAAAATTGGATCAAGCATACAAAGAAAAAAAATGTCAAATATGAGCTTTTCAAATATCTACAAACAAATTCAAAAACCCAAATACTGGTAAATGTTTACGTGATCCTATGGACGAAACAAATGCCCTAGTGCCTTGGAAACGGCCTAGCAAGCAAAGGAAAAAATAGCCAACATATAATGTTTCTTTTTGTGTTAATGATATTTTAGGAATGCGTTATTCTACAAGGCTACTTGTGGTATGTGTTATTCTTTATATGACAAAATTTTGTTTATTAGATTTATAAATTATTGATTTATATGTTATTAAATATCTTAGAATTGTCTTTTGTGAATGAAAAAAATTAAGATCAAGGCACTATAATATAAAAAAATTTAAATAATATAACATACTAGATAGTTGTATAATTATTTAAGTAAACATTATAGATGTTGATACATTTATTTTTAATTATATTTTGGGCCATTACCTTGTCGAAAACCTATTGATAAAAATTTATACATTTAAGGATTTCTTTTGTAACTCCTTTCCTCAAAGGGAGAAAGAAAGAATTGCCATGGCAAGTTATATATTTAAAACTAATTTTTTTAATCTTAAATGAAAAGGTTTTATATTAGGTATAAATGGTGATCTTGGAGTAAATATTTATATTTTAATTTTCTTCATATGCTTGTGATTCCACCAAAATGACATTACCTAATTCTTCATTGGGTATGGAAAAAAAAATCTAGGAGTTTTTATGCTTAAGTTTAAATAAAATTCATCCTCTTTCTTCATGAGTTTTCATAACATGTTTTTTGCAACAACACATTATTGAATATGCATTTTCCTTTTTTTGTTTGAAATAATTTTCTACACCAAAACTTAGAAATTTGGATACTTAACATTAGTTCTAAGTAAATTTTCTATCTTAGTTGAAAACAAAATTTTAAAATAGGAAATCGCTTTGTTAAGTTCAATCCATTTTTTACTTTGAATTATGATGTTTAGAATAATAAATGATAAGCAAATTGTACTTTTGATTTTTCTATTTTACTTGTAATTTTATTTTCATCTCTTAATTTTATTTAATTTCAATTCGATTCTTTAAATTTATTTCAAATTTCACTTTCATCTTTTAATTTAGTTCTTTAACTTTATTTTATGTTTTACTTTCATCTCTTAAATTTATTTGGCTCCAATTTGGTCATTAAACTTTATCTTATACTTTACTTTCATTGCTCAATTTTATTTTATCTTAATTTAATTCTTAACTTTATTATAAATTTTACTTTAAATTGACATGGGTAGGCAAATAATTTTATTTTACGATAATTTTAGGATTTTTTCCAAAATGAAAAATTAGGAAAGGGGTGGAAATGAAAAGAAAAAAAGAAAGATGAATAGAGGGAAGAATGGAAAGAGTGAGAATGGAGAGCATTAAATATAAGGCAAAGATTTTTTTTTTTAAATTAATATTTTGAAAGAGAAAAATCAAAACATATTCATTAATGGTTGGAGATCGATTGAAAATTTTATGAAGTTAGTCATATTATTAGAAAAATTGCATAAATTGAGTAACAATAGATGGAAAAGAAGATAAATGTAGTTCATATTGCATACGATTCAAATATGAAAATGATTAAAATTAAGTAATTTTAAAAATTAAAAAAAATTAAAGCACCTCATTTCAACCAATGTTTTGAGTGAAATTCGTTATATATAAATATATATATTAGATTTCTAATACAATGTGTGGAACTTTTCTTCTTTATTGGACAATGGTAGGTATTGATATAAACTTGAAAAAAGAAGAAGTGAAGACCTGATTCTTATATTTTACTATTATATGATTAAATCATTCAAAATATTTATCTATACATTGTGTTTTGCTTAAAATCATGAATAGTAAACATTAAATAAGAAAAAAAAAACTTTACTTAAGCCTTGGGATAATCATAGATAGGTTATGGTTAATGTATCCCGCATTCATCCCCAAATTAGGAAACAATACTTTTCCATCCCTCAACCCACACCTTAAGTGGGTAACCAATTCAAGTCAATCCAGTTTCCATTGAATTCTTAAGTCCTCGAGCCTAAACCTATGAGAAAAAAATTCATTAAGATTTTCTTAAGTTGATACTCTTTTACATAAAATCCATTTATATATTAAAAAAAAAATCTCAAATGCATACTAGCATAATTCAAAACACACATAATGCCTTTGGGCTTTTTGTTTTTACTATTTTCTACATGTATACCACGAACCTAGGAGGGAGTGAGTACCATTCTACCTAGAACCAAACTCTTAAAAATATCAAGAAAAATCCTCATATCCAAACCCATGCTCCTCTTCCATCCATATACCTAAATCCAAGAGAGTAAAATCTATAGCCAGCCATAGTGTCATACTAAGAAAATGAATGTACAAATAGAGACTACACAAAATAAAAGAAAATTTTAACACTCTTAATAAATTTTTTAAAATCAATGATAAATCTCCTAAAATCTAATAATAATTGCAATCCTCAAGGGTAATTTTAATATTTAAAATTCCTTATTGTAAATTTTATAAAAGCAAGATCCTTAATTATAATTTTTCCTACAATTTAAGTGATATAGATGAAGAATCTACGGACAACATTTTATATCATGACTATCCCGTACGGACTGTGCCGACAGGGAAATTTGAAAATGTTCGAATTTTACAAATTAACTTAAAGAACACGCTCATTTAAATTTTGGCTACACACAGACGTACCTACAAGTCCTCCCTAATGTTAGATATGCAATGAATAAAAAATATTAAGGCCTACCCACTGACAAAATCACTTTCTATCATACTCCAATTTACTGCTTCATTTATTGTAAGTATAAATAAGAACATTGGAGATTCAAGCATTTAAGCATCACATGTTCGTGATAGTTAAACTTACCTTCTCCTGAAACAAAGGACAAGGAGGCATTCCCTAGGACTTCAAAGTTTGAACTGATAACAAAACAATATTTATTCAATTTGCCAAAAGAAGCAAGCATTTGCAAACCATTTAGGCAAATCCAACAATAACACTAGTACAATACAGACTCTAAACCCTTATTTATACTTATACTCCCTAATAAGTTCAGACATTTTTTTTCTCGGCTGCAAAATAACCTAGTGACTTTTTAAGTGGCCCATAATATTCTTCAAGGGGTTATCACTTTAGATGATGAAATCAAAGAAAATTTCACTGTAGTTTTAAGTGCAATTTAAATCAGAAAGGCGGTAGCTCATGAGAAATATCGGAGATACGCCTCAAAGTCAAAAAATCAAATCAGTAATGAACCATAAAGGAAGAAGACCAATCTCGTGTTAAGACAAAAAAATTAACCAATCCTAAAGCAACACAGAGTCAAAATTACTACATTACACATATGACTTCAACAACAATCAGACCACGGAATAATCCAACAAATTTTACCCAAAAGAAGCAAACATTTGTAAACTATTTCAGGCAAATTTCAACATAAATACAATTGTAACAAAAATTAAGACTAGTATATCTGACATTGGTTTATTGTTTTAAAGGATCTCTAGTGATAATTTCATGAAGAAGCTTTTCTGCCTTATCACTCTCATTATTCTCCAGAAGAGCTCCAATAAGTGTTTCCAATGTTACTGTATTAGGGAGGCAGCCATTCTCTTTCATTTTTGAAAGCAAGTTCATTGCTTCATCAAACAAGCCTTCCCTACAAAGGCCATTGATCATAATGTTATATGTGCGGACATCAAGACAATGGCCTCTGATCAAAAGGTACTCAAAAAACTCTCGTGCAATATTTAGTCTACCACCTTTGCATAAACCATCAATAAGCGTATTGTGCGTGACCACATCAGGTTGCATTCCTTGGCCGACAATTTGCTGATATAATGCAATTGCATTGTCAAGATGTTGCCTTTTGCAAAATGCATGTAACAAAATATTATAAGTTGTTATATCAGGGGCCTGACCATTGTGATGCATCTCATAAACAAGATCTTGCACATAGGAAATTCTCCCTGATTTGCACAAGCCATCAATAAGAGAATTGTAAGTGACAGTATTAGGAACCAAATTTTTACAATGCATTTCTTTCAAGAGTTCCATGGCTTCATCCACCATTTTGATTTTACAATATCCATGAATCAAAACACTATAACACCAAACATCAGGTGCCAAACCAGTTTTCATCATCCTATTGAATACTTCTCTTGACTCATTAACATTATCTCTCATACAATACCCATCCATTAAAGAACAGTAGGTAACAACATCAGGTTTTTTACCACATTTCATCATCCTAGCAAAGACAGCTTGAGCTTCTGTGATACTTCCTTCCTTACAAAATGCATCAACCAATATATTAAAGGTATAATGATTAGGGTTGATGTCTTTCAGTACCATTTCATTTAGCAATCGAGCGGCTCCTTGCAATTGATTGATACTGCAGAATCCGTAGATTAGAGTGTTGTAGGTGACAATATCAGGAAATATTCCTCGACCAATCATTTCAGAACACAGATCAGATGCCTCAGTTACAAGTCCTTCTTTACATAGGCCATCAATGACTGTGTTGTAAATAACTAAATTAGGCTTAATTTTAATTACCTGTCTCTCCATCATTTGGAGCAATTTAACGGCTGCTCTTGTTTTCCCCGTTTTACATAGCCTACTTGCCAATGTGCCATAAGTAAATATATCCAACCGAAATCCCTTTGCCATTAGCTCATCATGAAAGTCTATTGTTTTCCCAAGCTCATTATTCATACAGAGTCCTTTCATAAGTGTATTCATCGTTACAGTATCCGGTTGAAGACCCCACTTGAAAATCTTTCCCAATAAAGAGAAAGCAAAAGCCATCTCATCCACATGACAGTAGCAATTGATTAAGATGCTCAGTGTAAATAAAGATGGTGCGAATCCCTTCCATTCCCCTAGTGCAAAAAGTGAGATAGCAGTTCGGTAATGTTTGGTCTTTGCAAGTGACCCTAAAATCTTATCAATCTGGACCATGGAGCGTGGGGGACGCATGAGGAGCACGCGATTGAACGAAGCCACAGCGTCGTGGACGCTATTCGGATTTGGGGAATGGGAATGAACACAGAACTTCAGATTGAGGGCATAGGGGAGAGAAAGAAGGAAGAGAGATGGAGAAGATGTTACAAAGAGATGAAATTTGGAGAAGGCATACCTTGTTGTAGCTGAAGATAGCAACATTTTCAGTTCAGATTCAAAGAAGAGTCTTCGATGCACCAACGCTTCTTCGCCAAACGGGAAACGAGAGACGCATATGCTATGGAAACGAATCGAAGGGAATGTGAAAGAGAGGAATAAAGCGAAGATCAGTTATCTAGTATTTTTTTTTTCAACACAGTAAAAATTTTAATTTGATCATTTTAGTTTTAATTAATTATTACTATTTTTTAACTCTTAAAAATAATGAAATTAAATAATTCATATAAGTTTTGTTTTTGATGTCACATAAAATGATTGAATTTATATTTAATTCACATGTGACTGTGACTTTAATCATACGATCTTTTAATAGGACTGATTATGTAAAATTATTTTATATTTTATTCAAATTAAAAGATTAAAAAGAAAACACATAAATAAAATATAATTTTATTTAATTATTTTTTATTCATTGAATCTACTTTAGTCAATTAACTAAAGCATCATTTTTCATTACTATAAAAACAAAATTAACCCCAAAAGGTTTAATTATATTATTTTTAAAGGTTAAAAAACAACATTGACTCAGTTAATTTTTAGAAAAAATCAAATTGAAAGTTTTTACAAAAGATAGATCAATTAATTGGAGTGTAACTTTATGTTTTGATTTCTAATAATAACTACTTCCATTAACTAGAGAGTGGCTCCATAATTATTATGAAAATTTAAAAGATGATGTACCATTAAGAATAAAATATCTATAAACAAGAGAACCAAAGGGTCACCCACATATATTATCCAAAAAGTGTTATTGGAAATCATATCTCACCTAAGAGCTTCCGATTTCTAATGAAATTAAACATGCTACAGAGAAAGAAATTTGACTCATACATCTAAATCTTTGGAATAAAGGCCTCAAGTGCACTTGGTCAAATATGTATTCCATTCTTGAAGACAATATTCACGAGCTGTTTTGGCTGGATTGGATGCTTTGGTGATGCCACGCCCACTATAATGATGCCATTGCCTCAATTATAGATCACTTGCAACACCATTTGGTCCAATGATCAAATGTCAACAGTCGCAAACTCTTTAAAGTTAGACAAAAAATAAGAAATGTTTGCCACCGGATTTTTCAATAAAAACATTAAAAATAACTCAAACATTATTTATTGATTACATTCTTCTTTGTGTCATAATTCTATTGAAAAAAGTTTTCTCCTTGAAAGTACTAATGAATTGCAAAAACAATAGAAAGAAATACTACATTAAGGTGGTTTCAACAAAATAATATTAATGGGGAGGGTGGTGCAAGTACTGATATCTCTACCACAAGTCCACAACCAAGTTATCCAAAAGGGAAGACAACATATAAAATTATTTTAAGATAAATCTTGATACTATTAAGAAATAAAATTATTATTCAAAAACAAATTGATGTTCTACACAAATGAAATAAGAGTAGAGCAAAGAGAAAATCCACCTTGATATGATGGGAAAATACAAACCAAGATTTCATTTTGCATTATTTCATTTATGTATTATTGTGATATATAGGTATTTGCCCCAAATATCCTATAAATTAAGACGTACATTGAAAATCTACATCATATCCAAATGATCGTTCATTACAAAGACAACATAGTTACAATTCTTGTTTATTCTAATCCATTTTCTTTTTCAATGCAAACTAAAGAGGCACCTAGTGCACTATAATTTTGAACTTGGCATTTTATATGTCAATTGACATTTAAGATATCTTTGTTTAGTATTATTTAAGTATGTTAGGATCACATCCTTTGGGTGGTATCTCATATCAGTAAAACACCATAGAGATTTGACACACTCCTTTTAACTTTATTAACTTTTATAAAATGCTATTTATATCCATTCAATGACAATTTTCAATTGACATAATAAACATTGGCATTTTAAATATCATGGTATCTTGTAAGTTTTATGCTATACCATGGTATCAAAATATCACAAAATATAAAATAACAATATACCAAATGCCTCCTGAATACTAAGTAGCTTCACTTTTATCTACTTGAGATTGAAACTAGATCACCTTCCTTTGTCTTCCAAGCCTTTAGTTAGTACCAACAGAAATCTTTTCCCCTTAAGCAAGTAAAACTAAATTAAGAGTAAAGTAACTCATACATGGTCAACTTTTGCATACGATTAACTTGGTAATACATCCAAACATGCAAAACATAGGCAGACAAATGGCAACATGTAAAAACTTACAGCATATGGTGTGTTATATTGCTATCCTAAGCCATCACCACTAGTCACCATTTGAACTCCAGGAGTTACCTGAATGAAAGAAAGATTTACATGTTGTGAACACTGTATTTTGTTTGGATAAGATAAGAAAAAAAACAAAATCAAATTAACAAAAATACAAACAAGAAAGAGAAAAGAAAAGAAAGAAAATAGAAAATTAAGAGAAAATGAAAGAAAAAAAATGAAAAATAAAAGAAATTAAATTAAAAAAAGGAGCTTCAGAAAATAATAAAAAAATAGAAAAAAAAGAACAAAAAAAGGCCCAAAGCCTAAAAAAAATTATAAGAGAAATAAAAATAATAATTTTTCCTACAATCCAATATCCAATAATAATAAAAAAAGAGTAAATTCAGCCCAATAAAAATGGGCTGAGAAAAATGTCTGAATTAAACTCCTGTTGGGCCTACTTGATCCAACGTGGATCCATTCACTGTAAACCCCAACCTAATCCCCGCTGAAGCCCGAAACCTTCTTTGGATTGGGCCATCGGGCCAAATCCACACCCCTACCCAGCTTCCCTTTTCGGACTCCCCAAAGTGACACACAACGCGACACACAAAGACGGGCAGAGCTTCGAAGCACAAAAATAGAATGTTCAGCGTCTCAGGGGCTCCAGTGGAGCAGACCTGCAGCAAGGGGCTCAAGGGTTTCACCTCCCTCTCCTATCCCTTTTGCCACCGGATATAGAGGACCACTGACGTGAAAATGGAAGGGGAGAAAAGGGAGGTGTGGATTGAGATTCAAAAAAATGAAAAAAAGAGGTCCCGATTCGAACCGGGGAAGAAGGGATTCTCAAATAAAAAGAGGAGGAGAATCAGAGAAAGGGGACCGAAAAAAAATCTAAAGACAAAGGGGGATTGATTTTGGGGTTTGAGAGAACGATCAAAAAAATCGAGACAGAGGAGGAGAAAAAGGAGTGGGAGACTGGAAAAGGGAAGGAGGCGAAGAGTGCGAAGGGGAAACTAAGAAAAATCGAGGAGGGGGTTTTTATTTCGAGTTGGAAGAAATCGAAGGGGAGAGGAATTTCGAAATTAGGGGGGAGAAGAGGGAACCAAGAGGAGAGAGATCGAAGAGAATGGGAAAAAGTTTTGAGATTTAGGGGTGAATCAAAGAAGGAGGTCGAGAGCAGAGAACAAAAGGAATCGAAGCAGAGAGCGTGAGGGGAAGAGGCAGTGAGAAGGCAAAAGGGATTTTCTGATTTGAGAGGCAGAGAACGCAAAGAGGAGATGGAGGGAAACAAACTGATTGAAGGTAGCAAGACAAAAAGGAAGAGCCTAACTGAGATTCACCCAGGTATTGTATCAATCCCAGCCGAAGAATCTTTCTGTGGGCTACTGGAAATTATAATTAGTATGCATCCTGTTCCCGGGTATTCTGATCATCCATGAATATGCTGCATTAATTTGTGGAATCTGTGTTCTTTTGATTGGGATATTGGCTATGTTAATTATAGAATCTGTCTATTGGTTGTTGGAAATTACAATTTGAATTCAATTTGTTCCCTGTGAGTTTTAACCGTTCATGGACATACTACAAAAATTTTAGGAACCCGTTTTCTTTTTTATTTGGACATCTGATTACATTCTACTATTATTTGGGAACCTAGGAGATCAGGATGACCAAGTGAGCTCATGCCTATAAAGGGTTCACGTCAATTCACTAGTAGGGTCCCATACATTCCAGCGTTGCCTAACCTTGTCTATAGGTTCATATTTGCATTGAACACTGAATAGGGATGAGTCTGGTCAACGAGATAGGATAACTTTTGGTTAATCTTAGGATCAAGGTCAGGATTGTTAATCTATTAGTGTGAGTAGTTTGTTTCATTGAAAGCCCAGGTGATGTAAAATTATGCTGCGAGCACCACCCAATTCTGGATTTGGTTTTCATTTTTAAATATAGACCCTGGGAAGATAAGCTACTGCTGCATTCCATGGTGTAAGCTGTATTTCAAAGAAAGATGATGAAAAAAATAACTAGACGCACACAGGCACACACCGTCATGAAAATGTTGCGTGCTTGTGAATATTTTTATTTTATCCTTATTTTATTTTTAGCTCGTTATAGAATTGTCATGTGAGATTTTTTTTTGTCTTCTCAGACATGTAGGGTTATTTGAGGAACCATATGAGATAATAAGTCTCTTTGGTACTTACTGGATCTATTTACTCGCGCTCCAATGAATTTTGGGTTTCAACAGCCCATGCAATTTTGTTTAGTAAAAAAAAAAAGAGAAGAAAGGAATTTCAAAAGAGGAGAAGGGGGAGAAAAACTTCAGATTTAGATCTCTGATTAAAATGAGGGGAAAAGAAGGAAGCAAGAGAAAGAGCATTGCGTTAGTTTTTTTGTTTCATGAATGGTAAGAAATGAAAAATGCTTTTTAAAAAAATAAAAAAGGGGAGGAGTAACCAACGAGATTAATAATTGAAGCATTAACGAAATCAAAAAGAATGAAAATTTTCCTATACTTTAATGCAAATGACAAAGAAAAGGGTAAAAAAGGAGATAATTCCTCTTCACTAAGAAAAAAAATAAAAAATAAAAAAATTTTTAAACCTTGTTAACAAAATTAAAATGCAAAAAAATCAACATAAGAAGTTTTTTTAATCAAAATCATCAAAATTAACTAAAAGATAAATAATAAAGATAAAATAAAATAAAGTCATTGAAAAAGGGAAATAGGAAGATGAAAAAAATGAAAAAATAAATATAAATAAAAAGAATGTTGAAAAGGGAAAAATCAAAAATGCAAAAAGAAAACAAAATTAAATTTACCTTTAGCAAATCAAAATACATTAACCTATTTTCAGATTTGTTTTATTTGTTAAGGGAAAAGTAATTTTAATTTTCTTTGTTTTCTTACCAAAAAAATAATAATAAAAGCTTAGTCATTTAAAATAAATAATAATAAAAAAACAATAAAAAATAAAAACAAAAACAAATAAAAAACCTAAAAATAAATCTAAAAAAAGAATGTTGAAAAGGGAAAATTGAAAATACAAGAAAGGTAAAATTAAATTCATCTTTAACAAATTAAGACATATCAATCAATTTCCAAATTCATTTTATTTGTTAAAGGGTAAGTAATTTTTATTTTCTTTGACTTTTTAAAAAATAATGAAAGCTTAGTCATTTAAAAAAATAAAAAATAAAAACAACAAAAAAATAAAACTAAACAACAAAAAAATAAAACAAAAACAAATAAAAAACCCAAAAAAATAAAAAAATAAAACAAACAAACAAACCCAATCTCATTTCGAACTACGTGGACTTTGATCCTTCTCGAGGGTACGTAAGTCCTAGGCTCTCACCTTAAATCAAGTCCGCCCTTGTAAATAAGATTTTCTTTTCAATTTTTATTTTCATAATTTTTTATTTTTTTATTTTTATTTTTGCTTTCCTAATTTTGTTTATTTAATTTTTTTCTTCCTTTTTATTTTCAATTTTTATTTTTTTATTTCTATTTCTTATTTTGCATATGATTTGTTAAGAGAATTAAAATAGATTAAAAGCCATATTGATTGTCCACAACTAACTTAAAATAGCTGTTCTTAGTAACGGGTGTAGTGGGATGTCTAATACCTTCCTCACTCACAATCAATTCCTGAACCTATTTTTTTGGTTCGCAGACCATTTTCTTTTTTTCTAAATAAAAAGGCTTTTCTAAAGTTTTACCTTTTCAAAAATTAAAACTTTAGTGGCAACTCTACTTATTTTAATTTTAATTTCAGTTTTCATTTTCTTTAAAAATTGAATCGAAAATTCTTTTTAAAATTTCTTTTTTAAAAACGCTACGCGGTCGCATTTTCAGGTGTGACACAGGTGCCCCCAGCCATGATGCTGAATTGACTGAGATGAAGCCAATAACAAAATTAGAATGATCTTCAACAATTTTCACAGCAGTAGTGGTATAATCTTCCTCGTCAAGGTTACCAACAGAACTCATCTCAGCAAGTAGCAATAGACCCCTACCACCAGGTAAGCTTGGAGTACAATTCAAGGCATGTTAGGCTATTAATTGAGGTCTTGCTATGTTCAAGATAATATTACATCTAGTATTACAGACTTTCAATTTCAATCTATCCACAATTCCAGGACCAGAGATAATGTGGGCATTTACTATATCAGCCCAATCCAGTATATGAAAGATCCTTCTTCATATAATAGAATAGAAAGGCATCACATTAAAGCATAAACAAATCAAAGAAATTTGTCTCTACCTAAAAAAGAAAAAAAGTTTGAAGGAATTTATAAAAAAAATCCAAAATGGGAGAGCAAGGTCCTACCTTTCTTACTGCATGGTCACTATGTTACCAATGTTAGCAAATTTATGATCCTCAAAGATTAAGAAGTTATATTTTTCTACAATCTTCAATAGAATAAACAGTATATCAAACAAAGCTAGACTGGGAAATTAAGGGCCTGTTCGATTTCTTGTTTCTAGAACAGTTTCTGTTTTTAAGAATAAAAAAACTTATTTGATAATGTGTTTTTAATGAAGTGTTTTGTAAAACAAAAAAATAAAATTTTGTTTTCAGAAATAGAAAAATCAGAACATTTTTTAGGTGTTTTATAATTTTTATTTTGTAGAATCAGAAAAAAAATAGAAAACAGATATTTTTCAGAATAATGATTCAAACGAATTTTTTAATTTTTTTTGTTCTCAAAATTTGTTCTAAAAAACATCTGTTTTGAAAATATTAAAACAAAAACAGAATTAAATAGGCCCTTAATTTTTTTTTTTTTACTTTCTATTTTTTTTAATGTAGCTCCTTTTCAGCATTAATGCATGTTTCCCTTCTTAATTGTGGGAGAAAATGCAATCATCTGAGTGGAGCAAAAGTCTCGTGCGTGTAGCAGGGGAGAGCAATGAAGGATGGCCGTAAGGTTTTTGTCCTGATCCCTTTTCCTTCGTTTTTTTTTTCTTTTTACTTTTAGTTTTATTTTTTGGTATTGGGCTTCCATTTATCCTTTAGGTATTAGGTTATATGGGTTGGAGAAATATGGGCTTTTCTTTTTTCTTTTTTTGCTTAACATTTTTTATGTTTTCTTTTTTTTTTTTTTTTTTTTTTTGGCTACTAGAGTTTTAGGTATTTGGTTTCCAATTAAAAGGATCTATTAGACTAGGGCTTTTGTTTATTTTTTAATTTTTTTTTGTTATGTTGGGCATTGAGATTAATGGGCCAAATTTGATATTGGTGAGCTTTAGTTTTTATTTTATTTTTGTATTGGGTTTTTTATTTTAATTAATTAAAATTTTCACTTTTTTTTTCTTTTTTTTTGTATTGGGTTTTTGGGCTTCCATTGTTTTGGGTATGGTTTTAACAGATTTGGGACTAACAATTTGCTGTTGTTGTTTTTTCCTTTTCTTCTTTTTATTTTTAATTTTCTTAGTTTTAGTTTTAGTTTTTTTGCCTTTTAAATTTTTCCCTTCATTTTTTTTCCAATTCTGGTTTATTTATGCTTCTTGATTTTTTTATTATTATTCTTTTTTATGTTATGGGGCTTCTACTATTTTGGGCTAAAAGATTTTTTGTTAATAGGTTTTTCTATTCTCCTTTTTTTTTTTAGGGTTTAGGCAAAGCCAACAATATGAGTTGTTGTTTTTGCTCTTTTTCTAAATATTTTGCTAATTTGATTTTATTGTTATTTTTTAGTATATGCAAACAAAATACAGTGTTCACAATTTACTTTGTTGAGCTTCCACTTTCTTTTTCCCATTGCCTGCATTTCTAATGGTAGATTTTGTAATATTTTTGCACTAGAAAGATTGTGTTGTGCCTATAGTCAAAGATCTTAAAAACACTAATTTTGATATTTCAAAGTGGTTTATAAGTGATGGATCTAAATGTAACCACATTGGCCTTACTGTTATGAAGATATTAGGAGAATGAAGGAGAAGGGAAGATAATATTTTAGACCATTCTTTTGATTTAAATTTTAATCAAGCCTATCTTTTCAATCCCTTCTCCATTCTCCTCAACCCAAGTATACTTTTAGTATTCTGTACAAGGTCCTTATCCATGTGATTTATTTATACGTAGATTTATGTGTATTAATTTTTAAGCATAACTTGAGTGTCAATTGATTTTTGGATTTTATATTGGCTTTTTAAGTTTTTCAGTTGCTTTGGTTAGTACTTTTGCCTACATTTTAAAGCTTTTCAACTCGGAATGGCTCTGGTGTACATAGCCTTTTTGTGATTTATGGGCGATGATAATGAGGCAAAGAATTGTAACTATAGTCTTAAGGTGGGTGGAAAAGGGAGAAAGATGACTTGGTGGGGGGTCCTTCAGAGCATTAAGGATAGCTATTGAAAGGTTTGTGACAATTTTGATTGTCTTATCATTCAATAGAACATAGCTCTCTTCTTTTTAGAGGGCAATTGAAAGGAGTTGAAACTACGAGTTACAGGGAGAATTTGGAAGGAACAGTGATTAAAAATAACATTTCTTCATCTATATTCTAGGCATTAGATTGAACTAAATATCTTGTAGTGCAAGCTTTTTTCTCATATTAGTATGAATCTTTTGATCATGTATTATTTTTTGCATTCTAGGAAGCAAACTCTTTTTGATTATCTTTACATGAAATTCATGAATAGGAGGTTGTACCTCTTAATATGATTTTTATGAAGAGATATAGAATTTAGCATGCCATCTTGTTTTCTCTATATTCTATGAACATCTATGATTTATTATAAATTGGCTATGTAGCAAAAGTAACTGTTTCATGAGAATAAAGTGGAATAGGAAGAGGGAATGCTCCTACTCCACTATTAAAAGTTTAAAATTGGAAAAAAAAAACCAAAAAAAAAGAAGAATCATATAATTAATGTAATGGCATTACCTATTGTTTGAAAGTTGCCATATAATTAATGTAATGGACTTAGTATATCCGAAGTCTAAATTTTTAATATTAATCCAAAAAAAAAAAAGAAATTTGAAGAATATAAGAATGATGAGATAAAACAATATTTGAAATTAACTTTGGAACTAAACTATGTGAAATAATAGTAGATAATTTAGTGCTATGCTAATACTGCCATGTTGACCACAAGAACAACCATGCTCTAGATCTAGAGTAGTGTTTATATATTTTAGTGTAAATGATTGCCTGTTGTCTCTCACTAGGCAAACATGCTAATCTATGTCTTCAATTACAAGAAAAAATTGTCATTATGTTAAACATGTAGAGGTTATACCAATGCAAAAAGGGTGCACAAAACATAAGTCATGCTAACTATTGGTTTCAATTAGTGCTTGGCTTGGTTTTATATCATGTTTTATTTTCTAAACTCAGTGTTAGGCTAAGTTAGCTTCTCGAACTGATTAAGTTATTTTATTTTATTTTTTTAAAACTTTTTGATAAAAATTCTTAAATGACCTTTAAAAAATAAATTTTCATATAAATTTTTGTAAAATGATATTTTATCTTTAAAAAAATTAAAAATTTTATATAACTATTTTTAAAATAATTTTTTTTAAAAATTAATAAGATTCAATTAGGTCAAATTGGCCAACATAATTGAATCAATTGATAATTTTTTTTAAATTAACCTAACTTGGCCAAATGTGATTAGGTAAGATCAAATTAGCTAAGCCATCAAGCTGTATGATCACCCCTGCAGTGCAAATGGGCTTACTTGGCATAAAGAAATTTGCAAGAGTTTTGTTATATTTTGTTGTGCAAGTTTGAATTCTGCTAATTCTTCAATATTGTTTGTGGTTAATTTTTTTTTTTCCAAAAAATCTCAAAGCACTAATTACCAAGTTTTATGGTGAAACTCTTGTGGACTTGCCCCTACCTCGAGCACTAGATAATGTTGGAGTAATTTATTATTGATAGTTTTTGTTAATAGAAAAAGAAACATATAGAGGTTCTCCTGTAAAGAAACCATTATAAAGAGATAATAGACCCTAGTTTGCTTGTTTGATTAATATATTAGGAAATTATTGAAAACATGCCTTGTCTTATACATACCTAATAACATCATTTGTATAAATCTAGTGCTCAATTATATTTGAGATTATTGAGGGTGTATAAAATGTTTCATCAACAAAATATGGTTTTCTATGTTTAAAGTAATAATTTGTAGTTTTTTATGCGACTAAAATTGGATCAAGCCAACACAAGGAAAAAAAAATGTCAAATCCTAAGTTTTTCAAATATCTATAGACAAATTCAAAAACTCAAATATTAGTAAATGTTTACATTATCCTATGGAAGAAACAAATGCTGTGGTGCCTTAGAAATGGCCTAGCAAGTAGAGGAGAAAACAGCTAACATATAATATTTTTTTATTGTATTAATGGTATTTTAAGGTGAGTTATTCTATAAAACTATTTGTGGTATGTGTTATTCTTCATGTAACAAAATTTTGTTCATTAAATTAATAAAGTATTGATTTTTATATTATTAATATCATAGAATTATTTTTTGCGAATGAAAAAAAAATTAAGATCAAGGCACTATAAGATAAAAAATTTTAAATAATATAATGTAAAAACATTATAAATGTTGACATATTTATTTTTTATTATATTTTAGGCCATTACTTTGTCGAAAACCTATCAAAAAATTTTTTTCATATTTAAGAATTTCTCTTGTAACTCTTTTTCTTAAGGGGAGAAAAGAAGAATTGTCATGGCAAGTTATATATTTAAAACAATAAATTTTTTTATCTCAAATAAAAAAGTTCTATATTAGGTATAAATGGTGATATTTGTTGGAGTAAATGTTTATATTTTAATTTTCTTCATATGCTTGTGATTCCACCAAAATAACATTACCTAATTCTTCACTGGGTATGGAAAAAAAAAATCTAGGAGTTTTTATGCTTAAGTTTAAATAAAATTCATCCTCTTTCTTCATGAGTTTTCATAACATGTTTTTTGCAACAACCTATTACTAAACATGTATTTTCCTTTCTTTTTAAATAATTTTCTAGACAAAAAATTAGAAATTTGGATATTCAACATTAGTTTTCAATAAATTTTCTATCCTAGTTGAAAACAAAATTTTAAAATAGCAGATTGCTTTGTCAAGTTCAATCCATTTTTTACTTTAAATTATGATGTTTAGAATAATAAATTATAAGCAAAATTGTACTTTTGATTTTTTTTATTTTACTAGCAATTTTATTTTCACCTCTTAATTTTATTTAATTTCAATTCGATTCCTTAAATTTATTTCAAATTTCACTTTCATCTTTTAATTTAGTTCTTTAACTTTATTTTAAATTTTACTTTCATCCCTTAAATTCATTTGGCTCCAATTTGGTCATTAAACTTTATCTTATATTTTACTTTCATTGCTCAATTTTATTTTATTCTAATTTGGTTCTTAACTTTATTGTAAATTTTACTTTAAATTGAGATAGGAAGGTAAATGATTTTATTTTACCATAATTTTAGGATTATTTCCAAAATGAAAAATCGGGAAAGGGTGGAAATAAAAAGAGAAAAAGGAAGATGAATAGAGAGAAGAAGAGAAAGACTGAGAATGGAGAGCATTAAATATGGGGCAAACTTTTTTTAAAATTAACATTTTGAAAGAGAAAAAAACAAAACATATTTATTAATGGTTGGAGATCTTAGCCGAGATTGAAAGTTTTATCAAGTTAATCATATTATTAGAAAAATTGCATAAATTGAGCACAAATACATGAAAAAGAAGATAAATATAGTTCACATTGCATACCATTCAAATATGAAAATGATAAAAATTAAGCGATTTTAAAAAATTTTTTAAAAATAAAGCACCTCATTTCAACCCATGTTTTGAGTGATATTCGCTATATATATATATATATATATATATATATATATATATTAGATTCCTAATACAATGTGTGGAAGTTTTCTTTTTTGTTGGGCAAAGGTAGGTATTGATATAAACTTAAAAAAAAAAAAACAAGTGAAGACTTGATTCTTATATTTTACTATTATATGATTAAATCATTCAAAATATTTATCTATATATTGTGTTTTGCTTAAAATAATGAATAGTAAACATTAAATTAAAGAAAAAAAAACTTTACTTAAGCCTTGGGATAATCATAGATAGGGTATGGTTAATGTATCCCGACATTCATCCCCAAATTAGGAAACAATACTTTTCCGTCCCTCAACCAATTCATGTCAATCCAGTTTCCATTGAATTGCTAAGTCCTCGAGCCTAGACCTATGAGAAGAAAATTCATTAAGATTTTCTTAAGTTGATACTCTATTACGTAAAATCCATTTATATATTAAAAAAAAAATCTCAAACGCATACTAGCATAATTCAAAACACACATAATGCCTTTGGGCTTTATGTTTTTACTATTTTGTAGATGCATACCACGAGCATAGGATGGAGTGAGTATCATTCTACCTAGAACCAAACTCATAAAAATAGCAACAAAAAATCCTCATATCCAAACCCATGCTTATTTTCCATCCATATGCATAAATCCATGAGAGTAAAATCTACAGCCAGCCCTAGTGTCATACTAGGAAAATGAATGTACAAACAGAGACTATACAAAATAAAAGAAATATCAAATTTTGGATGTCTTGTATATTATTTAAACTTCTCATAGTATATAATATTATCGTAATTGTAATTTTTTTTAAACATCTAAAGGGGGCATTTTCTTCATGTAAACTTTTTTTAAAAAAACAATCCTTTAAAAAAAATAAAAAGAGGGTGGCCCCCTTGTTTACCACCTGTGCAATATCTATTGATCAAAAGATGGTAAAAAAATCTCTTATGCAGTATTTAGTCCACCACCATTGCACAAGCCATCAATAAGTATAGCGTATGATAGGTTGAGTTCCTTGGTCAGCAATTTGCTTAAACAATGTAATTGCCTTGAAAGGATGCTGGCTTTTGCATAATGCTTCTAACAAGATACTATAAGTTATTATATTAGGGGGAGAACCACTGTCAGGAATTTCATAAATATGATCTTGAACAAATAAGATTCTACCAGATTTGCACATACTAGGACATTTTTCAGTGACTTGACAAGAGCGAGCTTACTTGTGAAAAAGCAAATTCTTTCGCCTAACCATTGTTAGGCCCAAATATCAAGGCCCCGAGGCAGACAAAATAGGAACAAAAACATCCTAAAAGTCCTCTACTTTCTTGCAATTTAGGTTGTACAGATGAAGACAACTTTCTATATCATGACTATCCCCAACGAACTGTGCCAACAGGAAAATTTGAAAATGTTTAAATTTTACAAATCAACTCAAAGAACATGCTCATTTAAATTTTGGCTATACACAGACACGCCTACAATTTTCCAGTCATAAAACACGTTTTATATAGTCTTACCTAATGTTAGATATGCAATGAATAAAAAAAAAATATAAGGTCTACTCATTGACGAAATAACTTTCTAGCATAATCCAATTTAGCACTACATTTATTGTAAGTATAAATACAAACATTGGAGATTCAAGCATTTAAGAACCTTACCTTCTCCTGAAACAAAGGAGAAGGAGGCATCCTCTAGGATTTCACAGGTTGAACTTATAACAAAACAATATGTATTCAATTTGCCAAAAGAAACAAGCATTTGCAAACCATTTAGGCAAATTCAACAATAACACTAGTATAATACTGACTCTAAACCCTTATTTATATTTATACTCCCTAATAAGTTCAGACATTGTTTTTCTTCGTTGCAAAATAACTTGGTGAATTTTTAAGTGGCCTATAATATTCTTCAAGGGATTAGCACTTTAGATGAAGAAATCAAAGAAAACTTCAATTTAGTTCTAACTGCAATTTAAATCAGAAAAACAGTAGTTCATGAGAAACAACTGAGATACGCCTCAAAGTTAAAAAGAAAATCAGTAATGAAACATAAAGGAAGAAAGAACAAACTCGCGTTAAGACAAAAAATTAATCAATCCTATGACAACACAAAGTCAAAATAACTAAAACATAGGAGTTGAACAAAACTTCTTCAACAACAATCAAGCCATGGAATAATCCAACAAATTTTATCCAAAAGAAGCAAACATTTGCAAACTATTTCAGGCAAATTTCAACATAAATACAATTGTAACAAAAATCAAGGCTAGTGTATCTGACATTGTTTTATTGTTTTAAAAGACGTCTAGTGATAATGTCATAAGAAGCTTTTCTGCCTTATCATTCTCATTATTCTCTAGAAGAGCTCCAATGAGTGTTTCAAATGTTACTGAATCAGGGAGGCAGCCATTCTCTTTCATTTTTGAAAGCAAGTTCATTGCTTCATCAAACAAGCCTTCCCTACAAAGGCCATTGATCATAATGTTATGTGTGCGGACATCAAGACAATGGCCTTTGATCAAAAGGTACTCAAAAACTCTCGTGCAATATTTAGTCTACCACTTTTGCATAAACCATCAATAAGCGTATTGTGTGTGACCACATCAGGTTGCATTCCTTGGCTGACAATTTGTTGATATAATGCAATTGCATTGTCAAGATGTTGCCTTTTGCAAAATGCATGTAACAAAATATTATAAGTTGTTATATCAGGGGCCTGACCATTGTGATGCATCTCATAAACAAGATCTTGCACATAGGAAATTCTCCCTGATTTGCACAAGCCATCAATAAGAGAATTGTAAGTGACAGTATTAGGGACCAAATTTTTACAATGCATTTCTTTCAAGAGTTCCATGGCTTCATCCACCATTTTGATCTTACAATATCCATTAATCAAAACACTATAACACCAAACATCAGGTGCCAAACCAGTTTTGGTCATCCTATTGAATACTTCTCTTGACTCATTAACATTATCTCTCATACAATACCCATCCATTAAAGAACAGTAGGTAACAACATCAGGTTTTTTACCACATTTCATCATCCTAGCAAAGACAGCCTGAGCTTCTGTGATATTTCCTTCCTTACAAAATGCATCAACCAGTATACTAAAGGTATAATGGTCAGGGTTGATGTCATTCAGTAACATTTCATTTAGCAATCGAGCGACTTCTTGCAATTGATGGATGCTGCAAAATCCATTGATCAGAGTGTTGTAGGTTACAATATTAGGAGATATGGCTCGGCCAATCATTTCAGAACACAAATCACATGCCTCAGTTACAAGTCCTTCTTTACAAAGGCCATCAATGACTGTGCTGTACATCACTAAATCAGGCTTAATTTTAATTACCCGTCTCTCCATCATTTGGAGCAATTTAACGGCTGCTCTTGTTTTTCCCGTTTTACATAGCCTATTTGCTAATGTGCCATAAGTAAATATCTCTAACCGAAATCCTTTAGCCATTAGGTCATCATGAAAGTCTAGTGCTTTCCCAAGCTCATTATTCATACAGAGTCCTTTCATAAGTGTATTCATCGTTACAGTATCCGGTTGAAGACCCCACTTGAAAATCTTTCCCAATAAAGAGGAAGCAAAAGCCATGTCACCCACATGACAGTAGCAATTGATTAAGATGTTTAGTGTAAATAAAGATGGTGCAAATCCCTTCAATTCCACTTGTCCAAAAAGTGAGATAGCAGTTTGGTAATGTTTGGTCTTTGCAAGTGATCCTAAAATTTTATTAATCTGGACTATGGAGGGTGGGGGACGCATGAGGAGCATTCGATTGAACGAAGCCACAGCGTCGTGGACGCTATTCGGATTTGGGGAATGGGAATGAACACAGCACTTCAGATTGAGGGCATAAGGGAGAGAAACAAGAAAGGGAGACGGAGAAGATGTCAGAAAGAGAGGATATTTGGTGAAGGCATACCTTACAACAACATTTTCAGTTCAGAATCAGTCTTCGATGCATCAACGCTTCTTCACCAAGCGGTAAACGCAAGAAGCATACGCTGGGGAATCGAATCGAAGGGAATGTAAAAGAGAGGAAGAAAGCGAAGACCAATTAGCTGAAGTTCACAGAGTGAGTCGCAACATCAATTTCAGGCGCTGGGGAGTGTGGAGACAGATGTCGCTGCAGTCGATGGCCAGGAGTATGGAAAATGAAGAACTCAGGTCGATAAAGATACTTCTGCAGGTTAAAAATGTTATTTAAAAGATTATATATATATATATATATATATTCACTTTTTGTTTTTTGTAATACAGTAAAAATTTTAATTTGATCATTTGAATTTCAATTAATTATGGTTATTTTTCAACTTTTAAAAATAATACAATTAAATTAATCATATAATTTTTGTTTTTGTTATCACATAAAATGATTGAACTTATATTTAACTCATATGTCACTACGACTTTAATCATATCACCTTTTAATATGACTAATTAAGTAAAATTATTGTAAATTTTATTCAAATTAAAAGATTAAAAAAAAAACATGTAGCTAAAACATAATTTTATTTGATCATTGTTTATTCATTGACTCTATTTTAGTTAATTAACTAAAACATCGTTTTTTATTATCATAAAAACAAAATTAATGCCAAAAAGTTTTAATTATATTATTTTTAAATGTTAAAGAATAACATTGATTCAATTAATTTTCAAAAGAAAAAAAAATCAAATTGAAAGTTTTAAAAATAGAGAAATCAATTAATTGGAATGCAACTTTATGTTTTGATTTTTAATCAAAATCATTTCATTAATTATTGAGCAATGCCATAATTTTTATGAAAACTTGAAAAATAGTGTACCACCAAGAATAGAACATCTATCAGCGAGAACACAAAAGGGTCTCCCATATATATTATCCAAAAAGTGTTAAGGGGATATCATATTTCACCAAGAGCTTCCTTTGGGGTTTCGAGTGAAATTAAACATGCCATAAAAAAGAGAAATTTAACTCACCCATTTAAGTCTTTGGAATAGAGGCCTCAAGTGCACTTGGATAAACTTAAGATAAAATTCAAGCAAAATTTTTTAAATATTTTCTATAACTTAAGACATAACTCAAATATTATATTATTGATTATATTCTTTTTTGTGTCACATCTATTGAAAAAAGTTTTTTCCTTAAAAGTGCTAATGAATTGCAAAATCAACAAAAAGGAGCAAAAAGAAATTCTGCATTAGTTTCAACACAAGAATATTGAGGGGGAGGGTGATACAAGTATTGATATCTCTACCACAAGTCCAAAACTAGGTTACCTAAAAGGGGAAGACAACACGTAAAATTATTTAAAGATAAATCTTGATGCTATTAAAAAATAAAATCATCATTCAAAAACAAACTATGTTCTACACAAATGAAATAAGAGTAGAGCAAAGAAAAAATTTACCTAATATGACAAGAAAATACAAGTCAAGAATTCATTTTGCATCATTTCATTTATGTATTATCATGATATATAGGTATTAGCCCTAGATATTCTATAAATCAAGACATACAACTGTTGAAAATACATGTTATACCTATGATCTTTAGTTTCAAAGATAGTATAGATCCAAATCTTGTTTATTTTGATTCATTTTCCTATTCAATGCAAAGTAAAGAGGCACCTAGTGCACTGTGATCTTGAACTTGGCATCTTATATGTCAATTAACATCTAAGATACCTCTGTTTCGTTTATTGTTAACCAAGATTATGGGTGTTATCTATAATATCTAAGTGTATTAGGATCATATTCTTTGGGTGGTATGTCATACCACTAAAACACTATAGAAATTTAACATGACATTTCTTTCAATGACAATTTTCAATTGACATACCAAATATTGGCATTTTAAATATTATAATATCGTGTATGTTGTTATCTTGTATTGCGGTATCAATATACCCTAAAATATAAAATAACAATATACCAAATGCCTTTTAAATACTAAGTAACTTCACTTTTATCTACTCTTAAGATTGAAACTAGATCACCCTTCTCCGTCATCCATTCCCTTTTGTTAATCCCAACAGAAATCTTTTCACCCTAAGTAGAACTAAGTTAAAAGTAAAATCATACATGGTCAACTTTTGCATATGATTAACCTCACTATACATATAGATATACAAAACATAAAGTCCTTATTTGTGCAACTTATTCATACTTAGATTTGTGTGTATTGATATAGGCATAACTCAGGGGTTAACTGATTTATGAATTTTATATTTTCTTTTTAGGTTTTCAGTTGCTTTGGTTAATATGTTTGCCTACATTTTAAAGCTTTTCAACTCGGAATGGCTCCTATATGCATAGCCTTTTTGCGATATATGGGCGATTATAATGAGGCAAAGAACTATAGCTACAGTCTTGAGGTGGGTGGAACTGGGAGAAAGATGACTTGGTAGGGGGTGCCTTGGAGCATTAGGGATGGCCATTGGAACGTTCGTGATAGTTTTGACAGTCTTATCATTCAATAGAACATGGCTCTCTTCTTTTCAAAGGGTGATTAGAAGGAGTTAAACTTACGAGTTACAAGGAGGATTTGGAAAAAATAGTGAACGGAAATAACTTTTCTTCATCTATGTTCTAAGCATTAGATTGAATTGAATATTTTGTTGTGTAGGCTCTTTCTTGTAGTGTTATGAATCTTTTGATCATGTACTATTTTTTATATTCTAAGAAGCAAGATCTCTTTGTTTACCCTTACATGAAACACATGAACAGGAAGTTGTACCTCTTAATATGATCTTTATGAAAAGATATAGAACTTAGCTTGTTTTCTCTTTCTTCTATGAGTGTCCATAGTTTATTATATGTTGTCTAGATAGCACAAGCTATCATTTGAAGAGAATAAAGTGAAATAGGAAAAGGGATCGCTCCTACTTCATTGTTAAAAGTTTAAAATTTATTAATAAAATAAAAAAGAAGAAACATATAATTGATGTAATGGCATTACTTGTTATTTGAAAGTTGCTATATAATTAATGTAGTGGAGTAAGAGTATATTCGAAGTCTAAATTTTAAATATTAACCCAGAAAAATAAAAAAGAGGAAAGGAAATTTGAAGAATATAAGAATGACATGATAAAACAATATTTGAAAATAACTTTGGAACTAAACTATGTGAAATAATAGTAAATAATTTAGTGCCATACAAATATTGTCATGTTGACCACAGAAACAACCATGCATTACATGTGGAATAGTGTTTATAAGCTTTAGCGTAAATGATTAGCTTTTGTCTCTCACTAGACAAAAACGCTTATTTATGTTTTTAATTGCAAGAAAAAATTGTCATTATGTTAAACAAGTAGAGGTTATATCGATGCACTTGGATGCACAAAACATAGGTCAGGTTGAACATTAGTTTAGCTTAGTGCTTAGTTTGATTTTATACTAGGTTTCATTTTTTATATTTGGTGGTAAGCCAAGTTAGTTTTCCAAAATGATTAGGTCATTTTCTTTATTTATTTTTAAATCCTTGGTAAGAATTCTCAAATGACCCTTGAAAAAAATAAAATTTTTATATAAGTTTCTTTAAAATTACATTTTATCTCTAAAAGAAAATAAAATATTTAGATAAGTCTTTATAAAATAATTTTGTAAAAAAAAAAGTAAGATTGAGTCGTTTAAACTAGCCAACATGACTGGCTCGATCAACAAATCTTTTCTTTTTTTACCTAACCTAACCTGACTTGATGTGGTTAGACAAAATGCTAACTGGGACATCGATCTTGATTATCACCTATACAATGTTAGTTAGCTTACTTGGCATAAAGAAATTTGTAAGAGTTTTGCTACATTTCATTGTGCAAATTCGAATTCCTTTAATTCTTTAAGATTGTTAATGGTTAATTTTTTTTCTTAGAAAATCTCAAAGCGCCAATTGTTAAGTTTTATGGTGAAATGTTTATGGACTCGCCTCTACCTCAATCACCATATAATGATGGAGTAATCTATTATTGACCATTTTTGTTAATAGAAAAAGAAACTTGTAGAGATTTTCTTGTAAGCAAACCATTACAAAGAGACAACAAATGCCAATTTGCTTGTTTGATTAATATATTAGGAAATTGTTGAAAACATGCCCTCTCTTATATGTACCTAATAATGTGTTTCTTCTTTATTACATGATGTGTACAAATCTAGCGCACATATCTATTTGAGATTATTGAGGGTTTATAAAATGTTTCATCAACAAAGTATGGTTTTTCTGTGCTTAGATTAATAATTTGCAGTTTCTCATATGGTTAAAACTAGATTAAGTTGAACAAGGAAAAAAAAAATTCAAATGTTGAACTTTTCAAATATTTGCAAAAAAAATTTTAAAAAACTCAAATGCTAGTAAATGTTTATATTACCCCATGGAAAAACAAAAACAAAAACTCACTTGCTATGGTGCCTTAGAAATGGCCTAGCAAATAGAAGAAAAAACAAACATCATATAATGTTTCTTTGTGTCGATAGTATTTTGAGAAAAAGTTATTCTATATTGCGACTTGTAGTATGTGTTATTCTTTATGTGACAAAATTTTGTTCATTAGATTAATAAGTTATTGATTTTTATATTATTAAATATCATAGAATTGTTATTTGCAAAAAAAAAAAAAAAAATCAAGATCAAAGCACTATAACCATAAAAGTTTTAATAATATAATGTACTAGATAGTTGTATAATCATTTAAATAAACATTGTAGGTGCTAACACATTTATTTTTTATTATATTTTAGGTCACTACATTGTCAAAAACCTATTGATAAAAATATGTATATTTAAAAATTTCTCTTATAAATCCTTTTCTTAAATAGAAAAAGAAAGAACTGTCACAAGAAGTCATATATTTAAAACAATTTTTTTTTAATCTTAAACAAAAGAAGTTTTATATTAGGCATGAATGGTGATCTTTGTTGGAGTAAATACTTCTATTTTAATTTTCTTCATATGCTAGTGACTCCACCACTATAACATTGCTTGATTCTTCATTGTCGATGGAAAAAAAAAATCTAGGAGCTTTTATGTTTAAATTTAAACAAAATTCATCCTTTTTCTTCATGAGTTTTCATGACGTTATTTTGCAATAACATATTCCTCAACATGTATTTTCCTTTTTTTAAAAATAATTTTCTAAAAAAATACTTAGAAATTTGCATACCTAACTTTATATTTCAATAATTATCTATCCTAGTTGAAAACTAAACTTTAAAATAGAAGATGATTTTGTCAAATTCTATCCATTTTTTACTTTATATTATGATGTTTAGAATAATAAATTATAGGCAAAATTACACTTTTAACTTTTTAATTTTATTTAAAGTTTCACTTTTATTTCTTGATATTATTTAGTTTCAATTTGATTTATTAAATTTATTTTAAGTTTTTTCTTTCATTCTTTAATTTTATTTGATTTCAATTTAATTTATTAACTTTACCTTAAATTTTACTTTTATCCCTTAAAATCATTTAATTTCAATTTAGTTTTTAAACTTTATCTTAGATTTCACTTTTGTCCCTTAATTTTATTTATTTAAATTTGACTTTTAACTTTATCATAAGTTTTACTTTAAATTGAGATAGGTGGGTAAATAATTTTATTTTACAATAGCTTTAGGATTATTTCAAAAATGAAAATTTTGGTTTTTTTGTTTTTTGGGTGGGGGCAGGGATGAAAAATAAAAAAGGAAGATAAGTAGAGAGAAGAATGGAAAGATTGAGAATGAAGAGCATTAAATATGGGGCAAAGATATTTTTTTTAAAAAAATTAATATTTTGAAAGAGAGAAAAACAAAACATATTCATTAATGGTTGGAGGTCTCAATGGAGATTGACAATTTTATGAAGTTAATCATATTATTCAGAAAGTTGCATAAATTAAATAAAAATAGATGAAAAAGAAGATAAATATAGTTCATATTGCATACAATTCAAATTTAAAAATGATTCAAATCAAGCGATTTTAAAAATTAAAAAAAATTAAAACACCTTATTCCAACCAATATTTTTGAGTGAAATTCGTTATATATGTAATACAATATGTGGATTTTTTTTTTGGAAAAAGGTAGATATTGATATAAGCTTTTTTTAAAAAAAAATATGAGAAATGAAGACTTAATTTTTATATTTTACTATTATATGATTAAATCATTCAATATATATATATATATATATATATAATGTTTTGCTTAAAATAATGAATAGTAAACATTTAAAAAAAATAGACTTTACTTAAGCTTTGGGATGATCATAGATTCAGTATGGTTAATGTATCATGGTATTCATCCCCAAATTAGGAAACAATATTTTTCCATCCCTTAACCCAAACCTTAATGGGCAACCAATTCAGGTCAGTCCATTTTCCATTGAATTCTTAAGTCCCGGAGCCTAGGCCTATGATGAGAAAATTTCTTAAGATTTTCTTAAGTTGATACTCTCTTACATAAAATCTATTCATATAAAAAAAATCTCAAACGTATACTAGTTTAATTCAAAACACAAATAATGCCTTTTGGGCTTTTTGTTTTTACTATTTTCTAGATATATTAGAATGACTACGATGAATATAAGAATATATCCTAGCCTAGGATGGAGGGAGTATCATACTACTTGGATCCAAACTTTTAAAAATATCAAGAAAAATCCTCATATCCAAGCCCATGCTCATTTTCCATCCATATACCTAAATCCAAGAGAGTAAAATCTGTAGCCACCCATTGTGTCATACTAAGAAAATGAATGTACAAGTAGAGACTATACAAAATGAAATAAATATCAAAATTTGGATGTCTTGTATATTATTTAAACTTCTCACCAGTATTAATATTTATTGTAATTGTAATTTTTTTAATATCTAAATGGGGCATTTGATTCGTGCAAACTTTTTCAAAAAAAATCCTTAACAAAATTAGAAAGAGGGCAGCCCCCTTATTTACCACCTTTGCAATATCCATTGATTAAAAAAATGCTCAAAAACTTCACGCAGCATCTAGTATGACACCTTTGCACAAGCCATCAATAAGTATAGTGCATGTACATGCAATAGACTGAATTCCTTGGTTGGGAATTTGCTTAACCAATGTAATTGCCTTGACAAGATGCTGGGTTTTGCACAATGCTTCTAACACGATACTATAGGTTATTATATTAGGGGGATAACCACTGTCAGGAACTTCATAAGTAAGGACTTGAACAAATAAGATTCTTCCTGATTTGCACATACTAGGCAGTTACTAAACAAGAACTGAGTCAATTGCGAAAAGGCAAATTCTTTGGCCCGACCGTTGGTAGCCCAAAATATCAAGGCCTTGAAGCAAGAAATACTAAATAAAATAAAGACAAAATAAGAACAAAAACATCCCGAGAGTCCTCGACTTTTTTACAATTTAAGTGGTATAGATGAAGAATCTGCAGACAACTGTCTATATCACGACCATCCCCTACGAACTGTGCTGACAGGGAAATTTGAAAATATTCAAATTAACTCTGTGATGATACCTTTAACTCTAAAAAATTAAGTCTTATATCGAATAAAATTCAGATGAAAGAAAAATTCTTCATATACAAAAGAGGGGACAAATCTCATATCGAGTAAAATTAAGTTGAAAGTGGAATTGTTTATATATATAAAGAAAATTTCTACAGTTATACTTTGTACCTTATATCATTCAATTTTAATAATGTAAAGTTTTTTCTTTTTAACCGTGGACGCAAGTCACATTGGCCGAATCACATTAATTTTTGTATTATTTTTTTTTTCTCTCTACTTTCATAATACCGTCAATTCACAACAAACTCAAAGAATATACTCATTTAAATTTTGGCTACACACAGACGTACCTACAATTTTTCCATCACAAAACATGTTTTATATATAGTCTACCCTAATGTTAGATATGCAACGAATTAAAAAATATATAAGGCCTACCCATTGACAAAATCACTTTCCAGCACACTCCAATTTACTACTTCATTTATTGTAAGTATAAACACGAACATTGGAGATTCAAGTATTTAACCATCACATGTTCATGATAGTCAACCTTACCTTCTCCTGAAACAAAGGAGAAGGAAGCAACCCCCAGGACTTCAAAGTCTTAACTTATGACAAAACAATATTTATTCAATTTGCCAAAAGAAACAAGCATTCGCAAACCATTTAGGCAAATTCAACAATAACACTAATATAATACCGACTCTAAACCCTTATTTATACTTATACTTCCTAATAGGTTCGGACATTGTTTTTCTCGACTGCAAAATAACCTAGCGAATTTTTAAGTGGCCCATGATATTCTTCAAGGGATTATCACTTTAGATGATGAAATCGAAGAAAACTTCACTTTAGTTTTAAGTGCAATTTAAATCAGAAAGACAGTAGCTCATGAGAAACAACTGAGATACGCCTCAAAGTCAAAAAATCAAATCAGTAATGAACCATAAAGGAAGAACAACAAACTCGTGTTAAGACAAAAAAATTAACCAATCCTAAAGCAACACAAAGTCAAAATTACTACATTAAACATATGACTTCAACAACAATCAGACCACGGAATAATCCAACAAATTTCACCCAAAAGAAGCAAACATTTGTAAACTATTTCAGGCAAATTTCAACATAAATACAATTGTAACAAAAATCAAGACTGGTGTATCTGACATTGTTTTATTGTTTTAAACGATCTCCAGTGATAATTTCATGAAGAAGCTTTTCTGCCTTATCACTCTCATTATTCTCCAGAAGAGCTCCAATAAGTGTTTCCAATGTTACTGAATTAGGGAGGCAGCCATTCTCTTTCATTTTTGAAAGCAAGTTCATTGCTTCATCAAACAAGCCTTCCCTACAAAGGCCATTGATCATAATGTTATATGTGCGGACATCAAGACAATGGCCTCTGATCAAAAGGTACTCAAAAAACTCTCGTGCAATATTTAGTCTACCACCTTTGCATAAACCATCAATAAGCGTATTGTGCGTGACCACATCAGGTTGCATTCCTTGGCCGACAATTTGTTGATATAATGCAATTGCATTGTCAAGATGTTGCCTTTTGCAAAATGCATGTAACAAAATATTATAAGTTGTTATATCAGGGGCCTGACCATTGTGATGCATCTCATAAACAAGATCTTGCACATAGGAAATTCTCCCTGATTTGCACAAGCCATCAATAAGAGAATTGTAAGTGACAGTATTAGGAACCAAATTTTTACAATGCATTTCTTTCAAGAGTTCCATGGCTTCATCCACCATTTTGATCTTACAATATCCATTAATCAAAACACTATAACACCAAACATCAGGTGCCAAACCAGTTTTCATCATCCTATTGAATACTTCTCTTGACTCATTAACATTATCTCTCATACAATACCCATCCATTAAAGAACAGTAGGTAACAACATCAGGTTTTTTACCACATTTCATCATCCTAGCAAAGACAGCTTGAGCTTCTGTGATACTTCCTTCCTTACAAAATGCATCAACCAATATATTAAAGGTATAATGATTAGGGTTGATGTCTTTCAGTACCATTTCATTTAGCAATCGAGCGGCTCCTTGCAATTGATTGATACTGCAGAATCCGTAGATCAGAGTGTTGTAGGTGACAATATCAGGAAATATTCCTCGGCCAATCATTTCAGAACACAGATCAGATGCCTCAGTCACAAGTCCTCCTTTACATAGGCCATCAATGACTGTGCTGTAAATAACTAAATCAGGCTTTATTTTAATTACCTGTCTCTCCATCATTTGGAGCAATTTAACGGCTGCTCTTGTTTTTCCCGTTTTACATAGCCTACTTGCCAATGTGCCATAAGTAAATATATCCAACCGAAATCCTTTTCCCATTAGCTCATCATGAAAGTCTATTGCTTTCCCAAGCTCATTATTCATACAGAGTCCTTTCATAAGTCTATTCATCGTTACAGTATCCGGTTGAAGACCCCACTTGAAAATCTTTCCCAATAAAGAGAAAGCAAAAGCCATCTCACCCACATAACAGTAGCAATTGATTAAGATGCTCAGTGTAAATAGAGATGGTGCGAATCCCTTCAATTCCCCTTGTGCAAAAAGTGAGATAGCAGCTCGGTAATGTTTGGTCTTTGCAAGTGACCCTAAAATCTTATCAATCTGGACTATGGAGGGTGGGGGACGCATGAGGAGCATGCGATTGAACGAAGCCACAGCGTCGTGGACGCTATTCGGATTTGGGGAATGGGAATGAGCACAGAACTTCAGATTGAGGGCATAGGGGAGAGAAAGAAGGAAGGGAGATGGAAAAGATGTCAGAAAGAGATAAAATTTGGAGAAGGCATACCTTGTTGCAGCTGAAAATAGCAACATTTTCAGTTCAGATTCAAAGAAGAGTCTTCGATGCACCAACGCTTCTTCGCCAAACTGGAAACGGAGAAGCATATGCTATGGAATCCAATCGAAGGGAATGTGAGGGAGAGGAATAAAGCGAAGATCAGTTAGCTGAAGTTGACAGAGTGGGTCACGATATCAATTTCAAGCGCAGTGGAGTGCGGAGACAGATGTCGCTGCAACCGATAGCCTAACGGATGGAAGATGAAGGACTCAGGTCGACAAAGATATTTCTGCAGGGAGAAAAATGTTATTTAAAAGATTATATATATATATATATATATATATATATATATATATATATATATATATATATATATATATATTCACTCCTAGTTTTTTTTTTAAACAGTAAAAATTTTAATTTGATCATTTTAATTTTAATTAATTATTGCTATTTTTAACTTTTAAAAATAATAAAATTAAATTATTCATATAAGTTTTGTTTTTGTTATCACATAAAATGATTGAATTTATATTTAATTCACATGTGACTGTAACTTTAATTACACAGACCTTTAATGAGATTGATTAAGTAAAATTGTTCTAAATTTTATTCAAATTAAAATATTAAAAAGGAAACACATAAGTAAAAGATAATTTTATTTGATTATTTTTTATTCATTAGATCTACTTTAGTCAATTAACTAAAACATCATTTTTTATTACCATAAAAACAAAATTAAAACCAAAAAAATTAATTACATTATTTTTAAATGTTAAAAAACAACATTAATTTAATTAATTTTTTAAAAAATCAAATTAAAAGTTTTTACAAAAGAGATATCAATTAATTGGAGTGTAACTTTATGATTCGATTTCTAATAATAACTACTTTCATTAATTAGAGATTAGCTCCATAATTATTATGAAAACTTAAAAAATGATGTACCATCAAGAATAAAACATCTATCAACAAGAAAACAAAAGGGTCACCTACCTATATTATCCAAAAAGTGTTATTGGACATCATATTTCACCCAAGAGCTTCCTCTAGGGCTTTTAGTGAAATTAAACATGTCGCAGGAAAAAAAATTTGACTCATCCATTTAAATCTTTGGAATAGAGGCCTCAAGTGCACTTGGCCATATATGTATTCCATTCTTGAAGATGGTATTCACGAGCTATTTTAGTTGGATTGGATGCTTTGATTATGCCACGCCTACTATAATGATGTCACTGCCTCTGTTATAAATCACCTGCAAGACCATTTGGTCCAATAGTCAAATGTCAAGAGTTGCAAACTCTTTAAAGTTAGACAAAATATAAGAAATGTTTGCTATCAATAAAAACATTAAATATAACTCAAACATTATATTATTGATTACATTCTTTTTGGTGTCATAATTCTATTGAAAAAAGTTTTCTTCTTAGAAGTACTAATGAATTGCAAAAATAGCATAAAGCAGCAAAAAGAAATACTGCATTAAGGTATTTCAACAAATAATATTGAGGGAGAGGGTGGTACAAGTAATGATATCTCTATGACAAGTCCACAACCAAGTTACCTAGAAGGAGAAGACAACAAATAAAATCATTTTAAGATAAATCTTGATGCTATTAAGAAATAAAATTATTATTTAAAAATGAATTAATGTTCTACACAAATGAAATAAGAGTGGAGAAAAGAGAAAATGCACCCTGATATGACGGGAAAATGCAAACCAAGATTTCATTTTGCGTTATTTCATTTATGTATTATTATGATATATAGGTGTTTGCCCCAAATATTCTATAAATTAAGACATACATTGAAAATCCACATCATATCCATATTACCGTTAGTTACAAAGACAGTACAGTTACAATTTTTGTTTCTTTGATTCGATGCAAACTAAAGAGGCACTTGGTGCACTGACCCTGAACTTGGCATTTTATATGTCAAATGACATCTAAGATACCTCGATTTAGTACTATTTTATCATCCAAGATATTTAAGTATGTTAGAATCACATCCTTTAAATGGTATCTCATCTCACTAAAACATCATAGAGATCTCACGTCACATTCCTTTTAACTTTATTAACTTTTATAAAATATCATTTATATCCATTTAATGACAATTTTTAATTGACATAAATATTGGCATTTTAAATATCATGGTATCTTGTAAGTTGTTATCCTATACCATGGCATCCAAATACAATAGCAAATAAAATAACAATATACCAAATGCCTCGTAAATACTAAGTAGCTTCACTTTTATCTACTCTTGAGACTGAAACTAAATCACCCTCCTCTGTCTTCCATTCCCTTTAGTTAATCCCAACATAAATCTTTTCACCCTAAGCAAGTAAAACTAAGTTAAGAGTAAAGTAACTCATACATGGTCAATTTTTGCACATGATTAACTTGGCAATACATATAGATATGCAAAACATAGGCAGACGAATGGCAACATGCAAAAACTTATAGAATATAGGGTGTTATATTGCTGTCCTAAGGCATCACCACCAGTCACCATTTGAATTGCAGAAGTTGCCTGAATGAAAGAAGGATTTACAGGTGCCCCCGGCTATGATGCTGGATTGGTTGAGATGAAGCCAATAACAAAATCAAAATGATCCTTAGCAATGGTATAATCTTCCTTGCTAAGGTTATCGGCAGAAGTTAGCTCAACAAGCAACAACAGACCCCTACCACAAGGCAAACCCTGAGTGCAGTTCAAGGCATGTTAGGCTATCAATTTAAGTCTTGCTACATTTAAGATAATATTACATCTAGTATTATAGACTTTCAGTTTTGATCCATCCACAATTCAAAGACCAGAGATAATATGGGCATTTACTATATCAGCCCAATCCAATATATGAAAGATCTCTCATCATACAACAGAATAGAAAGGCGTCACATTAAAGCACAAACAAATGAAAGAAATTTGTCTCTACCCAAAAAAGAAAAAAACTTTAAAGGGAATTGTAAAAAAACCCAAAACGGGAGAGCAAGGTCCTGCCCTTCATACTAAATGGTCATCGTATTACCAATGTTAGCAAATTTTCGATCCTCAAATATTAAAAAGTTATATTTTTCTGCAATCTTCAATAGAATAAACAATATATCAGACAAAGCTAGACTGATAAATTAACTAATTCCTTAAAACCTATCACATGATGCTTGAAATCTTATAACACTCTTATTATAGGTAATACATAGGAATATCTTTAACAAATGCTAACTAATCTACTAAAGTGTACAAATGTCAATAATACTAGGAAGCTAAAGCTTGTTTTGCAATCCTGAAAGGCAAGGGAAAATAGATATAAATAAAAAAGGGGGCACTTCTATTAGATATATACCAAGCGGAACTTAGAAACAAAATCAGGAGTAAAATCTGGCAAAATGTCTACATGAGTTCTTGGCAGGCATATCTCAGGCCCAATCTGATAAGAAAAACCAAATTAGTTGAAAGAAAAATAATTTACTTATGCAAGACTTCTACCTAGAACCCAGTTAACAAAAATGATCTAGAGAACAAAACTCATTTCATATTCAACCATTTTCAAATATGTAATGCTCAAATTTTTCACTATACATAAAAGATCAAACCAAGCTTAAGCCCTATGGAATAATTTAAAAAAGAAACAGTCTGAATGTCTCAAGCGAATGAAATAGTACTTGTCCCTTAAAAAATTTTTGCATTTTGTGAGATTTGTATACAGGTTTATCCTAAAAGAAAGGCCAAGTTTTCACCTTCTCAGCAATTTCAAGCAATTCTGCTACACTTCCAACATCTACAGCCAAGCACATGTTACTCTCCTTCTTAGCCAGTATATCAAGCAACCCTTTTCTTGTTGGATTCTTTGACAACTTTGGCATCACTTCAAATGACAAATCCTTGACCCTGGTAGCAGGCTTCTCCACCATTGCCAAAGTAGCAACCTTCTGATTCTCCTCTAAAAATTTCATGACAATCCCAATGATCTCATCATCAAGCTTTCTTTTTCCTCTCAAAATTTTGACCATTTCAATCAATTTAATAATTGCATGCAGCTTGATGCCATTCTCCTCTAAATTCTCTCTCCCACCCTACTCTTTATCGATTAAGGTGACAGCATCACTAACCTTCATTCCTGTGACACATAGTGGTGCAACAGTTTCCAAAACCAATGTGCTAATGGTAACTAGGTCTTCAATGATTAAGCATCTTTGGCGAGGCTTGAATTCACCCTCAATGGCCTTAGTAGTGCCATAACCCTTGATTTCCTTGTGGCGCATGACCATGGGGACATTTTGAGTGACAGAGACACAAGTGGCAATGGTTAGAGCAACGTAAGGGACACCACAGACAAGGTCAAAGGAAGTAGAAGAGACAGATGAAATGAGAATTTGAGAGATTTGCCGAAGGAGGGAAGGGTAGGATATAATAAGGAGGTCTATGAAAATTGGTGAGGAGATGTCAGATTTGAGGTTCAAGTTACCAAATTTGACAGTTGAGATCTCAAAATGTTTAACTAGAGACTCCATTTGATAATGTTAACATTCCGTCACAAATAATGTATCTTTTTTGGCATTTTTTAAGTTTTGCCTAAGACCTTAGAAACAACCTGTGTTATTCAATAAGTAACATCATCAACCAAAAAGATGTGAAGAAACAAAGATGTTTGTATGCATAAGCTGTACAAATGCTTGTTCTGATATTTTAAGCGCAAAACTGGCAGTCACCTAGCTCAAAATTTATCATTGTATTACTATCCTCACTATGGATAGTGTCATAGAAGTGAACAATTCATCCAATCTTTAAAAATTACTATAACTCAAAAGGCCAATGACCTATAAATTCAATGATAACATTCGAGTGATGAAACACATAGAATAACAATTTATATTACGAACTTAGTAGTTCCTAAACATATCTGTCAAACTAAATATCAGCCAAGAGGTTCATAGATCAGAGTGTACAAGTAGAGACTATACAAATTGAAATAAATATCAAAATTTGGATGTCTTGTATATTATTTAAACTTCTCACCAGTATTAATATTTATTGTAATTGTAATTTTTTTAATATCTAAATGGGGCATTTGATTCGTGTAAACTTTTTCCAAAAAAATCCTTAAAAAAATTAAAAAGAGGGCAGCCCCCTTATTTACCACCTTTGCAATATCCATTGATTAAAAAAATGCTCAAAAACTTCACGCAGCATCTAGTATGACACCTTTGCACAAGCCATCAATAAGTATAGTGCATGTACATGCAATAGACTGAATTCCTTGGTTGGCAATTTGCTTAAACAATGTAATTGCCTTGACAAGATGCTGGGTTTTGCACAATGCTTCTAACACGATACTATAGGTTATTATATTAGGGGGATAACCACTGTCAGGAACTTCATAAGTAAGGACTTGAACAAATAAGATTCTTCCTGATTTGCACATACTAGGCAGTTACTAAACAAGAACTGAGTCAATTGCGAAAAGGCAAATTCTTTGGCCCGACCGTTGGTAGCCCAAAATATCAAGGCCTTGAAGCAAGAAATACTAAATAAAATAAAGACAAAATAAGAACAAAAACATCCTCAGAGTCCTCGACTTTTTTACAATTTAAGTGGTGTAGATGAAGAATCTGCAGACAACTTTCTATATCACAACCATCCCCTACGAACTGTGCTGACAGGGAAATTTGAAAATGTTTAAATTTTACAAATTAACTCTGTGACGATGCCTTTAAATCTCAAAAATTAAATCCTACGTCGGATAGAATTCAAATAAAAAAAAAATTCCTCATATATAAAAGAAGAGACAAATCTCACATCAAGTAAAATTGAGTTGAAAATGAGATTGTTTATTTATATAAAAAAGGCTTCTATAATTATACCTTGTACCTTATATCATTCAATTTTAATAATGTAAAGTTTTTCTCCCTAACCGTAGATGCAAGTCACATTGACCGAATCACGTTAATTTCTGTATTATTCTTTTTTTTCTCTTTATTTTCCTAATACCGCCAATTCACAGCAAACTCAAAGAATATGCTCATTTAAATTTTGGCTACACACAGACGTACCTACAATTTTTCCATCACAAAACATGTTTTATATACAGTCTTCCCTAATGTTAGATATGCAACGAATTAAAAAATATATAAGGCCTACCCATTGACAAAATCACTTTCCAGCATACTCCAATTTACTACTTCATTTATTGTAAGTATAAACACGAACATTGGAGATTCAAGCATTTAACCATCACATGTTCATGATAGTCAACCTTACCTTCTCCTGAAACAAAGGAGAAGGAGGCAACCCCCAGGACTTCAAAGTTTTAACTTGTGACAAAACAATATTTATTCAATTTGCCAAAAGAAACAAGCATTCGCAAACCATTTAGGCAAATTCAACAATAACACTAATATAATACCGACTCTAAACCCTTATTTATACTTACACTTCCTACTAGGTTCGGACATTGTTTTTCTCGACTGCAAAATAACCTAGCGAATTTTTAAGTGGCCCATGATATTCTTCAAGGGATTACCACTTTAGATGATGAAATCGAAGAAAACTTCACTTTAGTTTTAAGTGCAATTTAAATCAGAAAGACAGTAGCTCATGAGAAACAACTGAGATACGCCTCAAAGTCAAAAAATCAAATCACTAATGAACCATAAAGGAAGAAGAACAAACTCGTGTTAAGAAAAAAAAATTAACCAATCCTAAAGCAACACAAAGTCAAAATTACTACATTAAACATATGACTTCAACAACAATCAGACCACGGAATAATCCAACAAATTTTACCCAAAAGAAGCAAACATTTGTAAACTGTTACACGCAAATTTCAACATAAATACAATTGTAACAAAAATCAAGACTGATGTATCTGACATTGTTTTATTGTTTTAAACAATCTCTAGTGATAATTTCATGAAGAAGCTTTTCTGCCTTATCACTCTCATTATTCTCCAGAAGAGCTCCAATAAGTGTTTCCAATGTTACTGAATTAGGGAGGCAGCCATTCTCTTTCATTTTTGAAAGCAAGTTCATTGCTTCATCAAACAAGCCTTCCCTACAAAGGCCATTGATCATAATGTTATATGTGCGGACATCAAGACAATGGCCTTTGATCAAAAGGTACTCAAAAAACTCTCGTGCAATATTTAGTCTACCACTTTTGCATAAACCATCAATAAGCGTATTGTGTGTGACCACGTTAGGTTGCATTCCTTGGCTGACAATTTGCTGATATAATGCAATTGCATTGTCAAGATGTTGCCTTTTGCAAAATGCATGTAACAAAATATTATAAGTTGTTATATCAGGGGCCTGACCATTGTGACGCATCTCATAAACAAGATCTTGCACATAGGAAATTCTCCCTGATTTGCACAAGCCATCAATAAGAGAACTGTAAGTGACAGTATTAGGAACCAAATTTTTACAATGCATTTCTTTAAAGAGTTCCATGGCTTCATCCACCATTTTCATTTTACAATATCCATTAATCAAAACACTATAACACCAAACATCAGGTGCCAAACCAGTTTTGATCATCCTATTGAATACTTCTCTTGACTCATTAACATTATCTCTCATACAATACCCATCCATTAAAGAACAGTAGGTAACAACATCAGGTTTTTTACCACATTTCATCATCCTAGCAAAGACAGCTTGAGCTTCTGTGATACTTCCTTCCTTACAAAATGCATCAACCAATATATTAAAGGTATAATGACCAGGGTTGATGTCTTTCAGTTCCATTTCATTTAGCAATCCAGCGGCTCCTTGCAATTGATTGATACTGCAGAATCCGTAGATTAGAGTGTTGTAGGTGACAATATCAGGAGATATTCCTCGGCCAATCATTTCAGAACACAAATCACATGCCTCAGTCACAAGTCCTTCTTTACAAAGGCCATCAATGACTGTGTTGTATATAACTAAATCAGGCTTTATTTTAATTACCTGTCTCTCCATCATTTGGAGCAATTTAACGGCTGCTCTTGTTTTCCCCATTTTACATAGCCCATTTGCTAATGCGCCATAAGTAAATATCTGTAACCGAAATCCTTTTGCCATTAGGTCATCATGAAAGTCTAGTGCTTTTCCAACCTCATTATTCAGACAGAGCCCTTTCATAAGTGTATTCATCGTTACAGTATCCGGTTGAAGACCCCACTTGAAAATCTTTCCCAATAAAGAGAAAGCAAAAGCCATCTCACCCACATAACAGTAGCAATTGATTAAGATGCTCAGTGTAAATAAAGATGGTGCGAATCCCTTCAATTCCCCTTGTCCAAAAAGTGAGATAGCAGCTCGGTAATGTTTGGTCTTTGCAAGTGATCCTAAAATCTTATCAATCTGGACTATGGAGGGTGGGGGACGCATGAGGAGCATGCGATTGAAAGAAGCCACAGCGTCGTGGACGCTATTCGGATTTGGGGAATGGGAATGAGCACAGAACTTCAGATTGAGGGCATAGGGGAGAGAAAGAAGGAAGGGAGATGGAGAAGATGTCAGAAAGAGATAAAATTTGGAGAAGGCATACCTTGTTGCAGCTGAAAATAGCAACATTTTCAGTTCAGATTCAAAGAAGAGTCTTCGATGCACCAACGCTTCTTTGCCAAACTGGAAACGGAGAAGCATATGCTATGGAATCGAATCGAAGGGAATGTGAGGGAGAGGAATAAAGCGATGATCAGTTAGCTGAAGTCGACAGAGTGGGTCACGATATCAATTTCAAGCGCAGTGGAGTGCGGAGGCAGATGTCGCTGCAACCGATACCCTAACGTATGGAAGATGAAGGACTCAGGTCGACAAAGATATTTCTGCAGGTAGAAAAATGTTATTTAAAAGATTATATATATATCTATATTCACTCCTAGTTTTTTTTAATACAGTAAAAATTTTAATTTGATCATTTTAATTTTAATTAATTATTTTTATTTTTTACTTTTAAAAATAATAAAATTAAATTATTCATATAAGTTTTGTTTTTGTCATCACATAAAATGATTGAATTTATATTTAATTCACATGTGACTGTAACTTTAATTACACAGACTTTTAATGAGATTGATTAAGCAAAATTGTTTTAAATTTATTCAAATTAAAAGATTAAAAAGGAAAAACATAAGTAAAAGATAATTTTATTTGATTATTTTTTATTCATTAGATCTACTTTAGTCAATTAACTAAAACATCATTTTTTATTACCATAGAAACAAAATTAACACCAAAAAATTTAATTATATTATTTTAAAATGTTAAAAAACAACATTGATTTAATTAATTTAAAAAAAATCAAATTGAAAGTTTTTACAAAAGAGATATGAGTGTAACTTTATGATTCGATTTCTAATAATAACTACTTTCATTAATTAGAGAGTAGCTCCATAATTATTATGAAAACTTAAAAACATCTATCAACAAGAAAACAAAAGGTTCACCAACCTATATTATCCAAAAAGTGTTATTGGACATCATATTTCAGCCAAGAGCTTCTTTTAGGGTTTTTAGTGAAATTAAACATGCTATAGAAAAAGAAAATTGACTCATCCATTTAAATATTTGGAATAGAGGCCTAAGTGCACTTGGCCATATATGTATTCCATCCTTGAAGGTGGTATTCATGAGCTATTTTAGTTGGATTGGATGCTTTGATTATGCCACGCTCAGTATAATGATGTTATTGCCTCTGTTATAAATCACCTACAACACCATTTGGTCCAATAATCAAATGTCAAGAGTTGCAAACTCTTTAAAATTAGACAAAATATAGGAAATGTTTGCTATAAATAAAAACATTAAATATAACTCAAATATTATATTATTGATTACATTCTTTTTGGTGTCATAATTCTATTGAAAAAAGTTTTCTTCTTAGAAGTACTAATGAATTGCAAAAATAGCATAAAGTAGTAAAAAAAAATACTGCATTAAGGTATTTCAACAAATAATATTGAGGGAAAGGGTGGTACAAGTAATGATATCTCTACAACAAGTCCACAACCAAGTTACCCAAGAGGAGAAGATAACAAATAAAATCATTTTAAGATAAATCTTGATGCTATTAAGAAATAAAATCATTATTTAAAAACGAATTGATGTTCTACGCAAATGAAATAAGAGTAGAGCAAAGAGAAAATCCACCCTGATATGACGGGAAAATGCAAACCAATATTTCATTTTGCGTTATTTCATTTATGTATTATTATGATATATAGGTATTTGCCCCAAATATTCTATAAACTAAGACATACATTAAAAATCCACATCATATCCATATTATTGTTAGTTACAAAGACAACATAGTTACAATTTTTGTTTCTTTGATTCAATGCAAACTAAAGAGGCACTTGGTGCACTGACCCTGAACTTGGCATTTTTTATGTCAATTGACATCTAAGATACCTCAATTTAGTACTTTATCCAAGACGACGAATGCCATCCAAGATATTTAAGTATGTTAGAATCACATCCTTTAAATGGTATCTCATCTCACTAAAACATCATAAAGATCTCACGTCAATTTCCTTTTAACTTTATTAACTTTTATAAAATGTCATTTATATCCAGTTAATGACAATTTTCAATTGACATAAATATTGGCATTTTAAATATCATGGTATCTTGTAAGTTGTTATCCTATACCATGGCATAAAAATACGATAGTATATAAAATAACAATATACCAAATGCCTCCTAAATACTAAGTAGCTTCAGTTTTATCTACTCTTGAGACTAAAACTAAATCACCCTCCTTTGTCTTCCATTCCCTTTAGTTAATTCCAACATAAATCTTTTCACCCTAAGCAAGTAAAACTAAGTTAAGAGTAAAGTAACTCATACATGGTCAATTTTTGCATATGATTAACTTGGCAATACATATAGATATGCAAAACATAGGCAGACGAATGGCAACATGCAAAAACTTATAGAATATAGGGTGTTATATTGTTGTCCTAAGGCATCACCATTAATCACCATTTGAATTGCAAAAGTTGCCTGAATGAAAGAAGGATAGGTGCCCCCGGCTATAATGCTGGATTGGTTGAGATGAAGCCAATAACAAAATCAAAATGATCCTTAGCAATGGTATAATCTTCCTTGGCAAGGTTATCGGTAGAAGTTAGCTTAACAAGCAAGAATAGACCCCTACCGCAAGGCAAACCCTGAGTGTAGTTCAAGGCATGTTAGGCTATCAATTAAGGTCTTACATCTAGTATTATAGACTTTCAGTTTTGATCCATCCACAATTCAAAGGCCACAGATAATATGGACATTTACTATATTAGCCTAATCCAATATATGAAAGATCTCTCAAATATATGAAAGATCTCTCATCATATAATAGAATAGAAAGGCATCACATTAAAGCACAAACAAATGAAAGAAATTTGTCTCTACCCAAAAAAGAAAAAAAATTTAAAGGGATTTGTAAATAAAAACCCAAAACGGGAGAGCAAGGTCCTACCTTTCATACTACATGGTCATCGTGTTACCAATGTTAGCAAATTTTCGATCCTCAAAGATTAAAAAGTTATATTTTTCTACAATCTTCAACAGAATAAACAATATATCAGACAAAGCTAGACTGAGAAATTAAGTAATTCCTCAAAACCTATCACTTGATGCTTGAAATCTTATAACACTCTTATTATAGGTAATACACAGGAATATCTTTAACAAACGCTAACTAATCTACTAAAGTGTACAAATGTCAATAATACTAGGAAGCAAAAGCTTGTTTTGCAATCTTGAAAGGCAAGGGAAAATAAATATACATAAAAAAGGGGGCACTTCTATTATATATATACCAAGTAGAGCTTAGAAACAAAATCAAGAGTAAAATCTGGCAAAATGTCTACATGAGTTCTTTGCAGGCATATCTCAGGCCCAACCTAAAAGGAAAAACCAAATTAGTTGAAAGAAAAATGATTTACTTATGCAAGACTTCTACCTAGAACCCAATTAACAAAAATGATCTAGAGAACAAAACTCATTTCATTTTTAACCATTTTTAAATATGTAATGCTTAACTTTTTCACTATACATAAAAGATCAAACCAAGCTTAAGCCCTATGGAATAATTTAAAAAAGAAACAGTCTGAATGTCTCAAGCGAATGAAATAGTACTTGTCCCTTAAAAAATTTTTGCATTTTGTGAGATTGGTATACAGGTTTATCCAAAAAGAAAGGCCAAGTTTTCACCTTCTCACCAATTTCAAGCAATTCTATTGCACTTCCAACATCTACAGCCAAGCATATGTTACTCTCCTTCTTAGCCAGTATATCAAGCAACCCTTTTCTTGTTGGATTCTTTGACAACTTTGGCATCACTTCAAATGACAAAGCCTTGACCCTAGTAGTAGGCTTCTCCACCATTGCCAAAGTAGCAACCTTTTGATTCTCCTCTAAAAATTTCATGACAATCCCAATGATCTCATCATCAAGCTTTCTTTTTTCCCTAAAAAATTTGACCATTTCAATCAATTTAATAATTACATGCCGCTTGATGCCATTCTCTTCTAAATTCTCTCTCTCCCCTACTCTTTATCGATTAAGATGACAACATCACAAACCTTTATTCCTACAACATATAGTGGTACAACAGTTTCCAAAACCAATGTGCTACTGGTAACTAGGTCTTCAATGATTAAGCAACTTTGGCGAGGCTTGAATTCACCTTCAATGGCCTTAGTAGTGCCATAATCCTTGATTTCCTTATGGCGCATGACCATGGGGACGTTTTGAGTGACAGAGGCATAAGTGGCAATGGTTAGAGCAACGTAAGGGACACCACAGACAACGTCAAAGGAAGTAGAAGAGATAGATGAAATGAAAATTTATGAGATTTGCTGAAGAAGGGAAGGGTAGGATATAATAAGGCAAAGGTCTATGAAAATTGGTGAGGAGATGTCAGATTTGAGGTTGAAGTTACCAAATTTAACAGTTGACATCTCAAAAAGTTTAACTAGAGACTCCATTTGACAATAATGTTAACATTCCCTCATAAATAATGTATCTTTTTTAGCATTTTTCAAGTTTTGCCGAAGACCTTAAAAACAACTTATGTTATTCAATATGTAACATCATCAACCAAAAAGATGTGAAGAAACAAAGATGGTTGTATGCATAAGCTGTACAAATGCTTGTTCTGATATTTTAAGAGCAAAAATGGTAATCATCTAGCTCAAAATTTATCATTGTATTACTATTACTATCCTCACTATGGATAATGTCATAAAAGTGAACAATTCATCCAATCTTTAAAAATTACTATAACTCAAAAGGCCAATGACCTATAAATTAAATGATAACATTTGAGTGATGAAACACATAGAATAACATATTATATTACGAACCTAGTAGTTCCTAAACATATCTGTCAAACTAAATATCAGCCAAGACGTCTATAGCTCCAAGCACTTAAAAATGAAAAAAAAAAGATAAAAAAAATGATTTAGGAAATGTAATCTAGCTTTAAAATATACCAAAAGTTATAAAACTAGAGGGACAAAGATGACTACAAAGAGAAGAAAACAACATAATATAATGTAAAAAAAAAAAGCACCAAATCATATACCCATAATGTACGGGAAACACATTTCATGGTTTTAAGACCCTAGTGTAGTCAAAGGCGCTCACCTCAGTGTCAAGAGGCCTCGATACCTTTTGTTCATTAAGCCAAGGGGCCTTCACCCAAGCACTCACTGGCACCTTTTTAGTGGATGCAGGTCAATCGCCTCTGGGGCCTTGCATACACTAGGTTTATTTTAAATTTATTCAGTCCTAAAAGTTGACCTGAAAATAGTCATAACTATCAAGTTACGTATTTTAAAACAAGTATTTAGGCACAGAAAAAATTATAAATCCCAGCCTTATGACTCTTAAGTAATAGGTAAAAGTGGTCATTCACTTTACAAGATAATTATTTAGGTAATTAGTCATTCAGTTTAAAACAAAATGCATATTTTAAGACTTGATAACTTCAATAATGTGCTATTTTATATGATTTATATACATGAATAGGTAATTTCTAAGTCCAGTATTATCTTGCTTCTGTTTATTAGATGAGATAAGGTACATGAAATATTAATGAAAATGAATGATTGGAGGGTAGTATTTTTTGGATATGTGGGAGTGTTATTTCTTAGAATATAAAATCTTGGCAATTCGTTTAAAGAATGTAGTAGTTTGTACTTAGTTGTTGTCATTTGGATTATGCTATGTGATCTTCTCATCCTAGAATACGGAGCATGCCCTCTTTCTTTTGTTTTATAGAATTTTCATAATTAGTGATTCCTCTAGAAGCATTGGAGGTGCTTAAACCACTAAAGACTAAGCTTAATGATTTCCTTATTCATTGAAGATTTTATACACATTGTTGTAGTGAGAATTCAGTGAATTTTGCTACATCAATTTGAGTTTATGTAGTTAGTAGTGGTATTTCTGTCAGAATAAAAATTTATAAGAGTTGTTTGATAAGGAAAGAAATATTTATTTAGACATTTAAGTAATAGATCTTTCTTTGTTGTTAATCTATGTTGCAATGTTCAAATGGTCACTTTATGCTTAGGTTGCAAACCCAAGGTCCATAACCAATGCCTTACTTATAGGCATGAACTTGCAATATTAGATGCTTAACTTTGGAGAAAGTGGCTGCATCTTTGGAACTTCCTTGCAAATATCAAGATTTTGGGTGCATAGGCATATATCCATATTATTGCAAGCTAAAACATAAATCTCAATGTGCATATAGACTTTACAATTGTCCATGTGCTGGATCAGAATGCACTATTATTGGTGATATACCTTATCTGGTAGCCCATCTAAAAGACGATTACAAAGTGGACATGTACGATGGTAGCACCTTTAACCATTGCTATGTCAAATCAAATCCATAAGAAGTTGAAAACGCCACATGGATGCTAACAATATACTTTGCTAAGCTTCCACTTTCTTCTTCCCATTGCTTTCATTTCTAATGGTAGATTGAAAGTAGATCCTGTAATATTTCTACACTAGAAAGATCGTGTAGTGCCTATAGTGGGAGATCTAAAAAACACTAATTTTGATATTTCAAAGTGGTTTTATAAATGATGGATCTAAATGTAACCACATTGGCCTTGTTGCCATGAAGATATGTTTAGATTTAGGAGAATGAAGAAGGGAAGGGAATATGTTAAATCATTCTTTTGATTTAAATATTAATCACGCCTATCATTTCGATCCCTTTTCCATTCTCCTCAATCCAAGCATACTCTTAATATTCTGGACAACGTCCTTATTGATGTAATTTTTTTATACTTGAATTTGTGTGTGTTGATTTTTGGACATAACTTGAGTGTCAACTAGTTTTTGGATTTTACATTGGCATTTTAGGTTTTCAATCGCTATGGTTAGTACTTACATTTTGAAGCTTTTCAACTCAAAATGGCTCTGGTGTACATAGCCTTTTTGGATTCATGGGCAACAATAGTGTGGCAAATAACTATAGTTGTAGTTTTAAGGTGGGTGGAAATGAGAGGAAGATGACTTGGCAAGGGATGCGTCAGAGCACTAGGGATAGCCATCAAAAGGTTCATGGCAATTTTGACAGTCTCATCATTCAATGGAACATGGCTTTCTTCTTTTCAAGGGGCGATTGAAAGGAGTGAAGCTATGAGTTACAGGGAGAATTTGGAAGGAACAATGACTAGAAATAACTTTTCTTCATCCATATTCTAGGCATTAGATTGAACTGAATATCTTGTAGTATAGGTTTTTTCTCATACTAGTATGAATCTTCTGATCATGTATTTTTTTTTGTATTTTAGGAAGCAAACTCTCTTTGCTTATCCTTACATGAAATACATGAATAGGAAGTTGTACCTAGTCATATGATTTTTATGAAGAGATATAGAATTTAGCATGTCACCCTATTTTCTTTTTCTTCTATGAACATCCATGGTTTATTATAAATTGCCTAGACAGCAAAAGCTACCATTTGAAGAGAATAAAGTGGAGTAGCAAGATGGAATGCTCCCACCCACTATTAAAAGTTTAAAATTGAAAAAAAAGAACAAAAAAAGAAGAAGAAACTTATAATTAATGTAATGGCATTACCTATTGTTTGAAAGTTGCTATATAATTAATGCAGTGGAGTTAATATATTTGAAATATAAATTTTTAATATTATCCAAAAAAAAGAAATGTGAAGAATATAAGAATGATGTGATAAAACAATATGTGAAAATAAGTTTGGAACTAAACTATGTGAAATGATAGTAAATAATTTAGTGCCATACTAATACTATTATGTTGACCACAGGAACAACCATGCTCCAGACCTGGAGTAGTGTTTATAAACTTTTAGTGTAAATGACTGGCTTTTGTCTCTCATTAGACAAACATGCTTATCTATGTCTTCAATTGCATGAAAAAATTACCATTATGTTAAACATGTGGAGGTTATATTAATGTAGTAGAGATGCACAAAACATAATCATCCTGAATATTAGTTTGGATCAGTGCTTGACTTGGTTTTATACCAAGTTTCATTTTTTATCAGGTTAAGTTAGCTTTTCAAACTGATAAAGTTATTTTATTTTAATTTTTAAAATTTTGTGATAAAAATACTTAAATGATCCTTAAAAAAAATGAAATTTTTATATAAATTCTTGCAAAATTATATTATGTCTTTAAAAAAATTAGTAAACTCGAGTTAGGTTAAATTGGTCAACATGATTGACTCAATCAATTTTTTTTTTCTTTTGACTCAACTTAACTCGACCTAATATGATTGGGTAAAATCAAATTAGTTAAGCCATTAAGCTGTATGATCACCTTTACAATGCAGGTGGGCTTACTTGGTATAAGAAAATTTGTAAGAGTTTTGTTATATTTTGTTGTGCAAATTTAAATTCTTATAATTCTTCAAGATTGTTAGTGGTTAATTTTCTCTCAAAAAATCTCCAAGCGCAAATTGCCCAGTTTTATAGTGAAACTCTTGTGGACTTGCCTCTACCTCAATCACAATATAACGTTAGAGTAATCTATTATTGATAGTTCTTGTTAATAGAAAAAGAAACATGTAAAGGTTCTCTTACAAAGAAACCATTATAAAGAGACAGGAGACCTTGGTTTTCTTGTTTGATTAATATATCAAGAAATTGTTGAAAACATGCCCTATATTGTATGTACCTAATAACATGATGTGTATAAATCTAGCACTTGTTTATATTTGAGATTATTGAGGGTCTATAAAATGTTTCATCAACAAAATATAGCTTTCTATGCTCAAAGTAATAATTTGTAGTTTTTTATGTGGCTAAAATTAAATCAAGCTGAACAAGGAAAAAATGTCTAATCCTAAACTTTTCAAATATTTGCAAACAAGTTAAAAAACTCAAATATTGGTAAATGTTTATGTTATCTTATGAAAGAAACAAATGCTGCGATGCCTTAGAAATGGCTTAGCAGGTAGAGGAAATGTTTCTTTTTGTGTTAATAGTATTTTGGGAATGAGTTATTCTACAAGGTTGTTTGTGGTATGTGTTATTTTTTATGTGACAAAATTTTGTTCATTAGATTAATAAATTATTGATTTTTATATTATTAAATATCATAGACTTATCTTTTGCGAATGAAAGAATTAAGATCAAGGCATTATAATATAAAATTTTTAAATAATATAACATATTAGATAGTTGTATAATCATTTAAATAAACATTATAGATGCTGACGCATTTTTTTTAATTATATTTTGAGCTATTACCTTGTCAAAAACCTATTGATAAAAATTTGTACATTTAAATATTTCTTTTATAACTTCGTTTCTTAAAGGGAGAAAGAAAGAATTGTCATGGCAAGTTAAATATTTAAAACAATAAATTTGTTTATCTTAAACGAAAAGGTTTTATATTAGGTATAAATTGTAATATTTGTTGGAGTAAATATTTATATTTTAATTTTCTTCATATACTAGTAATTCCACCAATATAACATTACCAAATTCTTCATTAGGTACTGGAAAAAAAAAATCTCTAGGAGTTTTCATGCTTAAGTTTAAATAAAATTCATCCTCTTTCTTCATGAGTTTTCATAACATGTTTTTTCCAACAACATATTCCTCAACATCTATTTTTCTTTTTTTAAATTAATTTTCTAGACAAAAACTTGGAAATTTGGATACTCAACATTAGTTCTCAGTAAATTATCTATCCCAATTGAAAACAAAATTTTAAAATAAGAGATTGTTTTGTCAAGTTCAATCCATTTTTTACTTTAAATTATGATGTTTAGAATAATAAATTATAGGCAACATTATTCTTTTGATTTTTTTTTTATTTTACTTGAAGTTTCACTTACATTTCTTAATTTTATTTAATTTCAATTCGATTCCTTAAATTTTTTTCAAATTTCACTTTTATCTTTCAATTTAATTCTTTAGCTTTATTTTAAATTTTACTTTCATCCCTTAAATTCATTTGGCTCCAATTTGGTCATTAAACTTTATCTTATATTTTACTTTCATTACTCAATTTTATTTTATTCTAATTTGATCCTCAACTTTATTATAAATTTTACTTTAAATTGAGATAGGTAGTTAAATAATTTTATTTTATTTTACCATAATTTTAAGATTATTTCCAAAATGAAAAATTGGAAAAGGGGTGGAAATGAAAAGAAAAAAAGAAAGATGAATACAGAGAAGAATGGAAAGACTGAGAATGGAGAGCATTAAATATAGGGCAAATATTTTTTTAAAAAAATTAATATTTTAGAACAGAAAAAAAAACATATTCATTAATCGTTGGAGATCTCAACGACATTGAAAATTTTATGAAGTTAATCATATTATTAGAAAAATTACATAAATTGAGTAAAAATAGATGGAAAAGAAGATAAATATAGTTCATATTGCATACAATTCAAATATGGAAATGATTAAAATTAAGTGATTTTAAAAATTAAAAGAAAATAAAGCACCTCATTTCAACCATTGTTTTGAGTGAAATTCATTATACATATATATATTAGATTCCTAATACAATGTGTGGAACTTTTCTTTTTTGTTGGACAAAGGTAGGTATTGATATAAGCTTTGAAAAAAAGAAGTGAAGACTTGATTCTTATATTTTACTATTATATGGTTAAATCATTCAAAATATTTATCTCTATATTGTGTTTTGCTTAAAATCATTAGTAAACATTAAATTAAAAAAAAAACTATACAAAGCCTTGGGATAATCATAGATAGAGTATGGTTAATGTATCCCGGCATTCATCCCCAGATTAGGAAACAGTACTTTTCCATCCCTCAACCCAAACCTTTATTGGGTAACCAATTCAAGTCAATCCAGTTTCCATTGGATTGTTAAGTCCTCGAGCCTAGACCTATGAGAAGAAAATTCATTAAGATTTTCTTAAGTTGATACTCTATTACATAAAATCTATTTATATATTAAAAAAAATATCTCAAACGCATACTAGTATAATTCAAAACACACATAATGCCTTTGGGCTTTTTGTTTTTACTATTTTCTAGATGTATGTCACGAGCCTAGGAGGGAGTGAGTATCATTCTACCCGGAACCAAACTCCTAAAAATATCAAGAAAAATCCTCATATCCAAGCCCATGCTCACTTTCCATCCCTAGTGTCATACCAAGAAAATGAATGTACAAATAGAGACTATACAAAATAAAAGAAATATCAAAATAAAAAAATTAATACTTTCTTATACTTTATAATAAATCCTTTAAAATTTAATGATAATTGTGGTCCTGAAAAGTAATTTTAATTTTTAAAGTCTTTTATTATAAATTTTATAAGATCAATATCCTTAATTGTAATTTTTCTTACAATTTAAGTGGTACAGACAACTTTTTATATCATGACTATCCCGTACGAACTGTGCCAACATGAAAATTTTACAAATTAACTCAAAGAACATGCTCATTTAAATTTTGGCTAAACCCAGACGTACCTACAATTTTACCGTCATAAAACGTTTTATATACAGTCTTCCCTAATGTTAGATATGCAATGAATAAAAAAATATATAAGGCCTACCCACTGACAAAATCACTTTCTAGCATACTCCGATTTACTACTTCATTTATTGTAAGTATAAATACAAACATCGGAGATTCAAGCATTTAAGCATCACATGTTCATATTTAACCTTACCTTCTCCTGAAACAAAGGAGAAGGAGGCATCCCCTAGGACTTCAAAGTTTGAACTTATGACAAAACAATATTTATTAAATTTGCCAAAAGAAACAAGCATTTGCAAGCCATTAAGGCAAATCCAACAATAAACTAGTATAATACAGACTCTAAACCCTTATTTATACTTATACTTCCTAATAAGTTCAGACATTGTTTTTCTCGGTTGCAAAATAACCCAGTGAATTTTTGAGTGGCCCATAATATTCTTCAAGGGATTATCACTTTAGATGATGAAATCAAAGAAAACTTCACTTTAGTTTTAACTGCAATTTAAATCAGAAAGACAGTGGCTCATAAGAAATAACTGGGATACGCCTCAAAGTCAAAAATTGAAATCAGTAATGAACCATAAAGGAAGAAGGAACAAACTCGTGTTAAGACCAAAAAATTAACCAATCCTATAGCAACACAAAATCAAAATTACTACATTAAACATATGACTTGAACAAAACTTCTTCAACAACAATCAGACCACGGAATAATCCAACAAATTTTACCAAAAAGAAGCAAACATTTGTAAACTATTTCACGCAAATTTCCACATAAATACAATTGTAACACAAATCAAGACTAGTGTATCTGACATTGTTTTATTGTTTTAAAAGATCTCTAGTGATAATTTCATGAAGAAGCTTTTCTGCCTTATCATTCTCATTATTCTCTAGAAGAGCTCCAATAAGTGTTTCAAATGTTACAGAAGTAGGGAGGCAGCCATTTTCTTTCATTTTTGAAAGCAAGTTCATTGCTTCATCAAACAAGCCTTCTCTACAAAGGCCATTGATCATAATGTTATATGTGCGGACTTTTAGACAATGGCCTTTGATCGAAAGGTACTCAAAAATCCCTCGTCCAATATTTAGGCTACCACCTTTGCACAAACCATCAATAAGTATAATGTATTTGACCACATCAGGTTGCATTCGTTGGCCAACAATTTGCTGATATAATGAAATTGCATTGTCAAGATGTTGCCTTTTGCAAAATGCATCTAACAAAATACTGTAAGTTGTTATATTAGGGGCCTGACCATCCTGATGCATCTCATAAACAAGATCTTGCACATATGAAATTTTCCCTGATTTGCACAAGCCATCGATAAGAGAACTGTAAGTGACAGTATTGGGAACCAAATTTTTACAATGCATTTCTTTGAAGAGTTCCATAGCTTCATCCACCATTTTGATTTTACAATATCCATTAATCAAAGTACCATAACACCAAACATCAGGTGCATAAACTAGTTTTGATCATCCTATTGAATACTTCTCTTGACTCATTAACATTAGTTCTCATACAATACCCATCCATTAAAGAACAGGAGGTAACATCAGGTTTTTGACCACATTTCATCATCCTAGCAAAGACAGCTTGAGCTTCGGTGATACCTCCTTCCTTACAAAATGCATCAACCAATATATTAAAGGTATAATGATCAGGGTTGATGTCTTTCAGTACCATTTCATTTAGCATTCGAGCAGCTTCCGGCAATTGATGGATGTTGCACAATCCATAGATTAGAGTGTTGTAGGTGACAATATTAGGAGATATTTTTCTCGGCCAATCATTTCAGAACACAAATCACAAGCCTCCGTTACAAGTCCTTCTTTACAAAGGCCATCAATGACTGTGTTGTTTATAATTAAATCAGGCTTAATTTTAATTACCCGTCCCTCCATCATTTGAAGCAATTTAACGGCTGCTCTTGTTTTCCCTGTTTTACATAGCCTGTTTGCTAATCTGCCATAAGAAAATATCCCTAACCGAAATCCTTTTGCCATTAGGTCATCATGAAAGTCTAGTGCTTTCCCAAGCTCATTATTCATATAGAGTCCTTTCATAAGTGCATTCATCGTTAGAGTATCAGGTTGAAGACCCCACTTGAAAATCAGGTTGAAGACCCCACTTGAAAATCTTTCCCAATAACGAGAACGCAAAAGCCATGTCACCCACATGACAGTAGCAATTGAATAAGATGCTCAGTGTAAATAAAGATGGTGCGAATCCCTTCAATTCCATTTGTGCAAAATGTGAGACAGCAGTTTGGTAATGTTTGGTCTTTGCAAGTGATCCTAAAATCTTATCAATCTGGACTATGGAGGGTGGGGGACGCATGAGGAGCAAGCGATTGAACGAAGTCACAGCGTCGTGGACGCTGCTCGGATTTAATTAATGCAATGAACACAGAACTTCAGATTGAGGGTATAACGGAGAGAAAGCGGGAAGGGAGATGGAGAAGATGTCAGAAAGAGAGGATATTTAGGGAAGGCATACCTTGTTGTAGCTGAAGAAGACAACATTTTCAGTTCAGAATCGAAGAAGAGTCTTCGATGCATCTACGCTTCTTCACCAAGCGGGAAATGCAAGAAGCATACGCTAGGGAATCGAATCGAAGGGAATGTAAAAGAGCGGAAGAAAGCGAAGATCCATTAGCTGAAGTTGACAGAGTGGGTCGCAATATCAATTTCAGGCGCAGTGGAGTGTGGAGACAGATGTCGCTGCAATCGATGGCGTATGGAAAATGAAGGACACGGGGCGATAAAGATACATCTACAGGTTAAAAATGTTATTTAAAAGATTATATATATATATATATATATTGACTTTTAGTTTTTTGTAATACAGTAAAAATTTTAATTTGATCATTTTTATTTCAATTAATTATAGTTATTTTACAACTTTTAAAAATAATACAATTAAATTATTCATATAAGTTTTTTTGTTGTTATCGCATAAAATGATTGAACTTATATTTAACTCATATGTGACTGCGACTTCAATCATACGGACATTTAATATGACTAATTAAGTTAAATTATTGTAAATTTTATTCAAATTAAAAGATTAAAAAAGAAACACGTAACTAAAACATAATTTTATTTGATTATTTTTATTAATTGGATCTATTTTAGTCAATTAACTAAAAATTATTTTCCATCACCATAAAAATAAAATTAACACCAACAAAATTTAATTATATTACTTTTAAATCTTTGAAAACAACATTGATTCAATTAATTTTAAAAAAATAAAATTGAAAGTTTTAAAAATAGGGAGATCAATTAATTAGAATGAAACATAAATGCAACTTTATGTTTTAATTTTTAATAAAAACTATTTCATTAATTACTGAGCTCCATTATTGTTATTATGAAAACTTGAAAAATGATGTACCGCTAAGAATAGAACATCTATCAGCTAAAAAACAAAAAGGTCTCCCACATATATTGTCCAAAAAGTGTTATTAGACATGATATTTCATCCCAGAGCTTCCTCTAGGGTTTCTACTGAAATTAAACATACCACAGAGAAAGAAATTTGACTTATCTATTTAAATCTTTGGAACAGAGTCCTCAAGTGCACTTGGCCAAATATGCATTGCATCCTTGAAGACGTTATTCACAAGCTGTTTCAGATGGATTGGTTGCTTTGATGATGCCACGCCCCATTATTATGGTGTCACTGCCTCTGTCATAGATCACTTGCAATATCATTTGGTCTAATTCTCCAATGTCTAAGAGTCGCAAACTCTTTGAAGTTAAACAAAACTTAGGGAAAATTTTTTAAATGTTTGCTATAAAATTTTTCAATAAAAGCATTGGACATAACTCAAACATTATATTATGGATTACATTCTTTTTTGTGTCACACTTCTACTAAAAGAAGTTTTCTCCTTAAAAGTACTCATAAATTCCAAAAACAACAGAAAAGAGCATAAAGAAATACTGCATTAAGGTAGTTTCAACACAAGAATATTGAGGGAGAGGGTGGTATAAGTACTGATATTTCTATCATAAATCCACAACTAAGTTACCCAAAAGGGGAAGTCAACACATAAAATCATTTAAAAATAAATCTTGATATTATCACAAAATAAAATCATTATTCAAAAACAAATTGATGTTCTACACAAATGAAATAAGAGTAGAGCAAAGATAAAACTTACCCAGATATGATGGGAAAATACAAATCAAGAATTCATTTTGCATCATTTCATTTTTGTATTATTGTGATATATAGGTATTAGCCCCTGATATTCTATAAACTAAGACATACAACTAATGAAAATATATGTCATATATATAATCTTTAGTTTCAAAGACAACATAGGTCCAATTCTTGTTTATTTGGATCCATTTTCTTGCTCAACGCAAACTAAAGAGGCACTGGGTGCACTGTGGTCTTGAACTTGGCATCTTAGGTGTTAATCAGCATCTAAGATACCTCTGTTTCGTATATTGTTAACCAAGATGATGGGTGTCATCTATAATATCTAATTGTGTTAAAATCATATCCTTTGGGTGTTATGTCTTACCACTAAAACACTATAGAAATCTAAAATCACATTTCTTTCAATGACAATTTTCAATTGACATACCAAACATTGACATTTTAAATATTATAATATCTTGTATGTTGATATCTTGTACTATGGTATCAATATACCCTAAAATATAAAATAACAATATACCAAATGCCTTTTAAATACTAAGTAGCTTCACTTTTATCTATTGATTGAAACTAGATCACCTTCTTCCATCTTCCATTCCCTTTTGTTAATCATAACAGAAATCTTTTTACCCTAAGTAGAACTAAGTTAAAAGTAAAATCATTGATGGTCAACTTATGCATATGATTATCCTCGCAATACATATAGGTATACAAAGCATAAGATCCTTATTTGTGCAATTTATTTATAGTTGGATTTGTGTGCATTGATTTAGGCATAACTTAGGTGTTAATTGATATATGGAATTTACATTGACTTCTTAGGTTTTCTGTAACAACCGGGAAAAAGAAAAGAAAAGGAGAAAGAAAGAAAGTGAAAGCTGAAAAAATTCGAAATCTGAAAATTTTGCTAAGTCTCCTCGCAATAGCGAGAAATGGTCTCGCTGTCGTGAGAATGTCTTCTCGCAATAGCGAACGAGATTTTAGCTATAGCGAGTGCGGGCAGCAGTTCATACAGAAACTAGGGGACAGCTCGCCATAGCGTGCGCCATAGCGAGAGTGAGGTCTGGAACTGACGCGAGTTCGCCATAGCGAATGGTATATCTCGCCATAGCGAAGGGAACTGATACGAGCTCGCCGTAGCGAAGGTTACACCTCGCCATAGCGAAGCCAGATAACACGAGCTCGCTATAGCGAAGGTTAATTTTCGCCGTAGCGAGGGTCAGTCCGGAAGAAAGTAAATAGCGAGAATTAGACTTCATTAAACGCCCAAACTCATTTCTTCTCTCATATCTGCCCTAGACTTCGACCCAAGGAGAGAAAAGAGGCGTGGAGAGTGAGAGAGACCAAGAGAAGGAGGAAGAGCAAGGGAAAGGTAAGGAAACTTCTCCCATTTCTTCTTAGAACTCTGATCCCCTCTCTTTGCCCTCTCTTTCTGCTGTTTTGTTTGTGAAAATGGTTGGATTTTGGGCATGGGTCAGAAGAGGGAAAGTGGAAAACACCTTTGAATCTTTGTGTTTTCTTTGAAAATGTTGTTTCCACTACCATGGGAGCTTGAGAGAGAGAAAGAGTTGATGGCATTCTAGAGAGAGAGAGAGAGAACTCTAGGTTCTGGTATGTTAGGAGAGTTTGATCTGAAGATCACATTATAAGAGTGTAATTGCATGTTTTTGTGTGTCTAGGCTCAAGAGAAACACCTCCATCAAGGTGTGATTGTGAACCTAAGAAGGGAGAAGGGAAATTGAAAGGAAAAGCTAGTGTTGACCTTAGCTGATAAGGTAGCTCTCTCTTCCCACTCTTTCTTGTTGCATTCTTGGTTGTAAGAGTCATTATATGTTTATGTATATGCTTGTTGTGTGGAATATGCCATATGCTATTGCTTTGATGCATTGATGCCAATGTGCTTGTGTGATGAAATGTGAGAATTGCTCGGGTGAGGTAGTGCCGAGAGTCCCTTGAGATGGGTGAGGTGAAGCCGAAAGTCCTTTGAGATAGGTGAGACAAGGCTAAATGTCTCAAACGAGTGAGGCCAAGTCAAAAGTCCTTAAACTCGGGTGAGGCCATCCAAAAGTCCCTAAACTCGGGTGAGGCTAGACCAAAAGTCCCTAGAGCCCATTTTTGGCATTGTTGTGATTTCCATAGCATGTACATCGTGTGTTGGTTGTTTGAGAATGGCTAAGTGCTTATTCACATGTTTTGACTTGTTATATGCCTTGATTGTCTACTTGATTGAGTGCATGAGCTACTGAGATTTCCTGAATCTCACCCCTTCCCCTCCCAACTTAATATGCTAGGTGGAGCTCAAGGAGAACCGAGTACACACCAAGGAGCCTAGAAGTATGCTTAGCTAGATATTAGCTCATTTTGAATATTTTGATGTATTTTGATGTAAAGTGGTGCCAAATGAATATGCACCCACTATTTTTGAGATGTAAAGGTTGTAGCAAGTGTAAAAGTATAAAAAGATGATGTATATACTATGTTGATAGCCAAATGAATGGAAATGAGGGTTTTGCCCCTTTTGTTGAATGAATGTAATAGTGTATATTTGGCCGTAGCATAGCGAGATTGGAATGTATGCTAATTTGGATCATATGGACATGTTATATAGACTATTGTTATGCTTTTAAACTTGTCCATGAGTGGCTAGAGTGTGTGAGAGGCCATTTGGACCCGTTTTGGACCTTTTGGGTGTCAAAACCGGTATTTTTGAGAGCTCCGTCAAAGTATGACCAGATGAGCTCCTCTTGCCATGAAATTTGGCATGCCTCTAGCGTTTGTAGAGAGTTTCTTGGCAAGCTAAAGTGGGTAATATTCGGAGAGTTAAAGAATATTTGGTGAATTATTGAATTTGGAAAAAATTCAATGAATTGGTCATGTACTGTTCATATAAACCAGAAATGAAATCTGTGGCATTCATAGATCAAATGGATTCCAAATGTGGTGAAATTTTATACACATAAACTAGACAACCACAGTGACTTATAGGAACTGGAATCACCTAAATCGGAGGTCTGTAGAGAGAGATTGAAAGTTCTGTATCAGCATCAGGGAGCTCTCCTGACCCCCGTCACTGTTCCATCGATTTTCGGGGTGTAGGGGCTACTGAACTGATCTGGACTTATTTTTCTCCTCTAGTAGACATCTGTAGCTTTCCAAATTGGTATAGTGTGCCCAGATTTGATTTTTTTGGATTTAATTATGAATTTCCGAAATTCATGACAGAAAGCTGCACCAGAAACAGTGACAGCCAAACCTCCTTCCTATTTTCGATGTCAAACATGGTCCAAATGCTGAGATTTCGATTGGAAATTATTTTTAGTGTAAAGAAAACACTTAGAGATTTCTAGAGAGCTAAATTTTAGTAGATTCCCATTTTCCTATAATTAATTATGATTTTCCAAAGTTAGAGCCAAAATATGACTTTTGGGCCCAAGTGAGAAAATGCAATTTTTCTGGTTTTTGGCTCTATACTCGTGGCTTATGGTTTGTTTTATGCTATGTATGAGTTGTATAAGTGGAGTTTGAGTTGAGAATATAAATGATGGGTTCACAGGACCCACGGGATAAAAGTTAAGTGTATGAAACCCCCTTTCATAGCATGAAAATGCCACGGATTGGTATTGTTTCTTTGGAAATCATGTGGAATTGAGCCCAGAGAGAGGCTAGGTAGCGGTAGTAGATTAAGGTGTTACATTTTCAGTTGCTTTGGTCAGTATTTTTGTCTACATTTTGAAGCTTTTCAAGTCTGAATGGCTCCTTTAGACATAGCCTTTTTACCATTTATGGGTGACAATAATGAGGCAAAGAACTATAACTACAGTCTTGAGGTGGGTGGAAATGGGAGAAAGATGACTTGGTAGGAGGTGCCTCAAAGCATTAGGGATAGCCATCAAAAGGTTCATGACAATTTCGACAGTCTCATTATTCAACAGAACATGGCTCTCTTCTTTTTAGGGGACGATTGAAAGGAGTTGAAGCTACGGGTTATGAGGAGGATTTGGAAAGAATAGTAATTGGAAATAACTTTTCTTCATCTATATTCTAAGCATTATATTGAACTGAATATTTTATGATGCAAGCTATTTTCTTATAGTGGTATGAATCTTCTAATCATGTATTGTTTTTTGTATTCTAGGAAGCAAACTTCCTTTGCTTATCCTTACATAAAATACATGAACAGAAAGTTATACCTCTTAATATGATTTTTATGAAGAGATATAAAACTTATCCTATTTTCTCTTCCTTCTATGAATCTCTATATTTTATTATATGTAGCTTAGACTGCACAAACTACTATTTAAAGAGAATAACGTGGAGTAGGAATAGGGATTGCTCCTACTCCACTGTTAAAAGTTTAAAATTGAAAAAAAAAAGAAGTTTATAATTAATGTAATGGTATTTCCTGCTATTTGAAAGTTGCCTTATAATTAATGCAATAGAATAAGAGTATATTGAAGTCTAAATTTTGATTATTAACCTAGAAAAATTTTAAAAAAAAGTAACGTGAAGAATATAAGAATGATGAGATAAAACAATAATTGAAAATAAATTTAGAACTAAACTATGTGAAATAATAATAAATAATTTAGTGCCATACTTATACTGCCATATTGACTACAAGAACAACCATGCACAAGACTTGAAATAGTATTTATAAATTTTAGCGTAAATGATTGGCTTTTATTTCTCATGGATAAACATGTTTATGTTTTAGCTTATATTTCTTACTATATTTCTCCCTAGATAAACACGCTTATATTTCTCACCATGTTTTTAATTGCAAGAAAAAATTATCATTATGTTAAACATGTGGAGGCTATACTAATACAACGAGGGTGCACAAAACATAAGTTAGGTTGAACTTATTTTAGCTTAGTGCTTGGTTCAGTTTTATATTGGGTTTCATTTTTTAAATTTGGTGTTAGGCTAAGTTAGATTTTCGAAATGGCTAGATCATTTTATTTTTTTTAATTTTTTATAAAAATTCTTAAATGATCCTTGAAAAAAAATATATAATTTTTATATGAGTCTTTATAAAATCATATTTTATCTCTAAAAAAATAAAATTTTTATATAAAACATTATAAAATAATTTTTTAAAATATATTAGTATGACTAAGTCAGATCAGACTGGCCAACAAGACTGATTAGATTAACAACTTTTTTTGTTTTGACCTGACCTAATAGGACTTCATGTGGTAGGACAAAATGCTAAACAAGCTACTAAGTTGAATATTCACCCTTACAATGTAGGTTGACTTACTTGGCATAAAGAAATTTGTAAAAATTTTGCTATATTTCGTGGTGCAAATTCGAATTCTTCTAATTCTTCAAGATTGTTAGTAATTAATTTTCTCTCAAAAAATCTCAAAGCGCTAATTGCCAAGTTTAATGGGTGAAACTCTTGTGAATTTGCCTTTACCTCACTCACCATATAATATTGGAGTAATCTATTATTGACAATTTTTGTTAATAAAAAAAGAAACACGTAGAGATTCTCTTGCAAGGAAACCATTATAAAGAGACAACAGATCCTAGTTTGGTTATTTGATTAATATATTAGAAAATTGTTGAAAACATGCCCCATCCTATATGTACCTATAAATATAGCACTTGTTTCTATTTCAGGTTATTGAGGGTTTATAAAATGTTTTGTCAACAAAATATAGTTTGTTATGCTTAGATTAATAATTTACAGTTTCTCATGCGGCTAAAGCTGGATTAGGCCAAGCAAAAAAAAAAAAAAAATCAAATCCCTAGCTTGTCAAATATCTATAGAAAAATTCAAAAATTCAAATGATAGTAAACGTTCACGTTATCCTATGGAAAAAAAAAAAGAAGAACAAAAACTTACTCGTTGTGATGCCTTAGAAATGGCCTAGCAAGCAAAGGACAAAAAACAGCCAACATATAATTTCTATGTCAATGGTATTTTGGAAAAGAGTTATTCTACAATGCTACTTATAATATGTGTTATTCTTTATGTGACAAAATTTTGTTCATTAGATTATTAAGTTATTGGTTTTTATGTTATTAAATATCATAGAATTGTTTTCTTGAATAAAAAAATTAAGATCAAGGCAATATAACCTTAGAAATTTTAAATAATATAATGTACTAGATAATTGTATAATTATTTAAGTAAACATGTAAGTGCCAAAAACCTTTCAATGAAAATCTATATATTTAAGAATTTCTCTTATAATTCCTTTTCTTAAAGCCAAAAAGAAAGAACTATTATAACAAGCCATATATTTAAAGTGATAAATTTTTCATCTTAATAAAAAAAATTCTATATCAGGAAAAAATGGTAATCTATGTTGAAGTAAATATTTATATTTTAATTTTCTACATATGCTAGTGACTCCACCAATATAACATTACCTTTCATTGGGTATGGAGGAAAAAAAAAAAAGTCTAGGAGTTTTTATGCTTGAGTTTAAATAAAATTCATCATCTTTCTTCATGCGTTTTCATAACATGTTTTTTGCAATAACATATTCCTTAACATGTATTTTTCTTTTTTATAAAATAATTTTCTAGACAAAAGCTTAGAAATTTAGATACCCAACTTATGTTTGGGCAAATTATCTATCCTAGTTGAAAACAAAACTTTAAAATAAAAGATCATTTTGTCAAGTTCAATCCATTTTTTACTTTAAATTATGATGTTTAGAACAATGAATTATAGGCAAAATTGTACTTTCAACTTTATTATTTTATTTAAGGTTTTCCTTTCATCTTTTAATTTTATTTAATTTCAATTTGATTCTTCAAATTTATTTTAAATTTTACTTTCATCCTTTAACTTTATTTAGTTTCATTTTAATTTCTTAATTTCATCTTAAATTTTACTTTCGTTCTTTAGATTTATTTGATACCAATTTAATTATTTAACTTTATCTTATATTTTACTTTCATTATTTTGTTTTATTTTGTTTCAATTTGGTCCTTAACGTTATCATAAATTTTACGTTAAATTGAGATAGGTGAATAAATAATTTTATTTTATGATAATTTTAGGATTATTTCCAAAATGAAAAATTGGGAAAGGGATAGAAATGAAAAAGAAAAAAGAAATATGAATTGAGAGAAGAATGGAAAGCATTAAATATGAGGCAATTTTTTTTAATTAATATTTTGAAAGAGAAAAAACAAAACATATTTTTTAATGGTTGGAGATCTCAATGCAGATTGAAAATTTTATTAAGTTAAACATATTCTTAGAAAAATTGCATAAATTGAGTAAAAATAGATGAAAAAAAAGATAAATATAGTTCATATTGCACACAATTCAAATATCATAATGATTAAAATTATGTGATTTTAAAAATTAAAGCACCTCATTTCAACCAATATTTTGAGTGAAATTCGTTTATTTTATATACACACACACATATGTTAGATTTCGAATACGATATGTGGAATTTTTCTTTTTTGTTGGACAAAGGTAGGTATTGATATAAACTTTTTAAAATAAAATAAAATATAAGAAGCTAAGACTTAATTTTTATATTTTACTATTATATGGTTAAATCATTCAAAATATTTATCTATATATAGTGTTTTGCTTAAAATCCTGAATAGTAAACATTTAAAAAAAAACTTTACTTAAGCCTCGAGATGATCATAGATAAGGTATGGTTAACGTATCTCGGTGTACATCCCCAAATTACGAAACAATGCTTTTCCACCCCTCAACCCAAACCTTAGGGATAACCAATTCAAGTCAACCCATTTTCCACTGAATTCTCAAGTCCTCGAGCCTAGACCTATGAGAAGAAAATTCATTAAGATTTTATTAAGTTGATACTCTATTACATAAAATCTATTCACATTTAAAAAAAAAAATCTCAAACACAAACTAGTAAAATTCAAAACACACATAATGCCTTAAAGCTTTTTGTTTTTACTATTTTCTAGATGTATTAGATTGGCTAACATGAATATAAATAAGATTATGCCTGATCTGCACATTCTGAGATATTTTTCAGTTACCAAACAAGAATTGAGTCATTTGTGAACAGGCAAATTCTTTCGCCCGACCATTGTTAGCCCAAAATATCAAGGCCCTGAAGCATGAGATACTAAATAAAATAAAGACAAAATAGGAACAAAAAAGTCCTCTACTTTCTTACAATTTAAGTGGTATAGATGAAGAATCTGCAGACAGCTTTCTATATCACGACTATCCCGTACGAACTGTGCCAACAGGGAAATTTGAAAATGTTAAAATTTTACAAATTAACTCAAAGAACATGCTCATTTAAATTTTGGCTACACCCAGACGTACCTACAATTTTACCGTCATAAAAAGTTTTATATACAGTCTTCCCTAATGTTAGATATGCAATGAATAAAAAAATATATAAGGCCTACCCACTGACAAAATCACTTTCTAGCATACTCCGACTTACTACTTCATTTATTGTGAGTATAAATACAAACATTGGAGATTCAAGCATTTAAGCATCGCATGTTCATGATAGTTAACCTTACCTTCTGAAACAAAGGAGAAGGAGGCATCCCTAGGACTTCAAAGTTTGAACTTATGACAAAACAATATTTATTAAATTTGCCAAAAGAAACAAGCATTTGCAAGCCATTAAGGCAAATCCAACAATAACACTAGTATAATACAGGCTCTAAACCCTTATTTATACTTATACTCCCTAATAAGTTCAGACATTGTTTTTCTCTGTTGCAAAATAACCCAACGAATTTTTAAGTGGCCCATAATATTCTTCAAGGGATTATCACTTTAGATGATGAAATCAAAGAAAACTTCACTTTAGTTTTAACTGCAATTTAAATCAGAAAAACAGTAGCTCATGAGAAACAACTGAGATACGCCTCAATGTCAAAAAATCAAATTAGTAATGAACCATAAAGGAAGAAGGAACAAACTTATGTTAAGACAGAAAAATTAACCAATCCTTTAGCAACACAAAGTCAAAATAACTACATTAAACATATGACTTGAACAAAACTTCTTCAACAACAATCAGGCCATGGAATAATCCAACAAATTTTACCAAAAAGGAGCAAACATTTGCAAACTATTTCATGCAAATTTCAATATAAATACAATTGTAACAAAAATCAAGACTAGTGTATCGAACATTGTTTTATTGTTTTAAAAGACGTCTAGTGATAATGTCATAAGAAGGTTTTCTGCCTTATCATTCTCATTATTCTCTAGAAGAGCTCCAATGAGTGTTTCATATGTTACTGAATCAGGGAGGCAGCCATTCCCTTTCATTTTTGAAAGCAAGTTCATTGCTTCATCAAACAAGCCTTCTCTACAAAGGCCATTGATCATAATGTTATATGTGCGGACTTTTAGACAATGGCCTTTGATCAAAAGGTACTCAAAAATCTCTCGTGCTATATTTAGTCTACCACCTTTGCACAAACCATCAATAAGTATACTGTATGTGACCACATCAGGTTGCATTTCTTGGCCAACAATTTGCTGATATAATGCAATTGCATTGTCAAGATGTTGCCTTTTGCAAAATGCATCTAACAAAATACTGTAAGTTGTTATATTAGGGGCCTGACCATGGTGATGCATCTCATAAACAAGATCTTGCACACATGAAAATTTCCCTGATTTGCACAAGCCATCAATAAGAGAACTGTAAGTGACAGTATCAGGAACCAAATTTTTACAATGCATTTCTTTCAAGAGTTCCATGGCTTCATCCACCATTTTGATTTTACAATATCCATTGATCAAAATACTATAACACCAAACGTTAGGTGCCAAACCAGTTTTGATCATCCTCTTGAATACTTCTCTTGACTCATTAACATTATTCCTCCTACAATACCCATCCATTAAAGAACAGTAGGTAACAACATCAGGTTTTTTACCACATTTCATCATCCTAGCAACGACACCTTGAGCTTCTGTGATACTTCCTTCCTTACAAAGTGCATTAACCAATATATTAAAGGTATAATGATCAGGGTTGATCTCTTTCAGCACCATTTCATTAAGCAATCGAGCGGCTTCCTGCAATTGATGGACGCTGCAGAATCCATAGATTAGAGTGTTGTAGGTGACAATATTAGGAGATATTCCTCGGCCAGTCATCTCAGAACACAAATCACATGCCTCAGTTACAAGTCCTTCTTTACAAAGGCCATCAATGACTGTGCTGTAAATAACTAAATCAGGCTTAATTTTAATTACCCGTCTCTCCATCATTTGGAGCAATTTAACGGCTGCTCTTGCTTTCCCCGTTTTACATAGCCTACTTGCCAGTGTGCCATAAGTAAATATCTCTAACCGAAATCCTTTTGCCATTAGGTCATCATGAAAGTCTAGTGCTTTACCAAGCTCATTATTCATACATAGTCCTTTCATAAGTGTATTCATCGTTACAGTATCCGGTTGAAGACCCCACTTGAAAATCTTTCCCAATAAAGAGAAAGCAAAAGTCATGTCACCCACATGACAGTAGCAATTGATTAAGATGTTCAGTGTAAATAAAGATGGTGCGAGTCCCTCCAATTCCACTTGTGCAAAAAGTGAGATAGCAGTTTGGTAGTGTTTGGTCTTTGCAAGTGATCCTAAAATCCAATCAATCTGGACCATTGAGGGTGGGGGACGCATGAGGAGCATTCGATTGAACGAAGCCACAGCGTCGTGGACGCTATTTGGACTGAGGGAATGGGAATGAACACAGAACTTCAAATTGAGCGAGAGAAAGAAGGAAGGCAAACAGAGAAGACGTCAGAAAGAGAGGAAATTTGCAGAAGGCATACCTTGCTGTAGCAGAAGACAACAGTTCAGATTCGAAGAAGAGTCTTCGATGCAACAAGGGTATTTCACCAAACGGAAACGCAAGAAGCATACGCTATGGAATCCAATCGAAGGGAATGTGAAAGAGAGGAAGAAAGCGAAGATCAATTAGCTGACGTTGACGGAGTGGGTCGCAATATCAAGTTCAAGCGCTGTGTAGCGTGTAGACAGATGTCGGTGCAACCGAGGGCCTGAAGCATGGAAAATGAAGAACTCACGTTGGCGAAAAGAATTGGAACGCATTTCTACTGGTGAAAAATATTATATATATATATATATATATATATACGTAGCATGCACATTTAGTTTTTTTTAATACAGTAAAAATTTTAATTTCATCGTTCTAACTTTAATTAATTATTTTTATTTTCTAAATTTTAAAAATAATGCAATTAAATTAGTCATATGAGTTTTGTTTTTGTCATCACAGAATGATTGAAATTATATTTAACTCACATATAACTGTAACTTTAATCATACAGACTTTTAAGATGACTAATTAAGTAAGTTGCTCTAAATTTTATTCAAATTAAACGATTTAAAAAGAAACCCTTCATTATATCATAATTTTATTTCGTTATCTTTTATTTATTGAATCCACTTTACTCAATAAACTAAAACATCATTTTTTTATTATCATACAAACAAAATTACCCCAAAAAATTTAATTATATTATTTTTAAATGCTAAACAACATTGATTCAATTAATTTTAAAAAGAAAAAAAATCAAATTGAAAGTTTTAAAAATAGATAGACCAATTAATTGGAGTGCAACTTTATGCTTTGATTTTTAATAAAAACTACTTCCATTAATTACTGAGCAGCTCCATAATTATTATGAAAACTTGAAAATAGCATCCCACTAAGAATACAACATCCGTCAGCAAGAAAACAAATGATTAGACATCATATTTCACCCAAGAGCTTCCTCTAGGGTTTCTAGTGAAATTAAACATGCCACAGAGAAAGAAATTTGACTCATCCATTTAAATCTTTGGAATTGAGACCTCAAGTGCACTTGGCCAAATATGCATTCCATCCTTGAAGACGGTATTCACGAGCGGTTTCAGCTGGATTGGCCGCTTTGATGATGCCACGCCCCACTATTATGATGTCACTGCCTCTGTCATAGATCACCTGCAACACCATTTATTTGGTCCAATAGTCAAATGTCCAGAGCAAACTCTTTAAAGTTAGACTAAATATAGGCAAAATTTTTTAAATGTTTGCTATCAGACAATAAAAACATTAAATATAAGTCAAGCATTATATTATTGATTACATTCTTTTTTGCGTCATAATTCTATTGAAAAAAGTTTTCTCCTTAAAAGTACTAATGAATTGCAAAAATAGCAGAATGCAGCAGAAAGAAAAACCGCATTAAGGTAGTTTCAACGCAAGAATGTTGAGGGGGAGGGAGTTACAAGTACTGATATCTCTACCATAAGTCCACAGCCAAGTTACCCAGAAGGGAAGCCAACACAAAAAATCATTTTAAGATAAACCTTGATGGTATTAAGAAATAAAATCATTATTCAAAAACAAATTCATGTTCTACAGAAATGAAATAAGAGTAGAGCAAAGAAAAAATCTACCCTGATATGACAGGGAAAATACAAACCAAGATTTCATTTTGCATTATTTCATTTCTGTATTATTGTGATATATAGGTATTAGACCCAGATATGCTATAAATCAAGACATACATTGAAAATCCACATCTTATCCATATGATCATTAGTTACAAAGACAGCACAGTCACAATCCTTGTTTACTCTGATCCATTTTCCTGTTCAATGCAAACTAAAGAGGCAGCTGGTGCACTGTGATATTGAACTTGGCATCTTATATGTCGATCAACATCCAAGATACTGTTGTTTTGTACTATGCTATCCAAGATGATGGGCGTCATCTAAGATATCTAAGTACGTTAGAATCACATCCTTTGGGTGGTATCATCTAAATCATATGTCAATAACACTCTTTTTACATCCAAGATACTGCTGTTTTGTACTATGCTATCCAAGATGATGGGCGTCATCTAAGATATCTAAGTATGTTAGAATCACATCCTTTGGGTGGTATCTCATACCAACTAAATCACTATAGAGATCTAACATAACACTCTTTTTAACTTTATTAACTTTTATAAAATACCATTTATATCCTTTCAATGACAATTTTCAATTGACATATTAAACATCAGCATTTTAAATATCATGGTATATTATACGTTGCTATCCTATACCATGGTATCAAGATACCATAAAATAAAAAATAACAATATACCAAATGCCTCATAAACACTAAGTAGCTTCACTTTTATCACCTCTTGAGACTGAAACTGGATCACCCTCCTCCGTCTTCCATTCCCTTTAGTTAATCCCAACAGAAATCTTTTCACCCTAAGCATGTAGGACTAAGTTAAAGGTAAAGTAATTCATACATGGTCAACTGCAGCATATGATTAACTTCACAATACATATAGATATGCAAAACATAGGCAGACGAATGGCAGCATGCAAAAACTTACAGAATATGGTGTGTTATATTGCTGTCCTAAGGCATCACCACCAGTCACCATTTGAACTCCAGGAGTTGCCTGAATGAAAGAGGGATTTACAGGTGCCCCGGACCATGATGCTGGATTGACCGAGATGAAGCCAATAACAAAATCAGAATGATCTTGAGCAATTTTCACTGCAGCAGCAGTATAATCTCCCTTGGCAAGGTTACCGGCAGAACTCATCTCAGCAAGCAGCAACAGACCCCTACCACGAGACAAACCCTGAGTACAGTTCAAGACATGTTAGGCTATCAATTAAGGTCTTGCTACAGTCAAGATAATATTATGTCTAGTATTACAGACCTTCAGTTTCAATCCTTCCACAATTCCAGGACCAGAGATAATGTGGGCATTTACTATATCAGCCCAATCCAATATATGAAAGATCCCTCTTCAGATAACAGAATAAAAAGACATCACATTAAAACACAAACAAATCAAAGGAATTTGTCTCTACACCCAAAAAAAAAAAGTTTGAAGGAATTTGTGAAAGAATCCAAAACAGGAGAGCAAGGTCCTACCCTTCATACTGCATGGTCACTGTGTTACCAATGTCAGCAAATTTACGATCCTCAAAGATTAAGAAGTTATATTTTTCTGCAATCTTCAATAGAGTAAACAATATATCAAACAAAGCTAGACCAAGAAATTAAGTAATTCCTTAAAACTTACAAAATGATGCTCAAATTCTTATAACACTCTTATCATGGGTAATACACAGGAAATCAACATTTTATCTTTAACAAATGCTAATTAATCTACTGAAATGTACAAAAGTCAATAATACTAGGAAGCAAAAGCTTGTTTTGCAATCTTGAAAGGCAAGGCAAAATAGATAGACACAAAAAGGGTGGCACTTCTATTAGATATATACCGAGCGGAGCTTAGAACCAAAACTGGGAGTAAAATCTGGCAAAATGTCCACATGAGTTTTCAGCAGGCATATCTCAGGCCCAACCTGACAGGGAAAACCAAATTAGTTGAAAGAAAAATAATTTACTTATCTTCTACCTAGAATCCAATTGACAAAAATCATCCAGAGAACAGAAGTCATTTCACATTACCATTTTTCAAATAAGTAATACTTAAGTTTTTCATTAACATAAAAAATCAAACCAAGTTTAAGCCCCATGGAATAATTTAAAAAATAACTAGTCTGAATGTTTCAAGTGAATGAAATAGTACTTGTCCCTTGAAAAAAATTGCATTATGTGAGATTGGTCTGCAGGTTTATCCCAAAAGAAAGGCCAAGTTCTTACCTTCTCAGCAATTTCAAGCAATTCTGCTGCAGTTCCAACATCTGCAGCCAAACACAAATTACTCTCCTTCTTAGCCATTATATCAAACAACCTCTTTCCTGTTGGATTATTGGACAACTTTGCCCTCTCCTCAAATGACAAAGCCTTGACCCTAGTAGCAGGCTTCTCCACCTTTGCCACAGCAGTAACCTTCTGATTCTCCTCTAAAAATTTCATAACAATCCCAACAATCTCATCATCAAGCTTTCCTTTTTCCCTTAAAATTTTGACCATTTCGGACAATTTAATAATTGCATGCAGCTTGATGCCATTCTCCTCTAAATTCTCTCTCCCACCCTGCTCTCTATCAATTAAAACGACAGCATCACTGACCTTCATCCCTGCACCACGTAGTGGAGCAGCAGTTTCCAAAACCGATGTGCCACTGGTAACTAGGTCCTCAATGATTAAGCAACTTTGGCCAGGCTTGAATTCACCCTCAATGGCTTTAGCAGTGCCATAATCCTTGATTTCCTTGCGACGCATGACCATGGGGATGTTTTGACTGACAGAGACACAAGTGGCAATGGGTAGAGCAGTATAAGGGACACCACAGACAAGGTCAAAGGAAGTAGAAGAGACAGATGAAATTAGAATTTGGGAGATTTGCTGGAGGAGGGAAGGGTAGGATATAATGAGGCGAAGGTCTATGTAAATTGGTGAGGAGATGCCAGATTTGAGCTTGAAGTTGCCAAATTTGACAGCTGAGATCTCAAAGAGTTTAAGAACTAGAGACTCTATTGATGATGATGTTGACATTCCCTCACAAATAATTTATCTTTCTGAGCGTGTTTCAAGTTTTGTCCAAGACCTTAGAAACAACCTGTGTCATTCAATAAGTAATGTCATCAACCAGAAAGTTTGAAGAAACAGAGATGTACGTATGCACAAGCTGTACAAATACTTGTTCTGATATTTTAAGCATAAAAATGGCAATCACCTAGCTTAGACTTTTATCATTGTATCATCGTATTACTATCCTCACATTATGGATAGTATCATAGAAGTGAACAATACTTCCAACCTTAACAAATTACTATAACTCCAGAGGCTGATGACCTATAAATTAAATGATAACATTTGATTGAACACATAGAATACATTCGAAATAGCAATTTATATTATGAACCTAGCAATCCCTAAACATATCTTCCAAACTAAATATCAGCCAAGAGGTCCACAGCTCCAAGCATTTAAAAATGAAAAAAAGAAGATAAAAAGATTTAAGAAATGTAATCCACCTTTAAAATACACTATAAGTTACAAAACTAGAGGGACAGAGATGACTACAAAGAGAAGAAAACAACAGAACATAATGTAAAAAATAAGCTCCAAATCATATGTACACTATGTACGCGAAACACACTTCATGGTTTTAACACCCAGTGCTGTCAAAGGTGCTCACCTCAGCGCCAAGAGGCCTCAATGCCTCTTGCTCATTGAGGCAAGGGGCCTTCATCCTGCACTCACCTGGCAGCACTTTTGGCACCTCTCTAGTGGATGCAAGTGAATCACCTTTGTTGCCTTGCATACACTAGCTTTATTTTACATTCATACAGTCCTAAAGCCAATCCAAAATTAGTCATAACTTTTCAGTTAAGTATTTTAAAACAAGATAAGTATTTAAGCATAGGAAAAGCCATAAATCCTAGCCCAATAACTCCTAAGTAACGGCTAAAAGTGGTCATTCACTTTAGAAGATTATTATTTAGGTAGTTAGTCATTCACTTTGAAACAAAGTACATATTCTAATACTTGATGACTTCAATAGTGTGCTATTTTATATGATTTATATGCTTGAATAGTTAATTTATAAGTCAAATGTTATTACAATAGCTCATATTTATATACATATCTTCAGCTTTCAATCCTACTTTAGCCTCTAGCTTCACTCCTAAACCTTGTAACACCCTAAAAAAACCATCTCCCTCTCTTCCAAAATTCCATAGTTTGATACATCAAAATTAATTCAACCAGAACGCTACGGTACTCCGGTAACACAGATGACAAATGGGATCAAAAAATATAAACCAAAAATAAAATATAAGACCCAAATCATAAAGACGCAATCAACGGCAGGCAAAGTTAAATGACCCCAATTCACAATCATTCATCTCCCTTCTACCAAATTTCTTGCATTTAATCAACAAAATTAACTCAACCAAATCTCAGCCATAGTGCGGCAACCGAGTTATCATGGGTAGCTATAAAAGTGAATCAAAACTCAAACAAAATGAAATTTATAACTAGAAAAATCTAATCCAACAGCTTCAGCTCAATAGAAAAGAGTGAAAAACTAGTGGGTCGCCATCTGCTTCCTAGAGTTAAAAAGTCAGAAGCTAAATGGCTTGAGAGAGAAATCATAGGAGACAAGTGCAGGTTTAAAGACGAAATGCTCAAGAGAAAAAGAGGCGGGGGGGGGGGGGGGGGAGATTCTCAAACAAGGAGATAACAAAGTGCGGATCCGATGCGAGCTTTTCCGCCAGCGATTCTCACAACAGAAGAGAAATGAACAACAGAAGCTTTTCAGTGCTCACATTGACAGCCGAGACTGCCAATGGCGCAATAAAGCCTTCAGAAGTAGAATAGTGCCGCAAGTGACAGAATAAGAGAGACCAACCTGGTAATCGCCGGTGATGCAGCCGACGTCGCTGGCGTCAGATGCCGATGCCGCAGAGTGGGCTTGCTACGTGCTATACTGTCTGAAATTGCGGGTTAGCGAGGTAAAGTTTGGAACTTCTGCTGTTTTTGGTGCTATAAGTTTTTTTCTTTTTTTTTTGGGACTTAAAGTTTTTGACTTCTCTATATAATACCAAAATGTAAAAATATTTATACTATTTACGAGTAATATTTATTATTATATTATTTAATATTTTTATTATTTATTTAAAATTAAGATATAACAATATTTTTATCCTTTAAATTATTTTTTTAATTCTTTCTGTAGTTATATTTTTTTATATTTCATCTACTAAATAAGTCCTAAGAAGTTATGTAATAAATTTTCTCAATTTTAAATATTGGTCATATATAAGTTCTTTGAATTTTGAGTTTTATACAACATAAAATTTTTAATTTTTCTATTCAAAGTCTTAATCTCTTTGATTTATGTAGGTTAAAAGAGATTTAAAAAATAGATTAGAAGAAATTTAATAAAAAATAACGCATCATTCCCAATGATATGCCAAAAATGTGAAAAAAAAGTCAAAAAATATTTTTATGTTATTTGAAATGTTAATCAAATATATATATTACTAAATTAGTCTCTTTCACCTTGTATTAGCAAATGGTATTCAAATTCAAATTTTGAATAAAGTTATGCTCCACAACGCTAAAAATTTAAAAGATTTATAACAAAATGGGAAGAATAAATTACATGACGCCTTATGTCGATGGGATTTCTTGTATTCGCAGTTTTCATCCAACTATGTTTACTTTTTGAATAACAAATTAAAGAGAAATTTTTAACAGGATCATTTGATAACAATTAAGAACAAAAATGCATTTTAACTTTTTCACTTTGATTCTTCTGTAATTTATTGGCTTTAAGTTTTTTTGTCACAGTTAACTGCTTAAATTAATATTTTTGGAATATATATATATATATATATATATATATATATATATATATATATATATAATACATTTTGATTTAAAACTTCACCCACGTCTTTTTACAAAATTTATGTTATTAAAATTATTCAAAAATTATTTTTTAATCAGTTTTCAAAAGCTACAATTAATCACGTCACATTATATTATATTAAATCTAATAAAAATTGATATTATTGAGTTGATAGCCTCATGATTTTTTATTTTAGTTAACTTTTAATATTTCCACCATGTGAATATCCACATAAATATTATGTGGATATTCACGTAAATATTTTCTTAATATTATAGTATATAAATAAATAAATACAAAAAAATTAAAAAAATATTTTTTATATTTAAAATTTCAACAATAAATTAAATAAAAAATAACTCAATTTATTTAAAGAATTATAAATGTTACTTTTAACATATAAAAAAGTTAAAGAAATAATCATGCAAATATTATATTATTTAATTGTTCATGAGAAGATATGTAAGAACCAAAGAAAAAGAAAAAAAAAGGGGGGGTTTTTTTTATTTATTATTTACTAAATTAACTAATTCTCCCCCCTTCCAGCGTTTTTTTTCCGTGTAGCTTTCCTGATTCTCGCTTTCCTCTGCTCTTCCTTCCCTGTACCTGTCTTCCTCATTCCGTTGCAGCGCCCATCTCTCCGGTGAGGTCGCGATTTTCTTCTCTGGAAAACTACAGCATCTCTCCCTCACTGGCGACATCTTCCTCGGCGTGATACGGAGCTTCTCGAGCTCCTCCTCCCGTCACAGTTCCTTCCTACTTCCAGACGCGTGCGAAGCTCCCTCCTCTGAGCTCTCAACGTCGTTCCTCCACCGAAGGACCTCGCCGGCGTCGTAGAAGCTTCTCCTAGCTCCCTCGCTGCTGCTGCAAGCTCTGCGACGTGAAACAGCAAGCCAGAAACACCGTCAGCTGAGGTGAGCATTTTCTGTCTCCCTCTCACGCCCAATCTTCGTTTTTGGTGCTGTATTCTCCCTTAATCCCGTAGATTCGGCCACTTCCTCCATTCTCGGCCCTCCCCTGCTCCAAGGAACGAGAAGGATGGAGAGATCCTTCTATCCTTGGTCTGGCCGGCGCTGGAGAACAGAGGAAAGTGGGGTTTTTATTTTCAGGCTTCCTAATGCTATGCGGTGTATAGAAATCCTTGAAATTTTACTCCTTTAGGGTGGTATGTGAACTTAAAGGATGAAGTAGGATCTAAATGGAAAGATTAGGTTACTGGTTGCTGCTTATGAGTAGGGTTCTGTGAATAATAGGTTGTTAGATAGCTATTAGGGAATGATAAATGTAAAGGTGATCATTGTGGACCTATGTAGTGACTTGGTGAGTTGGGTGTTATCAGGAAATCCTCTGAGCAATTGCAGTGAACGAAATTGGCAGTTCAAGGAGGAACCAGTAATGTGCTAGCACTGAGCAGTGTCTGTGAGTAAATAATAGATTTCAAAGTATTTACTATCGTCATAAAACTTAGTATTGTCATTTCCTGCTCAAAATGGCTCTGAGTGAGGTAAAATATTGCTTAATACATATATATGTGTATATGTGGATCTGTTTTCTTGTTAGTAATTTAAATTCGAAGGAGAAGCTGTTGGGAAATACCTTTGGTTATTTATTCATTTATTTTATTTTTATTTGATCCTTCTTTGTATTTGTATGTTTATCTTCTTTTCATTATTTTCATTATTGGTCCTAATAAGTTGTTAATATATAAATATATATATATATATATACGTTTCTAAGGTCGCGTATTTATACTGATTGATTTAATTACTAAATACTGGGTTAACTTTTATGTTCTTTAAATTCCAAACTTTTGTATGAAACAATATATATATATATTCACAAATAAAGAATAGTAATAATAAAGATTGGCTAAGGGTGCATATATAGATATATATATGAATTTAAGAATCATGGGTTGGTGTGTGTGTATTAACTACCATAAGACCAGGTCAGGTGTGGTAAAGGGGTTTGGGTGGAGAAGGAGCTATCCGTTAGGTGTAGCCACCCGAGTGAAACGGGTAAGGAGCTGCCAACGAGATGTAGCCGCCCCCGGAAAGTGTGAATTAGGACATGTAAGTAAAATGGGTAGAGAAGGAGCTGCCCGTTAGGCGCAGCCACCCAAGTGATTGGGGTAAGGAGCTGCCAACGAGGCGTAGCCACTACCCTATCAAATTTAGTGATAAATCCCCACTAAGTAACCACATGAAAAAGGGCCAATTCTAAATGGTATTCGTGTGTACAATAGGTAGGGACTTGTCAAGGTGTACTGTGTGATGGTTAATTTATACTTCTTTAAATTCACTGTGGTGATTCTTGTTATAATTCTTGAGATCTATTATCTGCTCACTGAGTTTATCTCACCCCTTTCAAATTTTAATTTTTTTTCAGATAGCGCCTCTGGACCTGACCCGCCTCCCTCATCTTAGGATTGAGGCGTGTGGCGGTGAGCCTCCCTTTTTGGAACTGGGAGCTCGGTTAATTTTCTTTTGGTTGATGTTTAATGTAATGAATTAAGGATTATTTGTAAAGTATTTAGGAGTAGGCTCAGTGGTTCTGGGTGAGGTTTTTCCCCTCCCCTCTTTTTGGTTGATTGATGCTTGTTGACTGGTTAAAGAGAGCAGAGCTCTCTGTTGTTGTTTTATTAAACTCTGGCTATTTGTAGAAATTTTGGGATGTCCTATTTATAGGGGACACTCTGCCGAAATTTCTATAAAAAGCTAGCGCCTAAAAGAAAGTACATTTTATATATCCAGCAAGGCAGGATTTTATCTAGTGTACTACTAATCGGTAGGACCTCTTAAAAGTTGTCTTAGCGTAACAAACCAAGCTGTAGATAAGGACTTCGTATAGACCCCTCATGTTGGTCACCCCCTCTTTCCTTTGGGAAATGGGGCGTGACAAGATAACTCAATGTATTTTAAATAATCATGTTAATTCTATTTTATTTAAAATAAAAAAATTTATTAATAAAAAGATTATTGTTAATTTAACTTAAACATCAAATTAAAATTTTCTTCATCTATAAGTTCTTTATATATATATATATATATGTAATTGCTAATGTGATGCCTTATTTTTAAAACATTTTCATATGCCACTGTAAACTTTAATCAATCTATTTTGTTAATTATCTAATTTGATTATAAACATTTTAAATATCAGTCTCAGTAATTATGTAAGACAATGAATTAAGCATTCAATTATTTTAATTTATCTTTTGTAGTCTTCAAAATACAATATTACATAATTTAATGATCATTAATACACACTTATTTATAATAATAATAATATTATTATTATTAATTAAATAAAAATTATATATGTATATATTGAACATTATTTCTGCAATATGTTGAAAAGATTGCAATTTATTTTCATAAACTGAAAAATCAACTATCTCTTTTAAAAAAGAAAATTTTATATTATCTAAATATATTTTTAAGCCATATTTTTTGTGATTAAAAATTATACATTATTTTTATATTTATCATCAAAATTTTTAATTAAATAATAACATGTTAAATAATTTCTAAATTAAAAATTGAATAATATAATATTAAATAAACAATCTAATTACATGTTATATATTTTAATTAAAAAATTAATAACGAATTCCTAACACCTAACTAACTATATGCAACTGAATTTTGTCCTTATTCAGATAAGAATTTTATCACCAAAGACTAAATATTAAAAAAAATAGAAAATGAACATTGGTAACTAGTAAATTTTAGTGATGTTCAAATTGCACCATAACGCAACAGCTAATCATAGAAATTTCTCTTACAACAAGATTGGAAAACAAAATCCCATTAGTTTTCCTACAAAATTATTTAGATTTTCATCGTAGATCTAATTAATTTTTAGATAAATTATGTATTCTCACCATCCATATGTCACATAATTCACTATTACAATATCAAATCCACACTTATAGGCAATTGCATCTCTATATATATCACTTGTAAAGGTTTAACCCTAATTTTTCTTTCATTTTCATGTAAATCATGAGTTTAGTTGGGGTTTATTTTGTCAATTTCCAAACAATTTTTTTAAAAAATTAAAAAAAATACATAAAATAAAACTCAAAATTCAACTACTCGCATACATTCAATGGTCAGAATTTGATGTATACGTATAGTGTCCATCATATGATATAAGTTCTGATCATGGACTGTATGTATGTGTATTTAGTGCAAGCGAAAAATCTATCTTCTGGGGACTTTTGTAAATAATATTTTTTTATGAAAAGGAGCAAAAATGTTAAATTCATTTTGTGCTGAGTGATGAAGACTAAAGACTAATATCTGTTGCGCACTTTGAATGGATCAGATTGTTCAACGTGAGAATGAAGCTACCTAGATCATCTTTTATGAAGCATAAAATCCTACGGATACACATGATCCAAGTAGGATTAAGGACCCCGTAGAATTGTTGTAAAGTTTTGTCTATTTAAAATTATTTTCTTGAAATAAAATCTCATAAAAATCATCTGATAATTGCTTGTATTTATATTATTATATTTGGTAAATCATTAAAACAAAATATTTTTTATTATCAAATTACTTTAAAAAAATGTATTTAAAAAGATGGGTTAAAAAAGAGTGATGATGTAATGAATTTAGGAATACCATGTTCTTGAGTAGAATTTGGATTCTTTGGTACTTGATGCCAGTAGTATGTTAAAAAGAAATAAAGTAAAAAATTAAAATAAAATAGATGAAAAATAAAAGTTTTATACACACTTTCACTTATTTGTATTACATTTTTTTTATCTCTCGTCACCAAAATAATGCATAGAGTAAGAAATGATCCAAATTATCTGTAATAATGACACAAAATATTACTCAATATAGGAGAACATTTTGTTTATTTGAAGATATTTATTACAATAATTATACTTATTAATTACATAAAATCAAATTTTCTTTTGGCAGTTATTAATTATTAAATAAGTAAATATCTTAAGTAATTATTTAATAAAATATTGTTCTATATTTTGTAATTATTATGTTATTACTACAGAATATAATATTTCCTATTCATAGGATCATCACTTAAAAAAGAAGAAGAAGAAGTAATTATAATAATTAATAATTTTGAGTGTAAATACTTTGATCTTCAAAGAATATATATATATATATATATATATATATATATATATATATATATATATATATATATATATATATATATATATATATATATATGGTGTATACCCTCAAGAGAAAGCTCCAATTTTTTTTCTTCATTCTCACAGCACAAAAACAAAAAAAAATTCTACTACTACTCAAGAAAATTTATTTTTACAAGTTTAGCCATATACCTTCTCTTTCCAGAGTAAATAATTTTTTTAAAAAGAAATAACGAACTTCAATTCTCCCACAAACTAAGCCAAAAGTAGTGGACGAATATTCTGCTTTTAAGAATGAAAAAATTATACATAAAACCTGTAAGCTAGTAAAAATAATATTGCAAGATTTTAAAAATTAAAATTTTTTTTAAACGATTGAAGTGACAATTAGTATTTGTTAAAATTATCACTCATGTTTTTTAAAATTACCATAGGAGAAAACCCTTTATAATATTAGAAAAATTAAGTTATATTTTTTAAAAGCTTTAATAGTACTTTTTTTTAATCTTTCAAAAACAAATTTATTTTTAAAGTGATTCAATAAAATTTTTATCAAATTATAATGTTTAGGTGAAAATTTTCCCTTAAAAATCTTCTTTTTCATTGACCTCGTGGATGATTGCTAAAAAGGTTTCAAACAATGTTATTGAGCTGTTGGACTGAACAGCGAACCTCTTCGACAAAAGATTAGCAAAAAGAGGGTAAATTATAGTTTATTTTATGTATTGTTGACTTAATTTGGTTTCTTGTGGTTGTAAGTGAATTCAAAGCTCATTATTCAACTACCTCTAAGTCACTGATCAAATGACAATTTTTTTTTTTAACTTAACAAGGGGGTCTAATATTTCTAAACTCAATTTTACCTTGCTGCTTCTTTATTCACTCTCAACCTTCAAGATATTGTATCTCTACACAAGGAAAAAAAAAAAACCAGTTAGCCACTATGGCATTTTTCATTTAGATTTTAACGAAAATAATTATATAAATATTAAAATAATAAACAATTATAGTATTAAATATTAGTTTCACTAATATCTTAAATATTTTCATAATGTTTAGAAATTATTGTTGGGATTAAATAAATAATTTTAATTTTAAAATGTTAGCTTATTCTCAATAATACTTAAAAAAAAGAAATTATCCACACTCTAAATGAAGCATATTTAACAATAAAATCATTTATCATTTTACCATTCATGTAATTATTTTAATTAAAATTTAAACAAAAAATAGCCCAAAATAATCAAATAATAACAAAGCAATCTAAACAGAAGTTAAATGAAACTACAAGCAAACAAATTTAGAGCCAGATTAAAGAAGAATAAACTACAATTTACCTTGATATAGAATGCTTCCCTCTTGAACGTAAGGTTTTATTATAGTACAATTAAAATGTCACATGAGAATTGGTTTTAAAGGAAAAAAAAAAAAAAAAAACAGAAAACCAGTAACTTCGTAGAAATAACAACTGACCTTAGCAAGAACACAATGAAATTTCAGTATTTTTACAGGGTTGAGCTTATATGAAGGCTGGTTTCCCTGTCAATTCCAATTTGAGGTCCTTCAGTATTTGAAGAGAATAAAATTTTAGCTGATAGTAATTAGCCTGTTGGTAATTTCAATTTGCAGAGTTCAGATGGTACAATAGAATGAACTTTGGCAATATCAGATATCTTGCATTGGAGATGGTGGCTGGCTGGCTGCAGCTTTGGAACTTCTCAGAGTTCCAATAGGCATCAGTATTTTTTAGGTCCATAAGCATATACTGCATTTATCCTCTAAAATCACGAGGGATATACTCTCAAATTTTCAAACCTGGGCAGGAACTAAGTGAACACCAAATTTGGATATTTTCAATTTCAAAAATAGATAGACATAATCTATATAAAACTCACACTCTGCGAGGTTTACTATTCAAGTGAGACTTACCATTCAAGTAAGTCTCACACACTTTGTCTATATCTCTCCCTCCAAAGAAAAAGAGGATCCAAATGGAACATCAACATAGCTCTGTAGAGACTCTCTTTCAGCAACTCTGTTGCCAATGAAACCAAAAGGACAATTATCATTTGAATTAAAAAATGTAATTGACAATCTCACGTTTATAATGATGACACATTGTACGAAGAAAGAAATCACAGCTAGAAGCTTCAAAGCGGGGAGAATATGCAAAGGATCCCAACAAAATATGCTCCTGTCACATCGTCAAAGAAACACGCATCTCATAGAGGCGACAGAATTTGTAAGAGTACGAGAATACAAACTGATTGAACAATGTTTTGTTGAGATCCTTTGCATATTCTGCCCACCTCAAAAATTATGTGAAAGGACTTGTTATAATTTCCTTCACGATGGAAATGAAGGGTATCTTTCAATAGCTGCACAAAATTAAATTTCAGCTAAAGCCCAAGAACTAGCAAAACTGAAAAAGCAACCACGGAAAGACTCTGTCAGTCCAGAGACATAGGCAACAATGATGAAACATTTTAAATTTTGTTTGACTTCAGAAGATAAGGAATATTGAAAGAAAAGTTTCAATAATTATTCAAGAGGACAACAAATATCTGTTTAACCTCATTCCATAACAACTTTTGCACCAATAGCTTTCATTTTCTCTATTATCTGTTCTCCCTCTTCCTTTGAAACACCTTTCTTTATAATTGAAGGTGTTTTTTCCACTAAATCTTTTGCTTCCTTAAGACCTAAATCAGTAAAGCCACGGACCTCCTTGATAATTTTAATTTTTGAAGCTGCTTCATAGGACTCCAATTTCAATTCAAATACAGTCTTTTCTGGCTTTTTCTCCTCCTTTGCTGCAGTTGGTGCCTTCGGCGCCATTCCGGCTAAGTTAGCAGCTCCCGGTTTCATATATCCCACAGAAGGCATCTCCTTCAATCCCATTTTCTTCATCAGGATGGGACCCAACTCTGCAGCTTCAGCTAACGTTAGAGACGCCATTTCATCAATAAGCTTGAAAACTCTCTCTGATGGAGGACTCCGATGCTCAGTAGGATCAAATGTTGCAGGATCAAAATCAGCTGGGAGCCTTCTTTGGTCAATTTCCACTTCCTCTACATCCTCCTCCTCTTCTTTCCTTGCAGCTTGACCAAAATTTCTTGAAACCAAATTTAGTTTACTTGGAATAATCCCTCCTAAAGCCAAATGAAGAGGTTGCCTATATAACCCATTAGGTAAATGATGCCTTATTCTTAAAAGCAAACTCATTCTGAGCCCGCAGGACTGCTCTCTCTCTCAAAATCGCAAATCAGTTTAGTAAAACACACATTGTGAACTCTTATTGCAGCAGATAAATATCTGTAAGCAAAACAAAACAGAACACATATATTATTACAGACCCAATGGTCAACACCTACCCAGCAGCTTGTGGACATACAGTTGATCACAATTGAGATTTCGAGTGACATCATTTGAAGATCAACAAAACTAAATAGAAAAATCACATAATATGATATACCAAATATTATAAAGGATAAATTACAATTTACCCCCATCATTTGGCCAAAATTCAATTCCCTTGCCCCTGCTTGTGATTTTAAGTATATCATTCAACACCCGTGTGGTTTGTTCAATCACCACTTAACCATCATGTAGTATTTTACATCCAAAGTTTAATGAAATTATTACTGTGAATGTTAAATGACAACATTTTTATTGTTAAATCTTTGATTTACTTATACATTGAACATTTTCAGTGTCTTAGGGTTACATCTAAGATTAAGTGAGTAGTTTCAATTATGAGGGACTTAACTCTAATAATAGCCATGAAACTGTTCAAAGTATATGTGAGACATACTTTCAATCTATTTTGGTTAAAATTAAGATAAAAAATACCACATAGAAATTAAGTGCTAATTGAACAAACCACATGGAAGTTGAATGAGACACTTTAAGCCATGGGGACAAACTGATTTTGGGCCAAAACACATGAAGGTAAACTGTAATTTACCCTAAGATAAACTAGAAAGTAAAAGTTTCACAAGCAGGACTCTTACACTACGTTTGGATGGGGTGATTATTGGAGAGAAAAGAAAGTCTGTTGTCCCCCGTTTGTTTCGAGGAGAAAACGAAGGAAAGGAGAGAGTCAGAAGAGAAAAGTACCATATGATGTACGCCAAAATTTTTTCCCCAAATATGGAGAGATTACAGGAGAAAATGCCTCGGCAATAATTATTTTCCAAAATTGCCCTTCGCTATTCTAATAAGATGTCCGCTTGCCCCCGTCAAACGGCTATACAAATTAGAATAACATGTATACTTTTTAGGAAAAAATAGCAAACCATTTTAAGACCACAAAACAATTTCAAAGAAAAGGAAAAAAATAAAACGAGAAAAAAATGAAAATCCAGCGAAAAAAATAAAAAGGAAACAGTCGGACGCCGGCGTCCGACTGTCCTGCAATTGGACATGGGGTTCGACCAACATTTGTTCGGACCCCTATCCGACTATAGTGTAGTCGGACTCCGGGGTTCGACTGCCTTACAGTAGGACATGGGGTCCGTTGTTCGGACCCCTATCCGACTGTACTGCAGTCGGAGTCGGACCCGATGTCTGACTACAGGATAGTCACCGACATAAACTTACTGTAATTTCTATGTGAAAGGTAAGCCTTACAATGATGTTCACAGTCAGTGAAATGAGGTTGAAATATATTGATCATTCCTTCATGTCAGTTACTACAGCCTTATCTTTGCATACAGATCACTTTTAAATTGTTGTCACTTTAAATAAAAAGGATAGGATGAAGACAAAGTACTTTGCATACATGTCTATTTTACTGCTCGTCGCGTGAAGCTGAAGCCAAACGAAACTTACCCCTACGTGAAGAAGATTGGATGAAGACAAGTTAAGATGACAAAGGATGAGAAGATGGAAAAGCTTACCACATGGGAAGGGATGAGGACGTGAGGTGACACAAGTGAGAACAAAGGAAGCCACGTGAATGCATTGCAGGATGGCTTTATCACATGAGGACGAATGAAAGGTCAACTATTCTTATTGGTTTTTATATATATATATATATATATATATATATCTCTTTATGTAAAAAATCGAAAACTATATTTATATTATAATAATAATTGAAGTGATTATCAACATATTTTATTTCATTTAAATAATAATATATATTTTTTATGTTAAAATAATTAGGTGGATGGAACTGAATTTGTTTCTGTGAGAATGAATAAATAAAAACATAAGTAACAGGCTGATATGGAAAAATATTAAAATTCTTATACTATTTTTTTTCATTCAATTGAGGGAAAAATTATATTCTGACAACATTATTGACATTTTTCGTTTAAAAAATTATTCTAGAATTTTAAAAATTAAAAAATTGATAACGTTGTGGATCAAATTCGGACAATTGCATTCATGCATACCCACATTCATGTGTAAAAAGGAAAAAGTCATTACAGTCATTAAGGGTAAAATTATCCAAAAAAATAGTTATAAACCCTTTCTCTCCCCCCTCTTCTGCGTTCCATCCAAACGGGAGAAGAGAATCTTCTTTCTCTGCCCCTCTCTCTCCTCCCACTTTTCTCTCCGCTTTTCTCCTCCTCCGCCCCCCATCCAAACAAAGCATAAGTGTTTAACTATTGTACTAGATCATATGTAAAGTTTGAGACTTTAATGCTTCGTTTGGATGGGGGGGGAGAAAAGTGGAGGAGGAGAAAAGCGGAGAGAAAAGTGGAGGGAGAGAGAGGAGCGGAGAAAGAAGTTCCTCTTTTCCTATTTGAATGGAATACGGGAGAGGAGGGCGAGAAAGGGTTTATAATTATTTTTTTAAACAATTTTACTGTTAACATGACTGCAATGACTTTTCCCTTTTTACACGTGAATGTGGGTATGTATGAATGCAATCGTCCAAATTTGATCCACAGCACTACCAATTTTTTAATTTTTAAAATTCTAGAATAATTTCTTAAACGAACAATTCGAAAAATGTTAATAATGTTGTCAAAGTATAATTTTTCCTTTCATTGAATGAAAAAAAATAGTATAATAATTTTAAAATTTTTCCATATTAGTCTGTTACTTATGTTTTTATTTATTCATTCTCACAGAAACAAATTCAGTTCCATCCACCTAATTATTTTAACATAAAAAAATATTATTATTTAAATGAAATAAAATATGTAGATAATCACTTCAATTATTATTATAATATAAATATAATTATCGATTTTTTATATAAAGAGATATATACAATAACAACAAAGTTTTTTTCCACTAAGTGGGGTCGGCTACATAGATCAATCGACGCCATAAACCTCTATCATAAATCATATTTTTAGATAAACCATTTAAATCTAAATCTTTCTTAATAATTTCTCCTATAGTTTTTCTTAGTCTTCCTTTACCTCTAATTATTGGATTATTCTCCATCTCATCTACTCTCCTAACTGGGGCTTCTATAGGTCTCCTCCCCACATGACCAAACCACCTAAGTCTCGATTCTACAATTTTTTCTACAATAGGTGCGACTTTCACTTTCTCTCTAATGCATTCATTTCTAATCCTATCTCGTCTAGTGTGTCCACTCATCCACCGTAACATTCTCATCTCTGCAACATTAAATTTATTTTCTTGTTGACTTTTTATTGCCTAACACTCACTTCCATACAAGATTGCAGGTCTTATAACTGTACAGTAGAATTTACCCTTAAGTTTGAGTGATACTCTTCTATCACAAATAACACCCGAAGCACTCCTTCATTTCATCCATCCTGCTTGAATCCTATGCTTTATATCTTCTTCTATTTTCTCGTTATGTTGTATGATGGATTCAAGATACTTAAATCGTGTGACTTGTGGTAAGATATATTCTCCAATTTTTACTTCTACGCTAGAAGTGGTGTGCCTTTTACTAAACTTACACTCCATATACTCCGTTTTACTTCTACTTAAACGGAATCCATGAGCTTTCAAAGTTAATCTCCACCTCTCCAACTTTTCATTCATTTCCTCTTTCGATTCTCTAACTAGGACAATATCATCTGCAAAAAGTATACACTGTGCCACCGGCTCTTGGATATGTTCAGTAAGCACATCCAAGACTAAGGTAAAAAGATAAGGGCTCAGAGTTGACCCTTGATGTAGACTAATAGTTATCGGAAAATCTTCTGTAAGTCCACCTTTTGTTAGTACGCTAGTTATAACCTTATCATACATGTCTTGGATTGCTCTAATATAAGCTATACGAACTCCTTTTTTTTTCCAAAGCTTTCCATAGAACTTCTCTTGGCACTCTATCATATGCTTTTTCTAAATCAATAAACATTATGTGTAAATCTCTTTGATTCTCCCTATATCCCTATATCTTTTCATTAATTTTCGCAACAAGTATATTGCTTCCATAGTTGACCTTCCTGGCATAAAAATAAATTGATTCTCCGTAATTTGACTCTCTTTCCTTAACCTTCGCTCAATTACTCTTTCCCATAATTTCATAGTGTGGCTCATAAGTTTAATTCTTCTATAATTTGCACAATTTTGAATGTCCCATTTACTATTATAAATAGGGATTAAAATACTTTTCCTCCGCTTATCTGGCATCCTCTTCGATCTCATAATTTCATTAAATAATTTTGTGAGCCAACTTATACCTTTCATTTTCAAACCCTTTCATACTTCAATAGGTATATTATTCGGTCCAATTGCTCTACCATTCTCCATTCGCTTTAATGTTTCTTTTACCTCTACCTCACAAATCTTACGGTAAAAAGTATAATTTCGATCATCTTCTTCTGTGTCTAGCATATCCGATTGCAATACAATCTCGTACCCTTCATTACAAAGCCTATGAAAATAACCCTTCCATCGTTCTCTGATATCTCGCTCTGTGACCAACACTTTCCTGTCTTCATCCTTAATGCATTTCACTTGATCCACGTCTCTTGTCTCTCTTTTCCTACTTTTAGCTAACTTGTAAATACTTTTTCTTAAACTTTAGTACCTAAAGATTGGTATAACCCATTAAATGCCCTCGCTCTCGCTTCGCTTATTGCCTTCTTAGTGTCTTTCTTAGCTACCTTATATTTTCCCAATTTTCATTACTCTTACATAATGACCACACTTTATAACACTCTCTTTTAATTTTAACCTTATCTTGTATACTTACATCCCATCACCAAGATTCTTTATCCCTAGGTCCAAAACTTTTTGATTCACCTAATATTTCCTTTGCCACCTCCCTAATCTCTTTGGTCATTTCATTCCACATATCGTTTGCACTTCTTTGTATTTCCCAAGGTCCTTCCTCCACAATCCGTCTCTGCAAATTCTTTTTTTTATCCTTCTTTAGTTGCCACCACTTAGTTCTTACCACTCTATTTTTACCTTTATTTTTTACTCTCCTCCTAACTCTTACATCCATAACCAAAACTCTATGTTGAGTAGTTAAACTTCCTTCCGGTATAACTTTGCAATCCATGCAAATTTTTCTATCCGATTTCTTTATAAGAAAGAAATCAATTTGAGAACATACCCTTCCACTTTTATACGTGATAAGATATTTTTTACGCTTTCTAAAACAAGTGTTAGCTAATATAAGATCAAACGCTAATGAAAAGTCTAGAATAGTTTTACCCTCTGCATTTACTTCTCTTATATCATATCTTCCATGAACACCCTCGTGGTGATACAATACCAATTGGCATGCCCATTGGAGCACAACAAGTTCGAAAAACCCTTATCCATCAAGAACTTCAAAGAGTTCAAGTGGCCCAAATTGTGCACTATGTCCAAAAATTTCAAAGAGTTCAAGATAATATCTATGTTGGACGTCGGCACAAGTTTAGAGCCCAAGATCTATATTTGATCAATTCAAAACATACTGAATTGAACTTTGGACATGAAATTTCTTTAAAGATGCAAAAGTGGAAGTCCAAGTGGAAGCCCAATGTCCTAAGAAGGTCTATGGAGCAACTAAAGTCAATATCTAACATGTTGAAGGCCCAATGTAGTTATACACATACAAGAGGAGTGTTAAGGCTCAATTGGAGTTCAATTACAAGAGATTAAGAATCATGTGACAACCATGTAATTTTTAATGAAGCATGAACATCCCATGTGACAACTTAAAGAAGCTAATTAATTTTGACTAGGATTCTTTTTTAATTTCATTTTTTATTATTTTATTATTTTTTTGAACTTGGTCAAAGAGCTTATCTTGGAAATCAAGTTAAAATTAGTATCTTAATCTAATTCTTTAATTTTAGGCATCATTTAAAGTATTTCTAATCAGATTTTAGAGTTTTACTTTCATTAGGACTTTAGAAATTTTGCCTATAAAAAGTTTCCTATTGTATTCTATTTTAAAACATAAATGAATTTGAGTATTATTCAATTATCTGTGAGGCTTTTACTTCTTTATATTTTCTGAGAGTTCACGTGACTTATCAAAGGATTAGTTTTCCTTTGTGACGTCTTGAGGCTAGGGTTCTCAGAGACAAGTTCTCTTAGGGTTTTTTCTTTGACCAACATTATTGTTTTTTAGCCGGTCTCGGGCAAAGTGTCATCTTGTTGAAGGTTTCTAGGACAAAGTTTTTAGAGGGTCTCTCATCATTTGATATCAGAGCTTTGGTCGCTAGTACAAGGTATATCTTTGTGTTTTCCCTTTCATTATTCTTCATACTTTCTCTCCTTCCATTAGTATTACCTTTTCCATCTTCGTCTTTTTCTTCTATCTTCTTCTGTCTTCCATTGTTGTGCTCCAATGGGTATGCCAACTGATATTGTATCACGTAGCCTGAAGATACACTTCCCACATGACCATTTAGATCCCCTCCTAAAAGAATCTTTTCTTCTAATGGTATTTCCTGAACTAAACATTCTAAATCTTCCCAGAACTTTACCTTATGATATTCTTCTAACCCTATTTGTGGTGCATAAGCACTAATAATATTAAAGATTTTCTTTTCTACTACAAACTTTAATGCAATAATTCTATTTTCTAACCTTTTGACATCCACTACGGTATTTTTTTTAAAACTTATCTACAATTATACCTACTCTATTTCTAGATTTAGATTTACCAGTATGCCAAAATTTAAAACCTGAAGTATCTAATTCTTTCGCTTTTTCTTCTACCCATTTAGTTTCTTGTAAACACATAAAATTAATCATTTTTCTAATCATAGTATCTACTATTTCCATAGACTTACCCGTAAGTGTACCTATATTCCAAGTTCCAAAACGAATCCTACTCTCATAAACTAGTTTCTTTAACCACATTCGTTCACGAAAATGTGGGAGTCTTTGTTTATTTTTCACTACATTCAGGCAACGATGCAACGGCTTTTGCTCACTTATCACTGTACTCGAGCTATACAGCGCGTTACTTACGGGCAACGACTTAGCCTTACATATAATATATCGATTGTCTATGTCATAAATATTCGACAAAGTTTTACGTTAGCTGTCGACTGCCAAACACAACCCTCTTCTTTTTCCAGGCTTGGGACCGGCTATAACAAATAAAATTCGTCATAAGCAGAGTTACATAAAGAGATATATATATATATATATATATATAAACCAATAAGAATAGTTGACCCTTCATTCGTCCTCATGTGATAAAGCCATCCTGCAATGCATTCACGTGGCTTCCTTTGTCCTCACTTGTGTCACTTCACGTCCTCATCCCTTCCCATGTGGTAAGCTTTTCCATCTTCTCATCCTTTATCATCTAAACTTGTCTTCATCCTATCTTTTTCACGTGGGGGCAAGTTTCGTTTGGCTTCAACTTCACGCGACGAGCAGTAAAATAGACATGTATGCAAAGTGTTTTGTCTTCATCCTATCCTTTTTATTTGAAGTGACAACAATTTAAAAGTGATCTGCATGCATGTAGAGATAAGGCTATAATAACTGACATGAAGGTATGATCAATATATTTCAACTTCATTTCACTGACTGTGAACATCATTGTGAGGATTACCTTTCACACAAAAATTACAATAAGTTCATGTCGGTGTCCGACTGCCCTGCACTCTGACATCAGGTTCGACCCCGACTACAGTACAGTCGGACAGGGGTCCGACCAAATGTTGGTCGAACCCCATGTTCGACTAGACCCCATGTCCGAACTCCGAGGTTTGACTGCAATACAGTCAGACAAGGGTCTGACCAATATTTGGTTGGATCCCTATCTGACTACTATGCAGTCGGATGCGGGTATCCAACTGTTTCTTTTTATTCTTTTTGCTAGATTTTTATTTTTTTTGGTTTTTTTCTCTCTTTCTTTGGAATTATTTTGTGGTCTTAAAACGACTTGTCATTTTTTTCCTAAAAATTATACATGTTATTCTAATTTGTATAGCCATTTGACAGGGGCAAGCAAATATTTTATTAGAATAGCGAAGGACAATTTTAAAAAATAATCATTACCGAAGCATTTTCTCCTATAATCTCTCTATATTTGGAGAGAAAATTTTAGCGTAAGTCATATAGTACTTTTTTCTTTGGACTCCCTCCTTTCCTTCGTCTTTTTCTCGAAACAAACGGGAACCGTTTTCCACCTTCCCTTTCTTTTCTCTCCAATAATCACCTCATCCAAACCTAGTGTTAAAAAAGATGATATCAAGCTCAAAATACTTAATCCAATCAAATAACCTCCCTACAGCTTAAACTTCATGGATGAAAATTCAATTAAACATTAAATGACCGCAACAAACTATGATGCAGCTTGAATCTTACAAAAGAAAAAAAAATTTAAAGAAGGTTACACACGAATCACAAACTGCAGCAACCACAATCATACATGCCCGATAAATTTGACCATTCACGTCGAAAAACGCAAAAAGGGGCAACAGGGTCTAGAAAGTGAATAAACCCACTAATTTAAAATCCATAATCTATAAAGCGCATGAACGAGAGCTTCAGGGTGAGCTCGCAAAGTACAAGGAATGGAGGCACCAGATCATGCCTTCACTTCAGAGCCCAAAAGCATTTTTTTGCAATTGAAAAGCAAAAAGAAATCAACAACAGAAAATTACCTGAAGCAGACGCCGGTGAGATCGACGGCCGCAGGTGACAATCGCAGCAAAGCTGCTTCCGCCAAAGCACTAGGAAAAAGAGTGACCTTCCCTCTGCACGTGCGAGTAAAGAAGGGTACAAGGGTTTTGGGGTCATGGCTTCATCAAGCTGATTCTCATCCGGATTTGGAATAGTTGATTCGGTTTATGCCCAATTTGCTTGGATATCTGGCCAAACAGTTGATAGTCAGATATTATACTGTTGCCAAACATGCCAGACATTGAGCATGTATTATATCAGAATAAATTACATAAATGAAAAGTTTTTATAAATTATACTTAATATCTTTAATGTTTAAAAAAATCAGTTTTTATAATATTTAATATATGTTACAAAAATTTTACTTTTAATTTATTTTTTATTAATAGAGTTAATTTTTATTATAACATATGATTTTACTTTTATTTTTAATATAATAATAAAAATAATTAAATAACTTTATTATATATATATATATAATGTAAAAAGTTTGTAACATTAACATAAAGTAAATTAAAAAAATATGTAATATATTTCAAATGCCAAGAAAACCAATTAATATCTTTAAAATAAAAAAGATATCAAGCATTATTCATAAACTTATATCAACTAAGTTTACATCATCACACAAAATAATCTAAAATAGTGGCGTTTCCTTTTATTGGAATTATTCGAACACGATGATCTATTATTCGCATGATATTCATAAAGTTCACGTTGCATCTCAAATATTGATTTATCGTTAGCATCTATGTGCATATGAAGATCCTTTAACTTTTGATCAATATCAGGATGGAGGTGACCTCCTGAATATATAGCCTCTGCCGCATTTGGATATGAGAAAATGTTATTTTTTTTACTATAATTATAACCATATATTAGATCATCTACCATTTAATTTGCAATACTTCTCAAGTTATATATATAGCCTCCACTTTTTTTTCCTCCAGCTGCTACTATCCACAAAGCAACTTCATTTGGCCGTGTAAAAATTTGTGAATCACTCACCGCAGTTGCTATACTAATTTTAAGTCTCGCATATTCATCCTGAGACAAACCAAATAACGGACGGTGTTACATAGTTGGGCTTTTTAAGTAAAAACATTTAACAGAAGTAAAAAAAAAAGACAATACATACAAAAGTTTTTTCAGATTTCTTATCAATCCATTCATCGGATAATGAGTTTTGATGAGTTTGGATGTGCAGCTCTACCGAAGTTACAAGCCTACCTAATTCCTCAGCTAACATTACAATGTGATCTATGAATGGAATATTTCTGCCAGTGTGGAGAGATGGCCAGTAGACAGAGGTTGAAGCTCTATTCTTCTTTACACGTTCACTTCTCTCTTTAAATTCTGCTTTGTTCCAACTAACGTATAAATCATTCCAGATGTCTTCATTAATCCAGGTAGGACGTTTTCCTTTATCTCGAACATAACAAATCAAATCTTTTAACCGGTTTCTTGTTCGATCTTTAAAATTTTTATAAATTTAGAAATGATCCTTCGGTGTCCATACATAGTATTTCTATCCATTAAGACCAACAATATCAATAAGTCCATGTATTATAATAGAGCGAATATAATAAATCTGACATCGCGATTCAAATTTACCTGAAATTCTGCAAACCACAATTGGCAAATTAAGTCAGGAACTTCTTTCCATGAGTTATAAACTCCTAAATAATTATGTTTCATCACAGATACTATATATTCAATAGCATCATTTCCATCGAGGCCAAATCTTACGAATGCATATACCATAATTTTGGTAAAAAAAAAAGTGGTTAAATGAAAAGGAAAAATTGCATACCCCGTTTCACCGATTGAAAAAATAAGTTCTTTTGCTATATTATCTCCTGCTCGAATTCGGGAATACAGAACATCTCCATAGGTTCTTCTATCCATCTACATGGTAAATAATAATAGATAAATATAAAAGAATTATGCCAACATGCAATCTTCATCTTCAACGTTCATACAAATATATTACCTCCTATCTTTGTGATAATAACAGCACGCCTCAAAAAAACAAATCGTAATTTAGTTAGCATGCATTATATAATTTTGTCTTCAACTTCACGTGAATTGCCAAGCTTCAATCCCTTCACTGCACGATACCTTCACCGCAAATACTGCATGCCTAGGTACTCCCTCTCCTACATCGCTATATACCTTGTGAGACACATATTAAAGCATCTTATATATTGCATGTAAGTCATTGAGATAGGATGAAGTTCACATGCTTGTCTTTTGGCTATCTTTTCCTCTTGCATTATCCCCATCCACTCAACTTTTTTTGTCCTTTTCTTGTTCTTGGCATGTATTGAAGCTTTCACGTGGAAGTGTATTTATCATCCTTGTCTTGGCATGGCATGAATTGAAGCTTCACGTGAAGGATGTTGACATGTCGCGTACATATAATCCTATGTAAAATGATAAACATGTAATTTCAAAGAATCTTAATTATTATAATTAGTCATATGCACTAATTCAATTTACATTGAGTAAAGGTGCAATTAATATAAAATTATTTCAACTAATATAAAATTAATTACTCAAGTTAATTAATATGAAATTAATAAATATATATCTTTAATTAGCCATAAACAAATTTTTATGTCAATTTAAATTCATATAAATTGTACCTATAATTATTTTTAAATTAATAAACATGTATAAAGTGTATTATATATATCCTATATTAAGATAAAATATTTATTTTTGGAGTACAACGTGACATGTACCGACGCGCAGTGTAGGAAGGGCAAAATTGTCTAAAGAAAATTAACTATTCTCCCTCCCCCTATATTTTCTCTCACCGCATCCAAACAAGGAAGGGAGAATACTTTTCTTCCCACTTTTCACCTCTCCCGTTTTCTCCCCATTTTTCTCTCCTCTCCACTTTTCTCCTCCCTCATCCAAACAGAGCATTAGAGATTATTATAATTTACTCATTATATTAATTATCTTTATTAGAATGAATTATACATACACCATGAAACTTTTAAAATATCACAAATATTCCTATCGTGTTAGCTAAACAATAAATATCTTATGCATATACAGTGTTTTTTAAACGATTTTATGTTATTATTAATATATATATATATACACACATATATAACATTAATAGGAATAATAGTTTTTATTTATTTGTGGAGATTCTTATGGAAATTATTTGCATAGAGTGGGGTGGAGATAAAGAGCATGCATTTTGTCTTATGAAAGTTTGTTATATTAGAATTATTAATACAACTTTTATTTATCAATTATTTTAGCATATATATGTTAATAATTTTCTCATAATAGGTCTTAATTTTAAATTCAAAAGTTTCATAACTTTGGTCTACTAAAAATTCATTTAAAACGTAAAAACTAACCAAAAATTTGATTAAATTATTTGATTGCTTTTTATAGTATCACTTAATTTTTAATTTAATTTTTATAATTTAAAATTTTGTAAAAAAATTTTGGGAAAATTAATCCTTTAGCCCTTATATTATGCATCAATTTTCAATTTGCTCCCTGTAGTTTAAGTTTCTTCAAACTGATCCTTGCAATTTTTAGAAGTTTCCTAATTAATCCTTATAATTTCCAATTGTTACTATCCTACTCCCTACCATGATGACATGGCCTAACGCCGTTATGAAAACATCCTCGTTGGCTAACGTTTTGCTGAGTTGCCTGTCACATATATTTGTTCTTCCTGATTCAGAGTTTTTGGGTTTTGACTGAACTTACTACGACATTTGTGTCTCGTTGTGGATAAAATGAAATGATGCCAATACAGCCCATTTTTGGAAGGGCGAATGCAGATGAGGCAAAACGCAGATGCAACTTGTACTTTTTGTGCCTAAAGATCAGCAAGACAAGCCCAGCCTTCATTAAAAATACAAAATGATCTGTTCCAAATTTGCCATGCCACTTTACAATGTAGATATAAGTGATTACTTGTCTATGAATTTATAAAACACATCACACAAATATTCGGTGATATAGCTGTATTAGGCCTTCAAGTCTATAGCAAATATTTGTGTTAATTGTATTTAGTACGGCACTTGAAACAAAAGCCTTTACCTTAGAAGGAACCTTGATTTTCCAAAAATATTTTGACAAAGGATGACAGCATACATGTGGACTTTGAATCAAGAAAATTAAAGAATGAATAACAAGTAGAGAAACCCAGAGGATCCAAACACCAAATCCTTCTATCGGGCAAAGAAGAAACATGAAATGCAGTGAAGATTCTGACGACAAAGCAAGATCATCAACAAGTGAATATATGTTTTACTTTATATTCACTTGTTTAGTTACAGTCTTCAACATCTATCTTAATTAAAGGGGTTATATGGGTGAAAGGTAAAATTTCAAGGGATATTTGCACTTTTACCATTATGCCTTGTCCTTGGATAGTTATTGTTCATTCCTCCATTTACTTAAAGAATTGACAAAGATGTAAACCCTCATTGTCAAAGTTTAACTTTTATAGGATGGTACTTTTTGGATAATTAGATTAGTAATAGTAGGATTGGAGGATTTAATATATCTGTATTATTATCAGAATTTTTGTTTCGATACATAATATTGGTAAAAATAAATCCTCTGCCTTAGAATTTTACCTCCTATATTTTTGAAGCTTTTCCCTGTGATTTCTGCAGATTATCTTTAATCTTGAGATATATAGCAGTGATTTTACCACCCCTTTGCCAGTTGTAATTAACAAGTGTTTTTAATCTTCGCCAATTGACACAAGAAGAGCATTATATAAGGTGAAGTATTGCACATGATTTGTCCTAGTGACATATACATAAAAGAAGCAGCAACAATGTTTATTTTGGAGGCCTAAAGTTGGTGATATTCTGTTTTCTCATGATTTCTCTATGACTTTAATTTTTGATGAGTAGTGTTATTTATCCTAAAAATAAGCGAGCTTTTTATGACTCAATGGTTACTGTGGGATGTGTTTCTGTTGTTGGTGCAGTTGAAGCTCCTTAGTGTTTTATGTCACCCCAGTCCAAATGTTTATTTTCTGATTCTGTTTAATCAACCCTTCTTGTTCACAAGATCTTTTGTCCGATTGGATTTTGTACCACTTACTCATATAATGTTGTTTTAGCCTGGCAAAATGGAAAGCTTTAATCAATTAATAGTAGAATTTTGAATTGATTTCTAGTTATGCTATTGACTTTTGTTTGCTTTACTGGCTTATATTTTGCAGGGATGGAATAAAAAGTGAATGTCTTATCTTGATTTCATTTTAGGTTCAGTTTTCAAATTATGGAGTTACAAACTGCACTTAGTGTTGAGACCTTAATTTTTCAGCTTGTAATGTATGTTCGGATCATATTGTTATTCTTGTACACCTCGAGATGTGAAAGTGGTAAATAGCATCCGGTAAAAAATTATGTACACCTCAAGAGATACTGTTAATGTTGCAATGAAATCATGTACAATTACTCTCCTGAAGTCTATGGATGCTTCAATTGGGATCTCTAATATTACAGAGATGTACACAAAGGTCACAGATGCTTCAATTGATCTAATAACTATTTTACATCACAAAAACACTTTTTTTCATCGAAGGTTTGTTATCCAAATGTAATTTGTTTCCAGTTTGCTTGTAGCCCATCAAGCAAATATATTATTAGTATAACATAAAATAAAAAATTATTTATACTGAAGCAGCAGAAGAGAATTACTGACTTAAAAATAACACATTGTGAAACATATTCAATCATAAATGCAGTGCACAGAGAAGGTGAATCACCGACAGAAAACAAACTAACATATCAATCATAAGTGCAGCGCAAAACAATTATTACTGTGGAGAGGCCTTTGGTAAACAGAAAACTACCAATAGAACACAAATACTAGTGATGATAATTTTATAGGAAAAAGAAAGAATACCCTGAACATGTCGAAGATGGCTTACTAGATACTTTTTACCACTCACTTTTTATTCCATCCTTGCAAAATAGCATAACCAGAAATCAACTTAGGGCACATCAAAGATAGCATAACCAGAAAATGGGAAAACATTTAACCTACATCTTCTAGTTCAGAGGTCATGGGCTCTTGTATGCCAATCTTAATTACAAGTACATGGAGTATCAGGTGGAGATAAAAAAGTTAAGTAAAACCCACATTGAATTGATAAACTTTAAACAACTAAAATACATTAAGGAACAACATTCAATCAGAACATGAAATGGTTCGACTAAGAGAACATCATGGAGAACTCAATTGATGAAAATACAAAGACAAATAATTTGGCAAAAATAAATGAAAGTGTAAATCAGATAATGGAACAAGAAATATTCCTATGGCTAAATCACCCTTAATCATTTGGTCGATGCTGAAATCTGAAGCTGTTGCATCTCCCAGCTACATCTGGCTATGTTTTTGGGCTGGAAGGAGATCTATATTTTCGTTTTCACAGATGGACGCAATAGCTCACGATGACACAGTGCGGATAAGGGGGTAAAAGGAGCTGCTCCTTTGATTGCACGTTAGGGCTTGAAATCCAATTGTTGCTTAACGCTGCATTTCACTTCTTATTCTCATGGGGACCTGTCCCAAACACTTGAGCCCAGTCAGCTATATATGTAGCAGAAAACTCAGCAAAACGTTAGCCAACGAGGATGTTTTTCAACGGTGTTAAGCCATATCAGCATGATAAGGAGTAAGACAATAATGTTTAAAAATTATAAGGACTAATCATGAAACATTTGGAAATTATAAGGATGATTTTGAAAAAAAAAAATTATAGGGACTAAATTAAAAACTAAAGCAAATTATAAGAACTGCATGATTAATTTTCTCAATTTTTTTTTAAAATTAGTTTAGAATGTTAAACTTCTATTAATATGTTGTTAAATTTTATTAATATAACCAAGTGTTATCTTGATATTCATATTTCTAAATAATTTATGCCAATAAAATATGTAAAAGTAAGTAATGACCGAAAAAAAAAAACAATTAACTCACAGGTATGGCATACAGTGCACATTATGTTAAGTGGCTTAGGGTAAATTAAGTTAGATTATCATAATTAGAGTATTAAAATAAAATATAACTAATCGTATTAGTATAACTTAATACTATATTGATAAACATTTAATGATTGAAATTAAATTAAAAAATATAAATTATTAAGATTCAATTATAAACTTTTGAATTATGGAAATTAAATTATAAATTGAGTAGAGTTATCAAAAAAAAAAAAGAGAATAATTTAACCCAAAAAAAATAAAAACTTGAGCTATCTTATTACACAACCTTGAAAGTGACCCACCACCAACCAAGTAAGGTGTTCGTTATCCAATTCCACATAGCACGTTACGTAATACGCTTACTATTATTTGCTAATGACTATTAAAACTAAAAAAAAAAAGAAAATCATTTTCAGATCTACTCAATTATATAATAAAAATACTAGCCGCCGATTCCAACTACGTACTTCTATTTGATAAGTTAGCACATTTTAAAAAGCCTCTAATAGATGTACCAAAAAAGGCTACTTGATGTAATCTACTGATAAAAGACTCAAATTTCTTTTTTTAATAAAAAAATAAAACAAAGTTGTAACTTGCAAGTTTTTTTTTTTTATTTTAAAATTTGATAAGAATAGAAAGGAGTACAAGAGGTTATGGTTAATATGGCCAATTAGCTGAGAAAGCAAAAGATGTAATAAAGTATTACTTTTTAAAAGTTGAAGAGATAATAATTTTTTATTGATTTGAATTTAATTCTTAGGCATCATCAATGTGAGAGAAATACATTTATTATATAAGTTAAACTTAAATGTAATTTTTTATATTTTTGTTATGAGATTTTTTATAAAAATAAAACATGTATAAAAAATTTAATCATATGTTATTGAATTATAAAAATTATTAAATTATCATATTTTTATTTAAAAATTTAATAATAAAATGTAAAAATTATACTTAAATTTTTATTATATTATTGTAATATCAAAATAGTTTAATATTATTTATATTTTAATAAATAGATGAATATCTTCTAAATATTATGATCGACCTCAAACATACAAAATTATATAATAATATAATATCGATTTATTTTTAAAATTGTTCGCTATCATAAAAATACCAAAAATGAAGTCATGAAAGAGAATATGAGGGAAGACTGGCATTTTGGAAACTGGGGTCCGCTTCACGAATTGACCCAAATGAGGGCAAAGCCCTCCTCCGATCAATATTCCCCCATTACACAACTGCATACATTCCCTCTTCGCAGACGCCACCGCGTGGTGTGCACTACCGCAATATCTATTATATATATATATATATATATATATTAAAAGTCAATTACACACGATCTCATATTAAAATAAAAACTTACACTACCTTGTAATTTAATTTCAAATTTTTTAATTAAAATATTTTTATTAATTTAAATATATATTTTCATTAAAATGCTATCTTACTTTTTTTATAAAAAATATTTTAGTCAAAAAATTTAAAACGAGACTAAAATATATTTTATAAAAATAAAAAAAGTTTATATAATTTCAGTAAATTTTAGGAAAAATATATGTAATTTATTAAAAAAATTATTTTAAAAAATATTTAACAATAAAACTGAAAGTAAATCATGATAATTTTCTTTAAAGTTTGGTTAAATTAAACATGATAACTCTCTTATTTCAAAAAATACACTTGATTCTTCTAATATTTTAATATATATTGCAAAAACCTCCCATTCAAATTATTTTCTATAAAAAGTTAATTTTTTGTACTCATGAATTGTGATTTTATTTTTAATTTGACATTAAAAGTGGCTTAACTGATATTAACCTTCATCATGAAACTTTGATTTTATTTTTAATATGATAATAAAGAGAATTAAATAATTTCATTTTTGAAAGAAATTTATACTGCATAAAAAATTTTTATTGATAGAAAATAAATTAGATGGTACCTAAATGTAATGTTTAAAATAAAAGAAATATCAAGTATAATTTAGCTAAATTTTAACAAGATTAATGTAAGTTACTCTAAATTTTAACACATTAAAAAATTATTATGGAATTATCTATATTGTATAAAAATATAAAATGTTAATTTTTTTAATCAAGATTTATGTCATTAAATAAATCTTTTAGTAACATTCTTTTGCTCAATAGTTTCATTTCAGTGGTGTCCATGAAAAAAGATGCTGATCAAATTAAAGCTTTATGAATTTTCTAAAAACATTAAAGTATTCTTTGGTAGATTTGGATCCTCTCCTTTTAATTTTTTTGAATATAAGGACAAAATTTTAAAAAAGTAATTTTAAAAATCATATATTCTCCTATTATCTTTCTATCTTTTTTTCAATCTAACTTTATTCCAGCAATTTTGATTTTTAATGTAAGGATTCATACACTCTCTCAAGTCCAATTCTAATCCCAAGGAGAATGTGTGACATTGCTTCAATTTGCAACGTCACATGAATGTTATGAATGTTGCTTTCAGTACTCAAAGGTGGATTGTTTTGTTAGCATTCATGGCATTTTTTTTTTGTCCATTTTGGTCTATGTCTTGATGAAGATATTGGAATTTTAGCTTTATAAATTGAAGAGTTGCTAGGGTTCTTGGATTCGAAATTAAGAGGCTCACATACCATCTGTAAGGGCCTTAGAACTTAAAAGATCACCGATGAGCACATATAGAGGAATTCATAGCAATAATGGGAGGTAAGCATCACTTTCATTTTGGTACTCATAAGCATAGTTTTATTACTTATATTTGGTATCAAAGCAATATTGTTGCCTTTATTTTGCTTAAAAGTGTATTAAATTATAGTTCCAAATATGTTTTTTTTGACCAATTTTCTCATGAAAAGTTGAATCTATCTTTTTTGCATATTTTGGTGCAAATGAATTTATATATCTGTAGGAAATCAAATTTTAAGTATTTTGACTTTTGAATCTCTCAAAATTGAGTTAAAATAACTGGAGGTTGAAGACACACAAAACAATGTGTTTTATGCATCCTTTTTTTTATAAAAAAAAGTCATAATTGGCCATATGCATAATCAAACTCGTGCTTTCCTATTACTTAAGGTGTCACTTTGCCATGCATCCCAAATACTTCCTTTTGCATTATGTGGCATCTAATTTATATTTAAGGCCTATTTTATATTATTTTTTAAAATTTAATTTTTTGTCCACATTTTATTTAATTGTCATTTTATGGAATTTAGTATAGTAACTAATTTTGGTATTTAACTATTGATTTTTGAAATTATTATTTATTTTCAATAATTTGTATAATTTTTTAATTAGTATGTTTAAACATGGATTTGCTTTGTGTATGCAATACATTTTTTTTGTTTTATTACATATAATGGGAAATTTGAGTAAATTTGCCAAATATACATGTTAATATTATGTTTGTCTAACATGTCATTTATTTATTTATTTGTCTTATTTATTTATTTAGGCAAAATATGTTGATTAAAATCTAAAGTACCTAGTGATTTATATATACTTAAATTAGAAAGTAGCTATAGCATTTTTAATTTCACTAAGTTATATATATTTGGAACCAAATCGCATAAAAGAATGAGCAAAACTTGCAATTAATTTATTTAGATATAATAGATTTTAGTCTACAAGAATTTCTGTTATATTTAGGTGACTAATTAGAGTGAAATAACAAATTATCTTTCTTAATTTACCTATAGGGATTAGGAAATGATAATAATTTGTTAGTTTCATCATGTGAATAATACTTGAATAAAACATGGTCTACATACAGTTTTATTTGATTTTATAACTTATTTTGTATAGATAATACATGCAATCAATTTATTATCTCATACTTAACTTAGTCTAAGGCATGGATAATTTTTATAGCTTTTTAACTTATTGATTTGTTGAGAATTCAAAACAAGATTCTCGATCTAAATGGTGATAATTATAAGATTTAGAAGGAGAGGATTCTCTTCTTATCAAGATGGATATAAACTATGCTATAAGGAAAGATAAACTACGAATTCCTGATGATAATAGTATTGAAGGAAAATTTGATCCTTATAAGTGTTAGGAGTGTAATACCTTAAGTTCATACATTCTATACATAACATTCAAAGCATTTTATGCTCATTTAAGTGGAATTTGCCCATTTTAGCAATGGAATTAAGGCGTATGGACATCGAATTTATTTCAATTTTGCCTATGTGAGTCATTTAAATTTGTCTCAACTCATTTCCATCCATGACATATTCATATATATTAGAAATAACATAATTGGAGGCTTACAATCTGGATTGAGAACCATGGGACACAAAAACTTGAAACTGCTCTCAAGTTTGCTATGAAACCTTTTTGGCGGGAGCTTTAAAAAATTATAATTAATCTTATAAAAATTGAAACCAAATAAATGATAGCTTTTTGGAAAGCCTCAAATGTCAACTAAAGGATAAAAATCATTTCAGGCCAAAAAAAAAATTAACTAGATTATGAAAAATAATAGAACAATACCAAAGGTCTAGCTGTTAGGTCTGTTGTTACATATTTTTTATATAAATTTTAAAAATTCATAAGTAATTCTAGAAAATTCAAAGTTAAGCAAATCATACCACTCTGAAAAGTTTTGGATGTCTACTAATGACTAAAAATAATTCTAGTTCAAGAAAATGACATTCAGCTAAAAAAAATTTGATAAAACAATACCAAAGGTCTAACTGCATTCATTGACCATCAACTTCAAAAATTTGGTTCTCCCTCTGCAAACCTCTAATTGGGATGCTCTTAAGTGCTATAGAAAGCTTATCATATTTAGTTTATTTATATAAATTTTTATGAGCATTGGATATCATTTAATCCTTAGATGACATAAAAAAAGAAACTGACCATATGAATGGTATTATTACCATTTATGAAAAAAATTTACAACTTTTAAAAATTCATAATTAATTTTTTAGAACTCTAAATAATATGGTTCTTAGCTCAGCAAAAAACTTTAGATGGAGCCTATATTTATGCCAAATTTTAAGGGAAAATTCGTCCATTTGGTCAATTTGGGATATAGGGTACAAAAATGGGACTTTTATACACCATTTAGGATCAAAACAAGTACAATTGCTCTTTTACTTTAACTACAATCACTTGGCCACATCCAAATGGGTAAAAACAGCATATAAAGGCTGCCCAAGTGGTCCATATACTCACACATCTCAAAATCACTCCCCAACTTACTTATGCATACTAAAACTCATAGGCATACCTAGGCATTTGAATGTCAAAATTTCTTATACATGCACATATGGTTCTAAAATCTATTCATTCATCATAATTACATGAATTTACATATGTTCAACCATTTACATCATATATATATCATGTGGTTACACTTCTTGACATCAAAATGCTATAAAAGGCCTATTTTCTTACTTCTTTGTTAAAGTGCCATACTCCAAAATATTTGGCCTCCAATCTTTGATCCATTTGGCTCATTTAGACATAATTAAATATTTTATGGGGAAGAATGATATTAAAAAAAGCTTAATAGCTCTTTCCTTTCAAACATACATAATGGATGCCATATAATGTCAAAGAATGCACGCATGCTTTCAAAGCCATAAATGAGCATACATAATCATTTTCTTCATCACATAAGTTCATACATGTCAAACATAGGCTTTTAAGGGCATTGGTTTAGCCTCACCCAATTTTCTAGGGACTTTTGGATTTGCCTTACCCATATTTAAGGGACTTTTGATTAAGCTTCACTCTTATTAAAACTTTTGATTTTATCTCACCTAATCCTTGGGTTTAACTCATCCTCACCCTTGTCAAGAGACTTTTGGCATCACCATACCTATTCAAATTAAAATACATTCATAAAATCATTTCAAGATATATAATGGTACCATAGCAAGTAAGTAATAGTTAAAAACATTTCTTATAACTCAAACATATACATAAGCACTCAAAAACAAATAAACATCTAAGGAATGTATGAGAGAAAGGTTAGAGAGCTACCTTGAAGCCAATGGAATTAGATTGCACATGATTCTCTTAGCCTAAACATATCAAATGAGATATGAATCACTCATGAGAACAAGCTTTAGCCTCATGCAAGCTCTATGTAAAGCTACTTTTTCATATGGCTCCACTATTCTTCCATATAAGGCACAATGAAGTAACTAGTGGAATTTAAGATCTTGACTCAATTTTCTCTTTTAATCTAGGTCTCTTAACTCCATTTAGATTTCTTGGAGTTATCATATATTTATTTTAAGGAGTCTAACTATAAGTTGCTTCTTCATGTCTCATTACAGAGCCTACACCTCTATTTTACAACCCAAGGATTCTAAATTTTTTTCAACGCTTTCATTGATATTCTTTTATTATATCTAGTCGCATTCTAGCCTTTGAATAATTTAAAACACTCCTTAGGTGCTCCAAGCCTCCTTGGTTGAGACATAGCAAATGTGTGGAGTTCATGGACTTTGCTTCACTTCCTTTAGGGTATGGCCACTTGTAAGACTTCTTAATTGTTTTTAGAACTTATATAAACTCTTAGATAGCTTAAATTATCACTAGCAAACTTCAAGCATGTCAAGGTGCAAGTGAATCCTTAATCTTTGTAACTTTATTTTTAATATATCTTAATTACATTTCTTTGCATATATTTGTTCCTCACACTCCAAAACCTATGTTTCTCCTTTGTTAGGACCAAAATTCATCCTCCTTTGGTTAGGCTTATACTTGGCAGAACATCATCTAAGGAGAATCAACAAAGGAGTGCAATAGAAACAATGGAATTTACCTTGATTAGAGCTATTTTACTTGGTATAATCCTCTCCTTCATATTCTGAATTCTCTCCTCTGGACTAGTCCTAAAACAGCCTCATATGAGTCATAAAAACCATAAAATGAAAAGGGAGAAGGAAAGGAACATCTTTTGTAAAGGAAGAACTATGAAATTCCATACTTTTTCTTACCTTTTTCCAGGTTCTTCTTCTTCCCTTCTTACATGCCTTTCTCAATTGGTCTCCCTTCTATTTTTGAACAGAACTAATGTTGGTTAAGTAAGGAAGAGGAGGAGGACGACACATATAAAAGGGGTGTCCTAAAATTATTCATTAAAAATTTCATCCATGTCCCCTTTCTTGATATTTTTGTTTTAGGCTTATTTTATTTCTTTTCTAATAATCATTCTTTTCATCATAAAATTTAGGTTTTTTAACTTATAAAATATTTTTAGAGTCACTAAAATTATCCCAAACAAAAATGTCAAAGTTCGGGTTAACCATCATTTTAAAATATAAACCAGAGGGATTTTAATTATTTTTGGGGTTCATATAGTTTTTAGGACCTTTAAAAATCTCGAAATTTTTTTTTTCATTTAAAATTTTTTTCTTTGAATTTTCTAAAAAGTGTCTAAAATTATGAAAATACCACTGTATTTTTGTTAAATTTTGTCTGGTTATTCTAACTTTATTTTTAGGGCATCTCCAACCTTAAATCCTCATTATTTGAGGTCTAGAATATTACTCTAATTTTATTTGATCTTAAATCATTCTATTTAAGGGACTTCCTTTTATATATGGTGAGTTTTATACGTTCATAGAGAAATTAGATATTACATTTTTCACGTTTACAGAGAAATTAGATGTCAAAGGGAGTGATCTAATTACTTTAGCATGATGTACATTAAGACTAAAATTTCTCCCAACATTCGAGGTTCCATCAGAGAGTGTACTAATGTAAGGGACTTGTTGAAAGCTATTGATAAATAATTTGAACCTTTAGATAAAACACTTGCTAGCACTTCAATATATCAATTATCATTAATGAAACTTGCTAAAGTTAAAGGTATGCATGAGCACATCATGAAAATAAGAGACATTGCAACATAACATAAGGTATTAAAGGTTAGGATGTCTAAAACTTTCCTTGTACACTTTATTTTGAGCTCACTTCCTTAATAGTATAGACCCTTTAAGATCTCTTATAATAGATATAAAGATAAATGGCCCATCAATGAACTCTTGACCAAATTGTTGGTAGAGCAAGAAGAGAGTTCTCATTTGGAAAATGCACATGTGGTTTTAAAAGGAAGGAACGGCTAAGCTAAGCAGAAAGGAAAGGGTAAAGCATCCTTCTCATCAAACTTTAAGAAGGAATTCTTTTGCCAAAAAAAGAGACATGTTAAGAAGGATTGCGCTAAGTTCGAAGCTTGACTTATTAAGAAAGGTAATTCAATATATTTAGTTTGTTATAAATCTCATTTACCTAGCATTTGTTATAATTCTTAGTGGATTGACTTTGGTTTTACAATCTATATTTCAAATTTATTACAAATATTTCAAAAGCATAGGAAACTAATAGGTAGTGAATTGAAAATCTATTCAGACAATAAGATGAGATCTGCTGTTAAGGCTATTGGAACTTGTAGATTAGTCTTTAGCATTGACTTTGGACTTAATTTGGAAAAGACTTTCTATGTACTTAGTTTTTTTAGAAATTTAATATCAGTTTCTAGATTTATACCTTTTGGATATTCCATTTAATTTTTAGATATGAACTTTAAGTCATTTTATAAGTATAAATTAGTAGGAAATGGTATTTTATCTGATAATTTTTTTCAAATTAACTTGTAACTTGATATCCCATGTGCATTGAATATTAGCCTAAAGTGAAATATGATAAACGAAAATTCCTCTATATTGTGGCACCATAGACTAAGGCATATATCCCTAAAAAGGATTAAGAGGTTAGAGAATGAAGGAGTATTGAGTATGCTGGATTTCACATACTTTCATACATATGTTGACTACATTAAAGAAAAGTAAACAAACAAGTTTAAGAAAAATGCTAAACTATTAAAGATCATACATACATATATTTGTAATCAAGACATTGACTCACAAGATCAAAAATATTTTATCACCTTTATTAATAATTACTCATTTTATATATCCCTACTTGTTTCATAAGAAGAAAAAGGTTTTAGATGCCTTTAAGATATTTAAGGCAAAGATAGAAAAACAAATTTAAAAAAATAAAAATTGTAAGGTTAGATAAAGGTGGTAAATATTATAGTAGATACATTGAGGATGAATAAGTATTAGGTCCATTTGTAAAGTTTTTTCAAAAGTATGGGATAGTAGCCCAATGCACTATACCAAAATGGTTTGGCAGAAAGAAGAAACAGAACCTTGTTGGACATAGTGTAGAGCATGTTTAGCATTATAAACTTCCTAGATCCTTGTGAACTAAAACACTTAAGATGGTTATGTACTTATTAAATCAAATTCCATCCAAGGCTAATTCTAAAATGCCTTTTGAATTATGGAAGGTCGAAAGCCTAGTTTGTAACATATATGCATTTAAGGTTGCTTGACTGAAGTACGGACTTATAATCCACAAGAAAAGGAGTTAGACCCTAGAGTTATTAGTGGCTATTTCATTGGTTATGCTGAAAGATCAAAGAGATATAGGTTTTATTGTTTGTCATACAATATTATGATTGTAAAATCAAGGGAATAACAAGTTTTTTTAGAATGACTTAATCAATAAAACTAGCTAGTTAGGTACCACCATTCCTAAAATAGATTACTATGAGAAAAAAATCATGTTTTAAATGATGTTTTAATTGGTTTGATAACATCTCTTAAGGACAAATGGGAGCTATATAACTAACAATTGTAATTCTACCTACTCATGGCACTTTAACAAGACCTAGTGTACAATCTTCTTTATTGGAGAATGTTAATACAATATTAAGAAAGTTAACTACAAAGAAGAAGTATATAATTCTTAGTGATTATATCATGTATCTATAAAATTTGACTTTAACATTGGTGTTGAAAATGATCTAGAAATTTTTCACAAGCCATGAGTTGTAAACAACTTGAGTTATGGTTACACACTATGGAAGATAAGATGAATTCAATGGATTTTAATGGAGTTTATAATCTTGTTCCATTGCCTACTAGTGTTAGGGTCATCAATTATAAATGGCTTTTTAAGTAAAAAAGGACTCGTTATGTAACATTAAAAAATATAAGGTTAGGCTAGTAGGTAAGGGATTCACTTAACAGGAAGAGATTGATCACATAGAGACTTTTTCTCCTACATTTAAGAAAGATTCTTTCTAGGTAATTCTAGTATTACTTGCCCATTTCAACTTAGAATTGCATTAAATGGATGGGGAAAACAAGTTTTCTCAATGTAATCTAGAGGAAGAGGTCTATATGAAACAATCAGAAGGGTTCTTTTCTAGCTAAAGTGAGCATTTAGTTTGCAAAGTTAAAATGTCTATAAATGGATTGAAATAAGCCTCTTATCATTGGCATTTAAAGTTTTATGACATTATCTCTTCCTTTGGTTTTGAAGAAAATGCCATGAATCAGTGTTTATATCAAAAGGTAAGTGAAAGTGAAACTTGTTTCCTTATGCTTTATATGGATGATATCTTACTTGCAACTAATAATCATAGGTTACCATATGAGGTGATAAAATTTCACTCTAAAATTTTTTATATGAAAGATATGTGTAAGGTATCTTATGTCATTAATATTAAGATCTATGAGGATAGATCCTATTATGATTTAAGATTATTGCAAAAAACCTATGTCAATAAGGTTTTAAAAAGGTTTTGAATGATGGGTTGTTCATTGAGTGTAGTTCCTATTGTGAAGAGAGAGAGGTTTAATTTGAATTAATATCCCAAGAATAATTTGGAAAGGGAACAAATACACAACATTCTATATGCTTCTATTGTAGGCAACCTTATATATGCTCATATTTGTACCAGGCCTAACATAGTTTTTGTTGTTAGAATATTAGGAAGGTTTCAAAGTAACCTAGGTATAAACCATTAGAGAGCTATGAAGAAAGTGTTAAAGCATTTTAAGGGAACTAAAAATTACATGCTCATTGTAACACCCTAACTTCTAGCTCATTTCATGACATTTATAAGTTTCACCTCATTATTTTCATAAGAGCATATAAAAAGGGGATGAAAATAATAGGTTTATTTGTGTTACGTTATACTTAAGAATTTGCAATCGGTATCTCGTATACCGTGTGAGCTCATGTTATGTATTCTCATATTTAATTCCATCATTATAACTCATTTACATCACAAAAACATGCATACAATTCGTGGAAATCGAAATGGAGCTCAAAATAAGTAAGCATATTTTCGATCAGATTTGCTCCAATTTCTGATCTAACTTTGGAAAATCATAACTAAATATAAAAAATTTGAAATCATGCAAGCTTAGTCATTCTAGAAAGCTTAGGATGTCTAATTCATACTAAAAATATGCCCAAGTCACAACATTGATCCCATATGGTGTTTGACATCTAAAAAGCTATCAAGGTTACTGGCTGCCTCGGCTGTTATTCAGATTACTGATACAAAGTTTTAAAATTCATAACTAATTCTATAAAAATTAAAATTATATAAACTTGGTCATTTTGGAAAGCTACAAATATTAACTTAATACTAAAAATAATTCCAGAATAAAGCATATATGTTTAGCCATCAGGAACATATGGAACAATAACTGAATTCCTGGGGCATCACTGACACTAACAGTTAATTTCAAAGATGCATAACTCTCTGCTCAGACTTCCAAATGAGGTAATCTCAGTAGCTATAGAAATCTTATGATCTCTAGTTTATGCATATAAATTTCACAAGTATTGGATATCATTTGGCCATCGGGTGACACAAAATACAAAACTACTAGTATAAACATTACCCATACCAGAATCCATAAAAAATCTCAACTTTGAAAATTTATTAAATATTTCTTAAATCTCCAAAAATTATGATATTTAGCTTCCTAGAAAGCTCTCAATGAGACCTAATTGTATGTCAAATTTCAGATCAAGACTAGCTCATTTGGTCAAAAAGTGATATAAAGTTCTATTATAATTAATTTTAGCTCCATATTGGGTACCAAAATTGCCAAATGAATTTTTCTTAGTGTTGGAACCTTTTGGGCAAGTTTAAAAGCTTATTAAGACTTGCGTGAACTGTCCAAATAGTCCCAAACTCATGCAACTCATTTTTGCCATTCAACCCACATTTATACACATATTCATCAAACTTTAAACTTTCATACTATGACATTACATACTCAAAACATGGGGTAGTGGTCATATATGATAATCATACATCTCAACATCACATAATAGTATATTTATATATATCTCAAAGGTTCATAATACATATACAACATATATACATCTTGAACCATTATGATGGTTCCAAAATGGCTAAAACCAAGGCATAAGTTTGTCAATCTCCTTTCTTAATTGTTGTTGGCTCCTATTAGCATATCCACTTAGTTCACCTAGTATGTTATCATTAGAGAGGAGGGAATGAGATTCAAAGAATCTCAATAGCTCATCTCCTATTTAATCACACATAATATATGCAAAGCAAACCTTTTAAATGCATGTATGAAGAAAATGGAAATCATAGACATTTTTAACACAAGCTTGGCATGTGAGCACATCATATAAAGCATTCAAGAGTTCACCAAATACTTGGATTAGCCTCACACTTCTCCTCATAGATTTTGGATTTGCCTCGCCTATTCTTTAAGAACTTTAGAATCAACCATACTCTTGGAAGCCTACTTTACTTTTGAAAGACTCTTTACTTTGTATCAATCAAGCTTAAGGGTTCTTGGCTCATTCTCACCAAAGGAAAAAGTTCTTAACCTCTCCACACTCAAGCAAACTCACGCAAACATTATATAATCATTTGAAAATATAATATGGCATCAAGTATCATGGCATATAAAGGCATACTAGCATACTTTTCGAAGCATGAAAATACACATACATACATTTTAAAACACGCTAAACACACATCTATGCATAAGAAAAGGTGAAGAGAGCTACCTTATATACAAACACACACTTTTTCCTTAGCTTTCAAGCCTCCTCTTTTGGCCATACACCCATAAGTTGGTGGAGATAGTTTCTTGTGGCCTAAACACAAATTATAGGAGCCAATTAAGTTCATAAAACAATTTCTAAGGGCATACAACTTACTTAAATCTTATATTACTCTACAACCTCCATTATGATCTATATTGGCACCTAATGAAGCAATACCCCTCAAATGATTTTTAGGCCTCATTCTTTCTTTTTCAAATATGATTCTTGACTCATTTTAAGACTCTTGGAGTTATCACATCACTAAAACAAAAGGCCTAGCACCATATTGCTTCTTTAGGTTATATTATGGAACCTAAGATACCAAATCACTTTCTATAAGTTCTAAATTTTTTTCAAGGCCTCTCTTCATTTTCATTCATCAAATATGACTCAAAAATGGCCTTAGAAAAATTTAAAACTCCCCCCACCTAGACAAACAAGCCTAGGCTGAGACATAGGCTTCCTTTGGGCTTCTTGGAGTTCTCTTGCTTTTCTTGAAGGAGGAAGTTTGTAGGGAGTATTTTTTGTATCTCAAGAACTCATTTATACTCTTAATTAGACCTAGGAAGCATTTTACAATTTTAGAAATTGGAAGGCGCACTTAAAACCTTAAATTTTGCATCTTGATTTCTAATGGCTATTTCTTGGTTTTCTTTGTATATTCTTGTTCTTCTCTATCAAATACAAAAGAATCATCCTTGGTTTAGTTAAAAATCTAACTCCTTAGGTTCGTCTAAGTCTAGATCAAAATGGAGAAGAAGGACTATAGAAGATATGAATCATAAGATGCATTTTTACTTTGTTTTCTTATTTAGTTTGACTTGAATCTTGATTTCTCCAAACTCCTCTCTTCAAATCCAAAATTTTCCTTGAATATCTCCCTTGAATCAGATTTATAAACCTCATTTTAATTTAAAGAAACAAAGAAGAAGGGAGGAGAGGTGGTGTGGATGAAGAAAAGTAAGGAAAATCACCATAAAAACATATCTTAAGCTTAGTTTTCTTCCTCCTTCTTCTTCCTCTCTTGGGTGCCTCTCCCTTAGGGTTTTCCTTCTGATTTGGGGCTAGAAAATCTGAAGAGAAATGAGGGTACGTGTAAGGTACCACCTATATATAGGTAGAGAAAAGTGACTTTTTCAAAAATTTCAATTTTACCCTTCCTACTTTGCATTTACGTTTCTCCTTCGTTTTAGCTCCTTTTTTAGAACCATCTTTTCCATTATAAAATGTAGGTTCCCAATTTAGTAAAATACCTTTGGAATCACTCAAATTAGAGCTAAAACCTTTTCGAATAAATTGGTCAAAGTTTAAGGTAATCGATGTTAGAAAAGTTACACCAGAGGGTTTTTATCAGTCCCAGAACTTCTCATGGTTTTTAGGGCCTTTGAGAACCCTAAAAAATTTAAAACTTTCATTTAAAAAGCCCTTCTGTATGCTTTCCAAATAGTCCATTTATTTATGAAAATGCCACTGGCCTTTTGGCAAATTTTTCGAATCATCCCAATCCTGGTTTTTGGGCAACTCAAGGCTCAAATCCTTATTTTTTATTATTTAAAATTTTATATAAATTTTATTTACCTTGAATCATTTATCTTAGGGAACTTGCTTTGAAAACTGATCATTACAGTATTTTATGAAAAATGGGACATTACACTCGTCTATAGACATACTAACAATTTAGAGGTAGTTGGTTATTCAAATTCACTTTATCAGTTGTGTTGATTCTTCAAAATTAACATCATAATATATCTTTATGTTTACTAGCAGGATCATTTCTTGAAGAAGTGTGAATGATACTTTGACTACTACTTCTACCATAAAAGTTAAGTTTATTGATAATTTTAAGGTTACCTCACATGGTGTGTGGTTGATGAGTTCAATTTATGGGCTTATAATTGTAAATTCAATTTCTAAACCATTGAGTGTATTATGTGTCGATTCAACTGTTGCTTCTTATTGGTTCCATATTAACATTTGCCAATGCTCTCTTGACATTTTAACATGTATTGTATAAATCTTCCTTCTAATTTATTTTATGTCAAAGAAGTTAATTTTTTGTACAATATAAAATTATAATTTTTATTCTTAATATATCAACCAAGCTGGTGAAATTAATGTGAAGGTTTAATATAAGACTATGATTTTATTCTTTATAAATAATTAAGTATTTTTACTTTTAGAGTAAACAAACACATATCATATAAAAAAGTTAACTTTATTAATAGAAAATAAATTATAAGAAGTCAAGTGTAGTTTTTAAATAAGAAAAATATCATATATAATTTAATCCAATTTTAAAAGAGATTAGTATAGTTTATTTTTAAAAAATATATACAATATGTTTGGCACTCAGCCCAACAAATTACTAAAGTTTGGCTAGAATAACTCAAGTTTAAAATTAAAAATAGATTAGACTATATAAAATTTGAATGCTTGAACTTTCTTTGAATCATTGCTCTAAATACATATTTTATAATTAATGAGAGTGATGTCCCTTAAAAGTCTAAGGCAAAATCAACTTAACTAAAATTTTAGGCCTATTTGATAATTAGGTTGACTTAAATATGAGGATTTGACTTAAAAATTGATTAAGTTGTGCTATTCATTATTAATGTGTTATGAGTTATGTAATTTAATGTTTAATAGACTATGAATACCTAGTTGCTCATAATATAGACATCAACTTTATTAATCTTTATAGGTTCATAAAAAATATAAGATGTAAGCATATTATTAAATAAGTTCAAATTGTTTCTTAGACTCTAATTTTATATACAAAACTGAATTTATACACACTTAATTACATTTAACAAAAAATTAAAACAAGGTAAAGACAAGTAATATTTATTATTGATCATTATCAGACTTGATTCAACTCAACCAATTTCTACCCACTCTTACCATGATTAAGTCTTCTTAATATGTTTAATCTTGATTGAATTATGACCTAAGTGTTTGGTTGTAATAACAAATGCTACATAAGTTGGTTACGTAGTTAACTAGTTAGTTAGAGGGTTGGTTAGACAATGCTTATTATACATGCCTTACATGTCCTAAATTCTTATAGGTTTAGAACAAACTAGTTCACATTATTACGGTCTAAAAACCTATGGTTACATGGCTTCAAGTTTTATCAAGTTACATAAAATATACTAAAATGGTAAGCTACTTTGAATTTCACCAAAGACAAGTTGCTTTAAATAGTATAGTTTCACTAATGGCAAATTGTTTCGAGTAGTGCAATTTAACTAACAAGAATATATCAATTTGGTTGAAGTTATGATTAGCTTATCTTTTTCCTAAGGTATAAATGAGGCCACCAATTGCTTGACATAGGAGATGGTTGATATAGCTTATGACTTTTATAATTTATATAGTACTTATACTCTTATTTTGGCACACTTATTTCTTGAGCAATACAAGACTTTTTTGCCCCTAAGTCATCCCTTTCTTGTTCTTACCATTCTTTATCCTGAACAATACTTACAATAAGAATTTGCCTATAAGGCTTCATTGAAAAAAGATAATAATAGAAGTCATTTGCAGAAATTGTTGCCTCTCAATTTCTTTTTTTTTTTTTTTTTTTTTCATTGGTGCATTGTTTGCTTAGCATCAATCTAAGTAGAAATGGCAAAGCAGACTAGGTAAAGCAAATTAATAAGGAAGTAAATTTTACTTTTTAAATGTGTTTTATTGTTTGAGATGATTATTTAAGAGTAGTTCTATAATTAATTAATAGTTGTCAATAAAGGTGTCTTAATTTAGAAAATTGTTATCTTATTATTATTTTATTATAATTAAGAAGAAATGTTTATATATTAGACAACCTTAGTTTGAAAGCACTACCTACATAAGGAAAACTAGTAGGTCAATGAAGGAATTGTCTATGGGAGGATGGTTTAGGAGTTAGATAGGATGGTTGAGCATCTTAATTATTCATTGCATGTTTAAAAGTTAATGGATGAAGCAAGTTATAGGATGGTGAAAAATCATCATAATCCATCTTAAACCCCAATTTTAAATCCCTAAGTAGTTTGGGATGATTTTGTTCCTTGCAATTTTTCATTTCTCTTTTTAGCCTCTTAACTTATTTTTTTAATTATTAGCATTATAAAAGTAATATTAAAATTTTTATCACTCAAACTCATCTTATCTTATTAATGATAATGCGACATCTAGTCATTGGGAAGGGAGAAACCATCTATTTTTTAACTTCCAATCAATGAACTGGATTATTTTTCCTACCCCACTCCATACCAATATATTTCATTCCATTAATAACCATCTCATTGTACTCTTTTCAAAACTCTCAACCAAGTCCCTTAGTCTAACCCAAATGTATAAAAAGAGAAAGAATGGCCTATGTTATTAATGTCTTATGTACACTTGATCGATTATAGGTGGGAATCTTCTTAAATCTTTAAGAAATTTGTACATGATGAAGGATTGAAATGAAGGGGAGGCAAGATGTTGGCTTTATTTGACTTCATCTCTTGCAAGATTTTTATGCTTATTATTTTTACTTATAGTGCTTATAATGAATACATCTTTTTATGAGAACCCTAAAAATTAGGGTTTCACTTTTATTGATAGTTCAAGTTCCTAATGCAATAATAGATGTAGGATAGATTATTTAAATAGTATATAAGTGAGGTTATCTGTGAAAAATACTAGGAAAGATTGTTTGGCTCTATTAGGCAAAAAAATTAATAAACTTACAACTTACTTATAGTTCTTGTTTTTGGTGCAACCTTTATTATATCATAATTTTTCATTCTTGACCAATTTGATATTTTAATACCAAGTTAAGGTTAACATGTTTTTTTTAATCCTTTAGTTTCGATATGTTGACTAATGCTTAAAAACCTAGCTTGAAGAATGACTCGAAAAGGCTTTTGAGTCAATAGTTGGTTGGTTTAACTTGTTCAATCAATGATTAAATCAGATGATATCATAAATAAGCAAAAATAATAATAAATTAATTTTTATCTTTTTGTGCAAATGATTCATATGTGTTTTCAATATGTAAGCACTCTTCACAATACACACACATACACATACAAGTAACTTTATTGTTAAGATATAAAAACTTTCAAATAGCATAAAATTACATTCCAATAAGGTGGTGGCCTAATGGGTCTTATCTAAGATGCTTGTAGTCTTTGAATTTTTTTTCTTTTTTTTTAAAAGCTAAACTCAACTAGTTTTGTAAAATTCGATTTAAGTCCTAGGTTAATTTTGATTTTTCTAATTTTGATTGGGTCAATCCATTTTGACTGCCAATCTTAACTTTAGAAGTGTCTTGAACTATTTACCCAACCAAATCCCGAGCCAACTAATTTGACCAACTAGTCCAATTTAAGTCTTAAAATTCTTATGTCAACCATTTATATAAAAAGAAAACAATATACTTTTTTAATGTTTTAAAAAGCTTTAACTAGTTAACTACTCCAAGCAAAATTTCAAATTATTAACTATGATGAAATAACTAATTTAAGGTATTGACCTTTTACCATACTAACATGTTGCTCAATGTTAAACATAAAAAGGGAGGATCTATAAATGCAGAGTACTAAAGCTGATTAGAACTAAGAAGGTACAAAAGTCAAGTTTGTAATACTAGGAAACCAAAGAACAATTGTAAAAACTAATGGTCAAACACCAATAGGAATCAGAATGATTGAACTAAGAATGTGGTGTTGTCTAATGGCAAAATAAAATGGAAAAACAAACTTGGAAGCCATAAATACACAAGAAAAATTAACGTTGAAGCATGCAAATGGTTATAATATGCTCTATATATCCTATTCCACTTGAAGAGTGTAGGTAAAGGTAGAGAAGTGTGAAAAGACAAAAATATTTTGTCTTCCTCTCTGATTTGTTGAGTTTTTTCTATGGCATATTTCCTCCATTAGAGTGATTAAGTGCAAAAACATGGAAGAAGAGCATAGTGAGTAACTTTTACAAAGTAATTGACATATCTTCTTATTTTGCCATTGAACTTTAATTGACACATTTTTTCCATAGGAGTGCTTGAGAACAACCCTTAGGCTCTGTTTGGTTCAATGGAGGGAAGGGGAGGGGAGGTTAATAGAGGGGAGGAGAGGGAAGAGGAGGGGGTTTAATGAGTTTTGTTTGATTGGAAAGGAAGGGAGGGGGGAGATTACTGTTTGGTTCAGAAAGGGAGGGGAGGGGAGGGGAAGTAATTATATTTGGACAAATTTACTATTTATATTATTTTAATTTTATTTTTTATAAAAAAATTTATTTATATCAATAATTTTTTAAAAAAATTATAAATTCTAATCTTTTTTTATTTTTAATTTCTGATAAAAAATTATTTTAATTTTTATTAAATATATTAAAATATTAAAATATTAAAAAATATAAAAAGATAAATTAAAACTTAAAAAATACCCTTCCTCTCCCTTCTCCTCCCCTCCAAAACCCCCCAATTTGGAGGGGAGACAAATTTGGCCCTCTCCCTTCCCCTCCCCTCCCCACCCCTTCCCTCTCATTTTATTCAACCAAACACCTTATTCTTCCTCCCCTCCCCTCCCCTCCAAAACCCTTCAACCAAATACACCCTTAGTGAGCAACTATTTTTTTTTTACACTTTGGGTTTGCCAGGTACTTGTTAAAAACCTAATGGTTAGTTTTTTTTTTTAAATGAGAAAATGAAAAATACATATAAAGAGGGTGAATAGGTGCTTGTGCAATAAAATAATTTTAATGCAATCTTTGGATTCAAATATGATAAAGATGATTAAATAAAGTAATGCCAATGATAAAATAAATGATCAAACAAAATAAATGAAAGTATGATTTGAAAACTTGAGTTTTAGTACAATAAGAAGTCTCAATCAACTAGAATTAGATTCAGTTAACTGGAATTTAATATATTTAAACAGAAATGAAGGAGGGGAGACAATTTTGTTAGTTGATTCTAGATCTAGTTGATTGAAACTTAATTTTAATAGAACCTGAAATAAAACAAATGAGGATATAAGGAAGAGAAAGGCACTAAAAATTATCCCAATTTAAATTCTTATCCTACATCTAGGCCTTTTGAAAACTAATGGATTTTTTTCATTAAAAAGATCAGACTTATACAACAACAATATGCACTTACATATGAGTTCACCTATAACTCTCACAATATGTTTCACTCAACTTGTCTAACAACTGACTTTCCTAATTTTTAAAAAGATTTTTAATAAATAAGAAATAATTTTATGACCCTTGCCAAGAAGGAGTTCTATATGGTCACTCAAGGCCTCAAAGCTAAATAAACTAGATGCAAGCTCAAAATTAGAGAAGATGAAAATATAAGAAGAACAAGGAGAACTACACTATAATCTTAAACATTTTTTTTTAGCTTCTATGTATCTTTTTAATCTATTTGCACTTTCTTTTTATAAGCTCAACTTCCTTATATAGTTGTTAGACACATCTTCATTTAAGATGCTTTAGTGCTGCTTCTTGAGAGGAAAAAATTGATATTAGGAGGCAAGGAATGTTGTTACTTTCGGCCTATTGCAGCAAGGAGATGGAGCTCCATTTCTTCTTACTTGTTTCCCTTACATTACAACCTTATAGAGTAGGCATGGTAATGGTGTTTTCTTTTTTGTACGTCTCTTTTTTTGTTTAACTTATAGTTACAAAGTATCATTCTTTTCCTTTTATGTCTAGTCCTTGTCAAATTGTACCTTAAGGACTAAAGCAATAGATTTTCATTCTTTTTGCCCAAAACTAGTTTCAACAGGCTTTCAAAATTCTTTTCCAACATAACTCCAAATGGATTAATTGTTGAAGTTATTTTAGAGACTCTCCCTGTGTTTGGAAACGTGTTGCAGAGCTTCACGTTAGCAACAAAGCTTATGCAGGAGGTTACTTATTGCGAAACCAAACATGCACTCTTTCATTAGGCTTATAGGTTTGTTACTTAATGCCTTTAATTTTTGTTTTATTATCATCAAAGTTAGATTGGACATTTTTTAAAACTATTGTACAAACTTAATGACCTAGGGTTGAAGGTTGTAAAAGCGTGAGACTATGTGTGATCCTTCTTGTTTGATGAAAATTTTGCTTGGTTCTTGGGAAAGAAAAACCTAATGGTTAAGGGTTGTAAAAGCCTTGGGCTTGTCTTTCGGATGAAGGTTATAAGGACATAAGTTAGTAGTATTCCTATTTTAGAAGTTTTATTGAATTCTTTAGTTGAAAAATTCAATGGTTGTATTGAAGATGTAGAAGCTAAGTGCAGTGATTGTCTTGAACATGTAAAAGCTAAGTCGGTGGCTTCTTATTATCCAAATTTATAAAATAATTCTTTTACTGCATGTTTGAAAGAAAGATATAGGATTTGATTTTTCTTTTTATTTAAACCTTTAGACATCATGGTGTCAGCTTTATGCTCTCTTAATTGTTATATTCTCTACAATTTAATCCTTTCCAGTCTCTTATTGAAAGTGTTCGGCCCAAAAAACGAAAAAAATTCAGTGAAAGTCTATTTTGAATTAAAGTGGTTACTGGTTTAAAACGAGGAAGCTATATTACAAAATTTTTTGTGCTTATGTTTTATTCAAGATTGTTTTCTTTTTACGAAAGACAAAGTTGACTTATTTCTTCCACCTTCCTTATACTTGCTTCTTTCAAAATCATGTTATTTCAGTCTTACATGCTTTTCCTTATTTCTCGTTAGTATTAACTAGGTTTATGTTTTATTCAAGATTCTTTTCTTTTTACGAAAGACAAAGTTGACTTATTTCTTCCACCTTCCTTATACTTGCTTCTTTCAAAATCATGTTATTTCAGTCTTACATGCTTTTCCTTATTTCTCGTTAGTATTAACTAGGTTTGCTTGTCAAAAACTTATCCTCTGTTTAAAAAAAAAATTTTGCAAACATGTTAGGATATTGTTGTTTTAATAAATCATTATTACTCTAATTATTTACAAAAAAAAAGGACTTGGATTTAATTTCCTTACATTTTAAGGGCCTTTGAGTTCATTTTTTCAAAAAATAAAAAATAAAAAACTACAGCCACTAATGATGATGATGATGATGATGATGATAATAAAACACACACACATGCAACAACTACGGAAATGATTAGTGCCATTATTTTCTTCCATGGGTGCTTGCAACCAGATTCATTCTCTTATCTGTACTGTCTAACTAAAAAATTCTTCACTACTTAACTAACCAACCTACTACCAACTACCAACTACCATCTGTTATTAAAACCAAATCCTCTGAACCTACTAACATTCATTTTATTTAATTCTTTTGAGAAATTACATTTTTTAATTAAGATGTAATTATAAAAGTAATATATAAAATGTAAAATATAACAAAATACTTTTTTTTTTAGATTTATACTAAAATTATTATGTTAAATTTTTTAATTAAAATTAATTGTAAGATGTCACATAATCTTTATGTGACATTTTATATTAGTAATTTTCGTAACGATTGTTAAGTTAACAAAAAAGTCTATATAAAATTTAGTTGTTTTATTTTATTTCAAAATGTAAGAGATGTTTTATTACATTTTAAAATATATGAACCACCTTTTTAATTATATGCTTAGTTTAAAGAGATAAAATGTAGTATTTTTTTTTCTTTTTAAAAATTTCAAGGGCTCATTAATTTAGGTTTACTCTTAGCTGCATAAATCCTTCCCATGCAATGTTCTAAAGGGAGAAAATATCTCTAAACAAAATTTAATTAAATTAAATGATAGTAATATAGCATACATGGAAAGTGATTATTCAAAAATAACATAATAAAAATTTAATATACTCAAAGTAACGTGAAAAAGAATATTCTTATAAACATTTTAGGTAAGTGCTCCAGACCTAAAGAATCGAAAACAAACATTTTGGATACTCAATACTCACTTTAGAATCTGGACCTTTGGAATGTTGACAAATATTAAAAAAAATGAAAATCGGTTTTTGTGGGGCTTGTGAGAGATACGGATAATTAATGTGATCTTTTTCGGAGACAGCCCCTATCTCAAGAGATACACATATCAAGCAAAAGCTTTAGCACGCACTATTTAGGCGCGTTGAGGTGGTTATCGTTGAACAGAATTAATTGTTTGTTTGTTGATGAGTTATCATTTATCAGAAATGAGCTTCATCCCTGAAAATTCGATATTCCCAACTTGACTTTTGATGCCTAATGAATTACAATTACGATTTTAACAAAAATTACGATATTTGTCAGAACAGAAACGTTCGCATTTTCTAGGAATCTCAGCTGTCTTATTTTCCTGAGTCTCTGCTTTGTTTTATTTTTGTTCTCTTGAAATCTCAATTACATCTTCCATTTTCTTTCTCCATGCGGTTTTCTAAAAGCTTCAGGCTTTCAGCTTCAACGGTTCTCAAAAATCAATTTCCTCACAGACCCATTTGATATTTTCCGGCCTTCTAACTAGTATGATGTTTTAATCTTTCCCCACAAACCCAGAAGCTATTTGAGAAGTCTTTGATTTGCAGAAGAGAAGCTGCCATTGCCTCCTTGAACACCCAAAGATAAGAGGATAAAGATATAATCTGATCTGTAAGGTTTTCGGTTGAGAAACGGTTTCTTTCCCTGCCTGTTTTGGGTCTGCAGACTCTGCATTGCAACGACTACGCCCTGGTTTGTTTTTGTATTTTAATTTTCTTCTATTTTGAGTAGTATATTAATATCTGTGCAAGATGATCAAGTCAAAATATCAAATCTTAATAATTTCTTCATTTTGTGTTCTGTTCATGATTATAATTAATATGTGCAATACCCCAATAACTGCATGCAGAGAAGCAGCTGATCAATGGCTGTTCTCAGATTGTAGCGGTATTTCTTGCGTTAGGGATTGAAATATTGGAGGCAGAAAATGTCTATACGGCATAATAATGCTGACCTCAATGGTGTTTCAGGTTGAAGCTTTTTATCCCCCTCTTCTTTTCTCCTTGCAAAAGAGTGGAATAATTTATGTTGGATTCACCTTTTCATTTTGCCTTCCTTTTGTAAAATAACTTTTATGAGAGACTATTATTTGATGGGCGACAATTAATTGTGCAGCTGTCGTTCTTTTATGGAATTTGAAGTCAAAATGTGTAATTTTAAACCTTTAGGGACCAGAACTCTATTGAGTTGTTTATAGATTGTTTGGATAATTGTTTGCTTATTAGGGATGTTTGTAGAATCATGTGCTGATTAATTATTTGCAGCAAAAATCTGGTTATGAAAAGCCCCTTTCTATATTTATTTGGACAACTGTTTTGTTTATTCGGGATTTTTGTAGAATCAAGTGCTGATTGATTATTTACCGCAAAAATCTGGTTGCTATGAGAAGCCTCCTTTCTACATTCTTATTCTGAGGTGATAGGAACCTTGGATATAGTTCTTGCATTATCTGGTAACATCAAAGGTTGAATAAGTGATGAGAGTTTCATTTTCTTAGTTTGAGACTTTAGAACTACAAATGGAGTCTGCTTCCTAAATATATCTTCCCACCTTTCTCTAATGAAAACAGGATCAATGTGGTGTTTGGTTAAAGTTCACTGCTGAAAGATATATAGAGAAAAGTTGTGTCTACAAACAAGAGCTTTTGAAGTTCACATCTTTTCAGTGATACTGATATTTAATCTGTTAGTCCTAAGAACAAAATGCGGTGATAAGTAAAAAGCCCAAAAAAAGAAAAGCAATGATAAATCATACTCCAGGAGCTTTTGAAGTTTCCTAGTATTCTGTGGAAGATCATTGGATTGTTAGCCAGAGCATGTAGATGAAGGGCATCTAACACAACTTAGGGTGAATAACATGGCATGCTGGTGATGGTTCAAGTTTAAAACTTTATCATAGGGATGAGCAATTGACAGTTTAGTTTGTACCCTTTATGATTTTAACCCTCCTATGGCAAATGATGTGTCTTTCTTTGTGATCTTGGCGCTGGCAATGGCCTTCAGAAGCAAATGTTTATATGTCCATTTGGAGAGTGATTGAAAAGCTATTACAGATATGGCAACAGAAAATAAAAAGAGATTACAGATGATGTCATTGTGGAGTACTTTGGCAAGGAATTGATAATATCAACGTACGGACACATCTTGTAAACATACTTGGAAGAGGCCTGTCCCTGAAATGCCATCTCAATTGGTCTCATTCAAATGTGAATATAGGCCTGATTGAATCATGAAAGTTAAATAATAATAATTAGAGGCTGGTCAAGAATCTTAAGGGTTGGGGACAAGCTTTAATGGTTTTGACTTTTAAGGCAAAGTAACTGAAAGTTAGAGTATTTATTTATTTATTTATTTATTTGACAAGTAGATAGCCAGTATTTTAAACCCTTAATGACAAAGAAAGAACTGCTAACCCACATATATGCAAGATAAGTGGACATACATATAAATATTTCAATTAATCTATATGTCTCTTACCAGTCATTTTAGAGGTATAATAGGGTCTTGACATGAATGTAAGTTGGAGGGTAGGGCGCTGTATGTTTCAAAATAATTGAGAAACTATAACATGCGACTTTCATCATTTAAATAGGAAATTGTTTAAAGTATGAATCTGGATGTGATTGGTAAATTTTGGAATCACATTTTCTTCTCCATTTAATAGTTGTAAGCTTGTAAAGTTAAGTTTTCAAGAAAAAGAAAAAATTGGATATCAAGAGGCAATTCCCCCTTCTATAGTCATATAGATTATTACAGCAACAAAAAGAAGTTAATTGAGTTAGTGGTACATCCAAAATGATGGTTCAAGGGTATTGGGGAAATGAATTGAGAAGGGTACAGAACATTTCTTTATATTTCATGTGAGCTTTCTGGTTCTGGTTATTGTAATTATATAAAGTTAGAAGTTACTTTCCTGTGATGTACTGTCTTGATGCCAGTTATTGGTAGGCTAACTATTGAAAGAAATGTTTCAACTGTAGGGTCAGGATGTTGCCTTTATGATCTTTTGTGCTCTGAAACACAAAATTTGCAAGCCCAAAGGAGTCAGTGGATGCCTTCAACCGGTACTATGGATTTGATATTATTTAAATTCTGTATATGGGCTTCTGTTATCTAAGTAGGGACTAGCCTTAATGTAACTTTATCTGAGTAATTAGTAATTATCAATTTAAAGAAATGACATTTAACATGATTAAGATCATGTGAATTATTATTTGTAACTCATTATATTGCTTATCTTCACATTTTGATCACTAATTGAATGATGCAATTTCCTTGTTATTCCAAAAAACTAAGCTTTCAAATATTATCAACTTCCAGAATGATGTGTAATGCTTTTTCCTGCTTTCTCCAACATTTTCAGACTCATTTGTCATATAGTTTCAAGGGCAGTTCCTGTCTATCAACACCACACTATCTACTGTATTTAAATGAATCGGATTAATTTGTATTTCTTAGTGGATGACCTAACTTAAAACAATAGCATAAACTAATGCACAGTGTGTTGTATAATTTGATGATAGAATTTCAGAAAGCAGGAGATCAAAACTTCTCAAGAGCCCCATTTTGTTATATGTAATTTTGCAAAGAAGATAATCTATAGGTGTGGTTTGATGTGTTATACATCTCCATCTGTAGATCTCAACCTCAGTTATTAACGTTTCAAGACAAAACTTTTACTCCATGAGTCCTTTTTTATATGATTAATTATAGGTAAGATCTTATTCCTTTTCTCTGTGTTTCCGATTAATAGGCCCCCTAGAAAGGCTAGAGAAGCTAATGCGCCAAGCTGGAAACAGGTATTGCGCTGACTGTGGGTCTCCAGAGCCAAAATGGATGTAAGTACCACCCTGATTTATACAGAGTTTGGTCTGACTTGATTGTTCGCTTCTCATGTTGTTTAAATAACATCATCCCAGATTATAAACTTAATGTTGTTTTAGTTTCACCCTAGACAACAATTTTCCTCCCTTGTCTACATTAACCATGAGTTTAATGTCCCTTTCTGAAAAGGTTATTGACACTTCACTTGTAACAGCATTACTAATTGTTCAATGTGAAAAAACAATGTACTTAAGGTCATGCATAAGGAGACTATACTGAATTGTGAATTCTAGAAATATTTCAGGTAACCTTTTTGCTACATGGTGAGAGGTGTTTCACTCCTACTTTGAGGGCAATATTTATTGTACTCTTGTAGGGCTAAAAAATTGAATACTACTGTCATCCATATTTTGATAAATAAGCATTTGTTACCTAAAATTTAGGATCCAACTCAACTATGATTTAAAACAAGACTCCATTTCTTTGATAAAAAGAAAAAAATTACATGACAACATAAAAATGGCAGTAGTACATATTGCTTACTATTACAGGAGTATCGAAAATGAACTCTCCTTCCAGGGTGCCTTAGTGACTGATCTCATGCATCCAATATTTTCTTTTTCTTTCTTTTTTTGCACTCTATATTTCTAGGCTGCTTGAAGAATTGACGTTAATTTCTCACTCTTTAATTTAACATGTTCGATTGACTAGAACAGTAATTGCTCTAAAATTTGTGGTAACATATGGAATATGATATTACTTTAGATTTAGTGAGAAGTTACTTTTATCAGAAAATATTAACTGATATTATCTGCATTTGTTGAAAATCAGATCTTCAAATATTGGAGTATTTATTTGCATCAAGTGTTCTGGCATACATAGAAGCCTAGGAGTCCATATATCAAAGGTATGTTCCCAACATAGCTTGTAGAGGGGTTTATTAGTGATAGTTTAATTGTCTTTGTGTCAGTATCATCTAACTTTTCAAGGCTGTATTCCTTCTTGGCCAAATAAGGGTTTGGATTCGCCGTGAATCATATCTGTGAATATTTAGCAGCATATAAATTTATCCTTGCATTTCAAGAACTATGATACAATTGCTTCTTTAATATTTCCAGCCCTTTGAAACACTATCTGATTTTAGACTGTGGACTCTGTTTGCATTCTTAAATCGGAAGCACGGGGTAGGGTATGGAAATATATTTATATCCTCTGTTTGAAAACCCTTTGTCAAGTGATCACCAGTAACACACCTTCCAGTGGTCTCCCTTCCTTCTTTTTCTTGCTTGTGCCTCTCTTTACATTAATAAGATAAAATATCTGCTGGATTGAAAAGATATCATAAATCAAGATTTCTAGATATTAAGTGAATGTCATTCACAAGAATTAAGAAGGTAAGATTGCATATAATTGATGAACGCCTGTTGTTGAAACTATTTCCAGGAAGAAATGGATGAACAACAATTAGAATTTGGTAGCTTAAAACTAAAAGGCAATTTCATGAAAGTATCTCAATGGAATTTAGTACTTAGTAATTGATATATATGCAGTATTATGTGCATGCTTGGCTTTAGCTGTTTTCACAACCTGGTGCAAGGGTAGCACTGTATGCCCCTTGTCCCCACTTCATTCCCCATCTACTCAGGTGGCATGTCTTTAGTTCTTACATATATTTACAGGCACGTTTGCAAATTTAAATTCTAACATGATCTGATACTGTTATAGGTTCTATCACTGAAGCTAGATCAATGGACAGATGATGAAGTTGATGCGCTGGCGAAGTTGGGTGGAAATACGGTGGTAAATAATAAGTATGAAGCTTGCATCCCAAGTAATATAAAAAAACCAAAGCCAACTTCCTCCATTGAGGAGCGTGCTGATTTTATCAGGTAATTGAATAAAATTACTATACATATGTTTTTATTGAGGAACTTCAGCATTCTCATTTACAAGCGTATGTTTTGGTTACTCAGGAGAAAATATGAGTTGCTACAGTTTATGGTGTGTGATGAACAATTGTCCTGCCCTTTTCCACCATCACAGAGCAGTTCCTCATGCATCATTTCTCCTCTAGACAAGAAACATTATAATAAACAAGCAACCAAAAATCGTATTGGGAGTGCATTTCGTAACAGCTGGGGAAGAAAAGAACCTGACAATAATAAGACTTCGAAGAAGAGCAACTCATTGGTATTGTTTTTTCTTTTTTTCATTAATGCTGGCCCTATCACCTGACTATCAAATGATTGGAAACACTTCTCCTTTTTGAGTGAATAATGCTATAAAGATGCTATCATAAATTGCATTCCCTCCCCACTTTTTATTACCTCTTTGGTTGAACAATCGTGAAAACAACCTCTCATTTTTTAACCAGTTTGAGGGCTTAACTTTTTGTTATGAGTAATGAGAAATCCTTCAATCATCTGGATAGTCCTTATAAATCATGTTGGGCCTCTTGCATATTATACTTCAGGATAGTATAATATTGACAAGATATATGAAAGGAGCCTAGAAGATAATTTATATCTAGGGTTTGGTTAGTTATAGACCTCTTTCTGCATTCTTTATGTAGCTTACTGGACGATGGAATTGTTGGCTGTTTATGGGGAAAAGGAAGAGGGGAAAAAAAGAACAAAATAGTTGTTAGGGCTAAGATTTCTCAATGCTTTGATGTAAGGAGAGATGGATTGAAGTTACATTTTTCACTGAATTGATGAATCTTAATTTGTGGAATGCTTTTAGGTTGAGACATTTTTCAAACAAGGAACAATCAGCAGAATAATTGTATATGTGATATGACAAATAAAAATGTTCCTGATAATTACATATATGATGATGTTTGTGGATCTGTAACCTTTTTTTGGGATATGTGCTTTTGACTTCAGAGCCTTATCAAGAATCACATACAGAATTGGAGGATTCATATAAAGTGAAGCATTGGCCATTTTATAACTTATTCTGAATATAAAAACAGAAAAAAAAATTTAGTCATTGAAATATGAAATTTTTATCTGAATACTGATACTGGATCTTATTTCTCTTTATGTACTCTTATAGGCAGGTATGGTTGAATTTGTCGGGTTGATAAAGGTTAATGTGGTTAAAGGCACTAACCTGGTCATCCGGGATGTAATGACTAGTGATCCTTATGTCATCCTTTCTTTGGGTCATCAAGTGAGCATCTTTACCGCTGAACTACTTGGAATTATACATTAAAAGGAGAAAACAACATACAATTTCTTTAATATTTGTTTTTGCAGTCTGTAAAGACACGAGTCATAAAGAACAATTTGAATCCAGTCTGGAATGAGAGCCTAATGCTGTCAATTCCAGAAAACATTCCTCCTCTTAAAGTGGTAAGTTCACTCGCTTACCAATTTCCATTAAGATTCATAAAAGAAGGATGATATTGGTGTGCTGGTACCATAATCATAATTGTATTAGACTTGATTCAAATTCTAACCAGTGGCTACCTCATGAATGCAGAAAATGATTTAAAATTTGGTACAGCTGTGTTATAACCAATTAGTTTTTGCAATAGCGCTCAATATCCATTTGTTGTTGTTCTCCTTAAACTTGGAAGCAGGCTTCATATTTATCGGTTTAACTTAGTAAATTTGATAATTTGGCATCAAATGAGGTTAAAATCAACAAGAATGTGGTTCTTGTACCTCTTGCAAGCACCTTTTTTTTTTTCTTTTGAAGTTTTGAGTTACCCTATGTTGTGGCAAAAAAAGAGAAGAATCAATCTGTGTCAGAGTTCAGAGCTAGAAACTAAAATGGGAATACTATACTTTATTAGGCTTTTTATTGTGTAAATGAACCATTTAATCTGGAGATGGGTAGAAAATTACCTTCAATGATTCAATTGCTTGTGTTGTACATTGTTTTTTATTATATGGCTCCTTTTATATTGTTTTTCTTGTCCTGAATGAGTAACTTCCTAAAACAGTAATTGACTGACAATTGGTCATAGTCTAATTCATACAGTTTTTCTTTTGATTTACGTAACTGAGTTAGTTCTTTGTGGTAACAACATATTTTTCTGTTTCTCTTTTTGTTGTCTTCATTCCTTTCTTTCTTCTTCTAATTCCTCCCAGATTTGCAGCTATACTAAGGAAAAAGATTAATAAAATATTTCTTCATATTTGCTCTTTCTTTTTACATTCTTAGATCATGTGGTAACTAGTAAGTAACTTGTGTTATGACATTGGTTCTTCTCTTCTCTTTTAGAAAATCCCATTTCTCTCCTTTACTGCTCAAGAAGAGATATGTCTGCTATCATCTAAGCTTTATTGATTACTTCCTCTTGTACATTGGTTAGAGATTATAATAAAACTATTCATAAGCTTTCACTTAATAACTTCAGTTTTCAAGTTAAACTGGTCAAGTGATTAAGAATTCAATCCTTTCGGCCTCCATTCTTCATAATTAAATGAAATTTCATCACAAGGTTTGACAAGTCTGTACATTGTCCATACTTCAAGCTCAGAAGGCTTTCATATGAGAGGGTGTGTTAGAGATTATAATTTAATTATTCGTGAACAGTTAAATAGCTGAAGCTTTTAAGTTGAACTAAACCTTGGCAACATCTATATCTGAAATTAGCTGCATTTTAACCTTCGGTTGATAATTTAGCTCATATTTCACCTTCTCATGCATTCATGTTTCATTGTGATGCTTCTATGCAGCTTGTATATGACAAAGATACGTTCTCAACTGATGATTTCATGGGTGAGGCTGAAATAGACATTCAACCCCTACTCGCAGCTGCAAAGGCCTATGAGAAATCCACAATCAATGAGTCCATGCAGCTTGGAAAATGGGTGGCAAGCATGGACAACACGCTTGTTAGAGATGGTGTCATCTCCCTCGAAGATGGGAAGATCAGACAGCAAATATCTGTAAAGCTACAGAACGTCGAGAGAGGTGAGCTGGAAGTTGAGCTTGAGTGTCTTCCTCTCACTCAATAGCTGGGGTAGAAGTTTGAGGATCAGAACTCATCTAAACTCCCTTTTTGGAACCATGTGTCTTAGGAACTAGAGTGTTTTTCTTTCTTGTACATTATTCCTTAGCCATTCCTTCTAGAAATAAAAAAGTGAATTGTTAGTAGATTTTCTTTGGGATGGTTCTAAAGTTTGCACCTTTTTGCTTTCTGTCATATATTATGGTCAGTAATACTTGCTTACACCCATTCCTTCCTCTCTGTTGCAAGGTTATCTCTTAAAGATAGTTCTATTTTCCATTTAGGTGACAATTTACTAGTCTGGTATGCAGACATCCTAATACTTAGATTTTATTTAAATAATAATAATAGAGTTATTATTTTTTAAAAAATAATAATACAGTACGACATATGATGATTAGTCCTTCAATGCACGGTGGTACAAGGCTGAGAAAGTTGAGTTTATGGTGTGTGTCCAATCCAAATTAGCGAGGAACAATTGGTTAGCACTATGCTTGGAGCAGTGACGCAGTCATGGACTAGAAGGTCACAGAGAAATTGTATTATGGGAAATAAGGTGAAATTACCTCAATAGGTTGGTGTACGCTTCAGGGGCATTTAGATTTTTTCGACTCGCTATGTAGAAATAGCTAAAACTAGCTGGTTTTGCGCTAAGTAAGTTTAAATTGTGTTAATATATGAAAGGAAAATAAATCATTTTAAATAAATTTTAATTGTTTAAGTCATCTCAAAAATAAATAAACTATAAATAAACAGTCAGAATTTGTTCATATGATTCATTTTTCCTCCATAAATTGATACTTGTAGTAGATAAATAGTAACAGTTAAATTGACGTATATATATCATCATGTTGAGAGTTCATTCTCTATGTCTACCGCTAACGTGCCTCGAATTTGTTGGGTTGAGACACATCTAAGTCTGGTCATATGGCTTTATCCAGAAAACCTTGAGAAAACATGGGTCATCAACGTAAATAAGAAAATTCATATTCTTATATTATTTAAGACGCATACAGTTGTTAAAAATTTATGTAACAACAATCACCCCTTTTAAGTTCAACCCAAGATTCTCCCATCAAGCCTTCTTTTGCTCAGAGTTTACACTGTAGGAAGTGGAATATTGGTAACTTGTACTTAAAAAGAGGAAAATTACTCTGCATGTAAATGCTCGTTTTTTAATGGAAAAATCATACAATTTAAGAAATACCTTTCAAGAGTTTTAATGGCGTCTTGGAACATTGGCATCTGTCCAACAATTTCTCAATAATGCCAATCTAATATCCACTGAAGGCAGCGAGAGAATTCTTTTTTTTTTTTTCTCTATAATTTTTCATTATCTTCTTCTTCTTCATATTAAACTTCATTTTCATACCTTCGAACAATGATACACAGAAGGCATTCTAAAACCAAAGCAAATACGTCTGTGAGAAAAAAAAAAAATGTCCAACTACGTTTCCTTATTTCACTAATTAAAGCTGTGGCGTTGGACGGAAGCTTGTTATTTCACTTCGAGTAGATTTGAACTGTTTAAATTTAAAGAGTTTAGATTTCAATTTTTTTTTAAATTTCACTCAGATATATTTTTTTATTTTTAAAGAAGTAAAATATAAAATAAAGATAATTTTTTAATTTCTATTAAATAAATTTTAGTCTGTATTTACTTCTTTTCAAATTTAAAAAAGTTTCAAAATTAGAAAACTTAAAAGAATTTAAAATTTAAATTTATCTAAATCAAATTTATACAATCCAAACCTGCAATAAATCTATTTCCAGAGCAGTGGATCTGCTCCCCCCCACCCCCCGGGGTGGTTTGGTGCTACCCATGCCTTCGTTCATCATATTCTAGCAAAGTGCTTTTACAACATTTTACTTTCGCACATCGAAAAAGACACAAATGGTATCTTATAAGAGCTAAAAAGTTAAAACTACAAGGAATATGATGTTAGATTATAGAGAAAATTATATTCAAAGATTCATATCATATAAAATTTATTTTGAAAGATCTTAAAAATTAAAATTATCACTAATGATCATTATTATTATCAGATTTTAAGATATTTACTATCAATTTTAAAGGATTTACTATTAAATATAGAAAAATTCAATATTTTCTATCACACTCGAAAAATATGACTACGCAGCGCTCAAAAAAAGAAAAATTTTGGAAAATTTTTAAAAATCAAAATTAAAAATAATAGAGTCGCCACCAAAATTTTAAATTTTAAAAAGGTAAAACTTTGAAATTTTTTTTATTTAAAAAAATAAGAAAATAGTCTACGAACCAGAAAATAGATTCGAGAGTTAATTGTGAGTATGGAAGGTGTTAGACATTCCACTACACCAATTACTAAGAATGGTTACCCTAAATTAGTTGTGCAAAATTAATATGATATTTATTCTATTTAATTCTCCCTAATAAATCACATGCCAACTAAAAAGAAAAGAACTTAAAGAAATAAAATTAAAAGTACAAAAAGAAAAGAAATTTAAGAAATAAAATTAAGAGCAAAATAAAAGGAAAGAAATAAAAATTAAAAAAAGATATTTATTTACAAAGGCAGATTTCACTTAAGATGAAGGCCTAAGATCTACGTATCCTTCGAAAGAGATATAGGTCCACGTAGTTCGAACCAAAAACTGTCTTTGAAAGTTAATGTTTTGTGTTTTTTTTAAATTAATTCTCTTTTTTTTGTGATTTTTTTTTTCAATTTTGTGTTTTTATGTTTTTTTTAAAAGAGAAATAAAATAAGAATTACTTTTATCTTTAGCAAATAAAATAGATTTAGAATTAATTGATATATTTTAATTTATTAAAGATAAAATTAATTTTACTTCGTTACTCTTCTCCCATTTTTAGTTTTTCTTCTTCTCTCTTTTTTGACATTCCATTTTTGTTTTCATTTTTGTTTTGATTTTTCATTCATTTTTTAAATGATTTTTTAATTTTTGTTTTGATTTTTTTGTTTTAATTTTGTCAATTTTTTTTATTTTTTATTCTGATTTTTCTTAATTTTTTTGATTTTGTTTATTTTTGTTTAAGTAAAAAAAACTTTTCTCTCTCTCTCTTTTTTTAAATTGAATTTTTGAAATGACATTTGTATTTAAGTACAAAGATTTTTTTAATATCTTCTTTTTTTTACCTTTTGTTTTCTTTAAATTTTTTTTATATTTTTTTTAGTTTTGTTCTTTTGTTCTCTTTTTTTATTAAATAATGAATGAAAAAGTAAAAATTATTTTAAATTTTTACAAATAAAATAGCTTGAAAAGTGGTTTATATTTTTTTATATAAAAAATCTAAAACAAAAAGATTTGAATTTAAAATTTTCATTTTATCATTTTAAAAGATTGACATTAAACATTAACGTCATTTTTTACTTTTAAAAAACTCTAAAAATTAAACAAAAGCTTTTATTTTTACTGTTTCTCCCCTTTTATTTTTGAGACCCTATTTTCAAATTTGGAGAAATTCTTAAAAGGAAAATATCTAGATCTAAAATACTACTTTTCTTTATTATTCTAACCCCTTTCTTTTTTTTTCTCTCTCTTTTTCTTTTTTAGCTTTTAAAGCATATCCTTTTTTTTGTTGATTTCTTTTTTAATTTTTCCCTTTCTTTTTTTTATTTTAAGAAAAACGCGTAGGATTTTTCAAAGGAAACTACTTTTTGTTTTTATTTTCCTTTTTATTTGAAAATGGATATCTTTTCATCATTTTTTTAAAAATATTATGTTGTTTGCTCTCCTTTTTTTTTTTTTGAAAAATTCTTTTGGAAGTGAAATTATGTATAGTCCGTTGAAACCCAAGACATTAGAACACAAATTTAATGCCTAATAGATATCAAGGAAGTTTTATTGCCACACATGATTCCAGGTTTAACTCCTATGCGTGTTTGAGGGGGTAAGAAATCTCACACGACGATTCTAACAATAAAAGGCTAAAAAATTCAACTGATTCATAAATATACAAAAATATTTGATTGTGTGTTTTTTGTCCTCAGACATGATTCATTATATTTTATATACCTTTCATTACAAGAAGGAAATAGGAAAAGAAGTTGCATAAAGAATCAATGAACCTCTTCTTCTCTATTCTCAGTCTTCTTTGTCTACAGCAGAGAAACTCCCAAATATTCTTTCCACCAATTTAACTTGGCCCGTCTCCAATAATTCACGCAGCCATATACAAATGGAATGAAACAATTTTGAGGTAAAAAATCAATCCAAGATTCAAACCCAAAAGCATTAACATGCATGAGATTTAAATTCTTATTTCACCCTTAATCCATCACTTTTCACATATCACGATAAAAATTTTCTCTGTAGGTGTTTAGGTGCCATTGAAACTATATTCCATATTTTGGAAGAACTGGGTCACTTGTATATATCTATTAAAAGAGCTTTGCTTAATTAATCAAAATTTAAGGCAAAGGCAAAGATAGAGCATCACTCAAATCTCAAAACTCCTAATTCATGGCAAACCAAGATTCAAGCCGATAAAAATTTTAGATTCCCAATTTGAGCACCCACAAAAATCAGCATCATACTTTCATACCCACTCCATGGCATTTTAAAGGGCATTCAAAGAAGCGTTTGCTTTTATTAAAAAAAAATGCGATACAACCATCATCTGAAAATCAATTTCAAACTGAATCTTTAATTTTTGCCAATAACTCCATTGGCATATGAAATTAAGATCATCTCAGTTATTCCAAATAATTCCACTCAGAAAGAAGCCAACCAACCTCGAGATAAATACAAGCACTTTTAAGTCTAGATTAATACTTAAGAAAATCCTAATTCTACACACCCTTTTTATCGTTACCCCTTCAAATTTCAAGCCATACGAAATTTTGACACATAACCATACAAACAGCATGAGATGAGGGACACTTGACCACAAAACAAAATGCAGTCGAGAAAAAAAAACTTTTAAGTCTTACAATGAACACCCTCACAATGAGATATTAAGTGTTTTATACAATGAAAATAACACGTCAGAGCAAGATCCACAATAGGGTGAACAAAGCATAAACCCACCTTCCTTACAGTTAATTTAAAAGGCTCTATTTGCTTGATTTCAGCAAAAATAGAGGCTATGAAATCACTGTAACCTTTCATAACACAATCATGAAACCCGAAGAGTCAATTACAACTTAGTCCAACGAGGAAAAAAATTAACATAAGGAATATATGGATATCTCAAAAAATTTCTTTCAAACCTATACATTTGGCGTATCAATTTTAGATCTTAAGCAAATAGCAATAATCAGGAACCAAAACTAAACTCGACTCATTAATCACCAAAATAGAACCTAATAGTAAGGATCATAGAGTTAGATGACGCGTTTGAATCCCTTGCTCAGCGTTCACTTGCTCAACGCCTGCTGCTCCGAAAAATGACGTTGTTCAGCTTCGATGATCTTGACTGTTCGCAACATCAACGCTCCTAGACTTGACACACAGCCTCACTAATCCACACGGAGTCATTTCGACATTGCTGCACTCGCGAAATCCTAGCCATTGCTTTATTATGAAGGAGGCTGAAAAACACCCAAGCTCCTAGAAGTTGCTGCTCCCACGAGAAAAATGTCTTTATTTTTACTGTTATTCCAAAGAGGCGAGAAGCTCCTCTGAACAACTAAACCAGTGGAAGCTTCATCTTTCCCGGCGTTTTGTCTTGTCTGCAACTTTGTTTACAACCTATTCTCCGCATGCCATGTCTGTGTTTTATTGCCTTACTTGACTCTATAAAGCATTTTCCTAATTCTAGCAAAAGTTCCACAAGGGAATGATAGGAGAGAAAGCTCATCTCATTACTTAGGTTGAGTTAATAGCACTTTTTAGGGATCGAAGTCAAAGGATAGGAGCAAGTTCAGTGAATCGATTGTAGCTTGCAATTCTGTAGCTTTTTCTCCTGCATTTTCTCCTATTTGCAACTTTATAGCTTGCAATTCTCCAACAGTGTATAGTATCTTCTCTAGCTGTATGTGTTCGAATGTGTGTATATATATTTGTTTAAAGCATATATTTCATTTGAATTTTTGCAACTCCGTAGCTTGCAACTCTCCAACTCTATACATTTTCTTCTTCAGCGTTGTGTTCATATATGTGTGTATATATATTTATTTAAAGCATATATTTCATTTGTATATATGTAAATATATATATATATATATATATTTAGAGTTTGATATTATTTAAAGTTTATTATATTTAAAGTAAATATATATAAATATATGTAAATATATTTTGCAAAATATAAATAATTTTATTTAAATTTTGTAAAGTTTAAAATTATTTATATCTAAAAGATGTAGAAAAGTTGTAATAAATAAATGCAAAGTTTTTGTTTTGTAAAGTCTTAGGCTTTTTATGATATGCAATGATTAAAAATAATACTTCCTCTATTTTTTATGTATAGAATAAATGAAGGTAATAAACTAAATATCATATTAGTATAGTGTGAAAATTGATAAAAGAATAACTACATATAAAAAAATGAATAAAAAAAGAACATATATATATATATATATATATATATATATATATATATATATATATATATATATATATATATATATATATAAATGAACGCCACACTTTGCATATCCTATTTTAGCATTTGTTCTTTTTGTAATCCTTGATATAATAATTAATCACCACTATTTGTAACTAAATTGTCTTTATTTTGAGACCTTAGTTATCCATTTGATGTTTCAAGTATATTTCTTTAACTATTATCTTTTTTATTGAAATAATATTTATTTTATTATATTGGTACTTCTTAATTAACTTTGTCAATCTTTTTTTTACAAGAATCATTATATGGAAGGTAATTTAATTCTTAAACTAGGTTTAGAATTTGACAACCTAGAGGATGCATGGAAGTTTTGGATTACTTATACAAGCCAAACCAAGTTTGGAGCAAGGAAACATAATTTTACTAGAAATAAGAAATATAGGGAGATAATAACATACAGATATGTTTGTTCTAAAAATGGTGTATGAACACAAGACAAAAGGGAGTTTAAGACACATCGTCCAGAAACTAGAACCAATTGCAGAGCAAGAATGTGTGTTACATGAGTTGATGGAAAATATAGAATCTATGCATTTGTTGAAGAGCATAATCATCCACTTCATCTTCTAGAAATGGTCCATATGTTGGCTTCTCAACGTAGATTAACTAAAGTTTAATCTCATGAGATTGATTTGGTTGAAGATTCTGGACTTCAATAGAAATCATCTTTTGAGCTTATGGCCATGCATGCTGGAGGTAGAGCTAATCTCAGCTATACCCAATTAGATGCCAAAAATTACTTGAAGACCAAGAAGCAAAGAAGTATGGTATATGGAGAAGCTGGATGTTTGGTGCGCTACTTCTAAAACCAATTAACGAAAAATCCATCATTTTATCATACCTATCAAATAGATATGCAAGAGCAAATTACAAATGTCTTTTAGGCTGATGCTAGAATGTTACTTGTTTATGCCTATTTTGGTGAAATGGTGTCAATGGATACTACATATAATATAAATCGTGATCATAGACCACTTGCTATACTTTTAGATTTTAATCATTATAGAAGAGTGGTCATTTTTGGGGCAACACTATATGACGAAACAATAAAGTCATTCAAGTGGTTACTGAAGACTTTTTTAGAGACTCACAAACAAAAAAAGCCTCTTATAGTTTTGACTGATCAAGATCAAATAATGGCATAAGCATTGCACGAAGTACTTCTAGAGACAAAGCATGGCTTATGCACGTGGCATTTAATGCAAAATGGTATGAAGCATATGAAAAATTTAATGAAGAGTGAATCAAACTTTCTAAGTGATTTTAAAAAGTGTATGTTTCAGTATGAAAAGGAGAGGCAGTTTGAAAAAGTATGGATTCAATTGCTTTCCACTTATGATGTACATGAAAACATTTGGTTGACCTAATGTACAGAATAAAAGAGAAATGGGTGTGGTGTCCTATAAAGAATGCTTTTACACTTGGTATGCGAAGCACACCGATAAGTAAAAGTTTAAATGCAGATATTAAAAGTATGACAAGACTAGACTTAGATATTAATCAATTTTTCAAACACTTTGAACGGATTGTAGAAGCCAGGAGGTATAATAAGTTAAAACGTGAGTTTGAGTCAAGGGAAAAAAAACCCCAATTGATTGTGCAGAGTTTCCCTATGTTGCAACAACTTTCTCAAGTCTATACAACTTCTATCCTTAACTTGTTTCAGGAACAATGGGATCTATGTGCAGCTTGTTGTATCAAACACAGAAATGAGGGAGATTCATTGTCTGCCTATGTCATTACTATGGTTGATGAAGAGGGAGAATGGAAAGTTTAATTTGATGCACGTGACAGGTCAATTTCATGTAGCTGTCGCAAATTTGAAACTCAAGGAATATTGTGCTGCCATGCTTTGAAAGTGTATGATGTGAGGGATGTGAAAAAACTCCTAGAGCAACATATTTTCAAAAGGTGGATACGAGATGCAAGAATGGTGTCATACATGATATTAAAGGAAATAAAATCCAAACAGATCATAGACGAGAAAGTACACAACAGTATAGGCAACTTTGTCCAATGATGATAAGATTAGCAACTGATGTAGCTGATTGTCCAGAAGCATTCTCATTTGTACATAAAGGGATTTTAGAGTTAAGTAAGTAAGCAACCGAGATTTGTTTAAGTCAAAAGAGTTTAATCACTAACAGCAATCCAGCATAGAAACATTAAAGACAAAAAGATTCAAAAAGAGGGATGGCATAAGAAAGAAAAAAAGACCCATAAGTTGGGTGGAGCGTTTATTAAAGAAAAGAAGACGAACTCCATCACCTAGTCGAGAGTCACAAAGCAACCAATCTCTGGTAGGAAATTATATATGGCTCTAATTTATTATTAATGTTCATAAAATCTTAATATATCTCGTCTCTTTTAGGACAATAAAAAATAAGACAACATTTTTAACACCACGCCTGAACCATCATTTGCATTCTAGTCACCATTTGTACCACAACCTATAATGTCTAATTTTTCGTAAAATACTGAAATGAATAAGTTTTCAAAGCGAGTCCCTTGAGATGAGTGATTCTAGGCCAAATAAAATTGGGATAAAATTTTAAATAATAGATAATGAGAATTTGAGCCCTGAGTTGCCTAAAAACCAAGGTTGGAGTGATACAAAAAATTTGCCGAAAGGCCAGTGACATTTTCATAAATAAGTGGACTTTTTGGAAAACATATAGGAGGGCTTTTTAAATGAAATTTTTGAGTCTTCTGGGGTTCTCAGAAGCCCTGAAAATCATGGAAAGCCCTGGAACAGTTGAAACCCTTCTAGTGAGCGATTTCAGCTGTCAGTTGACCAAAACTTTGATCGAACGGTTCAGAATGATTTTAAATCTAAATTGAGTGATTCCAAAAGTATTTTATAAATTAGAGAACCTAAATTTTATGATAGAAAATACGGTTCTAAAAAAGAAGCTCAAACGAGCTCAAATGAAGGAACAGAAGTGGAGAGACATAATTGATATTTTGAGAATTGTTATAAAAGTCATCCTCCACCTTTTTAAATAACTAGACAGCTTCTCCACCCTTACAAGAACGTCTCTTGAGCTCAAAAACAGACCAAAAATGGCGTGAAAATTGGGAGAAGAGAGAGAAAGAAAATTAAGGCAAAAAGGTATGAAAATACATGGAATTTTGCACCAAGTTAGTTACACAATTTTCTCCTCTCTTCATTCTCCTTCTCTTGATGGTTTTAGATTCTTAAAAGGAGGAATTTGGTGGCTGACCTCATGAGAAAAAGTGGAGGTTTTGAGCAACCAAATAGAGCAAGAAAATCGCCATTTAGCAAGCTTTCAAATGAGGTATGAAGTGCACTAGAAAAACTTATTTTTCTTTGAATTCCAATGGCTTCCATATTAGGTCTAGAGAGAGAAACTAGAGAGGGGAAGGAATTCAAGCCAAAACAAGGTAGAGACAAGAATATTTAAGCATGAGAAACAAGAATATGCAAAAAGAACAAAGAAAGAACCATGAATTTATAAGATAGAAAAGCTAGGGGTTTGTGAACATAACCAAAAATATGATTTTATCAAAGAGTTCCTAAGCCTATGTGAATATTTGTATGAGTTCCTAGGACCCCTAGAGAGCTTCCCACATGCACCTCCCATCCAAGAAAGCAAAGAAATTGCAAGAAAAACCAATGAACTCTAAGTTGGAAAAGTGTAGTGCATTTGAAGGGATTATAAAAAATGATTTAATCTATGAATTTTCTTGGCTATTTAAATGTTCCATTGAGCTCCTAAGACCTCTAAGAAGCCTCCCAAGTGGCTCTCCCATCAAGGAAAAATTGAAAACCCCTTGAACCCCAAATGCTTCCATAATGTCAGCCTAGGACAAATGGAAGGGTTAGAGAGTGTTTTAATTTATTCTAACCTTGGTTTGGGACTTCATATGATGGTAGAAGGTGGGAGGAACCCTTGGGAAAAATTTAAAAGCCATGGATTGGGAGATGAGGCAATGGCTTCTATAATGTGACCTTATAAAGCAACTTATGTCTAGGCTTTTGTAAATGAATATGTAATGGCTCCAAGGACCTTAAATGAGGTCAAGAGGCCTAAGAATGGGAAGAGAATGGAGCCAAGAACTTGAATCATGATGGTTGCTTCAATAGGCCATTTATGGAACCATTATGTGACTTATGGAACCAAGTATGTTCTTAAATATAAGTTTAATGTCCTAACTTGTTTCAAGAGTGTAATTAGCTTCTATATGATGTGTCTAGGCCAAGAAAAATGATCTCCACCTTCTTGGGTGTGTGAGGTCAAGGGAGAGGACTCAAGGCTTAAGAAAAAAGTGTGTAAATGCAAGCAAGGTAGCTCTCTCCACCTTCTCTCATGCATGGATGTGTGTTTGGCTTGTTTTAGAATGTGTGTATGTGTATTTTTAAATTATGAAAAGTACGCTAGCATACCTTTACATATTATGTTTCTTGATGCCATGTTATGTTTCAAATGATTACATAATGTTTGTGTGAGTTTGCTTGAGTGAAGAGAGGCCAAGAACTCTTCCCTTGGGTGAGGATGAGCCAAGAACCCTTGAGCTTGGTTTAGACAAAGTAAAGAGTCTCCCAAAAGCAAAGTGGGCTCCCAAGAATATGGTTGAGTCCAAAGTGCTTAAAGAATAGGTGAGACAAGTCCAAAATTCATAAAGAGAAGTATGAGGCCAATCCAAACACTTGGTGAGCTCTTGAATGCCTTGTATGATGTGTTTCTATGCCAAGCTTGATTTTAAATGTTCATGACTTATGTTTTTCCCACACATACATTCATAGAACTTGCTTGCATATATTATGTGTAATGGAATGGGAGATGAGCTATTGAGATTCTTAAATCTCACTCTCTCCTCTTAAATGTCCTAATATGCTAGGTGGACCAAGTGGACATAACAATGGGAGCCAACCATATTGAAGAAAGAAGATTGCCACCCTTATGCTTGATTTTTGGTCTTTTAATTCACAATGAGACTTCATGATGTATATTATTATTGTAAATAGTCTATGACCCTTTGGATAAATGTAAAAATAATATTATGTGATAGATAAATGAATGAGTATGGTGTATGCATTTTAAAACATAAATTGAGTGTTTATGTCAATGTATGCATTTGAGAAAAGTTTGGTGTAATGTGTATAAGTGAGGGTGAAAAGGTCAAAATGAGATGCAAATAGTTTGGAACCATTTGGGAAGCTTTCCCAAGTCTTAAACATGCTTTTAAACTTGCCCAAAAGGTGCCAAGACCAAGGGAAATCCCTTTGGCAATTTTGGTACCCAATATGGAGCCAAAATTGACCATAATGGAACCCTATATCACTTTTTAGCCAAATGAGCTAGTATTAATCTGGAATTTGGCATGCAATTAGGTATTATTAAGAGCTTTCTGAAAAACTAAAGATGATAATTTTCAGAGGTTTAGGGAATATTTGATAAATTTTCAAAGTTGGGATTTTTCATGGATTCTGGTATGGGTACTGTTTATACTGGCAGTTTTGTGTTTTGTGTCACTTGATGGCCAAATGGTGTCCAATGCTTATGAAATTTTATATGAATAAACTAAAGGTTATAAGATTTCTGTGGCCATCGAGATCACCTCATTTAGAGGTTTGAGCGGAGAGTTATGCATGTCTAAAATTAACTGTCAGTATTAGTAGCGTCCCAAGAGTTCAGTTACTATTCTATAGGTCCCCAATAGCTAAACATATCTGTTTCATTCTATAATTATTTTTATATCAAGTTAATATTTTTCCCTTTCCAGAATGACTGAATGTGTGACTTGGATTTTTATAAAATTAGTTATGGATTTTTATAAAATTAGTTATGTAGAAGTTTGTATCAATAAATTGAACAACAGCCTAGACAGCCAGCGACCTCTGTAACTTTTTGGATGTCAAACATCGTTTGTGATGAATTTTGTGACTTGGAAATATTTTTAGTATAATATAGACATCCTAAGCTTTCCAGAATGACCAAGATTGAATAATTTCAAATTTTCTAGATTTAGTTATGATTTTTTGAAATTGGATCAGAAAATGGAGCAAATCTAACTGAAAATATGTTTGCTTATTTTGAACTCCATTTCGATTTCTATGAATTGTAGACATATCTTTATGATGTAAATGAGTTATAATGATGGAATTAAATATGATAATGCATAATATGAGCTCACACGATCCACGTGACACCAATTGCAAATTTTAAAGTATAGCGCAACGCAAATAAACCCATTATTTTCATTCCCCTTTTTATATACTCTTAAGGTGAAGCTTATAAATGTCATGAAATGAGCTAGAAGTTATGGTGTTACACAACCACAATTTGCATCTCGATCAACTGAGAATGATTTTACTTTCACTGAAATGTTATTGGTAAGAGAAGTAAATTCTATAATAATTATAGCTTAATCCTTATCATTATGTGATTATAGTGTGATTAATGTTTTTTTGTAATATAGGCATCACTAGGTACTCCCATGCCGTCACTTGATTCTTTGGAGTACACACAATTGGGTGAGCATGAATAATTTTGGTTGGGATATATCGCATGTACCATATTGAGTACAATTATGTTTGCCACAAATAATTTGAAAGAATGGCAATGAAATATAATATTTTTATTGAACTCAATATATTTATATACAATGGACTCTTTGATACAACTTAAAATGAACAAAAGTGCATAGTTTTTGCATTGAAACTATACTACAAATCCAATGTTGTTTAGTGTATAAGTCTTTTTTTACTGGAACTAAGTTGTATATTTGGCCCATTTTCCTAGGATACAAGAGATTGCTTGACATATCTTTGTGAAAGAGTTGATGCTTTGTTAAAGAATGAGGCAATTGTAGGTCATGGCCTTGTTGATGCTTTGTTGATACTTGTTTCTTGTTCTTTTGCTCTTCTTGCTTTGTTGAAGAATGAAACAATTGTAGGTCATGGCCTTGTTGATACTTGTTTCTTGTTCTTTTGCTCTTCTTGTAATGTGCTTCATGATTCATGTAATTCAGATTGTGTAGTGTAATATCTTATTCAACCAATAAATTGTATAGCAGAACATCCTATTCAGGCAAAAAGGAGTTGAATTTGAAAAAAAAAATCTATTTTAGATGATTTAAGAAAAAAAGAAATCATCTGTACAAAAATAAACTACTGTTCAGTAACTATAAAATATAAGTAACAAAACAACTACACAAAACTACTATTCAATTTGTTGTATATCAAGAATGAGTTATATCTCAAGAAACAATCAACAAATTAAACTTTTACTCTTAAGTCCAAGTCTAGGCTTCATAAGCAGTTAACAATCTAGTGAAATGCAATTTGAGTAATGTCCTGTCATAACTTGAACATCATAGAAGTTAAAAAAAAATTCCAGTAACAATTTGATGCCTTAGAGTGTTAGGCTTTTAAGAAATAAATGTAAATACAACTTGAGTAATTTAGAAATGATGACATTATAAGAAAAGTGAGAATGGGGCTAATAAGAAAGTAAGAACTATTGAGTCATATCTCAAGAAACAATCAATCTACTTGAACACAGTTAACCCAGCCCATTAACAATGAAAAACCGTATGTGAATCTAAGAACTCTTTCCATTGCACATAATTTCAATTAGAAACCAACCATTTTTTACTCCAAAGTTATATATGATGTATGGGACTAATCATGTAACACAAAGCACAAAACCATGGACGTTTTAAGTAGACAAAAAAATACTGCTTACCACTTGGTTGCATTTGCTTAAGGCCAAGGCCTTTGCTCAATTCAAACTCTATTTCCAAACCATAAGGTAATTGAAAAGTATTAGGTATGTTGTCTCCTTCTGAGCAATAATATAATAGGTAAATCACCTTCAAACCTTTGGCCTAATACATTAAAATAAAAAGCTTGTAATTAGGCAATCTTTAACTTGACCATTAAACTTAACCTCAAAGTCATCAAATTCATATTGTTCATTACACACGTTCTCTGCAAAAGGACAAAAAAAATAATAGTCGTCTTTAGTATATAGTCCACAATGCACTGTATTGCAGCAAAAGACAAGCTAGCATAATTTTCTTCTTCCAGTTCATCCTTTAATTATATGGTATGCCTTATCAAAAGTACTAATGCTTCGTAATTTTGGAGAGGTAGCTAAGCAAGTTTGTTCCAAATTATTTATTGTCCACCATTGAAATGAGCAATGTATTATCAAAACATGGTAATTCATTGCCATTGATTAAAATGCACAAAGTTATTTTGGAAGTTTTATGATGCTATACAAGGTTTTAGATTGTCATATGCCTTCAAACTAGGGTAATTACTTTTCAAACAGGACTTAATGAAATAAAATCTTAATCTGATTTTGGCATGATGCATTGCATATAAGGGACAATATATATTATTGTTTAAAATAAGCACTTGAATTACTTTATCAATATCTAGGTTGCAGCAATGCCATTTATTACTATAATGTAGTAAAATTTATTTTGTATCTGAGACTACTGTAACTAGAAAATTTCTATATCCCTATCTACTCACACTTTGAGACAGGGTTCTCTAGCTTCAGGGAAACCAAGTGCATTGGAGTCAAAGAATTATAGGGGAAAAGAGTTTAGTGGTGTAGAAAATGGAATTAAAAGTGAAAGTCTTGTGTTACCTGAGGTCCCAGTTAAAATTATTGCAGCAACAAGAATCCAGACATCATATCGAGCTTACAAGGTATGTCAAGTTGAAAGTTTTGCAGAATAGAGTTCTTAAACACAGTAGATATATCAGCTATTACACATCATATCCAGACGAAGACACATTACTAGATACGAAGATGGGAGACCGAATAAGCTATATTTCTAGGTAACAAGCAACAGATCCAGACGAAAAAGGGGTATAGATAAGATGCCATCGAAGTGGGGGATCTGAACAAGTCAAAGAAGGGGTTTTCCAGATAATGAAGCAACGATGCCGTGTGGATTAGTGAGGTTGTGTGTCAAGTCTAAAAGCATTGATGTCGTGAACGGTCAAGATCATCGAAACTAAATGACGTTGTTTTTTGGAGTAGCAGATGCTGAGCAGGTGAATGTTGAGCAGGGGATCCAAACGTGTCAGTCGACCATGGAAAGCTTACCACTAGTTCTATCTCTATTTCTTCTCAGTCTCAATCTAGGCATGAAGAGAACTCGGATCTTGACTCTCTTTTCTTCCTTTCGTCCTTATCTATTCGAAGCTTCATCGAATCTCATGGCCTCTGATTTCACTGCCTCCCCTTCTCCTAAGACCTCACGGCTTCTTTTCCTTCTCTTGGTTCATTCTGGAATCCCCAGATCGAAAATGGAACCAGAGCCCCTCAAATTTGGCCTTTTTCTTCGCCCTCTCTCCCTTTTCCCTTTCTCCTGTTGCTATTCTCCTTCTCCCTATTTCTTCCTTCTCTTTTTTTCACCTCACGCTCTATCTCTTGCTCTTTTGCATCTCTCTATTCTCTCCATCTCTCCATTCTCTTTCTCTTATTTCATCTCACGCTAATCTCCAAACTCTTCCTTTCCGCCTACTTTCAGCCCTATTCTCCATCTCGTGTTTCTCTCTCAATTTTCCTCCTCATCCGTTTGTCTTTGTCTTGCCCTCTTTTGATTTTCCCTTTCAAATCCTTATCTCTCGCCTTCTTTGCTTTTTTTTTTTGTGCTCTCTACCCTCTGCTCCTATTTTTCCTTTGTGCGTCTGAGAGCAGATCCTCGATAGTTATGGGCGGTAACTCCACAGCGAAGTTAGCCAACTCTTTGCCCTCCGATCGATTGTGCAAGCCACCGCGTACCACGTGTCCAATCTTTTTTTTTTGGGCTGAAACATAGGCTACAACACATGATTTTCACTTTTCTCTAGCGTCTTCTATCTCCCCCACTCGTGAAATCCACTCTAACAGTTGCTATTCATGGTTATGTTTATGTGTTTGTCGAAGGTGGCAACATTGATCCTTCAAGATTCTTCACAATTTAAAACCCCAAATTGGTAAGTATTGAAATGTCATATGCTGAGGGCTAAAATCATCTAATTCATGAGTGCAAGAATGGCCAAAAACTTAAGAGGATGTTTGGTGCTATTTTTGTTTCTTTCGATCAACCAAGCTTAGATGAATTTTAAACAGATCTCTAACTTCCACCAAGCTGTAGCCTTAGAACTCTTCACCCCCATCGATGGATCATTTTCTAGGTGAACATAATGATTTCTTGTTACCATTCTGGTTACCCATTGAAATGCCTTGTACCCCCTTGAATTGTAGTTAAAGTCAATTATGTTGATCGTTGGTTTAGTTCCAAATATATAGTTTGATATTTGCCTTCAGAAACAATAATTTTGGCATGCTTTTATTTGCCTCCAAAAAGATTATGTTTCCTCTGCTATCATTCAGTAAAGATTTGTTTGCCATTGTTTTATTTTTCTCTTGTGGGGAAGGGAGACTACACAAGCTTTTTAAACATTACATTTGTTGAACTGCCTTATTTCTTTGTTCAAAATGCAGCACTTGATCCTAATTTAAGCACATGTAAAGACATCATAAGATTATTTTAACTCTGAGTATGTCTTATTCTCATTTAATCTATGCCTTAAAAGGTATTTAATATCTCTAGGCGTTATTCTTTTTGTGTAGTTCATATTTTATCACTCATAAAAAATTTTCTCATGTGTTCTAAGTTTCAAAATTGATGTTAAAATTTATTTTTCTTGTACAAGGATATTGCTTTTAAGCTTCAAGATTTAAAGGCACGATCAATGATGCAAGTGCTTTACTTGATATAGGGATACTACTCACTAGGAAATTTGGTTCTTATCAAGGTAATTTTCCAGATGTCTGCTTGGTTATCCCAACAATGAATGTTAGAGTATATATGTTTTTTACTAGAATTTTATGTGAGTAATTGATGCATATATGAAGATTGCAATCTTGTTCCTTTCTACACATAACTTGAGCTCCATTTTCCATTCTTTATTCTCTAACTTATGGAGATAAAAAAATTTTTGTCATCTAGAAACTTGAGCTCAATTTTTTTTTTTGTGAAGCTTTTAAGGCTATTTGTACAAGTAAGTTTATCTGCAAAAGTGTTTTCTCTTAGCCTTGGTTAAGTTTTGAAGGAAAAATGTTGTCAAATGAAATCATAGTATCCCTTACCCTAAACTCTATCATACACATACACAAAGGGGACAGACATGCAAAGACTCTTAGGTAGACATGTATGGGAGAGAGTAATGGTCTTGTGATATGATGATTTAATTCAAACTTGATGGGATAAGCTCATTTGTAATTATTTAGGCTTGCTTTGCATGCTATTGCATTTTAATTGGAATTAATTAAAATGAGGGATGATACTTGAAGTTTATTTTTGTTAATGATAGTATGTTTTTTTATTTGCATTTGGATCTACTTAAAAGTTTTTGCTTGGTATTACATTGTTAATGATAGTATGTTCTCTCAAGGAAGATTGTAGGAAGTTAACTTGTTATAACATTTTTGTTTGATCTGTTGTGGGGGATGGACAAGTCTATCTTCAAAGCAAGTTCTAGTAGTTAGTGTCAATCTTAAAATCAGATTACTTTCCTGTGATGGTATCAAAGCAAGTGCCAATAGTTTATATCAGCCTTGGTAAAAATTGCTCTCCTGGGATAGCATTACAGAGTGGGAAAACACTTGTGAAATAATTGATGGGGTTAAACTCTACCTGCAACTAATTAATACTAGTCAATTTGAGTTGTACTTGTAAAGTTGATTTATTTATTTAGTTAAATAGATTACTATATATAGGATACTAAACAGAGTAATCGTACGTGAAAATATGATACTATGTATAGGATACTAAACAGAGTTGTGGAGTTGCCAGTAATGTAATGAAAACTAAATTCTTGTTGTAATGGAGAGATAAATGTGATGCATTCAGCACTTTGATTTCTTTCATTGCCCATTTTACAAAGCTGTGATATAATAAAGTGTTACAAAAAATATACAAAAGTGCAACATACAATGTGCAGAGTTAAGTTGACATGTAATGACTAAAGTTACTTGATATAATAACCAAAAATGTTGTTTTTCACTATAAGAATCAGCCATCTTAGTTGTTGTTGTTTGGAAAACCACCATAAAACTCTGGAGTAGGATGATCGAGTGGTGCCTATATTATAAACAATAAACATTATAAAAGGATTACAACTTGCTATAACTTGCAAAGTAATAACATAACATTTTTTTTTTAATTGTAAGTCCCCTTACCATCAAGAATCTCGTGAAACTAAATTGACCCTCAGGTGTTTGAGGGTACTCATAAGGTGCAGGAGGTGCTGAACAAGATATTCCACATTCTATTTGACTTAAAGCTTTATTGTTCTACAAGTAAATCAAAAAATTATTAAGTATTTAATGAAAACGAATAAAAAATCCTGACAATAGACATAAGTATAAATTTATATACCCTAGATTATTGAATTTGTGAATCTCCCTTAACTGAGCCTGGCATCTCCTTCAACCTCTTTTCTCGCCACATCATATACAATACCATTACGTGCATCTACTGTCCATCTCTGTAAGATGTAATGATCAAGAACTAGTTTAACATCTAGCACATTAAACACCTTCGAAGCATGGCTGCATAATATCCCCATTGTTTGAAACTTCATACAACTACAAAAAATGATATTATGAATAGGAACAAATGAGACCCTCCACTCCCCCTTTTAACCATCTTGGGTGACAACATATTTGAAAATAGCTTGACTTTCATCTCTTTGCTTGATAGAAGTAGCTAAGAATAAAACAAACTCATCTTGGAATAGCTAAAAAATTTTGTGAGTATAAATTTATGCAAGTTATTTCAATATTAGTGAATTCTCACACTTTAACCTAGATAATTTATGCCAAGCCTCATATTCATATGTCTTCTACATATATCGTTTCTCATCCACCATCTTTTCAAAATACACGAAGAACTATTTAATATTCACATCCGGTTTCAACCATGTCTTGACATATGCATTCAAGCTCTTAATAAGTTGTGTGCTTCTCATCCCCAAGGTGAAATTTTTTTTCATATGACATGATGCCTATTTTTCCTTTATACCATACATAGACTTCAACTAGGTGTTCTCTTGGACATTGTATTCTATAATCATCTTGCTCTAAGCCACCTTAAACTTATATTCATCATCATATTCATACATACATTTCTTAAACTTAGTGAGGAAATGAGATGCATCCTTCATCAAATTGCTTAGGTGTTTGATTCCATTATGCATCAAGTGCTATGTACATAGAAGATGATGAGTCTCTGGCATTACCTCCCTTGTAGGGTTGGATCCAAGGTAAAATTAGAAAGGGACATAGACTTTATATTAACATAATTATGTAACAAGGGAAAAAATAAGATGCTTACCTAGTGCTTTGGCCATTGCTTGATCTTGGTCAGTGAAAATAGTTTGAGGGCTCTTTTCCCTATGTGCTTCAAGGAATTTTTCAAATAGTCACTTGAACAAGTCTATCATTTCATCGTATAACAATGTAGCCTTAAAAAATTACCACTCCCCTATAATGATTAAATCCCGAAAATAATGCAAGTGGTCTACGTGCATTATCGGTTGAATAAGTTGTGTTTAGACAAATTACATCCCCAAAATAGTCAAAATCAAGGATCATTCTTCTATCAGGCCAAAAAATGTTTGTTATATGTTCCTCCTTGTCTATTTGATATGCATGGAAGAACGATGGATTTTCTATTAACTGTCTTTGGAAATACTACAAGAGACAATTTACTTCCCCAAAGGCTATGCTTTGTTGTCTTTTTGTCTGAAGATAATTTTTGGCATCTAACTTGGTATACCCAAGATTGTCTTTGCCTCCTGCCTATGTGCATGAGAGTTGAAATGACGCTCTTTGTTGCAGTCCAGCCTCCTCAGCCAATTCAATGTCATATACTTGAGCCTAGATATCTTACGATGAGATGCCAACATGCATTGTGGTTAAGAGTTGGAGAGGGTGATTATAGGCCTTAACAAACTCATGGATTACTAATTTTCCATTCATCATTGCAAGTGCAATTCTTCCTTTACATTTAGTTCTTGTTTGAAGCCTAGGATTAACAGTAAAAAAAATCTCTTTTGTCTGGTTTTCGATGGCCTTCCTTACAATAAACAAATCTACATGAACTAACAGAACCATCTTTCTTGAAATTGCAATATCGTTTTCTCACTCCACCAGTTCCCACCATAAGCTACCCAGAAAAGCCAAGCTGCCTCTATGCCATCAAATTCCATACCAACTCTTGTCTTCCAATCATATTCTGAATTCGCCATTTGTAGCAAACAAGATACACGAGCACACATATATGAGTACATTATTAATATAATAGACATTAATAAATGGGCAACAAGAGTAAGAACAAATCACATCCGGAACAAACTAATATTGAAAAAAAAAAGTTAATATCTTTACATATACAAGATATACTACATATAAATCATACATTTTGCATGAATCATAAGCCCAAGCATTATTTTATAAATAATATTTTAGGTATTTGAACAAACTAAATCACTATATGCTATTTCATTTTATTAAAGAATCAAGGTTTCATATTTGATGAAATGTATGTTTGTGTGTACATATATATGTTAATCTATTTACAACTAAACAAGTTTTATATTTGTATTTGAATTAGAAGGCCCTTATATTTTTCTCAGGCTAGTACTAAGCTGCTGTCTATTCTCAACATTTTAAAAAGCATGCTAGTCCCATGCCTTTTTCTTCAAGTTATACATTATGAACTTTCCAATGACCCTGAGACTTTAGTACATCATTTTGGTCATATAGGGCATGCTAGAAAGGAAGGTACTACCATTCTGATGCAAATCAATAGTTAGAGGAGAATAGATAGATCCCTTGAGCATGATGTAACTAGAGAAAAATTGTAAGACTTTTGTACATATATATGTTCATTCTAAAATCAACCATGAGTAGGTATTGGAGAAACTTGTGTTTCCAATTGAAGTTAACAAGTCTTGCAATTTTCTAGTTGGCACCTTTGTTTAAAGTGAACAATACTTTGATTGGGAGCATTTTCTCTTATCTACTTGAAATCAAACGTGATATACAAGGCATAGAACAACCCCCATATTTCGAACAAGCCAAGAAAAACTCTTTCCAGGATTCATATATGTATATATAAACATAATAAAATCCAACCTCAATGTGTTACTAATGCTAAGAATGTAGGGACAAATGGAATCTTTGTTTGATCTTTTTATTAAACCCAAGCCTTATTCTGATGATGTGGAAAGACCTTTTCTTGAATGGGATCACACCCTCAACGATCGAATGTCTTTATTTGGGATTGCACCCTTACTTAATGGGATCAAATCTTTTCTGGCATAGCAAGCCTAGCTGGATTGGCCATAGTTACTACATCTTCTATCAAGGGAAATTACTCACCAGTTCTCCCTTCCCCAGCTAGGTCCAGAAGGGAATGAAGTGAAATCCGCAATAGTAGGGCGACTAATGTGTCAAGGTTTGTTGCTATAATTAACCTCAATACGAATGACCTGGACCCTGAGAACAAAATGCAAATAGATGGGTCAGATGTGGCAAAGAAGAGTAGTACAAGAATTGAGGAAGAAAGGAAACTGTCATATGAGACAAGGGAGAGACGTGGTAAAAAAGGTACTTAGAATTCCAAAGTAAGAAAAAAGCGAGGGAATGTAAGCCTTGTGAAGCTATTATGATATCTCCACTTCCATCCTTCCTTTCTTCACCACCTTTGACAGATACGAAGTAGTAAAGAATGACTTGCAAAGTGGAGTGAGCTTCATGGGTGTTTGAGGGAGCTTCTAATATCTCCTCTGGTACAAACAAATATTTGGAACTCTATCAATTCCCTCCAAAATGATCCAAAAGCCTCTACCCAAAATGAGGCCAAAATTGCACCATCATCTACAATGCTTGGACATCAAAATGGAGGAACACCTAAATTGATACAACGCTACTATTTTAAAGAGACCGAAGAAGGCTAGATGCTGCCATTTTTTAGGGAAATAGAAGACGCTAGGAAAATAAAGCAAAATGCACCATTTTCACGCATTATTTTGGCTTGTGTTTCAGCAAAAAAAAAAAAGGGATTGGACATGTGGCACATGGTGGCTTGCACAATCGATCAGATGGCTAAGAGTTGGCTGACTTCACTGCACAGTTGCTGCCCATAATTATTGAAGATCTGCTCCCGTCTAGCTTCTGCCCTTTTTCTCTGTTCTCCTCTTCTGCCCAAGCTTTTTGTGTGTGTGTACAGGTAGTGGCTCTGTCGAAGTGCCTACTGCTGGAGGACCCGAGGAAAGGAACCAGAAAGGAGGGGACCATTGTTTTGGAATTGAGCTAGGGTTTAATAAAATGGAACTTGCTAGAGAAAAGGGTTTGGACTTCAAATTAGGCCTTCTTTTTTTATTTTTCTGAGAAGTCCTACTCTTTTTTTCTGGCGAGGGATTAAATCTGATTTTTCTTTTGGGTATTGGGCTTTTGTTTCGAGTATAAAGAAAAAGGAAGCAGGCTTTAGGTTAAGGCCTATTTTTTTTAATTGATTTTTTTTTACTTGTCTATTTTTTTTCTTCCTATTTTCGTATTGTGTTTTTTTTTTTTTTTTTTTTTTGGTGTTGGGTTATCTTGTATTGGTGAATTCTACGAGCTTAAGACCATAGGTCTTGAAATTTGAAAGAAAAATAGATACCATTTTTTTAGTATTTTTTCTTCTTCTTCTCTTTTTTTTTTTTTTTTTTTTTTTAAATTTAGTTTCATTTTTTCATGGCATTTTTTATTATTTCTTCTTTTTTCTTTAATATATTTTATCATTTGATTTTTTTTATCATTTTTCTTTTCTTTTCTCTCTTCTTTTTTGTTTTGAAAATTTTTAGGTTTTGATTCTTTGATATATTATTTTTTTGGGAAAATGTGACTTTTGATTCTTTCATGATTTTTTTATTTTTGATTTTCTCATTTTTTTGAAAAATATAATTTTTTATTCTTTCATGATTTTTCTATTTTTGATTTTCTCATTTTTTTGAAAAATATAATTTTTTATTCTTTCATGATTTTTCTATTTTTGATTCTCTTGATTTTTTTTGTTGATTTTTTTTTTTTACTTTTTTTTATTTTCTATTAGTCTAATTTTATTATTATTTTAAAGTATAGCCAGACAAAATACGGTATTCACACTTTCTTATATCCAATAGTAAATTTCTTAAAACTAATAGTAATTTTTTTAAAATTTGATGGTAATTATGATTTTTGAAAATAATTTCAATTTTTAAGGTCCTTTTATTGTAAATTTTATATTATATGGGTCCTTAGATATAATTTTTTTAAAATTATATCATTTTGATATATTTTTATGACAGCTGTCATTTTAAATATTATTAAACTAATATTTTAAATACAAATATCTTAATATTTATTAACATCTAAAATGTAACAAATAATAGCATACCAAACACATGCTTGTCAGCCATCAATTGTCTTTTTTCATGATAAGGTACCATGGGGGCCAATGGGAAAAGTGATATGAGACTTCCCATTAAAAGGAAATCACCAAATTTTATGGACCGAACACCATGATTTTGCCTTTCTTTACCCTCTTCTCCTTCTTCTTTAATGCTATGTTTGGATGGGGGAGGAGAAAAGTGGGGGAAAAATGGAAGGAGGTGAAAAGTGGGGAGAAAAGTGTTTCTCCCTCCGTGTTTAGATCTAGCGAGAGAGAATATGGAGGGAGAGAGATTTATTAATTTCCTTTGGACAATTTTTCCCTTGCTGCAAAGCGCCAGGCTTTACAAGTGATGTAATCGAAGTGATAAACAAATTGTTACATTATACCCAAAAAATAATTATTTTAACTTAATATATGAGATATATATATATATATAATACATTTTGTATATGTTTATTAGTTTGAAAGCAATTAAATCACGGGTACAATTTATATGAATTTAAACTATAACAAAAATATGTTTTTGAGTAATTAAAAATATATGTTTGTTAATTTCAGATCAATTAACTTAAATAACTAATTTTATATTAATTTAAATAATTTATATTAATTTCACCCGCAACCAAACTAAAATAAATTAGTGCATACCACTAATTATTATAATTAAGGTTCTTTAAAATTACAAATAATTATATTTTTATATTTTTAAATAATTTTAGTTAATTAACGTTGATTTGAAATGATAATTTATAACATATATGAAGACAATATACATATGCACGTGAATGATTGTCCATCTACAGTGGTGTAATATGACAAAATGTCTTCACTTCACGTGGAAAGCTTATCCTTTTCTTTTGCCTTATCTTTTCCTCTTGGCTTGTCCCCACGTGCATCCAACTTATTTCGTCCTTATCTTGGCATACAGTGAAGCTTCACATGAATGACTTAGATGATTCACATGGAGCCATAAATGTTTCGTCCTTATCTATCTACAAAGTGATTTAGCATGCAATGCTTTATAAGTCAAAGAGAGTTTGTACATATTTTATAAAATAATATTTAAAAAATATATAAATATTTTAAAACATGAAAATTAGTTAAATATGTATATAACAATAAATTTATGTGAAATAAATTAAATAAAATATGTTAAACATTATAAATTTCTTCCATAAAATATCAAAACTCATATTTAGACAAAATGATAAAACATTGGCTTTTTATTAGTTTTTGAATAATTTAATCAAATTTTTACTAAAATTTGAAGGGTCAAACGTTTTGGAATTATAATTAGTTCGTTAGTTTTTTAGTCCAACCAACTGATCTAGTTTGATTTGATTTTTTTAATCATGTATAAAATCATAGATTTAGAATTCAAACTGAGTTGATAAATAATCAAATTAGATTTTAACCACTAATGTGTTTTGGTTTAATATTATTGGAGTCATATCTAAAATTACAGGATGCAAAGCTAAATCAAAATTAAAAAAAATTACCAACCTCTTAACGTGACATGTTATTTTTTATTTGTCAGCCACATATATAGATAATTAATGATGGGTGCATTCATTATCTATAATAGGTGTAGCTTAGGATTAATATATTTGAATTTGTCTAGTTGGGAGTTTAATCAATTTTAGAATTCAAATATTAGTAATAAGCCTACTCTTAGAGGCAAGTTTAGGCATGGTCCGTTATGTCCACTCACTAAGCTATATTAGAAGTAAGATATACTAGATAGGTTTACTTTGTTAGCTACCTAATCTTAGGAATTCAACATTGTTAATATTTCTCAAGGCTAATTGAACTTAGATTGGCTAGCTTAGGGTAAAAGTATGATCTAGGATAGATAGTAGATTTGCTATGTCAGCTATTATATATTAAGATATAAGTTATCCAAAATAATAAAACATAGGATACTATATGTTGCATTATTAGACCCAATATAATGTATCTAATCCACCTTTTGAGTCTTTTCCTTTTGGCTTAGAGTTTTGAGTCATGCATTCATATAGTATAGATTTGAATAACCTTCTTTTTTTTTTATGTAGGTTAATATTATTTCCACTTTTTGGTCATTGAAAGAGACTTGAGATACTACTATCTATATATGTACATAGATTATCAGTAGGTAACAACCCCCTAAACTTATAAGAACTACTATAATTAATTATAAGTAACCAATCTTTATGGGATCAACATCTTTACTTAGAATTCACTTTATTACTTATATGATCAGTGCGTTTGCTAACTTATATCTATATAAGATAGTTGCATTAAGTTTTTAGCACTGTTGTTAGAGCTAATATTTATTTTTGTGCATAAGCATTATGGGAGCCCTAGTTGCAAAATCTCTAGGAAAGTATTTAAGGCTATTTGTGCCTTAGGGAGATAAAAAATTGAAACACTTACTTTTGTTTGTGATTGGGTGCATAGCAAAGTCAAAGGATGGAAGAATGGCATGCTTATAAAGGTAAGTAAAGAAATTCTTATTAAAGTGGTGGTTAATGCAATCCCCACATACCTTATGTTATGCTTCTTATTCGGGATTTTGATGGCAATATGTAAAAGAAAAAAACAAAAAACCCAAATGCTCTGCCGCAAAAACGTTTTCCTCAAATGCTTATTATTTTTTTTAATAAAAAAAAAAGAGTCGTGGTATAGCATATGCCGCGACTCTTTTAATTATTTATTTTTATTTTTATTCTACTTTTTAGATTTATAAATTTTCTTTAAATAAAATTATAAATCTAAAAAGCAGAATAAAAATAAAAATAAAATTTTAAAACCATGCACTTTTATTTTTATAATAGTAATAATAATAATAATAAATGTATTTTCTTTAGACTTTCCAACTTTCTTTGTTATTAAAAAAAATGAAAAGAGAGAAAAATTGGTAGGGGAGTGGCTTGATTAATTTTTCTTTACTAAAAATATAAATATTACAAAAAACTAGTACTTTAAAATTATATATTACTAATAATTTCTTTTAGTCTTTTTGAATACACTATATTATTCTTCATTTTCTTTTAATTTTTTGTCTTTCTACTCTAAAAAATTTGATACAAGACCCCAACTTCTTTTCTTATATTAGGAATTCCTTTTAATTTTTAGGGATTGGCCATGTCCTTTAATAAATCACTTTTACGTAAAAATAAAAATAATAGAATGTTTGACAAAATATTAACTAGATGATTTTGGAATAATTTTTCTCTAAGTATTTAGATAAGATTATATTTAATGATCATTTTTTACTATTAATTTTTCTTATTTAAAATATAATAAGCATATAATTTTTCAATAACATTATAACAAATATTTAAATTAATTACAAAATTATATAATTATTTATAAAAATCATATATTTATCATAATATTATTAAAAAAGTATATGCTTGTTATATTATTAAAAATTTTAATTATATTACAAAAATATATTTTTTATAAAATTTAAATTAATTATCTTTCTAAATAATTTAAATAATAAAATATATCAAATATAAATCATATAAAAAATTATATTTATAAATATATATATATGGCAATGCCGCGACCTATTAAAATATATTAAATAATTAAAAGAGTCACGGCATATGCTATGCCGCGACTCTTTTTTCTTTTATAAAAATAATAATAATAATAATAATAATAATAATAATAATAATAATAATAATAATAATAATAATAATAATAATAATAATAATAATAATAAGCATTTGAGGAAAACGGTTTTGCGATGAAGTATTTGGGTTTTTTTTTTCTTTTACATATTGCTGTCAAAATCCCCTTCTTATTCCTTAAAAAGACTTGTCAAGAGCTCAATGATATCTTGGCTACATTTTTGTAGGGCCAAAAGAGAAGGAAAGGATGAATATATTAGCAATCATGAAATAAGCTCACTACTACAAAAAGTGAAGATGGTCTTAGGTTTAAAGACTTTACAAATTTTAATCTTGTTCTACTGACGAAACAAGGGTGGAGAATCCTAAATTCACATAATGAGTAGTGGCATAAAAATTATCAAAGGCATATACATCCTTGAATAGAATTTCTTATCAACAAAGAAAGGAGAAAAAGCATCTTGGGCTTGGTCAAGTATATTAAAAGGGAGGGATCTATTGGCTAAAGATTTATGCTAGGTTGTAGGAGAATTGGAAAGATATCAAGATTTGGGATAACCTTTGGATCCTAAACCTTGAGAGTTTCTATCTTCGAAATAGTCTTCATTTTAAAGAACTCAGAGGCTGTATTGTAGCTGAACTTATTGTAAATGGTAGATGGGATTTGTTTGCAATAAAGTGCTGGTTGTCAAATGTTGAATATAATGCCATTAACCAAATCCCCATCCCAAAAAGTAATCTAGTTGATAAGTTTATAATGGCTAATGGTAAGAATAGGGACTACATAATGAAATATGGTTATCACTTAGCTAAAGCCTTTGCAAAGGCAATTGCTATTGATATTATGAGTTCATTGTTTCAAGTCACCCTACTCTTTTGGAAGTCTCTGAGGAAGCTAAGGTTCTATCTAAAGGTTAAACACTTCTTATGTAGATTATGTACTAGTTCAATCCTTACTAAAGAACATGAGATATTAAGTTTGTTCATGTATTTATCTCATCTTAAGTCATAATTTCGGATTAAAAAAATGTGGTTTTCAATGCTTTATACTATGTTTTGATAGAGAGTTGTTGGCATAAAATGGATGAGCATTTTATAGCAAATTTAGGTATTTCAACTAATAAGTGACCTACTTATGTAATTTTATATGAGCCATGTGATTGAAGAACTAGGAGAACATGTGACAAAGAAATACATGCATCCCCCCCCCCCCTCTCAAAAAAGAAGCACTTTCACATAAGGCTATGTAAGTATTAGGGCATTGAAGAATTTGTGCGATAAAGTTACACGGCTTGGTTGTGTGATAGAGCTTAAATATATGGCTTGACCATGTGCAACATGCAAAAAGAGTATTAGTGTGAATTGCTTCTATTTTTTGGCTTATTGAGGGCATTTTGGGGAGAAGAAAGGAAAACCTTAGTGAAAAAAATATAACAAGAAGCCAAAGACTAAAGAAACAATATGCATCAATAGAGGAAAGAATTAGAAAGCCACTATCATCATTGGAAGACTTAAAGATTATTCCAAAAATTGCTATTGTGATTTTGTTTGCAATTTTTGATCTTTTTATTCTTTTTTGTCCATCATGAACTCTTTTAGATTGATGTTTAGGAATTTATTTTTTTATGTTTGGATGGAGTCATTTGTTTACCTTGATTGACTGCTGATGATTGTAGATTAAATTTAACTTAATTAATCTATTATCTTATTTATTTTATCTTTGTGAATGGCTAGCCACTATTTGTAATTTATTAGGAAATTTATTATACTAGATCACTAAGGCAATAAACTTAGGCATAGTATTCAATAGATATATAAGCATTTCCTAAGTGATATAAGTGACTCATGCACACCAAGCCCTATATGAGAAATCAATTGATTCCAGGGATCTTAAAGGGTTTAAATTAATTCTTTTGATCACGAGAGTAAGTGTGATATTAAGGTAAGCATATATGTTCTAACTTGAGAAAGAGCAACATATAATTTATAGGATCAAGTCATTAATACAAGTCAAGTTAATTTCATATATTCATTGTAATTATTCAGGGGAATGCAATTGATGAAATCCATATGCCAAAGTTTTTCTTAATTAATTTAGTCAAGTCATTTACTTTAGAATTTGCAACTCATTTTGTTATAGTAGATTAGTTCATTTTTCCTATTGATATTTTTCTAGATAATAAAGATAATTAGAATTTTGGTACTTGATACATCTTCCTAGTAGGACAATACTTATTCTTTTTTGTACTACGTATGGGACCTCTACACTTACAAAATTTCAACAATAAAACACCTATGGTAAAAAAAGTATTGTCAATCCCTAGAATGTCTATGTTGTCTCTTGGAGATTAAATCCATAAAGCATATGATCCTATCTTATGAGTGGACTAAAATGGTATGGTTTTTTTTTTTTTTTTGCATGGATTATCATCAAACTGTTAAAATTGATGCCTGGTTAAGTTAGCTCTTTCTAGATATAAAGTTGAATCACTTTGATAGTGACCTTATCACTATGATTTACTAGTTTATAAGGAAGTTTAGATGTGCACAAGCTTTTGAAAATGCTATGACTGATCTTGTTGACACCTTAAGTAGGGCATCTAACTCTTTATAGGAATTTTAAAGTGTAAATGGATGGCTTAGAAATAATACCATTGATGATGACTTAAACTCTTTGCCTATGATTAAATGGCAATCCCCAAATAGAGATTTTGCAAAAATAAATATTGACAGCATGTTTAATAGTGCTCAAGGAAAATAAGGGATTAGAGTGATTAGTAAGGATTTTGCAAGCTCTGTGATTGAAGTATGTTGTGCACCTTATATAGCTTTCTCAACTTTCATGGTTGAATCCTTGGCCCTCAGAAAAAAGACTTCTTACATTATTGGACCTTGACTTTGAAAAGGTAAACTTTGAATTTGATAATAGATCCTTAGTTGTTATAGTGACAATGAATGTATGTTGGAGATGTAAGTCTGTTGATGATAATGTATCCTATCTTAATAAGTCTTTTTTCTCATTCTCTTTGGATTGGGTTCTTAGATTTGTTAACTTGGCTGCTAATTGACTTGTCAAGTATTCTAATAAGGGAATATACCCTATTGATTAGAGGTCTATTCCCCCATTCCGTCTGTTGTTAATCCTTAACTCTAATGTTACAAGTTGTAAGGTAGGTGTGGGATTAGAATTTTTTGTTGTTTATTGTTATGGAAATATTATTTTATATTGGTTGTTATTATTATTGTTTTCTATTAGTTGTAAGGTAGCTTTAGACATTGTTAGATGATAAATGTTTGTATTCTATTCTTTATTGTTATAGAATATTTTTCTTTAGACAAAAGAACATATAACCTTCTACAAATTATTAAAGATATTAAGAATTAGGTTATATGCTTTGCACAAAATTTAAGGAAAAAAAAAAGACGTGTAGCCTAAAATAAAATTGTAAGTTTAATGACTTAAAAACAAATATGTGTGTGTGTGTGTGTGTGTGCGCGCGCGCGCATGTGTGTACTTATCACCTCTTCCCAAATATTAAAGATATTAATTCAAAACTCAATCATGAGTCATGTATCACTTAAAATAATTACATGCTATAGCTTTTAAGTTGAAGTCTTTTTTTTGGTTACCTATGCTTATCTATACTTCAAAGTTTAAACTTATAAAAACAATGATAGAGTACATTTTTAAAATGTTAATTAAAAATCAATCATCAATCAACAATCATATATCACTTATAAACTTACAATTTAAAATTAAAGAAGTATTTAATACAAATAACTCACAATTCTCACCGTTAAACTACATCTATGAACATGTGTGTAATTATCCTTAATTTGAGCTCTTTATCTATTTGATTTAAAAGGCTACAAAGCTTTATGCCTTGTTTGGTAGAGTGGATTATGGTGGAAAGGAAACTAAAAAATAGAAGAAAAAGTTGGATTACATATTTAGTAGATTGGAAAAGCATTCCTTGATAGAAGCTATTTCTTGTGAGCCTCACCACCAAATTTTCTGTCAAAGTATGGATAGAAAGCTATTATGGACAACAAAAAGGTGGATGAAAAGAATCTTTTTCCCTATTTCTCCCCTTGCTTAATCATACAAAGTGATTGATATATTTAGAAGGCCATAATGTAGTATTGAGCTTGGTTTGGTTGAAGATAGAAGGGTCAGCATGATTGATATCCCATTCTAAGTTAATGAAGGCATACACGCCAAAGTGGAGGAAAAGGTTTCATCAAGTTAACATTAGAGCTAAAAAGCATTAATGAAGGGTAAAACAAGAAAAGGAGAAAAGGGCTTAAGGTTTGATGTTGAAGGGGATAAGGGGACAAAACATAGAGTGAGGAAAAGTAGTACATTGTAGATTTGAAAAATAGCTAATGGGTAATATGAGATTTTAGCCATAGGATTGTGGCTTTTGTAAGAGAATCTCTTTATGTTCTTCTTCATTGTTGAAGAGAAATCAAGGGATGACAATGACAAAAGAAAGAGAACAATCAAGCATTGTAAATGTCGTGTTTATGTTTATTAATAATAATTATTTTTTAATATTTTTCTCTACTAGAGCATTTTGGTCATTTACTTACCTTTCATTTCCATTCTTGCTCTATTTTGACTCAACCAAACATCTAAATAAAAAAGTATTCATATTCCTTTCCATGTCATACCAATTGTGACTTGAAGTTACAAGATTCCATTCTATTCTCATTTTTATTCTCCTTGCCATTATCTAAAAAATCGTTCAACTCTACCAAACAAGATTTTAATCAATAAGCTAAACAAGAAAATTTCTTGTTTGTAATATAGTACATGTACACAAAATGAATGAAATTAGTTCATATGTTAGCTTGCGTGAATCTTGTATGTTTGATGCAATCTCAATTCTCAAACATTGCAGAAACGAATACTATATTATATGCAAAAATTACTTAAACTAAGCGTCTGTTAAGATGATGGTAGAATCATCCAAAGGTAATGGTGGGCAAGATCTTAAGTTTACTATTGACTATGAATCAATTAAGATTAAAATAATTATTGCTTTTAATAAATAGATACAATCATCATCCCCTTTTAGTTAACACTTATAGAACAGTTCAAAACTCTGATCAATGACCTTTGCGTTTTGAAACCTCTTGACTTACCTACACTCAATTTCTTCTTTCTCTGCAATATACCTGGCAAAATCCTAGAAAAATTGATTTGATGCTCAGTATGTTGCAGGAGGCCTTGAAAGATAAGACTATCTTTGGAGATATTCACCTCAGAAAGAAAAAACTCTTCCAAAGAATTGATGGAATTCATAAAGCAGTTTGTTAGAGGAATAATCTTTTCCTTGAATATTTAGAGGAGTTAACAAAAGAATTGGGGGAAGTCTTAGCTTAGGATGAAATTTTGTGGCACCAAAAGTCAAGAGGGTTATGGATTTCATAAGGAAATTGGAATACAAAATATTACCACATAAAAACAATTATAAGAAAAAGGAGGAATAGAATTAATACACTAGAAAATGGTAATAGTGAGTGGATAGAAGATGACAATGGTATTTTTGAAACGGTTTAGTCATTCTTTAAAAATTTGTTTCACAAAGATGAGGAAAAGAGGCCAAACAGTAGCAGGGCCTTGTTGATAGTTATGTTTTAAAAAACCTTTACCAAAATTTAGACAATATAGAGATTAAAAGGGCTTTTTTCTCGATGGGTTGTCTTAAGGCGTCAAGTGATGGATGATTCCCAACTCTTTTTAATCAACATAATTTAAAGCTTTTAGGCAATAATATATGCAGTTTCATATATTGAGCAACCAGAGAAGATGGTGGAGATAAACAAAACTCTCCTAATGTTGATACTTAAAGTTGACAAACCAAGACTTGTTTCTCAGTTTAGACCTACCTCCTTGAGCAATGTCCTTTAGAAAGGGGTCATCAAAGTAATTATGAATAGGTTAAAACCTTTGATGACTAAATTTTTTTTCCTTTATCAATGTAGTTTTGCCCTAGCGCACAACATCCAAGATAGCATCATTATTGTTAAGGAGATGGCTCACTTTATAAAAAGAACAAGAGGTAAAACAAAAAAGTTCAATGGCTATCAAGATAGATTTGGAAAAGGAATACGTAGGCTAAACTAGAGTCTTAGAGGAAATCGGGGTTGAATCTTATTTGTTCAGTATCATCATGAAACACATCTCTACTCCTCCCACTTCTATAACATGGAATGGTGAAAAGACGAACCCCTTTCCTCCTTCAAGGGATTTTAGGTAAGGAGACTCGCTATCCCCGTCTATTTGTGCTCTATATAGAGAAACTCTCACACATAATAGCAGATGTCACGGAAGCAAGGGTTTTGTCCCTATTGAAGATGGGGCGTCAGGTACCTCTATTTCCCATTTAATGTTTGCTGATGTAATTTTATTGTTCTGTGAAGCTAACGGGGTTCAATTGGAAGTTATTATCTAGTGCCTGGATTTATTATGTAGCATATCTGGCTAGAAAATTAGCGCCCAGAAAACTTGCATTTATTTCTCAAAGAATGTGTCTGCGCAAACCCAAAATGATATTATTGAAAAAAGTGGATTTTCTAAGGCTACGAATTTGGGAAGGTATTTGGATTCTTACATACACGAGCTCGAGGAATACTTTTCAATTCCTAGTGGATAAGGTCCAAAGGAAGCTTAGTGGCTTGAAAAGTCAACGTCTCTCTTCAGCTGCGAGGTTCACATTGACTCAGATCGTAACCTCCTCAATGCCCACTTTTCACATGCAGTATAGCAAAGTGCCCACTTCCTTTTGCAATACATTTGAGAAGCTTCAAAGGAATTTCATTTGGGATTCCTCAAATGGCCAATGTAAATATCATGCTTTTGGATGGAAGCACCTTTAACTTCCTAAAGATCCTGGTGGCTACGATCTTAGATCCTTGAGCACCAGGAACGAAGCAATGCTTTGCAAAGTTGGGTGGGACATTATCTCGAGACCTGATAAGCTGTGTACCCCATGTGTTGAAAGGGAAGTACATGAGGGGTGTTAACCGTTGAGAAATTGTTTTGCAATGCCAAGTGACTCCCTGTTTTAGAAGTCCTTGATTGCCCTCTGGCCGAAAATCGCAGAGAACATGACTTGGAAAGTTAGAAATGGTGTTCAGGTTCGTTTTTGGACCAATTCTTGGTTGGACATTGGGAATACCTTGAAAGAACAAAGCTGCAGACCACTCTCGGATGCAGAAAACAAGTCAGCAGTTGGAGAGTAGATCAACTCCGAGGGCAAGTAGGATTTGGAAAAACTTGACTCGGTTCTACCTCCATTAGAGGTTATAAAACCTTGAGCGAGACTTCCTCCTTCTGTAGAAGAGGGCAACGACATCATCAGATGGAAGCTTGAATCTGATGTAAGTTTCAGAGGGGCGTCGATGTACAGAAAGTTAAGCTGCACTAAACAGGGGATTAAGCAGGAGGTTTGGACTCTAATTTGGCGATGGAATGGCCTTCGATGGATTCAGATCTTGATGTGGCAAGCTGCAGGTGATAGGATCTTAACAGTTGTGAGAAGATGCAAGTGGGCAGAGGACTCAACTTTGGACTCTATCTGCCAGTAGCATTAAGAAGACACAGTGCACATTCTAAGGGACTACGACGTAGCGTCTTCAGTGTGGATCATACTTATAAATTCAAGTCAGACTGCAACCTTGTTTTCTCTCCAGAGGCGTGAATGGTTCTTGAGGAAACTTGATTGTTCTCGTGAAAATGCATATCGGTCATGTGTTGGTATCTTTGGCAGTGGCGCAATGGGGTGCTATTCAATAACGACTTTCAAGGACCTAGATGCCCAGTAAAGCTTATTTTGGGGTATGTTGAAGAAATCATAAAGGTTGGAACGAATGGGATTATTGTTACTGCTTCTTTGAGATCGATTGAAAAGGGCTGGTGCTTCCTCCCAACAAGTTGGGCAAAACTAAATGTTGATGAAGCAGCTAAAGGACAATCAATGCCTGCAAAGTGGGAAGGTTTAGTAAAGGGAGATAATGGCAAATGGCTTGGTGGTTTTATTAATAACTTGGCATTTGCGCATTAGTTGAAGCTGAGCTTGGGAGTGTCTTCCCAAGATTGGAGTTGGTTAAAGGGTTAGGCCTCAACAGGTTTGTGGTTGAAAGCGACTCTCAAGCAGTTGTATTCATACTTAAGGGCTTGGCTTTAAGGGACGATAACCGTAAACACATCCTGCGTAGTAGTATTGAGAGGAGCTTAGATCAAGATTAGCAATTCTTCATTGTCCACATTTACGGGGAAGGTAATTTTTGCACAAATTGGTTGGTAAATTTTAGCTTGAGTCAGAGCTATGGTTTTCAAATTTTGAAAAAATTATAACCAAAGACTCAAATGTTATAAAATTTACAATGAAGAATTATAAAAATTAAAATTATCATTAAAAATCATCATTATCATTAAATTTTAAAAAAATTTATTATTAATTTTAAAAGATTTATTATTGAGTATAAAAAAGTTTCAACACTTTTTTATACCCAATAATAAATCCTCTAAAATTGATAATAATTTCTTTTAAAATCTTATGGTAATAATAATCTTTAAAAGTAATATTAATTTTTATGATCTTTCATTACAAATTTTATATGATATAGATCCTTTATTATAATTTTTTCCAAAATTTTCATGATCCTCTTAGAGCACAGCTAACTTTTTATTTTTTCAAAGACATAGTTGGGGCCATATCCCTTTGTTTAGTTTCTTTGTAGTTTTCTCTTTCTTGAGGCTTCGGTCTCATTGTTTCACCCCAAAAAAGCCAAAAAATGAAAAATGAAAAAAGGCAATCTACAAAGTCGGAGTTAGAGAATCCGGTTTTCACTTTCAGATTCAAAAAGCCTAAATCAAACCAGAAAATGATAGTATTCATAACTTTGAGTTCTTCGCTCATCTATCTTACGAAAATGAAATCAGCTATGGAATAGCTGCCACAACATCCGTCTTGACGTTAACCGACATCTGAACCATACAACCATCATCGTAAAGACAATAAAAGAAAGGAAAAACTATATTTTATATTCTATATTCTAATTAAAGTTTAAGTACATAATTAATATATAAATTTTAAAATATAATAAAATATATCCTTACACTTTTGATTAAAGTAGAAATCTTAAGTTTCAGCTAATTTTTGAAATTAGAAAGAAGCCTTTAATAAGTTAAACGTTGAGTCAAGCCAAGCATTGTTATCACAATAAAATATTATGTGCCTTAATAGGGTGTTTAGTGATGTTTTAAGGGTCAAATGATTCTTTTGATCTTTATAATTTCATTCACTTTTTAATTTGGTTCCTATAGTTTAAAATTTATAATTGGATTTGTATAGTTAAATTTTTTTTTTTAATTTAGTCTCCACTATTAAACTTTTATTAATATTTTGTTAAATTTTATTGATATAACTAATTATATTTTATCTTAACATATGTATAATATATATCAAATAAAAGTAGATAATAAAGTAAAATTAACTCATATATGTTAAATGACTTGAAGGAATAAATTTGAATTATGCATATTTTAAGTAGCAAAATAGTCATATCAACAAAATTTAACAAAATACTAGCAAAAGTATAATGCAAGAGATCAAACTAATCATTGTTTAAATTATAAGAATATAATTACAAATTTTTGAACTATAAGAATCAAATTAAAAATTGAGTGAAATTATAAAAATCAAAAGTATAATTTTACCTATTTTATAATTCATGTAGTAATTTTGTAATTAAATATTAGTTTAAGAAGTTAAAATGTAACTTCACCCCATAACAAATCAACTTAGACCCAAACTTTGTGTCACAATAAAGAGAAAGTATGCTTATGATAATGTTTAAAATTAAAGATGAGTTTAATGTCTTGGGATCCATCTTCATCCCTACCTTTTACCTTTCCATATTCTCCCATTCCCATGTCATGAATCTCTGCTGTAATATATATACATACATATATATATATATATATATATATATAAAATTACATTCCAGAATCTTTATTAGCTAGTATTATAAAAATCGAATTGAAGTAGCTGATCAAATTGTTAAACTGGCAAATTATTTATGAAATTGATTCATTTTACCCTAAAATCGACCAAGGTAAAAATTAAAAAAAAAATCAACTAAATTAGTCAAAAATCAATAAAAATTGGTTGATTTTATACTAAAATAGTTAAAAATTAATTTATCATTTTTTTTAAAATAAAATTTTAATATTTTCTGATAGAACTTTATGATATTTTATAAACTCTACTCAATTCACTTCGTGTAAATTTATCGTCATGTATAAAGTGTTTTAATTATTTTTTATATTTTCAAATATATGTATTAATTTAATTATATAATATTATATATTTATACTTTTTTATATGTATTTAAAAAATAATTCAATCCTAATTTAATAATAATTAAATTATTGAACAGTGAATCATCAACTACTTTTTACTTTGATTCAATATCAATCTAATTTTTAAAACATTGCCATTCGTAGGTATCAAAATAAAGAATATTGCACAGAACTATTTGTTGTTTTGCTTGGTATAGAAAAGAATAATAAGAAATTTTCCTTTCCCCTACGTTTCTCTCTCTGGCTTCTCATCTTTATAAACTTCACAAATGCCTGTTCTCAAGTTATAAACATATAAATGATGCTTGCGCTTCTATATTCGGTATAGCAGTAAGGACAATTAACAATTTTAACCCACAATTCATAAAGAAAAAACATGAACTTGCATTACAGAGCATCAAAAAAGAGGAACGCACCTTATTCTTTTGGCATCTTTTAGTGACAATTTACAGATAATAGACACGAGAGGGGAAACCAATGTGTCAATTGCATTTGAGTTGGGAGTTAAAGGACTGGACAAACAACAGTTAACTGATATAAAGAATTATTAAAAATGTATTATAATGGGAGTGTACTCTTATCATTTAGAACACCCACTTTGATAAATTCTTATTAACTCCTTATGCAGCTAATTTGTACAATATATTTATGCAAGACATAGCACATGAAGAAAGAGACTCTGTATCCGTGCCTAACAAGATCCATATCATTCTTCCATGATACAGTTGTTCATTTTTCAACATATTTTAATTGATACGTTGAAGCAATTAAGCACCCATGTGCGCTATCAACTACAAAAAGATAAAAGATTAAACAAATAGAGGATCATCAAGAACATAAAGAAAGATTTACGACAATTCATTCTCATTATACACTATCAATAGCCAATGTTTGCAAATCTTTTCAGTCATATACTACTAAATATTTACATTAACGTGGAGAGAGATACAATCCCCACTGTGGAATACAATATAGTAGACATATTTCAAATCAATGCTGCACTTTGATGAGCCCCCACTCTTAAAACATAATGCCATTCAATATGCCGAAGACTATCAGCTCTGAAGAGATGATAACTCAAGGGCAATCATAACTTCAAAGAGTGTTTTGAATCATAACCTTAAACGAGCCCATACCTTCACCAGTAGGAATAAACTACTTCAGTAATTCTTTATCAACGACTAAAATGTGAAAAGAGGAAGCAGCAATGCTATTCAGAGAATTCAGGAACAGCAATCTGGACAACGAATCAACCCATTCTCATTACACTCCGAGCACCTCTTCAAAAGGCCATCATCTTCATCAAATATCTTCCTACTTCCACTGCAATTCATACAAGGCACGAACCTCACATCTCCACAACCATCACAGACAAACCCAGGTTTCGTCTTTGGAAATCCTTCAAGAATCTTGGCTAATTCACCCACTTCAAAGAGATACTTTATCACCTCAGCACCACCCACGTACTTCCCACCGATGAACACTTGTGGCAAGGTCACGTTCTTCTTCTCTCCAAGCACACTCTGTAATTCTTTCCTGTAGGCTGAATCCATTGATATGTCTCGTTCATCCACCCACACCCTGCATCCCCTGAATATGTTTCGAACCACATAGCAATCTTCGAAAGTTCTTCGGATTCCTCGCAAACTAGTGAAATACAACACAATTCTATCCTCAGTACCGGGTAATCTGATGCAAGGGCTGCTGTTAAAACTCGAAGAAATCCGAGAATCATGGCCAAGGGATTTCGTGGGTTTAAGCTTACTGGGATATTGAACGGGCGGTTCATCAGAACCTTTTGATAAATTTTTCGGGGAATCGAAGAGATTACATAGCATCTTGACCTTCCCCCTGAGGGAAATTCCCGCAGATTTCATCGATTCCATTGGATGGTAGAATTTATTCATCGACCCTGCGCGATCAAGAGTGGATTGAAGGTGGGGTTTCTGAAACGATTCCGCGTGGCTCGCGTGCATCGTTTGAGAACGATTGAAAAACGGAAACCTCACCTTCCCCGACGAGTATTCCATCTGTTCTGCCATCAACCCTGACCACAAAAGAACTGAAAATTTTTCGTCCTTGAGCGAACCCAGAAAATTTTTCAACAAGAAGATAATCACAACAACGCTCAATTCAGGGTATAAAAAAATCTCAGAAAATGACAGCACTGGGTTGTCCCTCTTACCTGCAAGGCCGCGAAAGGGAACAAAGAAAACCTCCACAACCTGTCAACAACCAAAAAGAAAAAATGAAAAATCTCCACACCAAACAAGAAACACTGATTGGACGGCGAAGTCTCTCCGGTACGGAAGCAAAGGATAATCAAAGAAGGAGCTGAAATTTGATTCCGTTGATGACTATATTCTGTTTCAGTATCTCTGGTTTTTGCCTTTCGATTTTTGCAGAGAAAGAGCGATTGTTGAGCAACAGAGGACGAGAAGAGAGAAGGAGCTGGAATTTCCGTTGGTTTAGAGAGCGAGGAAACAGAAAATTTTGTTGAGAATATTTGAAAAGAGAAATAGAGAGAGAGAGAGAGAGAGAGAATAGTGTTTGGCGTCTGTTTTATTGTTTGTTTAGAAAGGGAGTTTCATTCGGTGTGGGTGGCTAATTGGCTATTATGCCGACTTTTTGGTGTGTTTGGTTTGTGTACAGACAGCCTCCCCGCCTTTTTCTTTTCAACTTTCGGACGCGGTTTGGGCTTTTGTTTTATTTTAATCTTTTACAGATCAAATATATTTTAAAAGAAATGATACCTAATCATCCTAACCTTGTAAAATTAATATTAAAGAATTTTAAAAGTTAAACTTGCTTTAAAAGATTAAAAAACTTAAATTTTATCTTACAATAACAAAAATACTCCTTATTAGTAACTAATGCTACTTCTTAAAATTATTACATATACTATTTGAAATTGTAATTTGGTCTTCTAAAAGTATTTTGGGTTGGTCATTTTTTTTTTATGAGTTATGAAAATTATTACCATTTAGTTATTATTAATACTTCCAAAATTACCACTTATAATCCTTAAAATTTTTGGAAAACCACATTGTAACTTTAAGATGTATGAATAATAACTTTCAAAAATACTTATAATATTTAAATGGTAATTATATTAAAGGCTGATTTAGTACATAGAAAGTTAAAAATAGTAATAGAAAATAAATAAATAATATTATAAAAAAAATATCTATAATATTTTTATTTTTATTGATTGAATCATTATTGTTAAATAATAATTATATGAGTAAAATTAAGATTTTTTAAAATTTTTTTTTTCCTTTCCCTTTCCAAGAACACTGAAGGCACTCTTAAAATATTTTCGTTCTTATAAAAAAGAATTTAGATTCTTTTATTCTTTAGAGAAATTTTAGTTATTAAAGTCAATCAGGATTAATTTTACAAAGTTATAGTTCTTAGAGTCATTTTTTTATTTTTTTTATTTTTTTACAAAATTAGTTTTATTTTATCTCTCATAAATAAGATATTCTTTAATTTGATTCCTCATAAAATTAATTTTTTAATTTGATCTCCTATGTATAAATATTTTTTAATTTAGTCTCCTACAAATAAAATTGTTATTAATAATAATTTCTTATATATGAGTATTTTTTTTTATTTGATTTCTTTCAGTTTGATAAAAAGACATTATTAGTGATAATTTTATTTGTGAGAAACTGAAATATATATATATATATATATATATATATATATATATATAGAGACTAAGTTGAAAAAATAATCCTATGGAGACCAAATTTAAAACTATTTTATTTATAAAAGATCAAATTAAAAAAAATAATTTTATGAGAAACTAAATTAACAAATACACTATTTATAATGGATCAAAAAAAGATTTTACTCATTTTTTATCTCCTCGTGATTTTTGTGCCAAAGTTTGATAATATGTATTATAATTATTATTTAAGAAGATTATTCCAAAAATGTTAAATTAAAATTAAAATTAACTTGCAAGAGGTCATGTAATTCATATTTTAATTCTTATCTCACCCTTTATATTTATTTCTTTTAATCAAAAAGTATTTTATCATATTTTAAAATTTATATACTAATTTTATAATTAACTTTAGATTCAAAAAGAAAAATATAATTTCTCATTACTATTATGGTTATTGAGTTGTTATTATTATTATTATAGGTATAATATTTTATAAAATAATATCTTGTAAACACTAAATCCACCATATTCTTCGTACTTAGGAATTACTATATTTTAAGAAGTCGCGTTATTATATTGTAAAAATTAATGGATAGATTATACAAATCTCCATTAAATTTTATTAAAATTATATAAACCTCTTCTTTATTTTTAAAATATAGATGGACCTTCTTTAAAATATAAAATTATATTATATTTTAATCTAATTTAAAAATTTTTAACTTAAAGGCTCCCATTAACTTAAACATATATTTTTTAATTAAAATATTTTCTTACATATTTTTTTTATGGAAAGTATTTTAGTTAAAAATTTTAAAATTAAAATAAAATATATTTTTAAAAAAATAAAAAAGAAATATGTATAATTTCAACAAATTTCAAAAGAGATCTATGTAATTTATTCAAAATTAATAATAAAATTTTAAATCAATATTGTAGCGTAATTCCATTCCAAAATTATTTGAAGTGTAAGTGTTATGTATGAATTAATTTTTAATTAAATAATCACTCTACCTAATACATTCTAATGTTTTTAAACTAAAATTTTCGGACATTATTATTAATGAAAAGAATTCATTAGTCTTTTTTAGGTAAAAAATTTTATGTGTTGAAAACAGGTGATCAAAAAAATGTTCTTGAAGCATTATATAAAATTAAGTAGCTCAAGTGACATTTGTCAGTAATTTATTCCATAATATTCAATAATCTTTAATATGATAATATAATAAATTATAAAACTATAGAATCCTAGAATACATTTTAATTGTATTTAAAATTTTATTTTTAGAGTATTTTTTTTAAAATGGAACTCAAATTCTTAATTAAAATATCATATTTCCTAATTAGTTAAGCTAATTTCTTTAAAAATGAAGTTTTTCGTTTTGCCAAATAAAAAGTATTAAGCACCAAACCATTCAAAAGATATAACAAGGTGCACTATATATACACAAATGAATCAAGAATGCACTTCTTAAACAACAAAATGTGGTAAATCAGAGCAACACGGCCATAAAAAGTTATAGCCTGAAATTACACAACTAAATAGTATATCTAAAAAATGAGTAATTTACGTAACCTCCTCACCTAGCTAATTGTAGTTACCCAATTTATAGACATCAATCTGTTGATTAAGAATAAGGGATATCGCATGTGGAAAATGAAAATCCTAATTTTTCTAGCGTCAAAGTTAAAAAAATTACACAACATCTTATAATAACAATAATAATAATAATAATAATAATAATAGATTACTCAAATTTTAAGATATGTTGGATTTATTAGCCAACATATCGTTTAAATTTTTTTTTTTTTTTTGTTTCAGTCATCCCAAAATATTATTCTTAGTTAGATCACATAACTCATATTTACATCTATACAAACCAAAAAAAAAAAAAGTAATTCTATGACGTATGCATTCCTACGTCATAGTCCTGGTATGCCTAGAGGGTAAATTTGGCATGGCCGTTTGCATTCATGACACTCCATTTCAGGTAGATAATTATATGTATTTGCCCTATAACCGCACATCCACGTACTGCCTCTCAATTTCCACAAAAAATTTAATAATGGGCACGATCACAATTTAAGTCTGAATACATTACCTAACATAGTGAGAATTGCATAATTCTCAGTAAAACGATATAATAATTTAAAAATTAATATTGGTTTAGCTGCCACATGTGTGTAGAATTTTTTTCTTTTTTCTTTCAGTGCCCTTGTCTATATGAGATATAGCTATCAACATATTAACACACAAAATATATAATTTATCATGGTTAATTATAATAAAATATATCATAGATAAATGATTAAGTTGATCAGAAAAACAATTTGAGCATCATAAGTACAAAATATTTTAACACAAAGTACTAACTCTAATGCATATATAGATATCATGTAGCTCATCATAAATTTTTAACATACTCGGATAATCATAATCAAATCTCTATATAAATCATCATAAGGAAACATAGCTATTTATTCTTAAAAATGTTTATTCTTAAAAATTTTTTGTAAAATATTACATCAAGTGTCCTATACTACTTAATACAAATTTAAGTTTCTAAAATCACAGACAATATAGTAAGCATCCCCCCATACTACCTAATATAATAATTAGGTTTTCAGTATAAATAAAGAGGAAGAGTTACTTTTCTTGAACTTGCATATCATAATGTAAGTTATTACCATGCTTGTTTAAATAATCATAAAAATAATGATTACATATTAGAATATCTCTTAGAGTGAATTTACAATATTAAGCAATCATCATGACAAAGATAATCTCTTTTCCATATTTTTAAACCTTGAAAATCATGTCTAGATCATTAGAAACCATCTCCTTTTGGTATTTTATTCCTTGAGAATCTAGTATCCTTGAGACCATCTCTTATTGGGACCATAATCCCTAGAGAATCTTGTCTCCCAGATACAAATGATTTCCTGTTATATCATTACATTTCCATTTACATTGCTCAAGTTATAAATGTTAAACATGTTGAATCTCATCATCAATCTAAATACTAATAAATTCAAACAATCAAACATACATGTATATAGCAAATCAATGTATTAACTAAGAATATGATAGTTATAGATTGCCTATATCAATTCTACTGGAACCCTTTTTTCCTTGTTACAATGTCTTTTTAATGTCTTAAAGTTAGGTATCCAAAGTAATGATCATCTGTGCATGAGAATTATCTGGATTCATACACAAGAATTATGGTAATAGTATTCCAACAGATAGAGTCAATCATACATAGGTATAGTTCAAGATTTAGTCTTCTATGTATAGGGTTTAAACACATACTCCTTGCATAAGAATTGATATTAAGAAATTATTTCTTAAAAATCTTCAAGGAGTCTAGAACAGTTTGATGAGGCAACTTAAATATACAGTACACAACTATAAATACAAAGACACCAAATGCGAAGAATATACACACAAAAAAAAAACTCAATTTTCATTTTTCCTCAAAAGTTTGAGACCAGCACCACGGCATGAAGGGAATGGCACCACGATGCCATCGCCTCTATTTTCCCCAAATAATTCTACTTCTAACGTTATGGCATGAAGAAATGGCATTGCAACACCTTTTGCTTGTGTTTGCATAGCTGGTTCCTTTAAAAGAAACAATTGTACAACTGACACTGTGATGTGCCATCAAGGTGCCCCACCGTCCAAGCGTCTTCTTCCCCATTTCTTTCTTTGCAACTCAAATTACTCTTCATCTCAACTCAAAAATACAAATTCTTCTATTTCTCAGATCTTCTCACATTTTTAATAGCAAAACAACATCAAAATCACAAAAATAAACAATTTAATCTAACAAATTTCCATTCAAACAACTATTCACTACCATATGACCCAAAGATTAAATTTTCCAAAAAGGAAAAGAATGGAAGAGATAGGAGAAGATGTAACCCAGATAATTCTTATAAAGACAAGAGCTATCTTACCCTGGATACAGAACTTCAACTTTTCCTCTTCTTCTTCTTCTTCTTCTTCTTCTTCTCTCTCTATCTCTCTTTGTTTGTTCCTCTTCTCTATTCAACTCTCCTTTCTACTTTCTCTCTCTCAAGGTGCTGAAGAATGAAGAAAGTTAAGGATAAGAGGTATAAACAAAGGAATGAGGTGGCAACTTCCTGAGTCTCTCCTTAGTCTTCTAGCTTTCTAGAGAAGTTAGAAGAAAAATCTCTAATTGCCATAATTTGTAGATAAATTATGGTGTGCGAAGTATGAAATTTGTTTCTAATCATTAGAAGTAACAACCCATAATTTCCTATTGATTGGCTTGATTCTTCTGCAACATTCTTTGCTGGGTAAAGTTACATTTTAGTCTAGAAGAAAATTATATTTTGAATTTAGCCAAATTGTATTTTAGTTCTAGTTAAAATTATTTTTTTAACCTTAAAATTTTGTTAATTATATTTTGACTACAAAATTTTATCTAAACATTTTTATTTATTAAATATTTTTTTATATTTTCAGGACATCAATGGTCTAGGGAAGCTTCAAAAATTTTATTTCTTAATTATTTATTTAAATTTAATTTCAAATAATTCAAAAAAAATTCCAAAAAAATCTTATTAAACTCCAATTGGCCTTAGTAAATTTTTATCTCATCCCAAAAATTCATATTTCTTGACATCCTCATAGCTTTGCCCAAAAATTAATACTTAAACCATTCCTAGTATCAATTAATTTGTCTTAAATCACTGAAATTTAATTTACATCATTTTATTTGGAAGAGAATGTTACAATTTATGTAGAACTTAATTATGTAAAATAAGCGATCAAATTATTAGTATATGTAGGGTCAATGTATGACTCTAATATACTATGCTTAATGTATGCACACTTGCTATATTCAAAATTTTCTTAATAAATACAGAAATAAAACCAATAAACCTATTATCCTCTCTTCTATAAAGGATTTTTTTTCTTTTCATAATAAGATTTTTTTACGATCTATTATCTTTTTTTTCATGTATACTTGACAATGTGAATGATAACTTTTTTTTTTAATAAAAGAAGCACAAGATTTTGGAAATTAAAAGTGGAACAAAGAATAAAATGAAGATCGAATTTGGATATATTAGATCTCCTAACACTTATGTTAAGGAAAATATTTCTTAAACCAACACTACACTAAAAATATTCGCAACAAATGAAAAACCTACCTGCTATAACCAATGAAACGCGTGATTCTTATTCACAAAAAAGTGTGAATCGAAAGGATGATTTGTGGTAAAAATATAAAACGTTCAGTAATTTTATACTTTAGGTGAGTCATGTTTTGTATACAGCAAGTGATATACTAAAATGTTAATCATCCCTTAAATTTAGGATGAATTTTAATTTTGTCCCAAATTTTTTTTTTATTCAATTTTGTACTACATCTTTCTAAAATGTCCTAATTTCATCCTAATATCTAACTTTGATGAAACCAATAAGACTAAATTATATAGATTTTGTTTAAGTTATGTTAAAAATTATATAAGTTTTTTTCTAAATTTTATTGAAATTAGACAGATTTTTTTTAAAAAAAATACAGAGAAAATTTATATTATTTATTATTTATTTTAAGAAAAATTAATGTATATTTTGAAAATAAATAACAGATTTATATAATTTATTTTTTAAAAAAATTTATGTATATTTGAAAAATAAATAAAATATCTATACAGTTTTAATCAAACTTAAAAATATTAGAATAATGTACTCGAGAACGATTAGAGTGTGTTTGGTTGGGGATTTTTAGAGATGAAAGAAAGAAAATAAGATATTTGGTTAAAAAAAATTGGAAGGGAAGGGAGAGGAGGGGAGGGAAGGATGACAAATTTTTCTCTCTTTCAAATGTTTTGGAAGGGGCACACACCTCACGCAAAATGAACCAAACAGAGTTTATAGATCTTAAGTGGCACACACCTCACGCAAAATGATCGTACCGTCACCATATCATCTGGCCATCTCATCATCATCTTCTTTCTCTCTTTGATTTCTGGGTTTCAAAAGCCAAGCAAACCATTTGTCCATTTGATTAAATCTGGGAACCGTCTCGTGCTTTGTCAATGAAATCAAAGAGATCTTATAAGTAATAAAATCAATTAAACCTATTTTACATACAATGTTGGCGACGATTGTCCCCTCTTTAATGACTTATTCAATTTTCGTCGATGCCTCCATTGAGGCCACCATCAAGTTAAATCATATACAAATTTGTTTCCTGTGCTGAAAATTAAGTATTAAAAAAATAAAAAAATATTTTTATGGATAAAAAATGACTTTTTATATTTTTAATAATTAATTAATGATTAATTAATAATATTAAATAATAATTGAGTAATTATTATAATAACAAAAATATATATAATTTTTTTATTTTTTATTTTTCATTATACTACCAAACAGGCTGTGGGGTAGAAATTGCTTAACTTTCAAACCCAGAAATTGAAGGAAGGGAGAAGGAGAAGGAGAGGTGACAAGATAATAAATATGACGATGACGGGACAATTTTTGTCGGCATGGATTCCACGTAGAATCCTATTTTGTCACTTTAGTATCTTTTTGTTATTAATTTTGATGAAATTAGTCATTTAAATGAATTTGAAACAATTAAAAAAACTAAAAAAGAAATTAAGTCAAAATAAACATTTAAGATTAAATTAAAACTTACTCTAAAATATCTTTTATGAAAGAATAAGAAATAAAATTAAATCTTTTCGGGAAAAAAAAAGGGAGAGAGAGATGAGTAAAACTTATAATGAATCTTTTTCATTTTCTCATAAATTAACCTCCTCAATTTATTAAATAAATTGGGTGGATCAGATTGTAGAAATGAAAGATTGCATTGAGATTGGTGAAGCCAATAATTAGACTTTGTCAAAATTAGTTGAACTTACCGACTAATCGATTTAACTTACTATTTTGGTGGGTTAGATTTGAATTTTGTTAGGCTGTACAATTTTTTAAACTTACTAGATCAACCCATTTAACTTATAAACTAACTAGGTCAACTCATATAATTTAATTCTCTTCTTTTAACTAATATTAATAATTTTAAAAAGTGAGATAATATTTTAACTCTTATTACAAGAATTGGCTATTAAAGACAAAGTTCAAATACTCTTAATGAAGAAATTTGAAAAATTCATTACTTATTTTAATTTATTTTAATTGTTTACAGAGATTTAAGTTAATTAAGTAATTATTTTAATTCAATTGTTAAAATTTGTTTTAGTATTTAAAGTTCAAATTTAATTGTTTAAAATAATTTTTTTAAAATTTTGAAAAATATTTATTATTATAATGAATATTATTTTTAATTTTTAATTTTTTTTGGGATTAAATAGGTTGGGGGCTAAGTTAAAGGCTTCTAATATATTTAAATAAGTAAGTTAAATGAAGTGATGACTCATTCCATGCAGGTTGAGTTAGTACACTTTGGTGACTCTATCAATCATTGCCTCCTTTCTAGCTCTTGCCAAATGAGATGTGGTCTAATTTGGATCTTCTAAAGTTCGTGTATATGCAATTAAAGAGAGATAAGAATGTGATTGTGGACTCATTCTTGTTTCTCTCTCTCTAACTTACAACTGTAACATTGCAAAAGATTCAAATTTGATGAAGTCAAGCTCTGCACAGACTTGCTGGGTCGACACAAACCTCATCCAAAGTTGACGTTGTTTATTCAAACGGGGAAGCCCTAATTTAAATATGACCGCGAACTTGATGTGAGATTTTTCTATTTTATAGGTAATTGGTGCCTGGATCAACTTATATGCATATTAATTAATTCACTTTTTCAGTATATAATTAAAAGTAATTAAATTATTGATATGATTTAGAGTTGAATTTATAATAATTGATTGTACATTGTATTATGTACCGCATGCTTCACATCGTCACTTATATGTTAGATTTTGATGGAGCAAAGCTCCCATTGACATATAAGTTTATTTTGATTGGGATAGTTCCAAAATAAATAAATAAATAAATAGAAACCAAAGTATTAGAAGCTGGAGATTCTATTGGGATTTAAATCCTTTATATTTAAAAAGTAAATACATAATATGTATTTGAGAGAGAAAAAAAAAAAACGAAGTGAATATGAAGAGAGAAATAAAACCCTATATACGTCAATCTTCTTTTGTATTACTTCCTTTTAAATACATGATGTATTATTGTAGAAACCTTATCCTTTCAGACTGATCAAGTCAGATAAAATGAAACGTGCGACATTTTTCAATTCAACTTCAAGTGATGCTGAGCTTGAAACATAAAACCAAACAAATATTTAATAGGAATCTTTCATCTATTACGAAGGAGCCATATTGAGCTTTTAAATTGACAGGCAAATTATTTTTTTTCCTTTTATTATTTAGGCTTTATTATAAGACACGTCACACCTTTTCCTTTTCTTTTTTTTTTTTCAAATTTTTGCCAAGCCACGTTTAGCAATTTTCCCCATCACAGCATATAAACGCAGCAGGTCCAGGAATGGATCTTGTTTCCAGATAAACGAAATGAATAACATGCTTTTGTAGTCAATAAAGTTGACTTTTTAATGAAAACTTGTTTCATCTATGTTAATAGGTGTAACACTGCTTTGATTTAATGTTTTTTTTTTTCTGGGTAAAAGAGCGAGGAAAGAAACCAAAGGGCTACAGAAACACTGGATTACCAGAAATTATAGCCTTACATAAGTAAAGTAGCTTCTCCTCCATCTTGACCTGTCCTCTGAGGCTATGCCACACCTGCATGTGTAAGGATTTGAGTATTCTACGTATTTGGGCTTGTGAATGTTTGGGCTTGAGGTTTGCATGGCTTGGCTTGCATGGCTTACATTTTCTGAATCCTTCGTAAACCCAAGTCTACTGCTGGAGTCCACTACTGTTATTTTAGCACGTGACCTGTTCCTACTAACTGCATTCATATTGTTATTTATCATGTGTAATTTTCCTTCCAGTTGGCATTATTTGATTGGTTCGGTTATAACAGAATGTATATTAAATAACATGGTTCAGCTCTCTTCCGTAATAATCACGGAGAGCATTCCCTCAACACCTCTGTTGTTATTTCAATCATTCTCTCTTGGTATCAGAGCCAAGGCTTATGCCAATGGATTCACGAACAAGCTCACCACTAACCTCCATAGTACCTCTGCTTACAAATTCTCAGAAACCACCATCTATTATTTCACCCCTGAACCAGTCGTGTCCTATCAAGTTGGATAGGACCAACTATTTGCTCTGGCACTCCATGACTATGCCCATAATCAGAGGGCATAGACTTGATGGTTTCATTCTTGGAACCAAAACTTGTCCCAAAGAATTCCTCATTGATGGAGATGTGAAGAAACCAAATCCTGAGTTCGATGAATGGCACACCACCGATCAACTATTGGTAGGATGGCTCTTTAGCACCATGACAATGGAAGTGGCATCTCAGCTGCTGGACTGTCACACATCACAAGAGCTCTGGAAAGCGGCTAAGGACTTAGCTGGAGCTCATACACGCTCTAGGATTACACTCTATAAAGGGGGAATTCCATAGAACCAGAAAAGGAGGCATGAGGATGGATGACTATCTCAATAAAATGAAAAATATATCTGATAACCTCACATTGGCTGGCTGTCCTGTTTCTCTAGCTGATTTAATTACTTAGACTCTTGCTGGTTTGGACACTGAGTACACTCCAATTGTCGTTCAGCTTGCAGACAAAGATGATCTCACTTGGATTGATCTGCAAGCTACATTACTAACCTTCGAAAGCATATTAGAGCAACTAAATTCTTTGAACAACTTAACCATTACTCAACCAACTGTCAATGTTGCAGTGACCAAACAGGAGGGTAAATCATACCAGTTTAGCTCTAACAGAGGTGGTTGGAGAGGAAATGGACAAAGAAGCTTCAGAGGAGGAAGACACAACAGTGGCAGAGGTTACAGAAACAATAACCGGCTCATTTGTCAAGTTTGCAGTAAACCAGGACACACTGCAGCCAAATGTTACTTTCGCTTTGACAAAAATTATATGGGGTTTCCACCTTTTGATTTCAAAAACCAAAACACCGATGAATGTAACTGCTCAGCCTACATTGCATCACCAAATACAGTTGAAGACCCATCATGGTATCTTGATAGTGGAGCAAATTCTCATGTGACTAATGATCCTACACAGATTGACTCTGTAACTGAATGCAATGGTAAGATCAACTTAACTGTTGGTAATGGTGCTCAAATTGAAGTGAAAAACACTAGTGATTCTGTCTTAACTCATCCAACCAGGAATATTGTGATGAAAGACGTATTACATGTACCCCAAGTGACTAAAAATTTACTTAACGTATCAAAATTAATTGCCGATAATAATGTCATTATTGAGTTTCACTCATTCGGTTGCTTTGTGAAGGATCAAGTCACAGGAAAGGTTTTACTGGAAGGGAAACTCAAAAAGGGCCTCTACCAAATTGACAAACCACTGTCCAAGCTATCATCAACACCACATAGGTTCCCTGTCAGTCCGCAATACAACTCACTCACTCATCCGAAAGCTTTTCTATCCGTGAAAAAAGAATGGCACAGAAAGTTAGGTCACCCATCTGACCGAGCATTGTATGAAGTCTTAAATCTTTGTAAGGTCAAGATAAATAATAATGAAAACTCTACTTTCTGTGAAGCGTGTCAGCTTGGTAAATCCTATCTTCTTCCATTTAAAAACTCTCTGTCCTATGCACAACAACCTTTAGATTTGATACATACTGATGTCTGGGGGCCCTCTCCTGTTACTTCGGTTTCCGGTTATCGATTCTATGTACACTTCATTGATGACTTCAGTCGCTATACTTGGTTATACCCATTAAAACACAAGAGTGAAGCCTTGAATGCCTTCTTACAATTTAAAGCGCTGGTGGAAAATCAGTTTGACAGAAAAATCAAAACTATTCAGAGTGATTGGGGAGGAGAATTTAGAAGTTTCTCACATGTTGCCCAAGATTCAGGAATCAATTTTAGGTAATCTTGTCCATATACATCTGCACAAAATGGAAGAGCTGAAAGGAAGCACCGGCATATTGTGGAAATTGGCCTCACTCTTCTTGCTCAAGCTAAGATGCCGCTCCATTATTGGCTAGAAGCCTTCCAAATGGCTGTCTTTCTCATTAACAGACTTCTAACGCCTGTTCTTCACAATAAATCTCCATTTTTCCAGCTACACACAGTATTAGCTTATTACAAAAATCTTAAACCATTTGGATGTGCTTGTTTTCCCTGTCTTAAGCCATATAATCAACACAAATTGCAATTTCATAGTCAGAAATGCGTCTTTTTGGGGTATAGCAATTCACACAAAGGTTTTAAATGTCTGAGTGCAACAGGAAGAGTTTATATCTCAAGACATGTTGTTTTTAATGAGCTTGAGTTCCCTTTTACAACTGGTTTTCTAAATACTAAGCAAGTCCCTCAACCAGTATACATCAGTGATATTTCTTTTCCTTCATTCTATTCTGACTCTTGTTCAAGTTGTTCTTCTGAAAATACAGGTCTTAACCTTAATGACCATCAGGATGATTTGGAAAGAACTCAAGTCAACTTAAAACCCAGAATTGATTCCTCTCCTTCAATTACTGAAACTGTTTCTGATTAAGTACATACTACTTCAGCAACTGAGTCTGCATCAGAATTTATACACTCTGCATCTGAACCTCTTACTGACGTACACGAGCAAAGGATCGACAGCAAACAATCACCAAAGCATCAGATGACAACCAGAAGCAAAAATGGTGTTTATAAGCCTAAGTATCCGTTTGTGGGAATTACAGAAATTGATCTCATTAATTCTGCTACAGAGCCTCACAGTACTAAAGAAGCTTTACAGACTCCGCACTGGCAAGAGGCAATGAAAACAGAAATTGAAGCTCTCAAAAGGAATGAGACCTGGGTACTAGTTCCTTATACAGGTCAGCCAAATATTGTTGATTGCAAATGGGTTTTTAAAACCAAATTCAAGGCTAATGGCACAATTGACAGACATAAAGCTAGGTTGGTGGCAAAGGGATTTCAGCAAGATCCTAACATTGATTTTGGAGAAACTTATAGTCCGGTTGTCAAGGCAGCAACAGTTCGAATTATCCTTACTTTGGCTGTCTCTTTTGGATGGGAAGTCAAGCAATTAGGCATTAACAATGCTTTCCTTAATGGCAATCTTCAAGAATCTATTTATATGCATCAGCCAGAGGGTTTCGAAGATCCTAACAAGCCAACTTATGTGTGTAAACTATCTAAAGCACTATATGGTCTAAAACAAGCTCCAAGGGCATGGTTTGATAAACTCAAAAACTGCCTACAAGCATGGGGATTTCAGAGCATTACAGGGGATAACTCACTCTTTATATACAGAACTAAATCCTGTACAATCATTACCTTAATTTATGTTGATGATATACTAGTTACAGGGAATAGTTCAACATATCTACAGAAGTTTATACAGAAATTGAACAACATGTTTTCACTTAAGGACCTTGGCTCTCTGCATTACTTCTTGGGCATCGAGGTCTTTAGAGATGAGTCGGGTATGTTTTTGAATCAAGGAAAGTATATAATTGATCTGTTGAAGAAATTTAATATGATTGAGGCAGCTCCTTGTCCTACTCCCATGGTGGCAGGAAAATCTTTGTCTATTAATGATGGAGAAAAACTAAAGGATCCTACTATTTTTAGGAAAGCCATTGGTGCTCTTCAATATTTAACTAACACTCGGCCGGACATCTTCTTTTCTGTTAACAAGCTCAGTCAGTTCTTAAGTGCTCCCTCTGTTTCTCACTTTCAAGCTGTAAAGAGGATTCTGAGATACCTCAAAGGAACTTTACACTATGGTTTACACATCAAACCCGCTTCACAGCTCAGTATCACTGGTTTTTCTGATGCAGACTGGGCATCTTGCCTAGATGATCGAAAATCAGTTGCTGGATATTGTGTTTACCTTGGCGAAACTCTTGTCTCCTGGTCTTCTAGAAAACAACGAGTAATTGCCAGGTCTAGTACTGAATCAGAGTACAGGGCACTTGCTGATCTATCAGCTGAAATTCTCTGGATACAGTCACTTCTGCGGGAGATCAGTTTTCCAGTCAATGGAATACCAATCATCTGGTGTGATAATCTCAGTGCCAATGCCTTGGCAGCCAATCCAGTTCAACATGCTCGCACTAAGCATATAGAAATTGATATACATTTCATCCGAGATCAGGTGTTAGCTAAACAATTATCTGTTAGATATGTGCCTTCTTCCAACCAGGTTGCTGACTGTTTAACTAAGGCATTGTCGCATACTCAGTTCAGTTTTCTACGCAGCAAACTCGGGCTGTCTATTACACCCTCTCGTTTGAAGGGGGCTGTAAGGATTTGAGTATTCTACGTATTTGGGCTTGTGAATGTTTGGGCTTGAGGTTTGCATGGCTTGGCTTGCATGGCTTACATTTTCTGAATCCTTCGTAAACCCAAGTCTACTGCTGGAGTCCACTACTGTCATTTTAGCACGTGACCTATTCCTACTAACTGCATTCATATTGTTATTTATCATGTGTAATTTTCCTTCCAATTGGCATTATTTGATTGGTTCGGTTATAACAGAATGTATATTAAATAACATGGTTCAGCTCTCTTCCGTAATAATCACGGAGAGCATTCCCTCAACACCTCTGTTGTTATTTCAATCATTCTCTCTGCATGAAATGTGGGAAAAGAAGAAGTTACTTTCAAAGTATCTGTCCTGATTGTTTCCACCTGTGGATGGACCCTGTGAATGTGAAGAAGCATGAGAGGCAATCGAATGTTAAACAACAGAAGACTAAGCTTGCATGAACATGACGCAGAGATGATGCCATCCGCATTGTTGATCCAGCTGACAATTCTTGATCGTGAATCGTGTCAACTCTTAATGCAAGAGGAGAAGCAAACCAAATAGCCCTTGCAGAGATACATTGAAGAAAGATATGGTCAAGTGATTCTGTACAGGAATGACAAAAGGGACAGCTCTGATCAATGTTGAGATGATGTCTTTGAAGAACATACGGCTATGTTAATGAGTTTCCAAATGAACAGAAGGATTCTCATGAGCAGATGAAATGTTCCAAATTTTCTTCCAAAAGGAGATCTTGCTAGGAGAATGACCACTCGATTCCAAGTGAAGACAACGATACTCTTCTTAGGAGGAATAGCAACCTGACGTGCTGCCCGACCAAAATAAACGATCTCCATTTTGAAGTAATTGAAAAGGTAAGCTTCTCAATATAAGTGCTGATATCTAGAGGATAAAGAGACCTCATCAGATTCAAATTCTACTGTTCTGTGTTATGCTTAATAAGATGAGATACTTATTGGATTTGAAGATTTTGATCTGAATGTATGGACCGCCATATATGGTTATTGATAGGGAGAGAAGAACTAGAACCAGCTATCTGAAAAAAGATATGATGAGAGAGCTAGTTTTTACTATACCTTTCCTCTAGAGGACTAGTTTTCACAATTCCTTTCCACATCCATACATCATGGGAATGACTATGAAGGGTTTCTCTTGGAATATTGATGTAATATTTAGTTCTGAGAGCCTTGGTGAGCAGAGAGTTTTGTTTAAGATCTAATATCTTCCAAACATGCTTTGCAAGCAATGCGATATTGAAGAGCTGAATGGGTCTAAAAACCAAGATCTCCTTATTGAGTAGGTAAACAAAAGAGAGTTCTAATTCAGTAAGGGCATTCTTTGCTTTGATTTAATGGTATTGAACTTATTTATAGAAGTTCTGACTTTGAATCTCAATTTAGAACTAAATTAATAAAACAAGTGTTTGGAACTAATTGGTATTTTTATCCAATAACAAATACTAAAATCATTTTGGTTGCTATAAATTGGTGGTTATTAATAAAGAGTTGCATAACTACTTAATCTTAAGACAATAAATACTTATATGTGATGAATAAATCTCTGAAATGTATCAATAATTAATGATTATTTAACTATTATCTTAATTCATAAATAAAAATAAATTGAGAAATAATTTTTTTAGTCAATAATTTAAAAAATGAATTGCCTTGCACCGAGTCCTAGATATAAATACTTTTCCTGTCAAAAGCATTGTTACCTCAAAAGTAAACAATTTGGTAAAACTCCGAATAAAAAAAAGAGAATAAATTATATAAATCTCCATTAAATTTTATTGAAATTAAATATATTTTTTAATTTTTAAAATATACACAAACTTTTCTTAGATAAAAGTTAACTCACACTTTAGTTTAATTTTAAAATTTTTTATTAAAATACCATTGATTAACTTAAATACTTTTTTTAACTAAAAAATTCAAAAGAAGAGTATTTTGGTTAAAAAAAATAAAATTAAACTAAAGTGTAAAGTAAATTTTTATTTTAAGAAAAGTTTTTATATTTTTTAAAAATAGAGAAAAAATCTATATAATTTTAATAAAACTCAAAATAAATCTATATAATTCAATTAAAAGAAGCTAGAACTAGAAAAAGTAATAAATCCCCATTCTACGTTAATTTTCAACCAGAAAGAAGCATAAAAAGAGTGAAAGAACACGATAAATCTCCATAATTATCATTCTCTTACAAGTATTATTGTTAAACTCATAAGGTGACTCTCTGATTTTAGCGAGTTTAAGTTTCTACTTAAGAAAATCGTATCAACAAGTTTGTAAACTCGGAACCAAATAGAAACTTAGTATAATTTGCCTTTGACTCAGATAAAATCGATTAACTTAATATTTTTTTAGTCGAGTTTGATAAGTTATCATATAGTTGAGTCAAATTGAGTTTAAAAAAGATAAAAATTTTTAAATTCAATATAATCCAATAAAAAATGACATAAAAATAATATTTATATATGAATTTGATTAAAATTTTTGTATTAAAAAATATGACTTATAGAATATAAATAATTTTTTTAAAAAAATTAGTATAATTTGAATTGTATTTAAATAAATTTATTTTGTATATTATATTTTATATGTAATTATTAACAAATGTAAACTTTTACAAATTTATAATACGAGTTTACATAATGAGTTTACTTTCCTTTTGTAAGTTTATTTAAACTTGCAAATTTGACAATCTTGCTTCCAAGAAATGTAGTTAAAATTACAGATTTCACACGCAAAAGAGAAGAATATTGCTTAAATTTAGTTTACTAATTGTGTATAGACTAAACTAATGGAGAACATTCCTATGCACATGTTAAACGTGAAATCCACTGAAAAATTATTTGACATTCGCAAATGTTACTTTTTATAAGTACGTAGAAATTATATAGGCTTTTTTAAAGTTTTGTTAAACTTATATAAATTTTTATTTTATTTTTAAGATATACACAAATTTATATTGAAACAAAATGTTATCTAATATTTTAATCCAATTAAATTTTTTTTTTTACTAAAATACCTTCCATTAAATATGAATACAAATTTTTTTAACTAAAAAAAAATTAAATGTAGGATTTTTTGGTTTAAAAATTTAAAATTAGACTAAAATATGAGATAATTTTTTATTTCATAAGAAGTCTTTCTATATTTTAAAAATTAAAAAAATTGTATAATTTCAACCAAATTAAAAAAATAATTTGTCTAATTTACTCCGAGTATGTTTTACTAAAGTTGGTACATCAGTCTATACAAGAATCTCTCCAGACATCTGTGTCCTCGTCCCAATCACATAAATAAGATTCATTATGTGATTACTCCAGAATCACATCCATTGGTTGATATTAACATAAGAGTTGGACCTCACATTTGAGTCCCATATGTCACATTGACGTGCGTTTAGATTGAGGATAATAGAGAATGGGAGGTAATTAAAATTTTGATTCTGACACCTTTTTTAATATGCATTTAAATTTATCATTGTTTCTTTAGAATTTTGATTGAGAAAAATATATACCAAGGAAAGAAAAAAAATAAATTTAAATCAAAGAAAAAGTCAAAAATTAAAATTTTACTGCCATTTCCTTTCCTTCCACGATCCTCATTCTAGATATATCCTGGCTATGTTTGAACATTTTATAAATAAGGAAATGAAATAAAAAGAAACAAAAAGGAAAAAAACAAAATGTAATAAATTTAACTTTCTCTTGGTTGCAAGTTCAATATGAAAAATGAAGGAAATTTCCTCCCTTTGTTTGTGGTTATACAAAAAATGAGTAAAAGGATTAGTCTAGACTCTTTTGCTAAGTAGAAGGTTAGGCTGAATGTGCCTAACACACTTAAATCGTCTATATTTTTTTTTGGGTATTTTTTTAATACCAATCATTAATTTTTAAATTTAATAGTTATTTTTTTTAATTTTACATTTTGTATTTTTTAAGATAAAAAAATCAAAATACAAAAACAGAAAATTTAAATCTAGATGAAACAAATGTGTTGCATTCACTACCCAATCTGTCAGGGCAAAGAATTTGAATTGATAGAAAGATAAACATTATAAATACCAAATTGTAATATAATTATTTTCTACTAATGTATTGAATGAGGGATTTTGTGTATTTGGTGAAATAAGAAGGCCACCGGCCTAGAACAAAAGAGCAATTTTTATGTACACATGATATGTGACGTTATTTATACACTTAATGATTAAAATTTATTTTACACATAAATCTTACCTGTATTACGCATAAATCTCACATATACAAATTCAATTTTGGTCATTAATTTTTTTAGATGCATTTGGTGCACTTAACAAAATTTTAGAACAAAAAGTTAGGATGAGATATATTTGATTTCCTATTTTTAGAACAGTTTTTTATTTTTAAAAATAAAAAAATATATTTAATAATGTATTTTTAAAAAAATGTTTTGTAAAACATAAAAATATAATTTTGTTTTTGGAAACAAAAAAATATATCTTTTAAATGTTTTATTAAGTTTATTTTTTAGAATTAAAAAAATAGAAAATAACAATTTTTTAAAATAATAATTCAAATAAATTTTTTAATTTTTTTTGTTTTCAAAATTTATTTTAAAAAATATCTATTTTAAAAATATTAAAACTAGAATAAAATCAAACATGCTCTATATTTTCTTGGGGGGTGGGGTAAAATATTGGAATTGGATCATCTAAAATTTACTTTAACTAAAGTGAGAAGAAAAAAAAAAAAAGTGGACGTGGATCTCACACAAAGTAGGACTCACACACCAAAGGTAGGATCTACTTTTTTTCCCTCTTTCTCTTTTGACTTCAATTGAAGTAACTTCAGGAGATTCACCTTCGAGGGAATGTCCCCCCACAAACAGACGACAAGTACTGATATTGTAGAGTGGCTGTAATAAATATCTAGACCAAGGTTGTGGTTGAATTCTAAGTTAGCAAGGTGATCTTGGCACATATTTGCTTTTCTCTACAGGAGTTGGACTTTAACCTCCCAATTGCTGTCAACCATATTCAACAAAGTGGCAAAAATGCCATGTAAATCGGCAGTTTGATTTCGTGGGCACTTGATTCCTTCCATCCAAAGTTTTGAACCACATTTGAGGATGATTTTGTCGAAACCATAAGATTGCGTGAGCTTAAGGCTTTCAAGAGCTGTCCAATATTCAACTTCTAAAATTAAACATTTTCTTAAATTTAGAGAACCCATAGAGCCATCTACAATTTTTATCTTTGGGGGGTGGATCCCCTGTAATCAAGAGTCTAATTAAAGAGGATGCATTTGGGCTTTTTAAACTTTGTTTTTTGTTACAAATATTAAGTAAGAAGATAGAAATTACATCTGTAAGGATAAAAAATTTTAACTAAAAAAAATTATACTTTAAAAATTTTAATTTACAGTGAAAATTTTACTTATAAGAAAAAATTATATTTTAAAAATTTTAACTGTAAATAGGAAGATAAAAATTGTATTTATAAGGATAAAAAGTTTTAATTGTAAGAAAAAATTATACTTTAAAATTTTAAAGTATAATTTTTCCTCACAATTAAAAAGTTAAAACTTTTAAAAGGTAATTTTTTTCTCACAATTCTTACAAATACAATTTTTATCTCCCCGCTTAATATTTGTAACCCTTAAAAAAAACGCTTAAAAAGCTGACTCATCTCCTCCAGTCGGACCCCTGCTGCAGGGATCCGTTTTGATTCAAGTCTAGGAATACCACCTCTGGCATTTATATTACCAAGGAATAGGCTGGAGAAGATGCATAAAATTAACCGAGTTAGAAGTCAACACTACACTTGTGTGTGTGTGTGTGTGTTTTCCTTGGGTTTTCTTCGGTCTTTGTTTTCTTTAAATAAGTAATCTATGATGGATAAAATCTCACTAGAGGCAAATGAAAATCAAATAGTTCCAAAAAAGTGACATAATTTTATATGAAAAATTATTTTTGGAGATGATAATTCTATGTTCATAATCATGTCTGTGGAAAACAAATAAGGTAAAAGTTACCGACTTGAATAGCAAATATCTTCAACAAGATAATAGATTTGGAGAGAAGATTTAAATTTGGGATAAATGATGATAATAAGTTAGATAATAAAATTTAATTGATAAACATGTCCATTATAAAATTTAGCATTCCCTTCCCTAACTGATAAAAATGTCCTTTATAGATGAAACTTAGCATTCCCTTCCCTGACTTCCCAGTTTAGGAAGGGTAAAACAATTAGGGTTCGTTTGGTACATAGAATAAATTTTGATAAGAAAAGAAATGGGAAAGGGAATAAGAATGGAAAGGAATCTTAAGACCTAAATTTTGTTTGGTATGATCTGAAAATAAATAAGAATAAAATATCTATTTTATGTTTGGTTAGATAAAAAAAAAAGAGAGATATGAAAAAGAATCAGGATCAAAAGATTATAATATCCCTGAATTAAAAAATAATTAAAAAATAATTTTTTTAATAATTAAAAAAAAACAAAAATTGTAAGACACAATACAATACTCAATTTAGAACCCTAATTTGCCAGCTGAACAAAGACGTTGCCTCCATTAAAGAATGAATAATGATAAAATGAATAGCAAATCAAATCAAATGGGTGATGAAATGAATGTAAACCTGAACAACTAAAAATTGAAAACCCCTCATCAATAATCAAAGAAACCCGTTAAAAATTGTAAACATTTCACACAATACAGTAGCCAAAAAATGAAAGGAGAAATGGTGCATCTAACTTTGTTCAACCTCAAAGAAGAAGCTACAGGGGAGTAATTGCTGCAATCTGTATCCGCCGACTGTGTGCAGAAGCTCTGATGACACGATTAAGAAAGAGGAGAGGCGGGAAATATCAGAGTTTTCGCGCGCAATTATGGTGTCTTCTTTTCAACTGAGTTTATGTATAAGCAAGGTCAGTGATAGATAAATGAAGGGCGAAATGGTCATCTCAAGTGTCTCTCCCTCCCATCTTTGCACTTTCCATCGCTACAGCTAAGGAGAGCCGTCTCCTTCATTTACGGGAATATCTGACACCATGGAAAGCGATCCACTGTTACCAAACAAACAAAACTAAGGATGCCGTACTCCCTTCCCTTCCTTTCCGTCGCATAAGCTTCGTACCAAACACGTCCTTAGTTTTATGAGAGGGAAGAGATGGAAAGAATCCTCCTTTTTTATTCTCTTTATTTTAAAACTTCTATAAAAGGAGAAAATTTTCTATTTTTTTTTTCATTTCATTCTATTCAATTTATCCATCCAAACACTCTGTGAGAATGTTCTTAACTACTAGATATGCTCTTTTTTTTTTTTCTTGTGGTACTACAAAGATCAAACTTGCTACTTTTCACCTAAACCTCAACCCACCGAACCAGTTAAGCTAGCCTCAAATAGCAGTTGTTGAATATGCTCTAGCATGTAAGGATTTCTCTGGATTAAACTCTGATAGCACAAGAATCAAATCATGAAGGTGAAACAACTCTGCAGGATACTTCAAAAAAGGATATTATAAGGCATAAGATGGTGACATGTCCAATAATTTCACAGCCAAAGTTATGTACACCAAATCATAATGTGCCCTTTATATGAATGTATGCCTATCGATGATCACAATCAAGAATTAACAAATAGCAGCTCTGTCTCAAGGACAGGGCTGAAAAAATGCCAACTTGAGTCATGAAAAGCATTATAATAATCATCTGAAATTGCTTCGATTCTAAACTCATTTGTAAATCTTCGAACAGCCAAAATATGCCCCAACGAGTCCAGAATAAGTGAGTCCTTAAACTCTGACACATGCTCATATGTCTCAAAGCTATTCCCAATTAATACAATGTTACTTAACAGATTCAGTTTCCAATTGGCCTGCAAGAGATTGTTATATAACTCTGCCTCACAGTGTGGCATAAAGAACATAGTTGGCTTTAAGGCCTGTCGCTTTCCATGCTCGTTTATAGATAAGACAGAACAACCAAGAGCTTCCAAAACATGAGACTCAGTTGCAGAAAGAATAGGGTCAAATACCTCTATGTTTCTAATCCAACTGAAATCTCTTTTCATCAATATTGCAAGGCTAAGCTGCGACCGAGGGGGTTCATACAATTCAAGGCTTCCAATACCATAAATTACCATTTGCATCTTCGTCTCCAAGCCCAAAACCCTACGAATGTTATCAGAAATTGGTGAAGTTTGGATTTGATCTCGAAAAATATGATAGACTTTAGAGCCCTCAATTTTATGAATACATCTTTCCATTTTCTGCATCAATTTTTTTTCCCCGCATGGATCAGTCTGGCGATCTGTTGGAGCCTATGGTTCTGGTTTTTCTTCCACAATTCCAGTTTTGGTAACCTTCCTACTTTGCCTGCTACTTTGCCTGCCATGACGGGGTAAAACAACTGTCCAGCCTCCATTTAAAGTGCAATTGTCAATCGGAAGAGTATTTCCAGATGCTGCCATTCAAATACAATAATTGCTGACTTGTTTCTGATATTTTACTCCAGACTTTAGAATGCAGTGGCAACTTCTGAATACAACTGAACAGTGTAAGTTATAGGGCAGATCACATTTCTAGCCAAAAGAATAAAGAAACCAACAGTTAATAAAATTCATATTACTGGACTTAATGAGAAGGTCAAATATCATCTGCAGTGGGTTCAAATTTGTAAATCGAAATTACTTAAGGAGTTGCCAGAAACAGGTATCATTTGTTGTATACTACTATATGCATCATTTACTATCACTTTCAATCAAAGGGGCCCTAAATAAAAACAGCACTGTAATCATGAGGCCAAATTACCTGATATATGATTATAACGGGCAACGTCAGTACACAAAGTACATACATAGTCAAGGTCTACATTCCCATCGAGTCAAACATATAAGAAAAAAAAACAGGTATATTCAAAACACAAGAATGGCAAGGAATCGAAGTAATATTACATTCAACCAAAGGAGCCATGTATCACAATACCACCATAATTATGTGAGTGAAACACCTGGTACATGGTATCATTATACTAACCTAGTAAGGGCGCAGATTCCAATCCAGTCAGACAGATTAAATCTGAATTCCAAACATTTTAAAGAAAGTAGTATGTTCAATAACTGAAGCTTGGCAAGTAATCATTAAGAGAAAAAAAAAATTAAAAAAAATAAAATTTCACAGGAATTAGAAGATTGCAAAACCACAACAAAAAGCACTTTTAACGATGATGGCTACAGTGAGCACCCAAGGTATGCTTTCACCAACAATATTATGCGTCCTTCCTTCCAATAAGCCAACCAAGTTCCCATTCCTAGAAAGGCATACTGCCACAGTCTACAGCTGATACAAGAAAAATTCTAAGGATATATTTTAAATATTACAAAACAACAACTTAGGACCTAAAGTCTAGATTAGTGAATGTAACTCACTTGGGTTCCAGAACCCCAAGGAAAACATATGCGTATGTTTACTAAGGTTGGACTTCTAACAATAAGACATCCCTACCTATTTCTACCATATAATTTCTTAACAAGTAAATTGACTATCATTAAGGCACCCTATCACACCTAACAACCTGTTGGGTTCGAGCATAATGCAAATGGCTAAAAAGAAAAGTTAGAATCAATTGATTTTCAAAAATGATTTTGAAAATCAATCTATTTAAAGTTGCCACCAAAATTTAATTGAGGGTAAAACTTTTGGGGGGGGTGGGATTTTTTTGAAAAAAATAGAAATGTGAAAGGTGATCTACAAACCAGAGAAGGGTTTAGTGGCCTATTTGTACCGTGGGAAAGGTACTGATGGGCCCGTAACCTCTAAGCCCAAGTTTGGAAAGGTTTATGCTAGAAGAAATAGGAGAGCGGGGACCATTAACGGTGAGGTGGCAGAGAGAGGGAATATTCTGTAACTAACTCTCACATGTAGGTAGTGGAGAGTAGGGAGGAGAGAGATATAGGAGGAGCAGGGCGTGAGCGAGGGGGGGAATGGTTTTCAATAGGGGAGAGAGCTCTGGTCTCCCAAAAACCAGAGGTTACCAGCAGGCTATTGTAGTACAATCTTCTTCTTTTGCAGGAGATTCTCATAATAATACTATAGAATCTGAGGTTTCTATCAGGTACTAGGTACCCTACAACACCAGCTCCAAAGAATAGTTATTCTAAGTCAACTATGCAAAATAAATATAGTCTTAACTTTATTTAAATTACTCTAACCAAAACATATGCAAGACAAAAGAAGAGAGTAACTAACAAAAAGAAGATAAAATATTTACCAAGGTGGAAGAAATGAAATATTTACAAAAGCAAATTTGATCTAAGAAGGGGACTTAGAGCTTACATATTTAGTAAAAGGATTAAAATCCACATAGTTGGAATGGAATAGAAAACCATATGTCACTTAGTTGGTGACTTTTAATTATTTTTTGTGAAAAGGTTAGGAAAATAAAAAGAACTTAATTTTCACCCCAAAAAAATTGTTATTGGTTGGTGTATTCTAATTTATGAAAGCTAAATTGAGTCCATATGCTTGCTATTTTCATTTTTCTCTTTTTTTTTTTTTTGGTTTTTGTGAATATAAAGTTTTGGAATTTTTTTATTTCTAAAAAAAAGGACTTAACATCCACATGACAACCCTCAAGAAAATAATATTGAAAATAAAATAAGAAAATAAAATCAATTAGGCCTACGTATTTGTGTGAGGGTGTGTGCTTAACATGAAAGAATAAACAGACAAGACATAGAGCAATTTTATTCAAGGTGTACAAAACACACCATTAAGAGCTAGGATCCATGCACTTACCTCTTATCAAGCTAATTTTCCATGCTATAGTATAGTCCCTTAGCATCAAATCAAGTCATAGACACCAAAAGATATATCTTCTTGGGCCTTAATAAATTCAGCATGAAACTTAAGTTTATAAAACATATAAACGTTCAATGAAAATAGAGACCCATACTCACCACCAAGATTTAGGCCCAACCGTTGTCATTGCTCAACAACTAAAAATAAATCATGCTGTACAATTTTCCAAATTTACGCATACTAACCCAAATTAAATGCATCATTTAAAGCATCCATAATGGGCCCCATGTGATGAACAATTCAAACAACTATGCAAGCCATATGGGAAAAACTCATGTGCCAAAGAATGTAGCCCCACTTAATTAACTTCAAAAAGTATTCCTATTGGCATGTGAATTAGAGCTAATAAGGAAGGATCCCAACCCCAATATTGATACACGAGCAACTGCAACTTACCCAAGCTTTAATCAAGCCCGAATACAACAAAAGGGCAACACGTTATTCCATTAGAATCTCAATAGACTAGAATAGTAAGATGTGCACAACCTACCCCAAGGTTTAATCAAATCCAAATACAACAAGAAGGCAGCACATTTTTCCATTAGAATCTCAAAGCTTAGTACTAGAATGAACTATAAAAGGGCAAGATGCACAAATCATGTTATTCCCCACTCAGAACTTTCAAGGAGGCAAATTGGATTGAAACCTTCTTATTAAGAGTGAAATGCAGCCATGAAGAGTGTAGGCAGAATTTGGACTAGCAGAATTTGGACTAAGGGGTTGTTTGGTTTGAGGGGTTTGGGGGGAAGGGGAGGAGAGGGGAGGCCCTCCCCTTGTTTGGTATAAAAAAGATGGAGGGGCCCTCCAAACCCTCCCCTCCAAAAGTAGAGATTTTTGGAGGGGAGAGAAAATATTTTGTTTCATTTAACAAAATTACCCTCACTTTTAATTTTATTTAAAATATAATATAAATCTTATTTTTTTAATGGGGCTTAAAATAATTTTTTATAAAAATAAAAAATATTTTTTGAATAAAAATAAAAAATTATTTTTAATAATAAAAAGCAAAAAAAAGTCTTTTTTTATAAAAATAAAAAAAAATTAAAAATTCTAATATTATAAGGGTATAATTGTCTATTTAATTTTATCTCCCCTCCTCACCCCTCCAAATCAACTAAACAAGATATCATTAAAATCCTTCCCCTCCTCTCCCCTCCCCTCTTTTAGACCAAACACCCCCTAAGATATATGTCTGAGACAGAATTTCACCGTCAGCAAACATTAACTTAGTTCTACATATGCCAGTACCAAATTCGAAACACTATTAGTATGGCACCATCACACGTCAACCATGCATGTTTCAATAACATTATCAAAGGAGTTGGACTAAAATATTGGAACACAACAAGAACACGTGTAAGCAGGGAATTTTGCCAGAGTTCATATCAGGGGCAGAGCAACCATAATCCAATTTTAAGCATGTAAAACTAAGGGTCTGTTTGATTTGAGGACTTTTGGTGTGGGGCCTCCCCTCTCCTCCAAAAGTGAAAATTTTTTGAAAGTTAAAAAAATTTTAAGTTTTATTTAACTAAATTATCCTCACTTTTATTTTTATTTAAAACATAAAATAAATCTCATTTTTTTAATAGAATTTAAGATAATTTTTTTATAAAAATAAAAAATATTTTTTAAATAAAAATAAAAAATTATTTTAATAATAAAAAACAAAAAAAAAGTCTTTTCCTATAAAAATAAAAAAAAATTAAAAATTCTAATACCATAAGAATATAATTATCTATTTAATTTTATCTCCCTTCCCTTCCCTCCCTCCCCTCCCTTCTTTATCCAAACAAAATTTCATTAAAACCTCTCCCCTCCCCTTCCAAATTAACCAAATAAGATATCATTAAAACTCCTTTTCTCTTCGGGTTGAACCAAACACTCCCTAAGGCCCGAGCATTCGCCCAGAAAGACTTAATCCCCTTGAATTCCTTCTCACCGAACTGCCATACAAATTTCAGCGTTCAACATTGAAAATACCCAAAAAAGAAAAGAAAAAAGAGTGGTTTCCCAAATTCAAACAAACTTATCTACAATTTGCGAATAATTGAAGCTGACCATCAGATTTGCAGGATTACCATTGGTGAGTCTTACACTGTTTGAATCCCACAGCTTTTCCTTCTCCCAATTTCTGATCTTCCACTCTTCCTCTGTCTCAATTCAAATTGCTGCCCTCTTCTCCCCCTACTTTGTCTTCTCTATCTCTTTGCCAAAGAATTGGCCCCAGGTAAATTTCCAATCACCCTCCGATTCTTCCGTCCTGAGATCACAACAAGATTCACTATTTCCTTTTCTGCGGTTTTCCTATTTCCATCGTGATTTTGTTCCTCCATCGAGCACACTAGAAATTGACGCGAGGGAGAAAATGGTACGCAGGAATTTACTGCGTTTAATTTTATTTTTCTTTTCCTTCGTCCTTTTTTAATTTTTTAAAGTTCTTTTGGCCTAGTGAGTTTTAAACTATTTTTCCAACTTTCTTTAATTGAATTGGGTTTAAAAATACAGTCAACATAGGGTTTTAATTTTTTTACATTTTAAATTATTTTATTAATTAAAATTAAATTAAATTTGATTTAAAAATTAAATTTAACTTCAATATATAAAAATTAAATGATGTTAATGATAATAATGATTCAAAAATTAAATAAAAATTTTAAATAATATTTTTATATTTTAAAAAATATTCAAATAAAATATTGTATTTACACATTTAATTTATTATTTTAAAATAATCATCACTCATCACACTTTGATAAGCTTAGGCATTTAAAGACTATATACCCCTTGATAATATTTCTTAAATTGGGAGAGGTTCTATATACCGGATCCTCTCTCATGCTCTCTTTATTATTTTATATAATGCTAAATTTGAAAGCAAAATATAAAATAAAATTAATTTTTTTAAAAATGTCGTTTAAACTAAAAATAATTAAAAAAAAATTGAGCTATCCAGATTAAAATTTAAACAGGCTAAATCTTATAGGAGAAAAGTAATAAAGAAAAAGCCATGAAAAGGATCTTTTTCCTTCCATTACACCATCCTAGTCCCATAAATTAGCTACCCTGAAAGGATTGATAGAATATAATAATGCAACCAGGTTGGATTTCTCTTGTTATATATCCTAACATCCAAAACATTTGATACAAAGAGTATGTTTGTTATGAATATTATAAAGAAGAAGAAAAAAAAAATTTATATAATATCTATTATCTTCTTGTTATTATTATTTAATAATAGTTATTATTTTTATTTTTTTAAATAAAGATATGAGTATTATTTTTATCTATTTTATTTATTTATTTTTATTATTTTTTCTTTTCATACCTAAATTTTTGTATAATAATATAACAAAAGAGCAATCCATAATACATAGCCAATAGTAGAACATTCTTGGAGGATTTCATTTCATCTAGTGGGAATAAACAAACACATATTGTTTATAGATAAGTTGTCCTCTTTGAAATTGAACTTCAATAGCACTTGCTTTTGATATAGCATGAAAGAAACCTAAATGGGTTTGGCAGTACCCAATATTAAAGGGCTTGCATTGTCTACTGTAGAAGTTTTCCATAGCACGATGTTATGGCCTCCAAGTAGGGGTTGCCCCTTTTTATTTTTTTGTATATATATTTTTTAAAGTTTAAACATCTTTGTTGGGACAGCCAATGCTGTCCTAGCAAAAGGATTTGTTTGCAATATTGAACTCTAATGCAGTTTGAGAATACACATTCGATTTCATTTGCTAAAAGGTCCACCTATCAAAAGTATAGTCTCTCTCCTTATCATATATCGCTTATAAATAATAATAACACAAAATAGTCAATAATGCAAAAGACCATACAAATTATGAACCAAATCCAGAATTACACGTAAGGCACAGGTTCCACAAACTTATGAGAACATCCAGTCTTAATTAATAGTCGTAACAGGCAAAACTTATTTTCAATGGCCTTATACCATAAAACCCCATACGCACGTGCACATGCAGTTTCTAAATAATATTAATGTAGGTATTACAACATAACAAATGGAGCAATGATGATCAATAATATTTTCACAGACCCAATTATGTTTGGGAGTTTATGACGGGGTGGAGTGGGGTGGAATTATAAGTTATTTGTCATTGAGAGTTTGATGCCAAAAAAAAAAAAAGGAGCTATTAATGAAATAGGATGACTTATAAATTATTTTTTTTAATATTATCCTTATAAAATAAAGTCACGTACAAGAAAGTCACATACAAGAATATATTACACGTAAGAGGGTATATTTGTATTTGGACGGACATAAAAATTGGGTGTTAGATGATAATGAAGGGTCTTAGAGGCTATCCCTTATTATTCCATTTCATCCTTAAAAAAAAATTCAAATAATGGCCTAACTCACCTTAACCATTCCATTTCATCATTCGTTATCCATCCAAACACTACTTAAGAATTGAATATACGATTCCAAATATTAAAATAAATGAAGGCTAGAGATCTAATCTTCATAGATGCCATGAAGATTAAGGAAATGAAAGAAAAATTATAACCAGCCTATTAGAAGCTCAGAGAAAATAGAGAAGGAGATGTATGGGCAAAAAGCAAAAGAAAGTAAAATGATAAATTAGTAATTAATCCCTAAAATACCCTCATGAGGGCCCAATTCATAAATTTTCTAAAAGTGCCTTTTTTGTACAAGGATTTTCAAGAGTTCTTTATTGTAAAAATCTTGTAAATTTAAAAAAGAAAGTGATATAAATAGTGAAAATGCATATGAAACTTACTCTTTTTTCCCAATCCATATTTTCTCTTTGAAATCTACAGAAATTTTATAATAAAGAATTTTAGAGAATCTAAGCTTGTCTTTTTCTTTCTTTGCTACTAAAAAATAGAAAGTATCTTACTTGCATTTTCCAAATTGGATCCTCTCATTTGTACGGTCATACAATTGGAGAAAAAGTGATAAAAGGAAAGGGAGTATACATAAAACCTATTTCTTTTCTTTACACTCATTCTTTCTCTCTCTCTTTTTTATTTTTTTATTTTCTATCTCTCTCTCACTATATTATATACAATCCATTTGTGAATTGCAGGAAATCCAACATTGGGCTTTTGTTGGCAAAAATACATTATTGCATTTTTTGACTATATTATTGAAGTTTTTTTCTTCTATAAAACTTAAAAAAGAAATTTAGATAAAGTTTTGAAAATTCATTATTACATTTTTTTAAATAAAAATAAAAATAAATATTTTTAATGCTAAACATTATATAATTCATTTTTATATTATATTTTTATTAAAATATCTTATGACAAATATCTCAGATATTCTTCATCTTAACCAACTAAAAAGTATTCATTCTTTCTTGAATGCTTTAGTGTCAAAGGCTAAACATAGTTCAAGTTATGTGTGTTTTTAGTTTTTTTTAATACAAAGCAAACTCAAAAAAAAAAAAAAAACAACGAAGAGAAAAGTTACAAACAAATATTAAATCCAAGTGATGCTTCTTCTTTAAAATTATTTTCCACTACATGTATTCTATAAGGCTAAGAATACCATTCAAGAAAACTCTAAATTTTGTGAATAGGTTGATAATATCTTCCTAGATAGTCCTTTCATTCCATCTCTCATTACCTGCTCTGAAATATCTATATTGATACATGTCTAAAAATAGTAGAGTGAAAGAATAAGCATGAGAATGAATTATAAAGAAACTTTCCATTGCCTAAACTAAAGTCTTTTGGATTCCTTTTAGAAGAGCTTCATTTTTCTTTCCTATGGTAATGTCAGTCCATGCCCAAGATCTAATAAAAGAATTGTTAAGAAAAGTTTTGACATCATAATAGTACAATTATTATGTTTCTTATTTTTCTAGGACCACACGATTGCTATCCATCTATTACCATTCAGCTTAAGTTGTGGGAGGGGATGGAAAATCTTAATATTTCTACTAACTCTATCTCTATTAGTTCTTTCAATCTTCTAATAAAATGTTAGTCCAAGGTTTTCATATAATTTTTAATTATTTTGATAATAATAAAACTCTTAAGTTAAATTTATAACAACATTAAATTGAATATTATTTATTGCCTTGTTGTATTAAAAGTTATTTAATTTATCTTTTAATAGGTAATACTAATTATTGAAAGAGATATAAAGTAAATTAAAATGAAGCATTGTGTTAATATATAATAAATTGATTAAGCTCCATATTATTTACTTTATCTTATTGGGTTTTTTTTTTAATTTGATTGTACTTATAATTTGCTTAAACCATAATATTTGAAATTATTGTTAAGTTTTATTATATCTTTATTGGGCCTTGTTAATCTACAATTTAATATAAAAGAAAAATTATAAAATGAATTTAAATAAAAATGTGAAAAGCTAAAAGAAAGTAACAAAATGAATATAATATATTTTGATATAAAAGTCAAATGTGCAGATATATTAATGAGTTTTGAAAGCAATATATATATATATCACTTCCTTGCAAAAACATGACTTGATTGAAATATACTTCCAAATATGTTACTATACCTTTATTTTCTTATTTCAATAAAGCATTAGAATGTTTTTTTCAAAAGTCAAAAGTTTTTGAACATATTAAAAAAATTTTGCACATAATATCTTTTTCATATGCAAAAAATATTATATTATATTATGTGAAAATTAGCTTTTATTTAATTTGTTTAGAGCATTTATTATGCATTGATTAAAGAAAAGTAAAGAAAAGCAAAGCTCGTATAAGTCAAAAGCTATCTTCATACTCATCTTTGATTCATGATAAGCCAAACACAAAAGAACAATGGATATTCTGCAAATTTCTCTTTCTTTTACAACGGCTATTTTTAGTGAAGTTAAATTTCAATGAATATATTTTTGAAGCTTTTATATAAATGGAAAAAGATGAACAGAAGAGTCAAGAAGGGAAGCATAGAATGAAAAGAAAAATTACATTATAATTCTCCTTTAATCTCTTCATCTTATCTGAGCTGAGTTTCTGGTATCATTTAGTTTGAGAGAGCTTTAAGGAAAGAGTGTGTTTATAGTAATTCCTTTCCTAATAAAGGTTTTAAATTTATTCTTATATCATTTTGTAAATTCAATTTAGGGTGAGTTTAGTGAAAAATCATTGTGAAGAGAGTTTTAGATGAACTTGCATAAAATCCAAGTGTTGTATTAGTTTAAGGTAAACTAAGAAACTTTGGATTGGTAGTAAGCACACTAAAACTATCACTGTTGTAATATTATTTTGAAAATTGAAAAAAAAAAATCCCTTAAAAAGGTTTAAAAAGATTGGACATAAGTTAAGGGCTAAGCCAAAATAAATTTGTTTGTATTTTTCTTTCTTTAACTCTCTCTCTCTTTTATTATTTCATTTTTAAAGCTACTCAAAATTTGGAGGAGCAGTGCTCCTCCACTTTTATGTAAACAAAAATTTGAAGGACAATTGCTCCTCCACTTTTAGTAAAGCTTATTTCTCTTCTACTTACTCATCCACATTTGGTATGCCTGATCTCTTTTTGGAAATTTCTTTAGTTTGTGTATCATGTCTTTTCCATGTTTGGATGACCATTTAAGGATCACATCGTTGCATTATTATAGTTTACTCTTGCACATTTAATTTTTCCTCTACATCAATTTACCTTTATTCTCAATTGCATTTATAAGTTTACTTGTTATATTCATTATGTGCATGCCAATGTCCTCCACCTGTTGCATCTAGAAAAGAGGATAGTTAGTCCTTCATTTTTTATACATGTTTTAAAATTTCAATTATTGCTTAACATACTTATTCACCCCCTTTAGGTGTGTTTATCATTAAAATCTTATAAAGAGAAGTTAGACTAGTGTAACAGTGATTAGATTTTATTAATAACCAGAAAAGGATTTGCTATGTCGCCTTTATGGACAATTGTAAGACCTAAATATTATATAACAAAGTAACAATGTAGTAGGTTATATTTTTCATTTTCTTCAGATCTTTTTTTTTTTTGGTAAATTGAACTAAATTTTGAGGCACTTTGCGAAGTCCTATGGATGAAAGGAAGCAATTCTAAGACCCAATGAAGACATGGAGTAAAAGACTCTCAAAAAACTACATTGGATAAAAATATGATTGAAGGATTCTTTTTCTCCTTATTAGAATTCAATTGTCGAAAAGATAAGACATCTACAGTAAGAATCATCTTATTGATAAGCTTCTAAATGAAGAGAGGCATTATCCAAAGAAGTTTAATTTGCCAATGTTATCCTATCCAGTGAAAGAGAGAGAAAAGATTGGTGAAATTCCTTTACAAGAATTTTAAAACCATTCTTGACTTAATAAGTACTTGAAAAACTCCCTATCTAGCAAAGCATATTTGTATGACCTACAAGGGAAAGAGGGTTTTAAGAATTTGCTTGCTCATTGAATGTGAGTAAAGCTAATTGATTTTTGAAGTATCTTAATTAAAAAGGTTATGTATAATAAGATTAGGCATAGTGTTAGTCTCTATATTTCAATCTAGATGCATTTACCACCACAAAAGATAGTTGATGGGAATGTTATAGCTATAATCAACCTTCCATTACAAGTTGGAAAGGATCAAATAATTTAATTTTAGAATTTAGTTGCAAAAAAACATTGGTACTTGTTAATAACCCATTAAACTTCTTTAGCTAAAAGAGTTTTATTGATAAGATTAATGAGCTTAAGGTCAAGATCCCTAAGATTTAAGCATAATTGATTTGAATTTAGAAGATGAGTGTGCTTTTTACTATTATACTCACATAAGAAAAAAAACTGAAATCTTAGCTTTATGATATTATAGATTTTTTTAGGCAAATGAATACAAGAAAGTTGATAAATTAAAGTTTAATTAAGAACAAATTTAATTAAAGTAAGTTTGATTGCTTGGGATAATAATTTGGCTTTCCATGTAGCTAGATGAAAATCTAACTTATCCATAATTTCATGATAGGTATGCTCATTATTCCTTATAGTGTCCAACTCCTCAATTGGGTGGAATATTTAATCTAAAAAATGCTTATAAGGAATTTTCTTGAATTTTGTATTTGGACTAAAAACAATATTAGATTTGCTTTATTTATATCTTACTTGAAGAGATTATTGTAAAGTTTAAAATTTCTTTCACCTTACTACAAGCATCCATCAACCCTTCAAAAAAGAGGATTGTGTCATCAACATATATTAATTGTGTTATAGGCTTTGAGAGCTTGTTGATCTAAATATCTTTCTAGGATGAATCCAACTCCATTTTTGAGATCAAGCAAGAGAACATATTAAAACAAAGAATGAAAAATATAGGGAGAAAAGATTACCTTGACAAAGACCTTTACTTGGAAAGAATTACTTTTAGAGGTTACCATTTAGAAGGACTTATAGGAAATTGTTAAGACACAAAACATAATCATCGCAATCCAATTATGAAGAAATTTCATCTTGATGAAGTGGCTTTAAGAAAATTCCAAAAGACATGATCATAAGCTTTAAAAATTTCTAACTTAAGCACACACTATTTTTTATTAGGGTTTCATTCATTAACTTGGAAGTATTGTTTGTGATCACTTTTTAGATGAAATTCTCATATACAGTTCTCAGAGGGGGAGTCCCCTTTGTTTACCTATCTCAATAAAGTTTATGATTAGTTCAAATAATGTCTTAAGGTTCAAGCGATTGCAAATGATATAACTAGTAAATACGTTCCTCCTCATGTTAACATATTTTATTTTTTAAGAGGAATTACACTTACTTGTTTTTTAGTCCAAGTAGCAACAAGCCATTCCATTTCGACAAAATACCCACACCCAAGTTCCATAGCTTTAGGTCTGCTATCCTGATCATGATTTTCCTACCCCCAGAGGGAAATGTCCTTCCCTTTTTTGCCGATTGTGGGCGAGGAGGGATTCAAAGCCTCGACACCATGGTTTATAGCCACGTGCTCTAATTCTCTGAGCTACAGGCCCCACCCCTCTCCACTGGATTTGTTCATGCCACTGAAAGACTCTACTGAGACAAAGATAGACTGTCAAGAACATAGAGGAGGTAGGATGGGCAGTTGGTCAGATCTAGTATGGATCGTACATGGATGTTAGTTGGAGTCGGTGGCTCCCCTAGGGTTTCCTCATCTGGGATCCCTGGGGAGGGAATTTACTCACCTATTCCGATTGCGGAGAACAGGCCATTCAATAGGGAGATTTTGAAATTGCGAAGGCTTGGTTTGATCAAGCTTCTGAGTATTGGAAACAAGCTATAGCCCTTACCCCTGGTAATTATATTGAAGCACAGAATTAGTTGAAAATCATAGGGCATTTTGAATAAGAGCATTCTGTTTATTATTTTATTATTATTAGTATTATTTAGTATTAGTATTACTTAGTTAGTATTATTAGTATTATTTGGTTAGTAATATTTAGAATTTTTTATTTAGAATTGTTTCTATTTTTTTATATTTGTTATAATATTCATATTCTAATTAATTGTTTGTTGTCCCATCAGTCAAATAAAATAGATCATTTCTCTAGGAATAACTAATCAAAGAATTTCATTATATCCCTTCTAAGATTGTTCTATTTCGTTTGGTATTTTGTAGGGACAAATGATACGTGGATATAGTAGAGAATTCTATTTCTTCTGCTATTCAAACTCATAAAAGAGACCCTTCCAAACAAATATTTCCTTTAAGTGTTTGCACATTTGTTTGGAGCAATATAGTATATAAAATCTTGCTTAATTTGTTACAAAGAGTTTTGGAGAAGATTTTATAAATGACATTATAAAGGCTAATTAGTCTAAAGTCCTTGAAAGATTGTGAGCTTTCCAATTCAGGAACTAGCACTATACAACTTATGCTAAGCTTTTAAGAAGAAAACCACTATTCCTAAAGGAACAAACAACATTAACTATTATATTTGCATACAATTCCTAAAGGGATTGAAAGTTGTCAAAGTTATTAAGGCTTGGAGCTCTATATAGGCTTAGTTAGAATATAGCTTTCTTAATCTCATCTTTAAATAATTTTTTATTTGAAATGTTTATATGAAAGTAGGGATATACATAGGTTGGGCATCGATCTAGCTTGATGCCTAACCTAATTTTAGACTAGGTTTTAAAATTGAAGTTTGATGCTTAAACTTGACCCGGCTTAGCACTGGATTGGGTTGGGCTAGTTGTTTTTTTTAAAAAAAAAAAATTGGTAAAAATTATAAAATAACCTTTAAAAATATAAAATTTTCACATAAATTCATGTAAAATTACATTTTGCCTTAGGTTAGGCCAAACTAACCCCAAGGCCAACTCAGTGCTCAACCTGACTTGATCTTTGTTTTTGCTTGTCCTAAATGTGGCGAAGCTAATTAGGCCATAAACAACCTTATATGAAAGTTATTAATTTTGGAAATTTAAATATCCTACAAGCATTCAAGAATATAGAATTTCCTACATGAAAGTATTTTAAAATAATTCAATGCCATTTACTTAATTTGTTCAATTGAATTAATTGATGTGCCATCTTCATCTTTAATGTTGAAAATAGAATTGAGTGAGCATTTGAATTTGACCAAAGTATGGAATTATTTTGTATTGCAATCCACTTGGACAGGTCAGGATTGTCTGACTTTTTTGGGTCTACAAAATCTCCTCACAATCATAAAAAAATTCAAGTTCAAATCTATTTTGCTTTTTTAACACCTTTTTGCCTTTATAATCAAGGTTAGCTTAAAGATCATTTAACTAATTTTCCAACTCTTTTTATTTTAGGACTAATATTCACTATGTAGTGTTTATTCCACTATACCAATGCTCTCATATTGTGAGCAAGTTTGGTACAAATATTGATTTGTGGAGAGTCAATAACCTACATGTTCCAAGCATCTTTAATTACATCATGATGTTTTTCAAATTTAAACCAAAAGTTCTAGAAATGATGAACACTTTTCTTAACATGCTTCTCATCATTAGTATCTAAAATAAGTAAGACATAAACAAATAAAGCAATAAAGAGAATACATAAATTAGTTTTTCCAAATAGATCAAGCCAATTAGCATTATAAAAAAACTTTATCTATTCTTGCCCAAACTTCATCTATCCCTATCCTATTGTTGGTCCAAGTAAACTAATATCCTTTATGAAGGATTTCAATCAATTTGTAAGAGTTCATTATGTGGTTGAATTGGCTAGCCCTAAGAATGGTAGAAAACGAACTAAGCTTATTTTCATAGTGGGAAGATTAGTTAAAATCCCCAATCATAACCTAAGGCGAAAGCATGTTAGAATTAGTATTAACAATCCAATTCCACAAAATAAATTTATGTTGTACTTTTAGATGGCAAAAGATAAAAGAAATAAAGAAAGAATAACCTTTGATATTAGTACATTTTACATGGATCTAGTGTTAAGAATTACTAACAACCTGGCAGTTGAACTTAGGGTTCTAAGTTAATAAGAAATTGCCACTTTTTCTAAAGGACCAGCCCAAAAATAAAGTAGGAAAACTCAGCATTACTTAGCTTATTTATTAACTTGTCAATAGCAAAAAGAGTTTCTACAAGAAACAAAAAATTAAGCTTATACTTGGTCAGTAAATTCCTGATTTGTTGAATTGCCAAGGCTTTTTTGGCACCTTGGTAGTTCCAACTTATTACTTTCATAGAGCTATAGGGAGCTTTGACTAGAAAGCTCCCTACACCCTTAATTTAATAAGCAAGATCTTAGCCTTTTAAAGCATATTTTTTATTGGGATTGAAGGTGGAAAAAAAACCCAGAAGTTTGGGTTTTTTCTTTTTTCTTAGATGAGATATCGTAGTCCAGTGTCTTTTGCTTCAAGGAAATATGAAAAAGGTATTTAAAAGTGAAAAGGTGCCAAGTTTTGAGAGAAAATATTAATTGAGAAGTTTGCATAGATTTAAGATTGAACATAACATTAACCCAATCGTGGCATGAAAGACATTCCTTTTTTATCTTTTGTAATTTTTTCTTTTCACCATCGTTCCTCTTCAACAAATATAATGTGACCTACAACAAGACAATAATTGCTAGAAATGAAATTATACCAGTTGTAGAAAAAATGGCTATTGAGTGGATCATTTAAGAGATAGTTAATAAAATCTATAACAAACACCAAGAAAAGCTAGTTCCAAGCAAAAGATTCAAATAGAGGTTTAATGAAATTAAAAGATTACCATAAAATTTTGTCAGATCCCTCATATTTGAAGATTATCCCAAGTTTAAATTAATTGCAATTATGTTCATTAAGGTAGCATCTCCACCAGTAATTTTGATTTTGCAAGTAATTGGTTTAGATTGAATTAGTGCAAAGAAAAGGCAGCACTTCATATAAGACCATCTCTAAATTTCCAAAAGCCTTATTAAGATCAATGTCTTGCATATCTTCCACGTGTTCCCCTAAATTACTATTTGCCAATAAATCTTTACCAAAAGTTGCCACTTCACCCTTATCTATACTAGCTAATTGACCATTCAAAGGCTGTCTTCTTAAAAAGATAACTTCCTTATAATTGATTTACCATCACTTCTTGACCCAATTGTATTTCTTGAAGTAAATTTTCCATTTTATTCCTCCACTCATTTACTTTACTATATTCGTTAAGGTTGACTACATTGTTTGCTTATGCTAAGATTATCAAAAGGAGTTCAAAGGAGCTAGAAGATAGAAAGTCGTTTGAGGCACTAACTTAATTAGGGAAATAGCAAACCAAAGATTATCTATCACTCCATCCACTTTGGTCATTTTTATGTATGTAATAGAAGCTTTCATTAGTTATTTTTGTCCCCTTGATTTTTGTTGCACTTTTATGGCTCTATTTCTTCCAAAAGGTTATCGCATCTTTGTTCATGAAAGGGAATGAGAAGTCACAACAAAGTCTAAATTGTACTTAGAGAGAGTATTCTATTTTAGCTTTTCAAATTTAGCCTTAATCTGATTAGGTTCCTTATGGCAATCTTTCCTTACATGACCTACACAATAACAATGTCTACAAATTCTTAAAATTCTCTCGTATCTATAGTCAATCCATATAATAACACCATTGCTAAGCAGGACTTTAATAGCCATAAGCAATGAAGGAGTTGAATCAATGAAAACCTTAACTTTTCGAAACTAGAGATTAGTATATTACTAACTATCACCATTAACCACTATAGTTTCACTCAATATGCTACCTAGAGAGTTGGCTACCTCCTCATTTTAGTGTTCTAGCGGAAGACCTTAAAATTGAACCTAGATTGATGCAAGACCCTCTAGGAACCTTGTCATAGGAACCTTCAACAAGATGACACTTTGTCCGGGACCAGCTAGAAAACAAGAATGTTGGTTAAAAGAAAGACCCTAAGAAAACTTGTCTCTTAAAACCTTAGCTTCAAGACGCCACAAAAGAAGACCAATCTTTTGATAAGTCATGTGAACTCTCAGAAAACACAAAGAAGTAAAAGCCTCACAGAGAATTGAATAATACTCAAATTCATTCATGATCTTTTAAAATGGAGTACAATAGGGAGCTTTTTATAGGCAAAGTTTCTAAAAGTCTAAAATACTAATGAAAGTAAAACTCTAAAATCTGATTAAAAATATTTTAAATAGTGCCTAAAATTAAAGAACTAGATTAGGATACTAATTTTAACTTAATCTTTAAGATAAGCTCTTTGACCAAGTTTAAAAAAATAATAAAATAATAAAAAATAAAATTTATAAAGAATCCTAGTCAAAACTAATCAACTCCTTTAAATAGTCACTTGAGATGCTCATACTTCATTAAAAATCATATAGTTGACACATGATTCTTAATCTCTTACAATTGGATTCCAATTGGGCTTTGTCACTCCTCTTGTATGTGTATAACTATATTGGGCTTTCAACATGTTAGATATTGACTTTAGTTGTTCTATGGCCCTTCTTAGAACATTGGGCTTCCACTTGGACTTCCACTTTTGCATCTTTAAGGAAATCTCATGTCCAAAGTCCAATTCAACATGTTTTGAATTGATTAAATATGAATCTTAGGTTCTAAATTTAGACTAACATCCAACATAGATATTATCTTGAGCTCTTTGAAATTTTTGGACATAGTGCACAATTTGGGCCACTTGAGCCCTTTGAAGTTCTTAATGAATAAGGGTTTCTCGAACTTGTTGTGCTTCAATGGGCATGCCTACTGGTATTGTATCATAGATAGTCGCCCTTTCTACCTTTAAGTTTCTGAGAATCATATTAGGATTCCATGGTTCCATAATGAGTAACTGGTCATAGATGGACCAGGGTTTGTTGTCTATAATAAAGTTTAGGTTTGTTGCATTTCCAAAAGCAACCATGAAGAAAATTTTCACCTTACCCAATACTTGAAAATAAATTTTGGAGTTTCTAGGCTGACTACAAAGAAATATGAAGTGTTTGGACAAAGAAATCCTTAAAGTCAACAATAATGCCCATTACGCAATTTCTTAGTAAATCTCTTTTAAACTCTAATGCTTAAGAGTTCAATCTACTATAAAAGAGCTTACATTTGGGCTCAAGGGAAGGGTCCTTCTTGTTCCATTGACTTATTTAAAGGCAATGACTTATCACTAGATGAGCTATCTTCTATTTAGTTGAAATTGTGGGCTAATGTTATTTACTTATCAAAATAGCTTGCCAATGACATGATTACATTTCAAATAGAAGTATAGACGCCAATGTAGAAGAATTAGGCCAAATACTAATATGACGAAAATATTACTAGCACCAAGGAGAATATAATATAAGGCTTTAGAATGCTCCAAACTCATAAGAACATTCATAAATGACTAAGGCTTACATAATGACTTTTAGGGTGTTGATCACCCACATGCAATGAGCAATATTGCAAGCTACTTAGCAAAATAAGCTTATTTAATAGTTGATCTTGCATACAAATAATAAAGACATATTAGAAGAAAAAATTTACTAGTTTAAAGGTGAGTTTTAGAAAGGACTAAAAAGTCGAGTATCTTATTAGACACTCATGTCAAAAGTAAGGAGAGAAAACTTTATAAGAGAGAGAACAATCAACAATTTAACGGACTATACGCGCATTTTTTAGTTAATCAACAAAAATGTGATATACGATTATATTTATTATAGCATATAAATTTTATTTTAATTATATGATAAGAATATTTCTATATTAATTTATAGCTAATTGAAATTAAATCTCTCATAAGTGATGATAAAACTATATTTCTCTTTTCTTTTCACTAAATAAAAAATTAATAATTTTATACTTGCATATTAAAATAGGTTTTGTATTTGCCTAAGAGCTTTAGGTCAAGTAGCACTTTCCTTTATGCCTCTTTTGTACTATAAAAGAATTAATATATTTTTTTTGATAAATAAGTAAAAGAGAAAAAGTTAAAATTCTTTAATATTATGCATAAATTATATAGATGAAAAAGTTATTATATAATAAAGCATTTGAAATACATTTTTATATATGATTTAACTTTTTACTAAAAGTTTCTCCTTTTTTTTTTAAATTATATACGAGGCTCATAATCTGAAAAAATATAAAACAAGACAATAGGTAATAATCCAACATAAAAACAACCGCCTCACTTCAATTTTAAATCAAGACAATTTAATGTGATTGATTGAAACTTCAGAAAAAAGAAATTAGATTGAAACAAAAAATGTTGTCAAGCAAAATTTTATTTTTTAAGATGTTAAACTCTATCATCATCACATCAATTCTAATTTTTTTTAATTTTTTATTAAAAAATTAAAACCTCAAAAGAAATTTAATTGTGAAAATCTTCAATGCATATCCCATGAAGCAATTGGCCGTTTTAGAGATATCTATCCCAAATTTCATAACACGGCAATTTTACCAACATTTGTCCTAAAAAATTCACGTACACTCCCTCACTTTCCCGCTCCTCCTTCCCCCGACGAGGAAATTAGGGGTTTAGGGTTTTGCTTGTGCTCGGCATCGCGCCCTACAATTCTTCCCTGATTAGTTGACCTATCGACTCTCAAGTTTGTTGATACGCTCAGTTACAATGGTGTACAATGAACCTCATCACCACCACCAGCATCAGCAGCAACCGCCACCGCCACCGCAACATTTTCATCAGCAACAGCCAGAAACAGATTTTCTCAGAGGACCGCCACCGCAACAACAACCGCAGCCACCGCCGATTATGCGCCACCCTTCTGCTTCGTCCACGAATATAAATCCAGAGTTTCACCACCCCGCTGCTGGAGGTCCTCCGCCACACTACGATGGTAAGCTTTAAGGATTTTTGGCCATTAATCTATCCTTGCAATTGTAATACGCCCTTTCTGAATGGGGTAGTATCTAGTGGGTTAAATTTTGTTTTGAGTTTTTCTTGGAAATGTATGACGATTCATTGAGTCAGCTTGGACGATAAGATATCTTGTGGAAGTATACGTGTTCTAGTAAGCATGAAAAATAAGATGTACCTGGATACCAAGAAAAAAAAAAAACCTGCTTTTGAGTTTGTATGAATTCATAGAATTTTTAGGAATGAGTCTTGAGCAGAGGTGTTCATCGGAAGTTTATATTGTATGGGTGCTTGAAATCAATAGTTATGCACCTTACGGTAATTGGACGTACTTTGTTGACAGAGGAGGCTACTCGTGCCACTTCTTTCATCAAATTTGGATGTAATTGTTCAGGAACTTTTGAAAGAGTTACTTCATGCTGTCAAAGAAAAGCATAAGCAGCTTTGAGATAGTAGTTGACGTCTTTTGGTTAAGGGAATCCAGATATAAGGATGGTATTTAGGTATGTTGCTTCTGAGTTGTGAGAGACTGAGAGCAAAGTATTATGGTGTCTGATTTGGAAATTAATGCTCTTTGGTATACGGTAATTAGGAGTAAGTATAGCTTAGAACTAGGCTGTCAAAATTGGGGTTCACATCTCATGCAAAGTCCTTGGAAATTCATTTTTCAGTCATGCCATTTGTTCTTTCCTTTAGTGAAATTTGAATTTTGGACTTGGTTCTTGGCTTCTTGTATTTGTTTCTGGGAGAACAAGATATGAGAGGTGCCTTTCTTTGTTTCTTTCCATGATGAATTCTCCTGTTCCATTTTTGATATTTTGATATTTCGAATGACTCTTGGATCTTTCTTATTGTTACTGGTCTCAAATCTAAAATGAAGATTCCTCTACATCTGCAAATTTTAATTATATTATCTTGATATTTCTAATGTCTAATGCATCTTTACGTTTTCGAAAAATCTTAATGAGAGCTTGATGATCTTGTTTTGTTTCTTAATAGCCTTCAGTATTCTCATATTATGCAATGATTTGGACAGTATATTGCAGTCTTTTGATTAAACAGTTCCTTGCTCTTGTGATTCTTTCTTTCCTGTAATCCAACTACTACTTGTTTTCCTATTGTCAGTTATCTTTGGTACTTGAAGGCTCCTGCCAAGGTTGAGGGTTTTGTTTTTTTGGTGATACTTAATCATTCAAATATTAGTGCTTGTTTTGGTGAAGAAGGCCAAACTATACCTTTTTTGTTTGTTATTTGTTTGTTATTTGTTTCATTTCTTAAGTAGCTTGGGAACTATATTCTTTTTGTTCTTATGTTGTTCAGTGGCCTTAAATTGTCATTTTTTTTAAAAAAATTTTGGTGAGGTTTTACCCTAGAACTTTGAAGGAGCTTTTTGTGATAACTGTAAGGTTTGATAGGTTTTAATAGCTCATAGGAAGGAAAGATTGTCCGAATGTGGGATGTTTGCCATTATTTGGTGTACCTGCTTCATTTTCTTGGGATAGAAAAGTTGATCTATCTCACTATGGTGCTCTGCACATATATGTTAGGGGTTATTTCTTATGGCATTCAATGGACATGGCAAGCTAATTTGTAGAAACTATGTATTGTTTTGAATTTTATTTTTATGTTCTTACCTCACTTCTATCAAGTTGTCATCTCTGTATTTTGATATTTTTTCCTCTTTTTTTCTTTCCCTTCGTGAAACTGTATTGTTTTACTGCATTTTGCATGCATGAGATGGTTTTTGAGATGTCAGAAAACTATATGATGCCTCATTGTTTTAGATCAAGGCATTACATTCATAATACTTCTACTTTATTGACTGTAAAATGGGTTGAATTTGTTGAAAATCTTAGGTTTGCATTTTCATAACTATTCTAATTAATTTTTACATTTCTGCTGTAATGAAAAATATTGTTATAGCTCACAGTGATAGTTATGGTGCGAAAAGAATGAGAAAGCTTACCCAAAGGAGGGCAGTTGATTATACGAGCACTGTTGTGCGTTATATGCAGGTAGTAATTACTTCTGTACTATTGGTGGATTTATCTATTTATATTGTCTATCACACCTATACTGCATAGTTTTTGAGCTTGTTCATCTCCTTACTATGTGTATTTCTCTTGGACATTCATCAGTGATTTGCAACTCTTTACAGATTCGTATGTGGCAGAGGGATTCAAGGGATAGGACAGTATTGCAAGCTACCCCGGCAGCAGCAATTGATGTCAGTGAGCTTCTTTTTTCTCTTGTATTTTCTTTACTTGTTTTAAGTTTTTATGTGATATTCCCTGTATTCTGTTGTCATGATTGATTTTAAGAATATTGTTTTAAACTCTGCAATAGAGGCATGTTGGTTGTAAATTATCAATCTAAGCATGATTTACTTGTTTCTTTAAAATTTTTACCTTAAGCCTTTTTTTTTTTTTCCTTTTTTCTTTTTCCTTTCTTGCAGATGTTGCCAACAGTTGCCTATTCAGATAATCCATCTACAAGCTTTGCTGCCAAATTTGTTCATACATCTCTAAATAAAAACCGATGCTCAATTAATCAGGTTCTGGTGAGTAAGAATGAAATGTTGTTCTAGGCATGTGCTCACTGTCAGTAAGAGATATACAAGCTGCATTTTTTGTTGCTCATTGTATTCAAATATTTTGAACAGAAGCTGCTTCTCATTTAATCAATGTAGTCAAAGGTGAAAGGTGCTAAAGAAGCCCTTGCCTGAGTGAAGAAAGGTGCTAAAATTATGGGAAAATATTGATATATAAATAATTTGATTTTAATTGTATATAATTATCATGTAAATTAACTACTCAAGCACGGGCTTCATATAATTTAGTAAATGTTCAAGATAAAGTACGATAATAAGCCATAAAGTTTCAAATTGACAGAAAAAAGAGATGTGGGCCTAAAGTTCATGTTAGAAATATTTTATACATTTATGTCGTGTAGAATATATTCTTTTCTTTGTGATAAATATGTGTGTGTATATATATATTATATTATAGTATGTTATATTATATTATACTCTAAGTTTCGGACTCTGTTTAAAGTGGCCATTGCAAAAAATTAAATAAAATATATTAAGCATGCATCTTGGGTGTTCATTGGATTAAAATTTAAATTATCCTAGATCAGCTTGTGTTAACTAGTCATCACCCAGATCTTCCTGAGTTCCTCCCTCTTTTTCTGTTTTGCTTTCTTTCTGACTTAGCTTGATAAAGGATTTTACTAGAACTTGTCTCATCTAGTTTGGCTGAACGGAGGTAAAACTCTAGCATTTTACTTGTAAAATAGAAAGGAAATGGGAGTTTGGTCAGCTCAAAATAAATTTAGAGCTTCAGTCTCAGCTTTTTCTGGAAAAATAATGCAAGAAGAATGAAAAGCAGTAAAGCAGTGAGATTTCACTCAAGAGGCAAGGGTGAGAACCTGCCTGAATGGGCAGCACAATCAAGAGGTCATCCCTTCTGTTGCCTTGCCACAGTGCATTAGGCCATGCACTTTTTCACACCTTTAACTACACTGCATTTTACTGGGGTTTTTGTGTTACGGAAGTAAATTTCTAGAGTAATAAGATTTACAATGTTTTTCACCAGGTATGCTAATGGTAAGATTTGCTGCTGACTTTGTTCAGCTTACGATAATTTTTATTTTTGCTGCTCAGTTAACTAAATTGTGTAAGTTGAATGAATTGAAAACTAAATACTTTCCTCCATTGTATTTATTTTTTATTGCCTTTTCTTGTATTTTCATTTCTGGCAAGTTAAACTTCTTTGCATTTTGAATTTTTTTGTATTAGTTTAGGGAAAATAGTTGGGCATTTATTTTGATATTGTTAGTAGACTGCATCTGACTGACTTTTATGATGCTACTACTTGTATTTTTTCAATAAATAAAGTGGACTCCAACGGGGCGGCGTCTTATCACAGGCTCACAGAGTGGGGAATTTACTCTTTGGAATGGACAGTCTTTTAATTTTGAAATGATTCTTCAGGTATGTAGTTTTGATTGTTTTCTCGATCTCATTTTTTGTATTCATCATTAATTCATGAATAAATAAGTCAAAAAGTGGGTCTTGGAACTTATACAGGCTCATGATCAAGCAATCAGATCCATGGTCTGGAGTCATAATGACAACTGGATGGTCTCTGGTGATGATGGAGGTGCAATAAAGTAAATATACTCTTTACTATTTTGTGTGGTTGCTGCTAAACTTTATTGTATATAACAGTTATTTTACCATACTTTTCTAAGTTAAATCATATACCTGATTAGATGTAGTTGTATGTGTGGAACATTTTCCTAGGTATTGGCAGAACAACATGAACAATGTGAAAGCCAACAAATCTGCTCATAAAGAATCTGTCCGAGCCTTAAGGTAGATATATTATTTTTTAATCCTTTAATACTTGACAATTTTAGCATCCTCACAAGGCAAGCTGCAATAGCCCTTTTGAACAGTTTCTGTAGGACAGATTTGAAGTTCTGTTCATGCTCTGATGATACCACCGTTAAAGTTTGGGATTTTGCACGCTGCCAAGAAGAGCGTTCATTATCCGGTAATGTGCTTTGGATGCACTAGATATGAGAATGAGCTTCTTGTCTCTAATCTGGTTGGAATTTTGAAAGTGAATCACTGATAATATTCTATTAATATATTGGTTGGAGTCTTGGCACCGATAATATTCTCATAGTTCCCTGATATGTTGTGTCACCTTTAATTTTCAGTAAAGTATATCACCGCTTGCCCCTACTTCCTTTAGGGCTGCTTGATTACGAGCTTAGGCACATGGAATAGGATCACTTTATTTTTTGTCATACAAACTTAATGTTACTGGGTGTTGGAGAGTGGATTATATGGGAGAGGTTAGTTTCATGGATTGTTGGTGGGTTTGAAAATTACCACTGCATTATTTAGCTTTATCAGTTTGTACTGGCAGCATAGTTGTCACATCATGATGCGAACTACAAATCAGAATGCTTATTTCCCAATGTCAAATTTTAAGATTTAATAACAAATTTAAAAATAACTTGAAATGTGTTATATGAAATACTTATATTTCTATCTTAAAAATTTAACCCAACAATTGACAAAAGTACTCACCATAAGTCTTATGTAAGATTTAAATAAGCTCATAAGTTATAAATTGATTCGTAGTAATACCCTTCTTCACTTTCTTTTTAGGAGCCATGGTTAAACTGAACCACAACAGTACAATAAAACGATAATATTTCCAAAAAAATATACAGACAGTAGAACACCAGTACTCCAGCACCACATTCCCCACCTTGAATTTAGGAAACTCACCTTCAAAACTTAAATGCAGAGGCGAAGGAATATAGAGAATGTGGAAAGAATATCAAAGTTCTTTAGGAGAAAGTTTGGAGTGCCAACAGGCAATAGCATAGGACCTAAGCAGTCCACCATGTATCCACTAACTTTGGTGATGGTCCATTGATTTTATTATGGAAATTAGATCTTGGAAGTAAAACATGAATCTTTTTTTTTTTTACCCCAAATGCCATAAAATGTGCCACTTTGGATTTCTGTTTTAGACTTTTACACCACAGAAAAGAAAGTGTGATAAACTGGGTTTTCATGTTCTTGTGCTGTTGGGTCACAAAGGACCCAAGTTTTGACCCTGACAAAACATGCTGGAAAATGCTGAAGGTTTACTGCAGACTTGTGCGACACATTATTCCTTGAGTGCATGATTGCCTATTATTTGGTCTATACTATGACTTGTTGTGGAATTAAGCATTTTAGAGTGAATCTGTTGCTTTATGCTTTGGTACTAAGGCCCCTTTGTCATATTTGGAGCAAGGTTAATTGAACTAACATTTGAAATGGAAGTGGTTATTCTCTTAAATATGACAAGGGTTTTAGTCACAAATATATAAGAGCACAAGGGATGGATTTTTAACTTTTCCAAATGCAAGAACAGTGGCTAATGTATATAAATGCAATGGATGAAATTTGAAATTAAGGGTTGTTGGTGTCAAACTGTTAACCACAGGGGGGAACTTTCAAAACTCTCAATAGCAGAGTCAATTTATAATTTGTCCTTAATATTTATATCAGTAGTATATACTTAATTTGATTTTTATGAAAAGCTTTTTTTTTTCTTTTTTATACTTAATTTGTTTATTTGAATACTTGAAGTTGTATGTAAAATCAGTTTCTGCATTAAGCCTTTACAATCTGAGAACCTGTGTTAAAAAGTGTTTATGTTATTCATTTTGTCTATTGTTTATGAACTAACCTAGGAGTTTTATTGTGACATTTGAACTCAGGCAGGCCATGGTTGGGATGTGAAGAGTGTTGACTGGCATCCTACAAAATCTCTATTAGTTTCAGGTGTTTTAAATATTTCTTTTGGAAATTCCTTATGAATATTATTTTTAATGTTGTGATGCATATTCCATTTGGTCTTCGCAATTTAGGTGGGAAGGACAACCTTGTGAAACTTTGGGATGCTAAGAGAGGGAAGGAGCTTTGCTCATTGTAAGTATAAGTGTTGATATTTTCAGTTTTATGTGCGGTTTAGTTTTTTAATAGTTTTATGCTTGTGTCATGCAGTCATGGCCACAAAAACACTGTACTTTGCGTCAAATGGAATCAAAATGGTAACTGGGTGTTAACGGCCTCAAAGGATCAAATAATCAAGGTTTGTAACTGTACTGGAGATTTTCAGAAAATAATGACTCTGAAATTCTTATTTCATTCATGGTAAGAGGTGAACATATGTAGAGAAGCAGATGGGAACAATCCTGCCATTTAGCTCCTAAAAATCAGCTACAATAAAGCTACCATAAAGGCAGTGAAATCCTAGGGTCTAAAGAAGGAAAAACAAAATGTTGGCAATCCACAATAAATAACATGTTCAGACAACAAATAAAACACCCAAAAAAAAAAAAAATCTTGGGATTTTCAATGGTATCTTCACTGTGAAAGTAGATAGACCCCTAATAGGCATTTGCCCTTGCTTTCTGGTTTATGAATATTAGGATGATGGCCTTCTTGGGATTCTAGTTGGATGTATCTCTCTACTAATCAATCTGTCTTTATGCTTTTCTGTTCTTTACCCCCTTGTTTCGCTCTGAGTTTCGTTAATTATCTCATTTTATTTCTTTCTCATTATAACATTTCTCCTTCCCCACATACTTATATACATATCCACCGGTGTCTGCAGCTTTATGACATAAGGGCTATGAAGGAGCTTGAATCTTTCCGTGGACATCGGAAGGATGTTACTGGTAAGTGACATTTCTCTTTCTGTTGGAAGGAATAGAAGGATATAGCGTTCAATTAGCATACTGCTGAAATCAATGTTATCCGGTGATTGGAGAAAATAAATATGGTGATGAAAATATGCATAACTGTAGGCTCATCAAAAAACAACGAGATTGACTTGGAAACCTTGCATTGCCATTATATTTCCACTTCTATTTCAGAAAAACAAGTTGACTGTAAGAGGAATGCCAATTTTTAAAGACAAGACTTGGTGAAGTTCTTTAGTTGTTTGTTATTGAGGTTTTCCAATCAAAACATGACATGTGAGCAGTTTTTTTGAAAGACCCAAGCATATAGTGCTAAATTGTAAAAAATCTCCATTTGCCATGTTCTTATTGGAGAATTTGGTGGCAAATACCTAAAAACTACCTGAGTTTTCTCCTTTTTAAAATACTTGGGAGTCTTTCTGTATGTTGTGTGCTGCAACTAGACTGGCAATTATTATAGTTCTTGGTGATGAAATGATATGAACAGGGATTGCATGCCATGGCACATTGGTTGATGGGATGTTCAATCCTTATGGACAAGTGGTACGTGGGCCAAATGGGGCTCCTCAGTTTACTTGAAGCAACTTTTAGTTTAGATTTGAAGGAGCTGGTTAGAGTGATTGATTTTAACTTCTGAAAAATGTCCTCTACGACAATCTGCAGTGATTTGACTTTCATGTTGCTACTGATAACTAGGGAGTGTCTCTTCTGATTGTTGTACAGAGGCTAGGCACATGTTAATTGCATGGTGTTGAATTATTGTTAATTAACAGTCCTATCAAGTTGTGGGTTTCAGTTATGCAGGTTAAGTTTGTGTTATGGCATTTCATTATTTGCCCTTAATTAAGATTTTGACATGACCATCTAGATTTAATAACTGTTGAGGGATAAGAGACTTACAAGATAGGAGAATAAGACATCCTCCAAAAGAAATCTAAAAAATAATTAAATATTAAAAAATTCAGTAAAGCAGCCCAGTCTCTTTGCAAATCTGTGATGGCAATCCCCTTAGAAAAACCATGAACATAACACCAAACTGAGGAAATATTAATAAATACTATCCTTTCCCACAACATTTACCAACGCATAGAAACACTGAGAAATTAAACCATCCTTTCCAACGAAATAAATTATAACACTCTGCAAATATTGCAGATAGCCACTGTGTTTTAGCCTCTTTTTTCTTTTTGTTTTCTGTTTTTCCTTCCAAACTGCTTAAACCTTATCATTCAAAAGAAAGCCCTTCACTGAGCAAGGCACAACCAATTTTCTAAAGTTGCTATATATAAAACTTTTCTATGAGATCTTGAGTGATATATTGATTAAAGTGATGCAGCTATTTAGTCTTGATGCCAATATTATATTCCATCGTTTGAGCATTTGTGGATTGTATTTTTTTCTGTTAACTGATTTGCACCAGCCCCACCGATTTGAAAACTCTATTGTGTGTTTCTATGGATCTGTCTTGCCACCAGATGAAACTGCTCATGTGATATTCTTAGCTCCTTAACGTATTGGCAGCTATACACTTATGTAAAGTTTTGAATTTCTGAGTAGGCCACTTGAAGTTTCTTTTTGTGCTTATGTTCTCAGTGGCTTACGGAAAATGGCTATATTATGAATGTATGCATGAATTTCCTTATTTTCTTATATAGTAAATATTTATTTATTTGGATATAAGCTTATATGGTGATATGTTACATTTGGGCTACTTGGTAGTGAAACATTGCTAGGACTGTAGGAGAAATTGGCATTTTTGCTCATTCTTCTGCAGTTTTGATAGAATGGAAGATGATTCTCACGTGTTACCTTTTGCAACTTTGTTAGCTTTGGCTTGGCATCCATTTCATGAAGAGTACTTTGTCAGTGGGAGTTATGATGGTTCCATCTTTCATTGGCTTGTTGGGTAAATTCATTTTTCTCATGCGCTATTATCCTTCTCTTTTACATTGTTTTATGGAATTTTCTTTTCTCATCTTGCCTCCTATTGAGTTGAACTTGTAAAATTTTTTATTTTCCGTGTATTCTATTCTCTTAATTTTGAAGTCTATCTCACCAAGAAAGCAATGAGGAGACATGCTTAAGTATTTATTCAAAATTGTGGGAAACCTTTTTGAGGGGTCAAAGAAATGAATGATGCTTTCTTTCTCCATTCAAAGATCTTTGCCAAATTGGAGCTTATGTCCTGGTAGATTGAGCGTTGAACAGTATCAACCAGTTGTGGTTTGCTAAAGATGTTTTCAGAAGTCTGTCATAGCGTCACAATGAGTTCAACTTTGTTAATTTTGAGAATAGTTGCCAGTATGCTTGGGCTGTATTTGTCTCTGTCTGTCTTTTATGTTACACATATGTATGCTTGCAAACAAAGTAAAAGCAGTAGGATCTTGCACTCACATTTTAAGGCCTATGTATTTCATAATGTTTGGATAGGTAGATCTGTTTAAAGAGAAAACAGGTAACACCCTTTTAAATAATAAACAGCTAAGAAAACAGATATCTCTTAGTTATCTACTCATAACATTTTGTTTTAATTTTATTTTATTTTTCGTTAAATTTTATAGTGTGGTGTTTTTTTTTTTGGGGGCTTGTTGCTTAGTTTGTGTCTCTTTTTTTTTTTGGGTGGGATTTCCTATCAGCTAGGTATGCTTATCATGATTATTAATTTAATCTGTTCTACAGGCATGAAACACCACAAATTGAAATTTCCAATGCTCATGATAATAGTGTGTGGGACCTTGCGTGGCACCCTATTGGATACCTTCTCTGCAGGTGAACTTAATTTCCTCTCTGCAATAGCTTTGAATTGTGCTTTATGGCTTTCTTTCTTTCTTTTCTCAACACTGCTTGTGCTTGGTATTTACCTAATATTATGAAGCTATTCCACCACCAGAGCTGTCTATCTATAATATATTGTGCATCGATCCCCCCTCCCCCTCCCCCAAGAAAACCACACAACAAAACAACCAAAAGAAAAAAACCAAAAAAAGGAAAAAGAATTCCATAACACTTCTATTTTTTTTTCTTTTAAGGAAATTTGATGGAACTCCGAGGAATTCTGGTATTATTAGGCAACAAAACTGCAATACTCCAATCCAACAAAGAATTAGATATGGAAATATGGCAGGTTACAGTGAAAAAAATGGACTAAGAACAAAAGAAAATGGCAGAAAATACACAAGGGACCTATAGCATTTGAGAGGCTAGAGACTCCCCAAAAAAAAAAAAAGGCCAATTTTTCCTTTCCCCCTCTTCCAAGACCCTCACAATATATGCCCCTTCTAACCACTTCGTTTCTCTCTGCCAGCTCATCCTCCCTTCCCACTATATGCTGCATAGGTAGTTACATGACACCCTTTTCTTGGCTCTTCTAGAGTAGGTTCTGACCCCCTCTAATAGTTCGCTCCCCTCAGATCGAAATCTCTTCTTTTCTACTCCCTTTCTTCTGTTATAGGTCTTCAATAACAAAGGCCCAAAAACTTCGGGTTCATAAAATTACTTAAGGAAGAAAGTTTGAGAACATTGCCTTTTGAATTTTCTAACCAGGAATTAAGTTCCAATGTAATACAATATCTGCATCCATATGCAAAATGAGACTTGAACATGACTGTTGAGATGTCTTAGTGCCTAACAACACTTTTTTTTCTAATCTTTGAGTTAAATTTTGGTAGTCATATTCTGACCTATCTAATCATTTGTGAATATCTGAAGAAAGTGATGGCCAACTCCTAAATTACTGGGCTTTTATGTTTCTTCTGCAGTGGTAGCAATGATCATACAACGAAGTTTTGGTGCAGAAATCGGCCAGGAGACACTGCTCGTGATAGATTTAGCATGGGTATGCAAGGTAATGGTCCAATTCCCTACAAAAGCAAAATAAACAGCATTATGAAGAACTGACACATGATACGATGCAGACATGTTGACACATCAAACTTCAAAAAATATAAAACACAACACAACACAACACGGCATGTATATGTGTGCATGCACGTCTGTGTGTGTACTATCTTGACATTTATGTATAATATATTCATGTTCAAAGTTTTCACATGGTGATCTATTTCCAAATAAGGGACAGAACCAGCATTATCCTATATTTAAGTATTTGATTACCTTACACTGTTATATTCTAAAAAAAATCAACTAAATAAGTTGATGGTAAATTATATTATTCAAATATTTCATATACAACAAAAAAAATCGGGAAAGAAGAGGATTCGAGTCTCTCATTTTATCTTTTTTATTTTGGTCATTTTCCTTTTTTTGGGGGGCCAGCCTGTCCGATCTGAAAAAATGATGTTTTTAATCTTTATTTTGACACATCAATGTCACTGTCTGAGCAACTTAAATTGTTTCTCTTGATGGGTCCTGAATGCTCTCCTAATTATAAGTTCTTTCTCCGCAATTTAAAACTCTATAAATTCAGTCTATAAATATTAACTTTAAACTCAAAGGTGTATATCCACTTTGTTGCACACTGAAGAGTTTTGTGCATGACAATTCTTATAGTTACAAATATTAATTAGCTGTAGGACTGTGAATGAAACATCTTTCATTATTTTGAATATGTTGATCTGTCAGGTTATGCTGAGCAAAATCCTCTTGCTGGTCGTGCGGGTGGTAATTTTGCTGCACCTGAGGGACCAACAACTCCGGGACCTTTTGCTTCTGGGTTAACTCGAAATGAGGGAACCATTCCAGGTGTTGGGGTTGCAATGCCCTTATCCATTCCTTCTCTTGATGCAACTCAGGGGGAGCTGAAGCAGTCTCATCCTGTTTCAATGAGTGCTCCTCCTCTACCACCAGGTCCGCATCCCTCTCTTCTTGCTGCCAATCAACAGCAACCCTACCAGCAGAATCCTCAGCAGATCCCACAACACCAGGCATTACCGCAACAGATGGGTCCTCTGTCTATGCCTCCTCCAAATATGCCACAGCTACAGCATATGTCCCATATGCCGTTGCTCCCTCATCCACATTTGCCTCGCCCTCCTCCACAAATGCCCCCACTAGGAATGCCAGGATCTCTTCAAGCACCTTCATCAGTGCCTTCATCACATCCGATACCAATGCCAGGGCCAATGGTAGGAGTTTTGTCAGGCTATTCTCAGTGTCCTGCTTTTCAATCATATCATGAAATTATCTGGATGTTGTCCCTAAAATGCAGGAGATTTGTGCTTGTGTTTTTATCTGGGTGGGGTTGGTGATGAATGATTGCCTTCTTCCCTTTCCCCTCCCCCATTAATTTGAGCTAATGATTATACCCAAACATTTCTTAAAAAAGAAAAGAAAATGATATATCTTACTGGGATTCAATGGATGTACCTTCTTCTTTGCACAATAGGACAGAGCTGTAATGACTAGTGAGTCCTTTTAAATGCTAGTTGTCTCATATTTTGAATATGCACAAGGGCGACTGTTAGTTGTTTATGGAAGTAGCTTGTAAATATTTACTGAACTTCTGTATCATGTATCACGTTCAAATTTATGGATATTTAATAAAGGAAAAAAATATGCTTACAAGCCCATAGATAAGGCTGTATTTATATGGGTCAATATGATGTTTTATTTAATGGTTTCCACTGTATTAATAAATGTGAATTTTTAAAGTTAAAAGTGCTGCCTCATACATTTACACATTTAATATGATATATTCAGGTATTAACAATTTTAAAGCTCATGGTGTGGCATTAGACTTAAATCATCTATTTCGTTGCATGCACATCTGGTTAAATATTATATTTGATAAAATATAATTTTGTAGGTTATTACTTAATAGTATTAAGCTATTGCTAATTAAGTACAATGCAAATTCAAAAGCAGCAATTTAAATTTCTGCCTTCAGGGGATGCAAGGTGCAATTAATCAGATGGGACCTCCGGTGCCACAAGGTCCTTTTGTTGGCATGAATCAAATGCATTCAGGATCCTTACCCACAAGTGGAGGGCCACCTGTTGGAGGTTTTCCAAGCAACTTGCATAACATGCAGGGGCCATCAAATGCTGGTTATCCTCAAGGTGGTTCATTTAACCGACCACAAGGTGGACAAATGCCATTGATGCAGGGGTATACTCCTTACCAGGTAAGACTAGTTTGTCACTTCAAGAACTTGTCTTGCGACCTCATGCTAGTTTGCGGAAATTTGATATTGGAGCTTTGGTTTTGGATCCTATTCCTATTTTTTCTTTTTGTTTTTTGTTCTGTGGTATAATTTATATTTGCACCTCTAAGTTAGCCTCCCCTTCCCCCCACCTTTTTTTTATTTTTTCTACTTTCTTCTTCTTCTTCTCTTGCACCTATAAGACATGCTGCGTGGTGCATAGTTGAGTAGAAGCATGGATCCTCCATGACTTTGTTAGCCAATGGAATATGTATGTCTTGGTTTTCTGTTCCACCATGAAACTTATTCCTTAGGAAGCACTGATACACCAAAAAAAGGGAGGCGGCCCTGTATGGAATATGTATTCAATACTTATGCATGTACTGTACTTCAATATCCATATTTAGTGTTTTTGTTTTTGTTTGATATGTTTCAAAAGGCACCGATATGTTTTAAAATGCACTAAAATGACTCCAAAACAGCTCAAGCGTTTATCGGGGATCTTAGTGATGTGAATGGAGATGAAGATTGACATTTAATTTGAATTGGAAATTCTAATTTTAATTTGTTTTATGCTTTTATTTGTAGCCTGTTATGAGTACCTTATTTTACATTTGAAATGTTTGTTCAAGACTTAATTTTCTTTAATATTGTTTACTTTTTTTTTTGTGTCAATTCGTTTTATATATATATATATATATATATATATATATCCCCCTATACTTGTATCTTAACATTTTAAAAAATTATTGTATCCATTGTGTCGTAGTTGTACCTAATACGCATGCTGGTATTAGTGCTTTTTAGCTTATTCCAGATCTGTTAGTGATGAGAATCCCTTTCCTCATATCTCTCTTGTCCCTTGGATATATAATGATATGTATCTGGTCTCTTTCCAGATTTGTTGGGTGGTTTTTTGTTTAGAAGTCAGCTTTCTTAATGGGCATAATATGCTAATTGTGATCTAAGCTTTTGCACACCTATTCACATGCTAGCTTTGTGGTTCAGATGTCCACGTGTATGCCGTATTCTTAGTTGAAGCTTCTCTTTAATGGAAGTAGTTCCTTCTTCATCTGATTGCTAAATTTGATGTTTCATGGAAATTTTCTTCTCTCGAGTACTCTGATTAATTGTTTCTTATATTGCTAAAGTAATTCTCTATCCGCATGACACATTAACTAGACCAACTTGATTACTATACATGAATGAAGAAAATGTCTGACATGGTGATCTGCAGGAAGTATGATCTATGTCCAAGATTTTTAACCTGAACTCTTGATTAGTAAATCAGGTTGTCATCCTCCAGAGTTAGGCGATGGTACTTGGAGATTGACTTGGGGATGCAAGTATGCAACCGGGGTTTAAGATGTTTTATATTTACGTTGTATAAAACTTGGAATGAGAGTGGATTAACATTCCCAAAGAAAAGAAAATAATGGAATTTTGTATTTTAGGAATTATCTAAGATCTTGAACCATTCTTTCTCTCATATTCTTAATGTTACTGGAAGGTCCAATTCTTGCGGGAAGCTAATTCTTAAGTCTTGCTTGTTGCAGTCTGGAAATCAGCCAGGGATGCCTCCCAATGCAGGTCCCCCACCACACTCTCAAACGCCTCAATAGGGAAAGAAATTGCTTTCTTGCCTCATAGCTGTTTATTGTTTATTTTCTTGTAATTTCTCTCCATTTACCTTGTTTCATCTGGTACAGGGAAAGAAATTGTATTCTTTGCTCGTTCAACTTTCTTTCTCTCTGTATTTCTCTCTTGCATATGTGAGTGATTTCAGGATTGGACTTTGATATGAGAAGGCTTAAGCAAGTTGTAATTTAGGCATGGTGCATGATTCTTTTTAGAAATTCCATGCGTCTTGATAACTTTTATAAAATACATTAGCCAGAAATTTGTAGGTATGTAGCGTACCAAAAGTACGTATACTAAGGCAATGAAACGTCGAAGATGAATTTTATTAAAATTATTTTACTGAAATGCTTGACATATGATTGTTTTTTGTTGGTTTAGTTTTCTTATTTTTGACGCAAAGTGTACTTCAAAATTTTTCCATATAATGTTATGACTATTTTTAAAGACATGCCATGCTTTGGTAATATTAAATTATTTTTGTTAAAAAATAGTAGTCTGTGTATTTCTTATGGTATTTAATTATTTTAAGAATGAACTTAAGTCAGTCAAAGATGTACGTTGTTTTAATTTAAAATTCTCAATATTGAATTTCTATTTTCAATTAGTAAAAGAGTATTTCGTTTTCAATCTTTTCTTATATTAAGGGACTGGTTGATATGTGAAATTATATACTCTTGGGAACGATTGCATTCCCAAAAGTGTGATTCCTGGAATCATGTTCCTAGAAATATGACATGTTCAGGTTTAGTTCACATGTGTTTATGGGAATATCTTGCTACATTTAAGTTAATATTTATATATTTGGTTATTGGCCAAAAAGAATATTTATATATTGGGTTCATATCATTTTTATGAAGTGACATATTTTATTTTATTAATATTTATAATTTAGTTATTATTTTATTGATATTTTATATTAAGTAAATTATATATATATGTTTATATATTCTTTTAGTATCCATTATTTATTAATTAAAATTTTTATTTTAACATATATTTTTATTTTATTATTATTAAATATAATATGTTATATATTTATTTCTTCTCATGGAATTCCATATTCCCACCTCCCTCGATGAGTATGAAAATGAGGGGTTTTGTAGGAATTTTGTATTTTTAGGAATGTGACATTCATGATTTTTTTTTTTTTATAACTTAAATCAAACGTGGGATTGTATCATTCTCATGAAATATTTTTATAATCTGTAAATGATTTCGCGGGCAAAACCCCTTTTTAAGCCCGTTTATAATATGGTTTGATATGAAGCTACTGTGCTAAGTCAGGGTCTAGTTGTCATTAAAAAATGTCATTACAGAGCACTACCATAATATGATCTCGTAACCCTTTTGAGAGATGTGTTTTTCAATAGCATATTCATATTAGTTTTATGTCAAGTTATTTTATTTATCTTTATAAAATATATGTTAATGACATGAGGTGAAGTTGATAATATTGAAGATGGAATGCTTTTTCCAAAAAGATTTAAAATCGAACCATCAAAATTTGGAAGACAAAATTTGTGAGGTTGAGGCACAAGTGTCATTTTCCCATTGTAGCAAGTCACTTGATATGGCAATGAAATGAGTTTGATCTTTGATGCATGTATCAGTTAACTTTATAATTTGACATTTTTATATGAACCAAAACTGGAATCCTAGTAGCTATATATGATGTGTCTAAACAATTAGAGGTAGTCTAGGAAGAAAACAAACTGAGCACAATAATCCTAACTTTAAATATGGAGTAATAATAATAAAGCACAATGAAATTAACAAATTGAATAAAAAATGAAAATGAAGGAAAAAGAACACTCTTTTTATTACAGTAACTGTTTAATTTCATGTTATTTTTTTTCAAAGTGATAAAAAAATCATAAATCTTTAAGATTGAGATGAATGAATCTATACATATTTTTTATAAACTAGAAATATTTAAAGTCACTAATTAATTATCATTTCTAAATTTATAATTATAAAGTAAAAATAAATTAAAATTTTTTAAGGTCCAAATCCCAACATCTTGTATATTCTATTCTATGTGTTCATTACATTATATTTTTCTGGTACTACCAAAAAAGAAAAAAAAATACAAAGCCTTAGAATTCCATTACGTTGTTAATGTTGCCGTAGAAATGCGATAACAGATTTTTTTTTTTTTTTTCTGCTCTTGTAAGAGAATGTTTCAGATTATTAGAATTTTCATTTTGTTTCTTTAATTATATCTCTTGATGATTTTGGCATTCTATTGCAAGTAACCTCGTAACCTCGTGAACGCAGAGACTACGATCATGAAAACTAGCGAATATTTTGAACTTAAAATATGGTCAACATATTTTTAATAATAATATTGATTTTTTATATCAAAATATAACTTATTAAAAAATATATATTAAATTTTATTTCAATATTATTTATTTTATATTAAAAATTATAGATTTAATTTGGTCTAAATAAATGTAATTATTATTCATTTTTACTACAAAAGAGGTTAGTATATTGTATATTTTAATTTTAAAAACAAGGAAACTTATATTTTCAATTAAAAAAATGTAATATAAACATTTCTCAAACGAAAGAACTGTAATTTACTCTTCTGAATTAAATAATGCTACTATGATAAGTGAAAAATTAGTTGCTCATTAATTTTAGATTTTAGTTATTTATTTTTCAAATATTAGTCAATAGTATAAATTTAGATTTATTTTATGTAAAATTATTTTATAATTTTATTTAATTTTTAATTTAATCTCTATAATTTAAAAATTTTTAATTAAATCCTTGTAGTCAAATTTGTGTCATATTGGTGTTTAAAAATTCTAACCCTAACTTATTGCCTTGTTGCTACTCAATTAGCACACTTAACAGCATCTACCCCTTCGGCTATTCATCCTCATAACACAGGTTCTACAGTTATTAAGCTTGCTCAAATAAAAACGGCGTCGCTTTTCTTTGACTGATATTCCGAGCCTTCACTTGGTTGACTGCATTTACATCCAAAGTCAAAGGTCTGTTTTTGCTCGTTTCTCGTTTGGTAGCGGAGAATCGCTAGAGAAAATACTGACCAACGTCTTCAGACTTCAACTTTTGGGTAGAATCTAGCTGTAATCATTTTGTTCCCTTTCGTTTCCTCGCGATTGGATTTCTAACTTGTGTAGAATCTAGCTTTTGGATTTCTATTATACATCCATTTTGTTGACTTGATTTTCTATATTTTCTGTTTCCTATGATTTCTTGTTTAGATTAATGTTGGACAACTTTGAAGCACAAGTATTTCTTGGTCATTCTATGTTGGGTCTAGCAACATCCATTTCAATTAGCTACCATGGCAGAGCAATCACCATTTGCTTCTTCGTTCGCCTATGGATGGACTTACGATGTCTTTCTCAATTTTAGAGGTGAAGATACCCGCTTTGATTTTACTAGAAACCTCTATAATGCTCTGCATCGAAAGGGTATCCTTACCTTTATGGATGACGAGGGGCTTAGAAGAGGAGAAGAGATCACACCATCACTTCTCAAAGCAACCAGAGAGTCTCGAATTGCTATCCCTATTTTCTCCAAAAACTATGCTTCCTCAACGTTTTGTTTAGATGAGCTTGTTCAGATCCTTGAGTGTATAAAGGAAAAAGGTCGATTGGTTTTGCCCGTTTTTTATAACGTGGATCCGTCAGAAGTGCGACATCAGGGAGAAAATTACAGAGAAGCATTTGCTAAGCATGAGAAAAGGTTCAAGAATGACAAGGGGAAGGTGCAAAAATGGAGGATGGCTCTGCAAGATGCTGCTAATCTCTCTGGTTTCCATTTTATACCTGGGTATTTGAGTTCATCACCCCGCTTTTGCTTTGCAAATTTTATTTGTGCATTTGATATTGTTAGTTACTGTCATATTAATATGTCACAAGAAAGCATCAAATACTAACACAAACTAGGACTCAACTCAACAAAATTTCAAGTGTTAGAAGTCTTATATTTTGACTAATATAAATTTTCGTTTTGTGTTTGATAGAAGTCAAACAAGGACCAGTTTTTTGTCAGTATTTTTAGGTCATAGAAAAAAAAAATGAAATCAGAGCATGTGCTTATTTTGGCAGTTGTAGTTTTTTTCTTTTTTTCAGTTGATAGTTAGTATCATATTTGTTAATATCTAAGAAAGGCTAAGAAGTATGGACGCTACAAAATCTGAAGAGTGCAAATCTTATATTTGAAGTGGTGCATTGTGTCCACGTGTTTAATTTGATGCATTTGGAATGAATTGAAGCTGTAGCAAAATAATTAGATTGATATAAATTTTCATAAAATTTTGTAGTTGGGACAGGCAGGAATATGAATTTCATTTTATTGAAGGGATTGTTAAAGAGGTCTCTCGGAGGATTAATCGTAGACCTTTGCACATTGCTGATTACACAGTTGGACTTGAGTCTCGAGTGCTAAAAGTAAACTCTTTTCTGGATGCTGGGTGTAACGAAGGAGTCCAAATGGTAGGGATTTGTGGCATGGGTGGAATAGGCAAATCAACAATTGCTCGAGCAGTATGCAATTTAATTGCTGACCTATTTGAAGGTTTCTGTTTTCTTGCCAACGTTAGAGAAAATTCAATTAAGCATGGTCTAGTATATCTCCAAGAAATGCTTCTTTCTGAAATTGTTGGGGAAGATATTAACTTAAGAGATGTCAATAAAGGAATTCCAATAATAAAACATAGGCTCCACAGAAAGAAGGTTCTTCTAGTTCTTGATGATGTTGATAAGCTAAAGCAATTGCAAGCAATTGCTGGGGCACTTGATTGGTTTGGTTCTGGCAGTAGAATCATTGTAACAACAAGGGATAAGCATTTGCTAGCAAGACATGGTGTTGAAAGAATTTATGAGGTAGAAAGTTTAAATCAAGAAGAAGCTCTTGAATTGCTTAGATGGAATGCCTTTAGACAAAATAGAGTTGATCCAAGTTATTGGGACTATTTAAACAATGCAGTACTCTATGCTTCTGGTCTTCCGTTGGCTTTAGAAGTTATAGGTTCTAACTTATTCAATGGAAGAATAAATGATTGGAATTCTGCATTAGATAATTATCGCAGAAGTCCCATTAAAGAGATCCAACAGATACTCAAAGTAAGCTATGATGCTTTGGAGGAATATGAGCAGGAAATTTTTCTTGACATAGCTTGTTGCTTTAAAGGAGACACAGTGGAATATGTCACAAGTGCGCTATATGCTCATGGTATTTGCCCAGATTATGGTATTAAGGTGTTAATTGATAAATGTCTCATAAAGATTGATTCTGGTCTTGTGACAATGCATGATTTGATTCAAGACATGGGGAAAGAAATTGTTCGGCAGCAATCACCGAAAGAGCCTGGCAAACGCACTAGGTTGTGGTTCCATAAAGACATTCTTCAGGTTTTTGAAGAAAACGAGGTATGTTAAGAGTCATCTGCATGTAGATTTTTTTTAATAATTATTATTTTTTATATTCAGGGTGTTCTTGAGTTTTGCCTAGTGTTAAATCCCTTGCCAGAGCAATCTTAAGTGCACATGTAGCTTGTTTTTTTTCTCTTCTCATTCCTTGACTGACCTACTATTTATTAGTAATATATAGGTTATAATCTGTACATTTCTTTAGAATTTTATTTCAATTCCGAACACATCTAACTGATTTTGTGGTTAACTCATGATTTGGCTTGAAAGGGAACTGAGAAGATTGAAGCCATAAATCTGGACATGCCTGGAGATAAAGAGATTAATTGGAGTGGAATGGCCTTCAAAAAGATGCGAAATCTTAAGATACTTATTGTTAGAAATGCAGAGTTTTCCACAGGTCCCAAGCATCTCCCAAACAGTTTAAGAGTGCTAGACTGGAAGGGATATCCTTGTCCATCTTTCCCATCTGATTTTTATCCCAAGGAATTAATTATCCTCAAGATGCCCAAAAATTGCCTCAACCTGGATAAGCAACTCAAGGCATGTAGGGCATTGCGATTTTTCTGATTGTTATGTTCTATTATGAAGCAGAAACACTTTAAAAAATATAGACATATGTCAGACCCCCATATTAGGCACAATGCAACACTTTTAAACTACTTGTATATTCTTTAAATTTTGTCCTTCTCATGTCTAGTGTCTGTATTAGTTTGTGCTATTTAATGTTGTGCTTACAAATTATTGACTCTAGTTAATTTTTAATCTTGTTTTACAGAGGTTCCAGTCTGTGAGCGTGATGGATTTCAGAGGTTGTAAATTTTTAAGAGGAGTTCCAGACTTATCTGGAGTCCCAAATTTGAAGGAACTGTGTCTAGATGGCTGTGACAATTTAATTGAAGTTCACGTTTCTGTTGGATTTCTTGATAAGCTTAAAAGATTAAGTGTTCGAGAATGCACGAAGCTCCAGACCTTTCCAGACATCAGGTTAACATCCCTTGAATTTCTTGACTTCACATGGTGCTGGAGGCTCCAGAGATTCCCAGAAATATTAGAAACTATGGAAAATATAAGAGATGTTCGTCTGGACTATAGTGGCATAGAAGAATTGCCGTTGTCATTCAAAAAACTTATTGGGTTACAAAAATTAAAACTTTTAAATTGCGAAGATCTTCAAGAGGTTAGAGCAATTCCGCCAAACTTAAAAGAATTGGAGGTATTAGACAGACACTTGAGTTCGGTGTCTGGTAGATTATCACTGAGTCAGGTTAATTTTTCTTTCTTCATTACCTTTCTGATTGCATTTATATGGCTACTTATAAAGCACTTCCCTTAAAAAGAAGTTAGTGCCTACATGTATGAAATAATGATATATTCTTTGATGAAACATGACATGACAGTTAAATAAAATAAGATTTTATTATATCTGAATGTTGTGGTTGTCCTATCTTGATCTAGTGTTTTTGTTCTATATGCAACTTATAGTATTAATTGGTATTAAGCTTATAATTAATAATAACTTATTAATTATGAAGAGGTATATCTTTTTTATACTCTAATTACGAGAGTTCTGTATTCTTGAGAAAGAAAAAGTTACTCAAGGCACGAATCATTTTTGCATTGTTTGCATAACCACACAAAAAATACTATTTTACATACAAGTTATTTCTCTCGAAATATGGATGCGAGTATACTGCACATAATAACTTTTAAGTCTCTTTCACTCTTCCATACTTTCTTTCACAGAAAGTTGAATAAAGACTTTTCTCTCACTTTTTATTATCCAATTCTCAAAATTCGGCACCACTTTGCTTCACCCACTCACTATCTCACTTCATCATCTTATTTGTCTAGTTTCATTCACGAACAGAAGCATGTAGACAGAAGCATAATTTCATCCATTCTCTCAATAAATTTCCCTTACTTTCTCTCCGGAGAGGCATAACATGGCTAAAAAGAACTCCCCTCTCCCAGTAAATCTATTCTTAGGCACCAACTTTGTTCTTATAATGTTTTGCAACAGGCATTACGCAAGGTTGATGTCTTGAACTTTATAATACAAGAAGACAGGATGCCAGAATGGTTTGACCACTATACTGACGGAGATTTGATGTCCTTTTGGATCCGAAACAAATTCCCAGATATGGCTCTTTGTTTTGCTGCAGAAATTGACTGGGCATATGATGGCATGTCTAATCTAAATGCTCGGGTCATTATCAATGGCAAAATGATTGATATTGACCCAGTATTTCATGGAAGAATTTTCGGAAGAGTTTATGGAAGAATTATATCACAGCATATCTTTTTGTTTGATCTGCAACGCCTAGTTCCTGAGGATAAACTCGAGAGTGTAGTTTTAGACCGTGAATGGAACCCCGTGAAGATTTCCTGTAGCTTGATTTCCGAATACTACCCTCTACGGGCAAAATGGAGTGGAATATATGTGTACAGGCAGAAATCCAAAATGGAAGATATCCGATTCATAAATCCTAGTGAGGAATCTCTCCGAGTTCTTGGAAGGCTCTTCCACAAATCCCAACACTTCTACTGAGTTAATCTTGCGTAGAAGCAAGTGGCCCCGCGTTGATTTCAGAGGCATCAAAGGCTAAACCAACAAGATAGGTATGTTTCTTTTATTTGAACCTTGAAGGTATGGATGGATGAGAAGAAAAATGCTATGCTGCAGTGTAAAAGTGGTGAGAAACGTTGTATGAATGTGATTCTAACTGTTGTGCATAGATTAACAAATCTTTCGTCATATTTCTGTGCTATTGTTTTACTTACTTAGTGAGAAGTGATTATATATCAAAATTGATGTTTCAGGACACTTCTGTATGGTTTTCTTAGGAAATTAAGTGACTCTAATGTCATCCCTCCAAAGATACTATCTGCCCTGCTCCATCTCTTCCACTTCGTTACAATTCATAGCTTCGGAATTCTCCAATCCAAGTTTACTTTTCTAATAATCTAATATATGCATCTTTAGCCCACCTTTCATTGGAAAAAAAAAAATATTGGTAGGATCTAACCTCTAATGAGCTTTTCTATAAAGCTCTTACTAAAACATGGATTCCCAAGCTTTTGGGTGTTCCATTCCAACAAAATGTCATCGTCGTTCTAGATTTCAAATACATTCTAGAGTGCTTTAACTTGTCCATTCTCATTATCTTCATTATTAGCTTTTCTGTTGATTCGGCATCAATTGAACTTTCGATGGAGTACTCTTTTTTTTTTTTTTTGGCGCTGATTCCACAACAATTCAACTTCTTGCCAATTCTAAATGCATGTAACTAGTATTTATTAAAAAAAAATCAATATATTAATAATGAATCATTAAAACGAATTTTACTAGTTCATCAATCGTACTTCTTGCCCAAGTTTTCTCATAATTCTATGGAAAGTTGTAATCTATAGAAGAAAAAGAGAAGGAAAAGAATAAAAACAACGAAAACAATAATAGTAGATTTGATAGATAAGGAAGTTCCTATTATGACTTGAAGGAAGAAAATCTTCACTGGAAGCAAAGCTAACATCAAGTTATTTTGTAAGTGATGAATCCTCAATTACATCATTTTTCCAAGTTCATTGGTAAAATAAATAAATAAATAAATAAAATTAAATACTAGTCAATAAGAGCCGTCCTTAATTCCTCTTCAATTAAGAATACCATTTTCCAAGCCATTGCTATACCTCAATGCCTTACCCTGCAATATGAATTTTTCTTTAATACACAAATAAATGCCCAATTTGAGAAAAATTACACTAACATCTTTCCATTCATATACGTGTCATGTTAACGCTGTTGATTTTTCTGACCAGTTTTTTGATGATTTTTTAAGTTGTTATTGGATGGTTCAATTTTCATAGGAAGCTAATTTTGAAGTCTTGCTTATTGCAGTCTGGAAAGCAACCAGGGATGTCTTCCAATGCACAACCAGGCCTCCCACAAGATAGATCTGGATCATTTATATTTAACTAATAAATGTACGGTATGCATTTAGTAAGAAATATAAAGAAAATAGAGAGTAGATGAAAATTAAAAAAATGAATCTTATATACACTTGTACTCATTTATGACACTTTCTCCCAAATGTACGGTATATTACTATAAAAAATCATAATTCCTTACGGCACTCACATGCCTCAATAGTGAAAGAAATTGTGCGCTTGCCTCAGTTGTTTATTGTACTCACTGTCTTGTAATTTTTCTCCCCTCTATGCTAGCATATTTCATTTACTACTAAATATTTAAAGGTCATATTAGCTATACATTAGGTTAACTCATATAACTCTATTAAATATACATTAACAGGTTTAATGTACATAAAAGCACATTAAAGATAAAATATACTATTAAAAACTGAAATGAGGTGGTCAAAGTTAACGAAACTATCAAATTAAAAAATCTTTTAAAGCTTAAAATGTCAATTAAATATTTTTTCTTTTTGGTTTTGGTAATGCTTGATAAACTTCAGGAGTTTGTAAGGTATGAGTATCGATCTCACATCATAGTAAATCACTTCATATGGTGATTGATAAGTTTGATGCATGTAACACTTAAATTTTAGGTTAAATTTGAATTTTGGTCTCTTAACTTTATGTAGCATTTAAAATTAATTCTTTAAATTTGAAACGCGCCAAACTAGTCCCTTAATTTCAAATTAATCTTATTAGAGCATCTTTTAGTAAAATTTCGTTAAACCACTTGACATCGGTCTATAATATTGCTGAGTTTGAATCCTAAGTGTTTCCTTTTCTTGCTTATATGGTATACCACATATCCTTGTCAGAATTTAGGATATTCACCCAAAAAAAAAAAGAGAAAAAAAAAAATAAAAGGAAGTAGAAGGCAATCCAAGAAATCTAAGACATAGGGCATGTTTCCCCCAAAATGTCACCTCACCAAACATGGAATATGTTGGTGAGACAATTAATTACTGGGAAAAGTGCAAGGAGGAAGGGCTTGATGAAATTTTTTATGAGCAAGATAAGGATGGGTATGAATCTGAAGACAATGCACTGAACATTACTTTCAATGATATATTCTAAAGAGGAGGCAAATGATGATGGGCATTTTTAGAAGCAAGATGTTGCAAATAAAAAGACCTAGGTCGAAGCAAACAGTACTAAACATCTCGGTACTTATTTTCCAAGCAAAACCTCTTAATTTCTTTCTATTTTTTCTGCATGGTCATGAATTGAATTTTAAATCAAGTAAAACAATCTTGTTTCCTTATATTTTTCAGAATAGGAGAAGATGATTTGTATAAATAGTTTCCTTATGTAAAGATATACATAGATGCATGAGATTAGGAAGTAGACATATGTACGACTGTAGAAGAGGAGATAGATTAATTGGAAGGTGGTGGCCTCTAATAGCCAGTTTGGCTAAGGTTTTTAAGGAGAAGAAACTGTTTATTTTCTAGGAAGTACTTATTTGGATATTTTGAGGTGAAGTTATGCCATTTTTTTAAAAAGAGAAGTAGATGCAGAGAATAATAAAAAGTGGTAAAAAAAGTCTTTATTAAACCTCGTGTGATAGTTTGCCCCGAAAAAACCTTGTGTGATAAAGGGTATTGAAGAATGAAAGAGACTTATTAGTGGAGTATACACAAATTGTTCTTTTCAGAGGAATAATTTGAATGTAAAATAATTTTTTTACCTAGATATTGGATTTCCAGATGGGCAAACAATTTATGCATCACTTACATCACAACATATTTGTTTTGTTTGATTTGCACCGTCTAGTTCCTGAGGGTAAATTCAGGAGTGTATACTTTTAGTAGTAATGGAACCACGTGGAGATTTCTTGTGTCTTGAGTTGAACTTCTATGCAGACAAAGAGGATAAAAGATATGGATCAGCATGGGCAAAATGGAGTGAAAAATATGTGTATAAGCATAATTTCAGAATGGATGATATTCAATTCACAAATCTTAATGAGGAATCTCTCCTTGAGTTCTTGGAAGGATCTTCCATGAATCCCAACATTTATGCTGCATTTGTCCTGCATAGAAACAAATCACTCCACATTGATTTGAGAGTCATCAAAGGTAGTACCAACAAGGCTGGTGTCTCCCTCTTATTTGAACCTTGAAGGAATGGATGGATGAGAAGAAAAATGCTTTATGGCTAAGCAAAAATGCTGAGAAACATTGCATGAGTTTCTTTTGTGATTTGGATCATCTAAATTCCTAAAGAAACTTATCATGTTAATTTTGAAGAGATAAAGACACTATGTGTGAACAGTCTACTACTAAAGTAGATTCTATAAATATTGTGTCTATCATTATCTGAAATTGGCATTGTCAATTTCTTAAACAATTTAGAGGATTCAAACCTTACCTTTTTGAGTCTAGAACCACCTTAAGCTTGGAAATTTGATTCAAACCAAGAAAGGGAAAGATCTACTAGTGGCAACTTGAGTTGGCACAATTAAGGAGATAAAATTGCATTGACTATTTGTCTTAAGCTTGATTCTTGCTGATGCTCATCTACTAACTGCGATTCACCATTTCTTGGAATTGAAACAACTAATGCATATAGGAAAGTGAAGCATATATAACAGAAATAGCAATATTTCTCTGTTTTGCTTTCATCGCGATTTTATTCTTCTCCTCGATCATATACAATCTCTTCTTGCAGGAGTCACTTAAGCCAGAATATTTGTCCCAAAAAGAAAAGGGCTGGATTGATTTGTAGCAAAGAAAAATTTTAGAGGGAAAAAGAAGGGCAAGTGTCTTCTCTGATGAAGTATATTTGATTCTTTCACGTGCTTCTATAAATAAGAGTGATTCTAACTGTAGATAAGGAAAGGTTTCGGTTATGACTTGAAGATAAAAAAAATTCCCTACCCAAATCTCCAATCAAACAAGGATAACATCAAGCTATTTTGAAGTGATCAACCTCAATTACATCATTTTTTTAAGTTCTTGGTAAATAAATAAATAAACACAACACTATATCACATACAATAGCCACCCAAACTAGGCGTAAGATTATTTGTGTTGACAAAGAAAACCAGCCAATCGAAGATTTTTTGCCTTTGAGAATTGAGAAATTAAAGACTTTTCTTGGAGTTTAAATTCTTCCGTGATTGTCTGAGTATTTTCCCACTGATTTTCATCTCATCCTTCTCCAAAGTTTAAAGTACACTGTGTTGGGAAAATGCGATATTTGGCCTATCAGTAATGATAGACAAAGTATTTAGCATGGTTTAGTATACTTAAGTCTTCAATCAAAAGTAAAGAAAAAACATTACTAAGAAAATAAATGAAAATACAAAAGTGATTTAATTAAAAACACCTCGCTATATTTTTTTTATGTATAAATAATTCACACAAAATGAACGAAAAAGGCCACACTGAGAGGTAAGAGTCTCTCTCCTCTAAAATTACCCTAATGATTATGTGTCAGGTCAATTTTATTCATTATTTTGATTTGTCTCTTCACAATGATTGTTTATCTGTTATCGAAAAGTTCAATTTCCATGAGAAACTACTTTTTTTTTTAAAATGAGATAGCTTAATAGTATGTTTAGATGGACAATCCTAAAAAGTAAATCACATTTTATAGAGAGTAAATCATGTTTTGCAAAAAATAAAAAATTAATATTTTTATATAAACAAGATTTTGTAAAACATATCTAAACATACACTGAACAGTTTGTAATTTAGACTTGTTGCATGCTCTTTGTATAAACTCCATGCGTCTCGCTAACTTTTATATATAACATATACACTAGAAATTCATAGGTACCTATAATACTTAAAAGTCAATAGACTAAGTCAATGAAAAATAAACATGCGGATATATCAAAGGCAAAGGCAGAGTACTATAGGGTTGCTTGACATGCCCCATGCTTGCTTTTGATTAGTTTAGTTTATTTATTTTTGGTATACTAAGTGTACTTAAGCATTTTTTTTTTTTATATAATTTTATAACTATCTTTAAAGTATGCCATGTTTGGGTTATTTTAAGCAATATAAAGATATCTCTTTAAAAAATAATAAATCGTATATCTTTTACTCAAAATTAAACTGTGATTATTTCTTTTGATATTTGATTATTTGAAAACTAAATAGATATTTTTGTCTTTGAAAAACATATTTAGTTTCAATTTATATCCCAAAGTATGAATGATTAATTTCAACCTTTTAAAGAGTGTTTTGTGTTTAATATATATATATTTTTACTCTAAGTCCATTAACAATGTTGATATAGATGTATGATATGACTTAATTTGAAATTAATATGGTCATTCAGTGTCTAAAAGCCATTGAAATGCCATAAATTACCAAATAGTATGATCTTGTGGTTATCTTGTTGAGTGATATATGGTGTTCTGGAATGACATATTTCAATCACTACTAAACATTTAAAAATCATATCACATAATTTTATTACACACACACAAATTGGGCTTAAAGTAAAGATGTATTAAAGATGAAATATCCTTTGAAAAACAAAATGATATGGTTAAATTTAAAATAAGGATATTTTAAAGATCAAAATATCAATTCATTATTTTTTATTTTTGTTTTGGTAATGCTTGACTCTATTTGAAGTTAATGTGGTCATTCAATGTCCAAAAGTTATTGAAATGCCATAGGTCATCAAAGCGCATGGGTCAGTGTGTGTGTGTTAGAATGACCATTTCTATTTTAGTGCTTGGTTCTTTGGGAATTCACTTCCATTTTTATTCTATATTTCGTTTTTATGTGTGACACAAATGAAAGAATGAAGAATGAACATTATAATTACAATTGTGACAAATCATAAATCTTTAAAATTGAGATAAATGAATCTGTACGTATTTTTTATAAACTAGAAAGACTTAAAGTTACTAATTAATTAATTATCGCTTCTAAATTTATAATTAGAAAGTAAAAGTGCAGTAACAGATTTTCTCAGCTCTTGCGAGAGAATTAGAATTCTCATTTTGTTTCTTTAATTATGTCTCTTGATGATTTTGGCATTCTATTGCAAGTAACCTCGTAATCTCGTGGAGGCAGAGACATCATGAAAGCAAGCATGGAACATCCAAAATGGAGTAGGCATATTAAGACCGCTTGATACATAGAACGTTAAGATGAAAATAGAATTGAAAAATAAAAAAGTGATTTTATAGATAAAAAATATTTATAATATTTTTATTTTTAATAATTAAATAATTATTATTAAAAAATATTAAATAATAATTAAATAATGATCATAAGAATAAAATTATAATTTTTTTAAACTTTTCTTCACCTTTTCCGTTTCTTTCCTTTTTTCCGTGCAAATCGGACGGACTGTTAGAAGTGAGTCCTAATATATCCCTCTTTACTTTTGATACGGAGGTAATTAATTGTCCAAGCGCATTGCACGAAACAACTTGGACAAGACTTGAATGCTTGCTTAATATGGGCTCTTTGTTTTTTTTTTTTTAAGAGATGTTTAAATTACATAATTTTTTATTTTATTATAAAAGAAAATAAATTCTTTGAAGTTGAAATATGACAAAAATAGAGACCTAATTCTTTATTGTATAACACGTCATATTTAGTGTGTTGCAAAATATTATATTTCTCCATTCAAAGGGGTTTGCAAATCTTTTTTTGTTTTTTAAGTTTTTGTTATTATTAGAGGACCCTCCACTGCATAACACTGTGCTACGAAGTAGAGAATCTATTTGCAACTAAAATATCATCAACAATCATATTGATTTCTTATATTAACATATAATTTATTAAAAGCATATATATTAAATTTTTATTTTAATGTTATTTGTTATATGTTAAAAATTAATGATTTCATTGGGTCAACTATGGGTATAATTCTTGCTTATTTTTATTGTAAAACAAATTAGTGTAGTGCATATTTTGATTTAAAAAAAGAGGTTTATATATTTTCTCAAAAAAAAAAAGAGTAATATGAACAGTTCAGAATTGAATTAGTGGAATTAGATAATACTACTATGATAAATGAAACATTAGTTGCTCATTAATTTTAGAGTTTAATTATTTATTTTTCAAATATTAGTCAATTGTATAAATTTATGTAATTTTTTTTTACTTTTTAAATTTTTAATTTAATCTCTATGATTTAAAAAGTTTTAATTAAATCCTTGTAGTCAAATTTGTGTTATATTGGTGTTTAAAAATTCCAACCCATGTATAATTGCCATGTTGGTATTCAATTAGCATACTTACCCAGCGCATCTACTCCTTCGGCTATTCATCCTCATAATTCAGGATCTACAGTTCTAAAGCTTGCTCTAATACAAACGGCGTCGGTTTTGTCTTTGACTGATATTCCGAGGCTTCACTGAGTTGACTGCATTTACATCCAAAGCCAAAGTTCTGTTTCTACTTTGTTTCTGGTTTGGTAGCCGAGAATCGCTAGAGAAAATACTTATTGACGTCATCAGACTTCAACTTTTGAGTAGAATCTAGCTGTAATTATTTTGTTCCCTTGCATTCCCTCGCGATTGGATTTCTATTTTACATCCATTTTGTTGACTTGATTTTCTATATTTTCTGTTTCCTATGATTTCTTGTTTAGATTAATATTGGACAACTTTGAAGTACAAGTATTTGTTGGTCATTCTATGGTGGGTCTAGCAACAGCCATTTCAATTAGCTAACATGGCAGAGCAATCACCATTTGCTTTTTCGTTCGCCTATGGATGGACTTGCGATGTCTTTCTCAGTTTCAGAGGTGAAGATATATAAGAGAGGCTAACAAGCATGGATGTTGCAAAATCGAATGAGTTTAAAATCTTATATTGAAGTGGTGCATTCTGTCCAAGTATTTGATTTGATGCATTTGGTATGAATTTAAGTTGTAGCAAAATAATTCGATTGATATGAAATTTCACAAAATTTTGCAATGGGCCAAACAAAGATGAGTCTCATTTTATTGAAGAGATTGTTAAAGAGGTTTTTAAGAGAGTCAATTGCGGACCTTTACACATGATTGATTTTTTGAGTGCCAAAAATAAACTCTTTTGGATGTTGGATCTAACGAGGGAGTTCAAATAGTAGGGATTTGTGGCATTGGTGGAATAGGTAAAATAACAATTGCTCAAGTAGTATGCAATTTGATTTTAAATGTTTATGTTTTCTTGCTGGCGTTAAAAAAAAATTCAATTAAGCGTAGTTTGGTATATCTCTGAGAAAAGGCTTCTTTCTGAAGTGGTTGGAGAAGATATCAACTCTAGTGATGTCAATCAAGGAATTTCTATAATAAGATAGAGGTTCCATACAAAAAAGGTTTTTTAAGTTCTTGATGATGTTGATAAGTTAAATTAATTGCTAGGGTACTTGATTGGTTTGGTTTTGGAAGTAGAATCAATGTGACAAAAAGGGATAAACATTTACTAAGAAGACATGGTGTTGAAAGAATATATGACATACATAGTTTAAATCAAGAAGAAGCTCTTGAATTACTTAGATGGAATGCCTTTAGACAAAATAGAGTTGATCCAAGTTAGAAGGACAATTTAAACAATGTAGTACTCTATGCTAGTGGTCTTCCTTTGGCTTTAGAAATTATTGGTTCCAACTTATTCAATAGAGGAATAAATGATTGGAATTCTACATTAGATAATTATCAAAGAATTCCCATTAAAGATATCCAACAGATACTCAAAGTAAGCTATGATGCGTTAGAGGAATATGAGCACGAAATTTTTCTTGACATTGCTTGTTACTTTAAAGAGAACACATTGGAATATGTCATGAGTGCTCTATATGCTCATGGTATTTGCCTAGCCTATGGTATTAAGGTTTTGATTCATAAATGTCTCATAAAGATTATTTCCAGCCATGTGACAATGCATGATTTGATTCAAGACATGGATAAAGAAATTGTTTGGTAGCAATCACCAAAAGAGCGTGGTAAATGCACTAGGTTGTGGTTCCATTAAGACATTCTTCTGGCTTTAGAAGACAACAAAGTATTTTAAGAGTCCTTTGCATGTATATTGTTTTTTTTAGTTATTATTTTTTTCATAGTGAAAGTGTTCTTGAGTTTTGCCTAACATTAAATCCCTTGCTATAGCAATCTTAAGTGCACATGTAGCTTGTTCTTTCTCTTATCATTCATTGTCTAACCTACTATTTATTAGTAATAGGTTGTAATGTGTATATTTCTTTAGAAGGTTATTTCAATTCGTAACACATTTAATAGATTTTGTGGTTAACTTATGATTTGGTTTGAAAGGGAACTAGAAGATTGAAGCCATAAATCTGGACATGCCTGGAGATCAAGAGATTAACTAGAGTGGAAAGGCCTTCAAAAAGATGCAAAATCTAAAGATTTACATTTTGTTTAGATGGGAAGAAAAACAAAGAGAAAAGAAAGGGAGGGGAAAAATGGAGTTTTCCTCCTTTTGGCTCAAGGAGAAAACGAAAGAGAAGAGAAAATTAGGAAGAAAAGTACCGTGGGACCTATGCGAAAATTTTCTCCCCAAATATGGAGAGATTATAGGGAGAAAATGGCTCAGTAACAATTATTATCCTTTATTTTCCCAAATTGCCCTTCATCTTTATTCCTCTTTCATGCCCTTATCCTCGATAGATGGCCATACGCCTAGGTTATCTTTTTTCCATTTTCTACAGAATTTCTCGTTTTGGCTTAAGACTTCGATTTGCTCTTCCAACCATCGCACTATCTGAAAGGTTTCTCCTCTTTCTCTTTGTCTTCCTCCTCGTCATCTTTCATTAATGCTATTGTCTTTGTATTATTTAGATGTGATGGGTTGATTATGTCTAAATTTTATATAATTGTTATAATTTTCTTCTGATAACCACTTATATGAAAACAAAAAATTGATTAGTATAGAAGACAAGAAAAGATCTGTGTGAAAGCTGAGATGGTTAATTTTTGAGTTCCATGTTTTGTTTTTATACCCCTACGCTAACATGCAAAGATCGAAAAAAGGGAAAAATATGCCAACATGCAAAGACTAGAAAAAGGGAAAAATATTTACCTGATAATGAACCCTTATATTGTCATCATATCTTACTTATAGGTTGTATTCATGCTTTGAGTGTGTATATTTTTGTCCATTAAAAATTGGTTAGATTTTAAAAGCCACAACTCTAGCTTTTCCCTATTCTATATACCAAAAAGTCTTGTCCATATTGAAGATTAGAATTTCTTTTTCTCTGTTCCCATTCCTTCTTTTACATGTTGTAAAATTTGAGACAATCAGTTCGCCCAATCCGAAAGAAGAGGTGTGCAATGTTCTTTCTTCTTGATTTGGCATCTACATGCCCATTTATATCTTAATTAAAATGGTCAGACCCTTGTAAATTGTTAGTAGACTTAACAATATCTTTTCAAGATGTATTACATAATTTTTTGAAAAATGACTAGTTAGGAAACACTGGTAAATGATCTAAAATGATTATTATGGGTAGTAGCCTCATTTTAAGTGGTAGATGTGTCCAAGGTGGTCGAAGAAGGACACACCACTATCTATATTTTGTCCATCCTATAATTGACAAAATTGTTTACATGTTTTTTGCTGGCAAATTTGTATATACTTATTTTTAAATTTTATAAAGTATGCTTTTACCTACTTCGCATAATTATTCACTGGTGGCACAACTACAGTAATATGGAAATCACAGAATTCACAGAGGATGTTGAAGAGAACATTTATAATTCTAACTTTGAAGTTAAGCAACTGATAGATTTTGGATTGACAATTGAAGGTTCAAGATTGAACCATTTAATTGAGGATTTGGAAAGACATAGGCGTATGTATGTTGTATGTGCTATTTGTTTGATGCTATATACAATGCAATTTTTGGAAGAAATGTCAACTGTAGTTAATAAACCCATAAGGGTTAGCAATATTGATTAATACAATATGATAAAACAATTGATGATATGGCTTAAACATGAAAAAAAATTATCGAGATGTTTTGCGTATGGGCCTGCAAGCTTTTCAAGAGTTATGTGAGAAACTTCGAAATACTGGGAGAGTTATAGTTGCACATAGGCTCATGCTCATTTTAGCACATAATGTTAAGACTAGGACAATGTGCTTATATTTTTATCAATCAGGGGAAACTATTAGCCACTATTTTCATAATGTTTTACATGCGGTAGTTTCACTTGAGGCTGAGTTTCTTATGCAACAATATTTTTACTTACACATTTTATATTTTATAAATAATGAGTTATAAATTCATAACCAATATATTTATATATGTTGCTTCTAACCAATTTTGAATGATAGGATTGTGTGGGAGCTATAAATGGCATTCATGTTCGAGTAAAATTTCTTAGAGAAGATGTTGTTCAATTTCAAGGACGAAAAGATTACCTTGCATAAAATGTTTTCATTGTATGTTCATTTGATATGAAATCTCTTATGTCTTAGTTGGTTAGGAAGGATTAACTTTTGATTCAAGGATTTAAAGGATGCTCTGTCTAGAAGAGATAATCTTATATTTCCCCAAGGTTTATATGCAACCATGGATTAATAATTTGTAGTTTTAGGTTGAGAATTGCATATCTTTTTCTTCTCTCCAATTCAGAATTTCATTTGTAGGAAAATTTTATCTAAGAGATGCTAGTTTTTCACTTATACGTGTCCTATTAACAACTTACAAAAAAGTTCATTATCACTTGAAAGAATATTCTATAAAGTCACCACAGAATGAAAGAGAAATTTTTAACCATCGACATGCCTCATTGTGGAATATTATCGAATGAATATTTAGAGTATTGAAAAAAAGATTTTCGATCATAGCTAGTGGCACTGAACCATATTATTCCTTCCAGACAATGACTGATATTGTGATAGCTTGTTGTATATTCCACAATTTTTTAATGGGAGTAGATCCTGATAAGAACTTAATCACTGAAGTTGATCATGAATTACTACTTAACCCGTCTAATCATATTGAGGACTATTCTAGTCATGGTCAAGAGAAAGACTATAGATAAGGATCAATTTTAAGAGATAGTATCGCATGCCAGATGTGGAATGACTATCAGCATGGATTATAATCTAACCTACAACAATTTATTCTATATGTTGACTAGTATTTGATTAAATGATGTGTAATAATATTGTTTAAGTTGTTAAAGTATTTTATCGATGATCTTGTTTGTTATATTTCAAATAATTTGTTAAGTGTTAAAAACATATGAATTGGATTATGCCTTTTCTATTTATTTTTTTCCTGTTTGATACTTCATGGTATTATATTTTATGCAGACATTTAACGATGGCCCTAAAATTAGTTAAAGACAATCTACACTGGACACATGAAATGAATCAAGCTTTTCTAAATGCCTTATTAGAAGAGATGATGAAAGGGAATCATCCTGATGGGAAATTTACAACATTTGCATATGATAACGTATTGCAAGTGTTGAGAAATTCTTTTGGGTCGCATATTACGAAGCAACATTTGAAAAACTGGAAGAAGACTTTGTCCCAACAATTTGAAGAGCTGTATGATTTATTTAACGGATTAAGTGGATTCTCATGGAATCCTATTTAAAAAATGTTCGAAGTTGACACTTAGATTTGGAATAAATTGATTGAGGTATTTTTATTTGCGTGAGTGCACTGATTAATGTTAAAACATTTGTTGTGCGTATTTAGTTATATCTTGATAGGGTTGTTTATAATTTTATCTAATTTTTATTTATTCAGCATAGAATTTGATATATTTGTTATGTTGTTTGCAAAAAAAGCCACAAGCAAAGAAGTGAATGAGTATGCCATTGTTACATTATAATAAGTTGTATGAATTGTTCAACGGAGATAGAGCAATAGGAAAGTATGTTGAGAGTGCTAAAGATAAATTGAAACGCTGGCAGAAGGAGTGCATTGATTTAAATGGCTCCGTTAAAGGGACAAACATGAATGATATAATTAGTGAAAGTGATTTTAACTAGGGATGTGAGCCTACCAACTCAACAACTAGCATGGATTCTTTCAGTCCAACGGGTGGTAACTCAAACCAATCTACGAGAATTGCATCCTCAAAAGGACAAAAGCGTAAGAAAGTTATGAGTGATGCTATTGAAGAAAAATATAAAAAAATTACCTCAGGGATTAAAGAGCTAGCTAAAGTCAAACGAGATGGTAATTCTCTACATGATAAATCTATATCCTTATCTGAAAGACAAGTTGTTGTTGTTGAGAAACAAGCCGAAATTAGAAGAAAGGCCTTGCAATACTTGAAAAAAGTAGGCCCCGTCATTATAGTTAAAAGGAGGTATGGGCAAAACTTGAACAAATAAGAGTAATTGAAGATTATAAGTTGAAATATTATTTCTTTTTATGTAAGGAAGAGAAGAGTAAGTGAACCTTGTTTAGGGTTCCACGTCACATGTGGCTGTAAACATTGGTATGATGAGTGATGCTAGCATTTCATAAAGAAGATGATGATAATAGAATGTTTTTTTAACTTTTGTTAGCTGACCATCGTGATAATAGAACTTGTAGCATAGTTACAATGGTGTTGGATACTTATTTCACCCTTAGTAGCATAATTACTTATTAGATTTTTGTTCAATCATATAATGTAAAGAAATTTAGGCCAGGCGATGGCTGTTTTTGGTTCATTGGATGGCTGTAAAATGACATATGTTATTAATTAGCAATGAGATTTTAGTCTTATCTACCATATAACATGAAGATGTAAAATTCTAACATCGCATGTCTTTGACACCAAGGTGACTAGCAGTTCAGGCAAGATAAAAATATATTATTGTATTAAAAATGATTTATTGTGTAAAAGGCCATGGCTTTTGTTTATTGAATGGCTTTTAAATTTTTTGTCATATGAGTATTTAAATTTGGTATTGTGTCTCCAACAAATTGACATCGTTTAGAAGTGGAGGATGGAAAAAAGAGGATAAAATATCATGTATTTAGATTAGTAGAACTTGTACCATGTTTTGCAAATAAAACAAAAGGCAAATACTCTTAAGAATATATAACTTTGGACGAGAAATTTAGTTAAGGGAATTTGTACAATTTATGGGAAAAAATATATATAGTTAGTAGGAAAAAGTTAGAATACCAAATATAAATTTTGAAAAAATTTTAAGCTAATGAAACTTGTTCAAAGATTTTGACAAAAATAAAACATACAGTTCATGAAGTATAGAGTTTGTGTGCTTAAAGAAAAACAAAATACATAGTCAGCTAGAAGCGAAAAAAAAGGTTAGAATGACATATATAACTTTTTGAAAAAAACGTTACTTAATGGAAGTTATACAATTTTTAGGAAAAAGTTAAATGTAACAAAACTTAACTGGGGAAAAATTAAAATATGTTTAGGGAGACCAAAAAATTACAAAAAAGCAAAAAAAAAAAAAAAAAGGAAGGAAATGAGGGAATGGGAGTCAGACTGCAAGGTTGATGTAGTCGAACCTAGGTCCGACTAGCTTTTGGTCAGACCCAGGTCCAACTGTTCTGACTCCCATTTTGTTGCCATTGGTTTTTTTTCTGCAACATATTTTATTTTATTTTCCCTTTCTTTTGTTGAATTAGTCACGTTAGTTTATTTTTTCTGTGCATTTCAAGTAATTTATTTTCTTTATTTTCCTATTTTATTTTTATTTTTGACACTTTCAATTATTTTAGTTTTCCTTAATTAAGTTGGTGATGTTTTTGTTTTCTAGATGCTCTTGATTTCTCCTCTTTCATTTTTATTTATAAGAATTGCAATAATTTTCTCTTTTCTAGAGATATTAAATCTATTTCTATTTTCTATAATTCCTTTTTTTTTCCTCTCTTTCTTTTCATTTCTAAGAATGTATTAATGAATTTAATTTTTCTCCAAAAATAAATATAGGATTTGTTTCCCTTTTCCGTTTTACACAATGTTAACATGGTTTCCTTTTTCCTTTTCTTTCTTAAGAACTTTATATATCCGATTAAGATTTTTTTCATCTAGCAGCATATGAATCAGTACAATATATTCGCCATATATATATATACATATATATAAGATTCTCTATACTAGAGTCGAGCATATTGATTTTAAGAGGTGAAATAGATATATTACAAAGATATATATATATATATATACACATATATAAATTTGTTTATTGGGTTCATAAATATTAGTCTAAAACATCTACATTTGATTATCCTAGCACACTTTGAAAGAACACTTATCTTTACTCTACTCTTCTTTGCTATCATCCCCTTCATCATCGTCATATCTGTTGTGAGACATAACTAAGACACCTATTTTTTTTTTGGATGAATGTCTACCCTATGATTGTCCATAATTGCTATGAGTTATTTTGTTGGAGTTAGGTTTGCAATTTTTCAATCTGTCTTTGTTGGTTTTGAAACATACTTTGATACGATTGCGTTGAAATATTGATGAATTCATTCTGTAACATATTTTATATGTAATTTGAATGTGGGTATGGGTGTAATTGACTTGGGGATACTTCTTGATTATAGGTGTACCCTATTTTAGAGTCTCCAAAAATTTTACAAGACATGTTACCAAGCCCATAAACTGCACCTCTCTTTTTACCACCAACAGTTTTAACAAACATATTCAAAATAGATATATTATCGCTTGAACTCTGATGACTCCTTAATTTTGAATGAGAAAAAGATATATTTTATGATATATTAGGGAGGCAAAGTACTTTTCTCTTGATTAACATGGCTAAATTTTTATTCAATTAAATAAAATGAAGAAAATGTCTCGGTTGTGATATCTTTATCAGTTTTGAACCTCATTTTATGATTGATTTTTATCTTAAGAGAAGGTAAAAAATTGTAGAAAGGAATGAGAAAAGAGAGAGAAGTTGAAAAATAAAAAGGAAAGCTGAACAAATCCTCTCGCTATAGCAAGAACATAATTCATTGTAGCTAGGATGCACTTTCGTTGTAGCGAGGAAGTCACTTCGCCATAGCGAAGTCATGATGCATACAAATTTTAGGGAGCTCCTAATTATAGCCCAAGCAGTAGTAAGATCAGCAAAAATTTTGGCACTGATAAGGTCTCGCTATAGCGAAAGCCACCCCTTGCCATAGCAAGATCAGCCTCTGAAATGCACAGCTTTGATTTGTGAGCTAAAAATGCGAGAGAAAGCTAGGGCTTCGTCATTCAGCAGAGGGAAGGGAGAAAACACACAAGAAGTGTTGGGGAAGCTTCATATTAGTCGAGAAATCATTGGTTTTGTCCAAGATTCTTCTGATTAGGTGTTTCTACTCCATTTTCTCTTCAAGTTTATGTATTTGCTGATATATTTACTAAACTTTTCTGTGGATTTAAAGCCGTGAGTGGCTAACTCTTATAACCCTTAGGGATTCTATAAACCTTTGAGCTTTAGAAGTAATTTCCCTTTTGATTATGTTGGATTATTGAAGATTTTAGAGTCTGAGCCTAATTGTATGTTAGCTTCTCATTTGAGACATCAAAGAGTTGAGTTGATATATGAGTTTGAATAGATCAAAAGATATTTTTACCTAATTTAAACCTTTGACTCTAAGATTGACATTAAACTAATTAATTAAAAAGGGAAATGATTTGCCTTATGTAAAAAGGGGATTAGAATTCCTAGGGTGTTTTTAATTGTTTATTTTCACTTAGAATCATTTTCATTACTGTTAATTGCACTTGAATTGATTTTTATAAAAACTCACTCATAACTTGATTTGTTTAACTAAAACGAATATAAGAAATCTAATACCTAATCACTAATCGTATTGATTCTCTGAGGGAACAACCTTGACTCATCATGTACTATTCTTATGCACTTGAATTGATTTTTATAAAAACTCACTCATAACTTGATTTGTTTAACTAAAATGAATATGAAAAATCTAATGCCTAATCACTAATCGTATTGATTCTCTGAGGGAACAATCTTGACTCATCATGTACTATTCTTATGACTCGTACACTTGCAGTGCCATTATTCTGGTGTGCATTAAACTCTCAGTGATACTTTTTTGTTTCAAATATTCATCTTATGAACAAAGATTCAAGTGATTAATACCAAAATAAATGAATATATGTATATATATATATATATATTATATTTGTACCCAAATAGCTTTTGACTTTTCATCCACCCATGTATGGGTAGATTTACATTAGTGTGTTTTTAAATAAACTTCAAAAAATGAAGGATTCCTTCCTAATTGCGTGCTTATGCAACAAAATAAGAAAGAATTACTCTAAACATAATACATAAAAAGTATAAAATAAGTATAATATCTATGTACCAATTGTCTAGCATGTTCTTCCATCGACGTAGAACCTTCTGTGTGCAAAGAAGCATTGGCTCGATTCTTCTTTTTTGCTCACTGTTAGAACAAAATCCTTCAGTATTTCAATGCTCACAAAGGTCTTTTCAAATAGATTGTTTAATCCATTCTGATTGTTTGTGCGTGTCACGTATATATCCAATTATATCTTTCAACCGAGTTTTTACTCAATTTTTTCAGTTTGCCCAAATCTTATGATGATGCCTCGGTTCCAGCCAATAAAGTTTCCTACAAAGCATAATACAATATCAATTAATCTATGTGTAAGTTATTTTGTTGTTATTTGCAATGTAACAAAGAGTAGAAAGTGAAACCTGAAATTCATCAAACCACAGGTGTTGATATTCTGGCAGCACTTCAGTCCAGCAATTTCAAGGTCCATCGTATTTATTCTAAAAAATCTTCACAATAGATGTACAAATGTCTCTATTATTTAGGGTAAATCTACAAATATAAAAAATGATAAAACAGATTATTATTAATTTTTATCATAGACATAATATTAGTAGAACAAATAGTGAAAGCAAAATAATGAACCCTATGCCTTTAGGCCTAATCAGTGTTGGAAGGGGTTGATCTTGGTTATTGAAGTGTTCATTAGATTGCTCATTATGAAGATCGTCAGACTCCTACTAAAAGTCATGCGGGATGGGTTGTGTTTCTTCTTCAGCATTAGATGATTTTGGTTGTGAGAAATTCCTTCGTGTTCTTCACCCTTTCTAGAAGACATCTTGCAATGAAATAGAGGCCATCTACTACATGCATATTTCACAGGGATGATTATAAATATAACATCACAAGCTTTCCTTCTTACCTTGTGAACTTTGTGAATGGTGAGATGAGCGACTTCTGATTTGGTGAATGTGCTGGGGTTGAGTAAAATGTTATAGGGGGAGATATATAGAAGGCTTCATTTATCTATAGAAAATATAGATATTTAAATATATGTGTCAATGTCTGTGTACGTGTGCCATTGTAAATGGTGTGATTGTATGTGGAGGAGAATGACATGCGAGACCAGCTGACATAAAGATAAATACAAACACAGAAAGAAAAGTAATGTCACATGTTTTGTATAGGTAAAAATACAAATCAAGTAGGTCAAAAAGATTACATCAATTGACATATAATGTATCATCCCATATGCAATATCTATATCTATGTGGGACTCGTTGAACATGTATAATATTGTAGCTATGTTATCATGATGAAATAGGGATAGATGATAGGGATTAAATTGAAAATGAAGTGGTATGCTGGTAAAAGGAAAAATAGTAGTCCATTTTAAATTAGATTAATTATAGCACACTTTTATAAACTTATACAAAACATGTAGATCTTTTACATTAAAAAATTGAACGTTTACATCCATGAACTTGTCTATTTATTCTTTTTTTTTTTAAACTTGAAGCTTTATTCTTTTCATGATATTCATGAAGTTGACGTTGCATGTCAAATATTGAGCTTTCATTGGCCTGCATTTGCATCTTGAAATCTTTAAACTTGTGTTCAATATCGAGATAGAGGCGACCTTATGGGTATATGACCTCTGCTACACTTATATATGATAATGATAAGAACTCATTTTTTTTTCTATAGTTATAGCTGAAAGGTGGTTCTTCTTCTACTTCATATGTAACACTTCCTAAGCCATATATAGAGCCTCCACTTTTTTTCCCTCCAGCAGCTGTCCATAAAGTGACCTCATTTGCTAATGAAAAGTTTTTGTACATTTGCAGCATTTGCAATGCTAGTTTTAAGTCTTTCATATTCATTCTTAAACAGAACAAGAAAAGAAATTATATAGCAATGATATATGTGTAAGAGCATTCAATATAAAGGAATAGAAAATTATGATACTTACAAAAGCATTTTAGATTTTTTGTCCACCTAAACACCAGAGGTTAGTTGTTGATGTGTTCGGACGTAGAGTTCTACTAGAGTTATAAGCTTGCCTAATTCTTTGTCTAGAGTTGTAACATGATTAGTGAATGGAATATTATCACTAGTGTGAAGAAATGGGCTATCACTGAGTTGGAAGCTCTATTTTTCTTGGCATGTTCACTTTGTTTAAATTCTATCTTATTCCAATCAGTGTATAAATCATTCCAGATATGTTCATTTATTCACATATGCTGTTTTCCTTTATTTTGAATATAACAGATAAAATCTTTTAAGCGATTTCTTGCTTGATCTTTAAAGTTCTTGTAAATTTGACGATGATCCTCTATTGACTAAACGTAATATTTCTAATAATGACACCTAAAATATTTATCAATTCATGTGCTTCAATGTAGCAGGCCTAACAAAATTTGTATTGTGTCCAATTAAACTTTACTTGAAATTTTGTAAATCATAATTGTTGCACTGATTTCGAAACTTCCTTCCATGAATTATAAGGCCCTAAATAATTATACTTTATTATCGCTACTATATACTCGATAGCGTGATTTCCATTGGGTGCAAATCTAATTAATGCATATGTAAAAACAATGTAATGAATCTATGGCCATTAAAATATTTTAAATGAGAATTCATATCGGTTTCATTGATTGGATAAATAAGTTGTTTCCCTATATCAACTTTGGCTTGAATTTGAGAATACAAGACTGCTCTATGCATTTTACCCATCTACACAAAAGCAGAAGGAAATGAAAAAGCATGTTGAATATACATTCTCTATAGCCAAAACATTATACAGATCAACTTATTATTTTTTTAGTGTGAAAGGTGAGCTTCACAAAATAATGTCATTCATACATGCACGATATATCAGCTGAATGAAGTTCAAATACATTATATTACTTTATGATCAACTTCACGTGAGCTATTACAACCATTTTACTGCAACCTTCAGTGATCCTTTCATCTCTATTTATGCATGCAGTGTCATTCCTAAATCTGTTGTCACTTCCAAATCAAGAAGGATAAGGATGAAGTAACTTCTATCCATGTCCATCATACTCTACTCTTCATATGAAGCTCCAGATGACAAGAGATAAGGATGAAGTACTTGGCACCTTAGTGAGGACAAAGCAAAATAAATTTGTCTCCCATGTGAAGAGTCAGATGATAAGGGATGAAGACGAAATGCTTACCATACAAGCGAGGACAAAGCAAGGGAAAAATCTACTTGGCTACCCACATGAAGGCACAGATTGTAGGGATGAAGACGAAACACTTTGCATCAAGGGAAAAAGTAAGTTTGTTCTCTTCGTGAAGGATCAACGGTTCTTGTTTGTGTACATATATATATATATATATGTGAATACATAAATAAATATATCTATATTATATTCACTAATAATTTATAAAGTAGTATGCAACATATTTTTATTTAATTAAATAATACATATGTCTAGAAATATAATTATATATGAACATATTTTTATTTAGCTAAAATAATTATGTATATGAAATAAATAAAAATATGAGAGTGAATAAACCAATATGAAATTAAAAACATATGTAGTTGATTGGTGTGAAACTACTCAATGTGATTATAAATTTTTTTTTTAAATTCTATTGGAGGAATTATACTTATTATTTTATTATACAATAACTTTAACATTATTTTTATATCTCGAATTAATCATTTAACTAATTGTTCCAAAACTAAAAAAAATTAAAAAATATGTAGACATTGTAGGGTTAAATTCAAACAATTCCATTGATATGCATAAAACATAACATATGTTTTGTATAGTCAGTGAAAAAGTAAAAAAGTTATTGCGTGTTATCATTTGAAAGTTTTTAAGGGTAATATTATCCCAAAAAAAGTAACAAACTTTTCCTTTCTTCCATTTCCTTGTGTCCTATCCAAACAGAGGAAGAGAACCTTTTTTCTCTGCTCTTTTCATCCTTTTCAATTTTTCCTTTGCTTTTCTCTCTTTTTACTTTTTTCCTCCCCCGTCCAAATGAAGTATTAGAAATGCATAGTTTTCCATAGGTCCCAAGCATCTCCCAAATAGTTTAATAGTGTTAGACTGGAAGGGATATCCATGTCCATCTTTCCCATCCAATTTTTATCCCAAGGATCTAATTATCTTCAAGACGCTTGAAAGTTGCCTCAAACTGGTTGAACAGTTCAAGGCATGTAGAGCATTGCCATTTTTCTGATTATTAGTTTTATTATGAAGTTGAAACACTCCCAAAATGTAGACATATGTTAGACACCCATATTAGACAGAATGTTACAATTTTAAATTACTCGTAGATTTTTTATTTTATATTAAAAATTTAAATAATATACAATATATTTTATATAAAATAAATATAATATATTTATTTTAGATAATATAAAAATATAATTTGTATTATATAAACTATATTTTACACATACACACACAAAGCACTCATTCTCCACCACCTAACTTCTCTCATCATCCCGAGATCCCAATGCCCCACACTCCTTCCCTCAAAGTTCTCTGTCCCTTAACTTGAAATATAGACTTTATTGAACACAGATTGTCAATAAGATTTTTGGGAGACGCTAACTGATAAAGTTTGTGTTTTCTTAAAAATTAAAAAAAAAGTATACGGGATAATGATTTTTGTGCTAAGTGTTTAAATAATACTTCCAGTCTCCAATATAAGTCATCAATACCTACTTCACAAATATTAAAAAAGTTAGTTAAAGGTAATTTAACTAATTGAATTTGTATCAAATCACAATTTTTTTCATATTTGCTCCTAATTAAAGAACCTATCTTCATCCTTAATAAATTACATTAGTCTTAATGACTCTCTATTTAATTAGGGATATTTAAAAAAAAAGTCATTTAATGATCAAGACAATTTGAAAAAGTGACTTATATTTTAGGTCAAGACAACTCTCCAATAAGTGACTTATATTAGAAACTGGAGGGAGTAATTTTTTTTAATTAAAGCATGAGAGTCAAAAAACCCTTACCTTTGTCTAATCTAGTTGGCTTTGGCCTTTGTCCATTTCGATTATCTAAAAAAAAAATTATATTTTTATTTCATATAATTTTATTTAATTTTTAATTTGATCTTTATAATTTAAAAATCTTTAATTGACTCCTTACAGTTTACAAGTTTTTTTAATTTAGCCTTTAATACTAAAATTTTTAATATTTTTTTAAATTTTATTGATATAACTAATGATGTGTTATTTTAACACTATAAATATGTATGATTTATGTTAACCAAAAAGATAAAAATATAGATAGTAAAATAAGATTAACTTACTTTAAGGCAAATTATTGACGAAAATAGAACGATAAAAAGTAAATTAAAAATTATTTAAATTATTAGAATTTGATTATAAAATTTTAAATTGTAAAGACTAAATTGAAAATGAAGTGAAATTACAAGGACTAAAAATATAATTTTTTTAAAAAAATTAAAATATAATATATATTTTAAATATAATAAATTATTAATGATTTAATTGTATGCTTATAAGTATCCATTTTTCATAAAATTTTATTTCTTATAATTTAAAAGTTAAATTGATACACATCAATTCTCATAATAAAATATTTTAAAAATGTCAATTTAATCCTCCCATGTTAAGAGTCATAGCTGAAGTTCTGTAGCCAACTCATGGAGAGAATAGTCTCAAGATTTTTTTTTTTATTTTCATTCTTTTTTTTATATTTCCATGCTCATCAAAATCTATTTTAGACAGCAATGAGGCCTAAAAATAATTTTCAGAAGAGCAATCAATTGTTGGTTCAGCCACGTGTCCATAGCACAAATAATTGATTGCTCTTCTGAAAAATTAGGCTTCGCTAATGGACATTGGCTTCAAATTTCCCCAGCCCATAAAGTCAATGCAGGTGGGCAAGTAGTCGCTGCATTCTTGCAATGACGATGAGGTTGAAGTGATGTAATGGATAGGGGGCTGATGTTAAGTGACTCTAACCGGTGACGTAGCAAGTGGGGACGTGTACCCTGCCGCCCACGGAACTCACATGAATCGAATCCAGTTAGAACAAATTTAGACCCATTATTTTCTTTAATTTCAATTGTTTATTTTTTATTTTAATATTTGTTTTATTTTAAAAACTAAAATAAATATAATTTTTAATAAAGTTATTTATTTGGTGAATTTTAAAATATTATTTTCATTTTATATTTTTTAAAATAAAAATATATATTATTGCTCAATTTGAGTCGTGTGCTCATTAAACTACAGAAAATTTGTGTTCAATTGCATTCAAAGCAATTTATCAAAAGGATTTGGCGGAATAATTGAATGCATTTATAAGCAATTATTAACAAATTAAATTATATATGATATTTCTCTTCTTTCAAGAAGTATATTTTATTTTTTAAATTTATTTTTTGTCAACAAAATTAATTTTTTTTTACATAATATGTATTTTTTTAATTTAAATATATTGATTATTATATTAAAAATATTTCATGTCATGTAAAAATTAATTTTTTTCACAGAAATTAAATTAAAAAAAGTTTACTCTATATATATATATATTGTAGATTTTGTAATTAAATGTACTATCCCTAATGCAAATTTTAATTATACTGACTTCTCAAGACTAAGTTAAAAACTCTGTATGAATCTTGTAATTTAACATAGATTAACATTTCTTTGAACGAATTGGAAATGACATGAAGTCACTCTAAGTGCTGAAAATTGGAAGGAGCATCTGTTGTTAATGAAATTTGTAGCTCAACGTCGTAAATCGCTGGCTAAGGTCGATTCCTCTTCTGCTGCCAACATGGATAATTGGGACCATCTGTGGTTCATGGTCTCTGCAACTGTGGTTTTCTTCAAATTTAAATGATTTAAGGGTGTTGAGGTATTCTATATGCATGATGGCGATGATGGCGGTGCCAAAGAAGATAATCCAAGAAGCTTTTGATATCATTCACACAAAGTTTATACAAAAATTTATGTAAAATCTTAAATAATTTTAGAAAAAAATTTAGATATTTTAAAAGTATTTTTAAAAATATTTAAGTTTCATATAAATATTTAAAATATTTTTGTAGAAATTGATTGTAGATCGGTATATCAAATGAATCTCTACTGTCATTGAAAGATAAATATCCCACAATAGAAAGAAGGACGACACCTCATTCTGTGCCTTACCCGTTGTTTGGTTCGAAGAAATTTTTTTTTTCTCTCCCTCTCTTTTATCCTTTTAATTTAAGAGGATTGGAAGAAAAAATTATAAAAAAATTATAGACTAAAATATTTTTATTTTTATCATTAATTTCATGTTTTATAAAATTTTTATAAGTATAATTAAAAAAAAAATTTTACCATATTAATTAATATGAATATATTATCATATTGAAAAAAATAAATATATCAATATTTTCAACTCAAATGTATTTTAATTTTATAAAATAAAATATATTAAATTATATATTTATTAAAATAATTATTTAATTAGTTTCATTTATTTATAAATTTTTTTAAATAATTATAATTATAGATAATTTTTAATATTTATTTAATTTAATAATAAAATATTAAATTTTTTTTAAATAAAAAACAATTAATTATATTATTATTATTTTTAAAATATATAAAAATAAAATAATCTATATATTATTATTTTATTTCTTTCACTGTTAATCTAAATAATATATCATCAAAACTCTCCCTTCTCCCGTTAAAATCTCTCCCTTGCCTTCCCCACCCTTCCGTTAAAATCACTTCCTTGGTTGAACCAAGGCCTTAGTTCTTGCAACATACAATCTGTACCTGCGGTGGGTCTAGCACCATTTCAATTAGCTACCATGGCAGAGCAATCACCATTCTGCTCTTCCCTCACCTATGGATGGACTTATGATGTCTTTCTCAATTTTAGAGGTGAAGACACTCGCTTTGATTTTACTATAAACCTCTGCAACGCTTTGCAACAAAAGGGTATCCATACCTTTGTGGATGATGAGGGGCTTACAAGAGGAGAAGAGATTACACCATCACTATTCAAAGCAATCCAAGAGTCTAGAATTGCTATTACTATTTTCTCCAAAAACTATGCATCCTCAACATTTTGTTTAGATGAGCTTGTTCAGATCGTTGAATGTATAAAGAAAAAAGGTCGATTGGTTTTGCCTGTTTTCTATAACGTGGATCCAGCAGAAGTGCGACATCAGAGAGAAAATTACGGAGAAGCACTTGCTAAACTTGAGAAAAGGTTCAAGAATGACAAGGAGAAGATACGAAAATGGAGGCTGGCTCTGCAAGATGTTGCTAATCTCTCGGGTCTCCATTTTAAACCTGGGTATTTGAGTAAATCACCCCTGATTTGTTTTACATATTTTATTTGTTTATTTGATATTGATAGTTACCGTCATATTAATATCTAGGAAAAGCTAAAAAGCATCAATTACTGACACTAATTACGACTCAGCTCAACATAATTTCAAGTGTTAAAAGTCTTGTATTTTGTCTGATACAAGTTTTTGTATGCGATCGATGTAAGTCCAACAAGGACCATTTTTTGTTAGTGTTTGAATAACATAGAAGACAAAATGAAAATAGACCATGTGCTTATTCAGGCAGACGTAGTTTATTGCATACAGTTTATTTGATAGTTAGTATCATACGTGTTAAATATTTGAGAGAGGCTAAGAAGCATGAATATTGCAAAATCTGAAGGTTTCAAATCTTATAGTTGAGGTAGTGCATTGTGTCCAAGTGTTTGATTTGATTCATTTGGTATGAATTTTAAGTTGTAGCAAAATAATTATATCGATTTGAATTTTCACGAAATTTTGTAATTGGAGCAGGCAAGAATATGAATGTCATTTTATTGAAGGGATCGTTAAAGAGGTTTCTAGGAGGATTAATCGCACTCCTTTACACATTGCTGATTACACAGTAGGACTTGAGTCTCGAGTGTCAAAAGTAAACTCTCTTCTAAATGTTGAGTCTAATGAGGGAGTCCAAATGGTAGGGATTTGTGGCATTGGTGGAATAGGCAAAACAACAATTGCTCGGGCAGTATGCAATTTGATTGCTGACCAATTTGAAGGCTTTTGTTTTCTTGCTGATGTTAGAGAAAATTCAATAAAGCGTGGCCTAGTATATCTCCAAGAAATGCTTCTTTCTGAAGTGGTTGGGGAAGATACTAACTTAAGAGATGTCCATAAAGGGATTCCAATAATAAAACATCGGCTCCATAGAAAGAAGGTTCTTTTAGTTCTTGATGATGTTGACAAGCTGAAGCAATTGCAAACAATTGCTGGGGGACTTGATTGGTTTGGTTTCGGTAGTAGAATCATTGTAACAACAAGGGATAAGCATTTGCTAGCAAGACATGGTGTTGAAAGAATTTATGAGGTAGAGAGCTTAAATCAAGAAGAAGCTCTTGAATTGCTTAGATGGAATGCCTTTAGACAAAATAAAGTTGAGCCAAATTACATGGACAGTCTAAACAATGTACTACTTTATGCTTGTGGTCTTCCATTAGCTTTGGAAGCTATAGGTTCCAACTTGTTTAATAGAGGTATAAATGATTGGAATTCTGCATTAGATAATTATCGAAGAATTCCCATTAAAGAGATCCATCAGATACTCAAAGTAAGCTATGATGCTTTGGAGGAATATGAGCAAGAAATTTTTCTTGACATTGCTTGTTGCTTTAAAGGAGACACATTGGAATATGTCACGAGTGTTTTATATGCTCGTGGTACATGCCCACGTTATGCTATTAAAGTGTTGATTGATAAATCTCTAATTAATATTGATTCTAATCATGTGACAATGCATGATTTGATTCAAGACATGGGCAAAGAAATTGTTCGGCAGCAATCGCCAAATGAGCCTGGCAAATGCACTAGGTTGTGGTTCCACAAGGACATTCTTCAAGTTTTAGAAGAAAACAAGGTAAGTTAAGAGTTATCTGCATGTATATTATTATTTTTTTAATTATTATTATTCTTTTACAGTCCGTTGTGAGCGTTAAATCCCCTCCCTGAGTGTTCTTAAGTGAACATATAGGGTGTTTTTTGTCTTCTCATTCCTGGACTAACCTATTATTTATATCAATTACACATCTAACAGATTTTGTTAACTTACAATTTGGTTTGAAAGGGATCTGGGAAGATTGAAGCCATAAATCTAGACATGCCTGTAGATAAAGAGGTTGATTGGAATGGAAAGGCCTTCAAGAAGTTGCCAAATCTTAAAATACTTATCATTAGAAATGCACAGTTTTCCACAGGTCCAAAGTATCTCCCAAACAGTTTAAGAGTGCTGGACTGGAAGGGATATCCTTGTCCATCTTTACCATCTGATTTTTATCCCAAGAAACTAGTTATCCTCAAGCTGCCCCAAAGTTGCCTCAAACTGGATGAACAGCTCAAGGTATATAGAGCATTGCCATATTTCAGCAACATTATTATGTTTTAATATGAAGTGCAAACACTTCAAAAAATGTAGACATTTGTCAAATACTTGTACTTGACACAATATGACACTTCTAAATTACATGATTCTAATTTTGTCCGTGTCATTAATCTTGTGCAGAAGTTCCAGTCTGTGAGTGTGATGGATTTCAAAGGTTGTAAATTTTTAAAAGGAGTTCCTGACTTATCTAGAGTACCAAATTTGAAGGAACTGTGTCTGGAAGGCTGCAACAATTTGACTGAAGTTCATGCTTCCGTTGGACTTCATGATAAACTTAAAAGGTTAAGTGTTAAAAATTGCAGGAATCTCAAGACCTTTCCAAGCATCAAGTTAACATCACTGGAATATCTTGACCTTTCGGGGTGCTCTAGCCTCAAGAGATTCCCAGAAATATTAGGAATGATGGAAAATATAAAAGATGTTTGTCTGGACAACAGTGGCATAGAAGAGTTGCCATTGTCATTCAAAAACCTTGTGGGGTTACAAAAATTAGAACTTACATATTGTAAAAGTCTTGAAGAAGTTAGAGGGATTTCGCCAAACCTAAAAGAATTGTCAGCGGTAAACATGGATTGGTACTCACACTTGAGTTTAGAGTCTCGTAGCATTTTACTGTGTCAGGTTAATCTCTCCCTTTTACCCTTCCCGCTGCATTTATATGATGACTTATGAAGCCCTTACTTTAAAAAGAAGTTAGTGCCAACATGTATGACATAATAAAATATTCTTGTTTGATTACAAAAAAGATATGACACTTGAACAAAACATAAAATTTCATCATATGTCAATGTTGTGTTTGTCTTATCTTAATCTAGTGTTTCTATTCTATGATCCAACTTATGGTATTAATTGGTATTATGCTTGTAGTAGTAACTCGCATTTATTATTCTGGTATGTCGTTTTTATACGCTGATTAAGAGGGTTCTGTATTCTTAAGAAAGAAAAAATTATTCAAGACACATTAATTTTGCATTGTTTGCATAAATCACTCGACAAAAAGAAAAAAAAAAATCTATTTTACGTACAAGTTATTCCCCCTAAAGGGATTGATGTGAGTATACTCCACATGATAACTTTAAGTCTCTTCCACTCTTCAATACTTTCTTTCACACAAAGTTTAATAAAGGCTTTTCTTTCACTTTTTATTATCTTAATTATGCATCCACTTCCCAGAAAATTGGCATCACTTCACTTTGCCCACTCACTATCTCACTTAATCATCTTATTTGTGTAATTTTATTCACAAATAGAGGCATATAGACAGAAACATATCATTTCTCTTACACACACAATTCAGCATCTCACCACTGGAGAAGACTCATTACTCTGTAGATAGTTCTCTCAAATTCTTCTTCCACATTTCCTCTCTCACTAAATCTCCCCTCCTTTCTCTCTCAAGAAGCACAACATGGCTAAAAGAATTGCCTTGACTGGGTAATACTTTTCTTAGAAAGTGACTTTGTTCTTAATATGTTTTGCAACAGGCATTACAGGAGGTTGATGGCTTGAAGTTTATAATAGAAGAAGATAGGACACCAGAATGGTTTGACCACTATACCGAGGGTGATTCAATGTCCTTTTGGATCCAAAAGAAATTCCCAAACATGGTTGTATGTTTTGCTGCACTAATTGAGGACCCATGGCATGTACCACCTAAACTAATTATTGACATCCGAATTAATGGCATGCATGTTGGATTTCCAGATGGCCAAACAATTTATGCATCACTTACATCACAACATATCTTTTTGTTTGATTTACAATGCCTAGTTCCTGAGGGTAAACTCAAGAATGTAGTTTTAGAGCGTGAATGGAACCATCTGGAGATATCCTGTGTCTTGAGTTACATAAATTGCTATCCAGAGGAAGAGGATAAAATGTATGGAATAGCAAGGGCAAAATGGGGTGGAGCATATGTGTACAAGCGGAAATCCAAAATGGAAGATATTCGATTCACAAATCCTAATGAGGAACCTCTCCCTGAGTTATTGGAAGGATCTTCCATAAACCCCAACACTTCTCCTGAGTTTGTCGTGCCTAGAAGCAAGTGGCCCTACATTGATGTCAAAGTCATCAATGGCAGTCCCAATAAGGCAGGTATGTCCCTTTTACCTAAACGCTGAAGGAATGGATGGGTGAGAAGAAAAATGCTATGTTGCTGTGTAAAAATGCTAATAAACATTGTATGGAGTATCTTTTGTCATTTGGTTCATCTAAATCTCTTGAGAAATTTATCATGTCTATTTTGGATGGAGAAAGACACAATATGTATGGACATTGTGGGGTTCACTATTCAAGTAGATTCCACCTACATTATGTCTATCTCCTTCCAAAATTAGCAATTATCAACTTCTTAAACAATTTAGAGGATTCAAATCCTTACTTTAGTGAGTCTACAACCACATTAAGTTTAGAAGTTGAATTTGTCACACCCTTTAACTGGTCGTGCAATACTAGACAAATTCAATTTAGTGATGGAAATTTAGTAATGGACCAACATTTGCCTCTAAGTTTATCAATTAGTGATGGATTAGTGACCATTAAAATTTGTCCTTTTTTTTTTCCCCCAAAATCTACAAATCTCGTGATCAATAGGCATGTGTCACAAAAACTTTTAATTAGTGATGGTTTAGTGACAATTGGGAGAAATGATCTTTTTCAAAATTTATGCATTTAGTGACAAACTTCACTAATTTTTTTAAAAGAAAATTCTTTAAATTTAGTGACAGTGACAGATTAAAAAATTCGTCACTATTTTAATGGTTTAGTGACAGATTAGGAGATCCATCATTATTTCAATTTTTTGTTTTTAATATTTAATCTAAAATTTCACCCCCTTTCTTTTCTACATCTCCCCTCTCCCTCTCTCATGCCCTAACTTTCTCTCTTCTCTGTGACCTAGTTCTCTTGCTTCCCCCACCATTTCAGCGGCAGTGCCAGGTTGAAATCTTTGACTCCAATTTCTTATAGATGGAAGCCATTCCAGCGGTGTCTAGGCACAACACTAACAGAGAAGCAAAATAGCATCTTCAAAGCAAAAAGCTAAGTTGATACTTCAGTTTTGGTTGCTAGGTAGGATGCAAAATAATATCTATATAACTTTAGTAGTTTGGATTTTTGTTTTGATTCTAATTAGGAAATAGAAGCTAGAGTAGAAAGCATCGGTGATTACACAAATAACAATTTGTGTTTGACATGAATGCCCTTTCCTCTCCGATGTTATCAGTTACTTTTTCCCTCCATTCTCCCTCCTTATATCTTTCTCGCTTTCTCTCTCTCTCTCTCTCTCTTTCTCTAGAGCTCTGAACATTTACTTTCTTTTTCAACCCAACTACGTTTTCCAAGATCTATGCTCTTTGATATCTCATCATCTCCTTCCTTATTAAGTTGCATTTGTTTTTTATAGGGGACTGTGATAGGTCCAGCCCCTTTTCCTTCTATGCCATTCCTGCAGTTCTGATTTATCATCTTCTGTTTTAAATTGAGTTCTTTTGTTAATCTTATAAGATAATTTTATTGTATTTTTATCTAGTTGATGAATGAATCTTGGGTATCGAAACCTGATGGGTATTTGGATCTGGACATGAATTTTATTTTGAAACTGATTCATTTTGAAGGTATTTAATGTTTCCGATCGAGTACATTTCATGGTTTATATTTTTGTGTATTTTGTCCTTTTTTTTCTTTTGGGTGAAAATGAGGTTATTGGTGTGCTCCTTTTTGGGTTGGTGGATCTAGTTAGAATTATGATTAAACTAACATGTGGTTACAAATTGAATTATAGGAAAGTAAATGATGTCTTCTACCCTCGTGTTTTCTTGGAATATGCCAAACCAACTTCACTATAGATAAACAATGAGTGTAAGTCTGGTGGGTGTTTTGTTGATACTTTGAGGGAAATAGTTAAAGAACAAAGGCACGCTTCCTAGAATTTTGAATCTATCAGTTTACAGTGTGCAAAATGCATGTTTTCCTAAAGCAGTTCATTGCCATATATATGTTAGTTGTCTTGTTTAGTATTGAGCAATTTTCTTGCCATATATCACAATATTAACTTTTGGTGTATTCATCTCTAGATTGATGTGGGAGAAATTCTAGTTGTGAAAAATTCAACAGTTTCTTGTACATTTCTATTATATGTTGTTTATTTTTGGTTCACCTTGTCCTCTTGGCTCATTTTTCACAATATAAATGTGTTTTAAGAGCCAGCATGCATCGTTGCCTTTCTTGGTATGTGTTCATGTCTGCAGTTACAACCTGAAACTATAAATTGGACTCTGTTCACATAATAAATCTCATATAGTGGAGTATGATATTTCCCCTTTTTCTTCCTATTATTCCCCCATCTATTTTGCATGAGAGTTTTCTTGAGACTCATTCCCTTGTTCCAGTTATGCTAACAAAAGTCTAACCTGCAGCAATGTTATTGAAAAAGTGGTGCATGATGAAAGCCGCAGAGTTGACTGAGGCAGTTCTAAATGGCTCTAATGTTAAGACCATTTAAGATCGTGCTTATTATTGTCCACATTTCACTTCAATTCCTACTCCAGCTGATGAAGAACTCATGGTCTTTACAATTTCCAAGCTCATGGACCATGTGGTACTAGATTTGGGTAAGGAGTTATTATCTAATTTTAATAATTTCCAAGTAATACGAAGCCATAAAACGTTAAGCTATACATAATTGGTCAAAAGATCAATACATATAAGCTTTAATCAATTATATGTTGATGTGTTTTGTTATCACAGGTGGGCAGTGATAAAGGATGAGGATGAGGCTGTATACCGAAAGATGTTGACATATTTGAACTTGAACACCATTGGAGTTTCTCGAGATGCTTAGTTAAAGCCTTTAAAGCATCTGGATGTAGTTCTTGAAGGTGATGGGACTGACATATTCAATTGTGCATATTCAATCATGAAAAACCGATGGACAAGGTTAAGACATATCTTATCCATGTCAAAAGATTTCTCTACAGAAATTAGCTCCCCAATGCTGATGGTATTGATGTTCAAACCTTATTGGTCATTCTCAAGAAAAGAACTTGAATAATTTTCTTCTTTCCTCCAAGGTTATATGATACTGTTTTCCTGTTGGGACACTTGAATTCTATCTTTAAATAATGCATGTTGTGGAATTTCAGATAATTTAAACTCTGAATTCAATTTGTACTGAAGGAGAAGTGATTACATAGATAGAGGAGGAAAGGAGACGAACCTCCAATCCAATTCCACAAAATCAGCCACCAATGAAGCAAAAAGTAATGGCTACATAATGACAAAAGTTGACTAATAATTAGAAGACAAGTCACTGATAAATATGTAGAAAAAATCATGATCCCCAACACATATGCTAGAAATTTTTATATACTTGTCCCTTTCATAAGTACCTTTTATACTTGCATATGGATTTTACTCCGTTTCTCCCAGCTAAGAGGACACCATAACACTTGTCTCATTCATCATTATGTTTTACTCTCAATTATATCATGTTGCGGATGTAGACCTACGTTCTGTACATGGTTGATCATTCGAATGGATTTGACCCCACATCATTACCTTCACTTGACACCCCAAGGGCATTTAATCGGGTTAAGCTTCTCTCCAGTCCAGCTTCTCTCCTGTCTGTACAGTCTCAAAGGTTTAGTCTCTTTTCACTTCTTTTTTTTTTTAAAAAAAACCAGAAACAAAACAGTAAATAAGATTCATTACACTGACTAGACCAAATGCAAGAGAGAGAGGATGGGAGAGAATCCTGAGCCCATTTAATCATGTGTATTATCTGTCTGACCTTGACTGTTTTATTTCTATGTTAGGCATTGATACAGAATCTGGCACTGTTTTTCACTTGATTTTACAAGGCAAGGTTTTTATTTTTCTTTATAGTATGTCTATTTGCATTATTATATTGAATTATTGTACATCACTTTTTGAGTTATAAATGTTGTAATAGGGATTCTAAGCGCAGAGTCAGAGCATGTGGAAAAGGGATGGGATCAGATGAAAGGCAAATATTTTGGAATTGAAATTAAAAAGAATGTGGAAAAGGGGGTAGAAAGAAGAATTATGAGAAGAGCAAATATTTTTATTTCATTTAAGTTTTTCTCTTGTCAAAATTATTGGCTTTAGTTGAAATTCTTGAATATTAACAATTCAATCTTTAGACGTGCAACAATAATCTTCTTAATCTAGGAGAGAGAAGTTGTTTAGGAGACGAAACTCTCTAAAAAATTTGAAAAGTACACTGTATCTCTTAGAAGATCTTCAAAGAGATGCATTCCATTGTGATTGGGTTTCAAGTTTCATTATACATAGAAACTTGAGTCTGAACCTTTTCCGTCTGGACAAGTGGTGAATTTTGTAAAAATTGATGAAAGAGAGACATTAAGTCAGCTCACGAAATGCTATGTTATTAGATGCCCAAATCAGAGAATTTGGGCTGTAGTTGGGATGCCAATATGCCATGGAATCAACTTATGTACAAACAATCCAAACGCCCAGAAGCGTAGGTACTAAATCCCAACATTTAAATTCATAATGCCCATGGAAACTAAATGAGGAAGAGTTCAGAAGCAAGAAAGAATTAGAACAAATATCCATTGATTCGCAGTTATAACATATTTTGAGCTTGACCAGCAGAATAATGAAAATTAGAGATAAGAAATTACCTTATATATATATACACACACACACTAAAATAAAATCTCTCCCAATTATAAAGAGAATGTGGGGGAGAATTAGACTACGAGGTTGTGTAACATGCATGTATTACACATAATCAGTTTCGCCAAGGTTGGTTTTAAAATATTGTTCTTTTTTTTTTTAAAAAAAAATGTTTCATTCACCTATTCTTGTTTTTATTTGTTATTGATGGTTCTATGGAGCTTCACGTTTTTCAGCCGCAAATAAAAGGTTGATTGCATAGTTACAGATTGCAATGTTAAAATTACGAATTTAGAGCGAGTAGTGACTCTTATTTAATTCTTTGGTTCTTGTTAAATAAGTTTAAAAAAGCTTATTGTGCATAAACTTTGTGTCAGTTCTTTAGCTTATGAATTATAACCTAGTTTTGGGCGTTCATTTTGGATTTTAGGAATTCCAACATACAGGGCTGCGTCTTGTATTTTGTGACAGGTTTTGCTGTTATACCAACGGTCGCATACAAGTTTGTGTTCCTTGGTTCTAAAATTTATGAAGTTCAAGCTTCTTTATGCATGTGCAACAGTTCACATATTCTCTTTTCTCCCTTCAAAATCATGCATTTTACTGGTATAACTGATGTAGTTTCTTCTAGGTTGACTGTTTTGTATAGTACCTTTAAGTGGCGAGTAGTCCTACCATTCAATATGGCATCTTTACCTTTCGTTTGAATCAGTTTTCATTTTATATATATATATATATATATATATATATATATTTTTTTTTGGGGTAAGAGAAATCAGAGGCAAAATGCTAATAAAGGTAACCAACTTGCCCACTCTCTAATTCTTTTATTCTGTTTCTGTTGAGTTGTTGTAATGCAATTGAATGAACAAAGACCATAGGGGGCTGCAAGCTATGCTGTTTTTGCGCCCATTGGAGCCACCCTTGTACCTCCAAGGACAAATTTTGGTTGGTCCACCCCCCTCCCCTTTTTTCTCTTATACATATACCTTGCTTGAATGCCTTATTTTTGCAGATTTTTCCAGGCCAGAATGAATTTTCTTCTCACGAAGATGCCCATGGTGTTGGTTATTGCGTTAAGGTATATTGGTTTTGTTCATTGAATGTTTCTTAGGTAAATGAAACCTAGACCAAATTATATGTTGAACATAACAGTATTTTGTGGGCCGTTTGTGAATTGTGATCATTTCCTTTCCATATTATGGAGATAACGTTTCTAATTTTTCATAGTATGATATAAATATGCAGGAGGAGATTATGAAAATAAAGATATGGATTTCTGTAAAAACGAAAGTTCAATATAATGGACAATGAATTGTTTTTATTTACTGTTCTATCTTAACCTTTGGTTGCTCAAATATCCTGCAAGGCAGTTAATTGAAGTATATACAGTTCTAGCTGCAGTGTATTTATGCTTTCTACTTGAAATTGTTTTGAACCGTAACAAAGACAACATGCTCTCTACTTGAATTTAATTGCTGCTGTTAATTATCTAATGCATACTAAATCCATTAAAAAAAAAGAAAAAGAAAAAAGCATCGTCTATAATTTTTTTTTTTGGGGAAAATAAACGTCTATTTATTGAGGGACTATCTGTCACTAAACAAAATTTTTGGTGACAGATCTTTTTTCTATTTAGTGACAGGCGAGCATTGTCATTTGAATTTTGGTGAACGTACTTTTGTGTCGGATTTAATGACAAGTTTTGGATTTAGTGACGGATTTGTTTGTTGTTAAATTCAATTTTTTTTTCTTTCATAGTGGTGTAATTGGCATGTTATAGGAAATGAAATTTGCATCCATAAACCTAACGAACAAATCGAATCCATTCTTTTTCACAAGACAAACCTAATGGCATCCTGTAGGGTTCAAATGGAGAAGCGCATTTGAATTTGAATTTTATCCAAAACCAATGTTTACATATCAAATCTATTTCAAACTTTTTGTAAACATTTAGGCAATGTCCCAGATATCTCGTGATTTGTACAAGCTGTTAGAAACCCAGTGAATACAATAAGATATCCTACCAACTTTATACATTTAAAGGAATGGGGGATCTTGCTTGTGGTCGCAAGCTTTTGGATGTTCTTATCCAGCATAATGCCGTCATCGTTCTAGACATCAAATACATTTTGGGGTACTTTAACTTATTAATTTTCATTATCTTCATTGTTAGTTTTTCGGCTAATTCTGCAACAATTCAACTTCTAACCAGTTCTAAATGTCTGTAAATGCTATTTAATAAAAACAAAAAAACAAATTCAATATATTAATAATAAAATCCTTAAAACGAATTATCCAAGTTTATCAATAGTACCTTTTGCCCAAACAATAGATATGATAGATAAGGAAGTTCTTATTATCCTTGAAGGCAGAAAATTTTCCCCATTCAAATCTTCACTCAAGCAAAGCTAACATGAGTTATTTTGAAGTGATAAATCCTTAGTTACATCATTTTAAGTTCTTTGATAAAAATAAATAAATAAATATCAATCTATCAAGCCGTCTAAGTTCCTCCCCAATTAAGAATACCATTTTTTATGCCATAATTATGCCTTAATGTCTTCCTCGGGAATGTGAATTTTCCTTCAATACACAAATAAAAGCCCAATTTGAGCAAAAGCCCATCACAGAAATTCACATTGTGGAATCAAATTGTTCGACCAAAACAAAACCCAAATGATTATATATATTGCTTACCTTTGAGAATTGACAATAAAAAGGAAGACCTACTATGGACTAAAAGGATGCTAGATTTAGTCCATTATAGGACTTTCTTTTGTCCAACTTGTCCAACAAAGGCAGTTCAGTGAAGGGGAACAAAGGGGCACAAAGATGACTTTTTAAAATTTCAATTTGCCTCATAATAACCCTTTTTCGTTAAATAGATGTCCGTCTATAGTATTACTCAGTTGGAATCCAAGGTTTTTTTGCTTGCTTATGTACTTTACTCCATATCCTAGTCAGAATTTAGGATAATCTCTATCACAAAATTTTTTTTTAAAAAAAAGGAAGCAAAAGGCAATCGACAAAATCTGAGACTTAAGGCACGTTTTCCCACCTCTCTGGTTAGGATCTAGGGTACGAAATGAAGGAGAAGACAATTGAATAAGGGAAGGCAGCAATATAGCATAGACGGCAAAAGGTGGCAGAAAAGAACAAACAACGATCAGAGACTCTAGTGTTTTTTCGTTGATTCCTTGTTTGGGTCGTTTCTTCAATAAATGACTAGAGCATTTATAATTTTTTTAGTAGTTTGATATATGGGACCATAGAATGCAATCGGCCTGGGTGAAATTGGGATTGTCTGCTGCTTAGGAAAAGCAGCACGCCAAGCAGCATTTTAGATTTCAATTTTTCTTTTTCAATTAATTGTAATTTTTTTTTTTTTGGTTTTAGACTTCAAGTTTGTAATTGGAAGAACGTGTTTATTCCATGTCTTGTTTCTCATAAAACAACAGAAATGTTGAAATAATTACACCATCAAAATCAAAATCTGAGCAATTCAAATGCTGCTTGGAAGAAGCATAATGGCAGCTGACAAACCAAATTCGTTTGGGTGGGTTCATGCTTTCTGTTATTGTCATTGATAAAATTAGACACCATTGTCCTTTCTGCCATGCGGTACACACACTGTTTCTTTAATCCCTTTTCCTTGCCTATTTACACCTTTCTTTTTAGAAATATGTTTGCATATTTGCTTCTTGTATGTGTTCATTCAATTTTTGCAGCTTTAACACGGAATATTTCAGTTTGAAAGTCCATCGTAGAGACACCATTGGAGCATGGACTTCTTAGGCCCACAACAAATAACAAGGGTGTTGGGTAATATTGGTATCAAGCTTAGAGAAGGGGAACTACATGTGGTTCATGTGGTGGATGACCTACAAGTTTTAGAAGTTGATAATGACGTAATAAATGAGGATTAAGGTAGCGATGTAATTTCTTATGAGTAGGATGAGGATGAGTATGACATCGAAGACATTGCATTGAACTTAACTTTGAATGATTATGAAGAGGAAGCAAATGATGATGATAAGTGTTTTCGGAAGGAAGATGTTGAAAATAAATAGATCACCCAAGGTGGAAGCAAACCATATCAAACATCTATGGGTAATTTTTTACTAAGAAAAATCTCTTGATTTTTTCTACATGGCCATGGACTGAATTTTAAATAAAGTAAAACAATGCAGTTTCTTTATATTTTTCAGAATAATTGAAGATGATTTGTATAAACAGTCTCCTTAAAAAAAAAAAATTATCCGGGTGCATGAGATTAGGACGCAAATATATATATAAGAATGCAAAAGAGGAGACACTGGGAAGGTGATGGCTATCGGCAAAGTTTTTTTTCCCCCCTTTTTTGCTCGGGAAAAACTACTTATTTAAAAGAATTACTGATTTTTATTTTCGAGGTGTTTGACAAAGCTTCTAAAAAAAAAGAGTTATTTTTGAGTGGTAGTAGAAGCAATTTTTCTGTTGTAGGAAACTTAAAATTAGAACTTTTCTTTTGAAACAAAAATTTATTTTTAATAATAGAAAATACTCTTAATTGAAATTATTAATTACCATATTTACTTAATGCTCTTTTCTGCCACAGTTCTTCTTTTTTTTTTTTTTTCATTTTCATCTTTTTATCTTAGCCCTATATATTTATTTCGATACATTTCTCATATTTATTTTAATTTTAAATATTATATGTATTTATTATGATTTACAATGATTTATATATTTATTATTATTTTATTTTATTATTTAAACTAAATATAAAATTATACACTTAATTAAAATTAGTTATAATGAATATTTAAAATCATTTGTCTATTCAAATGATATTAAATGCAAAATCAAATCTAGACAAGTTCTCTTTAGTAATGTGACAGTGAAAAGCCCTTTTTTGTATATTTGTCAAACACAATAATATTGACAAAAATGATTATCAAAATATTTTGTCAAACATAAATTACTTCTATTTCACAGCATTTCTAAAACTTTATTTAAGAAAAACTGTTCAAAATTAGTGGAAATTTACAACAATCCCAAACGGATTCCAAGTCTAAGGCGACAGCACTTCTTTTTTTTTTTTTAAGTGCCACTATATCTTGTTTTTCACTTTAATCAATGCCTTATATTCTTGTTTGTTCCATATGTTGTGTTGCTCTAAGATTGGTTGAAATGGAACATTGCACTTTAATTTATACCACATGTGGCGGGACTGAAAATCATTTTTCGATATAAATCTATTGATTTCTTTGCAATCGTTTAAGGACATTTCATAATTCGTAAATACATAATTATTAGCTAAACAATATTTTTGAAGTGCTTTGTTTCTCGGGAGGTTTACTCAATGGTAGATAGAATGTTTTGGTAGGCCATGTATTGCCCATACACTTTGCAGCTAGAATAGAATGACCATTTCTATTTTATTGCCTGGGTCTTTTGGAATTCACATCCATTTTTCACCCCTAGATTTCGTTTTTATGTTTGATACAAATGAAAGAATGAAGAATTAATATTATAATGCAAAGTAAATATTAACAAAGAAAAATCATACCAGTCCACTAACAGCCTCACACGCTACAGTCATTCCACTTGCTACTGCCATATTCCAAAGAATCCTATGATTTTTGTGAATAACTTTGTTTCATTGGGAACCCTCTCTTTGTTTAATTCACATTTTCCAATTCTATGTCTTAAACTATTACAACTTTCCAAGCTTTCTGTTGGGTTGCTATCACTTGCTGTGTTTTATTTTATTTTAATTTTTTGTCTAGTTTCTACCAAACTTTCAGAGTTAGGTGGGGGATTAATTTAAAATTTTAAATAAAATTAAGTGATCAAAATATTAATTTAATTTAAATTTTATAATTTTGCCTTTTTATATGAATAAAAACTTGAATATTGGCTCGCTATATATAAGGTGCTTAGACAATTTCAGATTGTGTAGGAAAATAACAAAGTCAGCACATTGATCCTAACGTTAAATAATAATAATAATAATAATAATAATAATAATAATAATAATAATAATAATAATAATAAAAGTAGAATGAAATTTACAAATTAAGTAATAATAAAAATGGAGGAGAAAATGCTATTTCAATTCCTGGAACTGTCTAATTTCATGATATATTTTTTAAAATGATAAAAAAATTCATAAATATTTAAAATTGAATTATATGAACTTATATAATTTTTATAAATGACAAAGACTTACTCAATATTTGGTAGCTAGATCTGGACCGATGGAAAATAAAAGAGAATAGGATTCCATCATAAAAGGTTGTTTGGTTGCAACATTTGGCCCTCTTTTCCGATTTAATGGAATCAAGACTTCATCTCAAAATTGATGGAATCTAGCTCAATGGAAATGAATGAAATTTTATTAAACAAAAAAGCCCTAAAAATTAGTCTTTACTCGTAGGGGTATAACTTTTCCAAATCAATTAGTAGGGCTTGTCTGAAGATTGGATGAATTTTAGGACTGTTTATGAGCAAGTTGGGTCGGATATTTAGTATGCCCGATTTCTTGCTCAATTAAGACATCGGGCCTGTGTTTTATGCTCGTGGCCTAACCCGACACGAATAAGTCCAATTTTATGTTGGACTAAGGGGTTTAGGGCTGCTTGGGATTTTTTTTTTTTTATGAACTGATACTTGTAATATAAAAATATCTTATTGCAGACTTATAGGAATATACTTCAAAATAATGAACTTTTAGGATCCTCATATTTTAATCAATAATAAAAAATAATTTAGTATTATCAAGCAAAATACAATCTATATTAACATAATTAGCCTTAGGTAAACATGTGTATTTTCATTATTCAACAAAAGAAATATTAGTAAGCATGCACATCAATGATAAAAACAATTAAGAAATAGAGAGGATTTAAGAAGGTAATAAAAGATGTAACATGCAGAGAGAATCATATGAAATAAAATATATATATATATATATATATATATATAAGATGACAAGATATTGATAACTAAAAAAAAACTACTAGGGTGAGTTAGGTAGAACATGTCTTCGCCTTTAACCTGGCTCGACTTGATATAGTTGTATTTAAAGTTCTGCCCATTTATACCGAGCCCAATCTTATTAGACCGAGTTAGGGCAAGCTCCTAGGGCCTAATGGGTTGGTGAACACCCTTAATAAATTCTACCCTCATAGCTAGTTGCTAGAAAAAAAAGGAATAAAAAATCAAAAATAAGTTTTGAAATGTGAAAAATCATTATCTTCAAAGAGTGATCATTTATACACTAATGATTTACAGATAGTGCTCTAACACAATATAACAAGGCCTTCAGAGAAATACTAAAAAGAATTTAACACTCTTAATTTGAAAAAAAAATATTTATAAACTCTGAATAATCATCTTTCCATAGTCATGTCTATTTATTTTGTTAATAGACATGCTTATTCTCTATTAACATACATACTTACTTTCCTTTAATTGTTGTCTTATTACATATATATTCTTTATTAACAAATATGCTTATTTTCTATTAACAAGTGTCTTGTTTAATAGATATATTTGTTTATTTAATTTTAAATTTTAAATTTTAAATATTTAAATTAAAATTGTCAGATTTTATTTCTTTTAGAGGCCCGAGGCCTAAGCCCTAAATCCAAATCCAAGTCTTTTGAGAGTGAGAGAGAGATATATTATATATTATATATATATATATATATATTAATTATTTTGAACATATTTAATGGGTTTACCTTTATGTACCTTTAAACAATATTTTTCTTACCCAATGTGAGATTTTAAATCATATTCTATATTACAAACTATATAACAATCTATACTAGTTTGTAATATTGCTTCATAATATCATGCATATAAAAAAGGACTTGACTATGGTTTTAACTGTGGCTAAACCTATATTTATTTGTAGTGATCTTATAACGATTTGAACTTTCTCTTAGTGTAAATCTTTTAAAGTTTTGATGAAGTTGTTGGTATCTTATGATTTGAACTGTAATTCTTTGTGCCAATACTGAAAGAATCATATATAAGATATTATTAAATATGCTAAGAACTTTCAACATTTTTGCTTTAATATTGTTATGGCCATGTATTAATCCTAATTTTATGAATATTTACAAGGCCAACCCCTTAAATCTTGTTTGAAGCAACACCACTTCAATATTTATAAGTGAAACTTGTCATTATATCTTTGTTACTTCAGACATTTAACAACTCCTAAGACCTTTGTCAACCTCCTTTCCTAATAGTATACACTATGAACTTCATTTTATGTCCTTGTTACTCTAGACACTTTTAAACCCTATGAATTCCTTGTGTAATTTGTACAAGATACTCTACTATGACGCTTTATATCACACCATCACATCTTATATACCTTAATATTCTATAATAGAAGACCTTGTGCTAGTGGTAGAAAACCTTATTGACAAAGTTTCAGATTTCACAGTGTAAAATGCAAGATCTTATCAATAAAATCCTGAACCCTTGTCTGCAAGATGTTATCCCAACCCTTATGTTGACATGTTCTAATGCCAAATCAGTCATAGTATTTGTGTTCAACTAGAAACATCACTAAGTAAGGTATAAAACATTCCTTATCAAGAACTTTCATAGCTTTAGTGGGAAATAATCATTATCAAAGGCCAAATTAATTCAATCTTGACCATATGGCCTATTTGGCCTCACCAATATCATCTTCCATCTATAACACTTTTGTTCAATAAAAAATAACTCAATTTGAAGCCCCAAACTTGGGTCCAAGGCCTGAATACAAAATGGTATCACATTTTGCATTTTCCATGAAACTCGATATTCTGATATGAATTTTGAAAAATCATAATCAATTATAGAAAAATTCAAATCATGTTACTATAGCTTTTTGGGAAGCTTAGGATATCCTCTAACTCCCATAAAAACTTTAGATCAATCCAATACCAATTGGCCTACAAAATTCAATGGAACAATACCGCAAGTCACAAAAGCACCCTATAGCAAAACCTAAACTTAAAAAATTCATAACGCCCTCTGCAGAGCTCTAAATGAGATGCTCTCAGTGGATATGAAAATCTTATGATGTCTACTAAATGAATAAATTTCATGAGCAGCTAAGTTTATTTGACCGATGAAAAACATGGCATATTAACTAATGCTACAATACTTGGACATCATCAGACTCTCAACTTAAAAAATTCATAACTTCCTCCATACAACTCCTTTTGAAACAAACTCAGTGGCCCTAGAAAGCTTGTTAATTCCCATTATATATTTGTAAAATTTCATGGGTATTGAAGTTCATTTGGCCCTTCGAATCCACTAAAAACTAGAACTGCCATATAAATAGTACCAGGGGTTGTTCTGCATAATTTTTGAAATTTTGAAAATTTGTGAAATATTCTGTTGATCTCTAAAAATTATAATTTTTAGCTTTTTAGAAAGCTCTCTTAGGCGTCTAAATGCATGCCAAATATTAGACTCCAACTAGGTCATTTGGGCCACTTTGGGTATAAGAGTTATTTAGGGTCTTTTTATGTCTAACCTTACTGTTCTTTTGAGTCATTTGGCATCCAATTGGAATTTTCCACTTAGAGCAAGTTCTAATCATCCTAAATGACATTTGTAACTATTCCATACCATACAAAAGGACTTGAATTAAAATTTGACCTCTTGACCCCCAAGTATGCACATACATACTATATGCAAACATAGGCAAAACCACATCTTATTGGGCATGTTCTACCACAAGGAGCTATATACTCATATTCTCATTTTGATAGATAAATTCCCATTCAAAAACATGATATTATACACTAGTAACCATTATCCATACATAATGGTCAAATCATACATACACACTTGCTAAAAGTCAGACTATTTACTTTACAAACTTCATAATACATTATCTATGCCATTCTTGATACATAAATTACATTTTAGCATATATAGTGCTTTTAGTACATAACTCCCAATATCTAATCATCTCTTCTTCTTTGATTTGGCTTGATAACCTTAAAATGGTTAATGGGAGTATGGGAGTGAGATTCAGGGAGAATCTCAGTAGCATAAACCCTTCTAATTCAATGCACATAAGAATACTATCAGTGAATGCAATGTATATAGTGCAAGAATGCTATGTACATGCATCATGTAAATCATATGCATTATATAGCATGAAAACTCATTCATTTCTGGCCATGGCAACATCATAAAACTAGCTAGGTTATACCAATCTTAGCCCAGTGCCAAGGAAGAGCTATTACGCTCCATTCCATGCTTTAAAGAGTTAGGAGCTATCACATAAACTTTTCATGACCATAAGGTACTCATAAATCTCATATGAAAACATAATAGGTCATACTTCATGAAAGTACCAAGCAACGACACACACAAGTATATCAACTCATTTTAGCACTCAATTGCATGCAAGAAGTGAAGAGAAATCTATCTTGTAGAGTTAGGAGCCTCAAGCTACCACTAACTCCCGAATTCATCTCTTCTCTTTGATCTTTTGCCATCTCCTTCTCGGATTCATACATACCCAAAATGAGTTCGCATTGGCTCGGCTCAAACTACATCAATTACAATGCAAAGCACCCATTAGGATACATTCTAACTCATATTGCTACCATATAGAGTTAGTAAAACTCAAAAGGCATTTAAACTACTTTATGCCTCCTTAAGTAGCAATTCTTAGATTTCACTTTCTAGGTTTTAAAACCTCACTTGTTATGAGTCACATGACTCTAATGGAACTCATTAGAACCATTATATACATGGTTACACAAGCCTAGGGCCACTTGCTCCTTTAGGCTCTTTATGTACTCTAAAAATGCACCTTTCAAAATAAGGCTTTTAAATTTAATTCAATGGTTCCATTAATGCTTATCTATCATAATTAGGCTTCTTAAAACCTTAGAATCCATTAGAGCTCTCTCTAAGTGCTTTAACCATGCTTGGCTGAACCCATGCCATATAAAGGGGTTAAGGGAGTTTTGCTCATTTTCTTGGGATTTCTTAATTTTAACTTCATTTCCATGACATAATTAACTTATAACAATCATATAAAACTTGCTTGGACAGCCCTAACCACAGTTCCATGATAGCATCTCAAATTCTCAACTTAAGCTACACATATGGCTAAAATTTAAGAATGCATATCCATGAAGTAAGCATCACTCTCACTCAATTTCCATCTTTAAAAATATTCCATTAAGTTCTTAATAGCTTCAATTCCAATAGCAATTCCTCCCTCCTATAGTATCTCTCTTAACCGGCCCATGCATATACAAGATCACCCAATGCATAAATTTAGCCATTTTAATTAAATCCATAAGAAATCGTGTTTAAAACACTCATTTATGCTTTTAAATCATTCAAACAACCAAGAGAAATATCATATGTTTTTAGTACCACCATGGACAAAGCTTAGGTCTCTAAGGTTCAACACAAAACCAAAAATCTTGCAACAAAATGCACATGGGTGTGAAGAGCTCTTTACCTTGAAACTTTTTCTTCAAAGGAGCATCCCTAAAATCCAAACTTTGGCCTCAGGTCAGCCACAAAAATAAGGAATCTCGGGATGAAATTTACATCAAAATGAAGCTCTTAGTGAAAGGAATAATTTTACTAACTAGGAAGAAGTGAAAAGAGGTGAAAATCCTTACCAAAATGTAAGTTTTTTGTTTCTCTCTCTTAAACATCCATGGCTACATTTCTTTAGCATTTCCTTTCTCTCATGTCATTGTTCAGGTTTAGTTTAATAGGAAGAGAAGGAGAAAAAGCTGACTAGGCTATATAAAAGTGGTAATTTAACTGTTTCTATAATTATAATTTTGCCACTATACTTTGGCTCTTCTGTCTATGCTCATTTTAGTTCCTTTTCAAGAATCATTTATTTTCATTATAAAATTTATGTCTTTTAACTTGTAAATTACCTTTAGTTTTACTCAAACTGGATTTAAAACCATTCGGTCAAAGTTTCAGTTAATTAACGACTGAAATCACTTATCAAAGGGGTTTCAACTATTTTAGAGGATCCTCTAATTTTTAAGGCCACTAAAAATCCCAAAAAACTCATGTTTTTCATTTAAAAATCCCTTGTGTGAGTTTTCTAAAATTTTTAAAAATTATAAAAATGCCCAACTTATTTTTGCAAATTTTCTTAGCTCTTCTGGCTTGGGTTTTCGGGTAATTCAAGCATCCAATCCTTATTTTCCAGGGTCTAGATTATCACTCTAATTTTGTTAGGCTGCTATCCCTTTACTTTAGGGGACTTCCTTTGAAAATTGCCTATTTTTTTACCTTTTTTCGACAAACTAGGTGTTACACTTTACTAGAGAGTTTAGTGTTTAATAAGCACATAATAACTTATTGTTACCCATTAAACTTGTATTGTTAGAGTGTATACTAACTTAAAGTTATATTCACATAAATAGTGTTTTGTTTCAAGGGTTTAAGCCCTATTTCCTTACAAGTCTGTTATACTATATCTCTTGATAATGCTTTAGTAAGATGATAAGTCAAATTCTTGTTTGATCATACATAAACTATTGTCATAATTCTATTTGTTATTAATTATCTTATATAAGCATATCATGAGCTTATATGTCTTGATTTCCTATTATACACCTTGTTGTAGGCTAAACACATTGTAGCCTCATTATCACAAGATATGGCAATGGTTGGCATAGGTTATAGCCACAACTTTATATCTAATAATAGGTTTCTTAGCTATTCCACTTCTTTTCTGGCTGCTACTAGTGCTATAAGTTTACATTTTACATTTACTACCCAAGGTGAATATCCACCCTACTATGGATTTATTATCATTTACACATGTTATCCAATTTTTATCTGAATAACCTTCTAACACTATAGGAAAATCACTATAATAATTTCCTAAGTGTTTTGTTCTTTTCAAATACCCAAACACTGTAGGAATTGTTTTCCAATGATCATTGCTTGAATTATTAATAAATCTTGAAAGTTGACAAATAGAAAATGCTATATTATGTCTAGTATAATGCATTGCATGCCTCATCTTACCTATTGTTTTTGCATACTCTAGTTGTACTATTGCTCTCTTAGAATTTTAAGTCAACTTGATACTAGAATCATAAAGAGTAGTAAATTCCTTTATTCCCAAATAATTGAACTTTTCTAGAACTTTACTTATGTAATGTGATTATGTCAAAGTCACACCTTGGGTTTCTCTTTTTACTTTTATGCCTAAGATTGTATCAACTTCATTCAAGTCTTTCATCTTAAAGATTGAAGTTAAATACTTGTTAGTTTAAGAGATACGAAACATATTCATACCAAAAATCAATATGTCATCAATATATAAACAAATAATAACACCACACTCGATTATGAATCTAGAGTAAATACATTTGTTTGTATGATTATGAATAAATCCATTTGACAAAATAACACTATCGAATTTCTCATGCCATTGCTTTGATGCTTGTTTCAGACCATAAAGAGACTTTATTAATTTGCAAACTTTGTTTTCATTTTCAAGGAGAGCAAAGCCTTTAAATTGTTACATATAGATTTCTTCACTTAGGCATCCATTTAAGAAAACTATTTTAATATTCATTTGATGTACATATAAATTATATATTAAGGTTACAGATAAAAGTACTTTAATGAATGCTATTCTTGCCACAGGTGTATATGTATCAAAATAATTAATTCCTTCTTTTTGTGTGAAATCTTTCACTATTAACCTTGCTTTAAAAGATAGAATGGATCTATTAGTATTCTACTTTCATCTAAATACCCATTTACAACCTATAAGTCTTGAACCAAGAGGTAAATCAACTAAAACTCCTATATTATTGGACATAATTGAATCCATTTCATCATTTATAATCTCTTTCCAAAAAGTTGCATCATTTTCTAGAAGACATAGCTTTATGAAATGTTTTTGGATCATTTTCAATGTTTAATAAGATAGGTATCTTATTACAAATGTTGGATTTATCTCTTTCAACTAAAAACACTATTGATTATGAAGAAATAAAGCAGAAACCAAGATGCTTTTCTTTCCTAACCCTTTGACTCCTTTTGAGTTCTAGTTAGGTGTTATCACTATTTCATTTGCCATAGCAATACTAGAATATGACATCTTATATGCATCAATATTATTTTGATCTTATTTAAACAAAGATTGATCATCAAAATCATATATAAATTTGTTTTCAAAGAATTCAAATGCATAGATTCTACAATCATATTAGATTGTAAATTTAAAAGTCTATATGCTTTTGAATGTTGTGTATATTCTAAAAAAAATACTTTTGATCTTTCTAGAACATAGTTTTGTTCTATAATGATAAGGAACTTTATAATATGATATATATCTCTACACGTTGAAATAATTTAAATTTGGCTTTATATTATTTCAAAGTTTATAAGGTGATACAGTTATACATTTTAAAGCACTCTATTTAATATATGACATGCAATTAATAAAATTTCACCCCATAAACTATGTGGTATGTATTCAACAACATAGCATTGGCCATATTAACTAAATTCTTATTTTTTTTTTCTTTTGGCCAATCCATTCTGTTGTGGTGTGTAAGGAGTACTTCTTTAATGTATTACACCATGCTCTTCATAGAATTTATCAAACTCAATAGGAAAATATTCTTCACCTCTAGCACTGTATAAGATCTTTATTTTTCTTTTGTTTTCATTTTCTACAATTGACTTATATTCTTTAAATTTTTTAAAAGTTTCATCTTTAGTTTTAAGTAAACAAACTAAAGTGAATCTATAGTAGTCATTACTGAAAGTAATAAAATACCTTCTACCACCCCTAGTTAATTCTCCATTTAATTCACATATGTTGAAGTAGATTAAATCTAATAATTTTATATTTCTTTCAACTTTAGGAAAATACTTTTTTTTTTTGGTTATTTTTGCTTATATATAGATTTCATGTTTTTTTATATTTTGATGTTTGCATGCAATATAACCATTTTTTGACATATATCTCAATGAGCCAAAATTCAAATGTTCTAATCTAGCATGCCACAAGGCATAATTAGACTTAATAATATAAGCAAAAACCATATTTATTGCATTAATTTTAAGTTTGAACATGTAAAGTCCCACATCAGAGAAGAAAGTCTTGAGCTAAGGCCATATAAGTAGGAGTAACACTCTCTTCACTAACGACACATTTTCTTGGGTGATAGGAAGATGGTCCAAGAGGAAAAAAATCTTGGCTACAAAACACAGTTTTGGATATGGTCAGAATGAGGACAATATTACTGGAGCCTCTGCATGGAGGTGGTATTAGAGTCAGTCTAGTCACATGTGCAACCCGAGGACGGGTTGATTCCGAAAGGAGGGGTGGAATGTAAAGTCCCACATCAGAAAGGAAGGTCTTGGGCTAAGGCCATATAAGTGGGAGTAGCACTCTCTGCACTAGTGATATGTTTTCTTAGGCAATGGGAAGATGGCCTAGGAGGAACAAAACCCAGGCTATTAAACCTAGTTTTATATAGAGCTTCTAGTGATGTTGTTCCAGTCTGGCCACATTTGAAACTGAGTTTCGTAGCCGAGGTTTTGTTCCTCTTAGACCATCTTCCTATCGCTCAGGAAAACGCATCACTAATGGGGAGAGTGCTACTCCCACTTATACCCTGGTCCGCCCATGTCCAAAACTGGGTCTTAACCAAGGTTTTGTTCCTCTTAGACCATCTTCCTATTGCCTAGGAAAACTCATCGTTGGTAGGGAAAGTGTTACTCTCATCCGATGTGAAACTTTACATTCTACCCTCAAAGCCAACCCATCCTCGGGTTGCACATGCGGTTAGGCTAGCTCTGATACCACCTCTATATAGAGCCTTTAACGATATTGTCCATGGTCTGGCCATGTCTGAAATTAGGTTCCATAGCTGGGGTTTTGTTCCTCCTGGACCATTTTTCCATTGCCCAAGAAAATGCATCGCTGGTGGGGAAAGTGCTACTCTCACTTATATGGCTTTAACCCAGGACCTTCCTCTCCGATGTGGGATTTTATAAATTCCATATTTGAATGATTAGAAATGGAATGAGAAATGGAATTAATTCTATTTCTAATAATGGCATCCCTAAATTTTGAAATGGAAAAAAACACTACATCTTAAAATTAGAGGTTAATTAGGGATAGAAATTTTTCTTTGATCACAAATAAAAATTATTAATTGAAAGAAAAGTTTTAATTTTTTGCTTTCTTCTTACAAAAGAAAAATTGCTTCTACTAGCACTCAAATGCAACTTTTATTTCTTAAAAACTTATCAAACACCTCAAAAAAATAAAAGAAGCTTAGCCAAACAAGCTATATAAGAGACCACCACCTTCTTAATGTTTCCTCTTATATAGCCTTACATATATCTACTTCTTAGTTTCATGTACCTAAGTAAGTTTTTGCAAGGAAACTGTATTTACAAATTTTCTTCACCTATTTTCAAAAATGCAATGAGACTGGGTTGTTTAATGTTACACCTTACAACTAAGAGTATGATCAGCATAGAAGACAAACAAATTCTCTTATGTAAGCTTAACTAAAACTAATATCCTTACCAAAGTTTATTGGAAATCCCTAAAATTCAATGTTAGAGAATAAAGCCAATCAGAATAAACTATAAGTCATATTTGAAATGAACATAATTAATTATATTTAGTTTTTGTAAAAATTTTGGCAAAGTTTCTCTTAACACACACGTGTCAAGAGAAATAGTAGAGGATGTACAAACATAACACACACGCAAAAGACGCGACAAAGAAGGCCTATAAAAGTAGAGGTTGAAGACTCACAAAGGACAACTCAAATTCAACATATATTCTTGTTTCTCTCTTCCCATATGTTCTTTTCATTTTCTTTTTCTTTCTATCTCTTTTCAAATTTCTGTAGAATTTTTCTTAAATTCTTTTAAGCCATGAGTGACTAATTTTTTTAGTTTCCTAGTTAAGGTTGTTGAGGGTCTAACTTAATGAATAATTTGTAAGAGTCTTAATTTATTTTTTTTTTCTCTTCTTGGTACCTTATTTTAATTGAATAATTACTGTTATATGATTTTGTGAATTTGTACTTATTCATTAGATTCAATAGAATAACAATTCAATACTTTTGATAAACTAAAATTATCTTTATGTATTGATAAAAATATTTTTTCTATTTTAAACATGCAAAATAATTTTTAACAAGATAAAATAAAATATATTTTTATTTATTAATAAACTATATTTTTTATAAATTAAATTTAAACATATTTTTAAATTTATTAATTTTAAAAAGTAAATTAAAGTACAAAAAAAATTAATTTTTACCATAGTTTTGTTAGAAAAATCTGACATAACTCATGACAATCAAAGCTATCAAAAATAATTCTAACAAACCTATGGTTGAACAAATCTAGATGTTATAAATATATAAATACATGGTTCTATCGAAATCATGGTAGCATCAAACTATTATAACCATTAATTATTAGTGGTTATAAATATTTATCAAGCTATTTATTACTATTTATATATATTTATTAAAAAAATTCTAATACCACCACTGACAACTATTACTGTTGGAAATTACTTATTAAAATATTTATTAATAATTATCATAAACATTATTTTTTTAATTTTTATTAATATTATATTTATATTAAATAATTTTTTATAACAAAATTTTTATTTATTCATTTGAAATTAATGTGACAGTGTATCAAGTGAGGTATTAGAGAGAGAAAGAGTGTGAATTGCAATATATTAGTCTATAGTAATAAATTTGCCACAATAAAAATGACTATAGCTTATTTGACAATATATTTTTGTTGAAAATTATAAATTTTTGATTGTTTACTGTTGAAATTTATTGTTGGAAATTGATGACTTTATAGTAGGGTTTCCATTGTGGAAAACAAGACTATTTGACCTGTGAATGCAAATTTAAAAAGGCACGAATTAATTTTAAAATTGAAAATTCTGAGACAGTAAGTATGGTGGAGAATTCTATCTAAAACATGATAGTAATAGTTTTTGCACTTTAAGTTGGCATGGTCATGGAATTGAACATGACTAGTTGAATAACAAAAAATCCAAATTGGTGGCTAGATTTTGGAGTCACTGTCTATGTCTACAATAATAGAAATTCCTTCAAGACTAGTACAGAAGTGAAGGAACCTGAGAAGGTTCTAATGAGTAACCAAGTCACAACCAAAGTGCTAGGAAAAGTGTTTGTGGAGATTAACTTCGTGCCTGGATAGAAATTGATTTTGCTGAATGTGTTACATGTGCCAAAAGTTCTAAAGAACTTGATGTTTGCCAATTTGCTTTCTAATAAGGGTTTCAAAATTGTAATTGAATATGATCATATAATAGTATCTAAGAATGATATATTTATAGAAAAAAAATACAATTATAATGACATGTTCTGTAATACCTTACTCTTTAGTCATCTTACTTCAATATCAAGACTTAGTTTCACATCTTTTATGGAAGTAATCCATTTAATAACATTTAATTTGTGTTACTACGTAAGGCTTTAAAAATTCATCTTATATCTCATGGGCCATATGAACTCATTAATATTAGTTTCCTATCATAGCATATGCATACAACTTAAAAAATGTCACAGAACAACTAAAGAGTCTTAAGTCTTAGAGTATACAATACAAAATCAATATATTGCTCTCAAGTCTGTTGTCATGATTTTTTTAAATAAATTTTAAAAATTCATAACTAATTCTAAAAAAAAAAATTACACATATGATAACTTTCTAGAAAGCTTTGGATGTTTGCTAATGAATAAAAATAATTTCAGACTATAGAAACTCATTTAGTTTGAGAAAAACAATGGAATAGTAACTATGGTCAGCTCTCATATAGCTTCCAAACATGAAAATTCAAAAATTTATATTTCCCTCTATAGAGTTTCAAATGAAGTAATCTTGGTGGCTATGAAAAGCTTATGGTGCCTAGTTTATGCCTGTAAAATGTCATAGCCATTGGACTTCATTTGACCTATGAACCTATGAGTGATATAGAAACAAAATCTAACCATGTGAATAGTACACATTATCATTTTGCATAATTTAGCCAACTTTAAAAAATTGTAATAAATTCTCTAAAGCTACAAATTAGGTACTCTTTAGCTCTATGAAAGGCTATTGATGAGCCTTAGTTGTTGGCCAAATTTCATGCAAAAAATTCATCTATTTGGTCAGACTTTGGTTCAGCTCAAGATTTGATCACTTTTGATGATCAAAGTGGTTCATAAAACACCATTTGACCTTCCTCTTATTTCATAGCCACTTGAGCATGTTCCATAGCACAAACATAGCTTAGGGAAGCATGTCAAATGGTCCAAATTATCATGGAGTCCAATCTCACCATACCACACACACTAATACACATGGACATCTTAGAACCTAGGTGGCAAAAATCCATACATTCAGTTATTTGGTTCCATAATTGATACATACTTGATGTCTACATACTTTCAAACATGTCCAAGAGTCTACCTTATATGTACGTCATGTGGTTACATAATTTGATATCAAAATGCTATTTAAAAGCCTATTTTTCTCCTTCATTATCAAAGCATCATGCTCTAAGGTATTTGGCTTCCATCCTTTAAGCTTCTTGGTTCACCTAGATATGAAAAAGCATACGGAAGGGAAAAAGTGAGATTCAAAGAATCTCAATAACTTTTTACTTTTTCAAACATACATAATGGATGTATATACATGTGAAAGAATACATGCATGACTTTCAAGCTACTAATGAACATATATATAGCATTTTCATGTTCAAGAAAACTCATATATAACATACATAGGCTTTCAAGGGTATTGGTCTAGCCTTACCTATTTTTCTTGGGATTTTTAGATTTGTTTCACCCATTTCCAAGGGACTTTTGACTAAACCTTACTATTCTTGAGACTTTTGGCTTTGTCTCACATCATTTTAGGGACTTTTAGCTTATCCTCACCCTTGTTAAGGGACTTTTAACTTTACCAAACCCATTCAAGCCATATAACATTCATTAAACATATTTCAAGAGTACCATGGTATGTAGGCAATAGCTAGAAACACTTCTCATGACATAAATATATATACAAGCACTAAAAAATAAGACAACATCTAACAATGTATGAGAAAAAGGTTAGAGAGCTACCTTGGAGCAATTACATACACTTTTCTCTTCGAATTCTTCTCGTTCTTCTCAGCCAAGCCTTGCAACTAGGTGGCCTTTGGTTTTCTTAGCCTAGGAACATCAAATGAGATATATTTAGATCATTGGAATGAGCTCTAGTCTTATGCAACTTCTGTGCATGCTTACTTTCTCATTTATCTCCATAATGGTTTCATACAAGACACAATGAAGCAAATATTAGGGTTCATGATTTTGGGCCCATTTTATCATTCATTCTAAGTCTCTTGACCCCATTTAGACTCCTTGGAGTTATCATAAATTCATTTTAAAGAGTCTAACTATAAGTTTCTTTTTTATGTCTCATTATGGAGCCTACACCTCCATCTTACATTTTATGGCTTCTAAAATTTTTTCAAGACTTCCATTCATATTCTTCCATCATATCTAGTCTCATTCTAGGCTTAGAATAAATTAAAACACTTCCTAAGTGTTTGGTATAGCCTAGGCTGAGACATGCTTACATTATGAAGCCTATAGACTTTTCTTCATTTCTTTTAGGAAATAGCCACTTATAAGACTTCTTAGGTGTCTTGAGAACTCATATAAACTCTTAAATAACTTAAATTATTATTAGGAAGCTTCATACATGTTAAAGTGGAAGTGAATCCCTAATCTTTGTAACTTTATTTCTAATGCATCTTAATTGGATTTCTTTGCATATACTCGTTCCTCACACTCTAAACCCTATAATTCTCCCTTGCTAGGACCAGAATTCATTCTCTCTTGGGTGGGCTCTAAGTGGGACAAAACACACCTGAGGAGAATGGACAAAGAAATGCAAGAAAAGAATGTAAGTTACCTTAATTCTAAGCTTGTTTCAAGAGCTATTTGACTTGGTATAATCCTCTCCTTCAAGTCCTAATCTTCTCCCTTTGAACTAGACCCAAAATAGCCCCATATAAGTCACCAAAACCATAGAAAGAAAGAGGATAAGGATGAGAACATCTTTTGTAAAGGAAGAACCATGAAATTCTACACTTTTTCTTACCTTCTTCTTAGTTTTTCTTCTTCTTCTTCTTCTTCCTCCTCCCTTCTTGTGCATTCTTCCTTGCTAGTCTCTTTCTCTATTTTGGGTAGAAAATAAGTTGGTCTAAGGGGGAGGAGGATGGGACGCCACATATAAGAGGAGATTGTTTTAAAATTGTTGCTTAAAAATTTTCTTCACGTCTCATTTCTTGGCTTTCTTGTTTTAGGCTTATTTGAATTCCTTTTTGAAAACTGTCTTTTCTATGGTAAAATTTAGATTCTCTAATTTATAAAATATCTTTGAAATCACTCAAATTAGATCCAAAATCTTCCGAATGAAAAAGGTCAAAATTCGGGTCAATTGACATTGTAAAACGTCAATTGGAGGAGTTTTAGCTGTTTTGGGATTCCTTTATATTTTAGGACCTTTGAGAATTTCAAAAAACTCATTTTTCCCATTTAAAATTCCCTCTTTTGTATTTTTTAAAAAGTACTCAAAATTACGAAAATGTTATTTTCGTTGAATTTTGTCTGGTTATTCTAGCTCTTTTTTTAGGACATTTCTGACCTTAGATCCTTATTATTTAAGGTCTAGATTATTGCTTTAAATTTATTGGGCCTCAAATCATCCTATTTGATATTTGATACATTTCGTACGTTTACAGAGAAATCAGACATTACATTTTTCATGTTTACAGAGGAACCGGATGTTATAGAATTATTCCAAATCAGAAATAGAATTTTTTGTCTCTAATTCTTGTTTTTCATGAGAAAAGATGAGATTGCAATTAAATCCGCTAACCGCCTTACAATATTATAATCACTCCACTTACTTGCTACTGCCGTATTCCAAAGCGGCGTAAGTTGTCTATTGGAAAAACCCTAATTGGTTAGTCAAAGATGCTGTTCAGCTGGGGAGACTTTGGTTGGGTGTTTCCACCCCATTTCTCCACTTTTATTTTAAACGCCCATATAGTAGTTATTATGGTAGGAAAAAAAATGTGATATTGCTTCATGTGTATCCATTTTCTTAATTAAATTTTTAACTAAATCTATCGTGTCTAAGTTTTCTAAGCTTGAAATTTCAAACTCCTTCACATGGATGAGGGACCACAGGTTGGGTAGAATTAAAGACAAAAGAGCTTTATTTCCCTTTTGTTCCTATTGTTTATTTCACTGTCAATGAGGCATATAATCTTTCATTTCCACACAAGCGACCACATCATATATATCATATGTATCATATATATTCCTATTGTTTATTGTTTAGTAGCACTGTTTAATAACATCATATCATCAATAATCTTTATGCACTATTTATGTATTGTTTTTCTTTTTTTTTTCTTTTCTGTGAAACTTACATCTTTTTTCTTGTAAGATCCACCAAAATTTTTTTGAATCCCCTTACAAGATGTAAGGGTAAGTCCTAGTTTTAGAATAAAATTCATATATGAATTATATGAATACGAATGTAATCCTGACCCTACTCTGTACGTTCACGTAAGAATTACTCCGCCTATAAAAAGTCATCCAACAAATGAATTTAGTCTTGCTCCATTAAAAACTCCTTCCACATTGGATAAGGCTTAGAATCTTGATCTCATTCAATTTTTTTTCATTTCTTTTTTTTAAATCTTATACCAAACATACCCAGGTGCATCAGACTAGAAATTGGAAATATGTAAAGAATGTAGAAGAGGAGACACTCGGAAGTTAGTGGCCTCTATATAGTCTGTTTGGCTAATTTTTTTGGAAAGAAGAAGCTGTTCATTTTTTTAAAAAGTACTTATTTTAATTTTTAAAGGTGCTTGACTAAGCGTTTGAAAAAAAAAAATTACTTCTGAATGATAATAAAAGTAGTTTTTTCTATTGCTGAAAGGAAGCAGAAAAATGGAATTCTCTTTCGAAGCAAAGCAAAAGTAGAAAATAATTTTTGTAAGACAAAAATACCTTTGCCCAAAATCAGTAATCACCATATTACCCATTACTCTTTTCTAAGTCTCTTCTTTTTTTCATTTTGACCTATTTTCTCACCATTACATGCTTATTTGATGCATTTTCTTATATTTATTTTAATAATATATATTGATGTAAATTTTTTGTATATTTAATATTATTTTATTCGATTATTTCTATTAAAGAAAAAATTATAAACTTAATTAAAACTGATCATAATGAATATTAAAATTATTTACCCTTCCAAACAATATTAAATGAAAAATCAAATATATACAAGTTATTTTTACTAATTTGATAGTAAAAGATATTTTTATTTCTAAAAGATTGGCCAAACACAATTTATTAATAAAAGCACTTATCAAATGATTTTGCAAATACAAATTGCTTCTTTTTCACAGTACTTCTTGTGAAACTTCATTTAAATAAACGTTTTAAAATAAGCATAGATTTAAGACAATCTCGAAAGGATTCTAAATTTAAGGTGACGATATAATTTTTAAACGCCATTATTTAATTTCTTGTTTTTGACTTGTATCAATGCTATGCTATGTATTTTTCTTCGCACCATATTTTGTATTTTTCCAAGGTTGATTGAAATACAACATTACACTTCTATACCATATGTGACATGACTGATATCATTTTCTATATAAATCAGATGTTCTCTTTGTAATTGTGTTTTAAAATATTTCATAATTCGTAGTTATGTGCAAGAAAAAGGTTTATCAACCGTCAAGGTCGCATAATTCTCTGACATTCAAATTTTGCAATCTGGAGCTCAAGGTGGAACAAGTGGATCACATCAAGCAACCTGAATTGATGGAATCTGAGTTTTTTTTTTTTCCTTCTGTATGTGTTTTGAAAGTACAATGACTGTCTGTATTAATGTTTTCTGGACCATGTAAAATCAATAGGCAATGGTTAATTTTTTATGACTTTCACATAAATAGCGGTAGTTTTGTGAAGTCAATAGACTTTTTATTTTAGGGCTTGATTCTTTTGCGATTCACTTCCCTATATTTCGTTTTTATGTTTCATACAAATAGAAGAATGAGGAATTAAATTTATAATCATAATTCTGGCAAAGTAAGGATTTTTTCTTTTTAAGTCATATTAGTCCTTGAGCGTAGCAAGTCCTTGAGGATAACGAGTTAGGACATTTGTAAGTTAACATTTTTATAAAGGAGTTGGCATCCTTACAGCTTTTCTGATGGAAAAGATGAGATTTCAATTAAGTCCACTGACAGCCTCACAATATTTATTATAATCATTCCACTTTCTTGCACAGCATGGCAAGAAATCTGTCGGCCAGTTCCTGTCTTGCTTGCACAGCACAGCACGGTAAAGAACTAATTTAAAATCTTAGAATCAAAGGATTAAAATATAAATTATACGTGGATACTTGGTTAACATTCAACCACGGTCGTCCCTGAAAGCCATCGTAAGAGTTTGATATGAGACAGTGTTTTCTAGATTCAGCTCGATGGGTTTTGGCTGTGGAAGAAGCAGTTATGGGGGGTAGAATTCATGCAATCTTTAGACGAGCCCACTGGTTGATCTGGAGAAGTCAATCCCCGGTGAAGCACAGGTACGTCTAAATTTAAGCTGTACACGCCTCTAGTATTTTTCTGGTATCATGTAGTAATTTTTTTAAACTGTAATTTGGATCCATATTGAATAAACTGTAAATGAGTCTGCATATTTTTAAATCTAAATCTTTAAAATCTGAAATAAAGTCTTATTTTTAATAAAGTTATATGAACTTTGAAACTATATTGAAAAACTTGAATCACAATTTTGATAAATTAATATCATAATTAAGAAGTTGATTATCTATTTTGTATTTAGTGAAAATTATCATGTATTATAAATACTTTATATATACATAATATATATGTATATATATATTGTCACACTCGTATCCTATATTTTAAATTAATTATCTTATCCCCATGCCTGCAACAAAGTAAAACACACTTGTTCCCCTTCACAATTAATCGTTGATCTGGAGAAGATTATCGCCTTTGAAGCACAAGCACTTTTAGATTCAAACTGTACGCGTGCCTAGTATTTTTTGGATATTCTGAAGTCAGTTATCATATAGTAAACTTTTTACCTTCAATTTGCATGCATATTGAATAAATTGAAGATGTGTCTATAACTTTTAAAATAAATCTTCGAAATTTTGAATTGAATCTTACTTTTAATAAAGTTATATAAACTTTGAGATTGCATTACTCAAAAAAAAAAACTTGAGTTATAATTTCGATTAATTAATATCATATATTGAAGGTTGGTTATCTCTTTTGTGTGTTGGAAAAATTATCATCTATATCTTATAAATATTTTATATTTACTTAATATATGTTGCCATAGCAGTACCCCCAATATATTCTTTTTAAAAAATATCACGGTTGCTCCACTTCAAAGTGTATTTGATTTTGAAGAGGGTACAAGGATAAATAGCTTGAATTGGACTGTCAAAAAGGGCCGCTCTAACAGTTAAAGCCATTAAGGAGGTTTGTAGGGGAAAAAAACCCATGCCCTTCTTTGATTGATTGATTGATTTATTTTTTTAATCGAAATCAAAATCAGAAGAACCAAACTAGTATTTAAATTAGATAATGCTAATATGATAAATGAAAGGTTAGTTGTTCACTGATTAGTCAGAGATGCCAACCGAGAGATGTGCTATTTTGGTTGAATGTCTTCTTCAGTCTCAACCTTCCAAATGATTGAATTGTTTCACTATTAAATGGATCTCCTCTGAATTTGTGTAAAATAGTTTGTTTTATTATACCCATAGATCCCAAAACAATCCAACAATGGACAAACTCAACCTCTCAAAAGATTGAGTTCTCCATAACAAAATTTTCATAAGCTTATGCATATCAGTCTCTTATATGTATTTTGTTTCCTCTCTTTTAAACCTCGTTTAGTATCACAAAAGAAAGGTTGAAGTAGAAGTAATTTTTTTTTAATAATATTCATTATATTCTTATTATTATTATTTAATAATATTTATTATTTTATTATTTTTTAAAATATGAATACAAAATTATTTTTAATCCACAAAATCACTTTTTTTTTTTTTAAATTCTCGTTCTCTTTTCATTATGTGCCCCCATGCAAGTGTTATGTTTTAGGGGAAAAAAAATATTTCCATTACATTTATCAATCATTCAATGACATTGGTCCTAATCTTCATTTTTTTAGTGGTGAGTTGAGTAGCTAGATGGTAATGACGAGTAAATATATATATATATATATATATATATATATTAGATTACTTCTATTTTTTGTTTGAGAACATTAACCTAATAATATTTAACTTTAAAAATTTGATAAAACTTTAATCAATTATACTAAATTATCATTCATTTATTTTAAAATTTGATTATTTATTTTTCAAATATTATTCCACAGTGTAAATATGTTTAATCTACGACTTCGATTTTGTGGACTTTATTTTTTATTCCTACTACCTACCTTTTCAAGTTTTCTATAGTGATGAACCTGGGGAGTGGTTTGAGCACGTGAAAGGAAAGGGCCCATCGCCATCGATTGATTTGTTTCTGTTTCCAAAGATTCCTTGTTTATTACAAAACTTTGAAGCACTGGTTTTTCTTGTCTGGGAACATCAGTTGAAATTAGCTACTATGGCAGAGCAATCACTATTTTCCTCTTCCTTCACCCCCAGCTGGACTTACGATGTCTTTCTCAATTTTAGAGGGGAAGATACCCGCTTTGATTTTACAAGAAACCTCTACTATGCTCTAGATCTAAAGGGTATCCGAACCTTTATGGATGACGAGGGGCTTAGAAGAGGAGAAGAGATTACACCATCACTTCTCAAAGCAATCCATGAATCTAGAACCGCTATCACTATTTTTTCCAGAAACTATGCTTCCTCAACATTTTGTTTAGATGAGCTTGTTCAGATCCTTGACTGTATAAAGGAAAAGGGTCGATTCGTTTTGCCTGTTTTCTATAACGTTGAACCATCAGAAGTGCGACATCAGAGAGAAAGTTACAGCGAAGCATTTGCTCAGCATGAGAAAAGGTTCAAGAATGACAAGAAGAAGGTGCAAAAATGGAGGCAGGCTCTGCGAGAGGCTGCTGACCTCTCTGGTCTCCCTTTTAAACCTGGGTATTTAACTATATTACTCCTCTTTTGCTTTACATATTTTCTTTGTTTATTTGATATTGATAGTTACTGTCATTGTTCACATTTAGGAAAGGCTAAGAAGCATAAAAAACTGACACAAATCATGACTCAACTCAACAAAATTTCAAGTGTAGTTAAAAATCTTGTATTTTGTCTAAGTGTTAGTCATTTGCTCAATATAAGTCAAACAAGGACCAGTGTTTGTATGTCATAGAAGCAAAATGCAACCAGATCATGTACTTATTTTGGCAGATGTAGCTTATGGTGTGCAGTTTATTTGATAGTTAATTAGTATCATAATATCTAAGAGAGGCCAAGAACCATGAATAGTGCAAAATCTGAAGCGTTCAAATCTTTTATTTGAAGCGGTGTATTATGTCCATATGTTTGATTTAATGCATTTGGTGTGTATTTAAGTCGTAGAAAAATGACTAGATCGATATGAATTTTGACAAAATTTTTATTTGGGGCAGGCAAGAATATGAATATCATTTTATTCAAAGGATCGTTAAAGAGGTATCTGTGAGGATCAATCGCAGACCTTTACGCATTGCTGATCATCCAGTTGGACTTGTGCCTCGAGTGCTAAAAGTAAACATTCTTTTGGATTTTAAGTCTAATGAGGGAGTCCAAATGGTAGGGATTTGTGGCATTGGTGGAATAGGCAAATCAACAATTGCTCGAGCAGTATGCAATTTGATATTTGACCAATTTGAAGGCTTTTGTTTTCTTATTGATGTGAGAGAAAATTCACAAAAGCATGGCCTAGTATATCTCCAAAAAATGCTTCTTTCTGAAGTGGTTGGGGAAGATATCAATTTAAGAGATGTCAATAAAGCAATTCCAATAATAAAACACAAGCTCCAAAGAAAGAAGGTTCTTATAGTTCTTGATGATGTTGATGACATAGAGCAATTGCAGGTAATTGCTGGGGGACTTGATTGGTTCGGTTCTGGAAGTAGAATCATTGTGACAACAAGGGATAAGCAGTTGCTAGCTAGACACGATGTTGAAAGAATTTATGAGGTGGAGGGTTTAAATAAAAAAGAAGCTCTTGAATTGCTTAGATGGAATGCCTTTAGACAAAATAAAGTGGATCCAAGTTACAAGAACCACTTAAACAATGTGGTACTCTATGCTTGTGGTCTTCCGTTGGCTTTGGAAGTTATAGGTTCAAACTTGTTCAAGAAAGGAATAAATGTTTGGAATTCTGCATTAGATGAATATCGAAGAATTCCCATTAAAAAGATCCAACAGATACTCAAAGTGAGCTATGATGCCTTGGAGGAATATGAGCAGGAAATTTTTCTTGACATCGCTTGCTGCTTTAAAGGAGACACATTGGAATATGTCAGAAGTGCTCTATATGCTCATGGTATTTGCCCAGATAATGGTATTGAGGTGTTGATTGATAGATGTCTCGTAAAGATTGATTCTGACCATGTGACAATGCATGATTTGATTCAAGACATGGGCAAGGAAGTTGTTCGTCAGCAATCACCAAAAAAGCCTGGCAAACGCACTAGGCTATGGTTCCATGAAGACATTCTTCAGGTTTTAGAAGAAAACAAGGTATGTTAAGCGTCATCTGTATGTATATTGTTTTTTATAATAATAATAATTTTTTTTATTGTTAGCGTGTTAGGGAGTTTTGCCCACCATTAAATCCCCTACCAGAGCATTCTTAAGTGCACATGTAGCTTGTTTTTTCTCTTCTCATTCCTTGACTGACCTACTATTTATTAGCAATAGGTTATAATCTGTACATTTCTTTAGAAGTTTATTTCAATTCTCAACACGTCTAACAAATTTTGTGTTAACTTATGATTTGGTTTTAAAGGGAACTGAGAAGATTGAAGCCATAAATATGGACATGCCTGGAGATAACGAGATTAATTGGAGTGGAACGGCCTTCAAAAAGATGCGAAATCTTAAGATGCTCATCGTTAGAAATGCACGGTTTTCCACAGGTCCCAAGCATCTCCCAAATAGTTTAAGAGTGCTAGACTGGAAGGGATATCCTTGTCCATCTTTCCCATCTGATTTTTATCCCCAGGAACTAATTATCCTCAAGATGCCCGAAAGTTGCCTCAAACTGGATGAACAACTCAAGGCATGTACAGCTTTCCATTTTTCTAATTATTATGTTCTATTATGAAGCAGAAACACTTGAAAATGTAGACATATGTTGTACACTCATATTAGGCATAACGCTACACTTTTAAATTACTTGTAGATTCTCAAAATTTTGCCCGTTTTGTCTGGTGTCTATATCAGTGTTTGTTCTTTTTAGTGTTTTATGTTGTGCATGCAAATTATTAAAATGAGTTATTTTAATCTTGTTTTGCAGAAGTTCCAGTCTATGAGTGTCATGGATTTCAAACGTTGTAAATTTTTAAGAGGAGTTCCAGACTTATCTGGAGTCCCAAATTTGAAGGAACTGTGTTTAGATGACTGCGACAATTTGATTGAAGTTCACGTTTCTCTTGAATTTCTTGATAAACTTAAAAGGTTAAGTGTTAAACGATGCACGAAGCTCAAGACCTTTCCAAACATCAGGTCAACATCCCTTGAGTTTCTTGACTTCTCATGGTGCTCTAACCTTCGGAGATTCCCAGAAATATTAGAAACGATGGAAAATATAAGAGATATTCATCTGGACAATAGTGGCATAGAAGAATTGCCGTTGTCATTCAGAAACCTTATTGGTTTAGAAGAATTAAATCTTTCAAGTTGCAAACATCTTCGAGAAGTTAGAGCAATTCCACCAAACTTGAAAAAATTGGGGGCAATAAACAGAGACTTGAGTTCGGAGTCTTGTAGCATATTACTGAGTCAGGTTTTTCTCTCTTTATTACCCTTCCGATTGCGTTTATATGGCGACTTATGAAGCACTTACCTTGGAAAGAATTTAGTGCCAACATGTATGAAATAATAAAATATTCTTCTTCAATAAAACATGACATGGCACTTAAATAAAACACAAAATTTTATTATATCTAAATGTTGTGGTTGTCCTATCTTGATCTAGTGTTTCTGTTCAATATCCAACTTATAATATTAATTGGTATTATGCTTGCAATAATAACTCACATTAATTATAGACAGGTATATCATTTTTATACTCTAAATACGACGGTTCTGTATTCTTGAGAAAGAAAAATTTATTCAAGGCATCAATCATTTTGCGTTATTTGCATAACCACACAAAAATACGATTTTACATACAAGTTATTTCTGTATAAAGATTCATGTGAGTATACAGCACATGATAACTTTGAGTCTCTTTCACTCTTCCATACTTTCTTTCACACAAAGTTGAATAAAGGCTTTTCTCTCATTTTTTATTATTTTATGCATCCACTTCTAAAAAATTGGCACCATTTCACTTCACCCACTTAGTATCTCACTTCATCGTCTATTTGTCTAGTTTCATTCACGAACAGAGGCATGTAGATAGAAGCATAATTTCTTTCACCGACTAAATCTCCCCTACTTTATCCCTGGAGAAGCACAACATGGCCAAAAGGAACTCCCTTCTCTCGGTAGCACTCTTCTTGGACACTAACTTTGTTCTTATAATGTTTTGCAACAGGCATTTCGCGAGATTGATGGCTTGAGGTTTATAATACAAGAATACAGGATGCCAGAATGGTTTGACCACTCTAACGTTTCTCAATTTCAATACGGGGTTGATACTTATTTCGAGGGACATTCGATGTCTTTTTGGATCCGAAACAAATTCCCAAACATGGCTTTCTGTTTGGGTTTACAAACTCTTGAACAAGATCCTGATAACCCCCTCTGTTTAAATGTTAAGGTCTATATCAATGGCAAATTGATTGGATCTCTAGATCGTCATACAATTTATGGAACAATTACATTACAGCATATCTTTTTGTTTGATTTGCGACTCGTAGTTCCTGAGGATAAGCTCAAAAGTGTGGTTTTAGAGCATGAATGGAACCACGTGGAGATTTCTTGTAACTTGTTTTATAGATTGCCCTTTAATGGGTCTGGATACGGTGGAGAATATATATATTCATCGGCAGAATGGTGCGGAATATATGTGTACAAGCAGAAATCCAGAATGGAAGATATCCGATTCATAAATCATAACGTCGAATCTCTCCCAGAGTTCTTGGAAGGCTCTTCCCCGTACAAATCCCAACACTTCTGCTGAGTTAGTCCTGGGTAGAATTAAATGGCCCCACGTTGATTTCAGAGTCATCAAAGGCAGTACCAAAAGGCAGTATCTCTCTTTTATTTGAACCCTGAAGGAATGGATGGATGAAAGAATAATGCTATGTTGCAGAGTAAAAATGGTGAGGAACATTGTATGGAGAATGATTCTAATTGTGGTGCTTAGTTAGAAGTGATTATATATCAAATTTACGTTTTAGGACACTTCTGTATGGTTGTCAATGAACTTTCTTACGAGTTTCCTTTACATTCTCTCTGCTTACAGAGCCACCACACAACTCCCATTTATAGTTTTTCATAGAATTCGCTTAATAGTTTATAGGGCACCCTGCATCAGTATGGTTGAGAGATGATTATTAAGTGACATTAATGTCATCCCTCCAAAGATATTATCTCCCATGCTCAATCTCTTCCTCTTCGTTACAATAGCTTCTAATTTCTCCAATCAAAGTTTACTTTTCAAATAATCTATTATATGCACCTCTAGCCTACCTTTCATGGAAATAAAAAAATAAGAGAATATATGGGTAGAATCTAATCCCGGATATAGTTTTCTATAAAGCTCTTACTAAACGTGGATTCCTAAGCTTTTGGGTGTTCCATTCCAACATAATGCCATCATCCTTCTAGATATAATACATTTTAGAGTACTTGTAATTTTCATTATCTTTATTATTAATTTTTCTGCTGATTCTAGAACAATTCAACTTCTAGCGAGTTCTAAATGTGTGCAACTAGTATTTAATAAAAAAGAAAATTCAATATCTTAATAATGAAATCACTGAATTGTACAAGTTCATCAATAATACTTCTTGCCCAAGTTTTCACATAATTCTATTGAAAGTTGTAGTCTATAGAAAAAAAGAAGAAGGAAAAAATAAAAACAAGAACAACAAAAAAACATTATTAGTAAATTTGACAGATAAGGAAGTTCTTATTATGACTTGAAGATAGAAAATTTTTCCTATCCAAATCTTCACTTAAGCAAAGCTAACATCAAGCTATTTTGAGGTGATCAATCTTCACTTACATAATTTTTTTAAAGTTTTTTGGTTTAAAAAGATACCAGTCAATCAGAGTTGCCCCAAGTTCCTGTTCAATTAAGAATGCTATTTTCCATGCTATTGCTGTGACTCAATGCCTTACTTTGCAACATGAATTTTTCTTTAATACACAAATAAATGCCAATTGGAGCAAAAAACCATCACAGAAATTCACATTGGGAATCAAATTGTTCAACCAAAACAAAATCTAAATGATTAGATCTATTGCTTACCTTTGAGAATTGACAATGGTGTCTAGCCATGATCTTCGGATCAATGCTTCCTCATTATTGAGAAAGTCTGTTCTTAGATTTTAAATTCTCTTATTAATTAACTGAGTATTTTGGAACTGATTTTCATCGTATTTTTCTCCGAAGTCTGAACATAAAATGGTGCTTTATATATATATATATATATATATATATATATATATATATATAAGAGGTATCTCCGTAAGGAGATTCTTATTTTCTAAGGCAAATCGATAATGGCTACTGAGCATGGATAGGATACAAAATAGTGGCCCATAGTCAAGTTGTATATCTAAATGAAAATTCTTAAAGTAGACTGTGTTAGGAAAATGTGAAATTTGGCACATAACTAATTTGATGGGTAACAACAAAATTTAAATGAAATGGTAAGATATGAGAAATAATAGACAAAATATTTAACATGATTCAGTTTTTAACTCACATCCATGGACAAAGGTGAGAAGAAAATTTTATTTAGAAAACAAAAAAATACAAGAATGGTTTAACTAAATATGCCTAATAATATTTTTCTCGTGTATCTATAATGTACACAGATTCTACAAAAGAGGATCCCCAATTGCAGAGGTGGAGCTCTATATAAAATTACACTAACATCACTTCATATATGTGTCATATTAACTCTGTTCATTGTTATGATTTATCTTTTGATGATTGTTTGAGTTGTTACTAGAAGGTCCAATTTTCATAGGAAGCTAATTTTAAAGTCTTGCGCATTGCAGTTGGGAAATCAACCAGGATGCCTCTGAATGCTCTCAGATGCCTCAATAGTTAAAGAAATTACTTTCTTGCCTAAGCTATTTATTGTACTCATTGTCTTGTAATTTCTCTCCCTTCTATAATAGAATATTTCATTTACTACTAAACATTTAAAGGTCATATTAGCTTTACCTTAGGTTAATTTAGATAACTGATCACGAAAATTTTTATGCGTGTCCGCAAGTGCACGGGTCGGATCAAGTAGTTCAGTGATAAGTAAAAGTATCGTTCCCACGAGAAAAGGTTTAATTGCAATTAGGCAATGTATAACTCGTTTTCATCCACGTTAAACTGTCAATTAAGTGAATCATGAACTTAAAACTAATTTTAAAACAAAACAATTTAAAGAAAACTTGGTTGGCACAGGTAGTTAAGATAAAATCCAAGGTTTGAAATTACCTAGAGTCACTATTCCCTTGATGCTCACTAGAACTTAATTTCTTGTTCAATTGCAATTAATTATCGCCTTGTGGGTTAAAAGTTCAGAAGCTATAACCGTCCATCGATGTAATTACATCCCTACTCTCCCCTAGAATCTAAGTGTCCTTAGATTTAGGTTAGAGTGCATTAGATACTATATCCCTCTACAATCCAATTAAGGTAATCGGGTATATGTCTATCCCAATTACAAATTAGATGATTCTAAACTTAATTTATCCAACTCTTAGGTCCAATTTAGAATCCCTTTTTCAAGGTAAATTCCAATTTCCCAAATCAAATCAAAGAGGTGGCCAATCCCTAAGAAAGCATTAAGCAAGAGAAGGATACACAAGATTCCAATCATCACAATTAACAAGACAATTAATGATTCAGTTCACATCAAGTTCATAGTGCTCTAGGTAAAGAGGAATTTAACCACACATAGCTAAATCTATAGAGAATTCCCAATCAAAATACATGGAGAAAATGAAAAGAACAAAGAAAACAAACAAAGGGAAGAATGAGATGCAGAAAGTGGAGCTCCCCCTTTGATTCTTCTCTTCCTTCACCCTCCAAGCTTAAAGAGCCTTCAAAGAACTCCTAAAATCGCCTCCTGGATGCTCAGAACTTCCTCTACCGCCGAATATCTCCAACCCTAGCTCTTCCTCCTTCTTTTCAAGCTGGAAAAGTAAAATTGTGCGTTTCAGGTCCGCTCTCGCTATGGCGAGGAACATCTCTCGCTATAGCGAGGTCTCATAAGTGCTTAGGTTCCCACTGCGCTCGCTACCTTCACGCCATAGCGAGTTGATCTCTGGAATTTCTATGCAACACGACTTCGCTATTGCGAAGCCTCCCCTTCGCTATGGCGAAAATGCCATCTCGCTATAGCGAACTGCGGTCTCGCGTAGCTAGATGACTTGTTAAATCTGCCTTGGCCATTTTCAGCTTCCTTCTCTTATATTCAACTCTTTCTATATTTTGCTACTTTTCCCTGAAATTGAAATCACACATAAAATGAGGCTTAAACTGATAAAAATATTATAATTACAATACTTTCTTTGTTTTGTTTGATTGAGTACACTTTTAACCATATTAATCAGGAGAAAAGTATTTTACCTCCCTATTTTAGTGTCAAATATAGCCTTTTTGAATCCTAAATTAGGAGGTTATCAATAACTCTATTAATGTTAATTTAGATAACTCTATTAAATATACATTAATGGGTTTAATGTATGTAAAGACACATTAAAGATGAAATATGTAATGACTCTCACTTCTAATCATAGTAACTAAGGTTAAAGATGCGATTAATAATTATAAATCAAGATTTGAAGTCATTACGATTACTTACATTAGGAAAAGGTGAGCAAATTTAAACTTTAATGTTGTTAAAGTCATTAACTAATTACTCATAACCATTTATGCATATGAGGGAATCAAATCCACAATTATCAGCTTTTAATCTCATTAGCCAGTAATTTCAAACTCCCAAGAACCTCCTATAAATGTTTCGAAATCATTCCTCAGCATGTCCATAGAGAAGATCAAGGTTTCTAGGTGAATATGAGAAATTGAGCACTTTCACCACAGCTAAATTCTCTCGCGTTGTGGCCATTTACTCTTGGGTTCAACTCCTTACACCTTCACGAATTTTGCAAATTTTGCCATGGCCAAATATCCCTTACACCGCGGCGAATTACCCTCTGGAATACTACTAGACTTGCCTCTCGCATTTTGTCGCTGCTAACTTTTCGCCACGGCCAATTCCTCTTTGTTTCCTTTCTTGGGCAACTTCATTGTTTTTGGCTGAGGCCAATTCTACCTTGGCTACGGCTAATTCCCTACTGTTCCTAAAACTTTAAAATTTCATCCTATGCACTCCAATTCTCCCATTAAGAATACTCTAGGACCACTCTCCCCCAATTTGTGAAACTCTAATGGCATTTATCTACTTGATTTACCTAGCTAATATATTATTATCTACTTTAAGATTTAAGTGTCAATTTCTACTCATGAAACTATCATACATCAGCAATTCCATAATTTAGTGAAACAAAAGTGTTCCGACCACAAGGAGCGGAGGGCCAATGTTTAATGTTCATACAAGATCAAGTCACTCATCAATTGTTAGCTAATTAAAACCATAATATTTAATTCCATGATAATTATATTACATGTATAGTACCTATACTTGGCAATTTATGATATAATGCGGCAATTATATAAAACTAGTAATCTAATTATACAATACAATCTAATAAGATTTCCAAACCTATGTGCTACCAAATCATATAATAAGCTTCCATTAATTTCTCCTTGCCACGAAGAGGTCCAGTCCGTGAAAATGTTAGCCCACAATTGGAATGAAATATATAATCTCAATAATGAGAGGCAAATTTCATATGTATGTACAAATTAATCAACACAATGTAATTTCATATCATCAATACCAAAATCATCAATTCAATTTGCAAATAAACTAGTTGAACTACCAATGACTACTGTCTCATACTAGCAATTACACATAACATGTTAATGGCCAATAACACTAGGAGAGGTTTGTTCACGGCACTTACTCCATAATGAGCATAACTAGGACTCAGTGCATTTGGGGTCTGATCACAACCTAGTGCCTGATCGAAGCACATGCATAGGTGGCAATTGCACTACAGCTCCATTATAGACTCACAATGTCTAATCATAATAACAATTCAAGTAGTCAACTAATCATTTAGCATTTCAAAATCAAATATGTATAACAAATATCATATTAACATGAGCATATATATGAAATTAGGAAGAATAACCCCGATTACCTCAATGAAACCAATTATTCTTCCTCTAGCTACCATCATGATTCAAAGCACACTAGGTCTAACATAAAGCATAATCATTATTATTCAACTACTATTAGTAAGAAAATTTTCTATTCACAGATTAATCTTAACAAGAATACATTAAGAACCTCTTACCAAGCTTCCTAAGGTCTATTGCACAAATTCAAGGTTAAGACATCAAAGCTCACAATGGTTCACTCTCTACATCTCCATTTTTGCACATATACAAGCCATGCACCAAAAGTTAACTCAAAAGCTACAAATTCAACACATACACTTCACAAGAGAAGGAGAAACACTTACACATATATCTAGGAGGTCAAATGGATTGAGTTGAGCCTCAACTATTAAGAACACATCATGGGATATTTTAAATTTTGAATTTGAGTCATCAAGCCCAGAAACCTCAGTGTTTTACCTTCATTTCCTTGTAATTTTGCATAATAGTAGAACTTATTATGAAAATCAATGCTTAGGGACATTTTCTAGCAAAATAATACATAAATGGGAATGAAATACTTACCCGATTACCCATATAGCTTCTAACTCTGAAAATCTTATAATAATCACCCAAAAACTAGATTCATCCTAAGAAGAGATGAAAATTCTCCAAATAACAAACCAATTGGACTAAAATGTAGAGGAAGATAAGAGAGTCAAGTTATATAGAACCTATCTTGGCTAAGTCTCCCTCCAAGAGTGCAAATTTGAGCCAAAATGTTGAGAAACCCTAGCCCCTCTTCTAATATGCGAATTTCTTCTTCTTGTTCTGCAAAAAATGAATGCCTTGGCAGCCAAATGGTAGAGAGAAGACTTATTAGGATTTTAGTGCGAATGGACTTGTCTAAAGGACCTATTATTCTTGGTGGGCTAATGCTTAACATATTGAGCCAAGGTTCATTAGGTTGGGCTACAGAATTTTTAATGTTAGAGATGGAGTATGTTGATCTAATAGCCCAAGACCTATTTAGACACACTTCCTCAAGTTTGGGCTAAGGTTAAATGTATTTTTGTCTCACTTAAATTCACTATAAGTTTTGGACTTTTAGAAAATTTAAGTTGGGCTTACAAGAAAGTTAGTATTGAGCTCTCCTACCAAGCTCATGGTATAATTGGGCTTCGATATTGGGCCTCAAACATAATTGAACTAATCATAAGGCCCTGATTAAGTACAAATTTCTCTTAATTGATTTTGCTAACTAATTCACGTCAATTCCCTAATCAGCATAATTAGTCTTAATTAATTTCAGGGTGTTACAAAATATATTGTAAAAATTGAAATGAGAGATAGTCAAAGTTAAGAAGTATAGATTAAAATAAAAACTCTTTTAAAGACTAAAATGTCAATACAATTTCTTTTTTGGCGTTGGTTTTGATAATGCTTGATAAACTTAAGGAGTTTTTGAGGCATGAGTCTCACTCTCGCATCATAGCAAATCACTTCATATGGCAATCCATAAGTTTGTTGCCTGTAACACTTAAATTCCAAGTTAAACTTGAATTTTGGTCCCCTAACTTTATGTAATGTTTTAAATCGATCTTTTAAGTTTGAAACGTATTACTTTGGTCTTTTAATTTCAAATTTATCTCACAAGAACAGTTTTAATAGAATTTTATTAATCCACTAAACATCTGTCTATAATATTACTGAGTTGGAATTCTAAGTTTTTCTTTTTCTAGCTTATGGTATAGCCCATATCCTTGTTAGAATTTAGGATATTCTCTATAAGAAAAAAAAGAAAAAAGAAAAGGAAATAAAAGGCAATCGAAGAAATCTTAGACTTAGGGCATGTTTCCCCCAAAATCTTACCTCACCAAACATGGAATATGTTAGTGAGACAATCAATTAATAGGATAAGTGCAAGGGGTAGGGGCTTGACGAATTTTATTGTGCAAGATGAGGATGGGTATGAAATCGAAGACAATGCATTGAGCATTACTTTCAATGATATATTCTAAAGAAGAGTCAAATGATGAGGAGCGATTTTAGAAGAAAGATGTTGCAAATAAATAGACCCTAGTGGAAGCAAACAGCATCAAACATCTAGGTACTTATTTTCCAAGTGAAATCTCTTAATTTCTTTCTATTTTTTCTGCCTGGTTATGAATTGAATTTTAAATCAAGTAAAACAATCTGGTTTCCTGGTGTTTCTTAGAATCAGAGAAGATGATTTGTATAAACAGTTTCCTTTGTAGGAACATACCTAGGTGCATGAGATTAGGAAGTAGATATATATATATATATATATGACTGTACAAGAGGAGAAAAATATTGGGAAGGTGGTGGCCTCCAATAGCCTGTTTGGATAAGCTTTTTAAGGAGAAGAAGCTGTTTATTCTTTTAAAACATAACAGGATAATTAAACAAAACTTAACACAAAAATTTATGTCTTTCTTTTAGTTTCCTTTCGATTGCAGTTATATCGCAGCGGGCAGCCTATGTAGCACTCTCTTGAAAAAGTAGTTTATGAAATAATGAAGTCTTGTTGTTCAATAAAACATGACATGACAACATTTTATCGTATCTCAATGTTGTGGTCGTCATAACTAGATCTGGTGTTTCCATTCTATGTCTATGTAATTGTGTACTCTCTCTTCCTGCATAGACGTTTAAATGTCTGTCATCTTTGCGTTACGTTTAATTTATCTATATTTTGCTTGGGGTGCTAAAGAAGGTGATGGTATGGGGGGTAACTAGAAAGACCAAACTTAATTATGGTATTAATTGGTATTATAATATTAACTCACTGTTATATCATTTTCATTCTCTAATGAGAGGGTTCAATATTCTTAAAAAAGAAAAGTTTATTTAAGACACAAATCAGTTTTGCATTTTTTGTACAAATCACCCAAAAAAAAAACCATTTTACATATAAATTATTCCTCTGAAAAGATCAATGTGTGTATACTCCAGGTTATAACTTTAAGTCTTTTTCATTCTTCAATACCTTCTATCACACAAGGTTCAATAAAGACTTTTTTCTCACTTTTTATTTTCTTTTACGTCCATTTCTCTTAAAAAAAAAAAAAACTTGGCATCACTTCACTTCACCCACTCAGTTTCTAACTTCAACATCTTATTTATCTTGTTTCATTTACCAACCGAGGCATCTAGGCAGAAGGATATCATTTTTCTCATACAAAAGGTTCAGAATCTCACAAATAGAGAAGACTCATTGTTCTATGGGATGCTTTCAATTTTTTCTCTGACACTTCCTCTCTCATTAATTCTCTCTTCCTTTCTCTCTCGAGAGGCACAACAAGGCTAGAAAAAACTCCCCTATGCTGAAAACACTCTTATCAAACAATGACTTTGTTCTTATAATATTTTGCAGCAGGCTTTACACGAGGTTGATGGCTTAAATCTTAAGGTTTATAATAGGAGACATGAAGCGAAAATGGTTTGACCACTATACCAAGGGAGATTTGTTGTCCTTTTGGATTTGAAAGAAATTTCCAAGGATGGCTGTATGTTTTGTGCAGAAATTGAGGACCAGTGGCACAAACTGCCAAAACTACATATTAGCGTCCAAAACAATGGCATAGACATTGGATTTCTGGATAGGCAAACGATTTATGCGTCACTTACATCCCAACATGTCTTTTTGTCTGATTTGCAAAGTCTAGTTCCTGAAGGTAAATTCAAAAACGTATTTTTTGAGCATTAATAGAATTGATAGTCTAGAAATAATCCAAGAAGTTGAATTGGATTTAAAATTATTTTTCTCTTTTAGAAATTCAAATTCTTTTTAAGTAGCATCAAGTTCCTTGGGAATGAAAACCTACTCTATAATGTGAAGCTTTAAATAGAAAATAAAGAGAGTAGGGAATAGAGAAATCATACAATCGATTTATACTGATTCAGACTAAATGTCCTGCGTCCAGTCCTAAACATATAGCAAGGGACGTTTATTAACTGTCGGTAATCACCAAGATTACAATGCAACCTTGAACGCAAGCTAAGCTCCCTAGCTTTCCTACCTTTCCCAACGTAATCTCACAAGGGCAAGCACTCTACTTTTACACTTTTTTAACTTCAAAAGTTTTCCTTCATTCTTAGGTTTTCCTTAAACTCCCTAAAAACTTTAAATACAAAAGAACCTTTCAAGGATAACTCTTTGAGTTTTACAACCTTACTTTTCTCACTAGGTTTTTCTCACAAAACACTTAGAAACTTGGAGTAGAGAAGATATTCAGTGTAAGCTCACAAACTCACAAAAAGTTCTCTCAAAATACTAGGGCTTAATTCACACAGGGCACTTTTCTCATTAAAGTACAAATAATTTCAAAGTAATAGATATTCAACAATCTTCTCTCTTCATTCACTTTTCCCTTATTCAATATTCAAAGGGTTTTCTATATAAAGCTTGACCTTCAACAATTAGATTGTTGGATAGTAATTTCCCTTAAATACAAAGATATGCTTTAATCATAAGGAATCCATGTCTTCAACGTTTCAAATGTTCTCACCGTTCCATCGCTACTCCTTTCAAATGCATACTTTCCTTTTCTTCTTTTTGATTTATTAGACATTCCTTTTTCATACCTATCACTCCCCTAAAAAAAATACATGATTGGCATAGGATATGAGATAATCACGCATCTGTAAACCTAACCAAACATACAATTTTTGTTCATACATAAGATTTCCTTAACAATATTACAAAATTAATTCAATCTAAATCTATTTACAGAAAATCTATCAAAGTGTTCCCTATAAATAGGACAACCTAGATTACCTACAACAGTCAAATAGTTAATTCTTATAAAGGGAATCTACTTCCAATTCTCAATTAGTAACAAGGAATAATTAAGAGAATCAGAACCCTGTTTATAGTCTATAAAGCTGACTCAAGAGTACAAATATATACACAAAAAGATGGCAGGCCATTTATACTAGATGAACCAACTATGAGCTCTTCACTGACAACACTCCCAAGTTAAATTGGTGGAGTATTAAATATAGTTCTCTATCTGCAAAGATAAATAATGGAATAAGCTATGGCACTTAGTAAGTAGAAAATAAAGCATGATAACTAAAAGAATGAGTGAGCACTGGCCCTTTTTTTTAAAATGAAAATAGGTTTAGACATAATAATATATAACCAAATCTTTAAATACAGAAAGCCATGCGATAAATTTTCTTTTAATTTAAAAATTCAAATTTGTAAATCTTTAGTTAGAAAGATGTTCAAAAATTAATATAATAAAAAGTTGAGAACTTAAGTTAATAGAAATTTAATTTATTATGTTATTAATGAAATAAATAAAAGGAACATATGAGCATATAATATTTTAATTGAGATGTAAAACTAATAGGAGATAATCATGAAAATAAAAAAAGTAGATCAAAGAAATAAAAACTACATGCAAACATTTAAAACTTAAATGCTAAACAAAGAATGGTTATTATTTCAAAAACAATTTAATAAAGACACATAATTAGAAAGGTTCATGCAGAACCCTAAGTTCTAATGCATACTAACATGGGTACATAGCCTACAAGGGTAAATAACTTTATATTCAATCTCAAAGCAACATAAGTGGGAATCATAAATGAGACTATTACTACCATCCCTGCTTACCACCATCCCTAGAGACATCCAGCTCAATACCTTTCAAGTACACAATAACAGAAATGATGTGGTAATATATAGGATGCATCGAGGGCTAATAGGACTACTATCAGTAATCAGCATTATGCACAATCCTACCTTATATGTGTAAAATCGAAGGAATATATACATATATATATATACATGTCATAAGCCCACTCAAAGGCACGGTACCATGTTTCTAATGCCCATACTATTGTTACTTTTTTTAATTTCTACTACCATTTCTTTGCTTTTGTTATACCAATATTACCTTTTATTTTGTCTGGATAAAGATTGGGCTTTTGGTCATTTTCTATTTTCTTCTTTTTGTTGCACATTCTCTCACCTACCTCTATCTTTTTAGTTAGAGGAAGCAACAAAAACACACCAGAAATGTTTGCATCTTCTCTTCTTTATTCTCCATAACTTTGCTCTTCTTGTTGCGATTTTTCTACTCACCTCTTTCCTTATTGCAAGCTAAGTTTGGTTGCTCCATTTTGGTAGCTTAATATCGTGCAAAGCTATTTCCCAGGCGTGAAATTTTGGTTGGTGCATGCTGCCCTCTTTTTGGTTCTATTTTGATAGCATCCTCATTCTTTGGCTTTTGGTTGCTGATGCGTGTTCTTGTAAAGAAAAAAAAATTGTGCTAGTGGAAGTGCTATGTAGACCGAAACTTCAAGTAAGATTCATGTTTTCTGGTTTGGAGATCTTGGTTTCTGTTATGTTGGAACTTATCTTCATCTTTTCCTCAAATTTTGTTATTTCCTAATGCATTATTCCCTTCTTCTTTGCTCTTGAACCTGTCCTTTATTTTTTCCCCTTTTCTGTTATGGTTTTCAACTAGCAAGGATAAGTAGCGTGATGTAGGAGTTACACTTGAATTATGTTTTGAATGGAAAGCAAATTGTGAGCTTAAGAACTAATTTGAATAAACCAACACCATTTTAGGCCTTTCCTTACCAATGAATTTAATCTTCTCTTTTTTTTTTTTTTTTTCTAAAATCTAGTTATATCAAACTTGTTTTTTCTTAGAGAGCCTTTGGTCAAGAAGCTAATGAAATAAAAAACAAGCATGTTAATAAAAGGCATCAAATAGAACTATAATATATGTTTGGGAGAATTATAATAAAGGACTAAAAAATGAAAAAATTTATTCTCAAGGACCTATTACTACTTGTTTTAAGATGATTACCACTGAGTTTAGTAACAAATAGTTTAACCTAGTGGTAAAGGTCCTTAAGAATAATTTTTTCCCTTCTTGGTTCTTAAACATAATTTTCCCTATATGTTTTATGACTTGAGTTTTGATTAGTAATTATTTTAAAAAGGGAGATTGACCTTAGTTATTCTAACAATAAGCATTGATGTTGGAGGACCATCAATTATATTGGTGTTAAGACTATGTACTAACCTGTTTGGATTTAATTTTGAATTAATTGGGTACATGTAATATTAGATTGTTTGGGTGCAAAATGAAAAAAAAAAATAAACAAAATAAAATATCATGAGAAATAAATTAACGTTATTACAAGATTACTTGAGACCATTCTAACATTAAAGATTTGTGAATCAGAATTATAGGGTGTCCAAGAGAATTAGTTACGCATAAGGATTTAGTAGAGGTCACAATAGAAAGTTTTCCGATACCATCTTAAGAGGTGAGTAAATAATGCCAACTATATATTTTATTTCAAAGTCTGTGGCTAAATACTCATCAATTATTGTATTTACTTTATTGAATATATTTATGATTATTTATGTTAATGAATTTACTTTCTTAAATGTGTTTTTGATTCCTTTTTTTTATGCATTAGAATACTTATTGAGAAATTATAGACTATAGGAATATTTACTTATGTACTCTGTCATATGTTGGGACTATGAGTATATATAAATTAGAATTTGATTTACTTTGAGCATATCTTTATGAGATTATTTCTTGTGGGAGCTATCTGTTTTAGAACCCTGCAGCTAATCACAGTAGAATTTAGCCATAGTGCATTGTGATAAGTATCCCAACTAGTAGAGGCGTTGTTAGCCCCATGTGGTTAGCCACCATATATAGATCTATTCTCATTTCCACAAGTAGGTTGCTCAGAGTCTATGTTACTTACCTTCGTAAGCTGTGTGCTCTGCGTCTGGCTCAATTGGTATTAGATGCTTCCCATTGTATCTGATATATGAATTATTAGAATTTTTTTTTAATAATCACTTTTAAAGTTTCACTCGTGAATTATTGTTTTGAATAAGATTTTAATGTTATAATGTTCTTACACTATATAGTTAGCCTTGTTTATTCATTGAGCATTGTCTCACTCCTTTTATTTTCAATTTGTTTTAGATAGTAGGTTTGAGCCCAATCCCTCATCAGCAGCTTAGCATTGGCACTTTCCTGTACTCTTGGTGAGTCTCGTATTTGTTCATGTGGACATGTTTTGTTATTGTATTGGAATTCATTTTGTATAATAGTCTATTTTATGTAACTCCACTGAGTCATAGATAGGGTTCCCCACCCCTAGAGACTGATGTATTGTGGTTTGGATAGATAGTTGAATTTCCTTTTGATATTTTGAACTATCTAACTAATTTGTAGAAATTGCAAGAGGTCCAATTTATAGGGGAGACTTTGCCAAAATTTCCACAAAAGTTTGTTGGAACTATATTTATATAATACATATATGATTTGCAATTGTCCTATTTGGTTATGATATCTGGTATTAAATCATAGGGATATTCATTAGTGTTTGATAGAATTTTGTTTAGTGTTGGCTTACAGTAGAAAATTTAGCTATCTTCCATACTGGTTATATTGTTGATTATGGGGTGTGACAATAGGTAAATATAATATCATATACTGAGCAAGATTTATTTCAAATCTTCTAGATTACTTCTCAATGATAAAATCTCACATATGATAATATGACATTTTGTGATCATAAAACATTTAAGCAACTTGTAAAACATATTAAGATAACTTATCATCTTTTAAAGTCTCGAATCTAACACATTTAGTCAATACCACTTTATATCCATTTGATAACACCAACACACATGACATATCGTAGTCTGAAAGATATAATAATATAGACACAAGAAATCATTGCCTAAGATGCCAGTCCCATAGACATGCAAAGTTCAAACAATTGTAGAGAACATAAAACTAGGGCAAAGCTAAAAATATATTATGTTTTATAATCTACTCACAATGCTTGTTGAATTATTTTCGATTCATCCAACACTGAACCTTCATCACACCTTTCCATAAGATTATTCCAAATGTCTCCTAAAAACAATCATAATAATTCTTTTAAATTTCAAAAACTCAATTCATGTTCCTCTCATTTTTCATTAACCTACTCAATATAATATGTCTTAGGTTAAATCATACTCTTTCATGATTTACTACTTTTTGTAACTAGCTATTTCTACTTTATATTATCTACTCCTTGATCTATTGCACCTCTTAGTTGAACAAATTACTACTTGATTAGTTTTCATTCTTAAAGGCTACATTAACATGTGCAATTAGTCAACTACCTACTACTTGATTCCCTAGCATTAATCTAGTTCACTTATTAATTTTAAATTACCTCAATATATCAAAATTATGAAATTAAACAAACAGATGCCTTATACTAGCATGCTACCTATCTAAATCCTTGTTTTGATATTAATAATAGCCTAGATTACTAATCAATCACTTATACTTTTGAAAATTGAGATGATTTCACTTTGTGTAAGTATACATTGAAAATTTGCTTATAGGTTATGCCACAGTCAAATTTAACAATTCACTCCCCTTGACAACTTTTTCAATTTCACTTAACACATGACACAATTAAATTAGTTACCTCATTACTTAGCAATTTCTTACTTCCACATATATCATAATTTGCTTTGCAACTCCCATTATCCTACAACAAAGTAGAGGAATTAAGGCTTACCAATTCATTTTCACCCTTATATTAGCCTTGATTTATTTCTTAATAAATTTATTACTTATTGTAAATTCATATTACTAGTGTTCAATCTACTTAGCTCTAGATCTACAGTGCATATCAATTTTTGAACAAAAGGATTGTGAGATGGAGGCTCACCTTAAGAATTTTGGACAAGGGCGAGTGATACCTTATCTCACCACACAAGTGGAATCCAACCACTTACTGCCATATAGTCCCACATTCTGCTAGCAAGGCACAGTGTTGAAAGAATTTATGAGGTAGAGAGTTTAAATCAAGAAGAAGCTCTTGAATTGCTTAGATGGAATGCCCTTGGACAAAATAGAGTTGATGCAAGTTACATGGACAGTTTAAACAATGTAGTACTGTTTGCTTGTAGTCTTCCATTGGCTTTGGAAGTTATAGATTCCAACTTGTTCAAGGGAGGAATAAATGAATGGAATTCTACATTAGATAACTATCAAAGAATTCCCATTAAAGTGATCCAACAGATACTCAAGTAAGCTATGATGCTTTGGAGGAATATGAGCAGGAAGTTTTTCTTGACATTGCTTGTTGCTTTAAAGGAGACACATTGGAATATGTCACAAGTGCTCTTTATGCTCATGGTATATGCCCAGATTATGGTATTAAAGTGTTGATTGATAAATGTCTCATAAAGATTCATTCTAGTCACATCGCAATGCATGATTTGACTCAAGTCATGGGCAAAGAAATTGTTTGACAAGAATCACCAAATGAGCCTAGCAATCATGCTAGGTTGTGGTTCCATGAAGACATTCTTCAAGTTTTGGAAGAAAAGAAGGTAAGAGCCATCTGCATGTATATTTTTTTCAGTTATTATTATTTTTTTATGGTCAGGGTGTTCTTGGGCTTTTTAGTTATTATTATTTCCCATCTAATTTTTATCCCAAGGGACTAGTTGTCCTCAAGTTACCAGAAAGTTTCCTTAAACTGGATGAACAGCTCAAGGCTTGTAGAGCATTGCCATTTTTCAGCAATATTATTATTTTTTATTATGATGTGTGAACACTTCAAAAAAGATGTGGCCAGACCCCTATACTAGACACAAAGAAACACTTATAAATTTCATGTAAATTCTTCAAATTTTGTTTGTCATGTCTGGTGTTTGTATCAATGCTTGTGCTTTTCAGTGTTTTGTGTTGTGCCTACAATTTATTAAGACCATTTATTTTTAATCTTGTTTTGCAGAAGTTTCAGCCTTTGAGCGTGATGGATTTCCGAGGTCGTAAAGTTTTAAGAAACTTTGTCTGGAAGGCTGCAACAATTTAACTGAAGTTCATGTTTCCATTGGATTTCTTGATAAACTTAAAAGCTTAAGTGTTAAAGAATGCAGGAAGCTCAAGACCTTTCCAAGCATCAGGTTCACATCCCTTGAATTTCTTGACCTCTCAAGGTGCTCCAGCCTCAAGAGTTTCCCAGAAATATTAGGAATGATGGAAAATATAAGAGATGTTTTTTGGACTATAGTGGCATAGAAGAATTGCCTTTGTCATTCAGAAACCTTATTGGGTCACAAAACTTAATATTTACATATTGCAAAAGTCTTGAAGAAGTTAGAGGGATTTTGCCGAACCGAAAAGACTTGTCAGCAAATTGCTTATTCTTAACTTCGGAGTCTTTTAATAGATTACTACATCACGTTAATCTCTCTCTTTATTTCCTTCCGCATTATATGGAAACTTTTGAAGCACTTTCCAAAATAAGAAGTGCCAACATGTTTGAAATAATGAAATATTCTTGTTTGATAAAACGTGACATGAGACTTGAACAAAACTGGACGTAAAATTTTATCACATTTCAATTTTATGGCTATCATATGTTTTTGTTCCATATCTATGTCATTGTCTACTTTCTCTTCCTGCATAAACTTTTAAGGTTCCATCGTCTTTGCAATACATTTAATTTATCTATATTTTTGGTTGGGGTGCAAAAGAAGGTGACGGTTTTTTGGGGTCGGGGGCAACAAGGAAGACCCAACTAATGGTGTTAATTGGTATATGTTTATGGTAGTAACTCAGTTATTATAGACAATTATATGATTTTTGTACTCTAATTAGGAGGACTCTGTACTCTTAAGCAAAAAAATTACTCTAGACTTCGTCATTTTTGCATTGTTCTGTACTCTTAAGAAAGGCATACAAACAGAAGCATATCATTTTTCTCACACACAGAATTCAGCATATCACTAATGGAGAAGAATTATTACTCTATGGAAAGCTTTCTCAATTTCATCTTCCGCGCTTCCTCTCTCATTAAATCTCCCCTCCTTCTCTCTCGAGAGGCACCATATGGCTATAGAGAACTCTCTTTTCCGGAAACACTCTTCTTAGACAATGACTACTTTTATTATAAGAGTGCTGGACTGGACGGGATATCCTTATTCATCTTTACCATCTGATATTTATCTTAAGGAGCTAGTTATTCTCAATATGCTCGCAAGTTGCCTCAAACTAGATGAACAGCTCAAGATATAAATAGCATTGCCATTTTTAGCAACATTATTATGTTTTATTATGAAGCACAAACACTTTAAAAAATGTAGATATATGTGGACACCGTATTAGATTCAATGCGACACTTTTAAGTTACATGTAGATTCTTCAAATTTTATCCATGCCGTGTCTGGTGTCTATAAAATTTTTGTGCTTTTTAGCGTTTTATATTATCATTACAAATTATTAAGACTAGTTATTTTTAATCTTGATTTGCAGTGGTTCCATTCCTTAAGCGTGATGGATTTCAGAGATTGTAAATTTTTAAGAAGAATTCCTAACTTATCTGGAGTCCCAAATTTGAAAGAGCTGTGTTTGGAAGGCTGCAACAATTTAAATAAAGCTCATTTTTCCATTGGCTTTCTTGATAAGCTCAAATGGTTAAGTGTTAGAAATTGCAAGACGCTCAAGACCTTTCCAAGCATTAGGTTGATATCCCTTGAACTTCTTGACCTTTCATGGCGCTCTAGCCTCCAGAGATTGCCAGAAATATTAGGAACGAAAAGAACTCTCTTTCCCGGAAGCACTCTTCGTGGACAATGATTTGTTCTTATTATGATCTGTGACAGGCATTGCACGATATTGATGGCTTGAAGTTCACAATAGAAGGACACATAATGCCAGATTGGTTTGACCGGTATACCCAGGGAGATTTGTAATACCTAATAAGCACCTAATGAACTAGTGACAAAGAATGATGAGCATTTTAATTATGGGCTTAATTGAGAATCAAGTGGAGAAAGAGGCAATATCAATGTAAGATAGTAATTGTAGATTATGTGATATATAATACAAGATTAAGTGTAAGAAACCCGACGTGCATGCAATGAGGGATATATATATATGGGAAGTTGACTTTTCAAAGTAATACTTAAGCTGCCACGTAGAAATCTTTGCTTCATTCTGCAAATTTCTGAAATGCCCCTTCTCTCATTCATTTTGTCTGGGCTTTAGGTAATTTGCTTCTCCAAATTTTTGCAGCACTAAACCCATACCTATAGCCATCTCTTCGGTCAGGAAAAAGGGAGCAGAGTTGGTGGGAAACTGAAGTTCATCTTCTTCCCTCTGCCGAGTGCCATTTTTGCTGGTTCTGGCTTCATTTTCCTTGCTGCTGCCATTGTCATCTGGTTTGGCTAAGTGTGCTGCTGTTGTTGTGATTTAATGCTAGAAATACATCCTCTTCCCAAGCTTGAAGTTGCTACCGTAAGTGTTGCATTTTCTGGTCTATTTTCTCAGTATCTCCCTCCCCTGTTTTTGCTTGTTCTGCAATATATTTCTGGGTGTGTGGGCAGCAGATGGAAGGGTGTGTAGATAAGGGGGGTGCAAGGGGATATATATATATAGATAAACCTATAACTATGTATATGTGTGTTGTATGGATATGGGAGGCAAGAATGGAGGAGAGAAGGGTGGATTTATCCATACTGGGGCGAAAGTGGAGAGGTCAGCTGGGAGTCATCTAGAAAGTAATTCGTCATGGCGAATTAAGGAATTGGCCGCGGCGAAATGAGTTATTGGCCGCGGCCAATATCGAGAGCACGAGCGAGGAAGCTCCAGGAGGCTTATTCGCCGCGGCGCCATGTATGTTGGCTGCGGCGAAATTAGTGATATAGAAGGGGGTTAAACAGAGAGGAATTGGCCGCGGCTAACATGCCGAAAACACCTATAACACCTAAGAAACCTTAGTTTTTCATATGTTAATCTGAGGGAATGAAGAATAGACATTAATGTTAGGTAGGCTAAGTTAATGAGACGATTCTTTTGGTTATTCATACTCTAAAATCTGGTGAACGGGTATTGTAGGGTACTCAGGAGATTGAGTTAGAGCTGAGGACTAGGCAGGGAATATTGATATCATCCTAGGAGGTGAGTAAGTAATGCAGACTGTGAGTAACTTCTATTTCTTATTTTATTACTAAGTTTCCTTGCAGTGTTCTAATGCTGGGATAAATGTTTTGTTATATGCATATTACTGAAAATTCATTTAAACATGAAATTTTGCGAATGGATGTTTGTTGAGTTATTTGGAAACTTTGATATCGAACTGATATGGAAGGTACTCTATTTGAAATGTGATTTGAGAAACGTATCAATTCTAAGAAGTTATCTGTTCAGAACTCTGTAGCTAACAGCAGTAGTTGTTAGCCTTGGTGCACCATGATCTGAACCTCAGCTAGCAGGGGTTTTGCTAGCCCGGTGTGGGTAGCTACCACATGTGGAGTCATTTTATTTCGCAAGCCAAGTGCTTTGCGTCTGTGGTTATTCTCCCCGCGAGCCGTGCGCTCTGCATCTATTTCAATTTGGTTCTGCTTAGATACTTCTGATGCATTTTAAGAAACGATTTGCATGAGGCTTATTTATGCATGATGAATATATATATATATATAGATATTTTACGAGCCTTGTCCTTAAGATTTTTAAGGGTCGGCATTATTTATTCACTGAGTTTCAAACTCACTCTTTCTTAAATCTATTTTTCAGAGAGCGTTGAAGACCTTAGCCTACCCTGAGCTGCTGACTAGCTGTAGATCTCCTGCTTTATTTCTTTTGGCGAGCCCACAATTGTTCATGTGGGTGCATTTTGTTTTATGTTGGTCATTTATTTGACTTTGAACAATGTAAAAATGTGCTCCACTGAATCATAGTTAGGATATTCCCACTCCCTAGATGTCTATGTTTTGATACATTTTGGGTGTATTGTTGAATTGACTGATTGTAGAAATATCGAGAGGTCCAAATTATAGAGGGGACTCTGCCAAAATTTCTACAAAAGTCAGAAATGATACTCTAAGTTATGGTAGGAGAAATTGCTATCTGTTGTGCCAACATACTAAATTTTGTGGGTTGTGACATTAAGTGAATGTAATGCAATTGGAGTTTCATGAAAAAAGAGATATATATATATATATATATAAAATAATATATGACACTTGGAATTTCACTTCATCAAATTAATATGATATAAATTCAACCAACCTATATATATATATATATATATCATAAAAATGAATTAGAATTAACAAAACCAATATATGTGTGTGTATATATCATAAGGCATTAGAAGACCGAACATATTAGAAGATTGAAAATTGGAGAAATGACAAAATCTTAACACACTCATTTCCCACCAAGTTTTGGTCAAGGAGTTAAGCTAGCCCCTTCCATATTGCCTACATTAATTTATTGCCATGAGTATTTTCCTGAACCAGCCACTAAAACCGAAACATTGAGCAAATTGGAAATTGTCATAAAACAAAAGATGGACACCTCAAATCCCACTTTCCATCTCAGTCAAGGAGCTAAGCTAGACCCATTTCCTTATATCAACTAATATTAATTTATTAATCTATTTTATATTAGCCACAAAACCGAAGTGGCAAAGAGAATTGTGGGTCAAAACATGACATTCATTATCATGCCTCAAAACAAAAATATGACGGGTACAAAATATGAAAAAATCTTGTATCTGTAAGCCTAACAAATGCACAGATCCACATTTAATTATGGTGCATATTCAAATTATAAATGACAAATTTCCAATTTAAACATAATTCCGTAAATCTCCTTTATTCATATTAAGTTCAAAATTTCACAATTTGCCATAATTCATATCAAAATCATAATTCGTTTGTTACAGAAAATCCGACAAGTCTTCCCTAAAATTGGGCCACCTTGAATTTGTCTATAGATAGTAAGCTAGTATTTACATATCATAGAGAGCTTTGCTCTCAACTGTCAAATCAATAACAAAACATAAACCATAGGACGAGAATTTTGCCTGAAGTCTATGGAGTGGACATCTAGAGTACAACATAAACATACAAAGATAATAGACTATTAATATCTAACAAATCGACCATTATCTCTTCACTAACAATACTCTCAAATTAAACTAGAGGAGCATTGGACACCATTTTCCTATCTATAAAGATTAATAATGGAATGAGTTGCAATATCCAATGATTAAGAAATAAAGCAAAGTAGTAAAAAAGATGAGCAGGTATAAAGAGTTTTTTTTTAATGAAAATAAGTTTTGTTGAAACATTATATAATAAGAAATTAAATGAAAATTTGAAAATGACCAAGTCAAATAAGAATTATATCTAAACTAAAGGATTTCATAAAAACATTGTTATAAAATTAATCAATATTACAATAATAGGAACAAATAACAATATATAAGAAGAGATAAAAAAGTACAACCATATATCATAGCTAATTGATTTATATCAATTTTTTACATGAAGATATTAAAATAAGTTAAAAAATAAATTAAGGCATATGAAGAAGGTTTCTTATTAGGATTCAACCAACAGTAATAAGAAATAGTGATATATAATTACCAAAATACATATATACATATAATCCCTCTTTCATTACATTATTGATTAAAAAATTGAGTGAAATATGATTAAATAACCTAATTTAAAGTTAAGTACTAAAAATAATTAGATATCATTACAAAAATAATTGCACAAAATTTTTTTATTAGAAAGTTTATGTGGAACTCTAATTTCTAACATATATCATATACTAATACAAACACATAACCCATAAGGGTAAATAACTATGTTCAATATTAGAGCACTGTAAGTGAGAATTACAAACAAGAATCACAGGTAAGACTCTTTCTACCATCACAGCTTACCACCTTTTTTACAACCCTTAAATATTCAAGAGCATTCAATTCAATACCCTTCAAGTGCCTAATAATAGAAATCACATAGTAATATCCAATGTGTATCGAGGGCTAACAAAACTATTATTAGTGACTAGTGTTTTACACGATCCCACCTTATATATATATATATATATATATTATATTGTACACTAAGCAAAATTCATATACTAAAACCTTCTAGATAACTAATCCACCATAAAATTCCACAATTAATAGTATGACATTTTGTTATCATAAAGCATTTAAGCAAACTCATCAAAACATATTAAGGTAAGTTATCACCTTTTAAAATTCCAAATGTAACATGGTAAGTCAATATCAATTCATATCCATTTGATAACACAAGTAAACATGGCACATCATAGTCTAAAAGATATAATAATAATATACACACATAAGATATCATTACCTAGGACACCCGTCCCACAAATATGCAAAGTTCAAACAAAAATAGAAAAAGTAAAACTAAAAGAAGATTAAGAATGTATCATGTAATATCTTAGCTTCTCATGCCACTTGTATTTATACACATGCATATCATAACATAAGAATGACAGAAACTATTGTATTCATTCCTTTGGTTCCAAAATGGATATATACATCATATTTAGATACATTTACATATGTTCAAAGGTTTGCATCATATATACATCATGTGGTTACATATTTTGACATCAATATGTCATCAAAATGGCTAAATAACTATTTCTTTATCAAAGTCTTAGTCTTCAAGATTGTTGGCCTCTATTTTTTAGTCCACTTAGCTCACCTAGATATGATTAGACATTTAGAGGGGAAGAGTGAGATTTCAAGAATCTCACTAGCTTTTTACCCTTTGAAACATACATTATGGATGCATATACATGTCAAAGAATGCATGCATGGCCTTTAGGCTACTAGTAAACATACATAAAACATTTTTCATATCCTAGAAACTTATTCATATCATACATAGACTCTCAAGGGCATTAGTTTAGCCTCACCCCTTTTCTTCGAGGCTTTTGAATTTGTCTCACCCATTTTGAAGAGACTTTTAACTTAGCCTCATTCTTTTTGAGACTTTTGGATTTGTCTCATCCAATTCTAAGGACTTTTGGCTCATCCTCACCTATGTTAAGGGACTTTTGGTACCGCTATACTTATTCAAGCCATAATGCATTCATAAATTCATTTCAAGATGCATAATGGTACCATGGCGAGTAAGCAATAGCTAGGAATATATTTCATAGTTCAAACATATATACAAGCACTCAAGGACAAGAATATTTCCAAGTAATGTATGAGAGAAAGGTTAGAGAGCTATGTTCAAGCAAAATTGCAAGCTTTTCCTTTGCTTATGTCTTCCCCTCTCTCGGCCACACACTTAAAACTAGGTGGCACTTAGTTCTCTTAACCTAGACATATCAAATGAGACATGATTCAATATTGGAACGAGATTTGGCTTTATACAAATTCTATGGAAGCTTACTTCCTCATATAGCTACATAATGGTTTCATACAAGACCTAATGAAGTAACTATGGGAATTCATGATCTTAGTTCTATTTTCTCCTTTAATCTAAGTCTCTTAACTCAATTTAGAATCATTAGAGTCATCGCAAGTTTATTTAAGGAGCCTAACTATAAGTTGCTTCTTTATGTCTTATTATAGAGCCTACACCTCTATCTCATGAACCAATGCTTCTAGATTTTTTTCAAGGCTTCTTTTGATGTTCATCTATCATATCTAGTCCCATTCTAGCCTTAGAAAAATTTAAAACACTCCCTAAGTGCATGAAGCATGTTTGACCAAGATATGAGCATCCTTGGTGCACCCTTAGATTTTGCAAATTTTCATGAAAGAAATGGCACTTGGGAGGCTTCCTAAATGTCTTGAGAACTCATTCACACTTTTAGACAACTTGAATTACTACTAGAAAGTTTCATCTTGGCCTAGGTGCAACTAAATCCCTAGGTTTGGCATCTTGAAATCTCATACTTTTCTTTGGAATTTAATTGTATATACTTATTTCCCACACTCTAAAACTTAGGTTTCTTGCTTGGTCTTGGTCAAAAATTAATCCCTTCTAGCCAAACAAGAGCTCATGAAGAACAACAAAGAGAAAGCAAGAAAGTCCATGGAACTTACCTTGTTTCAAGCCTTTCCCAAGAGCTCTTTCCTTTACTATAGGCTTCTCCTTTAAATTTTAATCTCCTCCCTCTGAACTAGTCTCAAAATAGTCCTAAATCAAATACTAAAACTATAGAAAGAAAGAGGAGAAGGAGGAGAACAAGATTAATGAAGGAAGAAGTATGAAATTCCATGGTTTCTTTACCTTTTCACAAGGCTTTTCTTCTTCCTCTTCCCCTCCTCTTATGCGTGCTTCTTGGCTAAACTCTCCTCTGTTTTAGATAGAAGCAAAGCCAGTTAAATAGAAAGGAAGGATGGGACGCCACCTATAAGAAGAAAGTTTCTTAAAATTGTCCTTTAAAATTTTCCTTTATATCCCATTTTCTTGGCTTTTGCTATTTAGGTTCATTTCAACTTCTTTTTTAGAACCATTTTTTTATCATAAAATTTAGGCTCGTTAACTTATAAAATGACTTTGAAATCACTCAAATTAGATTTAAAATCTTTTCGAATGAAAAGGTTAAAGTTCAGGTCCACCATTGTTCTAAAACATAAACCGGAGAGATTTGAACCATTTTAGGGGTTTCCATGATTTACAGAGCCTCTAAGAACGCTAAGAAACTCAAATTTTTCGTTCAATAATCCCTCCTTTAAGTTTTCCAAAAAGTGCTCATATTTACAAAAATATCATTATATTTTCGACAATTTTATTGAACTATTTTAGCTCTGATTTCTTAGCATCTTAATCCTTGGATCCTTATTTTTCATTATTTAGAATTTTTTTCTAATTTTATTTAGCCTCAAATGTTTCTATTTAGGAGACTTTCTTTTATAACTGGTCTATTTTTAATGTTTTAAGGAAAACTGGACATTACATGTAACATCCAACTTCTCTATGAACATGAGAAACGTAATATTCGGTTTCTTCACAAACATACGAAACGCACCAGATATAAAAGCAAGTCCCTTAAAATGAATGATTTAAGATAAAATAAAATTAGGATAAAATTTTAAATAATATGAAATGAGGATCCAAGGCCTAAGGTGTCCAGAAACCAAAGTCAGAATAGTTCAATAAAATTGTCGAAAGTATTATGGCATTTTTGTAATTTCAGACACTTTTTAAAAAACCCAAAAGAGAGATTTTTCAATGGGAAAAATGAGTTTTCCAAGATTCTCAGAGGCCCTAAAAACCATAGGAACTCCTAAAATGACTCAAACCCTTTTGGTTGATGTTTTACAATGTCGGTTGACCTGAACTTGGACTACTTCATTTAAGAAGATTTTAAATCTAATTTGAGTGATTTTAAAGCCATTTTATAAGTTAAAGGATCTAAATTTTATAATAGAAAAGACAGTTCTTAAAAAAGAGCTAAAATGAGCCTAAAATGAAAAAGTCAAGAAAAGAGGATTTTTTTAAAAAAAAAATTTAAAAAACATGCCTTATATATGTTGTCCTTCCTTGCTCCTTCTCTTAACTGACTTAATTGCTACCCAAACTAGAGGAGGTTTTGCCCCAAAGAAATGCACAAGAAAGGAGGGAAAAGAGGAAGGAGAAAGCCAAGAAAAGGTAAGAAAAGTGTGGAATTTCATAACTTTTCCTTCATTAATCTTATTCCTCTCCTTCTCCTTTTTACTCCTATGGCTTTTATGATGTATATGGGGCTATTTCAGGTCTGGTCCAAAGAAGGGAGCTTAGAATTTCAAGGAGGAGCATGAAGCAATGGAAAGAGCCTTTGAAAATGTCTTGAAATAAGGTAAATTTCAAGCTTTTCTTGCACTTCTTACTTGTTCTCCTCCATATGAATTTTGTGCAACCTAGAGCCTATCTAAAAGGATTTGAATCTTGACCACATGAAAGGAAAAATAAGTGATTTAGAGTGTAGGAATTTAGAATAGGCAAGTGGAAACAAAAAGGGAGCCTTAAAATTTAAGTTAGCACAACATGGGGCTTTGAAATAAATGATGAAGTCTGATTTTTTTTTTTAGAGGTATTTTAGCTTATGTAAGACATGGTATGTGTCCCTTAGACACCTAGGAAGTTGCATATGTGCCATTCCTTCTAAGAAAACAAAGCAAAGTCCAAAGGCTCTTTTCATGATGTATATCTCAGCCACACAAGGTCTGGCTACCTAAAGAGTATTTTAATTTGTTCTAAGCTTAGATTAGGACTATATATGATGGAAGAATATGAGAGAAAGCCTTAAAAATATTTTAGAAGCCATGGATAGTGAGATGGAGGTGTAAGCTCCATAATGTAGCATAATGAAGCAACTCTTAGCTAGGTTTCTCAAAATAAATGTATAATGGCTCCAAGGAGTCTCAATGGAGTCAAGATCATAAATTCTTATAGTTACTTCATTAGATACTTTATAGAACCATAATTAAACCATATGAGAAACCAAGCCTCCCTAGAGTGTGTATGGTGTTAGAGTTTATTTCAAAAATGTAATTGGGTCCTATTTGATGTGTCTAAGGCAAAAGAATTAAGCTCCACCTCATTGTAAGGGTGTGGCCAAAAGAAGGGAAGAGAATTCAAGAGAAAGTCTGCAATTTCTACTTCAAGGTATCTCTCTAACCTTTCTCTCATGCATTCTTAAATGTTTTCTTGTCTTTAGATGTGTGTGTGCATGTTTATGCCATTGAAAATGTTTCTAGCAAATGTTTATATGCCATGGTACCATGATGTTCTTGTTATGCTCTTGAAATGTATTTTATGAATGTGTTTTGGCTTGAATGAGTTTGGTGAAGCCAAAAGTCCTTAGCTAAGGTGAGGATGAGCCAAAAGTCCTTAAGATTGGGTGAGACAAAGCTAAAAGTCTCTAGAAAAGTGAGGCTTAGTCAAAAGTCCCTTGAAAGTGAGTAAGAAAAGTCCAAAAGTCCCAAAGATAATAGATGAGGCTAAACCATTGCCTTAGCAAGCCTATGTATGATTTGTATTGAGTTTTTGAATATGAGAAATGCTTTATGTATGTTCATAAGTTGTAAGATTGCCATGCAATCATTGTTAGATTTGTAAATGCATCTATGTATGTTTGAAAGAGTAAAGTGCTATTAAGATTCTTGGAATCTCACTCTTCCCTCTCTAATACTTAAATATATTTAGGTGGACCAAGTGAGCTAAGAAATAGAAGCCACCACTCTTGAAGGAAAGGAGATTGACAAAGGAAATGCTAAATGGACATTTTACAACTATAATGTTGTTAAATGATATACTTTTATATTTTATATGACATGTAGTCACTTGAACATATGTATATATATGGATACATAATGGATGTATCAAAAATTGGGAGCATAGAAAGGAGAATGTATGTTTTTGACATTAATATGCCTTAATGAGCTTGTGAAACCTTGTGTATATAAACAAGTGGGGTAGTGGTCTTATGATGCACAAATATTTAGACCTCTTGGACAAGTTTAGTAGGCTGCATTTAAGCTTCTTCACGTGCTCAAGGGGTCATGGGCAAGGCAGAAGCAAATTTGGTTCACATTTGACCCTATATGATGCTTAAAATGGCTATTTTGGCACCCTATATTATAAACTAACCAAATGAATGAATTTTCTCATAAAATTTGGCTTGCATATAGGTCTCATCTAGAGCTTCATAAAGAATTAAGAACCACATTATTTGGAACTCTGGAGAATTAACTATAAATTTTCAAAGTTAGGAAAAAGTTGCTGAAATGGTCATTACATTGTTCATATAGTTAGTTTCATCTCCTATGTCATCTGAGGAACAAATTTTATCTAATGCCTATGAAAACTTATAGGCATAAAATAGACATGATAATATTTCTTTAGCCACTAAGATCACTTTATTTGGATTTATATTAAGGGAGATATAAATTTTTGAACTTGGTAGTTAGTACTAGTAATGTAGCAGGACCTTTAGTATTGTTCTATCCAATTCTATAGGGTAAATTCTTTTTGGTTTGGAAATATTTTTATCCTCTAGAACATCTATAGCTTCCCATGATGGTATGGTTTTCTGGATTTGGATTTTTTGATCATTAGTTATAAATTTTTGAAGTTTATATTAGTAACCTACGATAGCAAACCTAGGTAGTTGGACCTTTGGTAGTTTTCTATTATCAAGCTTGGTCCAGTTGATGTTTTCATGGCCTAGAATTATTTTTAACTTGTATTTGACATTTAGGGCTTTCCAAAAAGCTATCATTTTCTTGATTTTGATTTTTTTAGAATTAGTTATGATTTTCTAAAATTTGCATCAGAAATATAGTACTAGAACCCGAGAGCAGATTTGTGTTTTTTTGGTGGATGATGCAAAATCTGAGTTGTATGGGTTATTTTATGATGTTTATGACTTTTATGAATGGGTTATGAGTGGAGGATAATATTGAGGAGTTCACAGGGTCCATGGAACAGACAATGAAAATTTAAGAGCTTACGTAATGAGATTAAATGCATTATTTTTATTCCATTTTCCATGAATGCACATGTATGAAGCTCACTTGTAAGGAAGAAGGGCTAGAATTATATGGTGTTACATTACATTTCATACTTTATAATCTACTCACATTGCTTATTGAACAATTATTGGTTCTTTTAACACCAAACCACCGTCACTCTCTTCTACAAAATTACTCAAATAAATCCTAAAACAATCAAAACAATTCTTTTAATTCCAAACTCAACTTATATTCTCCTTCTTTACTTTACTTAGTTAGGTTATCATAGCTAATTGATTAGTTGTCCTAATTTATTGTTCTATCATAGCTTTTTTTTTTTCTACTTATTAAATTCTTCGGTTACTTCTAATTTGTCTAGTGGAACTAAGTTAACTTACTATTTTCATTAGTTAACTTTTAAATCATGAAGTTTGCATTTGTTATCAATTTCAATTTAATTAGATTCTACAAATAATTCCCTATTCTAACATTTGTTCTAACTTAATATTTAATTTAATTTAGTTTACCTGTTTTATTTTATTTTATTATTTTTTTCTAGTGTTCATGGCAACTTAGTTTATGTATTAGATTTAAATAGCCCTTTATATGGTTTTGGAAATTAACGTAACATGTCCATTAGTAGTAGGATGGTGCATAATTGTCTTAGTTAGGTTCTTCAACATATTTAATTACAATGAAATGAAATTTCCATTCTCTTGCTCCATTTTAAACTTTAGCCTTAATTAGATTCGTGGCTCCTTAAATATTTACGAGGCATAACTACCATTATCCCTAAGATTAATTTAGATTTTTACCTATTAAAGCTCACATTTGTTTAATCCTTTGTTCATTAGTTTACTCCCTATTAGTGTTCTTCACTCAATATTTATACCCTAAAAGTATGTTTGATTCCCATTCTCAAAACACGATCCTTAAAACTAAATGACAGCATTCCTTTTGTTAAAAGATCAACTACCATCAATTAAGTATTGACGTACTCAATGACTATTTTCTTTTCCTTAAGACATTCTCATATGGCCAAATACTTTATGTCAATATGCTTACTTTGACTCCCACTTATATTATTCTTAGCCAAGAAAAGAATTAGCTAAATTGTTACATAATATTTTCATTGGCTTAGCTATAGATATGTTCTTTAGATCATTACTTTCCTATTATTAAGAAAGTTTCTTTATGGAGTTTTGATACTTCCTTGATTAACTGAGGATTCTCTTGATTTTCTTTTTATTATTGTGCATATCCAATTGTAATAAGGTGACATGACTTTCATAGATAAGTATCCTAGTGACGAGAACCTTATTTACTGAGGTGAATTGATTATGGCAATTGGACATAGATAGGAGACCCCAAGAATAAAAAAGTAGGACCATACTCATGTTGCAAAAACAAATGAATCTTTTTTAACATATGCTTATTAAAAGATAAATATATTAAATTAATTATATGTAAATACACAAATATGGAATGCAAGTTCTCTACTACACAGCATGCCATGCTTGGCATGCTAAAATGACATTTATATTATGGCTTGCTCCAATTACCAAATTTTGTCAAAAATTTAAATTGATCTAATTATTTTGCTACCACTTAAAATTCATACCAAATGAATCAAATCAAGCACTAGGACACAATGCACTACCTCAACTATAAGATTTGAAGTCTTTAGATTTTGCAATATTTGGAGAAAGAAAGACACAATGTGTATGGATATTGTGGGATTTACTACTCAAGAAGTTCCACACACATTATGTCTATCTATCTTAGAAATTGGCATTGCCAAATTTCTTAAACAATTTAGAGGATTCAAATCGTTGCTTTTGTGAGTCTACAACTAACTTAAGTTAAGAATTGGATTCAAACGAAGAAAGGGAAAAAAAGTCACATTGACCATTTATCTTGAGCTTGATTCTTGTTGGCTAGAACAACCAATGCATATAGGAAAGAACACAACCAAGAGTGGAAAGTAAATAATAGATATTAAGAATGGCAGTATATCTCTGTATTGCTTTCATCACAATCTTGTTCTTCTCCTTATATGTAATCTCTTCTTGCAAGAATGCCACTTAAATAAGGATATTTATCCCAAAAAAAGGCTAGAATAATTTATAGCAATGAAAAAATTTTAGTGTGAAAAGAAGGACAAGTGTTGCACTTTCATAAATGATAGTGATTATTCTAACTGTGGTATATAGATTTATAATCTTTGATCATACTTTTTGTCACACCCGAAAATGCGACCGCATAGCGCTTTTCAAAAAGAAATTTTAAAAAGAAGAAATTTCGATTCAATCTCCAAAGAAAATGAAGAGTGAAATCGAAATTAAGATAAGTAGAAGAGTCGCCACCAAAATTTTAGTTTTTGAAAAGGCAAAACTTTGGAAAAGCCTTTTATTTGGGAAATAAGAAAAAATGGTCTACGAATCAGAAAATGGGTTCAGGAGTCGATTGTGAGTGGGGAAGGTGTTAGGCACCCCACAACACCCGTTGCTAAGAACGGTTACCCTAAGTCAGTTGTACAAAATCAATATGGCCTTTAGTCTATTTTAATTCTCCTAACAAATCACATGCAAAATAAGAAACAGAAATAAAAGAGATGAAATCAAAAAATAAAATAAAATAAAAAGGAAGAAAGAAATTAAAGAAACAAAATGGGAAGAACAACATAAAAGAAGAGAATTTTAAAGAAAATGAAAATTGAAAAGAAAATTTTATTTACAAGGACGGACTTGACCTAGGATGAAAGCCTAGAGCCTACGTACCCTCTGAGAGGGATCAAAGTCCACGTAGTTCGGTATGGCAACTTTTGTTGGTTGATGTTTGTTTTTGTTTTGTTTTTTTTTATTTTTTTATTTTTTTGTTTTGGTATTGTTTTTTTCTTGTTTTGTTTTGTTTTTATTTTTGTTTTTGTTTTTTTGTATTTTTTTTGCTTTGTGTTTTTTTTACTATGTTTTGGTTGAAAGGAAAAGGAATATAACAATAATTTAAACTCTTGTGATTGAAACGATTTTGAGATTAGTTCGTGTGTTTCCATTTGCAAAACTTAGATTTTTCCCATTTCTTAATCTTTCCTTTCATTTTGATTTTTTGATTTTTTTTTTATTTCATTTCTCAATTTTTCATTTTTTCATTTTTTCATTTTGATTTTTTTTTTTGTTTGTTTGGTTTGTTTGTTTGTTTTTTTTATCAATTTCTGTTGGTTCTGGCAAACTTTTCAAGAAAAGGAAAGTTCCATTTTAATTTTGAAAACTTTTATTACTTATGGCAAATTCCTATCCTTTTTGTTTTTTTGTTTTTTTTTTGTTTTACTTTTAATTAATCTTTTTACTTTTTTTTCGTATTTTTGATTTTCTTCTTTCATTCATTTTTTGTTTCCCCTTCTTTTATTGTTCTTGTTTCGTTGTTATTTTCTTTTTCTTTTTCTTTTTTATTTTATTTTATTTTTTGTGATGAAGAGAGAAAGGCAAATAAGAATCACTTTTCTCTTTTGGCAAATAAAATGAAATTAATATTAGTTGAAATGTTTTAATAATTTGCATGTTTTAATTTGCAAAAGCACTTGATTAATTCCATTCCTTTACCCTCTTCCCATTTCTATCTTTTGACTCTTTTTTTTAATATGTTTTTGGATTTTCTTTTTATATTTTGACTAACTTTGTTTGGTTTTTTTTGGTATTTTATTCTTTTATCTTCTCTTTCTTTCTTTGTTTTTCTTCCTTTTTTTTTTCTAAAGACGAGAAATAGAAATTTCCCAAACTTTTGCAAATGACATAACTTTGAAAGTGGTTCGTAAGTTTTTCTCTCTTTTCTAACTAATTAATTTTCCCATTTTTTTTAAAAAAAGACAGGGGTTATTCGGCTTTTCGATCAAAAGGCTATATGTTTTATCCATTTTTCCCTTTTATTTGAAAAGAAGTTCACTTCATCTTTCAAAGACGCAGAAAGAAAATTATTTATTTTGTCTTGTAACTTTCCTCTTTTTATTCTTTTTCCTTTCTTATTAGAGCCCAAAACCAGTGGACGAAACATTCTTTTTTTTTTAACCAACAAAGCGAACGAGGAGACTTATTGTCACACATATCCCTTTGATGAATTTATATAAGCCTGAGGGGATACAAGATACCACACGGCAAATTTAGATCATGTCAAAAACAAAAAAAAAACAAACCCACGACAAAAAAAGAAAAGAAAAGGGAGATAAAAGTAAAATAAGGCCAAAGGGCAAAGGGTATAACATTTGGGTTATGGTGTTTTGACAAATGGGACCAGTAACATATTCAAGGGGTTTTTATTTTATCGTAGCTTTGGAATTTTCTTAATGTCCATTCCAACAATTTACATAACCTATATTCTAGCTACCCAGGTAGGAAACCCGAAACTGAATGATATTCAAATCTACAGCAAACATCCGTAGCAAACACCACACAATCAGTAACCATTTACACCAGCCTTAATCCAAGAGCATGCATCCGTTCATTATGAAATTATAGCCAGGGAAAGTTAAAGCAAGTATATTACGACCCTATCAGACTCCACACAATCAGTAAACATGAACAAACCCCGAAACTCAACCCAACCTTCTATTAGGCATTCCATCGAGCACCTACAGTGCGTATTCAATTCACAGACATGTACAGGATATAACTATTCCAATTTCGTCCCTGATTGCCCAGTACAGGGGGCTACTTAATCCTCCATTTCCATTTTGTGTCATCAGCAGTTATCCAGAAATCCCATTGCCAGACAAAGAGAGAAGAGAATATTTATAGCTTACCTATAGGAACCACAACAGGTGAATAGGTGTTTCTGGATTTTGTCATCCTCTTCAGATGCTCCTCCTCTCGATTTCTTTCTTGACTGTTGCGTCCGGGATTAGGAAAATCTCCTTCTGTCTCGATTTTTTGAATCTTTGCTATCTCTCAACTTTTCTTCTCCGGTGATCCCTCCCCCCTGTTTTCTCCTAATTTTTTCGATCTCACTCTCTTCCCCCTCTGATCCTTGATTTTTCGAATATCTGCTCCTCTGATTTTTCTGGTCGTTCTCTGTTTCCTCGATCTCCCTCCATTCTCCCCTTTTTTCAATCCCAGAATCTCCTTTTATTCCTGCCTCGGTCATCCTCTGTGTCTGATGGTGAAAGAGACCAGAAGGAAGGTCCACGCCTCGAGCCCGTCGCTGCAGACCCTCTGCCCCTTTCCTCGCCGACTCTTCTGAAACACTGCCAAGATTTTTGCCATTCTTGAGTTTCCCTGAGCAAGCTAGCCAGTCCCTGCCCCCTCTGTTCCCTTCCTCTCTCGTGTTTGCCTTTTCCTGCTGGTGGCATCAGGCCAGATATGCTGAAGGGGGGAACTGGGTCAAAACGCAGGGTTCCTGCGTTTTGGACCCCCTTTTCCACCTTTTTTTTTTTAATTTTTAAAATTTATTTTTTTTTGTTTTTGTTTATTTATTTATTTATTTTTTATTTCTGAGTTAATGGATCAGATCTAAAAGAGATTAGGTTACAAGTTTTTTTTGGACTTGGGCCATTTTCCTTTTTCCTTTTTTTTTAATTAATTTTTCATTGTTTTCTTAAGCTCCTTTTTTTTTTAAATTTAATCTTTTTTTTAATTTTAATTTTTCATTTGTTTGTTCTTTCGTTTTCTCTTAATTTTATATTTTTTCTTAATTTTATTATTTTTGTAATTGGTTTGAACAAAATATGGTGTTCACAATTGCCCCTCTTTACTTGTTTCTTGGGCAAGTAGATTGAAAAATGTAATTTTTAATATTTTTGCATAAGGTACAAGTAAAGATAAGAACATGTATTTTGTCTAAGATGGAAAAGCGATGAGAAAGCGATCCAAACAAAATATGGTGTTTACAGGTTGCCCCTCTTTACTTATTCTTTAAGTAAAGAGATTGAAAATAAAATTTTTAATAACCTTGACTTAAGAATAAGTAAAGATGGAAACATGTATTTTATTTGGGGAGCTGATAGATAGAAATGAGCTAACTTCCCTGAAAATGTCACGACCTGATCGAAGAAAAAGGAAGTAATTTAATTCTGAAAAGGATGCCTATGCAGGGCTTGAAAATTGTCTGGCTAATACAGGGCTTTAAGGGTGCCTGACCAATGCAGGGATTGAAGGGTGCCTGCCAATGTAGGACTTGAAAAGTGCCTAGCCAATGTAGGGCTTTAAAGGCGCCTAGCCAATGTAGGGTTTGAAAAGTGCCTAGCCAATGTAGGGCTTTAAGGGTGCTTAGCCAATGTAGGATTTGAAAGGTGCCTAGCTAATGTAGGACTTGAAAAGTGCCTAGCCAATGTAGGGCTTAAAAGGTGCCTAGCCAATGCAGGGCGTGAAGAGTGCCTAGCCAATGTAGGGCTTGAAGGGTGCCTAGCCAATGTAGGACTTGAAAGGTGCCTAGCCAATGTAGGACTTTAAGGGTGCCTGGCCAATGCAGAGCTTTAAAGGTGCCTAGCCAACGTAGGGCTTTAAAAGTGCCTAGCCAATGTAGGTCTTGAAAAGTGCCTAGCCAATGTAGGTCTTTAAGGGTTTCTAGCCAATGTAGGACTTGAAATGTGCCTAGCCAATGTAGGGCTTGAAAGGTGCCTAGCCAATGTAGGACTTTAAGGGTGCCTAGCCAATGTAGGGCTTGAAGAGTGCCTAGCCAATGTAGGGTTTGAAAGGTGCCTAGCCAATGTAGGGCTTGAAAAGTGCCTAGCCAATGTAGGACTTTAAGGGTGCCTAGCCAATGTAGGGCTTGAAGGGTGTCTAGCCAATGTAGGACTTGAAAAGTGCCTAGCCAATGTAGGACTTGAAAGGTGCCTAACCAATGTAGGACTTTAAGGGTGCCTGGCCAATGCAGGGCTTTAAAAGTGCTTAGCCAATGTAGGTCTTGAAAAGTGCCTAGCCAATGTAGGGCTTTAAGGGTGCCTAGCCAATGTAGGATTTGAAAAGTACTTAGCCAATGTAGGTTTTAAAAGGTGCCTAGCCAATGTAGGGCTTGAAAAGTGCCTAACCAATGTAGGGCTTGAAGGGTGCCTAGCCAATGTAGGGCTTTAAGGATACCTAGCCAATGTAGGACTTGAAAGGTGTCTAGCCAATGTAGGGTTTGAAAGGTGCCTAGCCAATGTAGGGCTTTAAGGATGCCTAACCAATGTAGGACTTGAAAAGTGCCTAGCCAATGTAGGGCTTGAAGGGTGCCTAGCTAATGTAGGGCTTGAAGGGTGCCTAGCCAATGTAGGGCTTGAAGGGTGCCTAGCCAATGTAGAGATCGAAGGGTGCCTAGCCAATGTAGGGCTTTAAGGATGTCTAGCCAATGTAGGACTTGAAAGGTGCCTAGCCAATGTAGGGCTTGGAAGGTGTCTAGCCAATGTAGGGCTTTAAGGATGCCTAGCCAATGTAGGGCTTTAAGGATGCCTTTTGTACAGGTCTTTCTGAGTTAGAAGGCTTTGCTTTTCATCTACCTAGGTTTTATGCAAGGTACGCACCTATAAGAACCAGTATATATGAAAACTCTTGTTTCCTTTCCACTTTTGCTTGTCCCCACAGTGAATTGGGATTCATGCAAGATTTTGACGTTCAATTATCCTGGTATGAACTAAGGCCTATGCCATGTGTGCAAATGCGGAATACATGAGACAATTGATGCTTCCTTTCATGAAATGCAGATCTTTTTCTCGTCCCATTGTATGAGTATGTGAGGTGCTTCATTTATTGTCATTTAGATGGTTTGCAATTTTCTTTCCTTTTTCATGTGTTTTTTTTTTTAATTTTGCCTTTTTTTTTTAAAATTTTGCCTCTTGTTATAATTTAGGGTTTTCATTGTCAAGGATGCTGATTCCGAAAAAAAATGTATTTATTTTTTTATTATTTTTTTTATTATTTTTTTTGATTTTTTTTTACTAATCAATTATAGTGGAATAGGTTATTGCTTTTCCCAAACGCAATGCCCATCTAGCCAGACCTTGAGTACCTTAGGCTGCGTTCCACTTACAACTCTCAATTCTTTACCATCCAAGAATTTTGTAGGCTATCCTTGAAACTACAACTGTCCTCCTCTCTTTTTTTTTTTTATTGGTTTGCCCTTTGAGTAATGATAAGGGGTTTGAAGAGGATAAGTGATCCAACGAAAATGCCAACCGTGTCGTGCCTAGTAAATGTTTTGATAAATGTCAATTTTGAGTTATCGATTACAGACTAGGAATGAGGCATATTTGAGACTTACGAGAGGTGATTTTATTAGCGAGTTTACCAAAGGAAATGCCTGGTAGTTCAGACAGGCAAGAAAGAGACCATGACGATAAAAACAAAACAAAACGAACAAACAAGCAAACAATAGAACTAAAAGAACTTGTCTCGAGAAGTTCTTTCAAAGATTGTCCTCTACAATTGGTTCCGCATGTCCCCATAAAACAATTTGTTGTGCCACCCGAGATATGCATCTCATCCAACCTGAGCTATAATCCTCAAATTTTGCTCGTCAAAGTGGACTCCCAAATTTTGCCCCCTACTTCCGCCTAGGCACCTCCTTGCATTACTATGCTTTTCCTCTTTAGCTCTTTTTGATTGACTGTTTCTTAGTTTTTCTTCTTTTTCTTTTCTCTTTTTTTGGCTCTAACTTTTGCCTGGGCCGCCCTTTTGGGTTTTCAACCTAGTGAGCTTTTCTTTTTAAGCAAAATATTTTTTAACTGCATCTGAATTAAGAGGTTTGTTTAGTTCACGACCATCCATGCCCATCAGAACTAATGCTCCTCCTGAAAAAGCATGTTTAACGACGTAAGGACCTTCATAAGTGGGAGCCCATTTACCCCGAGCGTCCTCCTGATTTGGCAGGATTCTTTTGAGGACTAGGTCACCAACTTTGAACTCGTGAGGACGGAGCTTTTTGTTGAAAGCCCTCGCTATCCTCCTTTGATACAATTGTCCGTGACATATTGTAGCAAGTCTTCGTCCCTCAATCATATTCAATTGCTTATACCGGGTTCTTATCCAATCGCTTTCATCTAAATTCGACTCAATTAATACCCGTAAGGATGGGATTTCGACCTCAATGGGCATGACAGCTTCCATTCCATAAACCAAGGAATAAGGAGTTGCCCCAGTCGAGGTACGCACAGTGGTGCGATACCCATGCAATGCGTATGGGAGCATTTCATGCCAATCTTTATAAGTGACTGTCATCTTGGCAATGATCTTTTTTTATGTTTTTATTTGCTGCTTCTACGGCGCCGTTCATCTGTGGCCGATACGGTGCCGAATTATGGTGTTTGATCTTGAATTGTTCATAGAGTTTAGAGATTTCTGCCCCATTCAGATTCGGCGCATTATTAGTAATGATTTTCTCTAGCAGTCCGTAACGGCAAATGATATTTACCTTGAGGAACTTGCAAAAAGCCTTTTGAGTGACACTAGCAAAGGAATTAGCTTCAATCCATTTTGTGAAATAATCAATGGCAACTAAGATAAAACGGTGTCTGTTTGAAGCTTTGGGGTTGATTGGTCCAATCACATCGATGCCCTACGTTGAAAATGGCCACGGTGCCACCAAATTGTGTAGTGAGATTGGCGGTGCATTAATTTTGTCTAAATAAATTTGACATTTATGACATTTTCGAACATATTCAGTACAATCCTTCTTCATGGTCAACCAAAAGTACTCGCACCTATGGATTTGCTTAGTCAGAGTATAGCCATTAGCATGCGTACCGCATATCCCTTCATGAACCTCTGTGACCACTTTCTGTGCCTTCTTTGCATCTATACATCGCAATAGTGTGCCATCATGGTTTCTTTTATATAAAATGCCATTGCTAATGAAGAAATTCATAGCCAGGCGCCGAATCATCTTTTTCTCACTCTCACTGGCCTCAGCTGGGTATTCCTTACTTGTCATATAAGTCTTGATGTCATGATACCAAGGTTGCCCATCCTGTTCTTCTTCTATGTTTAGGCAATATGCCGGTGAATCCCTGGCCTTTACCAGGAGTGGCTGAACCTGAACTCCGTAGTCGAGTCGAATCATTATAGCTAAAGTAGCCAAAGTATCAGCAAATTGGTTTTTGTCTCGAGTCACATGATGGAAGTTAATTTCTTCGAATTGGCTGATTAGCTGAACCAAAAATTTTTGATACGGAATCAGCTTTGAGTCCTTAGTTTGCCATTCTCCGGTCACCTGCTGGATTATGAGGGCAGAGTCCCTACAAACTTCCAAGCTCTTTATACCAAGGGTTAGGGTAGCATTCAACCCATTGATGCAGGCTTCATATTCTGCCACGTTGTTGGTACATTCAAATTTTAATTTAACAGTAACGGGGAACTGCTTTCCTTCAGGCGATATGACCACAGCCCTAACGCCATAACCATGCATATTGGCAGCGCCATCGAAATACATCTTCCATCTCCCATCACCACCATCTTTGTCATCTTCATTGTCCTTTATAGCGAGTATGTCTTCGTCAGAGAAATGAAAATCCAATGGTTGGTATTCATCCATAGGGTTCTCGACCAGATGATCTGCTATGATGCTTCCTTTTATGGACTTTCGAGTCATGTACTTGATGTCGTACTCAGACAGTATCACTTGCCATTTAGAGACTCTTCTTGAAACATGTGGGCTTTCGAAAATATATTTGATAGGATCCATTCTGGAGATTAGCCATGTAGTATAATAAAGCATATACTGTCGTAGCCGTTTGGTGGTCTATACCAGCCCGCAATAAGTTTTTTCAATCAATAGATAACGTGCTTCACATTCGTTGAACTTCTTGCTTAGGTAATAAACTACCTACTCTTTCTTCCCAAAAGCATCATGTTGCCCCAATACAGCCTCCATTGACCTCGGCAAAGTTGTCAGATAAAGAATCAAAGGTCGTCCTAGGGTAGGCAGTACTAAGATTGGGGGACTCGACAGATACTCTTTAATTTTATCAAAGGCTTCTTGACAGTTATCATCCCATTTTTCAGTGCGGTCATTTTTCAACAATTTGAAAATTAGTTCACAAGTTGCAGTTAGATTGGCGATGAATCTTGCTATATAGTTGAGCTGGCCTAAAAAGCTCCGTACTTCTTTTGTCGTTTAAGGGGATAGCATTTCGCGAATAGCTTGTATTTTATCAGGGTCCACCTCTATTCCCTTTTGACTTACCATGAAACCCAATAATTTTTCAGTCAAAGCCCCAAAGATGCATTTGTTGGGGTTTAACCGAAGCTTGTATTCACGCAATCTTCCAAACAACTTCCTTAATACCATCACATGACTTTCCCCTTGTGTAGATTTGGCTACCATATCATCGACATATACCTCAATCTCCTTGTGCATCATATCGTGAAAGAGTGCCATCATAGCTCGTTGGTAAGTGGCCCCAGCATTCTTCAACCTAAATGGCATTACTTTATAACAGTAGGTCCCCTATGGTGCGATGAATGTGGTTTTTTCCTTATGGTCTTCATGCATATGAATTTGGTTATACCCTGAATAACCATCCATGAAGGAATACCGGTAGGCTCGAGCCGTATTATCAACTAAAATGTCTATGTGGGGCAATGGAAAATCATCTTTCGGGCTTGCTTTGTTCAAGTCCCTATAATCAACACACATGCGAACCCTTCCATCCTTTTTGGGGACAGGTACGATGTTTGCTACCCGTTCTGGATACGTAGATACCTGAAGAAAACCCGCTTCTAGTTGCTTCATAATCTCCTCTTTTATCTTTAACGACATGTCAAGATGCATCCATTTTAATTTCTGTTTCTTAGGTTCAATATTTGGGAGTAAAGGAATCTTGTGAGAGGTAATCTTCGGGTCAAGTCCAGGCATGTCTTGATAAGACTATGCAAAGACATCTATATATTCTTTGAAGAGTTGAATCATTTTCTCTCTCTCCGGATTATCCACTATCTTGACCTCTTTTTTATGTTCTTTTGTCCCCAAGTTGATATTTTCAATTGCTTCTTCGTGAGGGCCAATACCCTTATCCATAGAATCGAGTAACTTTTCGAAGGTCTAGGTCGACTCTTCATTATCAGATTCGGAATCATGTATATCCAAAGTAACACACAAATCATTCCGTGGGGACTCGGGAACCTCTGCGTTGGGCAAGAGTCCCAAGGAAAGCAATTTCTTGGAGGAAGGAACAGAGCAAAATAAACAGAAAGAGAAAGAATAAAAGTGAAGGGGAGCAGCATATCTAAGTAATTATCATTTTATTTGTAAAATACCATCATCAGTCATAAAGTACTGTTTGAAATTAGGACACAACAACAGAAGGAAAAAGATATGAGGACAAAAGAAAAAAAAAAGAAAAAGAAGACAAAGCAAGACATGATCAAAACAATTACTCTAATGCTACGACATCGGGGACATTCTCGATTTCCCAATTATCTAATCTTCCTCCCGAATCGTTAACCGAAACCCAAGTCTTGACTCCTTGGGGGACTGCATCATCAATCATCGAGATGTTTAGTCGATTCATGACTTCCGAGGGAGTTGGAAATGTTTCCCTAAGATGAGGGATTCTTAGCTTTTCTTGCCCCTTATTCCATTTCATGCTTGGTCGCTCCTTAACTTGGTTCGATAGTAAGATTTCATACCCTAATTCTTGCCGATTGAAGTTTTCTGGGAGAGTAATAGGCAGTTCAACCCCTTGCAGATATATTCCCAATCCCTTCCCAGATTGGAATCCACTCCTTTACAGCATTTTTATCACAACCTGATTAACATTTCCAATGGTAGGATTAGGTTCATCCATCTCTAAGCTCTGAAACATCGCTTCCATGTCCTACTTAGCAGCCTCAATGTATGGCACAGAACTAGGCTTACTTAGTATTATCTCTTCTTCGCCCTTGATAGTGATTATCCTCCCCTCATCAATGAATTTGACCCTTTGATAAAACATAGAAGGCACAGCATCGGCGGAATGGATCCAAGGCCTGCCTAACAGCATTGTATAAGATGGATCTATATTCATTACTTGAAAATCTACCACGAATATTTTTGGCCCAATCTCCAAAGACAAGCGGGTATTGCCGATCACTGCTCTTTTGGAGCCATCGAATGCCCTAACCACCATATCACTTTTTCAATGTGCGATGCCTCAATCGCCAGTTGTTCGAATGTGGCCAGTGGTAACACATTTAGTGCCGACCCTCTATCAATCAGAACCTTTGCAATTATAAACCCATTGCATTTCAATGTAATGTGTAGTGCCTTTGGTTGATTAGAGGATGTTCCTACGACCTCTTCTTCAGAAAAAGAGATGGTGGATGCAGACTTGACAATATTCATCACACTAGCTACTTTTTCCAGAGTGACATCAGGCCGCACGTATGCTTCCTCCAAGACTTTTTGTAAAGCTTGACGATGTACCTCCGAGCTCATGACTAAGGACCATATTGAAATTCACACTGGAGTTTTCTTTAATTGCTCTACCACATTGTATTCACTTTGTTTCATGATTCGCAGGAATTCTTCATCAGTGTTGTCTTCCTTGTCTTCTTTCTCTTTCACCCTATCAATTCCTTTTCCCTTCCCACGCTTGTCAAGGCTTGCCGGGAGATAGGCCTTACCACTTCGGGTAATACCTCCTGCTCCCACCATACTCGTAGCAGGTTCTCCTTCTGCCTTAGCAATCACCGCCTGAGTTACAGGACAGTTAAAGGTCTCCTCATATTTCCATGGGACTGCATGGTCGCTTTGATATGGGAATGGAGCTGGCATATTGATAACCACTGCAGGTTGCCTCAGGGAAGGTGAACGAGATAACCCCGATGTAGTAAAAGGATCTCCAACTGTTAGGGTAACTGTTTCCGGTTGTCTAGTCGGGATAAAGATGTCAACGTACTTTTCTTCTATCACGCCAATTTTTTGTTCCAGCTTCTCCATAACCACAACTCCTAGTGTCATTAATTTCTTCAAAGCTTCCCGAAACTGCCCACAATTCTCAATGTCATGATCCACATTTTGCTGATGAAAGTCGCAAAATTTAACTGGTAGCCCAACAATACCCCCAACGATCTTTTCTTTTGGTAATTCTAACACATACCCGGTCGATTGAAGATTAATTAGCAGAGTTTTCATTGATAACTTAATGGCATTCGGATTCTTGAAGAACCCTAGTTCCTCTTCAACAGCACTCACTTGTCCCCTATGATTAGGTAAAGGGTTAGTGGCGATTGTTGAATCGTCCCTAGGTTTAAGTTGGATGTGGTTGGACTCAATTAGATCCAGTACATTTCTCTTAAAAGTGACACAATTCTCGATTGAATGCCCCGGGACACCCATATGGTATTCATAAGAGACGTTAGGGTTGTACCATGCTGGATACGGTGGCTGCATTAGTTTTGCACGTCGAGGCCTTAAAAGTTTAGCGTCTAATAACTTCTTATACAATTCTGTATTGGTGGAATTAAAGTTGGGCCAAGGGCGATCGTCTTTTGGTCACACATAAGTCGTCCTCTCATATTGCCCTTGTCTATTCATAATTGGTATGAATGGAGTTTAACCTTGATTTCCTCTATTTACTTGATAAGGAACGGACTGTTGTGAATACGGTCTCGCAGGTTGGACGTAATTTACATCTCCTTCTTTCTTCTTCAATCCTTGGCTCCTTTTGAAGTTACTTTCTGACTGAGGGGATGAAAGTCTCCCATCTCTGATATTTGCATCTATCCTCTCCCCAATTTTAATAAGGTCAGCAAAATCTGCAACATGGGTTCCCAACATGATCTTATAAAATGGGTCCGAGAGAGCTCGAATAAAATAGGAGCAAAACTCATATCCAATCATTGGAGGTTGGACTTAGGAAGCCATCAATCTCCACCTCTGAGCATATTCTTTAAATGATTCTGTTGACTTCTTACCCATCCTTTTCAGCTGTTCCCTAGTTGGGGCAGTGTCAAGATTGAATTTGTATTGCTTCATGAAATTTTCTGTGAGGTCTCTCCACCTCTGAAGTTTTGAATGATCTAACTCCATATACCATAACAAGGCAGACCCCATCAGGCTCTCCGGAAAGAAGTTTATCAGAAACTTCTCGTCTCTTGACCAGACAGTCATCTTTGTACAGTATGATCTCAAATGATATATCGGATTACTGGTGCCATCATATTTGTCAAAATCAGGGACTTTGAATTTCTTCGGGATTGAAACTTCTGGAATCATACATAACTCTTCCACGTCCAGTGAACCCCAAGTGTTGGTTTCCCGTAAGTTTCGCAACTGATCCTTGACCTCCCCTAACTCTTTCTCCCAATCCTCCTTATCGTAGTTAGCTTTCCCCTTGTTCTCTATAGTTGGGATCTGAAATGTATAGGTGGGGTTATAACCGGGAAATTCTTGTGTGTCCCTCATTTCATCATGGGGACCATGTTTGTCGGATGTTTTCATTGGGGGATTCTGGATATTCTTTTGTCTTTGTGCAGCCTTTGCTATCTGGTCAAAGTGCGCTTCAGGTATGACTACTCCTAGTAAGCTCGTTCCTACCTCTGGGATATTGGCAGTGGCATGTGGATGACTGGATACTCTAGGTGAGGAGTCGATAGCCTTTCCCTTTAGCGTTTCGACGAGAACTTTCATTGTTTCACTCATTTGCGCTAGTTGATTCTCCATGGCCGTCATTCGACTGTTCATTACAACTGTATCTTCCTCAACTCTCTGGCTACCCTCCACTTGATGTTCTTCCATGAGCCTGGTTCTTGAACGCGTGCTATATACTTTAGTAGGACGGGTCTGGTTAGATGGAACGCGTTTCAGAGGCGCAATATTGTCTTCCTTTTATTTTCACTCTTTATATTCTTTTTTTTTATAGAGATAAGACAAATTTAGTGACATAAAAAAAAAATACTTTTCTTATTTTACATCCTTATTATTATGATTATTTATTTTTCTTTTTGTGTATTAACCTGGGTTAACCATTTTGACATAATGGCAGAGGAACAATCGGCCCTTTGATTCTTAAAGGATTTCATTAATCTACATAAAAATATCAAAGTTGACACTCAATGCAAGAGGGGATTGAGACCCCTGCATGATCAGGTCTTCGTGTTTATCTGAGTTTTTTTTTTAGATGGCCAACATAAGGGAAGCGAAATTCCCATTCTCTCATAACAGAGCCTCAAATGGTACATTACATCAACATCCTTGGAAATTAACAACTATTAAGGTACTTTAACTCGTTGACAACATCTTTACACAACATAAAAAATTTTGTCATTTCCTTCGGCGTGTTCAATGGATTAGCTAGGCCCTCGGCTGCTTTGAGTGAACTCGTGAAACTAGGGAGGATCTCATCAGCAAGGAGGATCAATTTCTTGAACTAGAACATGAACCTTTCCTTTTCTGTGACTCGCTCGGTATGGAGTGTTTTCCATGCCTCAATCGCCTCAGCTTGTTGATTAAGCTGTTCCACCAGGTTTTGGATTATTGCAGCATTGTCACTCCTGATGATGGATAGTTCATTCATTTTCCTTTCCAATTCCTTAGCCAGCATGTCAATTTCACATCGAGTCCCACTAGATTCAAACTTTTGCATTTGTCTTTCTAGCATATCTCTTTCCTTAAGAACTTTTATCAATTGGGCCCTACTAATATGCATCTTCCTTTCATTTTCAGTTACTCGCTGTTGAGCTTCCTCTATGGTCTCCTTCAATCTTGCATTTTCTTCCTTCAACCTTTTCATCTGGACATTTCCCCCACTTCCCTTGTATCTCTTTGCCCTATTTGCTTCTGCTCGCAAGACTACACATTCACTTCATATCTGGTTCAAATTCCTTAAGCGTTCTTGCCTCTTTTCTTCCAAAACCTTCAATTCTTCTTTCTTTTCTTCGACTTGTCTTACTAATTTTCCATCAATCACTTGCATGTCATTGCCAAGTATAGGATCTGATATCCCGAAAGAAGGGTTAGCCCCCTTCGTCCTTTCCTTTAGCCATTCTCGATATTCCTTAGTGGTAGCTACAATTCGCTTGCCTAGCTCACACTTTCCTTTGCATATCACCTGGCTCCATGCTCTTCTTATTTTCTGGCAAAGCACTTTAGCTTCCGAGTCATCATGATAAAAGTGAATCAACTGTATCACCTCTTTAGATGGGATATCCTGTTTATATGTGAACTGTTGATGAACAACTGATGGGTTGTAATTAATGCAACCTCTAGGGCTTATCAGTGGTACATTCAAGAATTCTCCACAACAGTATATGATTTCTTCACTTTCCCACCAAGCCAGCTTCCACCAAACCGTGTTTTCATCCAATTGACTAAGGGATCGTGCCCAATCATCACGAGTCATCTTTGAAGATGACAAGATAGCACCTTCTCGATTATGGAAATCCCTAACCGGGTGGTGAATAGTATCATGTCGTTGTCCCAATTGATATTGCCTCCCATAAATATGATTGAACATCCAAATAGTGAGGAGTTGTAGACAACACTTCAATTTCCCTCCATTTTCTTGTTGACAGAAGCTTAATGTCAAAAATGTTTCTGCTAAGACTGCTGGCATAGGATTTACGCGATGGTTTTCTACCATCCACAAAACACTTGCAGCTGCCAAATCAATTATCCCCACTGCCGAGGGAAATAACACCAATCCGTATATGGCTAAGGCGAGGACCCTCTTAAAAGTCACCCAATCTTCCTTTTCGGCTAAGATCTTCAAACGCCCTTCTATGTACTTCCTCAAAAGACCTTCAGTCTGGCCTCTTTGATGTAATTGGATTCTACTAGGATCCTCCCCTAAAATCTGAGCCACTATACGTTTTGATGTTAAATGTCTTGGATAATAATAAATCGAGGTGCCTTTTCCCAAAGGTGTACTCATAAAACTCCCATATTCTTCTAAAGTGGGCGTAATCTGGAATGTAGAGAATGTAAAACACCTTAATGAACTATCCCAATGCTGGGCCAAGGCCAAAAGTGCCTCTGGTTGGACCGGTATCCGCAACAAGTTCAAAATGTCCCCATAATCCCTTTGAAAATCTCAAATATACCTTCCCTTTAATTTCTCGCTCAATATGATTAGACTCTCAACTGATTCAGCTTCTACCTTGATTTTAAGTTTTGTTCCAGTCGCAATTAGGCCCGTTTGTCTTGAACTCAGATATCGTCCATTGCCCAAAGGTTCCATTACCTCCATTACGCCAGTCAGTATGTATAACCGTTTGCTGTTTCAAAATATCAAAGCTTATTGGTTAGTGTATCATAATTGCTAGCTTGAGAACTTTACCCAATCCTCAAGGAGTTTATTATTCCATAGAGAACGTGGGTATTAGGATCAATTTAAGAAGGAATAACTCCCTACGTAACTGACACTGATATGTTCACCAAGCTGTTATAATGATCCACTAACATTCATACTATGATGTTGGATATAATACCTCGGCACGAGAAATGATAAAAAGCTTTGTGCTCTTTCTTGGGGAGTCTATTACTCCATGGAAGAGAAAAGTCGACAGTTAAATCGAGAGAAATATGCTTTTCTACACGTTCAATGCCTAAAAAAAGTTATAATCCCTAACTGAGACATCACACCTATTCATCGACAATGTGAAACTTATGGGTTTTATAATTCTTAAAATTTTGAAAACATTCGTTTCTTTTAGAAATTCGTCGTTTTGTGGGGTAGAGATTTTTAAACAGATTGTGCATTATCTATTATTTTATTTTATTCCCTTTTTGAATGCATAGAGAGAATAAATGCATGCTGAAAGCTTTCCCCTTTTTGAGGGACTATAAACCATATGGTTATAGCCTCCTTAGGGTCGAAGACCCGTCAGGCAAAGGTTGATTTGTTTAATGCAGACTTTCATCATAGTTAATGCTCGTCTGATTGTGCCATGACAACCCATTAACTACTCTAATAAACAGTGACGACATGTCACTTTTCTTAGGGATATCATTAGATGCATGGATGTAATTAACAGACAATTTAAAGTGCCCTCCTTTGTCCTAACTTGGGTAGATCCTAGGTTGTGGTCATGGGAGCCTGACTCCAACTGTTTGGTAGGCATCTATAGTTTGACTATCAGTGCAGATTTCCATGACAGATCTGACTCCTAAATATGGTTCCTAAATTGCCCCCACCATGAGGTGAAGATCTTACTATATAAATTTGACCTTGAGAGGAAAAGAATCCTACACATGTCAAACCCATATAATAAGGCACAATTTAGGTGAGGTCTTCACGATAGCCTCAGAAAGTACAAGGCTTCACAGGGAAATCAATATAAACCTCGACTAACCTAGGGAGCACTCAGACCCTGGTATAAGGCCCATAACGTGTGTGATATATTTGTGTTATAGTGGTGTGTGTGAGGAGAGCATTTATCTCTTCATCCTATGAACTATCCAATCCTCATCTGCTAGGCAAATTGACAAAACAATTAGAAGAGCAGGGCATATATACAGATAAAAGTAAAAATAAATAAATAAATAAGTAAATAAATAAATAAAATGTACAGGTATGGTCGTCTACCCTAAGATTTTATTCCACATATTATCTATCCTAACACATGTTACATATATAATAAAAAAAATAAAATATATTAAGCAAATATATGAAAGACATGTTATCTATCCTAACCATGTCAGGCAAACAATGAACAAAAGGAGAATCAAAATAAAGAGAAGGCCATAATATCTTGTACAATTAACTTAAAATTGGGCTTGACTCTCAAACTATCCCCAGTAGAGTCGCCATACTGTCACACCCAAAAATGCGACCGCGTGGCGCTTTTCAAAAAGAAATTTTAAAAAGAAGAAATTTCGATTCAATTTCCAAAGAAAATGAAGAGTAAAATCGAAATTAAGATAAGTAGTAGAGTCGCCACCAAAATTTTAGTTTTTGAAAAGGCAAAACTTTGGAAAAGCCTTTTATTTAGGAAATAAGAAAAAATGGTCTACAAATCAGAAAATGGGTTCGGGAGTCGATTGTGAGTGGGGAAGGTATTAGGCACCCCACAACACCCGTTGCTAAGAACGGTTACCCTAAGTCAGTTGTACAAAATTAATATGGCCTTTAGTCTATTTTAATTCTCCTAACAAATCAATGCAAAATAAGAAATAGAAATAAAAAAGACGAAATCAAAAAATAAAATAAAATAAAAAGGAAGAAAGAAATTAAAGAAACAAAATGGGAAGAACAACATAAAAGAAGAGAATTTTAAAGAAAATGAAAATTGAAAAGAAAATTTTATTTACAAGAACGGATTTGACCTAGGATGAAAGCCTAGAGCCTACGTACCCTCTGAGAGGGATCAAAGTCCATGTAGTTCGGTATGGCAACTTTTGTTGGTTGATGTTTGTTTTTGTTTTGTTTTTTTTTTTTTTTTTTTTGTTTTGGTATTGTTTTTTTTCTTGTCTTGTTTTTTGTTTTTTGTTTTGGTATTGTTTTTTTTCTTGTTTTGTTTTGTTTTTTTTTTTTTGTTTTTATTTTTTTGTTGTTTTTTTTTGCTTTGTGTTTTTTTCACTATGTTTTGGTTGAAAGGAAAAGGAATATAACAATAATTTAAACTCTTGTGATTGAAACGATTTTGAGATTAGTTTGTGTGTTTCCATTTGCAAAACTTAGATTTTTCCTATTTCTTAATCCTTCCTTTCATTTTGATTTTTTGATTTTTTTTTTTTTATTTCATTTCTCAATTTTTCATTTTTTCATTTTGATTTTTTGATTTTGTTTGTTTGTTTGTTTGGTTTGTTTGTTTTTTTTTTATCAATTTCTTTTGGTTCTGGCAAACTTTTCAAGAAAAGGAAAGTTCCATTTTAATTTTGAAAACTTTTATTACTTATGGCAAATTCCTATCCTTTTTGTTTTTTTTTTTGTTTTACTTTTAATTAATCTTTTTACTTTTTTTTTGTATTTTTGATTTTCTTCTTTCATTCATTTTTTGTTTCCCTTTCTTTTATTGTTCTTGTTTCGTTGTTATTTTCTTTTTCTTTTTCTTTTTCTTTTATTTTATTTTTTGTGATGAAGAGAGAAAGGCAAATAAGAATCACTTTTCTATTTTGGCAAATAAAATGAAATTAATATTAGTTGAAATGTTTTAATAATTTGCATGTTTTAATTTGCAAAAGCACTTGATTAATTCCATTCCTTTACCCTCTTCCCATTTCTATCTTTTGACTCTTTTTTTTTTAATATGTTTTTGGATTTTCTTTTTATATTTTGACTAACTTTGTTTGGTTTTTTTTTGGTATTTTATTCTTTTATCTTCTCTTTCTTTCTTTGTTTTTCTTCCTTTTTTTTTTCTAAAGACGAGAAATAGAAATTTCCCAAACTTTTGCAAATGACATAACTTTGAAAGTGGTTCGTAAGTTTTTCTCTCTTTTCTAACTAATTAATTTTCCCATTTTTTTTAAAAAGAAAAGGGTTATTCAGCTTTTCGATCAAAAGGCTATATGTTTTATCCATTTTTCCCTTTTATTTGAAAAGAAGTGCACTTCATCTTTCAAAGACGCAGAAAGAAAATTATTTATTTTGTCTTGTAACTTTCCTCTTTTTATTCTTTTTCCTTTCTTATTAGAGCCCAAAACCAGCGGACGAAACATTCTTTTTTTTTTAACCAACAAAGCGAACGAGGAGACTTATTGTCGCACACATCCCTTTGATGAATTTATATAAGCTTGAGGGGATACAAGATACCACACGGCAAATTTAGATTGTGTCAAAAACAAAAAAAACAAACCCGCGACAAAAAAAAAAGAAAAGGGAGATAAAAGTAAAATAAGGCCAAAGGGCAAAAGGTATAACATTTGGGTTATGGTGTTTTGACAAATGGGACCAGTAACGTATTCAAGGGGTTTTTATTTTATCTTAGCTTTGGAATTTTCTTAATGTCCATTCCAACAATTTACAGAACCTATATTCTAGCTGCCCAGGTAGGAAACTCGAAACTGAATGATATTCAAATCTACAGCAAACATCCGTAGCAAACACCACACAATTAGTAACCATTTACACTAGCCTTAATCCAAGAGCATGCATCCGTTCATTATGAAAGTATAGCTGGGGAAAGTTAAAGCAAGTATATTATGACCCTATCAGACTCCACACAATCAGTAAACATGAACAAACCCCGAAACTCAACCCAGCCTTTTATTAGGCATTCCATCAAGAACCTATAGTGCGTATTCAATTCACAGACATGTACAGGATATAGCTATTCCAATTTCGTCCCTGATTGCCCAGTACAGGGGGCTACTTAATCCTCCATTTCCATTTTGTGTCATCAGTAGTTATCTAGAAATCCCATTGCCTGATAAAGAGAGAAGAGAATATTCATAGCTTACCTATAGAAGCTACAACAGCTGAATGAGTGTTTTTGGATTTTGTCATCCTCCTCAGATGCTCCTCCTCTCGATTTCTTTCTTGACTGTTGCATCCGAGATCAGGAAAATCTCCTCCTGTCTCGATTTTTTGAATCCTCGCTGTCTCTCGACTTTTCTTCTCCGGTGATCCCTCCCCTCTGTTTTCTCTTAATTTTTTCGGTCTCACTCTCTTCCCCCTCTGATCCTTGATTTTTCGAATCTCTGCTCCTCCGATTTTTCTGGTCGTTCTCTGTTTCCTCGATCTCCCTCCGGTCTCCCCTTTTTTCAATCCCAGAATCTCCTTTTATTCCTGCCTCGGTCATCCTCTGCGTCTGATGGTGAAAGAGACCAGAGGGAAGGTCCACGCCTCGAGCCCGTCGCTGCAGACCCTCTGCCCCTTTCCTCGCCGACTCTTCTGAAACACTGCCAAGATTTTTGCCATTCTTGAGTTTCCCTGAGCAAGCTAGCTGGTCCCTGCCCCCTCTGTTCCCTTCCTCTCTCGTGTTTGCCTTTTCCTGTTGGTGGCATCGGGCCAGATATGCTGAAGGGGGGAACTGGGTCAAAACGCAGGGTTCCTGCATTTTGGACCCCCTTTTCCACCTTTTTTTTTTTAAATTTTTAAATTTTATTTTTTTTGTTTTTGTTTATTTATTTATTTATTTTTTTATTTCTGAGTTAATGGATCAGATCTAAAAGAGATTAGGTTACAAGTTTTTTTTGGACTTGGGCCATTTTCCTTTTTCCTTTTTTTTTAATTAATTTTTCATTGTTTTTTTAAGCTCCTTTTTTTTAATTTAATCTTTTTTTTAATTTTATTTTTTCATTTGTTTGTTCTTTCGTTTTCTCTTAACTTTATATTTTTTTTCTTAATTTTATTATTTTTGTAATTAGTTTGGACAAAATATGGTGTTCACACTTTTATTCTATTGTTTTATTTACATAGTTAGAAGTGATTATTATAACACCTTAATATATTAACTCCATCTAGCCTCCCTCTGGGCTCAATTTCATATGATTTCCAAAGAATTATTACAAACTGTGGCATTTTCATACTATAAAATGGGGTTCAACTGCTCATATTTTGCCTTGTAAGTCCCGTGAACTCATCATTCATATTCTTAACTCAAACCCCATTTGTACAACTCACACATAGCATCAAACAAGCCATAAACCACGGATATGAAGCTAAAAACCAAGAAATTGCATTTTCTTAACTGGATCCAGAAGTCAGATTTTTGGCTTTAACTTTGGAAAATCATAACTAATTATAGAAAAATAGAAATCTAGCAAACTATAGCTTGCTGGAAAGATCTTGATGTTAAATTTATGCTAAAAATAATTCCCAACCAGAATCTCAGCGTTTGATGCAGGTTTGACATCGAAAATGAAACAGAGGTCTGGCTGTCTCTGTTTCTGGCGCAGCTTACTGTCATAGACTTCAAAAATTCATAACTAAATCCAAAAAAAATCCAATCTGGGCACGCTGTACGAATTTCGAAAGCTACAGATGTCTACTAGAGGAGAAAAATAATTTCAGATCATTTCAGCAGCCCTTAAACCGGGAAAACCGATGGAACAGTGACAGAGGTCGGATGGGCTCCCTGATGCTGATACAGAACTTCAGAAGGTTCATTCTCTCTCTACGGACCTCCGATTTAGGTGATTCCAATTGGTATAGGTCGTTGTGGTTGTCTAGTTTATGTGTATAAAATTTCACGACATTTGGACTCCATTTGGTCCATGAATGACACGGATTTCCTTTCTGACCTATGGTAACAGTACATGACCAAACCATCAAATTTTCCCAATTTCAACAATTCGTCAAATATTCCCTAAACCTCCGAATATTACCAACTTTAGCTTCCCATGAAGCTCTCTACAAACTCTAGATGCATGCAAAATTTCATATCAAGAAGAGCTCGTTTGGTCATACTTTGATGTAGCTCACAAATTTGGCAGTTTTGGCACCCAAAATGGTTCAAATGGGTCCAAATGACCTCTCACATGTTCTAACCACTCATGGACAAGTTTAAAAGCATAAAAATAATCTATATAACATGTCCAAGTGGTCTAAATCATCATACATTGCAAACTCACTATGCTACGGGTCAAAATACACTATCACATGAAAGCCACAAGAAGGGCAAAACCCACATTATCATTAATTTGGCTCTCTACACAGTTTGTACATCATATAACCATACATTTACACTTGCTACAATATTTGCACATCAAAAATAATAGGTGCATATACATTTTGGCACCACTTTACATCAAAAGGGATCAAAATAAGCTAACATCTGGCTACACATGCTTCTAGACTCCTTGGTGTACACTTGGTTCTCCTTGAGCTCCACCTAACATATTAAGATGGGAGGGGGAGGGGTGAGATTCATGGAATCTCAGTAGCTCATGCACTCATTCAAGGAAGCAATCAAGGCATATATCAAATCAAAGCATGCAATATAGCATCCAACCATTCTCAATCATATATTACATAATTTCTCATGCCATGAAAACCACATCAATGCTAAAAATGGGCTCTAGGGACTTTTGGTATAGCCTCACCCGAGTTTAAGGACTTTTGGATGGCCTTACCCGAGTTTAGGGACTTTTGACTTGGTCTCACTCGGTTATGAGACTTTTGGCCTTGTCTCACCCATCTCAAGGGACTTTCGGCTTTACCTCACCCATCTTAAGGGACTTTTGGCACTACCTCACTCGAGCAATTCTCACAATCCAACACATAAGCATATTGGTACCAATGCATCAAGGTAATAACATATGGCATATCTCATACAATAGGCATATACACAAGCATACAATGACCAATACATCCAAAAATGCAACAAGAAAGAGTGAAGAGAGCTACCTTTTGAGCCAACACAAGCTTTTCCTTTCAATTCCTCTTCTCCCTTCTTAGTTTCATACTCACACCTTGATGGAGGTGCTTCTCTTGAGCCTAGACACAACAAAAGCATGGAATTACTCTCTCATAACTTAACAACTCTTAGAAGTTCTTCAGGGCAACCTTGCTAACATCTAAGAACCTAGGGTTCACTCTCTCTAGAATGTCACCAACTCTTCCTCTCTCTCAAGCTATCATGGTAGTGGAAACAACATATTCAAGGAAAACAAAGAGGTTCAAGGGTGTTTTCCACTTTCCCTCTTCTGACCCATGCCTAAAACCCCACTAATTTCACAAGCAAAACCATAGAAAAAGAGGGCAAAGAAAGGAGATCAAGATTCTAAGAAGAAAAGAGAGAAGTTTACTTACCTTTCCTTTGTTCTCCCTCCTTCTCTTAGTCTCTCTCACTCTCCACACCTCTTTTCTCTCCTTGGGTCGAAGTCTAGGACAAATAAGAGAGAAAGAATGAATTGGGACATTTAAAGAAGTCAAATTCTCGCTTTTTACACTTTTCTGGACTATCCCTCGCTATAGCGAGGATTAACCTTCGCTACAGCGAGCACAGATCAGTTTCAAACCCCCATTTTCGCTATGGCGTGCACTACAGCGAGCAACTCCCTGGTTTTTGTATGGAAGGCCCGCACTCGCTATAGCTAGAAGCATTTTCGCTATAGCGAACAGCTACTCCTGCTATAACTAGACTATTTCTTGCTATAGCGAACAGGTACATTCGCTATAGGTAGGCTATAGCCAGCAGACTTAGAAAAATTTCAGGATTCGAAAATTTTCAGCTTTCTTCCTTCTTTTTCTTTCCTTTTTTTTTCTGGTTGTTACAATTATATATCAAAATTTATGTTTTAGGACACTTCTATGTGGTTGTCAATAAATTTTCTTATAAGAGTTTGCTTTCCATCCACTTTGCATATAGAGCCACCATACCAAACTTCCAAGTATAGTTTTTGATAAAATTTCCCTTGTTTATAATTTATAATGGACTCCACATTAGTATAGTTTAGACATGAAGGTTTAAGTGACTTTAATGTCATCCCACCCCAATAAAATTTCCCTTGTTTACAACTTATAGTGGACTCCGCGTTAGTATGGTTTAGACATGAAGGTTATTAAGTGACTTTAATGTCATCCCACCAAAAATACTATCTCATCTACTTAATCTCTGGCACTTTGTTACAATTTATAGCCTCTGAATTGTAATATAATTTATGCATCTATAGCCTATCTTCCCTGGAAAAAAAAATTGGGTGGATCTAATCTCTAATGAGCTTTCCTATATGGCTATTACTAAACATTGATTCATAAGCTTTAAAGGTCTTCCAATCCAAAATAATGTGATCATCATTGTAGATTTTAATTGGATTTTGGAGCACTTAATTTTCATTATGCAATTGATTAAGATAATTAATTAAGAATAGGTTCTAATTATAGCCATATGAGATTGAAAGATATATTCCTATTCTACAAGCAAATCAATGTACTCTACTTGCAAGTGAATTGAACATGCATTATTCAAAACATGGTCCAGCCCTAAATTGCCTTTCTTAAGTTCATTTAAATTACCTAAATCATCTACCAGTTTTTACACACTTGGAAGTATTAAGAGTAAGACTAAAAAAACAAAATACACTATTAATTGCAAGAAAAGCAAGTGATTACTTCCAACTACATAACAGGATTCATCATAATCTTTAAACAATAGTCCTAGCTCATAATCACAAGAATAATCATTATCAAATATGAAACAATCAGCAAGTCGATCAATAAATACGAAAAGAAGTAAGGGAAAAAGAGGGAAAAAAAAAAGCTAATTAGTAAAGCTCCTTTGAACTAAAGCCTTCTCTTTGCCAATGAAAGCTCCAATTACTCCCTAGCTTGCCTAAAAATCAACCACTTTGAGGAAATCCTTGATTACCCTTTGAAGAACACAATTAAAAATAGCTCTTAGTGGCAACATTTGGTTGTCGTTAGGTTGTAGTTAGAACCTTCAAAGCAAAATGTCTTTGGCAACGACAGAGAGTCGCTACTAAAAATGACATTTGTAGTGACAAAAATTATAGCTAAAACTATTTAATAGCAACAATTGTCGCCATTAAAGCCCTACTAAGTTGGCTCTTATAAAATATCACCACTTAAAGCATACTATTAATGACAATATAGGTCATTATGCTGCCACTAAAAGGGCACAATAAGCACCACTAAAGTCCAATGAACTTAGTCTTTAAGAATGTCATCACTAAAAAGATACTTTTAGCAATGATATGAGTTGTTGCTAAAAGTATCTTTTTAGTAGCAACCTTAATTGTTTCCATTCAAAGAGACTTTGAATGCCAACTTTTTATTGCCACTAGATTTTTTTTTATTTAAAAAAAATTTAATCATAACTAAAATTGCCACTAAAAGGTTTTTTACTTTTTTTTTAAAAAAAGTTTACTTATATTAACAAGCACCTTTAGTTAGTCCCCACTAAAAGTTTATTTATTTGAAAAAAAAATTGAGTGACAACTAAAGTTATCATTAAAGAATTTTTAAATTTTTTAAAAATTTGTTACTGAAATTAACAAGCACCTCTACTGCACATGATCCCTTCCTAGGTTAGTGTGTTCATATAAAAAATGTCTATCAAATAATAACGAGAAAGATGAATTAGTAAAGTGTCATTCATCTATAAAAAGTTAATGAAAAAATTAATGGGAGATGTTATCATACGAAAGAGATTCATGCACAGAAACACTAATAAACAAATTAAATATATCAAAGAGATTCCCAATATCCTAAAAATTAAAGAGATGCCCATTGTTTGTCAAGGAATATAGAAAATATTTTTATCTGTGTAAAATAATATATTTGAATTCCTAACATAAAATCATGCTCAAGACTATTATAAAACAAATTTGGGGAAGGATTTCAATAAAAGAAAATATTGCATCCATGGGTGCACTAATCTAATTATGCCAAAGCTTGATTTAATTTCTATGGAAACTATGAAACCCCTAATATAGGCTTCAATATTAGCCCCCTTAAATTCAAACTTCCCTAGTTAGAAGAATCTAAAACTAAAGCCGAGGAACAATATGTAGAAGCAAAAAATGATATTAGAGATCACATGTTTACCTAAATCACATTAAATAGAATTGCATATAGGGTTTTAAGATTATTTTTCTTTACACCAAAAGGGTGCCCCTGTCACCTTATGGGACATCATCATGATTCATCTAGCATTCTAGCACTAAATGGGGACAATTCATCATATTTATTTAACATTTAGAAATTTCAACATATAAATGGATTTGCAAATTTAAATAATGTTATTACCTTCTCATAGTGCCTGCACTGCTGGTCAAAGTTAAGAAAAGAAGTGGCAACCTCGATTTTATTCTTATGTTCTTCCTAACAAAAACCTACTTTTGATAAGGCTATTAAGAAATAAAAAATATAACTAATTGAGAAATGTATAACAATATTACCAAAGAAAGGAAAATAAGTAAATGATAGCCAACATTTAAAACATGTAAGTCAACCTTGCATTTGCATCATCTTGCATACTCATAAGGGCATGAATTCCCCCATGGCAGCTATGCCTAATGATTATCATGTTCTCAACCTGTAATGGTAATAGTTTTTATCTTTCCTCAAATAAAAGTACAAAAGTCAAGGTATTGTGACCAGCTAGCCTTTTAAATGGTTACATATTTAGAAAGCTGTGAGAATCTTATACACTAAAATATTATCGAAACTGAAAGAATATATCAAAAGGAACATATCACAAATTATTAAACAATTAGAAGAATAGGCTAAGCAAGGGGAGAGAGAAAGAGAAAGCGAGAGTTCAATCACCTTTTGTGCTTGACCCTTGGCAAGATTTTAGAATTGTTCTATGTTTTCTCTATAGAAAATATAACCACATTAAAAATTTTCTTCCTCTTTTAGGTATTTAAAGCTTATATATAGTTATTCTTTTAAAACTTAAGAACTTGTCCTTGATATTAATAAATATATTGCACCCATTTTTAGCTTTACTCACAATTTCAAGCTTCTTGTTTTCAAGTCTGGAAGTAAATTTTAAAGGTCCCATAAAAGCCCTTAAAGGTAAACGTTGACTTTTCCTACAAATATTAGGGCAAGATTTGTAGTTAAATTTCATTTAAATAAGAATAAATCAGTTGGTAGTTACTTCTTCTTACTTATTACTTCTAAGTTCTAAGAGTTAGTTATATTACTAAAAAAAATGTGACTGTAGACATTATGTGATTACATAAAACAATTGTCTCATGTATAAAATAGTGATATGAGATTTAGAATTATAAAACAAGAGAAGCTTGTGTCATAACTAGCTTCATATAGGCATATTCACACCATTTAATTTAAATAGTAACCAAAAATATATCTATTCCTAAATTTTTGGTAGCGGCTCTAACCCATTTTACAGTACAAGTGGAATTATAGGGGTCAATTTTTGAAATTCTTTTCTTTTTCACTCAAGCCCACTGTAGACAAGCTTGTTTTAGTCCATGAGACTAGAATATGGGACCCATTTGCATATTGTAACACCATAATCTACTACCGCTATCTAGCCTCTCACTAGGCTCGGTTCCATATGATTTCCAAAGAACCAATACCAATCCGTGGCATTTTCATGCTATGAAACTGGGTTTCATACACTCATCTTTTACCCCGTAGGTCCTGTGAACCCATCATTCACATCCTCTACTCACACTCCATTTATACAACTCATACATAGCATAAAACAAGCCATAAGCCACGGGTATGAAGCCAATAACCCAAAAAATACAATTTCTCACTTGGGTCCAAAAGTCATATTTTGGCTCTAATTTTGGAAAATCATAACTAATTATAGAAAAATGGGAATCTAGTAAACTTTAGCTTTCTGAAAAGCTCTAAGTGTTAAATTTACACTAAAAATAATTCCCAATCGTAATCTCTGGGTTTGGACCATGTTTGATATCGAAAATGGGAAGGAGGTCTGGCTGTCACTGTTTCTAGTGCAGCTTACTATCATGACATTCGAAAATTCATAACTAAATCCACAAAAATCCAATCTGGGCACACTATACCAATTTGGAAAGCTACGGATGTTTACTAGAGGAAAAAAATAAGTTCAGATCAGTTCAGTAGCCCCTACACCCCGGAAACTGATAGAACAGTAACGGAGGTCAGATGGGCTCCCTGATGCTTATACAGAACTTTAGAAGGTTCATTCTCTCTCTACAGACCTCCGATTTGGGTGATTCTAGTTGGTACAGGTCACTGTGGTTTTCTAGTTCTTGTGTATAAAATTTCATGACATTTGGCTACCGTTTGGTCTATGTGTGACATGGATTTTGTTTTTGACCTATAGGAATAGTACATGACCAAACCATGGATTTTTCCCAATTTCAACAATTCGCTAAATATTCTCTAATCCTCCAAAAATTACCCACTTTAGCTTCTCAAGAAGCTTTCTATAAAATCTAGAGGCATGCCAAATTTCATGGCAAGAGGAGCTCATCCGGTCATACTTTGACGGAGCTCTCAAAAATACCAGTTTTGGCACCCAAGAGGTCCAAAATGAGTCCAAATGGCCTCTCACACATTCTAGCCACTCATGGACAAGTTTAAAAGCATAACAATAGTCTATATAATATGTCCATGTGGTCCAAATTAACATACATTCCAATCTCACTATGCTACAGGCCAAGTTACACTATCACATACATTCAACAAAAGGGGCAAAACCCTCATTTCCATTAATTTGGATATCAACATAGTTTATATATCATCTTTTCATACATTTACACTTGTTACAACCTTTACATCTCAAAAATAGTGGGTGCATATACAATGTGGCACCACTTTACAATAAAATTACCCAAAACAAGCTAATATCTAACTACACATGCTTTTAGGCTCCTTGGTGTGCACTCGGTTCTCCTTGTGCTCCACCTAACATGTTAAGTTGGGAGGGGAAGGGGTGAGATTCAGGGAATCTCAGTAGCTCATGCACTCAATCAAGTAAGCACTCAAGGCATATAACAAGTCAAGGCATGTGAATAAGCATTTAGCCATTCTCAAACATCCAATACACGTTGTACATGCTATGGAAATCACAATAATGCCAAAAATGGGCTCCAGGGACTTTTGGTCTAGCCTCACCCGAGTTTAGGGACTTTTGGATGGCCTCACCCAAGTTTAGGGACTTTTGACTTGGCCTCACTCAGTTGAGACTTTTGGCCTTGTCTCACCCATTCTCAAGGGACTTTCGGCTTTACCTCACCCATCTCAAGGGACTTTCGGCACTACCTCACCCGAGCAATTCTCACAATTCATCACACAAGCATATTGTCAACAATGTATCAAAGCAATAGCCTATGGCATATTCCACACAACAAGCATATACATAACCATACAATGACTATTACATCCAAGAATGCAACAAGAAAGAGTGGGAAGAGAGCTACCTTCTCAGCCAACACAAGCCTTCCCTTTCAATTTCTCTTCTCCCTTCTTAGGTTCACACTCACACCTTGATGGAGGTGCTTCACTTGAGCCTAGGCACAATCAAGAACAAGGAATTACTCTCTTAAAATGCAATCTTTAGAGCAAACTTTCTAACATACCAGAACCTAGAGTTCTCTCTCTCTCTCTCTCTAGAATGCCATCAACTCTTCCTCTCTCTCAAGCTCTTAAAGTAGTGGAAACCACATTTTCAAAGAAAACAAAGGGATTCAAGGGTGTTTTCCACTTTCCCTCTTCTGACCCATGCCCAAAATCCAACCATTTTCACAAACAAAACCGTAGGAAAAGAGGGCAAAGGGAGGAGATCAGAATTCTAAGAGAAATTTACTTACCTTTCCCTTGCTCTCCCTCCTTCTCTTGGTCTCTCTCACTCTCCACGCCTCTTTTCTCTCCTTGGGTCGAAGTCTAGGGCAGAAATGAGAGAAGGAATGAGTTTGAGCGTTTAATGAAGTCAGTTTCTCACTCTTTACTCTCTTCCGGACTGACCCTCGCTACGGCGAAAATTAACCTTCGCTATAGCAAGCTCGTGTTATCTGGCTCCGCTATGGCGAGGCTTAACCTTCGCTATGGCGAGCTCGTATCAGTTCCTTTCGCTATGGCGAGTTTCAACCTTCGCTATGGCGAACTCGCGTTAGTTCCAGACCTCACTTTCGCTATGGCGTACGCTACAACGAGCAACTCCCTGGTTTCTGTATGGACTGTTACCCACACTCGCTATAGCTAGAATCACCTTTGCTATTGCGAACATGCACTCTCGCTGTAGCGAGACCATTTCTCGCTATTGCGAGGAGACTTAACAGAGTTTCTGGATTTCGGATTTTTCCAGCTTTCTACTTTCTTTCTTTTCCTTTTCTTTTCTTTTTCCCGGTTGTTACACATATGGAAACTATATAGCCCATTTTGGCTATTTTGACTTAATAGGGCCTCTAATTTCAAAAATTCATAACTTAGGTTATATAACACCAATTTATGCAAATTAGGTGTCTAGGAAAAGTTTATGATGTCAAATTTATATTCTAAAAATTTCAAGTAAAAATGAATTTGTTAACCCTTCAAAAACCACAAAAATAATAGCCATATTAGTGTGAACAGTGCCAATGCAAATTTGCATAATTTTTCTAATTTCAAAAATTTATAAATTGTTCTGTGTAACTCAAAAAAATACCATTCATAACTTGTTAGAAAAGCTCTATAAATGCTTTAACTACATGCCAAATTTCAACCCCAAACTAGGCTATTTGGACTATCAAGGATACATGTGCACTTTATGACTCATTTAGACTAAACTTTTGTTAGTCCAATTTACTTCAAGTATGCAATCTCTTCCCTTGAGTAAATTTTAATCTATCTATACATCATTTCCATAAGACCCATTGCATAAAATATAGCTTGCACAAAAAATTAACCATCTGACATCCATTTATGCATATAGACCATAAAGTGTTTCATATATGGAACCGTGTACTAAAGCTCCATTCATACATCAAAATGTCATATAATTATGGTCTTATGATCAGACACATGTTAACATTATATTTGCTTGTCATATATAAGATATTGTATCATTAATATATCCTATACATTCCTAAGTATATAGTTATAATAAAGATTTTTAATATGTGATTTCTAAACTTTATGACTTCTCATTTTCCTTCTTAATGCTTGAAGACCTTGAAATGGTTAGTAGGAGAAATATGAGTGAGATTTTAGAGAGAATCCCAATAAACAATCTCAATCATATCAATGCAGACAAGAATGTCACAAGGAAATGTAATGCATATGGTACAAGTATTTGAATCATATGTAACATGCAACTCAAATATAGCTTTTAACATAAAATCTCAATTCTCATCAAGCTATAGCATCTCAAAATATTGGCTAGACTCAACTAAACTCATCTTCGAGCTAAGGAAGAGCTATTGCACTCAATTCCTCGCTATAGGGAGTTAAAAGCCCTAAACGTACAAGGCATAAGCATAAAACTCATGATAAAAACTATAGCAAAGCATAACTTATAAATTTATCAAACAACCACACATACAAGCATCTCAAGTCATCCAAATATTCAAATGCATGCAAGATATGGAAACAAAGCTACCTTGTGGAGTTAGAAACCTCAAGCTATCATTAACTCCCCTAACCTTTCTCTTTTCATTAGTCCTTTACCCCATCCTTCTCAGTTCACACCTCTACTAAGTGGACTTGCATTTGCTAAGCCTACATATAGCAATATACCATGCAAAGGAACTCATCAAAAACCATTCCAACTCATACCATCACTATTTAATCCTATTAGAACTTCACATGTCGTTTTAAGTCATTTTAAGTTCCTTAAGAGGTAACTCTTAAATTTCACTTTCTAGGCTCCAAAATTTCACTTACTATGAGCCATATGACTTTAATGGGACTCATTAGGACTATCATATACATGATTATACAAGCCAAAAGCTAACTTGTTTCTTCAGGTCCAATTGAACCTTAAAATTTTACCTTTCAATTTAGAGCTCCTAAATTCATTCCAATTATTTCATTAGTGTTTGTTCATCACATTTAAGCCTTTTAAAAGTTTAGGACTCATAAAAACACTCAATAGGTACTTGTTTGCTTCCTAGGCTGAGACTATGCCCATATTGTAAGCTAATGGAGTTTTGTCACTTTTCCTAAGGAATTTGGCACAAATGGGGCATCCTTGGTTCTTTTCTAGTTTAAATGTGATATTAAATAGCTTAAAACATCTTCCTATGATCCCATAGTTTCCATGGTGCAATTGGGACCCTAGGTGTCCTAATTTGAATTTTATAGCTTTTTTGTGATTCCTTTTATGTAATCTTACTCTACTCTCTTCAAAATCCCTAATTCTATTAAGTTTTAACCAAATTCACTTTCCCTCTCTAGTTTCTCTCTTAAGCTAAACATGGAGGCCATTAGAATTCAAAGGAAAGCAAGTCTTTATAGCTTACTACATACCTTGTTTGAATGCTTGCTCAATGGAGGTTCTTATGATGAAATTGGTTGCTCAAATTCATTCCTTCCTTCAAGTGTTCAGCAATCAAAATGCTCCTTTCAAGAAGCCAAGACCATCAATAGAAAGAGCTTAAAAAGTAGAAAAAGTTTCTTAACTACCATGGCATGAAATTTGGCATATTTCTTTATCTTATTGGCTTTTCTTTTCTCTCTCTCCTCTCCCATTTCTTGGATGCCATGGCTGCTGGTTCAAAGGCTAAATAGGTTGGTTATGAGGAGGAAGAAAGCTAACATGCCACATATAAAGAGAATGAAGATTTTTTAAATAATTTTTAAAATACTGATTACATCTTGAAACTCTAATGGCTCTATTTGAGTTCATTTAAATTTTTTTTAAATTGTCAATTCCATATGAAAAATGAGACTCTCTAATTTATTAAAAATATTTGCTTTAAATTTTTTAGGATTTAAATTAATTAAAATACTCGGTCATAATTTTGGTCAATTAGAGTCATAAATTGTACATTATCAGGGATTTAGCTATTCTAATAGTCCTTATGGTTTTTAGAATCTCTGAAAACTCTAGTGAATTTAATTTTAGTATTTAAAACTCTTTTTCTTGAGCTTTCATAATTTTACTCAAAATTATGATTTTAGCACTGTATGACATTTGGCTCCATTTTGCCACCTTAGCTTTGCTTTTTTTCTTTTTGCTTTTTCCTTTCATCTTAGCTAAACTTATAGTCCCTCATTATCATAGTTATTCACCTTTCTTTTGGTGTCTTAGGATTTAGAAAACATAGGGTATACAGCTTGCTTAAGTTAATCATAAAAAAATGCTCTCTTGCTTAAGCATAATGAAACTACAGTTGTATTAATGATACATCAAAACCAAAATTCTTTATTTCCTTTAAACTTTATGTCAACCAGTCCATGTTCGAAAGAGATCCAAACTTCATAAAAATTTTTGTGTAACAATTGGTATTTTAAGAGTCATAACTAAAACAAAGAATAAATGGAGAAGAATAAATGAGCCCTTTAATAGCCTTCTAAAAAAGGTTAAGCATCATCAATTTAATCCAAAAATAGCAATTTTAGACAACTATTCCAATTCTCTGCCATCAAAATTTACATAAGACTAGCCATGTAAGCAATAGTCATCTTAAATCCAACATCAATCTCAAATGGGGTTTATCTATTTTCCCAGTTGTCAACTTTCAATTGAGGATGTGCCACAATAATGCTGATGTAATCAGCCCACTTATAAAAATCTAGAATGTTACATTGCTAAATATGCACTAAGGAGCTTGGATTTTGATCAAGCTTATAGTAAAATGCATAGTTGGTAACATGTAACACCCGATTTTTGTTAGAAGCCACAGAATCAAGCTAGTTATAAAATAGAGTCATCTAAAATGAATGATTTAAGGCCAAATAAAATTAAAATAAAATTATAAATAATAAAAAATGAGAATCTAAGGCTTAGGATGCCCAAAAACTAAAGCCAGTGTAACCAAATAAAATCTAACAAAAGGTAGTGGCATTTTCATAATTTTGGGTACTTTTTAGAAAACTCAAAGAAGGAATCTTTAAATGAAAATTTTGAGTTTTATGGGGTTCTCAAAGGCCCAAAAAATCATAGGAACCCCTAAAATGATTTAAACTTTTCGAATTTACTTTTTAGAACGTCAGTTGACATAAACTTTAACCTTTTCATTCGAAAAGAATCCAAATTAAGTGATTCCAAAGATATTTTATAGGTTAGAGGACCTAAATTTTATAATAAAAAAGACAATTCTAAAAAAAGAGTTGAAATGAACCTTAAAAGAAGAAACTAAGAATGAGAGATAAAATTGGCATTTTGAAAAGCTTTTTATGGAACCCTTACTATGTATAAGTGGCGCCCCACTCTTCTCCTCACTTTAGCTGACCTAGTTCCTGCCCAAAATAGAGGAAAACTCAGTCAAGAAGGGTGCACAAGAGGAGGGAAAAAAAGGAGAAAAAAAGCTTAGGAAAAGGTAAGAAAAATCATGGATTTTCTTGCCCCTTCCTTTATTAAACTTGTTCTTCTTCTTCTCCTATTTATTTCTATGGTCTTGGTATGTGATTTGGGATTGTTTTGGGTCTAAGTCAAAGGGAAGAGATTAGAAATTTAAGGAGAAGCCTATAGCAAAGGAAAGAGCTCTTAAAATGGCTAAGGAATTAAGGTAACTTCATGGCTTTTCTTGCTTTCTCTTCCTTGTTCTTCTCGGGTAATGGTTTAGCCAAATAGAGAGCATATAGAAGGGATTAATTTCTAACCTAAACCAAGCATGAAACCTAGGTTTTTGAAAGTGAGAAAAAGTATATGTAAAGAAATTCTAAAAAAAGCATTAGATTTCAAGCTACCAAAACCTAGGGATTTTGTTGTACCTTAATATGTATGAAGCTTCCTAATGGTATTTTTAGTTGTCTAAGAGTGTATATGGGTTCTTGAGACACCTAGGAAGCCTCATATATGCCAACTCCCTAGAAAAAGTCACAAAATCCATTGATGCTCACAGGTGTCCATAGTTTCAGTCTACATAAGAGGAAGCACCTAGGAAGTGTTTCAAACATTTTAAGGCTAGAAATGGACTAAATATGATGGAAGAACATCAAAGGAAGCCTTGAAAAAAATTTAGAAGCCTTAATTTGTGACATAGAGGGGTAAGCTCCATAATAAGACTTAAAGAAGTAACTTGTATCTAAGCTCTTGGGAATGAATTTGTGAAGACTCTAAGGGGTCTAAATGGAGTCAAGAGACCTAAATAGAAGGAGAAAATGGAGCCAAGATTATGAATTTTAGTAGTTGCTTTATTAGGTCTTGTATGGAACCATAATGAAGCCACATGAGAAAGTAGCCTTACATAGAGAGTGTGTGATGCTATAGCTTGCTTCTATGATGTAATTGTGTCTTATTTCATATGTTTAGGCCAAAGAAATCAAGCTTTACATAGTTATAAATGTATGGTTGAGAGAGGGGAAGAATAATCCAAGAGAAAGTGTGTGAGGCATGGTTTGAACTATAAGAAATGTTTCTAGCTATTACTTACAAGCCATGGTACCATTATGCTTCTTGAAATATGTTTATGTATGCAAAGTGGTTTGAATGGGTTTGGTTATACCAAAAGTCCCTTAACATGAGTGAGGATGAGCCAAAAGTCCTTAGAAATAGGTAAGACAAAGCCAAAAGTCTCAAGAACAATAAGATTAAGTCAAAAGTCTCTTGAAAGTGGGTAAGACAAATCCAAAAGTCTCAAAAAAGTGGGTGAGGTTAGAACAATGCCCTTGAAAGCTTATATTTGCCATGTATGAGTTTATGTGATAAGGAAAATATTTTATGTATGCTCACTAATAGCTTAAATGTCATACATGCATTTTTTTACATGTATATGCATCCATTATGCATGTTTGAAAGGGTTTAAGAGCTATTAAGGTTCTTTGAATCTCACTCTTCCCCTACATATACCTAACCATTTCTAGATAAGCCAAGTGGATTAAGAAATGGGAGCCAATAACTTTAAGAGGCAAGACCTTGACAAAGAGATAGAAGAATGGCCTTTTTGTTTGCATTTTGATGTCAAGAATTGTAATCATATAATGTATATATGATGTAGAATTTTAATCAAGTTCAAATGTATGTATAGATGATATATGTAACTATTTTGGAACTAAACAAATAAATGCATGAGTTTTTGCCACTCATATGCTATGATATGCATGTGTATAATTGCAAGTGGCAAGATGAGAATGAGTTCTATGATAATTTAGATCATTTGGCATATTTTTTATATGTTGTATTTATGCTTTTGAATATGCCTAAGTGGCTATGGGATAAGAGGAAAGCTTTTTGGTGCCTTGAGATACCAAATTGGACTTCAAATTTGACTATTTTGTGTGCTAAACCAAAGTTCGACCAAATGAGTGAATCTTTTCATGAAATTTGGCCAGAAAGTAGGTCTCACCTAGAACTTTTCATAGAGTAAAAGAGCACTCAATTTGGAACTCTAAAAAATTTATTATGATTTTTTAAAATTAGCTAAATTATGCAAAAATGGTCTATGCATTGTTCATATGGCCAATTTATGTTTCTATATCACACATAGGCCAAATGAAATCCAATATTCATGAAATTTTATAGGCATACAATGGACACCATAAACGTTCCATAGCCACTAAGATCACCTCATTTAGAGCTCTGTAGAGGGAGCAATTTTTTGAAATTGCATGATAGTATTAGTAACGCAGCTCAACCTCTAGTACTATTCCATTATTTTCCACGGGTTAAAGGCTACTGCATTGGTTTGGAATTATTTTTAGCCTTTAGTTAACATTAAAGCTATCCTATGCATAATTTTTATTTTTCTAGAATTAGTTATAAATTTTGAAAGTTCATACCAGAAAACTAAAATAGTGAACCCAAGAGCAAACTTCAATTTTTCTGGTGCATGGCTTCCAAACTCGTGATGCATGAGTTAAATGATGATATTTATGACTTGAATGGATATGTTATAGATAGGAAAGGATATGGATGAGTTCATATGGTCTCTAAAGCCATAAATTATGAATACAATCTCCCAATCATGCAATTTTCTAGGTATAAAAACTTATGTTTCCTTGTAAACGTTGTCCAATATGCTTGAAATGGATTGGGATAGACCATGGAACCATTGCATAAGGGTAAAGAGGTTAAGGTATTGCATAATATAAGAACAAAAATACCATTTTGCAATTAAAGTCAAATGGCACATCCTAACTAGTGCCAATTCTTTATCTGACAGAGAAAGTATTAGCCATAGAAAAAACAAAACATATCCATATATAAGCTTAAATTTTAGCAACAACTAAAAAGGATGTGCATGTTAAAAAGCATACTATCACACCCCATAACCAAGTGTGTAACTGGTATGGAAGACAAATAATTTCTCCTCTATATGCCTAACTAAAATCAGGATCCTCACTAAAGTTTATTAGAAATCCCTACTTTTCAATGTAAGATAGTAAAACAAATCAGAGTAACTATAAGTTGTACTTGAAATAAACATAATTAATTATATATAGCTTTTGTAGAAATTTTGGCAGAGTCTCTCTTGAAATTTAGACCTCTTAAGATTTCTACAATCAACCTAACATAATGATTACATCAAAAGAGATTTTTACTATCAACACAATCCACTATACATCAATTACTAGAGGTAGGGAGCCCTGCCTGTGGATTAGCAGAGCTATATACATATTACAATATGAAACCAAATTACATAATGATAAACAAAATATGCCCTCATGAACTAGTGCAGGGCTTACTAAAACAAAAGTGTACAACCACTTCTATGTTGCTAATGAAGGTTCAGGTTCTTATCAGTTATTTAAAAAGAATATTAAATACAAAAGGAATAAGTTCAATACTCAATGAGTAAATAAAGCTAACTATAGGGAATAAGGACAAGTTTAACATTAAAGTTTTCATTTAAATCAACAATTCAACCAGTGGAACATTTAAACTATGATTAATGAATTCTCCTAATAAATCATTCATTAAATACAATAAAAGCATTTAATCAATACCAAATAAATTAGATTTAAAGCACACAGCCTGCAATGGTGAGTAACATAGATGATGAGCAATCCACTCATGAAAATTATAACAGATTTATATATGGTGGCTAACCACACGGTGCTAGCAATACCTTTGCCAGCTGGGGTATAAATCATAGTGTACCATGGCTAACCACTATTGTGGTTAGTTGTATGATCTCAAAATAGATAACTCCTAAGGCTCCGTTTGGTTCAATGGAGGGGAGGGGAGGGGAAGGGAGGAGATTTAATGAGTTATGTTTGGTTGGAAGGGAAGGGAGGGGAGGGAAGGAGGAATTATTGTTTGGTTCAAGAGGGGAGGGGAGGGGAGGTAATTATATTTGGACAAATTTACCCTTTATATTATTTTAATTTTATTTTTTATAAAAAATTATTTATATCAATAATTTTTTAAAAAAATTATAAATTTCAATCTTTTTTTTATTTTTAATTTCTGATTAAAAAAAATTATTTTAATTTTTATTAAATATTAATATATTAAAATATTAAAAAACTAAAAGGAGTAAAAAAGTAAATTAAAATTTAAAAAATACCCCACCCCTCCCCCTCCCTCCCTCCCCTCCAAAACCCCCCAATTTGGAGGGGAGGTAAATTTGCCTCATTTCCCTCCCCTCCCCTCCAATTTTATCCAACCAAATACCTTATCTCCCTCCCCTCCCTCCCTTCCCCTCCAAAAAGCCCCAACCAAATACTCCCTAAAAGAATTATCTCATAAGTACATGCTAAAAAACGAATCAAAATTCTCAATTATACATACTTGTCATCAAAATATGTAAACTACATACATCATTAAATAGTCTAGTTTACCAAAAAATAGATCAGGAAAGTTGAATTAAAATTCCACAATCAAACAAAGACAACTTCCAACATTTGTTTATATCCTAGAGTTCAGAAATACTTAAACAAACATTCAAATAATTAAATAATAATAAAAAAATGAAATCAATAAAATAAATCTAATTAAACAAGAAAGGTTTAATCACAAGCCTTGAATTAGACTTTGCATCATATATATATATATAGTCGGCATTATTTACCCACCTCTTAAAAAAAAATTTCCTATCGTATCCTCTACTAATTCTTTAGTTGTGACTAATTCTCTTGAATACCCTATAACATCGATTCATAAAGTCTTAGTATTTAAATGATCTCAAATTGCCTTATAAAGAAATTTATCTTATTTTCTCAAACATGTAGTCTTAACAAGTCTCTTTAGATATGGTAATCAATTATGTCCTTTTCACAACACCAATATAAATTTATTTATTCAAGTTACAATTGTGATATTCAACATCCTATCCATTCCTTCTAACCACTACCAACCTGTGCATGCTTCAATTACAAACTTCCCTTTCCTAGTTTCTATATTTTGATCAACTATCATTTATGAAACTTTTATCTTGGGAAAGTTAAAATTTTCTCAGAAATTAATGAACTTCCTGAATCTCCTAACTTAAAGTTCTTGGATCCTCTTATTTACAATAAAAATTTCCAATATTTCAGGGGTTTTAGACATAGACTAAAAATGGGCAAAAACAAGATATACATTTAATATGGCTTAAGACTATCCTCCCTCAATATTCAAGGAATTAACCACATTAAACTACTAGACCTATAGTCCAAAATCTCATAATATTAGCTTGGAAATTTATAGAAATTGCTTAAAGCTAAAATAAGAACAGAGAGTTCATTGCCACTTAAAACCATAATAGTAATGGCACTAAGTTATTGCCAATGTTGGAGGGCCAATTAGAAAGTGTAACTTATTTTATTTTGTTTTATTTTATCTTTCTTTCATTAACCTCCTTTCTCTCCATGGTTACCCCATCCAACAGAATCATAACAATGAGTAACCCATATAATCACTTGTTTTGCTCTATTTGGCTGAGGTTCATGAAAAGAAAGGAAAAGCATGCAGAAAAGAAATTTAGAGCCACTTTAGAGAATGTACAATGTAACAATCAAAGCAAGAAAACTAAAAAAAAAAAAAGAAAATTGAATATTTTCCCGCAACAAGAAGTCAAGATTACCAACTTGGAGAAAATGATTCTAAACAAGGATTGGCTAACAAGTTATAGCAACAAGGCACAGTAACAGCAATAGAACAATATGTGGAAAAAGGAGCAAGGAAGGGAATCTAGTTATAGTAAAAATAAAGGTAATGTCCAATGGCTTCTAGTTATCCTATCCTCTAATTTTACTATTTGAAAAGATTGCTTTGATGATAAAGGTGTGAAGTAGAAGATTAGGGAGGGAGTTGACTAAAAAAACCTAGCCTTTCAATATAATAGGCAGCAGCAATCTCACTATGATAGAAACAAAGAAATAGTAGGGGAAGAATAAAAAAAATTGGTGCAACAGGTCTCAGGTTCGAACATGGTTCAAAGATGAAGCTAAGTCTTTTAGCTACCATCAACCCCAAGCTTATACTTAGCCAATACTATTAATTAATTTTGCTACTAAGGTATAAAAGAAAATAATAAAAACATTCAAAATAAAAAGAATATTCCCAACTCAACAAAATTTAAATTACACCTACATTAATGTTGTCATCCTCATAATATTTATCATCATCATTCATTATATATATATATATTGGTTTTTTACACATACTATTAATGCAATTTCTTTATCTTCCTTTTTTGGGAACTTATAAGTAACTCCGTACAATCTCCTTGCAAAACCAATGAAGTACAATTTCACATTTTGAGAAATTGCATTTAGTAATTTCAATTTATAACGCAACTAAGATTTAGTACAAAAGCCTTCACAAAACACCTAAAAGTGGAATGAAAAAAAAAACTACTAAACAAGGTCAAAGTCACTAACCAAACAAAAATTGTTACTAGGACAAGATACCATTAAACAAAAAACAAACCTTAAAACAAAAAGGAAGAGTACAAGAAATACAAAACAACAAACTTCCTCAAAGACTTAACTTCCTATATGTTGGAAGAAAACCCATTACATATTTGTGAAGCAACCCTTCCCATAGCACTAGCAATGCAATGTGGGAGAGGAGGTGGCTCTTTCTTTTGCATTCCTAATTTAGGTTAATGAAAGATCCATTAGGTTCCACCATTACTACGATGCAAGATTATGGTAAAAGTAAAGGCAAAATTTAGACTTACCCAAATCATCCATGAAAGACCTGAGAAAGTAGCAAGTTGAAGGTAGCATCAAACAACAGCATTTTACTATAAGATTTTGAGGGTTTTTAGAGGGGGTTTCAATGTAACAACCGGGAAAAAGAAAAGAAAAGGGAAAAGAAAGGAAGTGAAATCTGGAAATTTTCGGAATCCAGAATTTCTGCCAAGTCCTCTCGCAACAGCGAGAAACGGTCTCGCTACAGCAAGAGAGCTAGTTCGCAATAGCGAATGCGATTCTAGCTATAGCGAGTGCTGGCAGCAGCCCATACAAAAACCAGGGAGTTGCTCGCCGTAGCGTACGCCATAGCGAGAGTGAAGTCTGGAACTGATGCGATTTCGCCATAGCGAGTGGTAAATCTCGCCATAGCGAAGGGAACTGGCACGAGCTCGCTATAGCGAAGGTTAGTTTTCGCCATAGCGAGAGTCGGTCCGGAAGAGAATAAATAGCGAGATTTAGACTTCATTAAACGCCCAAACTCATTTCTTCTCTCATATCTGCCCTAAGCTTCGACCCAAAGAGAGAAAAGAGGCGTGGAGAGTGTGAGAGATCAAGAGAAGGAGGAAGATCAAGGGAAAGGTAAGGTAATTTCTCCCATTTCTCTTTAGAACTTTGATCCCCTCCCTTTGCCCTCTCTTTTTGCGATTTTAATTGTGAAAATGGTTGGATTTTGGGTATGGGTCAGAAGAGGGAAAGTGGAAAACTCTTTTGAATCCTTGAATTTCTTTGAAAATGAGGTTTTCCACTACCATGGGAGCTTGAGAGAGAGAAAGGGGTAATGGCATTCTAGAGAGAGAACCCTAGGTTGTGTGTGATAGAGGGTTGCTCTAAATTAAATTACAAGGGAGTAATTGCATGCTTTTGGTATGTCTAGGCTCAAGTGAAACATTTACATCACGGTGTGTTTGTGAACCTAAGGAGGGAAAGGAGACAGTGAAAGGAAAAGCTTGTGTTGACTTTGGCTCCAAAGGTAGCTCTCTCTTCCACTCTTTCTTGTTGCATTCTTGGTTGTAATAGTCATTGTATGATATGTATATGCTGAATGTGTGGAATATGCCATATGCTATTGTTTTGATGCATTGATGTCAATATGCTTGTGTGATGAATTGTGAGAATTGCTCGGGTGAGGTAGTGCCGAAAGTCCCATGAGATGGGTGAGGTGAAGCCGAAAGTCCCTTGAGATAGGTGAGACAAGGCCAAAAGTCTCCAACGAGTGAGGCCAAGTCAAAAGTCCTTAAACTCGGGTGAGGCCATCCAAAAGTCCCTTAAACTCGGGTGAGGCTAGACCAAAAGTCCCTGGAGCTCATTTTTGGCATTGTTGTGATTCCATAGCATGTACATTGTGTGTTGGTTGATTGAGAATAGCTAAATGCTTATTCACATGCTTTGACTTGTTATATGCCTTGATTGCTTGCTGGATTGAGTGCTTGAGCTACTGAGATTCCCTGAATCTCACCCCTTTCCCCTCCCAACTAATATGCTAGGTGGAGCTCAAGGAGAACCGAGCACACACCAAGGAGTCTAGGAGCATGCGTAGCTAGTTATGAGTTTATGTTTTGATATTTTGATGTAAATATGATGTAAAGTGGTGCCAAATGAAGATGTGCCCACTATTTTTGAGATGTAAAGTTTGTAACACATGTAGAAATATGAAAGGATGATGTATGAACTCTGTTATTAGCCAAAGTAATGGAAATGTGGGTTTTTACCCCTTTGATGCATGAATGTTGTTGTGTAAATTTGGCCATAGCATAGTGAGATTTGAATGTATGATGATTTGGATCATATGGACATGTTAGATATACTAGTTTTATGCTTTTGAACTTGTCCATGTGGAGTGAGAATGTGTGAGAGGCTATCTAGACCCGTTTTGGACCTTTGGGGTGCCAAAACCGGTATTTTTGAGAGCTCCGTCAAAGTATGACCGGATGAGCTCCATTTGCCATGAAATTTGGCGTGCCTCTAGAGTTTGTAGAAATTTTTTTGAGAAACTAAAGTGGGTAATATTCGGAGGATTATAGAATATTTGAAGAATTGTTGAATTTGGGAGAATTCAATGGATTGGTCATGTACTGTTCATCTAAACTAGAAAATGAAATCTGTAGCACTTTTAGACCAAATGAATTCCAAATGTGATGAAATTTTATACACATAAACTAGAAAACCAAAGTGACTTGTAGGAACTAGAATCACCCAAATCGAAGGTCTGTAGAGAGAGATTGAACCGACTGAAGTTCTGTATCAGCATCAGTGAGCTTATCTGACCCCCATCACTGTTCCATCAGTTTTCGGGGTGCAGGAGCTACTGAACTGATCTAGACTTATTTTTCTCCTCTAGTAGACATCCGTAGCTTTCCGAATTGGTATAATGTGCCCAGATTGGATTTTTTTGGATTTAGTTATGAATTTTCGAAAGTCATGACAGAAAGCTGCACCAGAAACAGTGACAGCTGGACCTTCCTCCCATTTTCGATGTCAAACATGGTCCAAACGATGTGTTTGTGGTTGGGAATGATTTTTAGCGTAAAGTTGACACTTAGAGCTTTCCAGAAAGCTAAAGTTTGCTGCATTCCCATTTTTCTGAAATTAATTATGATTTTCCAAAGTTAGAGCCAAAATATGACTTTTGGGCCCAAGTGAGAAAATGCAATTTTATTGGTTTTTGGCTCTATACCCGTGGCTTATGGGTTGTTTTATGCTATGTATGAGTCGTATGTATGGTTTTTGAGTAGAGGATGATTGAGATGGGTTCACAGGACCCACGGGGCAGATAATGAGTATATGAAACCCCGGTTCATAGCATGCAAATACCACGGAGTGGTGTTGAATCTTTGGAAATCATGTGGAACCGAGCCCAGAGAGAGGCTAGGTAGTGGTAGTAGATTGAGGTGTCACATTCAACATTTCTCAAGGGAGGTAGCCACCGTGGACATTTCAGTAGGTTGAAGGCAACTTGGGGAGTGCTTCAAGTCATAGGAGAAACTTGGTTCTAAAGGAGACTTATCAATTAATTCTATTTTTCTCTTCTTCCTTTGCTTTTCCTTATATTTATATAGCCATTTGATGTATGCTTTATTTTTAATATTGCTTATGCGTGTATTTATGAGTTGAGTTTGTTGATGTGGGATTATAAATGAACCCTAGCATGTAGTATATTATAATAACTCTCACTTGCAATTAATGATATGATCTGTTTGCTCAATCTTTGTTCTTCATGCTTTTAAGTGTGTGAAAACTATTAGATAATTCAAATAAGTTAAACAAACTTAAGAAAGAGATTTTAGGATTAGACTATAGATTGGATAGTATAAGTTCATAAAACTTGTAATTACTGCAAAAAAGAAAAATCATAGTTTTAGTCATAGTTTTTTAATGGCTTTAATGAAAGTTTTAACCATCTTAAATGGTTTAGTAATGGTTATGAAATCCATAACTAAACCACTCATCCCAAAGGTTTAACCACAATTTAAAATAATCATTAATAAAATTATCATTGGACCATGGTCTAGCCACGGTTAAATAAATTGTGGCTAGACCATCATGTAGCTACAATTTTTAGTAACTATTTTGGTCTAGCTATGATTTTTATTTAACCATGGCTAGATCATGGTTTAGCCACAATTTTGAAACCGTGGTTAAAAATTTACATAAGGTGGCAGCTTTAGTTGTTACTACAAATATATATATATATATATAATCTTTTAATATATTGTTCTTTCCATTTTTATTTTTGTTTTCCACAAACATGTAACAACAATTTTCAACACTTTCTAATAATAAGGCAAGAGCCCTACAATAAAGTTAGAAGAATTCCAAATGCTAATGAAACATCATAAACAATATCAACATTAACTAAGAATAAATAGAGATTAATGCAAAAAGAAGCCAACCAAGAATGATAGCTACATCAAGAAGTGAGCTCAAGACAAGAAGGAAGAGATCACCAACAATATTAGATCCTAGAATATAAAGTAAAATCTCACTATCAGATTAATGTTGATATTGAATATAAAATTTGACTTTATTATTGAATTCAATTTTCTATTAAAAAAAATATAATATGATAAAAATTAATCTAACAAATTCATATTCACATGTAGACATCATATAAGTGGTAGCTATTCAACTAATGAATTAATAATGCGTATTGCATTGTCTTTAATTTTCAAAAGTAAAATACTTTTGATATGCTTGATTTCTACCCTTTTTCCTCTTCCATTCTATAACCTTAATCACAAGAACTTCTTATATAACCCAAAAAAAGAAAAGAGATTTTGATTAGGATCTCTTATTTTACACTTTGTATTAGTTGGTAGTGTTTCTAGCTCATGCTTCTCACTTTTGTCATTTGTAAAGGTGAAATTTGATTCTTGTGCATGTTGTATAATTCATTAAAGTACCTTTTGATCATAAGCATATTTTGGTAAAAATTTTGGTGGCTATAAATACATTTTTAGCTATTTTAGAGAATTTTATTCTCTTTTTTATGCACTTTTATGAAGATTTCTTTATTACAAAAAGTAGGAAAAATGAAAAGTTCATTGTAATGTTATGCAATATATATTCTTTGGTCTACATTGTACAATGATGTGTGTATGGCTGAAAATGGACAATCCAAATATTTTCCCTTTCAACAAACTAAAAATCTTATTATTGTTCTTGTTAGTTTATTTGAAAGATTTATTGGTATTTAACTAACCTTGAGGGTTTTTTTTTAGGAGATTATCAAAGATCAGCAAAGACAATCTTCAACGTTTATGGTTGTACATGAGGAAATTTTGTCAGAGGGACAATTTGACAATTTAGATTAGCTACATTAGTTCTCTCACTCTTATCATTCCACATCTTAGATAAGCAAACTTGGTCATAATATCTTAGTAACATTCATTAAAAATACCAAGGTAGAAGTAACTCAGGCATACAACAGGGTATTCCACTTAATAATTATGAAACCAAAAAAAGTTATAAATTATCTTGATTCATGCAGTTATGTTTTAAAATGGAATTTATAAAATTTGTCTCATTCCTAGGTTTTGCAACTGGAGCAACATTAAGATTGAATAAATAGGCTACAAAAAGGTTCTAAATAAGCAAAATATGATTTGTGATCAGCGATTGAATTATGACACAAGGCATGAAAACTCAAAAGGCTATATGAAAACTATTGGAGGTAGGGCCATGACAACATTGATGTAAAATTACCTTCTGGGAAGTCACTTGTTGAATGATGCATGTCTTCTCTGTAAGGTTACCTAATGATTTATAGCATATGGATTTCAAATTTTCCAAAGTGGGTGACATTGTCAATAGGAAACAAGGCCTTTTTGCCAACTAGTTTGCACTCAATCAATTATATATGAATTTTTTTTTTATTTACATTACTGTCTACAATTCCCCTCAGTAATGTCCACTAATCAATCTGGTCAGTGGAATATAATAACGATTTTGCAAAGAAGAAATTAAAGATCAATATGATCATTAATTATTTATTTATGCACTCTAAAGGCTAGAAGTCATGTTCAAATTTGAATTTGAAATTTACTAGAGAACCAAACCAAGATTCACCATCAATGAGATTAAGCAAAGAAAATTTAAATAGAAAGAAATTATATTAATCAAAACAACTTCATAGCCTTCAAAACAATTCCAAGATAAAAATCACATTGAATCTCATTGTTTCACATTTAGAGGGAGAGACAAAGTATTGTACTCTAATCAATTTAAAAGGGAAAAGAAGCAAAGTAAACATAATAACTTTTATGCAAATACAAGAATGTCTCTTTCAAAGTAACAGCAAACTACAAATAAGGCACAAAGTGGTATATGACTAGCTATTTTTATCCTTTTAGAAATAAAAATCAAATAAAAAAAAAAGAGTTACATACAGTGTCATAGAATTTCATCATGTAAACTTGTGCACACCTAAAGATAAAATCCAAAACATATGCAAGAACCAATTTTGGATGAGAACTAGAACTAGTACCATATGCAGCATTCATTTGGCCTCTAAAACGATACCATGTGTAGCATATTTGTGCCACACAAAACAAGATATGCAGAATATTTTAAGATTGTAATCAAACAAAGCCAAGAAAACAAATGCTAACATGAAATATTGGCAACTAAGGAACCAAATTTTGTGTTTAAAGATTTGCATTTAGAAACCATTTTTTTTTCATAAAATTCCAACACTTATGAATATGTATATGAGGAATAATAAGCATGGAAAGAAACTAGACTTTTGGCCACAATTTGCCTCAACACTTTTGAGCTATTAACATAATCAAGGCAAACAATTTCCTTATGCATTAGAAAACTTGCCAACACTCAAAAATAAAAATCAACACTAGACATAAAAAGTAATTTCATTGAAAGCTTAAATCTTGGTCAAGCAAAAACATACAAAAAAAGACTATAAACAAACCAACTCTATTAAGAAGATGATTATTGAAACTTCCCTTAAATGAGGACATTAGAAAACCCATCGAGATATAGATAATAAATAAAGATAGATAACATATTAGTAATATTTGCAGAGGGGCATATACATTAAAACTATAAGTAACTAGAGAATAAGAGTGAGAAAAATGGAGATCAGAGGGAAAAAAATCAAAAAGTGAAATTAGAGATCTTATAGGTAGTTTAAATAGTAGGGTACTTACCTTGAATGATTGTAATGACTATCCATAATAGCAATCAATGGTAGAATGGTCAAAGTGGTCGATATGGGTTGCTTCACTTCAATTATTGATTTCTATTACTTCTTTAAGGGAGATTGAGCTTCGTTCATGTTTAGAAGAGATCAAGCTTCAAAGACTTTTAGATTTTGAGATGGAGACTAATATTTGAAGTCATGTGAAGTTAATGGGGAACTTAGTGATCTTAACCACGATTAACATAATGACTATACTCATGGCTTAATCATAGTTTTTACTAAACTGTGGCTAGGTTATGTTTTAGCTATGGTTTAGTAAAATCTATGGCTAAGTCATGATTTATACATAGTTTAGCAAAACCATGACTAAGTCATGGTTTAGCCACAATTTAGAAACTTAACCATAATTATAAAAATCATCATTAAAATGGGTCTTAACCACAGTTTCCAAAACCATGGCTAAACCACCATCACAAAAGCCGTTTTTTTTAATAGTAAATGTTGAGTGGATTAATTTTTTTGTAGGATTTGAATATACTTACTGGTCTCAAATAGCCATATTAGAACCCATTCTTGATTAAGTCTCTTAATTAAATGCATAAGAGATTATGAATTGGTTTAAGGGAATACCTATATAGGTAATTCTAAAGATGCTTGTAAGTAATCAAAGCACTAGGTTTCTTATGAAAGGCTAAGGGGAATAATTATCGAGATTTGAAGACACGTAGTGAAAAGAAATGGTATAAACAAAATCCCTCCTATGGATCTATTATCTTTGCTTAAACTGAAATAAGGTGTAACATCCAGTACATGGTAAAAACATTATAACAAGTCAATTTGAAAAGCAAGTCCCCTGAGATCAATGATTCAAGGCCAAATAAAAATTTGATAAAATTTTAAATAATGAAAAATAAATATTTAAGCCTTGAGTTACCTAGAAACCAGGGTCAAAATTCAAAAGATTTGCCGAAAGGCCAATGGCATTTTCATAAATAAGTGCAATTTTGGAAAAACACATAGGAGGTCTTTTTAAATGGGAAATTTAAGTTGCCCAGGGTTCTCAGAGGCCTTGAAAATCATGAGAAGCCCTGAGACAGGTCAAGCTCATCCAATGTACTTTTTCCAATAGTAGTGAGTCTGAACTTTGAAAGGTTCATTCAGCAAGGTTTTAGCTCTGATTTGAATGATTCCAAAGGAATTTTATTAAATTAGAAATCTAAATTTTATGATAGAAAAGATGGTTCTAAAAAAGGAGCTAAAAACGATGCCAAACAGGAAATGCCATTACGAAAGGGCAAAATTGGAAATAACTTTAAAAAGAAGCTTCTTAATTCTTCTTTAAAGCTCACGTCCCTCCTTCCATCTCCTTAGACCGACTTACCATCTGCCAAAAATAGAAAGGAGAAGCTCCATCTTAAGTGCACAAGAGGAAGGAAATTTTGGAGAAAGAAAAGCCAAGAAAAGTTGAGAAAATCATGAAAATTTTGTGTTCTTCCTTTAGGAAATTTCTTCTCCTCCCTTTCTACTATTTTCCTATGATTTTATTTGGGAGTTTGGTTCTATTTTTGGTCTAGAAAGAGGGAGAATAGTTCAAAATTCTTGAGGAAGAGCAAACTAAAGAGAAAGGCCATTGAAAGCAAGCTAGAATCCAAGGTGATTTCCTATCCTTGTTGCTTTTTCCCTCTTGCTTCTTCTTATGGGTGTGGCCCCTCAATATAGAACTAATTAGGGGAGGAAGATTCTGACCTAAAACCAATGAGAACTATGAAATTGGAGTGTAGGAATTAGGAAAAAACTAAGAAATTGCATGAAAAGCTAGTAGGAACCAAGTTAGAAAAGTGTAGTGCTCTTGAAGGGATTGTAAAAACTAATTTAATCTATGAATTTTCTTGGCCATTTAAATGTTCCATTGAACTCCTAAGACCCTTGGAAATCTCCCCAAGTAGCTCTCTCGTTAAGGAAAAATCAAGAAGTCCAAGAACCCCATTTATGGTGCTTGTCTCGGCCTAGGCTAGTTTCATGGGCTAGGAAGTGTTTTAAATTATTTTAGCATTGGTTTGAGACTTCCTATGATGTTAGAAGATGGGAGAAACTATGGGAAAAAATTTAAGAGCTATGAATTGGAAGATGGAACAATAGTGTCCATAATGATGCCTTATGAAGCAACTTAATCTTCCAATTGTACAAGTGAATGTGTGAGGGCTCCAAAGACCTTAAATGAGTCCAAGAAGTCTGAAAATAACAAGAGAATGGAGCTTAAAACTTGAAATGTGAAGGTTGTTTCAATAGGCCATTATGGAACCATATTGCCATTTATGGAACCAAGTGTGTGTTCAAGAGTGAGTTTAGTGTCTTGGATTGCTTCAAGTGTGTAATTATGTGTTCTTTATGGTGTCTAGGACATGAGAACATACTTCCACCTAGGTGTGCTTGTGGGACCTAGAAAAGGGACGAAAAGGAACAAGAAAAGCTTACATAAATCCTAGGTAGCTCTCCACCTTATTCTCTTTGCATTCTTGTACATGTGTATGTCTTTATGTGCATGTATGTATGTATGTGACTTGAGAATATGCCACTTGATGTTTGAGTTTGCATTGGCACCAATAGGTGATCTTGAATGGCTTTGGTTATGAAATTGGCTCATAAAGGTAAGGTGATGCCAACAGTCTTTTAATATGGGTGAAGAGATGCTAAAAGTCTCAAGGCATAGGTGAGACTAAGCCAAAAGTCCCTTGAATAGGTGAGGCTAAGTTAAAAGTCCCTAGGCCAAGGGTGAGGCAAATCCAAAATTCCTAGAGATAAGGGGAAGCAAAACCAAAAGTCCGTAGAGCCTACTCTTGAATTTGAGAATGAGTGGTGGCATGATAATGTGTGAAATTGCATATTTATGTTTGAGACATGTCCAAAAAGTGTGCATATGATGTATGTGTGTGTAAATGGTGTGTGAGCTATTAAGATTCAAAAAATCTCACTCCCTTTGCCTTTTCTATCTTTAATTGTCTAGATGGCTCATAAGAAGCAAGGAAAGCAAGCCAAGATCCTTAAAGGGCTATACTTTAAACCTTTTGTAGTTTTCCTTATGTATAAATGTGAGAGTGATATTGCACATGTTTTTTTTGTAATGTAAGGCCATGAACAATTGTAATATGATGTATGAATCTTATATAGACCATGTGTGGCATGAAATCAATGGAAATGTAAATTTGGACGTCTTGATGGCTTGACATATTTGTGTACTCTTAGATGTGGAATGGCCAAATTGAGAAGCATAAGGTTTGAGACCACTTGGGTAGTGTCTATAAGTCATATTTGCACTTTTAAACTTGACCAGGAGGAGCCAAACCATTAGAAAGGGCATTTGGACAAAGTAGACATCTTATATGGAGCAAAATTGATCATTTGAGTGAGGTATATCACTTTTTGTCCAAATGAGCTTCCCTTGATCTGAAATTTAACATGCACCTATAACTTGTTGAGAGCTTTTTGAAAAGCTAAAATGGGTACTATTTAGAGGTATGTGTAATTCTGGAAAAATTTTTTGGTTTGGTCACTGCTATTATAGCTGTAGGCAAAAAATGAATCTGTGTCAAGCATGGGGAAAATAGTGTCCAATTACTATAAAATTTTATAGACAAAAACTAGATCTTTCCAGTGACTTATACCAATTGAAAGTAACCCATTTAGATGTCTAGAGAGGGAGATATACAATTTTAAAGTTGTTGTCTAGTACTAGGCACTCAATCAAACTTGTGTTATTGTTTGATTAGTTTTCGGGGCCTGAAGGCTCTTGGAATGGTCTAGAACTATTTTTTTCCTTTATTTAACATTTTTCACTTTCCAAGTTAGTATAGATTACATAGATTGGATTTTTGTAGAATTAATTATGAATTTTCAAATTCTATGTTAGTATTAGAGGGTAGTCGGGCCTTCCTATATTTTCTATTGTCAAACATAGCCCAGATGGGATTTTAGTGGCTGGTACTTATTTTTAGTGTAAATTTGACATTTAGAGCTTTCTAGGAAGCTATGGTTTGCATGATTTTTATTTTTTTGCATTTAGTTATGGTTTTTCAAAGTTGCCCATAAAATCTACATTTTACTGTTCGCGGGATGGAATGAAAAATTCAGGATTTTTACCTAAGTTCCATGGATTGTGTGACATTTTGAGTTATGTATGAGTTGTATAAGTGATAAATGACTAAATAATATTGTTGGATAATTCATGAGGCCCACGTAACACGAATTGAAAAATTTTACCCTAACAAAATGCGATAAAATGCATAAAAATGTGGCTTTTTCTTAATAATTCCCTATGAATATGCGCTTGATTATCTTGAATGGAAGGATATGAAGGAAATAATATATGGTATTACATAAGGTAAAATAGATATACCTCTAACGCATAAAATTTTGCCTCTCCTTCTAATCAATCACGTTTGGATCTTAAGTTGCTACTCTACACGAACCAACATCCTCTACTAATATCCATATGAACAGGATCCCTAACACGAACGGTGTGCTAGCACCACGTTATGCGAATATACCTCTTTGAACTTGTCCACAAAAATCACACGACTTCTTAAGTGTGCAGTAGAACTCATCTCTCTCTCTTTCTCTCTCTCTCTCTCTCTCTCTCTCTCTCTCGGGTGGTGTTGTGGCTCCCTTCTTATGTTTTTAAAAAATGTCACATTTAGGAAACCCTAGCATCCCCTTTTTATAAGAAAGCATTGCTAGGTCTCCAAGCAAAGAAATTTTGAAATTAATATATATATATATATATAAAATATATTTATATTTATATTAATTTTGTCTACCACTTTTTCAAGAAAGAATGCATTATCCTATCATAAATAGGATAATCTCCTATTCGAAATATGAAACTATCTAAAGAGCAAATACATTGAATGTGAACACTACATTTATTGAATCTAAACGCCTTCTAGGTTCAATGAATCTAGATATTCTAGCTCATGTTTGCCTATTCTTATGTACGACCCTGTAAGCCCATATAATGTTAGCAGTGAGCCCAAAACTCTTTTTAACCCATAAGTCATAAGTGGCCTCTAGCAAAACATTATGACTATCCAAACTATATAAGGATCAATGATCCAATGCAACCTATCCTATAGCCCATGTCAAGTCCCTTTTGTCACACGATATCTAGGTCAAGCACAAAGGCATGGAGACGTCATCCTTGTATCACTTGACCATGCTTTTTTAATTTCTAAGTAGATTGTCAAAACAAATGAAACTCCTTTCATTTGAACACAATCATGTATTTATCAGTCTTATTTATCAAGGGGCCCAAAGATATCTTTCTTTCTTAGCGAAAGGAATAAATTCTATCTTGACCACTCATCTTCCTCTACATGTGTCCTATTGTATTCGATCACAACCTTTATGATCATCCGATTAAAGGTGACTTTTGATTATGTCAAAGTACAACGTTCCTCATGTGGGAATTTATAGCACTCTCATCAGTCTAGCACATTGGTTCTTAACAAATACCTATAACTTTGATTTGTATCTGCATACATAATTATATCATTATCATCAATCAAAATCATACTAGTCTTAATTCATTATTATTCCCATAATAATGATTGACTAAGGACATTTAGGATAACTATAATTACCCAAGGATCTTATTATATGACAAACATGCAAGCAATATAATAATGATAATAAACTTTTTATTAAATGAAGACAATGTTCATAGTAAACTAATAGGTCTAGGGCACAATCTCTAACAATAATAATCCCAAACCTTTTACTTCTCATTTTAGTCTAGAATAGTATTCCCATTTTATTTTGTCATTTTTATGTCTTTTTTAGTTTAATTTTCTATCACCTTTATTGATGGCTTGATTTAGATTAAGGTGTATAATTTCACTACTTATTAATTATTTTAGTAACAAATCCTTATGAAAACGATACTCTATTCATCACTATATTACTTGTATAATATGTAGACTTATGTGTATACTATTGTAATGCAACTGATTTTTGGCGCTGGGGATTTGTGTACTAAATTTTTGCTAATATTAATACCGAATTCACTTAATCTGAATATAATCATTGTATAATTTGTTTTTGTTTATTGTAAGTAGTTGAGTCTTTTAGTTTAAGTTTTGCTTTTGTGTTGGCATCGTTGATATTTGCTTTTAGTTTTTATTTTTGTTGTTTTTAAATATGGTGTGCCCATGGTGTAATACCATATCAAGGTAACACTTAATTTACATCACAACTGGCCTAAAACATCTATTTTCATGAAATTAACACATTTAGCAATGGAAATTGTCGTTATTAAAAGCCAAAATAATTTATCTTTGGCTATATGGACCATGCGGGCTTACCAAGCTATTTTCCATCCATAACACATATGTTCAACTAAAAATATTACAACTTAAACCATACATTTTGAGTCCAAGGCATGCATCACAATTTCACATCACACTTGCATTTTTTCCTTAAGTTCTATATTCTGATATAAACTTTGAAAATTTATAACTAATTTTAAAAAATTCCAAATCATGCAAATTATAATTTTTTGGAAAGCTTAAAACATCCTCTAACTACCATAAAAATTTTAGATCAAAACAATAATGTATGATACTCAAAATGGCAATGAAACAGTAATTGGGTCACTAGTTCAAATAACAGTAAACCTAGAACTTCAAAAATTCATATCTCTTTCTGTACAGGTCTAAATTGAGTGCTCTCAGTGGCTATGGAAAGCTTATGATATCTACTATATGCCTATAAATTTTGTGAGCTTTTGACTTCATTTAACCCCTGAATGACATCAAAAACCAAATTGACCATATAAATAGTAACAGTGACAATTTTTACATAATTTGTCCAAATTTAAAAAATCATAATAAATTCTTTAGAGCTCCAAAAATAGTGTTCTTTAACTCTGTAAAAATCTCTAGATGAGACCTATATATTTGCCAAATTTCATGCAAAAATTTGTCCATTTGGTAAGATTTTGGTTTAGGGCAAGATTATGGCTCAAAATGGTCACATAATGGCTTCAAATGGTCCAAAGTGACTTTCCTCTTGAACTATGACCATTTGAGCACATCCAATTCTTCAATTACAACATATAGAAGCATCAAAATAAGTTCAAACTATCATGGAACTCAAAATCACCTTTTCACTTGTTCTTATACACATGCATACTAAGGCTCAAGGATGTCAACAACTTACATACTCATATATTTGGTTCCAAATTTGGTTCATACATCATAATTGTATACTTTTACACATGCTCAAGAGTTTACATCTTATAAACATCATATATATACATACTTTGATATTAAATTATATAAAATCATATTCTATTATCAAAGTCTCATCATTCAAACTTCTTGGCTTCCATTTCTTGCTCCATGAGGCTCACCTAGATATGGTTAGACATAAAGTGGAAAAGAGTGAGGTTCAAAGAATCACAATAGCTCTTTTACCCTTTCAAGCACACATATATAGCACATTTTCATGTCAAAAAATACAAGTATGTACTAAATGTTTAAAGTAGATATTCAAAGAATCACAATAGCTCTTTTACCCTTTTAAACATACATATATGACACATTTTCATGTCCAAAAATGCAAGCATGTACTAAATGTTTAGAGTAGGTATACATAATCATATTTTCAAGTTATATGTACTCATTCAAATTAAACATAGGCTCTAGGGACTTTTAGTCTAACCTTACCCAATTTCTTTAGGACTTTTATATTAGCCTCACTTACTTCTAGGGACTTTTGACTTAGCCTCACTCTTTCTTAAGATTTTTGGCTTTGTCACACCTATTCTTAAGGACTTTTGGCTTTTTCTCACCCATTCTAAGGCACTTTTGTTACAACCTTACCCCTTAAAGCCGTCTTACATTCAAAATGCATTTTAGGAAGTATAATGGTAACAAAACATTTAATCAATAGCTAAAGGTATACATACAAGCATCTAAGGACAATCAAATAATCAAGAAATGTATACAAGAAAGGACAAAAAGCTACCTTAAGACAAGAAATATAAGTTTTCTTCCTTGGAATCTACTTCCCCTTCTTAGCCTCACACACATACACACACCTCGGAGGAGCTTGATTTGCTTAGCCTAGAAACATCAAATAAGACACAATTACATCTTTGGAACCAATTTTAGTCTCACATAAACTCTACACAATCATATTCTAGCTTTTGGTATGTTTATGGTTCCATATAAAGGCATAATGAAGCAACCTATATAATTCATGATCTTGGCTCCAATTTCTCACTCAATCTAAGTCTTATGACTCCATTTAAACTCATTAAAGTTACCACAAATTTAATTCAAAGAGCCAAACACTAAGTTACTTCTTTATACCTAAAAAGGAACCTAAACTTCCATCTTTCAAACTATGGTTTCTAAATTTAAACCAATGGCTTTTGTTGGTATTTATTATTTATATCTAGACCATTTCTATCCTTAGAATCAAAGAAAACTCTCCCTAGGTACTTCTTCTTCCTCTTGGTTAAACATTCATATCGTTAAGGAGCCTATGGAGTTTTCTTAGTTTTCCTAAGGAATTTGTCACTTGTAAAGCTTCTTAGATCTCTTATGAACTCATACATACTCTTATATTAGCTAGATTATCATTAGAAAGTTTCAAAAATTGTTCAGTGTAACTAAAACCTTAGGCATCATAACTTGAATTCCAAAGTTTTTCTTTTAATTCTAATTGCATATTCTTAATCGTCATACTTTAAAACCCTTGTTCCTACCTTGTTATAGCCAAAATTCATGCTATCTAAGATGGGCCTAGGTCTGGCCGAGATGCACAAGAGAAAAGGAAGCAAGATAGAGCAAGGTCACACCATGAATCTTACCCTAGTTTCAAGCATTTCAAAGGAACTTTCTAAAGCTTCCAAACTCTCCTTCAAATTCTCTCTTCCTCCTATTGAACTAACCATGAAACAACCCCAAATTAATCATCAAAATCATGAGAAGAAAGAGGAGAAAGAGGAGGAGAAATTTAGTAAAGAGAAAAGCATGAAAAAGTGATAGTTTCTTACTCTTTTTGCTTGAATTTTCCTCCCTTTTGTCCTTTTTGTGTGCCACTTCAAGGTGAGTGAAATTCTTATTTGAGGCAGAATAAGGTCGATTAAGAAATGAGGAGATAAGACATGACTTTAAGAAACAAAATAGCCTAATTATAACATTTTCTAAATTTCTAAAGGAGTTAAAATGAGCTCAAATGGAAAGAATCAAGAAGGACAAATGGAATTTATAAAATACCTTTAATTTCACCTAAATTGGATTTAAAACCTTTTTGAACGATCCAATTAAAGTTTAGTCAACTGACAATCTAAAATGTATACTAGAAGGTTTTGGCCATTCTAAAGATTCCTATGGTTTTTAGGGCCTCTGAAAATCCAAAGAAATTCAATTTTTCTATTTAAAGATCCCTCATTTGAGTTTTCTAAAAGTTGTCTAAAATTATAAAAATGCCACTACCTTTTAGCTTAATTTTATTTAGCTATCTTGCCTCCATTTTCAAGACACCTTTAACTTTGCATTCTCATTTTTAGATGTCTAGATTATTACTCTAATTTTGTTTGGCCTCTAATCTGTCAATTTAGGAGACTTCCTTTGATAACTGATTAGTTTGAAGCTTTTTTAGAATAACTAGGTGTTATACATGGCTAGCACAAGGGGTAGTTGGTGTATATGCACTCGATAACTTACCAATTTGACAGTTTAAGAAACTAAATTGAATACGAGGTTTGATGATTATAAAATGCACACTAGTCATACTATTCATGTTAGTAATTCTCAATGCTTGTATATGACTTATGATAATTGTAAGGAAGGTCACTATAGAAAGCAGTGCCCATATTATGTAAAAGTTGTATAGATGGAGGATAATTTCAATAAGAATCAAAGTAATTTTTATAATAATACTTATATTCCTAGTTGGAATCATGAACAATTTTTTTCTTGAAATTAAGACCAAGTTTTTGCATCATATGCAATATACCTTTCCCAACCTTATAATTTCCAACTATAAGATGAAATCCCTATTCAAGAGCAAAATCTTAACTTGGAAGAAATGATTAGGCAATATATGGCTAAGACAAATGATACAATTAGAAACTTAGAAATTCAAATAGGCAAACTAGCTAATGTTTGCCATTTCTAAAAGGGAAGATAAGGAAAACTACAATGAAATAACTTTGAGGAGTGAAAAAGAGTTATCATATGTATATACAAAATTTGAGGAAATTATAAGTAAAGAGCAAAGGAATGAGGGAGTATTTTAAAGCTAGAAGACCAAAAGGTAACCTTTCAAGTGGTTATAGTAAGTTATAGAAGTAAAAAATGTGATTCTAAACAATCTCTTAATAAATCCTCTAATTAAATCTTTAGGTCTCACTATAAAGAACCAAAAAGATTTTATAAGGCATGAAGTATTAGGAGGCCCCAAAACTTTCAAACATAAATTAAAATTAGAGCTGATTATTGTATTAGCCAAAGTATGTGATCCAAAAAAGCTATTGGTTGAAGAATCACATGTTCTCAAATGAAAACAACACCTATTCTTTAAAGAAGAAGAGGAGCAAGGCAATTATAGTTTTTGATACTTTTGACTAGTTTCTTATGTAATGTAAGGCTAAAAACTATAAAACAAGCACTTTTTAGAAGGCATCTCAAGCATAACTAAATATAATACATATATATTGTAGTAAAAAAATTTTAAAAAACACTTTTTTGGTTTTTCTAACCCCTAGTTTTCTTTCTTTCAAAGCCCTATAGCATCAACTCCTCAAGATTATTATTAGCTAAAGTTAGAAAGAAAAGCTTAGTAGCTAAAGCAAGTAATTCAGGAAGTAATCTCAAATTAATTTTTGTTTCCTTTTATTAAGTCTATAATTGTACTTTATGTGCTTCCATGTTGAATATTATTCCTTTTGTCTGCTCTTATTAATGTTTTCCTTGTGTTATTATGAATGAGTATGACTATAGTGGCATGACTTGACAAATTTATTAGAAACAATAACTGTGAATTTTGTGATGAATTTTTATTTGTATGTTTTTTTAGATATTTTCTCTTAAAAATAAAAATTTTAGAACCAATTGAATTTATTTGCTATACAATTTTTGCATGTTTCTTATTCAATGCTCTATTTTACTTTACACAATTTATAACCTGATTTTATAGATTAAATGGGAATATATTTGAATAAATTTTTGTATGATTCTTGAAAATTTTGATTCATAAGATTTGAAGTTCAAATGAGTCATTTATTTGCATTTAAAAACACATTGCTTTATTTTGACAAGCTACTTAAATCTACTATCAACTATGTCACTCTTTGAATTTTACAAGATTAATCATGTGGCTATTAACATGCAAATTCAACTTAATCATATTTATTGGTGTGTTAAAGATGCTCCTAAAAGCTTTTCTTCAAGCTATTTGGACGTTTGCTAAATGGATTCCAACAAAATGTCATTACAACTCCATTTTAGCACAAATTCTACACTTGACTTATTTAATAATGTTTAAATGCTATGCTAGTTAAGTTGTACATTGTTAATTTTGGTTATACAATCAAGTTGAGATTAAGGATCATTCCACAAAGTTTTGTTGTAATTGCCCTTTAGCCTGGATGATCTCAAAGTAGACAAAGCACAAAACATTTCAAATAAGTTTTTTTGATCCATTACTTCTCTTATATTATGTCATGTTTTGAACATTAAGAATGATGTTCATTTTAAATTTTATGGTAAGAAATCCAAATTGAAAATTTCAATTTTGTTGTTTTTAATTGTTCATATTTATATACAAAATTTTATTGATAAACTCCTTATTTTTCAAAATTTTTAAGCTTAAGTTTTGCTTACTTATCTTGTATTTATTTCTTGATTGGTATCGGGTGCCATTAATGAAATTAATTGCTTGATAGTGCATAAATGATCGAAATGTCTATTAACGCAATGATTTGTAGATGAGATTGATTGTTAATGATGATGTTTTCCCCACTCATTGATTTTTTTTTTTTTGGTGCACCTATATCATACTTAGGATGATTGTTTAGTTTTAAGTAATATATGTGAGTTAGACTGTATAATAGATGTTAAGCCTAGAACTTTAGAGCTTGCTTTATAATCTCATGAGGAAAACTCTTAAACTTCATATGATTTATTAAAGTAATTTATACATTTATTGGATATGTTTGGGCCTTTGACCGTAATTTTTCCTAGGTATATCACTAATATGTTTTCAAGCCTAAAGTAAGATGTGCATATATTTACATCAAATTTTCTCTTTGTAGCCACATTAATAACCTTTAATCTGAAAACAATATTTTTACCCTTTTCAAGAGGATAATTAAAATTTGATGTTTTGTGAAAAAGAAACTTTAATGTGAAATAAGGTATAACGTAAGTTTGATGTGAATATTTATTGTTTCCTCATGAAAATCATGCAAATTAGAAGAGTAGGAACAATAATTATATAGTTCTTTGTTTCTTGCTGAGAGACATGAAAAATCTAATGATGAGAAAGAGGAAGTAAAAAGAAGAAAAAGTGGACAAATAATTAACGCCAAGAAAGAAAATTTTGATAGATCAAAATGAACTAAGTTTGGGGGTGTAAAAGTGAAAAGAATAAAAGAAAATGAAGGGGAATATAGAAAGGAAAAGAAAATAAGAGGAAGAGAGAAAATTTTATCTTTTATTATTATGCTTAATGATTATTCTCTTAAATCTAGTTTATAATTTTCCCTATACCTTTTTCCCTTATGATTGCCACAACCATAAGCTCCATTACAATCTTAAAACACCTATTGATTAACAGATTACACAATGGCCTACATTAGTGGAGAAAAGGCAAAAGTGCAAGCATGTAAAGCTCTTGAGATAAAAGTCTATTGTTTAATTTGATTTACATAAATTATTGTAAAATTTGTAATTAGACTTTAGTATGGTTGTTCACAAACATACTTCATAAGTTTGGAAAATTTGTCATTAACTCTTAAACTTTGAAGCTTATATGCATTACTTTCTTTTCATGTTAATTATTCTTCTTAATACAACTATTGAAAGAATCAATCTAGCATTACTAGATATGAATGCTTAATTAGGTCAGAATTTTGTTATTTAATATGAATTCACTTAAAGGCAAGTAAAGATGTAAGTTTGGGAGTGTGCTAAGTCTCTACTAATTTATCATGATTTTCCCATCATTTTAAGAGACTTATTATATGAATATTAAGTTTATTTCAATTTTTTGGCATATAAATTTAATAAGTTTTAGTTAAGTTAATGTCTCGTAAGTTTTAGTTTTCATTTCTTTAGTTTTGAGTTAGTTTGTGTTTTGATTGAGTAGAAGTTGTTTTTTGGTGGTTTTATTTAGAGTTTAAGTTGTTAAATTGTTTAATATTTGTTAATAATTATAAATAATAATTAGATAGGTTTTTATATTTTTGTAGGGTTAGAAATACAAAGAAACAAGCTTGGAAGGTTAGAAATATAAAGCAACAAAAGTTGAGAATGATTATTGAAATTAGTGAAAAATTGTTTCTAAAAGTAAAAACTACTACTAAAAAAATTCCATTGTTATAGTGATAGTTTTAAGCACCACAATGCCCAAATTTCAACAACTTCAACTGGTAGACTAGAATGCCTGGCGTGGCCAAAAAACAATGCCACAACACTCATTGCAATAGTGTTTTAACATCAAATTTTGAGAGTTTTAGAGGGGATTTCAACATTTCTTAAGAGAGATGGCCATTATGGACATTTTAGGAGGTTAAAAGCAGTATTGGGAGTGCTTTCTCTTTTGCCTTTGGCTTTTCTTACATTTCTATGCCCATTTGATACATGTTCTATTTTTAATGTTATTTATACTTGTATTTATGAGTTAAGTTTATTGATTTGAAATTATAATGAACCCTAGCATATAATATGTTGTAATAATTATCTTTACTTGCAATTAATGGTATCATTGTTTACTTAATCTTTGTTTTTCATGCTTATAAGTGTATGAAAACTATTAGATAATTTAGGTAACCTAAGTAAACTTAGAAAATGGATTTTAAGACTAAACCATATATTGGGTAGTGTGAATTCATGAAGCTTGCAATGTTAAGTGAATTGATTTTTTTGTAGGGTAGGAATATATCTATTAGTCTCATATAACCACATTATGACCTATTTTTTTTATTAAACCTCTCAATCAAATGCATAAGGGATTATAAATTAGTTTAGGGGAATGCTTATAAGTAATTCAAAAGGTACTTGTAGTTAAATTGAAGTACTAAGTTAGCGAAGATCATCATTAAGAGTAATGCAAAGAGTGGTTGATTGGTCTTTTAAAAAATGTTAAGGGAAATCATAATCTCAGACCTGTTATTTACCAATTTAGTTTAAAATGGTTTTTCCCTTTTCTTTTTTTATTTGTATATCTTTAGTTTTGTTTAACTTCCTATCACCTTTGTTAGTGACTTAATTTAGACTAAGGTGCACAATTTTAGTATTTAACAATTAATTTAATAAAAAATCTTTATGGGAATAATACTCTATTCATTATTATATTACTTGTGCAATATGTGTACTTGCATCCATGCCTTCCTAGCGTGACACCATGATCAAAATCCAACTTAATAGAGGAATTAAAAGGGTGAGAATAAATAATGCTAAAGACTATTTTAATCAAATGTTAACTTCTTGCTTTCAAAAAAAGGGAATTACTTATTAGTCATCTTGGTTGCATACCTCTCAAAAAAGTGTAGCTAAAAGAAAAAAAAAAAAAAAGCCATCTCTTAACATCTGTCCAAGCTTTCTTGTTTCAAAATAATGTTCATAAAACCTTTTAGAGAGAGGCTGTTCTAACTAATACTCATTTAATTAACAATATTCCTTCTCATATCCTTAATTTCAAAAGTTCTATGGAAGTTCTCTCTCAATATTTTCCAACTTGCAATATGTCCTTTACATTACCCCTTAAAATGATCAATTGTGTCTTATTTGTTCATATTCACTCTCATGATCACAATAAACATGATCCTAGATCTATCAAGTGTATGTTTATATGTTATTCTCCAACTCATAAAGGGGACAAGTGTTATAATCCTATTAATTTCAAAACCTATATTTCTACTGATGTCACCTTTGCTGAAAATGAAACTTATTTTTCCAAACCTTATCACCAAATGGTCTTTTTGAGGAAACCATCAGTGTTAGACAAGATAGCTTCTATTTCTTCTATCATGTCCTGTATCCAAGCTAAACTATATATCCATGTTCCCAATGAATCATCATTGAGTCTTCATGACATTAAAAAACCCACTGATCTTATAAAGCAATACAGGTCTTCTTAAGAAGGACAAAGTGTAACACCATATATTTCTAGCATGCTTCTTATCATTTCTAAGTCTCATATGATGAATTGCACAAAAGGAAATGGAAAAATAGCATTAAAATAATACCTTATTTCGCGTTACATCGCGTATGAAAATTTCATTCGGTGTCACGCAGACCATATGAGCTCATACATCATATTCTCATATTTAATTACATACATAAAACTCATTTACATCACCAAAGTTAGCCTACAACTTATGAAATTCAAAAGGGAGCATCAAACTCACACTATTATTTTGGGCCAAAATTTCAGTTTTTCTATCACAACTTCGGAAATTCATAACTAAATCCACAAAAATCAAAACCCAACAAACTTTACCATTACAGAAAGCTCTGGATGTCTACCCCATGGTAAAAATAATTTCAGCTTATGAATCACTAATAGGAGAACATTTGATATCCAAAAATCCACTGAGGTTGCTGCTATCTGAGCTACTAGTTCAGATTACTGATATGAAGTTTCAAAATTCATAACTAATTCTAGAAAAATTGAAATTATGAATTCTTGGCTATTATGGAAAGCTACAATGTCTAATTTATGCCAAAAATATTTCTAGGCCATGAAACATAACACAAAAATCATTTGACACACGAAAAGTGGCAAAGGTTCGGACAATTACTAGTACTAATGCAAGTGTCTGTTATAAACTTTAAAAATGTCCAATTAATTCTAAAACAATACAATCCATGTAAATAATACCAATTTGGAAAGATATAAATGTTAAATGTATGGTAAAAATAGACTCAGACTAGGGAAAGCACTTTTAGCTACTGAAATTCAATGGAACAGTAACTCAGGTTGTGTTGCACTACTATTGCTATTCCAGAAATTTAAAAATTCATATCTCTGAGCTCAGACCTCTAAATGAGGTGCTTCTAGTTGCTACAAGTCATTGTGAATGCCTAGTTTCTATATATAAAATTTTGTAGCCATTGGACCATGTTTGCCCCTCAGATGACATAATTTCATAACTGACCAAATGAACAATATTGGTATAAATCTGAAATTCTGATACTAACTTTGAAAAATTATAGAAAATTTCACAAAGCTCCAAATGACCTGGTATTTAGCTTTTCAAAATTCTCTAGGCAAGATCTACGTGCATGCAAAATTGCAAGTCAAGAAGAGGTCATTTGGTCAGACTTTTCTATAGCCCAAAATTATGACACTTTTGGTTCCAATAAAGGGGCAAATTTGGTCCAAATGAGCCATCCATGGTTTCAGACATATTTGAACAACTTCAAAAGCATAAATGTAGCATAAATGAACCTCTCATAAGGTCTGAATCCTCGTGCAACTCAAATTCATCATGCCACTCCCATACACATACATGCACAAGTAGGCTCTCAAGTGGTCAAAATGCACATTTCTATTCATTTAACTCTATTCTTGATTCATACACTAACTTTACATAGTTTTACACTTATTCAAAGTGTCATGACTCAAAAATAACATATAAATATATTCTTTGATATTCTAGTACATCAAAACTAGCAAAATTTACCAAGAGATAGAGATTTAAGCTCATTGGCTTCCATCTTTTGGATCTTGAACTCTACCTAAATCATATAAGATGAGAGAAAGGAGGGGGTGAGATTCATTGAATCTAAATAGCTCATACACCTATTCAAGCACATTTTCAAGGCATACAATATGTCAAAGGTACAAGTATGCAATCAATCAATCTATGAAGCTTTCATCTTTCACATTTTTGTGTCACAAACTCATGTCAAGTATAAGAATAAGTTCTAGGGACTTTTGGTTTGGCCTCACCCCATTTCTAAGACTTTTGGATCGCCTCACTCTTGGTTCTTAGGACTTTTGACTTAGCCTTACCCATTCAGGGACTTTTGGCCTTGTCTCACCCATGCCATGAGACTTTTGGCATCTCCTCACCCACATTAAGGGACTTTTGGCACTACCTTATTCTTGTAAGCTATTTCCACAATTCAAAGACATTTAAGAAAGCATATTGATACCAAAATAGCAACATAGCATCAAATGGCATGTCTCAAACATACAAATATACACACAAGCACACAATGACATATGTGCAACAAGAAAATGTAACAAGAAAAGGTAAAGAGCTACCTTGGTGCAAATTCAAGCCTTACTTTGCTTGTTCCTTCTCTTTTTCGGTTCCACAAATACAAGGAGGTGGGGTTGGATTTCTTTGGCCTATGCACAATAAACAACACTTAATTATACTCTTGAAACAAGTTATAACATCCAACTCACTCTTAAGACTACACTTTGTTCTATTTGTCACAATATGGTTCCATTAATGACCTAATGAAGTAACTACCACAAGTAAAATTCTTAGTTCCATTCTCTTGCCATATTTAAACCTCTTGACCTCATTTAAGGTCCTTAAAGCCATCACACACTCACTTTCACAAACCTAGGTGCATGGTGCTTGATAAAGTTACATTATGGAAGCCATTGCCTCATCTCCCAACCTAAGGCTTCTAAACTTTTTCCAAGGGTTTCTCTTATCTTCTTTTATCATATAAAGTCCCAAATCAAGCTTGGAACTATTTAAAACATCCCTTAGCTATCTCTAAGGGTTTTGATCGATTTATGCTTCCATTAAAGACCCATGGAGTTTAAAATTTTTTTCTTAATGGATGGGGCACTTGGGAGGCTCCCTAGGAGTCTTAGGAACTCAAACAAACACTCACATATGATAGGAAAGTCTTAAATCAACCCATATTTTAAACTATGTTCAAGCACCCTACACTTTTTCAACTTGAGTTTTAATAGCTTTTCATACATTTCTTTAATGTAATTCATCTTCCCATGGCTTAGTTTGATGGATTCTTTTTTGTTATAAAATAGAAACTCTTCCCTCTTCATGGTTTTGTTTGAGTCATTCCACTATGGAAGAGGAAAAGGAGAAAAAGAAGCAATAAGGAAAGAGAAACTACCTTGAAATCAAGCTTCTTTCAAGAACCCTTCTTCTTCCCTCTTCCTCGTCCTTAAATTTCAAACTTCTCTCCTCTGATCTGGACCCAAATCAGCACCAACAATTGCATTAAAACCATGGAAAGATGAAACAAGAAGGGGAGGATGAAGTTTTAAGAGGAAAGAGCATGAAAATCTTACTCTTTCTCACATTTCCTTGGCTTTTCTTCCTCCAAAATTTCCTCTCTTGGTGCACCTAAGATAGCAGCTCCTTTTCTGAGATTTGGGTAGAAGAAAGTCAGTTTAGAGAGGGGGAGACAGAACATGGAGTTAAAAGAAGCATTTAGAAGCTTCTTTTATGTAATTTGTTTCCATTTTTACCCTTTCATAATAGTATTTCTAGTTTGGCTTTGCTTTAGTTTCTTTTTTAGAACTGTCTTTTTCATCATAAAATTTAGATTCCTAATTTAATAAAATGCCTTTGGAATCACTCAAATCGAAACCAAAACCGTCCCGAACGAATCGGTCAAAGTTTAGGTCAACCGACGTTGGAAAGAGCACACCGAAGGAGCTTTACTAGTCTTGTAACATCATAATATATTAACTCCATCTAGCCTCCCTCTGGGCTCGATTCCATATGATTTCCAAAGAACAAGTACAAACCGTGGCATTTTTATGCTATAAAACGGGGTTCCAAATACTCATCTTTTACCCCGTGGGTCCCGTGAACCCATCATTCACCTTCTCTACTCAAACCCCATGGATACGACTCATACATATCATGTGACACCTTAATCTACTATCGCTACCTAACCTCTCACTGGGCTCGGTTCCATATGATTTCCAAAGAATCAATACCAATCCGTGGCATTTGCATGCTATGAACCGGGGTTTTATACACTCATCTTTTGCCCCGTGGGTCCTGTGAACCCATCATTCGCATCCTCAACTCAAACTCCATATATACGACTCATACATAGCATAAAACAAACCATAAGCCATGGGTATAGAGCCAAAAACCAGAAAAATGCACTTTTCTCACTTGTGCCCAAAGGTCATATTTTGGCTCTAACTTTGGAAAATCATAACTAATTCTAGAAAAATGGGAATCCAGTAAACTTTAGCTTTCTAGAAAGATCTAAGTGTTTTCTTTACACTAAAAATAATTTCCAATCGAAATCGCAGCATTTGGACCATGTTTGACATCGAAAATGGGAAGGAGGTCTGACTGTCACTGTTTCTGGTCCAGTTTACTGTCATGACTTTCGAAAATTCATAACTAAATCCACAAAAATCTAATCTGGGCACATTATACCAATTTGGAAAGCTACGGATGTCTACTAGAGGAGAAAAATAAGCCCAGATCAGTTAAGTATCCCTTGGACCCTGAAAACTAATGGAACAATAACGGAGGTCGGGTGAGCTCTCTGATACTGATACAGAACTTCAGAAGGTTCAATCTCTCTCTACAGACCTCCGATTTAGGTGATTGCAATTCCTATAAGTCACTGTGGTTGTCTAGTTTATGTGTTTAAAATTTCACCACATTTGGAATCCATTTGGTCTATGAATGCCACAGATTTCATTTCTGGTTTATATGAACAGTGCATGACCAATCCATTAAATTTTTCCAAATTCAACAATTCGCTAAATATTCTCCAGACCTCCGAATATTACCAACCTTAGCTTCTCAAGAAGCTCTCTACAAACTCTAAAGGCATGCCAAATCTCATGGCAAGAGGAGCTCATCCGGTCAAATTTTGATGGAGCTCTCAAAAATACCGATTTTGGCACGCAAGAGGTCCTAAATGGGTCCAAATGGCCTCTCACACATTATAGCCACTCATGGACAAGTTTAAAAGCATAACAATAGTCTATATAACATGTCCAAGTGGTCCAAATCAACATACATTCCAAATTCACTATGCTGCGGCCAAATTACACTATCACATTCATTCATCAAAAGGGGCAAAACCCTCATTTCCATTGATTTGGCTATCAACATAGTTTATACATCATCATTTTATACATATACACTCACTACAACATTTACATCTCAAAAATAGTGGGCGCATATACAATGTGGCACCACTTTACATCAAAATGTCCAAAATAACACTATCATTCTCCTATACATGCTCCTAGGCTCCGTGGTGTGCACTTGCTTCTCCTTGTGCTCCACCTAGCATGTTAAGTTGGGAGGGGAAGGGGTGAGATTCAGGGAATCTCAGTAGCTCATACACTCAATCATGTAAGCAATCAAGGTATATAACAAGTCAAGGCATGTGAATAAGCATTTAGCCATTCTCAAACATCCAACACACATTGTACATGCTATGGAAATCACAACAATGCCAAAAATGGGCTCTAGGGACTTTTGGTCTAACCTCACCCGAGTTTAGGGACTTTTGGATGGCCTCACCCGAGTTTAAGGACTTTTGACTTGGCCTCACTTGTTTGAGACTTTTGGCCTTGTCTCACCTATCTCAAGGGACTTTCGGCTTCACCTCACCCATCTCAAGGGACTTTCGGCACTACCTCACCCGAGCAAATCTCACAATTCATCACACAAGCATATTGGCATCAATGCATCAAAGTAATAGCATATGGCATATTCCACACAACAAGCATATACATAAACATACAATGACTATTACATCCAAGAATGCAACAAGAAAGAGTGGGAAGAGAGAGCTACCTTATCAGCCAAGGTCAACACTAGCTTTTCCTTTCAATTCCTCTTCTCCCTTCTTAAGTTCACAAGCACACATTGATGGAGGTGTTTCTCTTGAGCCTAGACACACAAAAACATGCAATTACTCTTTTATAACTTAATCTTTCAGATCAAACTCTCCTAACATACCAGAACCTAGAGTTCTCTCTCTCTCTAGAATGCCATCAACTCTTTCTCTCTCTCAAGCTCCCATGGTAGTGGAAACAACATTTTCAAAGCAAACACAAAGATTCCAAGGTGTTTTCCACTTTCCCTCTTCTGACCCATGCCCAAAATCTAACCATTTTCACAAACAAAACCGTGGGAAGAAAGGGCAAAAAGAGGGGATCAGAGTTCTAAGAAGAAATGGGAGAAGTTTCCTTACCTTTCCCTTACTCTTCCTCCTTCTCTTGATCTTTCTCACTCTCCACGCCTCTTTTCTTTCCTTGGGTCGAAGTCTAGGGTAGATATGAGAGAAGAAATGAGTTTGGGCGTTTAATGAAGTCTAATTCTCACCTTTTACTCTCTTCCGGACTGACCCTCGCTACGGCGAAAATTAACCTTCGCTATAACGAGCTCGTGTTATCTGGCTTCGCTATGGCGAGGCTTAACCTTCGCTATGGCGAAATCGCGTTAGTTCCTTTCGCTATGGCGAGTTTCGACCTTCGCTATGGCGAAATCGCGTTAGTTCCAGACCTCACTCTTGCTATGGCGCACGCTACAGCGAGCAACTCCCTGGTTTTTTTGTATGGACTGCTGCCCACACTTGGTATAGCTAAAATCACGTTCGCTATTGCGAGAAGACATTCTCGCAACAGCGAGACCATTTCTCGCTATTGCGAGAAGACTTAGCACAGTTTCTGGACTTCGAAAATTTTCAGCTTTCTACTTCCTTTCTTTTTCTTTCCTTTTCTTTTTCCCGGTTGTTACATTTCATAAATCAAGCCATAAACCACGGATATGAAACCAAAAACCAAGAAAATGCAATTTCTTAAATGGGCCCAAAAGTCATATTTTTGGCTCTAACTTTGGAAAATCATAACTAATTATAAAAAAATGAGAATCTAGAAAACCCTAGCTTTCAGGAAAGCTCTAAGTGTTAACTTTACACTAAAAATACTTCCCAACCACAATCTCAGCGTTTGGACTATGTTTGATATTGAAAATGAGACAAAGGTATGGCTGTCTCTGTTTCTGGCGCAGCTTACTGTCATGAACTTCGAAAATTCATAACTAAATCCACAAAAATCCAATCTAGGAAAACTATACCAATTTGGAAAGATACAGACATTAACTAGAGGTAAAAAATAAGTCCAGATCAGTTCAGTAGCCCTTAGACCTCAAAAACTAATGGAACAGTAACGGAGGTCGGATGGCTTCCCTGATACTGATATAGAACTTCAGACGATTCGTTCTCTTTCTACAGACCTCTGATTTAGGTCATTCTAGTTGGTATATGTCACTGTGATTGTATAGTTTATGCCTTTAAAATTTCATGACATTTGGACTCTATTTGGTCTATGAATGACATAGATTTCTTTTCGGGCTAATGACACAGTACCATAACCAAACCATCAAATTTTTCCAATTTCAACAATTCACCAAATATTTCATAGACCTCCAAATATTACTCACTTAAGCTTTTTAAGAAACTCTCTACAAACTCTAGAGACATGCAAAATTTCATATCAAAAAGAGCTCATTTGGTCATACTTTGATGGAGCTCACAAATTTAGCAGTTTTGGCACCCAAAACGGTTCAAAATGGGTCTAAATGGCCTCCCACATGTTCTCACACCTCATGGATAAATTTAAAAGCATGAACATAGCATATATGAAATATCCAAGTGATCCAAATCATCATACATTTCAAACTCACTATACTACGGGCCAAAATACACTATCACATATCATTCACAAAAAGGGCAAAACCCACATTTTCATTACTTTGGCTCTCTACATAGTTTGTATATCATATTTCCATACATTTACACTTGCTACAATATTTACATCTCAAAAATAGTATGTGCATATTCATTTTGGCACCACTTTACATCAAAAGAACCAAAATAAGCTAACATCTAGCTAAACATGCTTCTAGGCTCTTTGGTGTGCACTTGATTCTCCTTGAGCTCCACCTAGCATGTTAAGATGGGGGAGGGAATGGGGTGAGATTCATGGAATCTCAGTAGCTCATACACTAATTCAAGGAAGCAATCAAGGCATATAAATAAGTCAAAGTATGTAAATAAGTATCTAACCATTCACAATCATACAATACATGTTGTACATGTCATGAAAACCATATCAATGTCAAGGATGGGCTCTAGGGACTTTTGGTCTAGCCTCACCCGAGTGTAGGGACTTTTGGATGGTCTCACCCAATTTTAGAGACTTTTGACTTGGCCTCACTTGATTATGAGACTTTTGGCCTTGTCTCACCCAGTCTTAGAGACTTTCGGCTCTACCTCACCCAGTCTTAGAGACTTTCGGCTCTACCTCACCCATCTCAAGGGATTTTTGGCACTACCTCACCTGAGCAATTCTCACAATCCAACATATAAGCATATTGGTATCAATGCATCATGGCAATAACATATGGCATGTCTTACACAATGAGTATATACACAAGTATACAATGATTATTACATCCAAGAATGCATCAAGAAAGAATAGAGAGCTACCTTATGAGCCAACACAAGCCTTCTCTTTCAATTTCTCTTCTCCTTTTTTGGTTTCACAATCATACCTTGATGGAGGTGCTTCACTTAAGCTTAGACATAATCAAGAGCATGGAATTACTCTCATGCAAATAAACCTTTACAAAGCTAGGAGATTAAAGCCCTACTTCTTCCCTTCTTAAACTTTATTAGCCCTTCTCCTAGTTATTTGCATTTCTCAACTTAACACAAGGGTTTCTTGTTCATTCTAGGTCACTTCCTCCCTCTCTCTAGAATTTCACCACCTCTTCTTCACTCTCAAGCTCTACTCAAGGAAAGCAAAGAAATGCAAGAGTGGTTTGCCACTTTCCCTCTTCTGACCCATGCCTAAATCCCAACGAATTTCACAAGTAAAACCATAGAAAGAGAGGATAAAGAGAGAAGAACAAGATGCTAAGAAGAAAGGAGAGGGAAATCTCAAGCTTGCTTACCTTTTCTTTTCTTCTTCCTTCCTTCTCTTGGTTTCTCTTCCTCTCCATGCCTCTTTTCTCCCCTTTGGTCGAAGCTTAGGTCAGATAGAAGAGAAAGAATGAGTTGGGATGTTTAAAGAAGTCAAATTCTTGCTTTTTACACTTTTCCAGACTAATCCTCACTATAGCGAGAATTAACCTTCGCTACGGTAAGCACGTATCAGTTCCAAACCCCCGTTTTCGTTATGGCGCGCACTACGGCGAGCAACTCTCTGGTTTTTGTATAGAATGCCCGCACTCGCTATAGCTAGAAGCATTTTCGCTATAGCAAACAAGTACTCTCGCTATAGCTAGACCATTTCTCGCTATAGCGAATAGGTACATTCGCTATAGCTAGGCTATAGCTAGTAGACTTAGAAAAATTTCAGGATTTCAAAATTTTTCAGCTTTCTTCTTTCTTTTACTTTTCTTTTTCTGGTTATTACAAGTCTCAGGGCTTCCCATGATTTTTTGGGCCTTTAAAAACCCTGGGCAACTCAAAATTTTTATTTAAAAAGCCCTCCTAGGTGTTTTTCCAAAATTACATTTATTTTCGAAAATGCCACTGGCCTTTTAGAAAATTTTTTGAATTACTCAGGCCTCAGTTTCTAGGCAACTCAAGGCTCAGATCCTCATTGTCTATTATTTAACATTTTATCCAAATTTTATTTAGCCACCTATAATGGGGAAGTCTTGAATCAACTTAGATTTTAAACTATGTTTAAACACCCTACACTTTTTTAACTTGAGTTTTACTAGCTTTTCATGTATTTCTTTGATGTAATCCATCTTTCCATGGCTTAGTTTGATGGATTCTTTTGGATCATAAAATAGAAACTCTTTCCTCTTCATGATTCTATTTGAACCATCCCACCATAGAAGAGAAAAAGGAGAAAAAGAAGCAACAAGGGAAGAGAAACTACCTTGAAATCAAGCTTTCTTCAAGAGCCCTTCTTCTTCCCTCTTCCTCCTCCTTAAATTTCAAATTTCTCTCCTCTGATCTGGATCCAAATCATCACCAACAATTGCATTAAAACCATGGAAAGATGAAGGAAAAAGGGGAGGATGAAGTTTCAAGAGGAAGGAGCATGAAAATCTTACACTTTCTCACCTTTCCTTGGCTTTTCTTCCTCCAAAATTCCCTCTCTTGGTGCGCCTAAGATAGCAGCTCCTTTTCTGCTCCTTTTCTGAAATTTGGGCAGAAGAAAGTCGGTTTAGAGAGGGGGAGGCAGAACATGGAGTTAAAAAGAGCATTTAAAAGCTTCTTTGCGTAATTTGTTTCCATTTTTGCCCTTCCATAATGGCATTTCCTGTTTGGCTTCGTTTTAGCTCCTTTTTTAGAACCGTCTTTTCCATCATAAAATTTAGATTCTTAATTTAATAAAATACCTTTGGAATCACTTAAATCAAAGCTAAAACTTTCCCAAATGAACAGGTCAAAGTTTAGGTCAACTGACATTAGAAAGAGTACACTGGAGAGGCTTTACCAGTCCCAGGGCTTCCCATGATTCTTGGGCCTTTGAGGACCCTGGGCAACTCAAAATTTCTATTTAAAAAGCCCTCCTAGGTGTTTTTCCAAAATTGCACTTATTTATGAAAATGCCACTAGCCGTTCGACAAATTTTTTTAATTACTCCAACCCCAGTTTCTAGGCAACTCAAGACTCAGATTCTCATTTTGTATTATTTAACATTTTATCTAAATTTTATTTGGCTTTGAATCACTTATCTCAGAGAACTTACTTTTCAAACCGGCCTGTTTCTATGTTTTTACAACGTACCGGGCGTTACACAAAGCCTATGAACCATCCTATGCAAGTTTAATAATTTGAATCTATAATTGGATATGAAGTGAATTCTCCTAAAACTTCACTTATTATTTATTATAATTTTGATCTTGTAGCCATACTAGAAAATGCACACAACATCCTTTATCCAATTTTTTTTTCTTTGAAAAATTGTCACCCTCTCATAAAAGGTTTTTAAGTCACAAAAATAATGTCTCTATCCTAAAAACTTTATTTGATGCACTTGAGAAAGAAGAGTGGAAATAAACTATAAGAGTTAGGTTAGAGGCCTTGGAAAAGAACAAAACATAAAAGCTTGTAGACTTGCCAGTGGAGAAGAAAATAGTTGGATGTAAATAGGTTTTCACTATAAAATATAAGTCCAGTGGATCCACTGAGAGTTATAAAGCAATGTTAGTGGTGAAGGGATGTGCGTAGACCTACAAAATTGATTACCAACAAACTTTTGCACCTACTGCAAAGATGAATATAGTAAGAGTTTTGTTATGCCTAGTTACCAACTATGATTATCTCCCACAGCATAATGATGTAAAGAATGCTTTCTTATATGGATATTTTGATGAAAAAATTAATTTACATGGAAGTTCCACCTAGTTTTAATATAAATTGGAAGAAAAATTAAGTGTGTAGGTTAAGAAAGTCCGTCTATAGACTTAAATAGTTCCTTAAGGCATGATTTGGGAGGCTATTGACTCAAGGCTAAATATGAATTATAGACATAAGCAAGGTGACCACACTCCATTTATTAGACATTTTGCCTCAAAGGGAGTGACTGTAGTGTTAGTTAATGTGGATGATATCATTGTTGTTGGTAATGATTATGATGAAAGATGAACTCTAAGGAGCACTTAGCATAAAAGTTTAGAATTAAAGGCCTTAGGAAGTTAAAATATTTGGTGGGAATAAAGGTGGTAAAGTCCAAGGAAGGAATTTGTTTTTTAATGGAATTATACCTTTGGTTTGCTAAAGCAACAAGCAAACTTGGATGTAAACCATTAGACACACCAGTTGAACCAAATTTTAAACTTAATGAGTCTATGGAATATGAACTAATGGATAAGGGCATGTATCTATACCTATTCTAGAAGTTAATTTACGTATCACACACACAAAACCTGATATTGTCTATGCCATCAATGTGGTAAGCCAATTCACGCAAAATTCTAAAGAGGTTCATCTTCATACATAGTATACTATATTATCTTAAGGGAAGCCCATGAAAAAGGAATTCTCTTCAAGAAAAGCAAAATAATGAAAATAAAAGCTTATACAAATGAAGAAACAACATTTGGCAAAATTTAGTGCAAAAGAAAAGTTTCACACAATGGCACTAAGCATTTGTGAGTTGTTGTGGCTTAAGACTATTCTAGAAGATATGAAAATTACATGGGAGGCTCTAATGAAACTATACTGTGATAATAAGTTAACAATCACTATAGCCTATAACTTGGTTTGGCATGAATTTTATCTACTTTGTGCACGTCTTCCCAACCTTTCAATAGGCCCCAAAAATGGGTAGGATCCAATGAGCTTTCATAAATCTCTCACAAACATGGATTCCCAAGCTTTCGGTTGGCACAATCAAACATGATCCCATCATGGTTGTAGATATCAATTAGATTTCGGAGTCTTTTAACTTACCAACTATCATGATCTTCATTGTTTTTTGTCCAGATTCTTCAAGAATCCAGTTCTAAAAGTGTGTAAATTCTGTTTAATTAAAAAAAACTTAAAGAAATTCAATAAATTTATAATAAAGTCCTTAAAACGAATTATCCAAGTTCATCAATATTACTTTCTTGCCCAAGTATTCTCATAATTTGATAGAAAGATGTATCCTGTAAAGAAAAAAAAAAGGAAAATAAAAACAATAACAACAATAATAATAAATTTGATAGACAAGGAAGTTCTTATAATGACTTGAATGTAGAAAATTTTCCCATTCCAAATCTCCACTCGCCTCCACCACTAAAACAAAGCAAAACATCAAGCTTTTTTGAAATGATCATTCGTCAAGTACATCATTTTTTTAAAAGTTCTTTAGTCGGAATAAATGAGTAAATCAACAATTCAATCCACAAATTGTTAAACATATTTAACTTTAATTCTCAAAAACTAGTTAGTGCCTGAAATTATGCAAACTTGTTGTAAATTAATCAGTTTATCAAATGACTCCAGAATTTCAATAAGAATAGTATGCAAGAGTTTATTTTTGATAAGTAGTACACACTAATTTTTGCATACTAAAATTAGAAATTGAGGAACTTTTGTTAATTAGTTTTCTTAAAAAAAGAAATAAACATAGTACATTCAAACTAAGCATACGGACGGCATGTGATTTACGCAAACAAAGCAAGGTATAAAGAAAACCAGTCAACCAGAGCTATCCAAAGTTTATCTCCGACGAAGAATACCATATTCCATGCCATTGCCATACCTCAACAAAACCCAATTTGAGCAGTAACCGATCACAGAAATTCACAATGGGAATCAAATTGTTTGACCTAAACAAAATCCAAAGGACTACATCTTTGAGAATTGAGAATGATGTCTCCTTGCGAAACTAGCTATGGTTATGTTCTTCAGATCACTGCTTCAGGATTAGTGAGAAAGGTTCTTCTTAGAGTAAGGTTCTCCTTAGAGTTTTGATGCTTCCTTGATTATTCTCCCCCTGATTTTTCGTAATTTTGTCCTTATCCACACGTTATAAGGTGATATTTATATATGGGTATCTTAGGAGAGACCTTATTTCTGAGGCGAACGGATCATGGCAATTGGACGTGGACAGGAGACCCCCAAAAAAGAAAAAAGGGGGGCCATACTCAAGTTGTACTCATTAATGAATTTTTTTTAAGATGTATCAATAAAAAAAATAAATAGATTAAATTAATTATGAGCAAACACATTAGCATATTAGATATATTTATTGAGATTCATATTTTCATGTTTATTCATAATTTACCTCTCTTTAATAGACTAAAATTTAATTAAAAATAGCTCTATATAAATAATATAAATATTAAAAAATTAGTAATAAAGTCCATAACTCGCGTAATGTTGACTTCGTTGAAAACATTTCTCGGTATCACAATCAAAGAATGTTCCTGTCAAATTGCATGTGACTAAATTAATTTGCTTTTCAATCCAATGAAAGACAAACAATTTACACTGGCTCTCAAACAATTTACACTGGCTCTTAGGTTATTTTGGTATCAATAGGTTTGATACTCATCCTCTTATTCTTAACTCTCTCTCTGTATATACCCTCATGATATATATATATATATATATATATATATATTAGGAGGATCAATTGACATATGTGTCAACCAAACTTAATCTTATACTATTAAATAACTTTTTATAGAATAAATATAGCACAAAATTCGCATTTAAACTAAAAGTTCTAATAATGAATATCATACATAAAAATTTTGACATTAATCCAAATTTGTTTTATGCCCCATCAATACACTCAAGAATTAACATACAATCTACGTTTTAAATATAATAAACAACTAGTTATTTGATTGCATACTTATAGCTATCCAATGATTTATAGAATTTTATTATTCCTAATTTAACAGTTAAATCAATAAAAATGATTTTTTTATGATAAAATATTTTAAAAATGTAATGTTAATTTGATCCCTCCCATAATTAAGAGAGCCAGAGCCGAGGTTGTACAGCCAACTCATTGAATATGACCGACGGAGAGATCTGAAGCTTTGAACAATCTGCATTTGGGGACCAAAGCAAAAGCGTGACAAGGATGGTGCCCTGCTTTGGTTCAGCCACATGTCCATAGCACAAATAATTGATTGCTCTTCTGGAAAATTTGTCTTTGCTAATCGCTATTGGCATTAGATTTCGCCCGCCCAAAAGGTCTAACGGAGGTGGGTAAAAAGGCTCTTCAATGAATGTGATTCATCAGACTATGGATAATAACCTTTACTTGTCTATTGTATCAATGACAGGGATGATATGGTATGATGTTATCCATTGTATATTTTAAACGTTCTAAGTTAAAGAAAAAAAAAAGGGGCTCCCCCTAGTTGCCTATAAAATGCCACACATGCAGTAGCAGAGCTGCTTCTAATGCTCTTGGAAGAAAAAATTACAATCATACGATAAATTGCCATAGATATACAATCATGCATTACTAGTACGATAAATTCTAACGCTCTCATGAGACAAAAATACAAGAGATATATGCCAACCAGAGCTTTGAAAAGCCACAATCCAGCAACTGTAGAGTTAGTTTGGAGCCCAAAAGTATTCCATCCTCCGGGGTTAAAACAAATCTCAGAACAAACACTAATCAAAGAGTTGGAAAGAGAAAACAAGTGGGAGGGGCTGTATCAGGGCACAGATATCAATTCTTCGCCTGCAACCATGACTACCGTCCACAGTGTATCAAGCTCCCAGCACCAAGGAACAAACCAAATACAGCTGCACTTCCCAGAGTAGTCTGCCCAATATGTCTTATCTTTAGGAGGCCAGGAACCTGCATGGTTTCAAGATCATATTCATATCTAAGACCTTCAAAAAGTAACCTACACATTTCAGCAGAGCATCACTAGATAGACCTGAATACACAAGGACAGTCATTGCACATGCATAAAGATAGATAGATAGATAGATAGATAGATAAATTGACAAAAAAATATAACAGAAAAAAAAGGGAGGAAATAGTAAAGAATAAAGTCTAACAGATAAGATCCTTCAAATGGCCCAGGTTCAGACAGGGCAACATCTCAAATATGGCTAGGATATGTCCCAGTAAAACTTAATTGATAGGAAAGTCCCAAGGGAGTTGTAGCAACGTTGTCAAGTTCGCAATCTTTTTTTAAAATCGAACAATGGGCTATAAAGATCAAGTTGTAAGATCAGATCAGGATGGGAAGATCCTACCTCCATGGAAGTATTTCAATTACAATATAAATGTACTCATACAAAAGTCACAGATAAGCAAAATACCATCAAATTACATAATTACATATAAAATACTCAAACAATATACACTTTAAATAAATAATAAGACCTAGAACATGATAATAGAGATGGCACTTTGCAGCAAGAACAAGAAAAAATTGCTGCACAAAGTTTCAAAACAAGCAAGAATTGAAGGAAAAAATGGAGAGCCAAACCCCACCACTTCTTGTTAGTTTTAAAAGCCTCTCCCTTCAGACCCAAATGCCCTTTGCTGCAGCTAAAATCTTTCTTCTTCAAGACAAAGACTTTCGTTTCAGGATTTGTCACTATTAGCCTTCAACAGATGATTTTCTTTCCATCCAACTAGACCCGAGAGGTTAGAAACATATCAATAAGGAAAGAAATGCCACAAAATCCAAAATGTCAATCAGTAAGATCCTAAGATCAGAAGATTTAGATAGAGATCCCATTAAGATCCTAGCTTCCAACGTGACAGCCCAGGTAAAGGGGTCTTGGACAACCAATGACAAGCTGCAAACACTGGTTGAACATTTAGAAGCTGGATCTTGTGCATTTCCTAACTACTCATGGACCAACCAGTTATTGAAGATGAAGGGTAAGCTAGTGGTTGGCAATCTTGCAGCCTTGAGGCACCAATTGCTGCAGTATTTTCACAACAATGCTATTGGAGGACACTCTGGGATGACCCTAGGTTACAAGGGCTTGACTTCCCTATTCCACTGGGAAGGCATTGAAAAAGAACTGAGAAACTTCATGAGGGAACGCCGGGTGTGCCAAAGACTCAAGCCAGAAAATAGAGCACCTCTCAGACTCCTACAACCACTACCCATTTCCCAAAATATTTGGACAGATCTGTCTGTGGATTTCATTGGGGGATTGCCCATATCTTCTAGCAAATCTGTCACCGGTTGTAGTGGATCTATCTATGGATTTCATTGGGGGATTGCCCATATCTTATGGCAAATCTGTCACTGGTTGCAGTGGATCAGCTAAGCAAAGCAGCTCATTTCATGGCCTTACAACACCAGTTTACTGCTGCAAGAGTGGCCCAGATCTTTATGGATAATGTGATTAAACTACATGGCTTTCCCTGGACAATTGTGACAGATAGGAATCCCATTTTTTGTGGAAAATTCTGGTCACAGTTATTCAAGCTTTACAGGGTTTACTACTCCATTCCTCAGCCTACCAACCCCAAACTAATGGCCAAACAGAGGTTCAGAATCACTGCCTAGAGTGTTATCTGAGAAGTATGACAGGGGATCATCCTAAGCAGTGGATTAAATGGCTCCCACTGGCTTAATTATGGTGTAACACCGCATTTCACTCAGCAATTAACATTGGTCCCCTTTGAAGCAGTATACGGAACTGCCCTGCAATCCATTTACCATATTTAGTGCGAGATTCTCCTAATGACTTAGTGGATAGAAACTTGCAAGAGAGAAAGGCCACTATCCACCTCAAACAAGAACTACAAAAGGCAGAGACCAGAATGATTCAATTTGGCAACTTAAGAAAGGCTGAAAGAGAGTTTGAAGTTGGTGATATGAAGTCTATATTAAGCTTCACCCCTTTAAATAGTTCCGCCTACACAAACTGTCCGCTCAGTATTGTGGACCCTATAAGGTGCTGCAGCGAATTGGTAGAGCGGCAAAAAAGTTTGAATTGCCACAACACCCAATTGTACACCCTGTACTCCACATCTCGCTACTCAAAATGCATAAAGGGGAGGCCATAACAGCCTTATCAGAATTACCTACCACAGACTGTGAATAAAGATTTGCCGTGGAAACCAAGAAGATCCTAGCTAGGAAGGTGATTAAGCAAGGCAACATGTCCCTGACTCAGGTCCTAATCCAATGGAAACATTCTGATAGTGAAGATGCGAGTTGGGAACCCTTACCAGCTATCTGGGAGCAGTTCCCACTTCTTTCCATTTCATAAAATGTAGAAATCGTTGTGTACAGGGATTATTTTTTGAGGGGGAATAATTGTTACGTGGGCTAATAATAATAGGGCTGTTAGTTACAGAAAAAAGTCAGTCAACAGTAACTAACCATTGTAACCACCTATAGATGTAGTATAAAAAAGGTAGTTAGGGAAGGATTACTCTGGCTAATGAATAACAAATTAGTGTGAATATAGCAAGGCTATCATTTCATTTCTCTGGGTATCAACTAGAAGATTTAGATCTTACACAGGATAGGGATGGGATTCTATGGAACTGTAAGATCGTAAGGTCTTAAGATTTAAATTGAGATATTGACAACCTTGAGTTGTAGAATTTAAAAAATTAGGCGCAGCTATGAACAGAAGTATAGGAATCTACAAAATTTTAAACCATAAAATATACATTTGGTGATTGATGTTCTATTTGCTACACTGAACGAACAAGTCATACTCATAACTAGTTACGAATGGGTATGACAAGTATATTACTCTTGTCAGTTCTTTCAGTTTGGTTATATTATACATCTCATAAAGTAAGTGAATCAGATCATTCAAAATAAAATGAATTCAAATTATTAGATAGGGGATGTACCAGTAATGGTCGGTCAAGGTAAAATGACATGAGATCTAAAGGCAACTTTTGCATTTATAACACACCCTATGACCAGCATAAACAGCACCTCAGCAGAATAGACATTTTATTGATTGAAATACAAAACCTAATTTTCAAGTCTACAGGCGGGAGAATTAAAATCTCTATAGTAGTTAAATATATGTCCAAACTCCAAAGAGACCTTGATGATGTCATAAAGACATTACATGAAACAAACAACACTAGATGCTACAGTCTCCTGACCAGGCCACAATGGTGTGCTATAAAGGAATGTTTGGAATCCTCTAACAGCAAAGTTGGGGAAAAAAAAAGTGTTTTAACAATTATCTGCCTCTAGTCAAAAAATTCAAATACAATAAAGTTACAAATTCTCCTAAATCTTCCCACTGGTGATTGGTGACAACTGCTCTCCATTGCTTTTCTGATAGCAATTTAGAAAGTGACATTTTATTCATCAGGGTTCCAACCTTTTACGATGTAGGTGTGTAAATTGCTTTGAAGTTATTTTCCTCATTTTTGACAATTAATTTTTTTTGTCACAAGCATATATTGTGAATTTGAACCAAATAAGACATACTGAAAGAATTGGATTCGATTATATTGAATACCTAAAAAGATGATGCAGGATGAATGATTTAAGCTGCTTTTCCAGCTTCCAGTGCTGTCAACAGTACCAGCACATAGTAACTCCAGGTTTAATAAAAAGTAGGGCAAATTTGGAAGGTGATGGTTAAGATTTGTGAAATTGGGAAATTCTAAGTCATCTGCCCGAGTAAACAGATATGAATAGGGAATTGAATAGGAAGAAATCAAAGTAGATAGATAAAAATGGTGACAAGAAGGCCCAGCTTCAGACCAAGGGCTTTTGGGGGCATCATAGCTAAGAAACACATCATACATGTTGGGGGATAACTACAATATTACACGCTCATACCTTCTAGATTTTAATTTTACTCTTGCCTCCAACATATTGTGTCTTAAATTACTCCAGCCACCTTGCTAAATTACAAATGGTTAGATGCAATATAAGATGTCTTACACCATGTGAAAGAATGTTAAAACTTTTGCATAAAAGGAAAAATTAAGAAGATGAACTTCTCGAACAAGGCAGAGACAACTGACACAAAGGTGTATTATGTCACAAACGCAAGATCATGATGCAACTCAAACCAAGGCTCTCCTATCAACAAAGTGATAAGAGACCAGAACTTATTCAAGGAGGAGAACTCGACAAAAAATAAATTAAATTCTGATTATTTGAATTTTTATTTTTAGTTGTTGCTGAGTCAAATTTGGTTGAGTAAAATAAGGAACCATAAGTCCATTAGTGGTTTCCAACAATCACATTTGTTTTAGATTCTTAGGAGACGTCTATTCCAGATTTTAGGGGATTTTTTTTCCAGCTTTATCTAATTGTTTCAGCATATATTTTTATCTATAAATAGATGGATAGCGGCTGTAGCTAGGGATTCATAAAGAAAATAATATTCATCTTTTATTCTCACATTGGAGATTCTCCTTGTGTTTGGCTAGTGAGAGTATTTTGAGTGAGATCCTTGCTTATTATATTCTTATTAGAATTTATCTTATTCTCCTGTAAGCTAGACCTTACCAATTTGACCTCAGAACCTGGTTTGTTCCAAAATGGTTACAACTCGCGCTTCCCATGTCCCCTCTGATTCTTCTAATAACTCACCTGAGCAACACCCAGATCCCTTGAATGTGATAGCATCAAAACTCAGTGTTTTAAATGCTTTAACAGATAAAGTAGCTGCACTTGAAGCTGCTGCCACTAGCAATGCGAAAGAAAAAGGGAAAGCTCCAATTGGCGATTCCCGAAGGCGTTCTCATTGGGATGAAGAAAGCGAAGAAGATTTGGATAACCCTTGGGATTATAGAAGGAAACCACCACACACCAAAATTGAATTTCCTAAATTCAATGGAGGTGATACTCGTGGGTGGATTCTTAAAGCTGAAAAATATTTTAGATACTATACACCTGATGATTTCAAGGTTGATGTGGCTTCCATGTATCTGGAAGGAGATGCACTAGATTTATTTTCTTGGATAAATTCAGAGCATACTATTATTTATTAGGATGAATTTGTGAAGATTCTGTAAGAACATTATGGGCCTCGAGAGTACCAAAATCCAGATGAATATTTGGCTACCATCAAGCAAACAGGATCTGTGTAAGAATTTAGATAGGAATTTACAAGGCGCATAGCGAGAGTTTCCAATTGGCCAGAGCATTGTCTTCCGGGAGTTTCTATTAGAGGTTTAAAAGAAGAATTAAAAGCTTATGTCAAAATCCAAAAGCCTCGTACTGTTTATAAAGTAGCTAGCTTAACTCTCCAGTATGAAAACAAGTCCCAAATTCGTGGGCCCAAGCCCAATAGCACTAACTATCAAAGTCGTTTGACTTTGTCAACTTCTTCCCACCAGCGAGACGCATGTGACCAAAGAGAAAGTACTTCAGAACCCGTGTATCTCACCAAATCAATGAATGCGACCTCCAGTTCGTCCAAACCACTAGCGGTGATCTCGGCTAGACCCAACCCAGCAGATTCTTTACGCCAACAGAGGAGAGATAAGGGGCTGTGCTATCAATGTGGAGAATTGTTTCACCCTGGCCATCGCTGTAAATCCTCCTTCTCGTTGATGGAGTTAACCGAGGAAGGTGAAGAGCTTGTTTCCCAACCTAAGTTTGATGCTGAAGTCAACATAGTGCCACACCATGACTCAACTGAAATTTCCTTCAATGCAATTCTGGGAAAAGATACGGCAACCACCATGAAGCTTCGTGCGTCTCTGCAGGGCTGAGAAGTTTTGGTGCTCATTGATAGTGGGTCTATCCACAATTTCATCTCAGAAACATTGGTAGAGGAGTTGAAGCTCACTGTTCATTCAATCCCCACGTTCGATGTTCAAATTGGCAATGGGAGTATGGTACGTTGCAACCCAATATGCCTAGATGTGGAGGTAAAGGTCTCCAATTTAATTATTCATGAAGAGTTACTTTTCTCTCGGTGGGGCTGATTTGGTTCTGGGTATTAAATGGTTAGCATCTTTGAACACTGTGCAAGCCAACTGGAATAAGATGTTTATGATTTTTTGGGTAAATGGCAAAATATATAAATTGCAAGGGGTAAATTCTGAAGGTAATACTCCTGTCCATCTTCAAAGTTTGCTTTTTACTCAAGTGGTTGATGTAACATCTCTTATTACTGAGCCAATTTTTCACGAATTTGCTCAAGTTTTCACTAAACCCACTACTTTGCCTTCTGCCCTTGGTCATCACCACTCTATTCCACTGGTCCCTAATTCGTCTCCTCCCAACTTGAGGCCTCACCAGTACCCTCACTCTCAAAAAAGATGAAATTGAGGCTCAAGTGACAAAATTGTTAAATAGGGGATTTATTCGTTTGAGCTCAAGTCCATTTGCGGCTCCTGTATTGCTGGTGAGTAAGAAAGATGGGTCGTGGCATCTCTGTATTGACTATTGCCACCTTAACCAGATTACTGTACTAGATAAGTATCCAATTCCTAATATTCATGAGCTTCTAGATGAATTACATGGTGTTGCATATTTCTCTAAGATTGATTTACGTTCTAGTTATCACCAAATTCGTGTGTTGCCTGAAGACATTTATAAAATAGCTTTTCGTACTCATTCAGGGCATTATGAATTTTTAGTTATGACTTTTGGTCTTACTAATGCTCTTGTGACTTTTCAATCTGTTATGAATGATTTATTTAGGCCCTTTTTGAGAAAATTTGTCCTGGTATTTTTTGATGACATTTTGGTGTATAGTACCACTGCACTATAGCGTCTTAGACAAGTTTTTAGCATCTTGCAACAGCATTCCTTCTTTGCAAATGCCAAGAAATGTTTTCTTGGGCATTCTAAGATCAACTATTTGGTACGTATGGTTTTTGCACATGGTGTTGAAATCAATTCTGACAAAATTACCACTGTAATGCAATGGCCTGTTCTTAAAAATGTCAAAGAGCTTTGTGGATTCTTGTGACTTACTAGACACTATTGCTGCTTTGTGAAAAATTATGCTATGCTTGCTAGACCTATAACTGAATTGACAAAGAAAATTTCTTTTTGCTGGTCAAAACATGCACAAAAAACTTTTGAAGATTTGAAATTGATTATGACTACCACCTCGGTGTTACGACTACCCAACTTCCAACTTCCATTTACGATTGAATGTGATGCATCAATGGAAGGTATTGGAGCTGTCTTAATGCAAGAAGGCCACCCTATTGCTTACTTTAGCAAGGGATTCTCATTTTCTAATAGATATAAGTCTACATATGATCGAGAGTTACTGGTTTTGGTGCTTGCAATTCAAAAATGGCGGCATTACTTACTGGGTCGACAATTCTATGTTCAAACTGACCATTCCAACCTTAAACACCTCCTTGAACAGCATATTCTCACTAATTCACAACAACGACTTATGCTCAAGCTTCTTCCATTTGATTTTTCCATCATTTATAAGGCTGGGAAAGACAACACAGCAGCTGATTCTCTCTCTTGTAGGCCTCAACATGCGGATTTCTTCCAAATTGTCATTCCTTTGGCAGATGACCTTCAACAATTGCTTGCAGCTTTGCTTGAAGATCCTGAAACAAAGGCAATTATTGATGATTTACAGCAAAACCCAAACCCCTTATCAAATTACAGCTTTGTTAATGGGAAGCTTTATTACAAGACAAGACTTGTCTGGTTATTCCCAACCAAGCCTATCTCAGAACTAAGTTATTGGAAGAAGGACATGCTACTCCTACTGGTGGTCATGAAGGTTTTTTTAAGACCTTAAAACATTTGAGCACTCATTTGCATTGGCGTGGCATGAAGAATGATGTTAAACATTATGTGCAGCATTGTTTGACATGCCAACAAAATAAATACCAAACACTTGCTCCTGCTAGTCTTTTACAACCACTCCCTATTTGGAATGAATTTGGGAGGATATATCTTTTGACTTTATCACAGGCCTTCCAAAGTCTAGAGGTTTTGATGTTATTCTCGTGGTGGTCAATCGTCTTAGTAAGTACAGCCACTTTATTGCATTGTCTCATCCATAATCTGCAAAATCAGTGGCTGGTTTATTTTGCCAAGAAATTGTAAGGCTACATGGTATTTCTTGGTCTATTATTTCTGATCATGATCCTCTCTTTTAAGTGTTTTTTGGCAAGAACTGTTCCGTTTGAGCCAAACTTGCTTAAATATGAGCACTGCATATCACCCACAAATGGATGGGCAAACCAAAGTGGTAAATCGCTACTTGGAGACTTATTTACATTGCTCTGCTCATGAGCAACCCAAGCGTTGGAGTAGGTATCTCTGCTGGGCAGAATTTTCTTTCAACACTAGCTACCACGAGTTTGCCAATAACACTCCATTCAAGCTTGTCTATGGAAGGGATCCTCCTCCTCTTTGTCCCTATGTTAAAGGTTAGACTCTTGTTGCTGATTTGGAAGAACAATTGGAAATGCGTGATGCTATGCTTAAGGTGTTGCGTGATAATCTATTGAAAGCCCAAAATTGCATGAAACTCCATGCTGATCAACATCGCAGAGACCTTCAATCTGCCCAAGGTGATGCTGTTTTCGTTCGATTACAGCCCTATTGCCAGAAATCTTTGGCCAAAAGAAAATTTGAGAAGCTGTCTCCAAGGTTTTTTGGCCCTTGTAAGGTTCTTAAACGTATTGGACAAGTGGCGTATGAACTCGAGCTCCCTCCAGGTTCCAAAATTCATCCTATTTTCCATGTCTCGCTACTTCGTCCTGCACTTGGTCAATCACCAGCTATTCCTCCAGCCCCTCTTCCTTTATCTGCTGATTTGGAGCTCATCCTTTCACCTTCTAAGATTCTGCAACATCGCTGATTAATTGACAATACTTTAGAGCTGCTTGTACAGTGGGAAAACCGACCCATTGAGGATGCTAGTTGGGAAGATTATGATCTCCTTAAAGCTCAATTCCCCTCATTCCAACTTGAGGACAAGTTGAGTTTCGAAGGGGGGTACTGATAAGAGACCACTGAGAACTTATTCAAAGAGGAGAACTCGACAAAAAATAAATTAAATTTTAATTATTTGAATTTTTATTTTTTAGTTGTTGCTGAGTCAAATTTGGTTGAGTAAAATAAGGAACCATAAGTCTATAAGTAGTTCCCAACGGTCATATTTGTTTCAGATTCCTAGGAGATGTTTGTTCCAGATTCTTAGGGGATTTTTTTCAACTTAATCTAATTATTTCAGCATATATTTTTATCGATAAATAGATGGATAATGGCTGTAGCTAGGGATTCATAGAGAAAATAATATTCATCTTTTATTCTCACATTGGAGATTCTCCTTGTGTTTGGCTAGTGAGAGTATTTTGAGTGAGATCCTTGCTTATTATATTCTTGAATTGTACTTTTTGAAATTCAAAGACATACAGATTAATGAGATCCTTATTCTACTTTGGTTGCCTATGTCAATGTATACTTGGCAGCAATTGCATTCTGTCAACTGTCAATTTTACAGGGTATTGTGCATTTTTTTTTTTAGGTTTATTTTAGTAGAGTTCTGATTTTAAGACTAGAAGTTGCTAACTTTGTGTTAGTTTTTGATTAAGTGTTTAACCTATTTTAATTTCACTTTTTCATAGCTTAGGTGGCAGATTTTAGTCCATTTGATATTGAACAATGATCAAGGGAATTTTGGTATCTTTTGTAAGGTCCAAATGACATTTGGAATCAAAGTTTTGGGATTGCCAAGCACCTAAACCATGGAAATTGGAGTTTTAACCTCAAAATAGTGCATAAACCAAAAACTTGAAGTCCAAGTCCATGCCCAGCCAACAAAAATCTGAGCCGTGGCCTCGAATTTTTGGGCCACATCGCCAGGATGCAACATTATGCACATGCATCAGTTTTAACCTAATTTTGGATGGGATATAACTGGGAAACTGAGAGGCAAAGGAGGCAGGCATTTTCAAGGCGAATTTCAAAGGAAAAGGATCCAAAGCACCAAGAAACAAGGAGAAGCTTGGGTGGTGGAGAAGACAAGAGTTCATCTTAGTTTCTTCAATTCCTCTTCTTTTCTCTTTGTTTCCATGATGAATCTGATATCTTCTATGTTTTTAGTGTTGAAATCTTTTGTGATGAGTAGCTAAAAGATTTTGACTAGGAATATTATGAACCCTGGTATAGATTAGAGCTTGTATATCTTCCTTAATTTATCATGAATGGTATTTATATGCTTATTTGATTTTATTCTTCTTGCTATTTGATTGGTTGGCCTCCAATTGAGCTGTTTTGGTTTTCTAATTGAACTTGGAAAGGGAAAATTAGGACTAGACCTTGAACTGAATAGTGTGTGTACATGATACTTGTTGAATTAAGTTGAATATTTTGCTGATAGGATAACAATATACCTATTCATCTCACATAGCTAAAACAATGTTTGTGCATCTATGTGATAAGATTCAAATTCATAGGGGATTAGGAGTTTGACCTAAGCTAACACTAACAAGTAATTTGGAAAAATTCTTGTAGGTGATAGGAACCTTGAGCTAGAATATTTCACCATTAAAGATAGGTTTAAGAAAGATAATTTGAGTTCTTAAGAACTACTAGAAGAATTAATATTCCTAGACTCTTTCATCCATTAACTTTTATTTAGAAAACTTCATTTCACTAATCTCTTTAACGTTGCAATTTGCATTAATCATTTTCTATATACAATTAGTTAGCTTGATTTAGTTGAAGTGTTAATTTTAGTAATCGGTACGTTGTCTTTTAGCAAGTCCTCAAGGGAATGATATCTTATTCATTTTTGTATTACTTGAAACAATACGTATACTTGCATAAAAGTTGTCGTATTTTATAGCAACACATTCACTAAAACACCAGATTTTCCAATGATTTTGCTTTCAAGATTAAAATCACCAAATTATAATTTTCCCTATATCAAACATAATGACCTTACTTTTTCTCAAATTACATAAAGTCCTTGCTTTCATAATGGCTCATTTTGTGAAGAGTATTCTTATATTTGGCCAAGAAAAAGAATAAAACTAACGGAAATCAGCATTACATAAATGTACCCTATGACCTTGCAGCTTGAACAAATACAAAACGAATGAGATAGCACAATCCATAACAAATTAGAAATTACGAATTACAATTGCCTATAACACTTCATTAGTCAATCAATAATGAATGAAGAAAAATACAGCAACACAAAATATGAAGGAAAAAAAATACCTTATACCTAACAGCCTCATATGTTCCATAGACGGCACCTACAAACACATAATTCAAGAATTACACCTTAAGAAAAAAGAAACTACCATCTAACAACAAAGATAGTTTAGAACACAACAAAAATAGTTTAGAACACAACAAAAAATTAAAGCATTATTTATTATTTATGATGCTGAATTTAACCTAATAATGACAACCAGTAAGAAAGCCGACTCGTTTGCCTCAGGATACTCAACAACCAAACAAGGCTCAAGGACCTTGCAAGAAGAGAAATATCTAAAACTGTTTAAGAAGAAGCTAACCGACGGCGCCGCCGATAGCACCGCCAAGGGCGGCTCCTGTGGCGACGCGAGTGAGGCAGCTGTCTCTAGCCATCCGATGATCTGAATGCTTTTCCTCAAGGGTAAGATTTCCTGGATTTACACAAGGGATCGACGCTTTCAACCAGCAAGAAAAAACAAGGGGCGGGGTCTTTAAGCGACATGTCGTATAATTCGTGAGGCTGAGTAGCTATGGTATTAGGTTTGCTCTTTCAATCAGCAAGCTAATTTAGATGGAAAGAAAATCATAAAATTCCTCTTCTTTCTCTTTTTACACAATTTTTTTATCTTTAAAATATATCTAAGTTATTTAAAATTAAAAGATGGTCACAATATCTTAAATAATAATATTAATTTTTTATTTAAAAAATAAATTTTTAAAATATTGATTTCATAAATTTTTATTCCAATATTGATTCTGTATTAAAAGCCATATACTTAACTTATTCTAAAATTTTATTAAATTTATGCTCATGCTTACATTTATCAATATATATTTAATAAAATTTTTATTATTAAAATTAAGTTATTATTCTTAAATTGGTTAATCTTAAAACAATTTTATTGAGTATGCTTTTTATTTTTAATAATTATTTTTTTTTAATCAAATTAATTTACAATTTGCTAAATTTAAAAAATTATATCATATAAATAATAGATATAAGAATTTTTTGGCTAAAATATATAAATTATAAATTATATTCTATTGCATGAATGGTAAGTGCTGCATATTTTTCAATTTCGGGGAAAGAAAATATAATTTTTCATATCAAAGAGAAAATTCATATAAGTTAGATATCTTCCAAGGAAAAAGGTGTAATTTACCCAAAAAAAAATAGCAAGCTAATTCTTTTGGGGGAAAAATAGCAAGCTAATTTTAAACGTTGGTATTATATTCTTGGTTTTTATAATTTCGATTATGAAGAGGAGCATGAAATGCAATTTAATTTGAACACAAATATTTTGGTTTATTTTTCTTTGACTTAAATAAATTTTTGGTCTTTATAATTTTATAAAAAGCTCAATTTGGTCACCCTAAATAGTTTAATTAGTATTGACACCAACAAATAATTCCGAACGTCCGTTGACATGTAAGAAATGCGGTGACTAGTGCCTCAGGAGTATGTTCATCCATATGTCATTGAAAGATTTTGTCCAGTTCCTTTTTCAATATATAATTCCTTCTAACTAATAAAAATTTATTAGTTGTATATATCTTTCTAATGCAATAAAGAAAACTACCTAGCCACTTATGGGAACATCTTTTTTCAATATATATAACTCAATTTTACTAATGAATTTATTAGTGTATTCCTATATGTTCATGTATTTAATATAAATGTTTACCTATTGTGATGCAAATTTCCTTTAATATGTGAATAGGAAACAACTCATGCGCCTCCTCCTCCCCTCCCCAAAAAAAAAAAAAAAAAAGGCAAAAAGACGATATGAAAAAAGCCAACCAAATACATCCAAATTAACATCTTAAGAGAATATTGTCATTAATCCTTTAATAATTATGTGTGGAAGGAAATCTCTCCATAAAAGAAGCAATTCAGTTGTGTCTTGAAAGGATGGTAATTCTAGTTTTCTATAACATTATTTCTAACAATTTTAAAGAAATATGTACATTTAACTTTTAGAGTTATAATATTTTCTATTAAAATCTAGATTATCAAAATATGCCCCTAATCATTGAAGCTATAACCTTTTATATGAAAAGTTGATATCATAAAAATGTGCATCTAAGTTTATTCATTACACAAACTAATAAATATGCATTTTCATTCTTTATTCATAAATAATTATAAATACATATATATAAACAAACACAACTTATAAATTATAAATTACAGACTGACCATTTTTATCCGATTATGCTACTCCAATTATTTTATAGAGGATTCCTCCCTACTTTAATAATATCATGCCATTTATATTCTTTTAATTTAAAAAAAAAAAAACTCAAGTGACATTAAATGAAATCCACATTTTTCTCTATTTTTTGAGAAATGATTTTGCAATGTATAAATTTAAGACTCATTATCAATTAATAAAATATTTTCATGGAGAGAAATATAATTAATTACTTGATGAAAGAGAAATTTTAATAAAAAAAATTGTTGCCCTTGTGCCACTTGATATATTTTTTTAATTAGAGAAAAAAATAACGTGACATTTTAAAAAGATACGTAAGAATTTCTTATAAAGCACTCAAACAAAGATGATATAATGACGATGATTATATTTTTGGATACTGATCTACATAATGAAATGTACTTTAACCTACAGTACTTTGTGGTTTTGCACAAATTGTTCACTTACTGTAATACTCTTATTATCACATGGGAATTGCGATAGTAAATACTAGGTAGTACGAAAATGGAGTAAATAAATGTTGTCTTCGAGATTATCATTGCATACTTTTTTTCCTCTTGAATCCTAGATTTTCAAGAACCTTTTAAGGGCCCACCTCTTCCTTTTGCAGTAATATCTTCTAATACTTTTTCCGTTTGGTTGCAAACAAGCATAAATTCAGTGGAGAAGATCACTTGTTATTGGCCTTGGAGAGTCTAAATTTAAAATGCAAATTGACCATCCTAGCAAATAACATTTAAAATTAGTGACAATATTATGAATTTAGAAATACTATATACTTTGATTATAATATGATAATTACTAAATATAAAATAATATTTTATTGGATAATTGTTTAAAATGTTAACTTATTTAACAATTAACAAGTATTGAAAGAATTAATTTAATTTTTGCATAATTAATAATTATATAACAATAAATTTATTAAAATAAACATAAAAGTTTATTTTATATCTAATAATATTTAATAATAAATATATTATGATTAGAAAAATATGATATTCTCATATGTATAATATCACTTTAGAAATAAAAAGTTTTAATATGTATGTGGAGAGGATGCACAAGACACGGAACAAAGTTAGCTCAAATTGTCTTACAGCCAATTTTGATGATTGAACTATCTGCTATATAATTGGGAAGGGAATACATTGTGGAATAGAATTATTTCTACCGTATTTGATATAACATCGAATGAAATAAACAATGTTTTTACATTGGCATGTTTGATTGGATAAAAAAATTAGAGGGATGAGAAGCATAGTTGATAACATGTCGAAAATGTCTACAAATGCAATTTCAAAAAAAATTTTTAAAATTGTTCACTGCCTCCCAAGATGTCAACATCATCTTCTCCACGGTGCATGGTGTGGCTAGGCAGATTTGATTTTGTCTTCAAGCATGGCAAATATGGCGGGGTTTCTCGAACAGAAATCTATCGGCAAAGTTTCTTGACAACCAAATCGTGTATAAATGGTTAGAGTTTCTTGAACTGAAATCTTTTATAAGTCACGAATCAAGAAGTTAAACAGATTTAGCGCGGAAAACTCATTTCAATACCTTAAGCTTAAAGGGCAAAAATCACAAGAACCCATCTCAAAGAAAGCATTAAAGGATGAGTTATCATAATGAAAACTCCATTTAACAAAATGTGGAAAATCTCAAGCACACAGGTCTGACAGGGGAAACATCGAAGCTTTTATGACGAAAGTGTTGGAACTTTTTCTGAGATGTTGGACAGAAAATAGTGGTTGACCCTTGATGGCAAGGACAGTTGGAGCTTCGAAGAAGATGCACGTACCAAACCCTCGCATCTAGTGAGCGATCTACTGTAAGAACGAACAATGCTGTGGGAAGGGCAAAAATGACTTTTTGTTTTGGAAGCCTCCAACTTCTTTGTTGTAACGGGGTTTCATGAAAAAGAAAGTTTTCTCTTCAAATTTGCCCATGTAATCTTAAATCATAAACCAAATGACAAATGTTGAAGGACTCTCTCAACAATTAGGACTCGTTTAGTAGGTAAAAAAGAAAGTATTAAAAAAAATTATATAAATAAAAAATAATTTTAATATTTTATTTTTAATAATTAAATAATTATTATAAAAATAAAATAAATATTTTATGTAATTTTTTATTTTTTTCATTTTACCATCCTGATCAAATATATTGTTGTATTGTCTCATCGAATCAAACATATTCTTATTTATTTATTTTTGAATAAACAGAGTATTTACAAACTTCAATATTCCATAGGTAGAAAAGCCCAAATTGTTCACCAATAAAGTGACTTTTTAAACTCTCATTTTATAATCAATTCAATCCCCTCATTGAGTGTTCTCCAGAAAAAAAAAAAAAAAAATCCCCCGATTGGATTGGCTGGGGACACCTACGGAAAGATTGCGCAGATTTTTATTTTTTTTGGATATATTAAAGAATTTAAAGTTTTGATAATTTAAATATTAAATATTATTTTAATCCGTTGGCGTCAGAAATCAGAATAGGACTTTCCGTGTTCTACAAATCCAGGTCCTTTCGACATCTTTATCTCTGGGTGCGGCTGGGGGATGCACAAATTCCCAACGCCTTCAGTTTTGGTTCCTTAATTTCGTCAATTTCGTAGGTGTCGGAGGCTCGAGGCTCTGCAATGGATGATTCCTTCCCTGATCACAAGCTTTGCGGCTTCCTATTTGCGGTTCTCACAGTGACTCCGTCGCAAGCCGACTCATGTGCCAGTCTTGGTTTCAAAGAGCGCTGCGACATCTTTGGCGACGGTTCTGATGCCGTCGGGTTTCGGTCTGAGAACGGCGTCGTTTTGGTTCCTGTGGACTCAGCGGCGAAGCAGACGGAGGGCGGAAACGCGTCTCCTTCTGATTCACGGCAATGCAAAGTTGTAGAGAGGGATTCTAGGCTTGATTCAGATTGTAATGGCGACGTTACGCCTCGGAGTTCGCGAAAGAAGGGCACTGTAGGAAGAAAAAATAGTGTGGTGTGGGGAAGTGGGAGCTTGAGGAGGAAGAGGATGACGAAGATTGGGATGGTGAATGGGAGTGTTAGTGTGGTTCACCAGCTTCACGCTCTGGTTAGCCGAAAGTGTTTGAAGATTGATGCTCGAGTGATTTTTGTTGAGCTTGGAGCCTGTGGGGAGGCTAGAGTTGTGGTACTGGTCGATGTGTACCTTCCAATTGCATTGTGGTGTGGCTGGCAGTTTCCAAGATCCGGGTCCACTGCTGGTGCTCTTTTCCGGCATTTGAGGTTTGCGTTTATAATTAAATGCTAATGTAATCAGAAGAAGAAATTCCTTTTCTATAGTAAATATGACGCGGAGCTTGCGATTGTATGTGATTCTGCCTCTGATGCTAGTTAATGGTGTTGAACCGTGTGTTAATTTGAGCTGAATAGTATACTGGCAAGGATACGTCCGTGTTTGGAGAAAATAGGTTTAGAGATTATGATCAAATTATAATTTATGAAGTTATGGTCATGATTGGCGTTTATTTAAAACTCAATTGCCAATTTGCCATAATTCAATGTGTTTCATTAATGCTTTCTTCAGTCTTGTTTGGCCGTCATATTGAAGCTTAAAAAACTAAATTGTTTTTAAGGGAAACAAAGTCCTTTTCTTTTAACAAATAAAATTTTTACATGTGTTTGGCCATTACAGAAAATTACTTTTAAATGGCTGCAAAATCTATTTTTTCTACTTAGAGAGAGAATCAGAGAATTGATTCAGACTTCTGGGGGGGAAATTAGTATTTTTTAGACAACATATCCTTAAATAAAAGTTTACAGACATTTTCCCAAACATGAATAATATTGTTAAAAAAGTGATTTGACCAAACATTGAACTTCTTCTTTGTTACAGTCCTTTTAAACAAGTGATTTTAAGTAAAGCGGTTTTCAAAAAGCATAACTTTTACTTCATAGCTAAGCAGGCCTAAAGGTTTATGTGATTAAAATTCTAATGGCATGGCAAGTAATGAAATGCTTTTCTGCCTCAGTCACTTCTGTTTTATGCTTAGAAACCAAAGTGAGTTTTGGCTTAAATTTCTTGCACTGTCTGGGAGAGTAGTCTTTATGGTTTCATGCTTCTCTGAACTTTGGAAGGCTATATAGACTAGTTGATAAAGTTACATGATGGGTTTGGACTAAATAAATCTGGAAGTTTCCTATTCTTTGGTCTTGGATATTTTATGTTTAAATGATTTGTCAAGCTTGTTTGGTATGATAAATTTCTGGTAATAAAATATGTTCAGGTGTACTGTGTATCCTGAACATCTGTAAACTTGTTTATTTGTCTCTTTACGATTGTGGTTTGTAAATTTTTTGAGATTTTCGTATTCTCTTGAGGCTTCAGTTTCCAATGTCTTTGCTGCATCATCTGGTTCTATTGATCAATGCATCAAAACTCAAACATTATCAATCCTGTATTGTAATGTTGTTAAAAAGGTCACATGTTGGATTTAGGCCAACTGCAGATGGACTATTGGATGGTTATATTGACATAATGCTATTCAATGTAATTGCTAATCTAAATTTTTAATAGCTTCACCAAGTGAAGGCAGGCCTGTAGAGTATATTTGGACAACTTTGACATACATTTCAAAATTTACATTATTTGTGTTATCAGCATGTTGACTACATAGTCAAAGCTTTGAAGGGATGTAAAAATATTAAAATAAGAAAAGAAAAATACGTATGATAGGTCAGTAGAATCTGCATTCTGAGTGGAGTTCCAATTTGAATGTAACTAATCATTTATCAAATTGAAAGCCATCTCTAGAATGGTCATATAGTGGTTTCTGACTAGTCACTAATTGTATTCCCAGGAAATAGGGCCTTGTAATATAAAGCAACTGATTAACCCCCTCTCTCCCCTTTCTCATTGTTCCCTTCAACTTATAACCCTGATTGTATTAGTTTGCTGACACAGAGGCTTTCTACAGGTGTGATTGGGGTGAGAGAAGATCATTGCTTTCTTGTTCAAACTATTTTAGGAAGATTCAGGGGCCAGGTGAGAGCATTTGGAACCTTTGTGACTGTCATGTATTTGGTTGCAAACTCCATTACCATGTGAATGATTCTTCAAAGAATAATCTATTTGAACTTCATGAAATTTTTAAGAGGGTACCTGGTGTAGGAAAACAGCAGAAGTCTGATAGTTCCAGGATAATACCCTTGGATGACTCCTGGAGATCTGGGATTTGGGAGTTATCTAATGACATTATAACTAAAATTCTAGCTTCCCTTGGTCCAATGGACCTTGCTAAGGTTTCTGCAACTTGTCGCCATCTAAGATCCTTGGCTGCTTCAATAATGCCTTGTACAAAGTTAAAACTGTTTCCTCACCAGGAGGCAGCTGTTGAGTGGATGTTGCATCGGGAGCGAAATGCTGAACGCTTGGCACATCCTTTGTATGTTTCTTTCTCAACAGAAGATGACTTTATTTTCCATGTAAATACTGTATCTGGTGAAATAGTCATTGGAGAAGCTCCCACCATCAAAGACTTTTGTGGTGGAATGTTCTGTGATGAGCCTGGTTTGGGTAAGACTGTAACAGCTCTTTCTCTTATAATGAAGACACAGGGTACATTGGCACATCCACCAGATGGGGCAAAGGTGGTTTGGTGTCATCATAATGGTAGTCAGAAATGCGGCTATTATGATATTGTCGGAAGTTACATCATTGACAGTAGTAATTTGGGGAAGAGGGACATATGCCAGGATGCTTGCAGGAATAATGAGAACCATGATCACTCCTCCAAAAGAGCCAGATTGATGGTTCCTGCTGAGAAAATCACTGGACTTAATAATATATGTTTTGGGGAAGAAAAGAAATCACCTGTAGGCGAATGCTCTGAGCAGCTACTGCCTGCAAGTCGATGCTCTTGGAGCTTGAGTTGCATAAAGAAAAATTTATGTTTCACTTATGAAGAGGAAGCTAGGCTTTCCAAGGAAAGAAAAGTCGGTGGAAACTCTTTTAAACTAAAGCATGCATCAGATGCTGAAGCACATGTATCTCAAAATAAGCCAGTTGATACTTCATATGGATATGAACAGGGTCACAGCAGGCCTGGGAAGCCTGCAGTGGATTTTTTTGAGTGCAAGGACACTTGGATTCAGTGTGATGCTTGCCAGAAGTGGCGAAAGCTTGCAGATACCAGTATGGCTAATACTAATGCAGCGTGGTTTTGTAGTATGAACACTGATCCTTTGTATCAGAGTTGTAGCATCCCAGAACAATCTTGGCATAATAGTTGCCAAATAACTTACCTACCAGGATTTCATTTGAAAGGCAGTGCTGGGGGTGAGAAACAAAATGTTTCATTTTTCACTGGCATACTTAAGGAGCATTACACATTGATAAATTCTGAGACAAAGAAAGCCCTGACTTGGTTGGCTAGACTTTCTCCTGACAAGCTTGCTGAAATGGAAATAAATGGCACAAGGGGTCCTGTTTTAAGCACCTGGACTGTGTCTAGTGGATATCTTAATCCATACCACAAAATATTTCAAGCATTTGGCCTCATTAAGAGACTAGAAAAAGGTGTAATCAGGTGGTACTACCCACGAAATCTTAATAATTTGGCTTTTGATGTGGTTGCCCTTGGCATGGCTCTGCGTGAGCCATTAGATTCATTTAGGCTATACTTGTCAAGAGCCACCCTTGTAGTTGTTCCTGCTAACTTGGTTGATCATTGGAAAACACAAATAGAAAAGCATGTTAAACATAGTCAACTGCGAGTTCATGTTTGGACTGATACTTGGAAGTGGAAGCCATCTGTACACAGTCTGGCATGGGATTATGATGTTGTCATTACTACATTTAGTCGTCTGAGTGCAGAGTGGAGCCCACGTAAGAGAAGTGCTTTGATGCAAGTCCATTGGCTTAGGATCATGTTAGATGAAGGGCACACTCTTGGCTCAAGCCTGAACTTAACAAACAAGTTGCAAATGGCTATTTCATTGACGGCTTCAAATCGTTGGATACTAACAGGAACACCAACACCTAACACTCCTAAAAGCCAGCTATCGCATCTACAACCATTGCTAAGATTCCTTCATGAGGAAGCTTATGGACTGAATCAAAAGTCATGGGAAGCTGGCATCCTTAAGCCATTTGAGGCAGAGATGGAGGAAGGAAGGTCTCGTCTGTTGCATCTACTTAATAACTGCATGATTAGTGCAAGGAAGACAGATTTGTGTAATATTCCACCATGTATCAAGAAAGCTGTTCTTCTAGATTTTACTGAGGAGCATGCCAGAAGTTACAATGAATTGGTACTAACAGTTCGTCGTAATATATTAATGGCTGATTGGAATGATCCTTCACACATTGAGAGTCTACTGAATCCAAAACAATGGAAATTTAGGAGTGCAACCATAAAAAATGTCAGGCTCTCATGCTGTGTTGCTGGACATATTAAAATTACACATGCTGGCGAAGATATTCAGGAAACAATGGATATGTTAGTAGAAAGTGGTCTGGACCCTGATTCGGGTGAGTATTCCTCTATAAGATATAATCTCCTTTGTGGTGGCCACTGTGTCAGGTAATATATGGCTTTTGAGCTTTCATGTGCTTTGATTCTATTCATTGCCATATTGAGCTGCATATTACTGGGTTTTTTTTTTTTGTGGTTTTTTTGGATGAAGGTGCAAGGAATGGTGCCGCCTTCCTTTTATAACGCCATGCCGGCATCTATTGTGCCTTGATTGTGTTGCTCTAGACAGTATGAGGTGTACTTATCCTGGCTGCAGTAAATTATATGAGATGCAGAATCCTGATGTCCTAGCCCGCCCTGAAAATCCTAACCCAAAGTGGCCTGTACCCAAAGATCTTATTGAGCTGCAACCTTCATATAAACAGGCAGGGTTTTTATTAAAAATCTAGTTGAATTGCTATGATTTTTTGTCTGAGAATCTTCCTAAATCTGCTCTGTTGTGAACACAGGACAATTGGGATCCTGATTGGCAATCAACCTCTAGTAGCAAGGTCTCCTATCTCGTCCAGAGATTGAAAGCTTTACAAGAAGCCAATAAGGAGATGGGTTACTATATGAACAATAGCAGCGATCAGGTTCGTGTTGAGAGTAGTTGCTCTTTGCAGATGAGAGATGTGAAGTCATCATTCCAGCAATGCCCTCTAAGCTCTGAGCCCAATGATATCCCTGAGAAAGTTTTGCTATTTTCTCAATTTCTTGAGCATATACATGTCATTGAACGGCAGGTGGTCTTCCTATGCCAGATTTTGGGTGATGCTCTTTTGTGAATTCTTTTCAAAATGATCATATTATTAACTTGCATTTCTCTCTGGCCAGTTGACTATTGCTGGTATTAAGTATACTGGGATGTATAGTCCAATGCATTCGAGCAACAAGGTATGATGTTGGTAATCTCATCTACTGTTGCTGAGCATATTTGTTTTTGGTTTCTGACCTTCGGTAGTCTGCTTTTTTCTTTTCCAGAAGAAGTCACTGGCCATGTTCCAGCATGATCCTAGTTGTATGGCACTCGTGATGGATGGAAGTGCTGCATTGGGTCTTGACTTGAGTTTTGTTACGCACGTTTTTTTAATGGAACCAATCTGGGATAGAAGGTAATACATTTAGTCAATCTATATGCAAATATGGATCACAAATAAGGAACTTTGTTGTATGAAGCTGAGGGGAAAATTGAGTTTGATAATTTGGAAATTTTACACCTTAAATTTTTTCCCCAGTTGAATAACTTTTAAATATTACTCTTAGATGTTTTATGAAAATTTTGCAGTCAAAATTAACTTATTTGGCTTTCAGAACAACGTTATTGAATAAAATGATTTTTGGATGTGTGAGCCTAAATGTATGTATTTATGTATGTATTCTCTGTCCCCAATTTGCTGTTGTCCTCTTGCGACAAATCAAATCACCACACTAGTCCAATTTAATTATCCTCTAACAAGTTTTAACGGTTAAAAACTTACCAGCATGGAGGAACAAGTAATTAGTCGTGCTCATCGCATGGGTGCTTGTCGTCCCATCCATGTGGAAACATTAGCAATGCGTGGTACAATTGAAGAGCAAATGCTAGAATTTTTACAGGTGAAACTCTATGACCTGAACTATACATACTTCTTCCTAAATTATGACTTTACCATGTGATGAATGATGACCTACTTCATAGAATGACCAATTTGTTATTTTGGTTACTTTTTCATTTATATTTTGTGCTGCGTGGTTTTTCCCACCCTGCCCCTACTTTACTGTCTTTATTCGTGCTTTAATTAACAATGTTTAAACAGGATGCCGATAAAAGTAGAAAATTCCTAACTAAAGGTGTTGTCCAATCTGAAGATGAAGTGGGACGAGGACGTTCTTTGCATGATTTTGCGGAGAACAGTTATCTACAGAACCTTGGATTTGTGAACACGAATCCTAATACTGTAGAAGGTTTGTTCATAGTAATTTTGCTTTTTCATAACTCTGTTCATGTTTGGAAGCATCAAATTGAAGGAAAAATGAGGAGTCATGGTGCATGGGGGAACTTAATGGCAAATGTTCTATTGACTTCTTAGCAATGAATGAAAAAAATAAAAATGGTACTTCTGGAACTAATACAGTTGATAAAATTGTACTATAATCTTTGTATTATCTGGAATGAAAAGTTGATCCTCGTTATTGCTTGTGAGTATCTTTAAATTAATCGGTGAACGCTGGGGAAATGAATTATTGTATTGTATCATTTTATTTTACTGGTTTCTATGACAGAAGCTTCATACTGAATGAATTGTTTCGCTATTTTTCCTTTTAAATTTTACTTTTTCGGCTTTTTAATTCTACACTAATTCATCTCTTTTTCTTTTTCTTTTTCTTCAGGAGTTTGATCTGCCATTTTTAAGAAGTGACTCATTTTCTTAAGCGTGAACATCCTGCCCGTAGTTTGCTACACCTGCCAATTGTTTATCAGGCATTTTTTTGGGATATAAATGTTCATTTTGAAATGTTTACAAAGTGCTCATGTAATGAGGATGGGGAGAGTTGGTGCGGTTGGTATTGGGGGGTGTCATGCTCTATTCTTGGGAAGAGAACTACGGAGCAATTGTAACATCATTTTTGTCAGCTAATGCCTAATTAAAAATAGGGGCCTCTGCTTATTCTTTTGTGAAGTGTCATGTCTAGTTGTTTTGAGGTAACTAGGTAGGAATATGGGAGCAGTCAACAGAGCTCCCATTTAATTGAAGTTGTTCTTGTCTGGGGATACTAAGAAAGGTGGTTATTTCTTCTGTCAATTAGCGACAATATGCCAATGTTATTCACTTTAGCACAATACTAGTAATATTTTTTAGGGTATATTACTTTTATCTCTCATGGGAGATGATTTAGTTACATGATTCTATTTTTTATTCTGAAAAATCATACGTACTTCTTTTGAAATGAAATCAAATGATACATGACAACTGAATTCATTTTGAGTAGAAACCTCTTTAAGTTTATAGGATTTTTAAATATCGTGGATTTTTAAAATTATGAAAAATTATTTTTTGTACTTTAAAATTAAGGTTTAATAATAAAAGTAATATATGAATTTTATAATGTTATAAAATACTGTTCTAAATTTTAAACTTAAAAATGAAAATGTAAAATTTCAGCTAATTTTTAAAATTAAAAAGAATTTTGTGAAATTAGAGAGGAACTTTGCAAATATAATGTTAATATAAGCTAAACATTGATCATCAAAAAGAAAAATTTAAGCTAAACATTGTCGTGATGTTAATTTCAATTAGAATTTATTATTTTTATTTTAATAGAAAATTATGAGTAGTTTATTATATTCTAAAGTTTATGGATCAATTTCATAATTAGATCTTAGTTAAGAAAGTGAAATATAAATTTTCTTAAAATTATTTAAAAAATAATTATTCAAAATAAAAAAAATCATTGTAAATATTGAAGATAAAAATGTAAAATTTCAGTTATTTTTAAAATTAGAGAAAGGAGTTTTGTGAAATCTAGTGTTAATATAAGCTAAACATTGTCGTGATGTTAATTTCAATTACAATTTAGTATTTTTATTTTGATAAAAAATTAGGAGTAGCTTATTATATTTTAAAGTTCACTAATCAATTTTTTATTAGATCTTAGTTAGGAAAGTGACATATAGTTTTTCTTAAAATTGTTTAAAAAATAATTATTTAAAATAAAAAAGATATTCACAAAATATTTTTAAAAAATAAATAATTAAATTTTAACAATCATATGTGCATAAGATATACTTTTAATCAACGAGAATTCAGTTACGAAAGTCGACTTTTGTCCTATTGTGCGTTTGATTTTTTTCAAATTAGTGTTAAAATAATGTTTAAAAATTTTGCTTTTAGATTTATTTTGTTTTTTTTTTTTTTTTGGTCTTTGTTACTTTATCACTATAGAGTAATAGGTGTATTTTTCATATTTAGCAAATAAGTATGCAACGTATACTTGAAGAAAGATAAAAATAAAAAAAATAGATGAAAAGAAAAAAAAATTAGCTTCATTCAAAAAATCTAGATTCTCATAATTGTGATTTGTAAAGTAATGAATAAAAAATAAAAATAAGTGATAGATGAAATCTAGAAAAAAAGAAAAAAATTCAAAGCTGCCGGATGAATCTAGTAGCTCAGAGGTGAACAGGATCCTCTTCTGTTCCAACTAAGACACAAGAGGATCCGTGTCCCAATAAAACGTAGTTGTTCTTCAATTGTAAGTGGTTTGAGTTAGGTAAGAAATAGATTGTTCTAGTCTATTGTTGATAAAAGAGATTGGTATTAAATAAGAAAATACTTACATGTTCTACTTTTTTAAAAAAAAATTAAGATAAATTCCTCATTCTTTTCCTAATAGATGGCTTAATTTCACATTCTTTCTTTTATGAAAATATGTACTATACTCCCGAGATCAAAAGATTCAGTCCAATTAAGTCTTTTTGATAAAAAGGCCGTGAATTCTTTACATTCAGAATATAATATATTAAAAAATATATATTTCTTAAAATTTCTATTTCAATGTTATTTATCAGTACATGAGCTACATGAGATCAAATTGTGCTCGCGTCATGTCATTAGGAATTAGAAGGTATGTTAACCAAAAGTTGGGGCTTTTATGCGTTGCCATTCGGTAATCAATACCCATTACACTTTTTATTGTTCCAACGGTCAATTCTTATGGACATTTATATTGCAAATTGGCAAGTATGTAAGCCAAATTGTCAATGCCAGTGAGGTAGTTTTATATCAAACTGTTCCTAAATAAAATCATAATTATCTACCAAATAAGTACTCTAGATACTAGATTAAAACAATGTCAGCCATCAAAAAGATACATAAACATGTTGGTTCAACTACAAGTAGTACTGATTCAAAGGAAGTGGAAGAGGGAAGGAATTTCAGATTTAAAAGATGAAACAGAGGAAGAAGTGGCAAAGGATGTACTTATAGAGAAGAAAAAATTGAACAAGGACAGAGAACGCGTCAAAGATAAAGATTTCGGTGAAGGTACTTCAAGTTTCAAAGGCAGTGCCATTGTCTGCCCATGATAGTTGGTGAGAGGGATCTTGGAGAGCTCGTTGAGAAAATCAGAGATGAATTTGACACAGCCTCTGGTTATGGAAAGGTTACATTGCTACAAACTGCCATATTGTTCTGGAGGCGGTGTTACTAATGAAGAACCTGAAGGATTGGACAGCAAAATGGTGGACAAAACAGATCCCTTATTGCACAGCATGCGTATTGTGCAGCAGAAGACGTTTGAAAAAAACCCTTGTAAAACCTCACTTAAGGGATTGTTGGAATCAAGAAAACAGCCGGCTTTGGAGTGAAGCTCTCCACTTGAATGAGCTATGAATTTCCTATGCTGCTGTTGATTGATTTGTTTGTAGTTGTGATAGGTGGTGCATTTAATGATAAAATAGCATCTTCCAATCAATACGATTATCTTTTAGAGCAATGAAATTGGCAAAAGCGTTCAGTACTGTGGGGAACCTAGGAAAAACTTTAAGATGGTCCCTAGAAACCTTTCATCTACATTGATGGGGAAACTTCATGCATGGGAAAAGAAATTGTATAAGGAAGTAAAGGATAAGGAGCGATTATGGGTTAAATATATAAAACAGTGCAGGGGACTGAAAAAATTATTTCCTCAAGGAGTTGAATCAAGCATAATTGATGCCCCTGTGGAGTCAACAAAAGTTACGAATGAAAATCAATATTTGTATCAGAACAAGCAAGATAATTAAATGGAGGGATGAAGAATTGCAGCCTCAACATTCAAGGTTGATCCAGGGATTTATAAGAATGTGGAAATTCATAAACAAATGCCGGATTGTGTTGAGGTGTCTTCGCCCTAAACTTAAAAGAAACTTTTAATTGTGTTGCCCGTTATCTCCAAGCCGGATTGCCAGTTTTTATAAACTGCGATGATTGGTATCAAGCAATTACTAGAGTTTCAGAAAGAGGTGGATCAGTACAGAGAGAAGTCATTAATCTGGTTCATGATGCAGCTTCCAATAGTGTAGCATGCGTGGTTCCCATTTTGGGGACAATATTAGAAAGTTTTACTTTTGAGGTGGCATTGGCTCACGAGCAAGTTAGACTTCAGAATGCTGGAAGCACGAAGAAAAGCTGCCAATTTGGAAACAGCTGTTCTGTGCAAGTATGACCTTCTGATTTAATGTAAAATTGGAAGTTCTTCTTAGATAAACATTATGTCTACATGCTACCGCCTTACTATTGAAAGCAATCTTCCTAAAAGCAAAGTCTTTGCAAGTTCTTAAATGGTTTGAAAAAGCTACCCTATATAGCATAGTTACCCTTGACATAGTTGAATTAGAAGCATGGCTGATTTAACGTAAAATTGGAAGTTCTTTTTAGATAAACATTATGTTGGTTTGAAAAAGCTATCCCATGTCGCAAATTTACTCTTGAACCATTTGGAGGAAAACCACCCAGAAAACCCTCGCTGACACGCTCGAAAACTTATAAGCCCTGCACAAATGGAAAATGAAGCCGATGTGGGACTCAACAGAATCGTAACACCCTAGTCTTGCAGGAGAAAGGGTGAGCTTTGCTTGCGGAGTGCTTGAGAATTTGGGTGGAAGATGTGATCAATTTGAAAGTCTTGCCAATTGCTTACTTGGTCTTTTACTTTCAGCTCATTCAAAATCAGCAATTTCTAATTCTGAGAGGTTCAAGAGATAATATGAGTCACTTCGTTATGTAAAATACATACAACTAGTCTCTCTATGACAATGAAAGTAGGAAGTGGAAACAGAAAGCAAGGTAGGGATCGAAGTGAATCAAAATATCTAAAACTTGTGTGCAAGGGGTGCCGGTCGAACTTCTACGTTTTTCTTAAAGATAACTTAGTTACATAATGTTTATTTTTCTTTTCTTATAAAATTATAATGAAGTTCAATTTGGATATGACATTTTATTATGATCTCATCTGTTTTTATAAGTATGCTTGTAGTGTAAAACTTAATGTTTTCTTTGTAGTGATAGAAAATGCTCTTCCTCAGTCATAAAAATATTTTATAGTGGCCGTTGTTACTCCATTCCTTACTTTTCCATCACCACACATGCTTTAAAATTTAGAGTAAATTATGTATACTTTTTTAAATTTTGTTGGAATTACATAGATATTCCTCTACTAAAATAAAAAATTATCCTACATTTTAATTCTATTTCATTTTTTTTACTAAAATACTTTTTATTTAAATTTTTTTAGTTAAGAAAATGTAATTAAGTTTAATGGAGGGTATTTGGGTAAAAAATACTTTAAATTAGATTATTATAACTTTTTGTTTTAGGGGAGTTTTATGTATATTTTGAATATATATATATATATATATATATATATGTAATTTTACCAAAATTTAAAGAAAGCCTGTATAATTTATTTTAAAATTTATTAATATTAACTCAAACTAAACATTTGGTATCAATGCTAAATTTGGAGAAACTAAAAAAAAGTCAAAATAATTGCTATTTGCTTAAAGAAAAAATTGAATGAAATTCTTTCTCTTCTCTGAATTTATATCAGAAACCAATGGTATGATTGAGTCTCCATCAACTCATCTACTTCTTAGCTTGTGAGACAGGGGAGAGGAAAGTGGTCAAAATAATATCTAGCTATTATCAGTGTTAATTGAAATCACTTGTACTATATATTTGGTCTAGATTTATCTTGGGAATGGCTTTCTTCCATGTCTTTTCTTCTATTATTGATATGTTGCTCGTCTTCTTCCTTAATTCTTGATCTCAGCAAATGAGGCTTGAGCCTATTTACATCTGATTGTTGAACTGGTTTCAGAAAGAATTCCTCAGCTCCTTCTTCTAAGCATCTGATCCACGCAAAAATCAAGCCCTTTTAGATTTGAGATTTAGTCATATGACACACTTTAATTTTGTGAATTTGAAATTTCCATATAATGTAATATGCAATTTCACTTACCTGTTGATCCTTGATGGTACATTCTCCGAGGACATAATCACAACAGGTATATCCCTAAGAGATTTAGATTCCTGCGGAGTAATGAATTTCCTTTATCTTCTAACTTCAAATAAAATAAGATACAAGTAATTGAAGGCCATAATATGCCTACGGAAAAATTAGCTTTAGGTCATTCAAATTTGACACTGAAAGCAGAATTTTATGGGAAAAATTTTGTGAAATTTGAAACTAGATCAAAATTTCATAAAGAAGTAACACAAGCTTTTTTTTTTTTTCCTCTTCTTTTCAAGGCTTAAAAATACAGCAGAAACTTGCCTTAATTTTTCTCATTAGATCATAGCCTGTCATTCCCGGCATACAATAATCTGTGATGATCAAGTTTACTTCCACATCCTGCGTGAATTATAAAAAATGAATTAGATCAAAGATCAATTCAGATTCATCCACCCAGAAAAATGCTAAAAATTATGCATTAATATTAGAATTGAACCTGATGGGTTTCTGCAGCAACAATGGGAGTTTCTACATTGATCTTCTCATCCTCTTGCAAACCAAGAAACTTCAAAGCCTTGCTACCAGAGTCCACTGCAGTTACTGTGATAACAAAATATACGTGTCACAATCTAAATTCCTACTTTAAAAAATAAAAAAGAGAAAAAGAAAAAACCGAATTCTCCCTTCAAAGAATATGTGCTCTTACATTTTTTGGTGCAAAAGAAAGTATCGAACTGGTGATTCTTTATCCAAATTTTCATCACTTGAGCTAGTCTCAGGTGACTAATTTGTGCTCGTATATAGCGTTATATAATCTAAATTTATATATGAAAAAAAAAAACCCATAAAAGAGAAGAAACAAAATTACCATGATAAGAAGAAGTTTTGAGGAGCCTCTCAATCAACATTCTATCAATTAGACTATCATCGACAGCCAATACATGAAACTGTGCCTCTGCAGCCATACCCATTACTTTTATGATGGTATTTCCAAGGCTAAACAGAAGGAGAAAGAGAGAAAGATAAAAGAGAACTCAGAGATGAAGATGAAGAATAAGAATGGCACATTTTAAAAAGGAGGAACCATGATGATCAGGAAGATAAAAAATCCTTATAGGAAATCCCACCTTTTGGAAAGAAGAGATCACGCAGATTTCAACCAGAATCTCCAGGATTTTCTAGGTTGATTCTTGAATTGAAAAACAAGCAAAGATGATGATGCTGTCTTCTTTCACCAAATTTAATATTGGACTTGTGCATCATTATTCCATTTGACCTTTCTGTTCATTATTAAAGACAACTATTGTGGTGTGTAACTTTTCTCTCCATGGCCCCTCTCGTGAGACTTGGAAAAAGGATAGTGTTTAGATTATAAATGTATTCACTACATGCACATGCATAACACGCTTAAATTTTGTTTAAAAATGTTTTGACTTCTTAAAAATTATTTATTATAAATATTGCTTAAAGACCAGTGAATTGATAATTTACATAATACCAACTAAAGATTGTAGTGTGTGTTTTATATTCAGGGTTTAATCCATATTCTTCTCTCTTGCCAAAAAGGCCGCTTAGAGAGTACTAAAAAAATCTTTATAGAAATATTTCCAATCACTGTAATTTTACTGTTAAAGTAAATCAATAATATACCTTTTGTATACAATTATTGTTATTATTTTATTTTTGTGTGTGTCTGTGTATTATTCAAGTTTAAATCTCTGAGACATCATGAGTTTATGTTAGTGGTCATACCTTTTTAAAGAGATCCCTTAGCACCTAATTTGGATGAGCCTTTGTTTATTCGTTGGTAGGCATTGATCATTTCTATGCTAGAGTGCCAAATATGTGTAAGGAATTGAGAGATGCAGGCATAAGGTTAATAAAGAATCTCATACATGTGATTGACATTCTTATTAGTAATGTTAGAGAAAACTATTGTACTACTATTTTGAAAAACACCCAAAAAAAAAAATCGTAATCAATTTTTAAAATTTTTTTTAATATTTTCTTTATACTCTGTTAATCAGTACTCTTTAAAAAAAAAAAAAACTCTGTTAATCGGTGAAAGAATTATTTAATCTGAATACTTTATTGGTATTCAAATGCTTGTCCTTTAACAAATTTCAAGGGCTAAATTGACCAAAACCATGAAGAATTTTCAAAGGGTAACGAATTCTGTGCCTTTTTATTTATTTATTTTCAAAGGGTATGGTATTGATTTCCAAACAGCCCTTTGAATATGGAAGAGTCCTGAACATGATGACCCTCATATTCTCTCTGCACCGAAATCAGCTCTCTGCTCTGTCACTACCATATCATTGACTTTCCAGTTCTTCCGTCTTCATTCTTCATCTCTTTCCCACTTTACTTGGAGGTCAATATTTATTTTTAAAAATTATAATAGGAACAAGACATGTGACTCGTTAAACAATTACCAGGAGCTCTCATCTCTCAAATTTTCCACTTTAGATCTATTGCTGAGCAGTGTTTTTGTTATCTAGAAGATCCAAAGTGTTTTTAAAAAAAAATTAAAGTTAAAAAAAATTATTTTCACCAGCAAAATCTCTTTTTCTGATGAGATGATTTTTTTTCATGGTATTATTTAATTATTTGGGAAATGTAATCAATAGTTTTATTTTTCAAGAATAAGTTGAGCTTTTTTTTTTTAAAGGGTTGAATGTGTTTTGTGATTATCACTTTAGTAAGTTAAAAATTGAGAATAAAAACCTCAAAGTACATCAAATTAAGGATGAAAATAATTACTCTTTTAAAAAGGTGAACTATTTAGAGAATTAGCCTCCTTCAAAAGTTGTTATACGGAGGTTTGGTAGTTAATAAGGTTGAGTTTAATTGTTTGCTTCGTCAACCAAAGGGTGGTGCCTAATTTGCCTGGTGTGAATGTTTTGTAAAATTTCTTGAATTTCATTTTTTGTGTTTTTACATATCAAAAGAAAGTTATTTATAATTTTAATCAACTCCTAAATATTTCTCTACAAAATAAAAAGTGTTACAATAAACACATCAAATCCCAATAACAGGCATTATATTTTATTTCGTCGAGTGAATTTTATTTTACAACAAAGAGTCAATTTTTTTTGGGGAGATGAATACATCATAATAGCCTTTGGCATTGATAATTATAAAAATTAATTTAGTCAACTATAAATTTGTGACTTCTTTATAAGAAAATATCAAAAATAAAAGTGACATAATTCAGGCGCCCAAGTTGTTTGGTGGGAATATTTTGTAAGAAATCCTCGGTAAATTTCTTTTTTTGTGTTCTTATATATTAAAAGAAAGTTATTCATAACTTTTTCCCATTTAATACAACTACGAAAATATTGTGGAAACCCCTAATAAAAATTAAATTAGATCAAGGAAAAATTACATTCTTTACTCTTGAACTAAGGTCTAATCATAATATCTTTACATAAAATTCAAAATGTAACAAAGCATCGCTTAATCACCGAATTACCACTGTTTATAGGGGAGTGTTTTACATGTTAAAGTTCAGAGAAGATGTTTTTTACGTTTTGAAATTCACAATTTAATTTTCTAATTGAGTCTTAATTTAAAGAGTAATAAATAATTTTCCCTTAGATTAATTTCCTAACCCTAGAGGTTCATGGAACTAATAAGTCATCAACGCACCTTGAAAGCATATTAAAATTGAGTTCTAGCCTTCTAGGCACATGATTGATGGACAATTGGACATTACAATCCAATTTAAATGGGTATATACTAAAAAACATATAAAACAATAGGAATAAGATTTTGGGTAAAAATTAATATGAAGGTAATTAAATATATAAACATGACAAGGGTGATACCAGTAAAATATGAAATACTATACATTCTTAAGTAATTTTATAGTTGTGCCTACGGAGGAAGTGAGAGAAAGCAAGTACAAACTAAGATCAATTATTAATTACTAAGAGGTTTGAGTTCAAATTTACAGTTCATTATGTTTTAAAGAGAGTTGGAGTTGGAGTTAGAGTAATTTAATTATTAATACTAAATTGGTTTATAGCTATCAATTATTTTTAAGAGGTAAATATTTTACCGCAAACATATAGTTTTGAGTTTAAATTTTATTTTTAAAAAAAAATAAAAAATGAATGAATGAATAAACGAGTGTAATATCACTAGTGCCATTTTCAAGTAACGGTCATAAAAACTTGGGCCATCCTAATGAATGGGCTCACAATTGGATCTTCCTTCATGTAACTTGTGATTCTTAGCAATAAAAAAAAGGGGGGCATTGCAGTTAAAAAAAAAAAAGAGAAAAAAGAAGAAGAAAAAGAATAATTTTTGAAAAAGAAAAACCGAAAAAAAAAAAAGTAAAAGTCAAAAGCTCCACTGACACTTCCAAGTCGACAAACCAGCAAAGAGAATGATTGAGTGAGAATAAGATCCATATATATATATATATATATATATATATATATATAAATTTCATTTATTCAATGACTTGTTTATTACACAACATGAAACGAATAAAATAAAAATAGAATAAAAAAGTGATTTTGAAAATAAAAAAAGATTATTATTCTTTTATTTTAAAAATTTAATAAAAAATAAAAATTATTAAATAATTATTACAATATCATAATAAATATTATATAAATTAAAAAAAAATCTACTTTCATTCATTACCAAATGGGCCCTAACTCTCACTTTTGAACCTTCCTCTAAAAGAGAGATCCACAAGCCCAACCCCACAAACCACCCAACGTTTTCCCATTTTGCATACAACCGATATGTTTGACCAAAAAAAAAAACGATGAAATATTATTTGATATTTAAAAAGAAAAATTCGTAGATGATTAGGCACATAATAATTTTCTTTTCACTTAAACTAAAAAGCATATCTTAAATAAGATTTTAACTGTAAAATACAGTAACTATAGTATCCAATAACATTTGAACCTTTCCACTTGTTTTGTTTTTTTAAAAAAAAAACTAGTTTTTTCTTTTTCTCTTCTCAGTTATTATTTCTTGGAGTAACAATAGTTGTACACCACTTGAATTTTACTCTCAATGTTCTTTCTCCATTTCTTCTTTCTCTTATTGCGTACACACACATCATTCAATACCTAACCATGAAATAGTTGAAATACATTGAATGGGAGATATATTAGCCTGTTTCGCATTAAAGTCGTAGATTTTTGTTTTTTTGTTTTTTGTTTTTAATTTTTAATTTTTTCTTTTTCAAATGAAGTTTCACAGAAAAAAAAAAGAAAAATACTAAGAAAAAAGCCGTTTATGTTTAGTAAAATTATTTGTTAAGCAATTTTATTAATATTATTGTGTTTGGTTAATCTTTTAAAAAAAGCATTTTCGTATTAACATGTTAAAGAAGGTGGGTAAAAAAATTAGACTTAATTATGGTAGTTATTATTTTAAATGGGGTTGATTTTGTCTTTAAAAAATAATTTTTTTGCTTCTCCTCTAATAGAGAAGCTCTACTTTTCTACTTTTGTACAATAGAAGAATTACTTTTACAATCACTGTGAAGCACTTTGTTTAAAAAAAAAAAATTGGCCAAAACACTCTAAAATTTCAGAATAAAACTTTTACGAAAAATAACCAAAGAAGTTAGCAAAATAATCCTCACACGCATGTGTTAATTTATTTTTTAAATTAAAAAAAAAAGCTTTAAAACTTCAAATAATTATTTGTTAGTTATAATGGTAAAAGTTCAAAAGTTTGCATGTTGAAGAGACTAAAGATCAAAGCCCCCTAAAAAATTATAAAAATAGTAATAAAAGTATAAAGTATTGGTTTACTGATCAAAATAAATTATAAAATTGACAATCATTATTACATAAAAGTAAGAAGAGCCATAATTTGCAAATTTAGGGTCAAAATTAAGTTAACTAATTAAAATTGTCGAGGAAAGATCATATAAATAAGACAAAGCCCACTGCTAACGAACAAGAAATTGCTATCAATCCTTAAAAGCTGGAGAGGTAAGGTAATGTAAGGGCAAAACTAAAAGACTTCTGAAATGAACGCACATATTTCTTTAAAGTTGACCTTGCCTATTAAGTATACTTCTGTTTTATTAGAGGTAATTATAATAATTAATGATTTTAAGTGAAAATTCTTTGTCTTTAAAAAATTAATTTTTCGTTTCTGCTTTAATAGGAAAGCTCTAATTTTATGCTTTCTTCCTATAATAAAAAAAAAAATTGCTTATGCAACTACTCAAAAGCATGTTTTTTTTCAAAATAAAGAATACACCAAACATTATAAAATTTCAAAATAAAATTTTTATGAATAATAAGCAAAGAAGGTTGGCGAAATAGGGGGATAATATTGTTATATACATGCACATGTTAATTTATTTTTTAAAATTAAAAAAAGAGATCAACTTTAAACTTCAAGTAATTATTTGTCAAATATAACTTAATTAAATGTTTAAATTAAAGCCTGTATATGTTGAAGAGACTAAAAGATCGAAGGTCCATAAAACAAGTTATAAAAATAGTGATAAAATTATAATGTATTGGTTTATTGATTAATTATTGTTGCTTAGAAGTCAAAAAAGTCATGGCTTGAAAATTTAGGGTTATGAGTAATAATTAATGGCCCGTTTGGTTGAAAGAAAATGAAGGACAAGGAAAGTTGTTCCTTCTTCTTTGGCTGTTTGGTGGTTTGAAGTGGTGCCATAAGATTTTGGATTCAATCTGACGCCCTTCACTATAAAGTGGGAATGGAGGTATGCTTTGGAACCAAAATGGAGAATGTCAATTTTGCCCTTGCTTCCTTCAATTGGACATAACTTGATGCACATAGTAGTTCATTGAGCAAACAACCTTTGGTCATACATTGTTCCATGAGGGAAGAGAAGATTTCAATCCATCGATTGAAGCTCGTAAATGGAGCACACATTCTCTACCTATTGCCGTCAAGGACCACCACTCCCTCAACCACTGTAACAAGTGACTTCATCCATTGATTGTAATGTTAAATCTTGCCCTTTCCCTTGCCATTTTTGAATACCTGATGAACAATCACTATTTTTTCAACAATCTAAGACCATCAGCCAATGATCTAACAAGCATTAGGTTGAAATGAAAGCAACCCTGTCTTTCATTAGCCAACAATGTCTCTCTTTCCTTTCCCTTTCCTTTAACTTCTTCCATTCCCTGGTCACAAACAATCATCGATTACATTCGAAAGTATAATTGGTTTTGCATTCATGTGCTTAATCTATTATTGTTGCTTGCATCGAAAAATGGCTTTGGGTGCCTTGTACTTTGAAAGCACATGTGCAGTTTGAAATCACACTTGCAAATGCACTCACCACCACAACTGGATTTCATGTTAATGAAATAAGCAAGATATGCTTGTTAATAGGGTGGGAAAAAAGAGAGAGACCTTGTTTGGTGACTTCCTCCATTTGTTAACATGAATACACATATATGTTTTGGTAGATCACAAGAAGTGGCATTTTTCCTTTGCCTTTTCCAGCTTATGAGATGGCATTAAAGTGTTAAAACACTACAAAAAAATAATAGATTTGCGACGAAAAAAATTTCTTCGCAAGTCTGCGACAAATTCGTCACAAAGTCCATCTCAAAAGTTTGCGACGGAATTACTGACGGAAAGTTTCCATCGCTAATCCGTCGCAAATCAAGTTAGCGACGGAAATCAACGACGGAATTTTCTGTCGCAAAGAAGTAGGATAGATAATTCCAATATTGCGACAGAATTCTTTGACGGTAAAATTCGTTAATAATTTGTGACAGAATTAGTGACGAAATTTCCATCACAAAATTTTTTTGTCACTAATCCATCGAAAATTCCGTCGCAAATCTTAATTTTAATTTTTTAATAATTTATATGATATAATGATTTATATATATATATATATATATCTCTCTCTCTCTCTCTTGGAAATGATTTAAATATTATTAATTTTATGGAAACCTTAAATAATTTATATAATATAATTTAAATTATATATTAATAATTTAATAAAAAATGAGATAAATACTAATATGCTTAATTACTCTATGGTTAATAAGGGGTCTTTGTTTTTATTCAAAAATTAAAAATTTACCATTTTATTTATTTTAAATCATATATTAAAATAAAAATAGAATATATATAATTAATTAGAAATAGAAAAAACTTTTCAAATCTAAAATCGTAATTTAAATAAATGAATATAAGGAATGATTTTACTAAAAATATTAAAAAAAATGAAAAGTAAGAAATAAATAAAAATCAAATAAATATTCAACTCAAAAAGGAAAAAAGATAAATAATATTAGAAAAATGTGACAATATGTTTCTTTTTCAGGATTTTACAAATATTAAAAATGGCTCCATTCATCCAATATGCTTCAATTATACCACCTGTCACTCACCTCTCTCCTTTCCTAATTAGTTTTTCCTCTTTGTTATGCTGTTAACTCTTAGTTAAAATCATACTTTCTTTCGTATTTCTATTTTTTTCTACACTTGCTTAACTAATCGTGTTAATGTTTTTCTTTCTCTGAAAATTAAAACTTTATCTCATTTAAATATCAAATCTCTAGAATTCTCTCAAAAGAAGCAAAAGACTAAATACCCACTCTCAAATGAATGGAAGGCAAAATCTAATATGTATCACATCATAAATTTGTGGGAGGAGAGGAGATCTGCCCACTCTCAAATAAATGTAACTAAATTTTCATTGTTAATATACCAGTTAATTTCGTATACAATCCTCTCCCCAATTTTTGAATAAATTCTATTTATATGAAATCTTAAACAAATTGATTTGATCAAAAGCTCCATAGGAGATGACTTGGTAGGCACACTATTGCAAGCTAATTACTTTTACTAATGTTGGCAGTTTGACAACTGTAAATAAAATTTTAGCGTCATTATTGGAAAGCTAATTAATTATAATCAATTAGATTAGGAATTTTATTGTTTTCAATATAAATTTAGCTTTCTTACTTTGTTTCTGTGGCCCATTCCAAAGCCTACAAATTCGATGTTTTGAGATAATTCTACCTAATACTAGTTACAAGGGTAACTAACTCCAATTGAGTTAAAATTTGGTATATAGGTTTTAGGTGTTGTGAGAAATAATATTCATAAAAATAATTGTTTTTAAATTTTACAGTACTTGATTAAGGTTTTAAAGAAATAAAGTGATATTAGAATCGATTTTTTTATTGTAGGATTGAGCCTAAAATTAGAATATTTTCTTTCAAGTAAATCAAAAGTAAAAGATTATTTTTCTATTAAAATATCACATTCACTCAAAATGATTAAATTCATAATTATTTTTAATATTTTTACTTATATTTTTGAATACATGTCCTTTTAAGTGCAATTTCTTTTTTTAGAAAATCTGCAAAACACCAAAAGGAAAAACTTACCAAATGATTTGGTTAAACAAATGAGCTTTTTTAATTAGTTGGAAATTTTGCTTTTAAACCCTTTGGCGACAACAAAAAGTTGTCACTAAAGAATGCTTTTAGCAATAATGTCATTTAAATGTTGAATAGTCATTAAAAAGCCCTCCAACTAAAAAGTAGATGCTCTGTGTAACATCATATATTTTTAACTTGCTCCTTATCATTTCTATGTCTCACATGATGAATTGCATAAAAGGGAATAAAAGAATGGCATTAAAATAATGCCTTATTTCGCGTTGCGTCACGTATGAAAATTTCATTCGGTGTCACGAGGATCATATGAGCTCATACATCACATTTTCATATTTAATTACATACATACAACTCATCTGCATCACCAAAGTTGGCCAACAACTCGTGGAATTCAAAAGGGAGCATCAAATTCACTCTATTATTTTTAGCCAGAATTTCAGTTTTTCTGTCATAATTCAAAAATTCATAACTAAATCTACAAAAATTGAAATCATGTATTCTTGACCATTCTGGAAAGCTACACATGTATAATATATGTAAAAAATATGTCTAGGCTATGAAACATAATACAAAAAGCGTTTGACACACAAACAAGGGCAAAGGTTCAGACAGCCACTGGTACTGATGCAAGTGTCTGCTATAAATTTTGAAAATATCCAATTAATTCCACAAAAATCAAATCCATCCAAATAATACTAATTTGGAAAAATATGAATGTTAAATTTATGGTAAAAATAGGTTCAGACCAGAGAAATCACGTTAGCTACTGAAATTTAATGGAACAGTGACTCAGGTCGTGCTGCACTACTATTTCTGTTCCAGAAATTCAAAAATTCATATCTCTTAGATCAAATCTCCAAATGATGTGCTTCTAGTTGCTACAAGTCATTATGAATGCTTAGTTTCTGCCTATAAAATTTCATACCCATGGGACCACGTTTGCCCCTCAGATGACACAATTTTACAATTGACCAAATGAACAGTACTGATACAAATCTGAAATTCTGATGACAACTTTGAAAAATCATAGAAAATTCCACAGACCTCTAAATGACCTAATCTTTGCTTGACAAAAAGCTTTATGCAAGATCTAAGTGCATACAAAATTTCAAGTCAAGCAGAGGTTATTTGGTCAGACTTTGCCATAGCTTAAGATTATGGCAATTTTAGTTCCAATAAAGGGGCAAATTTAGTTCAAATGAGCCATTCATTGTTCCACACACATTTGAGCAACTTAGAAAGCATAAATATAGCACAAATAAGTCCCTCATAAGGTCTGAATCCTCATACAACTCAAATTCATCATGCCACTTCCATATACATACATGCATAAGTGGGCTTTCAAGTAGTCAAAATACACAATTCTATTCATTAAAATCTATTCTTGATACATACACTAACTTTACATAGTTTTACACTTGTTCAAAGTGTCATGTCTCAAAAATAACATATACATATATTCTTTGACATTCTAGTACATCAAAATTAGTAAAATGTGCTAAGAGATGGAGATTTAAGCTCCTTGGCCTCCATCCTTTAGATCTTGGACTCCACCTAGATCATATGAGATGAGAGAAAGGAAGGGGTGAGATTCATTGAATGTCAATAGCTCATACACTTATCCAAACACATTCTCAAGACATACAACATGTCAAAGGCACAAGTATGCAATCAATCAATTCATGAAGCATTCCACTTTCACATTTTTGTGTCACAAACTCATGTCAAGTATAAGAATGAGCTCTAAGGACTTTTGGTTTGGCGTCACCCTATTTCTAAGACTTTTGGATTACCTCACTCTTGGTTCTTGGGACTTTTGACTTAGCCTCACCCATCCAAGGGACTTTTGGCCTTGTCTCACCCATGTCATGAGACTTTTGGCATCTCCTCACCCTTGTGAGCCATTTCCACAATTCAAAGACATTCAAGAAAGCATATTGGTACCAAAATAGCAACATAGCATCAAGTGGCATGTCCCAAACATATAAATATACACACAAGCACACAATGACATATATGCAATAAGAAAAGGTGGAGAGCTACCTTGGTGCAAATTCAAATCTTACTTTACTTGTTCCTTCTCTTTTTCAATTCCACAAACACAAGGAGGTGGGGTTGGATTTCTTTGACCTATTCACAATAAACAACACTTAATTATACTCTTGGAACAAGTTATATTATCCAACTCACTCTTAAGACTACACTTTGTTCTATTTGTCACAATATGGTTCCATTAATGACCTAATGAAGCAACTACCACAAGTAAAATTCTTGGTTCTATTCTTTTGCCATATTTAGACCTCTTGACCTCGTTTAAGGTCCTTGAAGCCATCACACACTCACTTCCACAAATCTAGGTCCATGTTACTTCATAAGGTTACATTATGGAAGCCATTGCCTCATCTCCCAACCTAAGGCTTGTAAATTTTTCCCAAGGGTTTCTCCTATCTTCTTTTATCATATAAAGTCCCAAATCAAGCTTGGAACTATTTAAAACATCCCCTAACTATCTTTAAGGGTTTTGACCGATTTATACCTCCATTAAAGACCCCATGGAGTTTGAGATTTTTCCTTAATGGATAAAGCACTTGGGAGGCTCCCTAGGAGTCTTAGAAACTTAAACAAATACTCAAATATGATGGGGAAGTCTTGAATTAACCCAGATTTTAAACTATATTCAAGCACCATACACTTTTTCAACTTGAAATTCAATGGCTTTTACTTGCTTCCAATGATAGATTCTTAATCCTTGCACTCCAAAACCTCTAATCCCCCCTTGATTTGAAGAGAAAACAGCCCCTAAGAATTGGGCTCATGGTGGCCAAATCGTGCAAGAGGAAAGGGGAGGAAAAAGCTACCAAAGAATGGAAGTTTTACCTTGTTTTCTTGCTCTTTCTTAGTTGCTTTTCACTTTCCTTGGTTGCCTCACTCCAAACACGAATTTTTCCTCTCTATTCTGCCCCCAAACAGCACCAAATATATCAATAAAACCATAGGAGGAAAAGAAGGAAAGAGGAGAACAATTTTGTTTAAGGAAGAACTAAGAAAATCTATAGATTTCATACCTTTTTCTTGGCCTTTTCTCCTTCTTTTGCCTCCTCCCTTGTGTGCCTAAGATTTCTGATTCTCCTCTCTGTTCTAGGTAGAAGAAAGTCGGTTTAGAGAGGGGGAGGCAGAACGTGGAGTTAAAAGGGGCATTTAAAAGCTTCTTTATGCAATTTGTTTCCATTTTTGCCCTTCGAAATGGAATTTCCAGTTTGGCTTCTTTTAAAGAACCGTCTTTTCCATCATAACATTTAGATTCTCAATTTAATAAAATGCTTTTGGAATCACTCAAATTGGAGTTAAAACCTTCTCAAACGAACTGGTCAAAGTTTGGGTCAACCGATGTCGAAAATGGTACATTGGAGGGGCTTTACCGATCTTGGGGCTTTCCATGGTTTTTTGGGCCTCTGAGAATCTTGGGCAACTCAAAATTTCCATTTAAAAAGCCCTCCTAGGTGTTTTTCCAAAATTGCCCTTATTTACGAAAATGTCACTGGCCTTTCGGCGAATTTTTTGAATTATTTCGGCCCTAGTTTTTGGGCAACTCAAGGCTCAAATCCTCATTTTCTATTATTTAACATTTTATCCAAATTTTATTTAGTCTTAAATCACTCAGCTCAAGGGACTTGCTTTTCAAACCAGCCCGTTTCTGTGTTTTTTACAATGTACCGGGCGTTACACTCTGAGATTTTTTTTTCACTTTAGTAGTGATGTGAAAGTATAGGGGAAAGGTGTAAGGTTAAATTTTTTTTTTGAAGTAAAGCAGACTCATTCTTTACAAATTTTATTACTTGAGGATCTTCTGAATTTTAAAAGATTTTGATTCTGTTAGATATAATTAGTTTGTTTTTAAAAATGCATGGTTAAAAAGCCTAGTGGATCTTTACAGCAAAATTTGTGAGTCTTACTCCTTGTGGTCCTTGAAGACACACATGAAGGATCTATACAAACTTGTTTGTAATTGAATATGTGGTTTTTTTTTAACTGATTTATTTTCTTTTTCTAGCTAGTTTATAATTGGTTATTTTTAAGGATAAAATAGATTGACCTTATGGTCAATTTATCAATTTCTTGTTAAGGTAGTTGGTTCAAAATAATTTTTTAATCATTGTTTAAAAATGGCAATGAAAAAATATAAATAAAAAATTTAATTATAAAGTGTTAAGTGATCAATGAAGCCTACAGACAAAAAGAGGAAAAGAAAAGGCTTTCATAACGGTTAAGAATTGGAATTTCATTTGTACAATGAGCCCAGATGTGCACAGATCCTTAATGTTCACCACACAATACAACATTAGCTAGTATGAATTTTGGCTAATTTAGATCCTTTTTGTTTGGGAAGATAAATGCATAAGATAAGTTTAAAGAGAGATAAATGGAGGGAGAGAGAGAGAGTGAATCACTTTTTGTTCTTCTCATTCTTTTTTTCTAAATTTACTTATTACATTTATCTTGTGATATTCAGAGAATTCGTATTTGATTTTCGATCTAAAGAGGTCGCTTTTATACTTAATTTATTTATTTTGTATCCTTAATTGACTATATTTACAAAAGATGTGCAAAAATTCATTTAACATTGCATTTTTGGTGATGATACAAAAGTAAAAACAAAAGCAAAACAACTTTGTGATTTTTTTTATTTTGGGGAAAAATATTTTATTTTTTTTTAAATAAAGAGTTACAAAAATTTTTAAAAAATTAAAATTTGTCCATTCTTACAAAAACAATAATTATTTTTTAGGTTAGAAAAAGGAATTGTTATTCTTTTGGCCTAAAAATATTAAGGTATTTGTATTTTTTGTTCACACTAAGGTCATTCTTGCATTTTTCTTTTATAAAATAAATTAAATCACACAAACTTTTCTTAGAATTTGACTAAATTATATTTGATACTTAATTGATTTTTTAATTTGGTACTGTTTGTTTAATTTGGATCTAAAGTTTTTCTAATTTATTAGTAATTAAATAATTAATATTTATTTGTTATATTAGATGTTTAATATATAAAATGTAAAAAATATATAATTAATTATTATCCAATCACTACCAAAACTACCCTTATTAGTTCATCTTCTCTCCAAGGCAAAAGTTGAGCTTTTTCTCCTCTGCTCTTTTGTGTTTTAATAAGAATATATTTAATATATGTAAAAAAAATATGCTTTTGTGTAAATATCTAATAACTTACCTCAATTTAAAAAATGAACAAAATATTCTATTGTACAACATTTATTAAAGTTTTGATAACTATTTTTAAAAAATTAATATTAATTTATTTTAGATAATCATGAAAAACATATTAATCATTATTGGCAATTTCTTTTTAATTTTTCTTGGTTTAATTTTGTGAATTATCTATTCATTGATAGAAAAATTAAAAAAAAATTAATAATTCTATTATAATTATTTGATTTTTAATCAAAAAGATAATTATGAAGTAAATTTATAATGTATATATTAAAATTTTAATAATTATCTCATAAAAATTAATATTGATCTATTTTATATATAATAAATTTTATGAGTTGAGTGAATTTAAAATTTGAAAGAGCAAAAATATAATATCAAATCAAAATTTAATATTATAAACATATAAAACACCCTTCACCCTTCCAATTTGGGGTTACAGGAAAAACGCCGAAAAAATGAAAAGTAATAGTAACGAAGGAGAAAGCAAAACACATAAACCCCAAACAGAGAAGCCCTAGACTCCTCCTTCAGTGACGCGTTCCAGCAGCAAGTTGACGACTTTCCAATCTAATCACCCAAGCTTGCAGCCTCAGACTTGTAATTTCCTCAATGTTTTGGAGTATAAGTTCGTGTACAATGAGTTGGCGGACAAAGAGGTTGCCATTGTGAACTCGGTGGTGAAGTTGGAGTTGCAGCAATTGGCTCAGAGAGTGTTTGGTTAGGGGTTTTTGGAAGGGAGGGGAGGAGAGGGGATGGAGATAAGGTGTTTAGTTGAATAAAATTGGAAGGGAAAGGAAGAAAGAAAAAAGAAATGAGACAAATTTGTCCCCCCTCCAAATTAGGGGGTTTTGGAGGGGAGGGGTATTTTTTTAATTTTAATTTATTTTTTTGTTTTTTTTAGTTTTTAAATATTTTAATATTTTAATATATTAATATTAATAAAAATTAAGATAATTTTTTTATCAGAAATTAAGAATAAAAAAAATTAAAATTTATAATTTTTTTAAAAAATTATTGATATAAATAATTTTTTTTATAAAAAATAAAATTAAAATAATATAAAGAGTAAATTTGTCCAAATATAATTACCTCCCCTCTCCTTCTGAACCAAACGATAATCTCTCCTTCCCTCCCCTCCCTTCCAACCAAACATAACTCATTAAATCTCTTCCCCTCTCCTCCATTAACCTCCCTTTCTCTCCCTTCCGTTGAACCAAATAGAGCCTTAGATTGCAACACTCCGGCAAACACGGATTGGGGCAAAAGATGTGAGGATCAACACCTTGATTGATCCAAGCGTGGTGGTCAGCTTCACAATCAGGTATGGGAATTTGGGATCTAAGTTGATTGACAGGAACTTGTTTTCATATTATTTTTATTGTCAATCTGAAACTTTTGTAATCCCTGGTTGGTGTAGCAAATTCCATAAACAACTTGGATGTTTAGTTTTAAAGATTTGAACATTGATGATTTAGCATCAATATGAGATTTAGTCATTTGGGAATAGAAACTGGGAGAGGAGATGACCGAACTGTTTCTGCTAAGTAGTAGTACACTCTGAAAAAGTCAAAAGGGAGGAGATGACCGAACTGTTCTCACTTGGGAATAGAAACTGGGAGAGGAGATGACCGAACTGTTCTCACTAAGTAGTAGTACACTCTGAAAAAGTCAAAAAGTCAAAAGTCAAAACTGGGAGAGGAGATGACCGAATTGTTTCCAATTTTTAGTTGGAAATGTTTAAGTAATAATTGGGAGTTGAGTGGAGAAGCGATGTGAAGGAATTGAAAGAACATCAAAGGGAGGAAGAGTGATGGCTTTAATTTTGGATGTCATCAAAACATGAAACGGTAATCTACCTTGTCTATGCACCTCCCGGTAATGGTGGCTGTGGGAAAATGTCTGGCTATGTCCTTTACCGTTGCCTTCATCTTATTCAAAATCAAAACGTTAAGGAAATTTGTTAAAAATACGTTCTATTAATATGAATTCAGCAGACCTGGAAAGAACAAAAGAAACCTTTTTAGTCATGAATGCTTTTTTTGGGTTTGCAACAATAGGGGAGAGACTTCCATCGTAGTCAAGAAAGGTTACAATCTTTTTTCGTCTTGACTTATATATTATCTCATCAAACACGTTGAGCGCTGAAGGATGATGAAGCTGCATATTCAAATGGTTTAGAAACAAGGGAGACTCAAGTAAAAGTTAACCAAAAGCTCAAGCGAAGGCTCATGTGCTTACAATCCAAGAACTTATATCTGGGTTTCCACAAGTAGGGATGGTGGATTTGACTCGGGGTGGAGAGGAAGCTCTCATTGAATCAATCCAGGCGTTAACTTTAGCTCCTCCTTTCCTATGGATCCTTAAGCCTTTTCATTAGCTTTTTCATAGATTCTGGGACTCCTGCTCCTGGCAACATAGTTGAATTTGAAATCGAAATCAACACCGCAATAATGGTGTTCGTGATCTCAAATTAGGAGCCATCACATTCTGGTTCATCATCCACTTTTGATATTAACACAAAGCTTAGTCTATATTCCTAAGAGAAGGGAATTAGGAATGGAAAGGGTAGGGGAAATAAGAAACAGAGTAGAAGAGAGATGGCTATCAAGCTATGGACATATGCACTGATCAGCTTGCTTCTATTTGATAATTGTTTTATTAGTTCCTTGTTTGTCAAATGTTGAAAAGTTTATTAAATTTCAAAACATTTTACTTAAATCTATACTCATTCAATAGGTGAGCTGAATGGGATGTCCTTATTAGTGTAATCTATTTATATTATATTTGTGAGACTATATTTTATCTTTGTTATATATATATATATATATATATATATATATAGACACCCTGTGACGTGCCCAAAGTGCATGCCCATAGTTAAGAATAAAGAAGAAAGGCAGGTTTGACTAAGCTATACAAAGAAAACTCTAGTCATGGAAGATATAAATTGACATAAAATACTATAATTAATCCTTGACGGTACCTACTGAATAGTTTAAAATAGTTTCATGTAATCATGATTAGTTTTTTATTATTATGATGATTGAGTTATCTATTTAAATAACCAGTTTGATTTTTGGGAGGCAGATGTCATTTTCAATTCTCTTAATATAATATATGTAACACCATAATTTTTAGCTTATATCTATCATCATTTACATGTTCATGTGATATATAGTAAGAACGAAGTGAGAAATTCCATTAAAATAACACACTTTCTTGCGTTGCGTCGTGATTAAAAATTCATTTTGGTGTCACGTGGACCGTGTGAGCTCATGCTATACATCTTCATATTTAATTACATCACTAAAACTCATTTGCATCACAAAAACATACTTACAACTCATGGAAAACAAATAGGGAGGTGGAACAAGGGGTTTCATTCTCGGCCAGAAGTGACTTCTTTTCTAGACAAATTTTAAAAAATCATAACTAAATCTAAAAAAATGTAAATCATGAAATCTCAGTCATTCTGGAAATCTTGGGATGTCTACTTTATGATAAAAATATGTACAAGTCATAACATCCCACACACAGAGCGTTTGACATGTGAAATAGTCTGGAGGTTGGACTGGGTCCTGATGCTGTCACAGTTTACTGATATGAATTTCAAAAATATCCAATTAATTTCAAAAAAATATAATCCATGAAAACGATACCTATCTAGAAATCTGTGGATGTCAAATATAGAGAAAAAATATCTCCAAATCAGTTCATCAAGCCCAGACCTCAGAATTCGATGGAATAGTACTTCTGGTCGGGCAAGGTTACTAATACTGAATTAAAAATTCAAAAATTCATATCTTCCTCTCTAGACCTCCAAATGAGGTGCTTCTAGTTGGCTCAAGTCACTGTGATTGCCTAATTTCTTTGTATAAAATTTTATGGCAATTGGACATCATTTGAGTTTCATGTGACAGAAAACAATTTTGGACCATTGTAACAGTGCATTAGACTATTTCCATAAATTTTGACAACTTTGAAAAATTATCAAATATTCTATAGAACTCCAAAAATTATGATCTTTAGTTTCCTAGAAAGCTCTCAATGAGACCTAATTTCATGCCAAATATCAAATTAAGACTAACTCATTTGGCAAAAAAGTGATATAGGGTTCCATAATGGTCAATTTTGGCTCCTTATAGGGTGCCAAAGTTGCTAAATGGATTTCCCTTGGCCTTGGCACATTTTGGGCAAGTCTAAAAGCACATTTGAGACTTAAGTGAGTTACCAAAATGGCTCCAAATCTAATGCATCTCATTTTGGCTATTCAACCCACACTTATGCATACTTTCATCAAAATTCCATATTACATACTTTGGCATTACACACTCAAACTGAGTGCTATGGGTCATATATCATTTTCATACATCTAAACATCACATAATAGTATATTTACACATGTCTCAAAGTTCATGGTACATATACAACATTATATACATTATGAACCATTATTATGGTTCCAAAATGGGCAAAATAATACATAAGCTTGTTAATTCTTACTCTTCATGGTTGTTGGCTCCCTTCACCATAATTACTTAGTCCACCTAGCATGTTGGATCATTGGAGAGGAGGGGATGAGATTCAAAGAATCCCAATAGCTCATCTCCTATTCAATCATACATAATATGTGTAAGTAAGCTTTACAAATGCATGCATGGAGAAAATAAAAGCCTTGGACATTTTAAAAGCAAAGTTGGCATGTGAACAACTCATACAAATCATTCAAGAGCTCACTAAGTGTTTGGATTGGCCTCTCACTTCTCCTCATGTGTTTTGGACTTGCCTCACCCATTTCTTGAGCACTTTGGACTCAACCATATTCTTGGGAGCCCACTTTGCTTTTGGGAGACTCTTTGTTTTGTCTCAACCAAACTCAAGGGTTCTTGACTTATCCTCATTAAAGGGAAGAGTTCTTGGCCTCTCCACACTCAAGTAAACTCATACAAATATCATGCACTCATTAGAAAATATAACATGGCATCAAGGATCATAGCATATAAAGGCATGTTAGCATACTTTTCATAACTTGAAAACACACATACATACATTCTAAAATAAGTTAAACACACATCCATGCATGAGAGAAGGTGGAGAGAGTTACTTTGTGCAAATCTACACACTTTTCTCCTTGGATTTCCCTCCTTTGCCTCAGCTATACACCCACAATTTAGTGGAGATGGTTTCTCTTGGCCTAGACATGATTTAACGGAGCTAATTAGGTTCATGAAACATATTCTAAAGCTATACAATTTGCTTAAGCTCTAGATTACTCTATGGGCTTCATTATGGTCCATAATGGTGCCTAATAAAGCAACACTCCTCAAATTACTTCTAGGCCTCATTCTTTCCTCTCAATTATGATTCTTGACTCCTTTTAAACCTCTTGGAGCCACCACACTATTAAAACAAAGGAGCTAGTACCATGTTGCTTCTTTAGGTCATAATATGGAACCTATGACCCCAATTCACTTTCCTTGAGTTCTAAATTTTTTCCAAGGCCTCCTCTTATATTCATTCACCATATATGACTCGAAAATGGCCTCAGAAAAATTTGAAACTCTCCCTAACTAGGTGAACTTGCTTAGGCTGAGACTATGGGTGCATTGGCCTTCCATGGAGTTCTCTTTATTTTCTTGAAGAAGGAAGCATGTGGGGAGCCTCTTAGGGATCTTAGGAGCATGTTTTAACATTCAATTATGCCTAAAAACATTCATATAAAATCAGATGTGCAAGGGAGCATTTGGATCCTTAATGATTCTATTTTGTTTCCTAATGCTCTTTTCTTGATTCTATTGGTTCATTCTTAATCCTTGCCACCTAAAACCCCTAATCCCTCCATGAATTGGGTAGAAAACAGCCCTTAAGAATTGGGCTCATGGTGGCTAAATTCGTGCAAGAGGAAGGGGGAGGAAGAAACTACTAAATAATGGAAGTTTTACCTTGTTTTCTTGCTTTTCTTTGCTTGCTCTTTGCCTTCTTTGGCCTCCTTACTTAATTTTCGAAATTTCCCCTCTGTTCTCCCTTCAAAACAGCCCTCAAAACTTCAGAAAAATCATGGAGAAGAAGAAGGAAAAAGGGAAGAAGAGGTTAGCCAAGGTGAAGCATGAAAAACCAAGAAATTTCCTTACCTTTGGCTTGAATTTTCTCTCCCTTTTCTTCTTCTCTTAGGGCACCTAGAAGAGCAAAATGCTTTTCTGTCTTGGGGCAGCAAGAAGGTCGGTCAAATAAAGGAGAAGAAATGTGAGAAATAGAGAGAGTTCAAGAAGCTTTAAGAATTCTAATAATTTCCATTTTGCCCTTCATTCTTTGCATTTTCGTTTCTCATTCGTTTTAGCTCCTTTTTGAGAACCGTCTTCTTCATCATAACAAATAGGTTCCCAATTTAATAAAATGCCTTTGGAATCACTCAAATGGGAGCTAAAACCTTCTTGAACGAATTGGTCAAAATTTGGGTTAACCAACATTGGAAAAATTACACTAGAGGGTCTTTACCGATCCCGGGACTTCCCATGGTTTTCAGGGCCTCTGAGAACCCCAGAGGACTTAAACTTTCATTTAAAAAGCCCTTATGTATGTTTTCCAAAAAGTCCACTTATTTACGAAAATGTCATTAGCCTTTCGACAAATTTTTCGAATCATTCAGACCCCGGTTTCTGGGCAACTCAAGGCTTAAATCCTTATTTTTTGTTATTTAAAATTTTATCCAAATTTTATTTGGCTTTGAATCACTCATCTTAGGGGACTTGCTTTGAAAATTGACTCATTTCGGTAATTTACGAAAAATTGAACGTTACAATATAGAGGTGATAACTGATAAAGAAACACTTATGGCTGTATATACAAGGCTTTGTTTTACTTTCATGTCTCTAACATAATTATACTTAGCCTTATTTATGGAAGTTCTTCCATGGGCCTCCACATAGCAGCTCTGTGTATAAGTAAAGAAAAGCTTGTATTTTATTTTTTATATTTGATCATAAATAAAGAATATAACCTTCTGAAAAATATAGGATCATCATCACTCTATTTGAAAACACATCCCTAATATCCCTAATCTTCTTTTCAATAAACGACTCTTTCTTATTTCCTATAAATATACACATTTCAATTTTAGCAGATTATTTTGTGATGTCTCTTATGTTAGATATTAGAAGGGATATTTGTGGTGTATATAATTTAAAATTAAAAAAATTTAAATATAAATACCTTTAATTTAAAATTCTTAACTATAATTTTTCTTAAAAACTTTCAATAAAGGCAGTGCATCCATCATTCGAACTCACATTGCACCACAATTCAGCCCACTGATTCTCATATTTTACTGCCAGTTCAACCCACAGATTTGTTTTTGGGGTTGTGATTTTCAATCTTAATGGAATCAAAGAATATGGCGATTAAATTTTTGATTTAATCAAAATATTCAATTTTAGGCGTCGAGTCCTTGAGATTAAAAGAAAGGAAAATAGGGATACATGTTCAAGTGAATCTATAGAATCCGTGAGGGACAATTTCAACGTTACTTAACAGCTTTAAAATCCATTAAGTAAAATCAATATTATTTATTAATTTAGATTAAAAAATAAATAAAAAGTAATAAATAAGAGTGGTGTTTAATTAGCTTAACCTAAATTGAGCCCTAATGATTAATAGAGCCCAATCAAAATAGCTTGAATTAAAAATTGACAAAAATGATTGTTTAGACCTACCTTCTCATCACCCAGGTTTGACTAAATTTAGTAAAGCAAAAGGAAGTTGACTATTATTTCATAAGGGAAGCAATTTATGATAATAGTAATATAATTTGATAGTGATATCAATTAGATAAGATAAATTGAAAGAATTCAACTGCTGATTCCTTAACCATGCTCATGTTTCCTGATGTTGCAGGTTACCTTTTGACAACAATTGTGTGGAGAAAGAATAGCAAAAAAAGAAGTAGGGATCTGCAAGAACTTGGTCCCAGTGTTAATAAGGTATTGACTTTTCCTACATGGCATTTTATTTGAAAATGCAGTACTGAAAATGGAACTATTATAGGTGTGCAGTTAACTGATTGCCTGTATATCATGGTAAACAAAATTTTGATTACCTGTCAGTTACTATGAAAAAAGAAAATGGTGCTGAACATGGAATTGTTATAGGTGTGCAGTTAACTGATATGTCTTGGTAGCAAATGTTTTTCTTTTTTTTGTGTTTAACCAGAAAAGTTAGAGAATAGATAGGGAGTTCATTTACAACAATTGCAAAGATGTATCTAATATCATATGTAGCACTTATCATCAATTTGTCACTAATGAATATGACTTTCAGGAACTTTCTAGCACTGATCCTTTGCTGTGAGCTAAAAGCTGCTGCAAAGTTTGTTGCTCGAAATCCTACAAGTTTGGTTCCTAGCCCAGAATACCACTTGTTGCCCCGTTTAATCTTGGTATGATATTCAATCTTGATTTTGAATTTAACGTTGTGCCAAATTCTGAATGAATTGATGCATGCTATCTTATGAACTTCAGTGCTTTCCTTTATGCTGGTCACGAGCAAGTGTACACACTGTACTGTGTTGCGTTTAATTGTTGCGAGACTTTAAAGATTCTGTGAGATGAATCTTGTGGGATGAAGCATGCTTGTGGGTGTGTAAATTAGGAAGAGGCGTTCTTGCTCATCATGAAATCATAAGAGAATAGTAACATATGGATAATTTAATACAATAATGGTTTTAAAATTATACATTAGTTTTCTATTGTATAAACATATTTTATTAGATAAACAGACTTTTGAAGTCCACAAGATTAGAAATTGTGATAGGTTATTATTTTCTATGACATGAAGTTCGTTAGGCATAGGGCCAAGTTTTTCTTTTAAATTTCGGCTTGTAACTAATGTGGCCCAGTCCCAAAAAAAAAAAGCAAAAAAAGATAATTTAGATTTTGGTCCCAACGCATTCAAAACCCGGCTTCAAAACACCAACCACAACTAGGAAAAATTTATAGTAATGATTTAGTCTCTTAAAAATTATTTTTTTAATTTAGTTTTTCAAGAATAATACTCTTAATTTAGTCTATGAAAAATCACTCTTTTCTTATTTTGATCATTTAAAGATAAAACTTCTTAATTTATTCCTCCTAACATTTCCCTCAATCAAAATGATTTCTTTAAAAGCATGTATAACTCTATAATAAACAAAATTTAGCTGTGAGACAAAAACAACCAATTGGAGGGATTGCAAACATTTAAGTATGCATATATAATTAGTTACTGATTATGTGAAATTTCATTTTTGGCTGGGAACCATTTTGATTGAAAGAAAAATATTTGGTGAAATATTATTTTTAGAAAACTAAATATATATTAGTTTTCTCTGAAACACAAGAGAAAAAAAAATATAGAGAACAAAACACTATGGATAATAGTGTTTTCTATTGTAGAAAATGACTAGAGTTTCATCAGGTGACTTTAATCAAAATCATGTGTGGTGGAAGATCAGAGCAACATCCATATCCTTCTGTATTCAAATAAATACCTAGATCCAATTTAGAATACTATTTTCCTTCAATTTAAATTTTAAAATATTTAATATATTCAATATTATATATTGTATTTAAAATATCTAATATGTTTCAGATATTATATATTTAATATCTTTAATGTTAGATATTGTATTTGAAATATTTGATATGTTTTGGATATTATATTTAATATTTAGAATTTTAAATATAAAAACTGTCTTCATTTGCTTATTTAAATAATAGTTTTATCACAACTAAAAGTTATTAGTAACATGTGGGGGGTTATCCGTTTGCACCAATGGGTCTATTCAATTGATGGTAGAGAGACCTATTTGTCCAGCAAAACGTTTTAAGATGATTCCTAATTAAGTGAGGCAAAATTTATTACAAAATGCATCTAATCTCTCTTTACGACCACCACTTAGATTCTTTTAGATAAAGAAAGGATTCAGTCACCTAACTTCATTTATTTCTAAAATTAACTGTGTGTATCATACCCAAAAGAGTTACGGTAGGTCAAATGATATAAGGTCTATTTGAAATGAAAAAATGGCCTCGTTCAGTAATTTTTTGTAATTTATTTTATTTTAAATTTCATCTTTTAGAACCTTGGATCAAATTACTGTGTCCTTGTGTGATTGCTTTAGCACTACCTATTAATCGAGCAACAAGTTTGCTTTGAGAAACCTATTAAAGTGAGACTCTTCATGGATTAAAATTTTATCATTATTTAAGAATCTTGGATTTTCTTATTGCAAAGTCTTATAGTTATCTCTTACCATTATCTCCAGGAGTCAAAGTATTATAAATAAAAAAAGGGGAATGCCTCCTTCTTTATGTCACTTATATATAATCGATACAACCCATTTGGGTCAACAATCGCATGCATTTTTTTTTCCAATTTTTTATTTATTTGATTCACAAGTAATAGTGTTAAATTCAGTTTTTTTTAATCCAACATCAAATAAAAAAATAAAAAGAAAAAGACAAATTAAAGTCGTCCTTTTGAAGCAACCCTCCCAGTCCAATTAACTCTATAAAAATAATAAATTATGTGCAAAACTCTCGCTTTCATTTGTCATTTCTCTTGAAGGAGTCTTCTATATAAGAGGGTTCCATAAGCTTTCCATAATTGATGTATGCATGTGCTTCGCTTTTTCATATTATTAATAAATTCATATACCTAATTTTTAATTAACCTTCTAGATTGAATGTGTTAATCTTTTGAATTATATTATTTTAATTGGGCTCTATATGATATACACATGACGCACTCACAAGTCTCTTATACATCATATCGTTTACTATATTATGGTATTTTTTGTTGTAGACATGATTAGTAGAATTAATAATTTTTTTGTTGGATTCTTATATTGTTATTCTTTGTTCAAGTTATTTCTTTTTCGCAAGTTGTAGATGTTATTATGAAATTCTGTATGAAAGATGCATACATGGACTTCACAATTGGTTCTCAAATTCTGAAATAGAAAAAAACTAGATGTAAAGTAGATGTTACTAGCATTTTTTTATTACTACATTGTATAACTTTAATGTTACTGACTCTAGTCTTCATGATTAGTGACCACTACCTAGAATTGGACTTATCAAATCTTTACTCTCTCCAAATATTTTTATCCAATTACTTAACAGTAACCATATGATTAAGAATGCCCCAATTAATAGTAGGGGAAAAATCAAATAAGTAATCCATTCAAATACTCCATTGTAAACTCTTTTATTATTTTCTTCAAAAACATAACTACGAACCATTTTAGCTTTGTAGATGAATCTTTGATGATTATTAAGTGTCTATTGGACTACTTCATGATTACATGAAAATAGATAGCTTTGATTGAATGGAGATGCCAGAAAATCGAAGATGGATATATAATAGAGTAGATTCGAGTCGATGATGTTTTGCAGCAGAGTTCAAGCAAGGTGTCGAGGAGTTTCTTGCCCATGCATGTCGATTACCTTCTTTTTTATAGTCAGAGAAAATTAGGTGTCCATGGGCCCAATGTAAATGTAAGAACTATCTATGTCTTGACGAGGTGAAGGTGCACATTTATAAATATGGATTCAAGTTAGACTACTATATATGGACTAGCCATGGTGACACACCGACTGCCTGTCATTCACCTGTATGTCCAATGCCAGGCATCCAACATATCTCACAGGGGCCGCTTGGGAACCAGTTGTCACAATATGACACCATGGTGATAGATGCAGCCGGGCCAAGTTTCAAGGATAACTATGATTGCTCTGCTGAAGAGATGCCAAACCCAGATGTAAGGGCATTATATGACATGTTACATGCGGCACAACAACCCTTATGGGAAGGTTGTGAAGATGAATCTGAACTTTTAGTAGCTGTACAATTACTAAGCATTAAGGCAGAAACCAAAATTTCACACCAAGGCTACAATTTAGTGTCACGACTTATGCGGAGAACACAACCTAACGACACTCGTATGCGTCCAAACTTGTATCAAACAAAGAAGTTGGTGTCAAAATTAGGACTTAGTTATATGAAGATTGATTGTTGTGATAATGGGTGTATGTTGTATTATAAAGATGATACAAATGCAACTCAATGTAAATTTTATGGTGAAACATGATTTGCCACAAGAAAGTGCCATGGAAGAAAAAAGAAAATTGCAACCAAGCAATTATGGTACCTACCACTAATTCCTAGGCTTCAAAGATTATTTACTTCTGGAAAAATAGCAAAAGAAATGAGGTGGCATTATAAGAGCCGTCGAGCAACTGGCATTCTTACTCACCCCTCCGATGGAGAAGCATGGAAGGTGTTTGATAGCACATACCCTGACTTTGTGTATGATCCACGAAACATTCGACTCGGGTTGTGTGCTGATGGCTTTATACCATTTGGCCAATATAGGAGAAAGTATTCTTGTTGGCCAGTTATTGTCACTTCGTACAATCTGCCACTAGCAATGTGCATGAGACAAGAGTATATGTTTTTGACACTGATTATCCTTGGTCCTAACAATCCCAAAGGGAAAATTGACATTTGTTTATAACCATTAATAGATGAATTAAAATTATTATGGATTAATGGTGTCCTAACATATGATGTCTCATTAAGACAGAACTTTCAGATGCATGCCGCACTGTTATGGACAATCAATAACTTTCCAACATATGGCATGTTGTCTAGTTGGATGATAGCAGGAAGATTGTCATACCCTATATGTATAGAGAACTCAAAGTCATTCCAATTGAAGCATAGGAGGAAAACATCTTTTTTTAATTATCATCGACAATTTCTTCCACTAGATCACCTATACAAAAGAAATAAAAGCTCTTTTTATAAGAATAGAGTTGAGAACTCAATATCTCCGCTGCGGTTAGATGGAAAGCAAGTTTGGCAAAGAGTGTGCAAGCTGCCAAAAGTGACTGAGTGGGGAAAATTTGTAACAATCGAAGGGTATCATGACACTCACCATTGGAAGAAACAGAGCATATTTTAGGAATTGCCATATTGGAAAACCAATCTCATTCGATATAATCTTGATGTCATACACATTGAGAAAAATATGTTTGACAATGTATTTTACACTGTTATGGACACAAAAGGGAAGACTAAAGATAATACACAAGCTCGGTTGGACGTGGAAGAATATTGCTGGTGAAAAGAATTAGAACTTGTTAATAATGGAAGGAAAGTTCTGAAGCCAAAAGCACAATATACTTTGAATATAGAAAAAAAATGAGCTATTTGTCAATGGGTAAAGAACCTAAGACTCCCTGATGGGTATGCATCTAATTTGACCCGATGTGTCAACACAAAAGAAGCAAAGGTATATGGAATGAAAAGTCATGATTATCATGTGTTTATGCAACGCTTGCTTCCCATTGCCTTTAGTACTTTGTCTGAAGCTGTATGGAATCCGATAACTGAGATTAGTTAGTTCTTTAGAGAACTTTGTTCCACCACCTTGACGATGGCTCAGCTAGAGTTATTAAAGTAGAACATTATTGTAACCTTATGCAAGTTAGAAAAGATCTTTCCCCTAGGTTCTTTGACTCAATGGAGCATCTACCCATCCACCTTCCTTATGAATTGAAGGTAGGGGGACCTGTTCAATATCGATGGATGTATCTATTTGAAAGGTAATAAAGCCTTTTACTATATGCTTCGAATGAATATATGTGTAATAACACTTGTTCAACTACTCTTTACGTAGATTCCTCCATGCCTTGAAGCAAAAAGTCAAGAACAAAGCTCGAGTGGAAGGATCTATATGTGAAGCTTATATAATTGAGGAGATCACAATATTTTGCTCACATTACTTTGAGCATGATGTGCCATAAAAAATTATGAGACCTCCAAGAAATGACAATGGTGGAGAATCAAGCTTGCCAGCACTTTCCATTTTTAACTATCCTGGAAGGCCTTCTGGAAAATGCAAGTGTCATTTCTTAAATGATCAAGAAGTAGATGCCACTACAAAATATGTTTTAATAAACTGTGATGAAGTGCAACCTTATGTCAAGTAAGTGATATTACTTAAACAATTCATTTGTTTGTATATGCTTAACACATTTCTTTACTATGCAGTTTATTTGTTCATGAGTTAGCTTTATTCAATCCTCAAATTGCGAATGCTGAGATAGAAGGATAGATTGAAGCAAATTTTTCTGCATGGTTTCGAGAGCATGTACGTAGTAATAAATTGTAACTAAGTATGTCTTAAATCTAACCTCAACTCACATAAAATATTAAAAAATGTCACATAAGTTCAAAAACCAGCCAACAATATTCTAGATCCATTTCTACATGACATTACTAGGGGACCAAAGAGAAGCATTAGAACTTAGCCTATTTATTTTGTTAATGGGTACAAATTTCACATACATTCATTGAGTTATCGAAAATCAACAATAAATAGCAGTGTATGTATTAAGGGGACTGACTTTGCATAATCAGAATATGACTTTTATGGCATTCTAGAAGAGATTGTAGAGGTTGAATACACAGGGGTGCCTATGAAGCGATTAGTGTTGTTCAATTGTCAATGGTATGATCTTTCACCTAATCGTGGTACGAGGGTTCACAAACAATATGGGATTGTTGAAGTTCACGAATTAAATAGATATAACAAGTTCGATCCATTTATACTTGCACAACAAGCAACGCAAGTGTACTATGCATCTTATCCTAGTTGCCATCAGAAGGCTAATTGGTTAGCCGTAATCAAGGTTAAGACTCGTAGCAAATTGATGCTTCTTCATTTGAAACAAATATAGGGCCATTTTAGGTGGATGGATTGGAAATCATATTACCTGTAATCGTCCCAAATGATGAATTCCATAACTTAAGAGACACTGAAGGTTCATATGAAGAAATAGATATGTTAACCATTAACATAATCTATGACGAAGAAGAAAAAGAAGAAGAAGCTGAAGAAGAAGAAGAAGAAGATGATGATGATGATGAAGATAAAGATGAAGATGACGACGACGATGATGATGAGAAGAATAAAGATAATGATTCTGAAGATGATGATGATAATGATGCATAGATTAGGGTTGAGTTTTATTTAATTTTGAGTTTAAGTTTTTTATAATATATTTTCTTATTTTAAGTGTGAATTTATTTTTGTTTACATTCTATTTAATTTTTGGTCAACTTATACTAACTCAAGTTTGCTATTATATATGTAGATGTCAGGTCGTGGTTCTAGGTGAGGTTGTACTCGATGGAGTACCTCTACATCGCCACCTCTGCACCCTCAATCATCTTATTGTCCTCTGACTTCATCACCTACCTCAGCTCCTATAGCGCTAAATGCTTACACTACACCTGCATCAGCTCCAACCATGCCTGAATCATCTTAGGAGACCCTCAGCATCACCTGCATCATCTCCTCCTGTATCATTCCCTGACTCCCAGTACTCACATCCTACTCCTCAGGGTCCTTCCACTAGTTCTACACCAATGTCACCTATCTAACCTTTTGGCCGTGACCCCACAGATGGTCGAACATGGTTATATCCTGACAAGCATACGTAAGTCATCAAGTTTATATTGTTTTATTTGTTATTCATTCAACAACTTAATGTCATTATAATATTTTTAATCATTGATGTTAAGTGATTAGATTTAATCCTGTTGTTATCGTTGTTCATGATATTCTCCCTATAATACAAGCAAAATTTGAATATCCATGTTATAGCTAGAAAGTAACGCCTCCTGAGGTCAGACAACTATGGTTTGATGAATGGGGAGTATATATCTTATTCCATCATATTATATATGTATCATGTGTTGATTTCTTTTTTCCTCAATTTGTCTCAATTTTGAGTTTTTTGGTGCTTATGTAGAAAAAGTATAAATGGCTGCCACAATATGACCAAGTTATTAGACGTAATTGGAACAAAAAGTGTGGGGATGTCTTGCGAAATGCAATGCACAAAGTTTGGCTAGACTTGGAAAAGGGGGTCACACCTAATTGGATCCCAGATAATGTAATGGTCCAATTAAAGTGCTATTGGGAGTCAGAAGAATATAAGGCCGTATGTCAGACAGCTAAAAACAACTGAGCATCTACCACAGGAGGCATGCAACATAAAAAGGGTAGCATTCCTTCAACTAAACATAAGAGAAGGCTGGTAACCATTTAAATTCAAATGCAATCATTATTTATTTAATGTGTGAGATAACTAATATTAATAAATAACTACAGACTTTCGTGCTCGGAAGGCCACCTACAATTTTTGAATTGTTCAAGTACACGTACTATGATGAGGCAACTGGTCAATTTGTGGACCATAGGGCAGTTGAAGTTTATGAATGTTTATGTTTATCTCTTCCTTTCTCTCTGAAATTGTGTTAATGGCTAGAGGCCTTACTAGCTATAGTGTGGGTCTTAATTTTTTTATTTTGATTATAACTAGACTTGTATTGACAGCTAGAGACTTGACTAGCAGTAGTGTGAGTCTTTATTCTTAGTTTTGATTATAATTAGACTTGTGCTGGTGGTGAGAGGTCTAATTACTTGTAGTGTGTCTTTATTTTTTGTTTTAATTGACTTTGGACTTGTACTGATGGGCGAAGGCCTGACTAGCTTTAGTGTGCATCTTGATTTTTTTCCTTTAATTATAACTAGACTTGTGCTGATAGCTAGAGGCTCGACTACTAGTGGTGTGGGTTTTATTTTTGGTTTGATTATAATTAGACTTGTCCTGATGGTCAAAGGTCTGGCTAGCTATAGTGTGTCGTTATTTTTTGTTTTGATTGTCATTGGACATGTGCTGATGGTCGAAGGTCTCATTAGCTTTAGTGTAAGTTTTTATTTTTTGTTCTGATTATAATTGGACTTGTGCTAATGGCCAGAGGCTTGACTACCTTCATTGTGAGTCTTGATTCTTTATTTTGAATGCAATTAGACTTGTATTGATGGCTGGAGGCCTAACTAGCTATAATGTGAATCTTTATTTTTAGTTTTGATTGTAACTAAACTTATATCAACGGCCAAAGGCCTGAATAGCTGTAGTGTTAATCTTTATTTTTGGTTTTGATTATCATTGAACTTGTGTTGATGACCAGAGGCCTGAATAGTTGTAGTGTGCTTTTTTATTTTTTGTTTTGATTATCACTGAACTTGTATTAACAACCAGAGATCTGACTACCTGTAGTGTGAGTTTTTATTTTTTATTTTGATTGTCACTAGACTTGTGTTAACGACAAAAGACTTTACTAGTTCTAGTATAAGTTTTTATTCTTTGTGTTTGATTGTCATTGGATTTGTGCTGACGGTCAAAGGGCTGACTAGCTGTAATGTGAATCTTGATTTTTGATTTTGACTATCATTGAACTTGTGCTGATAGCTGAAGGTCCAACCAGTTGTAGTGTTAGTCTTCATATTTGTACTTTGTCACTACAATTGTTTGATCTTCTATTTAGTGTTTTTAACTTATTTTATTACTTAGTTGCTAGCAATATCATTGCATATTCTTTTCATATACCTAATTGTGCAATTTCAATATTTGATACCTTTGATTAGGATGGCTTAATATATTTATAGTTTCAAGATACTTATTCTTTATTATATGATTACACATCATGTTGATACTTTATGACATAAAATATACTTAAACATGTGCATACTTTTGCTTCTGGATGAATTGTTACTATTTTCTTTATTTTAAAATTTTCTTTCTTTGATTCTTTTAACAGGCTGATTATTTAAGGCTTAAGAATGCTAGAACTTCTACTCAGGACTCACTAGGCATAGCATCAAATGATATAGATGATGCTGATGATGATGAAGTTGCCTTATGGTTAGAGGCTGTAGGTGGCAAGAATAAGAAAGGTCGCATCTTTGGAGTAAGATTTGCAACTCATGATGTTGATACTGTTTGTTCTCGTGGGACCTCTTTTTCCATTAATAACTCAGGACTTCATTCAGATTTTGAAGAGGAATTACGCAGGAGGATTGCCATAGAGACAACACCTTTGATATAGGAGAACCAAGAGCTTAGAGAGCAAAATCAACAAATCTTATCTATGTTAGACTAGCATCAACAAACAATTAATAGGTTGCAAGAACTTGAATTGTGTTTATCTCGTGCCCCATCAGATCCTGTATCAAAAGAATCACCAGTTGAGAAGATAGGCCCTAATGATTGTCCCCTTTTATAAATGTGATTTTATTTTATTTTATGTCATTTTAAGTTAAAGATTGTTATAATTTGTTTTATAAATGTTTAACTGAGGATCATTTTAATCTATCTATTACTTTTTATTGAATACTATTGTGTTATTTTATTTTATTGGATGGGTAGCAAAAAGTAATATTGACGCTGTATTAAAAAATACAATATAATAAAAAAATAAAATCAGTAGCGCATTTTTGTCGCTATTCTGTCACTAATTTAGGCCAAATCAGTGTCTAAATAATCCGTCACTGATAGTGACGAATTAGTGACAGAATATTCTATTACTCATTTGTGATGGATCAGTGGCAGAATATTTCGTCGCTAATTACTAATGAAGAAATTCCATCACTGATCCGTCACAAATTAGTGACTGAATATTCTATCATTACTCCATCAAAAATTAGTGACGGACATTCCGTCACAAATTAGTGACGGAATATTCTGTCACTAGTCCGTCGCTAATTTAGAATACGTGATACCCACAATTAGTGACGGAATTCAAATCAGCGACAGACTATTCCGTCGCAAATTAATGACAAAATTTTCATTTTTGTCGCTAATTATTTAGCGCTGCTAAAATTATGGACGGAAATAATCCATCGTTAATTCTTGTTTTTCTTATAGTGAAAGGCATTTTACCTCTTGTCATGCAATTTTCATTATCATACTATTGAAACTCCTTTAACCAAAGAGATGATCTTGTGTTGCAACAGTTATGGGCCCTTGGTGAAGTAAAGTTTTTCCTTATTTGTTGATTTGGTTCTCACATGCTGTGCACGCTAGGCGTATTATGTTGCATAATGTGTGTGTAACTATAGCTGAATATTATGTTGCATCATGTGTGGGTAACTATAGTTTTACATGCCTATCACCTTAGGTGTAGGTCGTACACTATAGATTTTAAAGCTAATAGAGTGCATTTTAGGAATTTGGATTATACTATAGATTTTAAATCTAATAGAGTGCACTTTAGTAATGTGGTTTATAGTAATGACACAACTTATTTTAACCAATTGAAAATGTATAAAGCAACCTTCGACAAACTTTGTTGTATGCTTTATATAATAGCGGGCCTATAACCTTCAAAAAAAATTGTTGGTTGATGAGCAAGTTGCAATATTTCTAAACATTCTTGTGTATCATGTTAAGAATAGAGTTGTCAAGTTCCACTTTGGTTGATCAACGAAAGCTCTAAGTAAATATTTTAATGCAATCTTCAATGCCATGATGCATTTGGTTGGCCATCTATTAAAAAGACTAGATCTTGTGCCTTAGAATTCAAATGATGGAAAATGGAAATGGTTTGGGGTAAACTAATTACCCATTTTGTCATTCTATAATTTACTATTCATATGTAACACACCTTTTGACTCTTTTTTTTTTTAGTAGAATTGTATCAGTGCACTTGATCAAACACACATAATAATAAATGTACCTTTGGAAGCCAAACCCTATCATAATAGGAAAGGTTCGATCACCATAAATGTTTTAAGCATATGCTTTCAAGAGGAATAGTTTATTTATGTTTTGCCTAAGTAGGAAGGCTCAATAGCCAATGGTTAGGTTTTACAGGATGCTCTCACTAAGAGGCATGGTTTGAAAGTACCCCATAGTGAGAACCAATGACACATGCCATTTAGTAGATGGACGACCTTAAGTATTTATACATAATATATATATATATATTTATATTTATATTTATATGTACTTTGTATAAGTGTATTACTTATACACACACTAACATGTTATAGGACAATACTGTTTGGTTGATGCTAGGTACATTAACTATAAAGACTTTATTGCACCATATAGAGAATAGTGATACCACCTTAGTGAATGGACACACAATCGCCATCCCACCACCCCACATGAGTGCTTTAACATGAGACATGTGCCGGCTTGCATTATGATTGAAAGGTGTTTTGAGATGTTGAAGAAACACTGGGCCATCCTTTGAATTCCATCTCTCTTTCTAGTTCAGACACACAATTAGGTTATAATTGCTTATGGTTTGCTACATAATCTTATCAAGAAAGACAATATATAGGACCCAATTAATGACATGATTGATACTGTTGACCTAACTATGCCCACAGCTGATGGTTTTCCCATCTAAAAAATGAAAACTTTTAATGCTTAGACTAGTTTTTAGGGAAAGTTGGCAAATAAGATGTTCATTGATTTTATGGCCCACCAAGCATATTGATGAATGGATTCTATTTTATTTGTGCCTGTTTTTCCACTTGTGGCAAACACTTAAGTTGTATCTCCGTACTATTGTCAGTTATATTAGTCATTGTGATTTTATGTATGCATTTAACTATCTATATTAATGACTTTTATGTTTCATTCCATAGTGGTTATTGTTCATGTCTTTCATCAAGTCTCTCCATTTTCATGCTACTATTTGTGACACTATTTGCCTTTCATCTTGCACTACTAACTTAACATTTCTACACAATTTCCCACTATATTGTTTCTACCTCTCAATTACACAGCATGGTGGACCAACCAAATGGTAGTACCTAAACATGCAAGCATTAGCATTAATGGTCTCTCAAGGAAGATGCTTTAATGGTTTAATGACTAGTAGAGCTATGTCTCTTAGGCAAGTATATGATGAATAGTGGCTTTAAACAAGGACATTTAAAAGAACTCAAGGTGATGATGGAGTAAAAAAGTCCAAGTTAGGGCCTTAAGGGTGTGCCTTACATCCAATCAAAGTTGAAGATGCTTGAAGGTAGTTGAAGCATTATCTATGACATAGTTTATAGTACTAATATTTCTGGCTTTGGCTGGGAACCTAATATGGGATGCATCATTGCTAAGGATTTGATGTGGGAGGAGTATGTTATGGTACCAATTTTTTATTGACAACTTTTTTTTTTGGGCATACATGTATCTCACAATAGGCTTTGATGATAATGTTTGCTTATAATAACTGATAATGGCCATAGTAAGTTTAGGGTGGATACACTTGCTCAATAAGGCTCTGAACATCTTAGATTTTGGTTCCTCATTATTGAATCACAATTGGTTTTTAAGTATAGGTCATTTGTTAGCCATAATTGTTCCCAATCTAATTTAGACTTGTTTAAGAATTAAAAAAAAAAAAAGGAAGGTATGTAAGCCTTACTTTTTTTTTTTTTTTTTTCAGTTGTTGTTATATATGCTTTCCTTTTGTTTAGTGTCTATGTAACTAAATCAAGAAGTGTGGTATAATTAGTTTATGTTCTTTCCATCATTGTGATTAAGCATCTTGCAAGGTATAAGTTGAGTCTTTAATAGTTTTTGTCCTGGTAATTTTGTTTCTTCACTAGATGCATCTTGCTAGTTTGTGAACCAAGACACTTTGTTTGGACCACACACACACTTTTGGCTAAAACTATATACTAGCACTCTGGTTTAACATATCAATGTAATATAGTAATTTGCATTGCCTTTCCATTGGCATTTAAAGGATGCATAAGCAAACAATTTTGGACAAAAACGTGCTTATATACAATCACTTCACTTGTATCATATAACAACTTTGATATGGCTTCACCCTACCATTACCATAATGTAGCACATGCTAAAGACGCAACATCATATTTTTCCAAAACCTCCCTATATTCTGGTTGTGCCAAGATAGTATCCTTGCTACCCCTTGTCAATTAGTTTATTTTTGAATTTACAACAACCCATGAGAATTGGTAATCTCATACACATAAATTAAGGAGTATATGATACTAATTTATGTCTATTTTGTTTATGTAGTAAAATTTTGTTATTTGTTATGTGTTTGAGAATATTTAGCATTTTAGTTAGTTAGTTTATTTTGTTTATAGAGTAAAATTTTGTATTATTATTAGTATTATTTTTATATTAAATTTGATAATCATGGTTTTCTTGACAATTATGTTCATCTACCTTTCCTTTTTGAAGAAGAATCAAATTAAGCAATAAACATTATAGGCTTAATGTGAATGAAAATTAATAATTGATATATAATATAATTAATTTACAATAAAAATAAAGAGGAACTTGATTACAAACACAAACCCCAATGATTGGATTCATATGTATTTTGATTGTCGAAGTTGTCAACTTCATGACACCAATTTTTATTATCTTCATCTAGCTTGTCCGTTTTATATTATTATATATTTGTCAGTATATATGCAATGGCAATTTGATAGTTATGGTTTCTTGCTTTTAAATTGTTGCCATAATTTTTTTGAAAATCATTAAAGAGAGGTGTTGCTTACACTGTGATATTAAACCTTTGGTTAATTAAATATTTTTTTTATTCTTCTTATAAGTCTACCAAAAGGTAGTTGTGTTTAGAAACAAACCCTTTCCCTACTTCAAGCAGCTATGCTTTGTGTGGGTAAAGAATTGTGTTATTAGGTAGGACTCCTAGACATAAAGGAGGAGACACCCATTAGGTGTAACAACCGGGAAAAAGAAAAGAAAAGGGAAAAGAAAGGAAGTGAAATCTGGAAATTTACGGAATCCAGAATTTCTGCCAAGTCCTCTCGCAACAGCGAGAAACGGTCTCGCCACAGCGAGAGAGCTAGTTCACAATAGCGAAGGCGATTCTAGCTATAGCGAGTGCTGGCAGCAGCCCATACAAAAACCAGGGAGTTGCCCGTTGTAGCGTGCGCCATAGCGAGAGTGAGGTCTGGAACTAACGCGATTTCGCCATAGCGAGTGGTAAATCTCGCCATAGCGAATAGAACTGACGCGATCTCACCGTAGCGAAGGCTACACCTCGCCATAGCGAAGCCAGATTACACGAGCTCGCTATAGCGAAGGTTAATTTTCGCCGTAGCGAGGGTCGGTCCGAAAGAGAGTAAATAGCGAGAATCAGACTTCATTAAACGCCCAAACTCATTTCTTCTCTCATATCTGCCCTAAGCTTCGACCCAAAGAGAGAAAAGAGGCGTGGAGAGTGTGAGAGATTAAGAGAAGGAGGAAGATCAAGGGAAAGGTAAGGTAACTTCTCCCATTTCTCTTTAGAACTCTGATCCCCTCCCTTTGCCCTCTCTTTCTGTGATTTTATTTGTGAAAATGGTTGCATTTTGGGTATGGGTCAGAAGAGGGAAAGTGGAAAACTCTTTTGAATCCTTGAGTTTCTTTGAAAATGAGATTTTCCACTACCATGGGAGCTTGAGAGAGAGAAAGGGGTAATGGCATTCTAGAGAGAGAACCCTAGGTTGTGTGTGATAGAAGGTTGCTCTAAATTAAATTATAAGAGAGTAATTGCATGCTTTTGGTGTGTCTAGGCTCAAGTGAAACACTTACATCAAGGTGTGTTTGTGGACCTAAGGAGGGAAAGGAGAAACTGAAAGGAAAAGCTAGTGTTAGCTTTGGCTCCAAAGGTAGCTCTCTCTTTCACTCTTTCTTGTGCATTCTTGGGTATGATAGTCATTGTATGATTATGTATATGCTTGTTGTATGGAATATGCCATATGTTATTGCTTTGATGCATTGATGTCAATATGCTTGTGTGTTGAATTATGAGAATTGCTCGGGTGCGGTAGTGCCGAAAGTCCCATTAGATGGGTGAGGTGAAGCCGAAAGTCCCATGAGATAGGTGAGACAAGGCCAAAAGTCTCCAATGAGTGAGGCCAAGTCAAAAGTCCTTATACTCGGGTGAGGCCATCCAAAAGTCCCTAAACTCGGGTGAGGCTAGACCAAAAGTCCCTGGAGCTCATTTTTGGCATTGTTGTAAATTCCATAGCATGTACATTATGTGTTGGATGATTGAGAATAGCTAAATGCTTATTCACATGCTTTGACTTGTTATATGCCTTGATTGCTTGCTGGATTGAGTGCCTGAGCTACTGAGATTCCCTGAATCTCACCCCTTTCCCCTCCCAAACTAATATGCTAGGTGGAGCTCAAGGAGAACCGAGCACCCACCAAGGAGCCTAGGAGCATGCATAGTTAGAGATATTACCTTCTTTTGATATTTTGATGTAAATATGATGTAAAGTGGTGCCAAATGAAGATGTGCCCACTATTTTTGAGATGTAAAAGTTTGTAACACATGTAGAAATATGAAAGGATGATGTATGTCCTATGTTTATAGCCAAATGAAGGGAAATGAGGGTTTTGCCCCTTTGATGCATGAATGAAATTGTGTAAATTTGGCCGTAGCATAGTGAAAATAGAATGTATGATGATTTGGAGCATATGGACATGTTAGATATACTAGTCTTATGCTTTTAAACTTGTCCATGTGGAGTGAGAATGTGTGAGAGGCTTTTTGGTCCCGTTTTGGACCTATGGGGTGCCAAAAACGGTATTTTTGTGAGCTCCGTCAAAGTATGACCGGATGAGCTCCGTTTGCCATGAAATTTGGCGTGCCTCTAGAGTTTGTAGAAAGCTTCTTGCGAAACTAAAGTGAGTAGTATTCGGAGGATTATAAAATATTTGGGGAATTGTTGAATTTGGGAGAATTTAATGGATTGGTCATGTACTGTTCATATAGTTCAGAAAATGAAATCTGTGGCACTTTTAGACTAAATGGATTCCAAATGTGGTGAAATTTTATACACATAAACTAGAAAACCAAAGTGACTTGTAGGAACTGGAATCACCTAAATCGGAGGTCTGTAGAGAGAGATTGAACCGACTGAAGTTCTGTATCAGCATCAGTGAGCTTATCTGACCCCCATCACTATTCCATCGGTTTTCAGGGTGCAGGAGCTACTGAACTGATCTAGACTTATTTTTCTCCTCTAGTAGACATCTGTATCTTTCCGAATTGGTATAATGTACCCAGATTGGATTTTTGTGGATTTAGTTATGAATTTTCGAAAGTCATGACAAAAAGCTGCACCAGAAACAGTGACAGCTGGACCTTCCTCCCATTTTCGATGTAAAACTTGGTCCAAACGAGGTGGTTGTGATTGGGAATGATTTTTAGTGTAAAGTTGACACTTAGAGCTTTCCAGAAAGCTAAAGTTTTCTGCATTCCCATTTTTCTACAATTTCTTATGATTTTCCAAACTTAGAGCCAAAATATGACTTTTGGGCCCAAGTGAGAAAATGCAATTTTTATGATTTTTGGCTCTATACCCGTGGCTTATGGTTTGTTTCATGCTATGTATGAGTCGTATATATGGAGTTTGAGTTGAGGATGCTTGAGTTGGGTTCACAGTACCCACGGGGTGGAAGATGAGTATGTAAAACCCCGGTTCATAGCATGTAAATGCCACGGGAGAGTAGTGACTCTTTGGAAATCATATGGAACCGAGCCTATGGAGAGGCTAGGTAGTGGTAGTAGTTTAAGGTGTCACATTTTTGGTATCAGAGCAAAGGTTCAGGCACTTTTGCTCAATGTTAGGCTCTTGAAGTTTGTGAATTGCTTGTATGTGGTGTGAATGGTCATGAAAGTTGTAGCATCCTTATGCATATGTGTTGTGATAGTGTTGTGAACTGAGGAAGAAGAAAGAGATGGAGTTCATGAGTTTGAGACAGACTGATGAGATGACTGTGGACCAGTATGTGACCAAGTTTATAGAGCTATCTCGGTATTCCTCTTACCTCTAGAGGTATGATGATGAACCCTGGAGATGTGAGCAGTTTGAGACTGGTTTGAGGCCCCTGATTAGCGACAGAGTCACTCCACAACGGATCAGGAAGTTTAATACTCTTGTGAAGGTCAGTAGGGTGATTGAGACGAACTTGCAAGTTATCATGCCTACTGTGACGACAGCTAGTCAGAAGAGGGTTCCAGATTTGAAAAGGCCGAAACCAGAGGAGGGTTCTAGTTTGACCCCTAGTAATAAGAGGAGAGGCAAAGGGCCATGGAATAGAAAACCACAGCGAGGTGTGCCACCTCCGCGGGGCCAGTCATCCTTCCAGCAGTCTCCGGTGACATATTATAAGTGTGGGAAGCCGGGGCACATTGCTAGACACTGTCCTCAGATGGAGACAGCGCCTCCTCCTAGACCACAGACCCAGGGCCGAGTGTTCGCCCTTACTCAGCAGGAAGCCAGCGCATCTCCCAGTTTGATCCGAGGTACGCTGTTAGTGAATGGCTTTCCTGTAGTTGCTATGTTTGATTCGGGTGCTAGTCACTCGTTTATATCTTATGATTGTGTGAGGAAATTGGGTCTGGTTGTTAGTGTCTTGCCCTTTGACTTATCTATCATTACACCCACTGGAGGCCACTTGGTCACTTCCCATACTTGCTTGAATGTCACTGTCCAATTTAACCATTGTCATACCACTATTGATTTGGTTTGTATGCCTTTTCATGAAATTGATTTGATTATTGGTATGAACTGGTTAGCTGCAAACAATGCCATACTTGATTGTGAACACCGAACCATTTCCTTACCTGTTTGTGGGACCATACCTAGGGTAGGAGCAGAGTTATCTTTTATGACTACTGCCCAGGCTGAGAGATATTAGAGTGTGGATGTCAAGGGTTTCTAGTCTTTTTCTCTATTCGGGCTGAGGTAGAAGAAGGGATAGAGGAGATCCCAGTTGTCAGGGAATTCTCGGAGGTTTTCCCTAGAGAGTTTGATTTTAGTGGCCTACCTCCTGAGAGAGAATTAGAGTTCCCTATAGACATAGTGCCTGGTGCTGGACCGGTGTCCAAGGCTCCCTACAGGATGGCTCCCGCCGAGCTTGCTGAGTTGAAAGCGCAGGTAGAGGAATTGTTAGAGAAAGGGTTTATCCGCCCTAGTGTTTCACCTTGGGGTGCTCCGGTGTTGTTTGTGAAAAAGAAAGATGGTAACTTGCGGTTGTGTATAGATTACCGAGAGCTGAATAAGGTTACCATCAAGAATAAATATCCTCTCCCTAGAATTGATGATCTGTTAGATCAGTTGACTGGGGCATCTGTGTTTTCTAAGATAGATCTTAGATCTGGTTACCACCAGTTGAGAGTGAGAACTGAAGACGTCTCTAAGACGGCTTTCAGGACGAGATATGGGCACTATGAGTTCTTTGTGATGCCATTCGGGTTGACGAATGCGCCTGCTGTGTTCATGGATTACATGAACAGGGTATTCAGACCGTATCTAGATCAGTTTGTGGTAGTCTTTATTGATGATATTTTAGTGTACTCCCGATCTTTTGAGGAGCACGAGAGGCATTTGAGACTAGTCCTAGACACCTTGAGAGAGAAAAGGTTGTATGCCAAACTGAGTAAATGTGAGTTTTGGCTGACCGAGGTGCGATTCTTAGGTCATGTGATCTCAAAAGATGGGGTTGCGGTGGATCCCCATAAAGTTGAGGCTGTGTTACAGTGGGATAGACCTAGAACGATCACCGAAGTCAGGAGTTTCCTAGGTTTGGCAGGGTATTACAGACGATTTATTCAGGACTTTTCTCGAATGGCCTTACCACTGACGAGGCTAACCAGGAAAGATACACCGTTTGTGTGGGATGAGAGATGTGAGAAGAGTTTCCAGGAGTTGAAACTCTGTTTGACCACTGCCCCTGTGCTGATTATCCCTGACCCTAGTGAACCATTTGTGGTTTATTGTGATGCTTCGGGCAAAGGGTTAGGATGTGTGTTGATGCAGCAGGGTAGAGTAGTGGCATATGCCTCGAGGCAGTTGAGGCCTCATGAGGAGAATTACCCCACACATGACCTGGAGTTAGCTGCCGTAGTGTTTGCTCTTAAAATTTGGAGACACTATTTGTATGGTGCGACCATAGAGATCTATAGTGACCACAAGAGTCTGAAATACCTGTTTGATCAGAGAGAACTCAATATGAGACAGAGGAGATGGATGAAATTTTTGAAAGATTATGATTATGTGTTGAAATACCATCCGGGTAAGGCCAATGTGGTGGCAGACGCCCTGAGTAGAAAAACCATCCATGTAGCCCATATGATGATTAGGGAGCAGGAGCTCCTAGAGAAGTTCAGAGAGTTGAACCTCTCTTGTCAGGTGGTATCGGGTAGATTGTATCTGAGTGAAACCCGAATTGAGAATGTCTTGAGGACCCAGATCTTAGATGCCCAGAGAGAGGATGAGTTCCTGAAATGGATCAGGAATGAGATCACCCAAGGTAAGACCTCAGATTTCAAGTTATCTGAGGATGGCATGATAGTATATCGGGATAGAATCTGTGTGCCTAGTCAGAATGAGTTGAGAGAAAGCATTCTGGAAGAGGCGCATAAGAGTAAGTATACTATCCACCCAGGTGCCACCAAGATGTATCAGGATGTGAAAAGGATTTTCTGGTGGCCAGGGATGAAAAGTGATGTGACAGATTATGTGGCTAGATGCCTAGTGTGTCAGAGGATAAAGATAGAACATCAGAAATCGGCTGGGTTGTTGCAACCTCTAGATATCCCTGAGTGGAAGTGGGATAGTATAGCCATGGATTTTGTCATGGGGTTACCCCAGACATCCTCTGGACACGATGCTATTTGGGTAGTTGTGGATAGACTGACGAAGTCTGCACACTTTTTAGCTATTAAGGCTACTTATACACTGGATAGATTGGCCCAGTTGTATATCAGAGAGATAGTACGACTTCATGGGGTACCCAATAGCATAGTTTCGGATAGAGACCCCAGGTTCACGTCGAACTTTTGGAGGTCATTGCAGCACGCCTTAGGGATGAGATTGCGGTTTAGTACTGCATATCACCCCCAGACAGATGGTCAGACTGAAAGGACCATCCAGACATTGGAAGATATGTTGAGGGCATGTGTGCTAGAAATGAAAGGGAACTGGGATGTGTATTTACCGTTAGCAAAGTTTGCTTATAACAACAGTTACCATTCCAGTATCCAGATGGCCCCTTATGAGGCTTTGTATGGGAGAAAGTGCAGATCCCCTCTGTGTTGGGTTGAGTTAGATGAGAGGAGTATAATAGGACCTGAGATTGTGGACCAGACCACCCGACAGATAGAAATGATTAGAAAGAGGCTACTCACGGCCCAGAGTAGACAGAAAAGCTATGCTGATAAGCGTAGGAGGCCGTTAGAGTTTGAGGTTGGAGACCATGTATTCATTCGAATATCTCCAATGACGGGAGTAGGTCGATCAATGAGGGTAAGGAAGCTCAGTCCTAGGTACATTGGTCCGTTTGAAATCCTTGAGAGAATTGGACCCGTGGCTTACCGAATAGCCTTGCCTCCTAACCTAGCCCAAATACACGGTGTTTTTCATGTCTCCCAGTTGAAAAAGTATTTACCAGACTCCTCACATGTCATAGAATATGAGCATATGCAATTGCAGGAAGATCTTTCCTATGTAGTGAAACCGGAGAGAATTGTGGATGCTAAGCTTAAACAGCTGAGAAGCAAGAGCCTTCCTCTGGTGAAAGTGATATGGAGAGGTCTGACATCTGAGGAAGCAACTTGGGAATTGGCGGATGAGATGAGGCAGAAATATCCAGAATTATTCCCTTGAGGTAAGTTTTTTTTAAATTTCAAGGACGAAATTTCTTTTAAGAGGGGTAGAAATGTAACAACCAGGAAAAAGAAAAGAAAAGGGAAAAGAAAGGAAGTGAAATCTGGAAATTTACGGAATCCAGAATTTCTGCCAAGTCCTCTCGCAACAGCGAGAAACGGTCTCGCCACAGCGAGAGAGCTAGTTCGCAATAGCGAAGGCGATTCTAGCTATAGCGAGTGCTGGCAGCAGCCCATACAAAAACCAGGGAGTTGCCCGCTGTAGCGTGCGCCATAGTGAGAGTGAGGTCTGGAACTAACGCGATTTTGCCATAGCGAGTGGTAAATCTCGCCATAGCGAATAGAACTGACGCGATCTCACCGTAGCGAAGGCTACACCTCGCCATAGCGAAGCCAGATTACACGAGCTCGCTATAGCGAAGGTTAATTTTCGCCGTAGCGAGGGTCGGTCCGAAAGAGAGTAAATAGCGAGAATCAGACTTCATTAAACGCCCAAACTCATTTCTTCTCTCATATCTGCCCTAAGCTTCGACCCAAAGAGAGAAAAGAGGCGTGGAGAGTGTGAGAGATCAAGAGAAGGAGGAAGATCAAGGGAAAGGTAAGGTAACTTCTCCCATTTCTCTTTAGAACTCTGATCCCCTCCCTTTGCCCTCTCTTTCTGCGATTTTATTTGTGAAAATGGTTGCATTTTGGGTATGGGTCAGAAGAGGGAAAGTGGAAAACTCTTTTGAATCCTTGAGTTTCTTTGAAAATGAGGTTTTCCACTACCATGGGAGCTTGAGAGAGAGAAAGGGGTAATGGCATTCTAGAGAGAGAACCCTAGGTTGTGTGTGATAGAGGGTTGCTCTAAATTAAATTATAAGAGAGTAATTGCATGCTTTTGGTGTGTCTAGGCTCAAGTGAAACACTTACATCAAGGTGTGTTTGTGGACCTAAGGAGGGAAAGGAGAAACTGAAAGGAAAAGCTAGTGTTAGCTTTGGCTCCAAAGGTAGCTCTCTCTTTCACTCTTTCTTGTGCATTCTTGGGTATGATAGTCATTGTATGATTATGTATATGCTTGTTGTATGGAATATGCCATATGTTATTGCTTTGATGCATTGATGTCAATATGCTTGTATGTTGAATTATGAGAATTGCTCGGGTGCGGTAGTACCGAAAGTCCCATGAGATGAGTGAGGTGAAGCCGAAAGTCCCATGAGATAGGTGAGACAAGGCCAAAAGTCTCCAATGAGTGAGGCCAAGTCAAAAGTCCTTATACTCGGGTGAGGCCATCCAAAAGTCCCTAAACTCGGGTGAGGCTAGACCAAAAGTCCCTGGAGCTCATTTTTGGCATTGTTGTAAATTCCATAGCATGTACATTATGTGTTGGATGATTGAGAATAGCTAAATGCTTATTCACATGCTTTGACTTGTTATATGCCTTGATTGCTTGCTGGATTGAGTGCCTGAGCTACTGAGATTCCCTGAATCTCACCCCTTTCCCCTCCCAAACTAATATGCTAGGTGGAGCTCAAGGAGAACCGAGCACCCACCAAGGAGCCTAGGAGCATGCATAGTTAGAGATATTACTTTCTTTTGATATTTTGATGTAAATATGATGTAAAGTAGTGCCAAATGAAGATGTGCCCACTAATTTTGAGATGTAAAAGTTTGTAACACATGTAGAAATATGAAAGGATGATGTATGACCTATGTTTATAGCCAAATGAAGGGAAATGAGGGTTTTGCCCCTTTGATGCATGAATGAAATTGTGTAAATTTGGCCGTAGCATAGTGAAAATAGAATGTATGATGATTTGGAGCATATGGACATGTTAGATATACTAGTCTTATGCTTTTAAACTTGTCCATGTGGAGTGAGAATGTGTGAAAGGCTTTTTGGACCCGTTTTGGACCTATGGGGTGCTAAAAACGGTATTTTTGTGAGCTCCGTCAAAGTATGACCGGATGAGCTCCGTTTGCCATGAAATTTGGCGTGCCTCTAGAGTTTGTAGAAAGCTTCTTGCGAAGCTAAAGTGAGTAATATTCGGAGGATTATAGAATATTTGGGGAATTGTTGAATTTGGGAGAATTTAATGGATTGGTCATGTACTGTTCATATAGTTTAGAAAATGAAATCTGTGGCACTTTTAGACTAAATGGATTCCAAATGTGGTGAAATTTTATACACATAAACTAGAAATCCAAAGTGACTTGTAGGAATTGGAATCACCTAAATCGGAGGTCTGTAGAGAGAGATTGAACCGACTGAAGTTCTGTATCAGCATCAGTGAGCTTATCTGACCCCCATCACTGTTCCATCGGTTTTCGGGGTACAGGAGCTACTGAACTGATCTGGACTTATTTTTCTCCTCTAGTAGACATCCGTATCTTTCCGAATTGGTATAATGTGCCCAGATTGGATTTTTGTGGATTTAGTTATGAATTTTCGAAAGTCATGACAGAAAGCTGCACCAGAAACAGTGACAGCTGGACCTTCCTCCCATTTTCGATGTAAAACTTGGTCCAAACGAGGTGGTTGTGATTGGGAATGATTTTTAGTGTAAAGTTGACACTTAGAGATTTCCAGAAAGCTAAAGTTTGCTGCATTACCATTTTTCTTCAATTTCTTATGATTTTCCAAACTTAGAGCCAAAATATGACTTTTGGGCCCAAGTGAGAAAATGCAATTTTTATGGTTTTTGGCTCTATACCCGTGGCTTATGGTTTGTTTCATGCTATGTATGAGTCATATATATGGAGTTTGAGTTGAGGATGCTTGATTTGGGTTCACAGAACCCACGGGGTGGAAGATGAGTATGTAAAACCTCGGTTCATAGCATGTAAATGCCACGGGAGAGTAGTGACTCTTTGGAAATCATATGGAACCGAGCCTATGGAGAGGCTAGGTAGTGGTAGTAGTTTAAGGTGTCACATTAGGGGCCTTGATGACCTTGACCCCACTTAGATTGAGGTTGAAGGTAACTTAGACATGGAGCATTTTGAACTCTCCTTGACTAATGCGAGTGAAGCCACACCTCATTCTTGTAAACAGAAGAGAAAAAGAACTTTTCATGAAGATAGATTGGTGGAAGCCCTTAAGGAGGTTAGTAAAAAGATGGAGACTAACTTGGTTGACGTTGCTATAAACATAAATTAGCCTTGGGTAGAAAGCTTTGCCTGTGACGAAGACATGGAAGATAAAGCTCTTGCACTTTACAATGACTTGAAGCAAGTTAATGGACTAACGGTTGATGAGATTAATGCTACCCACATTGAGGTATCTAGAAGCAAATGGTTACTGCTTACTTTCTTAACCATACTGGTAGAAGGGAAGGCATCTTGGCTAAGATGCATAATTAGGTAGAGGTGTCAATAAGGTTGTCCAAGTATCTTTTATGATTGCCCATATATGTGGCAATATTTGGTTGCAATGGAATGTATCATCTAGGTGCTTTTAGGACGACCGCTTACTTTCTTAGTTTTGTTTAAATATATAAATAGTTAATATGTTATGTTTTTAAGATTTTGTTTATGATGGTATCAATTGTACTTTTGCCAATATTTTTTTTTAGAATGTGTAAATAACAAATATATTAGTCAAATATGTTTTTATGAGTTAGCTTGAATTAAAATGTTTTTAATTTTAAAAAAAATACATGTACCCTTTTATAGAATTAAAAAACTATAATGAAATAATGTTAAAATAACTACTTTTAAAAACAAAAATATAGAATAATAGGTAATCTTAGTGTAATAGGATTTAAAATTATTCAATAATAGTAATAAATAACTATTAAATATAAATTATGTATTGATAGAAGAATTTTTTTTTATATTTTAACAATTAAAATATTAACATTTTAATCAATATAAATGTTATTAGAAATTAAAATTTGACATTAGTAAATGAAGTATTTTTTAACAATAGATAAATAATACTACATTTAAATATAAAGATAACACTTTTTATATAATAAGCTATTTTTTCAATAAAATAATATAATATCATGACAATGGCATGTCATAAGATGTGTAATTGTGAGACATTTTCTTAGTTTAAAAAGAATTATATGATTTTTCTAATAAAAAAGGCTGTGTACATAAGTTATTTAAATATGAAAGAAAAAAAAAGAGAGAATAATTTATCAAAAAGAAATTCTATAGATTAAACCAACATAAATAAATAAATATACAAATAATTTAGAATATTATTATTTAATCTATTAATTATGTATTGCTGGAAGATCTTATTTATAAATTAAATTGTAGGAAAAAATAATGAACAATACAAGTGAGATTATATGCATATATATGAAGGGACAAATGTATGATGGTCCAAATAGTATGATATTTGAGTGTCCTAGAGTAAAAGTAATGAGGGTTGATTTAAACATTACATTATAGTAATTGAAGCAATTGGTTGGGCAAAAGTTATGATTTTTCTTGAACCAATTTATATCTAATCTGGTACATAGGTACCTAGTCTCTTTAAATCCAATGTAGTATCGAGCGTGTAGCCTAGAAGACGATTTGGATGTTTAGGAAATGTGACAAATGAACTTGCAATACCTATCCCAATTGATAGGTGCCAACTAATCAATTAGATTTAAATCTCAAATTGCGACTAGTGGATGAAAATGTTGTATACATAGTTGTGTGACACCATAATTTATTAGGCTTCATACACTTATATTAAGCTTGGTCTCATGTGAAATCAATGAGAAACTAAGAAAGGGAATTAAAAAGATGGAATTTTCTTGCGTTACGTCAGGGTTTAAAAATTCATTTCGCGTCCCATGAATCTCGTGAACTTACTAATAATATTCTCTATTCATACTCTATCCATACAAGTCACAAACACTTCAAAACATTTCATAAACCACGAATTTTGGAACCAAGAACCAGAAAATTCATGTTTTAGCCTTGGGTCCAAAATTCATTTTATTAATAGCAAATTTGAAAAATTATAACTAACTCTAAAAAAATTAAAATCAAGCAACCCATATCTTTCTCGAAAGCTCTAGATATTAGATTTATACTAAAAATGGTTTCAAGCCATAATACATCATTTGGATTACATTTGACAATAGAAAAATGACATAGGTTAGACTGCCCAAGATTTCTGATATAATTTATTGACTTAAATTTCAAAAATTCATAACTAATTTCAAAAAAATCCAATTCTATCAAACTATACCAATTTGGAAAGGTTCAGATGTTAACTAGAGGAAAAAAATAATTCTAGACCATTTCAAAAGCCTTTAGACCTTAAAAACTAATGGAACAATAACCAAGGTCTGCTAGCATCCCTGATACTAATATAGAACTTTAGAAAATCATTTCTCCTTCTATAGACCTTCAATTGAGGTGCTTCTAGTTGACATAAGTCACTATCAGTGTCTAATTTCTCTTTGTAAAATTTTATAGCCATTGGACACCATTTGCTCCATGAATGATAGAGATGAAGTTTTTAACCATATGCACAGTGGCACTGTCAAAGTTGTAAATTTTTGTCAATTTTGAAAATTCACCAAATATTTTCTAGAGCCCCAAATAATATACATTTTAGCTTTCCAAAAATCTTTAGACAAGACCTATAAGTATGCTAAGTTTTAGACTAAGAAGAGCTTATTTGGACAAATTTTGACATAAGGTTGCATATTGCCCATTTTTGGTCTCTTAAAGGGTCATAAATGGTTCACTTTAACTTCTACCTATTCTAGGGCAACTTGGGCATGTGGGAAAGCATGGAAATGGTTTACTAAACATGTCTCAAGGGTTTAACAACTCAGATTTCACAAACTCACTCTTCCACTCCAAGATATACACAAAGCATACATAAATAATTCTTGCCATTCATTGTCAAGAACATGCTATATCATACCTTTGCTTCCAATTCTCATATGTACATCATATATTCATACATTCATACATGTTCAAAGGGTTATACATCATATACATCATTGTATTACATCACTTGACATCCATATGGCTATAATACAAGCATTTTACAACTTCTTTGAAAACCTCCATATCTTCAAGTGTGGTGGCTCCCAATTCCTTGCCTAGACATGTTAGGTAATGGAGAGGGGAGAGTGAGATTCTAGGAATCCCAATAGCTCTTCTCCCTTTCAAACACAATATGGATACAAATTTAAGTCTAAAAATGAATGTAGGGCTTTCTTGAAAATCATGTACATACATAAAGCATTTCTTTTATTCAAGAACACATACTCATCATATATAAGCTTGCCAAGACAATGGTTTAGTCTCACCCATTCTTTTTGGGACTTTTGGACTTGCCTCACCTACTTTTAATGGACTTTTGACTAAGTCTCACTCTTTCTAGAAACTTTTGGCTTTATCTCACCCAATCTTAGGGACTTTTGGCTCATCCTCACTTTTGCTAAAGGGCTTTTGGCCTTACCACACTCAAGCAAGCCAAGAACATATATAAAAGCATCTTACAAATATATAAATATAGCAACATGGTACCATGGCATCTAAATACCTACTAGAAACACATTGCATGGCTTAAATATATGCACACACATTCAAAGATAAAAAAACATCCAAGCATGTACGAGAGAAAGAAGAAATAGCTACCTTGCATACAAGAGCACACTTTAACCTTTGAAAATTCTTCCTCTCCCTCAACCAAACATCTATAAAGAGCTGGAGCTTGATTCCTTTGGGCTAAACACATGCAACGGGATCCAATTACACTCTCGGAACATTTACTAAAGCCACACACACACTAGAATGACTTATGCACTCATATGATTCTATTATGGTTCCATAAGGCACCTAATGAAGCAACCTTAGGGATTCATGATCTTGGCTCCATTCTCTCCTTTAATCTCTGACTCTTGACTCCATTTAGACTCCTTGGAGTCATCACACATTTATTTTAAGGAGCCTAGTTAGGTGTTGCTTTATTATGCTACAATATGGAACCTATAGCTTCATCTCATTATCCATGACTTTTAAAATTTTTCCAAAGCTTCCTCTTATACTCTCCCATCATATATGATACAAATCTAGGCTTAGAAAAATTTAAAACTTTCCTTAACTCCATGAACCTTCCTAGGCTGAGCCACTCACCATGATTGGAGCCCATGGAGTTTTGCAATTTTTCTTGGATGGAGGGGCATTTAGGGAGCTTTCTAGGGATCTTAGAAACACATACAAACACTCATATAGGCTTAGGACTCTTAAATCAAAACAGATTTTAGCCTAAGTTCTTGAATTCCTAACCTTACAATATTGAATTTCATGAATTCTTTCTTGGATTTCCTTGCACTATGTTATTACCCACACTTTAATTCATGAGTTTCACCCTTGGTTCTACTAAAAAATAACTCCCCCTTGGATGTCCAATAAGTGGCTTAACCATACTCAAAAGGAACAAGAAGGAAGGAGCATGAAAAACATCAAACTCAGCTTGATTTCTAGCTTTTCTCAGTGCTCTTTTAAGTGGTGGATTCTTTTCCTTCAAATTTTATTCTTCCTCCTCTGGACCAAACCCAAAACATCACCAAATCCATCAATGAAACCATAGAAATGAAGAGGAGAATGAAAAGAACAAGTTTACCAAAGGAAGGAGCATGAAATTCTACACTTTTCTTACCTTTTTCTTGAATTTCTCCTTCCTCTTTCCCTTATTCTCTTGTGCATTTTCTTGGGGTAGAACTTCCTTTGGTTTGGTAGCAACTAAGTCGGTTCCAAGGAGGAGAAGAAAGGGACGCTTCATATAAGATCAAGTGTCTTAAAATTTCTTTATGAAAATTCCATCTACATCCCCTTCCCGTGGCTTCTTCATTTTAGGTTTGTTTTAGCTCTTTTTTAAGAATTGTCTTTTCCATCATAAAATTTAGATTCTCTAGCTTATAAAATGCCTTTAGAATCACTCAAATTAAAGCTAAAACCTTCTTAAACGAATTAGTCAAAGTTCGGGTCAATCGACATTCAAAATTATACACTGGAGGGGTTTTAACTGTTCTTGGGCTTCCCATGGGTTTTAGGGCCTTTGAGAACCCCAAAGAATTCAAACTTTCAATTTGAAAAGCCCTTCTGCGAGTTTTCCAAAAAGTTCCTATATTTATGGAAATGCTACTAGACTTTTGGCAAATTTTTTGATATACTCTAGCTCTGGTTTTCAGGCATCTTAGACCTTGGATTCTCATTTTTCATTATTTAAAATTTTATTCTAATCTTATTTGACCTCAAATCATCCTTTCTGGGGAATTTCCTTTTGTATCTGATGAATTTCATACATTGACGAAAAAATCGTACATTATATTTCTCATATTTTCTCTTATTCTCGAAAGACCAGATATTACAGTCTGATCCATAAGTAATATCCACAAGCCAGTTGAACAAGTATTCTTATTCAGTTCCTATATTAGAGATATTCACCCACTTAATCCACGGCTAAGTTATGTTCCACATTATAACATCTCTATTGTGGCACAAATATCCCAGCCAAGGTTATCCCATTAAATAGTTGACAATATTCTACCTTAATCTCCACTTATGGTAATAGTAGACATAATGGAAGAATTTAAGGATGAGGATGGATATGATTTTGTTATGAATTTCAATTATGATGATCATGATAATGACAATGATGACAATGAGTTTAACAAGGAGAGCAATGTTGGTGGAAAGGATTCGACATATTCTAGTTTTTGTGGAATTATAGGTGGATATGGCGTGCTAGCCATTGCCTTTTTTTCATAGGTCAATACAGAGACAGCAAGTGGTCATAACTTTCTTAAAAGGGGCGAGCCAATAGAACAAAGTGATAGCTTAAAGCTAAATATCAACACATAGTATGTTAAATATCAACATACGGCATGTAGATATAAAGGCGTTATATTGTGCAGTGAAATTGTACTCTGTTCGAGTGCACCACACATTTCACGTGTATTATTCTTCCAAAAAAAAATAAAGATCTTCAGAGTATTAACTACAACCGCAATTACAATTGAAGGGTTAGGGTATGCAAAAAGGCAAACAGAACACATTGAGAGATTACAAAATATAAGGGACCATATACATGTCTTTTTATATCATTATCTTAAAATCACCCCAAATTAAATTATGATGTCATATTATCTTATATTGTGGCAATGGTGACCAACGAGCCTGAGGTTAAGGTTTCCCTAATCATGGAAAGGATACAAAGCATATTTGGTTACAATATATCTTACAGAAAGACATATAAGATAAAACATTGAGCCCTTACTATAGCTTTTGAGAATTAGAAAAGCTCATATGCTTTACTACCAAGGTGGTTACCAACAATTCAACATTTCATGCTTGGTTTAGTTGTATGGTTTTCTAATAAATGATGCTTGCAAAGTAGTTCTAATGGATAGCCTCAAGAAATGTTTTGTTGTGTTTTCGAGGCATTCAAAACATACATTGATGCCTCTAACAATCTTAAGTCGATCGTCCTAATCGACAGGATGTTCTTACACAAGAAGTGCAAAGGCACACTACTTATGGCTATACTATAGGATGGTGATAGGAAAGTCATGTCCTTTGCATTTGTTATTGTAGAAGGAAAGACACGGTTGACTTGGTCATAATTTCTTTTCAATCATCGAACATGCGTAGTAAAAGGTAGATGGGGATTTGTTTGTTATGAAACAGACATCCTTCAATTTCACTGCTATCTCTAATTTATGAGTTGGGTGGCAATCGCCATATGGATATTATATTTTCTGCCTTTGGCATTTAGCTTCTAACCTCTATAAAGCATATAGGACTAATTGGCTAAAAGAGAAGTTCATAAATATTGGGTATAAATATGAGTATCATGTAGTGGATGAAAAATTGGTTAAGTTGGCAATTTTACAAAGGCAAGCAGCCAATTGGATAGTTGACATTTCGAAGGAGTGATATTCTCATGCAAATGACATTGAGGGTTATTGATATAGCCACATGACAACAAATTTGGCTGAGGCCATGAATAGTGTTCGTAAAGGTATCAGGAGCTTGCCTATTACTAGCCTTACAAAGGCAACTTTATATAGGGTAAATAAATACTTTGTCCAACGTGCTCAGCAAGTACACGCATAAATACTAGGTGATCAAGTATTTTGTCCTACACTTAAAAAGAAGATAGATGTAATTGCATAAGCTGCCCTATGTGTGTTGTGTGTTAGTTCAACAGGAACCCTATGATATGCAAAACATTAATTTAGTTAATGTTGTAAGGTTAACTTGTTTAAATGTAAATGTGATTGTGGTGAGTTTTAAATTGAGCACTTTCTATGCCAACATGTTATTGCAGCTTGCGTCCATATTAGTCTTGATGCACAATAGTTTGTGGACTAAGTTTTTTATTTGGAACAATGCATTATGCATATAGTAATGAGTTTCAACATATTGGAGGTGAGGTGTATTAGCCATAATAAGAGAGTTTAAAGTTAATTCCTGATCCATTGATAATTCAAGAGAAAGGTAGAGCTTGCTCATCTCGTATTCAGAATGAGATGGATTGGACATGACCGTAACACCCTAACAAGTGTGAGTTATGTCGTCAAGTCAGTTATAATCATTCCACCTATCCACACAACTAGCATGGCCAGTAGTATGACCTATGTTGATTGAATTGATTATATCTTTATTATATTAATTATGCCCATATTACTTATACCATAATTGAATCTAATGTATTAAGTAGCTAAAATTGTTATCGTTTTTTTATATCTTAGTTTGATATGGTGAAAATTTCCTATAACTTTATTATATTTATAAATTGCTTATGTTGTTTATACTTGAATTGATTATAAACTGTGTTTTGAATTGACTATATTTTTATTATACATATGCTGCTTATACATGAATTTAATATGTTTATAAATTGCTAAATTTTTTCTGATAGATTTGTATCTTAATCTAATTGTGCAAGCATTTTAGAGAGATGGCATACTTATCATGGGTTATTCAGCCACGACTAGAGGATAACTTTCTTTTATACCTTAGACGAGGCATGTTTCATAAGTTATTTGGGCAAGGAATGATAGATTGCTCTATTTAGGACAAGTCATCCATAGTGATTGTCTGCTTGCTCCTCTACCTATTATTATTGACTATCTACGACAGGTGGGTTTTTATAGGGTGGCTTCACTAGGGTATTTCAAGTATAATTTTACACTTCATATCGACATTTGTAGAGATATAGCATCTTAAGGTTTATACTTTTCACGCCCCCTAAGGTGAGTATACAATAACTTTAAAGGATATTGTTATCCAGTTAAACCTACCTTGCATAGGAACCCCTGTCATTACTCATACAAATTAAATTTGTAAAGACATATGTGAGTGGTTACTTGGGATCAAACCACCAAATGATCAAATCTGTGGGTAGAGGGTCATAATTACTTGGTTGATAAAAAATTTTAGTCACTTACCAAATAATGCAGACGATGGAAAAGTGCTATAATTTGCACAGGCATGCATATTGAGATTGATTGGGGGGTTTTTAATACTAAACAGATCTAGTTATAAGATTTACTTGATCTACTTACTACTACTGTGGGATTTTTGAAGAAGTCAACAAATACAATTGGGGATTTGCATTGTTAGCTCCCTTGTATAGAAAACTTTGTAATGCAACTAATCCCACTGAACAAGGCATAGGTGGATGTATGACCTTCTTCTACCTTTGGGCATAGGACAAATTTCTAATATTAACTTCAAAAAGACCACCACGGCCAAATCTTTAACCAGATATCTATCCAATACTATCACCTTTAGGTTTTAGATAAGATAGTTAACAATATTTGTATAATATAGTTATCAATATTTGTATAGTATTATAAGCTCACTAATTTAGTTTTAATCTGTTGTAGGTTCTTTTTCTACAAATATGTTGTGATGTGTTTTCTTATAATCACAGATAGAGGAATGTAGGTAAACCTCCTCTTTTGTAGGACATAGCCTTGCAAAAATATTAGATATTATTGGATGCAATGTGAAATAATGAGGTTTGATTTTGTTACAAAAAAAAAAATTTTGGTAAATTATCTCTTGAATATATGGTAATTACTATGACACTTCAATATTTTGTGCATGTACCATTTAGCAACCATATGAATCAGATAGTGTTTGTCATCCCACAATAGTGCTTGGATGATTAAGACATTTGGTTGGCCTCAGTGCCACTTATTTGCTTTTATATCATTGATTGGCACCACCTAGATCGCGTGTTACACCAGTTTGGTTAACAGTAACTAGTATTGATACCTCCAATTAATTTAGAGGCCTTACAACATTACAGTTGGACAGAAAAACCACTATGAATTGGCCAAAAGAGCACTTCACATTTGTTGAGGTTTGGAATTTATCACAAAATTGTCTAGCTCAAGTGCCTTTCGCTACTACACATATGGATCGCACTTTTGATTACATGCAATGGTATTGGACATATATTTGATAGTTAATCTACCTTGCGAGTGGTGTTATTGGTTTCACGATAAATTTAAAATATTTGTGGTCATTGTTATTTTCCTTTACTTATAACAATATATTCCATTGTTTAATAATGTATCTTTTTTTCTAAGTTGATATTGCTGATGATCTTTATAGGTTGAACATTCATGGCCCTTCATTGATGGAGTACTATGAGATTTGAGATAAGGTAAGTCAAGACCAAATGAACATCTTATTTACTCTTAATGAACAATGTTTTATAATGGTCTCCTAACCCACTCTACCAGTACCTAATTTGTCGACCTTATAAATTTCAAAGGAAAGGCTAAGCAAAAAGTGCAATGGTTATATGTCAAATCAGTTACCTATTGTCATAGAAGATGAACCACATCATGTTGGTATCGGTGTAGTGACATCATCTATGTTAGTTAGAGGTGCAACAACATAACAAGGTATTGGCACTATAAATCCATCTTTTTCTATTCTAGCTAACCAATATATTGACTTTGGAGGTGTAGGTCTTTCTTATTATGTGCCCCCATCATCGTTGTCATAATTTGGATCTCTTGACCCCTTCCACTTTGGATCATTCATGTCACTATTTGATAATCTGAATGTTTTTAATGCTAAGTACAGTGATTGATTTTTTGAAACTAGGGGATTGTCACATCAGGAGTTTGTTACCCTACAATAGCCAATTCAATTAGTTTCTTCCCCAACATTCGATTTAAATACTCTACTAATTGATCTTATTATCAACCAATTGGATCAATAATATGGAGAACCTATAGGCCGAGGGCGATGGCAACAGGAAAGGTGAAGGGTTCCTTGTAACACTGGCAGCCATTATTTTATATGTATATATATATAATCGAATATATTATTTTTTGTATATTGTGAAAAATAGTCTTGATAATATTATTCTAATTTATCACATCTATAAAAATGCTTTATATTGTCTTTAATCATTTACATAATATTTTGTATTTTTGACAACATCTTTACACAATTTTTTCCTTTTTTATATCTTCATTTATTTAATCCATTAATAGTTATTTTAATTATTACTACTTTATTAATAATTATTAATATTTACTGTCTAATTAAATTTATTAGTCAATAATTAGATAACTAATATTTGTTACATAACTAAATTTATTTATATATATAGATTATGGTAGTGTTCCCAAAATCACTACTTAATTATACTAATTATTAACTAATCATATAATAATTATTTTCTAATTATATCATTTAACTTTATCTGTTTAGTTATACATTCATTATTGGTTACTCATTAAATAATTATTAGCTAATCATTATGTCACAAAAATTGCCTTCTATCCTTAAAACCTATGTAACCTCTAAATCTGATTTTCATGGAAGTATAACATTTAGGGGTAATTTTTTCCCTTGACATGGATTTCACAAAAAAATTAATAAAAATGTGGATTTTGATTTTTTTTAAAAAAGCACATTGTTGTGGTATGCACATTTTTAGACTGATTGAAGATATCCTTTCTCAAATTTTATTTCATTAGACCATTATATTACACGTTCGCTCCTATAAGATTGTTAAATGTGGAGCCTAAAACAAATTACTTGGAACTATTTCCAAAGCTATATGTGTTATTTGGCAATATATGTACATATATGACATTTTTTATACATCAAGTACATAAAAAGGCCTTGAACTTGTATAAAAAAATAACTTACAATAAATAAACATTTGATAATTAAGACCATAAAAAATTTTCACATAATTATTTGATAATTAAAACAAAATCAATTAAAACTAAAATAGTCACTTTATAAATACACATGGACATATATATATATATATATATTAAACTCACACTCAACCATAATATAATAAAGATAATTGTAATAGGCAGGCTTTTTCAACAACTAATTGCAATGTTAGAAACAATTGGCAATAAAAAGCAGTATATGAATACATAACCTAAGTCAACAACAAAAGATTGTTCTACTATTATAAAAGGACAAGGCACAAAACCTATTAGGAAACATATTATGACAAGCATGCAACTTACATGCAATGTAATTGACTTAGAGGATGTCTCAAGATGCATATGATAACATAAACATATTGACCAACTATTTGTCTAGGTCACATTTGACCTTCTCCATTGTAGTCCTACATATATTAACCAATGCCTATCTCTCCTAAATGATGCACCTAGTAGTGGATGCATTCTTGATGGCAATTGCTACGCTTGTTTAAGCTTTTCTAAGACTTAATGTGATCTCAACAAGCTAAGTCTTCCTCAACCTTGTCTCCAATTCAAAGGAGCATAATTGGGCCTTGACTCCTTGGAGCATAGCATTCAGTTGAGATTCCTCCTTTCAAAGGGACTTTGCACATTGTTAAGATAGCTTGAGCAATGCCTTGGTCTTCACAAATTCCAAACGGAGGTTAGCAAGTCTCACCCATCAATCCTCTTCATGCTAAGGATGATATCGATGGGAAGGGTTACTTTCTTCCTTAATTGGTTTGTTAGATAGCTCCTTTGTCCTGGATTAACATGACAATGAGTAAGTGCTATAAAGCATACAGGTGTCTGTAATGTCTCTAGAAACCATTTTAGATATCATGACACCATAAAAATCTACCCATATTTAGACAACATTAATTTAGCCTTCCAATAAAATTAAAACACTACTTAGGTTAACAGATATATTTGTTGTAATGATTAGTAAACATTGCAATGATTGGGATAAGATTGTGTTCTTATAATTGAAGAGACATGCAACAAAATTTCCCATTTACTAATTCAACTATAATTGTCATCAATAGTAGCACAAATAATAAATTAAGGAAGGTCTAATGTTGATTACATTGTATGACAATTCATTTGAAAAGAAGTGGCTATAAATTAAGTTGTACTCTACACATGTCCCAAGTGTCTTAATAGTCTAGATTTAAGCAAACATTGAACTTTAACACATACAAAGTAAAAAAGTTATGCACATAGATAACAAAAAATTTAATAACCCTCCCAATGTATCTTTATATTATTAACACAAAACAAGATAAGAATATTTGTAGATTATGAACATAATATCTACAAGGATATGTAGCCAAGGTTAATTCACTGATACAAGGTTCTTGATATAAATTCCAATGACTAGAGTTATTAATGACTTGTTTTCCAGCCATAACATATAACCTGCTTTGCAAGGTGTAAAACTGCATACACCCTTTTATTTGCTTGAAGAAACATAGAAAAATAATGAGTTTTTGGATTAGTTAATCTGTTCAGCAAAAGGATGAAATTAAAGAAAACTTTATAGCATCTCTTATGTACGTAGGAAGTTGCAAAAAATTTTAGGCATACATGTTTATTTATCTGAGAATGAATCAAATTTGATTCCCCAAGACTTCAAAATCAATTGACAATTACAATTGCCACACATGATTAGCGAGGACATTTACAAAACATAAGTTTCAAAATGAATGAGATATATGCTCTGTTTGGTTTGCAGCATAGCAAAGGTATTCCCTTTACATAACTTGTATAATGTCTATTCTGCCCTTATATTTATTATTCTATCAATCAAATCACATTTTTAAAAGTAAGGGCAAAACATTCATTTTCTATCTTATCTACCCCCATCTATCCACTTTTTATATTTCCTTGACCATTACATCCTCTAACCAAACACACTCATAGTGTTCAACAACTCCTTAAATTCCCATCTACATCCACAACAAGTGGGACTATGTAATAGAGATTACACATACCTAGGTGGATAATTTTGCTGAGGTGATATAAGAGCATTGTTAGGAGGATAAGGAAATGGTAGGCTAGCCCCAATTGGGTTTTCCATAAGTCATCGAAGCTTGTTAGATGTCCAGGTTGTGCCTTATCCCAACGTCGATGGTCAACGATCTTCTTCTCGGTCTACTTCAAAGATTTCAATGGGTTGATGCCACCATTTGCGGCAACTGAACACATTCTACTTATATAATTTGTGTAATATTTATTATATTTTTATAATTATTACTTCATTTATTAAATCATTATTTTAATAATCAAATCAATTTTTTAAAAATATAAATAAAAATTATTTTTTTATTTTACCTACTCTATTTATTTATTTTTTACATCCTTTTCACTTTTACATTTTCCAACCAAACGACTTATAAAATCTGTAGAAGAAGGATGACGATGAGTCCAAATGGGAGCACCCCCATGATTTGGTTAGATGAGTAATGAAATCCATACTTCTAAATATTTTTCTACAATAATTTTTTTAGGAATATTTTAGTTAGTTGGTCAGGCATGCTCTCCATTTTTCCAATGTTTTAATCTAATCAAATATACAAATAAAAATATTTTTATTTCTTTTGTTACCATACTGAATATGGCAGTAATAATTATTTTTAATTAGTTATTTTTTTTCTAATTTCATAGTTGATAATTTTATGAACTAAATTTCTCTTAAATTAATTAAAATTTTTGTGAAAAGATTATATAAAGAAGACAAAATTCATTGACCGACAAGACTTTGCTATTAATCCTTACCAGTCAAGGAGGTATGAAACGTGAGGGCAAAACCAGAAGACCCTACAAATGAAGGAATTCCCTTAAAGTTGACTTGCTGGCTACTCTACTTTATTTTGATTATACATAATTATGATGATTAATAATTTGAATGAAAAATAATTAGTTTTGTCTTTAAAAATTCGTGTTTTTTTAACTTCTGTTTTAAAAGGAAAGCTCTAATTTTCTGTTTACAACAAGAAATTGCTTGCACTTACTCTAAGGTTCTTTTTAAAAAGAAACGTTCAAATACTACAAAATTTCAAAATAAAACTTTTAGTAAAAACAAGCCAAAAAGGTCCACAAATAGGAGGATACTTTCGTCACATGCATATGTTAATTTATTCTTTTTTTAAATTTTTAAAAAATAATGTTCAAAACTTCGAATAATAATTTTTAATTATAACTTTAAATGTTTTCATTAAATTTTGAATGTGTAGAGATTAAAAAATCAAAGCCCCAAAAAATAGTTATAAAAACAGTGATAAAAGTATAAAGCGTTGGTTTATTGATCAAATAAAATTCATATAATCTTGACTGCCATAGTTGTGTGTAGGACGCAAAAGGTGTTTGGGTTTGGATCCCTGCAGTAGATCCCATTACACTTTATGCAATAAGATATTTTAACACCTTTTTTACTTTTTGTTTTAAGATTTAGAGTGTAAAAAAAAATATATATAAATGCTAATTCTACAGATAAAAATTTTAATTATAAAAAAATTATGTTTTAAAAATTTTAAATGCATCATACAGTTGAAATTCTTGAAGTATAATTTTTTTTTCATTATTAAAATTTTTATTGTTTTATCTTCTCCATTAAATTATTTAGCTCCTTAAAAAAATTAAAAGGAAATTAAAAAAATAAAAAGAAATTAGAACGTGTTAGCAGGACAATAAATAGCGTGTTTGAAAACCCGGTTGCAAACTACGTTTGTGTAGAAGCAACTATTTGTTGCTTCTTATAAAACGTGGTTTGCTTCCTACAAATCATGATTTGCTATTTCCAAAAGCCCATACAAATATGCTAATAATCCCCCATTAAACGCGCATATAAGACAGTTTGCAAATGTACGGTCGTGAGTAGGAATTAAGTTATTTAATTAAAATTCTCGAGGAAAGATCATACGAAGAAGACAAGTCCACTGACAGGCAAAACTTTTCTATCACTCTCCTTGAGAAGGTAACGTAACTTGAGGGCAAGACCAACAGACTTAAAAAATGACTAAATTTCTTTAAGTTGACTCGATTAGCAGGTATACTTTATTTTAATTAGATGTAATTATGATAATTAATTATTATAAGTTAATTTTTTTCTGCTGCTTTAATAAAAAGTTCTAATTTTCTACTTTTTTTTTTTTATCACAGAATGCCGCTTCTACCGCTATTCAGAAGCAAGAAAAAGGAAAATTGGCCCAACATTATACAATTTCACAATAAAATTTTTCTGAAAAATGAGAAAAGATCGTTGGATAGCATATGTTGATTTTATTTTTTTAAAATTAAAAGAAGAGATTAGCTCTAAAACTTCAAATAATTATTTGTTAATTATAACTTTAAATGTTTAAATTACAGTTTTTATGTTGAAGAAACTGAAAGATCGAAGCCCAAAAAAAGAAAAAGATTGTAAAAAATAGTGATAAAAGTATAAAGTATTGGCTTATTGATCAAAATAAAGCTTATATAATCTTGATAGATATTGCTAATTAGAATTCAGAAAAGCCATACTTTGCAAATTCAGGTCATGAGTAGGAATTAAGTTATCTAATTAAAATTATGGACGAAAGATCATATAAAGAAGACAAAGTCTACTGACTGACAAAACTTTGCTATTACATAACGTGAAGGCAAAATCAGAAGACTTTAAAAATGAAGGAATCTTCTTTAAGGTTGACTTGACTAGTTAGTATGCTTCATTTTAATTAGACGTAGTCATGATAGTTAATAATTTCAAGTGACAATACTTTTGTTTTTAAAAGATTAATTTTCTACTTCGACTTTAATACTTTTTTGTTTTTATTTTACAACAAAAAAGTTGTTTATATAACAACTCAAAAGCATTTTTTTTTTGGTTGAAAAAATTGGCCAAACACTATAAAATTTCAAAATAATTTTCTTGTGAAAAATAAGCAAAGAAAGTTGGCAAAATAGGGTGTTAGTATCGTAACACATGCATATATTAAGTTATTTTCTAAAAGTTAGAAAAAGAGACTAGCTTTAAAACTTCAAATAATTATTTGTTAATTATAACTTCAAATGTTTAAATTTAAGTTTTTATATTGAAGGGACCAAAAGATCAAAGCCTCATAAAATAGATTATAAAAATTAGTGATAAAAGTATAAAGTATTAGTTTTTTGATAAAAATAAAGCTTATATAAATTTGATAATTATTGCGGCCACGGACTGCCAAGACATCGTTATCGATCCTAAAGCTGAGAAAATAAAGTAACGAAATGATAAAACCAGACGACTTTGAATATGGAATAATTTCTTAGAAATTGACTTGACTTGTTAGTATACTTTATTTTGATTAGATTTAATTATAATAATTAATAATTATGAGTAAATATATTTTTATCAGTAAAAAATTAATTTTTTATTTTTTATTAACAAAGGGAGTGATTTTCCCACCTTTGATTACAAATGTATTATTTAAAAAAAAATCCCCGAAAAGATAAAAATAAAAAAAAACAAATCTTTCACATATAATAAATCGTAGTTTTTTTAATTATTTATTATCACTATTTATATACTATTTATTATATCTTTTTTAATGTATTATTCATTCTTTTTTTTTTCTTAAAAAATTTATTGAGATTCATTATTTTTTCTTTTTCTTTTTTTTAATAAAACCCACCGCAAAAAATCTTAATCCATTAAAAAGTAGCGGATTGCGGGCGTCATTTGGGTCTCCCCCACTGCTGGACCCCATCTAATAATTACTCACTACTCATGAAGTATCTCATCCGTGATGACAGACATCTCACGGATCAGAACGCAATCTCATCATTGAATAAAATCATCTCTCTTCACTAATTATTATGACCCATTTTGTTATACATATATATATATATATATAACATCTTAAATATAATTAAACCATGTCATATTACTAGTTTAGCACTCAGGTCAATTAGGTTGGTTGATCATATATAAAACCCACCACAAGATAAGATTAGTTTAACCAAATCAATTCAAACTAATATTGGTTGACCTTAACATTGACTTTTTTTTCCCTCTTCGTTTAGTATAAACAAACAGAGAAAGAAATATTTTTTTAAAATTAAAATTAAATTTTGAAATTAGTGCAAAATTAATTAAATTACCATAAAATTTTCTATCCAATAAATCTATGACCTACAATCGATGTCCCAAAACATAACACAAGACTCCAGAAGAACAGCTATTCACGTGTGACTCTAAATTATAGGATTTTGAGAAGAAATGGAAGAGTACTCGAAGGCCTCAACAAGAACTATGGTGTTGAAATACTTAGCGGAGTTATCATATTCCAACATGCCAGAAAGAAAAATCACAGAAGACACTTGTAAAAAATTGTTTTTACATTCACTCAGAAGAACCTTTTTTGTTTTTTTAAATATGGTCAAACACCATAAAATTTCAGAATAAAAATTTTGAAAAATAAGCAAAATGGTTGGCAATATATATAGGGAATCTAAGGATAAAAAATGATGACTTGAATTTTGAATTGTAGTTTTTTTGTAATTTAAATTTTTTATTTTTAAAATTTTTAGAATAATTTTAAAATTTAATATAAATATTTTTAACTTAAGATTTTAACAATAATTTTTAAAATATAAAAAATGATGCATCTCTTTCTTTTTCTCAGACACAGAAGATAAAAGAAAATCAAGTTATTTCAATTTAGATTTGTGTCTGGTACAATGAACGCACTTTCATGCGTTGTGGGTGTTGTTTGAAATTGAACTACATAGGCGATTTCAATATGATATGACAGGGAGGAAGAATGATAACAAGTACAGAGAAACTACTTGGAGGGCTGTCCCGGAAGAGTAATGGAAGACTAGGAAAATTATTAGTGTAGGTCTTCAGACAAGGCAAATCTCATCAGAATTTTAAAATTTAGAGATTTTTGTCATCCTTGCTCAAACTCCTTAAAATATATTATAAAAAATATCATAAAAGTATGATATATTGATTTATTGTCAGTTATTGCTGATTAGAAGTTAGAAAAGCCGTAGTTTGCAAATTTAGGGTCAAGAGTGAGGATTAAGTTATTTAATTAAAATTCTGGGGGAAAGATCATAGGAAGGAGATAAAGCCCACTCACTCACAAAACATTGCTATCAATCCTTAATTTCCGAGAAGGTAATGTAGAGTGAAGGCAAAACCAAAAAACTTTTAAAATGAAGGAATTTCTTGAACGTTGACTTGACTAGCCAGTAGACTTCACTTTGATAAAGAATATCTACTCTTTCATAGAAAATCATGAAGGTGATCTCATTGTGATCCTGCAGTTACCCCTACGTTAAAACGTTTAGCCAATCACAGGCTTATATAAGGGTTATCCAAGCTTACTGGAAGCCATAACAGAGCCTAGTTCTTCTTCTTTGCCTCACCCTCTTCCTACAAACATGGGAAGTTATGCGACCATTGTGTTTGCCTTGGTTTTCCTATTGATTAAATCTTCAAAATTATGTTTGAGTGAAAATGTTTCAACCATGGTCTGCATTGAACATGAGAGAGAAGCTCTTCTCATTTTTAAAGCAAGCTTGCAAGATCTAGACAATTGGCTTTCCTCTTGGAAGAATGACACTGATTGTTGCCAATGGGATGGTATTGGCTGCAACATTATTTCCAGAAATGAGGTCAAGCTTGACATCAGCAAACCATGCAACTTCTTCATATCGGAGTTAACTTTTAACCACATATTGGAGGTAGAGTATGGTAGGTGTGTGTCTCAGAGGATAGAAGCTAATGAAGTCAATCCTTCTCTATTGGAGTTGAAATATTTGAGCTATTTGAGCTTGACTGGAATCAATTTTAATGGTATTTCTATACCAACGTTCCTTGGATCTATGAAACAACTCAAACATCTTTCCTTATCTCAATCCAATTTTAGTAGGAGGATTCCCTACAATCTTGGAAACCTTATAAACTTACTCCTTCTTGATCCAAGTTTCAATGATTTAATTGTTGATGATGACATTCACTGGGTTTCTCAACTTTAGTCATTGCAACATCTTGACATGAGCTTCATTTACCTAGGGAAGGCACAAACTCTGTTCCAGGTACTTTACATGCTTCCTTCTTTATTACAGATACACCTAGTGAATTGTGGACTTGACAGGTTTCCCATTCCACATAATGTCACAAATTTTGCGAAGGTTCATGTATTTGATCTTGCATACAATGCTCTTCAAGCTCCATTTCTGAATGCTTTTCAAAACATGAAATTTCTTAGAATCCTTGACCTTTCTATTAACACACTTAATTTAATGCCATTGTGGTTGGGAAAGTGTAACAACCTTGTTGAACTCTACTTGTCCGAAAATGCACTGCATGGTCCAATCCCTAATGCTTTGCAAAACTTGTCTTCCATCAAAGTCCTTGATATGTCACAAAACAACTTGGTTTCAATCCCATCATGGTTTTTTGAGTTAAAAAGCCTTACCTACCTTGACATTTCCTTAAATGAATTCACCACTATGACCCCAGGTTTTGTATCTTTGATTCTAAGAAACAACTATGATCTACACATGTTAGACTTGTCATCTAACAAGTTTAAAGAAGAGGCTTTTTAGGGTTATGAAAATGCATCTAGATGTCTCAGCTACAACTTAGAGGAATTGATTTTGGATGACAACAAATTTAGTGGTCTTTTGCCAAGTTGGTTGGGGAAATTTGAAAAACTAAAAGTCCTTGGGCTTCGCTCAAATTCATTTGTTGGTCCCATTCCTTCTTCTCTCGGAAACTTGTACAACTTGGAAATGCTTGATCTTTCATCAAATTCATTTGTTGGTCTTATTCCTTCTCTTAGAAACTTGTCTAACTTGAGAGAATTATTTCTTTCTAACAATCTTTTAAATGGGACCATCCCAAATGATTTTAGAGAACTAGTCAACCTAACTATCTTGGATCTTTCTTCTAATTATTTTCATGGTCTTATACCTAAGAGTCTTAAAAAGCTTGTAAATCTAAAAGTCCTTGATCTTTTAGATAATCACTTTAATGGTGTCACTTCTCAAATATTTGGTCAATTTGAAAATCTATATGCACTCTATTTTTCTAGAAATAGTTTACAAGGAAGCATTCTGAGTAGTTTTGGTCATATTGAAGATATAGATCTTTCTTTCAATACTTTGAAAGGCCCAATTTCTCAAATAAAAAGGTTACAATATCTCATAGTTCTCAACCTCTCCCATAATCAAATCATTGGATTGCTCCCTAAAAACATGAGTGACATAATGCCCAATTTGAAGTTCCTATATCTTCAAAATAACCTTATACATGGTTTAATTCCAAACTCATTGTGCAAAATGGACTTTAGCATTCTTGATCTTCCAAAGAACATGTTATCGGCTAAAATTCTAGATTACTAGAGGGACAATCATGAATTTGGGAAAGAGATAAATTTGTCATTTAACAACCTAACTAGTGTTATTCTAAGATCTTTTGGAAATCTCAACTCGTTGTTATCATTGCATTTGAATGATAATAATCTTCAAGGAGAGCTTCCTTTGTTCTTGAAAAATTTCAAGTGGTTGGTAACATTAGATCTTGGAAGGAATCAATTGTCAGGAACTATACTGCCATAGACAAAAGATACTTTTCCCTTATTACAGATTTTAAGATTAAGGAAAAACATGTTCAATGGTACCATTCCTTCACAGTTATGCCAACTCTTTACATTGAAAATCTTAGATCTTGGGGAAAACAATTTAGTAGGTGAAATACCTAATTGTATAGGCAATATGAAAGAATGATTTTTAAAAAATCATCAAATGATGAAACATATATGGCAAAATCTCCAATACCATCTCCATGGCCTAACTAGAATGTCCAACAAATATTGAAAGGAAGAGAATTAGATTATACCAGAAATTTAAAGTTTTTGGCCAACTTGGACTTGTCAAAAAATTATTTGGTTGGATCAATTCCAAAAGGAATAACAATCCTCATTGGATTGCAAGGTTTGAATCTATCACAATCATTTGTCTGGAGAGATCCCTAAAAGGATAGGGGACATGAAGTCACTAGAATCCATTGACTTTTCCTATAATCATTTGTCAAGTGAAATCCCAAATAGTGTAACACCATAAATTCATAACTCATTTAATGCAATATCTATGCCTCACATCATTCAACTCACATAAGAGGCAAAATAATGGCATTAAAATAATGCATTATTTAGCATTATGTTACGTATACAATTTTTGTTCGATGTATTGTAGACCATGTGAGTTTATACATCACATTCTCATATTTAATTACATGGATACAACTCATTTTCATCACCAAAAGTGGCTACAATTTGTGGAAAGCAAAGGATAACATAAAATTCATATATGCATTTTCGGTTAGAATTTTCCTTTCTCTGTCACAAATTTTGAAAATTCATAAATAATTCTAAAAATATTCAAATTATGCATTCTTGGTCATTCTGGAAAGCTACACATGTCTACTTTATGTTAAAAATATGTCTAGACTATGAAATATAACATAGAAGATATTTGAAATTCGAAAATGTCCAGAGGTCTGGCTGGCTACTGGTACTGTCATAGCTTTCTTCTACAAACTTCAAAAATATCTAATTAATTTTGAAAAAATCCAATTTATGCAAAATGATACCAATCTAGAACATTACAGATGTTAACTAGAGGAAAAAAATAATTCTAAACCATTTTAGGCACACCCAGATCTTGAAACCCAATTAAACAATACCTGAGGTCAGTTTGGGTGCTTGATACTGGATAGAATTTTTAAAAATTCATATCTCCCTCTTTAGACATCTAAGTGGGATGCTTTTAGTTGGCACAAGTCACTGGGAGTGTCTAGTTTCTCCCTATAAAAGTTTATGACAATTGGACATCATTTGAGCCCTGAGTGATTGAAATCATTTTTGAACTAGTATGAATAATAACATGACCAAAATTAGAATTTTTTTCAACTTTGAAAATTCATCAAATATTCTCTAGATCTCCAAAAATTCTGTTCTTTAACTTCTGAAATATCTATCAACAAGCTCTAATTGTATGCCAAATCTCAAATCAAGAAGAGTTCATTTGGACAAAATGTGATATAAGTTTTCAATATGGTCAATTTATGCTCCATATAGGATACCAAAATGTCCAAATGGTTTCCCTTGATGCTCCATAAAGCCTTAAAGTAACCAAATTCCAACACTTTAGTGTTAGGTTTTCATTTCTCATGTGGTTGGCTTCCATTCTTTAGCTCTCTTAATCCACCTAACATGTTAGAACATTAGAGAGAAGGGGATGAGATTCAAAGAATCCCAATAGCTCATCTCCTATTCAATCATACATAAAAGATGTTTGGCACCTTTTGGGCAAGTCTAAAAGCATAATTAAAACTTGTAGAGTTGCCCAAATGGTCCTAAACCTCATGCATCTCAATTTGACTATTTCACTTCCATTTATACATACACTTCCATAATACAAACTTGCCATTACATGACTAAAATGTGCATTTCTATTCATATAACCTTAGCTCTCAATTATAAATGATACATTAACATAGTTATACATGTTCATAACTTCATAGGACCTATACAACCATTGGTTACAACATTTGCCATTTATATAGCCTTAAAGTAACCAAATTCCAACACTTTAGTGTTAGGTTTTCATTTCTCATATGGTTGGCTTCCATTCTTTAGCTCTCTTAGTCCATCTAGGATGTTAGAACATTGAAGATAAGTGGATAAGATTTAAAGAATCCTAATAGCTCATTTCCTATTCAATCATATATAAAAGATACAAACAAGTCTTACAAATGCATGCATGAGCATATTGTCATGTGTAAACATTCAATAAGTATTTTCAACATTTAAGTAAGTCATACATAGTATACAAAGGCTTACCAAGTAAGTGGATTGGCCTCATCCATTTACTTGTAGGCTTTGGATTTGCCTCACCCATTCTTTAAGAGGGTTTTAGACTTAACTTAGCTCTTGGGAGTCAACCTCACTTTTGGGAGACTTTTTATTTTGTCTCAACCAATATTAAGAGTTCTTGATTCATTCTCACCATGGCTAAGGGTTCTTCGCCTAACCCTGCTTAAGTAAACCAAAATAAACATCATAAATATCATTTAGAAACATAATGTATCATTATGGTACCATGGCATATGAAATCATGCTAGAATACTTTTCATGACTTAAAACACACATACACACATTCAAAGATAAGTAAAGCAAACAATTATACATGAAAGAAGGAGGAGTGGTTACCTTGGATGCAACCACACGCTTTTTCTCTTGGATTTTCTCTCCCTTCTTCAGTCTCATACACACAAAGGTGTGGGAATGATTTCTCTTGGCCTAAACATAATTTATGGAAGCCAATTAGGTTCATAGAAATAATTCTAAGGCCACACAACTTGCTTAGACTCTACCTTAACCTATAAACCCTTTTATGGTTCCAAAAATGCACCTAATAAAGCAAAACCTATCAAATAAATTCTAGACTCTATTCTTTCCTTTCAAATATGATTCTTCACTCCTTTTAAGTCACTTAGAGTTATCACACAATTAAAATAAAAAGCCTAACTACATGTTGCTTCTTTAGGTCATATTATGGAACATAAAGCACCAACTCATTCTTTAAGCTTCCTAAATTTTTCCCAAGGCTTCCCTTCATATTCATTCATCATATATGACTCAAAAATAGGTTTAGAAAAATTTAAAACTCTCTCTAGGTACACAAACCCCCTTAGGTCGAGGCTATGGAGGATTTTGGCTTCCATAGAGTTTGCTTTGTTTTCTCAAGGGAAGATGCACATGGGGGGACTTTTAGGGATCTTAGGAGTTCATTCAAACACTTATTTAAGTTTAGGAATCATTGTATAAAATCAGATTTTGCAAGGAACACTTGAAACCCTAGAATTTGCATTTTAAATTTCTATGGTTATTTGTTAATTCTCTTTGCATATTCTTAATCTCCACACTCTTTTTTCTAAGAATCACCCTTGGTTCCACCTAAAAACCAAGTCCTCCTCGGACTTCTTGAGTGGGGTGAAATGGGTAGAGAAGAGGAGCAAGGGGTAGCAACCATGGAAGAAGAAATTACCTTATTTTTCCTTATTTTCTCACTTGAATCTTGTCTTTTTTGGGCTCCTCTCTTCAAATCCGAATTTTTTCCTTAATTTTTTCCTTAAAATAGATTTATAAACTTCATTGTAATCATAGGCAACAAATGAGAATAAAAGAAAAGAGGTTTGGAAGGAAGAAAACATGAAAAATTACTAAAATTCCTTACTTTCAAGCCTTGATTTCTCTTCTCCTTCTTCTTCCCTTGGTGCACCACTCTCCTAGGGTTTCTTCTTTGGTTTGGGGCAGAAAAATATGAGGCTAAGTAAATGAGAGAGTGGGGCACCCTAGATATGTAAATGGAGGAGAATGGCTTTTTCAAAAATTCCCATTTTACCTTTCGTTTTTGACATTTTTGTTTCTTATCCGTTTTAGCTCCTTTTTGAGAACTTTCTTTCCCATTATAAAATTTAGGTTCTTAATTTATTAAAATACTTTTGGAATAACTCAAATCGGAGCTAAAACCTTCTCGAATGAATCCGTCAAAGTTCAGGTACATTGACGTTGGAAAACGCCCACCGGAGGGGTTTTAACTGTCTCGAGGCTTCTCATGATTTTCAAGGCCTTTGAGAACTCCAGAGAACTCAAAAATTTTATTTAAAAATTCCTCCAGTGTGAATTCCAAAATTTGCTCAAAATTACGAAAATACCATTACATTTCGTAAGTTTTTTATAAGAAATTGTTTCTTCATTCTAGCTTAATTTTTCTCTTTGTCTAAGTCTAGGGTTCTCATTTTTAGGAGTCTAAAATATTACTCAAATTTTTTGGGACCTTAACTAATTCATTTTAAGGGACTTACTTTGAAAACGTGTATGTTTTTGTTGTTTAACGAAAATTGGACATTACAATTCTCCCCCCTTAAAAAATTTCATCCTTGAAATTTAGATAACACACCTCATGGGAAGAGTTATGAATGTTTCTTTCTCATATCTTCCTTTAGCTCTTAAGTATCATTTTCAGGAGAAAACCTCTTCTAAACCACTTTCACCAACAGTATTGTCTTATTCCATAATTGCTTGAGTCTAACGTTCACGATCTGATATGGTGATACTAGATATGATAGATCATCTTGTAACTGCACATTCTCATATTCTATAACATGTAAGGGGTCGGGCTGGTACTTTTTGAGTTGTGAAACATGGAATACATTATGTATTTGGCTCAAATTCGGGGGAAGGGCTAGTCTGTAGGCTATAGGTCTTACTTTATCAAGAATCTAGAAAGGACCTATATATTTTGGATTAAGCATTTTACTTTTGATGGACTGACCTATCTTTATGACTGAAGACACTCTAATAAAGACATGGTGTCTAATCTCAAACTCTAACAGCCATCTACATTTATTTGCATAACTTTTCTGTCTGCTTTAGGCCATTAGAAATTTCTTTCTAATGGTCAACCAAACACATCGGAGACCTACACTTCCTCTCATACAATGCCTCATATGGTACCATTTGTATACTTGCATGATAACTATTATTATAGGCAAACTCCGTTAGAGACAAGTATGCATCCCAGTTTTCTTTCATTTCTAAAATATATGCCCTCAACATGTACTCTAGGGTTTGGATGGTTCTCTTTTTCTGTCTATTTGTCTGTGGGTGATAGGCTGTGCTAAATCTAAGTTTGGTACCTAGAGCATCCTGTAATGATCTCCAGAAATTTGAAGTGAATCTGGGATCTCTATCTGAAACTATGCTCCTAAGCACGCCATGTAATTTAACTATGTCCTTGATGTATAGCTGGGCTAGTTTATCTATGGTATAAGTGGCGTTCATAGCTAGAAAGTGTGCTAATTTTGTTAATCTATCCACTATTACCCATATTGTATCATGCCCCGATGATGTCTTGGGTAAACCCATGACAAAATTCATAGTTATACTATCCCATTTTCACTCTGGGATGTCTAGGGGTTGAAGTAACCCAACTAGTTTCTGGTATTCTATTTTAACTCTCTGACATACTAGACATCGGGAGACATATTCTGCTATGTCTATTTTCATTCCAGACCATCATAACATTTTTTTTAAATCCTGGTACATTTTATTACTGCCTAGATGAATGGTGTACTTGCTTTTATATGCCTCATCTTGTATTCTCTCTTTAATTTCTATATTTCTAGGCACATATAGCCTATCCCTATGTCTTACTATATCATCCTTAGACAGACTGAAATCCTGAATGCTACCCTGAGCAATTTGGCCTCTAATCTTACTTATATGGTTATCTGTTTACTGGGCCTCTCTGATATAATCCCTCAGGTCATTTTTAATTCAGGTTTCACTCATTAATAATTTTTATGAATACACTTCGCAGGAGATACTTATATCTCTAAATCTCTCAATTAATTCCTACTCTTGGATCATCATACAGGGCATGTGTATGGATTTTCTACTTAGGGCATTAGCTACCACATTAGTTTTACAGGGATAGTATTTCAATGTGAAATGATAAACAACAACAATAACAACAAGGCCTTTTCCCACTAGGTGGGGTCAGCCACATGGATCAATGACGCCATAAAATTCTATTATAAATCATATCTTTAGATAGACTATTTAAATCTAAATCTTTTTTAATAGTTTCACCTATAGTTTTTTGTAGTCTTCCTCGACCTCTAATTATTGGACTACTCTCCATCTAATCTACTTTTCTTATTGGGGCTTCTATAGGTCTTCTCCACACATGTCTAAACCATCTAAGACGCATTTCCACAATCTTTTCTAGGTGCAACCCCAACTTTCTCTCTAATGTATTCATTTCTAATTCTATCTAATTTGGTATGCCCATTTATCTAACGCAACATTTTCATCTCTGCGAAATTAAACTTATCCTCCTGTTGACCTTTTATTGCCTAACACTTAGTCCCATACATTATTGCCAATCTTATAACTATACGATAAAATTTACTCTTAAACTTGAGTGGCACTCTTCTATCACTAATAACACCTGAAGCACTTTTCTATTTCATCTATCCTGATTGAATCCTATGATTTACATCTTCCTCTATTTCCCCGTCATGCTGTAAAATAGACCCAAGATACTTAAACTGAGCATTATGGCATGGTGTGTTCTCTAATTTTTACTTCTACACTAGAATTAGTGTGCCTCTTACTAAATTTACATTCCATATACTTCATTTTATTTCTACTTAAATGAAATCCATAATCTTCCAAAGCAAGTCTCCACGTCTCTAACGTCTCATTTACTTCCTCTCTCAACTCTCCAACTAGGACTATATCATCTACAAAGAGTATACACTGTGACACTGACTTTTGGATATGTTCAATAAGCACATCTAAAACTAAAGTAAAGAGATAGGGGCTCAAAGTTGACCCCTGATATAAGCTAATAGTTATCAGAAAATTCTTAGTAGGCCCACTTTGAGTTCTCACACTAATTGTAACCTCATTATACATATCCTGAATTGCTCGAATATATGCAATATTAACTTCTTTTTTCTCCAAAGCCTTCCACACAACATCTCTGGGAACTCTATCATATGCCTTCTCTAAATCAATAAACACCATATGTAAATCTTTTTTATTCTTCCAATATTTTTTCATTAATCTACGTAACAAGTATATCACTTCTATAATCAACCTATTAGGCATAAAACCAAATTGATTCTTTGTAACTTGAGTCTCTTACCTTAATTTTCATTCAATAACCTTTTTCCATAACTTCGTAGTGTGGCTCATGAGTTTAATTCCTCTATAGTTTGCACAATTTTGTATGTCTCCCTTGTTCTTATAAATAGGAATTAAAGTACTTTTCCTCTATTTGTCTGGCATTCTCTTAGATCTCATAATCTTATTAAATAATTTTGTGAGTCAACTTATACCTTGCACTCCTAAACATTTCCACACTTCAATAGGTATATTATCTAGTCTTACTACTCAACCATACTTCATCTTTTCCAAAGCTACTTCTACCTCCGCCTCTCGAATCTTATGATAAAAGGTATAATTTTTATCTTTTTCTGTAATGTCTTAGCTATTTGAGTGTATTGAAAACCCATGTCCTTCATTAAAAAGCCTATGAAAATAACACTTTTACCTGTCTTTAATATCCTATTTCGCGACGAAAACTCTTTCTTCTTCTTCTTTAATACATCTCATTTGGTCAATATCTTTTGTCTTTCTTTCTCTACTTTAGCAAACTTATAAATACTTATTTCCTTAACTTTAGTATTTAAGGATTGATATTACCCATCAAAAGCCCTAACTTTCGCTTTGCTCACCGCTTTTTTAGTGTCTTTCTTAGCTACTTTATACTTTTTCCAATTTTCCTCACTTTTACACAAAGACCATGCTTTATAACATTCTCTTTTAACTTTAACCTTATCTTGTATGCTTTTATCCCACCACCAAGATTCTTTAACCTAAGCTCCGAAACCTTTTGATTCCCTGAGTATCTTTTTTGCAACCTTCCTAATCTCTTTAGCCATCTCGTTCCATATATCATTTGCAATTCCTTGTACCTCCCATGATTTATCCTCTAAAATTCTTCTCTACAAGTTCTTTTCTTTATCACCTTTCAATTGCTACCACTTTATCCTTACCATCATATCTTGACCTTTACTTTTTACTCTCCTCTTAATTCTAATATCTATCATTAAGACGTTATGTTATGTAGTCAAACTCTCACCAGGTATAACTTTACAATCCATGCAAATCTTTCTATCCACTTTCTTTAATAGAAAGAAATCAATTTGAGAACATATCCTCCCACTTTTATACGTGATAAGATGCTCTTCACGCTTCTTAAAACAAGTGTTAGCTATAGTAAAATCAAATGCTAAAGAGAAGTTTAAATAGTTTTACCCTCTGCATTTACTTTTCCTAAACCATAACCCTCATGCGAACCTTCTAACCTCTAGATATACTCCTAACATGATCACAATATTTTTCTAATACTTATTCACAATTATACCTACTCTATTTCTAGATTTAATCTTACCAATATACCAAAGCTTAAGACCTGAAGTGTCTAATTCTTTTACTTTCTCTCCTACCCATTTAGTTTTTTGCAAGCATATAAAATTAATCTTCCTCCTAATCATAGTATCGACTATTTCCATTGATTTACTTGTAAGTATACCTATATTCTAAGTTCCAAGACGAATCCTACTTTTATGAACTAACTTCTTTACCCACATTCATTTACAAAAATGTGGGAATCATTGCTTATTTTTTACTATACCCAAGCGGCGATGTAGTGGCTCTTGCTCATTTGACACTGTATTTAAGCTATACAGCGCGTTGCTTTCGAGCAACGCCCTAGCATTAATGTTAATATATCGTTGATCTATATCATAAAGATTCGATGAAGTTTTACATTGGCTATCGACTACCTAACACAACCTTCCTCTTTTTTTCAGGGTTGGGACCAGCTATGAAATGATTTACATTAAAGCACAGCATAGGCAGAGTTCAATGTGAAATCATAATCTTTCAAAAATTCTAACTATCTCCACTGTCTCATATTCAATTCTTTCTGTTCAAATAAATATTTAAGGCTCTTGTGGTCACTGTAAATTTCTATAACTGCTTTATATAAGTAGTGTCTCCATATTTTCAAAGCAAATACCACTGCGGCTAGTTCTAGGTCATGTGTGGGGTAGTTTTTCTCGTAGGATTTCAACTGTCTAGAAGCATAAGCTACAACTTGGCCCTTCTGCATAAGCACACATCCTAACCCTTTCTTAAAAGCATCACTATAGCTACAAGTCTCTCTAGGGTCAGGGAGTACTAAAACTGGGGGCGTGGTTAACTTGTGCTTCAACTCCTAAAAACTACCTTCACATTTTTCATTCCACACAAAAGACAGATTCTTTCTAGTGAGCCAGGTCAGTGGCATCGCTATTTGAGAAAAGTCCTAAATGAATCTCCTATCGTAACTTACTAAATCTAAGAAGCTCCTGATCTCTGTCACTGTCCTAGTTCTCTCCCACTGTAACACTGCCTCTACTTTGTGGGGATCTACTATGACCCTTGCCTGGGAGATTACATGACTTAGAAATTGGACTTCAGTGAGCCAAAACTCACATTTACTAAGTTTAGCATACAATTGTCTCTCTTTTAGGGTCTCTAAGGCTAATCTTAAGTGCTGCTTATGTTCTTCTCTACTTTTTGAGTAGATGAGGATGTTATCTATGAAGACAACTACAAATCTGTCTAAATATGGCCTAAACACTCTATTCATATAATCTATAAATACTGCGGGTGCATTCATTAACTTGAAGGGCATAACTAAAAACTCATAATGCCCGTATCTAGTCTTAAATGCTATTTTGGGAATATCTTCAGTCTTTATTCTAAGTTGATGATATCTCGACCTAAGGTCTATCTTAGAGAATACTAACACTCCTACTAACTGATCTAGGAGGTCATCTATGTGAGGGAGAAGGTATTTATTTTTAATAGTTATCTTATTGAGTTTTCTATAATCTATACATAGCCTAAGGCTCCTGTCTTTTTTCTTTACAAATAAGACTGGAGCTCCCCATAGCGAGACACTGGGTCTGATAAAACCTTTCTTTAAGAGCTCTTCTATCTATTTCTTAAGCTCAGCTAGGTTGGTGGGAGCCATCCTATACAGGGCCTTAGACGTTGGACCTACCCCAGGTATAATATCTATTGGAAACTCAACCTCTTTCTCTAGGGGTAGTATGCTAATCTCTTTAGGGAAAACTTATAGGAATTTCCTCATTACGGGAATCTCATCTATAACCTCTTCTACCTCTGCCTAAATTGAAAAGAAAACTAGGTATCTCTGACAACAATGCCTTAAAGATCTTTCAGCCTGGGAGATGGTCATAACAAATAACTCAATCTTCATACTAGGCACAGCCCCACACTTAGGTCAAGTAATACATCTGTGGCTACAATTTAATGTGGCATTATTTGTTGACATCCAGTTCATGCTAATGATCACATCAATATCAATAAGAGGCATGCAAATCAAATCAAGGGTGGTAATATAATGATTAAACTAGATCACACAATTTAAAAGGCATGAGAGGTAATGGCTCGATTTCCTGTGGGGGTAGATACATGCAAATCATATGGTAGTATATGCATACTCAGACCCAACCTCCTAGCACAATCATATGATATGAAAGAATGGTTAGCATCGGAATCAAATAATGTAGTTACAAAAAAATCATTTATTCTAATAGTACCTTAGATTAGACTTGGAGACCGGCTAGCCTCCTGCTATGACAGGGCAAAGACTCTACCTTGGGTCTGAGGTCTGGGAGCAAGAGCCATCTCCCTCTGCTGCATGAACTGTGGAGGAGCCTAGGTGCAATCCCTGGCCATGTGTCTTGGTCTACCATATCAGAAACATACATTCTGCCCTGCGTAACATGGTCTGGTTCCATGGTTTTTTTCACACTAGGGACATGTGATAGGTGTGAAGCTACCTCTGCTAGACTGAGTCCTCTTTTTCTTGCCTCTTCAGCTCCACTAGCCTTTGCCACCTCTCCGGCTAGTAACTGTAGCCTGTGATCCCTCTCTAGGTCTCTTGGGCTCAGGGAGGGATGGTTTAGTACTAGAGGCAGGCTGCATCATTCTAAGGTTCACCTCCATCACTTTGAATATCTCAACTAGGGTATTAAAATGCCTAATTCTCTATGGCACTACCCTATTTCTAATCTCAGGGAGCAAATCTTTCTCTAACTTGTCTACTCTCCACCATTCATAATCATGCCTCTATAAGTAGAAGGAGTATCGGGAGAGCTCTACAAATTTAGCCATGTATTGGTCCACGAACATCCCCTCTGTTTATTTTAGGATAATGAATTCTGATTCCTTCTCATCCCTGACTGAGTTAGGAAAATATTTCTTATAGAATACCTAAAGGAATGCCTCCTATGCAATCAGAAGGTTCCTTTCCCTCAGAATAGGCTCAGTGCCCTTCCATCAATAATCTGCTTCTTTTTGCAACTAAAAAATAGTCATCTTAGCTTTCTGCTCAGACGTGCACTCCATCACCTCAAGGATCTTCTCTAACGGCATAATCTAGGCCTTAGCTTTTCTGAATTCATCTCACCATCAAAGCTAGGAGGCCCAAACTTTTTGAATTGAGTAATCTTTTTAGTCGAGGGCTGCTCCTGAGCTGGAGGCATTTGAGCTAGTGGAATAGGGCAATCATTTGGATATGTGGCTGTGAATTTGAATGAGTCGCCCTTGAATGTTCAGGATGATCTAAGTGGTAAGGTGGCTGTGGGGAAGGAGGTGTAGGGCCTTGGCTATTTCTCTCAGCAAGCCGTTCCTAAAACTGCAAGATAATGGCCTACTACTGATTTAGGCGAGCCATAATAGATTGTAGGGCTCCAACAATCGGATTACTGGGCTAGGCTCTATCATCTGCACGAGCCACTCTGGGGGGCCTACCTCTACCTCTACTTTGGCATATGTCTACCATATTTCTAAAACATATAAACATACTTTAGTACATAATAAGAACACATGCCACTGCTATACACTCAATCATCCACGAAAATAGCTCATATGCATCTAGGCAACTCATAAACACAAGCCACAACCTAATCAAGAGTCTGAACCTTTGCTCTGATGCTAATAAATATAACATCATAAATTCCTAGCTCATTTCATACTATATCTATGCCTCACATCATTCAACTCATATAAGAGGCAAAATAATGGCATTAAAATAATGCATTATTTAGCATTATGTCACATAAAATTTTTGTTCGATGTATTGTGGACTATGTGAGCTTATACATCACATTTTCATATTTAATTATATAGATACAACTCATTTCCATCACCAAAAGTGGCCTACAATTCGTGGAAAGCAAAGGAAAGCATAAAATTCATATATGCATTTTCGGTCAAAATTTCCCTTTCTTTGTCACAAAATTTAGAAATTCATAACTAATTCTAGAAAAATTGAAATCATGCATTTTTAGCCATTCTAGAAAGCTACACATGTCTACTATATATTAAAAATATGTTTAGACTATAAAACATAACGTAGAAGATGTTTGACATTCAAAAATGCCCAGAGGTCTGGCTGGCTACTAGTATTATCACAACTTTCTACTATAAACTTAAAAAATGTCCAATTAATTCTAAAAAAATCCAATCCATGCAAATGATATCAATCTAGAAAGCCACAGATGTTAGATAGAGGAAAAAAATGACTCCTAACTAGTTTAGGCATGCCCAGATTTTGAAACCCAATCAAACAATACTTGAGGTCAGTTTGGTCGCCTGATACTGGCCAGAATTTTTAAAATTCGTATCTTCCTCTCTAGACATCCAAATGGGTGATTTTAGTTGAAAAAAGTCATTGGGAGTGTCTAATTTCTCCCTATAAAAGTTTGTGGCAATTGGACATCATTTGGGCTATGAGTAACAAAAATCATTTTCGGACCAGTATGAATAGTAACATGACCAAAATCAGAATTTTTTTTAACTTTGAAAATTCATCAAATATTCTCTAGACCTTTGAAAATTTTGTTCTTTAGCTTCCCAAAAATATCTCAACAAGCTCTAATTACATACCAAATCTCAAATCAAGAAGAATTCATTGGACAAAAAGTGGTATAGATTTTCAATATGGTCAATTTATGCTACATATAGGATACCAAAATATCCAAATGGTTTCCCTTAATATTTGGCACCTTTTAGGTAAGTCTAAAAATATAATTAGAAATTGCATGAGCTACCCAAATGGTCCTACCTCATACATCTCAATTTGCCCATTCCACTTCCATTTATACATACACTTCCATAGTACAAACATGCCATTACATGACTAAAATGTGCATTTCCATTCATACAATCTTAGCTCTCAATTATGCATGATACATTAACATAGTTATACATGTTCACAACATCATGGGACCTATACAACTATTGGTTACAACATTTTCCATTCATATGGCCTTAAAGTAACCAAATTCCAATACTTTAGTGTCATGCTTTCATTTCACATGTGGTTGGCTTCCATTCCTTAGCTTTCTTAGTCCACGTAGCATGTTAGAACATTAGAGAGAATGGGATGAGATTTAAAGAATCTCAATAGCTCATCTCCCATTCAATCATATATAAAAAATGCAAACAAATCTTACAAATGCATACATGGGTATATTGTTATGTGTAAACATTCAAAAAGTATTTTCAATATTTAAGCAAATCATACATAGCATACAAAGGTTTGCCAAGCAAGTGGATTGGCCTCACCCATTTACTTGTGGGTTTTAGACTTGTCTCATCCATTCTTTAAGAGGTTCTTAGACTCAACCTTACTCTTGGGAGTCAACCTCACTTTTGGGAGACTTTTTACTTTGTCTCAACCAATCTTAAGGGTTTTTAACTCATCTTCACTATGGCTAAGGGTTCTTCGCCTCACCATGCTCAAGCAAACCAAAATAAACATTATAAATACTATTTAGAAATATAATATATCATCATGGTACCATGGCATATGAAATCATGCTAGAATACTTTCATGGCTTAAAACACACATACACACATTCAAAGGCAAATAAAGCAAACAATCATGCATGAGAGAAGGAGGAGTAAGTTACATTGGATGCAACCACATACTTTTTCTCTTGGATTTCCTCTCCCTTCTTCGGCCTCACACACATAAAGGTGTGGGAATAATTTCTCTTGGCCTAAACACAATTTATGGAAGCCAATTAGGTTTATGGAATTAATTCTAAGGCCACACAACTTGCTTAGACTCTACCTTAACCTATAAACCCTTTTATGGTTCCAAAAATACAACTAATGAAGTAACACTAGTCAAATAAATTCTAGACTCTATTCTTTCCTTTCAAATATGATTCTTGACTCCTTTTAAGCCTCTTAGAGTCATCACACAATTAAAATAAAGAGCCTAACTATATGTTGCTTCCTTAAGTCATATTATGGAACATAAAGCACCAACTCATTCTCCAAGCTTCCTAAATTTTTTCCAAGGCTTCCCCTCATATTTATTCATCATATATGACTCATAAATGGATTTAGAAAAATTTAAAACTATCCCTAGGTACACAAAGCCCCTTGGGTAGAGGTTATAAAAGATTTTAGCTTCCATGGAGTTTGCTTTGTTTTCTCAAGGGAAGATGCACATGAGGGGACTTCTAGGGATGTTAAGGTTCATTCAAACACTTATTTAAGTCTCAAGGAATCATTGTATAAAATCAGATTTTGTAAGGAATAATTGAAACCTTAAAATTTGTATCTTGAATTTCTATTGTTATTTGTTAATTCTCTTTGCATAATCTTAATCTCTACAGCCTTTTTTCCAAGAATCACCCTTGGTTCTACCTAAAAACTAAGCCCTCCTAGGACTTCTTGAGTGGAGTGAAATGGGTAGAAAAGATGAGCAAGGGGTAGCAACCATGGAAGAAGAAATTACCTTATTTTTCCTTGTTTTCTCACTTAAATCTTGTCTTCTTTGGGCTTCTCTCTTCAAATACGAATTTTTCCCTTAATTTCTCCCTTAAAATAGATTTATAAACTTCATTATAATCATAGGAAACAAAGGAGAATGGAGGAGAAGAGGTTTGGAAGGAAGAAAGCATGAAAAACTACCAAAATTCCTTACCTTCAAGCCTTGATTTCTCTTTTCTTTCTTCTTCCCTTGGTGTTCCACTCTCCTAGGGTTTCTTCTCTGGTTTAGGGAAAAAAAATATAAGGTTAAGTAAATGGGAGAGTGGGGCGCCCTATATATATAGGTGAAGGAGAATGATTTTTTCAAAAATTTCTGTTTTACCTTTTATTTTTGGTATTTTTGTTTCTAATTTGTTTTAGCTCCTTTTTTAGAATTTTCTTTTCTATTATAAAATTTAGGTTCTTAATTTAATAAAATGACTTTGAAATTACTCAAATCGGAGCTATAATCTTTTCGAATGAATCTGTCAAAGTTCAAGTACACCAACATTGAAAAACATCCACCGGAGGGGTTTTTACTATCCTAGGGCTTCCTATGATTTTTAGAGTCTCTGAGAATTTCAAAAAACTCAAATATGTCATTTTAAAAACTCTTTTGTGTGACTTCTAACATTTGCTCAAAATTATAAAAATGTCATTACGTTTCGTAAATTTTTTGTAAGAAATTATTTTTTCATTCTAGTTCTATTTTTCTCTCTATTTGAGCCTATGGTTTTCATTTTTAGGAGTCTAAAATGTTACTTAAAATTTTTTAGGACCTTAACTAATTTATTTCAGGAAATTTGCTTTGAAAACGCGTCCATTTTCGTTGTTTAATGAAAACCAGACATTACAAATAGCATGTCCAAATTAGCATGGCTAAGGTTCTTGAACTTGTCCTACAACAATTTTTTAGGACCAATTCCATGAGAAAACCAACTTTCAACTCTTAGTGATGCATTTATTTATACTGGAAACCTATATCTTTGTGGGCAACCACTACCAAGTAAGTGCCCCGATGAAGATATTGATCAATGTCTTGACTGCAAAGGTGAAGAAGTTGAAGATGAAGGTGGAAAAGATGGTCCAAATAAAATATGGTTTTACTTTGTCAAAGCACTTGGCTTTGCAATAGGATTTTGGAGTGTTATTGGAGTTCTATTTTTCAAGAAGAAATGGGGGCATGCATGCTTTAGATGGGTAAATAAGGTTGGGGATAAGATTTATGTTTCAATTTCAATAAAGGTAGCAAAAATAAAGAGGAAGATGGAGGGAAGCTTGGTTGATGTATGACTTATGCCAACATCTATGTGTACAAATAATAGTATTTAATAAGACACTAGATATGGCTTAGTGGTGAGGGTGTTGGGTAGTTTGACTGTAATTTTAAGTGTGTTTTCTTGTGTCCCTTTTTGTGTTAAAAAATGTTTACACTAAACTTGGTTTAGTGGTTAAGGAATTGTGTAATTTGAATGTAATTTTAGGTGTGTTTTCTTGTATCTCTTTTTGCGTTAAAGAATGTTTAAGTGTGCCTTCTTAACTTATAAGCCTGTTCATCTCTATGGAAAAATCATATGCATATCCAATTTCCTAGCGTAGTTACTCTTAGATATGTGCAATATATACTTGCCTTTTTTTTTTAAATGTGAATCAAGATGCTTTTAACTTGAAAACATATTTTTATTGTAATATAACAAAGAAAAATAAATAAACTATGTGCTAAGCCCTCTTAATGTTTAATTTTCTGAGTAACTTATAATGACTTCCCAACCCTTTTTAGTTTCAAATTATTAATAGATAATAGCGTGATTTTACTTGTACCAAATGGTGTGGAAAGGAATATGTCTTAAAACATAATTCATTAAGGGTATGGGCATAAGTTTTTCCAATTTTAGCTAAGGTCCTTGTATAATTTGAAACTTGAAAAGTTTAAAGTGTATGTTACACTAAACCTCACTAGAGATCAATGTAATATTTTTGGTAACTGTTGTGACCTATGTAAATTTTCCTACTCTCTAATGTAGGGCTCCACAAGTTCAACCTAAAATTTTTACCACATTTATATGAAAATATATAAATTTTTTTTTTGGTCTAAACAAATTTTGTCAAGTTATTTGTGAGAAATGAAAGGCACTTGAACTAATTGGTATGGACAGAAAGGTTATTATATTGATTAAAGAGTTTTATGTTGTTGGTTAAAGGATTGTCTATAGTAACATGTAGAAACTACTACATATTTTAGTACTTGTAATCATGTGTATTTGGTGGCACCACCAAAGAATGAGATAAATTATTTGTCTATTGTATTATTCAAATTAATGCCAACTTAAAATAAGGAGGATGAGGCAGAAGCTCACATGACTTGCCTTTAGGTTAGATGCTCCCAAATTCTTATTGGTGATAAAGTAATTCATGTAAATTATTTATAAGAAATTTTATATTTTTGGCTTTAGATAAAGTAATTCATCCAAATTTCAATTATTCCATCATTTTATTAACATCTTATTTTTGGCTTTGGATTTCTGTTCTTTATTATTATTATTATTTTTAGCTTGCTATAGGTTTACTTTTATAGAAGAGCTATTTTTTAAGAGAAAAGAATGGACAAGAAAGTTATTAATGCGTGTTACCAATCTAGGAGTAGTTCAAGCCCAAATCTTTTAGTTTATTCAATCCGATTCTCATTAATTGCCCAACCCAACAAAAAAAAAGAAGGTAAAATAGCAAGTGGTAGCAAGTAGATATGCATTTTTTCTATTTTGGGAGAGGTATGTGATTGTATCATCTTTCATGGTTCTATGATTTAACTTTAATGTTAGTACTAAAGGTATTGTGAAGTTCATTTTTTTTAGTTGTTATCAAATTTTTGTATTATTCTTAGATTTCATGCATCCAATCTGTGTATCATTCTTAGATATCACTTTCCTAGAGTGCTCTTATAATGGTTAAGATGACCTTATAGCTTTCAAGAATTTTAAAAAATGAGTATAGTCTAAAGGTGATGATTTTCATGTCTAAAACTTTTCAAGTCTAACACTTTCAAATAACATTTGGGACTATTCATTGGAGAGACCTTTGTATGAGTTCCATGGGCATAATGATACCGTTTTTGGAACTTTCATGGTCCAAAAGAGGGGTTAGTATTTTGAAGAAGATAGATCCTTTGTCTTTTATATGAAGCATCATCTTTAATTTTATTTGAATAGAATTGACTGTTGTTTTCATACCTTTCTATTTGTTACAGTTTCTACTATCATCATCTACTAATAAGACAATTCGCTATGGTAGGTGTGTACCAAATATATGCCTTATAGTTTATATCCACAATAATTATGGTGAGCAGCTTTTCCCTTCTCTTATTCCTTTTTTTTTTTTGTTCTTGATCTAAAGTTTGAAGAATGTTGATTAACCTGTAAATGTGTCTTTTTATTATATTGTTTCGCTATATAGGTTGTGCTTATAGATGGAAGAAGTGGCTTCTGTATTGCATGGTTGCATTTGGGTTCAAATAGGTCTTTTCTCACTACTTCTGTTAAGGAAACTTCAAGCTCATAAAAGTGTGGTTTACGAGATAATAGGGAAGGGGACAAAAACATGGGTTCTTTGATTGTGTTCCCTTTTTGTCTTTGTTTTAGATTGTGTTCTTTTGTCCTTTGATCAATTGTCTAAGATTCATCATTCTTAGGTCCCTTTTTTCAAAGTATACATGATTTCCATTTAACAACATTAACTTTATTTCTGACTTAAATATTTGATTGTTCTTTGCTGCTTGATTTGTTCAAAGACATTATTGTACTTTTCTTTTTGTGTAGTGTTCTAGACAAAATGAGATCATAATAAAAAATATTCTTGCTCGTAAGTTAAATCTATTTCATTCTAAATTCATAAAAGGCCTAAAAAGGAAATTATATAAATTATGCAAATGTATGCTTCTCATTCTGCCTTATGAATCAATCATATCTTATGTAAGCTTTCTGTAGCCTAAAAGAATGAAATTGTTAAGTATATACCAAGTATGAGATATTACATTGATTAAAGGGTTCAATGTTGTCAGTTAAATGATTGTTAACTTGTAGAAACTACTAGATATTTTACTTCTTATAATTACATGTATTTGGTGGCATCACTAAAGAATGGGATAAATTATTTGTCTATTTATATTATTCATCAAAACCCAAGAGGAAGTTTTTCTGTCCATGATTTGTACGTTTCATAGAAACTTTTGCATCTATTTGTCAAGATGAAAATCTATAATTCGTTACCCACAATTGTTCATTCTTCATTGAGTAAGATTATAAGTCTTAAAATTTGTTAAAACTTGTCAAACTATTCTCTGCTTGTCACATCTTAAGTCATATCTATAGAAAATAATAAGATATTATCCTTTAGTTCTTAAGTTGGTTTGAATATTAGTGAAGCTACTTCATAAGCATTGGAAAACAATATATACCTTCTTGATAGAATGTATATTAAAATTTCTTATGGGTTTTTCAGCCACTTTTGTTTTTAAATTTCATAATATTTATTCAATTATGTAATGGTTTCATTTACTCCACATCTATTTCTGCAAGAAGAAATAATAAAGAAGTATTATGGAGGGATGAAAAGCCACCTTCTTTTCGTTTGCTAATTTGTTTAAGATAAAAAGAGTTGAGGACAAGACATCCTCCTAAAAAGACAAAAAATAGGAAGCCATAGTCAAAAAATAAAACTTTTTCTTTTTCTCTGATTTGCTTCCTGCATGCCCGTCCACCACTCCATGATCATCTACATGCTTGTGTAGAGTTTTACATTTTGGTAGGACCATGAAGGTGCTTATTTTAAGATACTACTTATGTTTATTTTGTAAGCTAAAGCATAAACTATTATAAATAGAAAGGTTTGTAGGAGGAGTTCCATTGACAATGGCAAGTTTTAGCTAAAAGGCCACTTAATTTTGAATAAATAAAGCCTAAATTTAGTTTTTTAATGATCATACAACATACCGAGGAAATAGAAGAAGATGTAAAGCATAGGATTCAAGTGGGATGGATGAAATGGAGGAGTGCTTCTGGTGTTATTTGTGATAGAAGAGTACCACTCAAACTTAAGGGTAAATTCTACCGCACAGTTATAAGACCTGCAATGTTGTATGGAACTGAGTGTTGGACAATAAAAAGTCAACAAGAAAATAAGTTTAATGTTGCAGAGATGAGAATGTTGCGGTGGATGAGTGGACACACTAGACGAAATAGGATTAGAAATGAATGCATTAGAGAGAAGGTGAAAGTTGCACCTATTGTAGAAAAGATTGTAGAATCGAGACTTAGGTGGTTTGGTCATGTGGGAAGGAGACCTATAGAAGCCCCTGTTAGGAGAGTAGATGAGATGGAGAATAGTCTAATAAGTAGAGGTAGAAGAAGACCAAGAAAAACTATAGGAGAAATTATTAAGAGATATTTAGATTTAAATGGTTTGTCTAGAAATATGATTTATGATAGAGATTTATGGCGTCGATTGATCCATGTAGCCAACCCCACTTAGTGGGAAAAGGCTTTGTTGTTGTTGTTGTAAAGGCGATGGTCCTTTGTTTTACACATTGACGCAAAATTAAAAGAGGGAGAGTGGTGGAGTAGAAGCTCACATCACCTACTTTTAGGTTAGATGTTGTTAAATTTTATTGGTGATAAAGTAATTCATGCAAATTATTTAAAGATATTTTATATTTTTGGCTTTGCATGAAGTAATTTATCCAAATTTTAACTTATTTAATCATTTTATTGACATCTTATTTTTGGCTTTGGATTTTCTACTCTTCATTTTTATTTTTTCAGCTTGCTACAGGTTTGCTTTTAAAGAAGAACTCAAAGCTCATGAGAAAAGAGTGGACGAGAAAGTGTTTAACGCATGTTACCACCTCAGGAGTAGTACAGTCCTCAATCTTTTATATAGTCTCTTCAATCCCATTCTCATTCACTACCAAAACAAAAGTAAAACAAAGAATGGCAAGAAGTAGCAAGTAGAGTTACTTTTGTTCTATTTTTTGGAGAGGAATGTAATTTTGTCATCTTTCATGGTTATGTGATTGTGTATTGTTCTTGGATTTCATCTATCCAATTTGTGTATCATTCTTGAATTTTTCTTTCTTAGAGTCCTTTTAGAATGGTCAAGATGACATTATTGCCTTCAAGAATTTCAAAGACTGAGGATGATTTAAAGGTGATGATTTTCAAGTGTGAACACTTTTAAATTACATAGGTGAGCCACTTAATTGCCTTTTCCTAGAAAATGGTGACTATCTATTGGAGAGAACTTTGTATGAGTTTCATGGGTATAACAATGATGCTTTGGAACTTTCATCAAAATCATTTAGTCTCACATACATGATAGGATACATATTTGATTATGTTAACTCTAATAACCTATGAAATTCATTTTTGATTGAGAGTTTTGTGTAAGCTTAATCTTTCTTTCAATCTTTGAACTAGATTGAATATTCACATGAAATTCATTAGTTTGCTTCCTTCTTGGCTATCATTCTTCATGTAGATTTTGTGCTTTAAGATTTGTAGTTTGGCAATTTATAAGGATGTTTTGGTTGCCCAAGAATTGTTAAGATGGATCATATTAAGGGCTTACTATGCCAGGAAAAGGCTTTGTTGGCAGTTATTTTTTTTCTTTTATTAATGGTTTTTAACTGCCAACATAAAGGACAAAAATTGGTTGGCGGTCTAGAACTACCAACAAAAGTTACACTTTTGTTAGCAGTTATTTTTATAACAACCAACAAAAGATGGACTTTTGTTGATAGTTCTTATTTAACTGCCAACAAAAATCTCGATTTTATTAGTGGTTCTTAAATAACCACCAATAAAAATGTCACCTTTCTTGGTGGTTTCTGAATAACCGCCAATAAAAGTACAATCTTTGTTGGCAATTCCTAAATAACTACAAACAAAAATAATTTTTGTTGGCAGTTATTTAGGAATTGCCAATAGACCTCTACTTTTGTTAGCAGTTCTAAATAGAACCACCAACTTTTTCTTTTTTTCATTTTCTATATCCAGTTTAAGTACTTCATTTAATTTTTGTTCAACAATTCTGGTAGCCATCAATTATTCACCAACTCATAATAACCAACAAGAATAACTATTATAAAGCAATTAAATATTAATTACAATCAATAATCTAATGTTACTAAACAATATAAAACCAGTAGAAATTAACACAAGTAGGTTTGAACTAATCAACAGGCACTGTTGGAATACATATTGAGACTACTTTTCTTTGGGTTCATCTATTTGAGTATTAGAGTATTATTTACAATATACATCTGGGAAGTATTGCAAAATAAAATAACATCGATTTGAAGTTAGATGACTGAAATTTAGTCAAATTTTAAAAGTATATTTTTAAAGTGAGTTTTATATTTAAAAAAATCCAGCAGGATAACAGCTGAAAAATAGATATTCCTCGTGTCTTAAGCCCTCTTTTTGGAGCAAATTATACACTAATATCACTAAATATAACTTGTAACAGCAAATTACTAACAACTGATACCACCGTATAGTTAAATTATATTATAGAAGGAAACATAGAGGCAAGAAAAACTATCTAATCATTTAAAGGAATTGAATTACATATCATGTCTGAGATCGTTGATTGTTCATGTATGATGATATCCTTTATGAATCTTATCACGTGTAAAATTCAATAAAAAACATATTAAGTTTAAGAAATGGTGTATTCAATAATTGCCTAAATATTGATAAATAGCTTTACTTTGTTCCATTTGTATAATGTGGCGAGTGTATTTTATTTGGGTACCTTAAACTCGCGATTTGCTAAACTCACGATTTGTGCCAAACATCACCACCACTCTGTTAAACAATGGAAAAAAACTTAATATAAAAAATAATTTTAAAATTAAAACACATAACTATATAGAAATATGTAGAAAATAAATGTATCTACTTACTGATTAAATAACTCCTACATCTGCTCACAGTTCATTGGATCACTATTTAAAGGATCCATGTAATATATCTTTAGAGCACATGAATTGATGATGATTAACATCCAATGTGCTCTAAGACGATATACCAGTGTTAGTAAATTTTAATTAAATAGTTTATATTCAAATTACATATAATTGAAAAGTTCAACACTAAGTGACTTACACTTATATGTAAGGGGCTAAAAATAATACCTCATTTTCAGCTCTTGTAGTAAACAGATTCGCTACTTATTATGATTGACTTGTAAGCTAGCTATGTGGCATCTGTGGAGAAAAAATAGCAATGTCATAGGGATTGATAAACACGAACCTCCTTGTAATATTGCCAAGGACCAAGAATTTATAGTACAAGTACCTAAGATGAAGAAACCAATGGATTAATGATAAACTAATATGAACATTATAAAGAATAGTTGTTGTATAGTGGATGAAGTACCTGATATATAAATTAATAGCAGTGGCTCCTATCATTTCACGCTGGAGGATCTCATTTATGACTTTCATTGTAAGCACATTATGTGTTTCTCTATTGTAAATCTCTTTATCAAATTTTACAATTTTTATGTTATCATTCCCTAACATTTGTTCTGCTAATGCTTCAAGAGCCAATCTGTATTTGTTTGAAACTTAAAGGTTGGGCTTTGGCTTTGATGTTGTGGTCATTGATTCCTTGCTAAGTTTTGACACTTTTAGGTATTTCCCCTTAGATTATACAACAAAGTGAGTCAGATAAATTTATAATCCATAAAGAATTATAAGGAAGTAAACCATAAGGAAGTGTTAACTAACAAACCTATCATAATGGAGCTACAGTAATGAGATTGGTAGGCTATGCAATGAAGCTTCCTATTGCTTATCCTACCATTCTTGTATCCTCAGTAGGAATAGGCAATTCAGCATTCTCCTCCATAGGGATATTAACTGCTACTCTCATGTGGTTGGTAGGTAATATTGCATTATGCAGTGTATCTCCTACAATATTATACATATGACCCCCTGCAACCATACGATGAGTAGGGTTGTCTAACCATAACAAACAGTCTGCTTTGCTAGAAACAAATTATAACAAAAGAAATCACTAATAAGTAGTAAAAGCACTTAACTATTAGCTTTGTTAAAGAAAGAAATTACTTTAGGGAGATGCTGAGAGGTAAGTGTGCAGCTATTTTTACCATTGGGACTAATGTCTATTGGTTGCATCCCCATCATCTGCATCTTGATCAAATTTTCAATAAGGCGTTGTTGATCCTCCAATTGTTTTTTCAACTCATATTGCTCTTACTCTTGTCTCTCCATCTTCTTCAGCAACCTCAGCTGAAGAATGCAACTTCGAGTTCTTTTATCTCCCAAAATAATCTCTTTGACTAACGCCGAAGTCAAAACCCCTAATACGACTAAGGTGCTTTGAGACACCAAGTGCCTTACCCAATATATCATCACCCTCTGAGAGCACATTGCCTTCTGAGAGGGTCTATGATAAGGCATCATGTGATACATAAATTAAAAAGCAAATGTTATTGAAAGTAGAAAAATAAAATAGACTAATTAAAATTTTTGATAATCAATTAATACTTACACATTTGTTCCAAACTTCAAGGACGCGCTCATTATTAATTTCACCTACTTTATTGACTCGAGCTGCCTTCCAGAGAATATGATGGGATACTAAGCTAACTTCTAATCCCTTATGCTCGATCTATGTATTAAGACAAAAAATTAGTGTGTAAGTATTGTATCACATTATATATTCATAAATAGATAACATATATATTCATACACCATCTATTGTTCAAGGCCTGAGTATCCTAATCGACTTTTCCTATACGGGTATTGAATATTCTTTGCTCTTTCTCGAGTATCCTGACTTAATTTCTGTGAAAAAACATAATAATGTAATTAATACATATTGTTGCACACTAAAATGAATAACTATATACTGCAAAATATGATTACCTGGACATACTCCTCTTACCTTTGGCCAGTAAATGTATCCCAAGCCTCTTGAGCTGTCATAGCTTGAAATAATTCAGGGGGTGGTCAAAAATGTTTCCATCAGCATCTCTTAAGAATCTACTACTGAATATTAGTGAAATGATTGTAATGCCTTGTCAGCTATCCTAAGTGCAAACCTCATTCGACTCTGATCAATATCAAAAGACATCTACAAACCAACATAATTAACTTGTCAAAGCATGTATATATAAGAAAGCTCATAATGCTTATGGCAGAATATATTACTACTATTTCATCCTAAATGGTGTTCTTCGTCCCTTCGCCAATCACTTATAATAATGGGCACATTCATATGAGCCACAACTATGATGTAGCTAATTAATTTTTTACTATTTTTTCCAATTGGTTAACCCTTAGCATTCGATTGAACCTCAAATTTCTTTCTAACACTTCTTATGCTACTCACCTTTTTTTAGGAAGGTTAAATTTCATTTAATTTTGTTTATCTCCTTTGTCATATCATCTAGAGCATTATCATGACCACCTGGAGAAGCCATTCACCTACAATGAAATTCAAACACATCAGTTAGAAAAATAAGCAAAATTAATTATGAGATTAAAAGCAAAAATATTTAAAAAAATTCAATAGGACATATAAAGAAATTAAAGAATAAAATGAAACATATGTATTTAAGATAACTTTTTCTTTTTCTCATCTAATTTAGACTTCTTTGCCCTTTTTTAAACATCCAGATACCCTCTTTATGATCATTTCTCATATATAGGGCATCATTTTTAGTGGAATCACTTTTAAGTGATATCTTCCAAAAAGGGATCATCATCAACATCAGTATGTTAACTATGTTGAATATCATCTTTATCCTCATTATTTGTCAATAGAATGATAGACCACTTCTTATTACCAGGATCAGGAACATAAAACATTTGTTATACTTGGGATGGAAAATAAAAGGCTCATCTTTATACCTTACCTTATTAAGATCCACTTGGATAAACACTGACTCATCAATTCGAAGATCGTTCTTGTTGTTAACCCATTTACAACCAAAGATCGGCACCTGAAAGAAAATGTAGTTCAACTCTCATATGCATTCAATTATCTTAAAGTATGACATGTTCGCATAGATAGGATTTTTGTCTTTAGCACTAGAAATATGCATAGATTGAGCTATAAAAGTTACACCACTATTTTGCATTATACTCCGATCATCCTACGCTTTTGTATAGAAAGTGTAGTCATTGATGAGATAACTAATTTAAGCGAGGACATGTAGACTTGAACCTTTTACTAACCATCTTAATTTTTTAGAAATTGCACTAGGATTTATATCTAACTCCAAGAAAATGTGATTTCTGAGCCAATCTATAAAAATTTTGGTTATGTTCTTTCGATATCTAACTTTCATTCTTATTAGGGTTCAAGCTTTTAAGTATCTCCTTGTACTTCCAAACATATGGCTCAACCTTATCAAAGTTGTGCAAAACATATAGGTGTGCTTGCTCCTACTATGTACTTGTGATGCTTACTATTTCATTTCCTATAATCCCTTTCCCAATAATTCTTCCCATGTGTCGAGATACCAAAAGCCCAATATTATCGATATTAGATAGGTATTTGGTATAGAATTCAACAACTTCTTTGACTATGTACTGTTCAATAATGCAAGCTTCTAGTCAACTTCAATTTTTAACAAACCCTTTTAATATCTTCATGTAATGTTCAATTGGATACATCCACTTAAAATAAGGTAGGTCAAACATTTATGTCTCCCTAACCAAGTAAACAGTTAGGTAAACCATCATGTTAAAGAACGAAGGTGATAAATACATTTCAAGCTTGCACAAAGTGAACATAATTTGTCTTTGTAATGGCGGCATTTTGCAGGTTCAATTACTTCCTACAAATGGACTTGAAGAAGAAGCATAGTTTAGTGATTGTCCCTCGCACCTTTTTAGGCAAAATGGAACATAGAGCCACTGAAATCAAATGCTCCATCAAAACACGACAATCATAAGACTTAAGACCTTATAACTTCAAATCTTTCATTAATATAAGTTTTTTAACATTTAAAGAATAGCCCTCTAGAACCTTAACTCCGTCAAGAAATTCACAAAAACAAAATTTTTCTTTCCTAGATAGAGTATGTGCGACTAAAGGTAGATAAGTATGATAACCCTCCTTCACCGGTGCTAATTCTCTTCTTATTCCTAAAGTAACTAAGTCCAACCTCGCCTTAATCCCATCTTTAGTCTTTTCTGGCACATTGAGTAATGTACCAATTACATTATCATATACATTTTTCTCGATATGCATCACATCAAGGAAATATCTCATATACAAGGACTTCTAATATGGTAGTTCAAAGAAAATAGACATTTTCTTCCACCCGCTTGTCTTAAGGTGTCCTGCAAAAGGTTTGCCGAAATTATTACCTAAATCCTTTACCTTTTCATATAACTACTCACCAATCAATAGCAAAAGTGCACTGCCTTCCTATGTCATCCCATTGAAAGCTTTTCTCCACCATCGGTAATGATGTCCTAAAGGCAAAAATCTATGATGCTTGAAGACATTCTTCATACAATGTTCTAACTGCATGGAATGTATGCCCTCCTTGCAAATAGGGCATCTGCAATGTCCTTTTGATATTGTATCCTGACAAATTACCATATGCTGAAAAGTCATTGATTGTCCCAAATAGCATAGCTCACAAATTGAATATTTCCTTTCTATACCTATCATATACCTCCACTCCTGTCTCCCACATTTGCTTCAAATCTTCACTTAAAGGAGTTAACAAGTATACATCAATATCATTTCCAGGTTGCTTGGGCTCATAAATTAGCATAGATAACATCATATACTTTTGTTTCATGCATAGCCACATAGGTAGGTTATAAATCACCAAAATCACTAGCCAGGTACTGTGGGTGCTACTTTGGACACCGTGCGGGTTCATTCCATCAGTAGCTAATGCAAGGTGTAAGTTTCTATCTTATTGCTTGAAGTTAGAGTACTTATGATCAATTTTTTTTCCATTGAGGAGAATCTTTAGGATGTCGAAGCTTGTCATCTTGAATCCTTTCATCAGCATGCCATGTCAAGTGTTTTGCATCTTCTGTACTACTGTACATGCCTCTAAATCTAGGTATGATGGAAAAATACCATACCATCTTTCTTTTTATATCTAGAGGTATTATACTTTGAACACTTTTCTAATGATACATATTCATTTCGAAATAAAATGCAGTCATTGGAACAAGCATGTATCTTCTCATAGCTCATGCCAATAGAGTATAACATTTATTTAACCTCATATGTTCGGCTAGGAAGCTCATTATCCTTTGGTAGCATATCCTTCAAAAGTGCAGGCAATTCTATAGAGCTTTTGTCACTCCATCCATTTCCTATTTTCAAGTTTTACAATTTCAACACCATTGGTAATTTTGTGAATTTAGTACAACCAGAATACAATGGCTTTTCTGCATCATTTTTCAACCTCTCAAACATTTCAGGACAATCCTTAATGTAACACCATATATTTCTAGCTTACTTCTTATCATTTCTAAGTTTCACATGATGAATTGCACGAAAGGGAATGGAAAAATGGCATTAAAGTAATGCCTTATTTCGCGTTGTGTCACGTATGAAAATTCCATTCAGTGTCACGAGGATCATATGAGCTCATACATCATATTATCATATTTAATTACATATATACAACTCATTTTCATCACCAAAGTTGGCCCACAACTCGTAGAATTGAAAAGGGAACATCAAATTCACTCTATTATTTTCTGCCAAAATTTCAATTTTTTCTGTCACAAATTTAGAAATTCATAACTAAATCCAAAAACATCGAAACCCAACTACATTTACCATTATAGAAAGCTATGGATGTCTACCACATTTTAAAAATAATTTCAGCTCATGAATCATTAAGAGGAGAATGTTTGACATCCAAAAAGTCACTGAGGTCGCTGCTATCTGGGTTGCTGGTTCAGATTACTGATATGAACTTTCAAAATTGATAACTAAATCTAAAAAAATTGAAATCATGCATTTTTGGCTATTATGGAAATTTAAACATTTCTAATTTATGAAAAAAATATGTCCAAGCTATGAAACATAACACAGAAAACGTTTGACATGCGAAAAAGGGCAAAGGTTCGAACAGCTACTAGTACTAATGCAAGTATCTGCTATAAACTTCGAAAATATCTAATTAATTATAAAAAAATATAATCCATGTAAATTATACCAATTTGGAAAGCTATGAATGTTAAATTTATGTTGAAAATAGGCTCAGACCAGAGAAAGCACTTTTAGCCACTAAATTCAATGGAACAATGACTCAAGTTATGCTGCACTACTGTTGCTGTTCCAGAAATTCAAAAATTCATATCTCTTAGCTCTGACCTCCAAATGAGGTTCTTCTAGTTACTAAAAGTCACTATGAATGCCTAGTATCTATCCATAAAATTTCATAGCCATTAGACCACGTTTGCCCTTTGGATGACACAATTTCACAACTAACCAAATGAACAGTACTGGTGCAAATCCGAAATTCTGATGCCAACTTTGAAAAATCATAGAAAATTCCAAAGACCTCCAAATGACCTGCTCTTTAGATGGCCAAAAATATCTAGGCAAGATCTAAGTGCATGCAAAATTTCAAGTCGAGAAGAAGTCATTTGGTCAGACTTTGCCATAGCTTAAGATTATGGCAATTTGGTTCCAATAAAGGGGCAAATTTGGTTCAAATGAGTCATTCATTGTTCCATACACATTTGAGCAACTTAGAAAGCATAAATATAGCACAAATAAGTCCCTCATAAGGTCTGAATCCTTATACAACTCAAATTCACCATGCCACTTCCATATACATATATGCATAAGTGGGCTCCCAAGTGGTCAAAATACACAATTCTATTTATTAAATTCTATTCTTGATACATACACTAACTTTACATAGTTTTACACTTGTTCAAAGTTTCATGGCTAAAAAATAACATATACATATATTCTTTGACATTCTAGTACATCAAAATGAGCAAAATGTGCCAAGAGATGGAGATTTAAGCTCATTGGCCTCCATCCTTTGGATCTTGGACTCCACCTAGATCATATGAGATGAGAGAAAGGAGGGGGTGAGATTCATTGAACCTCAATAGCTCATACACCTATCCAAGCACATTTTCAAGGCATACAACATGTCAAGGTACAAGTATGCAATCAATCAATTCATGAAGCATTCCACTTTCACATTTTTGTGTCACAAACTCATGTCAAGCATAAGAATAAGCTTTATGGACTTTTGGTTTGGCCTCACCCCATTTCTAGGACTTTTGGATTGCCTCACTCTTGGTTCTTGGGACTTTTGATTAGCCTCACCCATCCAAGGGACTTTTGGCCTTGTTTCACCTATGCCATGAGACTTTTGGCATCTTCTCACCCACATTAAGGGACTTTAGGCACTACCTCACCCTTGTGAGCCATTTCCACAATTCAAAGACATTCAAGAAAGTATATTGGTACCAAAATAGCAACATAGCATCAAGTGACATGTCCCAAACATACAAATATACACACACAAGCACACAATGACATATATGCAACAAGAAAATGCAATAAGAAAAGGTGGAGAGCTACCTTGGTGCAAATTCAAGCCTTACTTTGCTTGTTCCTTCTCTTTTTTGGTTTCACAAACACAAGGAGGTGGAGTTGGATTTCTTTGGCCTATTCACAATAAACAACACTTAATTATACTCTTGGAATAAGTTATAACATCCAACTTACTCTTAAGACTACACTTTGTTCTATTTGTCACAATATGGTTCCATTAAGGACCTAATGAAGCAACTACCACACATGTTGCTTCATAAGGTTACATTATGGAAGCCATTGCCTCATCTCCTAACCTAAGGCTTCTAAATTTTTCCAAAGGGTTTCTCCTATCTTCTTTTATCATATAAAGTCCCAAATCAAGCTTGGAACTATTTAAAACATCTCCTAGCTATCTCTAAGGGTCTTGACCGATTTATGCTTCCATTAAAGACCCATAGAGTTTGGGATTTTTCCTTAATGGATGGGGCACTTGGGAGGCTCCTTAGGAGTTTTAGAAACTCAAACAAACACTCACATATGATGGGAAATTCTTGAATCAACCCAAATTTTAAACTATGTTCAAGCACCCTACACTTTTTCAACTTGAGATTCAATGACTTTTACTTGCTTCTAATGATGGATTCTTAATCCTTGCACTCTAAAACCTCTAATCCCCCTTTGATTTGGACAGAAAACAGCCCCTAAGAATTGGGCTCATGGTGGCCAACTCGTGCAAGAGGAAGGGGAAGGAAGAAGCTACCAAAGAATGGAAGTTTTACTTTATTTTCTTACTCTTTCTTCGTTGCCTCACTCCAAACATGAATTTTTCCTCTTTGTTTTTCCCCTAAAATAAGACCAAACATATCAATAAAACCATAGGAGGAAAAGAGGGAAGGATGAGAACAACTTTGCTTAAGGAAGAACTAAGAAAATCCATGGAGTCTATACCTTTTTCTTGGCCTTTTCTTCCTCCAAAATTCCCTCTCTTTGTGCGCCTAAGATAGCAGCTCCTTTTCTAAGATTTGGGCAAAAGAAAGTCAGTTTAGAGAGGGGGAGGCAGAACGTGGAGTAAAAAGGGGCATTTAGAAGCTTCTTTATGCAATTTATTTTCATTTTTGCCCTTCCATAATGACATTTCCAGTTTGGCTTCATTTTAACTCCTTTTTTAGAGCCGTCTTTTCCATCATAATATTTAGATTCCCAATTTAATAAAATTCCTTTAGAAACACTCAAATTAGAGCTAAAACCTTTCTGAACGAACCGGTCAAAGTTTGGGTTAATCGACGTCGGAAAGAGTACATCGGAGGGGCTTTGCCAGTCTCGGGGCTTCCCATGATTTTTGGGGCCTCTGAGAACTCTGGACAACTCAAAATTTCCATTTAAAAACCCTCTTAGGTGTTTTTCCAAAATTACACTTATTTATGAAAATGCCACTAGCCTTTCGGTAAAATTTTTAAATTATTTTAGCCTCAGTTTCTAGGCAACTCAAGGCTCATATCCTCATTTTCTATTATTTAATATTTTATCCAAATTTTATTTGGCCTTGAATCACTCATCTAAAGGGACTTGCTTTTCAAACTGGCCCGTTTCTATATTTTTACAACGTACTGGGCATTACACTTAAGATCCGTTTCTACTACATTTGCCATCTCTTTAAGATGATCAACCTCGTATATACTTATGTTCAAATCTTTTAAGGCACAACTCCCATTATACTTCCAGTTACTATGCTTATTCTTTGTCTCACCATACTCTGTCTAACATGTATAACTTTGGTTAATCCCATTACACACTAAATGATCTTCTAACTCAGCTGCACTAATTTGCTTCACATGGCAGCAATTCAAACAAAGGCATATAATTTTACTAGAGTCTTTTGCATGCTCAATGGAAAACCTAACAAACTCTTTCAATCTATCCTCATATTCTCTAGATAGACGATTAGTAGACATCTATTTCCGATCCATACCTTTTTAATCTAAAAAGAACCAATTTAAGAGAAATATGATTAATGACTCTCAATTTATTTGGACTCCTACCTATTACTCTACTAAATATAACTCTATTTAATTATTCTTTTGTTGCAATCCATATCTCAAAGAAAAATCAGTAGCATGACAGCATAAAAATGCAAGTTTTCCAGGCTCATAACAGTATTCCAGCAATCCATAATAAAAGAACAATGACAGAATAATTTTTTCTCCTTTTATGTAAGTTATGACTTAGCTATATTATATTTTGCTAATTCTATCATACCAAAAGAATTATTTTGTAAAAAAAGAAATAGTTCCAAAAAAAAGGCACAAATGTAAAAATAGAGGAATGGAGGATGGTAACCCAAAATGGAGAAAAACAATTATCACTTAATTTGTTTAAAGCAAAAATAGATTAATTAAAACAAATTAATTTTGTAAAATAAAAAATAAAAAATGGGATGAACTTCTAGGAGCGAGTGCGAGGTGGGGGGAATGGCAGGAGCGACATGGGAAGAATGGTAGGTATGACGCAGGGCAAATGGCAGGCGTGACACAGGGAGAATATTGAGCATGAGGTGGGGTGAATAGTAGGCATGACACAAGGAGAATGGTGGACATGAGACGAGGCGAATGGGGGGCATGACGTAGGGAGAATGGCTGGCATGACACGGGGCAAATAGCAGGCGCAATGCAGTGAGAACGATAGGTAAAAGGAAAATGGTGGAGAGAAGAAGGGAGTATGCATGTGGTTTGAGAAGAAGAAGGGAGTACTGGAGGGGCGAAAGCAAAAAAGAAATAGGGAGATACTTTTATTGGCAGTTTGCAGTTTTAACCAAACTGCCGACAAAAGTCTTCACCTTTATTGGCAGTTCACGTGAATCGCCAACAAAAGGACTCCTTTGTTAGTGGTTCGATGAGCCACCTACAAATGGAACTTTTGTTGGTAGTTCACATGAATAGACCTTTGTTGGCGGTTCATGTAGAACTGCTAACAAAGTGTTTCTTCTTTGTTGGTGGTTCGATGAACTGCCAACAAAAGGCTCTTTTGTTGGCAATTCCTATGAATAGCCAATAAAGATCAACCTTTGTTGGCGATTAGTTTAGAACGACCAACAAAGTTCAATTTTTATTGGCGGTTACTTTGAATTGCCAACTATACTTTGCTTTTATTGGTGGTTTTACAGGAATTGCCAACAAATGTGCGATTACAAATCCTTTTTCTGTGGTAGTGTTAGGTTAATCCCCATAGATACACATACTACTATTTTTATGTTTTCTGTGTAGATTTCAATTCTTAGAAGAGAACATTACTTTTTGCAAATTAGCAACTAAGATTGATTGTATTGTTGCAAATATTTTGTAAATATAAATTAAATACAAAAAGTTCATAGTTATAACTTGTATTATGAGAAATCTATATTTATCATTAATTTTGAGTGTTAGGACTTTTTTTTTCTAATGTCATCAATGAGATAGGATAATTAGTTGATAATTAATTCAATACATAATAAAAAAATGAATTACATAAAATTTGATTAGTGAATAAATTAAATTAAATACTATATATATCTTTTATAAAACTTAAATATTGAATAAATAAATATTCATGTATTGTATGTGCAAAATACTAAATAATTGATAGTTGAAATATTTGATTAGTCAACTTTTGAGAATTTTGTGTAATTGATTAGTGGAGAATCTTTTTTCTTAAACCTTAATGAGCATATTTGATCTTTTTCACTTAGCTTGACAAGTCTATCAACAAGATGTCCTTCATGGGTTGGGTGATCTTGGCATTACAAAAAGAAAAAAGAAAAAAAGAAAATTATAGTTTAACTATAATTATTTTGCAATTTTGCTGCAATTTGAACCATGATACAAGAATGTATTGCAGTTTTTAAAATTGTGGTAAAACTATCTATAGGAATAAATTTAACTACAATTTCAATAAATCACAAGGACACCCATGGTTAAACTAGGTTTGGCTATGGTTAAACTTAATCTAGCCAGTTTTGAATTGGGGTTAAACTTGGTTTAATGGAGATTTTAATCTTTTAGTAAGGTTTGAACTATTGCCAAAATTAATTTTTTATTTTTCTACTTCATGCACTTTTCCCTGCTTATATTAATAATGTGTACAAACTTGTATAATAGACTCAGTCCACAACTTGCTAGCTAATGAAATACAAATATATTTAGTTATAACTAAAATTATGTTAAAATTTCTACTACAACTAAAAGTCAAGTTCATATATAAAATCAAGTTATACTACAATCATATTCTACTATACTAATAACCTCTATAAGAAAAGTGTGTAGATTGAGTTTAGGACTATGATTGCTACTATATTAACTACTTGACATCTGAAAATAAAAGTGAAATAGTGTTAGTACTAAATTAAAGACCAAAAAATAAAGTTCATTAGTATAATTTATGTGAAATAAAAGGTTTGTTACATTATTATTCGAAGGTTGATATCATCAAAATAGACACTACTTCACCATGTAAGTTTTGTAAGATGAACACCAAAACTGCATTCACTTGTTGTTGTTGTAATATTTTTTGTTCTTGTTTTCTTCTAAAGTTTTACACCTCATTCTGCAACTTTGAGTAAGAAGACCTAGGGGATAGAGTCTATCTAGGGAAGCAACATGATTGGCCAAACACTTGAGATGGGGAAGCATCGAATCCTAATTCTCAGACTTGACCAGGGTGCTCTTAGCAGCCCAAGGCTATGGCCAAACAATCTTTAACTCTATATCTCATGAAAAGAAGATCCATGTATCTAAATCACTAATATCTTATCCTACAAGTTCAAATGTTATAAAAAAAATAGTCCAACATTTTAGTAATGCATCCAACAAAACCAATAAACAATACTTTATTTTTATATGGCTCGTATACTTATAATGATTTCTCCAACTTCCTTATTTACTTAAGCCCCACTCTTGGTTCTATGTGTGGTAGTCCACACATTTCCTCAATTGACTAGGCCTTCATACTCCAAATTTTAAAACAAATATTACAACAACATCCTAAATACATTGAAAGTTCAATTGTACTATTTTTGAAAATAAAGTTACCATCTCACCCGATAGAAACACATTAATGATATCTCTCAAGAATAATGCAAAATATTATAAGGAAGTGTTATTACTTTAGTTCTAGGGTCTTCGTAGTGTGTAATGTACAATGCCCACTTTTCCCTTTAAATGCCCTTTGATACAGCATTGAGTAGCTACTCTTTGCTTTTTGTACCATCCTATACGATCTTATACACATCTCTTTGCACTCGTCGCCACTTGGTACGAACGTAACTCTAAACAATATTTCCTATGTTTATGATTATTAAGGGCAAGATGTATCTGCAATAAAAATAAATTAATGGACATTGTTAGTTAAGATAAATTCTTGTGAACAAGGTATAAGTTAATCTAATAATCGATATGCTACTTGTATAGTATTTCTAAAAGTGTCATTCTTGTAGTATTTTGAGATTTTCCTCCAACTTAGGTAGCTAATAGGAAACACATCAAAGTTTTTGCCAATGTTTCCTAAAAAAACAACCAATAATCCACCTCCTTCTCCAATTGGTTGGGTTTTTTTCATTCTAATCCACAATAACTCTTTGCCTTGGAAGGAAGACCCAAACTTCTTGTAATGTTAATTGCTTGGGTCTATCATTTCCTTGCTCACTATAAAACTAAAGTCTAATTAAATAATTAAAGTGTTGGTTCATAATTAAAGTTTGTGTACACAATTACATTATATCAATTAAGCATATTATATCTTACATTCTTGAACTTATCAATAATATTAACTATCCAACTTCTTCGTTCTTTCACCGGGTTGTTCATGATGCCTTTTCTTTTGATCATGAAGGAACTCATGAATATCCTCAATACTGAATGCTTATGTTTTCCTTGGGAGTAAATGCTTTTGATAAGTTAGAAATTTGAAGATAAGGTAGGAAGATAGATAAGTTGAGAACTTAAAGAATGATTTTGTTCTTTTCTGTTTTAGTTCGAGTTAAACGTTTATATTTTCTTTTTTTGTTTTATAATGACTCTCTGTATATTGAAAAGATGTTGATAATTAATTTGAAATCTTAACCTCTATTTAAACTAAGTCATAAATGGAGTAGATAAAGATCTATATATTATACTAAATGATAAAGTTATAATTGTTGATTAAGTATAATTATATGAATCTAAATGACGAAGTAATAATACACAGTTTTTTTAGGGGTTACCGTTTACTTTTGTGGAGTTTTATTAACAAATTAGGTCTAGAGTTATGATTATTAGGACTTTCTATATGTTTAAACTCTCTTTCTCTCTTTGAAAATGACAAATTCTCCATGTGAGTTACGTTTGTTAAAACTATTGTTTCATATTATTCTATTATTAATATATGTTCATAATAGTTGATTTTAAAAATATTTGGACACGATATTTAGTGTATAGTTACTAATGAATAGAAATATAGTATTCAACTAAAACAAGTAAATAGTATAAATCTAAATGTCAATTCCTTGTTGAGACATGTCATACATTGCACGGGTTAGATACCAGTAAGAAAATCAGATAAGACACTTAATCCAAAAATTTAATTCTTACAAACATGTTTTCCTTAAATAATTTTTAAATTTGAAATAAATTTTTAATTATAAATAGTTCTTACTAAAAATTCGTAATTTACTCTCAAATGAACCCAAAATTAAAGGCTGCGGAAAATGAGGGTGAAGACATCCAATCGAAGGGACACATCTCCCTAAGTTCAAACGGCATCCTTGTCTAAGCTCAATTTCATTTATCATATTAGCATTATCTGATTTGAAAACCAGTTTGGTTCTTCTAATTTTTGCTTTCACTATTAAAAAAAAAAAAGGTCAATTTTTCCCGCAAACCTCCTTTAGGGCTTTAACTCTCCAACATACAATACTTACGATGATTTGTCCGCTAAGTTAGGCCAGCCACCAGAGACAATTAACCTTGTACTTTCTTCGAAATCAAAAGCACTGTGAAAGCAAGGATATGACTATATTGGGCATATGATAATTTTTTTAAAATATAAGGGTATGACAATATATATTACGTAAATATAGAATATTTATAATATATGATAATTAGTACAACGTACAAAATGGATATTAGCCTTCCATGATATTAGTTTATCAAAATAGTAATTCAAGATTTCTAACATAATCTTATAGTTCATATAATTTTGTTGAAAGTAAGATTTAATTTTAGATTTCAAAGTTCAGATTCAAAAAGTTGTAGCCACAATTTATGATTTATCCAATACAAATTGCAGTTAAAGAAAGTACTACATGGTATTAATTGTAGAGTACTCAGACGTGTACTGTTTGAATTTAGAAACACCCGTGCTTCATTGGTGATTAGCTTCTTCCGCGGGCAAAACCTTTCCGCAGTCGCTATACGCACTCTTATCACTTCCAGTAATTAACCCATCGAACTGGATCTAAAACACACTGCATCTCATATCAATCTATTGCAATGGCTTTAATAAAGGACAACCATGGTAGAATATTAAGCAAGTGTCCAAGTATAATTGAAAAAAGAAAAAAAAAGTATGAAAACTCTAAGAGTCTATGATGCAGTTCAGGAAAAAGCTCCCAGGAGGAGAAAAAAGGTTACTGCAGCTTTGATATAAGGAAAAATTATCATAAAGACCGTAAGATAGTAAAAATAATATCAAAAAAATTTTAAAAAATTTTAAATTTTTCTGAAGGAAAGATTATCTCATTATTAGTTTTTTAAAATTACCACTCATATTCTCAAAAGTTATCACTAAAAAAAAATCTTTTATAACATTAGAAAAATTATGTTGTAATTTTAGAAAATATGAGTGGTAATTTTTTTGAAATTTTAATAATAATTTTTTCCCTTGGATCTTTAGAAGATTTTTGACTTTTAAGATTTTTTGATAAAATGAAATTTTTATCAAATTATAATCCAGGGGAATTTCCTTTAATGTAATATTAACAATGCATCGGAATTCTAAGACTTTGTTTCTCGTTTTATATAATAACAATTAAGAATAATGTTCTGGAAATAAGGAATTAATACACAGCATTTGCCCCATAATTTTTTTTAACCTTTTCAACGTTTTAATTACAAATTTAGAAGTGATAATTAACCAGTAACCTTATGGCTTTCTCATTTAGAGAAAAATATATAAATTTATAGCATCGATTTTAAAGATTTATGAATTTTTTTATCATTTTAAAGAATTAATATGAAATTAAACAGTTCCTTCCCATTTTTATTTTTTTATTCAATTTGTTAATTTAAGTGTACTTTATAATAGTAATCATCATCATCGTCATTACGCTATATTTAAAGTTAGAATGAATGTGTTTAACTTGTTTTCCTACACAACCTCAAATTGTCTGGACACCTCATATAAAGCCAGCCAAGATTCAAGTTCTAATTCATATAAAAATGTAAAATTATAGAATTTATATTAAATTAATTTTTTAATTACTTAAATTTATTTAAAATTTTAAATTAATCATTTATCTAACCCTGCAAGCATGCTAGAAACTAGGAAAAGAAATCAAACATGCATGGCAATTGAAGCAAAAAGTAAATTAAACAAATATTCTTTGAATTTTTTAAGAATTACACAGGCTTTCCTATATTTTTAGAAGAAATTTGTGTATATTTTGACTAAAACTAGAGAAAAATTTTGTATAATTTTAACAAAATTTAAAGAAATCTGTATAATTTACTTTGTTTTAGGAGAGATTTGTGTATATTTTGAAAATAGAGGGGAGGACTATATAATTTAAATAAAACTTAAGGAAAATTAGTATATGTTTTGAAAATAAAGAGAAGATTTGTATAATTTTAAATCAGAACGAATACAAATATTTAATTAAAATAAATATAAAAATTGCATCAAATAACCATATAAGGGTGAGAAAATAGGTGAAAATGGGAAAAGAAGAGACTATAGGTAGAAAAGAGCAATGGATAATATGGTAATTAGGCATTTCGAATAAAAATATTTTTGTTTTACAAAAAATAACTTTTTACTCCTTCATTTGCTTCGAAAGAGAGGCCCATCTTTCCGTTTCCTTTCTGCAATAGAAAAATTTACTTTTATTACCATTCAAAAGCAACTTTTTTTTTTTTCAAACGCTTAGTCAAATACGTTAAATAATTAAAATAAGTACTCCTTTGAAAATGAGCCGCTTCTTCTCTTCAAGAATAGAAAAGGAAATGCCAAGCAGACCATTAGAGGCCACTAAGTTTCCGAGGGTCTCCTCTTCTACCGTCTTACATATATCTAATTCTTCGTCTCATGCGCCCACGTATGTTTAATAGAAGTTAAAATATAAATAATAAGAGATTCCAAGCCTCATTCAATGTGGAAGAAAGTAACGGAGTAACACAAAAGTCAACTGATGGATGACTTCTAATAGGATGAGCGACTCTTACGTGAAGTTAGATAGAAGGGTCATCATTACATTCGTATTCATAAAATAGGCATATGAATTTTATTCCAAAATGTGGTCCTTCGTGTGGGAACGAGAGATTCTACACCTTATTGACTGTGGAATAAACAATATGAACAAAAGGAAAATAAAACTCTTTGGTCTTTTACCCAACATATTGTCCCTCATGCATGTGAAGGAGTTTGGAATTTCAAGGTTAAAAAGTGTAAACACCATGTAGCACGAGTTTGACTACATGGATTCAATTAAAATTTCAATTAAGAAAATTGATACATATGAAGCAATATCACATTCTTTTCCTACCATAACTAGTATATCGGCATTTAAAAATAAAAGAGGAGAAATGGGGTGAACATACCCAACCAAAGTCTCCCCAACATATACCGATCAATGCCTTTTTCAAATCCTGCTGCAGCTGCGCGAGCTCTTCCCGCGTGCCATAAATGACCTACGAATAGGAAGAATCCTAGAACAAAATGAGAGGTCGCTAACCAACTTCTAGGAGATACATAATTGACAGCATTGATCTCTGTAGCTACGCCACCCACGGAATTTAAAGAACCTAAAGGAGCATGAGTCATATATTCCGCGGAGCGACGTTCTTGCCAAGGCTGTATGTCTTTTTTCAGTCTACTCAAGTCCAAACCATTGGGACCCCTTAGGGGTTCTAACCAGGGAGCACGTAGATCCCAAAAACGCATAGTTTCTCCCCCAAAAATAACTTCTCCGGTCGGGGAACGCATTAGATATTTACCTAAACCGGTAGGTCCTTGAGCAGATCCTACGTTAGCTCCAAGACGTTGGTCTCTAACTAGAAAAGTAAATGCTTGAGCTTGAGAAGCTTCTGGTCCAGTGGGCCCGTAAAACTCACTAGGATAAGCGGTATTATTAAACCAGACAAAGCAACAAGCAATAAAACCAAAAACAGATAAAGCACCTAAACTATAAGACAAATAAGCTTCTCCAGACCATACAAGTGCACGGCGAGCCCATGCAAAAGGTTTGGTTAAGATATGCCAGATTCCACCAAGTATACAAATGGAACCCAACCATACATGTCCTCCAATTATATCTTCCAAATCGTCTACACTAACAATCCACCCTTCTCCTCCAAAAGGTGATTTTAGTAAATAACCAAATAGAATACTTGGACGACGAGCTATTAGCTCAATGGTAGAGCGCGCCCCTGATAATTGTGTCGTTGTGCCTGGACTGTGAGGGCTCTCAGTCACATGGATAGTTTAATGTGCTCATCGACGCCTGACCCTGAGATGTGGATCATCCAAGGCATATTAGCATGGCGTAGAATTAATTCATTTTTATTTAGTTATTTAATATAGATTTAATATAGAATTTTATTAATATAAAACTAATTAATAATTAATTTAGTTATTTAGTTTTTAACTAAAAAATCTAAAAAAAATAGAATAGAATTCGAAAAAGAAAATAGAATTCTTTAATTCATTCTAATTAATTAATTAATCCATTTTTGAATCTATTTTTCTATTTTTTATATTTAAAATTTGATATTTAAAGAAATCCACGATTTTCTAAGATTCTATAAAAAATAGAGGGTCAAGATAGAAATTGTGTATAACTTATGTATATAAGTTAAGTTATTACTCTAAAAGTCTAAGTGTCTCTTGTGAAATTCAAATCATTCAAAATCTTTTTCTTGAATGATTTGAATTTCACAAGAGACATTTAGACTTTTAGAGTAATAACTTAACTTATATACAGTTATACACAATTTCTATCTTGACCCTCTATTTTTTATAGAATCTTAGAAAATCGTGGATTTCTTTATCAAATTTTAAATATAAAGAATAGAAAAATAGATTCAAACATGGATTAATATAATTTAATATAAATTTAAATATTAAAATAAATTCTATTTTAATATATTATTAAATATATTAAATATTAATAAAATGATATTAATGAAATATAAATAGATTCTATATAATTAATAATTAAATTAATAAATTCTAATAAATTAGAAATCTATACTTATATATTATAAAATTTCAAATTGTCTAGTGAACCAAGATTCAAGTTTTAATTCATATTAAATTATAAAATTTAGATTAAATTAATCTTTTAAATCCCTTAACTTTATTTAAAATTTTAAATTATTCCCTTACCAAACCTTGCAAGCATGGTGGAAATTAGGAAAAGAAATCAAACACTACAAGTGATAACAACCCAACAAAAAGTTTGGACAGTTGTGAATGTTTAAAGGCATAGAATTGGAAAATGTGAATTAAACAAATAGAGTACTCCTAATTAAACAAAGTCGTATTCAAAAAGAACTTGGGATGCTTTGGAATATGGCAATAGTAAGTGGAGTGATTATAATATTATGAGGCTGTTAGAGGATTTAATTGCAATCTCGTTTTTTTCATGAAATGGCATTAAGGTTGTTTGCGGATTCTTTAAGTAGACAATCAGAAAAGCTGTGAGGATACCAGCTCCTTTATAATACTGTTACCTTAAATGTCTTTGCTGATTACACTCAATGCCCTGCTTAATTTTTCGTATTTATTCAAGGCTTGCTACGCTCAAATACTAATATGATTTTAAAAAGAAAAATTCCTTACGTTGTCCAATTTATGATTATAATATTAATTCTTCATTCTTCCATTTGTATCAAATATGAAAAAGAAATATAGGGGAAAAAAATGGAAGTGAATTCCGAAAGAACCAAGCATTAAATAGAAATAGTTATTATATTCAAACCTACTCCATTTCCATTCCATAGTTTGCAAATTTAGGGTCATGAGTGGGGACTAAGTTATTTAATTAAAATTCTGGAGGAAAGATCTATGATGAAGATAAAGCCCACTTAAAAGCCGAAAAGGTAACGTAAGGTGAAGGCAAAACCAAAAAACTTTAAAAAGGGAGAAATTTCTCCAACATTGACTTGACTAGCTAGTAGACTTCACTTTGATAAAGAATATCAGCTCTTTCATAGAAGGGAGTCTCATTGTGATCCTGTAGTTACCCCTATGTTGAAACATTTAGCCAATCATGCACTTATATAAGGGTTATCTAAGCTTACTGAAAGCCATAACACAGAGCCTAGTTCTTTTTTCCCTCACCCTCTTCCTACAAACATGGGAAGTTATGCAATTGCTATCTTTGCCCTTGATTTCCTCTTGATTGAATCTTCAAAATTGTGTTTGAGTGAGAATGTTTCAACCATGGTCTACACTGAACAGGAGAGAGAAGCTCTTCTCAAGTTCAAAGCAAGCTTGCAAGATCTAGACAATCGACTTTCCTCTTGGAAGAATGACATTGATTGTTGCCAATAGGATTGTATTAGCTGTAATACTATTGCCAAAAATGTGGTCAAGACCAACATTAGCTACCCATGCAACCATTTTCGCTCTTATCCAATAATGAGATTAGAGGTAGAGGATGAGAGGTGTGTGTCTCATGGGATAGAGGCTAATGAAGTCAATCCTTCTTTATTGGAGCTAAAATATTTGAGTTATTTGGATTTGATTGGAACAATTTTAATGGTATTCCTATACTAACATTCCTTGGATCTATGAAATAGCTCAAACATCTTTCTTTGACTCAGTCTAATTTTAGTGGGAGGATTCCCCATAATCTTAAAAACCTCACAAACTTGCTCTTTCTTGATCTAAGTTTCAATGATTTACATATTGATAATGACATTCATTGGGTTTCTTAACTTTGGTCATTGCAACATCTTGGCATGAGCTACATTTACTTCGGGAGGGCACCCACTTTGTTCCAAGTACTTGACATGCTTCTTTCATTGTTACAGATACACTTAGAGAATTGTGGACTTGACAAATTGCCTATTCCACCTAATGTCATAAATGTTGCTAGGGTTCTTATATTTGATCTATCAATCAATGCTCTTCAAGCTCCATTTCTGAATGCTTTCCAAAACATGACATCTTTCAAAATCCTTGACCTTTCCTTTAACACACTTAATTTAGTGCCATTGTGGTTAGGAAAGTGTAACAACCTTGTTGAACTATACGTGTAGGGAAATGCACTGCATGGTCCAATTCCTAATACTTTGCAAAACTTATCTTCCATTAAAGTCCTTGATCTATCACAAAACAACTTGGTTTTAGTTCCATCATGGTTTTCTGAGTTAAACAAGCTTACCCACCTTGACATTTCTAGAAATAAATTCACTAGTATGGCCTTGGGTTTTGTGTCATCAATTCTAAGAAACAACTATGATCTACATATGTTACACTTGACATTTAACAAGTTTAAAGAAGATATATCTTTTTGGGGTAATGAAAATGCATCAAGATGTCTCAACCACAACTTAGAGGAATTGCTTTGGGGATATAATGAATCTAATGGTAGTTTGCCAAGTTGGTTAGGGAAATTTCAAAAACTAAGATACCTTGATCTTGACTCAAATTTATTTGTTGGTCCTATTCCTTCTTTTCTTGGAAAATTGTCTAACTTGGAATCATTTTGGCTTGGCCCAAATTCATTTGTTAGTCCCATTCCTTCTTCTCTTAGAAATTTTTCTAGCTTAAGCTCACTATCACTTTCTAACAATCATTTAAATGAGACCATTGCAAATGATTTTAGATAACTTTTAAATTTGGAAAGTTTAGAACTTGCTAGAAACATTCTAGATGGTATTATACCTAGGAGCCTTGAAAAGCTTGTAAATCTAAATTACCTTGATCTTTCAAATAATAACTTGACTAGTGTCATTTCTCAAATATTTGGTCAATTTGAAAATCTATCCACATTCTTTCTTTTTAGAAATAATTTAGAAGGAAACATTCTGGATAGTTTTGGTCGTATTGAATTTTGTAGATCTTTCTTACAACGCTTTGGAAGGCTTAATTTCTAAAATAAAAAGTCTCAGTATCTCAATAATTTCATCACTTCCAATAACCAAATCACTAGACGCTCCCTAAAAATATCACTGACATAATGCCCAATTCAGAGTCCTTGTATCTTCAAAATAACCTTATAAATGGTTCAATTTCTAACTTATTGTGCAAAAAGGAGACCTTCGATAGCCTTTATCTTTCAAAGAACATGTTATCAAGTAAAATTCCAGATTGCTAGAGGGATAGTTGACTTGAGATAAATTTATCATTCAACAAGCTAATAGGTGTTATTCCAAGCTCTTTAGGAAATTTTGATTTATTGTCATCATTTGCATTTGAATGATAACAATCTTCAAGGAGAGCTTCTATTGTCTATGAAAAATTTAAGAAGCTTATTGACATTGGATCTTGGAGGAAATCAATTGTCAGGAACTATACTATCAAGGACAATGGATACTTCTACCTTGTTACAGATTTTAAGATTAAAGAAAAACATGTTCGATGGTACCATTCCTTCACAATTATGGCAACTCTCAACATTAAAATCTTGGACCTTGGGGAAAAAAATTTAGCAAGTGAAATACCTGATTTTAATGGCAATATGAAAGGAATGGGTAATAATGAAACAAATGTGGCAGAATATCCAATACCTCTATAGTGGTCTATTGAAGTTGTCCAAGAAATAATGAAAGGAAGAAAACTAGATTATACTAGCAATTTAAGGCTTTTGTCCAACATGGACTTGTCAAAAAATCATTTGGTTAGATCAATTTTGAAAGGAGTAATGACCTTCACTGGATTGCAAGGCTTGCATCTATCACACAACCATTTGTCTAGAGAGATCCCTAAAAGGATAAGGGACATGAAGTCACTAGAATCCATTGACTTTTCCTATAATTGTCTATCAAGTGCAATCCCAAATAGCATGTCCAAATTAGCATGGCTAAGCCACTTGAACTTGTCCTACAACTTTTCAGGACCAGTTCCATAAGGAAACCAACTTTCAACTCTTGATGATGCATTTATTTATGCTAGAAACCCAAATCTTTGTGGGCAACCACTACAAAGTAAGTGCCTTGGTGAAGAGATCAATCAATGTGTTGAATGCAAAGGTGAAGAAATTGAAGATGAAGATGGAAAAGATGATCCAAAAAAGATATGGTTTTACTTTGTCATAGCACTTGGCGTTGTAATAGGGTTTTGGAGTGTTATTGGAGTTTTATTTTTCAAGAAGAAGTGGAGGCACACATACCTCATATAGGTAGAGATAGTTGGGGATAAGATCTATGTTTCAATTGCAATAAAGGTAGCAAAATTAAAGAGGAAGATGGAGGGAAGCTTGGTTGATGTATGATTCATGCCAACATCTATGTGTACAAATAATACTATTTAATAAAACACTAGATGTGGTTTAGTGATGAGGGTGTTGGATAGTTGGATTGTAATTTTATGTTCTAATGTGTTTTCTTATATTGTTCTCTATGTTAGAAAATGTTTACACTAGATATGGTTTAGTGGTGAAGGAATTGTGTAGTTTAAATGTAGTTTTAAACGTGTTTTCTTGTATCCCTTTCTGTGTTAAAGAATGTTTAAAAATGTCTGCTTAACTCATAAGTGTATTCATCTCTATGTAACCATATACATTTCCAATTTCCTAGCATAGTTACTCTTAGATTTGTACAATATATACTTGCTTTTTTTTTTTTTTAATGTGAATGAAGATGCTTTTAACTTGAGAATAGATTTTTATTGTAACAAAACAAAGGAAAATCAACAAACAACATAATAAGCCCTCTTAATGTTTAATTTTCTCAACAACTTACAATAACTTCCTAACCCCTTTTAGTTTTAAATTATATTAATAAATAATAGTGTGATTTTACTTATTCAAAATGTTGTAATGAGGAATGTGTCCTAAGACATAATTCATCAACGTTATAGGCATAAGTTTTTCAAAGCTAAGATCCTTATATAATTTGAAACTTGAAAAGTTTAAAGTGTATGTTATACTAAACCTCCTTAGAGATCAATGTAGTGTTTTTGGTAATTGTGGTGAACTTTATAAATTTTTCTACTCTCTGATGTAGGACTCACAAGTTCAACCTAAAATTTTTACTAGATTTATATGAAAATATTTATTAATGATTGTTGTAAACCTCGTAAAATTTTCTTCCGACCTTTTAAAAGCTTCCATAAAAATGTATAGTTATTAAAGATAGATTAGATAGTGTTGAGGTTGCTTATTTGGTCATCCCAATCCAATCAAAGACGAACCATCCACTTCAAACTAAAAAGTTCACAAAAAAAATTTGAAATACTAAAATTTTATAAAATATTTGCAATGGTATTGGTTCAAATAACTAATGTTACAAATCACAAGTTGAAAGTTAGGAAGGAATTATAATACCTACTTAGGAACTTTACTTCACTTTCATACTCTTTTTTTTTTCTCTTGTACTACACTTGATTATGATAATTATTTAGGCTAGAACCGTTTTGATATTAGTTTTGTCCACATTAATATTTTTGTACACGAAACTCTTAGCAAGCCAAACATAAGCACACAAACTCAGAGCACTTAATCTAGCTAGAACCCAATCAAGATAATCAAGATGTGCCTTATTCAAATTGTTTCCTAACCACTTTCTCACCAATTCTTGAGCTCATTTCTTCCACAATAGCTATAACAACATTACTAACAAAGCTTCCAACTTCTATTATGTTTATATATGTTGCAACCCCTAAACTTCTCATTGCCTCTGGCATTTGATCATAGAACAACTCTTGTAATCCAAAAATGATCACTACAAAAAAAAAATAGACTTTTAGTGGCGACTAAAAAATGTAGTAACTAAAAAAATATTTTTAGTAATGACTTTATTAAGTTGTCACTAAAATATTTTTTCTAATTTTGACAAAATTTTTAATAACAACAAAAAATATTGCCACTAAAACTATTTAGTAGTAACAAAAAATCACTGATAAATACTTTTAGTGACAACATCAGCATTGCCACTATTAAAAAGTTATATTTAGTTATGACATTTTAGTTACCACTAAAATGTCGCTACTAAAATTGACTTTTAGTGGTGATAATTGATATTGCCGCTAAAAGTAACTTTTAGTGGCGACAACTATCGCCACTAAAAGTTTTGTATAATTTTTTAGAAATTTAAAATTTTTTTTGGCCAAAATTTTAGTTACTGCAAAAGATATTGCAACTAAAAGTTACCTTTAGCGGCGACTACATTAGTCGCCCCTAGAAGTCTTGATGCAAAATTATTAAAAGGTAACTTTTAGTGGCACTATTTTAGTCGCCACTAAAAGATTTGAGGTAAAAAATTTTATCAAACAAAAATATTTGCACCAACACTTTTAATAGCGATGCGCGTCCCTAAAAAGTAACTTTTAGTGATTGTGACTACTATTTTAATCACTAAAACTTTTAACTAATTAAAAATTTTTACACCAAAAATTTTAGCGATAATAGATTGAAGTCACTATTGAAGATAACTTTTTGATAAAGTTATATTTTCAAGTATAAAATATTTTTGTAACTTATTCCTATATAAAATAAATTTGAATTAAGAATTTTTTTAATAAAAAAATATGTTAAAAAATAAATTATACTTGGAAATATAACTTTATCAAAGAAAATAAAATTTTTAAATTTAATAATATTAATTATATTTTATATACAAATAACTTGAGGTAATATTGTTATAACATTCTTAATTAGACTAAAAAAATATTTTTTACATACAAATAGGTTAAAAAAATAAATTATACTAAAAAATGCAACTTGATAAAAAAATTAAATTTATAAATTTAATAATATTAATTATATTTTATATACAAATATATAAATAAGATGAGATAATCTTTCTATTAAATTCTTAATAAAACTAAATCAAATATTTTTATATGTAAATATATTAAATATATATATTTAATTATTGTCGATGTAGTCACACTTCACTACATTGAGACAAATGAACCCTGAACTTGTATTTTCATTAATTGAATGACTAGCCTGATTTTAAAAATATAACACATTTAAAAGTTATTTATTCATAATTTAATATCATATGATAAAGTCTCTTTAAAATATTACATTATATATCATTTTTTTTAAAAGGAGTGTTATAAAAGAATATATAATTTAATCCTAAATTTTGTCTTTTTCCTCACCTCTTCAGTTTCTATTCTGTTGTATAATAAAGAAGAGTATCCTTCATTATTGAAATAAATAATTATTAAAACAGTATTCAAATATATGAAAATAATTAATAGTGATCTTATTAAAATGTATATTTGTTATATAAACTTTTTCTTTTGTATATAATTTTTATTGAAAGTTTCTTTTTAATTATTCTTTATCGAATTTTTGAAATTATCTAATTATTAATCATAGATAATAGCACTATGCATAAGGTCTTTTTTTTTTTTCGAAATACTAATTCAAAATAAAGACTAAAATAAGTGAAATGAAAAAGGTTTTTCCTCCTAACTTAGCTAAAGGGAATAATTCAAAATTTTTACTCATTAAAATTTGTTGTAATGCTGACAAAGAAAGTATTTATACATATGTTTAAGAACATTGCATATTTAATATCGTATGATGAAGAAAGTATGTATACAAAACTCTAATTAATAAAATTTTAAAAAGTAAATCAAAGAATACATAAAATTAATTTCTCAAGATTGAAATTAAATTTAAAAATCACATAAGAAAGAAGGTTTGTCAATTCATATGCTTCTTCTATTAGATTCAAAACTTTATTACTTGTCTACTCATTTACACCCATATTCCCCTCCTCTCTTTTCATTCAATTATCATATCTATATTCTCTTCTCTAGGTCACTTATTCGTCAATCGAAACTAACACTAAAATTTCATCTACTTAGCTTAAATTCAAAATGTTATCTTTATTTTGCTCTAGATCTACTTTTTTCTTCTTCGAAATCCAGATTTTAGCATTATATAATTATTAATCAAACATACAAAATAAATCACATAGATAATTTTATTATTACTATTTAAATAATGTCAAAGAATGTATTTGTTATATAACATTTATTAAAAGTTTTTTTAATTATTCTTTATCTAATTTTTAAAGTTATCTAATTATTAATAAAAAAAATAATAGCACTATACAAAGGTTTATTCCCTAAAATACTATTTCAAAATAGGGACTAAAATGAATACAGATATATTTTTAAAAAAGATATTTATATATAATAGCACTTGTTCGTAAAATGGAAAAGGTTTTTCTTCTCCCTAAATTGGCTAATAAATGGAATAATTCAAAAATTTTGTTCATTAAAATTTGCTACAATGTTGAGAAGGAAAGTTATTTATTTAGCAATTATCATCGTATGATAAAGTTTTAATTAATTGTTCAAAACTAAAGAAAGTATATTTACAGAGTTTTAATTAATTTAATAAAATTTAAAAAATAAAGTAAAGAACACAAAAAAATTAATTTTTCAATATTAAAATTAAATTTAAGGATTATAGGAAAAAAATAAATGTTTGTATAATTATATGTTTTTTCTATTAGATTCAAAACTTCATTATCTGTTTATTCATTTACACCTGCACTCCCCTCTTCTCTCTTTATTCAATTCTCAAATCTACATTCTTTTGTCTAGATTACATATATGTCCATCGAAACTAACATTGAAATTTTATCTACTTATATGCTTTTTATCTTAAACTTGAAATTTAGATTTTAGCATTATATAAAAATTAATCAAACATACAAAATAAATTAAATAAATATTTTTATTATAACTATTTAATTTTTAGGTAAATAATTACAATCTATAAATTATAAATTCAAGGTTGCTTTTTTAAAATTTAATTTAAAAAATCTCACGAAATATATTTATCAAAAAAACTATTTTTTATTTATACATTAGCTAATGGTAATATCTTTTTAAAATTTTTGATTTTATTTTATAAATTAGTTAATCATTAATTAAAAAATAAAACTATAAATAAAACCATCACAAAATGTCAAATAATAAAGTTTTTTTAGTTAAGTTTAAAATAACTAATAGATTATTACTTATAATTTTTTATTAATAAATTAAAATTTCAATTTTGAGAATTCATATATGTAAGTTGTGATTTAAATTTTCCTTTTATAGAATTCATTAAATTAATATATCTAAGAATCCATATTTTATTAATAAAACACGTCAATTTTTATTAATTTTTATGAATATATTAAATTTTCAATTCCCCCTAAGACACCAATGTACAAGCAGCCCTCTCCATCCTTTATTTTCGATTTTGAAGCATAGAAAACAAAAGAGGCAGAGAGAAAGAAAAAAATGAAGGAGAAGAAGAAGGAAGCAATGAAAGATTGAACTACAAGCAGTCCTCTCTAGCCTTCTCTTGTCATTGTAAGCTTGATTTAAGCTAGGTAAGCCTTTTACATTCCTATTCTGTCTTCTTCTTCATCTATTAATGCCCTAGGTTCTGATTTACAAAGGATTTTTGGTTTAATATCCAAGTTCCATGGCTTGTAATGGTTTCTTTTAGTTTAGGTAGGCATTAATTGATGATTTCTAATGAGAATGACAAAAAATATAATGATTTTTATGGATTTCTTAGTGGGGGTAGCCATGGACGTGAATTTGGAATCTTAAAATTTAATCTTGATGCTTAAGGGTTGGATGATACTCCTTTAGGCTTGGGTAGACCTTATGATGATTTTTGATAAAGATGAGCCCTAATGTGGTGATTTAGTATGAATTTCCTATTGAGGTAGCCACATATATAAATTTTAAAGTAATGAGATAGAGGATGGATTATGTCTAGGATTAAGAGTTTTAAATGGTTTAGTTAGGACAAAAATATAATGGGTAGTTTATACAAAAAGAGTTTCAAAGAATAAAAGTGATTATGATGTGTGTGTCGTATATAGAGCTATTGACTAATGTTGAATTTTCTCTTGCTCAATAGGTTAAGTTTTCTTAGGGTGATTATTGGACACCTTTTTGGAGTTAGAAGCCACGATAGAGGTAACTTGAAGTTATTTCCTTTTATATGCATTACGTGTTGTGTATTGTAACGAATGGTAAATTCTATAAAATGACGAAATGAACGGCACAAAAGCAAGACCATTAAAATGACCTAGATAATGTCCCAAAAAAATTAAGAAGCATTGTAGGCTCCTAAGAATAATAATCCCAAGCTCAGACAAAAAGAAAAATGGAGTTAGGATGGAGAAATAAAATTGTTATAAAAGTTGACGAAATGCAATGGTATTTTCATAATTACATGAAATTTTTTGAAAATTCACAAGAGGTTTTTTAAATGAAAATTTTGAGTTGTCCAAGGTTTTCAGAGGCCCTGAAAACTATGGGAAGCCCTAGGACCGGTAAAGCCCCTCCTTTGTACGTTTTTCCAATAGCAGTGAGTCTGAACTTTGACGGATTCGTTCGAGAAGGTTTTAGCTCTAATTTTAGTGATTCCAAGGGAATTTTATTAAATTGAGAACATAATTATATGATGAGAAAAAGGTTCTAAAAAAGGAGAGAAAATGAAACTTAAACAAACAAACCATTACGAAAGGGCAAAATTGGAAATTTTGGTAAATAAAATGTTCTTGAAGCTTTTATATTTTTCATGCTCTTTCTCCCCTCCTCCTTTAGGTCGACCTGTTCTATCCAAATATAGAAAAGAATGGCAGTAGCTTGGGCGCACAAGAGGAAGGAAATTTTCGAGGAAGAAAAGCCAAGAAAGGTAGGGAAAATCTAAGAATTTTATGCTTCTTTCTCTTCCAACTTTGTTCCCCTCCTTTCCTCCTCTCTTTCTATGATTTTCTTGAATGGGATGGTTCTATTTTTGGTCTAGAAAGAGGGAGGGCAGTTCGAATTCCTTGAGGAGAACCAAATGAAGAAGAAGAGCTCTTGAAAACACACTTGAATTCAAGGTAAACCTTGTTCCTAATTGCTTCCTTCTTTTGCTTTTCCCTTTGGTGCATGTTTAGCCAAACTAGAACCATGAGAGGAAAGGGAGTTCTGTCCAAAAACAAGAAAGGAACTAGGATTTTAGATCATGGAGAAATAGAATATGTTGGGAAATTACAAGAAAAATTAATGAAAATTGAATTAGAAAAGTGTTGAGCTCTTGGGAGTTTTGTGAAATCTGATTTAGTGCATGAATTTCTTAGGGTATGTGAGTGTCCCATTGAGTCTCTAAGACCTTTAGGAAGCCTCCCAGTGGCTCCCCTTTCAAGGAAAAATCAAAAGCTCTAAGAACCCCATTATTGCTTATAGGTTCGGCCAAGCTAGGATGGATAAGTTAGAGGATGTTTTAAATTGTTCTAGCATTGGTTTGAGACTTCATATAATGGTAAGAGATGGGAGGAACTCTTGGGAAAAATTTAGAAGCCTTGGATTAGGAGATGGGGCAATGGCTTCTATAATAGAGCCTTATGAAGCAACTTGTGTTTAAGCTTATGTAAATGAATGGGTGATGGCTCCAAGGACTTTGAATGAGGTCAAGAGATTTAGAAATGAAAAGAGAATGGAACTTAGAACTTGAATTGTGAAGGTTGCTTCAATAGGCCAATTATGGAACCATTATGTTATTTGTACAATTAAGTATGTTTCTAAGAACGAATTCAGTGTCTTGGCTTACTTCTAGAGTGTAATTGTGTGCTATTTATGATGCTTAAGTCAAGAGAATTCCCATCCACCTAGGTGTGCTTGTGGGACCAAAAAAGGGAAGGAAAAGGATTAAGAAAAGCTTGCAGAAGTTCAAGGCAACTCTCCACCTCATTCTCTTTGCATTCTTGGTCATATGTATGTCATTGTGTACTTGTGTGTGCTTATGTGATTTGAGAACATGCCACTTGATGCTTGAGATTGCATTTGTACCAATGTGTTTTCTTAAATGGCTTTGATTGTGAAATTGGCTCATAAGAGTGAGGTGATGCCAAAAGTCCCTTAATGTGGATGAAGAGATACCAAAAGTCTCAAGGCATGGGTGAGATAAGGCCAAAAGACTCTTGGATGGGTTAGGCCAAGCCAAAAGTCCCTAGGCCAATGGTGAGTCAAATCTAAAAGTCCTAGAAATGGGGTGAGGCAAAACTGAAAGTCCCTAGAACATAATTATGAAATGAATGTGAGATGGTGGCATAAAAGGATGGCTTTGCACATGTTATGTTTATGTTACCTTGCATACTTATGCCTGATATATATATGCCATGAATTTGTGTGTGAATGGGTATGTGAGCTATTGAGATTCCATGAATCTCACTCCTTTTCCCTCCTCTATATTACAATGTCTAAGTGGTGTCCAAAAAGAAAGAAAAGCAAGCCAAGGGACTTGAGAAGGTAAACTTTGACAATTGTGTAGTTTTGTTTATATTTGAATGTCAAAGTGACCTTGTACATATTATTTTTGAGATGTAAAACCTTGAGTAATTGTAACATGATATAGGAATTTTGTATGAACCTTTGATGGCACAAAAGTAATGTAAATGTGTAATTTGACTCCTTGATGGCTTATGGTTATTTGTACATTCTTGGATGTGAAATGGTCAAAATGAGATACATGGTGTGTAGGACCATTTGGACAATTCATACAAGTTGCATTTGTTCTTTTAAACTTGCCAAAGGGGTGTCAAACCCAAAGGAAAGTCATTTGGACCATTTGGATATCTTAAAAGAAGTCAAATTAACCATTTTGTGGAGCTATGTCGCTTTTTATCCAAATGAGCTCTTCTTGGTTTGAAATTTAGCATGCCACTAGGACTTGTTGAGAGCTTTTTAGGAAAATAAAGCGAGTATTATTTAGAGGTCTATAGAATATTTGAACAATTTTTGAAGTTAGTTGAAAAACCAAAATTTGCTGTGTTACTGTTTATTTGATTTGAAATTTGAGCTTTGCCATTTATGAGACCAACGATGTCTAATTACTATAAAATTTTATAAGTAGAAACTAAACCTTTCCAGTGACCTGTACCAACTAAAATCACCTCATTTGGATGTCTATAGAGTGAGATATGAATTTTTGAAGATTCTATTCTGGCCTAGGTGCATAGTCAGACTTATCTTACCATTTGATTGATTTTTAAGGTCTGATTACACCTGGATTGATTTGGAATTATTTTTCTCCTTTGGATAACATCCATAGCTTTCTATATTGGTATAGTTTACATGAATTAAATTTTTGTAGAATTAATTAGACATTTTTTAAACTCATATCAGGAATCTACATTAGTAACACTGAATAGTCAGACCCTTGTGCCTTTTTTATTGTCTTACGTGGTACAAATGATGTGTTCATGGTTTGAAATTATTTTTAACTTGAATTTAACATTCAGAGCTTTCTAGGAAGTTATGGTTTGGCATATTTTGATTTTTCTAAGTTTAGTTATGATTTTTCAAAGTTGCGCCAAAAAATTACTGCCATGGAATCTGAAATAAATGGATTAATTTTGGGATTTTTTACCTTAAACTCGTGGATTGTGTGATGTTTTGGAGCATTTATGGCTTGAATAAGTGAACAATAGTTAAATAATATTGTTGGGGAATTCACAAGGCCCATATGACGTGAGATGAAAATTTAATTCCCAACGTAACGTGAAAAAATCTATTATTTTAATGCACTTTTTCTTGAATTTCTCTTAATGGCACATGAAGTTATCTTGAATTAAGGAATATGTGACCAGAAATAATATGGTATGACATATATTGCATGTGGAAATGATTTAATTGATTATGATATCCCTCTGCATTATGATCAAGCCTATTTGCATCATTATACTTGACTCTAGTGTTTATACACATTTGGCATATTTTAACTATATCATACATTCATGCATCGCGTTCTATATGCATATAGGTAGAAATGATTCCATGGTTACTAAGATTTGCATATATCATCCCTTCTTCTATCTTAGCTCCTCCAATAATGAAAAGACCCTGAAAGCTAGTAGTAAGCAAGTCTAGGTCTTATAGTGATATATGTAGTCTCTTTTGATTCTTTTGTAAAATGCATATATGGCAAGCAAGGAATGATTTGAAAGGAGACTTAATAATTTGATGTGTTTGATCTGATATAAATGTAATTATTTTGATTGGTCTTTCATGGTTCTTATGATATTATTGCGGACTCTTAATATTACTAATTTGAATGCATGATGGTTAATTGTGTGATCTCTAAAGCTCTAAGTAACTTGGTGACTTGTATGTGGTATATGGAATCTAGGTAGTCATATTTTGATGTAAAGATTTCTTGGGAGTTTAGGAAGTTCTAATAGTCTTGAGGTAAGATTTGAAACTTGTTAAAAGTGTCAGGGTGATTAGTGGAATGGTTTAAGGCCATCATTTGAACATATAGACTCTTTAGTGTCAAATTCAGAACCCAAAAAGGGCAAGTTTGGAAAGAGATGCATTTGAAAGATCAAATGGTGGAGTATAGGTCTAAAACTTGGTAGACAGTTAAAGGATACTTAGAGGTTTAATTCAATCCTAAGACGGTAATTTTTGAAGTTATATAAAATATTTTCTAAATTTTTAAAATTCAGGACAGCAAGGGGTGAATCTACAGAGTTGTCACCTAACTCTAATACCCAAGTTGTCGAAAAAGGGCCACAAAGATGCCATTTCCAAAGGAAGTCCCCTAAATCAAGGGGATAACAGTCAGATGAAATTAGACTAATAATTTAAATCCCTAATAATGAGGATTTGATATATGAGTTGCTCAGAAACTTGAGTCAGATGAGTTAGAAAAATTTTTGAAAGAATGTTAAGGTACTTTTGTAATTTTTGAAAATTTTGAAAAACTCATAGGAGGGCTTTTTAAATAAAAAATTTGAGCTTTTTGGGCTTTTCAGAGGCTCTAAAAACCATGCAAATCCACAGAACAGTGATTGATCGAAACTTTGAACAAATAGTCCAAAATAGTTTTAAATGTAATTTGGGTGAAATCAAAGCAATTTATAAGTTAGAGGACTCAAATATTATGATGGAAAAGACAAATTTCAAAAAAGAGTTGATTTAGGCCAAAATGATAGAAACTAAAAATATGGACTAAATTACAAAGTAGAAAAGTTATTAAAGTAACCAATTAGCCCCTTAAAACACGTTGCTTTCAACTCATTTCCCTTCACTGACACTTAGAGCTCTTTAAATAGAATTGTGCATAGGTGGAAGCATGCTGAACTGAGGAAGAGAAAGGAGAGAAAGAACTTGTGGAAAGGTGAGGATTTTTGCTCTATTTCTTACTTCTTCTCATATTTACTCTTTTTTCCACCTGCCCTTTTCTTTTTCCTTAGTTTTGGAGACTAATATGGTTCTATTTTAAGGCCAACCCAAGTAGAAGAAGGAAGTTTTGGAAGGAAAGTTTAGTTGCAAGTGAAAGCCTCTTGGAAGAATAATCAAACAAGGTATGCATCAAAGACCCTTTTGGCTTCTTCTTAGTTGTCTTCCCTTGAGTAATTTTCAGTCAGGCCTAGCTTCCATGGAGAGAGATGAATTTTGACCTTAGCAAGAAAGAAACAAATGTTTAGGAGTGTGAGAAGTAAGATTGGTTCTTTAGAATCAAAAAGAGAACCAAGAAATCCAAGGTGGTGCAAGTTAGGGTTTTGAGAGAAATGTTGAAATCTAATTTTTCCTAGGGGCAATTAGGCTTATGTAAGACATGCTATAAGTCCCTTAGAACTCTAAGAAGTTGCATATGATTCATTATCTTCAAGAAAATGCAAGTAAGTTTTGGGTCCTTTTGTGAGTGCTTAGTCTCAGCCTTGGAGTGGTTCAGACACCTATGGAGTGATTGTTTTTATTCTAAGGATATAAAAGGCTTAGATATGAATTATAAGTACTAGAAGAACTAATGAATTAAATTTAGCAAGCTTGGTTTGAGAGTTGGTGTTTTAGGTCTTAACTTAGGTATAATGAGGCAACCTAGACTTTGGTTTCCTAGAATGAGTTTGAGAGGGCTTCAATGAGTTTATATGGAGCCATATGGTCTACAAAGGATAGGACTGGGAAGCCAAGAGCATGATTTCAAGTGGTTGAAATAGTGACTCAAGACCAAGTGAGCTAGTCTAGAGTTTTATGAAGTTAAAATTGGTTCCAAGGATTAATTTGAGTCTCATTTGATATGTTCCGGCCACGAGAATTAAGAACTCTCCTATTGGTTGGTGTCAGCCAAGAATGTGCAAGGGAAAAAAGTTATGTTCCTATATAAGGTAGCTCTCTAACCTTTCTCACATGCATTTCTTGATTTGTTGCTTATCTTGGATTGCTTGTATGGGTGTTTGAGCTAAGTGAATTGTTTACAGCCATTGAGTTAGTGTCTTGGTACCATAACATGGTTTGTGAATTTGTTTTAATATGTGATGGCTTGAATGAGCTTGGTAAGGCCAAAAGTCCTTTAAGAAAGGTGAAGAGAGCCAAAAGTTTTCAAAAGTAGGTGAGACAAGGCCAAAAGCCTCAAAAAAGAGTGATGCCAAGTCAAAAGCCTCTAGAAATATGTGAGGCAAATCCAAAAGTCTCAAATATTTGGGTGAGGCTAAACCAATGACCCTTTGAGTTAATTGCATTTGAATGACATGAGAAAAATGGCTATGCACATTTTAGAAAAGTTTTATAGTATGCTTGCATTCCTTAACTTGAAAATGCATTATATATATATGTTTGAAAGGGTAAAAGAGCTATTGAGATTCTTTGAATCTTACTCTTTCTCCCACATATTTATTTTTTATTAGGTAAAGCTCAAGGACCAAGTGGAAGTGGCAATTTGGCTTGAAAAGGAAAGATTGAGACTAGAATAGGAATGTTTGTACTTAGATGTCAAGAGTTTTGTACAAGAGTTGTATCTATGATGTAAATGGTTAAACATATGTAAAATCATGTATTTATGATGAATGAAAGGATTTTAGAACCAATTGTGTATATATGTATGTTTTTGACATCCATATGCTTAGTTAGGCTTGTGTAATCTTGCATATGAGAGCAAGTGAGGAAGTGGTCATATGATGCATAAGTAATTAGACCTCTTAGATAAGTTTTGTATGCTGTTTTTAACCATTCTCATATGCTTAAGAGGTCATGGTTAGGGTAGGAGAGCATTTAAGTTGAATTTGAACCCATTTAGTGCCTAAAAAGTTACTTTTTACACTCTATTCCTCAAGCTGATCAAATGAATGAATTTGGCATGAATATAGGTTTCATCTAGAGATTTTTGCTAAATGAAGAACCACATTATTTGGAGCTTTAGAGAATTAATTATAAATTTTTAAAGTTGGGATAATTATGTAGATTTGGTCAAGTTACTATTCATATAGTCAGTTTGTATTTCTATGTTATCCGTGGGCTAAACGAAATCCAATGCTCATGAAATTTTGTAGACATAAATTATACATGATAAGATTTTTGTAGCAATTAAGAGCACCATAATTGGAGATCTGTAGAGGGAGAACTAAATTTTTAAAATTGATGGTCAGTATTAGGGCATAATTAGACCTTTGGTGCTGTTCTATTATTTTTCATGATCTAATTGTTATGTTCATGGTCTACAATGATTTTTAGCCTTTAATTAACATCTTGAGCTTTTTAGAAAGCTATCATATATATGATTCTGATTTTTTTATAATTAGTTATGATTTTCCAAATTTCATATCAATAAACTATCCGTGCAACCCGAGAAGGAGAATGAAAAATCTGAATGAAATGGTTCTTAATCCATGATGAATGCCTCAAAATGTGTTGTTTTTGGTTTGTTTGAATATGTTATGGATTGAAATGAGTTGAGATAAATTTAATTTTCTCATGTGGGCAAAAGTGATTGTTCTCGGTGTCCAATATGCATAATTCCATTGCCAAAGTATCCTAATTCCATGTAATTGGGTATGATTTGCCTTGAATGCTATAAGCTGAAGTGTATTATGTTATGGCATTACACAGACCAGTTCTATTGTTGTGCAATTTTTTAGAAACAAAAGATGTGAGATTGGGCTAAAGTTTTTATAGTATAAAGTAGACATATAGAGCTTTAATTAGAGCTATTTGGAAATCCCTTACTCAAGTTATACATTTTTGCATTTTAAGGTCTGGTATTGGTCTGATGCTGGCCCAATGTTGGTTTGAGGTATCTATATTTAAGATTGTGAGATATATGATGTTGGATTGAGCTTTAATTTTTGTTGATGCTTAAGTGTAAATTTAATGAGATACATGAAAGAAAATGGTGATATTCATTTTAAGCTAATGTAAAACTCAATTTCATAGTTTTTGCTTCTTTTTATAAGCCATTAGGAAATATGCTAGTTTCATTGAATAATAGCATGTTTGTGTTGAAATATTGTTAATCATATAGCATAATATAGTCATAGAAAGCTTCTCTTTTAGATTTTTTTTAATGGTGGCATTTAAAAAAATCTCAAAAAAAAAAAAAGAGAAAAGATACCAACAATAACAAATTAAAAACAAAAATCCAAAAATTAAAGGCCTAAACATGCTTTTTTGGAAAAAAATAAGTGACTGAACCACCTTCATACATTGCATTTTATATGCATATAGGTAGAAATGATTTCATGGTTATTGAGATTTGCATATCTCATCCCTCTTCTTCTATTTTAGCTCCTCCAATAAGTAGAAGACCAAGGAAGTTAGTAGCAAATACAGCTAGGTCTTATACTGATATATTTAGTTTCTTTTGATTCTTTTGTAAAATTCATATATGACATGTAAAAGCCAAATATAAGACTTAAATTAATTTAGGAAATGTATCTATGGCGAGGGAAGATTTGAGAAGAAATTTAATATTTAATGTATTTAGTCTGATATAAATGCAATTATTTTGATTCATGTTTTATGGTTCTTGTGATATTATTGTGGACTCTTAATATTACTAATTTGAATGCATAATGGTTGGTTGTGTGATCTCTAAAGCTCTAAGTAGCATAGTGACTTATATGTAGTATAAGGAACTTAAGTAGTTATATTTTGATCAAGAGATTTCTTAGGAGTTTAGGAAGTTCTAATAGTCTTGAAGTATGATTTGAAACTTGTTAGAAGTGTCGGGGTGGTTAGTGGAATGGTTTAAGGCCATTATTTGCACATATATACTTTTTAGTATCAAATTCAAAACCTAAATAGGGCAGGTTTAGAAAGTGATACATTTGAAGGATCAAATGGTGGAGTCTAGGTCTAAAACTTGGTAAATAGTTAATGGATATTTAGAGGTTTAATTCAAGCCTAAGATAATAATTTTTGGAGTTATATAGAATATTTTCTAAATTTTCGAAATTCATGACAGCAAAGGGTGAATCTGCAGAATTGTCACCTAAACCAATTTTATTGTCATGTAATTTTTAAGAAACAAAAGAAGTAGGATTGGGCTAAAATTTTTAAAATATAAAGTAGACATATGGAGCTTTAATTAGAGCTAAAGTTTGTTAAATTTGGAGATCCCTTACTCAAATTATAGACTTTTGCATTTTGGGATCTAAACATGCTCTTTCCAGAAAAAATAAAAATAAAAATCTCAAAATTGAAGGCCAAAACATGCTTTTTTGAGGAAAATAAGTAACCAAACCGCCTTTGGAATATGATTTTTTGAGAAAAATAAGTGACTAAACTACCATTACACAGGTCTAAAAAAAATACCCAAATTAAAAAAAAATCACCTTAAATGGACTACTATACTCAAAGTTATGACCTTTTGAAGTTTAGAAGCTAAATTAAGGGTTTGGAACTTAGGTTGCCACTTGGTAGATACCGTGGCTAAAATGATTACTATAACCTCTAAAAATATCAGAATGTACTAACACCGTGACTTGAATACTCCTTGTTGTGACTTAGTTCAATTCTATAGCTCTAGAACTAAGATATTAAACTTGTGCCATGACTTAAAATAACTTGCGCCATGACTCAGTTTACTACTAAACCTAACATATGCCAGAATCACGACCCACGCACTTGAGATTATCATGCCGTGGCACGGCTTAGTTCTATAAGAGTCTCGGGCTAAGTTTTCAATTAGCACTGTGGCGAAATAACCCATACTACAACACTCCTTAGTTCTCAGTTCTGTATGAATTCTGGCTGCAACTTTATTTACTTTTAATCCTAAACTTGTAAATATTCACCCTAACGATTTCGTACACCCTTTAATGGAGTTCTAAGGCCCTCTTATGGCTAGATTACTTGGTTTTATTGACATCTGGTCTCCTATCTACCTCCCCATACTAGTATTTATCATTTAGGGACTTAGGGATGAGTGCTAGAACTTCAACTATTATATTAGCAAAGGTATATATTTCCTTACCAAAATATGCATTTTCTTACCAACAAATCTAGGGTCACCTTGAACATGTTTTAATAGACCAAATAAATATACCTAACTTTTTAACACTCTAAAACAACCCTAAATACACAATATGTTATGGTACATCCCCAATTCACTTATAAAGGTCCCAAATTACCAAAACCAAGTCTTAAATCATCCTTCATTACAGAAATAAACTATTTATTCATTTTTAGCATCAAGAATCATTACCTAGCATTAAGAACTACTCAATAATCACTTATCTAGTCTCCAATGCATGTGTGTGGGGGATTCATTAATTTGATAATATGGTACTGATGGTAGTGGATAGTTAAATTTTGATTATTGTTTCAAATTTTTAGGTGTGGAAAATGAAATTTGATTTTGATTGAATTACAATTTCTTGTTCATATGAGAAATTAAAGGTGTGGCTTGATTAGAATATGGTTCTTCTTACTAAAATTTTACCTAATGTAGGAAATAAAGAATAGTGATGGATAAAAGTTAGATAATGATCAAGAATAGAACTAGTCTAAGATATATACGAGATGTGGATGATTTTCTCTAATAGGCATTTAGTCAATCAGGGGTTAGTGATATGATTCATTATCCATGCAAAGTGTGCAAGAACATAAAGTTCAAGCTGAGACATAAAGTAAGGAAGGATCTATTCGTGAAGGGTTTTTGTGAGAGTTACCAAGTGTGGGATTCACATGGAGAACTTGGTCATCATGCCCAAAGTCACCCACAGGAGGCTGACGATAATGTGCAAAAAGATATTGATGAAGAGGATGACATTATTGAGATGATAAATGATGCGTATGGGCATATAGAAAGAGAGGCAGTGAATTATGGCTCTGAATATAACAACCTCCAAATATGCAAGCTAGTCATTTCTTCGAGCTATTGGAGGATGCTAAGACTAATCTTTATCCAAGCTATAAAAAAGAGTCTAAGTTGTCTTTCATTGTAAGGCTACTTTACTTAAAATGCCTCAACTATTGGAGTAACAAGTCTATAGATGCCTTGCTTAGCTTATTTAAAGATGCGCTTCCAGAAGGAGCACTAATACCAAACTCCTATTATAAAGCAAATAAGGTTATTTAAGAGCTTATATGCATGTGAAAATGATTGTATCTTATATTAGAGGGAGTACATTGATGCCGCAAGATGTCCTAGGTGCAACCTATTTAGATGGAGTCAGATAGGCATAAAGGCAAAAAAGTCGCACGCAAAGTGTTACGCCATTTTCCCATAATGCCTAGACTATAAAGGCTGTATATAGCTTGCAACACAGCTAAAGAGATGAGGTGGCATAGGGACGTATGAAAGGATGATGGTGTGTTAAGACATCCGTCTGATTCCATTACAGGAAAGACCTTTGATAAGGAACATCCTGACTTCTCTGAGGACTATAGAAATGTTTACTTTGGCCTAACAAGTAATAGGTTCCAACCCTATGGTAATATGAGTGCTACATATAGTATATGGCCAATGGTTTTAGTTCCTTATAATTTACCACCTTGGCATTACATGAAACAACCATATTTAATAATGACACTCTTAATTCCAGGCCCTAGGTGTCCAGGTGATGAAATAAATATATACTTACAGCCAATGATTGCAGAGCTATAACATTTGTGGGAGGAAGGGGTGGAGACATATGATGCCCACTCGCAATCCAATTTTATGATGTGAGCAGTTATATTATGGACAATAAATGACTTTCTAGCATATGAAGACCTTTTAGGGTGTTAATAAAAGGGAAGTTAGCCTGCCCTTGTTGTAATAAGGATACACATTTAGTTTCTTTGCATAACAAGGTATGCCTCATTGGCCATCGATACTTCTTACCTATTACTCATCATTGGCAATGAAATAGGAGGGCATTTGATAGGAAGGTTGAAACTGCAAAAGCACCTATACCTTTATCTAGAGTTGAAGCATTAAGGTAATTAGAGTAGTTAGGTAATGTAACCTTTTGGAAAGGATAAAAAAGAAAGCATGATCACCCTACCAATGCTTATAAATGAGGGAAGAAGAGTATTTTTTTTCAATTACCATATTGGAAAACTTTCTTACTTTGACATAACCTTGATGCCATGCATATAGAATAAAATGTGTCCAAAAACCTCATTTCAACAGTGATGAGTGTGGCTAGAAAGATCAAGGACACATTGAAGAATCATATGACTTGGTGGATTTGGGAATAAGACAACAGTTGCATCCAATTAAGGATGGAAATAGAGTACTAATGCTCGTAACATGCTATGCCTTGTCCTCCCATGAGAAATTGAAGGTGTGTATCATTTTAGCAAATTTAAAGGTTCTAGATGCCTTTTTGTCAAACATTTCAAGGTGTATACATATCCTTAAGTTAACAGTATTTGGATTGAAGTGCCATGACCATCACACAATGTTGTAAGACATATTTTCAATTGTAATACGCGATCTATTGCTTAAAGAAGTTTTAGAGCTGATAATAGAGTTGGGTAAATTTTTCAAAAATTTATGTTCTAAGTGCTTGAAAATTGAGGATATAGAATAACTTGAAACTCAAATTGTGCTCATATTATGCAAATTCAAAATGGTATTTCCATCAGCTTTCTTTGATGTCATGGTTCACTTGCCCATTCACTTAACAAAAGAGGCAATGCTTAGTGGACCTGTGCAATACTGATGGATGTACCCTATTCAGAGGTATTATGTTTCAGTATACATTTTATTCTATTTCTCAAATCTTGCAAGGTATTTCTCTTTTCAACCATTTTCTTTTTATATAGGTATTTGCACACACTTAAATCTTATGTTTATAACAAGTCTTGTCTAGAAGGTTCAATGGCAGAAGTTTATTTAGCTGACAAATGCCTTACCTTTTGCTCTCATTATTTAAAGAATATGCTAACCAAATTTAATCAGTCTCCTAGAAATGATGATGGACCTATGGACAATGGCGACAAGTCCACCTTCAACCAAATTGGGAGGGGCAAGGGATCATTATGAGTTCATCACTTTGCTTGAGACAGAGTTCCATCAAGCTTGTATGTATGTGTTGCAAAATTGTGTAGATATTTTACCATTCATAGAGTAAGTTATCACACCTTTGCCAATTTTTATAACAACAATTAGTTAGTAAATATTTCTTAACTATCCACTACAATGTAAGAAGCACCAATTAGAGATTGAAACTCAAATTTCAACTATTAAGGACTTTCTCAAATGATTTTATGCACGAGTAGGTTCCTTTGTTAATATAGTATACTTTGTTGAGTAGCATGTTTTGAGTTATGATCTTTTATCTCCAAATAAATGATAATAGAGTATGGTTAATCTATGCAAGTTTACAGTTATGTAAACAGGGCCAAGCTAATGACAACCTCATCAGTTTAGCACTTGGCCCAATTAAAACAGTGCACTATTTTTCTACTTATTTAGTCAATGGTTTTAGATTCCACACAAAATATTGTGCCTTAAGGAGGAAAACTAACAATACTGGAGTTCTTGTGAAAGAGGATGACTCAGACGAAGAGAAAGAGTATTATGGCATCCTAGAAGACATATATGAGCTTTCATATATTAGGAATAAGAAATTATATCTCTTCAAGTGTCATTGGTAGGACATGGCTCACGTAGAAAGAGGATATAAGGTTAACAAGTTTAGTATCACATGTGTAAATGCTCAGCATTCGTTGGAATGATGGTCCTTGTGACATCATTGACACGAAGTGGCTAATTGTTGTGAAGATAAATCCTTGTGACCTCTTTAGCCTTTTAGAGGTGGAAGAAGGTAAAAAAAGTAGTGAGAATGATGGTCTCCTTCTTGATGAGGCATATCAACAAGATGTAGTCTAATTAAATCTAATTTAGAATGATGACATGGGCTTTAACCTTGTGATTCTTGATAAACACATATTTTATCTATTTTCATCCTCCTAACTTAGTCATTTTAATAATCAAATGAAGCTTAATGCATGCAATTGAATGGAAATTGATTTTATTAGCCACTTTTGCACTTTAGAAATTAAACTGCAAAATTCTTGAATTTTATTACTTGAATTCCTTTTAAATAATTTTGTGGGTATTTCTACTTAACACTTTCCATTCTTTTGTGTAGATTTTAATGGGCTTTGAACACAATCTTGAAAGCCACTAGTTGGAGAGTAAAAGAGAATAAAAATTAAATATATTAGAAGCAAGCAAGAAGGAGAAGCATGTGCAGATTTTGAGAGGGTTTCACGTGAGGAATGAGCAAGAGAAGATCCATGCACACAGAGGCAAAGCAGAGAAGATTTAAAATAAGTATAGAGCAGAACAGAGGGGAAGCAAACGAGGGGTTGCTAAACACATACATGCAGAATGAGCTTGGTTTTGAAGTAGCAAAGTGAAGAAGCTGGCTCGAGGTTCTGCTCGAAAGAAGCTTGCATGGAAGCAAAGCACAATGAAGCACTAGCTTAGGACGTTGAGCTGCACGAAGCTCGATACGTGGAAAGCATCAAGAAGAAAACGAAGAAGCTGGAAGAAGCCACGGTTAGCAAGTTTTAAACGTGGCTGGAGCTCGAAGGAGCATGAAGAAGTCATGATGGACAGCAGCTGCATGGAATGAGTTGAAAGAAGAAGGAGCAGAAGACGTGGAAGTCTAGGCACAAAGGAAGAAGGAAATCACGTGGAGAACAAGCAGAACAGAGCATGCAGCAGCGGAATAAGACGAAGCACACGAGCAGAAACTGAAGCAGAACGTGAAAAGTGGGAAGTTTGCATGAATTGGAATATTATAATAAAGAAAATGAGCTGGGACCCACACCTTATCCCACATGCATTTAGCTACGGAGAATTGGCACCAGGGACAGCAGCAGAATGAATGAGAAAGAAAAAAAAAAAAAGCAACGTGAAGAGCACACACATGAAGGAGCTTCAGCCGAGTGAAATTAGAGAGGGGGAGCACGTGGATTTAAGCAAGCCACGTGAAAATGAAGCACAAGGGGCAACACGTGACTCACCTCCATAAAATTCCAGTACATCATTCAGCCCAGCCCATTGACATACATCATACACGACGTGATTCTCTCCATTCAAAACACAAGCCCTAGCCGTCATTCAACCTCTGATACGCCTGATCAATACCCACGCCTCCATTCACCACACGCCTCCATCCACGACTCCACCCCATCCCCTTCATCCACACCACACAGGACGCACCACTCCATTCTCATCCATTCTCCACTTTTCATCCACCGAATGAGGCTTTAATTCATCCATCTTGAGGCTAGTAAGGGAGGAAGCTCTTGGCTAAAACTTGAATCCTTGGAGAAGAAGCAGAATTTTGGCTAAGATTCCTTGATTTTCCTACACTTTTTCTTTTTTTGTACAATCTTGGTTAAGTTGTATTTGATTAGGAATTTGTGTAATTAATTAGTGGCTGGTTAGACACTGATTAGGAAACCTTTTTTGTTGATTAATTGGTTGGATTTAAATATTATTTTTCATTATTCTCTCTAATCTCCCATGTATGCCACGAAGGTATTCGATGAAATACATGAGTGAGGTTATGTGCTTAAATGTCTACTTGAGAATTCCTTAGTGTTTAGTTGGTTAATTAAACATTTTTTTGGATGATGAATCAGAAGATAATTAATTAGTTAATCAATCAAATTGGATGTTCATTGATCTCAAAGACAAGAGTTAACGGTTTAATGCGGGATTGAGGTCTCAATTCAACATTAGATTGTTAATCTCTTGATTCTTGTGTGGTAACTCAAGATAACTTGTAATGAACTTAATTAGGAATTCTTAGGCCAGAATTAATCACAATTAGAATAGGATAAGGATAGTGGATACCAAGAGACGATTCCTAAGCTAGTCACAAGACCATTCTCCACCCACAATTTATCTAATTAGGTAGACATTAGGAAATTTGTTTCAATTCAGTTTAGGATAGTTTAATTCAATTAAAAACCCCCCAAATTAAATAGTTCTAGGACTTTAGAACACGTAGAGAACCCAATTGAACATTGAATTCCAATTCCAAGGGAGATGACCTAGGTTGTGCCCTATATTGCATTTAATATCCAACCTAGTTTTATTTTGAGGGTTGCACGACAAGCCCGTCAATTCTTTTGCATTGGGATGATGTTAAACTAGAAATACTAAGACATACAAGTATAAATGTTCAAACAAGTGGGCATAATGTAAGAGGTATGGTAGATGATTTCATTGATGACAATGATGAGATTAGGTCCACTGACGAAAAAAAAGGAGAAGATTTGCTTGATGATGATGATGCTGATGACACTATGAACACTGTGTGTGATCAAGATTAGTGTCAATCATGCTGAACATTTAAAAAATTTACAATTATTGTACAAATATCCCTATTGTATGAACAAGTGGTTAGATAGCATATGGTCCCTCCTATCAAAGTGTTTGAAGTTTGGTATATTCTTGTGTCACATATGTTTTGTTTTGTTTACTTTTATGTTGTCTTATGTTGTACCTTAATCATCACTTAACTTTTTTTTTTTGGTGCTTGTTATATATGTGTTTTATCGTCTACTTTTATTTGCCATTAATATTTGTTTCATCGTATCTTGTTACTTATACTATATTTGGATAAAAGGTAGTAAATGTCAAGTTTCGCACAAGGTAGGCTAGGAGGTAGAGGAAGACAAGGCATTAGGCGGGGTAATGGCCAAGGTCGACATAACCCCGCTAAAGAGGTGACATCGCCTAAGCGTACACAGAGAGATTTGGCACTAGGAGGTGTACTCTCATCTGAGCATGCACAGAGGGATTTAGAGTCAGAAGATGCACTCTTACCACTCCTACCATAGAGGGATAGACAAACCATCTATAATGATTCACCTCCTACACAACAATCACAGGTGCCGAGTAGTTCAAGTATCACTCCATGTAGATAATGCTTTTATGTTACACTTTTGCCATACATATACATCAATGACTAATTTGTTTGCTTTTTTTCACATGCAGCAACTTCTTACAGCATAATTAAGAAGGGTAAGAGAAAATATAAGAGTATATCAGTAGACATGAAGACAAAATATAGTTTAAAGATCAAAGTTTACATCCTTGAGAACTTAGATAGATTTATTAGAGATGAGGCCCATGGCTTTGCCAATTATTATAGACATGTAGTGCGGACCACAGTCTCTCTCAGGGATTATGATTGGGACAAAGTTTACACCAAATATGGGGACACTTTATCATTAAAAGTAAAGGTATTACATTACATTTGTGGGTCATTTTTCTTTATGTAGCATTCATAATGTTCCTTCATTAGTTAATCAGTTTGGTTTCTTATGTTTTGCGTAAGACAAATTTGATGTTTAGATGAGTGCCCTAAAGAGAGATTAAATAAAACATGTGTTAAGATGATGCATCAACTATACTAATCTTGGAAGGATGACTTGCATGCATATTATGCTAAGTGTAACACAAATGAAGAGAAGGAGGCTGTTCAACCAAGTAACATCAACCATGATGATTGGGAGTGGCTAATGCATTATTGGGAAAGTCCAGAGTTTAAGGTAGTGTGTTTCTAACATGAACTTGAAAGATTGTTTGCCTTATGTTTACATGATTTTAAAGTTTATAATCATAATACCATCCAATTGTAGACTGCGAGTAACAGGAACAAGGTAAATAAGGCAACATAAGTAACAAAGCATACATGTAGTACTCTTTCATTTACAGAGATTGAGGAGTCTACGGTAAGTATTTGTATTGTTTTTAAAGAGTTTATATACATTTCTCTTTATGTCATTCCCTCTATGGTAGCATGAATTATCATCTAATAAATATTATAGAGATATTCCATTACTAGAAAAGTGGCACCCCCCAACTAAGTTTGGGAACTTCAACACACCGATAAAAACAAGGATGGAGAGATGGAATGTGTAGATTATAAGTCATAAGAAATTCATGTAAATTGCTATAGATTACTAAGTCCAATTATTTATTCCATTGCCTCATTATCTATGGTGTTTATATGTTGTTATACCTTTAAAAGCGCATTCAGGAACTAGTTCACAAACAAGAAGCAAACGATAATGAGAATCCATTAATAGAAGATCAGATTTTGGCCACCGTATTAGGGGAAAGGTCAGAAGACGTTAGAGGGAGAGGATATTAAAAGAAACTAACAAAGAAGAGAATTGTGGACTTAGCTGGAGTGGATTTAAGGGTTTCAACAAGGATGGAACAAATGCAATTGAAATGGAGAGAAAATTACAAGAGGAGCAAGAAAGGTTTGCGGGAGGAAATGTAAGCTGAGATGGAAAAGAAACTTCAAGAAGAGCAGGCTACAATGTAATAATAGGTTGAGATTCAAACCCAATTAGCTAGTTTTTATGGCCACCATGCAACAGGTATTTGTAAATGATCTTCTACCTTAATGTTATGTTAAATAATAACAATCTATGATTAGTCTTATTTTTGATCAATAGGGACAAAATGATCTGACTAATGACTTCTTTTGTGGACAAGCTAGGCGAAGAGAAGATGGATTTATGTTTTTTGGTCGATGGCCATTCTGATGTATTAATTTATGTCATTATTTCATGTTCTAATAGATATTTCAATATAGGTTCTAACATGTGGGACTTTATAAGAGCATTTATACTTTGAATGCTAATTATGATATGTAATATTAAAAAATTAATGCCTCTTGTACATGTTAAATGGTATATATATTGCTTTTTGTTTCTTATTTTTGTTTTAATTTTCTTCAATGTTAATTTAGTTTCAATATACATTATCCATTTTTTAAATATATATATATATTAAAAAAATCAATCCCTTTACATTTAGCAGCAACAAATTTCGCCACTAAAAAGTCCATTTTTAGTATAAAAAACAAAATGATTGCTACTAAAGCTTTATTATAATGCCAAAAGTTGCTACTGAAGCTTAATTGCCACAAAAATGCTGTCACTTTTACCTTTTTGTAACTATAATTTATTGTTATTAAATGCCTTTAGTGACAAGTATAATATTCTCCCTAAATGCTTTTAGTGGCAACAACATGTCGCCACTAAAAATCTTTAATGGCGATAACACGTCGTCGCTAAAAATTTTTAACAGTGCCTATGGCTATGTTATTAATTTATTTTCACCAGCGATAAAAAATGTTATTGCTAAATGTGACGACCCTAAGTTCTAACATCGGTAATTATAGTTAAATACATGATTAATAAATAATGATCAAGGTTTAGAGTCGTTGCAGCTAATCACATTAATAGAATATAGAGAAATTAAAACCTTGATACTATTAGGGTCATCAACTAACAACTATAACGGGAACATGCGTAAAAGGGTTTTGTATCATCAATAAAGGTTTATGATTCATCCATTAATCGATTTCAACCCACGAAAACATCCCACCAATATACTCACGCTATTCCCTAACATTAGCCTTACTGAAATTAGGGCTTCTAGGTCGAATATAGGAGTTTGGGGACCTGCGCCACGACCTGGAACTTTCCCGCTGCGGCTAAGTTAGGTTGTGGAGCTCAAAAACTAAGTTTTTAAACTTGCGCCACGGCCAAGTTGGTCTCTGGAATTTTCCCGCGGCGAGTTGGATCTGCGTCACGGCCAACCTATGTGGCGCCGCGGCGAGTTTTGCTACTATAACCTCCCTAATTAATTTCCTCGACTGGCGTCGCGGCGAGACTTCTTGCACCGCGGCGAGGTTACGTTCTGTCACCCCCTAGGCGATTATTTTCACTCCGCACCGCGGTGAGATTTCTCAAGCCGCGGCGTCCCTCGCCACTGTCACTCCCTAAGCCGCGGCGAAGCCTACCTGGCCGCGGCGTGACTCCCTTCTGTAGCTGTTTTCCCTATATTTCGCCCCCTACACTCCATTTCTCTTCTTAGGGACACTCTAAGGTCAATTCCCCTCATTTTATATAGCTCTAATGGCATTTATCTACCTTATTTACTTAGCTATGCTTCCATTACCAACTCAAAACTTATATGCCCATTTCTTTCCTCTAATTATCCTATATCATCAAGTCTAGGGAATAATAACAACACCAATCATGCACTATTGATATTTAACATTAGATACACTTTCCATTATTAGCCAATTACAATTATAATGTTCAATTCCATGATAATCGAATTACATATACAACTCCTATACTTGGCAACTCATGATGCAATGCAGCAATGATACAAAATTAACAATTTAATTACAATACATTTTGTCAAAGCTCCCAGACCTATGTGCTACCAAACCATTTAACAAACTCTCGTTAATTTTCTCCTTGCCACTAAGAGGTCCGGTCCCTAAAAATATTAGCCCACAACAGGGTGAGATATACAATCTCAGTAACAAAAGGAAATTTTCATATATATGTACAAGTCAATCAATCCAAGACAATCTCATGTCATCAATATCAAAATCATCAATTCAATTGGCAAATGAACTAGTTGAGCTACCGATGACTATTGTCCCATACCAGCAATCATACATAACATGTTAATGGCCAATAACACCGGGAGAGGCCCGTTCACAGCACCTACTCCATCATGAGCACAACCAAGGCTCAGTGCATCTAGGGTTTGATCATAACCCGATGCTCGATCGTAGCACATGCACAGGTGGCAGCCGCATCACAGCTCCACCATGGACTCACAAGGTCCAATCACAATAACAATCAAGTAGTCAACCAATCATTTAACATTTCAAAATCAAGCATGTGTAACAAATAGCAGATTAACATGAGCATATACATGGAATTAGGAAAATAGCCCAGTTACTTCAATGAAGCCAATTACTCTTCCCTTAGCTACCATAATAATCCAAATGCATACCAAGCCTATAACAAGCATAATTATCATCATTTCTAATCACAATCAAATATTCAAAGAGTTGAACTACTAATGACAGACTAGAGGTTACTCACCTAATTACCAAGGGATTTTTATTTCGAATTCCAACTTTCCCACACCAAAAATTGCCATAGTTCACTCCAATTTCTGGGTAATTTCACATGAAACCAAAGCCCATATCATAGGTCAACTATAGAGGTCTCAAACTAACAGGAAATGCATCAAAATGGGAAGGAGATACTTACTTAACAACACCCATAGCCTCACCTCCGAAAATCCACTATGGAAGCACCAAAATTCGCATTTCAATCATCAAACCCAGAAAATTCAGTTTTCCACCATTATCTCCTCGTAATCTCACACAATAACAGAACCCATTATGATAATACATCCTTAGGGGCATTTTCCAGCAAAGTGATTCATAAAATGAAAGGGAAAAGCTTACCTAATCCTCCCTCTAACCTCTAAGTCCGAAAATCTTGCAAGGAATCACCCAACACCAAATTTCAGATTTGAGATGAAGATGAAAATGCTCAAACCCAGAAATTAATCGGACCAAAATGAAGAGGAGGATGAGAGGGTCAAGTTATATATAACTTACCTTGGCTAAATCACCCTCTAGAAGTAAGAAATGGAGCCTCCATGTTGGTAGAACCCTAGCCTCCCTCAAACCTCCGAATTTTCTCTCTTGCCTCTTGTGTTTTCTGCTGAATGAGGAAGGAGGTGGCTGACCCTTTAGGGTTTTTAATGATAAATGGGCTGACCCATCAGCCCAAGGTCCAATTGGGCTCATCTCTAGTGATTAGGCCATGGTTTAATGAATGGGCTGCAGAGAATTTAAAGCTAGAAGTGGAATGTGCTGACCCAATGGCCCAGTTCCTTGTGAGTCCAGATTTTTATACTTGTTGGGCTTTATCTCATAAGTTGAGCTGAATCTCATGAGTTGGGCTTCAGGGTTGTGGTTGGGCTAGCCAAATTTCAAGAGCCAATCTAATTTGGGTCTGCATCTAGCTCATTGGGCCTCTATTAGCCTCTTATCATGATTCATTAATTTGGGCTTAGGTGAAGTTTCTACCCCAATTAATTCTCAAACCCATATTAATAATTTATCTCTCTAAAAATCCCCATTCACTTTATTTGCCCAAACATCCCATATTAATTATTCTTAATTAATCTTAATCCATGATTAACACCTTAATTAATTTCGGGGTGTTACACTAAAGGTTTCCCTACAATGACAAATGGCAATAATTTTTACCAACAGCAATAAGCCATCGCTAAATATATATATCAACGATTTTAGTGATGTCAGTAATTATTTTTATCCATAACATACCATTGTCACTAAAGGTGTACCTATAGTGATAACCTGTGTCACCACTAAAAGCTTAGATTTAATAGCGACATACAATTAGTGGTGACTATCATTACTAATATCCTTTCATTTAGTGACGACACTTGTTTCAATTAAATTGTAATAAACTTTAATGACAACTATATTCGTTATTATATATTTGTAGCATTAACTTTTAGTTGCAACCTTTTGTAGTAGCTAAAAAGTATTAGTGTTATTAGAGTAGAAGAGCGAAAAAGATGTCATTACTAAAACTTATTAGTGGCGACATTTTGGCTTTTAGCGGCAACTTTAGTCACCACTAAAAGTTAATTTTTTTGTAGTGGGTGAATGCATCAAAAACACCAATAATCATATATTGAGGCAATAGCCACCATATGCTTATTGGTAATATAGCATTGGGATTGTCTGTAAGATGATACTCTCTAGCAACACCAACCTTTTTAGTTTCTATTGAAGCTAAGACAACCATGTTAAGTATGGACAAGAATAGCGAGCTAAATACCAAAGAATAATATTGGAAGGTTAGAATAACATAGGAGTAACAAGGAGGAAAGTATTTACCGAGGAAGAATCAAAACTTGAAATTGGGAAGGATAGTGGCTGAATTAGGCAGAGTTCAGATGCATAACATCCAAATTCAATTTGATTATTATTATTATTATTATTATTATTATTATTAGAATTTGGATATATATATATATATATATATCTTCAATGGAATTTGGATGCATAACATATGAATTCCATCAAGTAATTTTTTTTAAATTGCCAATTTAGATGCAATTTAAATTTATCTTATAATAATTTTTTTGTTATGTTTCCTAATATAATAAGATAAATTGTAATTGGATAATAATAAAATGAAGAGAAGACTTATTTCTTTAAAAAATTTGAGTCATTTAAATAATAGTAAATGCAATAGTAACCATAGAAAATTGAGTATGAAATGAACTTCTTTATCAAAACATAACATTAGAATTTTAAAAATATGAAAAGGAGATACATGAAAAAAGGTTGATTAAAAAGTAACAAAAACTTATTAGCCTATAGCACTTGTAGCCAAATTCAACCTTTATTTTGTATATTTAATAAGTTTAAAGAATATTTTTTTATATTTGATATTTGAATTCACTTTAATAATTGTTTTTATATTTTAATTTTATAAAATATCGTAATATTTATTTACAATTTTCATTAAAATTTTGATTTATTAAAATAATTTAATATTTTTTATTATTAAAAATTTTATGAAATATCTGTTTCATTAAATTAACTTAATAATAGTTTAATTAAATTAGCTTAATATTTATTTGCCAATTTTTCAAAATTTATTTAATATTTGCTAATGTTAGGAAAAAATTTTAATATAAGAAAAAATGAAATAGAAAATAAAAATACATTTTAAAAAATTAAAAAAAAATAATAAAAAAATACCAGGGAGTACAAATTTAATAAATTAAAGAATTAAATAAAATGTTTATTAGTATAATTAATAATTTAGTATAATTTATTTGAAGTTAATAGAATAACATAATATTTATTTATTATTTTTTAGTAAATATTTGTCTTATTAAATTTTTTTATATTAAATATTAGTTTGATTAAATATTTTTTTCGTTAAAATAACTTAATAATTTTTTAATTAAATTAACTAAATATTTTCTCAGTTTTTTTAACTTTTAAATTTGGTTCATAATTTTTAATATTGGAGAAAATTAATTAAAAACAATAATAACTTTAAGGAAAATTAAAATGAGAACAACAATAAATAAATAAACAAATTATGTAAGATTTGAGAAAAAATTACATTATTGTAAATATTGTAAACATATTTATAATAAATGATTTCTTATGTCACAACGAGGTCTTCTTTTTTTCATGATGTAGTCGTTGTTGCCCTGATTATTCTAATTCTTGGTACTATTGTATTGTGAGATTCATGTTTAAAACTATGGATGGGGACTGAGTTGGAAGAATTGATTTATGCGATGTCATAAATTTTGATTGTGATGATCCTCCAAGCTCAAATGAGCAACCAATGTACATAGCATTAAATGCAGATGTATCAAATAAAAAGCTGCTCAAATGATCCAAAGGAGGGAGACATATGCTGAGGGGTGTTAAAAGAAAACGAAGGTGAAGGCTATATACATGAAGAGGGGCTTGCTCTATCAACATCATCGAACTGGGTGGTATTAAATAAAAAGGACCAGGCCTACTAATATGTTGCTGGACTAGGGTCGAAATGTACAAAGATATACCAGGAATATCCTGCTGTACTAACCCCTATTGTTGCTAGCTATTTCTTTCAGTAATGGACTGTTGGACTAACAGGTAACCTTGACGTCTTTTTCCTAAACAACTTATTAGAATCTAAGGCCTAGAAAGATTTGGTGCCTAGTTAATCGACTGAGAAAATAGTAAAAATTGCTGCTTATTAAGAGCACATAGTATATTGCTAGAGTCTCGGGCGACGATCTTATGAAAATTCACAGGTAAAAGATCCTATAAGTGTATCCTATAAAACCCATTTACTAAGTCAACCTAACAAAATAAAAATGATAAATTAAATATTAACATGAAAAAAATTAAAAAAACAATTATGTGAAAGTTGATCAACTATAAAATATTGTATCGTATATCCAGTAGTAGCACTCGACCTTTAGATCCATCAATGCGTGCGTTGCCAGTATCATCGCATGTACTCAAACGTAGAGGTCGTCCAATATTTTTCATTTGTTACAATGAACAAATGTATTAGGTAAATAATAAGCAATAAATAGAGTTAACATAAATACATTAAACATGTAAAAAATGCTAGTTCATATTTGAAACTAAGAGGTGGAAGTATAAGGTATTCCTCAATGCAAGGTTTGAGAGAAGATGGTATCTTAGGTGCAAGCATAGAAAATCAATCTCGTGCCCATAGATGTAGCAATGTCAAGCATCCAGTAATGCCACAATCACTTATATAAGTTACATTACCATGCTCACAATAGAAATAAGTCAACACTATAGATCCCCAATTACAATGTCCGGCCTACTCAAAATCATCTAATAAGGGCAGATACATCAAGTAAACTCTATAGTTAGATTTATCTGGCATCAACCACTCCCCAATCATATGAAGAATATAGGCACAAGTGAATTGATGCACTATCTCATCATCTACATCATCTAATAGATGTGTAAAGTTATGTGCCAACCAAGCGATGAAAAGTTACTGTTCATCTATTTGATTAGCTAGTGGTATAATTTCTAGAAGCCATTGACACACCTTCGACCAATTGAAACCTGTACCACCCACAACAGAGTCTCCCTCGTTCGATAGGTCCAACTGCACTACAACGTCCTTGAGGGTGATCATACACTCCCCTCGAGTGGTATGAAATGTATATGTCTCAGGGCGCCATCATTCTACTAATGCGTTCGTGAGTGAGATATCATTCTCAAATTGTTCAATTCATACAACACCATAAAAATTGGACTGCCTCAAATAATCAATAATAGCTAAAAGTGGATCATCTAAATGATTATCATGCAGAACTCATCGAGGGCGAAGTATGCGATCATCCTACAAATAGGGATAAATTATATAACAAAGTAACCAAATGAAGTAGGAAATAGCAAGTAATATTTTATCATACCTTGCCATCCCAAATAGCCTGCAATATATGCTACTCCTATAGGTATAGAAGTGAAGCATCCTTTGAACCTAAATGAATGGGCTGTCCAACTCCAGCCATGGTAGCTATAAGAAAAAATAACATAATGAACTAATATTTGTCTAAAGTAGAAATAAATAATTAATCAAGAATAACATATCATACAAAAGGTGATGCATACTATAAGGTCATATAATGTTCTTGTTAACTTACACATATAGAGAATGAATATTATAATGTATTTAAAAATAATTAAAACTTTTTTTAATATACTATTGAGGGGCAGAATTACGATGTGGGTAGGAGGAATATTTATGATCGATCTATTTGCAAAGGTTGCATATACTTGATTGTGACGAGGTCCTAAAATTCATTTCAGTTTCATAATAAGTCGAACAAAGTTGACCTTATGCACGCAACATTGATGGATCAAAGATTAACTTTAGGCCATTTGATTGTGGTCAATATTCTTATCCTCCAATAAGGTGAAAAATGTTATTGTATGCATTGCACATTGTGTCCAATCAAAATATGGGATCCACAAAGTGAAATGGCTCAAGAGCCATTGCTGCACATGCCATTAAAGCATACCAGCATGGGTAGTTCTCCATTTGAAATTCACCACAATCACATATGTGCTTAGTCAATTTAACTTTACAACAACAACTGTATAGGCAATTTATTTGGTTATATGGCTCTTCGACCTCAAGCAATACAACTTTTCGATTGAACATTCACACAACACATGAATGGGAGCGTTGAACATTTATCACTATCTTCTTTGATCAAGGTCTATGAGTAAACCTAAGCTGTTGTTATCTGAGCATTGATCTGCTGAGTACGTTGCACGAAATACTGATTGACTTGATAATATATTACTTTTGCTACTCTTGATATAGGCAAGGACCTGACCCTTTTCAAGACACCATTCATGCACTCAACCAAATTCATTATCATGTGGCTGTATCGTCAGCCCTCTACATCATATGCACAGGTCCACTGTTCTTTGAGAATTTTAGCAATCCACTTACCTGCCTCCTCATGTATAGTCGCTATCTCAGCTAATTTCTCATCAACATAGAGACATTCATATGCATAACTTATGTAACATGATCAATGACTTTACTATTAGTTATAAATAGTCTAAAAAAATGGAAAATCAAATAAAGAGGAAGAACATACCAATGTTTTTTAACTTATGCTTTAAATTGGATGACCTATAATGAGTATAGAAGTTGCTTGCCACGTGACGAAGACAAAAAATATGATAATCATACGATGGCTGCTAACCAGTTTATGGAGTAACAATAGTAGATAGAATGGATGGATGTCTATCTAATATTAAACAAATACCACGTCATCCAAGTGCCACTCACTTGCATAGATTATATAGGAACCATGTTCATGCCAATTGTGTCTACCCTTCCATAATAGCAAAGGCAAGAGAAACAATATGTCTGTCACTATCCTGTGTCATTACCATCAATAGTGTCCCTTATATTTGCCATAGAGGAATGTTTCATCAACTTAAATCATCAACTTTAGATACTCAAATGCATTTATACAAGACTTGAACGCTTAAAATACGCACTTAAACATTAAAACTGGCTCACTACTAGAAGTGCTTTGAGGACATTGTTTCATCACAAACTCAATATATAAGCTAGGCATGAAATATTGTATCGTAACCATCCATTTAGGCAATATGGCATATGAACTCTCCCAATTACAAAAAGCAACAACTACGGTTTTATATTTTGCTCTCTATACATTTCTATAAGATATAGTGTATCCAAACAAGCTCTTCATCCACTTTGATGATTTGGTTTATTGGAATATCAGGTGTCTTTGTCACCATTGCAACGATATATGATAAGATAACATCGGAGTTTAATTTTAGATGATCTTGTGATATTGTTGTAGACAAACATATATGTGGACCCTCATATCTTATAATCTGCCAAAATGATTCCCTTCCATTGTCTTTTTTACATGTTCTGACCCTTAATCTACAACTTTTGCCATAATGCACACATTGACATTCTTCATTGTTTTTACTTGTCAAATACTTTTTACAAGTGTGGTATGCCCTCATAAAATATAATTTCATTGCAAAACGTAATGCCTTTTAATTCAGATACTTTAATCCTACATACAACTCTTGATCGTTCATTTACACTTGATTTCCCACCTCTTCAAACTCATCAACCCATGCTAAGGCCAAATTAACTTGCTGCAAGAATGCAGTAGTAGGGTCAACATATTGGGACACTGGTTCAACATCAAAGGCATCATCATCATCACCCTTGCGCTCACTATCAAACACATCATCATCATGATCATCAGTTTCACCATCATCGTCTTCATCATCACTGTCATAATCAGGATTAAGTTCTATGTCGCACTCATCTTCATTTTCAAAGTCTTCTAATATATTTTCTTCTGATCCAAGTTGACAAGGAGGTTCATTAAAGCCAATCTTCAGATGAGAGGAACTTGGCTACGAACTGCTCTCTATTAGCATAATTTGATATTGTTGAGTATACTTAGGCAATTGATACAATTGATCATGTGAAGGAAACATTTCATTCATTAGGTTTGAATGAAACTCAATGCTCAATTGTTGGTCAGTACTTGAGATATTTGCATACACCTCAATTACACTCAACTGCGATGGACAGCATGAGTGTGATAGCCACATTCTCTGCATATCACATCTTTAAGTATAGTTGTTTGATACCATATTAGATTTATTGTTGTTGAAAGCCTATATATCAAATTAGATATGACATGGTTGTGGGAAAGTTAAAACTTTAACTAATTACTTGTTTTAATTTTTCCAATGTAATGTTAGTACTCATTATTATGTATCTTAATATTGCACATTGAAATGTCATACTCTGTGCACTTTAAGGCCTTGCTATCTCTATTAAAATCCCCAACTAGAAGCCTATATGGAGTGCCTTTAAGGCCTTGCTGTCTCAACAGCCTCTCCAGCTTCTTGGGCCTCAGCCACAACCAGCTTAGCACCTTCGATGCCCATACCAGAACTAGAATCACAACCAGAACACAGATTGCTATTGTGGTCCTTGATGCTTCCATTTCTGTCTGTGTGTTTGTGTGAAGAATGGAGAGAGAGAAATTGAAAAGAGAAAGAGAACTCTTCTAGGACTTGGATTGGAAGACAAAATGATAAGGCTGTGCTCATTGGCTAGAAAGGGATGGAATGAAAAAAGGGGAAAACAAGTGATGTGAGGGGAAGAGATGGGACGAGAAAATTATTGATAAGTTTTAGGGTAGATAGTTTTTTGGGAAAATTATAATAAAGGATTAAAAAGTAAAAAAATTTATTTGTAAGAACCTGTTATCACTTATTTTAGGATGATTATCATTGAGTTTAGCAATAAATAGTTAAACTTAATGGTAAAAATTCTTTAAAATAAATATTTTCACTTATTGGTCCTTAAACATAATTTTTCATCATTTTTATATCTGAATGATTTTAAATTTTAAAATTATTTTAAATAATTTTAAAATTAAAAATTTTAATTATATAACAAAATTATAATTTAAGATTTTGAGTTAGAATTTTAAAATTTAAAATATTTTAGAATAACTTTAAAATTGAAAATTTTTTTATGAATATTTTTAATTTTAAATCTTTAACTATAACTTTATGAAAAGAAAAGATGAAAAAGTTTTTATTTTTTTGAAAGGTGGATAATCATACTTTTATTTAGTTTACAATTTTGTAATTAATTTTCATAATTTATAGAGATTTTAATTTCGTTCTTCTTAGTTGGATAAATTTATTTAAGCTATGAATATTTATAATGTTAAAATAATGTATGGTTGTTCAAATTAATAAAATCCAAATAATAAGAATTAAAATAAATATTTAAAGTCATAAAATTTAATTATAAATTATTAAATAGTAAAGATAAAATTTAAAATTTAATGTATTAAAAGGACACAAAATATATTTAAAAATATAGTCAAATAAATATTTTAAAAGTGACCATAACTTTTAAAAATTATACATATAGAGGATCAGCAAAAACCCTCCCACATGATATCTCTTACTTGGCTATAATTTTTTGCACTTCTAACCAAATTTTAACAAAAGTTGTTGTAGTGGTGTGAGTATTTTGATTTTTTAAGTTTTCAAAATTTTTTTACAAAATTTTTTAGCATCACATTGACATATTAAAAAACCATCCTTCTTATATTATTGAAGATATATATAATACATAAATTTTAAAATTTTTATATTTATTATATTAAAATATTATATTAATAAATTTTTAAAAATTTCATAAATTAAAATTTTAATGTTCCAAATAGAAGCTACAATTTTGCCCATATGAATACGGCATCCATAATTGGCATGTTCTAAAAGATATACAATTTATGGTATTTACATGGATGCTAAAAAATTTTAGTCAATTTTAATAGATAAAGAAATAAATTTTAAACAACTTTTGGATAAAAAGAAAATAAATAGTCATAAAATAGGAAATAAATTTCTCAAAATATGAAAAGAACTCAAATGACCTCAAAGCATGCAAAAATGAGAGATTTGGTGGTTTAAAATGACCTAACCTTGCAAAAATAAGGCATAGCTTGATTGTTTTTTAGCTGATGATGTTGGCCTTTGGACTTTTTTCAAATATAATAAATTATTTTATTAAATGTATAATTTTTTAAAATTTTAAAATTACATTAATATTTTGTATAATTATCACTAATTTTTTTTATAATTATATTATATTAAAATTAGATAGCTCATAGTATAATTAAAATTTATTTTTTGTTTATCTCCTAACTATTTATTTAAAATTAGTAATATAATTATACTTGTATTCATTTTAGAATATAATATAAATTCCTTCCTAACCTTGTTCCATATCATTTTCATAAAATCACATATCTTGTTCTTCTACCTTTTCCCTTTGCCCTATCCTCCAAAACCCCACATAATCTCACACCCATTATGTATGTCATCTTCATCTCATCCTGCATTTCTTGTGAAGACCAATTTGAGTTCTTCCAAGTGAGTTTCCTTTTTAGGATTTTTTTTTCACCTTTTCCCTCCCATTCCAAACCCTCTTCCTCTTTATGGTCCTCAAAGTTTGATTCCCATTAGGGCTCTTCCCAAAAGGGTAGATGGATATAGATATAGTGGCGACATTTGTAATATCCAATTTCTTTGTAAATATAAAAAATTAGCCAATTGTAATACCATAGCTATCTTAGCTAATCCCCTTACATATTTAAGTCTCATACATGAATTCCCCCAAGAAAACAAAGAAAATAATACAATTTAACGGTGTTACATCTTCCACATTTTCTCCGTTTTGGCTTCATGGGCCTTGGGGACTCTCTCGTATCATCCTCACATTTTATTATACTAATACAACTCAAAACCATCTAAAAAATTTACCAAAAACCCAAGCTTACATCAAGCATACATGGTTTTTAATGTTCTGCCTCAGGTTCAGTTTGCAGCTTTTGAGCCTCAACTTTAAAAATTCGTAATTAATTCCAAACAAATCGAAATCCAGCATACAATGGCATCCTAGAAAGCTACAGATGTCTGCTTCATGATAAAAATATGTTCATATCATAAAACATAATACAAAAGATGTTTGACATGCGAGAAGTTGCAAAGGTTCAGATAGCTATTGGTACTGATGCAAGTGTCTGTTATAAATTTCAAAAATGTCCAATTAATTCCACCAAAATCTAATCCATGCAAATAATATCAATTTGGAAATCTATGGGTGTTAGATTTATGGTAAAATATATTCAAATGAAAAAAAATACGTTTAGCCACTGGAATTCAATGGAACAGTGACTCAAGTTGTGCTGTGCTATTGTTACTATTCTAGAAATTCAAAAATTCATATCTCTTAGCTCAGACCTCCAAATAAGGTGTTTCTATTGTTACAAGTCACTATGAATGTCTAATTTTTGTCTATAAAATTTTGTAGCCATTGGACCACGTTTACCTCTTGGATGACACAATTTCACAACTGACTAAATGAACAGTACTTCAGCAGATCTGAATTTCTGATACCAACTTTGAAAAATTATAGAAAATTCCATAGACCTTCAAATGACCTAGTATTTGGCTTTCCAAAAATCTCTAGGCAAGATCTAATTTCATGCAAAATTTCAATTCAAGAAGAGGCCATTTGGTCAGACTTTGTCATAGCTCAAGATTATGGCACTTTTGGTTCCAAAAAGAGGGAAAATTTGGTCCAAATGAGCCATACATTGTTCCACACACATTTGAGCAACTTAGAAAGCATAAATAAGTCTCTCATAAGGTCTGAAACATCATGAAATTCAAATTCATTATGCCACTTCCATAAACATACATGCACAAGTGGGCTCCCAAGGGGTCACATTGCACATTTCCATTCATTTAGCTCTATTCTTGATACATACACTACCTTTACATAGTTTTACACTTGTTCAATGTCATGGCTCCAAAAATAACATATACATATATAATTGGACATTCTAAACATTCTAGTATATAAAAAATAGCAAAATTTGCCAAGATATGGATATTTAAGCTCTTTGGCTTCCATCATTTAGATCTTGAGTTCCATTTAGATCATATAAGATGAGAGAAAGGACGGGGTGAGATTCATTGAATCTCAATAACTCACACATCTACTCAGGTACATTTTTAAGGCATAGAATATGTCAAAGGTACAAGTATGCAACCAATCAATATATGAAGCATTCAACTTTCACATTTTTATGTCACAAACTCATATCTAGCATAAGAATGAGCTCTAGAGACTTTTAGTTTGGCCTCACCTCATATCTAGGACTTTTGGATTGCCTCACTCTTGGTTTTTTGGGACTTTTGACTTAGTCTCACCCATTCAAGGAGCTTTTGGCTTTGTTTCACCCATGCCATGAGACTTTTGGCATCTCCTTACTTACATTAAGGGGCTTTTAGCACTACCTCACCCTTATGAGCCATTTCCACATTTCAAAAACATTTAAGAAGGCATATTGGTACCAAAATAGCAACATAGCATCAAGTGGTATGTCTCAAAAATATAAATATACACACAAGCACACCATGACACATGTGCAACAAGAAAAAGGTGGAGAGCTACCTTGGTGCAAATTTAAGCTTTACTTTGCTTGTTCCTTCTCCTTTTTAGTTTCACAAACACAATGAGGTAAGGTTGGATTTCCTTGACTTATTCACAACAAACAATACTTAATTATACTCTTGGAACAAGCTATGACATCCAACTCACTCTTAAGAATACACTTTGTTCTATTTGTCACAATCTGGTTCCATTAATAACCTAATGAAGCAACTACCATAATTAACATTCTTGGTTTCATTCTCTTACCTTATTTAGGCCTCCTGACCTCATTTAAGGTCCTTGAAGACATCACACACTCACTTTTATAAACCAAGTTACATGTTGCTTCATAAGGTTATATTATGGAAGCTATTGCCTCACCTCCCAACCTAAGGCTTCTAATTCCAAGGGTTTTCCCTATCTTCTTTTATCATATAAAGTCCCAAATCAATCTTGGAACCATTTAAAACATCCCCTAACTATCTCTATGGGTCTTGGCCGAAATATGCCTTCATTAAGGACCCATGGAGTTTGAAATTTTTCCTTAATAGATGGGGCACTTGGGAGACTCCCTAGGAGTCTTAAAAACTCAAAAAAATACTCGCATATGATAAAGAATTCTTGAATCAACCCAGATTTTAAATTATGTTCAAGAACCCTACACTTTTTTAACTTGAATTCTACTAGCTTTTCATGCATTTTTTTGGTGTATTCCATCTTCCCATGGCCTAATTAGGTGAATTCTTATTGATTATAAAACAAAAACTTTCCTCCCTTCATGGTTCTATTTTAGGCGTCCCGCCATGGAAGAGAAGAAGGAGAAAAAGAAGCAACAAAGGAGGAGAAACTACATTGAAATCAAGCTTCCTTTAAGAGTCCTTTCTCTTCCCTCTTCCACCTCCTTGAATTTCAAATTTATCTCCTCTGGTCTGACCCCAAACTAGCACCAAAAATTTCATTAAAACCATGGAAAGATAAAGCAAGAAGAGGAGGATGAAATTTCAAAAGGAAGAAGTATCAAAATCCTACTCTTTCTCACCTTTTGCCTTTCTTTCTTCCTCCAAAATTTCCTCTCTTTTGTGTGCCTAAGGAGCTGTAAATTTTCTCTAAAATTGGACAAAAGAAAGTCGATTTAGGGAGTGAGAGGAAGAATGTGGACTCTAAAGAAGAATTTAGAAGTGTAAAAATTGTTTCTATTTTTGCCCTTCCGTCATGGCATTTTCGGTTTGACTTCATTTTAGCTCCTTTTTGAGAACTTTCTTTTTCATTATAAAATTTAGGTTCTCACTTTAATAAATATCTTTAGAATCACTCAAATCGGAGGTAAAACCTTCCTGAAATAACCAGTCAAAGTTTAGGTCAATTGACGTAAAAAAAAGTACACAAGAGGGGCTTTACCAGTCTCGGAGCTTCCCATGGTTTTTGGGGCCTTTGAGAACCCTAGGCAACTTAAAATTTTTGTTTAAAAAGCACTCATAGGTATTTTTCCAAAATTATACTTATTTACAAAAATGCCACTAGCCTTTCCGCAAATTTTTTGAATCACTCCAACCTTGGTTTCTGAGTAACTCAAAGCTCAAATCCTCATTTTCTATTATTTAAAATTTATTCAAATTTTATTTGGCCTTAAATCACTTAGCTTAGGAGACTTGCTTTTCAAACTAGCCTGTTTCGGTATTTTTGCGACATACCGGGCGTTACACCAATTATAAAAAGAAGTGTCATAAATCATATGAATAGTGACTAAATAAAATTAGAGGAATAAACTGGACCTCTAAAAATGAGGATATGAAGCTTGAGATGCCCAAAAAACTAAGCTAGAAAAGCTCTGAAAAATTGCGAAAATATGCAGTGGTATTTTTGTAAATTCGGACATTTTCTAGAAAACTCAAATGAGGAATTTTTAAATGACAAAATTGAATTTTTTGGGGGTCTTAGAGGCCTTAAAAATTATAGAAATCCCTAGAATTATTCAAACCCCTCCGGTTTGTATTTTCGAGTGTCGGTTGATCCGAATTTTGACTTTTTTGTTTGGTAAGGTTTTAAATCCAAATTGAGTAAAACCAAAGGTATTTTATAAGTGACAAGACCTAAATTCTATGATGGAAAATATGATTTTTAAAAAAGAGTTGAAATGAGCCCAAATGAAAGAAATTAAGTTGAAGGACTAAATTGTCATTGTGAAAGTGTTAAATGGATACCTAGGCTTCTTAAATCACGTCCCCTTCTTCTCCAGCCTTCACCATCGACTTGCTTCTAGTATAAAGAGATTCTAAGATAGCTCTAAGAGGCGCATCAAAGGGGCGAGTCAAGGAAGGAAGAAGAAGCCTAAAAAGTGTAAGAAGACCTTACTTTTCCATGTCTTCTCTTTTACTAAACATCTTCCCCTCTTTCTCCTGTCTTCTTCTATAGTTTTAATGGTTTTATTTGGACATGTTTTATGACTAATCTAGTAAGTGGAAGAGAGGAATTGAAGGAAAGAGTTAAAGCATAAGAAAGCTCATTGGAAAAGCATTAAAACAATTTAAATTCCATAGCCTATCTTGCATCTCCTTGGTTGTTTTCTTTGGGTATATTTTCGACCAGCACTAGGCCTAATCAAGAGGGAATGATTTTTGGTCTTAGCAAGGAAGAAACATTGGTTTTAGAGTATAAGAAATAAGAATATGCAATGAAATTCAAAAGAGAAGCACTAAGATTTAAATTGTCAAAGTTAGAGATTTTGTTGCACCTTGATATGTATGAGACATTCTAGTGATAATTTAGGTTGTCTAAGAGTGTGAATGAGTTCTCAAGACATCTAAGAAGCCTCCCAAGTGCCAATTCCCTCAAGAAAAGCAAGCAAATTCCATAGGTGCTTTAGCTTATGCATGTCTCGGCCAAACCAGAATCAAGCACCTATGGAGAGTTTTAATTCATTCTAAGGCTAGAAAGAGACTAAATATGATAGATAAACACCAAACAAAGTATTGGAATAAATTTAGAAAGCATGGTTTAGGAAATGAAGGTATAGGCTCCATTTTAAGACTTAAAAAAGCAACTTGTATTTAAACTCTTTGTAATGAATTTGTAATGACTCTAAAGAGTTTAAATGGAGTCAAGAGACCTAGATTGAAGGAGAAATTATAGCCAAGATTATAAATTTCAATAATTGCTTCATTGTATCTTGTATGGAACTATAATGGAGTCATATGAAAAGGTGAGCTTCCACAGAGTTTGTATAAAGTTAGAGCTTGTTCCAAAGATTGAATCATGTCTCAGTTGATGTGTCTAGGCCAAGAGAATCAAGTGCCACCTAGTTTCAAGTGCTTGGCTGAAAAGGGGAAGAAGAATTCAATAGAAGAGCTTGTGATTTTGCTTCAAGATAGCTTTCTAACCTTTCTCACATGCATTACTTGGATGTTTTCTTGTTTTTAAATGCTTATGTGTATGTTTGAATTATGAGATATGTTTTTAGCCATTGTTTACATGTTATGGTACCATTATATTTCTTGAAATGTGTTTATGAATGCAAAGTGACTTGAATGTGTATGGTTATACCAAAAGTTCCTTAGTATGACTGAAGATGAGCCAAAAGTCCCTAGGAATAAGTAAGATAAAACCAAAAGTCTAAAGAAGAGTGGGGTTAAGTCAAAAGCCCTTTGAAAGTGGGTGAGGCTAGACTAATGCTATTAAGAGCCTATGTATGACATGTATGAGTTTCTATGATAAGGAAAATGCTTTATGTATGTTCACTAGTAGCTTAAATACCATGCATGCATTCTTTGACATGTATATGCATCCATTATGTATGTTTGAAAAGATAAAGAGCTATTAAGATTATTTGAATCTCACTATTTCCCCACATATATCTAACCATGTCTAGGTGAGCCAAGTGGGCCAAGAAATAGAGGCCAACCATCTTGAAGAGCAAGACTCTGACAAAGGAGTAGAAAAACAGGCACTTTAATAGCATTTTGATATCAAAAATTGTAACCATGTAATGTAAATATGATGTATATATCCAGTTTAGAACCAAATGAATGAATATATAAGTTTTTGCCATTTATATGCTATTATGTCAAGTGTATAAATGCAAGTGGTAAGGTGAGAATAAGCTCCATGATGATTTAACCATTTAGTATGCTCCTGTATGTTGTGATTGTACTTTTAGACATGCTCAAGTAGCTATGGAATCATAGGAAAGCCATTTGATAATTTGTTGTACCATCATGGACTTTAAATTTGACCAATTCTTTAGTTAAACCAAAGTTTGACCAAATATATGGGTTCTTGTATGAAATTTGGCTAGCAAGTAGGTTTCATCTAGAGATTTTTAGAAAGTTAAATAGAACTCAATTTGAAATTCTAGAAAATTTATTATGATTTTATCAAAGTTGGCCAAATTATACATTATTATCTAAGTTACTATTCATATGGTCAGTTTGCTTCTCTGTATCACTTATAGGCTAAATGAAGTCCAATACTTATAAAATTTAACAAGCATAAACTAGATATTATAAGTTTTCCATAGCCATTGAGATCATCTCATTTGGAGCTTTATGGAGGGAGAAATAAATTTTTGAAATTTCAGGTCTTGCAATTATCTAAGAATATGACTTGATGTATTGTTCTATTATTTTTCACTAGCTAAATGCTATTATCTTAGTCCAAAAATATTTTTGATTATTATTTAACATCTAGAGCTTTTAAAAAAGCTATTATATTTATGATTTTAATTTTTCTAAAATTAGTTATAAATTTTCAAAATTTATATTAGAAATCTGGAGTATCAACCTGAAAGTAAATTCTGGTTTTTGTGTAGTCCAAAATCCGAGAATTGTAATGTGAAATGTGATGTTTCTGATATGGTTGGATATGTTATGAATGGAAAATAATATGGATGAGCTTACATGGTCCTTAAAGCATAAAATGAATTAAGTGGGCTTTCCGTGACGCAAAATATCGTTGCTAAAGATATTATTTTCATGTAATTGTGTAAGATTAAGCCTTGTGATATGAGTTAAAAGTTAGGAAGCTAAGATATTACAACATCTATTGCCACTAAATACCTTTACTAATGACTTTAGTCTTGTACTACAAGTCCTATTTTAGTGGTAAGTTTTTCAAATGACCAAATTAATTCAGATATAATGGTAATATTATTTTTGTGTTGACCCTTTTGTTGCCACTAAAGAGATTCAGTATCAAAAATTCTAACAAACACAATAAAATTCTCAAGATATAAGGGAAATAAACTATTAGAAATAAATATTTAATTATTTTTTGTTATACTTTGAAGTTTGAATACCACATATATAAAGTTAAGTAATAACAAAACAAATTACAAGATATTGAGTAAACTTGATCATAGGCAAAATAATCTATTTAACATACTCAAACTTAATTGAAAAAAATAAATTTGGGGCTCAATGGTGAGCCCTCGATTAAATTTGGATATTTTAGCTTAGGCTACAATTAAATTTGAGTTGAACCTTATTTTGTTTATTGGTTTATTATTATCTTTTTCTAAAATCTCAACTTGTTATTAAATTTGATATTGAATGATATGCTTTAAGTTAATAATAATAATAGTAATAATAATAATAATAATATTCATATGCCAAATCACATAACTATCATCCATCATTCATTATCAAGTGAATACCTATAATGGTACTTACAATCTTAAGGTGATTTAGGCCATTAAACTTTGGTTTTTGGTTGCTAAATACTTGCAGGACTTCTTCCCTAGCATGAGCTTACCAATCAAGATACCTACTCAATAGCATCATAGTCCAAACCAGCAAAACCGAAGTGGTTTTTGCAATATAGAACACTTTGCATTCAATCACATCTTGCATGCTTAATCCAACATTCTTTTTGTTTCCTTGTTCTTCAATCTCCTTGTGATTTGAATCCAAAAGTATGCCTAGTAGGTCATCCTAAGTGGATTCACTTGCCTTCATGGCTTTCTCTTTCTTGTTAATGATACCCTTTAGTGAACTTCCATGTTCCTAATAATTTCCTTTATCCTCCTATTGGTTTTAGTGATATATATATATATATAAACAAGTCTTTATAGACACCTAACAAAGAAAAGATATTTTTATTAGGCATTACATGACATTTTGAGTATCTATAAACCTCTTAAATTTTGACTTGCAAAAGTATGTACATGTGCCAAGTTGCATGTCCATATTAGATTTCATGCTTCCTAGATTTTGGTTGTATTTGTTCACGAGTCAAACTGATCATAGTGGAAACTCAATGAACTTCTACGTATTTAACATATTGGGCTTAAGTCTAAGACCTAGCCCATTACTAATTACTTTTGGTATTGGGTTGCTTAGCTTACATTTGGATATAATTATATAAATGTGAGTCTGCTTGAATATAAAAAAAATGAACTTCTTCAAGTAAATTTTACAAATACATAGCGTGTGTCGTGTTTAAAAAAATGTTAAAAAATTAATTTTTAATTAATTTTGTATCACTTTCATAAATAAAGATATTTTTGTCAACACTTTTGTCATTTTGATTTATTAAAAATTTTAATTTATGAAACAAACAATAAAAATGAGATATAATAAGAAAAATGTAAAAGCATGACAATAAATAATAGATATATAATATAATATAATATAATATAATATAATATAATATAATATAATATAATATAATATAAAATTAAAAAAATAAATTATTGAAACACATTGTTAGATGGACTTAGCTTACAATCTCACCTCTAGAATGGAATGTGAAATTTTTTCTACAGTTTTTATGACAAGTTCAACTTAGTCTGTTAAAAGATCCAATATTTGCCTACCTTCTTCATAGATACTTCCAAATGTTACTCAGGAAATAATAACCCTTGTCAATTTCTTCACCCAAGGCTATACATACACTTCAGATGTTCCGTATGAAGAATACAATGTAACATCTTCTCCCATTTGCCCTTCATATCATTGCAACTATGGGCAAAGGTTGGCAAAAGAATCTGTGGCAAAATCAAGAAATCAAGAGTCAAATTTCTCAATGCCAAATGTTAAGCATTTCAAGAAGAAATTAAATCCATCATATACTGGACGTATGTATCATACTCAATGCAACATTTCAAATTTTAAAATAAATTAATATTGTGATCCTTCAAAGATATATCATTTCTTAAATTGATCATTCAAGATTTAATTATCTCATTTCAATCTTTTAAATATTATTTTATTTATAATATCATCGTTATGTTAAGTCTATCAATAGATAATAAATAAAGATAGATGATATAACCTAACATAAAATTAATATGATTATTATATATGCAATTATCACTTAAATATGTCATGATAAAGTACTATATTAATTAATTAAGAAACCAAAACACTATATCATTTTGGTGCTTTATCATAATTAACATGTTTCAATAACAATTAGATACGTAACACTCATGTTAGCTTCACATAAGTCACGTTAATTATATTGGTTAATAGTACATTAACAAACATAATTTAAGGACAATATTAAGATGAAGTTTTTTTTAAGGGATTCAAATGAAATGTTAAACTTCTTTAAAAAAAATTGACAAAACGAATTTTTCATATACCAAACATATTTCATTCTAATCTTTATCATGTTCCAGTGTCAGTGCTATGTTTACTAAATTTCGTGGCTGGGAAAAGATAACTCAGAATTTCATTCCAAAAGAAGTAGACATATAAGATACTTTCAAGATAACATGCAAATCCATCTAATTAAGTAGATTAGTAAAGGCGGTATGATTTCAATGAAAGGGTAAGCAAATAAGGATACCTTTAATTTTTCCAAATTGAATGCTAGATTGATTATCTTTTTGTGTTTAGCCCACTCGTTGCCCTCATAGTTTGTGACACCAGTGGTGTATACTTGATAAAAGGATTTATTAGAGGTTTTAGGAAGTCATAGTTTATGTTAAACACATCCTTTATTTGCTCCGGTTCGATAAGGATCAATCCTGTTGTCAGTCCTAACCATATAAATGAATTTTTACCTGCACATTATTAATTAGTTTTCAACGACAACTTTTGAAGCAAGCTAAATTTAGTAATATTAATATTAACTAACAGAACAATGTTAATTCCATAAATGCAAGGATAAACTAGTATTCAATCACAATAATGGATATGATATGAACTAAAAGGAAGTTCAACCCAAAAAGACTACTCTGTTATGTGAGAAAATCTAAAAACTTTTGTATAATTTTATTTATTTATTTACTTGATGGTCATAGAAAGTACAATCTTATTATGTCAAAAACTCAGCATTTGTATAGTTCAGTAATTTATTACCCTGCAAAAGATTATTCTTTTTGGTATATTACTATTATAGTTATGAATGTAACATTATTATGAGAAAAAAATAATAATCATCCACGAACTAAACGAGCATTTCCTATATGTGTGCCATTTGATCTACTCAGATTACAAATTATAATAAAAATATTTCTAAAACAAAGTCGTGTTCAATATATTCTTGATCAATACTGGTGTAACACCTGATGCGATGCTTAGCTAATATCCTCTCTCTCTCTCTCTCTCTCTCTCTATATATATATATATATACATTGTTAAAAACTGAATAGTAAGGGAGTAAACTGTATTTGTTGACTATGTGGCAGAGAAAGGAGAAGACATATCGAGCTAGATCATTGGAGTGAGTATTCATGGATTTGGATTTGGCTTGTTCTTGCATCTTAACCATTTTCATTAAGTCTATAACCCATAGTTGATAAAGATTGGCTTCAAGGCCTTGCTCTCTAAGCACCCTCTCTAGCCTCTTCGAATTCAGCCATGACCACTTCACTATCTTCCATGCCCATCTTATTACTACTATTGTCGCTGCAATTAATGTGGCCACTAATGTTAATGCTGATGCTTCAAACATTTCTTTTACTATCTATCCCTTCGAATTCAGGATATGCTGTCGCTTTTTACATTCATGCCTTGCTCAAGTTCTTTAATTGGTTTAACTTGTGCGTTTTTGTCAGCTGCGGTGGGCTATGCTTAGCACCTCCATATGGGAGGTTATCACAGGAATTTGTTAACTAACCTTTTGAGATGTTTCCTTTAATAAAAAAAAAAACTGTGACCGAGTCTCTTGAGCATTTTGCTACATCTAAGTCAGTGGACTGAACCTGAGCTCATCATTGTCTGGATTTTGAGATCTTTATTGGCTTTAAGAGGCTCGGGGCTCGCAATTTGATTTAGATTGAATCAATTTGGTTTGATAACCGTTTAGCATATTGTGTAGATATTAAAGAGCATGTTTGGTATCTCATGAAAAAGAAAAGGGAAGAAAAAAATTATGGATAATATTAATTATATTTTTATAATAATTATTTAATAATATTTATATTTTTAAATTATTTTTTAAAATAAAAATACAAGAGATTTTCTATTTGAAAAATTATTTTATTATTTTAATTTTTTATATGTTACAATCTTTGATAAGCGAGTTTTCATGGTCTTTTTTACTTAATACTGTCACAACTTAACCGTGCAGTAATGGACAAATGGTTTCAAACTAAGAGGCAAGTGTGCAATTATATGTAGTTGTAAACTGCATTAATATTATTCACTTGGCAAACAGTAATTGAGAATCTAGTCCTACAGCACTGACTCTTCACTGATAATGTCTCTCATTCCAAATATGCAGTGTCTCAAGTTTTTCATGTCATCGCCTCTCACTTGCATCTCACAGCTTCGAACTTGGATCCCCTACCCAAGCAAATCTAAATTATTTAAATCTGATTTGAATAATTTAGATTTTAAATAATTTATTTTATTTCAACTATTAATGTTTTTATTATAAAGGAAGCAAATATTAGACATCTTGTGTGTGCTTCTTTCAAAATTAAAATAAAAAACTAAAATAAAAAAATAAATAATTAAGATTAAAAAAATAAAATAAAATTTAAATTGCTCAAATTAGATCTAAACAATTCAAATGTTCTAAAAAAACAACATGCAATAAAGGATCCAGGTCCCTCAACTTCCTGCCCTTGGCTAACATCTCAAATAATACATTTTATAATCGACATTCAAATCTCCAACAATATTAATTAAATTAAATCAGTCCTATGACAGGTGAAACTAGCCAGCCGTTATCAATGTCCTTTCTATCATTTTTAAAAGAAATTGGCTCAATCAGAAACTAATCATGTAAAGTAAATTCAACAGTGTAAAAGTAAACACATTTACAATAGAATTCAAACGAGGTCTTGCCCAAGTAAATACTGTGTATGTATATGGTTACAATTTTAAGCTTTCCAGCAGTGGTTTCGGATAAAATATGATTTGTTAAGAACTGATTAGTTTTTATATTCACAGTTTATGTAAAATAATTTGAGCAACATACTGGGGCCTAGGAGTAAATACGGCGGTTGGAGCACATGAGCATACGTCGGTGAAAGCTCAAACGAGAAACGTTATAGAATCATAGACACAGCCATCTTTGCTTCCGGCATCCAAAGTTTTGCCCAATGCATATTCTAGGACCCCATCGAAATGGGAAGATTCCCTAAACAAGTTTGGTCAAAGGAGCTCGCAGCATCCAAATAATATCGAAGAATGGCAGACTTCAAAGCATTGTTGGAAATAGCATGAGAAGAGATGCAGGATATGCTGTCGTTTTCTACATTCATGCCTTTCTCAAGTTCTTTAACTGGTTTAGCTTGTGCCTTTTTTTGTCAGCTGCAGTAGGCTATGCTTAGGACTTCCCATATGGGAGGTTATCACAGGAATTCACATGGACACTGCGAAATTATCATAGGAATTTGTTATCTAACCTTTTGTGCTGTTTCCTTCAATAAAAATAAAACTGTGACTGAATCTCTTGAGCATTTGCTGCATCTAAGTCAGTGGAGTGAACCTGAGCTCATCATTTTCTGGATTTGGAGATTTTTATCGACTTTAAGTGGCTCGGGGCTCGCAATTTGATTTAGATTGAATGAACTTGGTTTGATAACCCTTTAACATATTGTGTAGATATTAGAGGGCATGTTTGCTATTTCTCTTAGAAAAGAAAAGGGGAAAGAAAAATTATAGATAATAATTATTATATTCTTATAATTATTATGTAATAGTATTTATATTTTTAAATTATCTTTTAAAATAAAAATACAAGAGTTATTTTTTATTTAAAAAAATTATATTTTTTATTATCATTTTCATTTTTAATTTTTTTATATACCAATCGATTTATTACAATCTTTGATAAGTGGTTTTCGGATCCTACTGTTCTCGTTTCGTGCAATAAAAAGCCCCCACGGTCCTTTTGACTAACACTTTCAGAACCCAACTGTGCAGTAATGGACAAATGGTTCTAAGTAAGAGGCAAGTGTGCAATTATACGTAGTCGTAAACTGCATTAACATTATTCACTTGGCAAACACTAATTGAGAATCTAGTCCTCCGGCACTGACTCCTCACTGCTAATGTCTCTCATTTCAAATATGCAGTGTCTCAAGTATTTCACATCATCTCCTTCCACTGCCATTTCATAGCTTCGGACTTGGATCCTCCTGAGTAGATCTAAATCGATTTGATTTGATTTGAATAGTTTGGATTTTAAATTATTTATTTTATTTCAACTATTTAATTTTTTATTATAAAGAAAGCAAATATTAGACATCTTGTATTTGTTTCTTTTAAAATTAAAAAAGAAACTAAACTAAATAATTAATTAAGATTAAAAAGAAATAAAATAGAAATTAAATTACCCAAGTCAAATCTAAACAATTTAAATCTTGATTCAGAAAAGTAGCATGCCATAGAGAATCCAAGTCCCTCAACTTCCAACCCTTGGCTAACATATCAAATAATTACATTTTATAATCGACATTCAAATCTCTAACAATATTAATTACATTAAATCAGTCATACGACGTGAAACTAGCCAGCCATTGTCAATGTCCTTTCTATCATCTTTAGAAAGGAACTGGCTCAGAGACTAATCATGTGAGGTGAATTCAGCTGTGTAAAAGTATACACACGTATAATAGAATTCAAACGAGGTCTTGCCCAAGTAAATACTATGTATGTATATGGTTACAATTTTAAGCTTTCCAGCAGAGGTTTCGGATAAAATATGATTTGTTAAGAGTAGATTATTTTCTATATTCACAATTTATGTAAAATAATTTGAGCACCATACTGGGGCTTAAGAGTAATTGCGGAGGTTGGAGCATGAGCATATGTCGGTGAAAGCTCAAACGAGAAACGTTGAAGAATCATAGACACAGCCATCTTTGCTTCCAGCATGGCAAAGTTTTGCCCAATGCATATTCTAGGACCCCATCCAAATGGAAAGAATGAAACTTGCCCTTTCGTTGCCTTTAGAACTCCTTCCGAAAACCGCTCTGGTTTGAATTCATTTGCATCATCACCCCACAATTTACGGTCATGGTGAATCAGACTTATTGCTAAGGAAAGCTGCACTCCTGCAGGTATTGTCAGGTGTCCAAGTTTCATATCCCTACGAACAGTTCTACCAAGCACTAGTCCTGGAGGGTATAGCCTCAGAACCTCATACAAAATCATGGTCACCTGTAGCCCAAAAAAACAGAAAATAATTTATGATAAAGGCAATGCTTAACTTCTTTAAAGGTTTACTATCAAGTTTTCTAATAAAATTATATCATGCAAACATTGTATATAATTTAACTTCACATTCTTGACTCTTTGAAAAAATATCCTCCACATGTCATAATTTTATTAGAAAATCTCATAATAAATACTTAAAACCTGCACGTAAGTTTTTTCCTTAAGATAATATCTAGCACCACCATGGGAATACTACTCATTATAAGAGAACCATATGAGTACTAACAATCTTAAGGAGACTTAGCCCATCAAAGTCAGGTTTTTGGTTGCCAAATACTTGTAAGACTTCCTCCCTTGCACGTTTTTGCCAATCAGGGTACCTACTCAGCAACACCATAGTCCAAACAAGCAGAACGGAAGTAGTCTCTTGCCCTGCAAAGTAGAAAAGCTTGCATTCCTCGATTACATCTTGAATAGTCATCCCATCATTCTTATTGTTTCCAGGTTCCTGAATTTCCTTGTGATTTGACTCCAAAAGTATGCCTAATAAGTCATCCTTAGCGGCTTCACCTGCCTTTATTGCTTTCTCTCTTTTGTTGATTATATCTTTAAGAGAAGCTCGTATATCTCTGTCAATTTTCTTCATTCTCCTATGGGTACCAGTAGGTAGAAACCTACAAATAAACAAGCACTCCTCGTAATTATGGTGACAAGAAGGAACAACTAGTCTGAGTGATAGTTCTGTCAAGAGGTATCATAGGTTGGCTATCTAATCTAACAGTTAGAACTTTATGAATGTAATTTGTAACTGAGATACCACATGTTACAATTATATTATTTGATAAACTGGGCATTGTTTAAAGCAAAAATACCTTTGAATCTCAATTGTAGATGTTGTCTGATAATTAGCTGTTTCCTCTATAATTTACAGGGAAATTTACTTCAATTAAATAAAACTAATTTCATTAGCTTGATCCTATTTTAGTTGGAATGTTAATGTATATCAGATCTGCTGTGTATTCTCACCTATATCCAGGAATGTAAACTTTCAAGATAACTTTCATTGTAAGTTCAGCTTGCTCTCTTAGAAGTTGAAATATTCTTATTCCTTCTTCATAGCTACTTCCAAAAGCTGTTCGAGATATAACATCACTAGTCAAATTCTGAAGGAAAGGCCATACGTCCATTTCACATGAGCCATCAGAAGACAACATTTTCTCCCACTTGCTAACCATATCATTGCAGCTTTCAAAAAATGTAGGCAACATGATCTGCGGGAGAATAATATAATGGGAAGATTAAATTTTCAGCCTCTTATTAAGCAAATGAACGTGCAGAGCATGATGCTTATACAGCAAAGAGATGGTGTGCATAAAGAATATGTTCAAGTGCTTATTAAAAGAAGAAATGGAAAAGAAAACATCCAAGTTGATCTTACAAAAGCAACAGCCAGTAAAGAGAAAGTAAAGTAACCTTCAATTTTTCTACATTGAATGCAGGATTGATAATCCTTCTGTGCCTAGCCCACTTCTCACCCTCATAGTCTGCAAGACCAGTGGCTAATAACTTGATGAGTGGATTTGAACTGGGTTTGGGGAAGTCATAGATCTTATTCATTACATCTTTGACTAGCTCTGGATCTGTAATAATTATCCTTGGTATTGGTCCAATCCACATAAAAGGGTTCTTTCCTGCATATCATGCGTGTCAGCACTTATCAGCAACTTTTGAAGAAGGCTTAATACAGTAGGATAAATGATAAAAAGAATTGAAGCAAACACCATTCATATGTGCTATATCATATTATAGCATGAACTACATAAAAATAGTGAAGAAAGCTGAAGAAGGAAAATGTAATAGTCTATTGGGCATATAGCGTCCAAAATGAATATCGAGAATGTTAATACACTATATTATAGTCTGAAGGCTTTTTCTTCAAAATTGGCTGATGAAAGACTCAAATCATGCGTTTTATGCGATATGAGTTACATTTCTTTATGGAAAAGGCAATTGCATATTCTTTTTCTCTGCTTTTTGTTCGTTAGGCAAGCAGTGACATTTTCATCTTTCAGATAAGCTAAGAGGCAATATATTGTGAAGATACAGAGCAGCATTATTCCCTTTCAGGCCTATCTGAAAAGAGAAAAACTTGATACATAGACTCAATAGGAAAAGATTAAAAGATCCCGCGTATTATATCATGCGGGACTTTAGGCACTACCCAATTAGGCATCCTAACCTCAGATCAATTCATGTCTTCAATGAAGGAAGCAGTCTCTCAAACAGTTCCAGCTTCCTGTTTTAGTGGGTTTATAACTAGTTCAGCATAACCTCCTAAGATAATCAATACCTTGAACTACGTACTTCACTCACAGTTTTAATAGAACTCTGATAAATTAAATGCTTCCTGTTTCTACTTTTTTGTTTTTTTATAACATAGTCAGCGTCCCGTCCCAACTCAATGAAACTATATTCAAAAGAGGAATTATATTTCGCAGAACACCGAGAAGGAAGTCATTAATTTACTAACTATATAATAAAATATTTAACAGCAGAATACAATAAGGTTTAACCTGCAATACCATTTCCTACCTACTTAAAAAATTGAGCGGCTGACTCTGAGCACCTCTTTCAACAAACGAGGGAAGTAAAATTATACGTACGAGTATTAAAACTCTAGATCTTCCAAAACGAAAGGTAGTATTCTGATAATTACCCATAAAAAATCAATAGCAGAGGCTTACGAAACCAAACATTTGGTTAATGCATACCCAAATAAAAGACAACTGCAGATGATTGAGAGGAGTCGGGGAAGCATAAGCATACCGTATTTGTTGACAATTTGAAGGGTGAAGGAGGAAGTACGAGGGACGATATCGTCAGAAAGATTCATGGGTTTGGATTTGGCTTCCTTATGCATCTTAAGCATTTGGTTTGAATCCCCAATTAGAACCCTATATGGAGTGCCTTTAAGGCCTTGCTGTCTCAGCAGCCTTTCCAGCTTCTTGGGCCTCAGCCACAACCAGCTTAGCACCTTCCATGCCCCTACCAGAACTAGAATCACAACCAGAACGCAGATTGCTATTGTTGCCCTTGATGCTTCCATTTCTACCAGTGTTTTTGTGTGAAGAATGGAGAGACAGTAATGGAAAGACTCTTCCAGGACTGGGATTGGAAGACAAAACGCTAGGGCTGTGCTCGTTAGTTATATAGAGAGGTGGATGGAATGAAAAAAGAGGAACAGGAGATGTGAGGCGAGAAAATTACGGATAAGATTCTTAGGGTAGATCATTTTTATATCTGAATGTTTTTAAATTTTAAAACTTATTTTAAATAATTCCAAAATTAAAAATTTAAATCATAGAACAAAATTATAATTTAATATTTTGAGTTAGAATTTTAAAATTTAAAATCTTTTTATAAATATTTTTAATTTTAAATCCTTAATAGAGAAATGATGAAGAAGTTTCTTTTCTTTTCTTTTTTTTTGAAAGTTTGGATAACCATACTTTTATTTAGTTTATAATTTTGTAATTAATTTTTATAATTTATAAAGATTTTAATTTTATCCTTGTTAGTTGGATAAATCTATTTAAGCTATGAATATTTAAAATGTCAAAATAATATATGGTTGTTCAAATTAATGAAATCCAAATAATAAGATTTAAAACAAATATTTAAAGCCATAAAATTTAATTATAAATTTTTAAATTTTAAAAATAAAATTTACAATTAAATAAAATTATAAGACAAATAGAATAACTTTTTGTATAAAAAGGACACAAAACATATAAAAAATATAGTCTGATAAATATTTTAAAAGTGACTATAGCCTTTGAAAATTATACATATAAAGGACCTGCACAAATCCTGCCACGAGATATCTTTTACTTGGCTCTAATTTTTTGCACTTTTAACCAAATTTTAACAAAAAGTTGTTCTAGTGCCATGAGCATTTTAATTTTTAAGTTCTTAAAATTTGTTTACAAAATGTTTTTGCTTCACATTGACATATTAAAAAACCATCCTTCCTATGATATTGAAAACATATATAATACATAAATTTTAAAAATTTTATATTTATTATATTAAAATATTATATTGATAAATTTTTAGAAACTTCATAAATTAAAATTTTAATGTTCCTAATAAAAGCTACAATTTTGCCCATATGAATATGGCGTCCATAATTGGCATGTTCAAAAAATATATACAATTTATTGTTTTAATTGAAAAAATGGCAAAATTTTCTATCGTTGAAAGCCACAATTATAAAACAACAATTTTGCGTGCTGCCAAATGCCAACATATATACATGTTGTAATAACTCAAGATTTATAATAAAAGAGATAATAAGGTTTTGGTAGATTAAATAATTATAGATTAGAATTGTTTCGAAATGAAGTTTAGTTGGAATACAAGAAGAAATACATAATTTTTATAATTATTTAGTTAAATTGAAAAAAAAAATTGAATAAATAAAATCTTAGGTTTCAACTAATATAAAATGCACAATGGATTTAGCTTAGAGTAATTAAAATAAAAATTTAAATTGAGATGAATTAAATTTTATAAAGGCCTAAGTTGAGATAAGGACTTACTAATAGGGAACTTGAGTTGAAGCCTTGACTATAAACGTAATAACCCAAATGTTTGAGAATTTAGGAATAATAAAGAATTAAAAGAAATTAAGTAACAACCAAGAAAAGAAATAAAAACAATAATAGGATTAAATAATAATGTAAATATATATATATATAGTCAAAAGGTCTTTTTGAAATTTTCCAATCCAATATTTTGCCACTTTTGCATTACCTCAAATATCACAATTTACGTGGGCCACTAAAGTTCAGTTTTGTAAACTATTTTGCAACTCAAATAATCTTATATACCCCTTATTTCCCATCTAATGACCAAAATTTATCTCTTTCACATGAGCTTATTAAGAAAGGATAAAACTTATCTATTATCAAATTGTCTCATATGCAATTATTGTACTATATTTTGTTTGTTTACTTTATTTTTAGGTGTGTTTTACTTTCTAGTTTGTAAAAGTGATAACCACTCATTTGCAATGGATTTTGCAAGCATATGGATCAAGTACATAATATAATGGATCAAGGTCGTCCCATAAGAAATTAATTTAAATAATGTAGGCTTAAGAAGTTTCGCATTTGTTTAAGTCAATAAATATACCAAATTACTAGTGTAACAAAATAAAATGAAATTGAACAAATAAACTAAGAGTTTAAAATTGTTCTAATGAGAATTAGCATAAAGAAATATCCTAGGTTTCTTATTCTTTTATTGCCAAAAATTGAGTTGCTCCGTTAATTAGTTTAATTAATAATTTGAAAGTTAAGGAATTAAATTAAGCACAAGTATCTCTCGAACAACTCTAACTTCTATCCTATTTAATTGTATATCTCTCTTACAATTAAATTAAGTCCAAGTGTTTCTCGAACCACTTTACTGTTTATGGCACCTTCTTTGATGACTGTTTGATGAGTTTAGGAATGGTTTTAGAAAAATGCATTAAGAAAATTTTGATATTAAAATTTGAAAAATGTCATTTTATGGTAGGGTAAGGAATTATTTTAGGCCATGTGGTTTCTAAAAATGGCATTGAAGTTGATAGAGTTAAAATAGATGTGATTGTTTTTTTACCTTACCCTACCTATGTTGGGAAGTGTGTTCTTTTCTTGGCCATGCAAGTTTTTATAGGCAATTTATCAAGGACTTTAACAAGATTTATCTACCATTTTCTAGACTCCTTCAAAAGGATGCCTATTTTAATTTTGATAAGTCATACATATTAGCATTTGATGAGTTGAAGAGAAGGCTAACCACCCTATTTATCATCCAACCTCCTAATTGGGAATTTCCATTTGAATTGATGTGTGATGCATCCAACTTTGCTGTGGGTGCAATTCTTTCTTAAAAGATAAACAAGAAGTTTCATGTGATCTTTTATGCATCTCGCACCTTAGATGAGGATCAAGCTAATTATACAACCACTGAAAAAGGAGTTTTTAACTGTCGTTTTCACTTTAGATAAGTGTCGTTCTTATTTTCTTAGTTCCAAAGTTACTGTTTATTCTAATCATGCAGCTTCAAAGTTTCTACTCAAGAAGCCTGATGCGAAACCAAGACTTATTAGATAAATGCTACTCCTACAAGAATTTGACATAGAAATCAAAGGTAATAGTAAAGTAAAAAATCTTGCGGCTAATCATTTGAGTAGAATACCTCACTCTTCAGATTTATCTACTATCAGGGATAGTTTTATAGATGAACAGTTATACTCATTGCATGGTAAAGATCCCCGGCATACATATATGGTAAATTTCTTAGTTGCTTTTGAATTACTTTCTTATTTTAAAAAGTACCAAATTAATAAACTTAAGAGTGAGGTAAAATATTATGTTTGGGATGACCCTTACTTTTGGCACATGTATAGTGACAGATTATTAGGAGATATATTTCTGACCATGAGTTTACATCTGTTTTACAATTCTGTCATACACTTTCATATGGTAGCCATTTTGGTCCTTAGCGAGTAATTAGAAATGTTCTAAATTCTTGGCTATTTTAGCCCACCTTGTTTAGAGATGCATATGCTTTTTGTAAGAACTGTTCACGATGCCAATAGACAGGTAATATTTCTTGTAAGAATGAAATGCTTCAACAACCATTATTATTCTGTGAGATATTTGATGTCTAGGGTATTGACTCAATGAGACCATTTCTTGTTTTTGTTGGTTTCATATATATTCTTTTAATTATTGATTACGTTTTAAAGTGGGAGGAGGTAAAAGCCACCAAGACTAATGATTCTTCTATGGTTGTGGAATTTGTTAGATCTCTTATTTTTCGCAAGTTCAGTATATCTAGAGCAATCATCAATGATCAAGGCTCCCACTTTTGTAACAAAAACATACAAGTCCTCCTTTACAAGTATGGTGTGTTCCATAAAATAGCCACCCCCTACCATCCATAAACAAACAATTAAGTAGAGGTTTCAAATAGAGAGATAAAACAAATTTCGGAGAAAATAGTGCAACCTAACATAAAGGATTGGAGTAAAAGATTGAAATTATGGGCTTATTGTACTACTTGTAAAACTCATATAGGCATGTCACCCTATAGGTTGGTTTTTGACAAAGCATATCATTTACTAGTTGAGATTGAGTATAGAGCCTATTAAGCAGTAAAAAAGTATAATATAGATCTATTTCAAGTTGGTTCTTAAAGAAAATTGCAACTTTAAGAACTTGAAGAGATTCAGTTAGAAGCCTATAAAAACTGTAGAATTTACAAGGAGAAAACCAAGGTCGTGTATGACAAGATGATTGAAAGAAAAGAGTTTCATGTTAAAGAGTCCTCCTCTACAATTCTCATCTAAAGCTAATGTCTGATAAGTTACATTCTAGATGGATTAGTTCATTTGTGGTTATTCATGTTTTTCCTTATGGTGCAGTTAAGATTATGAATGAATCAACCAACAAGCACTTCACGGTGAATGGGCAATGACTTAAACATTTTTATGAAGGATTTCAAGGGCAAAGAGTAGAGGAACTACATCTTTATAATGTTCCATACACTTGAACCACCTAATTGTATTTCTTTCCTTCCTCTTTTCCTTCTTATCTTCTCTTTAATTGGTAAATTAGATTACTATTACATTGAGGACAATGTAAATATTAAGTGTTGGGGGTGGAATTATTCTGCTTTCTTTTTGGTTTGGTCTTTCTTTTTTGGCATTTTTGTTATTTTTTTGTTTTTCTTGCAAATTTTTAGGTTTTTTTTTTCTCTTTTTGAGCCTTTTATGTTTTCTTTTTAGCCTTTTAGCCAAAAAAAAATTGCACTTTATTTAGGATACTTTTGATTATTAAGAACATTATATCTTGATAAGGTGAATGGATGTACAGTTTACGTCAATTTTGAGCCAATTAACTTGTTCTCTTTAAAGATGTCCCAAAAAAAAAAGTATCCAAAAAAAGAAAGAGAAAAAAAATAAAAGAAAAAAAAAAGAAAATTTTTATGGAATAAAAAAATGATAACAAAAAAAGCGCATAAAAAAAAGTGGTGAAAAATGAATAATAAAAATAAGAAAAGAAAATTACTTTGGTTTTCATTGATCATGTATTGGTTTACAATAAATAAGACCTTGAGATGCACATCTATTCTATTTTATGTTCTTTTTTTATTGCTCTTGATAATTTTAAGTGTCTGCCTTGTGTCTCTTGTTGCATTCTTAGTTCTTTTGTTTACCATTTGTTTCGTACCTTAGCCCCATTACAACCTTGAATAAAAGTCCTTTTAATTTATGTATTGCTTGTGACTTAGTTAGTGGAAATTGAGAAGATATACAAGCCTATGGTACTGATGTTGTGGAAGGTTGAATTTGAGAGGAACACTTACCTAAATACTTGAGAGGATTGAGAGTAAACACATAACCAGTGAGAAGCTATCACTCTGATTCATTTTTTTATCAATTGGAATTGCCATGCTACTTGTTCTTCTCTGATTAGCAAAAAAAATTACCTTTGACTATTGAATACCTAAAAAGCTTAAATTGTATTTAGCTTGATAGTTTTGCATTTCAATTTTGTTTTTCTTTTTACTTTTTTGTGTTTTGCCCAAGAGTGTAAAAGCCTAAGTGTGGGGGAATTTGATATTTCGATATTATTATTTTTTATATTCCTCATATTTAGTCTTATTAATAATTCATAGTGGGTAATTTGATGACTTTGAGTTTATTTTATATTAATGGCCTAAATTTAGATTAATGGACTTTAAATGCATTCTTATTATATTTATCCAACGAAGACCCAATTATTATTCTTAATTATATTTTACAGGTTAGATGATTCTTAAAGAGATTTGGATATTATCTTATTATTACTTTAAGATTAGTATTAGAATTCTTTTAATATGAAAAACTCTAGACTGTTGGATGCGCACAACCTATTGTAGCCCTTGAATCTTTCTTAGGGAAAAAGCCAATGTCATCTATTTAAGGAGGAGAAGGTGTCACTAGAGAAGACACACTATATCTTCTCTATCTCTCATTCTTGTTTTCATCTTTTCCATGGTTTTCTAATTTTTTTAGTGATCAATCCAAAGTCTAAACTTGATAGAGAACTTGAGTCTATGATTATATAGAACTTTGGTTCAGATTTTGATTTGAGAAGTATTTCGTTTTTGTTCTCTTTATTTTTATGTAATTTTTATCATTCTAGTTAGATAATTTTAGTTGCATAAATTCTGATTTGTTTGATCTATTTGAGAACATATTTTGATTCAATCAGTTGATTAATCAATTAAATTCATTATGAACCATATTAGGATTCTGTGTGCATCTCTAGTTAAGTGCAAAATAGTTTGCCTTTGTATTGTTGATAGAAGCGCGGTTGCGTTTTGATTAACAATACAAACTAATTAAAATCTTGAATGATAGTTTAGGAACATTAATTAAAAATAACTAGAGGATTAAAAATCAAACCAGAGATTTTTTTAGGTGACAAGGATAGGAAAAATATTAGGAAAAGAATTTTGGATTAGTTACGTATTATTCTGATTGACTTTCGTTTCGTTATGTTTTTGTTAATTAATTTGCTATTTGGTTTAATTAGTGCAATTTTATATTTGAACCCCAATCATTGAAATTTTATATTTTCACATCCTAAACTGATTGATTTGATTAATAGCTCATTGGGAGATGACCTGGTAGGCATTATACTATAAACTAACGAAATTCACTAATCTTGGCCAGTTTGACAATCGTGAGTTAACAGTAATTTCCCTACCACTTATCAGTTCCAAACTCCAAGTCTTCTTGCCACAGCCCATGCTATTGTTAGTGGTTCCCTGGATTTTGTATGAGCTACGATTTCGCTATAGAAAATTGGTATACTTGCTATTGTGAGGAGACTTGAACAACTTGCTTTTGATTTTTTAGCCTTCTCCTTTTCTTTATTTCCTCCTAGTAGGTCTTTATCCCTCTTCTGAGATTAAAATCAAAATGAAATGAAACACAACAAACAACAACAACAACAACAACAACAACAAGCCTTTTCCAGTAAGTAGGGTCGGCTATATGGATCAATCGATGCCATAAAGTCTTATCGTAAATAATGCTTTTAAACAAACCATTTAAATCTAAATCTTTTTTAATGGTTTCTCTTATGATTTTTCTTAGTCTCCCTCTATTTCTAACTATTAGACAACTCTCCATTTGATTTACTCTCCTTACTAGAGCTTTTACAGATCTTCTCTACACACAACCAAACCATCTAAGACGTGATTCTACAATCTTTTCCATAATTAGTGTAGCCTCTACTTTCTCTCTAATGCTTTCATTTCTAATTCTATCTTTTTTTGGTATGACCACTCATCCAATGCAACATCCTCATTTCTATAACATTAAACTTATTCTCTTGTTGACTTTTTATTGCCCAACACATTCACATACAATATTACAGGTCTTATAGTTGTACGATAGAATTTACTCTTAAACTTGAGTGGTACTATTTTATTACAAATAACACCTGAAGCACTCATCTTAAATCCTATATTTTACATCAACTATTTCTCTATCATATTATATGATGGACCCTAGATACTTAGACTATGTGACTTATGGTATGATATATTTTCTAATTTTTACTTCTACACTAGAAATAGAATGTCTTTTGTTAAACTTACATTCCATATACTCTATTTTACTTCTACTTAAATGGAACCCATGTAATTCCAGAGCTAGTCTCCACATCTCTAACTTCTCATTCATTTGTTCTCTTGATTCTCTAACTAGAACAATATCATTAGCAAAAAGTATGTATTGTGGCACCGGCTCTTGGATAAATTTAGTGAGCATATCCAAGACTAAAATAAAAAGATAAAGGCTCAAAGTTTACCTTTAATGCAAACTAATAGTTATTAGGAAATTTTTTGTGGGCCTACCTTTTGGTTTTACACTAGTTGTAACCCCGTTATATATATCTTGAATTGCTTGAATATAAGTAATCCAAACTCCTCTTTTCTCCAGAACCTTCGATAAAACCTCTCTTGATACCCTATCATATGCCTTCTCCAAATCAGTAAGTACCATATGTAAGTTTTATTTTTATTTTTTCAATATCTTTACATCAATTTTCGCGGTAAATAAATTGCTTCCATGGTTGACCTTCCTGACATAAAACCAAATTAATTCTTTGTAACTTAAGTCTCTTTCTTTAATCTCTGCTTAATTACTCTCTTCCATAACATTATAGTATGGCTCATAAGTTTAGTTCCCCTATAATTTGCATAGTTTTATATGTCTCCTTTGTTCTTATAAATAAGGATTAAAGTACTTATCTTTCACTCATTCGGCATTCTCTTAAATCTCATAATTTTATTAAAATACTTTGTGAGCTAACTATACCTTTTACTCTTAAACTCTTCCATATCTTAATAGGTATATTATCTGGTCTAACTGCTCTGCTAATCTTTCCACCTTTTCTTAATATCTTGTTCCATGACTAGGACTTTCCTTTCTCCATCCTTAATAAATTTCGTTTGGTCCATGTATCTTATCTTTCTTTCCTTACTTTTAGCTAGTTTGTAAATACTTCTTTCTCTAGTTTTAGTACATAAGGATTAATATAACTCATCAAATGCCCTTACTTTCATTTTGCTTGTTGCTTTCTTAGTGTTTTTTTTTTTGCTACTTTATATTTTTTCTAATTTTCATTACTTTTATATAAAAATCACACTTTATAATACTCCTTTTTAACCTTAACCTTACTTTGCATGTTTGCATCCCACCACCAGGATTCTTTATCTTTAGGTCTAAAACCCTTTGATTTACTGAGTATCTCTTTTGGCACCTTCCTAATCTCTTTAGCCATCTTATTCCATATATCATTAGCACTTCCTTGTATTTTTTTAAGATCCTTCCTCCAAAATATTTATTTGCAAGCTCTTTTCTTTATCCCTCTTTAATAGCCACCACTTAATCCTTAACACCCTACCCTATCCAACATCAAGACTCTATGCTGAGTAGTCAAACTCTCTTCAAGTATAACTTTGCAATCCATGCAAAGTTTTCTATCTACTTTCTTTAATAGGAAGAAATCAATTTGAGAACATACCCCTCTACTTTTGTACGTGATAAAATGTTCCTCACATTTTTTAAAATAAGTGTTGGCTATCGTAAAATCGAACACTAATGAAAATTCTAAAATAGTTTTACCCTCTGCTTTTGCTTCCTCTAAGCCATATCCCCTATGTGCGCCCTTGTAACCTCCAAATGTACTCTCTATATGACCATTAAGATCTCTTCTTAGAAAAATCTTTTCTTCTAATGGTATTTCTTAGATTAAACCTTCTAAGTTCTCTCAAAATTTTACCTTGTGATATTTTTTTAACCCTACTTATGGTGTGTAAGTACTAATAACATTAAAAGTTTCTCTTTCTATAACAAACTTTAACACTAATTCTATCTCCTATCTTTTTTACATCCACCACAATATTTTCCCAAAAGTTATCCATAATTATACCTATCTCATTTCTACATTTAACTTTATTAGTGTATCAAAGTTTAAAACCTGTAGTATTTAATTCTGTCGCTTTTTCTCCTACCCATTTGGTTTCTTGTAAACATATAAATCCAAAATGAATCCTACTCTTATGAACTAACTTATTTACTTACATTCGTTTACAAAAATGTGAGAACTCTTACTTATTTTTTACTACACTCAGGCACCTATGCAGCGACTCTTACTCATTTGACACTGTATTCAAGCTATACAGTGTGTTACTTATAGACAATGACTTAGCATTACTTCTTATACATTGATAATCCATGTCATAAAGATTTGACAAAGTTTTACATTAGCTATCGACTATCTAATACAACCTTTATCTTTTTTTTTTTTGGGCATAGGACCAGCTATGAAAATAAAATGAAACATAGAGCTACTAAAATTACTACAAAAGCTGTATTTTATTTATTTACATTGATTGGAGAAAAATCTATGCTAAAATACAAAATTTGCAAAAAAAACAACCAGATGACTCCTTATTCTATCATAAAATATACCATATAATACTAAAATTAAAGAGTCATCAAACTCCCCTACACTTGAACTGTTACTTATCCTCAAGCAATACTAAAAAATGACCACTAACATATCTACTTTTCACAATTTAGATCCAATAAACTAAGATTAAAAATTCCTCTACACTTAGATTATTACCAAAGTTAGAATCAAGAAATTAACTAAACTCAAATTGAATTCAGTAATTAATGCAATTAGAACAACCCCTCTTTTAAGTCTAAAGTGTGTGTGTGTGTGTGGTTCAATAGATGGTTCCTGAAGCAATCAAGTGATCTTAACAATAACCACATGATAATTCTAGGAATAATTCTAATTATCTACTCTAACTTCAATCATCAAAGCTAATTAAGAGATATCATTGGTTTTATTAGCCAACAACATATTAATTACCAAACTCTTATCTATTTTTCCATTTCTCTTCTCTTTTTTTTTTCTTCTCCTACCTCCTAATCCTTTTTATGTGAATGACAACATTGGTAATGAAGCCACCCAGTTACTCAAACTAAGGAAATAGATTTGGAGTGCTTAATGCATACTCTTAGTTTCCACCATTATTTAACCATTGGAGTAGATTTTTTTTTTTACTGTACAATACATTCCATAACGAAATCATTTCTCTCTTAAATAATAATTAGGCATCCATCCATAAGTAAATATATTAGATTTATCAAAGAAAAATAGCTGAGGTTGTATTAAAAAAACTAAATTACTATAATTACCATATAATTAACTAAGTATTTCAATTATGGAAAATTAATAGAAATTGCATTAATTAATTAATTCGATTCAAGTTTACTCGAGCTCCAAAATCCTTATCCTATAGTTATCAAGTGCAAAGAGGAAACTACATCTAAATTCATTGGTCAAAATTGGGAAGACACTGTGTTTAAATATATATCCTAATCGTCTTTTTTATTTACTGAGCAAATGATATACTAATTATCAAAAAGAGATTCACATACTAACTCAAAAGTGTAACAAAATTTATCCCCTTCCCCTACACTTAGAATTAACATTGTCCTCAATATTAAGAGGAGAAATAACTAACAAAAGAAAGACAGAAGTAAAAGAGAGAGATAGCTAGAGACTCCCTTACCAAAAATACCCAAGAGGGAAGAGAGATTCTGGCAAAACCTACATCAGTTAGAAAGAAATAGATAGAAGACCAAGAAATAGAGAGTGAATGAACTTCAAATATATTCAATAAAGATGAAAATAGTACTACTTAATAAAACTCATGAAAGTTATAGTAGAATGTACAGTTCTACAAAATGAAAATAAAGTAATTAGAAAAGTTAAGCACTAAGGGCTAGATGGTCCAAGCGTGTCCTAGGAAGCCGAATCTTGTGGAAGGATAATAATGGAAGACTGAGGCATTTGTAGAGGTGGTGGTGGAGGGTTGTGTAATACCTTAAGCTTCTAGCCCTTCCATAGCAATATATAGCTTGAACTCCTACAATCACCAAGAAATTGCAATATATTTAATGAATTAAATAGCATTACGTAGGACTTTAAATTTTTGGTTTACACTGCCATGTACCCTGTGAACTCCTCAATATTATCCTCTACTTATAATCCATCCATACAAGTCATAAACATCATAAAATAAACCACAAAATTCGGATTTCACACCATGCACCAGAAAGACACAAATATGCCCTTGGGTTCCAGTACCAGATTTCTGATGCAAACTTTGGAAAATCATAACTAATTTTAGAAAAATCAAAATCAAGTGTATAAAGGCTTTCTAGAAAGCTATGGATGTTAAATAGAGGTAAAAATAAGTCTACCACCAAAATAGAAGCATTAAGGCTGCAATAAATGATGAAATAATACCAAAGGTCTTGCTACTCCCCTCATACTGATATGCAACTTCAAAAATTTGTTTCTCCCTCTACAGACTTCCAAATGGGGTGATCTTAGTGGCTATAAAAATATTATCATATTTAATTTATGTCTATAAAATTTTATAGCTATTGGACACCATTTTTCCTAAGGATGACACAGAATAAGAAACTGACCAAATGAACAGTGCATCTTACCATTCAACATTTTTTTCCAAATTTGCAAATCATCATAAATTCTCTAAAGCTCCAAATTGGGTGTTATTTAGCTCTGTAGAAAGCCCTAGAGGAGACTACTTTTTGGCCAAATTTCATGGGAAAACTCACTCATTTGGTTAGGTTTTGGTTCAGCACACAAAATGGTCACTTTTGGTGTTTCAAAATGGTGCTAAATTGCTTTCTTCCTTGTCCAAGGCCACTTGGGCACGTCCATAACCACATTCACAGCCTAGGGAGACATGCCATTTGGTTCAAAACTTTATGGAGCTCATTTCCACTATGCTACATGCAATCATACACGTTGGAAATCAAGATGCATGAAGGGGTCTTTGGTGGCAAAATCATGTATACTCATTCATATGAACCCAAATTCATTTTATACATCATGTCTACATATATTTGAGTGTGCTCAAGTGTCTACATTATATATACAACTCATGGATACAATTCTTAACATCAAAATACATTTACAAAGTCCATTTTGCTATACATATGTCAAAGTCTTATTTCTTAAGCTTGTTGGCTCTTACTCCTTGGCTCACTTGATTCACCTAGACATGGTTAGACATTGGAGAGGGAAGAGTGAGATTCCAAGAATCTCAATAGCTCTTTACCCTTTCAATCATACATAATAGCCATATTTTCAAGCCAAAGAATGTATATATGAACATTATTCTACTAATAAACTATACATAAAATTATTTTCATGTGTAAGAAACTCATACACATCATATATTAGCTTTCAAGAGCATTGGTTTAGCCTCACCCCCTTTACTTAGGACTTTTGGACTTGCCTTACCTATTTTCAAGGGACTTTTGACTAAGCCTCACTCTTCTTAAGACTTTTGGCTTTGTGTCACTCAATCTTAGGGACTTTTGACTTATTCTCACCTTTGTTAAGGGACTTTTGGCTTCACTAAACTCATTCAAGCCAAAATATATTCATAAATCACAATTTGTGCACATAATGGTACCATGGCATGTAGAAAATAGCTATATATAATTCTCATGGCATGAACATTCATACACACATCCAAAGACAAGTAAACAACTCGATGTATAAAAGAAAGGTTAGAGAGCTACCTTGAATGCAAACACGCACACTTTTCCTTAATTGCTCTTTTCCTCTTTTAGTTAAAGACTTACAAGTGGGTGGAGTATGATTCCTTTGGCCTAGACACATTAAATAGGACCCAATTACACTCTTGAAACAAACTTTAACACCACACACATTCCATGAAAGTCAACTTTTTTATATGGTTCAATTATGGTTCCATGAAGTACCTAATGAAGCAACTACTAGAATTTGAGATCTTGGCTCCATTCTTTCCTCCAATCTAGGTCTCTTGACTCCATTTAGACTTCTTGGAGCCCTCATACAAATATTATAAAAAGCCTAGCTATATGTTGCTTCTTTACATTATATTATGGAACCTATAGCTCCAACTCTCAATCTATGACTTCTAAATTTTTTCTAAGGCTTCTTCTCATATTTTCCCATCATACATAGTCCTAAACTAAGCTTAGAAGATTTTAAAACACTTCCTAGGTATTTTATCCATGCTTGGCTGAGACTTACTCATTGATTTGGACCCATGGAGTTTTAAATTTTTCCTTGAAGGAGGAGACACTTGGGAGGCTTCCTAGGGATCTTAGGAACTCATTTAAACTCTCACATAAGCTAAACCATCCTTGGGTAAAATCAGATTTTAACATATGTCTTTGGATTCCTAGCTTTGCTATCTTGAATTTCAATGATTTTTGTTTAGGTTTTCTTCCATTTCCTAGTTTCCCATGGTCTAAATCCTAGGTTTTATGCTTACTCTTGGTCAGAATTCACTCCTTCCTACAAGTTCTCAAGATGGTTGAACCAAGCACACAAAGCAGAGCAACAAAAGAAAGCAAGAAGGATGGGAAGTTATCTTGATTTCTTGGTTTCTTTAAGAGCTTTTTCACTTGGTGTAGAGTTCTCCTTGAATTCCTACTCTTCTCCCTCTAAACATGACTTAAAACAAATCCAAATCAAACACCAAAGCCATGGAAAGAAAGAGGAAAAGTATGAGAACAAGTTTGCTAAAGGGTGGAGCATGAAATTTTAAGGATTTTCTCACCTTTTTACTTAGTTTTTCTTCTCCTTTGAGCTCTTTCTTATGCACCCTTCTTTAGTTGGTCTCCCTCTAGTTTGGACAAAAAACAAGTCAGCTAAGTGTGAAGGAAAAGTGGGACACCTCACATATATAACTAGAGAACCAATTAATACATTTTAAAATGCCAATCTTGTCTTTCGTTCTTGGCTAATTCATTTTAGACTCATTTTAGCTCCTTTTCAAGAATTGTCTTTTTCATCATAAAATTCATGTCCTTTAACTTATAAAATAGCTTTGGAATCACTCAATTTGGATTTAAAACCTTTCCGAACGAAAAGGTCAAAGTTTGGGTTAATTGACATTAAAAAATATACACTAGTGGGATTTTAACTATCCTAGATATTTCTATGATTTTTAGGGCCTCTGAAAACCCTGGGTAACTTAAATTTTTTATTTAAAGAGCCTTCCTGTGAGTTTTCTAAAAATTGCTTATATTTATGAAAATGCCATTATACTTCGGCAATTTTATTGAACTACTTTGACTTCGATTTTTGGGCAACTCAATACTCAAATCCTCATTTTTCATTATTTACAATTTTATTCTAATTTTATTTGGCCTTAAATCATTTATCTTAGGGGATTTACTTTTATAATTGACTCATTTCAGTGTTTTTATAAAAAATTAGATGTTACAGGTTAGACATAAGATAATCCACTAACATTTGTAGTTGCCCCTGTATAGAGAGCACCTGACCCTCTAATCTCTCAATGGACACTCTCACCTAGCCCTTAAATTGTGCCTGAGATGGTGCATTATGAGACATGGGCTCCGGTGCCTGCTTTTGTGGAGGCGGAGGTATCTCTCAATGGACACTTTCACCTACTATTGTGCTTGAGGTCTTCTAGGTCTCCCAAGCTTATCTTTCATAATATTATATTTGAAAGCACCATTGGGCTTAAATTGTGCATCATTTTTGGACACTTAACTACCTTCCGTTTGAAGCAACTTAGTAAACATGTAGGGATAAGCTAAACTCACCCTCTTAGAACATGCCACTTGCTTAAAATTCAAAATCATAAGGTGAGGAATATTCACCCTATAACATTTGGTTCTCTGAAAATCAGAGAAAACGTGAGAAACGTAATGTATGATTTCTCCGTTAACGAACGAAACTCACCGGATACAAAAAGAAATCCCCCGAAATGATATAGTTAAGGTCCCAAAAAATTTGGGAAAGCATTCTAGACTCCTAAATATGAGAATCCTGGGCTCAGACGGAAAGAAAAATGGAGCTAGAATGAAGAAATAATTTCTTACGAAAAGCTTACGAAACGTAATAGCATTTTCGTAATTTTGAGCAATTTTTGGAATTCACACAGGAGGGATTTTTAAATGAAATTTTTGAGTTCTTTGGGGTTCTCAGATGCCATGAAAACCATGGAAACCCCCAAGACAATTAAAACCCCTCCGGTGGACGTTTTATAACGTCGGTTGACCCGAACTTTGACTGATTCGTTCGAAAAAGTTTTAGCTCCAATTTAAATGACTCCAAAGGTATTTTAGTAAATTGGGAACCTAAATTTCATAATCGAAAAGATGGTTCTAAAAAAGGAACTAAAAAAAAAGGAGAAACGAAAATGCCAAGAATGAAGGGTAAAATTAGAATTTTTGAAAAGTGTAACTTCCTCCTACCTATATATATGATGCACCCTTCTTCTCCCTTCATGTTGCACGACCAAGTTCTGCCCAAAACTAGAGGAAAACCCTAAGGAGAATGGCACACAAGAGGAAGGCAAAGAGGAGGAGAAATCAAAGGCTTAAGGTATGGAAATTAGTAGTTTTTCATGCTCTTTCTCTTCCAAACCTCTTCTCCTCCATTCTACTTTGTTTCCTATGATTATAATGAAGTTTATAAATCTGTTTTAAGGGAGAAATTGAGGGAAAAATTCGTATTTGAAGAGAGGAGCTCAAAGAACACAAGATTCAAGTGAGAAAAAGCAAGAAAATAAGGTAATTTTTGTTCCTATGGTTGTCATCTTTGGTTCCCTCCTCCATCATTTCGCCCCACTTGAGAAAACCCTAGAAGGAGATGATTTTTAGGTAGAACCAAGCATGAATCTAAGAAAAAAGGGTATGGAGATTAAGAATATGCAAAGAGAATTAACAAAAAATCATTAAATTTCAAGATGCAAGTTCTAGGGTTTCAATTGCACCTTGTAAAATCTGATTTTGTATGATGATTCCTAGGCCTAAGTAAGAGTTTAAACGAGCTCCCAAGATCCCTAAGAGGCTCCCCATATGCTTCGTCCCTTAAGAAAACAAAGAAAGCTCCATGGAACCCAATATGTTTCATAGCCTCGACCTAGATGGGTTCTCCTAGCTAAGGAGAGTTTTAAATTTTTCTAAGGCCATTCTTGAGTCATATTTGATAATGAAAATGAGGGGAGGCCTTGGAAAAAAATTTAGAGCTCATAGAAAGTGATTTGATGCCTTAGGTTCCATATTATGACCTAAAGAAGCAACATAATGTTAGGCTCTTTGTTTTAATTGTATGATGACTCCAAGAGGCTTAAAAGGAGTCAAGAATCATATTTGAAGGAAAGAATGGAGCCTAGAAATTATTGGAGAGGTGTTGCTTCATTAGGTGCATTTATGGACCATAATGGAGCCTATAGAGCAATCTAGTATCTAAGTAAGTTGTATGGCCTTAGAGTTTGTTTCATGAACCTAATTGGCTCCCACAAATTGTATCTAGGCCAAGAGAAACCATCTCCACCAATTTGTGGGTGTGTGGCCAAAAGAGGAGGCTTGAATCCAAAGAAAAAAGTGTGTAATTGTGTGCAAGGTAGCTCTCTCCACTTTCTCTTATTCATGGATGTGTGTTTAGCTTGCTTTAGAATATGTGTATATGTATTTTCAATCTATGAAAAGTGTGCTAGCATGCCTTTATACGCTATGATTCTTGATGCCATGTTATGTTTCTAAATGAGTACATGATATTTGTTTGAGTTTACTTGAGTATGGAGAGGCCAAGAACTCTTCCCTTTGGTAAGGATGAGCCAAGAACCCTTAAACTTGGTTGAGACAAAATAAAGAGTCTCCCAAAAGCAAAGTGGGCTCCCAAGAGTATGGTTGAGTACAAAACTCTTAAAGAATGGGTGAGGCAAGTCCAAAATCTATGAGGAGAAGTGTGAGGCCAATCCAAACACTTAGTAAGCTCTTGAATGTCTTGTATGATTTGTTCATATGCCAAGTTTGCTTTTAAAATATCCATGATTTCTATTTTCTCCATGCATGCATTTGTAAAGCTTGCTTTGCATATATTATATATGACTGAATGAGAGATGAGCTATTAGAATTCTTTGAATCTTATCCCCTCCTCTCCAATGATCTAACATGCTAGGTGGACCAAATAGCTATGGTGAAGGGAGCCAATAACAATGACAGAAGAAGATTGACAAGCTTATGCCTAGCTTTATCCATTTTGGAACCATAATTATGTTTCATGACATATATGATGTTATAAATTATCCATAACCCTTGAGACATGTATAAATATTCTATTATGTGATGTTTATATTTATGGATGTAATGTATGAGTTTTAGCATATATTTTAAGTATGAGATGCCAAATTATGCAATGTGAAAGTATGATGGAAATGTGCATAAGTGTAGGTTGACTGGCCAAAATGAGATGCATGAGGTTTGGGACCATTTGGATAGCTTACAAAAGTCTTGAACATGCTTTTAGACTTGCCCAAAAGGTGGCAACATCAAGGGAAATCCATTTGGCAATTTTGGTACCCTATATGAAGTCAAAATTGAGCATAATGGAACCCTATGTCACTTTTTGGCCAAATGAGTTAGTCTTAGTATGAACTTTGGCATGCAATTAGGTCTCATTGAGAGTTTTTTGGAAAGCTAAAGATCATAATTTTTGGAGGTCTACAAAATATTTTATGATTTTTCAAAGTTGAATATTTTCATAGTTTCTGGTTTGCTGCACTATTCATTTGGTCCGAATTTGTACTCTATCACACGAGGCTCAAATGCTGTCCAATTACCATGAAATTTTATACAAAGAAACTAGACAATCATAGAGACTCATGTCAATTAGAATCACATCATTTGGAAGTCTAGAGAGGGAGATATGAATTTTTAAAGTTTTCTGTCTAGTATCAGTAAATTTGCCCGACCAAAAGTACTGTTCCATTAAATTTTGAGGCTTAGGCTTGATGGACTAATTTGGAGATATTTTTTCTCTCTATTTAACATCACTAGCTTTCCAAATTGGTATCATTTGCATGGATTGGATTTTTTTTGGAATTAATTGTATATTTTCAAAGTTTTCTACAGAATTCTATGACAGTTTTAGATTTCAGTCAGACCTTTGGATCATTTTTTATATCAAAAGTCCTGTGTGATGAATGTTATGACTTGGGCATATTTTTAATGTGCAGTAGACAACCTAAGCTTCATAGAATGACTAAGATTGCATGATTTTGATTTTTCTAGATTTAGTTACGATGTTCCAAAGTTTGCCCAAAAAAGAGGTCGATTCTGGCTGAGAATGAACTCCCATTTCCCATGCTCCATTTCAGTTTTCATGAGTTGTAGGCATAATTTTGGGATACAAATGAGTTGTAATGATGTGTTTAAATATGAAGATGCATAGCATGAGCTCACATGGTCCACATGACACCGATTGAAATTTTTAGTATGACGCGATGCAAAGATAATCTCATTTTTCCTTGCTTTTCTATGAAAATCCTATATGCTTCATGATATTATAGCATTCAAAAGCATAAGACGAGCTAGAATTTATGGTATTACACACCCATTTTCTTTTCATAAAGTAATATGTAAGAAGAGCTCTTGAGTCATGTCTAATCTATTGGAGCTTGTTATAATATTACTTGAAATGAATTGAAGCTAATAGCGAGCAAGTTTATTCAACTGAGCAATCGTATATACTTTATTAGTTAATTGAGCCCATCCTTCATTGGTTATTATGACTTTAACATGCTCCAATAGAATAGACTACTGATCCTTAATGATTGTGCTGAGCAACCTCAAATAAATTAGGTTCAATAAAATTTGTAGCTAGTGATGTAACTTAGATTATTTCCTTTAAAATTGGATTCTAATTATCTATGAAAGAGTTCTTCTAGTATGATTAAACTAGAGGTGTTTTTGGGGATTTTGATTTACTAAAATTTAAATGAATTAAAGAAAATAACAAAAACTTAAAACTTAAAACTTAAAACTTAAAACTAAGTGATGACAACAACTAGGCATAGATTGGTAACTTACTTTTAAATGAACTTCCTAGAATTCAGTTATCCTTACTCCTTTTTAATATACCAAAACTTGGACTTAACTTCTTGCTTCTTATTATATTCTTTATAAAAATTCTTAAATTACTTTCTAAGACTCAAATTACTAATTATCAAGGAATTTTGCAACTACAAAAGAACCATGAAAAATTAGCCACTTGAGTTGGAAATAAGAATACACCAAAATAGTACTTAAATGCTTATTAAAGTCAATGAACAATTCACTTAAAGATGCTAATCAATTGATTAGGTTAAAGATTTCCTTAAGTACAAATATCACACAAAATTCCAGTAACTTAATATAATGACCATTGCATTAAATAGCCTAAAAATAAGAGGAAATAACTAGCAAATTGGACAGCCATTAAGTCTGAAATTTCTACAAACATTTAGGCATCAAAATAAGTCTCAAAATGTGAAATTTAAATTAGAATTATAGAGCAAACGAATCTAATACAATCAGCCATTACAATCTCCATTTAACAAGCAAAGTCTAGCTAAATTAAATAAAGAAATGAATGCTAAAAGTAAGAGATAAGGAGAAGAGAAGTTAGCCAAATTTGGAGATCTTAGAGCTTAAATTTTCATCCATGGAAGTCATATTCTCAACTAGCTACCAAGGTGGATTCAAGCTTCCATTGGAGGAAATGGAAGAAAGAATTGAAGGGAAGAAGCCATGGTTTTAGAGCTTGAAGATGGATGGAAAAATGATGTCTTGTGTTTTATTCTCCCTTCTCCACTAAACCTAAATCCGTCACTTCACAATCCAAAAAGCCTTCCAAAATCACTTGTTCTTTTTCTCCAAAACCTCTCCCTGAGCTTCTCACGTGATTCTTCTTTTCTCTAATCAGCATTAGTGTTGTTAAATGTCAATTGAATTGCTCCTTCTATACCTGAGAGCATTACGTGTCCTGTAGCATCTAAATTCTGATGTTAGCATGTTTCTTCCATTCGTTCTTATGCCTTTTCATCCATGTGAGCTCTCTAGAGTGTGTAGTATAGAGTGGACAACCTCATGAGAATCTAACCTCCTAGTGGAACCTTAGAGAGTGTGTTACTGGACCTTATGTGAGCTGTGTTCGTGAAGTGAGTGAAAGAGATTATATGAATATGTATGGCATGGATGAATATGATAGTGGCATTTCCTTCATGAATGGATGAATGTATGCATCTTTGTGGTAGCCTCCACATAATTCCATGTGTGATATGGCTTTGAAAGAGTGCTATGCATATTTCCTAATCCTACCTCCTGCCGTGTGACATGGATGAATGTAAGAGTGTAATTAATGGTGTGAAGCATGGATGAGGCACCTGTAGCTACTGTATGAAGCAAATGTCTAAGTGCTGATGTGCTAGGTGAATGTCATGTGAAACCCATGCATTTTTAACTTAAGAATGGAGTGGGCTGTGCGTGTGTACATATGAGTGAATGAGTGGATGCCGTGCTTTGCATTTATGTGAGTATGTGAAGTTGTGTTTGTGTGGTTACGTGTATGACCTACTGCTTTCTTCCTCTTCTCACGTTAGAACCATGCATGAATGTATCTCAATATGCGAATGTGAGTAAAGGAGTGGAATCAACGTGTGCATGAGTTGGACTTGTGAGTGTGTGATTTGGATAGTGGAGTCTGGTGCTTTACATGGAAGAGAATCATAGATTCCATGTATATATCCTAGACGTGATTTGTGTGCCTCCCTCAATGTGCCAATCATGCTCTCTTATTCATGTGTACATGTCTATGTAACTCGTGTATGTGAATTATATGGGTGTGTGGAAGTATATGGAGTGCCATGGATCTCTATGCATGTGATTAGGAGGCACGTGAGTGAGAGAAAGCATTGTAATGTGATTATGTGGAAGCTTCATCATCTATTTATGCCTCTTTCCTTCCAATTTTTTTTTTCTTATTTTCTGAAAATATTAGGGAAAAAATCTATACAATGAATGAAACAAAATATTAAGTAAGAAGAAATTCACAAAAATTTATTTAAAAAAATTTATGCATAAAAATCTAAGATTTTGCAAATTAATTCCTAAAGTCAAAAAATGGCCAATAAAATCAAATATTCTCCAATTAAATCTATTAAGTCTTAATTAATTATTAAAATGCCCAAATAAATAGAGAAAAATATATGAAAAATAACATTTATCAATTCCCCCATACTTAAACCTTTGCACTCTTGAGCAAAAGAAATTAAAACTCGAAGAAAAAGCTATTGAAAATGAACAAAAAAAATGAAAATTTGTAGCTCACTAAGCACAAGAAAAATCATAACAAATCAATATCTTAACTCTCCAAATCTTATCACTTGCATTAATGCAACAAATACCAAGGCAATATACTTAATAAAAATGAAATTCAATGATAGTCCCTCACTTAGCTTAGTATTTGTTACTCTACTCTCTAATGTTTAGGATTAAGTGTTCACCCTCAAATTTCAACCTATCTAACTTTACTACCATATACTTGGCTATTATCTATATCTCCACCACTCAAAATCAAATGCCAATGTATGACTCATAAGGTTTTTATTTTGGTTGTAATGTAGGCCAAGGCAAGAAACAAATGATAAATAAAAGAATGTGAACAATTCAAGAAGCAAAGTGGATACTTAAAATTATCAAGAGCATCAAGATAGAATATAAAATGGAATGAATGTGCATTTCAAAGCCTTATTCATTACAAACAAGTATATGCACTGAGATAACAAGAGTAACTCTTCTTTCTTTCTTTCTTTCCTTGTTCTCATTTCATTCATTCATTCATTCATTTTTTTTTATCTTTCTTTGCTTTTTTGTTTTTCTTTTCTTTTTTCTATATATTTTCTATATTCTTTTTTTTCTTTCTTCAAGCTTTTCCAACTATGTATATTCTTCAACAAAAGTATCATTCATTTTTTTTACTTGGTGTATTTCCAAAAAGAGCAAACAAATGGTCTAAAGTTGATGTGAAAATGCACATTTATCCACCTATCAAGATGCAATGCTCTTAATAATTAAAAGTATCCTAATCAAGGTAGAAAGAATATTTTTTTGCTTTTCATGGCTAAAAGGGTTAAAAGGAAAACATATATGGCATAAAAGGGGTAAAACAAATGGATAAAACATATAAGAGATGGTTCTTTGGCTCTAGCTAAAACAAAATAAGACAAGAATGAATGCTTTAATCATTTTCATGCATGGAAAATGAACAACTGTGGCATTGAATAAAATTCAAACCAAGTTCTAGAGTAAAAACAAGATAGGGGATACACATTAGAAACGAATATCAATAGGCATAAAATCTCACAAGGTAAATTGACCATCATCAAAATTCATTAAAGCTAAGTTAATTACCATTTAACTTGTATTCTCAACACAAGATCAATATCCTATCAAGTCAAGATATATTAAAGCCATGATTGAACCTCAACACTATTAATTTCCATAAAAATAGAAGTTTTTTTTTACAAGCTTTCAAAAACACAAAACAAAAGTAACACAAAAGACTAAAAGCCTTGAAAAATCAACTAACCAAAACAAAATAAAACCAAACATTTTATTTAAATGCTCCCTCCACACTTAAACACTGCATTGTCCTCAATGCTAGCATAAGATCTAATCAAAAGATAGACAACACAATATAAAAAGTGAAAAGGGAAAGTATACAATTGGATAGTCAAGGTGGATCTTGAAGTTGGAGCTCTTCCTTGTCCCATATCGGAAGCTTCTCATGAAAGTGCTTTAACCTATGTCCATTACCCTTAAATTTATCTCTAGTCTGCTCATCCACAAGCTCAACTACACCAAAAAGGAAAACATTAGAGACTACATATGGACCCTCCCATTTAATGATTTATCAGGCGTGAATGCAATCTAGACTTATAAAGTGAAACTTTTTCACCAATTTTGAAGTTTTTCCTAGATATCATTCTATCATGAAATGCCTTGGTCTTTTCTTTATAAATTTGAGAGTTTTTATAAGAATCCTTTCTAATTTCTTCAAGTTCCTGCAACTAATACCCTCTTTCAACACCAATCTTCTCTAACTCCATATTACATTGCTTGACTACCCAAAAAGCTCATTGCTCTATCACAACTGACAAGTGACAAGCCTTGCCAAATATAATTTGGTAGGGGACATCCCAAATATAATTTGGTAGGGTGTTGCAACTCTATGTTGGACTCCATACTTGCCAACTAAACCCTGAAAGCACTTATTATAGAAATGGCTTCCCTGGTCACTAATAATATCTCCAGGTATTCCAAACCTATAGAAAATATGAGTCTTGATAAAAGAAACAACTACACTAGAATCATCAGTTCAGGTGGCAATGGCTTCCACCTATTTAGAAACATAGTCCACAACTAACAAAATGTAAAGATAGCTAAAAGATGTAGGAAATAGGCCCATAAAATCAATGCCCTACACATAAAATACCTTACAAAATATAATAGGGTATTGTGGCATCTCTTTCCTATAACTTATAGTACCTGTATATTGGCATCTAACACATTGCTTACAAAATTGATATGCATCTTTAAATAATGTAGGCCAGAATAATCTAGAGTCTAAAACCTTCTTATTAATTTTTTGTGGGCCAAAATAACCACCGCATGCAAAAGTGTGGCAAAAATGTAAAACAGAAGCAATATCATGATCAAGGATGCATAACTAAATAACTTAGTCACTACCCAACTGCCACAAGTAAGGATAATCCCAAATATAGTATTTTGCCTCACTTTTAAACTTATCTTGTCGATGCTTATTAAGATGAGTAGATAATGCACATGCAAGTAGATAGTTAACTATATTAGTATATCATGGCTCAGAAACAACTATAGCACACAAACCATCATCAGGAAAAGTGTCAGATATAGAGGAAGAAGTTACCACTGGTGCCTCAATCCCACTCAAATGATCAGCAACTAAATTCTCTGCATTGTTCTTATCTTTAATCTCAATATCAAATTCCTGCAGCTGAAGCATCTAGCGGATCAAGTATGGATTTGAATCCTGCTTCTTCATCAAATACTTGAGTACTACATGGTCAGTGAAAATAGTAACTTTAGTATCCAATAAATATGATCTAAATTTTTCTAAAGCAAATATCATAGTAAGAAATTCTTTCTCAGTGGTAGTATAATGAGTTTGTGTAGAATCTAAGGTCTTTGAAGTATAGGCTATAACATAAGATTTCTTGTCTAACTTTTGTCCCAAAACTGCTCCAAGTGCATAATTAGAAGCATCATAGTAGAGCTCAAAAGGAAGGCTCTAATCAGGTGGCTAAATGTAGGGGTGTAGTCAACTTCTCCTTAAGCTTATCCTAAGCCAACCAACAATCATCATTAAAAGAAAAATCAACATCATTTTGAAAAATTCTAGATAAAGGCAATACAATTTTACTAAAATTCTGAATAAAATGCATATAAAACCCTGCATGCCCTAGAAATGACCTAACTTCTTTCACAGATGTGGGGTAAGGAAGGGAAGAAATAATATCTATTTTAGCTTTATCGACTTCAATGCCTTTATAGGACATAATGTGGCCTAATATTACACCCCTGCGAACCATAAAATGACAATTTTCAAAGTTAAACACTAGATTCTTAGTAATACATCTCTCTAGAACTTTATCCAAACTATGCAAAAAATTATCAAATGAATGTCTATATATTGTAAAATCATCCATAAACACTTCTATGCATTTTTCAAGAAAGTCACTAAAGATGGACATCATACATCTTTGAAAAGTCCCTAATGTGTTACAAAGGCTATATGGCATGCACCTATATGTAAAAGTGCCAAAGGGACAAGTAAAAGTAGTTTTCTTTTAATCTTCTAAAGCAATGCAAATTTGAAAGTAACCTGAAAAATCACCTAAAAAGAAGAAGTAAGGTTTACTAGCAAGTCTTTCAAGCATTTGATTAATAAAGGGAAGAGGATAATGATCTTTCCTAGTTACAACATTTAGGCATCTATAATCTATACACACATGCCATTCACTTTAAACCTTGGTAGGAATCATTTCACCCTTATCATTTTTCACCATAGTTATGCCAATTTTCTTAGGCACTACTTAGATAAGATTCACCCACTCATTATTAGAAATAAGATAAATTAAACTTGCAGATAGTAGCTTAGATACCTCTTTCTTGATAACATCCAAAATCAGTGGGTTGAGGTGCCTCTAAGGTTGGTGGACTGGATACACTCTATCATCAAGAAAAATCCTATGCATGCACACCTCTGGGCTAATGCTAGGTATATTAGCTAAGGTCCAACCAATAGCTTATCTACACCTTCTATAAACCTCTAGAAGCTTCTCTTCCTCCTCTAAAACAATGTCACTAGACACAATCATAGGAAGCTTCTCATCTTTTTCCAAATAGGTGTACTTGAGAGTGTTTAGCAGCAGTTTAGGCTCTAAGGTAGGAGCTTGCTTAACTAAAGGTATGAGTGGTTTGATTTCAATCTTATCTATGCCAAATACCTATTTAGACAATTCACAAACAGAAGAAACAACTTTCCCATCCTTGGGAACATTAGTAGCATGAAAATATACAGAAGAACTAACAACAGTAGTAACATCAGTATCATCACCAAATGAGCTAGTCATATAGCATCTAGTACCATTATCAATAAGCAAGTTAATAGTGGCCATAGATGAACTAGCACAATCAATATATCTAGAAGAAACACCAACATGCAATACATCATGAGAAATAGTAAACCCAGTAGCATTAAAATAATCAAGAAAAATAATAGCATGTACATCACCTTTAGAACTGGAGGAATGATCTAACCTAGTAGAATCATCTAAATCAATCACATGCTAACTAATAGTAGAATTACCATGAATAGAAGAAATCACAGAATCATGATAATTAGAATATGCAAGGAACTAATATGGGTACATCTATCACATGTAGTAGATCCAGCACATACACAATCAAGAGAATCATCCAAGTCAGCAATGTCACATGGTCTAGACAACATACTATCTTTGAAATTAAGAAAATGCATCATCTATGAGCATGTTAATCAAACTAACACCAAATATAGAACTATCATCAGCAGGATATCTCATAGCATCAAATATGTTAGAATGGACTACATTTCCTATAAATTCCATAGATAAGGTAACCTTATGCACATTAATTATGGCTCTAGCAGTTTTCAATAAGGGTATACCTAATATCAAAAGAGCATGTCCACTAGTCTTATACTTATCATCTTCTATATTAAGGACATAAAAATCTGTAGAAAAAATTAAATTTTTTACCTTTACCAGTACATCTTCAAGAACTCCCAAGCGATACACTATGCTTTGGTTAGCTAACGGTACCATATCTCCAGTAGGTTTCAACTCTCTTATCTTCAAAGTTGAGAACACACTCTTTGGCATCACATTAATTGTAGCTTTAGGTTTAGCAAAGCATCAAGGAACTCCAAGTTTCCAATGGTACAAAGAATGGAAAAGTGGCCTAGATCCTTGCAATTTTAAGCAATGGGGGTTGAATCAAAGTAGATACACTCTTTCCAAAGTTAACCCACTCATATCTTCTTAATTGCCTCTTGGTTGTACATATTTCCTTGGAACTTTGCATACTTTGGGACTCTTTTGATCAAGTCTAGGAGTGGCACATTGATCTTTACTTTCTTAAATGTTTCTAGGATTTCCTGCTCCTTTTGTTCTTCCTTAAGCTCTTAGTCTAAGTTGCCCTGTTAGGAAAGGGTAAGGGTCTTTTTAGCTCCTCCTATTTTTCTTTAATACTCTTTGGTGCGACATGTGTTTTTTCTAATGTTGACTTATCCAATTTTGATGATTCAGAAGGTCCTGGAAGTTCTTTCCCACTTCTTAGTGTAATAGCACAAACACCACTCCCTTTAGGATTCATTATAGTCTGGGAAGGTAATTGCCCTAATCCTTGGCTTTTTACCTTATTAAGAGAGGTAGCTAATTCACTAATCATATTCTCTACATTCTTGTTTTGAGTTTGCATTCTATTTTCTATGTTTTGCATTTCCTATTTGTATCTAATCTCACTCTGTTCCATCTTATCTAAGAGTTGCTTTTATCATAAGTTCTATGTTGTTATCTTTTCTTAGCTCTTCTTGGATAGGAATTGATTGTTTCATAGGTAAAGGAACTTGAGCACTTAGCCTTGCAGCAAATTTCTATTATAGATAGCCTCCATACTTCAAGTTAGGGTGATCCCTTCACCTAGGATTATAGGTAGTAAAATATGGATCATATCTCTATTGCCCTTGCTGTATAGGTCTACAATGAAAGATGGTAGAACAAGATTCAGTTTGATTATGTAACTGTGGACATTGATCTATAGAGTGTGTAGCTAAACAACATATACCACATAATGGTCTAACTAAAGTAGTAGAAGTAGATGTAACTTGTGGAGAATAGCACTAAGGATAAGCATAAGTCTAAGAAGTATAAGATTAAGACCCATAAGACTCTAGAATAACGGGAGAAGTCTGACACTTTTGTTAAGCTAAAGCAATTTGATGAACCATAAAGGATAGCTCATCTAACTGACTTTCAATTTGAATGTCATATTGTGGAGTACCCAATTCATTCACTCCTTTTGCCATCTACATTGATCTAGAACCAAACAGTTGAGCATTTTAAGCCATTTTGTCTATCAATTCCCATGCCCTAACAAGAGTAAGATCAACCAATGCTCCACTTATTGCTGCATCAATATGTTCTGGTCTACTTAGAGTAACCACTTATAGAAGTACTGAATGAGAAGTTACTCTGTAATCTGGTAGTGAGGGCAACTTGCTAATAATCTTTAGAACCTCTCCCAATATTCATGAAGTGTTTCCCCAATCCACTGTACTATGCCATAGATCTCTTTCCTTATTGAAGCTTTTCTAGATGTAGGGAAAAATGTCTCTAAGAATATTCTTTTCACTTGGTCCTATGTAGTAATTGTATAGTGAGGAAGATAAAACAACCAATCTTTTGCTTGACTTTCAAGTGAAAATTGAAATGCCTTAAGTTTTATCTACTCTTTTGACACCCCTAGTGGCTTTATAGTATTGCATACTACTTGGAACTCTTTCAAGTGTTTGTATGGATCCTCACTTGCCAAACCAGAGAATTTAAGTAGTAGATGTATCAAATTAGACTTTAATTTGAAATTCACATCTAAATAAGGATAATTGATACACAAATTTTGAAAATGTAAGTCAGGAGTAGCTAACTCTTTAATTGTTCTAGCATTGATACCCATGTTAGCATTTACATTGTCATTGACATTCATGTTTATGTTAACTACTGCACTATTCTTATTTCCATTCAAATCATTTTATGTATTCATGTCATTAGCATTCATATTTAAATCCACCATTGCATTTCTTTATTCCATCTCAACAATTGGACAAGAATGTTCACCTATATGCTCACAAGTATTAGCAAAATAAGTATGTGAAGTGTCCTCTTTCTTCTTTTTATTTTTCTTGTTTCTAACTTGTCTAGCAAAAGTCCTCTCTATTTTTGGATCAAATTTAATTAATTCTTTAGGTAAGGATCTTGTCATGCAACAAACAACAAGCCAATGATAAAGCAAGAACACAAAAATAAGCTAACAAAAATCAAATAATTAAATCTAGAAAAATTAGCAAAATCCTTTAAAAAGTTTGAGAAAATATTAAAAAATTAGAAAAAGTTCCATAAACATTGGAATTTGGCCTAAAAACACTACACTTAATAGTTAAGCTATTAGTTTTGCTCAGCACACCCAAAAACCTTGGAAAACAAAGTTTGAAAATTTTCTAGGTAAGTCAAACAAAAATTCCAGCAAGTAGAATAGTTGATACGTAACATTGAAATGTTTAAAAATCAAGTTCAAAATAGAGCAAAAACTATACCAAAATAGAGTAAAAACACCTAGAAAAATTTTCAAAGAATTGAGAATCCAAACTCCCTGGAAACAATGCCAAATTTGACGATTATGCTGAGTAACCTCAAATAAATTAGGTTAAATACAATGTGTAACTAGTGATGCAACTTAGATCATTTTGCTTGGAATTGGATTCTAATTATCTATGAAAGAGTTTTCCTAGTGTGGTTAGACTAGAGATGTTTAAGGGGATTTTGATTTACTAAAATTTAAATGAATTAAAGAAAATAACAAGAACTAAAAACTTAAAACTAAGTGATAACAACAATTAAGCAAATAGTGGTAACTAGCTTTTGAATGGACTTCCTAGAATTTAATTATCCTTACTCCCTTTTTAATATACAAAAACTTAGATTTAACTTCTTAATTCTTCTTGTATTTTTATAAAAAAATTATTGAATTACCATCCAATACTTAAATTACTAATTATCAAGGAATTTTGCAACCACAAAGAACCATGAAAAATTAGCCACTTGAGTTAGAAATAAGAACACACCAAAATAGTACCTAAATGTTCATTAAAGTCACTGAACAATTCACTTAGAGATGCTAATCAACCAATTGGATTAAAGATTTCCTCAAGTACAAACATCACACAAAATTTCAGCCACTTAATACAATGACTATTGCACTAAATAGCCTAAAAACAAGAGGAAGTGACTAGCAAATTGGACAGCCATTAAGTCTGAAATTTCTACAAACACATAGGCATCAAAATAAGTCTCCAAATGTGAAATTAAAATCAAAATTATAAAGCAAATGAATCTAATACAATCAGCCATCAAAATCTCCATTTAACAAGCTAAATCTAGCCAGATTAAACAAAGTAATTAATGCTAAAAGTAAGGGATAATGAGAAGAAAAGTTAGCCAAATTTGGAGATAAATCTTGGAGCTTAAATATTCATCCATAAAAGTCACATCCTTAGCTAGCTACCAAAGTGGATTCAAGCTTTCATTAGAGGAAATCGAAGGAAGAATTGAAGGGAAGAAGCCACGGTTTTAGAGCTTAAAGATGGATGGAAAAATGATGTCTCATGTTTTGTTCTCCCTTCTCCTCTACCAGACTTGAATTCGTCACTTCACACTCTAAAAGCCCCTCTAAAATCACATGTTCTTTTTGTCCAAAACCTCTCCCTGAGCTTCTCATGTGATTCTTCTTTACTCCAATTAGCATTAGTGATCTTATGTGTCAATTGAATTGTTTTTTTTGTACCCAAGAACATTACATGTCCAATAGCATCCAAATTTTGATGGTAGCATGTTTCTTCCTTTTATTCCTATGCCTCTTCATCCACATGAGCTCTCTAGTATAACATCCAGTTTTCTATAAAAACATTGAAATGAGTTAATTTGAAAAGTAAGTCTCTTGAGATGAATAATTTAGGCTAAATAAAATTAGGATAAAATTTTAAATATGAAAAATGAGATTTTGAGTGTTGAGTTTCCTAGAAACCGGAGCCAAAATAGTTTAACAAAATTGCTAAAAAGTGTAATGACATTTTCATAAATATGAGCACTTTTTGGAAAAACTCATAGGAAGGCTTTTTAAATGGAAAATTTGAGCTTTTTGGGGTTCTTAGAGGTCTTGAAAACTATGGAAACACCTAGGACAGTTAAAACCCCTCTGGTGTATGTTTTTGAACGTCAGTTCACTTGAACTTTAACTTTTTCATTCAAGAAGGTTTTTAATCCAAATTGAGTAATCCCAAAGCCATTTTATAAATTAGAGAACCTAAGTTTTATGACGGAAAAGATAATTCTCGAAAAGGAGCTGAAATAAGCTTAAAATGAATTAGCCAAGAACGAAGGACAAAAGTGGCATTTTGAAATGTCTTAATTGGTTTTCTTTTATTTAAGTGAGGCATCCCACTTCTGCCCTCCCTTAATAGACCCTTCATTCTACCCAAACCAGAGAGAGAAGCCAAGGAGTAAGACACACCAAAGGAGAAGAGAAGTGGAAGGAAAAACAAGGAGAAAAGGTATGAAACTTAAGACTTTTCTTAGTTCTCTCTTTAGGAATTCTCTTCCCCTCTTTCCCACCTTCCTTTCTATGGTTTTGGTTGATGTTGTTGGTTTGTTTTAGGTGTGATTCAGAGGGAGAAGGTTAGACTTTGAAATAGAAGCTTACACCAAGTGCAAAAGCTTTTAACCAAGGTAATTCTTATTGCTTTATTGCTTCTTCCTATTTGCTTCTTTTAGTGTGTGGTTTGGCTAAGGAGAGAACTCATAGAAGAGGGATAATTCTGACCTAAACCAAGCATAAAACCTATGAATTAGTGTGTGGGAGGAAAGATTATGCATTGCAACATAAAGAACAAGCATTGAAATGCAAGGTAGAAAAGCTAAGGATTCAAAGACATATGCTAAAATATGATTTTATCCAAGGATGGTTTAGCTTATGTGAAGGTTTAAATGAGTTCTTAAGATCCCTATAAAGCCTCCCAAGTGTCTCCTCCTTCAAGGAAAATTTTTAAACTCTAAGAGCTCTATTTATGGTGCTTGTTGTCACACCAAAAAATACGATCATGTGGTGCCAAACGGAAATCAAAATTAAAAGTAGTAGGAGTCGCCACCAAAATTTTAATTTTTGAAAAGGCAAAACTTTTGAAAAGCCTTTTTATTTGAAAAATGAAAAACGGTCTACGAACCAAAAAATTGATTCGAGAGTCAATTGTGAGTGGGAAAGGTGTTAGACACCCCACTACACTCGTTACTAAAAACGGTTATTCTAAGTTAGTTGTACAAAATTAATATGGCCTCTATTCTATTTTAATTCTCCCTAATAAATCACATGTAAAACTAAGAAAAAAAGATTATTTACAAGGGTAGACTTAACCTAGAATGAGAGTTTAGCGCCTACGTACCCTTCAAGAGGGATCAAAATCTACGTAGTTCGAAAAGAGACAGTGTTTGTTAGTTGGTGTTTATTTTGGTTTATTTTGTTTTTTTGTTTGTGTTTGTTTTTTTTTTAATTTTAATTTTTTATTTTTGGTGAACAGAGAAAAACATGGAAATCATTTAGGCTTTCACAATCAAAACGATTTTAAAATTGGCTTGTATGTTTTAATTTATGAAAACTAAATTAATCTCACTTCTTTACTCTTTCTCCCATTTTTGATCCTTTTATTTAATATATTTTAATTATATTTTTTTTGTTTTCTGATTTTTAGTATTTTGGCTTTTTAATTAATTAACTTTTTTTGTATTATATTTTTTCATTATTTTATTTAAATTAATAAAGGATGTTTTTTCGTCTCTCCTTCTTTTCGATTTTTTATTTTTGTTCTTAAAGTGACATTTTCACCTAAGTGCAAAATTTTCAAATCATTTTTTTTATTTTGTTTTTTATGTTTTTTTTTATTTTGTTTTATTGTTATATTTTTGTTGAAAGGGAAAAGGAAGTGAAAATCATTTAGACTTTTGCGGTCAAAATAATTTTTATATTAGTTTGTGTGTTTTAATTTGCAAAACCATGAATTACTCCCACTTAATTTTTTTTTCATTTTTGATCTTTTTGATTTTTTTATTATATATACTTTTTAATTTCTTTTTTTCTTTTTTGCTACTTCTTTTTTAAATATTTTCTTTTGGTTTTGGCAAACTTTTGAGAAAAAAGAAAAGCTGAATTTTAATTTTAAAAACTTTTTATTATTTATAGAGAAAGACTCCTTTTTGTTTTAAAAGATTTAAACTTAATTCATAAATAGATTGATTTTTTTTTTAATTTCATTGATTACCCTTTTCAAGGATTTGGAAAAATATTTTATCATTCTCTCTTTTTTCACGAATAAAAAATTATTAAATTTCTTTTTTGCTCTCTTTCTTTATCAAAAGCCTAAATTCGATTTTTTTTCTCCTTCTTTTTTCTTTAAAATTATTTTGAAAACAAAGTTATGTGTGGGCCATTGAAACTCAAGGTTTATTAAAACATAATTATAGAATTCAATAAGGATTAAGGAGGCTTATTGCTACACATACCCTTGAATTGATCCATATACATCTAAGGGGACAAGAAATCCCACATGACATATTTAAATTACGACGAATAAAAAAATAAATTGGGAAAACAAAACAAAAAAAATAAAAAAAGGAAAAACGAAAAGCAAAATAAAGCCCAGAAGATAAAAAACATGGCTGCTGGGTTTGTGTGTTTTTGACATTATGATATTTGAAATAGATGCTACATTATGCAAATAGGGCTAGTAGCGTACCCAAGAGATCGTCTCCCCCTCCTGAGTGTTCCATATGAAATTTCCTTAAACACTCATTCTAATAATTTATACTGCCCATGATCCAGTTGCTCAGATAGGAAACATGAAATTAAATGAACTCCCAGTCGAAAAGAAAAAAAAAATATTCACAATAAACTATATTCATCCAAACCCCAATGTCCTAACAACATTGTGATTTTTATCAGTTCAAGATACGAATTAAGCAACCTTGAGAAGTAGAGACACTTATGCAAGCATTAGCTCTAAAACATATATTCATCCGTCACAAAAACATAATAGGGGAAAATTAAAGTAGATGCATCATGATTCTATCAGACCCCACATATCCAGCAACCATGATCAAACACCAAAGCTTAACCCAGCCTTCTATCAGACATTTCATTGAGCACATATCGTGCATATCTTAGGGTATATATAGAATAACGTATTTCAGACTCCATCTATGACTATTTGGTATGAGAGTACCATCCAGTCTTCCACTCCCATCACAGAACATCAACAATCACAAGGAAATTCCATTGACAAACAAAAAGAGCAAGCCAGATTTGTGACTTACCTTTGAGGATTTTAGGGGATAAACGAGTTCCTCCTCTGTACTTCCTTCTCAGTCTCGATCTCTGCTTTCACTCTTGGTTCTCTCCTCTCCCTCAAAGATCTCTCCCAATCTCTTGCTCCCTTTTGTTTTATCCTTCAAAAATCTCTCCCAATCTCTCGCTCTCCCTCTTTTCCAGTCTCTACCTCATTTTCTTTCTTTCTTCGCCCTTTTTCTAATTTCTCTCACTATTCACTTCACTTACTCCCTCTCATTTTTTTGCTCCCCCTTCAGCCTCCCACTTTTGCTTTTTTTTTAATCCCCTCGAATCTCTCTTCCTCTTTCCTTCTCTGATGCTTCCTTTTTCCTCATCAATCCACGCCTCCCTTCTCCCCTTCCATTTTCGCGTTAGTCCTTCTCTGCCTCTGATGGTGAAGGGGACATGAGGAAGAGGTCAACTCCTCGAGCCCCGCTCCATCCAAACCTTCTGATATGCCAGACAATTCTTTCCATTTTCGTGCTTTGTTATTTGCCTCCCTCCCATCTGTTCTGCATTTCCTTTTCATATACGATTCTCTTCGTTCCCTCCAGAGTCGTGCCTCTGTGTATGCTGCCTTTCTCTTTTGCTAGAGCCATGCCAAAGAAAAGAGAATTGGGCTAGGGTTTAGTAAAATGGGCCTGCACTAGGAAAAGGATTTAGGCTTCAGATTGGCCCTTTTTGTTTTTTTTCCTGAGAAGTCCTACGTCTCTTTCCTTTTTTTTTTTTGCTTAGGTTTCTAAAATTAGGTTAGTAAGCTTGTACAGAATTTGTAATCGGAAGATTTTACATTTGCTTCTTTTTTTTTTCTTTTTGATTTTTCCTTTTTCCTTTTTTTTTTCATTATTTTCTTAAGCTTTGGGCTTTTTCTTTTTCTTTTTTTTTCTTCTTAACATTTTTTTTGAATAATCTTTCTTTATTTTTCATTTTTTCATATTTTTTCCTCTTTAATTTTGTTATTATTTTTTAAGTTTACCTAGACAAAATACGATGTTCACACTTGTCTCGGCCAAAGAAGGTTTATATGCCTAGGGAGTGTTTTAAATTTTTTCAAGCTTAATTTCGGACTATAAGTGATAGGAAAAGATGAGAGGAAGCCTTGGAAAAAAAATTAGAAGCTATAGGTTGAGAGTTGCACCTATAGGTTCCATAATGTGACATAATGAAGCAACATATAGATAGGCTCTTCAAAATGTTTGTGTAAGGGCTCCAAGAAGTCCAATTGGAGTCAAGAGTCATAGATTGAAGGAAAGAATGGAGCCAAGATCTTAAATTCTAGTAGTTGCTTCATTAAGTGCTTTATAAAACCATAATTGATGCATATGAACAAGTAGGCTTCTCTTAGGAGTGTGTGGTGTTAAAGTATGTTTTAAGAATGTAACTGAGTCCTATTTGATGTGTCTAGGCTAAAGGGATCATACTCCACCCACTTGCAAGTGTTTGGCCAAAGGAAGGAAGAGAAATCAAGGAAAAGTGTATGTGTTTCCATGTAAGGTAGCACTCTAACCTTTTTCTCATGCATGTTTAGTTGTTTTCTTGCCTTTGGATGTGTGTATGTGTGTTTATACTATGAGAATCGTGCATAGCTATTTTTTACATGCCACGGTACCATTATGTGCACATATTATGTTTTATGAATGTGTTTTAGCTTGATTGCGTTTAGTGAAATCAAAAGTCCCTTAGTAGAGGTGAGGATGAGCCAAAAGTCTATAAAATTGGGTGAGACAAAGTTAAAAGTCTCAAAAAGAGTGACGCTTAGTCAAGAGTCCCTTAAAAATGGATAAGATAAGTCCAAAAGTCCTAAGAAAAGGGGGTGAGACTAAGTCAATACTCTTGAAGGCCAATATGTGATGTGTATGAGTTCCTTGCACATGAAAATTGTTTTATGTATGGCCATTGGTAGCTTAATGTTCATATATGCATTCTTTGGCTTGAAAGTATAACTATTATGTATGATTAAAAGGGTTAAGAGCTATTAGAATTCTTGGAATCTTATTATTTCCTCTCCAATATCTAACCATGTTTAGGTGAGCTAAGTGGGGTAAGGAGTCTAAGCTAACAACCATAGGAAGTAAGATTTCGACATATGTATAGCATAATGGACCTTGTAAATGTATTTTGATGTCAAAAATTGTAACCATGAGTTGTATATATGATGTAAACACTTGAGCACACTCAAATATATGTACACATGATATATGAATGATTTTGAAGCAATATGAATGATGATGTATGATTTTGACATCAAAGACCCCTTATGCATCTTAAATTCCAATGTGTATGTTCGTATGTAGCATAGTGGAAATGAGGTCCATGAGATTTTGAACCAAATGGCATGTCTCCCTAGGCTGTGATTATGGTTTTGGACATGCCCAAGTGGCCATGAATAAAGAAGAAGGCAATTTGGCACCATTATGAGCCATTTGAAGTCTTAAAAACTACTATTTAGTGTGTTAAACCAAAACCTGACCAAATGAGTGAGTTTTCCCCTTAAATTTGGCATGCATATAGGTGTTGTCTAGAGCTTTCCACAGAGATAAAGATCACCTAATTTAAAGCTCTAGAGAATTTATTATAATTTTTCAAAATTGGAAATAAAATGCTAAATAATAGGATGCATTGTTCATTTGGTTAGTTTTTTTATTTTGTGTCATCTGTGAGACAAATGGTGTCCAATAGCTATGAAATTTTACAAGCACAAACTAGACATGATAGTCTTTCTGTGGCCACCAAGATTACCTCATTTAGAGGTTTGTAGAGGGAAAATCAAATTTTTGAAGTTGTATATTAGTAACAGGGGTGTAATAAAACCTTTGTTATTGGTCTATCTGTTTTCACAATCTAATGCTTCTTTTTTGGTCTAGAACTATTTTTAGCCTCTAGTTGACATCCATAACTTTACAAAATTTCATCCCACACTTGATTTCAATTTTTTTAAAATTAGTTATGAATTTTCAAACTTCATATCAGAAAATCAAATTTTAGACCCGAGAGGAACTTTGCAATTTCTAGTGTGTGGCCTCTAAATCCAAGATGCATGTGTTATTTCTTGATGTTTATGACTTGTATGGATGGAGTATATGTAGAGGATGATATTGAAGGGTTCACAAGGTCCCTGGAGCAAAAGACAAAAATTTAAAGTCCTACGTAACACAAATAAATTCATTATTTTATTGCATTTTCTTTCCATGGATTTCATGTATAAAGCTTGTATGTGGGAAAGCATGACTAGAGGACTATCATGTTACATCTAGAGTGTGTACTATAGAGTGGACCCCTTTGTGATAATCTGACCTCTTGGTGAAACTTGAGAGAGTGTATTGCTGGACCTCATGTGAGCTGTGTTTGTGAAGTGAGTGAAAGAGATTATATGAATATATGTGGTGTGGATGAATGTGAGAGTGGCATTTCTATTATTAATGGATGAGTATGTGTAGCTTCATGGTAGCCTCCACGTAAACCCATATGTGATGTGGCTTTGAAAGAGTGCCATGCATATTTTCTAATCCTACCTCTTATTATATGACGTGGATGAATGTGAGAGCGTGATTAGTGGTGTGAAGCATGGATGAGACACCTGTAGCTACTGGATGTGTGTGTGTACGTGTGAGTGAATGAGTGGATGTCGTGCTTTGCATTTGTATGAGTATGTGAGGTTGTGTTTGTGTGGTTACGTGTATGAGCTGCTGCCTTCTCCTCCTTCTTATGTCATAACTGTGTGTGAATGTATATCAATGTGACAATGTGAGTGAGAGAGTGGAATCAACATGCAAATGAATTGGACTTGTGAGTGTGTGATTTGGAGAGTGAAGTTTGGTGCCTTATGTGGAAAAGAACTGTGGATTCCATATATATATCTTGGACGTGATTCGTGTGCCTCCCTCAATGTGCCAATCATGCTTTCTTGTTCACATGTGCATGTCGGGGTATGTGAATGACATGGGTGTGTGCAAGTATATGGAGTGCCATGGATCTCCATGCATGTGATTAGGAGGTGCGTGAATGTGAGAGAAAGTATTGTAATGTGATTATATGGAAGCTTCATCTTCCGTTCATGCCTCTTTCCTTCCAATTTTTTTTTCTTATTTTTTGAAAGTATTAGGAAAAAAAATCTGCACAAAGAATAAAATAAAATATTAAGCATGAAGAAATTTACAAAAATTTATTTAAAAAGAATTTATATATAAAAAAATCTAAAATTTTGTAAATTAATTCATAAAATCCAAAAATGACTAATAAAATCAAATATTCTCTAATTAAATCCATTAAGCCTTAATTCATTATTAAAATATCCAAATAAAGAGGAAAAAATATATGAAAAATAACATTTATCAATCCTCTATATATGCCTTAAACACACAATGCTCCCTATCAGGCAACTCATTGAAATCTTGAATGACTTTCTCATTTATTTGAACCCATGCAGTCTGACAATAATATCCGTCCTCATCATCTTCAGTGTCTTCAAAATTTGCATAAAATTCTTATATCATCATAGGAATGCGATGCATAGGCTTCTTAGTAAAGCTTTACAGATGGTGCCATTCAAAGTCACTAAAAGTGTGGTCTAGTAGATAAGGCTTATAATACTTATCTTTAATGAGGCCTCGATATGAAAATCTCTGCTCAAAACGAAATTCAACTATTGTAGAAGCAAATCGATCCTTCTTATAACTCTTTTTCTTTTGTTTGCAGGTGGATGCTTAAGCTGTCTTGGCTTGTTTCTTGGGTGCCATGAAGTCTACATAGAAAGTGAAAAATTCAGATGGTATAGAAAGAAGTTTAACAAACAGTTAAGAAAAAAAGAATATAAATAGGCACCCACTTTCAAATAATTGATCCTTGAATAATTTGCAACAAATAGCCCAATCATTAATATTTCAAAACCAAAGAAAATAAAAGCAAAAGCAAAACCATTATAGTTTCTCAAGCATAAAGAACTTTAGGGATAATCCTATGTCAAAATGAGTTACTCAAGGCTAAATAGGAGTAAACTAACTTATTTGAAGAAGAAGTGAAACAAAACAAGTTGAACAGTGCAGGGAAACGAAAATATGAATTTATGCAATTTGTGTTCATACTTGTTATAGCGAGTTCATCTTCACAATACCGAGGAAGAACAATATATGCAAAAATGAATTTTTGAGTCTAAAACACCTAAACACATGAAACCACTTGCAAAGAAAGATATAAGCAGCACGCCTACACCCATTATTACAATCATAATAACCTACATTTACCAAATCAACGTAAAGTAACTTCTACACCTTAAGTGCTCAAATTTTGAATTTTGTGCAGAAAAATGGAAAGATGAACAAATAGAAAACATACTTAATGTTGCAATAAGATTAAATAATGAGGGAGATGGCATGAAAATGGTTGAACTGCTAACAAGAATTCAAAGGGAAAATAAAGTAAGAAGAAGAGAGGAATTGTGAGCTATTCCCTAAAATATATACTAAGCAACAAAGCTGCCTTATCTTAAAATAGCAAAGTGGTCCTTTCGCAGTAGTGATAACACTTACAAGTCTTGGTAAACCTAAAGAGTCTTACTATAGCTAAGGCTATATCGAGAAACTCCATGGAATTTTTAGTAGACTAGAGAAACAAGGATCTCGCTATTGTGAAAAGTCTTGTATGCAATAGTGAAAACACTTGAAAGAATTTGGAGACATGAAATTTCTTACAATTGCACATGCCATGGTGAGGAACTCTCTAGATTTTATACCAAGAACATGAACAAGCTACACTCGCAATGGCAGAAATTAAAAATGATGAAACTTACAAAATTTTAAGAAGACATTCTATCTCACTATGTTCAAAACCCTTGACCTAATTCATTTCAATTTAAAAACCCAATTAATTGAAACAAAATAAACAAATTTGCCTAATTTATAAGAAATCCCTACTTGAACTAGATGCTTTATTGCAATGCTTCCACTAAAAAGAAATTGTCCTAAATTTTCAACCTTTTCTATACACCTCAAACCTTACAAGATCAAGTAAAGGATTAAAACTCACAGCCCAACAAACAAAATTAAAAAAGAAAAATCTAAAGGAAAAAGATTTAGGTTGCCTCCTAAGAGTGCTAAGTTTATAGTCTTCATTTAGACTATCACAAATGCTTAGTAAGGTGATGTGAAGCTATAGACTCTCTTTTGTTGGTCCCATTCTCCCCCCAAGTAATATTTAAGTCTTTGCCCATTGATTTTGAACTAATCACCTAATTTTTCATCCTTAATCTTGATAGCTCCATGTGATGCAACAAAAATTACTATGTAAGGCCTTGACCATCTTGATTTGAGCTTCTTAGGAAATAACTTGAGCCTTTAATTGAATAGTAGTACTTGTTGTCTCAGTACAAAAGTTCGATAAAGAATGTGCCTATCATTCCATTTCTTATTTCTTTCCTTATAAATCGTTGAACTTTCATATGCTTCCAATCGAAATTCTTTTAATTCATCAAGTTGAAGTATTCTTTAAGCATTAGCAAGCTGGGGTCAAGATTTAACTTGTTAATAGCTCACCAAGCTTTATACTCAAGTTCCAAAGGTAAATGGCATGCCTTCCCATAAACAAGCCTATAAGGTGACATCCCAATGGGCAGTCTAAAAGTAGTTAGGTATGCCCACAAAGCATTATTTAGTTTGTCAGACCGATCCTTTCTGAAGTAATTAATAGTTTTCTCTAATATTTTTTTGATCTCCCTATTAGTGAGATCACACAACCTATTAGTTTGAGAATGATAAGCAAGAGACATCTGATGATGCATCACATACTTAGTCAGTAAATTCTTCAATTGCTTATTATGGAAATGAGTGCCTTCATCGGTAATAATGGCTTAAAGCACCCTAAACTTAGTGAAGATATTCTTCTTGAGAAATCTAATCATTGTATTTGTATCATTGGCCAAACAAGCCATAGCTTCAATCCATCTACTCACATATTCTATTGCCATAATGATTACCCCTAGATAAGGGAATGGGCCTATAAAATCCATACCCCAAACAATAAAGAGTTATACTTCTAAGATCCTAAATTGTGGCATCTCATGCAGCCTTAAAATAATCCCTATGTGTTAGCATCTATCACACTTAACAACAAAATTATGAGTATCTTTAAACAATGTAAGCCAATAAAAACAAGATTCTAACACTTGATGTGTAGTCTTTTAACCCCTAAAATGACCCCCATAAGCAGATGAATGACAAGCATGCAACATGGCCTTTTGCGTAACTTCAGGGACACACTTTCTAATAAAAAAATCAACACATCTTTTAAAAAGAAAAGATTCATCCCACAAATAACAAGTCACATCATATGCAAAAATTTTCTCTTTTGGTAATGACTTAAATCAGGTGATAAGATATTGCACATAAGATAATTCATGATATTAGCATACCATGGAATTTCAATTAAGCTTGCAACAAGAAGTAACTACTTATCAGGAAAACATTCATCAATCACAGCATTATCCACATATTTAGACTCTTGAACTAACCTAGATAAATGATCAGTAACTTGATTTCTACTTCTTTTCCTATCTACTATATGCACATCAAATTCTTACAAAAGAAGGGCCTACCTAATTAGCCTAAGTTTTGACTCTTTTTTACTTAACAAGTATTTAATGGTTGCATGACCAGTATGCATAATGACTTTAGCACCCATCAAATAAATATGAAATTTACTAAATGCAAAAACCATAGCTAACATTTCCTTCTCAGTCGTAGAATAATTTACCTGAGCATCATTCAAAGTTTGGCTAGTATAGTAGATTGGATAGAATGCCTTACCCTTCTTCTATCCAAGAATAGCTTTTATTGCATAATCACTTGTATCATAGATGAGCTCAAATGCTTGACTCCAATAAGAAGCTACTATAATGGACGTGATGATCAGCCTCTGCTTTAGCTCTTCAAAAGCTCTCAGACATTCATCAATAAAATCAAAGGCTATATACTTCTCCAAAAGTTTACTAAGAGACTTTGTGATTTTTGAAAAGTCCTTAATAAATCAGTGATAAAAACTAACATGAACAAGAAAACTCCGAACTAACATTAGTGGGTGGTGGAAGCTATTCAATCATTACAATTTTAGCATAGTCCACTTGCAAACCATGTTTAGAGACTTTGTGACCTAAAAGAATTCCCTTAGTGACTATAAAATGACATTTTTTCCAATTTAATGCCAAATTTATTTCCTCACGTCTCTTCAAAACTTGTTCTAAATTTGCCAAACACACTTCAAATGATTCTCTAAAAGTAGAGAAATCATCCATAAAGACTTTCATTGTATATTTAATAAAATCTACAAAGATTGATATCAGATAGTGTCGAAAGGTGGCGGGAGCATTATATAGCCCGAAGGGTATCCTCTGAAATACAAAAGTACCACAAAGGCAAGTAAATGTTGTTTTTTCTTAATCTTCTAGAACAATTGCTATTTGATTATATCCTAAATATCCATCTAAAAAATAAAATATTGTTTCCCCGTTAAACGATCAAGCATTTGGTCAATGAATGGGAGGGGAAAGTGATCTTTACATGTTGCAGCATTTAGCTTCCTGTAATCCATACAAATATGCCATCCAATAATAGTTCTAATAGAGATAAACTTATTATAATAATTCATCACCATTGTCATTCCTCTTTTTTTGGGTACACATTGTATTAGTCATACCCAACTACTATTAGAGACCCAACTACTATTAAAGATAAGGTATATGATCCCTCCATGCAATCACTTAAGTATCTCCTTCTTAACTACTTCCTTCATGATTGGTTTTAGCCTCCTTTGCCCTTCTATGGATTTTTTATATGCATCTTCCAACAAGATTTTATGCATCATTATTGTTGGACTAATACCTTTTATATATGTAATTGTCCCCCCATAGCGATCTTGTAAGCTCTAAGCACATCAATCAACCTTTGCTCTTATTTATCATTCAAAAAAGTGAAAATGATAACCAGTAAAGAGATACCTGCACCTAGATAAGCGTACTTCAAATGAGAAAGCAATGATTTATTTCCAACTTTGGAGGTTCTTTAAATGATGGTTTCATTAATAGAGCCACTCTAGACTTCAACTCTAACGATTTGAATTTCCTCGAAGAAATTGACCATAAGGGATTTGCATGTATCATCATCTTACATTCATAAATCTCATGCTGTTCAACTATGTTAATCTCACATATCAATACTTCTAGTGATTCTTGTTCTTTATATGTTTCTAGTACTTCTTGAATACATTCCTCATAAATCTTAAAATAATCATTATATGATCAAAGAATTTCATGGCCTTATTTATATTAAAAAGAATATTTTCATCCCTTAGTCTCAGCTTGATTTCACCTATCTCTACATCAATGAGAGCTTAAGCTGTTGTTAAGAAGGGTTTATCTAACAAAAAAGGTAGCTTCTTATCAAATGGTATGTTAAAGATGATAAAGTCAACTAGAAATATAAAGTTATCCACCTTGGCTAGAACATCTTCAATAATACTTTTTGGCTTAGACAAACTTTAATTAGCTAGTTGAAGAGTAACTGAAGTAGATTGTACTTCCCTAAGATAGAGTTATTCAAAAATTGCAAGTGGCATTAAATTCACATTTGATCCTAGGTTATATAAAGCCTTTCCTTCAAATTTGTCTCTAATAACACAGGGCACTGAGAAAGTACCCAGATCCCATAGCTAAGGAGGCAATTTATTGAGAATTATCATGCTACATTTTTCTGTAAGCACCATCATGCCCAACTCATTCAACTTCTTTTTGTTACTTAACATCTCCTTTAAAAATTTTGTGTATAAGCATCTGCTCCAAAGCTTTAGCAAATGGAATGTTAATATGGTGTTGTTTAAATATTTGGAAAAACTTCTTGTATTTCTCCTCTAAAGCTTTCTTTTGAAATCTTTATGAAAAAGGAAGGGGAGGCACTCTTCTTTAAAATTCCACTATCCTAGCTTTACTTTAACCTTTCTTCTCTGCACCTCCAATTTTCTCTTCTTTGCTCAACTCTACACTTTCTTTTAAAATGACTTAATCCCTTTCTCATACTAATTCCTCCCTGGACTTATGAACTTCAGGCAATTGCTTACCATGATGCAAGGTGATTGCTTTACATTCCTCTTTTCCTTCTATTCTAAGATTAGGAATTGTATCATTAGGTAATCCACCCTATTTCATTATATTAAACTCTGATGCCAATTGCCTAATTTTCATTTCCATGTTTTTTATTGTTGACTTTTACTTAGCCACAAACTGCATCATTGACGGGTTCGTCATGCAACTCTCAAAATAAAACTAGGTTGGATATAAAATGCAATATAGGGCACAACCTACATCTCCCTTGGAAATGGAATTCAATGTTTAATTGAGTTTCTAAGTGTTCAAATGTCCTAGAACTATCTAATTTGGGAGGTTTTTGATTGAATTAAACTATCTAAAACTAAATTGAAATAAATTTCCTAATTTCTATCTAATTATATGAATTGTGGGTAGAGGATGGTCTTGTGACTAGCTTTGGAATCATCCCTTGGTATCTACTATCCTTATCCAAATCCAATTGTGATTAATTCTAGTCTAAGAATCTCTAATTGTGTTCATGGCAAATGTATCTTGAGTTGCCACGCAAGAATTAAGAAATTAACGAAATAATGTTGAATTGAGACCTCCATCCCGCATTAAATTGTTAATTCTTGTCTTTAAGATCAATGAATACCTAAATTGATTGATTAAATTATTAATTAGCCTCTGAATTACCATCTAAAAAATGTTTAATTAACCAACTAAACACCAAGGAATCCTCAAATCAAATAATCAAGTACTTAATCTCACTCATGCATTTCATCGAACACCTTCATGGCATACATGGGAGATTAGAGGAAATTGGAAAATTCAGTACTAAATCAATCAAGTAATCAGTCAATCAACATCCTAATTAGTGTCTAACCAGCCACTAATTATAATTATACAAATTCTTAATCCAATACTACTTAACCAAGCAAATACAAGAAAGAGAAAATATGTAGGAAAATTAAGAAATCTTAGCCAAAATTCTGAGTTCTTCCCTACGGATTCAAGCTTCTCCGAGGTTCTTCTTCCTTGTTAGTCAAAGATGGATGAATTAAAGCTTCATTGGTGGATGGAAATAGAGGAAAATGGAGTATTGAATGGCTCTGGAGTGGACGAAGGCGAAGGGAATGGCTGGACGCTGGATGGAGAGAATGCATGAATGACGTCGTGTGAATGAATGGGATGATTGAATTTACAGAATGGATGAAGGGTGATCTGATGGCATGGAATGTGTGATGGATGAATGGAATGGACGATCAATAGCCTCCTTTCACGTGCTCATTTTAATGATTCCACGTGCTTCACTTTGTGCCAATTCTCACGTGAACTCCTTATTGATTCCACATGCTCAGCCACTTCCTCATTTGCCTAAATGTATTTTTCTTCTTTGATTATATGAGTGTGGGCCCCATTGAATATAATAATCACCTTCCACGTTGCTTTCTCATGCAGCTCTTCATGTTTTGATTCAGCCAGCTTATTACTTTTTCTTTTCACATGGTTCAGCTGACACTTCATTCCCATTTGGCTATTTCTTTCATTTAACACAGCTTTCAGCTCCTTCAACTCGAGCTTCCTTCTTTGCTAAACTAGAAACTCAAGCCTCTTATGTTGCTACCCCTGCATGTTATCCTTGTTCCACGTAGCTTCCTCTTTTCTCAAGCTCGAGCTTCAGCTCTATGCGTCTTCATTCTTTCTGCATGTTCTGCCTGCTTCTTGCCACGTTAACTTCTGTTCTGCTCGAGTTTGTGAGCTGCTTCTACTCTGTTTCAGCTCGCCTTATTCATATTGCTGTCCATTTAAGCTCTAGCTCATTGCTTCACATGAGAATGTGTAGCTTCTTCTTCTTGACGTGGTTCTGGAAAACGTGCTCCCTGTTCCTTCATTCAGCTTGTGCAACTTGCATGACAGCTGCCCAAGCTCTGTACCCATGGAAACTCAACTCGCTGCATACTTTTCATTCACTTCCCATGTGGTCTCCTTCCAACCTCAGCTTGCAAGCTTCTTCTCTTCTTCATTTAGCTCACCCATCCAACTTGAATGCTGCTTCAATGTGAAACCTATAGCTTGTGTCTCTGTTTCTGCATGTGTGTGTGAATGAAGTGGCAGCATCTCATGAGGGTGTTTTGCATCGTGGAACTTTAACCCTTAGCTTAGAGATAGCTTCAAATCCCAGCTCCTTCTTCTTGCTTCATCCACCCAAGCTTGAGCTTCTTGAATCATTCCTAGGTGAAAACCTTCTTCTCCTCTTTCATGTTTTTCTACCCTGTAACTAGTTGCATCTTGTTTCATCCACCAGAACCTATGTTTACATGTGAGCTATCTTCTTCTTACTAAAAATTGTGGGTCCCAATGTTCTTCCTATATGAGCTTTATTCAATTATTTATTTATCCTCCTCAGTGCTCTCAACCCAAGACTGCTTTATGCATGGCTCTAGATTGTCAATGGAATTGAAGGAATGATGAGTGGCTGAATAGATGAGTTCTCCCTTTTTTTTATGAATCCAGCTCCCACATATAAGTATGTGATTGCTACAAATTGAGCCACATGTGGAAGTCCATCCCATGTATGAAACTAAGAAAGCCCAATGATCTACACACCAAGAAAGGAAAGAAGAATTAAGTAGGAAAAACTTCAAAATTATCTATAGAAATTTAAGCATTAAGAACCAATAATTTGCAACTTAATTCGTCAAATGTAAGAATAGCCAATTAAAATAAAATTCCATTCAATTGCATTCATTAAGCCATGTTTATTTATTAAAATGACTAAGTTATGAGGAATAAAATGTATAAATATTATGCTTATCAAATTCCCCCACACTTAAACCTTTGCACTTCTGGGCAAAGCTAAAAATCATAAAGAAAAGCTAGTGGAATGATCAATGGAGAATGAAAATGGAAAGGAAAGTGTAGAAAGTTACAAGATAGAGACTAATCACAACTCTTCATCACTTTAACAATCAAAGTTAACTTCACTTGCATCAAGAAATAAGCTCCATAGCAATTTCATTTGAAAAGAATGAATTGAAAGTGCATAGCCTCTCACATGGATTGGTGTTTGCTCTCATCTTTCAAGTGTTTAAAGGACTGTAGATCACTCAAGTTCCACCTATTAATGTTCACTACCATAAGCTTGTCAAGCTTCTAAATCTCCACCACCCATGCCAATTGCGATGCACAAATCAATAGGACTTATTAAGGGTTGTAATGGGGCTAAGGGAGATGAAATGAATGGACATTCAAGGAAAGACAAACAAATAGATACCTTAGAATCTCAAGAGCAATCAATAAAGATTTAGGATAGGGAAGAATGTGCATTTAGGCCTTATTTTCTACTAGAATAGCAACTATAAACTCAATTCAAAAGACTTCTCTCTTTTGATTTTCAATTGCTTTATGTTTTTCTTTTCGCTGCTTTTCTCTTGCTTTTCTATCTCTTTTTTTTCTTTGCATTTTTTTTAAGACAATTTCCTCAACTTTGAATAACAATAGCCTAACTTGATGTAAGATATACATTCTCTCTTCCCAAACAAGTGTAATGCTCCTTAAAGTCCTTAAAGCATCTTAAAACAAGGTGGGAATATATTTAAATGGTTATAGGCTAATAAGAAAATGAAAACAAGTCCAAAGTGGCTAAATAAAGAATAAAATGAATGTATGGTTGGCTTTTTGGCTCTAGCTAAAATAGAAAGGAATGCCTTATTATTTTCATGCATGCAAATGTAAATGTGGTCTCAACAAAGAATCAAAACCAGTTCTAGAGTGAAAGCAGAGATAGGTGAATACACACTAGAAATAAACAATTAGGCTCAAATCCTCACCAGCTAATGGCTATCAAATAATTCATTAAAATTAAATTCATTGCCACTTCACTTGAATAAAAACACAAGATTCATTACTTATCATGTCTAAGTGAATCCAAGCTATAATCATCTTAACTTGCAACTTTCACAGAAAAACTGGAAAAAAAAATCACACTATTTTTTAAAAATTTTCCAAGATATTTTCAATTTTTTTTTTTCAAAACAAGGAAAAGATGGATGGAATGAAATGACTCTCCCCCCATACTTAAATATTGCATTATCCTTAATGTCAGCACACAATCCAGTAAACAGATAAACAACACAAGATAAAAGGTGAAAAGAGAGTATACAACTGGATGAACTTAAATCAAAGATCTCAAGGTAAGCTCAGATTCCCTTTGTAGCTGGTTAGCAACCTTTTATTACCTACAAAACAGAAACAAAACAACTAGTAATGCAGAAAAGAAAAGAAAACTACATCATAAACTAAAAAGAACTTTATTAAAGGCTAACTAATCATAAGTATCAAAAACCAAGATTAAAACTACTTTCTTCCTTCTCAATTCAAGAAATTTAAGTCTCAATACTTTGAAACATTTTGATTGATTATTCAGTGATGACCCATGGACTTCCTTAACCATTAGTAGTCTAGGAAAATCATTTTCAGCATATTCAAAAGCAGGAAAAGAAGAAAAATCAAATTTTGGACAATTAAAAATAAAGAAAGAAAATTTAAAATCAAATTTAAACTTTGAACTTCCTAAAAATCCATCAAAACCAATGAAATCTACTAGACTCTTATCAGTAAGAGTCACTGTATCTACAGAAAAGTTAATTTGGAACTTCTCACAGTCTTTTAAGTTCAAGGTATCTGGCAGTTGCTTTGTCTCAACTTGGAGAGTCTGTTGATTGTTGGGAATTAGCTCACCAACTTCAGGAATCTGTTTAGGACTCTCAACAAGAGAGACAACATCTTCCCTGACCAAAGAGACATCAGTAAGCTCACAATAGTCTAAACAATTATCAACAGCTAAATCCAATCTCTCACTAGCATCAATAATAGCACAAGAATCAATAGGATTTTCAACATCAGCAGTATCTTTATGCATACTCTCATTAATGCCAGTATGATCAGCAGAATCAGTCTTATCAATAGTTTCAGTGCAAACTAAAGACTCTATGGGTTCAGCAAACTTATCAGACTCCAGAAACTCATTAATCTCAATACACACAGGACTTGTATGCAATTCATCACATAAGCATTGCAAATTAGAGTCTGAATTATCAACAAGCTGTCCAACAATTTCATTGTCTATATCCTTTTCACATGCTACATCTATTATTTCATTAGCCATATCAGCACATACTAGTGAGGAATCATGTTGATCAGTATATGTGAGAAACTCACTAGTCTCAATGAAAGAATTAATTTGGGAGCATCTATCACATATAGTGGATCCAACACACACACATAATCAAGAGATGCATCCAAATCAACTATGTCACATGGTCTAGATGGTATGCTGTCCCTAAACTCAGTAGATGCATTATTAACAAACTTATCAACTAATTCTAGACCAAGAACATCATGATCATCACATTCTAAGTCACCCCCACACTTATCTACTACCTTAGACTCAATAGATTCATCATTAACAGGTTCAGAAATGGAATTATCACTAAGGTTACAGCTAGGTGTAGACATTCCAAGTGCATCAGCACATAAGAATTCATGAACATCAACAAATGTATCAAATTTTCTCAATGAACTACCACAATCAATCAAATCAGGAGATTCAACAACAATTTCCTCATCAACATCATCATCATGCAATTCAAAATCAACAACATTATATGCATTAAGAAACACAGTGCTATCATGTATATTAGAATCAGTTCCAACAAATTGCAATGTATTAGAAGATGGAAGGATATTACCTAGTGAATAAGACTCTTCCTCCTCTATGCATTCCCTTCTAATTTGCTCCTCAATTGATTCAATAGCACTTGAAGTGGGTTGATTCAATTGAATTCCTAAATCCTTCATGAGGTTATCCATCTTTTGTTAAATTTCAAGATACCACCGTTCCTGTTCTTGTTTGAATTGAAGATGGTCAGCCTCCCTTTGTTGGATTCGAAGATCTAAGGCTTCCATTAGCTGCATCATCCTCTCTTCCCAATTTGGTTCCCTCTGAGGCTCTTGTTGCATGTATCCCTCATGATAATGGTAAGGATGATATTGTGGCTCTTGCCTATGGAAGTTATAGTATGGCTCATAATGATGGTGGTAATTTTGGTGAATCTCATATGGATGGTGGTGAAAAGATTCAGGGTAACTAGGGTGAACTTCACAGGAATGATGGTGTGGTTGGTAGCATGGTTGTTAGATTTGTTGATCTTGTTGGCTTTGTTGCTCTTGTCTTTGTTGTTCAAGACGGCCTTGAACCATTGTTTGAAGATCATCCAACTGCCTAGAAATCCCATCATCTGCATAAGAATTATAAACACCTTGATTAGAATAATGATATGGATTCATTTAAAGCAAAGAAAAATGAGAAGTTCAATTACTTTCAGCATAAGTAAAATCACTAACAAATTATGACCAAAATTAATCAAAATCAAGAAAATAAAATCAAATGAAGATAAGAAGTTCCTAACAATCAAAAACACTCTAAAACAGAGGCTAATGACACAAAACAAACTCACAAAAAATAAAGAAATTAAATCCAGAAAAAAATGAAAAATTCCTAAAAAAATTCGAGAAAATACTAAAATATTAGAAAAAATGCCTCAAACGTTGGAATTTGCTCAAAACACCCAAAAACCTTGGAAAACAAAGTTTAAGAATTTTCTGGGCACTTCAAATGAAAATTCCAACAAGCAGACAAGTTAATGCGCAACACCGAAATAAACCAAATTCAAGTTCAAAATGAAACAAAAACTAAACTAAAATAAAACCAAAATAGAGCTAAAACAAAAAAAAAATACTTAGAAAACTTTCTCAAACAATTGAGACTCCAAGTCCCTGGCAACGGCGCCAAATTTTGATGGGTTCGTTGTATAACCCTCAAAATAAAACTAGGTTGGATAAAAAATGCAATATAGGGCACAACCTAGGTCTCCTCTCTTAGAAATGGAGTTCAATATTTAATTGAGTTTCTAAGTGTTCAAATGTCCTAGAACTACCTAATTTGGGGGGTTTTTGATTGAATTAAACTATCTAAAACTAAATTGAAATAAATTTCTTAATTTCTATCTAATTATATGAATTATGGGTAGAGGATGGTCTTATGACTAGCTTTGGAATCGTCCCTTGGTATCTACTATCCTTATCCTAATCCAATTGTGATTAATTTTGGTCTAAGAATCCTTAATTATGTTCACGGCAAATGTATCTTGAGTTACCACGCAAGAATCAAGAAATTAACGAAATAATGTTGAATTGAGACCTCAATCCCACATTAAATTGTTAATTCTTGTCTTTAAGATCAATGAACACCCAAATTGATTGATTAAATGATTAATTAGCCTCTGAATTACCATCCAAAAAATGTTTAATCAACCAACTAAACACCAAGAAATCCTCAAATTAAACAATCAAGCACTTAATCTCACTCATGCATTTCATCGAACACCTTCATGGCATACATGGGAGATTAGAGGAAATTGGAAAATTTAGTACTAAATCAATCAAGTAATCAGTCAATTAACATCCTAATTAGTGTCTAACCAGCCACTAATTCGAATTACACAAATTCTCAATCCAATACTACTTAACCAAGCAAATACAAGAAAGAGAAAAGGTGTAGGAAAATTAAGAAATCTTAGCCAAAATTCTGAGTTCTTCCCCATGGATTCAAGCTTCTCCAAGGTTCTTCTTCCTTGCTAGTCACATATGGATGAATTAAAGCTTTATTGGTGGATGGAAATGGAGGAAAATGGAGTGTTGAATGGCTCTGGAGTGGACGAAGGCAAAGGGAATGGTTGGACGCTAGATGGAGAGAATGCACAAATGACGTCGTGTGAATGAATGGGATGATTGAATTTACAGAATGGATGAAGGGTGATCTGATGGCATGGAATGTGTGATGGATGAATGGAATGGACGATCAATAGCCTCCTTTCACGTGCTCATTTTAATGATTCCACGTGCTTCACTTTGTGCCAATTCTCACGTGAACTCCTTATTGATTCCACATGCTCAGCCACTTCCTCATTTGCCTAAATGTATTTTTCTTCTTTGATTATGTGAGTGTGGGCCCCATTGAATATAATAATCACCTTCCACATTGCTTTCTTATGCAGCTCTTCATGTTTTGATTCAGCCAGCTCATTACTTTTTCTTTTCACATGGTTCAGCTGACACTTCATTCCCATTTAGCTACTTCTTTCATTTAACACAGCTCCCAGCTCCTTTAACTCGAGCTTCCTTCTTTGCTAAACTAGAAACTCAAGCCTCTTATGTTGCTGCCCCTGCATGTTATCCTTATTCCACGCAGCTTCCTCTTTTCTCAAGCTCGAGCTTTAGCTCCATGCATTTTCGTTCTTTCTGCATATTCTGCCTGCTTCTTACCATGTTAACTTCTGTTCTGCTCGAGTTTGTGAGCTGCTTCTACTTTGTTTCAGCTTGCCTTATTCATATTGCTGTCCATTTAAGCTCTAGCTCATTGCTTCACATGAGAATGTGTAGCTTTTTCTTCTTGACGTGGTTCTGGATAATGTGCTCCCTGTTCCTTCATTCAGCTTGTGTAACTTGCATGACAGCTGCCCAAGCTCTGTACCCATGGAAACTTAACTCGCTGCATGCTTTTCATTCACGTCCCACGTGGTCTCCTTCCAACCTCAGCTTGCAAGCTTCTTCTCTTCTTCATTTAGCTCACCATCCAACTTGAATGCTGCTTCAACGTGAAACCTATAGCTTGTGTCTTTGTTTTTGCATGTGTGTGAATGAAGTGGTAGCATCTCATAAGGGTGTTTTGCATCATGGAACTTCAACCCTTAGCTTAGAGATAGCTTCAAATCCCAGCTCTTTCTTCTTGCTTCATCCACCCAATCTTGAGCTTTTTGAATCATTCTTAGGTGAAAACCCTCTTATCCTCTTTCACGTTTTTCTACCCTGTAACTAGTTGCATCTTGTTTCATCCACTAAAACCTATGTTTACGTGTAAGCTGTCTTCTTCTTGCTAAAAATTATGGGTCCCAATGTTCTTCCTATATGAGCTTTATTCAATTATTTATTTATCCTCCTCAGTGCTCTCAACCCAAGACTGCTTCATGCATGGCTCTGGATTGTCGATGGAATTGAAAGAATGATAAGTGGCTGAATAGATGAGTTCTCCCTTTTTTTTATGAATCCAGCTCTCACGTATGAGTGTGTGATTGCTACAAATTGAGCCACATGTGGAAGTCCATCCTGTGTATGAAACTAAGAAAGCCCAATGATCTGCACACCAAGAAAGGAAAGAAGAATTAAGTAGGAAAAACTTCAAAATTATCTATAGAAATTTAAGCATTAAGAACCAATAATTTGCAACTTAATTCCTCAAATGTAAGAATAACCAATTAAAATCAAATTCCATTCAATTGCATTCATTAAGCCACGTTTATTTATTAAAATGACTAAGTTAGGAGAAATAAAATGTATAAATACTATGCTTATCAATCATCATCTCATCCATTCTCGATTTCTTTTCTTGAATGGGTACTTGTTGCCTTAGCTATTATGTAAATCTCAGTGGTTGTGTAGGAGTCGTTGGTCTGGGTCAGGAAGATGATGCTTGATTAAGAGATGCACACTAGCTCCATGAAAAGTTTAAGTGGTTCCTCTAACCAAGATTGTGTGTGTTAAAGTATGGATTATTTTGACCCATCTATGAATTTCTAGTATAATTGCAAGACTTAAAGGTAGTCCTTGTTAGACAAAATTTAGAAGGATGTGCTTTCCCATAATAATCATAAGAATTAGTCAGCATGTGGACTGTATTAACTCCTGTATAGCTACTATTTTTCTGAACTTGGATTTCTAATTGATCAAAATGTTTATTCATTAATGCCAGCATTGCCATTATTTAAGAAGTGGTGTCATTGAAAGTCTTCTTAACCATTTTTACTAGTCACCATTCACTAGAACACACTGCATGCTCTACTATAAGATCATCTTGACATTTTATCACATTATTCACCGATTGCCTCCTAAAACCTCCATTTGTCATAGAATCCATCAAATGTTTAAACCAAGACTCATTTGTCCTAATTATGACTAGGACATTGTCTAAGAATCTATTTAAACCTTTCCCATACTTCATATAAATTCTCAACTGGTTGTTGTCTAAAATTAGTAATGGCTACTCTAGCATCAACTATCTTGTCATAAGGGAAAAACTGTGCTTGAAATCTTTCTTCAAGATCCTTCCATGTCTTCACTGAACCCTCTGGCAAATTATTCAACCACTCTTTAGCTTTTCCTTGTAGAGAAAGAGGGAAAAGCCGCAATTGGATCACGTCCTTTAACACTCCATTCTGCTTAAATAAATCACACTCGTCTAAGAATGAAAGGAGATGTCTATTTAGGTCCTCATGTTAACACCACTGAATTGTCTATTCATTTGCAACATTTACAGTATCATTTGTTTGATCTCAAAATTATTTGCTTGAAATTTTAGGACTTTGATACCTAATTGATACCCATGGTTGTTACAACTAAGGAAGTCGTTAACTCCTAGCCTCTCATATTCGTTTTCTACCATGGCTAGAACTCCTCTATTTTTTAATATGAGCTTACCCTTATAATTCAACTAGAGTTTTCTCTTGATCCTCAATCTATTCCAACTCTTCTTCTTCAGTAGATGCGAGTTCTATAGATGAACTCTCATCAAGAATCTCTTGGACACTTCTTGCCTTTAATTTAGTTCTCAATTTAGATTTTGGCATAGGTGGCATAAACTATTGTACCTGCCAAGTAATATATCTAGAAATTAAGTCCAAATAACAAAAAGGCTTAACTAAACTAATAATAATCTTAAACTAAAACTACTAAGAACTTACTTAGTCTAAAACAATCTAACTTAATTCCCTAGTAATGACACCAGAAAACTTGATAACCAGTAATTTTGCAATGGATTTTGTAAGTGTACAGATCAAGTATATAGTATAGTAGATCAAAATCATTCCATAGGGAATTAATTTAGATGAAGTCAAATCTAAGAAGTTTCACATTTGTTTAAGTCAAGAAATATATCAAAATACCAATGTAACAAAATAAATTGAAATTGAAAGAATAAACTAAGTATTTAAAATTGTTCTAACAAGAATTAGCATAGAGAAGCATCCTAGGATTCCTATTCCCTTATTGCCAAAAATTGAGTTATTCTGTTAATTAGTTTAATTAATGATCTAAGAGTTAAGGAATTAAATTAAGCTTAAATGTTTCTCGAACCACTCTGACTTATGTCTTATTTAATTGTAGATCTCTCTTATAATTAATTAGGTTAATTGTGCTCAATCCTTTTAACTTACTTAGGTTCCTTAGATATATCTCTATACCTAAGAACAAAATTAGGTTAACCTAATCCTAAGTTACTCAATCCAATGGTCAATTAAGATTTCTCTTTCTCAAGTGCTAATTTTAAACCCCAAATCCATGGAAAAGGTGGCCAAACTCTTAAATGAACAAGATAAACTAGATTAAACACTCAAATCAAAGATGAAACCAATTTAACTACACAAAATTTCAATTACATGGCAATAGGTTCAAGTAAACCTAGGATCCACCATATCTAGCTACACATGGCTCTGAACATTACAAACCAAACAAAAGATTTAAAGAAACAAGAATCCATAGAAGAAGAAAGGGAAAAGATCAGAAAACTTAGTGATAATATGTTGATTTGGCTTTCAATCTTTAATCCAAGCTTCTTGCCTCTAAATCTCAGCTCCACTGTGCATTTCCCCTTAAGAATGTCTCCCAAAAGGCTTAGATTCTTGAAACCCTCGTTGCCTCTTGAGTTTTAAACCCAAAAATTGAAACTGTGTAGTAAATGAGCATTGCCATAGCAAAAAATATCTCTCACTATTATGAGAGCTTATCAGTTCTAGCTCCAAGTCTTCTTGCCATAGCCCACACTATTGCTAGAGGTTCCCTAAATTTTGTATGAGCCACGATTTCACTATAGTGAATTGGTATCCTCACTATTGTAAGGAGATTTGGATAACTTACTCTTGATTTTCTAGCCTTCTTCTTTTCTTTATTCCCTTATTGAGGTCTCTATCCCTCTCCTGAAATTAAAATCAAAATGAAATGAAACACAAAGCTGCTAAAGTTACTACAAAAGCTATATTTTATTTATTTACACTGATTAGAGAAAAATCTATGCTAAAATACAAAATTTGTAAGAAAACAACCAAATGACTTCTTATTCCATCATAAAATATACCATATAATACCAAAATTAGGGAGTCATCGAAAAGTAGCTTTAAGAAAAGTTTGTCTGTATTATTGTCCTTTACTTTTGCAAAAGTAGTTTGTCTATTTGTATTAGCCTCTGGCTATAAGTAGTGTAATCCTCTCCAGCTCTCGGTAGAGGTAGTCTTGTATTTAAGTCTATTTAATAAAAATTCTAGTGTTTTCCATGACTTCTTTCTAAAACCCTTTTCTTCTTCTGAAATCTTTCATGGCAAATCTCTTATGATTATCTTGCTTATATAAGTATACTCTGCACTTGCCTTATATAAAAATTCTATGCAACAAAAAGTATTAGCAAAAGGATAACAATCTTAACAAAAAGATCTTACCTTGCTATGAGTTACTTGGTAGAGAAAGTTTCTAAGAAGATCAAAAGAATCATTGATCTTAAGAAGATAGGACATAGTAAAAGCCTAGAAGCGGTCCAAGCATACCAAGAAGAGGATTTTATTAAATCTAATTGGAATACTAAAATAGAATATTTTGTTTTACAAAGGAAAGGTATAGAGCCTATTCCCCCTTCTTTATGAGATAAGTGTGAAGGGCATCTAGGACTTTTCTGTCAAAATTGTTCTCCTTTGACTTTTGAGGGGAGAGCTGAGCTTGATTGTATAGCTCCACCACTCTTCAAAGAACATGTCCAATAGCATCCAAACCTTATGTTGCATGCTGGATGGTATTACTCCCAAGATGACTTGATCATTTTGTTTTCTCTGTTCCTTCCTAAAGCTTCCCTCATTTTCTCAATGCCAACTATTGGTTCTTCCAAATCCAACCACACCCAAAAGGACACTACTCTTTCTTTTTCATCTTCTACTACCTTTTTCATGTAGACAATGAGAGCTTGAATCCCATCTAGCCATGCAAGCTTAAATTTTCATCTTGGGTTTACAAATTTTAGATTTTTTTTAATCTTCAAGATTAGTAAGTTCTTCAAATCTTCCAACTTATTCTTTTTCTTTTTTAGCCCTTGTTATGTCTTTCTATTGTCATTCTTGGCTACTCAAAACTTAATGTTTTGCCATTTGTGATTTCTATTTTTTTTTAGCCCTTTTTCTCTACAGCTGTGGCTATATTTGGGGGCTCCTTAATAAGCTACTAATAGAGAGACCAAGAGATAGAAGGCACTATTGATATTAGGTAAGAGTGTTTCTCATGATGATTAATCCTTCTTATAATAAGTTTAAAAAGGAATTTTGCTTGTCAAGATTAACATAAACCTTAAAGATGACATAGGCTAGCATTAAAATGGAAAATTGTTAAGGTAGTAAAACTAGAATAAGATATGAGATTGCTAAATTTCATAACTGATATCTCAAGGAAAATTTTCAATTCTTAAAGATGGTGAATTAAATTTAGTTAATGAAAGAATTAATAAGAGGTAAAAGATTTACTAACATGAATTAAGCACTAAAGTAGGTAATGTTTTTAACTAAACACAAGTGAAGTACTAAATAAGAGAAAATCAACCAAAATAAATATTAAACTAAAATAGTACTAGTAGGAAAAATCATTTGTCGAATTTAATTAAGTAGAAATTGAATGAGAAGAAATTTCATAAGTGAGAAGTTAATTAAATAAAGCAATAAATTAACTAAGTTCAACTGTGTTGGGCTAGGACTTAATTTAAGGACCAAAATAAGTAATAGGGTAATTGAAACAAGTAAGATATTATGGCGAGTTAAATACCCAATTAAATAATAATAATAATAATAATAATAATAATAATAATAATAATAATAATAATAATAATAATAATAATAATAGTAATAATAAAAAAAATTTTCAAAAAATCTAATCAAGCTGGTAGAGATTAGTTTAAAGTAGGTTTTAAAAAAGAGGGCTAATGAACCATAAGAAAAAAAGGGTAAAACTAGGATTTTACATGGGATTAAAAGTTATCATAGGATAAGTCCTCTTTCCCAGATTAAATGAAAAGAGAATGAAACTACAAATGGAGTTCTTGAATTGAAATAATTATTATGATTTAGGGAACCATTTGAGTAACTTGGTGGGAGAGAGTAACAATGGTTTAGTTTGGTGATAGAGAGTCGATAATTATTCAGCAAGCACAGTAAGTAGATTATAAAGCATAATACATTTTTAATTTTTCTTTTATTTTTATTTCCTTTATTTTTGTTTACATTCTATGTGTTTATTGGAACAAGCATCTTAGATAGCACCTCAATGTGTATATATTATTATATTAAAATTTTTAGACTGCAATATGCAATGTGTGTTATATTGTCTAGATGACAATGAAATAACATGTGGACTTAAAATGTTATTTTTGGGAATTCAAGCAATAAGAAGTTGTCCCAGTATTCTTTTTATGGTAATGATTAAGTTTAATTATGAAATACTATATTATTAATTGTGAAATTTTCTTTTACACAATTTATTCTAGAGGATTTTTAGATATAAATTATAAGTATTATATGATATATATATATACACACACAAACATATATATACATAAGGTAGGATTGTGCAAAAAATTGGTTACGAATAGCAGTTTTGTTAACCCTCATATTACTCTAAATATTACCATGTGGTTTCTGTGATTGAATATTTGAAAGATATTGAGATGGATGCTCTTTAAATATTTAGGCATTATAGAGATGGTGGTAAGTAGGAATGGTGGTAGTAGTTCCACTTGTGACTCCTACCTATAGTGCTGTAAGTTTGAATTTGTGGTTATTTACCCTTGTAGGCTGTGTACTCATGTTAGTACATATGTTAGAACTTAGAACTTTGCATGGATCTCACCAATGAAGTATTTTTTTTAATCAAATTGTTTCAATATAACAATTACTTGATGTTAAACTAGTTTTCTATTAACTCAAATCCTTTAACTTTTTTATGTATACCAATTATTGCATACTTCTTCTATTTAAAAATTTTACAAATTTGAATTTTTATAAAAATTATTTTATGCCTTCCCATGCTTAATGTTTCTAATAATTAGTATTATGTCAAGACCTATTTTTATTTAAAATGTTTTTGTACCCACTTATCTCTTTAGTTATCGTGCTTTATCTTTGTAATACCTAGTTTGCCGAAAATGGGCCATAAATGTGAGAATTTCAAAGGAAGTCCCCTAAATCAAGGGAATAGCAAGTCAAATGAAATTAGAGTAATAATTTAGACCCTTAAAAATGATAATTTGATATTTGAGTTGTCTAGAAACCCAAGCCAGATGAGTTAAGAAAATTTTTGAAAGAATGTTAAGGTCTTTTGTAATTTCTGAAAATTTTGGAAAACACATAAGAGGGCCTTTTAAAAGGAAGATTTGAGCTTCCCAAGATCTTGGAGGCCCTGAAAACCATAAGAGCCCCTAAAACTTTGATCGAATAGTTCAAAATAGTTTTAAATCCAATTTGGGTGAAATTAAAGGTAATTTATAAGTTAGAGGACCCAAATATTATTATAGAAATGATGGATTTCAAAAAGGAGTTGAAATGAGGCCAAATGAAGAAACTAAATTGAAATGTGAAAAAGTAGCATAACTTTACTTTTTGGGGTCTTATAATACATTCTGCTTTAGCCAATTTATCTCTACTGAAACGTGCTGGTCTAGACAATTTAGAGAGGGCTCCATGAAATGCATAAAAGGAAGGAAAAGCAACCAAGTGAAAGAGTAAGATTTTTAAGGTTTTTCATGCTTTTTGCTTCCCTAAACTTATTCCTCTATTTCTCTTCTCTCTTTTTATAGTTTGATTGTTGATAACATCTAAATTTATGCCTTTTTAGTACATTTTCCTTAAGTTGTGCATACCTTTTGGTGTATTTTTGTATATAAATCATACTCAAAATAGGAAAATGTGCCTTTTTGATAGTTAAGCTTACTTATTTCACTTTTAGATTAATTATGCAATTTTAACCCTATTTTACAATACTTTTGATACTTTCATAGTTTTATACTTTTGCAAATGACAAGGAATGTTTTGGGTAAGCCACTAGAAGCTAAGATGCATATGGGAAGCCTTGTCTAGAAAAAGATAATTCGCCACAGCCAATACTTTCATAAAGGAAACAAAACAATCCAAAGAATGCTTCGCTGCAGCCAATACTTAGAAAAGAAGTTAGAGAATAAACCTAAGACTACTTTGCCGTGGCTAAGGGTATGTTAGCTATAGTGAACTTTATTTTACTGAAACATTATGTTTTGAGTCTTAACAAATATTATAGCTCTAAATATCCTTCATTTTCGACTAAATGGGGCATCTTCCATCTTCTGGGTTGCCTTGGGTACTTGTGTGCTAGGGTTTGGGGAATTTGGAAGTGATTGGAGCTAAGAATTGAAGTTTTAGAAAGATTTGAAGCTTTTTCCTCTAATTTTCCTAATCTTTTTCTTCTCTTTCTCTTGTATTCTACTATGGCTTTGATTTCCTTGTATTTTGTTAGCTTGTGGCTGATTATGAGTAGCTAGACATTTTGTTCTAGGATTATTTTGAACCCTTGTATGGATTGACACTTGATTCTCATTCACTTTTATGATTAATGATATATATGTGTTGATTTCACTCCATTCTTAATGCTTTTAGTTGATTGGCCACCAATTAGTTGTTTTGTTTACTTAAGTAGTGCTTGAGAGAGCTAGCTTAAGTATAGAACTTAAGTTTAATCGTGCAAGAACTTGAAGTTGATAAATTGAACAGATGGTTTTGTTAGTGAGGTAGAGATACACTCACTGACCTTGCATAGTCACATTAGGGTTTAAGCTTAAAATTGGAATTTTATTAATTGTAAGAGAGATTAAGTAATTAATAGAATTAAACACTTATTCTTAATTTGAGAAAGCTTTTTCAAGTACTATCTGACCCTTAGGCTAGCACATATAGTTGTTAGTCATTTTTATGAGGGGAGGTTGTCCTTATGTTATGAAGTATAAGGGGGAGAAAAAATCCTAGGCCTCTTTTTATATTTGAAGTCAAAAGATCTTTTAACCTCTTTTACAAATTTACTCACAAAGCAATTTTTACTTTGTATATTAAATTTCAATAATCAAGTGTTCTACTCAACCTAGTTTAAAGTATGAGTTTAATAACTAACTAATTCCAACTCCAATTCTCATAGGAACGATAATCTTTTTATACTACTTTGTCACAGCCTGTGCACTTGCGGTGTAAGTCATCTTGCAAACAATAATTTATTTTGGTGATGGTTTGTGGCTGAGGCAGTGGAAGGAGGAGGAGATTTGAGAGAACTCATAGGAGCATGAAATAGAGCTCTTGAAAAGCTTGCAAACGAGGTAAGAAACCATGGACTTCTCTTGCTCCATCTTGTTTTCTACTTTTAGTCATGTTTGGGTCAGACCTAGCCTACTTAAAGGAAGATGAATTCTGGCCTTAGCAAGAGAGAAACAAGTGTTTGAGAGTGTGGGAATTAAGAATAGTCTATTAGAATCAAATGGGAAGCAATGAAATTCAAGATTGAGAATCTTGGAGTTTTAAGACAAATGCTTTAGTTTGATTTTTCCTAGAGATATTCTAGCTTATCTAAGAGCTTGTATGAGTCCATTAGATCTCTAGGAAGATTTTTTAGAGCCATTTCCTCAAGGAAAAAGCAAGCAACTCCATGGGCTCTTTCTATGTATATATCTCGGGGCCAAGGGAGTTGGAACACCTAGGGAGAGTTTTTTTTTTTTCATTCCAAGGTTATAGAAGGCTTATATATGAATTATAGATACTAGAGGAACTAATGGGTTAAATTTAAAAAGCTTGGTTTGAGAGTTGAGGTTTTAAGTCCTAATTTAGGCATAATAAGGCAACCTAGACTTTAGCTTCCTAGAATGAATTTGTAAGGGTTTCAATGAGTTTATATGGAGCCATATGGTCTAGAAAGAATGAGAATTGGAGGCCAAGAACATGATTTCAAGTGGTTGTTTCATTGTGTCATATATAAATCCTATTAGAATTTAAAACCAAGTGAACTAGCATAAATGTTGTATGAAGTTAGAATTGGTTCCAAGGATTGATTTGAGTCTCATTGATATGTTTAGGCTAAGTGAATCAAGATCTCCCTATTGGTGGGTGTTTGGCCAAGAAGAGCAAGTGAAGTGCAAAGGGAAAAAATGTATGATCTTGACATAAGGTAGCTCTCTAATATTTCTCACATGCATTTCTTGATTTGTTACTTGTCTTTGTTTGCTTATATATGTTCTTGAATTATGTGAATGGTTTATAGTGATTGGTTTAGAGTCTTGGTACCTTGACATGGGTTTTGAACTTGTTTGAAAGTGTAATGGCTGGAATAGGCTTGCTAAGGCCAAAAATTCCTTGAGAAGGGTGAGGAGAAGCCAAAAGTCTCAAGAAAAAGTAAGGCTAAGTCAAAAGTCCCTAAATGTGGGTGAGGCAAATCCAAAAGTCCTAATAATTTGGGTGATGCTAAACCAATAACCCATATAGGCTATGTTTGAGTTGTTTGAATTTAATTGACATGAGAAAAGTGGTTATGCATGGTTTTAGAAATGTTTATGGCATGCTTACATTCCTTGACTTGTAATTGCATCATATATGTATGTTTAAAAGGTAAGAGAGCTATTGGGATTCTTTAAATCCCACTCCTTCCCTCACATGCTTACTTTTGTCTAGGTGAAGCCTAAGGAGCAAGAATTGGAAGCCATATGCCTTGAGGAGTGCAACTTTGACAATAAGATAGAGATTCTTGTATTGTGATGTCAAAAGGTATATACAAATTATGTATATGTGAGGTAAATAATTGAACATGTACAAAAGCATGTGTTTGTGATGTATAAATAGATTTTGGAACCATATGTGCATGTATATGAGTTTTTGACATTCCAATACTTAGATATGCCTTAATGTGCTTATATATGTGGCCAAGTAAGGAAGTGAAATCGAGATGTATGATATTTTAGACCTCTTGGGTAGCCTTTATATGCTATTATTATCCTTTAAAACGTGTCCAATTGGTTATGGTTGGAGTAGGAAAGAAAATGGAACATTTAAACCCTTTTAAGACACCTAAAAAGGCAATTTTTGCACCCTATACCCCAAGCTAACCACATGAATGAATTTGAGTTTGAAATTTGGCATGAATATAGGTGTCATCTAGAGTTTTTTATTGAGTCAAGAACCATATTATTTGGAGCTCTAGAGAATTAACTATGAATTTTCAAAGTTGGAAAAATTCTGCAAAAATGGTATGAGCACTGTTCATATGGTCAGTTTGCATTTCTATGTCATCCAAGGGACAAATGATATCAAATACTCATAAAATTTTACAGACATAAACTATACATGGTAAGCTTTCTGTAACAATTAAGAGCACTTCGATTGGAGGTTTGTAGAGAGAGAACCAAATTTTTGAACTTTATGGTCAGTATCAGGATGTAGTAGACACATTTAGTACTATTTTATTGCTTTTCAGGGTCCAAATGGAGTTTTATTAGTCTAGAACTATTTTTAACCTTTAGTTAACATCTAAAGATTTCCAAAAACTCATCATGTGCTTAATTTTGATTTTTTTTAAATTAATTATGATTTTTCAAAACTTGCATTAGTAAACTATCTTTGGAACTTGAGAGCAAAAATGCAAATCCATGAGAAATGGGTCTTGATCCATGTTGTAGGCCTCAAATTGTGTTGTTTCTGATTTATTTGGATATGGTATGGATGAAAATGATTTGAGATAAATTTAAATGACTCATGTGGGCAAAATTGAACACTTTCGATATCCATACGCTTGATTTTCGTTATAGAAGCTCCGTGCAAATGAGTATATAATGCTTTGAATATTATGGTATGGGGTGTATGAACTTATGGTATTACAATCTTCTACCACAGCTCATTCCATGATTTATATTTGTAGATAGGAGACTTGTATCCAATGCTTCTTTGGTGTAATTCGAGAAAGTCATTAGTGATGAGCTAGTTGCCGATTTATTTATTATTAATGAACTAGTCTTGTATGTGTATGGTTGTATTTTGGAGTATGCTCCACAAATTATAGGCAAGATCCTTACCCTGCTAGTTATGTCTTTATATTGATTGATGGAAAAGAGTGAAGCTCTCTTGTTGTAAGTCTAGTTGAATGAGTTGTAGGTAATCTAAGATATCTTAATTTTAAGGGAAACTTCGTCGGATCTCCTATGCAAACTAATTGTGATTTAGATATAAAATATAGTTTAGTTATGGAATTGTGATCCTAGTCAAGACAAAGAAAACTTATGAAATTGTATTTTAATTCAAAAATATCATATAAAATTTGATCACGCATCATAATTATAAAAGAGTTTATGTGTCTGTTAGGCTTACAGGTATGAGGTTTTCTTGTGTTTCATGCCAATCGTGTCTCCATTCAAGGTGTGACACATGTGTTGTCACTATCTCTATTTTGTGTTTAATGAACTTATTACTTACTTTTAAGATTGAGAGAATATAAAAGGTCAAAAGTCTCATCTTATAATTCTTCTCCCTTTTTCACTCTTGTCCATCAAAATCTTGTAATTTTTTTCAAGAGATACTAAATCATCACCATATATATATATATATATATCATATTTATTCTACTATTATTAATGTTATTAATTATTATTTTATTTTTATTCTAATCATTTGATTTGTTAATTCTCACTTTCAAAATTTATTGAATAATTTATCTATTGATTAAATCTCTATAAATCAATACATATGGTACTTACATGGATGCTAAAAAGTCTTGGTCGACTTTATTAAATAAATAAATAACTTTTAAACAACTTTTAAATTAAAAAAACAAAATAATGTCATGAAATAGGAAATAAATGTCTCAAAATAAAAAATAACTCAAATGACCCCAAAACATGCAAAAATGAGGGATTTGGAGGTTTAAAATGACCCAATTGTGCAAAAATAAGACATGGTCTGACTACTTTTTAGTTGGTGATGTTGGCTTTCGGACCTTTTCTCAAATTTAATAAATTATTTTATTAAATGTATAATCTTTTAAATTTTTAAAATTACATATATATATATTTATAATTATCACTAATTATTTTTCTATAATTATATTATATTAAAATTAGATAGCTCATAGTATAATTAAAATTTATTCATTTTTGGGTTATCTCCTAGTTGATTATTTAAAATTAATAATACAATTATACTTGTATTCATTTTAAAATATAATATAAATTCCTTCCTAACGTAGTTCGATATCATTTTCATAAATCATAGATCTTGTTCTTCTAACTTTTCCCTTCGCCTGACCCTCCAAAACCCCACATAGTCTCACATCCCCTATGTGTGTCATTTTCATCTCATCCTACATTTCTTGTGAAGGCCAGCTTGAGTTCTTCCAAATGAGTTTCTCTTTTAGGATTTTTTTTTTTCACCTTTTCCCTCCACTCTAAATCTTCTTCCTTTCCACAACCGTGAAAGTTTGATCCCCATTAGAGCCCTCTCTTCACTTGCTGTCATAAAAAATCCAACACACCCACTTAAACTCTAAAAGTCCAATCCCTTAAAGGTGGCCACTAATGTTACAACCCTAACTACTAATAAAGTTAATTAAGCATAATTATGTTCTTAATTGAGTGCATTTAAGGTCTAATTCGGTTAATGAGTTAGCAATTGATGAAAATATAAAAAAATTTAAACCTTTAAATAATTAATATTCACCATCAAATTGTGCAATGGGATTATCATTTCTAGTTATTCAAAACTCTCATTAACATTTGTCTCAACCAAAATACCTTTAAAAAGCCTAAAAACTTATATATGTTGGACTAAGAGTCATTACTCATCATTATTATGATAAAAATTAAAGATTTATAACTAAATTGAGGGCTTTAAGACTTAAGTTACAGTTTAGAATGGTTGCGACATCACCAACTTGGCCTTTGAAACTTCTAAAAGCTAAATTCTACACTTACGCTATGACTTAAAGAACTTACGTTGCGGCTAAACTTGAGTTCAGATCAAATTTTGACATAGACATGATTTGCGACACTACTAAAAATATTTATGTCGTAGCCAACTTCTTGTGCTGCGGTTGAAATATTTGCGCCATGGCAAATTAGCCTCTGGATGGTTTTGTGCCATAGTGAAATACTTGTGCCATAGCCAAAATTGCTATTGGAACACTATTAGCTCATTTTGGCTGCGATTTGAAAACCTACTGCATCCAAACATTTAAAGAAATGAACTAACAACTTGCTACTACTTCAAAATCAATCCTTAGGTCTTTTAATGGCTAAAAAGCAAGGTTATTAAAGGGTTTACATTTCTAAAATCTCCATCCAATTGTCTTACCTAACTCAAGGATTAAAAGCTAATCTAATCATTCTAACTTCAATTATAATAGCAAAAGTATATAAAGACCCAAGTGACAACTTCAAAAATGTATTTTTCCTACCAATTGACCTTAGATCACTTTGAACAAGTTTCAATGAACTAAATAAACCTGTCCCTCTCCCCAAAACCCCAGAACAACCTCAGATGCAACATAGGACTATGGAACATCCACAAAATCACCCAATGACTTCTCATGACAGCAAAATGAGCCGAGGTATGCCTTAAGGATGGATTGACTCACAACCAGCATGACCAAAACAACCTAACCATATCCCTCAAGGTCTCTAAACCATATCAAAACTCAAAAACACAATTGGTCAAGCGTTGATATCCACTTTACACCTTATATGACAACAAAATGACTATAATGACATCAAAAACAAAGAGTTAATTCTAAAACTTTCAAGTGACAACTTCAAACTGAAAGGATGGCTTCTAAATTCCTTTAAACACCTTAAGCAGGTGTATAAAACACATTTAAACTAGCCTAAACCTCCAAATCTTTTATACTAATAACTCAAACGTCAATTTTATAGTATTAATTGTTTAGAGGTCATCAAATATTAGGGTGCTCATTAATAATCATCTAGATACAATCACAAGTACTAATTTTATGATGTCTCATATTATAAAATCAGTTCCTATGCTTGGCAATATATGATGCAAAGTGGCAATCATATAACACAAATAACAATGCTAGAATACATACTATACAAACCCATTTAAACATTTGAGCTTATACACTACTAAACAATCCCAGTAGGCTTCCATTAACTTCTCCTTACTACTAAGAGGTTAGGTGTAATGCCTTAACTTTCTTAGCCTTTTAATTACATTACAAGGCTTAGCTTCATACATCACAAGGAAATAAGCATATTCAATAGCATAATGTTGCGTTATGTAAGGCCTGAAAACTTATTTTCATACTTTATGGATCATATGAACTCATCAATATCATTTACAATTCATAACACATCCATGCAAATAAAAAACATCACAATTCATCTCATATATCTTAGGTTTGGAACCATAAATCACATAAACCAAAATTTGACCTTAGTTCACTGTTCTAGTTTACTATTATGCACTTTGGAAATTCATAATTAATTTTAAAAAAATTGAAATCAAGCAAACATTATGAAAAGCTATGGATGTCTACTAATAGCTAAAAATAATTTTAGATCAGAACATCAATTAGACTGAGAAAAACAATGGAACAATACCAAAGGTCTGTTTGCATTACTAGTACTATCCTCTAACTTTAAAAATTTAGCTCTCCCTCTACGGAGCTCCAAATGAGGTGATCTTAGTGGCTATGGAAAGCTTATGTTGTCTAACTTATGCTTGTAAAATTTCATAGGTATTGGACATCATTTGACTCACAAGTGATATAGAGGAAGAAACTGACCATATGAACAGTGTTGTTACTATTTCTACATAATTTGGCCAATTTTGAAAAATTATAATAAATTCTCTAGAGCTCCAAATTGGATGTTCTTTAACTCTATGAAAAGCTATAGTTAAGCTCTACAATTATGCCCAATTTCATGTCAAGACTAGTCCATTTGGTTAGTTTGTGGCTAAGCTCAAGATTTGATCACTTTTAGCACTATAATTGGGTCAAAGTGGCACCAAATTGTCTTGTTAATATACCACAGCCACTTGAGCACATCCCATTACACCAACACAGCCTAGAGAAGCATGCCAAATGGTCCAAATCATCATAGAGCTCATACTCATCTTGCCACTCTCATTCATACACAAACACATACTAGCACAAGGGTGGTAAATTCTCACATTTCCATATATTTGGTTTCAAGATTCATATATACATCATAATTATATATATTTAATTTTGCTCAAATGGTTACATATCATATACATCACATGGATACATTTCTTGACATCAATATGCTATCCAATTACCTATTTTTCTACTTCCTTGTCAAGAATCATGCTCCAAGGCATTTGGTCTCCATTTCTTTGGACTTCTTGGCTCATCTAGACATAAATAAGCATATAGAGGGGAAGAGTGAGATTCAAAGAATCTCAATAGCTCTTTACCCTTTCAAACATACATAATAGATGCATTTACAAGTCAAAGGATACATGCATAGCAACTTAGCTACTAGTAAGTATACATAAATCATTTTCCATGTTTAAGAAGTTCACACATGTCATATATAGGCTTTCAAAGGCATTGATTTAGCCTCACCCATTTTCTTTGGGACTTTTAGATTTACCTTACCCACTTTTAAGGGACTTTTGACTAAGTCTTACTCTTCTTGAGACTTTTGAATTGGTCTCACCCAATTTTAGAGACTTTTTGCTCATCTTCGCATTTGCTAAGGGACTTTTGGTTTCACTAAACCCATTCAAGCTATATAGTGTAACACCATAATCTCACACTGCTATCTAGCCTCTCACTGGGCTCGGTTCCATATGATTTCCAAAGAACCAATACCAATCCGTGACATTTTCATGCTATAAATCAGAGTTTCATACACTCATCCTCTGTCCCGTGGGTCCTGTGAACCCATCATTCGCATCCTCAACTCAAAATCCATTTATACAACTCACACATAGCTTAAAAAAAGCCATAAGCCACGGGAATGGAGCCAAAAACTAGAAAAATGCATTTTCTTAAACAGACCCAAAAGTCAGATTTTGGCTCGAACTTTGGAAAATCATAACTAATTATAGAAAAATGTAAATCTAGAAAACCTTAGCTTTCTGGAAAGCTCTAAGTGTTAAATTTACACTAAAAATACTTTCGAACCACAATCTCAGCGTTTGGATCATGTTTGATATCAAAAATCAGATAAAGGTCCGACTGTCTCTATTTCTGGCGCAGTTTACTGTCATGAACTTCGAAAATCCATAATTAAATCCAAAAAAATCCAATCTAGGCAAACTATACCAATTTGAAAAGCTACAGATGTATAATAGAGGAAAAAAATAAGTTCAGATCAGTTCCGCAGACCCTAGATCCGGAAAACCGATGGAACAGTAACGGAGGTCAGGTGGCTCCCTGATGCTGATACAGAACTTCAGAAGGTTCGTTCTCTCTCTACAGACCTCCGATTTAGGTGATTCTAGTTGGTATAGGTCATTGTAGTTTTCTAGTTTATGTGTATAAAATTTCATGACATTTGGACCTCATTTGGTCTATGAATGACACAGAAACATTTTCGGACTAATGAAACAGTACCATGGCCAAACCACCAAAATCTCCCAATTTCAACAATTCACCAAATATTCTTTAGACCTCCAAATATTACCCACTTTATCTTCTTAGAAAGCTTTCTACAAACTCTAGAGGCATGCCAAATTTCATAACAAGAGGAGCTCATCTGGTCATACTTTGACGGAGCTCACAAATTTGGCGGTTTTGGCACCCAAAAGGTCCAAAATGGGTCCAAAAGGCCTCTCACATATTCTAACCACTCATGAACAAGTTTGAAAGCATACAAATAGTCTATATAACATATCCATATGGTCCAAATCATCATACATTTCAAACTCACTATGCTACAGCCAAAAATACACTATTACATTCATTCAACAAAAGGGGCAAAACCTACATTTCCATTAATTTGGCTCTCTACATAGTTTGTACATCATATATCCATACATTTACACTTGGTACAACATTTAAATCTCAAAAATAGAAGGTGCATATTCATTTTTGGCACCACTTTACATCAAAAGATCAAAATAATCTAACATCTAGTTACACATGCATCTAGGCTCCTTGGTGTGCACTTGAATCTCCTTGAGTTCCACCTAGCATGTTAAGTTGGGAGGGGAAGGGGTGAGATTCATGGAATCTCAGTAGCTCATGCACTCATTCAAGTAAACAATCAAGGCATATAACAAGTCAAAGCATGTAATTTGGCATCCAATCATTCTCAACCACATAACACATGTTGTACATGCCATGGAAATCACAACAATGCCAAAAATGGGCTCTAGGGACTTTTGGTCTAGCCTCACCTGAGTTTAGGGACTTTTGGATGGTCTCACCCGAATTTAGGGACTTTTGACTTGGCCTCACTCGGTTATGAGACTTTTGGCCTTGTCTCACCCATCTCAAAGGACTTTCAGCTCTACCTCACCCCTCTCAAGGGACTTTCGGTACTACCTCACCCGAGCAATTCTCACAATCCAACACACAAGCACATTGGCATTAATGTATCAAAGCAATAGCATATGACATCTTCCACACAATAAGCATATATATAAACATACAATGACTATTACATCCAAGAATGCAACAAGAAAGAGTGGGAAGAGAGCTACCTTATAAGCCAACACTAGCTTTTCCTTTCAATTCCTCTTCTCCCTTCTTGGGTTCACAATCACACCTTGATGGAGGTGCTTCACTTGAGTCTAGACACAATCAAAAAGTATAAATTACTCTCTTAAAATATACTCTTCAGAGCAAGCCTCCTAACATACAAGAACCTAGGGTTCTCTTTCTTTCTCTCTCTAGAATGCCATCAACTCTTCATCTCTCTCAAGCTCCTAAGGTAGTGGAAACAACATTTTCAAAGAAAACAAAGAGATTCAAGGGTGTTTTCCATTTTCCCTCTTCTGACCCATGCCCAAAATCCAACCAATTTCACAAACAAAACCATAGGAAGAGAGGGCAAAGAGAGGAGATCAGAATTCTAAGAAGAAATGAGAGGAACTTGCTTACCTTTCCTTTGCTCTTCCTCCTTCTCTTGGTTTCTCTCACTCTCCACGCCTTTTTCTGTCCTTGGGTCGAAGTCTAGGGCAAATATGAGAGAAAGAATGAGTTGGGTCGTGTAAAGTAATAAATTTCTCACCTTTTACTTTCTTCCGGATTGACCCTCGCTACGGCGAAAATTAACCTTTGCTATAGCGAGCTCGTGTTAATTCCCTTCGCTATGGCGAGGTGTGTAACAACCGGGAAAAAGAAAAGAAAAAGGAAAAGAAAGAAAGTGAAATCTGGAAATTTTCGGAATCCAGAATTTTTGCCAAGTCCTCTCGCAATAGCGAGAAACGGTCTCGCTACAGCGAGAGAGCTAGTTCGCAATAGCGAAGGCGATTCTAGCTATAGCGAGTGCTGGCAGCAGCCCATACAAAAACTAGGGAGTTGCCCGCTGTAGCGTGCGCTATAGCGAGAGTGAAGTCTGGAACTAACGCGATTTCGACATAGCGAGTGGTAAATCTCGCCATAGCGAAGGGAACTGACGCGATCTCGCCGTAGCGAAGGCTACACCTCGCCATAGCGAAGCCAGATTACACAAGCTCGCTATAGCGAAGGTTAGTTTTCGCCGTAGCGAGAGTCAGTCTGAAAGAGAGTAAATAGCGAGAATCAGACTTCATTAAACGCCCAAACTCATTTCTTCTCTCATATCTGCCCTAAGCTTCGACCCAAAGAGAGAAAAGAGGCGTGGAGAGTGTGAAAGATCAAGAGAAGGAGGAAGATCAAGGGAAAGGTAAGGTAACTTCTCCCATTTCTCTTTAGAACTCTGATCACCTCCCTTTGCCCTCTCTTTCTACAGTTTTATTTGTGAAAATGGACGGATTTTGGGCATGGGTCAGAAGAGGGAAAGTGGAAAACTCTTTTGAATCCTTGAGTTTTCTTTGAAAATGAGGTTTTCCACTACCATGGGAGCTTGAGAGAGAGAAAGGGTTAATGGCATTCTAGAGAGAGAACCCTAGGTTGTATGTGATAGAAGGGTTGCTCTAAATTAAATTATAAGAGAGTAATTGCATGCTTTTGGTATGTCTAGGCTCAAGTAAAGCACCTTCATCAAGGTGTGATTGTAAACCTAAGGAGGGAGAGGAGAAATTGAAAGGAAAAGCTTGTGTTGGCTTTGGCTCCAAAGGTAGCTCTCTCTTTCACTCTTTCTTGTTGCATGCTTGGATATGATAGTCATTGTATGATTATGTATATGCTTGTTGTATGGAATATGCCATATGTTATTGCTTTGATGCATTGATGCCAATATGCTTGTGTGTTGAAATGTGAGAATTGCTCGGGTGTGGTAGCGCCGAAAGTCCCTTGAGATGGGTGAGGTGAAGCCGAAAGTCCCTTGAGATAGGTGAGACAAGGCCAAAAGTCTCAAACGAGTGAGGCCAAGTCAAAAGTCCTTAAACTCGGGTGAGGCCATCCAAAAGTCCCTAAACTCGGGTGAGGCTAGACCAAAAGTCCTTGGAGCCCATTTTTGGCATTGTTGTGAATTCCATAGCATGTATATTATTTATTGGATGATTGAGAATAGCTAAATGCTTATTCATATGCTTTGACTTGTTATATGCCTTGATTACTTGCTGGATTGAGTGCTTGAGCTACTGAGATTCCCTGAATCTCACCCCTTTCCCCTCCCAACTAATATGCTAGGTGGAGCTCAAGGAGAACCGAGCACACACCAAGGAGCCTAGGAGCATGCTTAGTTAGCTAGTTGCTAGCTTTGTTTTGATATTTTGATGTAAATATGATGTAAAGTGGTGCCAAATGAAGATGTGCCCACTATTTTTGAGTTGTAAAGATTGTAACATGTGTAAATATATGAAAGGATATTGTATGAACTATGTTTATAGCCAAATGAATGGAAATGAGGGTTTTGCCCCTTTTATGGAATGAATGTTGTTGTGTAAATTTGGCCATAGCATAGTGAGATTTGGATGTATGATGATTTGGATCATATGGACATATTAGATATACTAGTTTTATGCTTTTAAACTTGTCCATGTGGAGTGAGAATGTGAGAGAGGCTATTTGGACCCGTTTTGGACTTATGGGGTGCCAAAACCGGTATTTTTGATAGCTCCGTCAAAGTATGACCGGATGAGCTCCGTTTGCCATGAAATTTGGCGTGCCTCTAGAGTTTATAGAGAGCTTTTTGGAAAGCTAAAGTGGGTAATATTCGGAGGATTATAGAATATTTGGAGAATTGTTGAATTTGGGAAAAATTCAAGGGATTGGTCATGTACTGTTCATGCAACCAGAAAATGAAATCTGTGGCATTTTTAGACCAAATGGATTCTAAATGTGGTGAAATTTTATACACATAAACTAGACCACCACAGTGACTTGTAGGAACTAGAATCACCCAAATCGGAGGTCTGTAGAGAGAGATTGGACCGTCTGAAGTTCTGTATCAGCATCAGGGAGCTTACCTGACCCCCATTACTGTTCCATCGGTTTTCGGGGTGCAAAAGCTACTGAACTGATCTGGACTTATTTTTCTCCTCTAGTAGACATCCGTATCTTTCCGAATTGGTATAATGTGCCCAGATTGGATTTTTTGGGATTTAGTTATGAATTTTTTAAAGTCATGATAGCAAGTTGCACCAGAAACAGTGACAGCTGGACCTTCTTCCCATTTTCGATGTCAAACATGGTCCAAACGATGTGTTTTGGTTGGAAATGATTTTTAGTGTAAAGTTGACACTTAGAGATTTCTAGAAACCTAAAGTTTTCTGCATTCCCATTTTTCTACAATTTCTTATGAATTTCCAAAGTTAGAGCCAAAATATGACTTTTGGGCCCAAGTGAGAAAATGAAATTTTTCTGGTTTTTGGCTCTATACCCGTGGCCTATGGTTTGTTTTATGCTATGTGTGAGTTGTATAAGTGTAGTTTGAGTTGAGGATGCTTGAGATGGGTTCACAGGACCCGCGGGGCAAAAGATGAGTATATGAAACCCCGGCTCATAGCATGCAAATGCCACGGAAGAGTAGTGATTCTTTGGAAATCATATGGAACCGACCCCGGTGAGAGGCTAGGTAGTGGTAGTAGATTAAGGTGTTACAAGGTGTAACCTTCGCTACGGCGAGCTCGTATCAGTTCCAGACCTCACTTTCGCTATGGCGCGTGCTACGGCGAGCAGCCCCCTAATTTTTGTATGGAATGTCAGCACTCGCTATATCTAGAATCACTTTCGCTATTGCGAGCAGGCACTCTCGCTGTAGCGAGACCATTTCTCGTTATTGCAAGAAGACTTAGCAAAAATTCTGAATTTTGAAACTTTTCAGCTTTCTACTTTCTTTCTTTTTTTCCCTTTTCCTGGTTGTTACATATAGCATTCATAAAGCATATTTCAAGAATATCATGGTACTATAGCATGTAGGCAATAGCTAAAAATATTTCTCATGACAAAAACATATATATAAGTACTCAAAGATCCAATAATGCATGAGAGAAAAGTTAGAGAGCTACCTTGGAGCAATTGCACACACTTTTCTCTTGGAATTCTTCTTCCCTTTCTCGGCCAAGCCTTGCAATTAGGTGCCCCTTAGTTCTCTTGGCCTAGACACATCAAGTAAGGCATATTTAGATCATGGGAACAAGCCCTAACTTCTCACAAGCCCTATGCTATGCTACTTTCTCATATGGCTTTATTGTACTTCCATACAAGGCACAATGAAGAAACTAGTGGAATTCAAGATCTTGGTTCCATTTTCTCCTTCAATCTAGGTCTCTTGACTCCATTTTGACTCCTTGGAGTTATCATAATTTCATTTTAAGGAGTCTAACTATAAGTTGCTTCTTTATATCTCATTATGGAGCCTACACATCTATCTTACAAACCATGCCTTCTAAAATTTTTTTTAAAGCTTCCTTTGATGTTCTTTCATTATATCTAGTCCTATTCTAACCTTAGAACAAATTAAAGCACTCCCTAGGTACTTTTTCTTAGTTAGGCCAAGACATGCTTACATTATGGAGCCCATGGAATTTTGCAAATTTCCTTGAAGGAAATGGCACTTGGGGGGCTTCCTAGATGTCTTGAGAACTCATAAATACTCTTAGATAGCTTAAATTCTCACTATGAAGCTTCATATATATCAAGGTGTAAGAAAATTCCTAATCTTTGTAACTTTATTTCTAATACATCTCAGTTAGATTTCTTTGCATATACTTGTTCCTCACACTCCAAAATCTATGATTGTCCCTTGCTAGGACCAGAATTTATCCTCCCTTGGTTGGGCCTATACTTGGCTGAAAATTATCTCTTGAAGAACAGCAAGGAAGTGCAATGAAAGTTAAGAAAATTACCTTGATTTTAGGCTTGTTCTAAGAGCTCTTCCACTTGGCATAATCCTCTCCTTCAAATTCTAATATTCTCCCTTTGAATTAGACCCAAAATAGCCCCATATGAGTCACCAAAATCATTAAAGGAAAGAGGAGAAGGAGGAGAACATCTTTCGTAAAAAGAAGAACCATGAAATTCTACACTTTTTCTTACCTTCTTCAAAGTTTTTCTTCCTCTTCTTCCTCCCTCTTTATGCATCTCTTTGGGGCAGAGCTCTCCTTTAGTTTGGGTAGCAATTAATTCAGTTTAAGATGGCTGAAGAGTGGGATGCCACTTAAGAAGCTAATTGTCTTAAAAATTGTTCATTAAAATTTCATTTACATCCTATCTTCTTGGCTTTTTCTTTTTAGGCTCATTTAAACTCCTTTTTTAGAACTGTCTTTTCTATAATAAAATTTAAGTTTTCTAATATATAAAATGTATTTGGAATCACTCAATTTGGATCTAAAACATTCCTAAATGAAAAAAGTCAAAATTTGGTTCAACTAATGTTGTAAAATATCAACTGGAGAGGTTTTAACTGTTTTGGGGGTTCTTATAGTTTTTAGAGCCTTTGAGAATCCTGGAAAACTCATTTTTTCTATTTAAAAATCTCTCCTTTGTGTTTTCTAAAAAGTGCTCAAAATTACAAAAATTTCATTACATTTTTGTTAATTTTTGTCTGGTTATTTTGGCTCCATTTTCAGGGCACCTTTTGTAATGTCTGATTTTTCAAAAAATGACGAAAATGAGTCAGTTTCTAAAGGAAGTCTCCTAGAAAGAGAAGTTTGATGCCAACTAAAATTAGGATCAAATTCTAAATAATAAAAAATGAGGATTTGAGGCTTAAGAGACTCGAAAACTAGAGCCAGAGAAACTCAAAAAATTTATCGAAGAAAGTAAGGGCATTTTTGTAATTTTTGGAAAATTTTAAAAATTCACAAGAGGGCTTTTTAAATAAAAAATTTAAACTTTATGGGGTTCTCAGAAGTCCTGAAAACCATGGAAAGCCCTAGAGTAGTTGAAACCCTTTTGGTGAGCAAGTTCGGCAAAGGTTGACCAAAACTTTGACTGAATGGTTCAGAATGATTTTAAATCTAATTTGAGTGGTTCCAAAGGTATTTCATAAGTTAGAAAGCCTAAATATTATGATGGAAAAGACGGATTTCAAAAAGGAGTTGAAATGGGCCTAAAATGAAAAAGCCAAAAAGAGGGACTAAAATGCAAAAGTAAAAAGTTGCATAAAGTGACTTTTAGCTTCTTCTTATCCACGATCCATCAACTCCTCTGACTAAAATGTTCTGTTTCTGCCCAGAAAATAGAGAGGAGACTTAGAGAGAGAATGGCAGACAAGATCAAGCTCAAGGGAAGAAGAAAAGCCAAGAAAAATGTATGAATTTATGGAAACTTTTGCTCTTTCCTCTAGAAAACTTCTTCCCCTCTTTTCTTCCTCTCTTCCTATGGATTTAGTGAGATGTTTGGTTCTATTTTGAGCCCAAAATAGAGGGGGAAATTTTGAAATTCAAGGAGAGGGTTGAAGCAAGGAAGAGAGCTCTTAAGATAAGCTTGGAATCAAGGTGATTTTTTTATCTTAGTTGCTTCCTTTTTCTTGCCCTTTATGTATGGAGTTCTGCCAGAACAGAACCATCTTGGGGGGAGGATTTTTGTCTAGAAATAAGAAAGAATTGTGGGTTTTAGACCATGAAGAGTTAGTAGATGCAAGGAAATTGGAAGAAAAGTTAATAAAAATCAAGTTAGGAAAATGTAGAGCTTTTGGACACTATATAAAAATTGATTTAATTCATGAATTTTCTTGCATGTGTAAATGTTTATTTGAATTTCTAAGACCCCTAAGAAGCCTCCTAAGTGCCTCTCCCATCAAGGAAAAATAAAAAACTCCATGAGCTCCAAATGGTGTGTCACTTTCGACCAAGACTAGAGGAATAGGCTAGGGGTTGTTTGAATTTATTTTAACCTTGGTTTGGGACTTTATATGATGGGAAAGTGAGAGAGAAATCCTTGGGAAAAATTTAGAAGCCTTAGAATGGGAGATGAGGCAATAAGTTCCATAATATGAATTATGGAAGCAATATGGTCCTAGTCTCTTAGAATTGAGTGTATGATGACTTCAAGGAGTCTCATTGGAACCAAGAGACCTAGATATAAGATGAAAATGGAGCCAAGACCTTAGATGCTAATGGTTGCTCCTTTGGATGCCTTATGGATCCATTATGGAACATTAAGAGTAGTTAATTTTTCTAGAGTGTGTGCAATCTTGTTGAATGCTCCAAGAGCATAATTGGATCCCATTTCATGTATCTAGGCCAAAGGAATCAAGCTCCACCTCTTTGTGGGTGTTTGGCCAAGGGAGAAGAAGAACTTTTAAGGGGAAAAGTGTGCCATGTCAAGCAAGGTAGCTCTCTTCTCCTTCTTTCATGCATGCTTGAGTGTTTTTCTTGTCTTGAATGTGTGTGTGTATGTTTAAAGTCATGAAATATGTTTCTAGCAAGCATTCACATGCCATGGTGTCTTGATGCTTTGCTTATGTATTGAAATGATGCTTGATGAATGCCTTTGGTTTGCTTGAGCTTGGTGAAGCCCAAAGTCCCTTATTTAGGGTGAGGATGAGCCAAGAGTCCTTAAGGTTGGGTGAGACAAAGCCAAAAGTCTCTAGCAAGAGTGAGGCTTAGTCAAAAGTCCCTTGAAAATGGGTGAAGCAAGTCCAAAAGTCCCAAAGAGAGTGGGTGAGGCTAAACCAATGCTTTAGCAAGCTTATGTATGTTATTTATGTCCTTATGAATGAAGAGAATACTTTATGTATGATTGAGAATTTCATGTTGGCATACATGCATCTAGACTTGAAACTTGCATCAAGTATGTGTGTTTGAAAGGGAGATGAGCTGTTGGGATTCCTAGAATCTCACCCTTTCCTCCCCATTACTTAATATGCCTAGGTGGATCAAAAGAGCAAGAAAATGGGAGCCACCACACTTGGAAGTAAGAAGATTAGCAACGGAGTTGTAAAATATTTGTATTATAGCTATATAGTTGTCATATGATGTATCTCCATAATGTATATGATGTATGAGCTTATGAATATTTGTAAACGTATGGGTATATTGTATATGTATGAGAACTAGACCTATGTGAAGGATATTTCATGAATTTGACTTAGATATGCCAAGTTATACAAGTATGGCTCTTGTGTATATCTTGGTGTGGATGAGTGAGATTATGGAATTTGGGTTATTAGCCCTTTGAGACATGTTTGATAGAGTATTTTAATGCTTTCCCACGTGCTCATGTGGCCATAGAATGAGGAGAAGCAAAAATGGACCCCTTGAGACCCCATATGAAGCTTAAAAAGGGCATTTTGCAACCCTATGTCACAAACTGACCAAATGGACAAATTTCTTCATGAACTTTGGCATGCATGTAGAGCACATCTAGAGATTTTTGGGAAGCTAAAGTGCAGAATTTTTTGACATCTAGAGAATATTTGGTGAATTTTTGAAGTTAGAAATTTTTCTGTTTTTGGTCAGTGTACTGTAGCTTTGGTCTGAAAATGCATCTGTGTCAAACATGGTGCAAATGAGGTCCAATGGTCCTAAAATTTTATTTGGAGAAACTAGATATACATAGTGAGCTATAACAACTAGAAGCACCTCATTGGAAGGTCTAGAGAGAGAGAAATGAATTTTTGAAGTTAGAACTCACTGTCAGCGACGCAGTAGGACCCTCAGCACTATTCCATCGAGTTTCTTGATTTTAATGTCATTTTCTGGGTCTGGAGATATTTTTCCTTTAATTTATACATCTGGAGCTTTCCAAATTGATATAGTTTACTTGATTTGGATGTTTTGAGACTTAGTTATGAATTTTTGAAATCCATATCAATAAGCTGTAGCAAAATTCAAGGGCAGCCAGACCTTTCATACTTTTCGGTTGTCAAACGTAGTCTAGCTGGGTGTTTCATACCTGGAATTATTTTTACCTTATAGTAGACATACAGAGATTTCTAGAAAGATATCATTTGCCTCATTTTATTTTTTTATATTTAGTTATGATATTTCAAAGTTGCTTCAAAATCTGCCACCTTGGAACCCGAGGCAAAACGTGAGAATTAGTGATTTTTGGTTCTTGATCTGTGATTCATGTGAAGTTTTAAGATTTTTATGACTTGTATGAATGGAAAATAATTAGAAGATATTGTTGGTAAGTTTTTGGGGGTTCACGGATCGAAATTTGAATCCTCACCCCGACATAACATCATTAAGTCATGATTTTAATGCAAAATTCTTGGGATTTCCTTACTACTTTGTGTAATCCCACCTTGATAAAGGAAATTGATGCTAGGAATAATATGGTGTGACACCTTTAGCCTTAAATCCTCATTATTTAAGGTCTAGAATATTGTTCTAATTTTATTTGACCTCAAATCATTCTAATTGTAGGACTTTCTTTTATATCCGATGAGTTCCGTATGGTTACAAAGAAATTGGACATTACATTTGTCACATTTATAGAGGAACTAGATGTTACATCAGGTCCCTGAAAATATTAGCTCACAACTGGAGTGAGATATTCAATCTCAATAACAAGAGGCAAATTCTAGATATATGTATAAATTAATCAATATAATGCAAGTATGTAGAAAACATACCGAAGGCATTAATATCATCAGCAAACGAATTAGTTGAACTACCAGTGATTACTATCCCATACTAGCAATTACATGCAATATGTTAATGGCTAATAACACCGGGAGAGGCCCGTCCATGGCACCAACTCCCCAATGAGCACAACCGGGGCTCAGTGCATTGAGGGGTCTGATCATATCCCAGTGTTCAATCAAAGCATGATACATAGGTGGCAGTCACATTACAACTCCACCATGAACTCACTTAGGGTCCAAACATAACAATTCAGATAGCTAACCATTCATTTAGTATTTAAAATCATATAAGTACAACAAGTTGCATATTAAAGTGAGCATATACATAGAATTAGGAAATTAACCCTGGTTACCTTAATGAAATCCAATTGCTCTTCCTCTAGCTACCAATATAATTCAAAGGCCCACCAAGCCTATGACAAGTATAATTATCATCATTTAACCATGATTAACAAAAGAGTTTCCTATCCATTGATCCATTTCATTAAGAATCTATTAGAAATCACTTACCCAGTTTCTTAAAGAGTTCATTACACCAATTTAAGGTCACAACACCAAGAACTCATAATGGGTCACTCCCAATATCTTTATTTTCGCACATGTCAAAGCCATCCACCAAAAGTTCATCCAAATCATGGAAATTCAACACACACACCTCATAAAAGAAAAGGAAACACTTACCCATATGTCTAATAGGTTAAATGGGCTGATTTGAGCCTTAATTACTAAGAACATACCATAGGCCATCTTACAACTTGGATTTTCGCATATACAATCAACCATTTACCAAAGTTAACCTATAACATGGAATTTGAGCAAGGTTACACTACAAAAATGAAAGCAAACACTTATCTTATGATTCTACTAACTTCAAACTCTAAAAATCTTATAAAGAATCACCCAAATACTAAGTTTCAGGTTTGAGAAAGAGATGAAAATCCACCAAACCAAAAACTAATTAGACCAAAATGAAAAGGAGAATGAGAGGGACATATTTTATATAGATTACCTTGGCCAAATCTTCCTTTAACAGTGAGAAATGGTGGAAGAATGTAGAAAAACCCTAGCCCTTCTTCTTAAATGCTAAAATAACTTCCTTGTTCTACAAAACCCTCAAACTTCAACACCCAAATAATGAAGTGATAAGTCTCCTAGGGTTTTAAAGTAAGTGAGCTAGTCCATTGGGCCAATATTACAAGTGAGCTGATATTAGGTAAGGTAGGCTGTGGAAACTCTTAGAGTTGGGGAGAAATGTGCTAACCCAAAGGCCTAAAAATCTATTTGGGTTCTGGTGTAAGCATTTTGGGCCTCAAACAGAAAAGCTTATTAAGGTTTTGGGCTAACTTCAAGGTCCATTCAAATTGGGTTTGCTCAATAGTGTAATTAGGCGTCTAAGAAGAATTGGATCTTTTCACAAACTAGGAGTGGGCTTTCTTATTTGGCTTATGGCATAAATAAATTGATCCTAAGGTCTAAATTAAATGTTCATCTCCCCTTAGTTAATTCCTTAATTAAACCCATAACCATAATTAATATATCTTCACTCAACAATAACCAAACATGATTATTAGTTCAAAATGCTTAAAATAAACCCATTTCTTTAGAAACCTTATTTCCTTTATGTTTTTCAAATCCCTATATTAATTCCTTAATTCACCATAATTATCCTTAATTAAGTTTGGGGTGTTACAACTAAAACTTGCTATTAGTGGTGACCTAATGCACAACTAAAAGTTTATATTTGGTGGTGACCCTTCTGAAAAGGCTAGATGGACATAGCTATAGTGGTGACATCTATTGCCACTAAAAGTCCTATTTTAGTGGCAAGCTTTTCAAATGGCCAAATTAACTAAGATATAATGGCAATATCTTTTTTGTATTAACCCTCTTATTGCCACTAAAGAGATTCTATATTAAGGATTATAGCTAGCACAATAAAAATTCTCAAGACATAAGGGAAATAAACTGTTAGAAATAAATATTTAATTATTTTTTATTATACTTTGAAGTTTAAATTCCACATATAGAAAGTTAAGTAATAACAAAACAAATTACAAAATGTTGAATAAACTTGATCATAGGCAAAATAATCTATCTAACATAATCAAGCTTAATTGAAAAAACAAATTTGGACATTTTGGCTTAAGCTATAATCAAATTTAAGTTGGGCCTTATTCTATTTGTTTGTTTATTATTATCTTTTTCTAAAATCTCAACCCTTTATCAAGTTTGGTATTGAATGATATGCTTTAAGTTAATAATAATATTCATATTCATATTCATATGCCAAATCACATAACTATCATCAATCATTCATTATCAAGTGAATACCCATAATGGTGCTTATGATCTTAAGGTGATTTAGGCCATCAAAATTTGGTTTTCGATTGCCAAATACTTGCAAGACTTCTTCCCTAGCATGAGCTTGCCAATCAACAACATCATAGTCTAAACTAGCAAAACCGAAGTGGTTTCTTAGCCTGCAATATAGAACACCTCGCATGCTCAATCTAACATTGTTTTTGTTTCCTTGTTCTTCAATCTCCTTGTGATTCGAATCCAAAAGTATGCCTAGTAGGTCATCTTTAATTAGTGGATTCACCTGCCTTCATAGTCGATGATACCCCTTAGTGAAGCTTCCACGTTCCTAATAATTTCCTTTATCCTCCTGTTGGTTTTAGTGATATATATATATATATATAAACAAGTCTTCGCGGACACTTAACAAAGAAAAGATATTTTTATTAGACATCACATGACATTTTGAACATCTATAAACCTTTCAAATTTTGACTTGTGAAAGTCCATAGATGTGCCAAGTTGCATGTCCATATTAGATTTTGTGCTTCCTAGAATCTAGTTGATTTTGTTCACGAGTCAAACTGATCTTAGTGGAAACTCAATAAACTTCGAGGTGTTTAAGATATCGGGCTTAAGTCTAAGATCTGGCCCATTGTTAATGGTCAAATAGTGACTCATACTTGTGCTTAGCCTACGTTTTATATAATTATATGAATGTAAGTCTGCTTGAATATAAAAATTGAACTTCTTGTCATTTTTACAAGTACAAAGCGGTTGTCGTATTTTAAAAAAATGTTAAAAAATCAATCTGTAGTTAATTTTGTATCACTTTCATAAATAAAGATTTTTTTTCAACATTTTTGTCATTTTGATTTATTAAAAAAGTTTAATTTACGAAACAAACAATAAAAATGAGATATAATAAAAAATGTAAAAGCATAACAATAAATATTAAATAATACATATATAATATTAATATAATATAATATTTAAAAAATAAATTAATTAATGAAATACGTTGTTAGATGGACTTAGCTCGCAATCTTACCACCAGAATAGAATGTGAAATTTCTCTCTAATTTTTATGACGAATTCAGCTTGCTTTGTTAGAAGATCAAATATATGTTTGCCTTCTTCATAGATACTTTCAAATGCTACTTGAGAAATAACATCCTTTGTCAAATTCTTCAACCAAGGCCACACATCCACTTCACATGTTCTGTCAGAAGAATACAATACAACATGTTTCCCCATTTGCCCATCATGTCATTGCAGCTATAGCAAAGGTTGGTAGAAGAATCTGTAGCAAAATCAAGAAATCAAGAGTCAAAATTCTCAATACCAAACGTTAAGCATTTCAAGAAGAAATTAAATCCAGCATATGCTGGACATATGTATCATACTCGATGCAACACTTTAAATTTTAAAATAAATTAATATTGTGATCCTTCAAAAGATACATCATTTCTTAAATTGATCATCCAAGATTTAATTATCTCATTTCAATCTTTTAAATAGTATTTTATTTATAATATTACCATTATGTTAAGTCTGTCAACAGATAATGAATAAAGATAGATGATATAACTTAACATAAAATTGATATGATTATTATATATGCAATTATCACTTAAATATGCCATGATAAAGTACTATATTAATTAATTAATTAATTAAGAAACCACAACACCATACCATTTTGGTGTTTTATCATAATTAACATGTTTCAATAACAATTAGGTACTTAACAATCACATTAGCTTCACGTAAGTCATGTTAATTATATTTGTTAACAATATGTTAATGAAGATAATTTAAGGACAATAATTCAAGTGAGATGTTTAAAATTCTTAAAAAAATTGATAAAATGGATTTTTCATATACCAAAACGTATTTCATTATAATCTTTATCATGTTCCAGTGTCAACGCTATGTTTACTAAATTTTGTTGTCGGGAAAAGATAATTCAGAATTTCATTCCAAAAGAAGTAGAGATATAAGATACGTTCAAGATAACATGCAAATCCATCTGATTCAGTAGATCAATAAAGGCAGTATGGTTTCAATGAAGGGGCAAGCAAATAGGGATACTTCTAATTTTTTCCAATTTGAATGCTACATTGATTATCTTTCTGTGTTTAGCCCACTTGTCGCCCTCATAGTTTGTGACACCAGTGGGTAATGGCTATATACTTGATAAAAGGATTTATCAGAGGTTTTAGGAAGTCATAGTTTTTGTTAAGCACATTCTTTATTCGCTCCGGACCCATAAGGGTCAACCTTGGTGTCGGTCCTTAACCACATAAATGAATTTTTACCTTCACATTATTAATTAGTTTTCAACGACAACTTTTGAAGCAAGCTAAATTTAATAACATTAACATCAACTAATAGAACAATGTTAGTTCCATAAATGTGACAATAAACTATTATTCAATCACAATAAAATGGACACAATATATGAACTAAAGGGAAGTTCAACACAAGAAGACTACTGTGTTGTGTGAGAAAATCTCTAAACTTTCATATAATTTTATTTATTTATTTGCTTTGATGGTATAGAAAGTACAATCTTGTTATGTCTCAATATAAAACTTAGCATTTGTATAGATCAGTAATTTATTATCCTGCAAAAGATGATTAATTTTGGTATATTACTGTTGTAGTTATGGATGTAACATTATCATGAATATATATATATATGATCCTTGAACTGAACGAGCATTTCTTATACGTGTGCAATTTGATCTACTTAGATTACAAATTATAATAAAAATATATCTAAAACAAGGTTGTGTTCAATATATTCTTGATGCAATACTTGGCTAATATCCTCTCTCTCTCTCTCTCTCTCTCTCTCTCTCTCTCTCTCTCTCTCTCTCTCTCTCTCTCTCTCTCTCTCTCTCTCTGTCTATATATATATCTATCTATCTATCTATCTATCTATATTTATATATATTTGTAAATTGAGATTGTTAGAAACTAAACAGTAAAGGCACAAACTGTATTTGTTGACTATATGGTGGACAAAGGAGAAGACATGTGGAGCTAGATCATTGGAGTGAGTATTCATAGGTTTGGACTTGGCTTGTTCTTGCATCTTAACCATTTTCATCAGGTCTCCAACCCATAGTTGATAAGGATTGGCTTCAAGGCCTTGCTCTCTAAGCACTACCTCTAGCCTCTTCACATTCAACCATGACCTCTTCACTATCTTCCATGCCCATTTTATTACACTGCGATTAATGTGGCCACTAATGTTGATGTTGATGCTTCAAAAATTTCTCTTATTGTCTATCTCTCTCTATGCTTGTATTGTGTTTAGCTGAAATTAATATATGTGTATATATATATAGAGAGAGAGAGAAAGAGAGAGAGAGAAAGAGAGAGAGAGAGAGAGAGAGGAATCTCATGGTAGAGAAAAAGTGTAAGCAAAACAGAACAATTTTGTAACATTGTATACACGAGCTTGATGAGCATCGATCATTGCTCTCTGTGCATGCGGGCCAAAGAAATCGATACAACATATATACATTTAGTATGTTATTACATTACCAAAAGGATTCCATGCCAACAGGTCTTTTTTTTTTTTTCTTTTTTTTCTTCCCTCTTATAGTGTGTTTGGATATACGTTTAGGAAAGTTAAAATTATGTTTGCCAACCACTGTTACACAGAAGCAACACATTGTTGCTTTGTACAAAACGGGGTTTAGGGGATAAAAAAAGTTTTCCAAACACGCACTTAATCTCTATATATTCCTTTTTTGTAATTTTCATAGAAATTGTCTTGTATGAATAAAAAGTCTACTTAAATATTTATACATCTAGAAATTGTCTTATATATATATGCACATATCGAATGAAGAGTTATTTTAAAACATTAATATTAACTTCAATAACTGGGATGGCAAAAATGGTAGTCAATTGAAAGGATTCTTGTGGTTGTGTGGGATTATGTTCAGTATTATTCTAATGTAAATGAATCTCACAATCACTATGATATATAAATGTGAGTTTTATTGTGGTGGTTGTGTAAAACCGCCGCTAAAATAAGAAAATTGAACGGTTATTGTTCTCATTATTGTTGTATTATTTTTATCTGTCAATCCCTTTTTTTGGAAACAAAAACATTTTTTGCCTCTTTAAACGCTCGATGTCAATGGGGGGCTCCTGTGAGCTTGCACACCTTGACGGCATATACGGTGACTAGAGCATTGATCTCCTTATGATCTCTCCTTCCTCAATTGAATCAGAGATCATTTTCTATTTCATTTTGATCTTGTGTGTACAGATTTTAATTTTTCTAAAGGTGCAGTGGCAAAATCCTTGAAGCATATGCATTACTTAAGGTCCGATACCAAGAAGCATAAGAATGTAGTAGTATTGAACAAATACACAAACCCCATATTGTGGCTAAAGAATAATGACAGTGGGAAAAGCATGTGATACATGAATTAGTACTTGAACATAATAAATTTGTTGCATGTTAATTTTTTTATGCTTTTAAGCTACTTAACAAGAAGACTAACATGTAACAAATTTATTATTTTCTTAGATTAAAATAACAATTTATGTACCAAATTACTACAGTTTATGTAGAGTGACATGAACCCTCTATTGTGGTTGGAGAGTAATGATGGTGGTAGGAGCATGAGAATATGTCAGAGAAAGCTTGAAGGAGAAATGTTGTAGATTCGATGATAGAGCCATCTTTGCCTCCAACAAGGCAAAGTTCTGTCGGATGCATATTCAAGGACCCTAACCGAATGGGAAATGCAATAGTACTACCTTTTCTGGCCTTCATGATTCCTTCGGTCCTTGAATGCATATTCAAGGATCCCCACACCTCTTGTTCATGGTGAATCATAAGTATTGGTATGCAAACCTGTCCTCTTGCAGGTAATGACAATTTCCCAAGTTTAATATCCATTTTAGCAAATCACTCCAGTGATATTATTGGTGAGTATAATCTCCGAACCTCGTGCAAGATCATGGTCACCTGTAATGGCATATTTCGTAAAGTATAAATATTGGTGGGCGAATTGTAGTTTATTTTTATTATGGTTTCATTCAAATCAATTTGTTTCATGTGATTTAACATGTGTCATTCAATTTTTTTTAATGATTTGTTCCATAACTATTTTAATTAGCCTTAAGTTTAAAAGAAATTATCAATTGATATATAGAGTTAAAATAATGAATAATTTTCTTGTTGAAACAATATTTTACTTATGTCTTGAATAATTTATAGCTTTTTAAGGATATTGTTGGAATTCTAATAGTATCTAAAATCAAAATTATTCATTTAATTACAACAATAATCTTAGAAGACTATAAATATTCATAGGAGTGAAAGTCTTTTAATTTTAAATTTACTTATCGTTTTGATACTTACATTATTATATATACAAAAAATTTGAATGTAAAAAATTTTAAGAGGTAAAATAATAAAATAAATTATATGGTCTTCCTTTAAATTTTATTAAAATTACACAGATTTCTTATCTATTTTCAAAATATACACTTTAATCCAATTTTAACTTTTTTTATTAAAATACTCTTCATTAAGTTGGAAGTCATGATTTGGAAATCTAAATCCCTCACTTTCATGATCCAAAAATGTACAAATACAAATGAAAGAATAAATTTTTTTAGTTAATAAAATGTATGTATTTAAGTTAATAAAAAATGTTTCAGTTAAAAAAATTAAAATTAGTTTAAAGTGCAGTGCAGTTTTTATTTAAAGATATGTTAGTGTATATTTTTAAAATAGAAAATAGATTCATATAATTTTAACAAAATTTATGAAACAATTATATAATTTATTCAAAATAATAATAGCACAAATTTTAAGGTGTTGAAGAGACCATGGTCTATTGGATTGCCAAACCCCAAGTGGAAAAAAAAAGAAAAAGAAAAGAAATTAGGCTTTAAATTTGAAGCCTAAATTAAATTCACAATTGTCTTTGCTTGGATCCAACTTAAAATTTGGGTTGGTCCCTTTTTTCTTTTCTTTTTTTTTTTCATTCAAAGACTCGATTAAAGGATAGCTACATTTGTCTTTTAATCATATATATCTAGCTAACATTAAATGATAATCTTTCAACCATAGTTAAACACATTAATAAATGTCAGGTAATAGAAAGATAAAATGTAATCTATCCTGTATTTATTTGGCCAAAAGAAAATGTACCCCATATTAATTAGTACGTGAAGAACTATATATGATATATGCTTACAATATTAAAGTGACTTAATTAGCCCATCAAAGTCTGGTTTTTGGTTGCCAAAGACTCGCAGGACTTCTTCCCTTGCACATGCTTCTCATTCAGGACACCTACTCAATAGCATCATAGTTCAAACCAGTAAAACTAAAGTGCTTTTTTGGCCTGCTATGTAGAACAACTTGCGTTCCTGGATCACATCGTTCACACTCAACTAAGTAGGTTTAATAAGCTAAGCCTAATCTTTGTCTAATAGACCAAGCATATACTAGAGTCAATTACAACAATCACAATACCTTTGCACTACAGTCAGTGAGCATTTGCCACATGTATTAGCTGTCGCTATTCGATTGAGGATAGTTATCCTAATGTCTTTAGGAGTTTATACTTAAATACCTTAAGGGCCCTTTAGATATAACAGTTCCACACCTTATATCTTTTCTGTTGCCTTACTCTTATGAGTTGCAATGAAACACGTGTTAGAGGATTACAGCTCTTCATCGTTTACCAATTTTATGTTTCTAGAATCACATGGTGTTCAACATTGAAGCTCATTCAAATATCAAGTCTACTATAAAATTAGTTATCATCATGCAACACTTTAAATTATGCAAGAACATTTTAAATTATGCAACACTTTAAATTTTATCTTATTGCTATGTCTATATATTGATCATATTATGTGTTAATATCAATATCTATAGTTCTTAAATCCTGATAATTGTGATGATATGAAGGAAAGAGTACTTTCCTTGGGTCAATGTGCTGCATTATGAAAACATGTACGCAAATATATGTATTACAAGGAACATAGTGATAAATAGAGTATTACTTTCACAAAAATTTATTATTAAGATAATTACTAAGCATTAAGATTATGCACTTTAATTTAGATCAAGTTAACAATAAAGAGGATTTTATAATGCCTGCTAATAATTTAAATAAGATTTAAATTAACATTAATAATCACTAAGAACCTAAATATTAAAAATTTTAAAAGAATTTAAATAATTAATATTTAAATTAATAACAACTCAATTAAAAGAGTAATTTAATGTTGAAAATTTGGAGAATTAAAATAGGTTATACTTTTTATTAATAATAATAAGTTAATTAAGATAAAATTCGCAGGGAAAAAATGGAAATTAAAAGGTTGTTTCTTGAGATTGAACATTATTTGTGCTACAACCTAGCGGTGGCAAACTTGCATTGCAATTCTAGCGTCCCATGTTTGACTCCTTTTGTTGCCTCACTTATCATTATTCTTCTCTCCTCATATTCTTTTCCTTTAGCATTCCAGCGAAGTGCCCGAACGTTTGTGCGAAGAGACCATGCTGCAATTTCTTGAAACTAAATTTGTGGCCCTTTTTTTTATCCAAAATTGCTTACAGGCCCTTCTGATATTTTTCCCCACATCACGTGTGTTATTTCCTGCTTAGGTGTCCAGAAACACCTTTTATACGCTTATTGCTTCCTTCTCTGATGCTTTTGTCTCCGAAACACTCCACCCCAGTATCTCCATTTCTTCCATGCTGGGGTATTGTGATTCTATTGTTGCCGTGACTTGGATTAATTGAGAAGCCAATTCCTTTTTCCTTCATCGCTTTCGATTGCTCCTTCATTCCTGTTTTTCCTCCATGAAATTTCATACCTCCCTTGCTAGCTGAAACCTATTCAAGTTGGAGAAGGTTTGGTCGATCTTAACAGCGTTTGTTGTGGGGCCAATAGTGTAAGTTTTCATAAACTCTTTTGCTCAGTTCTCCACGCTATTCTTTTTTTTTTCCTGATGGGTTCTGCTGTGATTTCTTCTCTCCTGTTCGGTCATTGTAGGACCGAAACTCTCTCTACTTAACCACTCAGTGTCGAATATGGAATTTCTACTAATTTAGAGAGATGCGTGTGCATCCTTTTTGAATAGTCTAATTTTTATATTTTTTTAAATTAAAAATTATTTTTTAAATTGAGGAGTGATAAATTATTTTTATTTACATTTTACGTCTTCGAAAATAAATAAAATAATATTAAAATTAAAATATATATAAAATTTGGACGATTGAAATAAAATGTGCTCAGCATGCACATTCTTCTGGATTTGCATAACATCCATTTACAACAGCTTCACCCTTATTTATTTGGTGGCGTCTTACTTACCTAAACCACACTAGGTAGGATGCTTCCATTGGTTTGAAAATTTTTCTCATATATATAGCTTAAATTTGTGATTCCCCATTGTACTTCCAGTCGTTCCTTTGTGTTTTGCTACTGTTGGGTTGTGAAATCTCCTGATTTGTGTTTTTAAAATTCTTGTTGATTTCTTGTCTGTTGCAGCCATACGGTTGAGTGCAGCGGCTGCAACCTTCTCTCCTATTTGATGCTTCCATCCTCTAAATTTGCAAGTGTTGGCAGTAAAGTGTATTGGGACTCTTGTGTTATACTGATTTGGATTAACTGCTAAACTTGAACCACATTCAATTGGTGAGTCCCTTTCCTTATAGGTGAATTTCCATTTATATGTGGGAGGACTTCATCATCTAAATTTTTATGCTTACTGCACAAATTAATGATGTGAAGATGAATCGATAAGAAGTACAATTTAAGGTAAGACTAATGTGAAATAATGAGGTAAGTTTTACAGTCATGTGCCTTGATAGGAAATTCATATCAACTATAAGATCTAGAGAGGGCTAGCACTAAGAAGGAATTAAAGTAATTAACAAATCAACTAAAATAATTTAAATATTAAACTAAGATAAATGCTAGAATAGGAAATAAATTATGGAATTTAATCAAAGCAGAATTGATTGTAGGGATAAGAAGCCAATTAATTAAAATAGTCAATTAACTTAGTTCAAATAGACAAGAACAACGAGGAATTTGCTAGTAGGAAGATGTAATGAACTCTTGTAATGAATCGAAATAACACACAAGGAAGAAAGAGCTGACACGGATTTTTATTCAGAATTTCTTAGAGCTAGATTATAGCCACTCAAGTATAGAATGCTTTATAAGAAAATATGGATAATTTCTGAGGAAGTAGAAAGCTATCTTGAGAAGGGAAGAACTATCAGAAAAAGACTAGTCTATATTCTTGCACACCCTTTTTGTCTTGAGCTTGTCTCCCTTATATTCCCTCATTCTCTTTCACTTTCAACAACTTCAAACGCATTTGGTTTCTATGCCTTAGCTCACGTGGTCACGTGGTGCTTCTTTCTCCCTACTTCTTGGATCAGCTGCCATCTGTCCCTCATGCGTTTTAACTAATTTAGGCTTAAGTATCACATTATCCTCTCCATTAAAAGTGACCTTGTTCCCAAGGTCATATATGCTAGGTAAGCCGCATATAGCTAAGAAATATATTCCCAAGTGCAATGATGCAAACCATAACCTGGGACTTCCATACATCACGCACCTTGACTTCATGAACATCGAGTACTTCAAGTGGTGAGATAAGGGGATGGTCATGCTGGTCAACAATTGGAAGTGGCACATATTGATTAGAGGGAGAGCAGATGCATTTCTTCAGCAATGAAACATGAAAATCAAGATAGATACGAGCCTTTAGAGGTAAGAGAAATTTACAAGCAACAAGTCCAATAAGTTGTATCACACGAAATGAACCAAAATAATGCAAACCCAGCTTCTCATTATGCTTCAAATAGACATAATGTTGTCTATAAGATTGGAGTTTAACAAAATCCAATCATCTATAGCCAATTGAATTTCAGTTCATTTTAAATCAACAAATTACTTTATATAAGATTGAGCTTTGGAGAGATTGATCTTAAGCTGATCTAAGATCGAATCCCTAAGAAGAAGTTGTTGCAATACATCCCATGGAACATCAGTATAGGATGAATGGCAAATAATAGATGGTGGATCACAGCCAAAAACAATTTGAAATGGTGTCATCCTAGCTAATGTATGTTGTGGCGCTTAAATTTATTGCCATGGCACTATATTTTGTTTTTAGCTGTTTTACGTGCCATCTTTTTTTTTTTCTTTTTCTTTTCTATCATTTTTTAGTAAATTTTCTCAACTCAAATTACTTTGCATTCCAAAACTTTTAAACTTATTTCTTTATAATGTTAACCCTACAAAAATATATAATTTATCTAATTACTATTTATAATCTACTGACAAAGATTAAATAATTTAAAAACCTAAAAATATAAATAAACACAAAACATAACTAAAACAAAAGGGAAATTAAAACTAAAGAAATAAAACTAAAACTTATTAAATATTAACTTAACTAAAATTTATTAATAGTATATACTAAAAATATAAAATAAATTTGGTATTCATATGATAAGCCCCTTAAAATAATAAGAAAACATGATAATTTAGGGACTTAAAATCTCTTTCATTTTTTTTTTTTGGGTCTATTATTTGTTTGGGTTTTAGGCCAAAATATTCTGGGTCATTTATTTTTCCTTTTTGTTAGTTTACCTTTTAATTTTGGGCTTCAAATTTTTTTATGTTGAACCATATTAAAAAATTATGTGTTCTAAATTTTTTTCTTTCTCTACTTTATTTTGTAATTTTGGGCTATTTTCTTCATAATTTTTATTAGGCCTAATTTTTGGATTATTTCTAGAGTTTAATTTTAAATTCATAGGTTATTTTTTATTCCCCACAATGAAAATTAAATTATGAAATAAATTTAATATGTGTCAATTAATTTATTTGAAAATAAGAAAAAATTATTTTAGAAAATTTTTTACACATATAAAAATTTTGTAAAATTATTATTTAGTGTTATTTAATTTGTCTATATTGCACAATAAATGTTTTAGACAACTTTAACACATATGAAACTTTGTAAAATTATTATTTATTGTTGTTTAATTTGTCTAAATTTATAGAAAATTTATTTAGGCAATTTGGCATATTTATGACTTTATAAAATTATTTTTTGTGCCATTTAATTTTGTCTAGATATTATGGAGTTATTTTAGACAAATTCAATAACACATATATGGAATAATAATTAAGGAAGAATTTTTTTTATTATCGCATAATGTTTAATTGATTAATTAATTAAAATAAAATTAAGTGGCGTATTTATAAGGGGATTTTTTAATGCACATAGTAGATTTAGATATTTTGTTATCAGCATATATATATATATATATATATAAGGAGTAGCTATAACGTCTTTTAATAATGAGTACATGCATCCTAGATATGATTTTTCATGGAAATTACATATAGAATTAAAAAATATCAACTGTAATTAAATGTGTAGTCATAATACATCTAATACCTGTTGGCTACTTAGGAAACACAAGGAAACTTCTATTTCACCCTAATTAAACATGTAATTATAACTATCAACCTGCACTTTAGTTTTGTCATAAATGACATAAAAATATATGTTACACTAGTTTCTTAGTCCACCAGTAGATTTTAGTGATACAATATTTATGCTTTTGATATGTCTTGCATTGGTAAGTTTATAATTTTGGAATGTGATGGTTAATTTGCCTTGTAATTCTTTAGTAAGAATTATTAATATTGAAATTTACCTTACAACTTCTCCTACACAAATGTCTCTTTTGATGACTGATAATAGCTAAGATAAAATTATTTTAAATGGCATAAATTACAAAGTTTGGAAAGATGTTTGTCTTCAATTAGGTTGCCTTGATTTGGATTGGCTTTCTGCATGGATGAGTCATCAATACCTACTAATGCTAGTTCTAATGATGAAAAGGACTTATATAAAGCTTGAGAGAAATCCATTTGGCTTTCCAAGATGTTGGTTATACAAAGAATAGATACTAGCATTTGTGGGTCTATTTGTGATTGTAAGAATATTAAGGACTATCTGAAGGCAATAGACAATCAATTTGCCACTTTAGATAAATCACTTAGACATACTTTAATGGCTGAGTTATGTATTATGAAATTAACTAGCACTAGAGGGGTGCAGTAATATAATAAGAATGAGGGACCTTGCATCATAGTTGAAAGCCTTAGACATAAAGCCTAATGAACCATTCTTGGTGCAATTGATTCTTAACTCATTGCTTCATTAATACACATAGGGAATAATGGACAATGGATGAACTACTTGCCATGTGTGTAATAAAGGAAAATAACTGACTATTGAGAGTTCCAATAAGATACCTGAGGCTCATTTGGTGAGCAGTTCCAAGAAGAAGAAGGGTACTAAGAAAAAGGGCAAGAATAAAAACATTACTTCTATTCATGTATCAAATAAGGAGGTTACTAGGTGCTTTTTTCTGTTAGGAAAAAAAGGGCACATGAAGAATGAATGCCTTAAAAGATAGGCTTAACTGATTAAGAAAGGTATATCTTTGTCTTTATTATATTTTGAATCTCATTTAATTAATACATGCCATGACACTTGGTGGATTGATACTGAATCTATGGTTCATATTTCAAATACTATGCAGGGCTTTCTTAGCATAAGGAATCCATATTTCACTAAGGTTAAAGTATTTCTAGGTAATGGAATTGGCTCAGTAGTGAAGGCTATAGGGACTTATAGAATTATATTATCTTCTAATCATGTATTGGATCTTGATCAAACCTTTTATATTTCTAGTTTTTCCAAGAATTTGATTTCGATTTCAAAGTTAGTATTGTTGGGGTTTTCAATCAATATTTCTGCACCTAAATTTAATTTATTGAAAGATTGTGTTCTTGTTGGAGATTTTCCTTATCTTATGGTTTGTTTAAACTTTATACTATTGATGATGCTACTAATTTTTTTTATGACCCTATATAATAGTTCTGGTATCAAATGATATGTCATGAATGAAAACTCGGCTAGCTTGTGGCATAAGAGATTAGGCCATATCTCAATGGATAGAATCAAAAAGTTAATAAAGGATGAGATTCTTTAATCTTTAGACTTTACTGATCTTGATTCATGTGTGGAGTGCATAAAGGGAAAGCAGACCAATAAGTCACATAAAAGAGGTAAAAAGAATTTTGAATTATTAGAGATTATTTATATTAATATATATTATCTTGATTTATATTCTAACAGTAAAAAATATTTCATCTCCTTTATTGATGATTTCTCTCAGTACATATATATTTACTTGCTTTATAATAAAAGTGAGACTCTAGATGCCTTTAAAGAGTATAAGGTAGAAGTAGAAAAATAAATAGAGAAATAAATCGAAATAGTAAAATCTGATAGAGGAGGTAAATATTATAGAAGATACACTGGCAAGGAATAGACACCAAGTCCATTTGTTTAATTTTTTCAAGGGCATGGTATTGTTACATAATATACTATATCTGGCCCACCTACTATGAATGGTGTGGCTGAAACAAGGAAGAGGTGATAAGCATCATTTTTATATACTTTATTCCTCCTAACTTAACCTTTTTAATAATTAAATGTGGCCTAATAAATGCAATTAAATGGAAATTGATTTTAATCTCTAGTTTTGCACTTTAGAAAACAATTGACAAAATAATGAATTTTAATGCATAAATTCTTTTAAATGAGTTTTGTGAATCTTATCCTACTTAATATTGTTTATCATTCTTGCAGAATTTTGATGGGTAAATGCATTTGAATGGAGGTTGGTTTGGAGAAGAGGTAGCATGCATGGAATGGGAAGGAGAAGCATGTGCAGATTTAAGGAAGATGCACACATCAACTCAAGTGGCTATAACTCGAGGAAATATGAAGCTACGTGAGCTGGCTGAATCAAAACACAAAGGGCTGAAATAAGAAGCCATGGCAACGTGGACTGGGTTTAAAAGAATGAAGCAACGAGAAGTCCAGAACCACGTCAAGCAGATGAAGCAAACTTGAGCTCGAGTTCTATGTGAATGAGAACAAAACAGAAGCAGCTTATGAAGAAACAGATATGAAGTCCTGCAAATGAAGCTAATCACGTGGGAAAGCTCCAGAATAGTAGAAGCTTGAGTTTTGTGTGATGTAGTGCAGAACTGGAAGAACAGTGTAACAACCGGGAAAAAGAAAAGAAAAGGGAAAAGAAAAGAAGTGAAATCTGGAAATTTTCGGAATCCAGAATTTCTGCCAAGTCCTCTCGCAACAGCGAGAAACGGTCTCGCTACAATGAGAAAGCTAGTTCGCAATAGCGAAGGCGATTCTAGCTATAGCGAGTGCTGGCAGCAGCCCATACAAAAACCAGGGAGTTGCCCGCTGTAGCGGCGTCATAGCGAGAGTGAAGTCTGGAACTGACGCGATTTCGCCATAGCGAATGGTAAATCTCGCCATAGCGAAGGGAACTGACCCGATCTCACCGTAGCGAAGGCTACACCTCGCCATAGCGAAGCCAGATTACACGAGCTCGCTATAGCGAAGGTTAGTTTTCGCCGTAGCGAGGGTCGGTCCGGAAGAGAGTAAATAGCGAGAATCAGACTTCATTAAACGCCCAAACTCATTTCTTCTCTCATATCTGCCCTAAGCTTCGACCCAAAGAGAGAAAAGAGGCGTGGAGAGTGTGAGAGATCAAGAGAAAGAGGAAGATCAAGGGAAAGGTAAGGTAACTTCTCCCATTTCTCTTTAGAACTCTGATCCCCTCCCTTTGCCCTCTCTTTCTGCGGTTTTAATTGTGAAAATGGACGGATTTTGGGTATGGGTCAGAAGAGGGAAAGTGGAAAACTCTTTTGAATCCTTGAGTTTTCTTTGAAAATAAGGTTTTCCACTACCATGGGAGCTTGAGAGAGAGAAAGGGGTAATGGCATTCTAGAGAGAGAATCCTAGGTTTGTATGTGATAGAGTGTTGCTCTAAATTAAGGTAAAAGAGAGTAATTGCATGCTTTTGGTGTGTCTAGGCTCAAGTGAAACACTTACAACAAGGTGTGATTGTGGACCTAAGGAGGGAAAGGAGAAACTGAAAGGAAAAGCCTGTGTTGGCTTTGGCTCCAAAGGTAGCTCTCTCTTTCACTCTTTCTTGTTGCATTCTTGGATATGATAGTCATTGTATGATCATGTATATGCTTGTTGTATGGAATATGCCATATGTTATTGCTTTGATGCATTGATGCCAATATGCTTGTGTGTTGAAATGTGAGAATTGCTCGGGTGCGGTAGTGCCGAAAGTCCCTTGAGATGGGTGAGGTGAAGCCGAAAGTCCCTTGAGATAGGTGAGACAAGGCCAAAAGTCTCAAACGAGTGAGGCCAAGTCAAAAGTCCTTAAACTCGGGTGAGGCCATCCAAAAGTCCCTAGACTCGGGTGAGGCTAGACCAAAAGTCCCTGGAGCTTATTTTTGGCATTGTTGTGAATTCCATAGCATGTACATTATGTGTTGAATGATTGAGAATAGCTAAATGCTTATTCACATGCTTTGACTTGTTATATGCCTTGATTGCTTGCTGGATTAAGTGCATGAGCTACTGAGATTCCCTGAATCTCACCCCTTTCCCCTCCCAACTAATATGCTAGGTGGAGCTCAAGGAGATCCGAGCACCTACCAAGGAGTCTAGGAGCATGCGTAGTTAGGATGAGTTTATATTTTGATGTAAATATGATGTAAAGTGGTGCCAAATGAAGATGTGCCCACTATTTTTGAGTTGTAAAGGTTGTAACATGTGTAGAAATATGAATGGATGATGTATGAACTATATTTATAGCCGAATGAATGGAAATGTGGGTTTTTACCCCTTTGATGCATGGATGTTGTTGTGTAAATTTGGCCGTAGCATAGTGAAAACAGAATGTATAATGATTTGGATCATATGGACATGTTAGATATACTAGTTTTATGCTTTTAAACTTGTCCATGTGGAGTGAGAGTGTGTGAGAGGCTATTTAGACCCGTTTTAGACCTATGGGGTGCCAAAACCGGTATTTTTGTGAGCTCCGTCAAAGTATGACCGGATGAGCTCTGTTTGCCATGAAATTTGGCGTGCCTCTAGAGTTTGTAGAAAGCTTCTTGAGAAGCTAAAGTTGGTAATATTCGGAGGATTATAGAATATTTGGAGAATTGTTGAATTTGGCAGAATTTAATGGATTGGTCATGTACTGTTCATATAGTTCAGAAAATAAAATCTGTGGCACTTTTAGACCAAATGGATTCCAAATGTGGTGAAATTTTATACACATAAACTAGAAAACCAAAGTGACTTGTAGGAACTAGAATCACCCAAAACGAAGGTCTGTAGAGAGAGATTGAACCGACTGAAGTTCTGTATCAGCATCAGTGAGCTTATCTGACCCCCATCACTGTTCCATCAGTTTTCGGGGTGCAGGAGCTACTGAACTGATCTGGACTTATTTTTCTCCTCTAGTAGACATCCGTATCTTTCCGAATTGATATAATGTGCCCAGATTGGATTTTTTTGGATTTCGTTATGAATTTTCGAAAGTCATGACAGAAAGCTGCACCAGAAACAGTGACAGCTGGACCTTCCTCCCATTTTCGATGTCAAACTTGATCCAAACGATGTGTTTGTGGTTGGGAATGATTTTTAGTGTAAATTTGACACTTAGAGCTTTCCAGAAAGCTAAAGTTTGCTGCATTCCCATTTTTCTACAATTTCTTATGGTTTTCCAAACTTAGAGCCAAAATATGACTTTTGGGCCCGAGTGAGAAAATGTAATTTTTATGGTTTTCGGCTCTATACCCGTGGCTTATGGGTTGTTTTATGCTATGTATGAGTCATATGTATGGAGTTTGAGTTGAGGATGCTTGAGATGGGTTCACAGGACCCACGGGGTGAAAGATGAGTATGTGAAAACCCGGTTCATAGCATGTAAATGCCACGGGAGAGTAGTGACTCTTTGGAAATCATATGGAACCGAGCCTATAGAGAGGGTAGGTAGCGGTAGTAGATTGAGGTGTCACATTTTTGGTATCAGAGCAATGGTTCAGGCATTTTTGCTCAAGTTTAGGCTCTTGAAGTATGTGAATTGCTTGTATGTGGTGTGAATGGTCATGGAAGTTGTAGCATTCCACCTGTACCTCCCCAGGAGCCTGCTGCTCCATAGACCCAGACGCCTATCCAAAAAGTATTGAAGCAGTTTAGGCAGAACAATCCACCCTCGTTTGACGGGGAATTGGATGCGGATAAGGCGGAGGCTTGGGTGATGCAGCTTAAGAAAATCTTCTCAGTGATGGATTGTACCACTGAGCAGAAAGCCCAGCTAACCACCTTTATGCTAGAAAAGGAGGCTGATAGATGGTGGGATAGTGCGAAACCACTGATGGAGACCAAGAACATACCGATCACTTGGGAGACATTCTTGGTTGAGTTTTATGAGAAGTATGTCCCAAGTTCAGTGAGGAAGAAGAAAGAGATGGAGTTCATGAGTTTGAGACAGACTGATGAGATGACTGTGGACCAGTATGTGGCCAAGTTTATAGAGCTGTCTTGGTATTCCTCTTACCTCCAGAGGTATGATGATGAACCCTGGAGATGTGAGCAGTTTGAGACTGGTTTGAGGCCCCTGATTAGCGATAGAGTCACTCCACAGCGGATCAGAAAGTTTAATACTCTTGTGGAGGTCAGTAGGGTGATTGAGACGAATCTGCAAGTTATCATGCCTACTGCGACTACGGCTAGTCAGAAGAGGGTTCCGGATTTGAAAAGGCCGAAACCAGAGGAGGGTTCTAGTTTGACCCCTAGTAATAAGAGGAGAGGCAAAGGGCCATGGAATAGAAAACCACAGCGAGGTGTGCCACCTCCGCGGGGCCAGTCATCCTTCCAGCAGTCTCCGGTGACATGTTATAAGTGTGGGAAGCCGGGGCACATTGCTAGACACTGTCCTCAGATGGAGACAGCGCCTCCTCCTAGACCACAGACCCAGGGCCGAGTGTTCGCCCTTACTCAGCAGGAAGCCAGCGCATCTCCCAGTTTGATCCGAGGTATGCTGTTAGTGAATGGCTTTCCTGTAGTTGCTATGTTTGATTCGGGTGCTAGTCACTCGTTTATATCTTATGATTGTGTGAGGAAATTGGGTCTGGTTGTTAGTGTCTTGCCCTTTGACTTATCTGTCATTACACCCACTGGAGGCCACGTGGTTACTTCCCATACTTGTTTAAATGTCACTGTCCAATTTAACCACTGTCATACCACTATTGATTTGGTTTGTATGCTTTTTCATGAAATTGATTTGATTATTGGTATGAACTGGTTAGCTGCAAATAATGCCATACTTGATTGTGAACACCGAACCATTTCCTTACCTGTTTGTGGGACCATACCTAGGGTAGGAGCAGAGTTATCCTTTATGACTACTGCCCAGGCTGAGAGATATTTAGAGTGTGGATGTCAAGGGTTTCTAGTCTTTTTCTCTATTCGGGCTGAGGTAGAAGAAGGGATAGAGGAGATCCCAGTTGTCAGGGAATTCGCGGAGGTTTTCCCTAGAGAGTTTGATTTTAGTGGCCTACCTCCTGAGAGAGAATTAGAGTTCCCTATAGACATAGTGCCTGGTGCTGGACCGGTGTCCAAAGCTCCTTACAGGATGGCTCCCGCCGAGCTTGCTGAGTTGAAAGCGCAGGTAGAGGAACTGTTAGAGAAAGGGTTCATCTGCCCTAGTGTTTCACCTTGGGGTGCTCCGGTGTTGTTTGTGAAAAAGAAAGATGGTAGCTTGCGGTTATGTATAGATTACCGGGAGTTGAATAAGGTTACCATCAAGAATAAATATCCTCTCCTTAGAATTGATGATCTGTTAGATCAGTTGGCTGGGGCATCTGTGTTTTCTAAGATAGATCTTAGATCTGGTTACCACCTGTTGAGAGTGAGAACTGAAAACGTCTCTAAGATGGCTTTCAGAACGAGATATGGGCACTATGAGTTCCTTGTGATGCCATTCGGATTGACGAATGCGCCTGCTGTGTTCATGGATTACATGAACAGGGTATTCAGACCGTATCTAGATCAGTTTGTGGTGGTCTTTATTGATGATATTTTAGTGTACTCCCGATCTTTTGAGGAGCACGAGAGGCATTTGAGACTAGTCCTAGACACCTTGAGAGAGAAAAGGTTGTATGCCAAACTAAGTAAATGTGAGTTTTGGCTGACCGAGGTGCGATTCTTAGGTCATGTGATCTCACGAGATGGGGTTGCGGTGGATCCCCATAAAGTTGAGGCTGTGTTACAGTGGGATAGACCTAGAACGATCACCGAAGTCAGGAGTTTCCTAGGTTTGGCAGGGTATTACAGACGTTTTATTCAGGACTTTTCTCGAATGGCCTTACCACTGACGAGGCTAACCAGGAAAGATACACCGTTTGTGTGGGATGAGAGATGTGAGAAGAGTTTCCAAGAGTTGAAACTCTGTTTGACCACTTCCCCTGTACTGATTATCCCTGACCCTAGTGAACCATTTGTGGTTTATTGTGATGCTTCGGGCAAAGGGTTAGGATGTGTGTTGATGCAGCAGGGTAGAGTAGTGGCATATGCCTCGAGGCAGTTGAGACCTCATGAGGAGAATTACCCCACACATGACCTGGAGTTAGCTGCCGTAGTGTTTGCTCTTAAAATTTGGAGACACTATCTGTATGGTGCGACCATAGAGATTTATAGTGACCACAAGAGTCTGAAATGCCTGTTTGATCAGAGAGAACTCAATATGAGACAGAGGAGATGGATGAAATTTTTGAAAGATTATGATTATGTGTTAAAATATCATCCGGGTAAGGCCAATGTGGTGGCAGACGCCCTGAGTAGAAAATCCATCCATGTAGCCCATATGATGATTAGGGAGCAGGAGCTCCTAGAGAAGTTCAGAGAGTTGAACCTCTCTTGTCAGGTGGTATCGGGTAGATTGTGTTTGAGTGAAACCCGAATTGAGAATGTCTTGAGGACCCAGATCTTAGATGCCCAGAGAGAGGATGAGTTCCTGAAACAGATCAGGAATGAGATCACCCAAGGTAAAACCTCAGATTTCAAGTTATCTGAGGATGGCATGATAGTATATCGGGATAGAATCTGTGTGCCTAGTCAGAATGAGTTGAGAGAAAGCATTCTAGAAGAGGCGCATAAGAGTAAGTATACTATCCACCCAGGTGCCACCAAGATGTATCAGGATGTGAAAAGAATTTTCTGGTGGCCAGGGATGAAAAGTGATGTGACGGATTATGTGGCTAGATGCCTAGTGTGTCAGAGGGTAAAGATTGAACACCAGAAACCGGCTGGGTTGTTGCAACCTCTAGATATCCCTGAGTGGAAGTGGGATAGTATAGCCATGGATTTTGTCATGGGGTTACCCAGGACATCCTCTGGACACGATGCTATTTGGGTAGTTGTGGATAGACTGACGAAGTCTGCACACTTTTTAGCTATTAAGGCTACTTATACACTGGATAGATTGGCCCAGTTGTATATCAGAGAGATAGTGCGACTTCATGGAGTACCCAATAGCATAGTTTCTGATAGAGACCCCAGGTTCACATCGAACTTTTGGAGGTCACTGCAGCATGCCTTAGGGACGAGATTGCGGTTTAGTACTGCATATCACCCCCAGACAGATGGTCAGACTGAAATGACCATCCAGACATTAGAAGATATGTTGAGCGTATGTGTGCTAGAGATGAAGGGGAACTGGGATGCGTATTTGCCGTTAGCAGAATTTGCTTATAACAACAGTTACCATTCCAGTATCCAGATGGCCCCTTATGAGGCTTTGTATGGGAGAAAGTGCAGATCCCCTCTGTGTTGGGTTGAATTAGGTGAGAGGAGTATGATAGGACCTGAGATTGTGGACCAGACCACCCGACAGATAGAATTGATTAGAAAGAGGCTCCTCACGGCCCAGAGTAGACAGAAAAGCTATGCTGATAAGCGTAGGAGGCCGTTAGAGTTTGAGATTGGAGACCATGTATTCATTCGAATATCTCCAATGACGGGAGTAGGTCGGTCAATGAGGGTAAGGAAGCTCAGTCCTAGGTATATTGGTCCGTTTGAAATCCTTGAGAGAATTGGACCCGTGGCTTACCGAATAGCCTTGCCTCCTAACCTAGCCCAAATACACAGTGTTTTTCATGTCTCCCAGTTGAAAAAGTATTTACCAGATTCCTCACATGTCATAGAATATGAGCATGTGCAATTGCAGGAAGATCTTTCCTATGTAGTGAAACCGGAGAGAATTGTGGATGCTAAGCTTAAACAGTTGAGAAGCAAGAGCATTTCTCTGGTGAAAGTGATATGGAGAGGTCTGACATCTGAGGAAGCAACCTGGGAATTGGCGGATGAGATGAGGCAGAAATATCCAGAATTATTCCCTTGAGGTAAGTTTTTAAATTTCGAGGACGAAATTTCTTTTAAGAGGGGTAGAAATGTAACAACCGGGAAAAAGAAAAGAAAAGGGAAAAGAAAAGAAGTGAAATCTGGAAATTTTCGGAATCCAGAATTTCTGCCAAGTCCTCTCGCAACAGCGAGAAACGGTCTCGCTACAGCGAGAAAGCTAGTTCGCAATAGCGAAGGCGATTCTAGCTATAGCAAGTGCTGGCAGCAGCCCATACAAAAAGTAGGGAGTAGCCCGCTGTAGCGGCGTCATAGCGAGAGTGAAGTCTGGAACTGACGCGATTTCGCCATAGCGAATGGTAAATCTCGCCATAGCGAAGGGAACTGACCCGATCTCGCCGTAGCGAAGGCTACACCTCGCCATAGCGAAGCCAGATTACACGAGCTCGTTATAGCGAAGGTTAGTTTTCGCCGTAGCGAGGGTCGGTCCGGAAGAGAGTAAATAGCGAGAATCAGACTTCATTAAACGCCCAAACTCATTTCTTCTCTCATATCTGCCCTAAGCTTCGACCCAAAGAGAGAAAAGAGGCGTGGAGAGTGTGAGAGATCAAGAGAAAGAGGAAGATCAAGGGAAAGGTAAGGTAACTTCTCCCATTTCTCTTTAGAACTCTGATCCCCTCCCTTTGCCCTCTCTTTCTGCGGTTTTAATTGTGAAAATGGACGGATTTTGGGTATGGGTCAGAAGAGGGAAAGTGGAAAACTCTTTTGAATCCTTGAGTTTTCTTTGAAAATAAGGTTTTCCACTACCATGGGAGCTTGAGAGAGAGAAAGGGGTATAGGTTTGTATGTGATAGAGTGTTGCTCTAAATTAAGGTAAAAGAGAGTAATTGCATGCTTTTGGTGTGTCTAGGCTCAAGTGAAACACTTACAACAAGGTGCGATTGTGGACCTAAGGAGGGAAAGGAGAAACTGAAAGGAAAAGCCTGTGTTGGCTTTGGCTCCAAAGGTAGCTCTCTCTTTCACTCTTTCTTGTTGCATTCTTGGATATGATAGTCATTGTATGATCATGTATATGCTTGTTGTATGGAATATGCCATATGTTATTGCTTTGATGCATTAATGCCAATATGCTTGTGTGTTGAAATGTGAGAATTGCTCGGGTGCGGTAGTGCCGAAAGTCCCTTGAGATGGGTGAGGTGAAGCCGAAAGTCCCTTGAGATAGGTGAGACAAGGCCAAAAGTCTCAAACGAGTGAGGCCAAGTCAAAAGTCCTTAAACTCGGGTGAGGCCATCCAAAAGTCCCTAGACTCGGGTGAGGCTAGACCAAAAGTCCCTGGAGCTTATTTTTGGCATTGTTGTGAATTCCATAGCATGTACATTATGTGTTGAATGATTGAGAATAGCTAAATGCTTATTCACATGCTTTGACTTGTTATATGCCTTGATTGCTTGCTGGATTGAGTGCATGAGCTACTGAGATTCCCTGAATCTCACCCCTTTCCCCTCCCAACTAATATGCTAGGTGGAGCTCAAGGAGATCCGAGCACCCACCAAGGAGTCTAGGAGCATGCGTAGTTAGGATGAGTTTATATTTTGATGTAAATATGATGTAAAGTGGTGCCAAATGAAGATGTGCCCACTATTTTTGAGTTGTAAAGGTTGTAACATGTGTAGAAATATGAATGGATGATGTATGAACTATATTTATAGCCGAATGAATGGAAATGTGGGTTTTTACCCCTTTGATGCATGGATGTTGTTGTGTAAATTTGGCCGTAGCATAGTGAAAACAGAATGTATAATGATTTGGATCATATGGACATGTTAGATATACTAGTTTTATGCTTTTAAACTTGTCCATGTGGAGTGAGAGTGTGTGAGAGGCTATTTAGACCCGTTTTGGACCTATGGGGTGCCAAAACCGGTATTTTTGTGAGCTCCGTCAAAGTATGACCGGATGAGCTCTGTTTGCCATGAAATTTGGCGTGCCTCTAGAGTTTGTAGAAAGCTTCTTGAGAAGCTAAAGTTGGTAATATTCGGAGGATTATAGAATATTTGGAGAATTGTTGAATTTGGGAGAATTTAATGGATTGGTCATGTACTGTTCATATAGTTCAGAAAATAAAATCTGTGGCACTTTTAGACCAAATGGATTCCAAATATGGTGAAATTTTATACACATAAACTAGAAAACCAAAGTGACTTGTAGGAACTGGAATCACCCAAAACGAAGGTCTGTAGAGAGAGATTGAACCGACTGAAGTTCTGTATCAGCATCAGTGAGCTTATCTGACCCCCATCACTGTTCCATCGGTTTTTGGGGTGCAGGAGCTACTAAACTGATCTAGACTTTTTTGTCTCCTCTAGTAGACATCCGTATCTTTCCGAATTGGTATAATGTGCCCAGATTGGATTTTTTTGGATTTAGTTATGAATTTTCGAAAGTCATGACAGAAAGCTACACCAGAAACAGTGACAGCTGGACCTTCCTCCCATTTTCGATGTCAAACTTAGTCCAAACGATGTGTTTGTGGTTGGTAATGATTTTTAGTGTAAATTTGACACTTAGAGCTTTCCAGAAAGCTAAAGTTTGCTGCATTCCCATTTTTCTAAAATTTCTTATGATTTTCCAAACTTAGAGCCAAAATATGACTTTTGGGCCCGAGTGAGAAAATGTAATTTTTATGGTTTTCGGCTCTATACCCGTGGCTTATGGGTTGTTTTATGCTATGTATGAGTCATATGTATGGAGTTTGAGTTGAGGATGCTTGAGATGGGTTCACAGGACCTACGGGGTGAAAGATGAGTATGTGAAAACCCGGTTCATAGCATGTAAATGCCACGGGAGAGTAGTGACTCTTTGGAAATCATATGGAACCGAGCCTATAGAGAGGGTAGGTAGCGGTAGTAGATTGAGGTGTCACAAACAGAGTGTGAAGAAGCTCGAGCTAAGAAAGTTCACGAAGCAACGTGAAGAAGCATGCAGAATCACGTCTGGACAGCTTTGAAGAAGAGAAGGAAGAAGCCACGAGTTCAAACGCAATAGCTGCATGGGGGAAAAGCGAGCTGCGCAGGGAAGCAGCCAACATGGGGAACATCACGATGAAGAGACGCTGAACTGGGTTTGCATGGCTGGCAGCAGAACAAGTGAAAGACGCTGAAGTCTGGACAGCAACGTGAACAGAAACAAGCACAACGAAGCAAGAGCTGAGAAACATAACGAGTTGAAGTCTGGAATGAGCTGCAGAATGAAAGAGTTGAACAGAGCTGGAACTCGAGGAAACAAGAAGATACAGAAGTTGCATGAAGAAAAACATGAACAGAAAATTGAGGAAGAAGCACATATGCAGAGGCTGAACTCGAGCAGCTGAAACAAGGAAATCTGGGCACACAGGAAGAAGAAAATCACGTGGAGAATGGCTAGACAGCAGCTGCAGAACGACGAAGAAGCAGAATCAAGCACTATACACACACATGCAGAACAGAGAAGGCAAAGCTACTGTTCTGGCATGAGGAGCATGAAGAAACAAATGGCAGCAGCTTACAACTCGAGCAACACACAAACCAGCAGCTAACGTAGAACGAAATGGGCACTGCATGCGAAGAAGAGGAGAACATGAATAGAAAATGAAAAGCTGCAACGTGGAACCCGACGTGAACATAAACAAAGAGGCATGCAGAAGCTACAGTAGCCAACATGGAATATTATATTGACGCTGGGCCCACGTTTTTACACGCACAAGGGAGCTTCAGACAATGGGAAGAGGCAGCACTTAAATGAAGAGTTAATCACGTGGATTAATCAAGCTTGAGAGCTGGAGATTTAGTGATCTGGAGGAGGAAGTAAAACGTGACTTCAGCGTGGAATCACTTAGAGGAATCACGTGAGAAGCACGTCATACACACTCGGGCAGAAGTTAAAACTCGCCTATTCCATTCATCCGGCCCATTCAACACACAGAAGGCCATTCATTCGCTCATTCCATAAATCCCATTCACGCTAAAAACCCTAGCCGTCATTCGTCCATTCACTCCACGCCTCCATTCACCACACGCCTTCGCCATCGTCCATCTCCATTCCATATTCCATCTCCATCCACTGAATGAAGATCTAATCTCCATCTTGAGGCTAGCAAGGGAGGAAGCTCTTGACTAAAACTTGAATCCTTGGAGAAGAAGCAGAATTTTGGCTAAGATTCCTTGATTTTCCTACACTTTTTCTTTTTCTGTACAATCTTGGTTAAGTTGTATTTGATTAGGAATTTGTGTAATTAATTAGTGGCTGGTTAGACACTGATTAGGACACCTTTTTTGTTGATTAATTGGTTGGATTTAAATATGATTTTTCATTATTCTCTCTAATCTCCCATGTATGCCACGAAGGTGTTCGATGAAATACATGAGCGAGGTTATGTGCTTAAATGTCTATCTGAGAATTCCTTGGTGTTTAGTTGGTTAATTAAACATTTTTGGATGATGAATCAAAGGCTAATTAATCAGTTAATCAATCAAATTAGATGTTCATTGATCTTAAAGACAAGAGTTAACGGTTTAATGCGGGATTGAGGTCTCAATTCAACATTAGATTGTTAATCTCTTGATTCTTGTGTGGTAACTCAAGATAACTTGTAATGAACTTAATTAGGAATTGTTAGGCCAGAATTAATCATAATTGGAATAGGATAAGGATAGTGGATATCAAGAGACAATTCCTAAGCTAGTCACAAGCCATTATCATTTACAATTCACACAATTAGGTAGAATTTAGGAATTTTGATTTAATTTAGTTTTAGGATAGTTTAATTCATTCAAAAACCCCCCAAACTAGATAGTTCTAGGATCTTAGAACACTTAGAGAATCTAATTGAACATTGAATTCCAATTCCAAGGGAGATGACCTAGGTTGTGCCACTTGCTATATTTTTAGATCAACCTAGTTTTATTTTGAGGGTTGCACGACAAGCCCGTCAAAATTTTGGCGCCGTTGCCGGGGATTTGGAGTCTCAATTGTTTGAGGAAGTGTTCTAAGTGTTCTTATTTTGTTTTAACTCTGTTTTGGTTCTGTTTTGATTTGATTTTTGTTTTGTTTCGAACTTGGAATCGGGCAATTTCGGTGTTGCGTATTAACTTGTCTGCTTGCTGGAATTTTCGTGTAAAGTGCCCAGAAAATTCGCATACTTTTTTTTCCAAGGTTTTTGGGTGTTTTGAGCAAAAATAATAGCAAAGCTATTTGGTGCACCATTTTTTGGCCAAATTCCAACGTTTGAGATAGTTTTTCAAATTTTTTAGTATTATTTTCGAATTTTTTTTAGGAATTTTTCAATTTTTCTGGATTTAATTTCTTTATTTTTTGTGAGTTTATTTTGTGTGACTAACCTCTATTTTAGAGTGTTTTAGATTGTTAGAAACTTCTTATCTTCATTTGAATTTTATTTTCTTGATTTTGAGTTAATTTTAGTTATAATTTGTTTGTGATTTGTTTGTGTTGAAAGTGATTGAACTTCTCATTTTATTTGCTTTAAATGGATCTATATTTTTCTAATCAAGGTGCTTATGATCCTTATGCAAATAATGGGACTTCCAAGCAGTTGGATGATCTTAAGACAATGCTTCAAGGCGTTCTTGAAAGACAAAGGCAAAATCAACAAAGCCAACAATACCAACAAGTCCAACCACCATGCTACCAACCACACCATCATTCCTATGAAGTTCACCCCAGTTACCCTGAACCTTATCACCACCACCCATATGAGATTCACCCAAATTACCACCATCATTATGAACCGTATAATAATTTCCACATGCAAGAGCCATACCCTGATTACCACATGCAAGAGCAAAAATATCATCCTTACAATTACCATGAGGGGTACATGCAACAAGAGCCTCAGAGGGAACCGAGTTTGAAAGAGAGGATGATGCAGCTAATGGAAGCCTTAGATCTTCGAATCCAACAAAGGGATGCCGAACATCTTCAATTCAAACAAGAACATGAACAGTGGTATCTTGAAATGCATCAAAGGCTTGATAACATGAGGAAGGATTTAGGAATTCAATCAAATCAACCAACTTCAAGTGCTATTGAATTGACTGAAGAGCAAATTAGAAGGGAATGTATAGAGGAGGAAGATTCTTATTCATTGGGTAACATCCTTCCATCTTCTAATGTTTTACAATTTGTTGGAACTGACTCTAGTTTGCATAATAGCACTATGATTCCTAATGCATATAATGTTGTTGATTTTGAATTGCATGATGATGAGGTTGTTGATGAGGAAATTGTTGTTGAATCTCCTGATATGGTTGATTGTGGTAGCTCATTGAACAAAATTGATATATTTTGTGATGTTAATGAACCCTTGTGTACTGATGCACTTGGAATGTCTACTCCTAGCTGTGATTATAGTGAAAATTTTATTCCTAAATCAATTGATGAATTTCTTGAGTCTAGGGTAGAAGATAAGTGTGGGGGTGACTTGGAATGTAAGGATTATGCTATTCCTAGTGTAGAATTAGTTGATAAGTCTGTTGATGATGCATCTTCTGAGTTTAAGAATAACATGCCATCTGGATCATGTGACATAGCTGATTTGGATGCATCTCTTGATTATGTGTGTATTGAATCTGCTATATGTGATGAATACTCCCAAATTAATTCTTCCATTAAGACTAGTGAGTCTTTCACATATACTGATCATCATGATTCCTCACTAGCCTGTGATGGTGTGACTATTGAAGTAATGAATGTAGCATGCGATAATGATATAGATAGTGAAATTGTTGAGCAAATTGTTGTTGATGAATCAGACTTAACTCTTGAATGCTTATGTGATGAATTGCATACATGTCCTGTGTGTGCTGAGATTAATGAGTTTCTGAAGTCTGATAAGTCTGCTGAATCTATGGGTTCATTTTCCTGCACTGAAATGATTGATAAGAATGATTCTACTGATCATACTAGTATTGATGAGGGCATGCATAATGATAATACTAATGTTGAAAATCTTATTGATTCATCTGCTGTTGTTGATACTAGTGAGAGACTTGATTTTGCTGTTGATCATTGTTTAGAATATTATGAGCCTACTGATGTCTCTTTGGTCAGGGAAGATATTATCTTTATTGTTGAGAGTCCTGAACAGATTCCTAAGGTTGGTGAAGTAGTTCCCAACAAGCCACAAACTCTCCCAGTAGAGGAAAAACAACTATCAGACACCTTGAACTCAAAGGATTGTGAGAAGTTACAATTAGACTTTTCTGTGGATGTAGTGACTCTTACTGATGGGAGTCCAGTAGATTTTATTGGTTTTGATAGATTTTTAGAAAGTTCAAATTTTTAGTTTGATTTTAGGTTTTCTTTCCTTAGTTTTAAATCTTCTAATTTTGATTTTTATTCTTTTCTTGGTCCTGAATTTGCTGAAAATGACTTTCTGAGACTACTGATTGTTGAGAAAGTCCATGAGTCAACACTGCATGATCAATCAAAATGTTTTAAAGTGGTTAGACTCAAATTTGTCCAGTTGAAAAGGAATAAAGATGTTTTAATTCTTGTTTTTGATACATATGATTAGTTAATCTTTAATAAAGTTCTTTGTAGCTTAGGATTTAGTTTTCTTTTCTTTTCTATATTACAGTTCATTTTGATTTTGTTTTGTAGGAAATAAGTTGCTAACCAGCTACAAAAGGAAATCTTAGCCTACCATTGAGATCTCCATATTCAAATTCATCCGGTTGTATACTTTCCCTTTTTACCTTTTATATTGTGCTGTTTATCTGTTTACTGGATTGTGTGCTCGCATTGAGGATAATGCAACATTTAAGTGTGGGGGGGAGAGTCATTCTATTTCATCCATTTTTTTTCTTCCATCTTTTCCTTGTTTTGAAAAAAAAAAAAAAAACAAATTTGAAAATTTTTGAAGAAAATTTTTGCAAAATAGTGTGAATTTCTTTTCAATTTTTCTGTAAAAGTTGCAAGTTGAGATGATTATTAACTTAGATTCACGTAGACATGATAAGTGATGGATCTTGTATTTTGATTCAAGTGAAGTGGCAATGAGTTTGATTTTAATGAATTATTTGATAGCCATAAGCTGGTGAGAAATTGAGCCATATCTGTTCAATTATAGTGTGTATTCACCTATCCTTGTTCACTCGAGAACTTGTCTTGATTCTTTGTTGAGGCTACATTTGCACTTGCATGCATGAAAATGATAAGGCATTCCTTTCTTTTGTAGCTAGTTAGCCAAAAAGCCAACCATTCATACATCTTTATCCATTGTTTAGCCACTTTGAGCCTTGTTTACTTTTGTTGTTTAGCCCATAGCCATTAAAAAAAAAAAAATGTTATTCCTACCTTGTTTTAAGATGCCTTAGGAATTTCAAGGAGCATTACATCTAATTAGGATAGGTGAATGTGTGCTTTGCATCCATTAAGGCCATTATGATTCAAAGAATTTGTTCTAAAAAAAAAAAAAAGAGAAAAAAAAAACAAAGAGAAAGAAGAGATAGAAAAGCAAAAAGAAAGCGAAAGAAAAGCAATGTGAAAAAAAAAAAACAAAAAAAAAAGAGGAAAAGTTGTTGAAAATAAAAAAAAAAAAAAAAAAGGTTTTATATTGAGTTTATAGTTGCCTATTGCTTGTTAGAAATAAGGCCTTGGATGCACACTCTTCCCTATCCTAAATTGTCATTGAGTGCTCTTGAGGTCCTAAGGTGTTCTATTTGCTATTTGTTTTACCCTTATTTTTGTATCCATTCGTTTCATTTCCCTAGCCCCATTACAACCCTAAATAAAGTCCTATTGATTTGTGCATTGCATTTGGCATAGGTGGTGGAGATTTAGAAGCTTGACAAGCCTATGGTAGTGAATCTTGATAGGTGGAATTTGAGTGATATACATTGTCCATAAACACTTGAAAGTTGAGAGTAAACACTAACCATATGAGAGGCTATGCATTTCAATTCATTCTTTTCAAATGAAATTGCCATGGAATTTGATTTCTTGATGCAAGTGAAGTTAACTTAGATTGTTGAAGTGATGAAAAGTTATGATTAGTCTCTAGCTTGTAATTTTTACACTTTCTTTTCTATTTTCATTTTTTACTTGCCATTCTTCTAGCCGGGTGTTTCAAATTCATTCTTTTAACTTGGATTTTGAGCTTTGCCCAGGAGTGCAAATGTTTAAGTGTGGGGGAATTTGATAAGCATCATTTTTATATACTTTATTCCTCCTAACTTAACCTTTTTAATAATTAAATGTGGCCTAATAAATGCAATTAAATGGAAATTGATTTTAATCTCTAGTTTTGCACTTTAGAAAACAATTGACAAAATAATGAATTTTAATGCATAAATTCTTTTAAATGAGTTTTGTGAATCTTATCCTACTTAATATTGTTTATCATTCTTGCAGAATTTTGATGGGTAAATGCATTTGAATGGAGGTTGGTTTGGAGAAGAGGTAGCATGCATGGAATGGGAAGGAGAAGCATGTGCAGATTTAAGGAAGATGCACACATCAACTCAAGTGGCTGTAACTCGAGGAAATATGAAGCTACGTGAGCTGGCTGAATCAAAACACAAAGGGCTGAAATAAGAAGCCATGGCAACGTGGACTGGGTTTAAAAGAATGAAGCAACGAGAAGTCCAGAACCACGTCAAGCAGATGAAGCAAACTTGAGCTCGAGTTCTATGTGAATGAGAACAAAACAGAAGCAGCTCATGAAGAAACAGATATGAAGTCCTGCAAATGAAGCTAATCACGTGGGAAAGCTCCAGAATAGTAGAAGCTTGAGTTTTGTGTGATTAGTGCAGAACTGGAAGAACAGAGTGTGAAGAAGCTCGAGCTAAGAAAGTTCACGAAGCAACGTGAAGAAGCATGCAGAGTCACGTCTGGACAGCTTTGAAGAAGAGAAGGAAGAAGCCACGAGTTCAAACGCAATAGCTGCATGGGGGAAAAGCGAGCTGCGCAGGAAAGCATCCAACGTGGGGAACATCACGATGAAGAGACGCTGAACTGGGTTTGCATGGCTGGCAGCAGAACAAGTGAAAGACGCTGAAGTCTGGACAGCAACGTGAACAGAAACAAGCACAACGAAGCAAGAGCTGAGAAACATAACGAGTTGAAGTCTGGAATGAGCTGCAGAATGAAAGAGTTGAACAGAGCTGGAACTCGAGGAAACAAGAAGATACAGAAGTTGCATGAAGAAAAACATGAACAGAAAATTGAGGAAGAAGCACATATGCAGAGGCTGAACTCGAGCAGCTGAAACAAGGAAATCTGGGCACACAGGAAGAAGAAAATCACGTGGAGAATGGCTAGACAGCAGCTGCAGAATGACGAAGAAGCAGAATCAAGCACTATACACACACATGCAGAACAGAGAAGGCAAAGCTACTGTTCTGGCATGAGGAGCATGAAGAAACAAATGGCAGCAGCTTACAACTCGAGCAACACACAAACCAGCAGCTAACGTAGAACGAAATGGACACTGCATGCGAAGAAGAGGAGAACATGAATAGAAAATGAAGAGCTGCAACGTGGAACCCGACGTGAACATAAACAAAGAGGCATGCAGAAGCTACAGTAGCCAACATGGAATATTATATTGACGCTGGGCCCACGTTTTTACACGCACAAGGGAGCTTCAGACAATGGGAAGAGGCAGCACTTAAACGAAGAGTTAATCACATAGATTAATCAAGCTTGAGAGCTGGAGATTTAGTGATCTGGAGGAGGAAGTAAAACGTGACTTCAGCGTGGAATCACTTAGAGGAATCACGTGAGAAGCACGTCATACACACTCGGGCAGAAGTTAAAACTCGCCTATTCCATTCGTCCGGCCCATTCAACACACAGAAGGCCATTCATTCGCTCATTCCATAAATCCCATTCACGCTAAAAACCCTAGCCGTCATTCGTCCATTCACTCCACGCCTCCATTCACCACACGCCTTCGCCATCGTCCATCTCCATTCCATATTCCATCTCCATCCACCGAATGAAGATCTAATCTCCATCTTGAGGCTAGCAAGGGAGGAAGCTCTTGGCTAAAACTTGAATCCTTGGAGAAGAAGCAGAATTTTGGCTAAGATTCCTTGATTTTCCTACACTTTTTCTTTTTCTGTACAATCTTGGTTAAGTTGTATTTGATTAGGAATTTGTGTAATTAATTAGTGGCTGGTTAGACACTGATTAGGACACCTTTTTTGTTGATTAATTGGTTGGATTTAAATATGATTTTTCATTATTCTCTCTAATCTCCCATGTATGCCACGAAGGTGTTCGATGAAATACATGAGCGAGGTTATGTGCTTAAATGTCTATCTGAGAATTCCTTGGTGTTTAGTTGGTTAATTAAACATTTTTGGATGATGAATCAAAGGCTAATTAATCAGTTAATCAATCAAATTAGATGTTCATTGATCTTAAAGACAAGAGTTAACGGTTTAATGCGGGATTGAGGTCTCAATTCAACATTAGATTGTTAATCTCTTGATTCTTGTGTGGTAACTCAAGATAACTTGTAATGAACTTAATTAGGAATTGTTAGGCCAGAATTAATCATAATTGGAATAGGATAAGGATAGTGGATACCAAGAGACAATTCCTAAGCTAGTCACAAGCCATTATCATTTACAATTCACACAATTAGGTAGAATTTAGGAATTTTGATTTAATTTAGTTTTAGGATAGTTTAATTCATTCAAAAACCCCCCAAACTAGATAGTTCTAGGATCTTAGAACACTTAGAGAACCTAATTGAACATTGAATTCCAATTCCAAGGGAGATGACCTAGGTTGTACCACTTGCTATATTTTTAGATCAACCTAGTTTTATTTTGAGGGTTGCACGACAAGCCCGTCAATAGGACACTGATAGACATGATGAGGAGTATGCTTAGTAACACAAACTTTTTGCTTCTTTGTGGAGAGATGCACTTAAAACGATTATTTATTGATAAGTCCCTAAATTGTAATGGTTTTCTTAATATTTTAAGAGACTTTATCATATAAATATTGAATTTATTTTATGTTTTTAGTATATAAAATTAATAAATTTTAGTTAAGTTAACATTTAGTAAGCTTTAGTTTTATTTCTTTTTTGGTTTTAGTTAAGTCATGTTTTGTGCTTTTATTTATATTTTTAGGTTATTAAATTATTTAATTTTTGTTAGTAGATTATAAATAGTAATTAGATGAATTTTATATCTTTGTGTAGTTAAAATTACAAAGAAACAAATTTAAAAGTTTTAGAATGCAAAGCAACAAAAAGTGAAAATATTTGCTAAAAAAAATATCAAAAAGAAAAAGGAAAAGAAAAGAAAAAAAGAGCAAAAGATGGCACTTAAAACCGCTATTAAAAAAAAATACATTGCCATGACAACAAATTTAAATGCTGCAACCCCCTGAGAAATAGAACTAAAATGCATTGTGGTATAAATTTCCATGCCACGACACTCTTGACGGCTATAGATAAAAATTCATTTGCACTACGATGCAATTTGAGAAAAATGCAAAACACATTGTTTTTAGCCATATTTTTTAAGGGTTTTAAGAGAGTTTCAATATCTCTTTAAAGGAGGCCACCATTCTGAAGATTTTGGGGAGGATAATAAAGTGTTTGGCGCAGCATTTGCCATGGGAAATGCTTAGATTTGAGGAAGATTCACCAATTAAATCAATTTTTCTCTCCTTTCCTTGCTTTTCTTTGTACTTCTTTGCCCATTTGATTTATGATCTGTTCTTAATGTTGCTATTTCTTGTAGTTATGAGCTAAACTTATTGATTTGGAATTGTGATAAATTCTAGCTTTTAATATATTGTAATTAGTCTATTCATTTGCAATTAATGGTATGACTTAATTAGTCAACCCTTGCACTTCATGTTTCTAAGTGGGTGAGAACCATTAGATGATTTGATTAGCCTAAATGAATTTGGAAAAGGGATTTTAGGACTTGACTATAGATTGGGTAGTGTAGGCTCATGAAGTTTGCGATGTTAAGTGGATTGATTTGCTTGTAAGATAGGAATATACCTACTGGCCTCACATAGTTATATTAGAAACTATTCTTGATTAAGTCTCTAATCAATTGCATAAGGAATTATGGATTGGTTAGGAGAATGCTTATAAGTAATTCAAAACATGCTTGTAAGTAGTTTAGAATCCTAGGCTATTAATGACATTAAGAGTAAGATGAAAAGAGATAATTAGTTCATATGAAATGTTTAGGGGAATCATAATGCCAAATCCTTTTGCTTTCAAATTTCATAAAAAATGGTGTCTTATTTATTTTGTTATTTTTATGTTTTTAGTTTAGTTTAATTTCTTATCACTTTTTATTGTTGGTTTAATTTAGATTAAGTTGTATAATTTTAGTACTTAGCAATTATCTTAATGGCAAATCCTTATAGGAACAATACTCTATTCATCACTTTATTATTATTGTGATACATGTACTTGCGTGTACACTTTAAAAAAAAAGCAACATATATATTCTAAATAGGGTTCCAACATAAGTAGTGTCTAAGGCACCTTTTGAAATCTGGTAGGGTTGGAAACCCAACTTGAATCATATATGCATATGGAGCTATCCTACTGAGGTAAGAGTGTATAACCTACATGAAAGGAAGTTGAATCCAAGACTATTATTGCATATTTTATTGGTTATGTAAAAAGGTCCAAAGGTTATAAATGTTGTTGTCCTTCACATACTATAAGATTAGTAGAATCTAAGAATGCCAAATTTTGGGAGAATGACATAATTAGTGGCAATAGTCATCCTTATAACATAGTCATTGAGGATGATCGCATTCAGTCAACAACTTTCACTAGTTATAGTAGGTCTTTTGTTCTTTAAGACATCTATTTTATTAGGGTGAATGAAGAACATAATCAAGTCTCAATTGTCCTTATTGATCATAGTAGAGACCAAGAGCATCCTCATTCAGAAAATTCTACCATCTAAGTTGGGAAGCTTTATAATGTTAAAGAGGCATCTCAACTAATAGTTTAGGATACTCTTTTAGTGCAACCTTAATCTTTATAAGAGGTTTAAAAAAGAAGTTAACCAGGAAAAAGAAGTCAACAATACCTAGTGACTACATAGTGTATCTTTGTCTTTGATGGGTCATGTCACATAACTCTTAAAATAAAACTAGGTTAATTAAATATATAGTTAGTGGCACAACCTAAGTCATCTCCCTTGAAAATGGAGTTCAATGTTTAATTGGGTTTCTAAGTGTTAAAAGACTCTAAGAATTTCTAAACTAAGGGAGGTTTGATTGACTTAACTAATTAAAATGAAATCAAATTAAAATTCCTAATTGCTACCTAATTGGAGGAATTAAAGGTTGTATGATGGATTTGTGACTAGCTTTGGATTCGTCCTTTAGTATCTACTATCCTTATCCTAATTCAATTGTAATTGATTCTGGTCTAAGAATCCCTAATTATGTTCACGGCAATTGTATCTTGAGTTACCACGCAAGAATCAAGAAACTAATAATTTAATATTGAATTGAAACCTCAATCCTGCATCAAATCGCTAACTCTTGTCATTAGGATTAATGAACACTTAAATTAAATGATTAATTGATTAATTAGCCTCTGAATTAACACCCTAGGATGTTTAATTAACCTATCAAACTCCAAAGAATCCTCAAATTAGACAATTAGGCATACCAATTCTCATAAGCATTTCATCAAACACCTTGATTGCATACTTGGAATATGGTAGGAAAATATAAAATTCAGTGTTTAATCCAATCAATTAATCAATAAAAAGGCTTCCTAATCAGTGTCTAACCAGCCACTAATTACAATTACATAAATTTCCAATCCAATACAACTTAACCAAGCATGTACAAGAAAAAGAAAAAGTGTAGGAAATTAAGAAAATCTTAGCCAAATTTATGTTGCTCATCTATGGACTCAAACTTGCACCAACAGTCTTCCCCCTAGCTAATCACAAGGATGAATTAATGCTTCATGGTGGTGGAAGATTGATGGAGAATGGAGCATGGAATTGGCGTGGAGTGGCTACAGGACAAAGAGGCATGAATGAATGCGTATGGAATGTCCACAATGAATGTGTATCTTCATCATATATTCGAATGGAATGGTGTGTGTGTATTGGATGCCCTTTTCACGTGATTTCTTTTAATAATTCCACGTGTTGCCTCTCATTTATTCTATCCGTAGCTACATGCATGTGTATATAAGGTAGGCCCCACTTCATTTTGTTTTATAATATTCCACGTTGCTTCTTCTTTGCCTACCCTCATGTTCACATGATTCAGCTCGCCTTATTTTTACGTTGCTTCTTCCATTTTTATTCATGCTACTCGTAGCTTTTGTGCTTTCTTCCTCTTTAAATGTTAAAACTATAGCTTTTCCTCCTTCGTGCAGCTCATTTCTTCATTTAGCATATGTTTCATTCATTCATAGCCTCCACACTTCTGTTATTTTCCTTTGCACGTGTTTGAGCTTCTTTTATTTTTCTTCTTTACATGTTTTGCAGCTTACAAGACCCAGCACGTTCTGCCTAGTAACTCATAGCCATCAAAATCTTCTTCTCATGTGCTTCTTATGTTCACTCCCTCAGCTCCTCCAAATCTAGAACGCGGCTTCCTCTTCCCTGTTCAGCTACTGCCCATGCTTCATGTTGCTTGTAGCTTTCTTTGTTATTCAGCTCCTTTGCATTTTGATGTCTTTGCAATCGCCTTTTCATCTCGTTATGCCCCAGTCAGCACATTGTTTCGTGTTGCTTCCAAGCTCCTTCATGCAGCTTCCTTCACTCACTCTCTTCTGCATTCGAGCCTCTCAACTCATGACCTCATTTTCCTTCACCAACCTGTAGCTCATCTTTGCTTTGTTCTGCATGTGTGTGTATTTGTATCCAAGCTCCTTTCCACGTGTAGCTTCTACCCAGTAACTTGTAGCCATCCACCCAAGCTCGAGACCTCACTTCCACATAACTTCTTCAACTCTATTCTGCTCGTGGAGCTTACATGGGAACTGCTTCTCTCTCATGCTTTTTCATTCCCACATTAGCTTTGCATGCTTTTTCTCTTCACTTTTCACACAAGCTACCTCATTCTTCCTTTTAAGCTTCTTCATGTCTTGTGTTGTTCTTCAGCCTCAACACCCAAGCCATGCCTCGTGGTTGTTGCTTGCTTCTTCTACTCCATGTCAACCCATAGCTTCTCTTGTAAATTTTCCTCTCAAATTGTACACATGAAGCCTTCATTTCTCCTTCAATTTAATTTCCATTCAAGCTCGAATTTTCATTGAAAATCTATATAAAAAGAATGGAAAGGATGAAATAGGAATATTCACAAAATTCATTTAAAAAGATATGTGCATTAAATTCCACAATTTTGCAAATTAACTCCTAAAATATAGAAATGGCTACTAAAACAAAATCTTATCTAATTAAAGTCTTAAAGCCATAATTCATTATTAAAATGCCCAAGTTTGGGAGAATAAAATATATAGAAAAATGTGTTTATAAAATTCCCCCACACTTAAACCTTTGTACTCCTGGGCAAAGCTCAATATCAAAAGAAAAGCTAGTGGAATAGCCAATAGAGAATGAAAATGGAAAGGAAAGTGTAGAAAGTTATAAGATAGAGAATGATCAAAACTTTTCAAAACTTTAACAATCAAAGCTAATTTCACTTGCATCAAGAATTAAGCTCCATGGTAAATTCATTTGAAAAGAATGAATTCAAATGCATAGCCTCTCTCATGGATTGGTTTTTACTCTCAACTCTCAAATGTTCAAGATAATGTGTTTTGCTCAAATTTCACCTATCTAATCTTTACTGCCTTAGGCTTGTCAAGCTTCTAAATCTCCACTACCAATGCTAAATGCAATACACAAATCAATAGGACTTTATTCAGGGTTGTACTAGGGCTAAGGAAAGAAATGAATGGATACACAAGAAAAGACAAACAAATGGATACCTTAGAACCTTAAGAGCAATCAATGGAAACCTAGGATAAGGAATTTCTAGGCCTTATTTCCAACTAGCAATAGGCAACTACAAACTCAATTTGAAACACTTCTTTCTTTTGATTTTCTATTGCTTTTTCTCTTTTCCTCTTTTTTTTAACTTCTCATTCATTGTTTTCTTTTTGCTTTTCTATCTCTTCTTTTTTTTAATATTTTTTTAGGAACATATTTCTCAATTCTTTAGTAACAATGGCCTAAATGGATGCAAAGCATACATTCTCTCATCCTAATTAGATGTAATGCTCCTTGAAATCCCTAAGGCATCTTAAAACAAGGTGGGAAAACATTTTTAATGGTTATGGGTTAACAAGAAAATAAAACAAGGTCTAAAGTGGCTAAACAATGAATATAATGCATTTAAAGGTTGGCTATTTGGCTCACTAACTCTAAAAGAAATGAATGCCTTATCATTTTCATGCATGCAAATGCAAATGCAAATGCAAATGTAGTCTCAATAAAGAATCAAGACAAGTTCTAGAGTGAAAGCAGAGATAGGTGAATACACACTAGAATCGAACAAATATGGCTCAAATCCTCACAAGCTAATGGCTATCAAATAATTCATTGAAATTAAATTCATTGCCACTTCACTTGAATCAAGACACAAGATCCATTACTTATCATGTCTAAAGTGAATCCCAGCTACAATCATCTTAACTTGCAACTTCCACAGAAAAACTGAAAAAGAATCACGTTATTTCTAAAATTTTTTTCTAAAAAATTTTCAATTTTTTTGTCTTTTTTAAACAAAGCAAAGAGATGAAGAAATGGAATGGAATGACTTTCTCCCCCTATACTTAAATGTTTCATTTTCCTTAATGCCAGCATACAATCCAATAAACAGATAAACAATACAATATAAAAAAAGTGAAAGGAGAGTATACAATTGGATGAACTTGAAAATAGAGATTCTAAAGGTGGCTCAGATTTCCTTTGTAGTTGGTTACGACCTTTTATTACCTACAAAACAAAACAAAACAAACAGTAATACGGAAAAGAAAAAGAAAAACTAAATCCTAAACTATAAGGAACTCTATAAAAGACTAACTAATCATACGTATCAAAAACCAAAATCAAAACTACTTTATTCCTCTTCAATTCAACAAATTTAAGTCTCACTACTTTGAAGCATTTTGATTGATCATTCAGGGATGATTCATGGACTTTCTCAACCATCAGTACTTTCAGAAAGTCAAATTCAGCATGTGCAGAAACAGTAAAAGAAGAAAAATCAAATTTAGGAAATTTAAAGCTAAAGAAAGAAAATTTAAGATCAATTTTAAAAACACTAGACTCTAGACTCTCTAAATATCTATCAAAACTAATAAAATTTACTGGACTCCCATCAGTAAGAGTCACTACATCCATAGAAAAATTAAATTACAACTTCTCACAATCCTTTGAGTTCAAGGAATCTAGTAGCTACTTAATCTCAGTTGGGAGAGTTTGTGGCTTGTTGGGAATTAGCTTAACAACTTCAGGAATCAGTTTCGGACTCTCAACAAGAGAAATAGCATCTTCCCTGACCAAAGAGACATCAGTAGGCTTACAAAATTCTAAACAATGATCAACAACAAGATCCAGTCTCTCACTAGTATCAATAACAGCACAAGCATCAATAGGATTTTCAACATCAACAGTATCATTATGCATGCCCTCATCAATACTAGTATGATTAGTAGAATCAATCTTATCAACAATTTCAGTGCAAGAAAAGGACCCTATAGATTCAGCAGACTTATCAGACTCCAAAAACTCATTAATCTCAACACATATAGGACATGTATGCAAATCATCACATAAGCATTGCAAATTAAAGTCTCAACAAGCTGCTCAACAATTTTATCATCTATATTCTCATCATATGCTACATCCACTATTTCATCAATCACATCATCATATACTAGTGAGGAATCATGTTGATTAGTATATGCGAGGAACTCACTAGTCTCAATGAAAGCATTAATCTAGGAGAATCTATCACATATAGTGGTTCCAACACAAACGCAGTCAAGATATGCATTCAAATCAGCTATGTCACATGGTCTTGATGGTATACTATCCCTAAACTCAGAAGATGCATCATCAACAGCCTTATCAACTAATTCCACATTAGGAACAAAATGATCATCACATTTTAAGTCACCCTCACACTTATCAACTACCTTAGACTTAAAAGAATCATCATTAACAGACTCAGAAATGAAATTATCACTATGGTCACAGCTAGGTGTAGAATTACTAAGTGCATTAGTACACAAGAGTTCATTAACATTAACAATTGTATTAATTTTGCTCAATGAATTACCACAATCAATCAAATCAGGAGATTCAACAACAATTTCCTCATCTACATCATTATCATGCAAGTCAGAATCAACAACATTATATACATTAGTAGTCACAGTGTTATCAAGCAAACTAGATTTAGTTCCAATAAATTGCAAAGTATTAGAAGATGGAAAGATATTACCCAGTGAATAGGATTCTTCTTCCTCTATACATTCCCTTCTAATTTGCTCTTCAGTCAATTCAATAGCACTTGAACTTGATTGATTTGTTTGAATTCCCAAAGTCTTCATGAGGTTGTTAAACCTTTGTTGATTTTCAAGATGCAACCGTTTAGTTTCTTATTGGAACATTTGCTACTTTTATTGGTTTTGAATATTATAGGCTTCCAATTGCTGCATCATTCTCTCTTCCTAACTTGGTTCCCTCTAGACCTCTTGTTGCATGTATCCCTCATGATAGTTGTAAGAATGATACTCTGGCTCTCGCACATAAAAGTTGTGGTATGTGATAACCTCCTAATTTAGGAATAAAAAAGATTATATTTGACACTAAATTAGGGAGCTAAGGTTATTTTCCCTTGATTAATAGGTTAAAAATATATTCAATCAAACAAAACAAAAGAAGTATTTTAATTTTAATATTTTTATCAGTTTGAGCCTCATTTTGTGATTGATTTTAGTTTCAGGGAAAAGTTACAAAGTATAGAAAGAGTTGCAAATAAAAGAGGGAAGCTGAGATGGGCAACCACAGATTTTACAAGTCTTCTCGCCATAGCGAGAACAGAGTTCGCTGTAGCGAGATGGCATTTTCACCATAGCGAAGGGGAGGCTTCGCAATAGCGAAGTCGTGTTGCATAAAAATTCCAGAGATTAACTCGCTATGGCGTGAAGGTAGCGAGCGCAGCGGAAACCTGAGCACTTATGAGACCTCGCTATAGCGAGAGACGCCCCTCGCCATAGTGAGATCGGACCTAAAACGCAGAGTTTTAATTTTCTGGCTTTAAAAGAAGTTTACTGAGTTAGGGTTCAGGAGATTCGGCGGCAGAGGAAGTTCTGAGCGTCCAGGAGGCGATTTTGGGAGTTCTTTGAAGGCTCTTTAAGCTTGGAGGGTGAAGGAAGAGAAGAATCAAAGGGGGAACTCCACTTTCTGCATCTCATTCTTCCCTTTGTTTGCTTTCTTTGTTCTTTTCATTTTCTCCATGTATTTTGATTGGGAATTCTCTGTAGATTTAGCTATGTGTGGCTAAATTCTTTTTTACCTAGAGCACTATGAACTTGATGTGAACTGAATCATTAATTATCTTGTTAATTGTGATGATTGGAATCTTGTGTATCCTTCTCTTGCTTAATGCTTTCTTAGGGATTGGCCACCTCTTTGATTTGATTTGGGAAATTGGAATTTACCTTGAAAAAGGGATTCTAAATTGGACCTAAGAGTTGGATAAATTAAGTTTAGAATCATCTAATTTGTAATTGGGATAGACATATACCTGATTACCTTAATTGGTTTGTAGAGGGATATAGTATCTAATGCATTCTAACCTAAATCTAAGGACACTTAGATTCTAGGGGAGAGTAGGGCTGTAATTACATCGATGGACGGTTATAGCTTCTGAACTCTTAACCCACAAGGCGATAATTAATTGCAATTGAACAAGAAATTAAGTTCTAGTGAGCATCAAGGGAATAGTGACTCTAGGTAATTTCAAACCTTGGATTTTATCTTAACTGCCTGTGCCAACTAAGTTTTCTTTCAATTCTCTTTATTTTAAATTTAGTTCTAAAATCAAGAATCTCATAATTGGTTGTTTAACGTGGATAAAAGTAGGTTGTACACTGCCTAATTGCATTCCAGTCATTCCTCGTGGGAACGATACTTTTACTTATCACTGAACTACTTGATCTGACCCGTGCACTTGCGGACACGCATAAAAATTTTAGCGATCAGTATGGCTCATAATAATGGTGGTGATTTAGGTGAACTTCATATGGATGGTAGTATGGTTCAATGTAACTGGGATGAACTTCACAGAAATGATAGTGTGGTTGGTAGCATGGTTGTTGGACTTGTTGGCATTGTTGGGCTTGTTGTTCTTGTCTTTGTCATTCAAGAAGGCCTTAAAGCATTGACATGGCTTCATCCAACTTTTGGGAAATCTTATCCTTTGCACAAGAATCATAAATACCTTTATTAGAATAATAAAGATCCATTTAAAGCAAAAAATATTAGAAGTACAATTAATTTTAGCACAAGAAAAATCCCTAACAAATTATGACCAAAATTAATCCTAAATCAAGAAAATAAAAATCAAATGAAGCTAAGACTTACTTAACAATCAAAATCACTCTAAAATAGAGGTTAATGAGACAAAATAAACTCACAAAAAATAAAAAAATTAAATCCAAAAAAATTGAGAAATTCCTAAAAAATTTGAAAAAATACTAAAAAAATTCAAAAAAGTGCCTCAAACGTTAGAATTTGGCCAAAAAATGGTATACCTAATAGCTTTTCTATTACTTTTGCTTAAAACACCCAAAACACTTGGAAAAAAAAGTTTTAGAATTTTCTAGGCACTTTAAACAAAAATTCTAGCAAGTGGATCAATCGACGCATAACACCAAAATTACCTAATTCCAAGTTCAAAATAGAACAAAAATCTAACCAAAACAAAACAGAAATAGAGTAAAAACACCTGGAAATCCTTTTCAAACAATTGAGAATAAGCACTTTATCCTAAATACTAAAGAGTAGAGTGAAAAACACTAATCTAAATGAGGAACTTTCATTGCATTTCATTTTTGTTAAGTGTATTGCCATGGTACTTGTTGCATTGATGCAGGTGATATGACTTGGAGAATTAAGCTATTGATTTTCTTTGAGCTTCCTTGTGCTAAGTGACCTACACAATTCCATTTTTCTTGATGTCCTTTCCATTATCTCTTTCTTGGAGCTTTAGTTTTCTTTTGTTAGGGAGTGCAAAAGCTTAAGTATGAGAGAATTTGATAATTTCTAATTTTCATATATTTTTTCTTTTCTAATTAGGCATTTTGATTATAAATTTTAGCTTAAAGGACTTCAATTGGAGGATAATTGAGTTTATTAACCATTTTTATATTTTAGGAATTAAATTGCAAAATTATTAGTTTTAATGCATAAATTTGTTTAAATAATTTTGTAAGATTGTTCTTACTTAATTGTCTCCATTGTTTTTGTGCAGACTTTGAGCAAATTAAATCTCAATGTTGGAGAAAATATGGAAGATTAATTGGAGAAGAAAAAATGCCACGAGCCACTTTATCCTTAGCGCATCCACTCTTCCTCCATTCTCACGTGGCACCTCACAATATGCACTCACATACATGGCTAGCCCACACTCACACTCAATCTCCTAGAACCAGTCACTACATTCCACTTTCATTATGTGTAGCCACCCATGAAGAAGTTGACGTGGAGATTGAATGAAGTAGAGCTGCAGAATATGTGAAAATAAGGAAGAAGCTTCAAACACACACGAGGGATGCAGCTTCACTAAAACACACTCATGCAAAAATAGAGCATGCAAGGGAATGAAAGAAGGTACAGAGCATGTGGTGAGCTTTTGTGATTCGAGAAGAAGCTTGTGAGCTAGAGTAGAAGATGAGTAAGTGCCACGGGTTGACGTGGAATGAGCTAAACATGAGCATGCAAGCTACTAGTTGGGCAGAATAAAAAGAAGAATCCATGTGGAATGGGAGGTTTATGAGAGTCTTGGGTTTAAGAAGCAGAATATGCCACTACTTGAGAAAAGAGAAGAAGCTTCAAGCATTTTTGGTTTTGACATGAAAAAGTGAAGTTTAAATGAAGAAGAAACTTGAGAAGACGTAGGCTCTTCGCTACTTAACACATGCACGAGGTCCCACCAGAACCACACGTCCAGTTCGCTTGTTCACATGCATGAAGCCACACATATCCACATACATCGGGTTCATGGTAATGAATAGAAAAAAAGAGTTGCTACACGAAGGATGGCTTGGGTGTTGACATTGGAGAACAACATTGAGCAGAACAAAAGAGAAGCAACGAGTGAATAGAACCTACAGTCTCGAGTTTCATGTGAGAAGAAGCACGGAGGAGTAAAACAAGTGAGGAAGCAGCTAAGCTTGTGTGGAAGAGAGAAGAAACTGAACATGATCAAGAAGATGAGTGTACAATAGCATGCACGAGTCCATGCAAAAGTTACGTGGAAACTCATGAACAAGGTTGTGAAAAGAATGTGATTAGGTAGGGGACTAAAGCTAGGAGAACTGGATAGAGTGTGGGAAAGTTAAACGAAGAAGCCAAGTTTTGGATTCGAAGGAGCTGAGGGCTGAACAGTAACGTAAAAAATAATGACGGAATGAGTGATTCATGCACACATAATAGAACATGTGGGCAGAACATGGAAGGAACTGTGGGTTAATTTAGTATGAAGCCATGTCATTAATAAGCTCACAAAGCTTGCATAAGCTGGGAGGATTTAGCCTGGGCAAAAGAAGTAAAATGAGGTAGCACGTGTAGAATGAGGGAGCATGAGAGGGGCATGTGATTCATTAAAACGCTAAAGGCATTGATCGAATGGACGAGCGTGAATATTGACGGAGAGAGATGGAGATTAAAATGAACACATGAGCAACACATGAGGAAAAAAAATGTAAGAAGCAACATGAGTTGAAGGTTGAGAAGAGGAGTTGTGGGAAATGACGTGAGGAATGACATAAGAAAAGGCGGAGGCTCCAGAATGTGGGCGAGCAAGTTTATTCATCAATTTCTCCATGGCTGAAGCTCTCATCATCAATTTTCTTCCGTTTAAATTCTCCATGGCAGCTTGAATCATCCTCGGTGGCTAGCTGAAGATTGAAGACTCCCAGATGTAGATTTGAGCTCCACATTTTCTCACCAAATTGGATAAAAATTCTTTGCTCACTCTTCTCTTTTAATTTTAGCATTATTTCCCTTGTTAATTTGACTAGGTTTAGCTTATTAATTTAGGAATTTAATTGTTGGAAATTACTGGATTGGTTTGATTTGTGGATTGAGTATAATTTAATCTTTAGAATGTTAATTGTGATCATTACATGTTTGTGAAAAATGCAAAATTAGTGACTGTGCAAATTACTCTTAATTTCCTCTTAATTATAGGCCAATTGATGCAATGATTGTTGGATTAAGTGACTGAAATTTTTGTGCAATTAATTGTTTGAGGAATTCATTAATCTAATTAGTTAATTAGCATCTTGAGTGGATTGTGCAGCAGATTGTATTGATGAATTAGAATTGTTTATAATGTGTTCTTGTTCTTAATTCAATTGATTAATTTTTTAAGGTTTCTTATGGTTGCAAAATCCTTGAATAATTGATGAATTGAATCTTGGATGGTCATTCAAGAGTTTTTATGGAGAATACACTAATGAGCAAAAATTTAAATCCAAATTTGGTACACTAAAAAGGGAGCAAGGATAATTGAATTTTAAGGAGTCCATCTGAATGCTAGCTACCACATTTTCTTAATTGTTTACCTCATTTAGTCTTAAGTTTTTTATTCTTGTCATTTAAAATTTAGTTCAATTAAATTTTAGTAATCCAAAACTCCTTAAACAATTTTCATTTAGTAATACTTACAACACTCTTTCATAAACAAATTAAGGCACAAACTCCTTGGGAAATGACCTAAGTTGCACCACTATTTGCAAATTTTATATGTCTACCTAGTTTTATTTGAGATTGCGCGACACAATCGTCAAATTTGGCTAAGATTTCCTTAATTTCCTACACCTTTTCTTTTTCTTGTACATGCTTGATTAAGTTGTATTTGATTTGGAATTTATATAATTGTAATTAATGGTTAGTTAGACACTAATTAGGAAGCCTTTTGTTGATTAATTGGTTGGATTAAACACTGAATTTTACACTTTCCTTTAATTTCCCATGTATGCCATGAAGGTGTTCGATGAAATGCATGAGTGAAATTATGAGCTTTTATTGTTTGATTTAAGGATTTCTTGGAGTTTGATTAGTTAATTAAACATCCTAAGGTATTAATTCAGAGGCTAATTGATCAATTAATAATTCAATTTAAGTGTTCATTGATCCTAATGACAACAATTAACGATTTAATACGGGATTGAAGTTTCAATTTAATATTAAATTGTTAATCCCTTCATTCTTGCGTTATAAGTCAAGATAATTTGTCGCACAACCCTCAAAATAAAATTAGGTTGATTAAATATATAGTTAGTGGCATAACCTAAGTCATCTCCCTTGGAAATGGAGTTTAATGTTTAATTGGGTTTCTAAATGTTAAAAGACTCTAAAAATTTCTAAACTAAGGGGGGTTTGATTGACTTAAACTAATTAAAATAAAATCAAATTAAAATTCCTAATTGCTACTTAATTAGAGGAATTAATGGTTGTATGATAGATTTGTGACTAACTTTAGATTCGTCCCTTCGTATCCACTATCCTTATCCTAATTCAATTATTATTAATTCTGGTCTAAGAATCCCTAATTATGTTCACGGCAATTGTATCTTGAGTTTCCATGCAAGAATCAAGAAACTAATAATTTAATGTTGAATTGAAACCTTAATCCCGCATCAAATCACTAACTCTTGTCATTAGGATTAATGAACATTTAAATTGAATGATTAATTGATTAATTAGCCTCTGAATTAACACCCTAAGATGTTTAATTACTAATCAAACTCCAAAGAATCCTCAAATTAGACAATTAGGCATATCAATTCTTACAAGCATTTCATCAAATACCTTGATTGCACACTTGGAATATGGTAGGAAAATGTAAAATTTAGTGTTTAATCCAATCAATTAATCAATAAAAAGGCTTCCTAATTAGTTTCTAACTAGCTACTAATTATAATTACACAAATTCCCAATCCAATACAACTTAACCAAGCATGTACAAGAAAAAGAAAAAGTGTAAGAAATTAAGAAAATCTTAGCCAAATTTATGTTGCTCATCCATGGATTCAAGCTTGCACCAAGGGTCTTTCTCCTAGCTAATCACAAGGATGAATTAATGCTTCATGGTGGTGGAAGATTGATGGAGAATGGAGGATGGAATTGGCGCGGAGTGGCTACTAGACAAAGAGGCGTGAATGAATGCATATGGAATGTCCATGATGAATGTGCGTCTCCGTCATATATTCGAATGGAATGGTGTGTGTATTGAATGCCCTTCTCACATGATTTCTTTTAATAATTCCACGTGTTGCCTCTCATTTATTCTGCCCATAGCTACATGCATGTGTATTTAAGGTGGGCCCTACTTCATTTTGTTTTATAATATTCCACGTTGCTTCTTCTTTGCCTACCCTCATGTTCACGTGATTCAGCTCGCCTCATTTTTACGTTGCTTCTTCCATTTTTATTCATGCTACCCACAGCTCATTTCTTCATTTAGCTCATGCTTCATTCATTCGTAGCCTCCACACTTCTGTTATTCTCCTCTGCACGTGTTTGAGCTTCTTCTTTTTTTTTTCTTTACATGTTTTACAGTTTACAAAACCCAGCACATTCTGCCTAGTAACTCGTTGCCATCAAAATCTTCTTCTCACGTGCTTCTTACATTCACTCCCTCAGCTCCTTTGAATCCAGAACGTGGCTTCCTCTTCCCTGTTCAGCTGCTGCCCATGCTTTATGTTGCTCATATCTTTCTTTGTTATTCAGCTCATTTACATTTTGATGTCTTTGTAATCTACCTTTTCATCTCATTATGCCCCTAGTTAGCACGTTTATCGTGTTACTTCCAAGCTCCTTCATGCAGCTTCCTTCACTCACTCTCTTTTGCATTCAAGCCTCTCAACTCGTGGCCTCATTTTCCTTCACCAACCCTAGCTCATCTCTGTTTTATTCTACATGTGTGTGTATTTGTATTCAAGCTCCTTTCCACGTGCAGCTTCTGCCCAGTAACTTGTAGCCATCCACCCAAGCTCGAGACCTCACTTCCACGTAACTTCTTCAACTCTGTTCTGCTCATGGAACTTACATGGGAACTGCCTCTCTCTCATGCTTCTTCATTCCCAAGTTAGCTTTGCATGCTTTTTCTCTTCACTCTTCACATGAGCTGCCTCATTCTTCCCTTCAAGCTTCTTCATGTCTCATGTTGTTCTTCAGCCTCAACACCCAAGCCATGCCTCATGGCTGTTGCTTGCTTCTTCTACTCCACATCAACCCATAGCTTCTCTTGTAAATTTTCCTTTCAAATTGTACACATGAAGCCTTCTTTTCTCCTTTAATTTAATTTCCATTCAAGCTCCAATTTTCATTTAAAATCTGCACAAAAAGAATGGAAAGGATGAAATAAGAATATTCACAAAATTCATTTAAAAAGATTTGTGCATTAAAATTCCACAATTTTGCAAATTAACTCCTAAAATATAGAAATGACTACTAAAACAAAATCTTATCTAATTAAAGTCTTAAAGCCATAATTCATTATTAAAATGCCTAAGTTTGGGAGAATAAAATATATAGAAAAACATGTTTATCAATCTTGTTGAAACTGACTATGACAAAAGTGTTGAAGATGACCCCCGTTACGTTTACACAAGCTATGAATGATGATAATTCTAAATTGTGGTATGATACCATGATTGATGAGATGGAATCTATAGCAAACAATAATGTATGTAAACTTGTAGAGTTGTCTGGTGGGGTTAAGGCTATAAGCTGTAAATGGATCTTTAAGACTAAAAGCAATTGACTAGGTAACATAGAGCATTACGAAGCAAAGTTAATTATAAAAGGTTTCACCCAGAAGGAAGGAATTGATTATAAGGAGACTTTTTCTTCTATTTCTAAGAAAGATTCCTTCCGTATCATCATGACATTAGTAGCCCATTTTGATTTAGAATTATATCAAATAGATATTAAAACTACCTTCTTCAATGGTGATCTTGATGAGGAAATGTATATGAAACAATTTGAAGGGTTTATTTCAAAAGGTGCTAAAAACTTAGTTTGCAAGCTGAAGAAGTCAATTTATGAGATTAAACAGGCTTCATGAAAATAGTACCTAAAATTCTATGATATAATTACATCTTTTAGCTTCGTTGAGAATATCATGAATCAATGTGTGTACTACAAGGTTAGTGGAATATAAGATCATATTTCTAATCTTATATGTAGATAACATTTTGCTTACCTTAAGTGATTTAAGGTTGCTATATAAAGTGAAACAGTTCTTATTTAAAATTTTAAAATGAAAGATATGAGTAAAACATCTTATGTCATTGGTATAAAGATCCATAGAGATAGGACTCAAGGTATCTTAGGACTATCACAAGAGCTTTATGTCAATAAAATGCTTGAACAATTTAGAATGAAAGACTGTTCACCTAGTATGATACCTATAGTGAAAGGGGGACAAATTTGGTTTATCTCAATGTCCTGATAATGAGTTAAAGAGAAAAAAGATGGAGAATGTTCCTTATACTTTAATAGTAGGAGGTCTAATATATGCACAGGTTTGCACAAGGCCTAATATAGCTTTTACTCTAAACATGTTGGGAAGATATTAAAGTAATATTGGGATGGATTATTGGAGAGTTATGAAAAAGGTTGAGATATCTCAGAGCTAATAAAAATTATATGCTTACTAATAAAAAGATGAACAACTTAAAAGTTATTGGATATTTAGACTCAGACATGGTAAGATGTGTTGACACTAAAATGTCAACATTTGGTTATATATTTGTACTTGTTAAAGGTGTCATCTCATGGAGGAGTGTTAAGTAGTCTTTGATTGATACTTCTACTATAAAGGTTGAGTTTGTTTCAAGTAATAAGGTAAGTTGATAGGCTATATGGTTGAAAATTTTCATTATTGGATTTAAGATTGTGGACTCAATTTCTAGGCCCAATAAAGCATATTGCGATAACATAACTATAGTTTTCTTAGCTAAAAATAACAAGGTGGAAGTCAAAGTAAATATATCGATATTAAGTACTTAGCTTTAAGAGAATAGGTCAACAATAATCAAGTTATTATAGAGCACATTTGGATAAAAAAAAAAAACTAGTCGGTCCTTTAACTAAAGAGATACATCATAAGGAATTTAAGGATCATGAGTCTCAGATAGATCTTAAACCATATTTGGTCTAATTGAGGTATGTAATGAAATGAAATTTCTATTTTTGGTTTGTTATCTCTATATTTTTGTATACATTTCAGTGGGAATTGACAAGTATGAAAGATAGAACTTGAATAAACATTTAAGGTTTATTCATAAAAGTTATGTATCCCATAAAGTTAAAAACATGCTACAATATAATACATAGAAGGTAATACTTGTTTGATTAAAAGATTTACTGCCATGATTCTTGTAGTATGTGTTTATTTACCTATAAACATGCTATTTGGCAAATCATAGTCAGACTAAGTAAGAGAATATTGGAATAGTTTAATTTAATATTTGTTAAAGATATTATTGTTTTAATTAAATAGATTTATTTATTTAAGATATTCCTTATTAATTGTTGAGATATTTTAAATTAAATTAAATAAAAATAATATCTCAAATTTAAATTAAATTATTCTTATTGGTGGCCTTTGATTTTTAAATTTTAAATTGCTAGATATTTTAGTTAATGGGTTGATGGATATCTGCACATTGCTAACTAACTATTTTTAATAGAAGAGTGGCTAGTTTATTTACATTAGCATTTATAGGGGTTCTTGATAAATAGAGTCAACCAATTAACCATCACGGAGACTTATAGCTTTATCAAAAAATTCTCTTCATTCCTCTCTCTCATTATTCTCTCCCTTGTTCTTCTATATTCTATAATCATCTTAGATACAGATTACTAAAGTAATTTGGATAAGTGCCTTAGGTTCTTCATCATAATTGAATAGCATGGTTAAAGGTATTTGATCTTGAATTCATGCTTGCAATATTATACGAATCTTGTATTGCAATTTAATTTTGTAAATTATAAATTGCATTTTTATTCTCACACCTAACCTATAATTGATAAGAATTGGCTTCAACACCTTGCTTTCTAAGCACCCTCTCCAGCCTCTTCAGATTCAACCATAACCACTTCACCACCTTCCATGCCTATCTTGATACTATTATCATTGCTACCAATGTGGCAACTAATGTTGAAGCTTTAAACATTTCTCTTACTGATTGACTTTCCATGTGTTTATACTGTGTTTAGATGAAATTAATGTGTATATATAAAGAGAGAGTAGAATCTTATAGTAGGGAAAAAGGGTAAGCCAAAGAGAATAATTTTGAAAAGCTGTATATATAAGCATCACTCATTACTCTCTGTGTAGGCAAACCAAAGAAATCGATACAATGCAAACTATTCTATACATTAAGTATTTCAAAGAAAAAGGGCAAGTGAAAAAAAAAACATATTTGAAATATTTTATATAGGAGCATCTATCATTTCTCTTTATGCATATAAGCCAATGAGATTAGTAAAACATAAAACAATTTATATATTAAGTATATCCTTGCTTTTCTAGAAAACTTCCATGCTACCGGAAGTTAGGCATTCTTTCTTTCTTCTTCTTTTTTCCTTATCTTTATGTATGCCTTTTCTATATTTTACTTAGTGTCGCTCTCAAAATACAATTACTTCCACATAAATATATGTATCACAATAATACTATAGAAGTGAGAAACATATAGTCTTACAAGGATTTGTTAACAAAGAAGTGTCAAGTACTAAAATATTTTACACTTAACTTAAATCAAACAAATTAGTTTCAAGCATGTATGAAAATCAATTTAAACTTACAAAATTGTTTTAAAAAAATTAAATTATTAGGTAACTCAACAAGAGAAAAACCTAGGATTATTCATTCTTCTAACATTTTATAGAAATTTAATTTGTCCTCTTAATCGTATTCTCAATAGTGATATATGTTAACTTAAAGCTCTATTTCACTTATAAACATTTGTGCAAATCACCTTGGGAGTATTCTTATAACTTTACACAATTCTTTATAAAATTAACCTAACCATTCAATTACACAATCCTAATTAGGCTATGTGAAACCAATAAATATATTCTCATTTTATTGGCAAAACCATCTACTCAACATAGCAAGTTTTAAGTACTTAGACAATTCAACTCATAGTTCACTACTAAAAAAAGCAAACTTTGCAATAGTTGTTTTTGGACATATCAATTGTTGCAACCATTGCTAAAAACTTTAAGGCGATTGTAGAATTTGTTACTAAAGGCTTCATCATATATTGTAATGGTTGTTTTCAACTGCGGGAATGCTCATCACAATGTAGGAATGCCCATCATAATAAATTATTGTGATGGTTGACATAACCATTGCACTTAATGAAGTGAATTTAATAGCGGTTGTGCCACAATTGCTACAAAAACATGCTTAAGTCTTAAGTAATTTCAAACATTAAATTGGTAATTTCATAACTCAAGAGGCTAGGTCATATGTCTTTTTACTAGAGTTATGCAATCAAACTAGATACTCATTTTGAATTGTTGCCAATAACATCTAATGCATAGATAATTTGCATACATAAAATCTCCAATATGATATGATCAATGTAACATCTAGTATGTTATGAAAACACCAAAATGAGTCGGTTTGAAAAGCAAGTCCCCTGAGATAAGTGATTTAAGGCTAAACAAAATTTGGATAAAATTTTAAATAATAGAAAATGAGAATTTGAGCCTTGAGTTGCCCAGAAACAGAGGCCAGAGTTATTCAAAAAATTTGTCGAAAGGCTAATGGCATTTTCGTAAATATGTGAAATTTTTAGAAAACACACAGGAGGGCTTTTTAAATAAAATTTTTGAGTTGCCTAGGGTTCTGAGAGGCCTTAAATACTATGGGAAGCCCTGGGACCAGTAAAACCCCTCCGATGTATACTTTCTTGATGGCGGTGAGCCTGAACTTTAAGGATTTTGTTTGGGAATATTTTAGCTCCAATTTAAGTGATTTCAAATGTATTTTATTAAATTGGCAACTTAAATTTTATGATGAAAAAGACGATTCTAAAAAAAGAGCTAAAACGAAGTGGAAATAAAATGCCATTACGAAAAGGGCAAAATTCACTATTTTCACGCCTCTTCTCTTAATTTGGCCGACCTTCCTTTTGTCAAAAAATAGAATTTGAGGCTGCTCTCTTTGGCACATAAGAAGAGAAGGAAAAGGGGGAGAAAAATCAAGAAAATGGTAAGAAATTCATGAAATTTTTAGCTCTTTCTTCTTCCAATTCTTTTCCTTTCCTTCTTAGCTTTCTTTTTATAGTTTTCTTTGAATGAGTGGTTCTATTTTTGGTCCAGAAAGAAGGGGGAGAGTTTGAATTTAGCAAGGAGAAGAGAACCAAGGAAGAAAGGCTTTGGAAGCAAACTTGGAACTAAGGTAAATGTTGTTCTTAATTGTTCTATTCCTTTGCTCTTCTCTTAGTGAAGTTTCGGCCAAAATTGACCCAAGAGAGAGGAAGGGTTTTTGTTTAAGAACCATTAAGAATTGGTAGAATTAGGTTATGGAAAGATAGAATATGGCAAGAAATTGTAAGGAAATCCTTTGAAATGCAAGTTAGGAAAGTGTGGAGCCTTTGAGGGAATTGTAAAAACTGATTTAACCCCTGAATTTTCTTAGCTATTTGAATGTTTTCTTTAGCTCCTAAAACTCCTAAAAACCTCCCCAAGTGGCCCTCCCATCAAGGAAAAATCAAGAAGCCTTTGAACCTCCTTAATGCCCTATGTTTCAGCCAAGGAAGGGTAGCATAGCTAGGGAAAGTTTTAATTTGTTCTAGCCTTGGTTTGAAACTCCATATGGTCTTAGGAGATGGGAGGAACCATTTCAAAAAATTTAAGAGCCATGGAATAAAAGATGGGACAATGGTGGCCATAATAGAGGCTTAAGAAGCAACTTGACTTTTGAAGTGTGTAAATGATTGTGTGATAGCTCCAAGGACCTTAAATAAGTCCAAGAAGCCTAGAAATAACAAGAGAATGGAGCCTAGAATTTAAATTCCAAGAGTTGCTTCAATTGACCCTTTATGGAACCAATGTGCCAATTATGAGACCAAGTGTATGTTCAAGAGTGAGTTTAGTGTCCTGACTTGCCCCAAGTGTGTAATTGTGTGTTGTTTATGATGTCTAGGATGAGAGAACATCCTCTTCCCTAGGTGCACTTGTGAGGTCAAAAAGAGGGAAGAAAAAGATCAAAAAAAGATTGCATAAATCCAAGGTAGCTCTCCACCTCATTTTTCATACATTCTTGTGTGCATATGTATGTTATCATGTGTTTGCATATGCTCTTGTGATTTGAAACATGCCACTTGATGTCTTAATGTTCCATTGGTACCAATATGTGTTCTTGAATGGCTTTAGATTGTGGAGACGGCTCACAAGGGTGTGGTGATGCCAAAAGTCCCTTAATGTAGGTGAGATGTGTCAAAAGTCTCAAGGCATGGGTGAGATTAAGCTAAAAGTCTCTTGAATGGATGAGGCTAAGTCAAAAGTCCCTAAGCCAAGAGTAAGCAAATCTAAAAGTTCTAGAAATGGGGTAAGGCAAAACCGGGAAGGGAGGGGTTTTGTCCCTTGGGCTTACTCTTATTTCAGCCCAAAAGCCCGCCTTAGTGGGGAGAGCTTCGCTCCCACTTATATAGGCTGTTCCTAGGACCAAACCATCCGATGTGGGACTTTATAAAAAGTCCCTAAAACATGAAAATGATTTTGACATGTTAATGTGGCATGGAAATGTGATTTTGCACACTTTATGCGTGCACATTTGTATTCTTGATGTATGTATGCCTTGAATATGTGTGTGAATGGGTGTGTGAGCTATTAGGATTTTGGAATCTCACTTCCATTCCCCCTTTCCATTTTGAAATGCCTAGGTAATGTTCAAGAGACAAGGAGTGCAAGCCAAAGACCTTGAGAGATTGTTTTATGTTTATTACGTAGCCATTTTGTAGTTAGATGTCAAAATGAGCTTGTACATATTATTTTTGTAATGTAAGACCATGATCAATTGTAAAATGGTATATGAATCTTGTGTAGACTATATACAACACCAAATCAATGAGAATGTGGATTTTGACTTCTTGATGGCATGTGTATCTAGTGCATTCTTGGATGTGTGACACTCAAATTGAGATGCATGGAGTTTGGGACCACTTGGGCAGTCCATACATGTCCCAATTGTGCTTTTAAACTTGCTCAAGAGGTGTCAAACTCAAAGGGAAGCCATTTGGACCAAAGTAACTCTTGATGGGAGGCAAAAACGACCATTTTATGAGGCTATGTCACTTTTTATCCAAATGAGCTCTTCTTGATCTAAAAATTGACATGCATCTAGAGCTTGTTGAGAGATTTTTGGGAAGCTAAAGTAGGAAATTTTTTAAGGACAATGGAATATTTGGTGAATTGTTGAAATTGGCAATTTTTCTGATTTTGGTCACTGGTATTGTAACTTAGATCCAAAATTAAATCTAAGTTAAACGTGGGGCAAATAATGTCCAATTGTCACAAAATTTTATAAGAAAAAACTAGACCTTCTTAATGACTGGTTCCAACTAGAATCACCCAATTTGGATGTCTAGAGAAGGAGATATAAAGTTTTGAAGTTGCTATCCAGTATCAGGCACACTATCAAACCCAGTGTACTGTTTGATTAATTTTTGGGGTCTGGATGAACTTGAACTGGTTTGAAATGATTTTTTCCCTCTAGCTAACATCCATATCTTCCCAGATTGGTAAAATGTGCTTGTATTGGATTTTTTTGAAATTAGTTTGACATTTTTAAAAGTTATGACAGTAAACTGTATCAACATCAGGAGACAACTAGACCTCTATACCTTTTTTATGTCAAACATGGTCCAATTGCCATGATCATGACTTGGATTTATTCTTAGCATATATTTAACATATAGAGATTCCCAACAAGCTATAGCTTGCATGATTTTGATTTTTCTAGATTTTGTTCTTATTTTTCAATCTTGCCTCAAATTCTGCCACCCTGAAACCCAAGGCAAAACATGATTATTTAGCATGTTTGGTTCTTGATCCGTAGTTTAGGTGAAATTGTAAGGTGTTTATGACTTGTATAGATGAAAAATAATTATAGAATGTTGTTGGTGAATTCATGGGGTCTCAGAGATGTGAAATGTTAAAATTTATTCGCTACGCAATGCAAATTTTAATTCATTATTTTAATGTATTTTCTTGATATTTTTTTAATGAAGTGTATATTCCCACTTTCAAGGAAAGGATCTATGTTAGAATTAATATGGTATTACAATTAGTGAGCTTTAATTCAAACAATATTCCTTCTTACCAAATGCTTGACCAACTAGTTATGAAAAAAGAGCAACCCAATGTATATATGGTTTTCTTTTGTTAAGCAATCAACATATTTTAGAAAAAAAATAGCAATTTTCAAGTGTAGAAATTCAACATAGAACATGTTCAACTCAACTTTGATATGTTAAGATATCAGTAATCAACTAATAATAAAGCACAACTAAAACACAGAGCCACCCATGATTATTGATCAAATATAAATGGGATAGCAAGAAGAAAGAGTGTTAAGAACATAAATGAGCTCCATCAAAAAGTGAACATCTTTAGCATAGATATATAAAGAGATTATGAGAGTGAAGGGTTCATCCTTTCTTGCCTAATTCTTGGTACATGTCAAAGTAGGAGATTGAACACCTCTAATTAATTATCCACACTCATCAAATCAATAAAACATATAATATTTATAAAAACTAAAAATAAAAATGATTAGTGTAATATATATTTTAAAATTGTAATGATATTTCAAGAAAGTTCCTATATAAAATGAAATTAAAGAGAGTTTAAATGTAGCTTTCAAAATTTTAAAGAAGGTAAATACAATTTGACAATCTGTAAGCTAACAATCATTCAGTAGATCTTGAAAAATGGAAAAACTTAAAGAAAAATATCTCAAATTGGTTGAAAATGGAAGAGAAATGGTGGAGATGTAGAAAAATGGTAGATCTAATGGATGGATGGTGGCTAGTGGCTAGATGGATGGTGGCAATGGTTTTTAACCAATTGGATAGTGGCTGAAGCAGTTGAGCAAAGCATCTAGTTCATGCTTCAGCATTGTAAAGCAAAACAAAATTTTCATATATTCAAGATTTGGTATCGAGATGGAGTTTTTTTTTAATGTTTTAACAATTGTTGCAATTGCTACTAAAACAACCATCGTTATGTAATAGTGGCTTTAATGAACCGCTGTGAAATTCAGTAACGGTTGGTGCCACCATTATCATATCCAATTTTTAATGATGGTTGTCATAGTTACTGCTATACAATAATAGCAAATTGCAATTTTTTTTATAGTGATCTAATTCCAATATATCCTTTTCAAGTTCAATTAGAATATCAAATTAATCTAATTGGTGGTCAATCAATTAGATAGCATAAAACATCAACTTGAATAACCATATATATATATATATATATCACTAATTGTAAGAAAAGAAGGCAAACAAGCTCTAATCCATGAAAGAGTTCATAATAACTGTAATACTATAAGTTCATACACCCCATACCATAATGTTCAAAGTATTAAATACTTATTTGCATTGAGCTTGCATACTTTAGCAACGGAAATCAAGTGTATGGGTACCGAAATTGTTCAATTTTGCCCATATAAGTCATTTAAATTTACCTCAAATCATTTTCATCCATACCATATCCAAAGAAATCAGAAACAACCCATTTTGAAGCTTACATCATAGATCAAAAGCCATTACATCAAAATTTCCATTTTCCATTCTCGGGTTGTAAGGACAGTTTACTGATATGAATTTTGAAAAATTATAACTAATTTTAAAAAATCAAAATTATGCATATGATAGCTTTTTGGAAAGCTCTACATGTTGAATATGGACTAAAAATAGTTCTAAACCAAGAAAACACCATCTGAACCATGAAAAATAATAGAACAATACCAGAGGTGTCTGATACATCCTGATACTAACCATAAACTTAAAAAATTCAGTTTTCTCTCTACAAAGCTCCAAATGAGGTGCTCTCAATTCTTATAAAAGGATTATATTGTTTAGTTTATCCTTGTAAAATTTTATAAGTACTGGATTTTATTTGTCTCTTGGATGACACAGAAACACAAACTGACTATATGAACAGTGAACAAACCAAATCTGCAAAATTTTTCCAACTTTGAAAATTCATAATTAATTCTCTAGAGCTCCAAAAATAATGGTTGTTGGCTTAACAAAAATCTCTAGATGAAACCTATATTCATACCAAATTTCATGCTTAAATTCATCTATTTAGTCAATTTGGGGTATAGGTTGCAAAAGTTGTGTTTTTTGGCACCGTACAGGTCAAAATGTGACCAATTGCTTTCCTACTCTAACCATAATCACTTGGGCACATCCAAATGGATAGAATTAGCATATAAAGGCTGTCCAAGTGGTCTAAATACTTATCCATTTCAAAATCACTTCCCAACTTGCATATACATACAAGAACTCATAAGTATATCTAGGCATTTGAAGGTCAAAATTTCTCATAAATGCATATATAGTTCCAAAATCCTTTCATACATCATAGTTACATACATTTAATCATGTTCAAGTGTTTACATCACCTATACATCATTTACATACAATTCTTGACACCATTTTACAAAATTTCCTATCCTAATGTCAAGATACTTCTCTTCAAAGTACTTGGCCTCTAATTCTTGATCATTGGCTTCACCTAGACAAAGTTAAGCATGTGGGAGGAAAGAGTGAGATTTAAAGAATTTCAAGAGCTCTTTTACCCTTTCAAACATATATATATAATGCATTTTTAAGTCAAGGAATGCAAGCATGCCATAAAACCTTCTAGAAGACATACATAACCATTTTTCCATGTTATACAAGTTCATACAATTCAAGCATAGACTTTAAGGGTTGTTAGTTCAACCTTACTCTTTCTTGAAACTTTTGGCCTTTTCTCACCCACTCTTAGGGATTTTTGGTTCCTCTTCATCCATTTCAAGGGACTTTTGGCATCACCAAGCCTACTTAAGCCATTACACATCAAAACAAGTTCACAAATCTCATCATGGTACCAAGACATTAAATCCATGGCTATAAATAAATCTCATAGTTCAAATGCATGTACAAGCAATCCAAGACAAGCAACAAATCAAAAAATGCATGAGAAAAAGGTTAAAGAGCTACCTCATGCTAGGAAACATAATTTTTCCCCTTGCTTTTCCCTTGTACCTTCTAAGCCAACACATACCAATAGGGGAGTTCTTGATTCTCTTGGCCTAGACACATTAAATAAGGCACAAATCAAACCTTGGAACCAATTCAAGCTTCATAAAGCTCTTAAATCACTATTATGGTCTATAAATGGCATAAGGAAGCAACCATTTGAAATCATACTTTTGACTCCCAATTCTCATTCTTCCTAGATCATATGGCTCCATATAAACTCATTGAATCTACTATAAACTCAATTTAGGAAGCCAAACTCTAGGTTGCCTCTTTATGTCTAAATAGAACCTAAAATTACCATCTCTCAAACCAAGCTTCCTAAATTCAATTCATTGGTTCCTCTAGTACCTATAATTCATATCTAGGCCTTTTATACCCTTGGAATAAAAAAAAAAACTCTCCCTAGGTGCAAAAACCCTTTTGAGGCCGAGACATAGCACTAGAAATGGAGCCCAAGGTTTACTTGATTTTTCTTTAGGACAATGGCTCATGTAAAATTTCCTAGAGGTCTAATAGACTTATACAAAGTCTTACATAAGCTAGAATGTCCCTAGGAAAAATCAAATTTTACTCTTTGTCTCAAAACCCCAAAGTTCACAATCTTGAATTTCCTTACTTCCATTTGCATAATCCTACTTCTCTTACTCTAAAACCCTCTCTCCTACCTTTCTAAGACCAGAATTAATTCTCTCCTCAATGGGTCAGATTTTGGATGAAATTGCCATGAAGAAAACAACAAAGAAGAAGCAAAAGAAAGCCATATATCTTACCTTGGATTTAAACTTCTTCGAGAGTACTTTCTAGGCTTTTATACTTCCTTTCAATTCCTCTCCTCTTCCTACTGAATCAATCATATTTTAGCCTCAATTAGTGCAGTAAAATCATGAAAAAAGAGAGGAGAAAGGGAAGGACATGGCTAAGGAAGGAAGAAGCATAAGATAGTCTTGGATTTTTACCTTTTTCTTAGTCATTCTTCTTCTTCTTTCCCTCTCCTCTTGTGTGTCCTTGGAGATCTCTATCGATTCTATCCAGACCAACAAGCATCAATGGGAAGAGCTGGAGCAAGTGGCTGGATGTGATTTATTAGACAAAAAGTAAAGTTATACATACTTTTCCACTTTTCATTTTAGTCCCTAAACCACGTTTTCTCCATTTGGCCTTAATTCAACTCCTTTTCAAAATCCGTCATTTCCATAATAATATTTGGGTCCTCTAACTTATAAAATATATTTGGTTTCACCCAAATTAGATTTGAAACCAATCAGAACTATTTAGTCAAAGTTTTAACTAACCCTTCGCCAAAATCACACACCAAAGGAGTTTAAACTGTTCTAGGGATTTTCATAATTTTTTAGAGCTTCTAAGAATCTTGAAAAGTTCAAATTTTCTATTTAAAAATTTCCCGTGTAAGTTTTTCAAATTTTTTAAAAATTATAAAAATGCCTCAACTTATTTTCGCAAATTTTTTTAGCTCTTCTAGCTCCGGTTTTTGGATAACTCAAACCTTACATCTTCATTTTTAAAATTTTAGATTATCACTCTAATTTTATTTGCCTGCTTGCCCTTACTTTAGGAGACTTTTTTTGAAAATCGCACATTTCTGACCATTTTTCGACAAACCAAGTGTTACAATAACCCTATATACAAAGATTTAACTATTCACTACAAAGTATTCTATCACCAAGACCAAAGCATATATGGAAGAAATATTAGCAAAATATAAGAAAATAAAAGAAAAAGATAGTGAAAACTAGGATGGAATCTTATTTTCTCTTTAACCCCTTTTTCGTCTCTCTATATTCATTTCCTATAATTTCCATAGAAATTGTCTTTTATATATATATATATATATATATATATATATATATGAACGAAGAGTCATTTTAAAAGTTTATATTAACTTTAATAATTGAGATAAAAAAAAATGGTAGTCAATTGAAAGTATTCTTGTGGTTGTATGGGATCATGTTTAGTATTATTATAACATATATAAATATTGTCATCTCACAATCACTACAACATATAAATAAAATAAGAAAAATGAAGACATTATTGCAGCAATTGTTGTTCTAACTATTGCTGTATTATTTTTATCTGTTAATCTAGTTTTTCTTTTTTAAATAAAAACATTTTCTACCTCCTTAAACCTTCGACGTTAATCGGAGGCTCCTGTCAGCTTGCACACCATCAAGTAGCTTGATGGCTAGATGTACAATGGCTGAAGCATCAATCTTCTTACAGTCTCTCCTTCCTCAATTGAATCAAAGATCATTTTCTTTTTTATTTCAATCTTGTGTTTGTAGAATTTAATTTTTTTAGAGGTGCGGGGGCAAATCCTTGAATTATGATTACATTGCTTGGGTTTGATAGTAGGAAGCATATGCATGTATTGGTATTGAATAGATACACAAACCCCATATTATGGCTGAAAGCATGAAATGCATGAGTTAGTACTTGAATATAATAGATTTGTTACATCTTAATTTTTTTAAGATTTTGAGCTACTTAACAAAAAGACTAACATGTAACATATTTATTATTTTCATAGACTAAAATGACAATTTATGCAGCAAATTACTACAGTTTATGTAGAATGACATGAACCCCATATTGTGGCTGGAGAGTAATGACGGTGGTAGGAGCATGAGAATATGCCAGAGAAAGCTCAAAGGAGAAATGCTGTAGAATCAATGATATAGCCATCTTTGCCTCCAATAAGGCAAAGTTTTGTCCAATGCATATTCGAGGACCCCCGCCGAATGGGAAGAATGCAATAGAATTACCTTTTCCTGCCTTAGAAATTCCTTCAAAAAATCTCTCTGGTTTAAACTCCTTTGCATCGTCCCCCCACACTTCTTGGTCATGGTGAATCATTAGTATTGGTATGCAAATCTGTACTCCCGCAGGTACTAACAATTTCCCAAGTTTCATGTCCTTTTCAGCAAATCGCTCCAACCATACTATTGGTGAGTATAACCTCAGAACCTCATACAAGATCATAGTCACCTATAATGGCAAATTTAGTAAAGTATATATTTGTGGGTAAAGTACAGTATATTTTTATTATGATTTGATTTGAAATAAATTTGTTTTATGTGGGTTAAATCATGTCATTCATTTTTCTTTATTTCTTTAATGTTCTGTTTCATAATTACTTTAATTAACCTTAATTTTAAAATAAATGATAAATTAATACTGAGTTAAAATAATGAATAACTTTATTGTTGAAATAATATTTTACTTATGTTTTGAATAATTTATAGCCTTTTAAGGATATTGTTGGAATTAAGATAATATCTAAAATCAAAATTGTTTGCTGAATTGCAACAATAATCTTAGAACACTATAAATACTGATATGATTGAAAGTCTTTTACTTTAAAATTATTTATTATTTTGATATTTTCATTATTATTTCTATTAAAAATTTGATTATAAAAAATTATAAGAAGTGAAATAATAAAATTACATACACCTCTATTAAATTTTGTTAAAATTATATAAATATTTTTTCTATTTTTAAAATATATTTTAGTCTAATTGTAAATATTTTGATCAAAACACCTCCCATTAACTTCAATACATATTGGGTGATATTTTTCTTTTGAAGCAAGAATTAGAAGTCATGATATTTGAGAACCTAAATACCCTCACCTTCATCATCCAAAAATGTACAAATACAAATAAAAGACTAGGTTTTGTTTTAGTTAAAAATATATATGTATTTAGATTAATGAAAAATTTTTAATAAAAATATCAAAATTGAACTAAAGTGTAATATAACTTTTTATTTAAAAAAAGTAATATATATTTTTAAAAAGAGAATAGACTCGTATAATTTTAACAAAAAATAAATAAATTACGTAATTTTATCAAAATAATAATAACACAAATTACAAAGTGTTGAATAGATCTAATTATGGCTTATTGGACTACCAAGCCCAACAAAGAAGAAAAGAAATTGGGCTTTAAATTAATTTGATGCCCAAATTAAACTCTAACATTATTTTTGGATGCAACTTAAATTTGGGTTGCGCCCTTTTTTTCTTCATTGTTTTTTTCTTATCAAAAACTCAATTTAAAGATAACTAAATGTGTCCTGTAATCACATCTAGCTAACATTAAATGATAAACTTTAAACTATAGTTAAATATATTAATCTATGTCAGGTGATCAAAAAGATAAAATGTAATCTACCTCATATTTATTAGCTAGTGAAGAACTATATATGATATATACTCACAATCTTAAGGCGGCTTAGCCCATCAAAGTCTGGTTTTTTGTTGCCAAAGACTCGTTGGACTTCTACCCTTGCACGGTCTTGCCAATCAGGATACCTACTCAATAGCATCATAGTCCAAACTAGTAAAACTGAAGTGGTTTCTTGGCCTGCTATGTAGAACAACTTGCATTCCTCGATCACATCTTTCATACTCAACCCAACATTCTTCTTGTTTCCTTGTTCTTTAATCTCCTTGTGATTGGATTCTAAAAGTATGCCTAGTAGGTCGTTCTTGGTAGCTTCACCTGCATTTATGGCTTTCTCCTTTTTGTTGATGATACACTCTAGTGTAGCTTCCACGTGTCTATCAATTTCCTTCATCCTCTTATTGACCTTAGTTGGTACAAGCCTACAAAAAGATTTAATCAAAGCTTATCTATTAATTACAAGTATTCTAATGACTATTTGTCATCGTGCTTGCATATTGTCCTTAGGAATTCATATTTAAATACCCAAGTGGTGTCATCATACTTGCACACCAACCAGTGAGCATTTGTCACGTGTCATATTACCTGTCACTATTCAACCAAAGACAATTATCATAATGTCCTTAGGAATTCATATTTAAATATCGGAAAGGCCCTTCACTTAATAGCACCATGCCTTATCTTTTCTATTGCCTTACTGTTATGTGACTGGCACCGAAGCACGTGCTGGAGCCATAACTCTCCATGCCGGTTTCCATTTTTATCTTTCAGGAACCATTAGGTTCAACTTGGGAGCTCATTTATATATCAAGTCTGCTAGAAAAATAGTCATCATCATGTAACACTTTAAATTATACATTAGCATTTCAAATTTTGTCTTATTAATTGCTATGTATATATTAGCATTTCAAATTTTGTCTTATTAATTGCTATGTTTATAACAAGCATATTATGTGTTCATATCAATATCCACAGTTCTAAATCATAATAATTGTGATGATATGAAGCAAAGCGAACTTTCCTTGGGTCTGTGACTGTTGTTAGGCAGAGGCCTTAAAATGCTTTCTAGCCTAGTTAGATATTAATCTTACCCCCATAATGGAATGTGATATTTCTGTATATTTTTCATCACAAGTTCAGCTTGCTCTGTTAGAAGTTCGAATATTTTTCTGCCTTCTTCATAGCTGCTTCCAAATGCTGCGCGAGAAATAACATCCTTTGTCAAATTCTTAAGCCAAGGCCATACATCCACGTCACATGTTCCATCTGATGAGGACATGTTCTCCCATTTTCTGATCATATCATTGCAACTTTGGCAAAAGATTGGAAGCAGAGTCTGTGGAAAGATGAAGAAATAAGTAGTCAAAATTCTCAGCATAACATTGAAATACCTAATGTTGACTGGAATTTCACAAAAAAGGAACCCTTTGTCTCTATGATAAAATGCTCAGAAAATTCACATTAGACACGGTGTAATATTTTTAATTTTGAAGCGAATGAACATTTTGATCATTCAAAGATATACTCTATCTCAATTTGATTTTTCGAAGTTTAATCATTTAATTTCAATTATAGAGATGAGTAATGTGACTGTTAAATGGCCAATTGTCACCAATATCAAGTAAAGTATTATGCATTTGGTCTTCTGCATGACATATTTAAATGACAATTGATAACCATATATTTAATAACTCCGCATAACATATATTCGTTTATTAGCTAAGCGGCTTAATATAAGGATAATATTAAATAAGAAATAATTTTTAGAAAACTGAAATGAAATATCCAAACTTTGAAAATATTGAATTGAAATAAGATATATTTTTCATAGATCATAATGCATGTCAATTCTCTCTAAATTTTACCATGTTGTGGAGTAGCTAGGTATATATCAATGCTTACCCAGTGTTCACTAAATATTTTGTTACTGCGAAATGAATACTTAAATTTCATTCCATCCAAAAGTATACCTATTAGATGCTTTCAAAATAGCATGCAAATCTATCTAAGTAGATCCCTAAGCGCAGTTTAATTTCAAGGGAAGGGGCAAGAAAATAAGGAATTAACCTTCAATTTTTCCAAATTGAATGCTGGATTGACGATCTTTCTGTGTTTAGCCCACTTGTCACCATCATAGTTTGCGACACCAGTGGCTATATACTTGGCAATAGGAATTATGTGAGGTTTTGTGAAGTCATAGTTTCTGTTAAAGACATCCTTTATTTGCTCCGGATCCATAAGGATCAACCTTGGTGTCGGTCCAAGCCACATAAATGAATTCTTACCTGCACATTGATTGTTAGCAATTTTTGAAGCAGGGCTGAAATCAACAACATTAAATAAAATAAAAATGCTAATTATATAAATACCCAAAAAAAAATCCATCATTGAATAGCAATGAAATTGATATAATTTGACCTAAAAGAAAGTGCAATCTAAAAGACTAGGGCATTAGGTAAAATTTCAAGAAAATATCATTACTATTATTCATGTTATTAGTTTATTATTACTTATGTGAATGGTATTATCCTAAAAAAATTCATCCTTGATTTGAAATGTGAGAACTTTTCCTATATAGGCAATTTGATGTTACCATCATAGATACAAACAAACAATGAGTGATATAAAAGTAGCCACCAACATCCTATGTCACATTGACTACATCCATTATTAATTGGTCATATGTACGTACCATTTCAATTCCAAGCGAAAGATGATATGAATAATTATATTATAATTTTTAATGCAAATCCTCAAACTAAAATCTTTTAATTTAAAATCTAAACAAAATATAAACTCATCATAGCTTATAAATTCTTGAGTTAGTTATTAAATCTTTAATTTTATAACCAATTCATTTAAAAATTTTAAGCTATCAAGAGAAAGGTCATGAATAACTTATTATAATTCCTAACAAAATTAATTGAGATTGTTAAAATTGAAACCCGAGAGAGAGAGAGAGAGAGAGAGAGAGTAAGAGCAAAACATAGGAAGCACACCATATTTGTTGACTACGTGGTGCACAAATGAGAAGACATGTGGCACTAGGTCATGGGAATGAGTCGCCATGGGAGTGGATTTGGCTTGTTCTTGCATCTTAACCATTTCCATTAAGTCCCCAATCCAGAATCGATAAGGATTGGCCTCAAGACCTTGCTCTCTTAAAGCCCTCTCTAGCCTCTTTGGATTCACCCATAACCAGCTCGCCATCTTCCATGCCCATCTTATCACTGTTATCACTGCTATCAGTGTGGCCGCGACTGATGCTGATGCTGCAAACATTTCTCTTACCTTTTGTCTCTCTATGTGCTTGTGAGGCGTACTTCATATATAATCTCATGGTAGAGAAAAGGGTAAGCGAAAAAGAACAACTTTAAAATATTGTATATATGACTGTTATTTTTTTGTATTAAGTATTTTATTGCATTACCAGAAAGCTTTCAAGCCGGCCAAGGCCGGTTCTTCTTCTTTTTAAATCTATCTTTCTATCTTTCTTTTCTGTCTCTTTCCTAGATATTGTCTAGTTATATATATGAGTGTGTGTGTGTGTGTGTGTATGGCCATCTTCCGAGCCATATTATCACTCTTATCACTGCTATCAGTGTGGCCGCTACTGATGCTGATGCTCCAAACATTTCTCTTCCTTTTTGTCTCTCTCTGTGCTTGTGAAGCGTACTTCATATATAATCTCACGGTAGAGAAAAGGGTAAGCGAAAGAGAACAATTTAGTATTTTATTGCATTGCCAGAAAGCTTTCAAGCCGGCCAAGGCCGGTTCTTCTTTTCTTTTTAAATCTATCTTTCTATCTTTCTTTTCTGTATCTTTCCTGGATATTGTCTAAAATATATATATATGTTTGTGTGTGTGTGTGTGTATGGCCATCTTCCAAGCCCATATTATCACTGCTATCAGTGTGGCCGCTACTGATGCTGATGCTCCAAACATTTCTCTTACTTTTTGTCTCTCTCTGTGCTTGTGAGGCGTACTTCATATATAATCTCACGGTAGAGAAAAGGGTAAGCGAAAGAGAACAATTTAGTATTTTATTGCATTACCAGAAAGCTTTCAAGCCGTCCAAGGCCGGTTCTTCTTTTCTTCTTAAATCTATCTTTCTATCTTTCTTTTCTGTATCTTTCCTGGATATTGTCTAAAATATATATATATGTTGGTGTGTGTGTGTGTGTGTATGGCCATCTTCCAAGCCCATATTATCACTGCTATCAGTGTGGCCGCTACTGATGCTGATGCTCCAAACATTTCTCTTACCTTTTGTCTCTCTCTGTGCTTGTGAGGCGTACTTCATATATAATTTCACGGTAGAGAAAAGGGTAAGCGAAAGAGAACTTTAAAATATTGTATATATGACTGTTATTTTTTGGTATTAAGTATTTTATTGCATTACCAGAAAGCTTTCAAGACTGTTCCTCTTTTCTTTTTAAATCTATCTTTCTATCTTTCTTTTCTGTATCTTTCCTAGATATTGTCTAGTTATATATATATGAATGAAGTCTTTTTTTAATTTTAAATGTATACATAAAAATTACATTTAGATGGCAAAAATCGCAGTTAATTGACAGCAATGTTGTATAGCCGTGGGAACACAGGGTTAATTATTATTCTAATATAAATTAGGAATATTAAAAATCTTCCAATATAGTTTTGTTGTTATACAGAAGCTCCTTTTGTTGCTTTGGATTTTTGAAACATAAGAAGGATTAGTAAAAGCAATTGAAAAAGACCTCAAGTTTTATCAACCAAGCATTTCATCAATAGACAGTTTTAAACAAGTTTTTTTTTGGGTCCTGCACATATGATAACTAGCACCGAAGCCAAATCAATAAAGGTTGAAGTAAATTTTTTTTATTATTAATTTTTATCTCATATATATATATATATATATATATATAAGGTTTCTGAATATACACATAATTAAATTTTATTGGTCTAGCCATATCGGGAATTTGGACAACAGTGCTACAGAAGTGTAATCCAACAGAGGACATTTACTTTTTGCTTTGAAAGATATATATATATATATATCCTTTAATTATTTGTTTCTTGTATTTTAAAAATATGCAATTTAATCTTTAAAAGATACATGTCTTAATTATTTGATTCATAAATCTTAAAATTATATAATTTAATTCCTAAAATTTTGTAGCTCCTTGCTCGTTAATTCTTATTAGTATATACTCTAAATATGATGCTTGCCTCTCCTATATGCACTCTTCTTCTTCTTTTTTTAATTAAAAAAACTCTGAACATGGTAACGAAAACCACAACATTTTAATTGAATTCCAACTGTTTTTTAGTAGAAAAAAATAATAAAAAGTAGTTAAAAAACTATTTTTCAACTGAGAAGAATAAATAAAAAAATAGCTTGTTGTTATGAAATTTTTTTAGATCATTTTGACTACAAATTATTTACTCACCGCCAAAATTGTCAGAAGAAAAGTAATAGAATAAAATTGAAATAACAATTTAAAATGCGCTAACGCAGCCTTCAGCTTTTAACAATTTTTAAAACATTAAATAACAAAAAACGGAAATAAAATATTAAAATTAAAGAAAAATGGATTTAAAGAAGATTTAGAAAATTTATTATTGCCTTAAATATGTTTTAAGTAAGAAATAAGCAAAATAAATAATGTGCACTTAAAGCAACTTCAGAATAAAAAAAAATACTAATATAAAATTAGAATAAATTTCATATCATAACAAAAAAAGCATCATTAAAAAAATGAAAATTACTAGAATAATATAAGAATAAAAATAAAAATTATACAAAAAGCACCAAAAATAAAAATAAAATGAAAAACTAACCTCTGTTAAAAAACTGGTTGAAAAAAAATATTTTTTTAAATAGACCGATCATTAAATTAGCAGAGACACAGACTCTGATTTAACTATAATCAAATTATGATCAAATAAATTAATTCAATAATTGATGTGCTACCTATTGGTATCTCTAAAAATGTCATTCTTGTAGTCTTTTGGATCTTCCTCTAATGTGGTAGCTAATAGAAAACACATCAAAGCTTTTGCCAAGGTTCCCTGAAACAATACCCAATAATCCACTTCCTTCTCCAATATATATATTTATATATAATATATATATTTATAAATATATATCATATATATTGATATTATATATATATAATATCAATATATATATATATATATTCCACAATAACTCTTTGTCTTGGAGGAAAGACCCAACCTTCTCACAATGTTAATTGTCTATGTCTATCATTTCCTTACTCACCTGTAAAATTAAAGTTTGAGTATATAATTAAAGTTTAGATTTATAAGAAAAGCTTGAATACATAATTAAAGCTTGTGTACATATTTATATTATATCAATTCAGCACATTATATCTCATATTCTTATACTTACGAATGATATTAACCATCCACCTTCTCCTATAAATGTGCAAATTTACTACGTTGTTCATGATGCCCCTCTTCTTCATCATGGAGGAACTCATGAATATCCTCAATACTGAATGCTTATGTTTTACTTGGGACTAAATGCTTTTGATAAATTAGAAACTTGAAGATAGGGTAGGAAGATGGATAAGTTGGGAATTTAAAGAATGATTTTTGCTTTCCCCTTTTAGTTCGGATTAAATGCTTATATATATAATGACTCTCCATATATTTAGTAGATGTTGATAATTAACTTGAAATCATAACCTCTATTTAAACTAAGTCATAAATGAGTAGATAAGGATCGGTATATTATGCTAAATGATAAAGTTATAATTGTCAAATAACTATAATTGTATGAATTTAAATTACAAAGTTATTATAAACAGTTTTTTTTTAAGTTAACATTGACTTTTTGTGGAGTTTCATTAACAAACTAAGTCCAGAGTTATGACTATTAGGTCCTTCCATCTCTTTCAACTCTCTCTATCTCTGAAAATGACAAAGTCTTCATGTGAATTATGTTTGTTAAGACAAAGTCTTCATGTGAATTATGTTTGTTAAGACTATTATTTCATATTATTCTATTAATATATGTTCATAATAGTTGATTTTAAGAACATTTGTCCACGATATTTAGCATGTAGTTACTAGTGAATAGAAATATTGTATTCAACTAAAATATGTAAATAATATAAATCTAAATGTCAATACCTTGTTGAGACATATCATACATTGCACGGGTTATATTCTTGTAAGAAAATAAGATAAGACACCTAATCCAAAAATTTAACTCTTACAAACAAGTGTTCCTTAAATACTTTTTAAATTTAAACTAAATTTTTAATTATAAATAATTCTTACTAAAATTTCATAATTTATTTTACTTTCCATAAATGAGCCCAAAATTAAAGGCTATGGAAAATGAGGGTGAAGACATCCAATCGAAGGGACACATCTCCCTAAGTTCATACGGCATCTTTGTCTAAGCTAAATTTCATTTATCATATTAGCATTATCTGATTTAAAAACCAGTTTGGTTCTTCTGGCTTTGGTTTTCAATAAAAAAATTAAAAAAGGCCAATTTTTCCTGCAAACCACCTTTGGGGCTTTAACTGTCCAACATACATGAGACTTATTATGATTTGGCGGCTATGTTAGGCCAGCGACTATAGAGCGATTTATCCTTGTACCTTCTTCTAAATCAAAAGAACTGCGAAAGTAAGGAGGCGTATGATAATTTTTTAAAAATATAAGATAAGGGTATGACAATATATATTACGTAAATATAGAATATTTATAATATATGATAATTATTACAACGTACAAAATAGATATTAACCTTCCATGATATTAGTTTATCAAAATAGTAATTCAAATTTTCTAACATAATCTCATAGTTCATATAATTTTTTTAAAAGTAAGATTTAATTTTAGACTTCAAAGTTTAGGTTTAAAAATTTGTGGACACAATTTACAATTTATCAAATGCAAATTGCGGTTAAAAAAGTACTACATGGTATTAATGTTAAAGTACTCAAACTTGTACTGTTTGAATTTAGAAATACCTGGGCTTCATAGGTGATAAGCTCCTTCCGCGGCCAAAACCTTTACATATTCGCTATACCCACTGTCAACACTTCCAGTAATTAACCCATTGAACTGGATCTAAAAAACACTGTCTCATATCAACCTCTGGCAATGGCTTTAATTAAGGATGACCAGGATTGAATATTAAGCAAGTGTCCAAGTATAATTGGAAAAAAAAAAGTATGAAAACTCTGATAGTCTAAAATGCAGTTCAGGAAAATGCTCTCAGGAGAGGGAGAAAAAAATGTTACTGCAGCTTTGATGGAAGGAAAAATGATACACGTAAACAGTAAGTAAGTAAAATAATATTAAAAGACCTTAAAATTCAAGATTTTTCTGAAGGAGCAAAATTACAACTGGAACTGTATAAAGCTACTACCAAAGAAAACTCTTTATAACATTAAAAAGATTAGATTATAACTGTAAGAAATATGAATAGTAATTTTTGAAAGTTTTAATAGTATTTTTTCCATTGATTGTTAAGAAAAATTTAGATTTTTAAAGTTCTTTAATAAAATGAAAATTTTATTAAGTCGTAATCTTTACGTAAAATTCCCTTTAATGTAATATTAATAAGGAATTGGAATTCTAAGATTTTGTTTCTCTTTTTATAAAATTAAAAAAATTAAGAATAGTGTTATGGAAATAAGGAATTAATACCCAGCATTTGCCCCTTAATTTTTTTTTCCTTTTTAATGTTTTAATCACAAATTTAGAAGTGATAATTAGTTAGTAACTTTATGTCTTTCTCTTTTATAAACAATACAAAATAAAATAAATTCATAACCTCAATTTTAAAGATTTGTGAATTTTTTTAATCATTTTAAAGAATTAACATGAAATTAAACAGTTCCTCCCCATTTGTATTTTTATTCAATTTGTTAATTTCATTGTACCTCATAATAATAATAATAATTACATTATATTTAAAGTTCAAAGTTACCACTGGAGAAAATTCTTTATAACATTGAAAATATTAAGTTGTAACTTTTGGAAGTATGAATACTAATTTTTGGTGGTTTTAATAATAATTTTTTTATTTTTAAGAGAGATTTAGATTTTAAAATCCTTCAATAAAACAAAATTTTTAATAAGTTATAATATTTAGGTGAAATTTCCTTTACTGTAATATTAACAGTGAATTGGAATTCTAAGAATTTGTTTCTCCCTTTATAAAATTTAAAAAAAATTAAGAATAATGTCATGGGAATAAGGAATTAATACACTGCATTTGGCCCTTAAATTTTTTACATTTTTAACGTTTTAATCATAAATTTAGAAGTGATAATTAGTCTAGTCAGTAACTTTATGCCTTTCTGGTAAAAAATATAAAATAAAATAAATCCATAACCTCAACTTTAAAGATTTGTGAATTTTTTTAATCATTCTAAAGAATTAACCTGAAATTAAACAGTTCCTCCCCATTTGTATTTTGTATTCAATTTGTTAATTTTATTGTACTTTACAATAATAATAATAATAATAATAATAATAATAATAATAATAATAATAATAACACCCATAATTACACTATATTTAAAGTTAGAATGAATGTGTTCAATTTGTTGTTTTCCTAGGCAACCTCAAATTTCTGCACACCTCATATCTAGCGAGCCAAGATTCAAGTTCTAATTCATATAAAAATGTAAAATTATAAAATTTATATTATGTTAATATTTTAATCATTTAACTTCATTTAAAATTTTAAATTAATCCCTTGCCTAACCCTACAAGCATGCTAGAAACTAGGAAAAGAAATCAAAGCAAGTGAAACAAAGAATAAATTATATAGTTTTTTATTTATTTTTGAAATTATACATTGCCTATATTTTTAAAAGAGATTTGTATATATTTTGATTGAAAATAGAAAAAAAATTATAATTTCAGTAAAATTTAAGAAAAGTCTGTGTAATTAATTTTATTTTAAGAGATATTTTTATATATTTTGAAAATAAAGAAAAGATATATGTAATTTTAAAAAAACTCATTGAGATTTGTATAATTTACTCTTTTTTTATATGAATTTTTTGAAAAAATTCTATGAGAAAAAAGAAATTTGTATATACAAAACCATTTAATAAATACTTTTATCAATATTGTTGTCTTTAGAAAATCTTTCAGGAAAAAAAGTTTTCTTTCACTATCAAATTACTAAAAATGACTTGAATATATTTGATTTTGCATTTAATATTTTTGGATGGATAAATAATTTTAATATTCATTATGGTTAGTTTTAATTAAGTTTATAATTTTTCTTAAATAAAATTAATAAATTAAAATCACATTAAGTATATAAAAATTTTAAATAAAAATAAATACATATATATATATATATAATTAAAATAAATATAAGAAAATGCATCAAATAACCATATAAAGGTAAGACAATAGGTAAAAATGGGAAAAGAAGAGACTATAGAAAAGAATAATGAATAATAGAGTAATTATAATAATTGAGTAAAAATATCTTATCTTAAAAAAAAAAAATTTACTTCTCTTTTTGCTTTGAAAGAGAAGCCCAATTTTCTGCTTCCTTTCTACAATATAATAGTTTACTTTTAGAAAAAATTATGTTTAAGGATTAAGAAATAAAAAAATTATTTTTAAGGGTTTGTTACCACTAAGTTCAATTATTTGTTACGAAACTCGGTGATAATTATCTTAAAATAAGTGGTAACAGGTTTTTAAGAATAATTTTTTTTACTTTTGAATTCTTTATTATAATTTTTTCTTACTTTCATTACCATTTAGAAGCAACTTTTTTTTTTTCCAAATGTTTGGTCAGAGATGTTAAAAAATTAAAATAAGCATTTTTTAAAAAATGAGCAGCTTCTTCTCTCCAAAAAATAATAATAATATCTCTAATTCCTCTCCGAGGGTCTCCTCTTCTACGGTCTTACATATCTCTAATTCCTAGTCTCATGCGTTTAGGTATGTTTGGTACAAGTTAAAAATAATAATAATAATGAGAGATTCTAAGCCGCATTCAATATGGAAGGACATAACGGAGTAACACTAAAGTCAATTGATGGATGACTTTTTATAGGAGGAGCAATCCTTACGTGAAGATAGGTAGAATGGTCATGATTACATCCGTATTCATATAATAGACATCTGAATTTTATTCTAAAATGTGGTCCTTTGCGTGGGAATGAGAGATTCTATGCCTCACTGACTGTGGAATAAACAATATGAACAAAAGGAAAATAAAACTCTTTGGTCTTTTTACCCAACATACCGTCCCTCACCCATGTGTAGGAGTTTGGAATTTCAAGGTTAAAAAGTGTAAACACCATGTAGCACGAGTTTGACTACACAGATTGAGTTAAAATTTTAATTAAGAAAATTGATACACATGAAGCAATATCACATTCTCTTCCTACGATAACTACGATGTCGGCATTTAAAAATAAAAGTGGAGAAATGAGGTGAAAATACCCAACCAATATCACCCCAATATAACAACCTCAAATTATCTAGCAAGCCAAGATTCAAGTTTTAATTCATATAAAATTATAAACTTTAGATTAAATTAATCTTTTAATCCCTTAACTTTATTTAAAATTTTAAATTATTTCCTTACCAAACCCTGCAAGCCTGGTAGAAACTAGGAAAAAAAATCAAACGCAGCAAGTGATAGCAACCCAACAAAAAGCTTAGACATTTGTAAATGTTTTAAGGCATAGAATTGGAAAATGTGAATTAAACAAAGAGAGTACTCCCAATAAAACAAAGTTATATTCAAATAGAACTTGGGATGCTTTGGAATATGGCAATAGCAAGTAAGTGGGGGTTTTGATTCAGATTCATATGCAATGGGATAAATTACAAATTCGCCTTATGCGCAGTTGCCATTTTTATTTCTCCATATATAATATATTTTTTTTCAATAAATTAATGGATCATGGTTGAAGATAAATTATAAATTTGCCTCATATGCGGTTGCCATTTTTATTTCTCCATATATAATATATATATATATATATTAATGGATCACTGTTTCTTCAACCATGACTCCAAAAATAAAACAAAATGAGTCACGGTTGCTAACATTAATGATACAATTTTAAAATTTCATAAAAAATAAAACAAAATGAGTCATGGTTGATAACATTAATGATACAATTTTAAAATTTCATAAAAATAAAACAAAATGAGTCATAGTTGTTAATTAACAACTATGACTCATTTTGTTTTATTTTTATGAAATTTTAAAATTGTATAATTAATGACTTATTTTTTATGTATTAAATGAATTTTGTAAAATTTAACAAATTACTATTTGTAAAATTTTTAAGTTGTATTAATGTAATAATTTTATAAGCAGAGAAAAATTAATATAAATATCAATGATAAAGTTTCAAAAGGTATAAAAAATGAAAGTTTTTTTTAAAAAAAAATAAGGCTAATATTTTTTAAAAAAAGAAAGTGAAATAATAAAAATTTAATAAAGATATTTAAAAATATAATAATTTAAAAAATAAAAGATCATTAGCTAAGAAAAATTAAATAATAATTCTTTTAAAGATGATAAAATGAATTAAGAAAATTAAAATTTTCTTTAAAAAAAATTTTAATTTTTGTAAGAGGTGATAATTAGTAAAAGTGTTAAAAAATTTGATTAGTAACTAAGTATACTTGTTAAGTATTATTAACTTCAATATTAAAGGAATAAAAATTTAAATTTTAGATAAAAAGTTAGAATAAACTAAAATTATTATTTCCCTAACTAAAATATGAATTTTTTATTATTAATTAAAATTTATTTATTTAAAAAAGTGGGGTTATGGTAGAATTTTTTCTTATTTTAATATATAAAGGGGTCATGATTGGGAGGTCAATTGTGATCCCTAAATTAAATTATTATTTTATTTAATAGTGGAATTAGTTTTTGTAAAAAAAATTTTAGATGTAGTGATTTACATAATAAAAAGATTAATTGTAATAGATACAAAATTATTTACCATGAAACCCATAAAATTAATTGAGAAATTTACTTTTAATTTATAATTGTCTATTTTTTATATATTAAATATCATTTCAGAAATTTAAAAATTTAATAATCTTAAAGGATTTTAATTGTATTGAGTTAATTATTTTATAAATAAACACATTAAAGAATTAATATAAATACAATTATAATGATTTAAAAATAATAAAAAATAAAAGATATTTTAAAAAATTATGGCAAGTAGTATAAAAAAATTGAATATGAAATAGTTTAAACTCGATAAAAAGATTATAAAAAATATTTTAAAGAAATGAAAGACCATTGTTTCAGAAAAATTAAATAATAATTTTTTTAAACTTGATAAAATGATTGAAAAAAATTAAAATTTTCATAGAAGAAATAAATTTTAGTAATAGTTTTAAAAACTTAACAAGCAATGAAATATACTTGATAAGTATTATTGAACTCAATATTAAGGTAATAAAAATTTTAACCAAAATATGTAAAAAAAATTATTATAAACTAAAATTGCTATTTTGCCACATATTGAGTCATAATTTATTTCTCTAGCTATAATATGAATTTCCTTTATGCTTGAGTTAAATTTTTTTATTTTAATATATAGGGGGTCACGATTGGGGCCAACTATGAGCACTAAATTAAATTTTTTTACGTAATTATTAAGTTAGTTTTCATTAAAAAAAAATTAGAAGTTGTAAGTTACGTAATGAAAATAATTATAATAGATAAAAAGTTATTTACCATGAAAGTTATAAAATTAATTTAAGAAAATAAAGATTAATTGTTTAAATCAACTTCGTTTAAACTAGATAAATAAGTAAAAGTGTTAAAAAATTTGATAAGAAATTAATCACAATTATAAATTATTGTTGAACTCAATATTAAAGTAAGTTAAATTTTGTAATCATTGGAAAGAAATAGTTATAATATGTTATAATGATCTAAAAAATAAATACACAAGTACCAAAAAAAATACATAATGTTCGAAAGAAATGACTTCCTGTGTTACATCAAATCCATGTTCTTAATCTTTGGCCTCGTCATCAGACAAGATAGTATTCTTCTTCTGCCTCTTGTACCTTGCCCTCCTCTTTAGCTTTTCTTCATTCACACCTCCGTTTTCATCTTTTTCGTTATCATTGTTTCCTTAATCTTCCACTTGCTAGTAGGGTACGAGATTCACATTCAATGGGAGAGACTAAACTAGAGAAATTGGCTATTGTAGTGTGATATATCCCACTTGTTGTGATCTAACATATGCAGAAGACCTAAAAGTAAATCCAAAAGCAGACATTATTTAGTCTGAGAATAGGTGTCTAAAAAGGATGGAGTTACATGACATATAAAATGAAGATTCAACACCCATAAAATCAATAAAATGCACGAGGGGAGTGGAAGAAGATGGACCTGTAATGTCATAATGGGTCTGAACCTGTGTTGTTGTGGAAAAAGATGGCCTTGCAGTGTTATGGTGTACTTGTGTCTATGTTATTAGAAAATAAGATGGTCTACCGATATTAAGATGAGCTTGTGTCTCTGTCGATATATGAAAAGAAAGATCAAGCATTGTAGATGCAATGCCAACACCAGGAATATAATCACGATAAAGCCGATCATCCACCATGAATACCTTAATAGATATAAATCCATGAGCTCTCTTTGTCGTGTGACTTGGAAAAAGTGATGGCCTAGGCAACTAAGGTGCAGGAAGAGCAGCTTGAGAAATCTTCATATCTCGATGCTCATCAAATGCATCAAGGATGCTGGTATAATCTGTAACTACAACGAGACCTAATGATGAAGGGTCATTCATAGCAAAAACTCTTAAGTGATCAACTGCATCAGCCTATTAAAAAAAAAAAAGAGTCATATATGTAATAAGTATGAAAAAGTGAAATAAAAAAACTATACTAGCCATATATCCCAAGAGACCAGACAATAGTCAGTATCAACTAACGTACGTCATTTGCATCATATGGATGCCATATAATCTATAAATAATGAAACAAAACATATAAGGATATAGTATCACTAAGATAACTATACAACAAACTAATAGAAAATGTCTTAAACCTCATCAACTCTTATTTGATTTAACAATACTTTATAATGTTGTATTGTTAATTTTCTTGGAAGAGGATGCTGACCCACACGCCTTTACCTGTAAGATATGAAAGGAAATGATTGTTAATTCTAGTTTATATAAGTAACATGAACCATACAAACAAAATTAAGCTCAAAATAGGATTCATACTTATAAGTAGGTGGAGGGAGTACATCATATACATCGAGGTAAAAGTCTAAAGGTGGGGGCCTCTTAGGGGTTAGCCTAGAGAACTAATCCCAAACCCATAAGTGAAGCAATGTTAAATAGCCACCGATGTTAACCTTTTTATAATTAATGGCATTGCATAACTCTCTATAAAGGTATGCTAGCATTGTGAAACCCCAACTGAACTAGCCTACTACATGGAAGTCTTAGAGAAATGTCAAGTATATAAGGGGAACTCTATGTCCTGACCTATCTGACATGAGAACCCTACTTATCAAACGTAATATGCAGGCACAAGTAAAAATAGTATGTCATTCTCATTTGCATTCTCTAGAAGTGTCTTAAACTGGTTGGCAAGCTAAGTAATGCTCAATCTTTAGCCATTAAACTCCTTCTCTAGTGGCTCAATCTTAAGAAGAATCTCACAAATACCTCGCCAGTTGAAGTTCAGTGAACTAATGATAGGGAGACTCGCCACCAAAAGACCTAACTACGCTGCCACATCCTAAAGAGTAATGGTACACTCCCTTTGGGTGGTATGGAAAGTATGTGTCTCCAACCGCCACCACTCGACAAGTGCTAAAACAAAAGAAGTATCAAAGTCAAGTGTGGTAAGTCGATACACCCTATAAAAGCTAGCTGCTCTAAGATGTGACACTATAGTTGGTAGAAGGGACTCTAATTATGGACTATGAGCAACGCGACGTAGTAAAAAAATGCGATCTGGTTGTTAAAGGAAAAAGGTGTGAACCATTCAAACTGATATAATAATCATATACTAAAGATTCAATTTCTATAATATATCAATAACGTACCTTGTTCAGCTATATAGCTTGAGAGACGTGTCTAATCTGAAGATACAATAATGACTTATCCTCTGGACCTAGATGGACAACATATGTCAGGCTAGATATACTACTATCCTACAAAACTACAACATAATATTCAGTCAAGATAAATAATAAGATATTTGATAAGTACATGTATAAATTCATAATAAGATAACTTCATGCAGAATAAGATTATACTTAGACAAAAATGAAAAAAATAGAAAATAGAACCAAAATAATGTACATTAAATAGTGGAAAGCAATATAATTGACAACAATACTAAAACATCTAAATATAATCTGAGTTGTCTATAGTAAGATATTTGATCAGTACGTGACAAAATACAAAGCAAAATACTTGTTATAATATTGTCCTTCATACATAGCAATACATTTCTAATATAGGAAGGGGCAAAAAAATAAAGCTGTAGGTTTAGGTGGCAATGCGATGAACAAATTGCGCGGTTATGACCCATCTGTTTGCACAATGCATATCGTGACAGATCTCTTGGAGCTTCTTGCTAATCTATCTCATTTCATATTTAGCTTCACTTCGAGCAACCTTTACCTCGCTTCATTGTAGGATTTGGGATAAGTGTTGGGGCTTGAACTTAGGGCCAATATACTTTACCACTAATGGGGTGAAATTCAATCTCATAGGCCTTCAAAATAGTCTCCAATTGAAAAGCTCAATCAACATATTGTATGTAATCTACTCGAATGTGGGCGCAAGCTACTAATACATACTAGCAAGGATATTTCAAAGCTTGGAATTTACCACAATCGTATGTACGCTCTACTAAGTTAACTTTACAGGATCTATCAAATTGTTGATTAACTGGATCATATAACCCCTCTACCTCAAATATTGACCCTCGTCTATAAATCCGTAAATTGCACATACTAATGCTCTTCGAGTTTTGACTATTAACTTCAATCTAATGTCCTTAGATATGGTTTCTCTTGCTTAAAACTATGCATTTGCCTTTTTGGCTCACTAGACCCAATACTTGATTAACCTGTAGAATGTTGCTCTCACCAATATAAGCACAAATAAGAACCTAACCCCTTTAAAAATTATATTTATACTCTCTACTAAATTTGTTATCATGTGGTCCCATCGTTTGTCATCAACGCCTAACACCATTGACCCCCTAAGTTATCTCCTCAATCTAATTTGCAGTGTATGTATCTAGTCGGCGTATATGGGCTAATTCTTCATCTACTTTATATTGCTCATATAGGTAACCTGTATACAAAAAAATAGGATAAATAAAAATTCTTGTAAAACCATGGTATAAAACAAATACAAACAAGGTTAAGTGATGACAAGATTTACTAATTTTAGTGGATAGCTTCTTTAACTAAAGCAATCTAAATTTCTTATTGATATTGCTAGCCAAATGTCAAAGGCAAAATATATGATAAACCTGTGAGAGTTGTCACCCTATTAGCTCATTAGCCACGACAGCCAAGATACTAGTATGCTAATCAAAAATCAAGCGAAGTCCATCTTTATCTTTCATTAAATGTACTCGGAGGTTAAATAAAAACTACACCCATGCCTCGTATGTTTCTCCCTTGACTACTGCAAAAGCAAGCGAGACAATGTTTCTCTCGCTATCTTATGTGCTTGTAATTAGTACAATCCCCTTATATTTGCCAATAGGAATATCCCATCTATTTGGATCATTGGCTTCAAGTAGTCAAACACCTCAATGTGTGGCCTAAATGTATAGAATGCCCAATGACATATAACTGACTTACCATTATCTACGCTAATTAATATACGTTCTTTATGCATAAAGTCATAATACAAGCCGAGTATGAAATGTTAAACAGTAGCCAGCCACTTAGGTAACAAAGCAAATGACTTCTCTCAATTTCCAAATGCATATGGGATGGCTTGATGTTTTCCCTTCCAAGCCTTCTTATATGAAATATTGTATCCAAATATAGAATGCACCCGCTTAATGACCTTTCAAATTAACACTCCAGGATTCTCAGTTACTATTGATACAATATACTGAAATAATATCATAGCCTAGTTTTGGATGGTCTTGTAACAATGATACTAAAACACATGTATGGGGCCTATTGTATTTTGTTATCTCCTAATGGTTTTCCTTCTTTTGATAATAGGCCCTGACCCTCGACTTACATGACCTCTATCCATATTAAAGGCAATAATATTCTTCATACTTTTTGGAAGAATGAAACACTTTAAAAGTGTGATCTACACATACTAAGTATATTTTTATTTCTTAATGAAAGGACTATTGATCATTATACAACATACCTATACGTAACTCTTGGCTATCATTCATGTTTATCATTGCCTCCTCCATTTTAACATAGTTAAGAACCCTCACACCATTTGCATCTATCTATTCAAGGAACGCAATAGTCGAGTCATCATAAATATTAATAAGGGCTACTAGATTTATGGCGGCATCTATATAATTGGTGTCTTCATCATTATTTGTATTACCACTATCATTGTACTTATAAGGAGTAGTATCATATTCATCATCTTCCTTAAATTTATCCATTATGTCCTTTGTCTATTCTGGAGAAGAAAAAGGGTATCAATTAGTGTATGTGACGAACTTGATTGTAAGATATCATCAACTGGTAGACAAGATGAACTTGGATGAGAGATATAGTCAATCAAACTAATAAGTGGATATTTTCTAACACCAGTAGAGTATGTCATGAACAAGGTAGGCTAATCGCCTGTGACGTTAACGTAGCTAGAGGATGGGAGTGAGTTTGGCATATATTCAACTGTTACTTGAGTTGCCACATTTAAGTTTATTTCTTTTGACGATATTTCTACATACAATTTTACTGAACCCAGCTGTGATGGAAACTTTGCACTTGCCACCCACATCGCTTGGACATTGGCATCCCTCCTTAACTTACATGTTTGATACTTTGTGGGTTTCAATAACACTAGATACTTATATACCAAGTTAGACACATATTAATTTGAGTCTAACTGTAATTGTTCAACAATTTCTTATATATATATATATATATATAAAAATAGAAATAGATAGACTAGAAACGACATCTCTTATCTCAATGACACCAAAGAAAGGGATATTAAATTAATTGAATTAGTATATGGATGGAATATAATGAAATAACATTTTGTTAGATATGAACAGATTTGATAAATACTGATAACTCTCGGATAGAGTATTAGAACGGAAAAATCCATTAGATAATGAATTGTTGGTTCTAAGCCATCTCTGACGATGAATCAACAATTCAAGATGCTTTCTTGTGTATTCTTCAGCGAAATGTCATAATCAACAGTTATTATATCAATCATATCTATGATAAATGTTGCACCCTCTTTGATTTCGCATATTTGTCTATTTGAATATATGCATATTATCTCCTTCTCGTTATTCATTTTGCTAGCTTAATCAACATTGCTACTAAGATCCAAAATAGAATACAAAAGTTATAAATTATTATTTCATTATTCTTTTATATTATACTTATTTTCTTGATTTTTTTCTAAATTTTCTAAATTTTTTACTTATATTTTTCTCAATATTACACTATTATTTTTCTATAATAAATTATATCATATATAATTATAAATTTTAATTTTTTTCCATTCACATTATATATTTTATATTTTCTTTTCCTATTTTATACTTTTTGACAATCTTTGTTTCCATTTTTACAATATTTTTTCATATTATATTTCTTATAACATTTTTTCCATATTATATTTTTATAATATTTTCTTAGTATTTTTAAATATTATCCCTTTCATATTTTTCCCCCATTATATTCTTTAACAATATTTTTTTACACAACTTTTATTTCTATCTAATATTCTTTAACATTTTTTTTCATGTTTTTCCATATTTGTTCCCCAAACTATAATATTCTTTTACAAATTTTTTTTCATATCTCTATTATTTATAACTTTTGTAACTTTTTTTATATTATATTTCCATCATAATTTTTAATTAAATTTTTTCTATCATTATAGTATTCATTATTAACAAAATTTTTTCACTCAAATAGTTAATTTTCCTTATCGTAATTTTTTTCCGTAAACTTATTATTTTCTTGCAACCTCTTTCATATAATTTTTAAATTTCTTTTATCTTCCTACATAAAATAATTATAAATTATCATTTTTTTCTTATTTTATTCAGATCTTATGATTTTATAGATGTATATATATTTTTTAAATTCAATTGCAACTAAGTTTTTTATGTAAAAAAAATTCCCAGATATACATTAACCAAGTAAGAATATATACCACAAATAATTAAATTTAAACTACAGCATAATTATATTTTTGATAAAATAAATATTAGTTTTGGTTAATATTTTCATATTATATTAGTATCTCAAGACTACTTCTTCTTTTCATTTTCCTTTTCCTGTAATCACTGAAAACTCTGAAGGAGATAGTATTCTTCACTCCAATAAAAACTTGCTACTGAGAAAGTTAGAGGAAGGAATGAAAAATGAACGAAAATAGAAAGATGAAGAAGATGAAAGAATGGAGAAGTTGTTAAGGGAATAGAAGAAATTGGAAAATGAATGTGGGAAGGGAGACAAAGCATGGAAGGTTTAAAAAAAAAAAAAAAGGAACCAATGGTAATAAAAAAATTAGATAATTTTTTTGCCCAATAGATTTTTGCCACATGATAGCATAATCTGGTTTCTCCAATCATATGCTACCACGTGGCATTTATTTATCTACGTGTCAAGGTCAAAGTGCTTTGACCTTAACGGGCAAAGCAATTGTATCCCTTTATGCAATTTTTGGCATGTTAGGTTTACGCTAACATGCAAGACCAAAGCAACCGTATCTTTTGTTTTTTTTTTTATTTTTTCTAATGGACATGGTAGTTACGTTTTTTTAAAAAAATTATTTTTTTAACGGACATGGTTGCTAGGCAACCGTATCCATTATTTTTTAAAAAAAAAAATTAGTTGGACATAGTTGCTTATAAAAAAAAATTGTTAGATATGAGGAATTAACAATTACAACTGTGTATGGGGCGAATTTAAAATTCGCCCTATTACATCTGAGTTCAAAACCCTAAGTAAGTGGAGTGATTATAATAATTTGAGGTTGTAAGGATACCAACTCCTTTATAATAATGTTACCTTAAATTTCTTTGCTGATTACCCTTAAGGCCTTGCTTAATTTTGTGTATTTATTCGAGGCTTGTTACGCTCAAATACTAATATGATTTTCTTTTTTAAAAAAAGAGAAAGAAATCCTACTTTGTCCAATTTATGATTATAATATTAATTATTCATTCTTGCATTTGTATCAAACATAAAAACGAAATATAAGAAAAAAATGGAAGCGAATTCTGAAAGAACCAAGCACTAAATACAAAATGGTTATTCTGTTTAAACCTACTCCATTTCCATTTCATAATTTGCAAATTTAGGGTCATGAGTAGGGATTAAGTTATTTAATTAAAATTCTAGAGGAAAGATCTATGATGAAGATATAGCCCTCTTGAATGCCTAGAAGGTAGCATAAGGTGAGGGCAAAACCAAAATACTTTAAAAATGGAGGAATTTCTCTAATGTTGACTTGACTAGCTAGTAGACCTCACTTTGATAAAGAATATCAGCTCTTTCGTAGAAGGTGGTCTCATTGTAATCCTGTAGTTACTCCTACATGGAAACATTTAGCTAATCACGGGCTTATATAAGGGTTATCTAAGCTTACTGAAAGCCATAACACATAGCCCAGTCCTTCTTCTTGGCCTCATATTCTTCTTACAAACATGGGAAGTTATAAGATTGCTATCCTTACCTTGGTTTTCCTATTGATTGAATATTCAAAATTGTGTTTGAGTGAGAATGTTTCAACCATGGTCTGCACTGAATAGGAGAGAGAAGATCTTCTTAAGTTCAAAGCAAGCTTGCAAGATCTAAACAATTGACTTTCCTCTTAGAAGAATAACACTAACTGTTGCCAATGGGATGGTATTGGCTGTAACACTATTACCAAAAATGCAGTCAAGCTTGATGTTAGTAACCCATGCAACCAATTTTGCTCTTATACAATAACGAGATAAGAGATATGAGGTAGAGGATAATGGGTGTGTGTTTCATGGGATAAAGGCTAATGAAGTCAATCCTTCTCTATTGGAGTTGAAATATTTGAGCTATCCAGACTTGACTGAAAACAATTTTAATGGTATTCCTATACCAACATTCCTTGGATTTGTGAAACTGCTCAAATATATTTCTTTATCTTAGTCAAATTTTAGTGGGAGGATTCCCTACAATCTTGGTAACCTCACAAACTTGCTCCTTCTTGATTTAATTTACAATGATCTACAAATTGATAATGACATTCACTAGGTTTCATGACTTTGGTCATTGTAACATCTTGACATGAGCTACATTTACCTAGGATGACCCCCACTCTATTCCAGTTACTTAACATGCTTCCTTCTTTGTTGCAAATACAACTAGAGAATTGTAGACTTAATAAATTACCCATTTCACCTAATGTTATAAATCTTGCTAGGGTTCATATATTTGATCTAGCAAACAATGCTCTTCAAGCTCCATTTTTGAATGCTTTTCAAAACATGACATCTCTTAGAATCCTTAACCATTCTCTTAACACACTTAATTTAATGCCATTATGGTTAGGAAAGCGAAACAACCTCGTTGAACTATACATATGTGGAAATGTACTGCTTGGTTCAATTCCTAATGCTTTGCAAAACTTATCTTCCATTAAAGTCCTTGATCTATCATAAAACAATTTGGTTTCAATTCTAGCATGGTTTTATGAGTTAAATAGGCTTACCTACCTTGACATTTCCGTAAATGAATTCACTAATATGGCCTTGGGTTTTGTGTCATCTATTTTAAGAAACAATTATGATATACATATGTTAGACTTGACATTCAACAAGTTCAAAGAAAATCTAGCTTTTTAGGGTTATGAAAATGCATCTAGATGTCTCAGCTACAGCTTAGAGGATGTTTTTGGGATACAATGAATTTAGTGGTAGTTTGCCAAGTTGTTTGGGGAAATTTGAAAAACTAAGATACCTTGATCTCCACTTAAATTTTTGTGTTGGACTTATTCCTTCTTTTCTTGGAAAATTGTCCAACTTGGAATGGCTTTAGCTCAAATTCATTTGTTGGTCCCATTCCTTCTTCTCTCGAAAACTTCTCTAGCTTAAGCTCACTTTTGCTTTTTAACAATCATTTAAATGGTACCATCTCAGATGATTTTAGACAACTTTTAAATCTAACAAGGTTAGATATTGCTAGAAACAATTTAGATGGTCTTATACCTAGGAGTCTTGAAAAGCTTATAAAGCTAAAATATCTTGATCTTTTAGATAATCACTTTAGTAGTATCATTTCTCAAATATTTGATCAATTTGAAAATTCATCCACATTATTTCTTTTTAGAAATAATTTACAAGGAAATATTTTAAACAGTTTTGTTCGTATTGAATATATAGATCTTTCTTCCAATGCTTTGGAAGGCTTAATTTCTGAAATAAAAAGGTCTTAGTACCTTAAGGATTTCACCCTTTCCAACAACCAAATCACTAAACCACTCCTTGAAAACATCACTGACATAATGCTCAATTTGGAGTCCTTGTATCTTCAAAATGACCTTATATATGGTACATTCTAAACTCAGTGTGCAAAAGGGATACCTTAAGCAATCTTGATCTATCAAAGGACATGTTATCAGGCGAAATTCTAGATTGTTGGAAGGATAATTGGATTGAGATAAATCTATCATTTAACAAGCTAACAAGTGTTATTCCAAGCTCTTTAGGAAATTTTGATTTGTTGTTATCATTGCATTTAAATGACAACAATCTTCAGGGAGAGCTTTTGTTGTCCATGAAAAAATTAAGGAGCTTACTGATTTTGGATTTTAGAGGAAATCAATTATCAAGAATTATACTATCATGGATAGGGGATACTTCTCTCCCTCATTATAGATTTTAAGACTATGGAAAAACATGTTCAATGGTACCATTCCTTCACAGTTATGCCAACTTTCTACATTGAAAATCGTGTATCTATAATATTTGGTCCTTTGAAAATAAGAAAAAACGCGAGAAACATAACATATGATTTTTCATAAACGTATGAAATTCACCAAATACAAAAGAAAGTCCCCTAGGTAGAGTGATTTGAAGTCCAATAAAATTAAAATAATATTTTAGACTTTAAATAACGGTGATTCAAGGCCAGAGGTGCCCTGAAATTGGAGTTGGAATAGTCAGACGAATTTTAACAAAAATGCAATGAAACGTAATGGCATTTTCATAACTTTTGGAAAATTTTGGAATACTCATAGGAGGGCTTTAAAATAAAAAATTTGAGTTCTCCAGGATTCTCAGAGGCCTTGAAAACCATGGGAAACCCCGAGACGATTAAAGCCCCTTCGATATACATTTTCTAATGGTAGTGAACCCAAACTTTGACTGATTCGTTTGAGAAAGTTTTAGTTTCGAATTGAGTGATCTCAAAGGCATTTTATAAAATTGAGAACTAAATTTTATGATGAAAAAGATAGTTCTAAAAAAAGATCTCGAACAAATTAGAAACAAAAATGCCAAGAGTAAAGGATAAAATTAGAATATTTGAAAAAGAAGATTCAAGAAACTCCTTTAAAATACATGCCCCTCTTCTCTCTTATTATAATCGACTTTGTTTTTACCTAAGAATAAAAGAGAGAGAAGCTGTGAGTGTCATCCAAGAATGGAGGAAAATGAAGACGAAAAATTCAAGAAAAATGTAAGAAAAGTGTAGAATTTCATGCTCTTCCTTTTAGTAAACTTGTTCCTCTCATTCTCTTCTTCATTTCTATGGTTTCATTAATGGAATTGGTGATGTTTTGGGTCTAGTCCAAAGAAGGAAGAACAAAATTTGAAGGAGAGGAATCCACCACTTGAAAGAACACTTGAGAAAAGCTAGGAATCAAGGTGAATTTGTTGTCTTCCATGCTTCTTCTTCCTTGCTCCTCCTTGTATGAATTTTGTCCCATATAGATCCCAATCAAGGGGAGGTGAATTATGGTCCTAGCAAGGTAGATTCATAGGTTTTAGAGTATGAGAAGAAAGTAGGTGCAAAGAAAATAAAGAAAGAATTATGAAAATGAAGAATGGAAAGTGTGAAGCTTTTGAATGGGATGTAAAAAATGATTTGATTCTTGAATTGCCTTGCATGTGTGAATGTTTGATTAAGCTTCTAAAACTTCTAGGAAGCCTCCCAAGTGTCTTTTCCATCAAGTAAAAATCAAGAAGTCCATGAACCCTCCTTCCTCCCAATGTCTCAGCCTAGGCTAGTTGATAAGGTTAGGGAGTGCTTTAATTTATTCTAGCCTTAGGTTGGGATTTCATATGATAGTAGAAGGTAGGAAGAACCCCTGGAAAAAATTTAGAAGTCTTGGATTAGGAGATGAGGCAATGGCTTCTGTGATGGAGCCTTATGAACTAACACATGTCTAGGCTCTTGCAAGTGAGTAAATGATGGCTTCAAAGACTTAAATAAGGTCAAGAGGTCTAGAAATGAGAAGGGAATGGATCCTAGAACTTAAATTATGAAGGTTGCTTCAATAGGCCATTTATAGGACCATTATGTGACTTATAAAACTAAGTATGTTCTTAAGAGTCATTTAAATGTTTTGGCTTGCTTCAAGAGTATAATTGTAACTCCCGGTATGTTGTAAAAACATCGAAATGGGCAGTTTGAAAAGTAATTCCCCTGAGATGAGTGATTCAAGGCTAAATAAACTTTTGATAAAATTTTAAATAATAAAAAATGAGGATTTGAGCCTTGAGTTACCTTGACACCGGGGTCGGAGTAATTCAAAAAATTTGCTGAAAGGCTAGTGGCATTTGTGTAAATAAGTGTAATTTTAGAAAAACACCTAGGAGGGATTTTTAAATGAAAATTTTGAGTTGCCCAGAGTTCTCAGAGGCCCCAAAAATCATAAGAAGCCCCGGGATCGGTAAAGCCCCTCTGGTGTACTCTTTTCGACGTCAGTTGACTCAAATTTTGACTAGTTCATTCGGGAAGGTTTTAGCTCTGATTTGAGTGATTTTAAAGGTATTTTATTAAATTGGAAATCTAAATTTTATGAGGGAAAAATGGTTCTAAAAAAGGAGTTAAAACAAAGCCAAACAAAAAATGCCATTATAGAAGGGCAAAAATGGAAACAAATTGTCAAAGGAAGCTTCTAAATTCTCCTTTTTAAGCCACATTCATTCTCTCCCTCCCTAAACTGACTTTCTTGTGCCCAAAACTCAAAAAAAGAGCTGCTATCTTGGGCTCACAAAGAAGGAGAAAAGAGGGAGGAAGAAAAGCCAAGGAAAGGTGAGAAAGTGTAAGATTTTGCTACTTTTTCCTCTTGAAACTTCATCCTCCTCTTCTTGCTTCATCTTTCCATGGTTTTAATGCAATTTTTGCTGCGATTTAGGGTCAGAACAGAGGAGAGAAATTCAAAATTCAAGGAGGAGGAAGAGGGAAGAGGAAGGACTCTTAGAAGGAAGCTTGAAACTAAGGTAAATCTTGTTCTTAGTTGCTTTTTCTTCTTCCTTTTCTCTTCTATGGTGGGACGTCTCACATAGAACCATGAAGAGGGAAGAGTTTCTGTTTGATAATCCAAAAGAATCCATCAAACTAAGCCATGGGAAGGTGGATTATATCAAAGAAATGCATAAAAAACTAGTAAAACTCAAGTTAGAAAAGTGTAGGGTGCTTGAACATAGTTTAAAATCTGGGTTAATTCAAGACTTATGAGAGTGTTTGTTTGAGTTTCTAAGACTCCTAGGGAGCCTCCCAAGTGCCCCATCCATTAAGGAAAAATCCCAAACTCCATGAGTCTTTAATAGAAGCATAAATCATCCAAGACTCATAGAAATAGCTCAGGAATGTTTTAAATGGTTCCAAGCTTGATTTGGGACTTTATATGATAAAAGAAGATAGAAGAAACCCTTGGAAAAAATTTAGAAGCCTTCGGATGGGAGATGAGGCAATGGCTTCCATAATGTAATTTTATGAAGCAACATGGATCTAGGTTTGTGAAAGTGAGTAGGTGATGATTTCAAGGACCTTAAATGAGGTCAAGAGGTCTAAATATGGCAAGAAAATAGAACCAAAAATGTTAATGATGGTAGTTGCTTCATTAGATCATTAATGGAACCATATTGTGACATACAAAACAAAGTGTAATCTTAAGAGTGAATTAGGTGTCATAGCTTGTTCCAAGAGCATAATTAAGTGTTGTTATTTGTGAATCGGCCAAGAAAATCTAACCCCACCTCATTGTGCTTGTGGAACGGAAAAGGAGAAAGAACAAACAAAGCAAAACTTGAATTTGCACCAAGGTAACTCTCTACCTTTTCTTGTTGCATATGTGTCATTATGTGCTTGTGTGTATATTTGTATATTTGAGATATGCCACTTGATGCCATGTTGCTATTTTGGTACCAATATACTTTCTTGAATGTCATTGAATTGTGAAAATGGCTCATAAGGGTGAGGTAGTGCTAAAAGTCTTTTAATGTGGGTGAGGAAATGTCAAAAGTCTCATGGCATGGATGAGACAAGGCCAAGAGTCCTTTGGATGGGTGAGGCTAAGTCAAAAGTCCCAAGAACCAAGAGTGAGGCGATCCAAAAGTGCTACAAATGGGGAAAGGCCAAACCAAAAGCCCCTAGACCTCATTCTTATACTTGACATGAGTTTGTGACACAAAAATGTGAAAGTGGAATGCTTGATGAATTGATTGATTGCATACTTGTACCTTTGACATGTTACATGCCTTAAAAATATTCTTGGATAGTTGTATGAGCTATTGAGATTCAATGAATCTCACTCCCTCCTTTCTCTTATCTTATATGATCTAGGTAGAGTCAAAGATCCAAAGGATGGAGGCCAAGAAGCTTGAATCTCTATCTCTTAGCAAATCTTCCCATTTTTGATATACTAGGATGTCTAGAATGTCAAAGGATATGTGTATATGTTATTTTTGATCTATGACACTTTGAACAAGTGAAAAACTATGTAAAGTTAGTGTATGTATCAAGAATAGAGTTTAATGAATAGAAGTATGTATTTTGACCACTTGGGAGCTACTTGTGCATGTATGTTTATGGAGGTGGCATGGTGAATTTGAGTTGCATAAGGATTCAGACCATATGAGAGACTTATTTATGCTATATTTATGCTTTCTAAGTTGCTCAAATGTGTGTGGAACAATGGATGGCTCATTTGGACTAAATTTGCCCCTTTATTGGAACCAAAAGTGCCATAACCTTGAGCTATGGCAAAGTCTAACCAAATGACCTCTTCTTGACTTGAAATTTTTCATGCAATTAGATATTGCCTAGAGCTTTTTGGGAAGCAAAAGATTAGATCATTTGGAGGTCTATGGAAATTTCAATGATTTTTCAAAATTGGTATCAAAAATTCGAATTTGCACCAGTACTGTTCATTTGGTTAGTTGTGCAATTGTGTCATCCAAGGGGCAAAATTGGTCTAATGGCTACAAAATTTTATAGACAGAAACTACACATTAACAGTGACTTGTATCAACTAGAAGCATCTCATTGGGAGGTCTGAGCTAAGAGATATGAATTTTTGAATTTTTGGGACAGCAACAATAGTGAATCACGACTTGAGTCACTGTTCCATTGAATTTCAGTCATTAAACGTGATTTTTCTGGTTGGAGTCCATTTTTACCATGAATTTAACGTCCATAACTTTCCAAATTGCTATCATTTGTATAGATTGGATTTTTGTGGAATTAATTAGATATTTTTGAACTTTATAGCAGACACTTGCATTAGTACCAGTAGCTGTCTGAATCTTTGCACATTTTCCCATGTCAAACGCTTTCTATGTTATATTTCATGGCATGAAAACATTTTTGGCATAAATTAGACATATGTAGCTTTTTAAAATGGCTAAGAATGTATGATTTCAATTTTTCTAGAATTAGTTATGAATTTCAAAAATTCATATCAGTAATCTGAACCAGTAGCCCAAATAGCAACAACCTCAGTGATGTTTTGGATGTCAAATGTTTTCCCCTTAATGATTCATGAGCTAACTTCCTTTTTACCATAGGCTAGACATCCAGAGCTTTCTATAATAGTAAAGTTTGTTAGGTTTTGAGTTTTTTGGATTTAGTTATGAATTTCTGAAGTTGTGATAGAAAAACTGAAATTCTGGCCAAAAATAATAGTGTAAGTTTGATGCTCCCTTTTGAATTCCACGAGTTGTGAGACAATTTTGGTGATGCAAATGAGTTGTATTTATGTAATTAAATATAAGAATGTGATGTAATGTCTCATATGGTCCGCATGACACCGAATGGAATTTTCATACGGGATGCAACGCAAAATAAGGCATTATTTTAATGCCATTTTTCCATTCCTTTTATGCAATTCATAATGTGAGACTTAGAAATGATAGGAAGCAAGCTAGAAATATATGGTGTTACAATAATTGTGTGTTATTCATGATAGGTAGGCCAAAGAAAACAAACCCCACCTAGTTGTGCTTGTGGGACCGAGAAAAGGAAGGAGTAAGGCTAAGTAAAGCTTCCATACATATCGAAGTAGCTCTCTCTTCTTTTTCTCATGCATGAATGGATGTCTATCTTGTCTTTGAATATATGTGTGTATGTTTTGAGCTATAAAAAATGTTTTAGCATGTATCCATAAGCCATGGTACCATGATGTTATGTTGTGCATTCAAATGATACTTATGAATTTACTTTAGTTTGCTTGAGTGTGGTGAAGCCAAAAACCCCTAGCCATGGTAGGGATGAGCTAAGAACCCTAAAAAATAGTTGAGACAAAGCCAAGAGTCTCCCAAGGGTGAGGTTAGTCCAAAACCTCTTAAGAAAAATGAGTGAAGCAAGTAAAAAATCCCCAAGAGGAGTGGGTGAAGCTAAACCACTTCCTTGGCAAACCTATGTATGCTTTGTATGAATTTTTTGAATGCTAGGAATATTCCATGAATGTTTACATGCTTCATGATGCCTATGCATGCATTTCTAGATTTAGATTACATTTTTTATGTATAGTTGAAAGGGAGAAGAGCTATTGAAATTCCATGAATCTCACCCCCTTCCTTCCTTCATCTCCATATGTCTAGGTGGTGTTCAAAAAGAAAGAAAGGCAAGCCAAGAAGTTTAAAGGATTAGACTTTGACAAATATGTAGTTTTCTTGTATCTTAATGTCAAAATGGAGGTGTACATACTATTTTGGAGTTGTAAATTATTGAGTAAATGTATTATCATGTATGAATGATGTATGAACCACATATGGCACATAACCAATGCAAATGAGAAAATTGGACACTTGAGGGCATGTATGTAGTGATGTATTCTTAGATGTGTAATGGTTAAAATGAGATGAATGGTATTTAGGACTACTTAGGTAGTTCATATAAGTTGTAATTGTGCTTTCAAACTTGTCCAAAAGGTGCCAAAACCCAAATGAGGCCATTTGGACCAAGTTGATGCCTTATAAGATGCAAGATTGACCATAATGGTAAGCCATAACACAATCTATCAAAATGAGTTCTTCTTGGTATGAAACTTGACACGCATATAGGCCTGGTTGAGAGCTTTTTTGGAAGTTAAAGTACATAATATTTGGAGGTCTACAAAATTTTTGGAGAATTTTTGAAATTGAAAAATTTTCTAATTCTGGTACTGGTATTATTCATATGGTTTGAAATTTTACCTTTGTCATTCATGAGGAAAACGGTGTCCAATTGCTTTGAAATTTTACAGAAGGAAAATAGACCTTCACAGTGACCTGTGCCAACTAGAATCACCTTAATTGGATATCTAAGAAGGGAGATATGAATTTTTGAAATTTCTATTATGTTCCAAGCGGTCAATCAAATCTCTATCATTGTTCCATTGATTTTTGAGGTCTGAATGCTCTTGAATTAATCTGAAACTATTTTCCCCCTCTAGTTAACATTCGTAACTTTCCAAATTGGCACACTTTGCATGGATTGGATTTTTTGGAATTAATTGTGCATTTTCAAAGTTTATATCAATAAGTTGTATCAGAAACATTAGACAACCTGACCTTCGCCACTTTTCTATTGTTAAACGTAGCCCAAATGATGTGTTCATGGCTTAAAATTATTTTTAAATTAAAATTTAACATTTAGGGATTTCCAGGAAGTCATGGTTTAGCATATTTTGATTTTTTTTTATATTTAGTTATGATTTTTCAAAATTGCCCTAGAAATATGCCATTTTGGACCCGTGATGAATAAGCCATTTTTCTACATTTTAGCTCTTTATCCATGATTTATAGATTCTTTTGAAATGTTTATGAGTTGTATAGATGTAATATGACTAAAGAATATTGTTGGTGAGGTTACGGGGCTCATGAGACAAGGAATGGAATTTTTTAACCCTGATGTTACACTAATAAATGTAAAATTTTGGTCACTCTTCCTTTAGAAGTGAATGAACATGCACAAGTATGTAACATTAAGATTGAAATATTATGGTGTGACAGTATCTTGGGGAAAACAATTTAGTAGATGAAATAACTAATTGTATTGGCAATATGAAAGGAATAGTTAATAAAGAAACAAATGTGGTAGAATATTTAGTATTTTTACCATGGTATTTGCAGGATGTCCAACAAATAATGAAAGGAAGAGAATTAAATTATACTAGCAATTTAAGGTTTTTGTCCAACATGGACTTGTCAAAAAACCATTTGGTTAGATCAATTCCGAAAGGAATATTGACCCTTACAAGATTGCAAGGCTTGAATCTATCACACAATCATTTGTCTAGAGAGATCCCTAAAAGGCTAGGGGACATGAAGAGTTTAGAATCCATTGACTTTTCCTATAATCATCTATCAAGTGCAATCCCAAATAGCATGTCTAAATTAGCATGGCTAAGCCACTTAAACTTGCCTTATAATGACTTTTTAGGACCAATTCCACAAGGAAACCAGCTTTCAACTCTTAATGATACATTTATTTATGCTAGAAACCCAAATCTTGGTGGGCAACCACTATAAAATAAGTGCCCCCAGTAAAGAGATCGATCAATGTCTTGAATGCAAAAGTGAAGAAGTTAAAGATGAAGATAGAAATGATGATCCTGAAAAGATATGGTTTTACTTTGTCATAGCGCTTGGCTTTGCATTAGGGTTTTGGAGTGTTATTGGAGTTTTATTTTTCAAGAAGAAATGGAGGCATGCACACTTAAGATGTGCAGAAATGGTTGGGCATAAGATCTATGTTTTAATTGCAATAAATGTAGCAAAATTAAAGAGGAAGATAAAGGGAAGCTTGGTTGATGTATGATTCATGCCAACATCTATGTGTACAAATAATAGTATTTAATAAAACACCAGATATGGTTTAGTGGTAAGAGTGTTGGATAGTTTGATTGTTATTTTAAGTTCCAATGTGTTTAATTGTATTGTTTTCTATGTTTTAAAAAAATGTTTACACTAGATGTGGTTTAGTATTAACAGAATTGCATAGTTTGAATGTAATTTTAAGCATGTTTTCTTGTATCCCTTTTTGTGTCAAAAGAATGTTTAAGAGTATCTTCTTAACTCATAAGTGTATTCATCTCTATGTAAAAATTATATGGATTTCCAATTTCCTAGATACTCTTAGGTCAGTGCAATATATATACTTTCTTTCTTTCTTTTTTTTCCTTTCTTTTTTTTGAACAAATGTGAATCAAGATGCTTTTAACTTGAAAACAGATTTTCATTGTAACAGAACAAAGAAAAATCAATAAACTATGTAGTAAGCCCTCTTAATGTTTAATTTTATGAGCGACTTATATTAACTTCCTAGCCCCATTTAGTTTCAAATTATATTAATAGATGATAGTGTGATTTTACTTGTGTAAAATGTTGTGGAGAGGAATGTGCCGTAAAACAGAATTCATCAAAGGTATAGACATAAGTTTTTTAAATTTCAACTATGGTATTTGTATAAATGAACCCAAAATTAAAGGCTATGGCAAATGAGGGTGAAGACATCCAATCAAAGGAGCACATCCCCCTAAGTTCCTACGCCATCTTTGTCTAAGCTAAATTTCATTTATCACATTAGCATTATCTGATTTGAAAACCAGTTTGGTTTATTTGATTTTGGTTTTCATTAAAAAGAAAAATAAATAAATAAAAAGGCCATTTTTTCTGCAAACCTCCTTTTGGGCTTTAACTGTCCAACTTATATATAAGACTTATCATGATTTAGCGGCTAAGTTAGGCCAGCCCCTAGAGCCATTTTATCCTTGTTCCTTCTTCTAGATCAAAAGCACTGCGAAAGTAAGGATATGACTATATTAGGCATATGATAATTTTTTAAAAATATAAGGCAAGGGTATGACAATATATATTACGTAAATATAGAATATATATAATATATGATAATTATTACAACGTACAAAATAGATATTAACCTTCCATGATATTAGTTTATCAAAATAATAATTCAAGTTTTCCAACATAATCTCATAGTTCACATAATTTTGTTAAAAAGTAAGATTTAATTTTAGATTTCAAAGTTTAGATTAAAAAATTTGTAGACACAATTTACAATTTATCCAATACAAATTGCTGTTAAAAAAAGTACCACATGGTATTAATTTTAGAGTACTAAATTGTGTGCTGTTTGAATTTAGAAATATTTTTGCTTCATAGGTGATTAACTTCTTAAGCGGCCAAAACCTTTGCATATTCGCTATGCCCGCTGTCATCGCTTCCAGTAATTAACCCATTGAACTAGATCTAAAAAAAAGTGTATCATATCAACCTCTTGCAATGGCTCTAATTAAGGAGGACCATGGTTGAATATTAAGCAAGCGTCCAAGTATAACTTGGAAAAAAAAAGTATGAAAACTCTGATAGTCCAAAATGCAGTACATGAAAATGGCCTCAGTAGAGGGACAAAGAAACTTACTGCAGCTTTGATATAAGAAAACAGTATACATAAATACCGTAAATTAGTAAAAATAATATTAAAAAACCTTGAAATTTAAGATTTTTTTTAAAGAATCAAAGTTATAATTAATAATTTTTAAACTTATCATTCATATTCTTAAAAGTTATTATTGGAGAAAATATTTTATAACATAAAAAGATTAAGTTATAACTTTAGGAAGTATATGTAATAACTTTTGAAAATTTTAATGGCAATTTTTCACCCTGATTCATTAGAAGAAGTTTAATTTTCAAGGTCTTTTTAATAAAATAAAAGTTTTATCAAATTATAATCCTTCTATGGGATTTCCTTTAATGTAATATTAACAATGATTTTTTTAAAGATTTATAATTTTTTTAATCACTTTAAAGAATTAAAATGAAATTAAACAGTTCCTCCCCATTTCTATTTTTATTCAATTTGTTAATTTCATTTTAATTTATAATAATAATAATAATTATTATTATTATTATTATTATTATTAGTACGCTATATTTAAAGCTAGAATGAATGTGTTCAATTCGTTATTTTCCTACATAACCTCAAACTGTCTAGACACATCATATATAACGAGCCAAGATTCAAGTTCTAATTCATATAAAAATATAAAATTATAGAATTTATATTAAATTACCATTTTAATTCCTTAACTTTATTTAAAATTTTAAATTAATCCTTTACCTAACCCTGCAAGCATGCTAGAAACAAGGGAAAAAAAAAATCAAACACTGCAAGTGAAACAAAGAGTAAGTTACATAGATATTTCTTCAATATTTTTAATATTACACAAACCTTTCTTATATTTTTAGAAGACGTTTGTGTAGTTTTGTTTAAAAATAGAGAAGAGCTTTGTGTAAATTCAACAAAATTTAGACAAAATCTATGTAATTTATTTTGTTTTAAAGGAGATTTGTATATATTTTGAAAATAGAGAGGAGCGATGTATAATTTAAGCAGAACTTAAAAGAAATTTATGTATATTTTAAAAATAGATGGGTGATTTATATAATTTTAATAAAATTTAGTGAAATTTGTATAATTTACTCTTTTTCCAATTGAAGTTTTAGAAGGACAAAAAATAGTTTCTATTTACAAAATCATTTAATAAATACTTTTATTAATATTATTTTATTTAGAAAACATTTTAGAAAAAAATTTTCTTTTCACTATCAATTACTAAAAATGACTTGAATATATTTGATTTTGCATTTTATATTATTTGGATGGATAAATAATTTTAATATTCATTATGGTTAGTTTTAATTAAGTTTATAATTTTTTCTTCAATATAAATAATAAATTAAAATCACATTAAATATATAAAAAAATTTAAATCACAATAAATACATATATATATATATAATTAAAATAAATATAAGAAAATGCGTCAAATAACCATATAAGGGTGAGAAAATAGGTGAAAATAGGAAAAAAAAAAAAAAGAGACTCCAGGTAGAAGAGAGTAATGGATAATATGGTAATTAATCATTTCGAGTAAAGATATTTTTGTTTTACTTAAAATAACTTTTTCCTTTCTACAATAGAAAAATTTACATTTATTCCCATTCAAAAGCAACTTTTTTCTTTTTTTCAAATGCATGGTCAAATACGTTAAAAAATTAAAATAAGTACCTTTTGAAAAATGAGCAGCTTCTTCCCTCCAAAAATTAAAAATAGCTTTCCAAGTGTCTCCTTTTCCACAGTCTTACGCATATCTAATTCCTAGTCTCATGCACCTAAGTATGTTTGGTACAAGTTAAATAATAATAATAATAATAATAATGAGAGATGCTATGCCTCATTCAATGCGGAAGGAAGCAATGGAGTAACACCGAAGTCAATTGATGGATGACTTTTTATAGGAGGAGCAATTCTTACGTGAAGGCAGATGGAAAGGTCATGATTACATTCGTATTCATATAATATACATATGAATTTTAATTCCAGATGTGATCCCTCATGTGGGAATGAGAGATTCTGTGCCTCGTTGACTGTGGAATAAACAATATGAACAAAAGGAAAAAAAAACTCTCTGGTCTTTTTACCGAACTCGTCCCTCATCCATTCGAAGGAGTTTGGAATTTCAAGGTTAAAAAATGTAAACACTAAGTAGCACGAGTTTGACTACATAGATTGAGTTAAAATTTTAATTAAGAAAATTGATACACATGAAGCAATATCACAATCTTTTCCTACCATAACCACCATTTGGGCATTTAAAAATAAAAGTGGAGAAATGGGGTGAACATACCCAATTAAAGTCTCCCCAGCAATAACAACCTCAAATTGTCCAGCGAACCAAGATTCAGGTTTTAATTCATATAAAATTATAAAATTTAGATTAAATTAATCTTTTAATCCCTTAACTTTATCTAAAATGTTAAATTATTCCCTTACCAAACCTTGCAAGTATAGCAGAAATCAAGAAAAGAAATCAAACACGGCAAATGATAGCAACGCAACAAAAAGCATGGACAGTTGTAAATGTTTAAAGGCGTAGAATTGGAAAATGTGAATTAAACAAATAGAGTACTCTCAATAAAACAAAGTTGCATTCAAAAAGAACTTGGGATGCTTTGGAATATGGCAGTAGCAAGTAAGTGGAGTGATTATAATATTATGAGGCTGTTAGAGGACTTAATTGCAATCTCTTTTTCTTTTTCTTTTTTCATGAAATGGCATTAGGGTTGCTAGCGGATCCCTTAAATAGACAATCATAAAAGTTGTGAGGATACCAGTTCCTTTATAATAATGTTACCTTAAATGTCTTTGCTTATTACCCTCGAGGCCCTGCTTAATTTTGTGTACTTATTCAAGGCTTGCTACGCTCAAATACTAGTATAATTTTTTTAAAAAAATCTTACTTTGTCCAATTTATGATTATAATATTAATTCTTCATTCTTCCATTTGTATCAAACATAAAAACGAAATATAGGAAAAAAAAATGGAAGTGAACTTTGAAAGAACCAAGCACTAAATAGAAATGGTTATTCTATTCAAACCTATTCCATTTCCATTCCATAGTTTGCAAATTTAGGGTCAGGAGTTGCGATTAAGTTATTTAATTGAAATTCTAGAGGAAAGATCTATGATGAAGATAAAGCCCACTTAAAAGCCGAAAATGTAATGTCAGGTGAAGGCAAAACTAGAAAACTTTAAAAATGGAGGAATTTCTTTAACGTTGACTTGAGAAACTAGTAGACTTCACTTTGATAAAGAATATTAGCTCTTTCAAAGAAGGTGGTCTCATTGTGATTCTACAGTTACCCCTACATTGAAACATTTAGCCAATCACAAGCTTATATAAGGGTTATCTAAGCTTATTGAAAGCCACAACACAGAGCCTAGTCTTTTTTTCTTTGCCTCACCCTCTTCTTACAAACATGGGAAGTTATGTGACTGCTATCTTTGCCTTGGTTTTCCTTTTGACTGAATCTTCAAAATTGTGTTTGAGTGAGAGTGTTTCAACCATGGTCTACATTGAACAAGAGAGAGAAGCTCTTCTCAAGTTCAAAGCAAGCTTGCAAGATCCAGATAATCAACTTTCCTCTTGGAAGCATGACACTGATTGTTGCCAGTGGGATGGCATTGGCTGCAACACCATTTCCAAAAATGTGGTCAAGCTTGATATCAGCAACCCATGCAACCAATTTCATTCTTATACAATAATGAGATTGGAGGTAGAGGATGATGGGTGTGTGTCTCATGGGATAGAGGCTAATGAATTCAATCCTTCTCTATTAGAGTTGAAATATTTGAGCTATTTGGACTTGACCGGGAGCAATTTTAATGGTATTCCTATACTAACTTTCCTTAGATCTATGAAACAGCTTAAACATCTTTCTTTATCTCAGTCCAATTTTAGTAGGAGGATTCCCCACAATGTTAGAAACCTCACAAGCTTGCTCCTTCTTGATCTAAGTTTCAATGATTTACACATTGATGACGACACTCACTGGGTTTCTCAACTTTGGTCATTGCAACATCTTGATATGAGCAACATTTACCTAGGGAAGGCACGAACTCTATCTCAGGTACTTAACATGCTTCCTTCTTTGTTACAAATACACCTAGCGAATTGTGGACTTGACAAATTGCCCATTCCACATAATGTCACAAATTTTGCTAAGGTTCATGTATTTGATCTCGCATACAATGCTGTTCAAGCTCTATTTCTGAATGCTTTTTAAAACATGACATCTCTTAGAATCCTTGACCTTTTTGTTAACACACTTGATTCATTGCCATTGTGGTTAGGCAAGTGTAACAACCTTATTGAGCTATCCATGTTGGGAAATGCACTGCATGGTCCAATCCCTGATGTTTTGCAAAACTTGTCTTCCATTAAAGTCTTTGTTTTTTCACAAAACAACTTGGTTTCAGTTCCATCATGGTTTTCTAAGTTAAAAAGGCTTACCCACCTTGACATTTTTGAAAATAAATTTAGTACTATGGCCCCAAGTTTTGTGTCATCAATTCTAAGGAACAATTGTGATCTAACTATGTTACACTTGACATCTAACAAGTTTAAAGAATATTCAGCTTTTTGGGGTTATGAAAATGCATCTAGATGTCTCAACTACAACTTAGAGGAATTGTCTTTATGATACAATGAATTTAGTGGTAGTTTTCCAAGTTGGTTGGGTAAATTTGAAAAATTAAGATACCTTGATCTCCAATCAAATTTATTTGTTAGTCCAATTCATTGTCCAACCTGAAAGGGCTTTATCTTAGCTCAAATTCATTTGTTGGTCCCATTTCTTCTTCTTACGGAAACTTGTCTAACCTGATCTCACTATTGCTTTTAACAATCATTTAAATGGGACCATCCCAAAAGATTTTATACAACTTTTAAATTTGACAAAGTTATATCTTGCTAGAAACAATTTGGATGGTCTTATACCTAGGACTTTTGAAAAGCTTGTAAATCTAAAAGCCCTTGATCTTTCAGATAATCACTTTAGTGGTGTCATTTCTCAAATATTTGGCCAATTTGAAAATCTCTCGACATTATTTCTTTCTAGAAATAATTTACAAGGAAAAATTCCGGATAGTTTTGGTCGTATTGAAATTATAGATCTTTGTTCCAATGCATTGGAAGGCTCAATCTCTGAAATAAAAAGGTCTCAGTATCTTAAGGATTTCACCCTTTCCAACAATCAAATCACTAGACCACTCCCTGAAAACATCATTGACATAATGCCCAATTTGGAGTCCCTATATCTTCAAAATAACCTTATACATGGTTTAATTCCAAACTCATTGTGCAAAAAGGAGACCTTGAACAGTCTTGATCTTTCAAAGAACATGTTATCAAGTAAAATCCTAGATTGCTGGAGAGATAATTGGAGTGAGATAAATTCATCATTCAACAAGCTAACAGGTATTATTCCAAGCTCTTTAGAAAATCTTGATTCATTGTTATCATTGCATTTGAATGATAAAAATCTTCAAGGAGAGCTTCTATTGTCCATGAAAAATTTGAGGAGCTTACTGACATTGGCTTTTGGAGGAAATCAATTGTTAGGAACTATGCCATCATGGATAAGGGATACTTTTCCCTCATTATAGATTTTAAAACTAAGGAAAAACATGTTCAATGGTACCATTCCTTCACAATTATGCCAATTCTCTACATTGAAAGTCTTGGACCTTGGGAAAAACAATTTAATAGGTGAAATACCTGATTGTGTTGGCAATATGAAAGGAATGGTTAATAAAAAAACAAATGTGGTGGAAGATTTAGTACTTCTATAGTGGTATTTTGAGGATGTCCAAGAAATAATGAAAGGAAGAAAACTAGATTATACTAGCAATTTGAGGTTTTTGTCTAACATGGACTTGTCAAAAAACTATTTGGTTGGATCAATTCTAAAAGGAATAACAACCCTTACCGGATTGCAAGGCTTGAATCTATCACACAATCATTTGTTTGGAGAGATCCCTAAAAGGATAGAGGACATGAAGTCACTAGATTCAATTGACTTTTCTTATAACCATGTATCAAGTGCAATCCTAAATAGCATGTCCAAATTAGCATGGCTAAGCCACTCGAGCTTGTCCTACAACAACTTTTCAGGACCAATTCCACAAGGAAACCAACTTTCAACTCTTGATGATACATTTATTTATGTTTGAAACGCAAATCTTTATGGGCAACCACTACAAAGTAAGTGCCCGATGAGGAAATCAATCAATGTCTTGAATGCAAAGGTGAAGAAGTTAAAGATGAATATGGAAAAGATGATCTAGAAAAGATATGGTTTTACTTTGTCATAGGACTTGGCTTTGCAACAAGGTTTTGGAATGTTATTGGAGTTTTCTTTTTCAAGAAGAAATTGAGGCATTCATACTTCAGATGGGCAGATATGGTTAGAGATAAGATCTAAGTTTCAATTGCAATAAAGGTAGCAAAATTAAAGAAGAAGATGGAGGGAAGCTTGATTGATATAGGATTCATGCCAACATCTATGTGTACAAAAAATAGTATTTAATAAAACCCTAGATGTAGTTTAATGGTGAGGGTGTTGGATAGTTTAATTGTAATTTTAAGTTTTAGTGTATTTTCTTATATTGTTTTCTATGTTAAAAAATATTTACAATAGATGTGGTTTAGTGGTGAAGGAATTGTACAGCTTGAATGTAATTTTAAACATATTTTCTTATATCTCTTTTTGTGTTAAAGAATGTTTAAGACTGTCTTTTTAACTTATAAGTGTATTCATCTCTATGTTGAAATCATATGCATTTCCAATTTCCTAATGTAATTATTCTTAAGATCTATGCAATATATACTTGCTTTTTTTTTTTATGTGAATGAAGGTGCTTTTAACTTGAAAATAGATTTTTATTGTAATTATTGTAACACAATAATGAAAAATCAATAAACTATGTACTAAGCCCTCTTAAAGTTTAATTTTCTGAGCAACTTGCAAAACATATCAATTCTGGTCACATACTCATTTTCACACATATGTTTTGACCTAATTAACTTCTTAACCCTTTTTAGTTTCAAATTATATTAATAGATAATAGTGTGATTTTACTTGTGCAAAATGTTGCAAAGAGGAATGTGTCCGAAAACATAATTCATTAGGGCTATGGGCATAAGTTTTTAAATTTCAGCTAAGGTCCTTGTATAATTTGAAACCTAAAAAGTTAAATGTATGTTATACTAAACCTCCCTAGAGATTAATGTAATATTTTTGGTAATTCAGGTGAACTTTGTAAAATTTTCTACTCTTTATAAGGTTCACAAGTTCAACCTAAAATTTTTACCACATTTACTAGTGATTGTTGTAAACCTTGTAATTTTTTCTTACCTTTAAAAGCTTCCACAAAAATGTATAGTTATTAAAGATAGATTAGATAGTGTTGAATTTGTTTATTTGGTCATCCCAAACCAATCAAAGACAAACCATCCACTTAAAACTAGACAGTTCACAAAAAACTTTTTGAAACACTAAAATTTTATTAAATATTTGCAGTGGTATTGGTTCAAATAACTGACATTAGAAATCATAAGCTGAAACCTAGGAAAGAATCATAACATCTACTTAGAAACTTTACTTCACTTCGATACTCTTTCTTTTTTTCTTTTGTGCTATACTTGATTATGATATTTATTTAGTCTAGAACCTTGTTGGTTATTAGTTTCATCCACATTAATCTTTTTGTACATGAAACTCTTAGCAAGCCAAACATAAATGCCGAAGCTCAGAGCACTTAACCCAGTCATAACCCAATCAAAACAATCAAGATGTGCCCTATTCAAATGGTTTTATTACTATTTCTTGGCTAATTTCTTCCACAACAACTATAACAGCATTACTAATAAAGCTTCCAATTTCTACTATGCTTATATATGCTGCAGCCCCTAAACTTTTCATTGCCTCTGGCATTTGATCATAGAACAACTCTTGCAACCCAACAATGGTGAATGCATAAAAAACACTAGTAATCATATATTAAGGCAATAGCCACATATGCTCATAGGCAATATAGCTTTGGGATTGTCTATAAGATGATACTCTTTAGCAACATCAACCCTTTTGGTTTCTACTAAAGCTGAGACAACCATGTTAAGTATGGACAAGAATAGGCCTATTCCAATCCTTTGCAACACTGTGATACCATAAGGATGCCATAAGAATTTTCTAGCTAAGGGTATGAAAACTCGGTCATAGATTAGGATTGCGATAAGGATTGTAAGTCCTATAAGGCCTTAGAGTGATATAGGAGGATTTGGAAAGTGTGGTTTGATTGAACGAGTCAGTGTGCTACCTTGCTTGATGACAAATGTGTGGAGTTGAAATTAGACATAAGTGAACATTAAACAGCTGAGCCATATAGGGATGAGGTGAAGAACTAGCTTGACTTCTTCTACTTGAGTTACTAAACATAGTCTTTATAGGTTTCTAGTTTTGGTTAAGGCATTAAGGTCATCAATGATCATTGCCTTCTCCAAAAATCTATACCAATTTTCCACTTTATAATATGGCAATTGGTAAAAGAAAAGTGTTCCAAGCAATACAAATGAACAGAAAAGGAACAAGCTTCCCACAATTTTGTTTGTACCAACTCCAACATTATTATCCTTTAAAGATCTCAAACTCTCAACCATAGTTGACTAGTATATCACTTTTTGTATATTCCTTGACAAAAAAATTATGGCTAGAAAAATTCCTCACTGATCTAGAATTTTGCGAGCCTTACTTAAACAATTTTGACTAGAAGTTGCTAGTAAGCTTAGTTGGTAGAGTTGCGTGTTGTGAAGTAGTGGAGGAAAGGACTTAAAATTCTATTAAAGCTTAATTGCAAATTTGGTATATAATATCTAAAATGAAATAAAATATGTTTTCTAACTTTGGATTAAAATAAAAACATCACATATCAATTGAAATTTGTAACACCTTAGTCTACTACCACTACCTAGCCTCTCACTGGGCTCGGTTCCATATGATTTCCAAAGAATTAACACCAATCCGTGGCATTTGCATGCTATGAACCAGGGTTTCATATACTCATCTTTTGCCCCATGGGTCTTGTGAATCCATCTCAAGTATCCTCAACTTAAACTCCATTTATACAACTCATACATAGTATAAAACAAACCATAAGCCACGGGTATGGAGCCAAAAACCAGAAAAATGCATTTTTCCCACTTGGGCCCAAAAGTCATATTTTGGCTCTTACTTTGGAAAATCATAATTAATTGTAGAAAAATGGGAATCTAGAAAACTCTAGCTTTTTGGAAAGCTCTAAGTGTTAAATTTACACTAAAAATAATTCCCAACTACAAACACAGCGTTTGGACTATGTTTGACATCAAAAATAGGAAGGAGGTCCGGCTGTCACTGTTTCTAGTGCAGCTTGCTGTCATGACTTTCGAAAATTCATAACTAAATCCACAAAAATCCAATCTGGGTACACTATACCAATTTGAAAAGCTACGGATGTCTACTAGAGGAAACAAATAAGTCCAGATCAGTTCAGTAGCTCCTACTCCCCGAAAACCGATGGAACAGTAACGGGGGTCAGATGAGCTCCCTAATGCTGATACAGAACTTCAGACGATCCAATCTCTCTCTACAGACCTCCGATTTAGGTGATTCGAGTTCCTATAAGTCATTTTGGTTTTCTAGTTTATGTGTATAAAATTTCACCGCATTTGGAATCCATTTGGTCTATGAGTGCTACAGACTTCATTTTCTGGTTTAGATGAACAGTACATGACCAATCCATTAAATTTTCCCAAATTCAACAATTCACCAAATATTCTCTAGACCTCTGAATATTACCCACTTTAGCTTCTCAAGAAGCTTTCTACAAACTCTAGAGGCATGCCAAATTTCATGGCAAGAGGAGCTCATCCGGTCATACTTTGACGGAGCTCTCAAAAATGCCGGTTTTGGCACCCAAGAGGTCCAAAACGGATCCAAAAAGTCTCTCACACATTCTCTCTCCCCATGGACAAGTTTAAAAGCATAAAACTAGGATATATAACAAGTCCATGTAGTTCAAATCATCATACATTCAAATCTCGCTATGTTATGGCCAAATATACACTATTGCATTCATTCATCAAAAGGGCAAAACCCTCATTTCCATTCATTTGGCTATCAACATAGTATATACATCATCTCTTCATACATAGATACTTTCTACAATATTTACATCTCAAAAATAGGGGGCACATATTCATTTTGTACCACTTTACATCAAAATATACAAAATAAGCTACTATCTAGTTAAACATGCTCCTTGGTGCGTGCTCGGTTCTCCTTGAGCTCCACCTAGCATATTAAGTTGGGAGGGGAAGGGGTGAGATTCAGGGAATCTCAGTAGCTCATGCACTCAATCAAGTAAGCAATCAAGGCATATAACAAGTCAAAGTATGTGAATAAGCACTTAGCTATTCTCAAACAACCAACACACGATGTACATGCTATGGAAATCACAACAATGCCAAAAATGGGCTCCAGGGACTTTTGGTCTGGCCTCACCCGAGTTTAGGGACTTTTGGATGGCCTCACCCGAGTTTAAGGACTAATGTCCCACATCGGGTAGGAAGACCCTGGGCTAAGGCCTTATAAGTGGGAGTGTGACTCTCCCCACCAGCGACGCGTTTTCGGGTGTGACCGATTGAGGTGCCCGAGGAACAAAACCCCAGCCACGTGGAACGTACTACACGGGGTGCCGTAAATAAGGACAATACTGCTGGAGGCTCTGTGTGATGTTTGGTATCAGAGCCGGCCTGTTCGCACGTGCAACCCGAGGACGGGTTGGCCCCAAGGGGGGTGGAATGTAAAGTCCCACATCAGGTAGGAAGACCCTGGGCTAAGGCCTTATAAGAGGGAGTGGAGCTCTCCCTTCCAGCGACGCGTCTGAGCGCGGATCCCTGAATGGCGGATCGGCTCAGGACAAAACCCAGTGGGCTGAAATGAGAGTAGGCCGCATGGGACAATATCGTGGAGAGCTGGCTTCCGCTGTGCTACTCTAGCGACACGTTTTCGGGTGTGACCGATTGAGGTGCCCAAGGAACAAAACCCCAGCCACGTGGAAACCACGGGGTGCCGTAAATGGGGACAATATTGCTGGAGGCTTATATGGGCCGTTCCCAGGGTCTTCCTACCTGATGTGGGACATTACATTCCACCCCCCTTGGGGCCAACCCGTCCTAGGGTTGCACATGCGAACAGGCCGGCTCTGATACCAATTCCCTCACAGAGCCTCCAACAGTATTGTCCCTACTTGCGGCTCCCGTGGTACTCCCATTTCCCACGTGGCAAGCTGGTTTCCGCTGTCCCTTGGGCTTTTCTGTGACCGATTTGCAGCCCCACGGGGTGCCGTAAAGTGCGCTGTTGGTGGGGAGAGCTTCGCTCCCACTTATAAGGCCTTAGCCCAGGGTCTTCCTACCTGATGTGGGACTTTATATTCCACCCCCCTTGGGGCCAACCCGTCCTCGGGTTGCACATGCGGCTAGGCCGGCTCTGATACCAATTCCCCACAGAGCCTCCAACAATATTGTCCTCATTTACGGCACCCCGTGGTTTCCACGTGGCTGGGGTTTTGTTCCTCGGGCACCTCAATCGGTCACACCTGAAAACGCGTCGCTGGTGGGGAGAGTCACACTCCCACTTATATGGGTCGTTCCCAGGGTCTTCCTACCCGATGTGGGACATTACACTTGGCCTCACTCGTTTGAGACTTTTGGCCTTATCTCACCTATCTCAAGGGACTTTCGGCGCTACCGCACCCGAGCAATTCTCACATTTCAACACACAAGCATATTGGTATTCAATGCATCAAAGCAATAGCATATGGCCTATTCCACACAATAAGCATATACATAATCATACAATGACTATCATATCCAAGAATGCAACAAGAAAGAGTGGAAAAGAGAGCTACCTTTGGAGCCAAAGCCAACACAAGCCTTCCCTTTTAATTTCTCTTCTCCCTTCTTAATTTCACACTCACACCTTGATGGAGGTGCTTCACTTGAGCCTAGACACAATTAAAGAGCATGGAATTACTGTCTTAACATGGAATCATCAGATCAACTCTCCTACATACCAGAACCTAGAGTTCTCTCTCTCTCTCTCTCTAGAATGCCATCAACCCTTTCTCTCTCTCTCTAGCTCCCATGGTAGTGGAAACCACATTTTCAAAGAAACACAAAGATTCAAAGTTGTTTTCCACTTTCCCTCTTCTGACCCATGCCCAAAAACCATCCATTTTTACAAACAAAACCGTAGGAAAAGAGGGCAAAGGGAGAGGATCAGAAATCTAAAGAGAAATGAGAGAAATTTCCTTACCTTTCCCTTACTCTTCCTCCTTCTCTTGATCTCTCTCACTCTCCACGCCTCTTTTCTCTCCTTGGGTCAAAGTCTAGGGCAGATATGAGAGAAGAGATGAGTTTGGGCATTTAATGAAGTCTAATTCTCACTATTTACTCTCTTCCGGACTGACCCTCGCTACGGCGAAAATTAACCTTCGCTATAGCGAGCTCGTGTTATCTGGCTTCGCTATGGCGAGACTTAACCTTCGCTACAGCGAACTCGCATTAGTTCCCTTTGCTATGGCGAGTTTCGACCTTCGCTATGGCGAGTTTCGACCTTCGCTATGGCGAACTCACGTTAGTTCCAGACCTTACCCTCGCTATGGCGCACACGATAGCGAGCAACTTCTTGGTTTTTGTATGGGCTGCTACCAGCACTCGCTATAGCTAGAACCTCGTTCGCTATTGCGAGAAGGCATTCTCGCGACAGCGAGACCATTTCTCGCTATTGCGAGAAGACTTAGCAGAAATTCTGAATTCCGAAAATTTCCAGCTTTCTATTTTCTTTCTTTTCCTTTTCTTTTTCTTTTTCCCGGTTGTTACAAAATTAACCGCAGGAGATCATGTGATCTTCTCATAGTCTCTTAATATTTTATTTTCATCCTAACATAAAAATTATTCAAGAAAGGAAGCAACATGTAGTTAATTTAAATTGAATTTAATGTGTTTATTTTATTCCAAAGCTTAGGTAGATGTTTTATTACAATTTAAAGTCCATGCATTAATTTTGTAATTAAGTTTTAATTCACAGAAACAAGACCTAGTTTTTCATAAATTTTCTATCAATTTCAAACTGAATTACTTAAAATGTTGTGTAGAATTATAAGATTGTGTATCCATATTTAAATTTAGAATAGAGTGAACTATGTTTTAATCAAAGCCTTTTTTTCAATGACAAAGTTCAAGCTTTTTTTCTTTTCGGTCAGAACAAATTTTGTCCAAGTTATTTGTGAGAAATAAAAGGCACCTGATCTAATTGCTATGGGCCAAAGAATGAAACTTGGGTTGACCTTGGAGATAGGGCACATTATGCTCCTATGTGCTATACCAATAATTGTGAGTGACCTTCATGCCCCATTTCAAAGTTGCAGCTATGAAAATTTAGGCCATCCTACTAGATGGGTTGCCAATTAAGCCTTCTTTCCTATAGCTTTTGATTCCCAGCAAAACTTCATAGTGGTTACTTTGTTATTTGTCTTTTTTGACGAAGCTTTCGAAGATTTAATCATTTGTAACACCATGTCTATTCTTGATACATTTTCTCACATTTAATATATGTATGCTTTTGAAATCAATATCTACTATATTATATTAATCCAGAATAAATAAGCTGCAACTTACTTATATATGATACTTCTTCTTTTTTTGCAATTTATTGTACTTTTCTTTTAGTGTGGTGCTTTGGACAAAATCAATCACAATCAAGGAGATTCTTGCTTGAAAGTTAGAACTATTTCATTCTAAATTCACTAAGGCCAAAAAGGAATTATATAAACTACACAAATGTATGCTTCTCATTCTATCTTGTGAATCATCCATATCTTATGAAAAATTTTAACTACCTAAAGAATGAAGGGCTAAGGATATATCAAGATTGAGATATTATATTGATTAAGGGTTCAACGTTGTCAGGTAAAAGATTGTCTTTAATCCTGCTGGCCTAAGATTTGCAAGGCCTAATAATTTCACTTAATTGATAACTTTGATAATAATAAAACCAAAAAATTTTGTATACAAAAAGGTCCAATTAAAACTTAACCTAGTAAATTTTGTCTCTTAATTTGTCTAAATTTCATTAATGAGCTAAACAGCAAATTTTTAGCTACCTCTACTTTTTGGACAACACAAGAAAAATAAGGTATATTTGTGCTAACTTTATCATCTCTTTTTTGCAATTAACTATTTTGATGTAAAAAAAGAGTATATTGTTTGTCTAACCTTCAAGCATTAAAAAGTATTAATAAAGATGAACAAAATGTTGTAGAACATGGAGAATGTTGAAGATATAGATCCTCTATTTTAATAAAAAAATCCTTGCCCTTAACATTTCATTTTGCAGAAAAAAAAAAAGATAATATTATTAACACCTATAAGTTGGTGAAGAAGTATAAATGCATAGATACTTGAAGAGCAAAGGGCAAGAAAAAACATTAGAAATTATTTAAGCATTCAATAGCATTTACTTTTATAAGATTGTTCTGAGTCTCTGATCTATTAGCTTGCATATAAGCATTTATTCAATCATTTTATTGACGTCTTTTTTTCGGCATTGGATTTTATTTTCCTTATTATTATTGTTGTTATTATTTTTAACTTGCTGCAAGTTTGCTTTTAAAGAAGAACTATTTTTTAAGAGAAAAGAGTGCACTTGACAGTTATTAATGCATGTTACTATTATAGGAGTAGTTCAAGCCTAAATCTTTTTTATAGTCTATTCAATCCCATTCTCATTAACTACCAAACAAGAAAAAAAAGGAAAAGGTAAAACAATGAATGGCAAGTAGTAGCAAGTAAGGATACTTTTGTTCTAATTTTAGAGAGGTATGTGATTGTATCATCATCCATAGTTCTGTGATTTAACTTTAGTGTTGGTATACTTTTGTTCTGTGATTCTTTTTTTCTTAGATTTTATATATGTATGCTTTTGAAATCAAAATCTACTATATTGTATTAATCTGGAATAAAGTAGTTGCAACTTATTTATATATAATACTTTTTTTTCTTGCAACTTATTGTACTTTTCTTTTTACATGGTGCTTTGGACAAAATCAATCACAGTCAAGAAGATTCTTACTTGTAAGTTAGAACTATTTCATTCTAAATTCATAAAGGCCTAAAAGGAAATTATATAAATTACATAAATATATGCTTCTCTTTCTACCTTATGAATTAGCCATATCTTATAAAAACTTTTAACGGCTTAAAAGAACAAAGGGTTAAGAAATACCAAGTATGAGATATTATATTGATTAAGGGGTTCAATGTTATCCAATAAAGGATTATCTATAGTGTTGGTCCAAAATTTGCAAAAGCCAAATAGTTCTACTTAGCTTGTGACTTTAATAATAATAAAACCAAAATTTCTTATATATGAAAAAGTCTAATTAAAACTTAACTCGTTAACTTTGTTTCTTAATTTGTTTGAATTTCATTAATGAGCTATTCAGCAAATTCTCAGCCACTTTTATTTTTTGGACAATACAAGTGGAACAAATTATATCTTCACCAACTTTATTATCTCTTTTTTGCAACTAATTATTTTAATATAAAAAAGAGTATATTATTTGTCTAACCTATAAAGCAACCATTAAAGGATATTAATAGAGATGAACAAACACTCTACAGGATATGGTGAATGTTGAAGACATATATCCTCTATTTCAATCGAAAAGCTCATGCACTAAACATTCCATTTTATAAAAAAGAAAGATAACATTATTAATAGCTATAAATTGGTGAAGAAGTATAAATGCATTGAAGGTTGAAGTGTAAAAGGTAAGAGAAATTATTAGAAATTATTTGAACATTCAATAGCATTTCCTTTTCTAAGAATATTCTCAGTCTCTGATCTATTAGCTTTTAAAGAAGCATTTATTCAATCATTTTATAGACATTATTTTTGGCTTTAGATTTTTTGTTCTTCATTACTATTCTTTTTAGCTTGCTTTTAGAGAAGAACTATTTTTCAAGAGAAAAGAATGGATAGGAAAGTTATTAATGCATGTTACTACTCTAGGAGTAGTTCAAGCCCAAATCTTTTTTACAATCTATTCAATCCCATTCTCATTAACTACCAACAACTAAAAAGAAAAGAAAAGAAAAGGTAAAACAATGAATGGCAGGTAGTAGCAAGTAGGGATACTTTTGTTCTGATTTTGGTGAGGTATGTGATTGTATCATTTTTCATGGTTTTGTGATCTAACTTTATTGTTGGTACTAAAGGAATTTTCAAGTTCATTTTTTTAGTTATTATCAAATTTACATATTATTCTTGGATTTCATACATCCAATTTATATCACTTTCCTAAAATGCTCTTATAATGGTCAAGATCACACTATTGCTATCAAGAATTTCAAAAATTGAGGATAATTTAAAGGTGATGATTTTCATGTCTAACACTTTTCAAGTCTAACAATTTTAAATTATACTGGTGAATATCTATTGGAGAGACCTTTGTATGAATTCCATGGGCATAGCAATGATGTTTTGGAACTTTCATGGTCTAAAAGAGGGGTTAGTATTTCAAAGAAATATCCTTTATCTTTTATATAAGGTATTATCTCTAAATTTACTTAAATGGAATTGATTGTTGTTTTCATACTTTTCATTTGCTATAGTTTCTAATATAATCCTTTGTTTCTACTACTTTTGTTGAGGAAACTTCAAGCTTAGAGAAGTGTGGTTTAACAGATAATGGGGAAGGGGGCAAAAATGTAGGTTCAATGCCATCTTTAGTAAATTGATCAAAGTTTCACTCTTTTTGTTCATAGTTGCTAGATACATTTACTACTGACATTAATGTTGGTTGAGTGAATGTTTTATGTGATCATTTTTGCTTTGTATGGTTTTCTAATATCAAAGACCATAGGTTTGTTTATGTTAATCTCATATAAACTGGTAAATTGTATTCTTGTTTTGTCTTTGTTTTAGATTGTGTTCTTTTGTCCTTTGATTGATCGTTGATAATTTTTAGGTCCTTTTTTTGAAATATACATGACTTCCATTTTAAGTGGTGCTCTTAATAAAATCAAATCATCACTATTTCATTCTGAATTCATAAAGGCTTAAAAGGAAAATTATATAAATTACATAAATGTATGCTTCTCATTCTTCTTTATAAATCAGCCATATCTTATGAAAAGTTATGTAGCCTAAAAGAATGAAATCATTAAGGATGGACTAAATATAAGATATTACATTAATTAAAGGGTTCAATGTTGTTAATTAAAGGATTGTTAACTTGTTGAAATGACTAGATATTTTAGTACTTCTAATTATGTGTATTTGATGGCACCACCAAAGAATGGGATAAATTATTTATCTTTTGTATTATTCATCAAAACCAAAGAGGAGGTTTGTCTCTCCTTGATTTGTATGATTCATAGAAACTTTGAATCTATTTGTCAAGATGAAAATCTATAATTCATTACCCACAATTGTTCATACTTCATTGATCAAGCATATATGTCTTAAAATTTGTTAAAACTTGTTAAATTGTTCTCTACTCATCACATCTTAAGTCACTTCTACAGGAAACAATCAAATATTATCCTTCAGTTCTTAAGTTGGCTTAAATATTGGTGAAGCTACTTCACAAGCGTTAGAAAACAGAATATGCCTTCTCGATAGAATGTATCTTAAGATTTCTTACAAGTTTTTTAGCCACTTTTGTTTTTAAATTTGTTTGTTCAATTATGTATTGGTTTCATTTACTCTACATCTGTATCTGCAGAATAAAGACAAAGTATGGAGGAATAAGAAGCCACCTTCTTTCCGTTTGCTGATTTGTTAAAGATAAAAGAAGAAATATTTAAGGAAGAAAAAGAGTTAAGGACAAGATATCATCCTAAAAAGATAAAAAATAGGAAGTTATAGTCAAAAAATAACATCATTTTCTTTTTCTTTGATTTGCTTTCTGCTTACCCCTCTATCACTCTCTAATCATATGTATGCTTGTGTGGATTTTTTTTCTCTCTTTAAAACTAAAGGTTCTTCATGAACAATTTTATTTTTGCTAAAACATTGAAGATGCTTATTTTAAGATACTACTCATGTTTACTTTGTAAGTTAAAGCATAAAGTATTATAGATAAAAAGGTTTGTAAGAAGAGTTCCATTACCAGTGGCAAGTTTTACATAAAAGGCCATCGAATTTTAAATAAATGAAGCTTCAATTTAGTTTCTTAATGATAAAGGCAGTGGTCCTTTATTTTGCACATTGATGCCAAATTAAAAGAGGGAGAGTGGTGGAGCAAAAACTCACATCACTTACTTTTAGGTTAGATGTTCTCAAATTTTATTAGTGATAAAGTAATTAATGCAAATTATTTAAGGAAATTTTATATTTTTGGCTTTGGATAAAGTAATTCATCTAGATTTTAATTTATTTAAATATTTTCTTGACATCTTATTTTTGGCTTTGGATTTTCTTTTCTTTATTATTATTTTTTTAACTTGCTACAAGTTTGCTTTCAGAGAAGAACTAAAAGCTTATGAGAAAAGAATGGAGGGGAAATGGTTTAACGCATGTTACCAACTCAGGAGTAGTACAATCCCAAATCTTTTTTATAGTCTATTCAATCCCATTCTTATTCAATACTAAGATAAAAGTAAAACAAAGAATCTTAAGAGGTAGCAAGTAAAGTTACTTTTATTCTGTTTTTTATGTGATTGTGTCATCTTTCATGGCTATGTGATTATGTATCATTCTTGGATTTCATGCATCCAATTTGTGTATCATTCTTGGATTTCTCTTTCCTAGAGTCCTCTTAGAATGGTTAAGGTGACATTGATGCTTTCAAGAATTTCAAAAAGTAAGGATGATTTAAAGGTGATGATTTTCAAGTCTAACACTTTTAAATCACATAGGTGAGTTATTTAATTGCATTTCCTAAGAAAATGGTGACTATCTATTGGAGAGACCTCTACATGAGTTCCATGGGCATAGCAGTGACGTTATGGAGCTTTCATTAGGATCATTTCATCTCACATACATCACAGAATACATATTTGATTATGTTGACTCTAACAACCTATGAAATTCATTTTCAATTTTGAGTGTTTTGTGTTAGCTTAATCTTTCTTCCAATCTTTGAACTAAAATGAATATTTACATCAAATTTGTTAGTTTGCTTCTTTCTTGGCTATTGCTTTTCATGTAGGTTATATGCTTTAAGATCTATAGTTCGACAATTCATGAGGATGTTCAGATTGCTCGAGAATTGCTAAGATGGATCATATCAAGGGCTTAGGCTAATACCTATACACTCACACACACACACACTACTATTTCTATGTTTTCTATGTAGACTTAATTCTCAGAGTAAGATGTCACTTTTTGCAAATTAGCAACTCAAATTAATTTACCTAACTCTAAAATGTTTACATTTAATTTATATAAGAAGAAATCTATATTTATCATTAATTTTAAGTGTTAGGATTTTTTTTTCTAATGTCATGAATGAGATAGGATAATTAGCTAATAATTATTTCAATATATAATACACTACAAGAAAAACATAATTAACGATAGAATTTTTTGTTGCTAAATGCGAATAATTCATTGCTAAACAACTAATTTCACCATCATTAAAATTTTATCACTAATTAGCAACGAAATATTTCGTAACTAAAAAGAATTCCGTCACTAATTGCCAAAGTAACATATCCCAACCTAATGACCGTTGCTAATCAATGACAAATCAAGGACAAAATATTTCATGGCTAAACAGCAAAGGAAACGTCCAATGATGAATAGCAATGAAATCAGTAACGGATCAATGACAGAATATTCTATCACTAGATTAGTGATGGATCAAAAAGAGAGTATTTCGTCTCTAGATTAGTGATAGATTAACAACAAAAAATATTGTCACTAATTTAATTTATTTTTTATATGGATAATATTTTTTTAATTTAGTCCCAATATAATGTTAATTTGCTATCTATCCAATAAAATATAATAAAAGCATGATAAAAGAAGACCAATTTAGAATGATGTTGTTATTAAATAATAAAAGTTTCTCTCTATCCTGTAAAGAAAAATAACACAACAATATTCATTTAAAACGTAACAAATAGATTAAAACGATTCTTAATTAAACAATAATAATTTAAAAACAAATTATAACAATTCTCAAACTAAAAATATATAACTTTAAAAAAGGGAAAGAGGAATAAAATTGTCTTTATGGAGGAGGACAATCATCAGGGTTTGTCTTCTCGACTACTAACTCTTCCAATATAGGATCTAATAGGGCATGAGATAATCGCAATTCAAGTTCTTATAACCTATTGAGTATTTGTAAAGTCCAACATCGGCTGGAAGGGGCCTGTGGTTAGCCCATATAAGTGGGGGAGAATCCCGCCCCACCAAGGTGCGTTTTTCCCGTGAGCTAAGCAGGAAAGGACAAACCCCAACGAACCAGGAAAGCAGGGTCAAAGACCCACGAACTGGGAAGGAAGGGACAATACATTGGTGGCTCTGTATATGTTGGTATCAGAGTAATCCTTGCCAATGTGCGACCCGAGCACGGGTCAGCCCAAAAAGGGGGTGGATTGTAAAGTCCCACATCGGTTGGAAAGGGCCTATGGCTAGACCATATAAGTGGGGGAGAATCCCTTCCTGCCAAGGTGCACATTCCCGTGAGCTAAGCGAGAAGGGAAAAAACCCCAACGAACCCAGAAGGCAGGGTCAAAGACCCACGAACCAGGAAGGAAGGGATAATACCTCGGTGGCTCTGTATGTGTTGGTATCAGAGCAATACTGACCCATGTACGACTCGAGGACGGGTTGACCCAAAAGGGAGGTGGATTGTAAAGTCCCACATCGACTAAAAGGGGCCTGTGGCTAGCCCATATAAGTGGAGGAGAATCCCTCCCCACTAAGGCACGCTTTTCTTGTGAGCTAAGCAGGAAGGGACAAACCCTAACGAATTGGGAAGGCAGGATCAAAGACCCACGAATCGGGAAGGAAGGGACAATACCTTGGTGGCTCTGTATATGCTGGTATCAGAGCAATCTTGGCCCATGTGCGACCCGAGGACGAGTCAACCCAAAAGGGGGGTGGATTGTAAAGTCCCACATCGGCTGGAAGGGACCTGTGGCTAGCCCATATAAGTAAGGGAGAATCCCACCCTACCAAGGCATGCTTTTCCCATGAGCTAAGTGGGAAGGGAACCCCAACGAAATGGGAAGGCAGGGTTAAAGACCCACGAACTAGGAAGAAAGGGACAACACCTTAGTGGCTCTGTATGTGTTAGTATCAGAGTAATCCTAGCCCATATGCGACTCGAGAACAGGTCAGCCCAAATGGGGGGTTGATTGCAAAGTCCCACATTGGCAGGAAGGAGCCTGTGGCTGGCCCATATAAGTAAGGGAGAATCTATTCCTACCAAGGCGCTCATTTCCCGTGAGTTAAGGGAGAAGGGACAAACCCCAACGAACCAAGAAGGTAGGGTTAAAGACCCACAAACTGGGAAGGAAGGGATAATATTTTGGTGGCTCTGTATATGTATTGTGAAGTCCCACATCGGCTGGAAGGGGCCTATGGCCAGCCCATATAAGTGGGGGAGAATCCCTCCCCACCAAGGCGCACTTTTCTTGTGAGCGAAGCAGGAAGGGACAAACCCCAACGAATTGGGAAGGCAGGGTCAAAGACCCACGAACTGGGAAGGAAGGGACAATACATTAGTGGCTCTGTATGTGTTGGTATCAGAGCAATCCTTACCAATGTGCGACTCGAGCATAGGTCAGCCCAAAAAGGGGGTGGATTATAAAGTTATACATCGGTTGGAAAGGGCCTGTGGCTAGCCCATATAAGTGGAGGAGAATCCCTCCCCGTCAAGGCGCACATTCTTATGAGCTAAGCGGGAAGGGAAAAAACCCCAACGAACTGAGAAGGCAGGGTCAAAGACCCACGAACCGGGAAGGAAGGGATAATACCTTGGTGGCTCTATATGTGTTGATATCAGAGCAATCCTAGCCCACGTATGACCCGAGGACGGGTTGACCCAAAAGGGAGGTCGATTGTAAAGTCCCACATCGGCTAGAAGGGGCCTGTGGCTAGCCCATATAAGTGGGGGAGAATCCCTCCCAACTAAGGCGCACTTTTCTTGTGAGCTAAGCGGGAAAGGACAAACCCCAACGAATAGGGAAGGCAGGATCAAAGACCCACGAACCGGGAAGGAAGTGACAATACCTTGGTGGCTCTGTATATGCTGGTATCAGAGCAATTTTGGCCCATGTGCGACTTGAGGACGAGTCAACCCAAAAGGGGGGTGGATTGTAAAGTCCCACATCGGCTGAAAGGGACCTGTGGCTAGCCCATATAAGTAGGGGAGAATCCCACCCTACCAAGGCACGCTTTTCCCATGAGCTAAATGGGAAGGGAACCCCAACGAACTGGGAAGGCAGGGTTAAAGACCCACGAACTAGGAAGAAAGGGATAATACCTTAATGACTTTGTACGTGTTAGTATCAGAGCAATCCTAGCCCATATGCGACCCGAGAACAGGTCAGCCCAAATGGGGGGTGGATTGCAAAGTCCCACATTGGCAGGAAGGGGCCTGTGGCTAGCCCATATAAGTAGGGGAGAATCCCTCCCTACCAAGGCGCGCTTTTCCCGTGTGCTAAGAAAGAAGGGACAAACCCCAATAAAATCAGGAAAGGCAGGGTCAAAGACCCACGAATTGGGAAGGAAGGGACAATACTTTGGTAGCTCTATATGTGTATTGTAAAGTCCCACATCGGCTGGAAAGGGCCTATGGCTAGCCCATATAAGTGAGGGAGAATCCCTCCCACCAAGGCGCGCTTTTCCACTGAGCTAAGTAGGAAGGGACAAACCCCAATGAACCATAAAGGTAGGGTCAAAGACACATGAATTGGGAAGGAAGGGACATTACCTTGGTGGCTCTGTATGTGTTGGTATCAGAGCCATCCTAGCCCATATGCGACCAGAGGATGAGTTGGCCCAAAAGGGGGTAGATTGTAAAGTTACACATCGGTTGGAAGAGGCCTGTGGCTAGCCTATATAAGTGGGGGAGAATCCCTCCCCACCAAGGCACACTTTTCCCGTGAGCTAAACGGAAAGGGACAAACTCTAACGAATCGAGAGGGCAGGGTCAAAGACCCACAAACCGGGAAGAAAGGAACATTACCTTGGTGGCTCTGTATGTGTTGGTATCAAAGTAATCCTGGCTCATGTGCGACCTGAGAATGGGTCGGCCTAAAAGGTGAATAGATTGTAAAGTCCTATATCGGCTGGAAGGGGCCTGTGGCTAACCCATATAAAGAGGAAAAAATCCCTCTCCACCAAGGGCCGCTTTTCCTATGAGCTAAGCGGGAAGGGACAAACCCCAATTAACCGGGAATGCAGGTTCAAAGACCCACGAACCAAAAAGGAAGGGACAATACCTTAGTGGCCCTGTATGTGTTAGTATCAGAGCAATCCTGACCCATGTGCGACCCAAGGACAGGTCGGCCCAAAAGGGAGGTGGATTGTAAAGTCCTACATTGGTAAGAAGGGGCCTGTGGCTAGCCCATATAAGTGGGGGAGAATCCCTCCCTACTAAGGAGTGCTTTTCCCGTGTGCTAAGCGGGAAGGGACAAACCCCAACAAACCAGGAAGGCAAGGTCAAAGACCCACGAACTTGGAAGGAAGGGACAATACCTCGGTGGCTCTGTATGTGTATTGTAAAGTCCTACATCAGTAGGAAAGGGCCTATGGCTAGCCTATATAAATGGGAGAGAATTCCTTCCCACCAAGGCGTGCTTTTCTCGTAAGCTAACCGGGAAGGGACAAACCCTAACGAACCAGGATGGAAGGAACAATACTTTGGTGGCTCTGTATGTGTTGGTATCAGAGCCATCCTGGCCCATGTGCAACCCGAGGACGGGTCAGCCCAAAAGGGTGGTGGATTGTAAAGTCTCATATCAGCTTGAAGGGGCCTGTGGCTAGCCCATATAAGTGGGGGGAATCCCTCTCCACCAAGACGCGCTTTTCCCCTGAGCTAAGTGGGAAGGGACAAACCCCAACAAACTGGGAAGGCAGGGTCAAAGACCCACAAACTAAGAAACACCAAGGCACATTTTTCCTGTGAGCTAAGCGGGAAGGGACAAACCCTAACGAACCAGGTAGGCAGGGTCAAAAACCCACGAACCAGGAAGGAAGGGACAATACCTTGGTGGCTCTGTATGTATTGGTATCAGAGTAATCCTAGCCCATGTGTGATCCAAGGACGGGTTAGCTCAAAAAAGGGGTGGATTGTAAAGTCCCCTATTGGTTGGAAGGGGCCTATGGCTAGCCCATATAAGTGGGGGAGAATCCCTCCCCACTAAGGCACGCTTTTCCCATGAGCTAAGTGGGAAGGGACAAACCCCAAGAAACCGGGAAGGCAAGGTCAAAGACTCACGAACTAAGAAGGAAGGGACAATACGTTGGTGGCTCTGTATGTGTTGGTATCAAAGCAAAGGTTCAGGCTCTCATTGTGGGTTATGGGTTGTGTTTGTGAGTTGCCAAGATGTATACAAGCTCGTTTATGGATGATGGAGTGCACATCTGAGCAGAAAGCCAAGATGGCTGTGTTTCAGTTACAAAAAGAAGTAATCTATTGGTGGGAGGGCACTAAGCCGATCTTGAGAGCTAGGGACACCCAAATTTCATGGGAGGCATTCCTCAAGGTGTTCCATTAGAAGTACTTCCCTGATTCCATTAGAGATGAGAAAGAGTCAGAATTTATTCTGTTTAAGCAGACTCCAGAGATGTCCGTGGACCAGTATATGGCGAAGTTTGATGAACTCTCCAGATATTCCTCCTACCTGCAGAGACATGACAATGAGAGAAGGAGATTAACAAGCATATGCCTAGTTTTATTCTTTTTGAATCCATATGATGCTTCACAGTGTATATGATGTTATAAATGGTCAAAAACCAGCGAACCGGGAAGGAAGAGACAATACCTCTGTAAGTATTATCCCTTCCTTCCTGGTTCGTGGGTCTTTGACCTTGCTTTCCCAAAAAGCTCTCAATGAGACCTAATTGTATGCCAAATCTCAAACCAAGACTAACTTATTTGGCCAAAATGTGACAGGATTCCATTATAGTCAAATTTGGCTCCATATGGGGTATCAATTTTGCCAAATGATTTTCCCTTAGTGTTGGCACCTTTTTAGCAATTCTAAAAGTGCATTTAAGACTTGTGTGAGCTGCCCAAATGGTCTCAAACCTCATGCATCTCATTTTGGCCATTCAACCCACACTTATGCACATTTCCATCAAACTTTCAATTTGCATACTTTAGCATTACATACTCAAAATATATGCTAGAGGTCATACATCATATCCATACATTTAAACATTACATAATATCATATTTACACATGTCCCAAGGATTATAGACCATTTACAATAGCATATACATCAAGAAACATAATTATGGTTCCAAAATGGATAAAGTTAGGCATAAACTTGTCAATCTCCCTTTTTCATTGTTATTAGCTCCCTTTACCATAATTACTTGGTCCACTTAGTATGTTAGAGCATTAGAGAGAAAGGGATGAGATTCAAAGAATCCTAATAGCTCATCTCTCATTTAATCATACATAATATGTGCAAAGAAAGCTTTACAAATGCATGCATGGAGAAAATGGAAGTCATGGACATTTTAAAAGTAAATTTGGCATATGAACAAATCATACAAGACATTCAAGAGCTCACCAAGTGTTTAGATTGGCCTCACACTTCTCCTCATAGACTTTGGACTTGCCTCACCCATTCTTTGAGAGCTTTGGACTCAACCGTACTCTTAGGAGCCCACTTTACTTTTGGGAGACTCTTTACTTTGTCTTAACCAAGCTCAAGGGTTCTTGGCTCATCCTCACTAAAGGGAAGAGTTCTTGGCCTCTCCACACTCAAACAAACTCATACAAACATCATGTATTCATTTGAAGACATGACATGACATCAAGAATCATGGCATATAAAGACATGCTAGCATACTTTTCATAACTTGAAAATATACATACACACATTCTAAAACAAACTAAACACACATCTATACATAAGAGAAGGTGGAGAGAGCTACCTTGCATATAACTATACACTTTTCCCTTTGGATTCAAGCCTCCTTTTTCGGATACACACCTACAAATTGGTGGAGATGGTTTCTCTTAGCCTAGATACAATTTATGGGAGCCAATTAGGTTCATGAAATATATTCTAAGGCTACACAATTTGCTTAAACCCTAGATTGCTCTATAACCCCCATTATAGTCCATATTGGCACCTAATGAAGCAACACCCCTCAAATAATTTCTAGGCCTTATTCTTTCCTTTCAAATATGATTCTTGACTCCTTTTAAACCTCTTGGAGTCATCACACCATTAAAATAAAAGGCCTAGCATCATGTTGCTTCTTTAGGTCATAATATGGAACCTAAGACACTAAATTACTTTCCATAAGCTGTAAATTTTTCTCCAAGGCCTCCCCTCAGTTTCATTCATCAAATATGACTCAAGAATGGCTTTAGAAAAATTTAAAACTCTCCCTAGCTACATAAACACACCTAGGCTGAGACATAGGGGTTTTTGGGCTTCTTGGAGATTTTTTGGTTTTCTTGAAGGAAGAGGTTTGTGGGGAGCATCTTGGGTGTCTCAAGAACTCATATAAACTCTTAATTAAACTTAGAAATCATCATATAAGGTCAAATTTTACAAGGTGCACACAAAACCCTAGAATTTGTATCTTGAATTCTAATGGTTTTTTGATAATTCTCTTTGTATATTCTTAATCTCCACACCCTTTTTCCTTAGATTCATACTTAGTTCTTCCTAAAAATCATCTCCTCCTAGGGTTTTCTTAAGTGGGGCGAAATGGTGGATAAGGGAACCAAAGATGGCAACCATAGAAAGAGAAATTACCTTGTTTTCTTGCTTTTTCTCACTTGAATCTTATGTTCTTTGAGCTCCTCTCTTCAAATCCGAATTTTTTCCTCAATTTCTCCCTTAAAACAAATTTGTAAACTTCAGTTTAATCATAGGAAACAAAGAAGAATGGAAAAAATGAGGTTTGGATGGAAGAAAACATAGAAAACTACCAAGAATTCATACCTTTTTCTTAATTTTCCTGCTCCTTCTCTTCGCCTTCTTGTGAGCCTAAGAGAGCATATCATATTCTGTATTTTGGGCAGAAATTTCGTGCTTAAGAAGATGGGAGGAGAAAGGGGAAGTGTGTGGGAGCTTTTAGAAACACACTTTTTAAAAAATTCTAATTTTGCCCTTCATACTTTACATTTTTGTTTCTCCTTCATTTTAGCTCCTTTCCCAATTAAGAAAAATACCTTTGGAATCATTCAAATTAGACCTAAAACCTTGCCAAACAAATCAATCAAAGTTCGGGTCAACCGACGTTGGAAAACGTTCACCGGAGGAGATTTAACTGTCCTGAGACTTTCCATGGTTTTTAGGGCTTCTGAAAACCCCAAAGAACTCAAAACTTTCATTTAAAAAATCCTCCTATGTAAATTTCAAAATTTACTCAAAATTACGAAAATACCATTACGTTTCGTAGACTTTTTGTAAGAAATTATTTCTTCATTCTAACTCTATTTTTCTTTCCTTCTGAGCCTGGGATTCTCATTTTTTGGAGTCTAGAATGCTTCTCAAATTTTTTGGAACCTCAACTACATCATGTTGAGGGACTTCCTTTTGTATCCGGTAAATTTTGTTTGTTTACAGAGAAACCGTACGTTACATATTTTCACGTTTTCTCTGGTTTTTAGAGAACCTGATATTACATTTCTTCCCCTTAAATAAATTTTGTCCTCAAAATTTGGGGTACACTTACTCTTACTCTTTTCTTTTCTGGCCAACTACTCTTTTCTTTCCCTTCTTCTTAGTTCTATAAGCTTTCTCAGCGATTTCATTCTTTCAAATTTTCTTTTAGCTAGGGGATTTTTCATTGCTAGTTTTTTATAAGGGCTCTATTGCCATAAAATACTAGCTAGTTCTTTCTCATAAAGGAAAGAAATTTCTGACTCTGGAGGCCTATCCTAGGAGAGCTTACTAATCATGTCAGGTTAATGTTAACCCGCTTGCAAGATTAACGTTTCATTCAGTAGACTCATTTACACATCTCAAGAGGTAATTTATTTCACAACACATCTCCCATATCCTCTCCGAATGGCTACTTATAACATCTTATCATCTTTTCTAATCATTAGAGCCATTGGAGGTTTTTGTCTGTCTGCTTACTTACTTATAAGTATCGTCCACTGTTTATCTCTGCGTTCTTTCTTACTAGCTCTGTAGTTGTAATACGAGGCTTGTGATAGAAAGATATATGAATTGTAATCATGTAAGGTCACACATCGGCTGGAAGGGGCCTATGGCTAACCCATATAAGTGAGGGAGAATCCCTCCCCACCAAGGCGCGTTTTTCCCATAAGCTAAGTGCGAAGGGACAAACCCCAATGGACTAAGAAGGCAGGGTCAAAGACCCATGAACTGGAAAGGAAAGGACAATACATTGGTGGCTCTATATGTGTTGGTATCAGAGCAATCTTGGCATATGTGCGGCCCGAGAACGGGTCAGCCTAAAAGGGGGGTGGATTGTAAAGTCCCACATCGGCTAGAAGGAGCCTGTGGCTAGCCCATATAAGTGGGGGAGAATCCCTCCCCACCAAGGCGCGTTTTTCCCATGAGCTAAGCAGGAAGGGACAAACCCCAATGAACTGAACTGAGAAGGCAGGGTAAAAGACCTATGAACCGCGAAGGAAGGGACAATACCTTGGTGGCTCTGTATGTGTTGGTATCAGAGCAATCCTAGCCCATGTGCGACATGAGGACAGGTCAGCCCAAAAGGGGAGTGGATTGTAAAGTCTCGCATCGGCTAGAAGGGGCTTATGGCTAGCCTATATATGTGAGAGAGAATCCCTCCCCACTAAGGCACGCTTTTCCCGTGAGCTAAGTAGGAAGGGACAAATCCCAACGAACCGAGAAGGCAGGGTCAAAGACCCACGAACTAGGAAGGAAGGGATAATACCTTGGTGGCTTTGTATGTGTTGGTATCTGAGCAATCCTGGCCTATATACGACCTGAGGATGGGTTGGCCCAAAAGGGGGATGGATTGTAAAGTCTCACATCAGTTAGAAAAAGCCTGTGGCTAGCCCATATAAGTGGGAGAGAATCCCTCCCTGCCAAGGCGCGCTTTTCCTATGAGCTAAGAGGGAAGGGACATACCCCAACGAACCGAGAAGGCAGGGTCAAAAACCCACGAATTGGGAAGGAAGGGACAATACCTTGGTGGCTCTGTATGTATTGCTATTAGAGCAATCTTGGCCCCTGTGCAACCCGAGGACGGGTCGGCCCAAAAGGGAGGTGAATTGTAAAGACCCACGAACCGAGAAGGAAGGGACAATACCTTGGTGGCTCTGTATATGTTAGTATCAGAGCAATCCTAGCCCATGTGCGACCTAAGAATGGGTGGGCCCAAAAGGGGGATGGATTGTAAAGTCCCACATCGGTTGGAAGGGGCCTGTGGCTAGCCTATATAAGTGAGAAATCACTAATTTTGGCTAATTTGGCAACTGTAAGTGAACATTTTTCTTTACCAATCAGCTTATTAAAGGAAGCAAAGAAATACAACTTTTCAATAAAGAAAACAATGACAATGCATCTAAAACCAAAAAGTATGCATATATTTAAATATCTTTTTTGTCATATAGTATCAATATGAAGTGTGATCTCTCACTCAAAATAAAAAAAACATGAAGTTTGATCATATAATAGAGAATAAGTATCTTGAAACTACAAATATATTTAGCCATCATAATCAAAACAATTAAATATTAAAACTACATGATTATGCATGTGGAAAGAATATATAATAATGTTAATAGCCCTAGAGCAATTGAAAAAGTAAAAAGCATTAAATAATTGATCACACAATTCCAGTGGCAATCAGAATAAAAAATTAAGACTCATACTACAACTAGTTAAGCCTTCAGCCATTAGCACAATTTCAATGACAATCAAAACAAAAAATCAAGATGCACACTATACGTAGCCTAGCCTCCAGCTATCAGCTTAAGTCCAATGACAATTAAAATAAAAAATTAAGACTCACACTACAATTAGTCAGGCCTCCAACTATCAGCAAAATTTTAATAATAATCAAAATAAAAAAATTAAGACTCATCTTACAGCTAGTTAGGCCTCCAATCGCCAGCCCAAATCTAGTGACAATCAAAACAAAAAATTAAGACTCGCACTACAATTAGTTAAGCCTCTAGCCATCAACACAATTCTATAGATAATCTAAATAAAAAATCAAGACTTACACTACAATTTGTCAGACCTCCGGCTATTAGCATAAGTCTAATAACAATCAAAATAAAAAATCAAGACTTACAGTGGAGTTAGTTAAGTCTCTAGCTGTCAGCATAATCCCAATAAGAAAGAAAAAGATAAACATATACATACATAAACTTTAATTGTCTTATGGTCCACAAATTGACCAGTTGTCTTGTCATAATGTGTGTGTTTGAACAATTCAAACATTGTAAATGGCCTTCTAGGCTCTAAAGTCTGCAGTTATTTATTAATATTAGTTATGTTATACATTAAATGAATGATGATAGAATTTGAATTTAAATGTTTACCAGCCTCTTCTTATGCTCAGTTAAATGAATGTTGTTCCCTTTATATTGCATGCCTCCTATGGTAGATGCCTAATTGTTTTTAGCTGTCTGACACATGACTTTGTATTTGTTTGACTCCTAATAACACTTTAATTAGAGCATTACATCATCTGAGATCTAATTAAGCATGATCTCCTTTTCTAAATCTAGTTGGACTCTGTGCATTGCATTTCGCAAGATGTCTTCACACTTTTTATTCCAGTTACATCTAATTACTTGGTCATATTGTGGCAGCCATATATAATTTTTCTACATAAACAATATAAAAATAAAAACTAAGACAAAATAAAAAAAAATATTAACACATGATACATATATAATGATATAAGGTATATACCGCCCATTCATCAAACCACAGTTACCTAAGGTGTTATTTTCCAAATGTAACATGCTTGTTCAAATTTTGCTTGAATTATGAGGAGAATATCACGAACAACAATAACAAATAGATTAAACCTAATCATTTAATATCAATGATTGTAAATGTTACAATGAAACTAAGTTGCTAACTGAATAACAAATAAACTGATATAAACTTTTATGACTTATGTATGCTTGTCAGGATACAACCATGTTCGACCGTTTGTAAGGTCACGGCCAAATGGCTGGATATGTGGCATTGGTGTAGAACTAGTGGGAGGACCCTAAGGAATGAGATGTGAGTATTGTGAGCCTAGAGATGGTACTAGAGGAGATGATATAGGTGATGTCAAGGGTCTCCTAGATGATTCAGACATAATTGGTGCTACAAGAGCTAATGTAGGTGTAATGGATGCATATGGCGCTATAGAAACTGACGTAGGTGCTAAAGTTAGAGGATAAAGAGATGATTAAGGGTACAAAGGTTATGGTGTAGAGGTAGGCCATCAGGCACAAACTTGTCTAAAGCCATGACTTGACATCTACAAATGCAGTAGCAAATCTTGAGTCAATATAAATTGACAAAAAATTAAATGACAAATATAAACAAAATCAATTCAAACTCAATCAAAACAACAAAACAAATTATCCAAACAAAATAAAACTCGACCTTAATTTATGCATCATCATCTTCATCATCTTCTTCTTCTTATTCTTCTTTGTCTTTTTCTTTATAAACTATGTTAATGGTTAACATATATTTCTAACTTACTTCCTGTCATTTCTAAGTCTCACATCATGAATTGCACAAAGGGAATGAAAAAAAAATGGCATTAAAATAATGCCTTATTTAGCGTTGCGTCGCATATGAAAATTTCATTCGGTGTCACATGGACCATTAGAGCTCATACATCATATTATCATATTTAATTACATGAATACAACTCATTTGTATCACCAAAATTGGCCTACAACCCATGGAAATCAAAGGGGAGCATCAAACTCACACTTATATTTTCGGCCAAAATTTTGTCAATTTTGTCACCAACTTTGGAAATTCGTAATTAATTCCAAAAAAAATCAAAATCAAGTATACTATGGCATTCTAGAAAGCTAAAAATGTATAATTTATGATAAAAATATTTCTAAGTCATGAAAGATAAAATAGAAGATTTTTGACATGTGGAAAGGTACAAAGGTTCAGACAGCTACTGGTACTGATACAAGTGTCTGCTATAAACTTCAACAATATCCAATTAACTTCAAAAAACTCCAATCTATGCAAATGATACCAATTTGGAAATTTATGAATGTTATATTTATGCTAAAAATAGATTCAGACCAAAGCAAACACGTTTAGCTACTAGAATTCAATAGAATAATGACTTAGGTCGTGCTGTGCTACTGTTACTGTTCCAGAAATTCAAAAATTCATATATCTTAGCTCAAACCTCTAAATGAGGTGCTTCTAGTTGCTACAAGTCACTGTGAATGTCTATTTATGTCTATAAAATTTTGTAGCCATTGGACCACATTTACTCCTCAGATGACACAATAACACAATTGACTAAATGAACAGTATTGGTGCAAATCTGAATTTCTGATACTAACTTTGAAAAATCATAGAAAATTCCACAGGCCTCCAAATGACTTATTCTTTAGCTTCCCAAAAAGAACTAGGCCAGATCTAATTTCATGAAAAATTTTAAGTCAAGAAGAGGTCATTTGGTTAGACTTTGTCATAGCTCAAGATTATGGCACTTTTGGTTCTAACAAGAGGCACATTTAGTCCAAATGAGTTCTACATTGCTCCACACCTATTTGAGCAACTTAGAAAGTATAAATCTAGCATAAATAAGTCTCTCATAAGGTCTAAACTATCATGCAACTCAAATTCATTATGCCACTTCCATAAACATACATGCACAAGTGAGTTTCCAAGGGGTCAAATTGCACACTTCTGCTCATTTAACTCTATTCTTGATACATATACTATCTTTACATCATTTTACACTTTTTCAAAGTGTCATGACTCAAAAATAACATATACATATATACTTTGACATTCTAATACATCAAAACTAACAAAATTTGCCAAGAGATAGATATTTAAACTCTTTGGCTTCTATCCTTTGGATATTGAACTCCACCTAGATCATATAAGATGAGAGAAAGAAAGGGGTGAGATTCATTGAATCTCAATAGCTCATACACATATTCAAGCACATTTTCAAAGTATACAACATGTCAAGGGTACAAGTATGCAACTACTCAATGTATGAAGCATTCAATTTTCACATGTTTATGTCATAAACGCATGCCAAGCATAGGAATGAGCTCTAGGGACTTTTGGTTTGGCCTCACCCTATTTCTAGGACTTTTGGATTGCCTCACTCTTAGTTCTTGGGACTTTTGACTTAGTCTCACCTATCCAAGGGACTCTTGGCTTTATTTTACCCATGCCATGAGACTTTTGGCATCTTCTCACTCACATTAAGGGACTTTTGGCATTACCTCACCCTTATGAGCCATTTCCACAATTCAAAGGCATTCAAGAAAGCATATTGGCACTAAAATAGCAACATAGCATAAAGTGGCATGTCTCAAACATATAAATATACACACAAGTACACAATGACATATATGCAACAAGAAAATGTGGAGAGCTACCTTGGTGCAAATTCAAGCTTTACTTTGTTTGTTCTTTCTCCTTTTAGGTTCACAAGAACAATGAGGTGAGGTTGGATTTCCTTGGCCTATTCACAAGAAACAACACTTAATTATACTCTTAGAACAAGCTAGGACTTCCAACTCATTCTCAAGAATACACTTTATGTTATTTATCACAATATAGTTCCATTAATGACCTAATGAAGCAACTACCATAATTAATATTCTTGGTTCCATTTTCTTGCCATATTTAGATCTCTTGTCCTCATTTAAGGTCCTTGAAGCCATCACACACTCACTTTCACAAACCTAAGTCCATGTTGCTTCATAAGGTTACATTATGGAAGTCATTACCTCATCTCCCAACCTAAGGCTTCTAAATTTTTTCCAAAGGTTTCTCCTATCTTCTTTTATCATATAAAGTCCCAAATCAAATTTGAAACCATTTAAAATATCCCCTAGCTATTTCTAAGGGTCTTGGCTGAAATATGCTTCCAATAAGGACCCATGGAGTTTGGAATTTTTCCTTAATGGATGGGGCACTTGGGAGGCTCCCTAAGAGTCTTAGAAACTCAAAAAAATACTTACATATGATGAGAAATTTTTGAATCAACCCAGATTTTAGATTATGTTCAAGAATCCTGCACTTTTTCAACTTGAATTTTACTAGCTTTTCATGCATTTCTTTAGTGTATTCCATCTTCCCATGGCCTAGTTTGATAAATTCTTATGGATTATAAAATAGAAACTCTTCCCTCTTCATGGTTCTATTTTAGGCATCCCACCATGGAAGAGAAGAAGAAGAAAAAGAAGCAACTAGGAATAAGATTTACCTTGGTTTCAAACTTCCTTCCAAGGCTTCTCCTTCTTGGTTCTCCCTTCTTCAACCAATTCAAACACCCCTCTAAAATTATGGACCAAAATAGAACCAACCATTGCAAGAAAGCCATGGGAAGAGAGCCTAAAAGGAAGGGAGCAAGAGTGGGAGAGCAAGAGTATGAAATCCTTAACCTTTTCTCACCTTTTGCCTTGCTTTCTTCCTACAAAATTCCCTCTCTTTGTGCACCCAAGATAGCAGCTTCTTTTCTAAAATTTGGGTAGAAGAAAGTCGATTTAGGGGGAAGAGGAAGAACGTGGACTTAAAAGGAGAATTTAGAAGCTTCCTTTTGTAAATTGTTTCCATTTTTGCCCTTCCATAATGGCATTTTTGGTTTGGCATCGTTTTAGCTCCTTTTTTAGAACCTTCTTTTCCATCATAAAATTTAGGTTCCCAATTTAATAAAATGCCTTTGGAATCACTCAAATCGGAGCTAAAACCTTCCCGAACGAACCAGTCAAAGTTTGGGTCAACTGACGTTAGAAAATATCCACCGGAGGGGCTTTACCAGTCCCAGTGCTTCCCATGATTTTGGGGTCTCTAAGAATCATAGGCAACTCAAAATTTTCATTTAAAAAGCCCTCTTAGGTGTTTTTCCAAAATTATACTTATTTACGAAAATGCCACTAGCCTTTTCGTAAATTTTTTGAATCACTCCAGCCCCAGTTTCTAGGCAACTCAAGACTCAAATCCTCATTTTCTATTATTTAAAATTTTATCAAAATTTTATTTGGCCTTAAATAGCTCATCTCAGGGGACTTGCTTTTCAAACTGGCCTGTTTCGATGTTTTTACAACGTACTGGGCGTTACATATTTTCTCATGGGAACCTTCAGTTTTTCTTAGGTTATGGCATTTTGTCACTTAAGACAATTAGAGGCAGTATGACTTTTAATCCATCTAACTAAAAATGGCTTTATGTTTGTTTCATATGTAAGAGTATCAATTATACTAGGAGCCTTAACCTTGATAACAACTAACTAATTAGTCTTCTAATGGCAACTAGGATAATGCATGTAGTACGCCTCTGTCACTTGTTATGCAAATATGAATGGATTAAACTTATTATACCTCCTTAATTTATGAACTTCAACAATCCCATATTTTTTATATACCCTTATACCACGATTAGTTAAAGGATTATACTATTGATAATTGAACAACACTAATTGTTCCATAAGAACCCTCGTGTATTTAATCTCCACAATCTCTTCTAGAATGCCATAAAAGTCATATTCTAATTGTGCAAAGTCAATCCCTTTTATCTATATACCACTATTTATTGTTGATTTTCGATGACTCAATGAATGTATATGAAATCTGCACACATTAACAAAGTAAATAAGCTAAGTTATAATGCTTCCCTTTAGTCACCTAGCAATTTCATGCAAAAATGGATCCAAAATATTATTGCCTGGGTTTTAAACTTGTGTGATATTTTTTAATATTTTATGTGACTTGAGGTTAGTTTTAAAACATAATTAATTTCAACTTATTACTACTTACATGTTTTTGAAACTAGGAGGGAAAATTTGCTTCGATCTAAGCTTCTATCTTAACATCCACAATTTGAGGGTTAGACAAAATAAACAGCATAATAAAAAAATGTGTTAAGCATATACAAATAAATAATGTGTAAACAATATCACTTATTTGATATAAGGTTGCACTTCATTATAGTTTATTATAACATATTTTGTGGCAGCTTTCATTTCTTGATCATTCCATAAATGAGACTTTCATTTTTCATAAGGCCTTCCAAGATAGTTAAAAATGGAAATTATAAGCAAGGTCAATTCTCTGCCATTATCATTTCTTAAAGGTCTCAATATTCTTGATGGCACATCATACTCAAAGCAATGTGAGCAAAATGTTGCAATCTCCTCAATTATATAAACTTCACATATAGATCCTTCTACTCAAGCTTTGTCATTGACTTTTTGCTTCAAGGTACGAAGAAACCTACATAAAGAGTAGTTTAATAGGTTTTATTACCTTTCAAGCATATATTCATTCCAAGCATATAGTGATAAGTTTTATTACCTTTCAAATGGATGCATCCATCGATATTAAAAACATCCCCCAACCTTGGCTTCATAGGAAAGGTGAATGGGCAAATGCTCCATTGAGCCAATGAACATAAAGGGGAAGACCTTTTCCAACTTGTACACTATCAATAATGTTCTACTTTAATAACTCTAGTTGAGCCATCATCAAGATAATAGAACAAAGTTCTCTAAAGAACTAAGCTTAATTATAGGATTCCATATAACTTCAAGAAAAGCACCAAACGCTATAGGAAGCAAGCGTTACATAAACACATGATAATCATGACTCTTCATTCTATATAGCTTTGCTTCCTTCATGTCAACACATTAGAGTAGATTAGATACATACCCATCAAGAAGTCTCAAGTTCTTTACCCATTAACAAAAAATTCATTTTTGTTCTATATTCAAAGTGTATTGTGCTTTAGGCTTCAAAACTTTCCCTTCACTGTCGACAAGTTCTAATTCTTTTCATTGGTAATATTCTTCCACATCCAACCAAACATGTGTATTATCTTTAGTCTTCCTTTCTATATCTATGATGGTGTAAAATATATTATTAAACACATTTCACTCAACATACATGACATCAAGATAATGTCAAATGAGGTTAGTTTTCCAATATGGCAATTCCCAAAATATGCTCTATTTCGTCCAACAATAAATGTCCTTATACCCTTCAATTGGTAAAAGTTCTCGCCAATTAGTTGCTTTTACTAAATTGCACACTCTTCACCAAACTTCCTCTCCATCTAACTATAGCAGAGGCATTTATTTCTCAATTCTATTCTCATAAAAAGAGCTTTTATTTCTCTTGTATGCATGACCTAGTGAAAAAAATTGTCAATGATAGCCAAAGGAAGACATTTCCCTCCCATGCTTCAATTGGAATGACTTTGAGTTCTCTATATATATTAGGCATGATAATCTCCTCACTATCATCTAACTAGACAACATGTCATATGCTAGGAAGCCATTGATTGTCCATAATAGTACAGCACACATTTGAAAGTTCTATCTCAATGAGGCAATATATGTTAGCACACCTTCCGTCTATAATAATTTTAGTACATCTATCAATGGTAGCAAATAAACATTTATTTTCCCTTTTGGATTGTTAAGGCCAAGGATAATCAGTGTTAAGAACATATATTCTTATCTCATGCACATCGCTAGTGGTAGATTGTATGAAGTGATAATAACTTGCCAACAAGAATACTTTCTCTCATATTGGCCAAATGGCGTAAAACCATCAACACATAACCTAAGCTGAACATTTCATGCATCATTCACAAAGTCAAGGCATGTGCTATCAAACATCTTCCACACTTCTCCATTGAATGGGTGACCAAGGATGCCAAAATCTTGATAGTTCTCATGATGCCACCTCATTTCCTTTACTGTTTTGTTAGAAGCAAATAATCTCTAAAGTCTAGGAATTAATGGTAGGTACTACAATTGCTTGGTTGCAATTCTTTTTTCTTTCATGACACGTCTTTGCATCATACTATGCTTCACCACAAAACTTACACTGGGTTGCATTCGCATAATCTTTATAATGCAACATACACCCAGTCACACAACAATCGATCTTCATATAACCAAGCCCTAATTTGGACACTAACTTCTTTATTTGATATAAGTCTGTAGGCATATGAGTGTCTTTAGGTTGTGTCCTTTGTATAAGATATGGCATTAAATTATAGGCTTGTTATGACATGTTAGTCTCTGCCTTAATCTATTGTGACATGTTAATCTCTATCTTAATACTTAGTAACTGCACAGTTGTTAAAGGTTTAGATTCCTTTTCACAATCTTCCCACAAGGGCTATTGTGCAGCATGTTGATAAGCATGATATTTTATATATTTTAATCCCCTAATTTAGGCATTTTAATGTCCAAATATGGCTTTAAGACTTTAATTAGATGAGATTTCATTTTAATAGCCATTTCTATATTTTAGAAGTTAATTTGTAAAAATTTGGTTTTTAATGCTCAATTTCTTTTAAATAATTTGGTGGATAATTCCATTTGATTTTTCCCACTCTTTTGTGCAGAAGTTTAATATGAATTTGGAGCTTGAATGAGCATTTGTTTTGAAGAGTTACACGCGAGAAGAAGCATGCAGCAGCCATGTGGAGCCAACATAAAGAATGTGAAAAAGAGACATCCTCGAATGCAGAACAAGTGAGGCAACAGCAAAAATAAAGGGAAACCACATGGAAAAGCTGCTGAAACAGAGTAGAAGCATCTCACAAACTCCAGCATGAACAGAGGTGAAGAACGTGAGAAAACGTGGAACTGCACAAAGAAGAAGACTCGTGGCAAGACAAACCAGCAGCTACAAAACACGTAAAAGCAACGTGAAGAATGAGCAGAAATAGAGATAAATGAAGCTCAGGCAGAACGTGAAGCAGCTGCATGGAACGAGTTGAAAGACGAAGAAACAGAAGCAACGTGGAAAAAAAATGAAGAGTTTAGAGCTGAAATAGAAATAAAAGCCATACATGCAGAATGAGCTTGGTTTCAACGTAAAGGAAGACTGCATAAAGCAACAGCAGAAACACGTGGATATTAAAGTGTAGAAAGTTCGAGTTAAAAGCCTGCAGAACAAAAGCAACGTGAAGGCAGAATTAACGTGGAGAAACACACATGCAGTTCTGAACTCGAAGAAGCTTTGAGCTGGAGATTTAAGAAGAAGAAACCACGAAATAAAGCTGTAGAAGAGAGGAAAACACGAAGCAACATGAGCTGGACGAAGCAGAAACAAAATAGAAGAAGCTACAGGTCTGGAGGATAGAACGTGACTGAAGCTAGGAGAAACGAAGTCTTTAGTGGATGAATCAAGAAGAAGAAGAAGTTGCTAGAAGTTCTGGTTGATAATGAAGGTAAGGCGTGATTCCAGAACAAGTGAGCAGAATCTGCAAATACACCCGACGTGAACATGAATGAAAAGACATGCAGAAGCTACAGTATGCATATGGAATATTATAAAATAAGATCAAGCGGGGTCCACGCTCATATAATTAAAGAAGAGAAATGCATTCGGGCAAGTGAGCTGAAGCAAGCACGTGGAGTCATTAACATGAGCACGTGAATAACGCCCAATTCATCACGTCGTCCAGTACCCATTCCGAAAATTCATCCACACATACATCCATACACACGCCCATTCAATTCGTCCGGCCCATTCAATTCGTCCGGCCCATTCAACACACAGAAGGCCATTCATTCGCTCATTCCATAAATCCCATTGACGCTAAAAACCCTAGCCGTCATTCGTCCATACACCCACGCCTCTGTCCATCAATATCCACGCCCTTCGTCCATACCCATCCTTCGACTCCACGCCTCCACACACACAACTTCCTCCATTCCATTCTCCATCTCCAACCACGCCATAATGAAGCTCTGATTCTTACTTGAGGCTAGCAAGGGAGGAAGCTCTTGGGCTGAAGCTTGAATCCTTGGAGAAGAAGCAGAATTCTGGCTAAGATTTATTATTTTTCCAGCACTTTTTCTTTTTCTTGTATAATCTCGATTGAGTTATATTTGATTGAGAAATTGTGTAATTAATTAGTGGCTGGTTAGATACTGATTAGGAAATATTTTTGTTGATTAATTGGTTGGATTTGAATCTGATTTTTCATTATTCTCTCTAATCTCCTATGTATGCCACGAAGGTGTTCGATGAATTGCATGAGTGAGGTTATGTGTTTAATTGTCTATTTGAGAATTCCTTGGTGTTTAGTTGGTTAATTAAACATTTTTAGATGATGAATCAGAAGATAATTAATTAGTTAATCAATCAAGTTGGATGTTCATTGATCTGGAGGACAAGAATTAACGGTTTAATGCGGGATTAAGCTCTCAATTCAACATTAGATTATTAATCTCTTGAATCTTGAATGGTTATTCAAGATAATTTGCTAATGAACACAATTAGGAATTCTTATGCCAGAATTAATCACAATTGGAATAGGATAAGGATAGTGGATACCAAGAGATGATTCCTAAGCTAGTCACAAACTCATCATTCATCACAATTCATCCAATTAGGTAGTATTTAGGAATTTTGTTTCAATTTCATTTTAGATTAGTTTAATTCAACCAAAACCCCCAAATTAGATAGTTCTAGGATCTTAGAACACTTAGAAAACCCAATTGAATATTGAATTCCAATTCCAAGGGAGATGACCTAGGTTGTGCCACTTGCTATATTTTTAGATCAACCTAGTTTTATTTTGAGGGTTGCACGACAAGCCCGTCACATGTCATAGAATTCCCTTGTATCAGGATTTGCCATCTTTTTAACACTTTCATCGTAGTTATCCTTGAAACTTTGGCCTTCACTGTGGTATCATATTGTGTCAACTAGTTCCCAAGCGACTCATGTAAGACATGTTGGACACTTGACATTAGACACATAGGTGAATGATACTTAGTCAGCGTTTCACCATGACTAGTCCATATAGTAGTTTGACTTGAATCCATGTCTAGAAATATGCACATTCACCTTGTCAAGATATAGATGGTTCTTGCATTTACACCGGGCACATAAACATCTAATCTTCTCCAAATGTAAAAAAGAAGGCAATCAACACACGTGGGGAAGAAACTCTTCAATTCCTTACTCAAACTCTATTGTAAAACATTAACAACTTGAATATACTCTATTATATATCCATCTTTGATTTTTCAACACCTCCATTCTATCTGTCACACCCAAAAATGCGACTGCGTGGTGCTTTTGAAAAGAAATTTTTTGAAAAGAAATTTCGACTCAATTTCCAAAGAAAATGAAAACTAAAATCGAAATTAAGATAAGTAGTAGAGTCGCCACCAAAATTTTAATTTTTGAAAAGGAAAAACTTTGGAAAAGTCTTTTATTTGAAAAATAAGAAAAATAGTCTACGAATCAGAAAATAGGTTCGGGAGTCAGTTGTGAGTGGGAAAGGTGTTAGGCACCCCACTACACTCGTTACTAAGAACGGTTACCCTAAGTCAGTTGTGCAAAATCAATATGGCATTTAATATATTTTAATTCTCCTAACAAATCATATACAAGATAAGAAACAGAAATGAAGGAAATAAAATTAAAACAAAAAACAAAGAAAGAAATTAAATAAACAAAATTAGAAAAGTGAAATAAGAGAAATTAAGAAAGTAAAAATTGAAAAGAAAATTTATTTACAAGGGCGGACTTGACCTAAGATAAAAGCCTAGAGCCTACGTACCCTTCGGAGGGATCAAAGTCCACGTAGTTCGATCAAAGACAGGATTTATTCGTTTGTTTTTTTGTTTTTGTTTTTTTTGTTTTGGTATTGTTTTTTTTCTTGTTTTGTTTTGTATTTATTATTTTTATTTTTTTTGTTTGTTTTTTTTTGTTGTCTTTTTTTTACTGTGTTTTGGTTGATAGGAAAAGGAATATAACTATAATTTAGGCTCTTGTGATTGAAACGATTTTGAGATTAGTTCGTGTGTTTCCATTTGCAAAACTTAGATTACTCCCATTTCTTAATCCTTCCTTTCATTTTGATCTTTTGATTTTTTTTTTATTTCATTTTTCAATTTTTCATTTTTTCATTTTGATTTTTGATTTTTTTTGTTTGTTTGGCTTGTTTGTTTGTATTTGTTTTGGTTTTTTTTTTTATCAATTTCTTTTGGTTCCGGCAAACTTTTCAAGAAAAGAAAAGTTCCATTTTAATTTTGAAAACTTTTATTACTTATGGAAAATTCCTATCCTTTTTGTTTTTGTTTTTTGTTTTTACTTTTTTTTTGTATTTTTGATTTTCTTCTTTCATTCATTTTTTTGGTTTCCCTTTCTTTCATTGTTCTTGTTTCGTTGTTATTTTCTTTTTCTTTTTCTTTTTATTTTATTTTATTTTATTTTTTTGTGATGAAGAGAGAAAGGCAAATAAGAATCACTTTTCTCTTTCGGCGAATAAAATGAACTTAGTATTAGTTGAAATGTTTTAATAATTTGCATGTTTTAATTTGCCAAAGCACTTAATTAATTTCTATCTTTTGACTCTTTTTTTTTTTAATATGTTTCTAGATTTTTTTAAATATTTTGACTAACTTGGTTTGGTTTTTTTTTTTTGTATTTTATTCTTTTACCTTCTCTTTCTTTCTTTGTTTTTCTTCTTTTTTTTTTAAAGAGGAGAAATAGAAATTTCCCAAACTTTTGTAAATGACATAACTTTGAGAGTGGTTCGTAAGTTTTTTTTCTAACTAATTAATTTTCCATTTTTTTTAAAAGGCTTTTCGATCAAAAGGCTATATGTTTTATCCATTTTTCCCCTTTATTTGAAAAGAAGTTCACTTCATCTTTCAAAGGTGCAAAAAGAACATTATTTATTTTGTCTTGTAACTTTCCTCTTTTTATTCTTTTTCCTTGTTAGAGCCTAAAACCAGTGGATGAAACATTTTTTTTTTTTAACCAACAAAGCAAACGAGAAGACTTATTGTCGCACACATCCCTTTGATAAATTTATATAAGCCTGAGGGGATACAAGATACCACACGGCGAATTTACATCATGTCAAAAACAAACCAAAAAAAAAAAAAAAAAACAAATCCACGAAAAAGAAAAAAAAGAAAAGGGAAATAAAAGTAAAATAAGGCCAAAGGGCAAGGGTATAACATTTGGGTTATGGTGTTTGGACAAATGGGACCAGTAACGTATTCAAAGGGTTTTTATTTTATCTTAGCTTTGGAATTTTCTTAATGTCCATTCCAACAATTTACATAACCTATATTCTAGTTGCCCAGGTAGGAAACCCGAAACTGAATGATATTCAAATCGACAACAAACATCCACAGCAAACACCCATTCATTCGAATCCAAGTGTTCCCAGCCAACACTACGATTCTATTTTTTTTTTTTAAAATACCAATAGAGTAACTTGGAGACACATCGCCATTTACACCAACCTTAATCCAAGAACATGCATTCGTTCATTATGAAATTATAGCCGGGGAAAGTTAGAGCAAGTATATTACGACCCTATCAGACTCCACACAATCAGTAAACATGAACAAACCCCGAAACTCAACCCAGCCTTCTATTAGGCATTCCATCGAGCACCTACAATGCGTATTCAATTCACAGACATGTACAGGATATAGCTATTCAAATTTCGTCCCTGATTGCCCAGTACAGGGGGCTACTTAATCCTCCATTTCCATTTTGTGTCATCAGCAGTTATCTAGAAATCCCATTGCCAGACAAAGAGAGAAGAGAATATTCACAGCTTACCTATAGGAACCACAACAGGTGAATGGGTGTTTGCTGGATTTTGTCGTCCTCCTCAGATGCTCCTCCTCTCGATTTCTTTCTTGACTGCTGCGTCCAGGATCAGGAAAATCTCCCCCTGTCTCAATTTTTTTTCAAATCCTCGCTGTCTCTCGACTTTTCTTTTCCAGTGATCCTTCCCCCCTATTTCCTCCTAATTTTTCAGTCTCACTCTCTTCGCCCCTCTGATCCTTGATTTTTTGAATCTCTGCTCCTCCAATTCTTCTGGTCATTCTCTGTTTCTTCGATCTCCCTCTATTCTCCGAACCCCTCCTGAATCTCCCTAGAAGCCCCCTTTTTTTTTTCGAATCCCTTCTTCACTCTCAATTTTTCTCCGGTTTCCCTCCCTCTTCCACTTTCTCCCTCTGATGCCTTTTTGTTCTTCCCCTCTTCGAATCTCCAAAAAAATCCCCTTGTCCTACCCCTCAATCTCTCCTTTATTTTCGATTCACAGCAAGCTTTTTTTCCAATTTGGCACTCGCTCCTCATCCCTCAATCCCTGCTTCTGACTGCACTTCCCATTTTTGCCTTTCCTCTCCTCGGCCTTCGACGATGAAAAAGGACAAGAGAAGAAAGTCAGCTCCTCGGGCCTCCTGTTGGCTCCCTGCCCCAACACTTCTGAAACCTACTCGAGGATCTTGCCATTCTCATGTTCTCTGAATGAAATCGCTGGCCTCTGCCCCCCTCTGTCCTACCCTTTTTCACGTTTTCCCTTCTGATGGTGGCAGAGAACGTGCTTTGCTGAAGGGGCTTTGACCCTTTCTATAATTATTTTTTTTTTGTTTTTTTAGCCTAATGGGCTTAGGGTACTGAGTTTTTTAAGCTGGGTTGGCCCAATTTTTATGGCCTTGGTTAATGGGCCAGACTTTGTTAAAAATGGGTTGTAGGCTTCTTCTAAATTTGGGCTTGTTCTCTTTTGCTTGTTTTATTTTTTGCTTATTTTCCTTTTTCTTTTTTTTTTCAAAATTTTTTTATTATCTTCTAAAACGTTTAATTTAATTTTTGTATTTTTCATCATTTTTTTCTAATTTTCTATTTTCTTTCTTTTTTTTCTTTTCTTTTTGGTTTGTATTTTTGCTAATTTGATTTTGTTAATTTTATTATTTTTATAATTAGTCCGGACAAAATACGGTGTTCACAATTGCCCACCTTTACTTGTTTCTTGGGTAAAAGGATTGAAAATGTAATTTTTAATATTAAAGATAAGAACACGTATTTTGTCTAGGATGATTTAATTGCCTTTTGACAATAAACAAAAATGAAAAAGTTTTGTCTAGGGTGATTTAATTGCCTTTTGACAATAAACAAAAATGAAAAAGCGACCCAAACAAAATATGGTGTTTACAGGTTACCCCTCTTTACTTATTCTTTAAGCAAGGAGAGCAAAAATGTAATTTTTGATATCCTTAGCTTAAGAATAAGTAAAGATGGAAACATGTATTGTGTTTGCGGAGCTAACTTACCTGAAAATATCACGACCTGATCAAGGAGAAAGGAAGTAATGTAATTCTGAAGAGGATGCCTGTTCTGAAGCAGAACTTTTATTGGTGCCTATTTTGGTGCAGGGTTTTGAAAGAGGTGCCTAGCCTATGCAGGGCTTGAAAAATGCTTGGCCGATGCAGGGCTTTGAAAAGTGCCTGGCCAACGCAGGGCTTGAAGGGTGCCTAGCCAATATAGGGCTTGAAGGGTGCCTAGCCAATGTAGGGTTTGAAGGGTGCCTAGCCAATGTAGGGCTTGAAATGTGCCTAGCCAATGTAGGACTTTAAGAGTGCCTAACTAATGCAGGACTTGAAGGGTGCCTAGCCAATGTAGGGCTTGAAAGGTGCCTAGCCAATGTATGGCTTGAAAAGTGCCTAGCCAATGTAGGGCTTAAAGGGTGCCTAGCCAATGTAGGGCTTGAAAGGTGCCTAGCCAATGTAGGACTTGAAAAGTGCCTGGCCAATGCAGGGCTTTAAGGGTGCCTGACTTGTGCAGGTCTTTACAGATGATCTCTTTCGTTGGGAATTTTTCTGAATGTAAGAACTTTACTTCATTTATCTAAGTTTTATGCAAGGTACGCACCTACAAGAACCAGTACGTATGGAAACTCTTATTTCCTTTCCACTTTTGCTTGTCTCCACAGTGAATTGGGGTTCGTGCAAGATTTTGATGTTCAATTATCCTGGTATGAACTAAGGCCTATGCAATGTGTGCAAATGCAAAATACACGAGACAATTGATGCTTCCTTTCATGAAATGCAGATCTTTTTCTCGTCCTATCATATAAGTATGTGAGGTGCTTCATTTATTGTCATTTAGATGGTTTGCAATTTTCTTTCCTTTTTCATGTGTTTTTTTTTTTCGCTTTGCGTTTTGTTGTAATTTGGCATTTTCATTGTCAAGGATGCTGATCCCCGAAAAAGTATCAATTGATTTTTTTTCTTTTTTTTTTTTTAAAAAAAACTAATCAATTATGGCAGAATAGGATACTGTGCTTCCAAAGCGTCATGCCCATCTAGCCAGACCTTGAGTACTTTAGGCTGCGTTCCACTCATAACTCTCACTTCTTTATCACCAAAGAATTTTGTATGCTGTCCTTGAAACTACAACTGTCCTCCTAATTTCCTTTTTTTTATTGGTTTGCCCTTTGAGTAACGATAAGGGGTTTGTAGAGGATAAGTGATCCAACAAAAATGCCAACCACGTCGTGCCAAGTAAACGTTTTGATAAATGTCAATTTTGAGTTATCGATTGCAGACTAGGAATGAGGCATATTTGAGACTTACGAGAGATGATTTTATTAGTGAGTTTGCCAAAGGAAATGCCTGGTAGTTCAGACAGACAATGAAAGAGACCGTGACGATAAAAACAAAACAAAACGAACAAACAAGCAAACAATAGAACTAAAAGAACTTGTCTCGAGAAGTTCTTTCAAAGATTATCCTCTACAGTTGGTTCCGCATGTCCCCATAAAACAATTTGTTATGCCCCTCGAGATGTGCATCTCATCCAACCTGAGCTATGATCCTCGAATTTTGCCCATCAAAGTGGACTTCCAAATTTTGCCCCCTACTTCCGCCTAGGCACCTCCTTGCATTACTATGCTTTTCCTCTTTAGCTCTTTTTGATTGACTGTTTCTTAGTTTTTCTTCTTTTTCTTTTCTTCTTTTTTTTTTTTGGCTCTAACTTTTGCCGCCATTTCGGGTTTTCAACCTAGCGAGCTTTTCCTTTTACGTAAAGTATTTTTTTACTGCATCCGAATTGAGAGGTTTGGTTAGTTCACGACCATCCATGTCCATCAGAACTAATGCTCCTCCTGAAAAAGCATGTTTAACGACGTAAGGACCTTCATAAGTGGGAGCCCATTTCCCTGAGCCTCCTCCTGATTTGGCAAGATTCTTTTGAGGACTAGGTCACCAACTTTGAACTCGCGAGGACGGAGCCTTTTGTTGAAAGCCCTCGCCATCCTCCTTTGAGACAATTGTCTGTGACATATTGCAGCAAGTCTTCGTCCCTTAATCAAATTCAACTGCTCATACCGGGTTCTTATCCAATCGCTTTCATCTAAATTTGACTCAATTAATACCCGTAACGATGGGATTTCGACCTCAACGGGCATGACAGCTTCCATTCCATAAACCAAGGAATAAAGAGTTGCCCCAGTCGAGCTACGCACAGTGGTGCGATACCCATGCAATGCGTATGGGAGCATTTCATGCCAATCCTTATAAGTGACTGTCATCTTGGCAATGATCTTTTTTATGTTTTTATTTGCTGCTTCTACGGCGTCGTTCATCTGTGGCCGATACGGTGCTGAATTATGGTGTTTGATTTTGAATTGTTCACAGAGCTTAGAGATTTCCGCCCTATTCAGGTTCGGTGCATTATCAGTGATGATTTTCTCCGGCAGTCCGTAACGGCAAATGATATTTACCTTGAGGAACTTGCAAAAAGCCTTTTGAGTGATACTAGCAAAGGAATTAGCTTCAATCCACTTTGTGAAATAATCAATGGCAAGCAAAATAAAACGGTGTCCGCTTGAAGCTTTAAGGTTGATTAGTCCAATTACGTCGATGCCCCACATTGAAAATGGCCACGATGCCACCAAATTGTGCAGTGAGATTGGCGGTGCATTAATTTTGTCTGAATAAATTTGACATTTATGACATTTTCGAACATATTCAGTACAATCCTTCTCCATGGTCAACCAAAAGTACCCGCTCCTTTGGATTTGCTTAGTCAGAGTATAGCCATTAGCATGCGTACCGCATATCCCTTCATGAACCTCTATGACCACTTTCTGTGCCTCCTTTGCATCTATACATCGCAATAGTATGCCATCATGGTTTCTCTTATATAAAATGCCATTGCTAATGAAGAAATTCATAGCTAGGCAGCAAATCGTCCTTTTATCACTCTCACTGGCCTCAGCTAGGTATTCCCTACTTGTCATATAAGTCTTGATGTCATGATACCAAGGTTGCCCATCCTGTTCTTCTTCTATATTTAGGCAATATGCTGGCGAATCCCTGGCCTCTACCCGAAGTGGCTGGATCTGGACTCCGTAGTTGAGTCGAATCATTACAGCTAAAGTAGCCAAAGCATCTGCAAATTGGTTTTTGTCTCGAGTCACATGATGGAAGTTAATTTCTTCGAATTGGCTAATTATCTTAACCAAGAATTTCTGATACGAAATCAACTTTGAGTCCTTAGTTTGCCATTCTCCAGTCACCTGATGGATTATGAGGGCAGAGTCCCCAAAAACTTCCAAGCTCTTTATACCAAGGGTTAGGGCAGCATTCAACCCACTGATGCAGGCTTCATATTCTGCCACGTTGTTGGTACATTTGAATTCTAATTTAATAGCAACGGGGAACTGCTTTCCTTCAGGCGATATAACCACAGCCCCAATGCCATAACCATGCATATTGGCAGCGCCATCAAAATACATCTTCCATCTCCCATCACCACCCTCATTGTTGTCTTCATTGTCCTCTATAGCGAGTATGTCTTCATCAGGGAAATAAAAATCCAATGGTTGGTATTCATCCATAGGGTTCTCGGCCAGATGATCTGCTATAATGCTTCCTTTTATGGACTTTCGAGTCATGTACTTGACGTTGTATTCAGATAGTATCACTTGCCATTTAGAGACTCTTCCTGAAATATGCGGGCTTTTGAAAATATATTTGATAGGATCCATTCTGGAGATTAGCCATGTAGTATAATAAAGCATATACTATCGTAGCCGTTTGGTGGTCCATACCAGCCCACAACAAGTTTTTTCAATCAACGGATAACGTGATTCACATTCGTTGAACTTCTTGCTTAGGTAATAAACTGTCTGTTCTTTCTTCCCAAAAGCATCATGTTGCCCCAATACAGCCCCCATTGATCTCGGCAAGATTGTCAGATAAAGAATCAAAGGTCGTCCCGGGGTAGGCGGTACTAAGATTAGGGGACTCAATAGATACTCTTTAATTTTATCAAAAGCTTCTTGACAGTTATCATCCCATTTTTCAGTGCGGTTCTTTTTCAACAATTTGAAAATTGGTTCACACGTTGCAGTTAGATTGGCGATGAATCTTGCTATATAGTTGAGCCGGCCTAAAAAGCCCTATACTTCTTTTATCGTTTGGGGGGATGACATTTCGCGAATAGCTTGTATTTTATCAGGGTCCACCTCTATTCCCTTTTGACTTACCATGAAACCCAATAATTTTCCAGTCAAAGCCCCAAAGATGCATTTGTTGGGGTTTAACCGAAGCTTGTATTCACGCAATCTTCCAAACAACTTCCCTAATACCATCACATGACTTTCCCCTTGTGCAGATTTGGCCACCATATCGTCGACGTATACCTCAAGCTCCTTGTGCATCATGTCGTGAAAGAGTGCCATCATAGCTCGTTGGTAAGTGGCCCCAGCATTCTTCAACCCAAATGGTATTACTTTATAACAGTAGGTCCCCCATGGTGTGATGAACGTGGTTTTTTCCTTATGGTCTTCATGCATAGAAATTTGGTTATACCCTGAATAACCATCCATGAAGGAATACCGGTAGGCTCGTGCCGTATATCAACTAAAACGTCTATGTGGGGCAATGGAAAATCATCTTTCGGGCTTGCTTTGTCCAAGTCCCTATAATCAACACACATGCGAACCCTTCCATCCTTTTTGGAGATAGGTACAATGTTCGCTACCCATTCTGGATACGTAGATACCTGAAGAAAACCCACTTCTAGTTGTTTCATAACCTCCTCTTTTATCTTTAACGACATGTCAGGGTGCATCCGTCTTAATTTCTGTTTCTTAGGTCCAATATTTGGGAGTAAAGGAATCTTGTGAGAGGCAATCTTCGGGTCAAGTCCAGGCATGTCTTGATAAGACCATGCAAAGACATCTATATATTTTTTGAAGAGTTGAATCATTTCCTCTCTCTCCGGATTATCCACTATCTTGACCTCCTTTTTATATTCTTCCATCCCCAAGTTGATATTTTCAATTGCTTCTTCGTGAGGGCAAATACCCTTATCCATAGAATCGAGCAACTTTTCGAAGGTCTGGGTCGACTCTTCATTATCAGATTCGGAATCATGCATATCCAAAGTAGCACACAAATCATTCTGTGGGGACTTGGGAACCTCTGCATTGGGTAAGAGTCCCAAGGAAAGCAATTTCCTGGAGGGAGGAACAGAGCAAAATAAACAGAAAGAGAAAGAATAAAAGTGAAAGAGAGCAGCATATCCAAGTAATTATCATTTCATTCGCAAAATACCATCGTCAATCATAAAGTACTGTTTGAAATTAGGACACGACAACAGAAGGAAAAAGATAAAAGGACAAAAGAAAAAAAAGAAAGAAGAACAAAAGAAAAAGAAGACAAAGCAAGACATGATCAAAACAATTACTCTAGTGCTACGACATCGGGGATATTCTCCATTTCCCAATTATCCAATCTTTCTCCCGAATCGTCGATCGAAACCCAAGTCTTGACTCCTTGCAGGACTGCATCATCAATCATCTAGATGTTTAGCCGATTCATGACTTCCGAGGGAGTTGGAAATGTTTCCCTAAGATGAGGAATTCTTAGCTTTTCTTGCCCCTTGTTCCATTTCGTGCTTGGTCGCTCCTTAACTTGGTTCGATAGCAAGATTTCATACCCTAATCCTTGTCAATTGAAGTTTTCCAAGAGAGTAATAGGCAGTTCACCCCCTTGCAGATGTATTCCCAATCCCTTCCCAGGTTGGAATCCACTCCTTTGCAGCATTCTTATCACAACTTGATTAACATTTCTGATAGTGGGATTAGGTTCATCCATCTCTAAGCTCTGAAACATCACTTCCATGTCCTGCTCAGCAGCCTCAATGTACGGCACGGAACTAGGCTTGCTTAGCATTATCTCTTCTTCGCCTTGATAGTGATTATCCTCCCCTCATCAATGAACTTGACCCTTTGATGAAACGTAGAAGGCACAGCACCGGCGGAATGGATCCAAGGCCTGCCTAGCAGCATTGTATAAGATGGATCTATATTCATTACTTGAAAATCTACCACGAATGTTTTTGGCCCAATCTCCAAAGACAAGCGGGTATTGCCAATCACTGCTCTTTTAGAGCCATCGAATGCCCTAACCACCATATCACTTTTTTCAATGTGCGACGCCTCAATCGCCAGTTGTTCGAATGTGGCCAGTGGTAACACATTTAGTGCTGACCCTCCATCAATCAGAACCTTTGCAATTATAAACCCATTGCATTTCAATGTAATGTGTAGTGTCTTTGGTTGATTAGAGGACATTCCTATGACTTCTTATTCAGAAAAAGAGATGGTGGATGCAGACTTGACGATATTCATCACACTAGCTACTTTTTTCAGAGTGACATCAGGTCACACGTATGCTTCCTCCAAGACTTTTTGTAAAGCTCGACGATGTACCTCCAAGCTCATGACTAAGAACCACATTGAAATTCGCGCCGGAGTTTTCTTTAATTGCTCTACCACATCGTATTCACTTTGTTTCATGATTCGCAGGAATTCTTCATCAGTGTTGTCTTCCTTGTCTCCTTTCTCTTTCACCCTATCAATTCCTTTTCCCTTCCCATGCTTGTCAAGGCTTGCCGGGAAGTAAGCCCTGCCACTTCGGGTAATACCTCCTGCTCCCACTATACTCGTAGCGGGTTCTCCTTCTGCCTTAGCAATCACTGCTTGAGTTACAGGACAGTTAAAGGTCTCCTCATATTTCCACGGGACTGCATGGTCGCTTTGATATGGGAATGGAGCTGGCATATTGATAACCACTGCAGGTCACCTCAGGGAAGGTGAACGAGATGGCCCCGATGTAGTAAAAGGATCTCCAACAGTTAGGGTAACTATTTCCAGTTGTCTAGTCGGGATAAAGATGTCAACATGCTTTTCTTCTATCACACTAATTTCTTCTTCCAGCTTCTCCATAACCACAACTCCTAGTGTCATTAATTTCTTCAAAGCTTCCCAAAACTGCCCACAATTCTCAATGTCATGATCTATATTTTGCTGATGAAAGTCGCAAAATTTAACTGGTAGCCCAACAATACCCCCAACGATCTTTTCTTTTGGTAATTCCAACACATACCCAGCCGATTGAAGATTAACTAGCAGAGTTTTCATTGATAACTTAATGGCATTCGGATTCTTGGAGAACCCTGGTTCCTCTTCAACAGCAGTCACCTGTCCCCCATGATTAGGTAAAGGGTTAGCGGCAATTGTTGAATCGTCCCTAGGTTTAAGTTGGATGTGGTTGGACTCAATCAGATCCAGTATATTTCTCTTAAAGGTGACACAATTCTTGATTGAATGCCCCGGGACACCCATATGGTATTCACAAGAGATGTTAGGGTTATACCATGCTGGATATGGTGGCTGCATTGGTTTTGCACGTCGAGGCCCTAAAAGTTTAGCGTCCAATAACTTCTTATACAATTCCGCATTGGTGGAATTAAAGTTGGGCCAAGGGCGATCATCTTTCGGTCGCGCATAAGTCGTCCTCTCCTGTTGCCCCTGTCTATTCATAATTGGTACGAATGGAGTTTGACCTTGATTTCCTCTATTTACTTGATAAGGAACGGACTGTTATGAATACGGTCTTGCAGGTTGGACGTAATTTACGTCTCCTTCTTTCTTCTTCAATCCTTGGCTCCTTTTGAAGTTACTTTCTGACTGAGGGGATGAAAGTCTTCCATCTCCGATGTCTGCATCTATCCTCTCCCCAATTTCAATAAGATCAGCAAAATCTACAACATGGGTCCCCAACATGATCTTATAAAACGGGTCAGAGAGAGTTCGAATGAAATAGGAGAAAAACTCAGATCCAATCATTGGAGGTTGGACTTGGGAAGCCATCAATCTCCACCTCTGAGCATCTTCTTTAAATGATTCTGTTGACTTCTTACCCATCCTTTTCAGCTGTTCCCTAGTTGGGGCCGTGTCAAGATTGAATTTGTATTGCTTCATGAAAGTTTCTGAGAGGTCTCTCCACCTCTGAAGTTTTGAATGGTCTAACTGCATATACCATAACAAGGCAGATCCCATCAAGCTCTCCGGAAAGAAGTTTATTAGAAACTTCTCATCTCTTAACCAGACAGTCATCTTTGTACAGTATGATCTCAAATGATATATCGGATTGCCGGTGCCATCATATTTGTCAAAATCAGGGACTTTGAATTTCTTCGGGAATGAAACTTCTGGAATCATGCACAACTCTTCCACGTCCAGTGAACCCCAAGTGTTGGTTCCCCGTAAGTTTCACAACTGATCCTTGACCTCTCCTAACTCTTTCTCCTAATCCTCCTTATCGTAGTTAGCTTTCCCCTTGTTCTCTGTAGTTAGAATCTGAAATGTATAGGTGGGGTCATAACCGGGAAATTCTTGTGTCCCTCATTTCATCATAGGGACCATGTTTGTCAGATGTTTTCATTGGGGGATTCTAGATATTGTTTTGTCTTTGTGCAGCCTCTGCTATCTGGTCAAAGTGCGCTTCAGGTATGACCACTCCCGGTAAGCTCGTTCCTACCTCTGGGATATTGGTAGTGGCATGTGGATGACTGGATACTCTAGGTGAGGATTCGATAGCCTTTCCCTTAAGCGTTTTGATGAGAACTTTCATTGTTTCACTCATCTGCGCTAGTTGATTCTCCATAGCTGTCATGCGACTATTCATTGCAACTGTATCTTTGTCAACTCTCTGGCTACCCTCCACTTGATGTTCTTCCATGAACTTGGTTCTTGAACGCGTGCTATATACTTTAGTAGGACAGGTCTGGTTAGATGGAACGCGTTTCGGAGGCGCAATATTGTCTTCCTTTTATTTCACTCTTTATATTCTTTTTTTTCTGTAAAGATAAGACAAATTTAGTGACATTAAAATAAAATACTTTTCTCATTTTATATCCTTATCATTATGATTATTTATTTTTCTTTTTGTGTATTGACCTGGGTTAACCATTTTGACATAATGGCGGAGGAACAATCGGCCCTTTGATTCTTAAAGGATTTCATTAGTCCACATAAAAATATCAAAGTTGACACTCAACGCAAGAGGGGATTGAAACCCCTACATGATCAGGTTTTCGTGTTTATCTGAGTTTTTAGATGGCCAACATAAGGGAAGCGAAATTCCTATTCTCTCATAACAAAGCCTCAAATGGTACATTATAATAACATCCTTGGAAATTAACAACTATTGAGGTACTTTAACTCGTTTACAACATCTTTACACAACATAAAAAATTCTGTCATTTCCTTCGGTATGTTCAATGGATTAGCTAGGCCCTCGGCTGCTTTGAGTGAACTCGTGAAACTAGGGAGGATCTCATCAGCAAGAAGGATCAATTTCTTGAACCAGAACATGAACCTTTCCTTTTCTGTGACTCGCTCGATATGAAGTGTTTTCCATGCCTCAATCGCCTCGGCTTGTTGATTAAGCTGTTTCACCAGGTTTTGGACTATTGCAGCATTGTCACTCCTGATGATGGATAGTTCATTCATTTTCCTTTCCAATTCCTTGGCCAGCATGTCAATTTCGCGTCGAGTCCCACTAGATTCAAACTTCTGCATTTTCCTTTCTAGCACATCTCTTTCCTTAAGAACTTTTATCAATTGGGCCCTACTAATATGCATCTTCTTTTCATTTTTAGTTACTCGCTGTTGAGCTTTCTCTATGGTCTCCTTCAATCTTGCATTTTCTTTCTTCAACCTTTTCATCTCGACATTTCCCCCACTTCCCTTGTATCGCTTTGCCCTATTTGCTTCTGCCCGCAAGACTGCACATTCACTTCGTATCTGATTCAAATTCCTCAAGTGTTCTTGCCTCTTTTCTTCCAAAACCTTCAATTCTTCTTTCTTTTCTTCGACTTGTCTTGCTAATTTTCCATCAATCACTTGCATGTCATTGCCAAGTATAGGATCCGGTAGCCCGAAAGAAGGGTTAGCCCCCTTCGTCCTTTCCTTTAGCCATTCTCGATATTCCTTGATGGTAGCTACAATTCGCTTGCCTAGCTCACACTTTCCTTTGCATATCACTTGGCTCCATGCACTTCTTATTTTCTGGCAAAGCACTTTAGCTTCCGAGTCATCATGATAAAAGTGAATCAACCATATCGCCTCTTTAGATGGGATGTCTTGTTTATATGTGAACTGTTGATGAACAACTGATGGGTTGTAATTAATGCAACCTCTAGGGCTTATCAGTGGTACATTCAAGAATTCTCCACAACAGTATATGACTTCTTCACTTTCCCACCAAGCCAGCTTCTACCAAACTGTGTTTTCATCCAATTGACCAAGGGATTGTGCCCAATCATCACGAGTCATCTTTGAAGATAACAAGATAGCACCTTCTTGATTAAGGAAATCCCTAACCGGGTGGTGAATAGTGTCATGTCGTCGACCCAATTGATATTGCCTCCCATAAATATGATTGAACATCCAAATAGTGAGGAGTTGTAGACAACACTTCAATTTCCCTCTATTTTCTTGTTGACAGAAGCTTAATGTCAAAAATGTTTCTGCTAAGACTGCTGGCATAGGATTTATGCGATGATTTTCTACCATCCACAAAACACTTGCAGCTGTCAAATCAATTATCCCCACTGCTGAGGGAAATAATACCAATCCGTATATGGTTAAGGCGAGGACCCTCTTAAAAGTCACCCAATCTTCCTTTTCAGCTAGGATCTTCAAATGCCCTTCTACGTACTTCCTCAAAAGACCTTCAATCTGGCCTCTCTGATGTAATTGGATTCGACTAAGATCCTCCCCTAAAATCTGAGCCACTATACGTTTTGATGGTAAATGTCCCGGGTAATAATAAATTGAAGTGTCTTTTTCCAGGGGTGTACTCATAAAACTCCCATATTCTTCTAAAGTGGACGTGATCTGGAATGTAGAGAAGGTAAAACACCTTAATGAACTATCCCAATGCTGGGCCAAGGCCGAAAACGCCTCTGGTTGAACCGGTATCCGCAACAAGTCTAAAATGTCCCTATAATCCCTTTGAAAATCTCGAATATGTCTTCCCTTTAATTTCTCGCTCAATACAATTAGACTCTCCACTGATTCAGCTTCTACCTTGATTTTAAGTTTTGTCCCAGTCGCAATTAGGCCCGTTTGTCTTGAACTCAGATATCGTCCATTGCCCAAAGGTTCCATTACCTCCATTATGCCAGTCGGTATGTATAACCGTTTGCTGTTTCAAAATATCAAAACTTATTGGTTAGTGTATCATAATTGCCAGCTTGATAACTTTACCCAATCCTCAAGGAATTTATTATTCCATAGAGAACGTGGGTATTAAGATCAATTTAAGAAGGAATAACTCCCTACGTAATTGACACTGATATGTTCACCAAGCTATTATAATGATCCACTAGCATTCATACTATGATGTTGGATATAATGCCTCGGCACGAGAAATGATAAAAAGCTTTGTGCTCCTTCTTGAGGAGTCTACTACTCCATGGAAGAGAAAAGTCGACAGTTAAATCGGGAGAAATATGCTTTTCTACACGTTTAATGCCTAAAAAAAAAGTTCTAATCCCTAACCGAGACATCACACCTATTTATCGACGGTGTGAAACTTATAGGTTTTATAATTCTTAAAATTTCAAAAACATTCGTTTCTTTTAGAAATTCGTCGTTTTGTGGGGGTAGAGATTTTTTTTATACGGATTGTCCATTATTTATTATTTTGAATGTATAGAGGAAATAAACGCATGTTAAAAGATTCCCCTTTTGAGGGACTGTAAAGAATATGGTCATGGCCTCTTTGGGGTCGAAGACTCATCGGGCAAGGGTTGGTTTAACTAATGCAAACTTTCATCATAGTTAATGCCCGTCTGACTGTGCCATGATGATCCATTAACTATTCCAGTAAATAGTGACGACATGTCACTTTTCCTAGGGATATCATTGAATGCATGGATGCGATTAACAGACAATTAAAAGTGCCCTCCTTGGTCCTAACATGGGTAGATCCTAGGTTGTGGTCATGAGAGCCTGACTCTGACTATTTAGGAGGCATCTATAGTTTGACTATTAGTGCAGATTTCCATGACAGATCTATGACTCCTAAATATGGTTCCTAAATTGCCCCCACCATGAGGTGAAGATCTCACAATATAAATTTGACCTTGAGAGGAAAAAGATCCTACACATGTCAAACCCATATAATAAGGCACAATTCAAGTGAGGTCTTCATGATAGCCTCAGGAAGCACAAGGCTTCACAGAGAAATCAATATAAACCTCCACTAACCTAGGGAACACTCAGACCCGGGTATAGGGCCCATGATGTGTGTGCTTTATTTTGTGTCTCGGTGATGTGTGTGAAGAGAACATTTACCTTTTTATCTTATGAACTACCCAACCCTCATCTGCTAAGCAGATTAACAGAACAATTTGAGGAGCAATACATATACAAATACAAGTAAAAATAAATAAATAAATAAATAAGTAAATAAATAAATAAATAAAATGTATAGATATGGTCGTCTACCCTAAGATTTTATTCCACATATTATCTATCCTAACACATGTTACATATACAAAAAAGAACATATAAAGCAAGTATGCGAAAGTCATGTTATCTACCCTAACTATGTCAGGTAAACAATGAACAAAAGGAGAATCAAAATAAAGAAAACGCCATAAGATCTAGTACAACTAACTTAACATTAGGCTTGACTCTCAAACTATCCCCAGTGGAGTCGCCATACTGTCACACCCGAAAATGCGACCGCGTGGCGCTTTTGAAAAGAAATTTTTTGAAAAGAAATTTCGACTCAATTTTCAAAGAAAATGAAAACTAAAATCGAAATTAAGATAAGTAGTAGAGTCGCCACCAAAATTTTAATTTTTGAAAAGGCAAAACTTTGGAAAAGCCTTTTATTTGAAAAATAAGAAAAATGGTCTACAAATCAGAAAATAGGTTCGGGAGTCAGTTGTGAGTGGGAAAGGTGTTAGGCACCCCACTACACCCGTTACTAAGAACGGTTACCCTAAGTCAGTTGTGCAAAATCAATATGGCCTTTAATATATTTTAATTCTCCTAACAAATCATATACAAGATAAGAAACAGAAATGAAGGAAATAAAATTAAAACAAAAAAACAAAGAAAGAAATTAAACAAACAAAATTAGAAAAGCGAAATAAGAGAAATTAAGAAAGTAAAAATTAAAAAGAAAATTTATTTACAAGGGCGGACTTGACCTAGGATAAGAGTCTAGGGCCTACGTACCCTTCGGAGGGATCAAAGTCTACGTAGTTCGATCAAAGACAGGATTTATTCTTTTATTTTTTTTGTTTTTGTTTTTTTTGTTTTTTTTTTTTTGTTTTGGTATTGTTTTTTTCCTGTTTTGTTTTGTTTTTTATTATTATTATTTTTTGTTTGTTTTTGTTTGTTGTTTTTTTTACTGTGTTTTGGTTGACAGGAAAAGGAATATGACAATAATTTAAACTCTTGTGATTGAAACGATTTTGAGATTAGTTCGTGTGTTTCCATTTGCAAAACTTAGATTACTCCCATTTCTTAATCCTTCCTTTCATTTTGATCTTTTGATTTTTTTTTTATTTCATCTTTTCAATTTTTACTTTCTTAATTTCTCTTATTTCGCTTTTCTAATTTTGTTTGTTTAATTTCTTTCTTTGTTTTTTGTTTTAATTTTATTTCCTTCATTTCTGTTTCTTATCTTGTATATGATTTGTTAGGAGAATTAAAATATATTAAAGGCCATATTGATTTTGCACAACTGACTTAGGGTAACCGTTCTTAGTAACGGGTGTAGTGGGGTGCCTAACACCTTTCCCACTCACAACTGACTCCCGAACCTATTTTCTGATTCGTAGACCATTTTTCTTATTTTTCAAATAAAAGGCTTTTCCAAAGTTTTGCCTTTTCAAAAATTAAAATTTTGGTGGCGACTCTACTACTTATCTTAATTTCGATTTCAGTTTTCATTTTCTTTGAAAATTGAGTCGAAATTTCTTTTCAAAAAATTTCTTTTCAAAAGCGCCACGCGGTCGCATTTTCGGGTGTGACACTATCTCTCAATCAATCAAAACAAAAGAGCCTATGATTAATATCTCCCAATTAAAGCTTATGTTATTATTTTATTTGAACTAGAAAAGTAGCAAAAGCACATTGGAGGGCAACATATGTGAAAGTAAAAAAAGATGAACTAGCTAATATACATGGTTTCCAAAAGCTCAAATATATCATTGTTTTATAATATATTTAAAAAGCAACAAATCTTTTTTTTCTTTTATAAACGATGAATTAAAAGAAAGGGAAAAAAAAAGGACTAACAAGGTAAACTATGGTAAATATTTATCAATAAAAGAATCATTACTAAGACATGACTCACTTTAATCATTAATTATATGCAAGTGTACATTGCTCCATTGGTTCGATTTGATTGAATTTCTTAAATTCAATTAAATTGGACCAATTTGTTGAAATATTTGATCTATTACCAAATAATTAATTAAAACTTATTTTTATAGAATAAAATAAAATGATATTATAATTTTTTATAAACCAAAAATAAACAATTTTAAATATTAAATAATAAAATAACAATCAAATCTCCTAAATATTGATCGTTAATATAAATTTTCAAAATGGGTGAAGCATATTTTTACTTTAAGAAGTACATTTAACAAAAGCATATTTTTATTGAAAATTTTTAATAATAAAGATATAAAAATTATATTATGTTAGGAAAAAAAATATAAGTAACCCTCAACTTTGGGTTTGTTGGAAATGTCTCATTAATTTTCAAAACCAAAAAAATAATTCTAAACTATTATTTTTCAAGATTTATTCTATCTAATTTCAGTTCATAATACTGAAGAGAAATTGAATAGAAGAATCTAAATTCTAAAAGTTGATAGTTCAAAAAATTTTATTTTAAAATGTAAAAGGAATATTTGTAAATTACTCAAAATTAAATAGAATAATTATATTTTCTTAAGTATTTATAAATTAGTTTATTTGTTTATTTATATACATTATATTATGATTTTTAATATTTTTTAAAAAAATAAATACACATTAAGATGCATGCATCCCAATGTATATCATGAGTGGAGTGCCCGCACTTCACCGTTTCTAACTAGATGTAGTGTTTGGTTGGTTTAATTATTTTGTAAATTAAAATTGAATCAAACGGTTCAATAATCAAATTAAATAGGTTTTTATTGATGGTTTAAATTTGATTTCATTGATGTTTTTTTGGTATATGAGAAAAGCAAACAAACACTTAACTTCTAATAAACATGTGAAGGTGTAATTAGCAAGAGACGACAAAACTCCAGATTCACAAGCAAAACTCTAATTTAACACTTTTAAATAACACTTTTTTTTTAATATATGTTTTAAGAAGTCTTAATGTATCAACCCTTAAAATTATGTGAGGGTACCCACGAAGACTAGAGTGGAGTGGGATAGGGATGGAAGGGGAGGAAAAGTAAAAGGCTTTAGGAAGGAAGGAAGAGAATGATTGAGAGGGAGAACATATGGGAGAAGGCACACGAGTCACATGATGAGGAGAAGGTTTGATGTATTTAAGGGATGATTCATGGGGGAAGTGATGCCATTCTAATTCAAAATTACAAAGAGAAGGGCTAATCAAATTGCCTCTCCTCTATGTCGGCCGCCCCCCTACGCCGAAAAAAAAAAAAATCTCTCTTCATGTCAATGCCTTTCACATTTACCCATTAGTCACAATTCTTGAACAAGAAACAAGATCTCATTCCTGAACGATGAACCTATATAAACAAGATTTCACAAGCAAAATCCCACAACGAGACCAAATGATGAACCTTTATAAATAGAATTTCATTCCTAAACAACCAATAAACAACAATGATTCACTCAAATCAACACATAACTAAACAATAATAACAAAGAACAGGAATCAAAGAACCTAGATGGAAAAACATCTGAAAATATGGAGCGAAATCTATTATCAGGAGCAATTGGAGGAAGAGAAGAACAAAGTAGCGGCACAAAGTAGAAACAGAATCAACGACGCAATCTGCAATGGAATCAACGAAGCAAAACGAGAAGCAGCGGCGCTTGCAGAGCGACCTGAATGGAAATGAAGCGCGGCGAAGAACAGAGCAACAATGGCAAACAGAAGGTTTGGGCGCGCAACAGCAAGGCGATCGGAACTCAAGCATGGCAATCAGGCTGGGAAGAAAGGAACGAACTGATGATGGGAAGCCATTTTGATTTAGTGGCCCATATAGGGTTAACTTAATTTTATTTTTAATTTTTAATTTAACTTTAAAAATAAGATTTAACTATTATTGTGATTTGTGAATTCATTTATTTGTTTTGATTTGGTTTTTTTATTTTTTTATTTTAATTTGATTTCTTAATTTTTAATTTGCATTATATTCTATCCATAAAAAAAACTTAAAAAATTAAAAGATAATTTTTACACATTAAAAATAGTTGAAGAATTATTTTCAAAACATTAACTAAAGTTAATACATAAATATTATATCTATTGAAAATTAAAGAATTATATTGAAATAAATTATTTATTTATTTAACTATTTGAAAAGTTGAGTTATTTGATTATTAAATTTATTTTACTATTTTTTTTATTAATCATTTTTAAATATTTATTATCAAATTATCTAATAAATATTTCATATTTGAAGTAAATTTGTTAAAAACATGTAACTATGTGATAATTGATAAACAATAAAAAAAAATGTTCATTTATTTATTTTTATGAAAAATTTTAATAACAAATAACTAAAAATTATATTTAAAATTGAGTTTGGATCCTCAGTAGTTGAACAGTGCCTGCAAGTTATGCTGTTGGTATGAAAATTTCTGTTTGGATAAGTTTAATTTAAAATAATAAAAAATTTAAAACACATTCTTCTCCTCAACTTACAGCATAACAGCAAATACAATCCAAACTGCAGATGATCCAAATTCATTTAAAATTTGCTCATGTGTTGGCAAAATTTTGCTCTATAATTTTCAAATTAATTAAAAAATCAAACTATATCTAACAAGATTTCTATTTAATAAATAACAATAACATCATTTTAGCATAGCTGCGTGGGTTGAAAGTTGGTTTCCTTTGCATATTTAAGATATTTTAAAAAGTGATATCATCAATTAATTTGATTTTCACAAAGTGCAAGTTTCACATTAAAATATTAAAAAAATTGTTTAAAGAATTTTTTTAAAAATATTTTTTTAATTAGAAAAAATCAAAGAATATCTTACCATTAACTATGATAAGGATGGGTGACTATGATAAGGATGCACCCACGCTTAGCATGTAGGATTGTTTCAACATAAATTTTTTAATAATTTATGTGATGATAATTGATAACTTTTTATTAACATATTTTTAAAAATTCATTATTAAATTATCCAATAAATATTTAACATGTAGAGTAAATTTTTTAAAACATTTAACCATATAATGATAATTAATGAATTATAAAAAGAATACAGTTTATCATATATTTTAATTTAAAAATTCAACCTTATTTATTTATTTCATACACTATTCAAAATTTAAAAAATCATATAATTATTTACAAAATTTATATATTTATAATAATATTATTAAAAAATTATATATTTATCATGTTTTAATTAAAAAAACCTAATAATAAAAAGAAATTGCTTGTTACCTAGCAAGTTGGGCATCATCTCTAGATTGCCAATCAGAGGGAAACGTACTCAATTAATTGTGTGTTTGGAATCACAGTAGCAAACCGCGTTTGTGTAAAAGCAACAATTTGTTGTTTCAGAAAAAATGTGATTTTGAAAAAAATTACCGGGTTTTCAAACACACATTAAGAAATCTTCTTTGGTTTATTCTTTTTTAACTTCATGTAGTATTCTTTGATTGATACGTTGACACTTCCTTTAAAACATAGGTGAAAAACAAAAATTAACGCTAAAAGAAAAGTAAAAATAGTATCCAAAAATATGCAACTTGAACCTTTTACTGACATTATTGCATCGGTACAGTCAAATAATAAAAAAACTTGGACACAGTCACTTAGAAAAACATAAAAAAAAAAGTTGTGAATTTAATTTAAAATTTAAATACAAAAATTGAAGAATCACAGCATGACATAAAAGGGAAACTAATAGGAAGAGTAGAGAGGCAAGAGACAGGTAGCTTGATTGAAGCATAATAGATGAATGGAGTCATTTTTAATATTTGCAAAATCTTAAAAAAAAAGGCATATTCTCATTTTTTTTAATATTATTTATCTTTTGTATTTTTTTGAGTAAAATATTTATTTGACTTTTTATTTATTTTTGAATTGTTTTTATTTTAATATTTATTTATTTATTTATATTTTTAATAAAAGCATTCTTTATTTACATTTGTTTAAATTATGATTTTAAATTTGCAAATTTTTTTACTATCTTTTATTAATTAAATATATTCTATATTTATATTATACATAATTTAGAATAAATAAATTATAAATTTTCTAAATTTTGAATACAAACAAAGACCTTTTATCGTCCATAGAATGATTAAGCACATAAATACTTATTAAATTTTGCTATTTTGATATTGAAATCATTAAATTATTAATTTATAATTTAAATTATAATATATAAATAATTAAATTGTTAAATTATAATATATATATATATATATACATATAATCAATAATGTTTAAATCATTATATCAGATAAATCATTAAAAAATTCAATTATCATTTGTGACAGATTTAACGGCAAAAAAGCTTGTGATTGGAAATTCCATTATGCAAATATTCGTCGCAAAACAAGAATGGCCTATTCTTCTCATTGGCAATGGAATTTTTTGTTGCTAGACTTTCTCTCTAACTTGATTAGAGACGAAATAGCAACAAAAATATTTGCAATAGAAAATTCTATTATTAATTTTAGCAATGGAATTAGTAACGGATTAATAACCAAAAAAATTTTGTCACTAATTTGTTTTTTTTTTGTAGTGATAGAAAATGAATTATATAAAATATGATTAGTGAATAAATTAAAATTAAATACTATAATATATTTTTTATAAAATTTGAATATTAAATAAATAAATATTTATGTGTTGTACATGCTAAATACTAAATAATTGATAGTTGAAATATTTGATTAGTTAAATTTTGAGAATTTTGTATAATTGATTAATGGAGGATTTTTTTTTTTAACCTTAATGAGCATATTTTATCTTTTTCTCTTTGCTTGCCAAGTCCATCAACAAGATGTTCCTCATTGGTTGGGTGATTTTGGCATTACCAAAAAAAAAAAAGTTTAACTATAATTATTTTGCAATTTTGTCACATTTTGAACTATGACAAAGGGATCTAACTGTGGTTTTTGAAACTACGGTAAGACCATCCAAAAGAATAGGTTTAACTGCGATTTCAATAAACTAAATGGACATGGTGGTTAAACTTGATTTAACTAGAGTTTTGAATTGGTGTTAAGCTTGGTTTAATTGCATTTAATCTATTTACTCTTTTAGCAGTAGTTTGAACTGCACCAAAATTTATTTATTTATTTTTTAGCCATGTTCTATTTGCTTGACTTTTCCATGCTTATATTAGCATTGTGTACAAACATGTATGATAGATTCAGTCCACAACTGGCTAGCCAATGAAATACAAATATATTTGTTTATAAATAAAATTATATTAAAATTTCTACTACAAATAAAAGTCAAGTTCATATATACAATCAAGTTCTACTATAATCATATTCTACTAAACTAATAATCTCTAGTAGAAAAATATGGAGATTGAGTTGCAGGGCCTAGATTGCTACTATCTTAACTATTTAGTGTTTGAAAATAAAAGTGAAATACTATTAGTACCAAATTAACATGGCTAAGTTTTTTGAACTTATCCTACAACAACTTTTTAGGACCAATTCCATGAGGAAACTAGCTTTTAACTCTTGGTGATGTATTTATTTACACTAGAAACCCATATCTATGTGGGCAATCACTACTAAGTAAGTGCCTCAATGAGGAAATTGATCAATATCTTGAACACAGAGATGAAGAAGTTAAAGATGAAGATAGAAAAGATGATCTAGAAAAGATATGGCTTTACTTTGTTATAGTGCTTGGCTTTGCGACAAGGTTTTAAAGTGTTATTGGAGTTCTATTTTTCAAGAAGAAATGGAGGCATGCATACTTCAAATGGACAAAGAAGGCTAGGGACATGATCTATTTTTCAATTGCAATAAAGGGAGCAAAAATAAAAAAGAAGATGGAGGAAAGGTTGGTTGATGTATGACTCATGCCAACATTTGTATGCAAATAATAGTATTTAATAAGACACTAGATGTGATTTAGTGGTGAGGGTGTTGGGTTGTTTGATTGTAATTTTAAGTTCAAGTGTTTTCTTCTATTCCTTTTTGGGTTAAAAAATGTTTACACTAGATGTGGTAGTGGTAAAGGAATTGCGTAGTTTGAATGTAATTTTAAGTGTGTTTTCTTGTATCTATTTTTGTGTTAAAGAATGTTTAAGTGTATCCCCTTAACTCATAAGTATATTCATCTCTATGTACAAAATGATATGCATTTCTAATTTCTAAGTGTAGTTACTCTTAGATTTGTTCAATATATACTTTTTTCCCCCTAAATGTGAATCAAGATGCTTTTAACTTAAAAACAAATTTTACTATAGTAGAACAAAGAAAAATCAATAAACTACATACTAAGCCCTTTTAATGTTTAATTTTTTAAGCAACTTACAATAACTTCCCAACACCCTTTAGTTTCAAATTATATTAATAAATAATAGTGTGATTTTACTTGCACAAAATGTTGTGGAGAGGAATGTGTCTTAAAACATAATTCATCAAAGGTATGGACATAAGTTTTTTAAATTTCGACTGAGGTCCTTGTATAATTTGAAACCCAAAAAGTTTAGAGTGTACATTATACTAAACCTCACTAGAAATCAATGTAATATTTTTGGTAATTGTTGTGAACTTTGTAAATTTTTCTGCTCTCTAATGTAGGGTTCCACAAGTTCAACCTAAAATTTTTACCACATTTATATGAAATATTTACTAGTAATTGTTGTAAACCTTGTAAATTTTTCTAATCTCTTAAAAGTTTCCATAAAAAGGTGTAGTTATCAAAGACAGATTAGATAGTGTTGAAGTTTTTTTTTTCTTATCATACCCATCCAATCAAAGACAAACTATCCACCTAAAACTAAAAAATTCACAAAAAGGAAAAAAATAAACTTTTTGAAATACGAGAATTTTATTAAATTTTTGCAGTGGTATTGGTTCAAATAACTAACATTAGAAATCATAAGCTGAAAGCTAGGAAGGGATCACAATATCTACCTTGGAACTTTGCTTCACTTCCATACTCTCTTTTTTTTCTCTTCTATTACACTTGATTATGATATTTATTAAGGCTAGAACCTTGCTGCTTATTAGTTTCAGCCACGTCAATCTTTTTGTACACGAAACTCTTAGCAAGCCAAACATAAACGCACAAACTCATAGCACTTAACCCAGCTAGAACCCAATAAAAATAATTAAGGTGTGCCCTATTCAAATTGTTTCCTAACCATTTCTCACCAGCTCTTGAGCTTAGTTCCTCCACAACAGCTATAACAACATTACTAACAAAGCTTCCAACTCCTACTATGCTTATATATGCCGCAGCCCCTAAACTTCTCATTGTCTCTGGCATTTGATCATAGAATAGCTCTTGCAGCCCAACAATGGTGAATGCATCAGAAACACCAGTAATCATATACTGAGGAAGCAACCACCATATGCTCATCGGTAATACAGCTTTAGGATTGTCTATAAGATGATACTCTTTAGCAATACCAATCCTTTTGGTTTCTACTAAAGCTGAGACAATCATATTGAGTATGGACAAGAATAGACCTATTCCAATCCTTTGCAACACTGTGATACCAGAGGGATGACCTGTGAATTTTCTAGCTAACGGCACGAAAACTCGATCATAGATTGGGACCACAACGAGGATTGTAAGTCCGATGAGGCCCTGAAGTGATGCAGGAGGGATTTGGAAGTGTGGTCCGATTGAACGAGTCATTGTGCTGCCTTGCTTGGTGACGAATGTGTGGAGCTGAGATTGGACAACAGTGAACATTAAACAACTGAGCCATATAGGGATAAGGCGAAGAACTAACTTGACTTCTTCTACTTGAGTCACTGAACATAGTCTCCATGGGTTTCTAGTTTTGCTTGAGGCATCAAGGTCATCAATGATCATTGCCTTCTCCAAAAATCTACAATAATTTGTTACTTTGTAATATGGCAATTGATAAAAGAAAAATGCGCCAGGCAAGCAAATGAACAAAAAAGCACTAAGGCCACCACAATTTGTTTGTACCAACTTCAACATTGTCCTTTAAAGATCTCATATTCTCACCCATAGTTGACTCGTATATTACTTTCTGTATATTTCTTGAGAAAAAAATTTATGGCTAGAAAAATTCCTCACTAATATAGGATTCTGTGAGGCTTACTTGAATAGTTCACACTAGAAGGTGCTAGTTAGCTCAGTTGGTAGTTTTACGTAGTGTAGTAGTGGGCGAAAGGACTTAAAATTCTACTTCTAGTCAAGCTTAATTATAAATTTACTATATAAAATTTAAAATAAAATAAAATATTTTTTTAAACTTTTAATTAAAAAAAAAACATTAAATCTCCATTCAAATTAAATGCTATAGGTTATATGTGTATATTTGATGTCCATCCTAACCTAATATTAAAGTGTAAAAATTGTTCAAGCAAGGAAGCAACCTCCTGTAATTAATTTAATTGAAATTTAATATTTTTATTTTAATCCAAAGTTCAAAGACTTGTTTGATTACAATTTAAAATTTATATATCAATTTTATAATTAAGCTTTAGTTTAGGAGGATAAGATATAATTTCTCTCAAATTTTCTATCAATTTCAATTTGAATTGCTTAAAATGTTGTGCACCATCATAATTTTAAGATTGTGCATTCATATTTAAATTTAGAAAAGAATGGTGAACTATGTCTTAATCAAACCCTTTCTTTAAAAGGTTTTTTCTAATAAATTGTACAAACTTCCGTGAAACATTAAATTGTAATATGCTTTTATTTAATTTTAAATTTCTTTACTAAAATAATCTCTATTAATTTAAATTTAAACTCAGTTAATTAAAGTTATTTTACTCAGAAAATTTAATATTAAATTAAAAATATATTTTTTTAAAATATAAAAATTCAGTATAATTTTAACAAAATTTAATAAAAGTCTTTGTAATTTACTTTTTTTTGTTTTTTCTTTTTTTGGGGGGGGGGGTGTCTGTACAAAATTTAAGTTATTTGCAAGAAATGAAAAGCACCTGAACTGATTGGTGTGGGCCAAAGAATGAAACTTAAGTTGACCTTGGAGATGGGGCCCATCATGCTCCTCCTCGCCATACCAATAATTGTGAATGGCCTTCACGCGCCATTTTCGAGTTGCAGCCACAAAAACTTGGGCCATCTTGGTGAATGGGCTGCCAGTTGGGCCTTCCTTCCTGTACCTCTTGATTCCCAGCAAGAACAGTGCCAGTGCTAAAGCCAACACGCCAGCTAGCACTCCCAGTCCCACAGCCCACCCAACATTGTCCTATTTTACATATAATAATGAACATGGATTATTATGTTTCACCAAAAAATATGAAATATCTATATTTACATCTTGTTGATTTGCTGGAAAGAATAAAAGATATGAAGTGGACACTCGTGAGATTCATTCATGTAGATCCCACACCTCTTCTTTTTCTTTCCTCTCACATGATCTTCAACAATAAAAGAGAGGATCCTAATTTTATCTTATTAAACACAATGAGAATTTTTTTTTTTCCTTTTTTTCTTATTGAAATTTGAGCAACAAAAAAAATATCGTACATAAGATTTTAACTTCAAGTTAGTGTCACTATAATATCCAATGACATTTGAACCTTTCTCCTTTTTTTTAAAATTTTTTTGTTTTACTAGTTTTTTTCTTCCACATATTATTAAACACATGATAATTTGCTTTTAACTTAATGAAATTAACTAACAAAATAGCACAAATTGTATCGTAAAATTTATTGCTGACAACTTACATCCTTGCCCACTAAATCAGACCTAGTGATTTAATTTTTAAAAAAAAAAAACACATCTCAAATAAGATTTTAACTTTGTAACTATACTATTCACTGACATCTTTTATTTTTTTTTTTAAAATAATTTTCTCTTTTCTCTTGTCAATTACAGTTTCTTGATAGAGTAACAATAGTTAATTTACTGCACCAGAAAAAAAAAATTGCACACAACTTGAATTTCACTCTATGTTCCTTTTTCCATTTTTTCTTTCTCTTATTCCAGACACATCAAAGCAATTTTCTACCTTGAATTAGATCAAACACAACGGAAGAGATGGCGTCATCACTTCATGTTAATTTATTTTTAATAATTTAAACACAGAGATCAGCTTTAAAACTTCATAATTGAAACCATAAAAAAAAAACTTCACATATTTATTATATATAACTTTAAATGTTTGAATTAATGTTTGTTTGTTGAAGAGACCAAAAAAATCAACGCCTTGCAAAATATAAAAATTAGTGATAAAAGTACATCGGTTTATAAACCAAAATAAAGCTTATATAAACTTGATAATTTGTGCTGTTTAAAAAATAAAATAAAATAAACCCTAGTCTGCAAATCCAGATTTCAAGAGGAAAAATAATTGAGTAGTCTAATTAATAAATTGAGAATTTAATTAATTACCTGAAGATAAATTACAACGAAAACAGCAGCAGTTGAGCCAGCCACAACCCCCAAGAACCACCAGTTGAAGAATGAGCTCTTGGCATCCTTCTCCTCCGGAGTGTCGTCGTCAAACTGATCGGCGGCGAAGGTTTGTACACATGGCTTGTGGCCGCCGTCGCCGATGGATAGTATGTAAAGCGCCAAGAAAAATAGCGTTGTATGCTTCACTACTGAGACAGAGAGTGTCAAGAAAACCATGCCCTACAATTTTTTGTAACAGTGAGAATTTTTCCCCTCACAAGTAGCAATGAAAAAAGAAAAGGAATATTATACTTTTAGTCCCTATAATTTTATTTAAATTTTAATTTAGTCCCTATTTTAAAAATTTATAATTAAATCTTTATAGTTTATAAATGTTTTAATTTAATTCTTATTATTAAAATTTTGTCAATATTCTATTAAATTTTACTGATATAACTAATTATATCCTATTTTAACACATTGAATATATATATATATATATATATATGATTTGTGCTGACAGAATAATATAACAAAGTAAAATTAACTTACAAAAATATAATGATAGTGAGTAAATTAATAATTATTTAAATTATAAAAGTCTAATTACAAATTTTTAAATCGTAAGAATTAAATTAAAAATTGAATAAAATTATAATGATTGAAAATATAATTTTCTCAAATATAAAATAAAACTATTCAATTAATTGCAAATATATGCATAATTGTATTGAGTATCTAAAATCACAATAAAAGATTCAAGATCTGCTTTAATACTTAGACAGATCTTATGTGGCGTATCCCAAGGATCAGATTTGGGTTTTAATTTTAATAACTAGCACAAGTTGCATATAGGAAACATGAACAAGATCCGAAAAAAAGCCATGTTAAAGAATGCAAAATGAAGATCAAATAATCGGAAAGATCTTAAATATATAAAATTATAAAAAATTCGAAGCACGGGCATCCATATAAGTATCTTTTTCTATATATACTTAATATTTTATTTTAACAGGTGATTCATATAGCTTACACTTCTATAAATTAGATGACTTATAGCCTTTCAGACGTATATTTTGGCCTCTTAAATTTTTGCTAAAAACATATTACTGAATTCACTTTGTAGTTGAGTACCCTTATTAAAAAAAAAATATGCAATTTATTTTTTCTTTTATATAGTAAACTCCAAAATCAGAAATATAAAAGTAAATTTTCTTACAGTATAATATATAAAATCAGACATAACAAAAATTTAAACCTAAAACCTCTTGTTAATAAAAAAAAAATTATGTACCTTATATTTTTATTATTAAGTTCTTCAATTAAATTATGATAAGTGTATTTTTTTAATAATAATAAGGCATTTAAAATGTTTACATATATATATATAATTTTTAATTAAATTATATCTTTATTATATTTTTATTAACAATTTAATTATAAATATATAATAAACAACATCTAAATTTAGCGCCTTCTTAATTATTTATACTCTTGGTCACTGGAAGTTTCAACTTCTTTACCATAACAGAAAAAAAAAAAAAAAAAAGGGCAAAAACACCTTCGTCCTACTGTACGATTTATCAGATCAGTAATATGTGTCAACAAAGATGTGAAAAAAAAAAAAAAAAACGATTCCCTCTCGTAATATTTAATATTTTCAACTTGTGGGGCCCAACATATAACACTCAAATTCAAACGACAACCTGTTCGCATCACAACGTTGGATTCAGGAGAATCAAAGGGGGAAACCTAGATTTCAGATCAACAGATTTTTTTATTAGAGAGAGAGAGTGAGATAGAGGGTAATGAGAATTTTAAATTAAAAATCTAATCGAGTTTAAATTCTTTTATATTTTGGGGCCCGTATATGTAAAAGTGACATGAGTTGATGTTGAGGCCACACAGGTAAATCTCATGAAGTTTTATTGTATGTACCACTCTGACATAAAATTTTTTTAAATATGAGAAAATTTAAATTAAATCTCATAGTACAATACAGCTAATAAAAATTATTAAAAAAAGACAGAAAAAATGGAGATAAGACTATGAAAGGACGTACCAAAAGATAGACGAGGGAGGACAGGAGGATGGTGTTGAAACGACCTAGGTAGGAGTCAGCCACGAAGCCACCAAGCAAAGGAAAAAGAGACGAAACGCCGACCCAAGTGTTGACGTTTTTCGCCGCCGCCGTAATGGGCTCGTGAAGAACATTGGTGAGGTAGGAGATTAGGTTTCCCGCCAAGCCTTGGTATGCGAATCGCTCTGCGAACTCCACAACTGCGAAGGGGAAGATCAGAGACTTAGGGAATCTAATCTTTTTAAGAAACATCAATGGATTTTTGACTCAATTGTGTCTGGGACAGAAGGATCTGAGTTCGAAATAGACTTACAGATGATAAAGATGGCGGCATGCCAGCCACCCTTGGGGGTGGAGGAGGGGTGGTGGGTGATGAGGGCGTTACTCTTGCTGCTTTCTGCCATGGAAGACGCAGAGAGCCACTGTCAGTTCAAGCTGTGAGAGAGAATCAAATTTGAAGATGCTTTGTTTTGGGAGGCCCCTTGATGCTTATTTATACACAAATTTGTGACTCTGCGTAAGTGAGAGAAAGTGTGTGTTTGTGTGACAGCCAAAGCAAGTGGAGGAAAACCGTGAACCTATTTTTGCAATTTTAACAGTGTGTACAGAAGTTACAGAATCATGGATCTTCAAAAACACACACTCACACTCAGAATTTCAAAATTTATAATGGGTCTTCAACTTTCATATTATATTTGATTAAGTTTTTTATTTCATTAATAAAAATATGATATAGTAGAAAAATTCTCAACACATGATTTAAATTAAGTTTAGAGATCATTTACACAAAAAATAAAATAAAATTTGAAAATTTTATTTAATCAAATAATCACTTTTCTATTAGTGAATCAAAATTAAAGGATTCACTGACGACATATTTGGTATGTGGTGGGAAATAAAAAAGGAAATGAAAAATTAAGAGAAATTTTAATTTTATCTTTTTAATTATTATTTAATATTATCTATTAATTATTATCTAATTATTATTCAATCATTAAAAGTAAAGGTATTATAGTAATTTTCTATATCCAAAATTACATTTTTCCTTTCTATACCTAACTTTTTGTATACCAAACGGGTCGTAATAATATATGTCTACACAAAATTAAAAATTTAGTGAGATCTATTATGAACATTTAAAAATTAAAAATTATTTATAAATGATTTAAAATTTAGAGGTCTTTTGTGCATTTTGGCCATTTATATATATATAAAAAATTTATATACAATTATTATATATTTGTTATTAGATTTTTTTTAATTAAAATAAAATGAATACATGATTTTTGTAAATAATTATATGATTTTAATTAAATTATATATTTATCATAATATTATTAATAATAAAAAATTTGATCATAAAAATATAAAAAAGTGCAGCTGAATTTTATCCTTATATAAGTATAGAAGTTCACACGCTTGCGCACTCACGTCATATTCTAAGAAGTAATTTCTACTTATTTGTTGAATCAAAAGTCATTAATATTTTAGTTATGTATATCAAATCAAATAGTTCATAATATGTATATATAATAGATATAAAAGCTGATAATATGTATGTAATTAAATAGTTCAAGGTCTTTTTTATATTTAAAAAATATAATATATGTTAATTTTCTTAATATATAGATGAGGTATAAAACAATGTTCAATTAAAATTTTGTATGAAATTCATTCTATAAAAAGTTATTTAATGGTATGAGATTAAGTTTAATTGATATAAATATTAATTTTTTGTGAAATTCTCATCTTATGATAAAATATTAAAAGATATAAGAATGTCAAATTTTATATCGGTGTCGATTAATCCTATATGTATATAAAGAGGAATCAATTGACACTAGCGTTATTGAATAATTTTTTTTATATGATGATCTTTGTATAAAATTCGTGGCTAGATTAATAGTTTTTATTATGAAATCATTTTCAAAATTTGACATTAATCCAAAATTTTTTTGTCTTATTTAATCTAACAATTAACATACATTATATATTTCAAATATAATAAACATTTAAGTATTTGATTACAAACTAATAATGTTATTCACACTTGTAAAATTTGACATATAAAATTCACATATATAACATTATTACTTCTAATTCAATTAGACTAATGAAAATTACGTCTTATGATAAAATGTTAAAAAGTATAAAAATGTCAAATTTTATACTAATATCAATTGAGAGGCATATATGTACACACGCCTAAAAATGTTTACAGTTTTTTCTTTTTTAAATAACAAAGAAAGAGATGAATTCATCCTAAAGTGAAGAACGCATGTTGAACATTACTCAACAGATATTTGAACTTGGCAAGTTAATGAACTTATGAAACAATTCATGTTTCTGTGACTTATTAAATGTCCGAAAATAACAATATTTCATGGTCTCTCTTATTCAATTAATATGTTGCATTATATATATATATATATATATATATATATATATAGCGTACTTCCATATTCAAAGTCAATTACCGGGTTTCATGTTTACATGCTCTTTGAACCAATAATTACTTGATAGTCTTGCAAAAGAATATTAATTAAAAATAAAGTAGAAGGAAAGAAAACAAACATTACAAAGGTACCTCAACCATCTCTCCTTTTGTGTTTCTTGGTTTACATGATAACATTCTCTGAAGTAGGAAATTTGGTTATGAAACTGTCAAGGTTACAAAATAATGAGCTTAATTATACTGGTTCCATTTCCTTTAATGATTAAGCAGAAGTTTCACTATAAATGATGCATACCAAAGTTAGCAAAAGGAGAATCCAAAATGTTCATATTTTCTTCAACTATAGATAATTAATTGAAGTACTTGCTTAGTTGCTTTCAATTTGAAAAGAGACACTCCGTAAGAATTCATCTAGATGTTGAAAACACAATTTAGTTATTATAATTCTACGTAAATATACCTGAAACAATAAATAATCTCACTCGTAGAGTTGATCAAGATCCAAGTCATTTGACAGGAAAATAATATGAAGCTTTATTAAAAATGAATCCAAATTATGATTTTAAGCAACACTCTAATTAATTTGAGAGGAGATTTTTTCCATTTTATCTTCTCTCAACTTCTTGTAAATTTGGAGAAAGGAAAAAAAGAAAAAAAGAAGAAGAAGAAGAGAATAATATGTAGATAGGGTCAACCCACTCTCTCTCTCTTCTTCTTTATTTCTCTTTCCAAATTGTGTTTAGATCTTCCTAATTTTTGAGAGAAATTGACTTAATCAATTTTGAAGAAAAATAAATATAGAATATATAGAACCTATTTAAATGGTAGGTTTCATTTGAATATGTGAAATCTATTTTAATAATGGGTTTCAAATACACACATAGTCTATCTCTTTCTCTCAAAATTGAGAGGATCTATTTCCTTCCAAATTTACAAAAAATTAAGAGAAGCAGAAATAGAGAGAATCTCCATTGCTCCACTTCTGTCCACTATGAGAAAGGGGAAATTATAACCAATAAAGAAAAAAAGGTCCAAATTAAATTTTGTCTAAAATTAACTTTTCATATTTTAACCACAAACATGTAGTATTGAGTCTAGTCAATTTATCATTAACATCCCATGTTTATATTCTCTAAAATCATTGGTATAATGAAGCTCACAAAATTTCTCCTTACACGGATTAAAAAGCTTGTAATATGTCACTATACTATAATTATGATCATGACTTTTGAAATGGGCATAAGAAGTTAAATTATTGGAGTTTCAAATCCACTCAATATATTTAAAATAAAGCAAAATTGCTATGATAGAAGTATCTATGCCCAACAAGACAAATTTATTATTGGTTACGTGAAAATTCATGTAAGCCGAGGGATAATATTGATTTTGCAAATTTCAAGTGAATGGAAAGAGGTATATAATTAACTAAATTGAATAGCAAAGAGGAATGGAAGTAAAAAGAGTCAAAATAAGAGCGCTTTTCTTTCCAAAAAAAAAACTTGAAAACCAAAGAAAATGCTAGGATCTTATATTGGATTCTCAAGTAAATTTAAAATAAAAATAAAAAAGTTAACCCATTAATTATTCATATAGCATAGGAGATAATAAGGTAGCAAAATGAATGGTGAAGCGTGAGTCAATAATGTCTTGAAAAACAAATGAAGTAGTTAGGAAAAATCACAGTTTAAGATCCTAAATTAAAAATATTTATATTGAAAGATTTTAAATTTTAAAATTATTTTAAAGAAACCTAAAATAAAAAAATTTTAACTTGGAGTCCTGACCTATAATTCTTTTGCATAATTTAAATTTTTTATCTTAAGATATTTTAAAATAATTTTAAAATTTAAGATATTTTAATATAAATATCTTCAACTGAATGTTTTGAACTATAATTTTTTCAAATAATTATCCCTGCTATAGGATTCTATATACTCCCACACTTTATAAAATGAAAACAGATCCTGCCAATTGAGAGGGTCCGTCAATTTCTTAATTGAGTAATTTGGACTATCTTGATGTAATATGGATGATCTAGATTTCATTCTTTTTAATCTCAATTATAATTCTTTTTAAGTTTGTAGTTGGAAAACTATTTTCATTATAAATTCTGTTTTCTTTAAAAGAAATTTAAAATAAATAAAAATAAAAATTTGTGTGGTCGAGATTACATAATTAAGCAATTCATAAATCTTCTCAATTGAGAAGATATGTTTTCCTATAAAAACTCTTACCTACTTTGTTTGACAAAGGAAAATATCTAAACAAAGATGAAAAGTTCAATCCCTACGAAAGTCAGAGTTTATATATATGCGTATGTGCGCATGCATGTATGTGTTGTAGAACTCACATAAATTTTGAGCTGCCCCCAAATCTTTCTAGTTATAATAGAATGAACGTATTAGTTGGTGAAATTCATTACTATGCCCCCATCTAACTTAAAAACATAACTCAGGTAAGTTTTTTGTACTATTTATTATGAAATCCTTTTAATGAAATCGAAGATTTTTTTTAAATAGTTAATCATGTGAGATTAAATTATACAAAATATTTGTACATGTTATATTTTTATTAAAAGAATTGATAGAAAAGCATTTAAATATATATATCACTAACTTCTCTTGAGATTTGATTAAATTATATATAATAGCTTTGTTGTTTTAAAAATTACATTTAACTTTTTTGACATTTTAATATTATGTTGTGAAAACTTATCCTTTAATTATTTTCTATTAAAAAAGTTAATTTTTTACACAATATAAAGCTATGATTTTATTCTTAATATGATAGAAATGATAGCCAAGTTGACATTAAGTTCTAGCATGATATTGTATTTTATTATTAATATAACAAGTAAATACTATTACTCTTGGAAGAAATGCATATTATGTGCAAAATTAATTTGATTGACAAAAAATATATCAAAAGAGAGGTAAGTATACGTTTTAAAATAAAAAAGGCATCATGTATAACTTAGCTAAACTAAGAAGTTAATGTAATTTACTCTAAAAAAAATGACGTAAATTTTGTCTTTAAAGTTATTATTATTACTTTGCAACTTTTTTTTAAATCTTCTTTTTCCCAAACTCAGTGTCTTTTTTTTTTTTAATTATAATGAGACAGGACTACACAAAATTGGAAAAAGAACAAAAGGAATAGGAGACACCAAGGGTGATCAACTAGGGGTGTTCATTGGTCTGATACACCCTAAGGCCCTGCCCTAACCCAATCTAATCGAGTCGGGCCGGTCGGGCCAAAAATATAAACGGACAAAATTTTAAACAAAATTATATTAAGTCAGACTGGGTCACGGGCGAAGGTATTTTTTATCCAACCTGCACTAATAGTTACTTTTTTTTTAATTATTAACATCTTGCAATCTTATATATATATATATATATATATATATATATATATATATATATATATATATATATATATAATTCTTGTTTTATCCGATTTTTTCTACATATTGTAGTTTTTGTTACCTACACAAATCTTCCCTACTTCTTAATTATTTTAATCATTGATGTGTATGCTTCTTGACATTTCTTTTGTTGAATAACAAAAATACATATATTTATTTAAAGCTAATTATGCTAGTATAGTTTATATTTTGTTTAATAATATTAGACTATTTTTTTATTACTAATAAAAATATAACAGTTCTAAAGGTCTATTGTTTTGAAATATATACCTATGAGTCTGTAAAAAGATATTTTTATATTACAAGTATCAATTTATTTTTAAAAAAAAGTCTGACGCAGCCCTAACCTGCCCTAAAATGGAGCTTGTTTAGACCAGGAAGGGCTATGGGTATAAAAATAAGTCCGATATCTTAATTAGGTAGAGTATCAGACCTGCTAGATGTCTAGTTCAACCCTACCCATGTATAGTCCTATGATCAACCAATCTGATGGCTTGGCTAGCCTAATCATATGGGGCTAGTTTCAAAAAAAATAAAATCATGCCAGGCTGTGCATTGAATTAGTCATGTTAGCTAATTTGGCTTAAATTGTCTTAGTCTTCTCAATTTTTTTAAAAAACACTTATCTTATAAAGATTTATGAAACTTTTTTAGTGGCAAAATGTAATTTCATAAGAATTTATATAAATATTTTATTTTTTAAGAGTTATTTTATAATTTCTACCAAAAACTGAAAAAAAAATAAATCGATCAAACTCCAACTCGCCTAGTATTAAATTGAACCAAGATAAACCTAGATACTAAGTTTAAAATATGATATTTGTTACAAAACTAGACCGAATATCAAAATATACCAATATTCAATCCGACTGATCCATGATCACCCCTGGGAGACACCAAAGCTATACTAATGTCTTAAACTTCTTTACAGCCATATCCAGAAAAGCATTATAATGGAGCACAGCCGAAGCATTTTCCTAATTTGTTAGCAAACACATGCCATTATCAGCATTAGTACATAGCTGGCTCTTTGGCTCAATTAAGGACAATGGCTACCCCATAATAATTCACTATAATATTTCATGACTTCATAATAGAGAGTACTGCTCATGACAAGGGGTCTCCCAGTAATAATAAAAAGTCTTTACTTTTTTGCAAATGGGGACGTCCAGTCAATGCATCAAAACTTTTCGCCCATTTGCCTAGGTGAAACTTAGTGCTTCACTAATGATTTTGTTTTAATATTTTAGTAATTTGTGCTTATTTAATTATAGCCTCCTAAAAATTAGTAAGTGTAAGAATTAATTTTTTTAAAAAAATAACAAAATTATTATATATTAATCTTTTTATAAAGTGATCTAAATAATAATTTTTTTATTTTTAAAAATTAACTTACTCATATAGCAATTGTTAGATGTTAAAGTTAAATAGGTGTAAAAATTCAGGATTAAATTGTTAATCACTTTTTTTTTATTCTGATTATTTTAACTTTTCCCCATTTTGCATTCGAGACTTTTCAGGGTTTGGCCGACTATCACTGTCCATCAATGTATACTGTGTAGATTTACTGCTTTGCACGTTTGTTTTCTTTCTTTTGCTTTAGGGAATACTAGGAAAAAAGTAGCAATAAGAAGATAACTCAGACTGTTCCTAGATTTGCTGTCCTGTCAAAGGCCTCTTCGAGAGTTTGGCCGACTGTCTCCATCCGCCTACAAGTGCTACACTGAACCCATACCTAACTGCTTTACGGCCGGTGGAGTAAGGCGGAGCCGGCCGGCCATGCGCGACGGTTGTTCTGTCAATCAGGTAGTCGGCACTGCAGTGGCATGATGGATTTACTATATACTTCAATGATTAAATGGGTGAAATACACTTTTAAAATTATCTAAGAAGATCTTAGAAAAAATACAATAAAAGAATAGAAATATATATGTTACATACCTTATTTAAAAGAATTTTCTTTCCAAAATGTATCAGTGTGATGGGAAAAATAATGCACTCTTAAAATCATTGAAAAAGAAACCTAAGCTTTATTGGTTGATGCGCAAACTAACCCGAAAATATTTCTGTATAACCCATAAAAAAAAAAGGAACATTACCTTAAGACGATGAGAGATTGTCTTTGTATATCTTGATAGATAGATATAAGCTTAGTGAATTCAGTCTACCAAATATAAATTGCTTGGCAAATGCATGTTATTTATTCAGTGAGTCCCCTGTTGATGTAATTTGAATAAAGAAAAATTATTGTACAGATAAAAGGGCGCATGGTGGTGCTTTAGGAGAATCTCTTAGTGGCATTATGGGGTTGACCCACTTCTCGTTTCTACTATCATCTAAGGGTTACAAAGCTCGTCATAATATATTTTGTTATGCCTATTAGGGGTGTGCATAATTCATCAACCTGTTTGAACCTAACTAAGTCTGAAAAAATAAATAACTTCAATTGGATTCGGACGAGTTAATGGGTTAGTATGTGTGAAATTTTATTAAAAGAAAAATCAAGTTCATTCTATTTAGTCGGATCTAAAGTTTTAAAAAGAATATAATATTAAATATGTTAAAATAAAATGATTTATAATCTCACCCTCCTAATCCAATCCGAACATACCCAAAAAATATAACTTGACATAAAAATCAACCGACTTTCGGGTGGTAGTTTTCTCACTCAAACAACAGTCATCCTTGCCTGTATAACCTTTAGCAGCAGTTCGCAGAAGTCTTCTCCCAACAACTCCACTTTCTATATTAAAAAAAAAAAGAGCACGTAGTGCTTCAAGAGAATCACTTCTTCACATATGGGTCGATGCACTGCTCATTCTTGCTCACATTTAATGATCATAAAACCCATTAGTATATGTTATTAGCCCTATTTATCATCTGAGAGGAGTTGCATATGAAAGAGCGCACAATAATGTTTCAAGAGAATCTCTGAGTGGCATCATGAATCGATCCACTGCCCATACAATTGCTGACATTTAATGGTTATAAAGTTAATATATTTTATTATACCTTTTTATCTTTTAAAAACAACAATACAAAACAAATAGATCGCTTGCAATATTATTAAATATACAATTAGAAAAAGATAAAAAAGTTCTTAATGTTAAAAGCCTCTCTTTCTAGTTTCTAAATTTTTAATGTTGGAAGATACTTGACCTCGCACTTCCCAATATATTTTTCTTTAATTACAAGTCATATATTTATCTAAATACCATAGATCCGTTTGCTGCACGAATCCTCTCCCATATAGTTCCACTTCCACAAACACCCTACCAAATTGTGAAAGTGGAAGTGAGCACATGATATGAAGCAAAATCTGGAACAGGGTCCGTGTTTCACATCATGGGGTGTACAAAAAACTCACTCACAAATATCACTGTTCCATTTGATACATGCATGATTTAAATGATAACCACTGTTGTACTGCTATGCTATACTCCTTGACTAAAATGGCATCTCACAGTGGAAAAGCAGGCCTGCCAATAGGAAGGAACTTTCTAGGCATTGTAACTGAGAAAATTTTGTGTCCAAGATTCAATGACTCAAGCCAGGAAATTGGAGTTGGACAGAGACATTATGCCTTTTTATAGCACTTTCGAATATCAAAAATGAGAAATAAATGAATCAGTGGATCTCATCATCTAACAATCTGAATCATTTGTGTTTAGAACGTAAATACGCAACATATAATTAAAAGGAGATAGATTGAAAGATGTAAGGTCAAATAAGTTCCTACGTTTAAAAAATTTTAATCTTTTTCTTTTTAATTGCACCGTATACAATATGGCTGAGGATCTAGTTGCTCCATCTCAAACATCCACTTTTAACGAGGATTTATCGACTTCTTATACAGTAATCTGAAAATGTATGTTAAGTATTAATCATCTTTGTAGGCAATAGTTGAGAAGGACTTGAAATGGAAACTCTTTTAAGGCTATGGTGGGTAGGGCCGCAGACACAGAAACCTGCAGCTCTTTTGGTGGTCGTGAAAAGCAAGGGTAGATTTCTTATTAACTGAGATTGTGACACTTTAAGAGAGAGAGAGAAAGAGAGAGAGAGTAATCTTTATCTGCTGGTAGAAGCATCAGCAAAATGGTACAGTTTCTGTGATTCTTTCCAGAACAAATTGGAGGATTCTCACCAATATGATGGAGTAGATATGAACCTTATCCCCGAGTTTTTCTTTGCCTTTGATCTCGTATTTTCAAGATGTGACATGTTTTGTGAGAGGCATATGTATAATGAGACGTGAAAGTACCAAACCTTTAATTATTAAACGTCAAAACATAAACAAGATTGATATAATAGATGGAGAGAAATTGACCAAGAGAGAGCACCGTTTTTTTCAAGAAGAAAAATTGGAAATTGAAGTACTGAGAAGCTGAGGATGATATTGAGAAAATTGTGAAAAGAAGTGACAATAACAAAATTGGCGGAGAAAAATCTTGGATGTTATTAATTTCAAAATGTCTATTTTTAAGTTTAAATTGTGTGTGTGTATATATATATATATATATATTTGCTGCAAAATAGCAGGAATTTTACTAACGATCAAAGGACCGAACTAGTTTAGTTACAACTAGAAAAAGGGAAGAAAACAGGCCAAAAAAAAATTAAAAAGAAAAAAAATCACACCTATGTCATATAAAGCGTAATTAATCTTATCATATAAGGAGTAGACTATATAAATCTACTAAAAATTTACAAGAAAATTCCTTTTTTGTTTCACAAGTACATGTAGGTCCTTTATTTAAATTTTAACATGAAATAAATAGTTTTCAAAAGAGTTAAAGCATTTGAAAAAAAAAATCATGATTTTTTAATTAGATGCAAATTTTAAAATTAAAAATAAAAAAGCATTTAATTTTATTAGATTTTAGCGGAAGTGTATATATATATATATATATATAAATTTAGTGCAAATCAGGTGCGAATGAGAAAATGTCTCAAATTTCGGCCAAAAAAAGAAAGTATAAAGTCTAAAAGATGCCCACAGTTCAACTTTTCAAAAATCATGCGTATGACTTTCTCCATTGTAACGTCAATTTGCATTCTGGTCTGCCCAATAAGAAAATAATTTTTGGCAGTCCTATACTAGATGCTCTGACTTTGTGTCATTTCTTTTAAAGCCAGAATAAAAAAAATGAATATTTTTGCTCAAATATTTTCCTATGGTGTTTCTCCTCTCTTTGAAAGTTTTAAGTATTTTGGACCTTTAAAAAAATAAAAATTAAAAGTATATTTGGTTAGAGGATGTAATGATGAAAAAAATATAAAATATAAATAAGTGAGAGTAGGTGAGATAAAAAATAATTATTTTACTCCTACTTTTAAAAAAATAATTTAATAGATAGAATAATAAGTATAAAAATATAATAGACATTATATAAATTATGTAAAGAGATTATATTTGTGATATAGTGAACCAAACAGAGCCTAAATATTTTCAAAAAGCATGCTAGAGATGCATTTCAAAGTTGCCAAGAATTAATCTTCAAATTATATAATTCATGATACCCCAAATAAAAAGAAGTTCAATGCACACTAATGAATTCTTATGTGATCCATGAAAAAGATCGAACAAACATCCTTTACCCGAAACCCCTGCCTCTTAATTACCTTAACTAGCCTCAAATGTAATAATGAATTCTGAATAACAAAACCTCAACGATATAACTAAAAACAGAGCCATTGAAATTTTGTAGATAGATGCAATAAGAAAAAGTTCTTAGATAAATTATGTGAAAAAATAAATAAATTACATCAATCATTATAAATATCTAAACATGTTAGATATGTTTTTTAATAAAATTTACCTCCAATATGCATATATTTATTTATTTATTTATGATTAAGTTTATTACTTTGGTAAGTAGTCTATTAAAGAATCTCATGAAAGTCAGTACATAATTACCACATTTATAACTAAAAAATAAATATAAATGGGCATCTATGATCTTTTTGAATATATAAAATTATCAAACTTCTTTCCCGTATATAATTTAGTTGCTTTCTTTCCTTGATTCTCCTATAGATGTATAGTAACTTTACCAAAACCCTGGCAAAGACTCTGAGTAGGCACACCGGCCCAGGCTCAAATTCTAGAATAGATGTGAAGGAGTCAACACATTCGCCAAGTGGAGTGAATTTATAGAAGTAGCAGAGCAGACTGTCTGATACTAAGATGTAATTTTCTTATGGGACATGGTAGGGTGAAAGTTTATACGTAAATCCTTCTACTAACCACTTACTGCTCTCACCATTGGCCATCCCTAATGGCTTGGCTTACTAGATGTAATCTTTCATAATAATTGTTTTGGGGGTCGAAAAGCACATACCATCTCGGAAACAGTTTACCTTAAAGCCATGTTAAATCATTCAAAGTGTTTTCAAGCATAACACTTGTATGCCCCGTTCAACAGTGCTAGTCTGACATAAGACACCATTAGCCTCCCATGGTCCCAATAGGGACCATAAACCATAGTTGTGGAGCATTTTTGGCATATAATCATTCACCTCATAATTACAAGGAAGAAGAGGACATGTTTAGATAAATGATGTAATTGGAAAGTAAATGTAAGTGAATAAATAAAATTTAAAACTGATTATTATACTTTTACTTTTAAAAAATAACTTAATAATTAAAATGATGATTTGATAAATAAAATAATAATTACAATAATATAATAAATATTACATAAATTATATAAATAGAATTCGTTGGCATTGCAATGAACCAACTGGGGTGTCAATATAGGCAGTCAGCCACCCAAATATATTCAGCCTTGCTGGCATATTTAGAATCATCATAGCTCCATGTGGCTGCAAATAAATTCCTGTAGATATTCAAATTCAGAATGAAACAAAGCTTCAAGTCAAGACATGAATTTTATTTATAGACAAAACTTAAGTACAGTTTTTCGGTGATTACTATCAAGTTTTTTAATTTAAATATGGCAAATAGATATTTTCCATGGCTCAAAACTATCTGATCAAATCTTTCAAAAATTTTCCCCCACATATTATGTTTTTACTTATGACATACATCTAAGGAACTTTACCAAAGTCTTACCCTTTATTTATCAACCACAAGTAATTATGCAGGCTAAACCAGTCCTATCAACTAATTTTATGAATATATGCCAACAATACAAATATGATATAGCACACCCACCTAAAGTTGCTGTTTGAGCCATTTGACAATAAGAACCAGTGCCTACAATGCCCACTTTTCTGGTGATGCACATTCCTAGTCCAAAACTCCAAATTGTGACAGCAACGATGCATCATATTTTGCCAACATTTCTAATGACACCCTCCATGTAAAGAAGCACCACTTTTTCCAATTATTCCTTCTGATTCATGAAATAATAGTGAGAAACTGAGGATTAATCAAAAGATAGAGACACTGGAAATCTAATGTAAAAATGAAGCGTAAAGCATGAACAAACCCACAAAACTTTCTTTGCTTCTTTTAAAAATGGAACAATGAACAAATTATCAGTTTGAATAATAGATGTGCAATTCCATCTCACGTTTAATTCAATGATATATGGTTTATACAGAAAATTAGCAGAGACCACAATGTGGGTTCAACAGACTCCAATTCCAATATAAATGGTTACTTGGGTACATGTCATCGTTGATATGCTGCCTAACTATTTAAAATGCTTTGGTACAGCTGAAAGCTAATTAACAGAATAGAATCAACCAGCAGGAAAAGTAATAGTCAAATGGAGAATCTAAGGATAGCTGCAGAAGGTCAAGCATCCAAATACTTCAACAGCAACCATCTACCTCCTTTCATTTCATAAGCAATTAGTTGTTCTTTTTTTAAAAAAATAAACAAATAAATAAATAAACATTCTCATGAATACTAGCTAGTAATAACTGCAACATGCATGACGGCCAACAAAAAAAAATATCGCAATATGTGTGGTGTGTGATTTATTTATAATCCCCTTGGGAAATAAAACCAGTTAACTTTTAGCATTCTTCCACTAAATTTTAAGTTCACTCCAACTTGTGTAATCTTTCTTTGAGCATAAGGGATCTGAATGCTCACCAATGATTATGTGAAACTCCAGTTTCATATTGGGCCTTCCTTCCCATACGTTCAATGATTTAATATTTTTATAAACATGCTCCAAAGGAGAATAGGATCCAGAGCCAATCTGAGCAGCAGCATAGTGATACCTGAACGGATTTTATCTGTTGGTACCATCTGCAGGAGTCTGGAAGAATGCTGCATTCCAAAAACGACCAGAATGTCACTCCACACCAAAACGAGAAGCAGCAAATCTAAAAATGTCAGAGTGCTTAAGTCACTTGGTGTGGACTAGCAGTAAGGGGTGTTGATAGTAGGAAATCTTAAGTTCAAACCTTTGCTCAGTTATGTAACCCCAAAAAGAAAAAGGTCAGAAATGATTGTATCTAAAACACAGGATCCCTAACCTCTTCACTTTTCTCACCAAAGCCAGCAACTTGTTCAACCATTGTTGTCTCAAGTTCAAAAGACAGGGCAGAGAACAGTGTCTAGGTTAAGCAAAATTTGAGTTTCAGACCAAAAACAACAATAAGTTCTCATCAATTTAAGAAGCACAGCTTTCAAAGTTGAAAATTCCCTAACCAACACAGCAGAAATGACGAAGGAGACTAGAATTGAGGAAAATCACATTTTAAGTTTTTACTACTCTATTGTGGTTCCATTTCTACAGGATCCATATCAAGTTGTTCTCCCACACTAATTGTAATTATCCAAAATCAGAATAAGTTTATGAATTTAGAATCTTCAGAAGTACATAAATGATTACAATCATGGTTGTCAAATCGCAAATTGGAAGTTTATATTTTCAAATTGTAAATCATAAATTATATCGAATCATAAGATTCATAAACAAAGTGAAAATACCTTGAAATATATATGTATATATATACACACACTATAAGTCTTATATAAGTTAAGTTATACTGCAAGCAATATCCCAACCAATATACTTGTTGGCTTTCAATTTAGGAGGCATGGTAAGTTATAACAACTAAAACACTCCAACAGCAAACTAAAAGACCTGAAGAATGTGAAGGTTGAGAGAAAAAGACCCAAATGAAGCTTGAAACTTGAGATAAAGAGACATTTGCAGGTCTGCTTGCAAGGGAAGTTCAAATGACGCAAAAGGGAAGAAGCAAAACAGCAGTTCTTATGTTGGGAAAGAAACTGAAATTGTTTATCACACACAAAGCACCAGACCTTTGACCTTTTATTATTATTTTACTAGCCTAAATTATCAAATGCACAGTTCTGTATCTTCAAAGTTTTTTTTTTCCTTATATTTATAAAAGCAATTCAGCCTAATTTAGCACCTGAGTGGCATTGGGTCACAATGAACTTGGCAACAAGACTCCCTGCAAAAATCCAAGATGGGAATCGCACAATTCTTTGACTCTTGCTGGAATTGCACCAATTTGTGTGATTTCAACAACAATTCAAGCACAGGAAAGGTTTGGCCACTGATTTGTATCAGTCACCATATGAATCAGATTGTATCGTGCAATTTGACTAATGAATTGCATGCTATGATTACTATAATTAGAACATCAAGAATAATTTATCCAACCCAACTGAGAGAATGTTTAACTAAGCTTCTGAGTACAGTCTTCAAAAAAAGGTTTGAACTAGTGACAAGACAATTTCACCAAATAGAAGCATATTGTACACACTTTTTGCAAAGATACGTACCTAGAGTGTTTGTCACTCATATGAACCAAAACCTGAGAAGCACATTTTAAAGGAAGTTTGAATCCCAGAAACAAAAAATGACTTTCAAGGAAGCATGGCTTTCTTTTCCAAAACTTGTGACTCCACAACGTCTAAAGCTACTGGCTGGCACAATACAGGATTTAGTAAAGACAACTATATCGTTTACTTGCTAACCAGTCCTGATAAAAGTTAAATGCCATGACTGGTTCTTCCAGTTTGCAGTACTTGTTAAAAAGAATCTGAACTGGAACATGATCACTCAATAAACCAGATTTCTGTAGTTTAGCAAAAAGCTCTTCTGCCTCTTTTATGTTGCCTCTCATGCAATGCCCTCTAATTATTTCCGTGTAAGTAATCAAATCCGGCTCATATCTCATTTTGAGCATCTCATCATATAATAGAAGGGCAACACTAAGGTTTCCTAAATTGCAAGCAGCACCTATCAACAAATTGTAAGTAACCACATCAGGAAAGAGACCATTTAAAACCATCTCTTCCTTCAGAGAGTAAGCATCATAAAAGTTTCCACTCTTCACTTGCGCATTAACTAAGACATTATAAGTAAATACATTGGGTCGAACACCGAAAGCCAGCATCTGATCTTTCATAAAGAAGGCATTGCTAAGATCTCCACATCTTCCATAACAGTCAATTATAAGGTTCCATATTAAAGGCTTGGGCACAATTATATTATCCAACATAAATCGAAGCAACTGTTTAGCTCTAATAATGTATCCATTCAAACAAAGGCCACGAATCAGAATATTGTAAGTTATTAGATCAGGCATAACTCCCATTTTGGACATAACCCCAAGAAGATAGCAAGCTTCATCAATTTTGCCTTCCTTGCAAAGAGCACCTATAAGAGTATTGTAAGTAAACACATCAGGAAGCAAACCTTTCTTAAGCATTTCACATGCATATCCATAAGCAAGATTCATTTTTTGACTCTTACAAAGTCCATGGATAAGAACATTATAAGCAACAGGATCTACTTTTCCATTCTTCTGAAGCAACTCATCCCAAAGACTGAAAGCTTGAATCATACCTCCATTCTTAAAATGATAATCCATAAATATAGTAGAGGTAACTAAATCTGATATTCCTTTGCCATTATCATCATTTAATGTTTTTTCAAAGAGCATTTTAGCTTCCTTCAAAAGATCTTTCCCACACAAAGCATGTATAAGTATGTTAAAAGTAACCCTGTTTGGCTGAATACCAGCATGGGCCATGGTAGAGAACAGATGGAGAGCTTTATCTAAATTATTTTTAAGGCAATAACCCTTAATAAAAGTGTTGTAGGTGGCACAGTTGGGAGAGGGGCCCATTTCTAACATCTGCTTAAGAAGCCAGTCTGCCTTCTCCACAAGACCCATTTTGCACAGCCCATTCACAAGATAGTTGTGGGTAAATACATCAGGAAGAAAACCCTTCTTCATCATTTTGCTCCGAAGGCATAGAGCTGCTTCCAACTTACCTGCTAGGCATAAGCATCTAATGATGGCTGCGTGTTCAGCATAGTTATATTCACATGTATATCCCACAAGACCTATCTTTGCCAAAGATATGCTTTCCCTGCAAAATTTCATGTAAGAAACAAACATGCCATTCATTTTGGAATTTATAACATTTTCCATCTAAATATCCATACACACAGAGAAAACAGGTATACATATATACATGTCAGTAGTTATTCACAGAGAAGAAAGTAAGAGGTACAAACCTTTAAAAAAAAAAAGTCACAGGACCTACCCCAAAAGAAATAGATATAGATTTATACTTTTACATAAATGAAAAAGAGAGATGCACGGAGTGTGCCATGAAGAAATGTAAACAGTCCTGCAATATTCTAAGTACAAAACTACTTTGAAGTAGACTCTGACAACTATCTCTCAAAAGTTTCAAATTTTAAGATATCAAAGCTAACCTCATCATCTGCAGACGCTCTAAACTGTCCTTTAGCATATTATCCAATGCATTGAAAACAGCTTGTGGGGCATTTTTATCACCAAAATTCCTCTCTCTTGACCAATCTTTAGCATTTAATTGGCACTCTTTTCCCATAGTTGACATGAGATCTTTGGCAGATGATGACGGTATATCCTCTTCACAGAAAGCCCTACACAAAAAATAATAATAATAATAATAATAATAAACACCTTCATAACATTGAGCCAGAACTTGCATCTAAGATCAAAAGAAGTGTATGTAGTGTAAGAGAAGACAATCTGGAAAGGAAAAGGTAGAAGTTAAAACAAATATATTGATAATTATTTCTATATTCTCTTTTGTAGTAATTAATAGTTCAACAAAGTCAAGACTTTCTACTGGGCTACTGTATGCAATGTTTTGCAAAATGTAAGACTTTCCCCAGGTTATGACCCAGTGAGAAATTCAATGGTACTGTATAGCATTTGATGATGTCGAGGTTTTAAAAATCATGTACAAGACTAAAGAAAAATAGTAAATTGACAAGACCTATAATTTGCTAAACTACACAGTGTTCTGCTGCATTATTGCCTGACTTCGTAGAATTGTAACTAGTCCCCCCACCCACCCCAGCAGGAGCCCCAAGAAATGGGAAAAAGGATTAGTGGCCCCATGCCCACAGGTAACTAGAAGGTAATTTATGTTTCCAGAACTGTTTAGTCATAAAAGGGGAAAAAAATTATATCCAACAATTGAATGCATCTTGTAGTAGCTCATCCAAGTTCTCACATCAATTTTTACTAAATTAAATAATTGTACCACTGAGGATCAAAGGCTTATCATAAATTTATGATAAACAATTCCCCTTTTATCAGTTTCTAAGTAATAAAATTTATTGTTCAAATTTCTATCTCTTCCCTTTTTGTTCATTTAGTAAGAAATCAGCCAAGCCAAGTTGAATACCAGCTTGACAGTTTTTTTTTTTTTTGGGGGGGCGGGGGGGATTTTGTCTGCAGCTAAATTTACTAAAAACCTATCCTCCACCTTACTTTTGTTGGCAAGAGAACACAGTAAAAGGAAGACTATATGATTGGCCCCAACAAACGAGGAAGACTAAATGAAATTACCTGTCATTTCTATCCTTGTTTGGTTGGAAGCAGAAAATGCTAGCAAAGACCTGACCAACATCATGCTTGATGCAATCAAAGCTCCGATTCAAAAATCTTAGAAAAGCAATATGCATTGGCAAGAAAGGTGATTCTCCAAAGGCAACAAACAGCTGAGACACCCATAACAAATTAATCAGCGACAAAGCTATACAAAATCATCATGTAGGGCGGGACATTATTAGTCATTAGAAAGAGTTTGCACTCACTGCCATCCAGCTCTCTCAGATTTGTTGTTTTCAATTTATGTAATAAAAATTGAAGCCATCTGCAAGTAAAAATGAAATAAGTTTTCAGCCAGAGTTCAAAGAATTTCTGGTTAGTCACCTATATGCCAAAACATGTGAGACACGTGACCAGCCATGCATCATTTAAAGACAAAAAAATGAGTTAGATTAATTTGATTCTAGATGAGCTACTCCAAAACCATTTTATTTAAAAGATTGGTCTACAAAACAAATTTGGTTACAAAAATTTGATCGTCAATAGTGTATTTGGCACCCAATGTTGCCTGTCTAAGTGATTACAAGAAAATCATAAAAAATGATAGCTGTCCAAATATACATTCAAGTTAAACTACTGGTAAACAATTAAACAATAAATATAAATATGATAAGCTAAATGAACATATGAGATGAAATATATATATATATATATATATATATTCTCTATAATACATAATAGAAAGATGGATAATGTTGTACATCATAAGCTGCACAGGTGGCATAAAGACATGATCAAGTAGATATGGATTCAAATCCTAAAGAAAAATATAGGAAAAGGAGAGGAAGAAAAGAAAAAAGGAGCCACATATTTGTGCTTGGTACACGAATATCCTAGATGCCCAGTGGCATTCAAGATACCCAGAGGCATAGATGACACTATTTTGGGTGGTATCTCACACCACCCTAAAGCCATGAATACCACACATCCTTGAATTGTTAATCTTAATAACTACTATAAAAATAACATATGGATCATTTCTTTGATAACTTTAAATTGTCATACCAAACATAGGAATCTTAAACACCATGGTGTCTTATACTTCGGTATCCAAAACTATGATATCTGGGATATTTAGGAAAGTAAGATACAAGTGGACCAAACACGCAAAACTAAATAAAGGGGTGAAATATGATAAGAGGACTTGGAGTTTACTAAGGTTAAGCCCCTAGTTGGCTAAATGCCAATGTATCTCTTTCTTGAGTTAAAGCTCACACAGTTTGAAATAAAAGGTATAATTTGAAAACAAAAGGAAGAATTATAAACAAGCCAAAAAGGCTTTAAGTTTTAATGTTTATATAAAATGGTTAACAATATCCCAGAAAGATTTAGTTTTATCAAAAAGACCATATATAATGACAAAATATGGCTAACACATGGGAAGGCATTTGAACGTCAATGGTAGAGTAAGTGTGTAACTTTCCCAAATATCCATCTTTTTAATATCACTTAAATATTCCCCCAAAAGAACAAATAAATACCAGAGTTTTCTAGTACATATGATAGAAAGATATAGACATTGACATAAGCAAACAAATATATGATGTGATAACACCACAAAAATATATTTATGTGAAATTTCATATTTTGAAAGGAAAATATGAACAAACAAAGCAAAACTGAGACAGTGAAATCTATTTGTCCCAGTACTTTGCATATATGTATATATCCTTTACTCAAAAGGCAAGGAAGGATCCTTTTAAGTCATAGCTTGTAGCTAAACAAATTAAATACTTCTGCAAAGAAATGAGTAGAGTATGTGATTGACCATTCCGCATGTACACAAGAAGAAAGCACTGTGGTAAAAGAGTGGTTGACAGCGCTATGCAGTGGCTGACCAAGTCTAATGCATGATGGGGGGAGTTGTTGACACTTGACACCACTATGCATTATCTCCTTAATTTTTAGCATTCCTATTTCTTTTGTATTTCTGTGTTGAATTCAGTAGTTAGGATATTTAGTATAAATCCCAGGCTTAGGATCAGTGGGAAAACTCATCTGTTGCATGATAATTTATGTGATCTCTTTTATTGGATTTATATGTGTTTATGATTCTTGCACTTATATCTAGTAAAAATCCTACTCTTTCATTTACTTTACAATCTCAGTCTCTATCAGTATGAATCATGAAAGACAATTTGCCAAAAGAATGTTTAAAACTTTTTCCGAATGCTAATGTAACATATTAAAAAAAAGTAAAAAATGTGCACCACATCCAACGACATAGAAATAGACCCAAATAATATCAAGCATACACTTCTCTAACACAATTTCCTCAATCGAAAAACTTACTCTTTATCTAAGAGACTAAGAGACTAAGACACTTCAACTAAAAAGGATAAAATCAACTAGTCCATTCTGACAATAATAATACCAATGCTCTCGGTGGAAATTCAAAGTGAAGTCCATGATACTACTAATTTAAAAAAAAACAAAACCTTTCATATAATGATCTCATTGGAAATATTGTAAACCCATCCGGAAAATAAGTTCGTATTTATGCATTATTGAAACTCAAACTAAATAATTAACCCAACTTTGACTTAATCGGAAAACGAGACCAAAACTTACAATGGATTTCAATTCAGTCGCTTTTGCTTATGCCTCCAAGGAACGACAAAAGCAGAATAACGTGAAGACCCGAGTTGCCACCAATGGAAAAACGCCAGCCCCGAATTCTCTCTCTCTTTCTAGGTTTCAAAAGCTTACTCGGATCGGCAATGCGAGTAAGCTGCCACCCAGATAGCCTCCACTTATTGGCCGTGTGGCCGGCGTTTCGAAGGACACACTGTGGGAATTAGTCGGAAATTTGGCATCGAAAAGAGATACCTTAAACAGGTCTCCGAAGAAGAAGAAGAAGAAGCCGCCTCAGGGAACAACGGCTTGCTCGACTGTAACGAGAGAGATGAAAAACCAATTGGAGAGACGAAGGGAAACCCAAAACGCAGGAGGGATTTCCGGCGCTTTGGCTGCGCGCTAATTGCAATGGGCCGGGCTGGGTTCGGATCTAAGTGGGTCACAACGGGTTGTTCCACAAGAATGGAGCTAGTGATTTTAATTCTTTTTGGGTGAAAAGTACAATGCAAGAACTTTTAGGAGGTCACTTATTAACATCTTGTATTATTTTCTTCAAAACACATTTAATTGTGAAACTTTGACGGGCTTTAGTACATCAGTGTTGATATGATCACACCCTATTTTTATTTACACAAAAAATACACAAAGTTTTTTTCCCTTACAAACAATAATGATATTGGAAGGATACGAAAAGTGGAATAAAAGAAAATCCAAAACATTGTTTAGATGTTAAAAATTGGAGTAAAATTATATTATTTTTATTTGAAATTAATTATTATTTTATTTTAAAAAAATATGCATGGAATTTTTAATTTTTTCAATAAAATTAACTTTTAATATAATATTTTTTTAAAAAAAATTATTTAATTGTCTTCATTATCGTATTAATAAAATCAAAGTTTTATGTTGTACATAAAATTAATTTTTTTGATAAAAATAAATTAAAAGAAATATTTCTGTAATATATATCAAAATATTAAGAAAGTCACTATAATTTTTAAAATAAAAAAGTATTAAATGTAATTTAACTAAACTATAAAAAAGGTTAGCATAATTTATTCTAAAAAGTAATGAGTTGGTTAGGATGGATTCGAGGGTGTGGTAATCACATCCTAATTCATTTCTTACTTTAATTTTGGTTTAAAAAGTAAATTGATATTTTAATTTTATTTATTATTTTAAAATAGTCCCTTAAATTTAAATTATTTTAAAATAATTGTTTAAATTTTTAAATCATCTTGTAAAATGCCTTTTTAAGTAAAATCTGTGAAGGCATTAACATTGGTTAATTTTAATGTTAATATGATAGCCAGTTATGTTTTTTGTTTATAATTTGAGTGATGAGTTGGCATCCCATAAACCTTTAATCCAAAATTTTTTTTTTTAAAAAAAGATCTGATCCAAAAGACAAATCACACCCCAACCTCACGTCATTCCCTTCTCCAAATTGCAGCATCACGTTGCTACGGCAAGAAGAGAATTTGATTAACAGTAGCAGCAGCTTAAGCAACAGTGGGTGACTTTGACAACAAAGGCAGCATCGATCGACATCTTCGACGAGACATGCAGCTTCTCCTTGGGAAACTAGCTAGACCCTAGAGTTAGCCTGGATTAACTGTTCTCCTTGAGAATTTTAGAATTAACAAACATGGCTAAACCCAAAAAGCTCCCAAACTATTATTCTGAGCTTTGAATTCCATCTTCATCAAATCAAATCCATGACGAGGACGACAACAATAACAACATTTTTTTTTATTAGATCGGATTCGCTACATAAGTAAATTGATGTTATAAAGTTATATTATGAATCATATTTTTAAATAAATTATTTGAATTTAAATTTTTTTAAATAATTTTATCTATAATTTTTTTTATTTCTTTCAACTTTTAATTATTAGACTATTTTTTATCTAATATATTTTTTTATTAAAATTTTTATAAGTCTTCTCTATACATGTCTATACTATCTAAGGTGCAATTATATAATTTTTTTTACAATAGATGCAACATTTATTTTTTTTTCTAATGCATTCATTTCTAATTTTATCTTGTCTGATGTATCCACTCATTAAATTAACATTTTTATCTCTACAATATTGAGTTAATTTTTCTGTTAACTTTTTATTACCTAATACTTAATCTCATACAATATCACAGATCTTATAACTGTGTATTAAAATTCACCCTTAAACTTGAATAGTACTTTTCTATCACAAATAATATTTAAAGTATTCATCTATTTCATCTACCATACTTGAATCTTATATTTTACATCTTTTTTTGTTTCTCTATTATGTTATATGATAGACCTAAGATATTTAAATTATGTGATTTGTGGTATGTTATATTCTTTAATTTTTATTTCTACACTAGAATTAGTATATTTTTTATTAAACTTACATTCTATATATTTTATTTAATTTCTACTTAAATAAAATTCATGAGTTTCGAAAAGCTATTCTCCATATCTCTACTTATTTATTTCCTCTCTCAATTTTTCAACTAAAACTATTCAAAACCCAAATAAAGAGATAAAAGCTCAAAGTTGATCGCTAATACAAACCAATTATCTAATAATTATTGAAAAATCTTTTATAGGCTTACCTTTTATTCACAAGTTAATTGAAATCCTATCAGATCAGGTCCATACAGTCAAAAATTTTTATTAATGTGTTTGGAACAATTTAAACACTAGAATGATTTCTTCAATTGTGGTCATATTGTAATGTACTTGCATTGACAAAAAACTAAAGCGATTAGATGCAAGCAACAGTTGCACTGTGCTTCTTAGTGGCTTTGAAGGTTGCCATGTCATCTTTAAAAAGTATTCGATATTCATCTCTTCCTTTTTCCATCTCCATCAAAAAGCTGCATTTTGGAGGAGGGAACGTGATGATGGTGCAGGGTCATACCGTGATTCGGCCACTCTTGCCTTCCTCTAACCTAAACTCACTTAAGAAAATAGGAATAAACTATTATTATTATTATTATTATTATTATTATTATCATATAAAAGTACAGAATTTTTTTTTTTTCGAAGAAAATTGTTTCTTTATTATTGTTCCCCCTGTATAGCCCAGCACCTTGTTTACTTTTTTTTTTTTGGGATTGGTTGATCTAGTCTAATTTGGTCAAACTGAGCAGACATGCACCTAGCCAAAAGCTAAGAACTATAACAACACTTTACTGAAAAACAAAAACTACAAAAATTCAACCCTATAATTCAAAGTTAAGTTTTGTCTTCTGTTTGGTTTTTGGAAAAGAGAGGGAGGGAGGAGGGAACCCCTTCTCATCTTCCCTCTTCCTTTCCTCAGCCTCTACTAGGAGGTCGTACAAGGGTCATGTTAAAGTGATTTTGTTCATGAACGATCTGATCTGTCAACTTTCTTATTTCCTTCTTGCGCCATTCATATTATCCTTTTTGATAAGCAATTCAAAATAGGACTAATGACTGAGTTACTCTTGGTTGAAGCAAAGGATTAAGTGTATCTCCCCATGTTTAGCACTTGAGCATTGCTAAACCTGAGAAATCTACATCGTGTGATTGTCATCATAATTGGTGATTTTCCTTTTGAGATCATTCTCTTGTCTGAATGTAGCGGCAGTAGTGTGACGTTGTGTCTTGGAGATAGGGAAGCATTTGAGGTTGAAGCGTGATGTTACTCTTCTTATTTTATTTTATTTTTCAATTGTTGGGTTAAATGTTAATGGAGTGTTAACTCATCACTAAAATTATAAGAAAAAATGATGTGGTTTCACATTAGTATCAAAATTAGCAAACGTTAATGTTTTAACTAATTTCGCTGAGAAGGACTTTTTACGAGACATTTGAAAACTCAAGAAACCATTTTAAAACACTCCATATTTGAGGGATCATTTTGAAATAATAAATACAATTAAAAAACTAAATAATTATTTTAACCTTTCAATTTTTAAACATTTTTAAATTTGGAGATTTTTTTTCATTTATCTTTCAAACAATGATGTGAAATCCAAACCAACCCAAACGATCAAATCCAGACTTGGTAGGCAAATGAAACCACCTCTAAACCTTGGTTGATGGTTGGCCTAAATTGACTTACCCAAAACTTATTTAAAAAAAAAAAAAAGGAAAAAAATCTAAAACCCAACTTGAGTTTTGTAAAACAGGTCAGGTCAAAAGACAATTAAGATAAAAGGCCTTTGCTTGTGTTAACTCAAAGGATTGCCTCCTAATGTTAAAGAAATATCTTGAAATATCTCAATCAAAATTTTAAAAAAAAAAAGGTTAAGACTAAATGCCCTTCACTTGTGTTGCCTTTGGATCAACACAAGTAAATAGTTACATTTGTCTAACTTTGGGTCAATGCATACATTTGATTTGCATTATAAATCTTTATTAATTATTTTATTTGGAAGTTATAAGTTTTGTGAATCAAAGGCTGTAATGTTATTTTGATTATGTTAACAACCATTTAATTGTTAAGTTCTTGGAAAAACGGATAAATAATCAAAAAGGATTTCATGAGCTAAAATGTTTAATTTGACTAAAATGTATTTTGCTACTAGCCAAGATTTTTTGGGTTAAAAAATTATTCTACTATACTTTCTAGGCCAAAAGTTGAAGAAGGCAAAATTAATTAATTAGGCTCCTGGGGAAGTGTAGTATTGGGCCAAAATAGTCTTCATCCAAGAATATGCATTTGCACCCATATTTTCAAGAGGTCATGTAATAATTTCCGATTTCTTATGTGAAAAAACCTATACATTATCCATTAGACAATGACATCTTCAAAGCTAAGGAACAAAAGGATGCTTCTTATCTTTTCTCCGCCACAAGTCTCTATGCATCAAGCTTCCTCTTTTTGCAAAATACTTCACATCTAACAATCTACAAGAAAAGAAAGAATTTATGGGCATGATTACCAAGAAGAGATCTCCATCCTTTATCATCTCACCAGTACCTCATTTGAAGAAGAAGAGAGAGAGAGAGAGAGAGAGAGAGAGAGAGAGAGGGAGAGAGAATTTTTTCAAACTCATCCCTATTATAACTGCATTGCAGCAGTTGAAGTTACAGGAAAAAGAAAATGAGGTAGAAAAGGGTCACGTGGGTCAAAGAAAAGTCATCATCTCTTTCTTGCCCCCTGTTTTCTCTCTTCAAGAGCACATTTCAAATTAAGGCAAATGGAGAAATGTAGAAAAGGCTTTTCAATATATTCTTCTTCCAGGCATTTTTTACTCGAGCTCTACTCCCATTTGCCTCAACCATGCTTACATCGAGAGAGAATCCGAAACTGCAAGATGGTGCTCCTTGCATTAAATGAAGATGAAGTGAACGTCGAAGGAACTTACCTGCTTGATGCATTTAACGAAAGGGATTTTTAGCCGTAGACAATACCCCAAAAAAGAAAAAAGGAAACTTTGCAATGATTTTATACCGCTGCTAAAAATAGACACTGCGATTTTTTTTTCGAATACTTAAATTTTGCAGCGGTTAAATACCACGGATTTCTAAAATTCACTGTTTCTTTGCGGTGGGTGTTTTAGCAGGGGTTGCTAAAACATTGTAAACCCCTTCAAAAAAGCGAGTTCAAATTTGCGAAAAGAAAAATCCTTTCCTATCTGCTATAACACTGCGATGGAGACTAGCCCCATTGCTTAGCTGCTCCAGCCACCACTAGTCCTTTTTGCCACCATCCGACTGCCCAGATCGCGTTGTTGTCACCGTCCTACCACCTCCTGCCACCATCGCCATCAAATCCGCATTTCTCTTTTATTTTCAACTATTTTGATAAATTTTTCTCTATATTCTTTTCATTTTTCAAACTCTATTCGATAATTAATAGCTCAAAGATTATTGAAATATTTGATTATTATTTTTTATTGTTCTTAAGTATTTAAAAATTTGATGAAAGATTTTTTTTTATTTACATATTTAAATTAATTTGTAAGAGGTTTTAATTTAAATGTTGATGATATGGTTTGAATATAACAAATTTTTAGGGAGATTAAGAGAAATGAAATTTATGGAATAATATATAGTAATTTTAAAATTTTTTGTGATATAAATAGTATGTTTAAATTGAAAAACCAAAATTTGTAGAGCCAAAAAGGAGTTAATTGAAGAAGGATGACTTTTGTTAATTTAATGAGTATTTGAGATTGTGAAAATTAATTAAGCACTTGATAGGAACTTTTATTTGCAATTATGTTAGTTATTTATCAAAATTTTAAGTAATGAAGTTTTCATAATATATGTCACATTCATTTTTTTTTTCTTTCTCACTGGGAGCACCTACTTTTTCTTTTATGCAATTCTTATAATTTATAAAGACAATGAAGCTTATATGATTTGTAGGAAATTAAAGAAACTGGTAGAAAATAAAAGAAATACTCATAACTCTCCTGTGAAGGCTGTGCACGCTAACGATTTTTAGGCACCTGAGAGGAGTTCACGCAAGGGTATTTGTTCCATGAGGTAGATTTTTTTCCTGTTATTCGCTTTAGCATTTATCTTTGTCTAATATTGACCCACTCTTAAATTGTTCTTGAAGAGATGATTTGCAAGTCCCATCTTCCCTGTGTTTCCCTACTTATGCAAAAGGAGAAGGACCGCCCCCATGGGGCAGGAGCGTTTTCAGAGTGTTATAAGTCGGCTTTTTCAATATGTAGGCCAATTTTTGCTCTTCTAAATGATACTTAAGGTTGAATATTCAGTTTCTGTTTAGTCTTTCAACTATTAATTGTGTGCTTCGTGGGATTTAGAGAAAAATTCATTATGGTGGAGCAGTTGATGATGATATGGCAAATATCATGGTTGCTTAGCTTCTTTACCTTGATTCTGTTGATCGTAACAAGGTTTGTTCTCCATTTTATTATTTTTATGATAATTTGTAATTGCTGATACACTATATAGGAGCATTTCGAATATCATATATATATATATCCATCTTACCGCATAAATGAAAATATCTTATATGACATCAAAGATACTATATTCTATAAGATTTATATCAAATGCCCTGTCTAAGTGTCAGCATTGCTTCTTCATTGGGTATTTTGGCCAACATTCGTTCAAATTTTGAAATAAATTATATATATATAGCTAATTAGTATACATATTTTACTTAGAAAAAAAACATATAAAAAACATTAAAAGGGCCAATTTAAATAGAAGTCTCAAGTTTAAATTAATGGTTTTCATGTAAGTCCAAGGACACCCTTAATTAATTAAAATCCTATGTATGTAATAAAAAAGAAACACAATATGACCTTAACCAAGGGCCTTATCATCCTCATCTCATGTATGTCTTTATATATATAGTATGAATAATAATGTGATTTCTTTTTCTTTTTGTAATGGCTCTTGAAGTAGTTGTCTTGTATGTCTTTTGTTGTGTGTGTGTGTGTGTGTGTGTGTGTGTGTGTGTGTGTGTGTATCATATGAATAATATGATATGATTTCTTTTGGTGATATTTGATACAATGAGACATATCCGACCTGCTCTGTCGGCTGTTTGTGTTGGACAAGCAACTAGGTAATGGTTCATCCTTCTTTTGGGGGAGATCACCTTATTTCTGACTTGATCTTAGTATATGTCAAAGTCAAAACCCAAGAGCTTCTTTGGCTATGTCTTTGGAAGTTATTCTTAACAGCTATTATCAGAGATACACCTTGGTGATTTCAACAATTGTCATCCCTCTAGCTTTATGATATTTTTTCCTTCATTTCTGGAGTTATTAATTAAACATTACGATAATGAAATTATTTTGGTCACTGATTGATGGTCAGCAATTGAACATGCATGACTAGGTTCAGTTTCCACTTTAACATGAAGTGATTTTCTATTATTTATATATATCAATGCACAAAAAACGCTCTTAAGTTTTGCCTTTTCTTTGAAACTTGTTAAAATTTATAATTGAATATTTTTAATAAAAATAATGCTATTTGTACATTAATATTTACATGTATCTTATAAATTATCATATATAGGAATGGGAGATTAGGAATGTAAACAACATTAGGCCAGGATCCAAGGCACTCTTGAGCTTATCTCTATTGTACTTCAAACTATGTTTACTGCATCAAGTTATGCGTTATACGTCTAGGAACAATAACCTAACTAAAGCCTATTTCTCAATGGTTGATTTTTTCTCCATGTAGACCCATTAGTTAATTTTAATGTTCCTTTTTTCTTTTTTGGTTCATTTCAGTGAGGAATTAGCCTTTTTTTCCCCTATTTGATAAATTTGTTTTGTTCTATTAGGCTTAGGAGTTTGAACTCCTCTTAGTTGCTTGTAATTGGTTGGCTATTTCTCCATGTAGACTATTATTAAATGATTAATTTTGGTATTAATCTTTTTAAATTCCTTAAATGAGAATATAAGTTTGAAATATAAAAGATAATATTTATAATGTATTTATTAAATAATATTTATCTCTTGTGATTTAATTTTTACATATTTTTAATGATGTTTTATATTTTTAATTTAGGTATCTAATCAAAGAAGTAGGATCTTTCATTTTTAATTTAGTTGAACATTTTTCATCATCTTCCAAACAAGAAGAAGATTACTAGTAGATTTATGACATGTAGGATCTTTTATTAAATAATATCATAATTATAAAATTTATCTATTGACTTGTAAAACTTTTGTTTCTGTAATAGGATTATTTCATGTATTAGATTTAATTTTTGATTTTAATGACAACTTAATTTTATATCTAATTATAATTAAAATTTATATTTGTTGTGATTATTATATCCAAATCATTTTTAGCTATGTTTATATTCAGATTCAAATATCAAAAATAAAGAGAATTAAAAAAATAGCAATGGTTGGGTCTGTTGCTATTGGCCACTGTTAAATTTGTTTCGTTTATTGCAATGATTATTCCAACCATCACAATAATCTTTTGTGACATTTATTCCCATGGTTTGAAACAACTATTGTAATATGACTCATTAGAAAAATTTTTGCACCAAATTCTGCAATAGCTGCAAAAAGTTTTCTTCTTTTTTTTTTTTTTTTGTGATAGTTGCAACTATTGCAATGTCCAAAAATAACTATTGCAAAAACCCATTTTGTTGGTAGTGCGAAGAGTATTTGAACAACAAAGATAAAGAAGCAAAGAGTAATGATAATTTTCCCAATCATTTGTATATAAGGAAGCTATGTCGTAAATGAAGGAAGAACAAAGAGCTAAACATGCATTGACTTAGGGAAAAATAATCTTCATTTACTCTATTATTTGCTAGAGATTGTTTGAGTAAGTCCATAAAAGCAATAGTGCTGAGCTCTTAAGGTTGCTTTGTTGAATAGGCCATAAAAGCTAGGTAACTAAGCTTTATATTGTAATTTGGTTGTGATTTCTTTGCTTATAAAAATTTTCTTATTCTGTACTTGGAGAGTGGATATCAGACTACTTTAGTCTCAACCATTATAAATATGGTTGTGTGGCTTTCTCTTTTCCTTGATCTTTTAACTTCTTGAACTTTTTTGTTTCAACTGAAGTAAGAACCCAAGGAATTTTGATTCATTTGAAGTTTTTAATTTAATTGATATTTAGTCAATTTGTTTTTAGGAATATATTTTTAATGACTTATTAAAATCCTGGGCTTTTTGTATTGCAAAACATTTTTAAAATCAAAATTCATTTTAAGAATTCAATTCAACCCCTTTTTTAGGTTCTTTAACACTGACAAGTTTAAACATTTTTTATGAAAACACTATTTTTGTAATATAATATATATATTTATGTTATTAAACTATTTTTATTAATGTTTATGCGTCATTGGATTTAATGACCAATTGAATTAATTGATCCATGACCTAATAGTTTCTCTAAGTTAATGTCTAGCTTGGGTTTTAAACATTGCCTCAAAATAATGGAATGGGGACTCTCTCGCCTAGCTAGTTTAGTCTTTTTAGAACTCCTAAACATACCTTGAAATAATTAAAGAGTATACAAGAATTTCCCCAAAAAAAAAAAACTCATGTTACATTTATGGAAATGCTTAAAAAAACTACACTTGCAATATCTATAAAAAAATTCAAAAAATAAAAACAGCAACACACACCACCTATCAATGCCAATGCCTTTGACCAAAGGTTTTTCCTATGCATGTTGGTTATGATGTACCTTAAGATCCATCATCTCTTTCTCTTCCCTTGCATCATGTGCTTCAACTTTTTTGTACACATACCTCTTAGCAACAATAACATAAACACCAAAATTCAAAACCCCTAACCCTGCCAGTAGAAAATAATAATAATCAAGGTGTGACTTATTCAGATTATTCCCAAGCCATTTCCCTTTACTTGCTCCCTCCACAATAGATATAAGGGCACTACTAATGAAGTTTGCAAACCCAGCATTGCCAAGATGAAACGCAGCCCCTAAGCTTCTCATAGCCTCTGGCATTTGATCATAGAACAAATGTTGAAACCCTACAATAGAAAAAGCATCTACAAACCCTAAAAGAATGTACTGAGGAAGCAACCACCAAACTCTAATTGGCACTATTGCCTTTGGATTGTCTAAAAGGTTGTGATCCCTTGCTACTTTAACCCTTTTGGACTCTACTAGGGCAGCCACAAGCATGGTGAAAAGAGATAGGAATAGGCCAATGCCTATTCTTTGAAGTATTGTGATGCCTGTAGGTTTGCCTGTGAATTTTCTTGCCATAGGCACAAACACTCTATCATAGATTGGGATGAAGAAAATGACGACAAAGCCTGAGATGCATTGGAGTGATGCTGGTGGGACAATGAAGTGAGGTCCTATAGATCTAACCATTGTGCTACCTTGTTTGGTGAAAAAGGTTGACATTTGGGCATGTACTAAACCGAAGTACAAGCTAGCTAGCCATATGGGTATGAGGCCCAGCACTAGCTTCATTTCCTCCACTTGGTTTAATGAGCATAGCCTCCAAGGATCTCTAATGGTGCTTGATGCATCAATGTCATCAATTATCATTGCCTTCTCCAAAAATCTGAAAATGTTGAAAAGGGTACAAATAATATTTAACATATTTTTCTATACATGATAGCATTGAGGATTAAATATAAGAAAAGTTTTTAAATTTGGTTTACAAAAGATATCTAAGTCAAATTAATTATAAATAAACATATAAGCATGTTAGATAGACAAACCTTTCTTTGTGAAACTTATCTTTAGCATAGTTACATACTAAATTAAAATTAACTCTGGTCTTTTTTTTTTTTTTTTTGCGTATTTAGTTTACCTAAAAATCTTTGAAGGTAAAACCTATCATATAAATTTTTTGACATGGAATAAACTTATATGTAATTATTTATATCTTTATTATTAAGTTCTTTAATCAGAGTATAACTAGTACATGATTTTTTAATAATAACATGATAAGTGTATAATTTTTGCAAACAACTCTATACTTTTTCAATTGAATCACACACTAGTTATGTAAACCATATCCTTGTTATATTTTAATGAAAAATGTAATCCTTTTGAAATCTATTAAAATTAAAATTATAATAATGACTTATTCATAGTATTTGGCATTTGTAGTTATTTGTACATAGTAGGTGTTAATCGTTAAGCGATGTCAAAAAGTATGGGGTTCAATTTCAAAGGGAAGGAGACAAAGAAAAGCTGAAGAATTAATTTGCACATTTAGTTAAATTCAAAATATATAACTGAGAGATGGATGAGTAGTGCAATTGTGAAGTTTTTTTTTGTCTTTATGCCGATAGCTTTTGGGAGAGGTTGAATTTGTTTTTTCTTATTAGATGTATTTCGGCACTTTCACCATTATTTTTAATTTATAATTCATTTAATAATTATTTTTGTTACAAATAAATCATAAAAAATTAGAAATAGGAAATAAAAAAAGAGGTAGAGTAGCAATTGAAACCATGTGTGTAAATGTATATGCACAAATATACACCATGATTATTTAAACATGTATATTTTAACAATGTACCATTTAAGTTGAGGTTCTTAAATTATTTACTAAACTATTTAAATGAAAACCTTGTTGCACATTTAATAATTAAAAAGTTTAATATCTTGAAAAATCAGGTTTTTCATAAAAATATCTTGTTTTATAATAGTTTCAATTGACATGTGATGTTTACCCAAAATATTTTTTTTTTAATGTTCTAAATAGAATTAGATGTATTAAGATAAACCATTAATGAAAATAGTGAATGTTAAAAGAAAAAAATTGTAAATAAATATTACTATTGAAAGAAGTATATAATTGATTCCTTTATATTAAAATTTTAAACTTGCACCTTGTATGGTAATTGATAAATGGGAAATAAATAATTAACATTAAATCAAAGAGAAAGACAGTTTAGAGTACCTGAACTGTGGGGTGCGAGCCAAAGTTTTAGTTTGAGCTTCCACAACCATACTGCCGTCCATTGTGTCTCCATAGAAAACACCTCGACCATCGCGCGTCTCATTCACGCGCTGCTTTCGAGCCGCCGCTACTAACACCTGCGCCACCATGGTGAAGGGACTTCCTAGTGGTCCTTGTTTTCTGTACTTCTTTATGCCTAACAAAAAAATACCAAATGCCACAGCCAAAGCCGCCGCTAATATGCCAAAACCTATGGTCCACCCAACGTTATCCTAAATGCATAAAATGCCAACAAAAAATAATTAAAATTTCTATAATTGATTGAAAAACATTTATAATTTTTAAATCTTGTGATCAACTCATTTTCATGGTAATCAATCACTAGTCTACCAATATATCGATAAATAATTATTTTTAGTGACATTAATTTGTTAACAAATTTATGATAAATAGCAAATTAGAACAGACTCAACCAGTTAAAGTGACAAAGATTAGTGTTTTCACTTGTAATTTCATTTGGTGGTTAACTCTTTCCTGAGAAGTTCCTTCGTGCCTAAAAACTAGTTGAGTAACCTCATGAATTGCAAGTCTTTAAAGTAATAATTTGGATTGAACCTTTTCTTGTTCCTTTGAAATCTTGAACATATTATTGACACTTTAACTGATAGTTTATATAGAATATATTTTTACTATTATTTCTTTTTCATCGTAAAAAATTGATATGTAATGACTCAATTACAATTTCTTTTCAAAAAAGTAAAATTTTAGTATTTAAAAACTAATTTTAAAAAGACCAAATGCTTAATTACCTGGACATAAATAACAACCAAAATGGCAGACACGGCACCAATTATAATTCCTAGGTACCACCAGTTGAAAAAGGAGCTCTTGGCCATTCTCTCTCGTGGTGATTTTTCGTCAAATTGATCCGCTGCAAATGTTTGAACGCATGGCTTGTGTCCTCCTTCTCCTATTGCTAATATGTAAAGTGCTATGAAAAACACTAACTTTTGGCTATGCAAAGGAATCACCGACACAGATAGTGTCAACAAAACCATTCCCTGCATGCATCAATTTCATCAAATTCATTGTCAAGAGACGTGCGTACACACGTGCGCATACACATATTTGTTGGCGCTTGAGGTAATGCATGGCTAAAGAGAAAAAGAAAATTTAGCCCAATCAAAATGTGTTATTAGAATATGTATAAAGTACAAGTTTTTTCCTCTATAAACTAAGAGAAAAAGAAGGTGATTTGAAACTGTTACGATGATGATAATTATAAGGGGATGGTTGTGTGTGGCCGCTTTTTGAATTATGTCTTACTTTTCTTTTATAGTTAGAAATTTATACCGACTATTGTTAAACTCTCAAGAATTAGTAGGATTACCCTAATAATATGAGTCTTGATAAGTGGACTAAATCATTTTAGGCTTATAAGGATAATGGGCTTATAAAACTCCTATAACAGATTTAAAGTATAATTAAATAAAAACTGAACGCTGCCCATCAAATAATCCAGAGTAAACTATATATTTTCTCTTGAGGTTTGACCAAATCATACAAGGTATTATTTTTGTTAATTTATTCCCGCATTGAACCTGTCAAACTAAATGCTTCTTAGTGTGCATCAATTTCATCAAACTCATCATCAATAAATACATTTAATTTATTCCAAAATATTAAGCATTTAATAAAAGTGATTTCATTCATTATATCTCTCTTAAATTTTTCAAAGTAGTACCAGGATATATAATATTTATGTTTCTATGTCAAAATCAAATAGCACGAAAGTGATTGGTTGTTGGGAAAGTGTATACACCAAGAAGTATATGATGGATGAGAAGATGATAGTCTTGAAGCGACCAAGGTAGGAATCAGCTACGAAGGCTCCGAACAAAGGAAACAAGAAGGAGAGGCCAATCCATGTGTTGACATTTCTAGCAGCAGTGGATGTTGGCTCTTGGAAAACATTTGTAAGGTATGTTATCAAGTTTCCACCTAAACCATAGAATGTAAATCTCTCTGCCATCTCCACAACTGCATATCAAAGTTCATGTGAAAAAAGGTCTCAGTTAAAATATCATATAGGTAAGGTATTATAGTGTTCAGATTTTGGATTTGTGCAAAGATATTAGGCTTAGTATTTCTGGATTTAGATTTGGATGAATTATATATTCAGGACTCAAATCCGTTCCGTTTAATTTTCAAATATCAAAATTTAAATATATTTATCCAAAGAAATTTAAACTGATTTTCTTTCTTACTCGTATTTTAATTCGTTTAAAAATAAAATTAAAAAGATCTCAAATACAACAATTATACAATGATTATGTACCTATAAGTAGTGAGTCAAGTAGTCAACAAATTTTAGTTTAACTATTGAGGGACCCCTACATTGTCGGGGCTCAAGCCCATAAAAAATCATAAAAAAACATTTATGAGGAGGGGCAACCTTAGTATCCTGAGTTAGATTATTTCCACAACCAAAACATGTTAATTATAAGCATGTATTTTAGTGTAAATTATATTTTATTCAATGTTATAAGTTTCAAACTTTGAAAAACAGAAGGTTAAAAATTTTTACATGCATTACGTTAGGTATATATGGGACGGATTAAATATTATCCTACCTAAATTTGAATATAAGTTGGTAAAATGATTTTTTTTCTTAAAAAAAAACTCAAATTCAGACTCAAATATTGATTTTCATACCCAGAGCCAAGTGATCATATACTCATGAAGGTAATTATAGCCATCCATCGTCTTGGATTGAAACTTCTGTCAAAACGTGAGTTGTTCATGAAAAGTATGATGGCAATGAGCGAGTTAACCCATTCTGTAGAGGTGAAACTAATTCTGATTGGAAAAGAAAACAAGAGATGATGACATAATAGCAGAGATGAGAGAGAAGAGGGCGTAAAGAGCTTACATATGATGAAGATGGCAGCATTCCAACCACCTCTAGAGGGTTTGTGATCACTTGAAGTGGTGGATCTGATTGAAGCTGTGGTGATATCCATGGCTGCTTAGCTATGAAATAACTGAGAATGAGAAGAAACTTGGTGGTGTTGTGTTTGATCAACTAGATGTGCTAGCTTTAATATATATTTGTCATATAGATCGGCAATAAATGTCAACGGCATTATAATTTATTATTATTGTTGAGAAATCAAGGCAACTCCAAAGCCAAATCAAGCAAAATATCAGCGTCTGAAAAAGAAATCGGCAGTGTTAATATATGTTTTCTGGAAATGTAAAACAAAAGGATAATGTTTGCAAAAGTCATATGTATCTTAACAAGGTCATTTTCATGACAAATATCTTCACTTTGATTACATTCATGTATTTTTGTTTTGTTTTGTTTTGCTTTATATATTGGATTGATGTATATATTGTGATTCAAATTCTCAACTGAATAAGATAGTCATTGAGAATTATTTAAAGCCTATTAAAATATCAATAGCCAAGATTCCTTTCTCTTATTATAAAAGATTCTATTCCAGCTATTAAATGGATATGAGAGAACAATTTCTTACCCAATAGGGGAGGTGACCTTGTCAGTGAGCTGGTTAAATAAGACTCAATCGGTTAGGCTATTCAAGTAGGTATGAATCTATTTAATTAGGTCTTAAATTCTATATTAAGTCAACAAATCGTATTTGGACCAAAATTTAGACTCAATTTTAAAAATAAAGCTAGGCGTAATGTTTAATATTTTGCAAACAAGCGTGACATAATATGGTTGCACTATTAATTAGTGAATAATGATACTATGAACTCAGTAATATAACATACTCTGTATAATAATTACTGAATATATATTGCCTATTTATTAGATTATTGTTATAATTTTCCTCATTGTTGGTGTTTGAGGGTAATGGCAAGAGAGAATAATGAAACTTAATCAAGTCAGAACATATATAAAGCTTAGAATGAGTATAGCTTATAAATTCTTTTTTTTTTTTCTTGGAAAAATCACATCCAAAGACCTAGACCCTGTGAAATTTATAATAAAAGATCTTAAAAATTAAAATTACTCTTAAAAACCATAATTATTATCATATTTTAGGGAATTTATTACTAGGTTTATAACATTTGTTACTGGGTGTATAAAAATGCTAAACTTTCTTACACTTTATAGTAAATCCCCTAATGCATAGTGATGATTTTAGTAAGACAATGAATTTTAGGGATTCTATCCATTAATTCTCTTCTTGTTTTAATTAGACCTCATTTTCTTCTTATAGTTAGGAATTTGTGCCAACTATTTTTAGACTCTTTAAGATTAGTGTGACTACCCTAATAATGTGGGTCTTGGCAATATGAAGCGAATCATTTTAGGTTTATGAGGATATTGGGTCTAAAAGGTCTCATAACATACAATAATTACACAAAAATCAAATTAATTTTATTAAGATTCATTTAAGCATTAAATAAGTAAATATTTTAAGCAATTATTTAATAAAATACATTTCTATATTTAATCTTAGATTATTGGGCTTCTCATGACAAGTCAATCCAAATTTGTAGCAAAAGCCTAGAGAAAAATATTTTTATTAATTAAATTTAGTAATTAATTAAATAATATTTAGATTTTATATTTTATATTTTGAAGTTCAAAATTAAAGTCAATTATTATTTAGTAGGAAATTAAATAATGAAAATTGATTGACCATGCCACTCGATTGTCAAAATCATCATGCATTGTATTTTAGAGAAAGAGGCTTTTCACAAAGGTCACTGAGAAAGTTTTCACAAAGAAAACATATAATTCCTCCCTTCATCTTCCTCCTCTTATTAATAGTGCATCTACTATGGAATCCAAGATCGAAGTCTGAATTGTAACTACATACCATGTAGGGCAATTATATGAGTGATTAGATTTGCTACAAGTAAGAATTTAATCCATTCCTTAGATTTTTTTTTTCCTTCATTGGCACCAAATCTTGGTTAGGCTTGTTTTAATTGCTTTCCCATAGTTGTTTGGACTGATTTGGAGTAGATTTGTGCAAAAATAGCATGAATTTTAATTGTTTAAAATTTATACATAAATGACCATTAATGGCAAAAAACTTTAGAGATCATTTTAGGCCATTGAATTCACACCATTGAAAGCCCATAAGTAGATGAACATGTGCTAAACATTTGAGGAAAACTTGAGACTCCATTAGAGGAAATCACACCTTTCAATTTTAGTTTGCACATGGTTAGACCACACTCTTTCAAGGGCTAGAGTTCCTTACACAAGGCATGGCTACAAGCCTTATATGAATGGAAAGCTTGTCCTAACAACACCATATTTGTCTAATTCAAACAAGAAATGTGTGAGATATGAAACCCTAAAATTAGCCCTTTGAAAATGGAAAACTGAATTTTGCAACTTGAAAGAAAAAACCCAAGGCTAAAGATGAAGTGGTTCAACCACTCTTGGGATGATGTGTGTGGTTCATGCTCATCGCCATTTCACAAAAGCTTAGTAGTAATTAACAAAAAAAAAAAAGAGGAAGGCAATGATGACTCCCTAATTTAGGATTAAAAAGGAATATATTTGACATTAAATTAGGGAGGCAAAGTACTTTTCTCTTGATTATTATAGTTAAATGTGTATTCAATCAAACAAAATAAAGAAAGTGTTTCAATTGTAATATTTTTATCAGTTTGAGCCTCATTTTATGATTGATTTCAATTTCAAGGAAAAGTAGATTGTAGAAAGAATTGAAAAAGAGAGAGGGAAGCTGAAAAGTGAAAATGCAAATGGAACAAGTCCTCTTGCTATAGCTAGAACACAATTCGCTGTAGCGAAGTTGCACTTTCACTGTAGTGAGGAAGGCATTTCGCCGTAGCGAAGTCGTGTTACATAAAAATTCCAATAAGTAACTCGCTATAGCGTGGAAGTAGCGAAAGCAGTAGAAATCTGGGAACTTATGAGCTCTTGCCATAGCGAGAGTCACTCCTCACCATAGCGAGATCAGCCTCTGAACGCACAGCTTTAATTTACAAGCTAAAAAAGAGGAGAGGAGGCTAGGGCTTCAACATTCAGTAAGCAAGGAGAGTTCTGGCCGACTAGGAGAGGAGGAAAACGCACAAGAGGTGTTGGGGAAGCTCCATACTAATCGAGAAATCATTGATTCTGTCATTTATTCTACCGATTAGGTGTTTCTACTCCATCTTCCCTTCTAGTTGATGATTGTTGATATGTTTACTGAGATTATTTGTGGATTTCAAGCCATGAGTGGCTAAATTTTGTAACCTTTAGGAATTTTATGAACCTTTAATCTTTGGAAATTATCTCCCTTGTTATTATGTTAGATTATTGAAGATTTTAGTGTTTAATCTGAATGATGGTTTCATGCTATTGATTGACCTCCTTTAGTTTGATTATGGGTTTGGTAATTAACCTTTGAAAGAAGGGAATTACTTATAGACCATTGATTAAGCAACTTAGGATTAGACATAATCTAATTTGCACTTGAGATAAAAATATACTCAAGGGCCCTAGGTAGTCTAGATAAGGTCTGAGCGTAATTAAATATTAACTACTCATTTGAGATATCAAAGAGTCGAGTTGATATAGAGGTTAAATGGATTGAAAGATATTTATACCTAATTAGACCTTTGACTCTAAAATTGACAATAAGCCAACTAACACAAAAAGGGATGATTGACATTGTGTAAAAAGGGGATTAGAATTTCTATGGTGTCTTTCATTGCTTAATTTTGATTAAACCCATCTCTCATTATTGTTAATTGCATTTGAATTAATTTTCATAAAAACCCAATTACAATTTAATTTGTTTAACTAAAATAAATATGAGAACTCTAATGCCTAGTCACCAATCGTACTGATTCTCTGAGGGAACGACTTTGATTTATCACGTACTACTCTTACGACTCGTACACTTGCGGTGTCATTATTCTGGTAAGTATCAGGCAACTGTGAAGTCACCATCACCAATGTGCCACCTCAAGTGCGTGTAGAGTATCATTAGACATTATTCAATTTAAAGATCGTTAGTCATTATTCAATTTAAAGCCTTAAAGTGATAGGTTTATGTATGAAAATTCATAAGAAAATTTAAATTATGAATTAATAAATTTAGTTTCCCTTTAATAAGTTATTATGAACCTAGAGACATCCCATATTTATAAATTGGACACATATGAGTATATCAAAATACACATCCAAAGAATGAAAAGTTTAAGACTAACTTAAAGATGTAAGGGATTATACTTCCTCATTTATCATAGGTCTTAAATTTGAGTAACATACTTCTGAATGACATTTTGTAGACATCAATCAATGAATGTCTTAGGTAGAAATTTAGAGAACTAAATTAAGACAAGATTTTGTCCTTTAATCAGTGTATATCAGAGATAAAACTCTATAAAAAACATCTCGTCATCATGAATATTAATGAGCTTTTTTGCTTTATCCTTTTTTTCAAATATGAGAAACACAATTTTTCTAGGCATTATGCATAAAATATATATATATTTACTATAAGAGATTGATCAAACATCTAAACCATATTTTCTGATATATGCTAAAGTAAACTTTGTAATTGGAAATAGGGTTGTGATGGCTTATTGTAATTGGAAATAGGGCTATAATGGCTAAAAGCAATTGGAAATAAGCTTGTGATAGTTAAAGAGAAAATATTTTAAGGAGATAAATGTCTTTAAAGTGAGATCCTTTTAAGTATATTTTTTTTATATTAACGTAATATATGAATGCATTGAATTAAATACATTAAATAAGAAAAATATCCTATTAAGTAAGAGTTCTTGGATTGGCAGACTTAAGCCCATCTAAAAACTAAATTTAATAGGGAAATAAAATAAAGTATTCTATTTTGTGGGAGTTTTTAAACTAATAGACTTAGGGTCATTTAAGAACTATAACTTAAATAATATTTGTAAATGAATTTGATAGAAAGATAATGCCATTTTTGGGACACAAGTGATAGAAATAAGACAAACATAAACTTTCAAGCATGAACCTAATAATGTGATTATTAATCTAGTCAAAATTTATTAGAAATATATAGTAGCATTGTGTATACGTAATTATTCTGTGCCATGTCTATGTAGAGATCAAATTATAATTATAGCTATTAAAAACATCATTGCCTAGCTTAACACGAGTAACAAACTAGAGGGTGATAATTAGGAAATTTGGTACCATAAGGTTCTTACGTCGTATAAAAGAATAGAATGTTGAAAAACAATTGAACAATGTCATATAAGAGTCCAAACATAAAAATATAACTCAACAAAGGAGAAATTTAAAAAAATTTTATTGAAAAAGGAAAGAACAATGTTGCTCACATAACAGTGATAAGAAATAGGCTAATAACCTTATGTGAAAGTTCAAGTCATACCCAACTTTTCAACCCATGTAGATAGCCCTTAAGGACAACTGTGATCATACTTTTATAACCAAGCTGAGAAGAATGATAAGCAAGGAATTGATGTCAATTGGTTATATCCTTACTAATAAGCAGTAAGTTTATACTATCATAAGATTTCTTTCTATCGGCTGGGAATATATAAAAGTGAATTTCAACTACAGAAAGAGCACTATTTTTTTAATGATATTTCTTGTCATATAAAGCTTAAGGATGAGCACTTAGAAATTGCTAAACTCTTTAGACATGCTTATATGACTAAGATTGCTATGACTTCAAAGTCCAAACATAAGAAGGACAACATTTTCATAATAAAAAAAGATTTAACCAACCTTTCAATAAGGCCAAGAAAGTTTTTAATATCAATCTCACAAGACCATGTAGCTAAAATCAATATTCCTTTGTGAAACATTGTCAATTGCACTTCAAAAGTAAATATCTTTATGTAGGAAGCAATATAAAAATTGAAGTAAAAGGAATTGGAACATGCAAAATTAGTTTCTCGTAGAGGGTGAACCTTTATCCTGCATAATATTTTATACACTTCATAGATCTAACGAAACTTAACCTCTCCTTTTTCATAACAACTCCATGGACATTTGAAAAGAAACAAAAAATAGATCCTAGCCTCCTTTATGATGATTTTATTGTGTCAGACACAATTATGAATATGATTGTTTTACCCAATATTCTGATTTTAGTTTAGCTTTGAATATGAATATTTGGTACACTAGGCTAGGCCTTATAGGTAAAGACAAAATGAATAGACTAGCAAAACAAGAGATGTTAAAACTAATTTCTAGTTTAGAAATGTCACTGTAAAAATATTGCCTAATCGGGAAAACAAATTAGAAAATCATTTGGAAAAAGAGCTAGAATTGAAAATCTATTACAATTAATTCATTCTAATACTGTAGTCAAAAGAGTGTGATGACAAGACATAAAGCTAAAAATTTCATTATATCTATTGGCAATTATTTTCAATATGATTAAATCTATTTAATTTCTTATAAGTTAGAAGCACTTAAATGCTTTAGACATTATACAAACATGGTTGAGAATCAAATGCATACAAAATTTAAAAACTTTAAATTATGACCAAGGATGTGAATATTTGTCAAATTGGTTTAAAGAACTCTATAAAGAGAAATGTATTATAAAACAATTAAAGATTCTTAACACTACATAGCAAATGGAGATGCTAAGAGAAAGAATGAAAACCTTACTCAAAATAGTTAGTTAATAATGGATCAAGCAAATTTATTAATTCCTTATCAAGGTAATGAGTTATAAATTGATGCCTTTAAACTTAACCTAATGCTCTTAAGTTAGTTACTTCTGCATACTATGAATTATGGACAAAATGATGAGCTAGTTTTAAATATCCTAAAACTATAGGGTTAACTATTTATGTATATGATAATTCTTATGAATATGGGAATCAGGCTCAAAGAATAGGAAATATATTTTTATTATATACCTAAAACAATTAATGGAATACAACTTTATTAGTGAAAATGAAGGTAGAAGTGTAACTAAAATTAAGTCAAGCAACACCACATTTAAAGAATGAATTTCTCGGTAAGAAAGATGTTGACTGTACTTATCTTCATAAGACATAATACAAGATAATGGGAATAATTAGTTGTACCTTGACTTATTAATCTAAGTGAGAGCTTGGTGTAAGACAAGGTTATTACACAAACAACTCTACTATTTAAAAGTAACTACAAGAATGTACTTAAACATTAATTTGAGATTGAAATGATAATACTTAAAGGTACTCAACTAGATAATGAAGAGCCACACATAGCTCAAGAGGTTTAATCTTGCCCTAGAAAAGAAGATTGAATGAAAGCAATAGAATAAGAGATAGATTTGATAAGGATAAATCATGTTTGGGACATTGTTAACCATCCATTTGATTAAAAGTAATTAAAAATCAATGGTTCTCAAGATAAATAGGAAGACAAATGGAATAATTGAGAGATGTAAGACACACCTAGTTATTAAGGGGTATATACAATAGGAATGCATATATGTGTGTGTGTGTGTGTGTATATATTTTTGAAAATATCTTCTCACCTATTATATAGTTTATTCAAATTAGATTAATCCTAACTATAGTTGCAAATTCAAACTTGGAATTACATCAAATAGATGTAAAAAACTACATTCTCAAATGGAGAACTAGTTAGAGAAAGTACATGGAACAACCATTAGGTCCCATTAAAAAAGGCATAGAACATAAAGTTTGTGAGCTCTGAAAAGTCCATTTACAAATTGATAAAATCATTTAGATAATGATATTTGAGATTTTATTAAGTAGTAACCTCACATAAATTTCAAATGATCAATGAAGACCATTATATTAATGTTAAATGGTTTTAAAGAAATGGTCTAGCATTATCCTTTGTGTGGTTAATATATCATTAGCTAAGAATAGTTAAGATTCATTAATGGTCATCAAGAATCATTGCCCTTGAATTTTGAGATGAAGGATATAGATAAAATAGAGTATATCCTTAGAACTAAAATCCACGGGAATCACTCGGAGAAATTAATTACTCTTTTGAAAGAGAATTATCATTAAAAGGTCCTTAGTAGCGTAGCGTGAAAGACTGTAAACCCATCAATATCTATGTAATAAAAGCCAATAGACTAAGTTTTGAAATATGTTCTCAAATTAGGTGTCCATTAAAAATTATGTAGAAAGTCTCTTATTCCAACATTATTGGATAATACATGTAATGATGCATGCAAAGTTGAAAATTTGTTAGCAGATAACTTTGTGAATCAATAATAGTTAAACCCTAGTCAATAGTAATAGAATGTTATTAAGAAAATCCTAAGATACTTATAGGATATTGTAAACTATGCACTGTATTGTTAAGCAAGGGATTGTACTTGAAAAGATGCTCTAATATGAACAGGAAAAGAGATCTAGATACGAAAATTTATGTGAAAGTTTTATTTTTTTTAGGGAAAAAATATAATTTTACAAGGATTTATAAAAAAAAAGTTAATTTTTTTAGGGATCATTTTATAATTTTTATCCAAAATTTTGAAAAAAAAAAAAAGTGGCCTAATTAGTTCAACAAAACTAGGTTAACTTGGTATTAACAAATTGGGCCAAGCTAAGCTGAGCACCAAGTTAAGCCAAAACCTAGCCTGATCTAGCCTGTAAACACCCATATTTCTTACCTTAATTGCTTGAGATAGCTACTTGGAGAATTTATTTTTGTAAATGTAGTAAGCTAAGAGAATTACTCTTGAGAATAAAAACACCCTCTAGAGATAACTCATAATTTCAAAAATTAGAACTTTCTTTATTTGTGAAAGTTAAATTGTTTCAAATTTATTTATGTTGCGTGTATAAGTAACAATAAACTTACACATATGTCAAAATAAATATTCATAAACATCATTGCCAGTTTGAGAGGTTAATAAACTTGCCTATGTAATTTTTGTGAAAATCAGTTTTATTTTATTTAATTGCTTTAAATTTTTAAAATGAATTTAACATTGAATATGTTAAAATAAATATATTTTGTGGAAAAACTTACTTGAATTTGACCAATACTAACTATTTAATTTGAACCTAATTTTTTAAAGTTAGTAAAATAGATTTAATAAATTTTTAATAAAAATTTTTTCTAATTAAATGTTAGTCAATCAAACTGATCATTTATTCAAACTCAACCCACTAACTCTTAAATATAAATGTATGAATACTTAAATATAAATGTATGAATATACACAAGAAAAATTGGTCTAAATTAAATTTTTGAGAAGTCAAATTATAAACTAATATTATATGATTATGAAAGCCCAAACCAAACAATTACTCTACTGTGGTGTTATCCAATATAAGTGACCACCATAATTTTTTGAATATTTACAATTTTATCCATAAATTATTTAAACATAAAATATATAAAAGTTTTAAAATATTTTCATGATAAAGAATAATTTAAATAATATTTTTAAAAATCAAATTATCTTTTATGCAACATGACTTCATGTGACAAAGATATTATCAATGTTTTGACATTTGTCCCTTAACTATGCAGAATGAAATAAACACGTGGTTATTAATATAATAGTGGGTTTATTAGGATATTTTAATTACTGAATAGATAATTACCAAATAGATAAATAGATTGTGATATATGGATATATTTATAACACCATGAAAATAACACATGCCAATCAGATGAAGAGAGGAGAGTGCTAAGGCACAAGACTTCAAAAAGTGTACACACACTATTAATTTCTACTTTATCTCTTTAAATTTGTTGATTTTATAAGATTATGTCTAAAGCATTATTGCCAACATTTTTTAGGCCTTTAAAAATTATAAAACATTGTTATTTGAATGGTTAAAATCATTGCCTAATTATTTAGGTAATGATTATTCATTGTATTATATTTTGTCATTAACTATTGTTTAAAAAATAATGGGCAATGTTTTCAATTGTTGCTGTTTTAGGTAACAATAGTTACTCATTGCATGAAAAATAGGCAATGGTTTTTAATGGTTGCATTATTAGGCAACAATAGTTGTCTATTGCAAAATGGAGTGCACATAAGTTGGGTTGGCCCCAGCATTTGTGTGGCTTGATGTTGAACTCAATTTTTATTTGCTCTATTTTGTTAGGGCCAACCTAAGTTGGGCAGGCCATTTTTTGGTAAAAATTTAAAAAGGCTCAAAAAAATTAAATGTTTCATATACATTCATATGAAATTACATATTTCCCTTCCAAAAATAAGTTTTTTTATAAGTTTTTGTAAAATTATATATTGTCCTTGCAAAATAAAATAAAATTTTCATATAATTTTTTAAGAAAACATTTTTTATAATATATATGGGCTAGGCAGAACTACCTAACATAATTAGCTTAGTGCTCAGTCTAACCTGATTTGGTCAAATTTCTTTTTCTTTTTTTTTGGCCCAATATGGTTGGCCCTCTAAGTTAGATGTGCACCCCTATTGTATAATAGGTGTATGTTAATAGTATAAAACCATTGTCTCATGGAAAAGACAAATCATATTCTACAAATATGATTTGAAGTCTATTGTATGCATCTTTATTATGTTGGGCTTTGTTTGGTTATAAGTCAGGAAAGGGATTCCTTTTCCAACAATTATATGTAATATGTATTATGCCTTTATAATTATTACTTAGTAGTATTTATTCCTTTTTTTTACTTCTTTAAATTAAGGCACAGGGGCTGTTTTGTATCCTTAAAATCACTTTTTTATTCCATTTACTATTTCATTTTTTTCCATTCTATGTATCGAATAGGCCAAAGAAATGTCATTCCATAATGAATATTGTTCCATATCAATATCCAATAAAAAGATTCAAAAATCTAACTACAATGTGTTACCTAATTAATAGAATAAAAAAGAGTGATATCTTACAATTTTTTTAACAAAAGTTCACGGTAAAAGTATTTCATCTAAAATATATATAAGAGATGCTTAGCTTAGTGTTCTTCATTTTCATATCTTTCGCTCACAAGATATTCTGCTTGAAAGAATGTGATGTAATTATTATATATTTATAATGTAAAAAGAATGAAAATATTTATCTTCGAAACAAACTACATAAAATCTATCCATCTTAGTTTCTTAGAATATGGATGTGGAGATGCATAAAAAACCAATGCATTATCATACTTTAGAACATGTGTTGTAGAGTTTTATATGTTTGTCCTTTAAAATTTTCCTTATTGTTGACTTCACTTTGATAGGAACCCAAAATAGCTTTGAAATCTTCTTAGTTTATTCCCAGATTGTTTTGTTTTAGAAGCTATTTACAAAAGCTTACAATCTTAGTACTTGATGCCTGATCTCTTAAACCCCACTTTTTGAGAAGTTCACCTTAACAATGGACTTTACTAGCCTTTTCATTCTTGGACATTGCTTGAAAGGCTTCTTCTTTATCTTTCTTAAGGCTTTAGATCAAATCTTTTAAGTTGTGATTGTATAAAAAGTGTCATAGATATTTAAAAAAAATTATTGGATTAATAATAATAAATATTATAAATGCTCATGGGTTTTTTCCAAAGACAAATTAAAATTTGATAGCAAAGCCTAAACATAAATGATGTTAGACATTATAACTTAGAAGCAATACTAGGTGTGAAAATACAACGGTTTATTTCTAGTCTAATGCTTTTTAATTATGGTCTTGTGGATATACATGCTTTCAAAAAATGAAAGATATTGGAACCACTAAAAAAATTGTATTTTAAAGGTCACTTACAATTGCATCTTATGTTGTTGAGTCCATTTTCTTGCCTTTATTACTTTGACATGTTTCAATAAACATTTTATGCTTTAGTGGGCTTTTCGTGATTCTCCTTTTCATGCTACATTAAATGAGATATTAAAACTAGATTAGAGTAATTTAGTGCAAATATATTATGATAATTCAAACATAGCAAGCATATACGACTTGTTTGATACATAGAAAGTGTTTTAATAGAAATGGAAACTGAATGCTGAATGGAGTTGGAATGAGTTAAAATTGTTTGGTATGATACAGAAAGAAATAAAACCCATTTACTTGTTTTTGTTTGGTAGATTCAAAATATTGAAGGAATGGAAGGTAGGTTAGAATAATAAACTAAAATGCCCTTATTAGTTTTTTCTTTTTTGGCTGGAAAATGGCCTTATTAGTTAGAAACATGAAAAATCGAAAACATGATTCATTTCTATTCACGATATCTATGCATGGTATAGAGCTAACCCTTTCTAATTTCACCGACCCCTATTGTCTAGAAGGATACACAAAGCACAAATAACCATTGTGGAGAGGAGACCTTTTGCAGTGTTCAAGAGTGAAACTATCTAGTGCAGTTGATGCTCTCTTTGCCCATTTAGACCTTGCATGACTACGGCATAAGGAACGAAACTCAAAAGGAGTTATTTACCATTTACTTGATTTTGTGTTGCTTGCATGTTTAAACTTCATCGATGCACTTGTTTCATTCTAATTTGTGATAAGGAATTTTATACATGGATTGTTGATTGTGTTGTTCCTAAGGGAAATTACAATAGCAAATAAAACAACGTTGTTCCAAGGCTTGGAATCACACTTGTGTTTTTGAAATAGATTAATGAAACAATAATTACTTAATCAATGGCTTTATACAACATAGAAGAGGGCTTTTTAAATCACTTTTATCTATGTCTATCTTATGTTTAGATAAGAATTGTTAAACATTTGTTAGATAACATGTTAGAATTACACCTCAATAATATAATCAGTTTGGTGTAGCTAGAATGGTAAGACATGAGCAAGATCTAAATTCGCATAAGATTTTTTTATTTAAAGCTTCTATTGTTGTCAGATCTTGTTTCATAAACATATAACCAAAAATGGCACAAGATGTTGGTATTGTAGGCTATATAAGTATGGTTACCTTGGCATAGCTGGAATGGTAAAGGAGAACTAAGATTATAATGTAGAACTATAAAAAATAACTAAGTAGTTTGACCTTAGTTATAAAATTGTATAGAAACCCATCCTTTAAACTCTATTTAGCAAATTGCCAAGATATGCAGGGACCTAATTTAATGAGAAGGGAGGGGAAGGCCTATAAGACATGGTGATTCTAATGCATGATACACCTGTGTTTGTTTTGCTATCCTTAATGTCAAGTATAGTGTTAGGCATTAATTAGTATGCAGTTTTGCCTTTTAAAATTCTAGACAAATGATCTTTTAATATATACACCAAACGCATATGATTTAATCTTGCTTGCATAAATGGTGTATTTGATATGTGTGTGTATGTGTGTGTGTGCATATATATAAGTTTCTTTGGCTTTTGTGTGATTATAAGTTGAGATAAAGATGCTTATGTACTTAAAAAGAAATAGGATTGAGAATGATGATGAAGTTTAATAAAATGAAATCCTTTAATTTTTTTTTGGTTTTTTAAAAAGCTTGTTTCTTGTTTATTAAATCAAAGTTTGGAAAGAAAATCCCAGAATATTTAGTGCAAGATTATAAACAATTGAGATTACTTTTAAAATTGTGAAAGCTTGACCTTTTATTTGTCCATTTGCTATCATTTCCCTTGTTGCCAACTTGAAAGAGAACTACTTAGCAAACTGGAAAAGAATCAATAACATTAGGGAATTGGAAGAAAACAGGTCTTGTATTTTTATAGTACCATGTTTTTTTTATAATTAAGTTGTTCTTATTTTTTATAAATAAAGTTTATCTAAAATCTATTCCATATTATTCATTTTTTTCCCTAATGATATTCGATGTTATATAGCTAGCATTGTTATTTGCTAAATTAAAAGAATAACAAAAAGAGATGCAAGGGTATGCTTAAGTATAGGATGACACCGTAAATGATGGCATAGTTCAACAAGTGATTTTAAGGCGGAATTGGAAAAGAAATGCAAGGACAGTCATAAAATTATAACAATATTGAACAATTGAACCATACTCTTTAAAAGTTAAGACATTCAAACTAGCCACAAGGTTGTCATTATATAGGAAGTAAAGTAAAAAAAATTTCAAGCATTTGAAATTAGTTATGATTCGAATCATTAACATAAATCAAATTAAAAGACTTACTTTGAATCCAAATGATGTTGTTTATAATGATATCTCATATAAAATGTTCTCTTCTTGCTCATCCATCTCTTCAAGGATAACATACTTTGTAGCCAAATATATTCTAAGGGTCCCACCTATATCATCTTAACCTTCATAAGTAATAATTAAAGCTCTCAATATTTGATACTTATTTTAAAAAAATAGAAGAACAAAGAGAAAGAGAGAGAGAATTTAGATAGAGAAACTATTAACAAGCATGGCATTGAGAGGAAGTGTTACATAATTAGATATAAGAAGAAAAACAAAGCATTAATAGCAAAGTTCATTATAAAATGGAGTATTTGATACAAGAAGACTATATTAATATGAATAATAAGAGAGTGCAACTAGAGATAAAATATCCTCCTAAACTAAAAAAAAAAAATAGATATTCAATTGACACAACCTTTTCCTATCCCATCCTACATGTATGCAAGATAAAATCAAACACATTAATGAAAATGTAGGTCTTTTTGTGTAACCAAAAACACTACATGCTATCTACACACTGTCATAAATAGTCTCCTTATATATGCCAAAACCGGTAAGCTTTAACACAAGAAACAAGCTACAAATGGTGGTGGTACATGACTTTGTCTACTTAAAGGAATTATAATCTAATGGTTGTTGCATGCTACCACTAATAATTCTTCTACGTTAACATCATTTCACTATACTACTAGAAAGTGAACATGTTACCTTTAAGAAGATAACAAATAGTCAGGAGCTTTGTTTTCAATATTAAATTTAATTATCCAAACATTAAAGAAGAGAATGACTATTAGAAGAGCGAACTTATCAACTATCAATACAAACAACATGCACCTCAAGTTATACAAAATGATAAATGTATTCAAAGTAGCTCTCAAAAGTTTTGCTTGAAAGATGATCATGATACAATTAAATAGGAAGCATGCTATACGTATTAAGTTTTACATAATATTTATCAGTATGGTGTAATTGACATACACCCTACATTTGATTCCTCACTCTTTATATGACCTTGTCTCTTGATCACAGGATGATAGAGCATTCTGAAATGAAAAAAAAAATTTAGTGTTAAGGAAAAGAAAGATAGCCTTGCTAAATACCAAGAGGAGTATATGAAGAGCATGGGATTACTAGAAGACTATCATAAGCATTGTCAAGCCCTTCATGAGTTTATCGCTCTACTAAAGGCGAACATCAATATGTTAAAGCATAACTAACTTGGTGCTTGATACATACTATATTGCTAGAGCATTAGCTAGGTTACATCACTGCTACTCAGGTGGAAGCTATAAAAAACTTAAGCATTATAACTAAGCGTGCAACTAATGCATTATACATGTCAGTCCAAAGAGATGCATTATAGAAGAAAGCTAAGGCAACACTAAAGAAGGCCAAAAGAGAACTATATAAAGACTTTTAGCACTATTTTAGTTTATTAAAAGCCTTTGACAATATGTAAACTTTATTTTGCTATGTTCTATGGACCATAACTCTGTCATGGATATATATGATGTATAACAACTTTGGCTGTCTAGGAACCTAAGTTGTTATCTAGTTACATCTATTATTGTAAAACTCAATGTAGTATTAATATCATGCCATTTCTTTTTTTATCTCATAGACCAATTTGTGCACAAAACTAAAAACCAAATAGGTGTTTAATTGCTATTTTAACATTGATCATATTGTTATGACTGATTTTGATAATGTTAGATTCATGATTACTACCTTGTATCAAGCACAATTCTTGCACTATATGGATATGTTATTCTTTACATTATGGTGGTTAATTCATATTGTATAAGAGATTGAAAACCTTTGTTTCACTTTATTAAATATTTTATGCTAAGCTATGTTTATAATTCAGTTGTAGACTATTGAGTACTTCAAGGACCTATGCCATGTACATTATTCATATACTTTTTCAATTTAATTTTGACCTTATGCAAAAAACAACAAACCAATATGCCAAAAACCTTTCTACCAAAATTTAGCCCTATGTGAAATGCACACAATGGTGAAAATTGAAACTTTCATACCTATAATCAATGGAGTTATAACAAAATTGCCTATTTTCTTTTCCTCAAAAGCATGCAGAATGAAGGTAAGATAGGTTATGAGAGATATTCAATATATTCAAAGGATTGTACCATCATGGATACATACTGTATGTTAGAATCACTAGAAAACTTGTGTCAGTTGAATGCATCATATTTCCAAGCCATTGAATGCATATAAGATAGCCCAATCACCATAATTTGACATATCCTTATGTTACAACAGATAGAAGTTACAATTACTTTTGTCAAAACAAACTTTCATGTAAGTTATCCAAAATATAGATTAGTTCAAAAAGTTGTAGTCAATCATATGCCTAGCTAACATCCCCCTACCCATACATAAAAGACACTGCCATCTACTCGAAATACATATAGGTACAAAAAGTTGCAACCACATATCTACCTAATTAGCAACTATCTACATATACACTAAAGAGATACATGTGAGTGGTCCAAGTCCCCATTCATAATGGATACGCCAAAAGTTACATATCTATATCTGCACATGTGCCAAAAGTTATCCATTAAAAGTACACATAACCCTACTTTAAACCATCTACCCAATTAGTTGCCTAATCCAGTCAGCCTTCAGCATGTCTAAGATTGTTAGGAAGTATAACAACAACATATTATCGCACAATATACTTAAATGAGTAGCACAAACCTCCTATGTGGTCAAGCCATCCACTTTAAGCAAATTAGTCCATAGCTCAATGGCTTTATCATTGAGGTTTGCATCATGGCTCCACTTGTGAATTTCATGGCATATGTTCTCTATAACCACCACCATATGTTCATCCATCTCTTGACTAACTTCTTTTAGTCCATCTGCCAAGATCTCTACTTAGTCACGGCTTTGTCTTTTCCTCTTAATGATGTGGTGGCTTCACTTATGATAGCATAAAGGTTATCTGAATTTGGTCTAGATCCATACTCATTGGTGTCTCTACTAGGTCATCTTCACTAACCCTATTCTCTCAAATGACTCTAGTCATTCGAGAGTTGGCACCCATGGCTCTGCCCTTTCCCCATAACATGCACAAGTCATCAAAGTGCGAAAATGGTTTAAGTCAGAATGGTGTCGGCTTCTTATAGGTCTGTAAAAAGCATAAATGATAGCATCATGTGTTAAAAAGACAAAAGTTTAACCACAATTATAAATTTTCAAAGTTGTAGTTTACAAATTACAAACTAAATAAGTCATATAATAGGATTCATAAGAAAAATTCAACAACAAAAAAATCATTAAAACACTTGGTTAATTTCATGAGAACATTCAATCTTGAAGTTAACTTTGACTCATTTCTAAAGTTGTAGTTTTCATTGTATCTCAAGCATAAGTACATATATCCCTCTGCACCCAAAGATAACAAAAGGATCTTAGTAGGTTATATATTGCATAGCTTGCTATGGCTATAAGCTTAACTCCCCTTTGATCATCTTATGAGGCCCAAATATTATATTGGACACTAAGAAAGCATAAATTAAAATCTATAATAACCTCACATGTAAATTCATCTTTTGTTTGCAAAATGTAGGTATGGTATATAATTTTAAAATCAAACAAAAGGAGTAGATCATACCAGATTCATGGCTAGACAATATGATATTGTTACATAGAAGCTCTAAATATAACATTTTCAAATCTTATGCATGAGATGAAAGGAAGCTCTCCCCAATGTTTTCCTTGTTTTTTTGGTAAATCTCACCATAGGAAAGGACAACTAATAATTTCTAGTCTAAAAAGGGAACTGAGGCTTGCCCTCCTTTGGCAAGCATTGGAGTTAATGACAATGAGGAACCATTTAACACTTAATAACATAAAAAAAAATAAAAGTGATAATAAATCAAACAATAGATATATTTTTTAGTACCTAAAAAATTTATCACTAAGTTTGGGAAGGGCTTATGCATAATCCCACTTAAACTTGAAGGTAGAGCTATACCCTATGTTTCATAATTCAATTGAATGAGTGTCGATTAGATATGCCAATGCAATTAGTCTACTATTATGGATTTCTCTTAAAATGTTTAGTGATGTTCTTCAAATGGGGCTTTTATGTTTAACTTCACCTATACTTTCAAGTTTCTAAGATCCAAAAAGAGGAAGATCCTTTGTTTTTTACTTATTTATAAGGAAAAATGGAATTTTTATTATCTTAATTTTAATGGTTCAAGCTAGATGTAGTACATTTCAAGCACCATAATAGCCATGCTTAAAGTGATAGGAAGTTATAGTATCAATTTTTACTTTAATTTCATCTATAGATTTAGGGGCATGGGTGTTAAGGCTTGATTTAGGGATGCTTTTCACTCTATAACATGTAATGAGTTGTTTTATAAGAGTTTATTTTTGGTACTTATGTAGGATATACATAACTAGACACTTGGTAAAGCCAGTTATGATTGGTAAGATTAATAGTATGTGAATCATTAACCCAAAATTTAACACAAATAATAACAAATCATCTATTATTAGACTAAAAATAATTTTAAATAAATTCTGACTTTGATATAATCATCCCAAGCAGACCTATTGATTGTAACGCATTTAGAGATCGAGTCCTAATCGAAGTTAGAGATATTTGATCCATATACCATGTTGTACATTTTTTGCCATTTATCTTTAAGTGTCTTGAGTTAGGACTGAATGTAGGGCACACCTTTGAGGTAACATCCTAGGCTTTTCAATTCCATCATCTCTTTTAATTAGTGTAAATGTCCTAAACAAAACCCATTATTGGCTAGATACATCCCCTCCATACATAACTCCATAAGGCAATCAACAAGGAACACATCTTCGAATGGGTTCCATTAATGGTTCCTTGAACTATTGTCACTATCTAGTTGCTCCTCCATGCTGGTCGACATCCAAATAAAGAAACTATGCATGTAGGGAGAATAAAAAAAAGGTTAACAAAGAAATCAAGGTGAAAGGAATTAAAATATGGAAAATTATATGACAAGGCATAAAGGATAAACAACCATCAATGGTAAATAATATGAAAAAAAGTAAAATTCAACATAAGATGAAAAACACTTTATCTATCTATTAGGATTAAGAAAGATATAACAAATTTTATAGTAATTATTGCATTACAACGTTCATTGTCCTAGTAAGTAATAAACTATATCAATTGCGGTCCTTTTGTTGATTGAACTAGTTAAATATGTCTATTGCTAGTTGATCTTAAAAGGTGCTCCATGCAACAGAAGTCTCTAACGATGGCCTAAGACCAAGCTCATCAATAGGTTTGATTGTCTCTAATCCATGAATGTCATCGTTCAATGGAACCTCATAGTTCTCTCAAATGACAAGGTTATGCAACAAGTAGCATGCTAGTATAATTATATGTCTTCATTAAGTAGAATGATAGAATTTTAAGGATTGTCCATCGTTCTTTCAACATCCCAAAGGCCCACTTAATCACATTATGGGCTAATATATGTCTCATGTTAAAGCACTTTTGTGGTGTCATCAGGTGGTAACCATGAGCCCATTTGCTCAGATGGTATCTTTGTCTTCTATATGGTGCAACAAAGCTGTCCCTATTTGTGTAACTCACATCAACCAAGTAGTATTGACCTATAACATGTTAATTGTGAATAAGTTAAAATAGTACTCTTACAATGTCACTAAGATACAAGTAGAGAAAAATGTAATGAACATTATGTTCACCTTAGGGTATTATCAAGCAATGCCTTCTACTTTTTACATCGCGTAAGACTTAACTATCGATTGCAGATCCTTCCCACCTTACCAAGACATAAATAAATTATGCATCTTGGGAGCAGACACCTGTGATATTAGTGGTGATTAACCCTTTTTGGTTTCAATACTGAGGCTTACCATCCAAGGGAACATGGATTAGAATGTGTGTTATATCAAAAGCCTGAATACAATTATATAAAATTGAGTTAATTTAGGTATAACAATAGCACAAACCATCATAATGGTCATCTAAGAAATGAAGTTTACCTTGAACCATTTCCATTTGTCATCAATCGAATTTTCAGGTACAGGTTCTGGTGTTTTAAATAGCTTTCCATCCAAATGCATCATTGCATTCAACACGGCATTAAAATATCTACTAATTATTTCCCCAGATCTTCCAAATTGAAACTTTATCACTATATTCTTTACGCGATATGCTATAATGTTTAAAAATATGGCTACTTGCTCATCGACTAACATATTTTTTTAAAGGTTTTAGGCCTCCTATTATGTCAAGCATGGCACATAGTTAGTTGAAAGTTATTCTATTCAACCTAAGTTGGTTATAACAAGTAATGTCATGACTATAAACCATCCTCTTGAGATAAGCTTGTTTAGCTTCAAAATCCACGATGTAAGGCTTTTGCCTCAACCAGGGACAATTCAAAGCTATGGAAGCCCACATATTTAGCAACCATCTATGCCTGGCTTGAATAAAAAGAACAAACCATAGCAACACATGAAGAATGACATCATGGATAATATTGTCTATAATTGTTGAATGACAATAGCAATACTTTGGTGAATAAACATGTAAATAAGGGATTCCAAAGCTGTGCAATGATCTAAAATGGTATAAGAAGGGAGATGTGTTTCACAGCAAATTTAATAGAAGGGATATACTCATTTATAATAGTTATAAAATGCATTTTAAAAAAACAATACTACAAAGCTAAGATTTGTACTACAAGTGCTTATATTGACCTTTGTTAAAGAAACTAATGTTGTAGTTCACTAGTTTAAAAAATTAAATATATCAATAATATATCACTACAATTTCAAAAAGAAATTGACTTAATTTTGATCTTTGAAAACAAAAGAAGGGCACAAACACTTTTATAAAAACATGCATAGAAAAAAGTTGCATGTTTATCTTCTCCTTTTGATAAATGTACAATAGAACACTTTTAGATTTAAACTAGAACCTTTGATCAGTAAAAGCCGTTTTAAGAAGCCATTCCACACTTTCAAGAATATCTCCATATTACTGAGAATTTAAAAAGCATAACAACAAGGCTAAGCAGATCATAGTTGAAACCATCTGTGTATATGAATGTGCATAACTCTTTTGGTCTTCTATAACAATACCTCATCACATAGGCATCCTTTTCCAACACCCATACTTGTTGTCCCCTTATCCAATTATCTTCTTAATCACCAAGCAACAATGAGACCCAAACCATAAATAAGACAAATCAATCTATAATAAGGAGTATAAAAAAAGTGGGAATCTTGGACCTTTACTACTACACCTATTGCAATTTGCAAGAGATTTTAAGTTAACTTATAAGGACGTGCAAATCTTAGACATGTACACATAGCTGAATGGAATGGGTATTACAGAGGGTGCAACTGGAATGGGAAATATAGGTCTACAAAAAATATAGGTACACATACCTCTTTGTTTGCTCGGGACTGCAAATCAACTTATCTGATCCTTGCTAGTGGAAGGAGAGCATGTGAAGAACCTAGGTATGCCGATGTTCACTTATGACTATTGCTTGAAACAAATGAGCAACAAAGATTAAAGTAGGATGTGACAAAGCATAAATGGTATTAGGGACTTTTATACGATTATCAAGGGCATTATGGACTTTCTCTGTTTTAGCTCCATTTTCTGGTCACCTTCCCATGATGAATAAAGGAGATTAGGATGGAAGCTCAATTTTTCTTTCCATAGAGAATTCTCCTTACCAAACGCATGCATAAGGGAAATTAAATCTGTCTCCTTTTCTATTTCCAGCAAACTACCAAAAAAGCTAATAGTTTTAACTAAATTTATTTTTTGAAAGATGTCACCATTCTTTGACAAACTATAGCAAAACTTGTAGATCCCTTTTGATGCCTCCAATTGTACCTAGCCCTATTTTAGGTGTTTATTTTACTCATTATTTGCATACAAAAAGAGTTATAATATATCAATTACTAACTATGAAGGAAAAGTTATACCCATTTTCTTGTATTTATCAATAATTAACTTAATTATACATTTTTGTTGCTCCATTATGTACACAACTCCTTAGATTGTGATTATAGTATATTCAAAGGACAATGCTTTAACCTCTTCGCATAGTTGTAGACTTTTCAAAATGGTGTTGCTTAATTTTTCATTTACATTGTCTCTAAGTAACTTAAATGATGGACTTCACCTAACTCTTTTCTTCATTTGGCACAACGAATTTTGCCAATAATAATATACAACATAAATTAGTAAAAGAAGTTCATCAAGTGAAAATCTCTACAAAGAACTCTTAGCCTTTTCATTAGTACATACATTCAAATATTTTCACAATCACTCTTTCTTGTTCTTTGGCATAGCTTTCAAACTAGTGTAAGTCAAAGGACAAAATGATAAGTTACTCATTGTTTTGCACAAGACCCTATCAGTTGTCCTTTTACATGTAAGGTTACTTATTCTTGCCTTTCAATTGTTCTTCATGAGTTGTTTTGTATATTGTTTATCCTTTGCTTCTTTTCTTTGATGTTTCTACACTAGCATGAGGTCATGTATCAATACTTATATGCATGACCTATTAAATATAATCAACAGCTTTACAATTAGCACTCAATCAACTCTAATGTATATGGTCACTCAGAGGTGAAAAACATATAATATTTTTTAACTTCTGCTTTAGATTTGATGACATAAAATGAGTGTGCATTGTTAACCACATAACGAAGACAGAAAACTATGAATTAGCAAGGGTGTTAGAATCGATGAATATCTATCAGATATTAATCAAATCTCATGTCTTTCTAGTGGCACTCACCTATGCATATTGAAAAGGAACTATATCTATACTAATTATGTCTCCCATTCCACAATTACAAATGAAAGAGGTAAAATCTACCGGTCGCTATCTTGTGTTGTTATTGTCAATATAGCTCTTTGTATTTGTCATAAAGAAATGTCTTATTGATTTCAATCATCAATTTTAGATGATCAAATGCATCTATGCAATGATTGAATATCCAAAATATATGCTTGAATATAGCTATTGGCTTATGAGTGAAATTTTGTGTAAACATTGTTTGGTCGGAAATTCAACATATGAGTTAAGTATTTAATATAAAAAAATTAAAAATTAAAGTTATTTTAAATAACTTAAAAAAATTTTAATTAAAAATTTTGAATTATAATTTTTTATGTAGTTTAAATTTTTAGTTTTGGAACTTTTAAAATAATTTTAAATTTAAGTAGCGTACAAAATTTTTAGTTTAATATCTTAGATTAAAATTTTTTATTTTTAGATTTTTTTAAAATAATTTTAAAATTTAATGCTTTAATTTTTTAAATTTAAAATTATTTAATTTAAATATTTTTAATTTCAAATTTTTAACTATAATTTTTTCAAAGACGAAAGCAACGCTTCAAACTCTTCTCTCCTGCCAACGGAGCGAGAGGAGAGACGCCCAACGGTCCAGTGAAACCAATTGTTAAGATTTGCTGGCAATGATAGTCAATTTCCCCCCTCAAAGCCGAACGCCTCCGAGGCTTCAGCTGAAGGCACCAATAGAAACTCTTTACCACTGCTTTGCTGCATACGGATGTGCGTGCAATTGGATGCGTGGACGGTGCTATGAATTTGCTTCTATCATTATCACAGTGAAGCGAATTCATTGGTTGAAGAAAAAAAAAAAAGAGCAGAAGAACAGTGCTTTCAGATTTTGAAGACTTCCTTCGGACGCTTTTGAATGCGATTGGTCAGCTTTGATACAAATATTATTGAACGGAACCGAAGTACGATTTGATTTTGGTAACTGGCACAAGCAAACTTCATTGGTGCAGCCCTTGGTAACAGGTGCAAGAAACCCCAAAATGGGGTTCAAAATGGAAAATATATATATATATATATATTTGTTTTAGTATTTGTAGATTTTTTTTTAATATATATTTCAGTTTCATTATTTGCTGATGTGAGGCCCACCGTTTCGATTAACTTTATCCTCACTTTCTCCGTTCTTCTGGATAAATGCATCGGCACCGTTTACCCTCCTCATCACTTCACTCGCCATTCCAACAACACAGCGAAGCAGCAGTGAGGGTTACAGTGGCTGAGAAAGAAAATTGAAAATGGAAACTGTTCGAGCTCTCAGGTGATCTTCATCCACATTTCTTCTTCTCCAACCTTCATCGTAGGTTGCACACAGTTCTTCATGCATGCTTAAGTGGGACCAGTGCTAGGCTCCATTGGAAGAGCTAGGGCCCTTTTTCTCATTTAGCGCCAGCATATTCTTCACTCCTACAAAAGGAAGGAGCCACCTCTCGTGTCATATATCTCCTCAAACCTAGCCCTTTCATTGATCCCGCCTAGATATCTTCTTATTTTCCTCTTCGGATTTTGTTGGTTTCGTTAAAGAGAAAATTTTTTGTTTGAACTCTGTGCCTACCTTTAAAGGTTCCATTTAGCTTCTGATAAAGTCTTCCGTGTGAAGAGGTGCTAAGATTTTGGTTCCATGATGGAGGTGTAAGTTTACGAGAATGAAGTTTTAACAGATTATATTGTTTAGTGAATTTATTGATAATCAATTTTTCAAGGGATATAAGTTCATAGAATGGTTGGAGAGAGAATTTCGCAATTAATTTAGTGAGCGCATTAGTTTGCCAAATTAACGCGAGGAAGATTATCTATTGGCTTTTCAAGTGTAGCAGTTATGAAGTGCTATAGACAGATCTCGAGCTGCATGTCGCTGTTGATGTATAGAGCAGGGATTTCCTTGGGACCAGTAGGCTGTCACTTACGAGCCTATATGCATAAGAACGGGTCAATCTTGTATGTTTCATATTAGAAATCAAACTTGATTTTTTATACTCTGCTTGCTCTGTGGAATTATAGTTTTTCTATACTATTTAGGCAAACTGTATAATAATCGAGTGATAACAATCATCTCACAATTTTTTTCATTAAATAAAATGAATCTAATATGTTAACCTCTTAATTTAGGAGGGAAGAGCTTGGCTGTAACATTCCTCACATCAAGAGAAAGATCAAGTTTTTTTTTTTTTCAAAAAAAAGAGTTGGTTCCTCAGCCATGTCTAATTGATTTAAAATTACTTCCATTGCCTGGATTAAAAGCGGGAGCCTTTTATTTTGAAAAGCAAGCTCAAACATTCTTTTCGTTAGATAGTGAAGAAAAGGGACTGTTTCCTTTATTTTCGGTCTTTTGTCCTGTGCCTAACATGAATCAAATTATGGAACTTATATTTCAGGTCAGTGCAAGTATGCAACAGTAGGTTTAAAGGAGAGATGGAACTGGATATTTTGGATAATTTGAGAGCTGTTGAAGAAGAGTTTTACACCCTTGATCATTGCCTACAAAATTTCTTTTATAGCCTATGTCTTCTACTACATTGCAGCCCATCCACTAACCAAGTGGGACAGGTACTTTTCCTGTTGAAATCTTGTGGATAAACATAATGCCCTGCTGCCTGTCATTATTTCATTTAATGATAGGTTGTAATAATTTTTCTGATAATGAAAGGCATCTTTGCCACTTTTCATGCATCCTAAAACACAAGTAATTTCCTTTTAGTACCATAACTATGTTTCTATAAGAGAAGTCATATATGTTGACGTTTTTGTTTGGGATAACACTTTTAGCTGTGATGTGAAGTTAAGTTTTTTGAGTTGACAAGCTAGATTACTCTACCAAATGAAATTGGATAAAGTTGTAACAATTCGAATGGTCCTCTGTGGATGATGGATAAAGGTATATAATGGCTCTAAAGACTTGCTGAAGGGGAATGGTTTTCATTTCCTTATCCATAGCTTTTGAAAAATCTTTCTTGATGTATTTAAACAGACGCATTGACAACTGTTTATGCATGTAATAGTATTGATTCATTTAACAATCAACATAATAGACTTTTAACCTTTTCAAAACTTACTAGTTGTATGTAAAATAAATATTATTGCTTGAAGGTAGGAAGTTGTTCTTATCAAGCAGGGGACTTTTGTCATCTCTCATCCATTGGATTATTGGCTTCTATTTCTTCTAATTAATTTCTTGGAAGTTTATATCATCTTAATTTCAATTTAATCAACATGTATACTAACTGAGGTTCGGGGAGGTTCATTATTGTGTTATTTTACTGGTCAAGATAGAATAGAACACTCTTTCTTGAAGAGTAGACAGTGGTATGGAATACATCTGTTTTTCATGTCAGTTTATGAGCTTTTCCTATCTATGGTTCTGCTTCCTAAATTATCTCCTACACAATATCCTTGACTGAGTCTGGATATATAAATAATTCTGCTTCGTGATTTATGCTTAACAAAAGCATATACTGATTGTATATTCATCAGGGCTTCTGGTTCTGAATTAGTTCAGAAATATATTGGAGAAGGCTCAAGGATGGTTAGGGAGCAGTTTGTTATGGCTAGGTTTGTCCTCTTTACACATCTTCTTTAAACATCTTTGATCCGTGTGTCCTTCCCAAAAAGAAAGGACCAAAAAGGTTGTATTGGCTTCATTACCATGTGGTTAGAAAATGTTTCTAGGAGATGGCATAAGTCAAGTTTGAACGAAGCCTTTTTTGTATTTACTGGGATTTTGGTTGTGACAACACTGTAGTTAGATGTATATGTGATGTATGATTTGAATTCTGTGTGAATATTAAGCCTGCTTTCCATTAAGTGGCAATTGAAAAGAGAAAAAGGAACATTTTTCCCCTTAAAAAGCTTTCTTTGCATTCTTTATTTTTTATGCAATTCAATATTTTGTTGTGTAAGACGGTACAAAAGAATGGAATATTCTTTCTGAAAGACTTTCTTAGCATATCTATTTCTTATGATGGAACGCTACTTCTCACAGGGGAGCATGCTCCATCAATTATCTTCATGGACGAAATTAACAAAGCATTGGATCTGCCCGTATGGAATCTGGAAGTGGCAATGGTGAGTGAGGTCCAGCGTGCTATGCTGGGGCTTCTCAACCGGTTGGATGAATTTGAAGCTTCTAATAAAATCAAGATAATGCGTGTTTCTTCTGAATGGTGCTTTATTGTAGTAAGGAGATTTCTAACATTATCCTTAGGTCTATGCTGCATCAGTTCGGTTAGGATCTATTCGGTTAAGAAACATACTCATATTATCTATTCTGTCTTACCAAGTCATTTATGTTATAAGTACAAAATTTTTTTAAGGAGGTTCTGAAGAGAAATAAGCAACTAACAGGTTTTGATGGCCACAAACCAAATTGGATATTCTGGATCAAGCCCTTCTTAGGCCTGGACGAATTAACTAGAAGATTGAATTCCCAGACCCTAATGAAGATGCATTCATCGAAGTCTGAGATACCGTATGACATACTTGTATTGGAAAAGTAGTTGCACAACATTCCTGAAAATGATTATGTATTCAATTTAATACAGTCTTGGCAAGATATTTTGAAAATCCTTTCAAGAAAATGAATTTAACGCGTGGCATTGATCTGAAGAAGATCGCAGAGAAGATGAATGGGGCTTCCGGTGCTACGCGCAAGGTATCTTTTTTTACTTAATTTGCATAGCATGTTTAATTTTTATGAACACTCTTCAATCTATCTTTGTGAAAATGTCCTTGATGTAGCAATCGGTGGTGATATTGCTTAATAATGAGGCAAATTAAGTAGTTTTGTAGTTATAATTACCCCAAAAAAAAAAAAAAAAACAGCAGCTGGGGATTAATGCAGTTGATCTGAGACTAAGTTGGGATAGTTTAGTATATCATGCCTGCATATATGTGCCTTTGTGCGTTTTCTCTATTTAGAGTGGGGCATTGTGCCACTATATGTTTCACTAGGGCACAAATAAATATGTTCTTACCTACGCTTGTGCTCATGTGCATGCTTATTGTATTCTAATATAGTTCTGGTGATGTTATTGCATGAAAATACGCGTTGAACTGTGAGTAGTTTGTGATTCAATTAGCTTTGAAGATTGTCTTATTTCTATAATATAACTGCGTGTTGTCATATAAAAATTGCGTTGGCATTCTAACTATGTTATTTTATAGGAGAAAACTCATAGTTAATGTTCTTATTGATTTGATTTATTGTTCATCATTATGCATATTTTATCATCCACAAGCAGCTCAGAATGAGATTGGATGGACACAAATAGAGAGGATGTTGTGTACCTCATCACATCCAATAAATGCTGTCTAGGATCCATATATCATGCAACAGAGGGCAGTGAAAAGATAGCCTTTAGATGGAATGAACAAATTAGTTATTTTATGAAATGATTTTTTTTGGGTCCGACAAAGGCCAATTGTATTATTCTCTCTGTGAACTAATTTCCAAATATCTAAATTTGCCTGCCTTGAGTTAATAAATTTTTGTTAATTAGCTTATGATAACATTATCATTTGATCCATCATCATAAAGGTGAAGGATTAATGTAATTAAAATTAAACACTTAATTAGACTAATAATAAAGTTCAGGAATCATCTTGCTCTACTTGTTTTTTAAATTTTTAAAAATACTTTTTTTATTAAAATAGAGTTTTTAAAACTATAATTAATTAAATAATATATTATTGTTCAAATTCTTAAACATTAGAATTTTGAAAAATAGTTTATTTTTAAGTTTGGTTTGGAGCTATTTATAACTATATATATATTATATAAAATAAAACTAATTAGGTAATCAAATAATTGAATATCTTCATAATTCATATTTTATGAAAATTAAAGGCTTAAAAGAATCCCATATATGATATTTTAAAAATAACTAGGTCATATGTAAAAATATAAATTAAAAAACAAAGGAGGGAACACATAATCACATAACATGACATAAGAGGAGTACGTACATGCTAAGGACAAAGAACATAAAACATACCAAAAAGTGACAGCATAGAAAGGTACATAGAACAACCCAGAAAGCTGCATAACGTAACACGATCCCAAAAGTCACGTCATAGAAATTGTATTAGACTACGATTCCAAAAAAGTTCATAAAACGCATATGTTAATGGGTTATACTACAATTCAAAAAAGGCTCACAAAACATTTCAAAAAACTATGGCAATTAAAATCTTTAATTGTCAAGTTAGGCAACGTTTGGAACATAGCAATTGGAAATTTATATCAGTAAAAATTATCATCAACCACCATATTTAAAATCATTGTCAAGTTCTCAGGTGCAGAGGAAATGTTTGCAACTTTGCTGCCCATCACTTACATCGCTGCCCATCACTTACATCCTTTATAAAATCCATGGTCAAAAGAAATTATTAGCAATGACAAATAATGGTTCATAAAATGTAAAAATACAAAATAAAAGCAGATGGCTTGCATTCAATGAGTATGAATAAAAATTCATCATATTGCAAATTCATAAGTCATAGTCTATGTTGTGAAAGATTCACTGAAAATATTATGAAATACCAAATATTAGTCTCATAAAATTCCTCACTCATAGTTTCAATAATCCACATGAGATGTTCATTGATTGTGAATGTATCATCATATATGAAGTCCCAATAAACATGGTACACATGGAGGTTAAATTAGCTTTATAACTACATAGTCATAAGAAGTCTTATGCCATACAAAGAGGCTTTTGATAAAACATATAGATCAAATAAATTGACAAATGATGAAACAGTAGATACGTAATTAAAATAATAAGTGAAATTCATATATAGAAGTGCTGAAATATATAAATTATAACTGACCTATAACAATATTGTTAGTCATACCATTAAACTCAACAATGTACTACCACCAAGTGCGTGGTTGGATTGGCTCGGGGTTGTACCAACTTAACCAAGGGCCTTGAATTCGAGACTTTGGGAATGCAGTTGTGTTAAAACATGATGGTAGAGCTTGTCGCCTTTGTAGTCCTACCTGGCTTAATCCGGATTAGTTTGGTCCATGCTAAATCCCCAAGATAATGGGATAGAATTAGGATACTGAGTGTTCACGTGAAAAAAAAAAAATTAACAATGTACTTTATGATTAGACTAAATATGCTAATGAAATATGATGTTCCATGAAAGACTTGCATAATACAAATTATATTATGAATACACCCAATAAAATTAAAAAACTTTGTGTTGCATGTAATTAAAAACATTTTTATAATCCTACAGTCAAGTAGGTGGATCCTAGTATTAATTCTATGTTATTTACAAATAAATTATGATATAATAATCTTTGATAAATTGAATTTTTTATTTTCAATTTTTCTTTTCATAAAAAAATTCGATCAATTTTTTGAAACAGTATAAAGTCTGATACATTTTTCACAATTCAAACGTGAAAAAAATCTTGGACATGACATCTCTTAGAAGTATACCATTATCTTTAAAAAAATTCAAGCATTTTTCTTAATGTTATAATTAACAATAGAATTAGTGAGAGAATCAAATGGACTCATCTTCTATCTAAGTCTATCTAATTCATATTTTTTTCCTCTGATACACTTATTATGTTGATTATGTAATTGGCAGAAATGATCTGAGGTATTCAAAAATGACATAGCATTTTCAAAAAATGTCATATGCAAGATTTTTTTATATTTGGATTGTGAAGATTATGTCAGGCTGTATACATGTTCAAAAAATTGATACCATAGCCTTAACTCGATTTTTTTTTTTTATAAAGAAGCAATTTGAGAACGAGAAGTTTAATTTATTAAGGATTATTGTATCAAAACTTGTTTGTGAATGACATAGAATTAGAACTAAGTTTCATATGCTAGATTTCAAAAATGTAAGATGTTTTATGTTGTGGGTTCAACTATATACAAACATAAAAAAATTATTTAACTTTATTGGATATGTTTATGGTATAATTTGCAATAAGCGAGCTTTTCTTAAAATATCATATTCCATAAGTGTATCTAATCTGATCATAAAAGATATTCTTGAATTTAATAATATAAGTAATAATATTGTTGTAGATGAATTATAGTTGATAAGTCGCAACTTTTCTATATATGAATTTATCTTGCTATTTTAATTATGTATTGATTGGTAAATAATTTGTTAATTTATTTGATTTATACATTTTATTAGGGACTTCTTTTTATTTCTTAAATATGATATTTTCTAATAACTATGTAGTTGTATTACTTTATGTGTGTTGATGATAATGGTCGAGTCATATAGTTCATAAGATATTATCTGAAGCAAAAGTTCTAGTCTAACCTTGAGATGTGTCCCATTTGACACGATTTTATATACAGTAATATATTTACAATTGATGGATACCCATGTGGACTGTTAAAACTATGAGAGGAATTTTATAAAGTTGGTTATTTGGTAATTCATGATACTTTCAGTGAAAGATTTCAAGAGGTAAAATTCCCCAGATGACAATTAGACTTGATCGCAAGACAGTTGAGTATAAAGATGATCCAAATATAATTTTTTATGGCATTGATTACAAGAGATCATACACACTTGACTTGTGGGTTTATAAAATGGTAGATTTTGATTCATATTCATAGTCCATGCTTTATGAATCATTGTTTGTTGTAGATAATATTGATATCTTGACGATGGGTTCTATTAACAATGCAAGTGATGGGGAATAGAGTTGTAGGCACTTTTTTTTGCACGTATAATATGAGAATTTTGCAATGGTATTGGACAAACAACTACTAGGCTTCAAACTGTTAGATTCAACAATTGAAGATTTTAATTGCTGTGACCTTTTGGGATATATACGTATGTGTGTGTGTATATATATATATATATATATATATATATGTAATTGGTGGCTCCTAACTATGCTTTAGAATGAGCCATTTTCCCAAATTCTAATGCTGTCATTATTTATCTAATTAATTTTATCTGATTATATATATATATATATGTATGTATGTATGTATAGTTACAGGTGGCTTTCACACTTGGTAATGAACCATTTTGCAAAATTCTAATGTTGTTGTTTACATTAAACTTATAAATCAAGGTCAAAATATTTATAAATTTAAACAGTAATAGATTATTTAATTTATTATACTTTTAATCTCTTTAATTTAATAGAAAAAGTAGTTAGGAATTTTAAAGTGAGTAAACAATGTGGTTCTTGAACTTTATTATTAATCTAATTAAGTGTTTAATTTTAATTGCATCAATCCTTCACTTCTATAATTTTTTAAAAAATATAATTAAAGACAATTTTCATTATTTATTCTGTATTGACTTAATGCGAATCGGATCCTCTCTATTCTCCGTTATCTCGGCCATCCATTCCATGTCTTGCTTCAGGTGGCAACTTGTGGTGAGGCACTTGTTTTTTTCTTTTTGGCTGTGAAACGGTGCACCGTTTCATTTTTTGTTTGAGAAACATGCCTATGTTTTTCACAATTTTCTCTACCATATCCACCCAGTGAGCCTCTCTTCTCTGCCCTCTCTAATCACTCTTTCCTCTCTATCTCCTAAACTCTCTCCCCGCCAAAAAGATTCAGAGTTACCAGAAAGACATCACCAATCATGGGCATTAAAAATTCCAACAAGCTACCACAAGCAGTTATAATGTAAATCCTCAAGAGATGCTCTAGATTTAGGAAGAAATAGGGTTATAATGAAGTGGGTCTTCCTAATGATGTTCTAAAAGGCCATTTTGCAGTTTATGATGGGGAAAACAGAACCAGATACTTTATCCCAATTTCATGGTTGGCTCACCCATAGTTTCAAACTCTTCCCCAAAGTGGGTCTTCAGAGATTGATGTCCTTGAAGTGTTTTCCCCTCAGCAATGCCATTTGTATCCTCAATGGGTAATGACATGTATGAGGATATGATTTTTTTTTGGGGCATTCCTCCCCTTTAAATTCTTTTCAAACCCTCTTTTCTGTAACTTGCATATGATTACTAATTTGCTGTTGCTGATATCATTGTGAGGCTTGGAGAATATTCAATGGAATGGGAGGCATTCCTAATGCCTTAAACATTCAAATCAAACGATGGTGGTTTCTATTGTGCGTGAATGAGAAGAAGATGAGAAGCAAAATAAAGAGGTTTTCTTGCCAGAATTTCCCCAAATACCGAAAGACTTATGTTTCAGTGAAAGCTAGCTACAATTTTTGGTCAGTTACGGATGTTATTGTTAAAGGATGAAGCCATGAAGGGCCTAATGGTGAATTGTTACAACTGTTAGGGGAATTTAAAATCTTTAATTGTTTCCAAGTACTTCATTAAAAAGTTTTCAATATCAAAGATTAACCCATTTTGTATTATGTCATAATGGTGCCAATAACATATTTTGTATTTGTCATGATGGTGCTTTGCAGAATCATCAGAAAATGTAGAAAGTTACTGCATATCTACTTTTTACTGATAAGATGTGAAATAAGGTGTTGGTGACTTGGTTCAATTATTGGACTCAGTTTACGTATTGCAATCAGTCATTTGTTATGCATAATTGATCATTTTGTCACATCAATATGCTAACATCACGCTTTAGGCTACAATCATGGGCTGAGATAGATTATCTTTTCTTTCTGAATAATCGGAAGTTTCCTTCACCAAAGCAATTATCTGCAAATAGCCCAAGCGGAGAAAGAAGTACGCAGAGTCATGTTTTGCCTTGCATGGGAAAGTTTGCTCATTTGATGTTTCTTTGTGCACTGGCTTCTTACTATCTCAGAATAATTATTCAAAAACAGTGTCTTGCAACCAACATAAAAGTGCCACGTGTCGCCTCAAGAACCCAGCAATGGAATGGACGGCTAGGATCACCTGACAGCATGAAATGTAGTCAAAATGGTGAATAGAGAGGATCCAGGGTTGACGTAATGAAAGTTACATATGTATTATTTGTTCTATATAATTAATCGTTTAGTTGTTTTGAATTAATAATTAAAGTGACAGCATTGATTAAATTATCACTGGAGGGACTAACATTAATTGTGTTAATTAGAATTAAAAGACTAAATTGCTTTGTTGAATAAATTGAATGGGGGAATTAATTCTATAGTCAACTTCAAATGGTGTCACACCCATGGCTGAGTGATAAGTATTATACCAACACTAAGCTAAAGAGAGTCACTTTACCCCTTGCTTGGGTTGATTACTTGTCATGCAATATAAATAACATTCTAAACATTTATTTAAAACTTCAGTTTGCCTACTTGAATGAGGTTAGAAAGTTTTTACAGGAAGGACATGGAGGGTAGAAAGTTTATGAATATGAGATAGATCTTAAAATAGTTTAAGTCATAAGCTATTTTATATGATATGAAAAATAGTGCCTAGAGTCATTGGCGGAGCCACGTTAGACTGGCAGGGGCACGGCTGACGGGCACATGCTCCGTTCCTCTCAAATTCTATAGTATTAACATTATGCATCTACATTTTTTTAAGATTTCAACTCATTAGATCTACACATGTATTATATAATTTTTTTAGTATTATTTAATATTTTAACTTAAATCTAATGGGGGAGCCATGTTTGGTTGAGAAGGGGCATATGCCCCCTTCAAATTTTATAAAAATGTATGTATATTGTATTGAGTTTTATTGTTATGACTCCATTTTTTTTTTTAAATTTGAATATATTGCATCTATATATGTATTATATAACTTTTTTAGTATTATTTGGTATTTTAATTTGAATCAAATGAACTTACATATGTATTATATATGTAACTATTATAAAAACTTAGGTTAAATTAGTTTTTTAGCTTTATTTAACATTTTAAATTAATCCTTTAACTTTGAAGTGTTTTAAAATGATTTCATAATTTTATTTGAAGTTTTAAATTAGTTCCTTAATTTTGAAATGTTTTAAAATGGTTCCTTAACTTTTAAAATTAAAAGACTAATTTAAAATATTACATAAAATAAAATTTTGAAAGTTAGAGGACTTCTAATTTTAAATATTACATAAAATAAAATTTTGAAAGTTAGAGGACTAATTTGAAATATTGAATAAAGTTAAAGGGTCAATTGAAAAAATTTCAAAGAATTTTTTAATTTAAAATATTTATTTTAATATGAAATATTTAAAATAAGTAATTTAAAAATATATAAAAATTCTTTTACAGATAAAATTATTGACGATGTCATGTAAAAACACTTTTTTAGTTTAATCACTTGAACAAAAAAAAACACTTATTATAAAATTTTAAAAACTAGAAAATACTTAAAAAGTTCACTAAATAATATACTTTAAAAAATAATATTGATTTTAATATAAAATATTTATAAAAATAGTATTAATGATGGATTCTCATAGTAAAATAAATATTATTTTTAAAGCATTTTACTTTAGTGAACTTTTTAAGCATTTTTTTAATTTTTAAAATTTTATAATAATTTTTTTTATTCAAGCAATTAAACTAAGGGTTTTTTTTTAATAATAAGTTAACTTTTTAAAGGATCATTTTAAAATACTTCAAAGTTAAAGGATTAATGTAAAATGTTAAATAAAATTAAAGGACTATTTTGAGACACTTTATAGTTAAGGGATCAATTTAAAACAATCAATAAAGTTAAGGGAATAAGATACTAATTTAACCAAAAATTTATTATTATTATTATTATTATTATTATTATTATTATTATTATTATTATTATTATTATTATTTCCTTTTTTCTTTTTTTCATCTTCTTTTCTTTTTTTTCCCCCTCTTTTTTTTCTTTCTCTTTGGATGTGGGTTTCAAAAGTGTGATTTCGGTGCCTTCAATTTCTAATTTGTAGCTTCTTGAGGTAATTTCAAAGCTCAATTTAATATTTGGAAGTTCAATTGCATCATTTTAATTTGAATGCTAAGTTGCTAATTCAGAAAAGCGTTAATTGTTCTAAAATTGTATTATTTATTACTAATATAAAAGTAAAAAAGTAAATTTACAATTTCAATTTAGTATTACTTTTAAACAATATGTTATAAATGTATAATTTTTTGTAAAAAGATATGAAATCTCTAAAGAAAAAATTGATATCAAAGCCATAATCTTTATGTAAACCTTACGGATCTTAGTTTAATCAATAACTATGGAAGATTTGCCATCGAACTTAAAAAAATTTAGTCTATGGTCTTAATAACCAATATAAGATATGAAAATACATTTACAAAAAATACCGTGTCAATTTCACTTTTCCTAACTTGGGGACCTAGCTCTACCATTGGCAATGGCCAAGTTGTTCTTTGTTTGCACTTTATGATACAGCATCAAATCCTAAATTGTGATGATTTCACTCATAGTCAGCAATGTTGATTTTTCTTTCAATTTGATACTCACTCCTTAAGGTGGTTGACATGGCAATTCAAGTGCATGGAGCTGGTGGCATATCGTCTGACATAGTGCTGGCACATCGGTGGGCTACTTCAAGGACATCGAGGATCGCAGGTGGTCCAGATGAGAAGCCAATTAGTTTGAAAGGCATTGCCTTGATAATAACGTATTCTTGTGCTATTCATGTCAATCGAGAGTTTGATTGAAGCAAATATACATAGGGGAAAATTGACTTCAGTGGTTTGATATGCCTTTATCAATGGTTTTTGTTGTTTATATTTATAAAATGCGCAGATAAAATTTCTATATAATTTGACAAAACAATTTATAAAAAAAAAATCATTTTATGACATGTCCATGCATCCCATGGATCACTAACTAAGAAACACGTCTCTTGATCTAGTATCAACCAAAAAATTGTTGCTCTTATTTTCCCAAAAAAGGAGAAAGGTTGTTAATTTGGCAGTAAGTATGAGATATTGTATTATTCAAATAATTTAATTTTTTATTTAATTTTGTTAGATAAATTTGTGAAGATCAAATACTAAAGTCATTTTTTCTATTAAGTATTACTAGATATAGATACATCTTTTTTATTAGTCATATTTTGAATATGTAATTTATACAATTAAATATTATTTACTCAAGCAAAATAAGTAATCAGATAGAATTTTTATATTATTTGACAATAAAAATTATCAAATTAATTTTTTCATTGGGTATACCTATGGCTTCAAAAGATATTAATGAGAAAATTCTTTAAATTTATTTACATCATCAAATTTGTATTAATAATCATTTTGACATATAAAGGTTTATATTAATAATTATTTTAAACTGATTCTTATAATTTAATTGTTTTAAATCAATTTATTAAAGCATATCGTGCATGCAAGTTATATACTTTATCGATGTTATTTATTGTTTACATTGATAAAATGCTTAGATAAAGTATCTATATAATTTTACATAAAATTTATAAAATTAATAATTTTATTACATATATATAATGGGGCATCATATCAACTATAAACACATCTTTTTATTTAGCATCAAGTATTAAATAGGGCTTTTAATTTGGCAGAAAGGAAGAGCTATTTTATTCAAATAATTTAATTTTTTGATTTAATTTTGTAAGATAAATTTTTGAAGATCAATACTGAAATCGCTGTTTCTATTATATATTACTAGATATAAACATATCTTTTTATTAGTCATATTTTGTATATATTATTTACTTAAACAAAATAAGTAAGTAGTTGGAATTTTTATATTATTTCACATAAAAAAAATTAAAAAATTAAAAATTAATTCTTTCATTACGTATACCCATGGTTTCAAAAAATATTAATGAGATAATTTTTTAAATTTACTTAACATAAGCAAATATTAGGTAATAATCATTTTGAAATATAAAATTTAAATTAATAATCATTTTAAATCAATTTGCTATAATATAGCGTGTAACTAAAGGTGTGTATAAGTTGAGATGACCTAAAAATCATCTTGGCCTGAGTTCCAAGTCAATTTGAACTTGGGACAAAATTTATCCCAAGTCCTAGTTTGATCTTATCAAGTCAAGGATGGGCCAATTGGATTAATTATGTCAAATCAGGCTAAAAAGATTTTTTTTAATTCTTTTAAAAAAATTTTAAAAACTTATATATTTACATTCACTTAATTATTTTGGGCATATTATCATTCTTTTTTTATTTTATTTTTTGAGATCTACACAGTGGATATAGGTTGAAATGAGAAAATAAGAAAAAAAAAATACAATTACAATAACTAAAATTCAAAATGTGATAATTTAGAGCCCGGTGGCCTGATTTAGGTGATTTTCTCTTTGTTTTGGATTTTTTTAAGATAAGACAATGGCAACCACCATAGGTATGTTGCATATTATTTTTCCCAAAATAGATCATTTATTATCTCGAATCTCAATTTTTATTTTAGGTGATTTTCTCTTTGTTTTGGATTTTTTTAAGATAAGACAATGGCAACCACCATAGGTATGTTGCATATTATTTTTTCCAAAATAGATCATTTATTATCTCGAATCTCAATTTTTATTTTTATATTAAAAAAGTATGTATATTTTATCTTATTTTTTTATTTGAATATGATAATCATACTAAGAAGAGACTTAAATTTATAATTTATAAAATATATTTAAAATTTTTATCTAAAATTATAACAAAATTTTTTTAAATTTTTTTAAATTTAATTCTTATGAATATATATATATATATATATACACACACACACACACACACGAGCGCAAACATAAGGTAGGGTCAAACTTAACAAGGCCAGGAGGTTGGCCTGACTTTTTGTTAGGACCCAATATTGTTCAATTTTACGTTTTTAAATTTCTCGGCCCATCTTTAGCCGATACGGTTGGGCCATGCACATCCTTGGCGCATGTGGGGTTATATACTGTTTTACTCAATTATTTTATTATGTTTATATTTTCAGCACATTCAACGAAAGTAAAGATGATTTCTTTTGGTATCCGTGCAGCTTTATATATGGACAAATTGCCTAAGCGTGTAGATTATTATATTTGTTAAATTGGAAGCATCAGTGTCAACCCATTCATCATGGTGGCCTAGGCTTCAAACACGTGGAACGAGCTCCGGTAGCTACGTAGGTTTGGATAATTATGGACAACAATTCACTGCGACAAATTGCTCAGTCGAAAAAAAATCTAAAACTCAATCGAAAACGCATTATATTCAGAACTTGGGTCTTGTCGTGTTGGTAATCCTTCTGAATCAACCAGGGGGAAGAACATGAACACAATGTTTTCTCGATCAAATTATAACTGGGGCTCCAAATAGGATGGAGAGTTGGAATCCTGATGTGGCATGCATGTCAACGCAGAACTCATTTTACTCTAACTTCCCTGCTTGCGTCTGCGTTTCCCCTGCCTTGCGTGATGCGTCTGCTTTTCCTATGCGTGAGAAAGACGATATAAGACAATACTTCTGTGTTTTCCCGAAGAGAATAATTAAAAGGCGATGCTTGTGCTTTGCATTTTGAATGATCATGCTTCTGTTCTGCGTTTTAACCTTGGGCTCAAGCTGTGCGTTTCAATTGCGCCCAATTAGATGCATTATGGGGCAACCACTTCAGCTCGCCATTTGCCAACTAGAACTAAATTTAATGACATTTTGCCATGTAATCACAGTAGGGAATAGGATAGTAACTTTTAGGAATTATAGAGACAACCACTAAAATATTTGAAAATTATAGGGATGATATGGGAGAAAAAAAATTGTAGGGGCTAAATTGAAAATTAAGACAAATTATAAGAATCAAATGATTAATTTTTCTTTCTAAATAATAAAACACATTAGTCATGATTAAAATGGTGGAAAGTAAAAATAACAATCTATATGTTTATAATGGTGGAAATTGAAAATAACAATTTACATGAATAAATTTATAGTAATTGGCAATGGTACCAATACCATTCAAGTTTTTTTAACATAAAAATAAGATTTTGGTTTTTTAATAAAAACATAAAAGGTTAAATTTATGATTTTTTACAGTAAAAAAATAATTTCAATAAATTTTTACAATTAATAAATAGCAAACTGATAATAATTTTTTATTATAAAAAATGATAAATTTAGCCTTTTCAATTTATTTTTAGTTATAGCCCAATTATCAACACTTTTCAAGTTTTTCATATGAAAAAAATCTTATTTTTGTTTTCAAAAACTTGAAAAGTGTTGATAATTGGGCTATAACTAAAAATAACTTGAAAAGGCTAAATTTATCATTTTTTACAGTAAAAATCCTATTACTATAAATTTAATCATGTAGATTGTTATTTTCAACTCCCACCATTATAAACGAATAGATTTTTATTTTTAGTTTCCACCATTTTAATCATGACAAATATGTTGTATTATTTAAAATAATAGATGAGATTATAAGTTGTTTCTTTTATAATATATTGTATTACTTAGTCAATAGAGTAAAAAAAACTTATTACTAGACTAAATCAGTATATTATTTTAAATAAGTTGACATAATTTTTTTGGTATAAAATTCTTAATAAGACTTAAAAAAATATTTTTATGCAAATAATTTAAAAAATTAAATTATAATTAAAAACATGATCTTATCAATAAAATCAAATTTATAAAAGAAATATTATTAATTATATTTTAACATTTTATATTAAAAATAAATTGGTATAATATATTATGTTTATTTTATATAATATAAAATATATTTTTATATATAATATTTATTATATACATACATACATATATATATATATATCTATCCGCAACTCCTCAAACACTTCCCCCAACAAAAAAAGCCACCTCGATCCCCACATCCCTTGCTCCATGTCCCGCCCCTTCCATCCCTCCCAATATCTCCTATTGACCCCGTGTTTCTTTAAATATTAAAAAAATTTATCTGAACGCGAAAAAAATTTTAAGTATCTTAGGAATAAACTGGGGCGGCGGAGCATTACAGCGTTAAGCTTCTCTTCCTATAGCAAGAAAGTCAAAAAGCCAGAAAGAAATGATGCAAAGAAAGATCATGTGGATCAAAGAAAAATCATTTCAAATTCAGGCAAATGGAGAGATGTATAAAAGGTCTTCTAATTCCAAGCATTCTTCAAACGATGCTCAAGATAGCACTGTTTACATTAATTGAAGATGAAGTGAACGTTAAAGGAATTGACCTGCCCAATGCATTTAATGAAAGAGATTTTTGGCCGTTGAAGAATATCTGCACAACAAAGACAAAGAAGCAAAGAGTAATACTCATTCTCCTAAATGTATTTAAAGAAGCTATGTTAAAGATGAAAGAAAAACTGGTAGCCGAACATGCATTTCGAGGTGTTTTGATGTGTTAATAAAGTTTTACTTCTAGTCACTAATTAAGGTAGTGAAAGTTATTGTGCTTATTTTATGTATTTTTAAATAGGAATATAATGAGTGTTTATGACAAAAAAAAATATAAGAAAGACTAAACTCATGCGCTTAATCAGAGACTCAATTTGTCTTCCGTATAATAGTTAAACTTTGCTTGAAGAGAAAAAAAAAATCAAAAGATAAAATTATTTATCCAAAAAAAAAGGAGCATCCTCAAACTACAAAAAAAAAATCAAAATAAAAAAGTTTTTACAGGTCAAAGACATTGGCAAAAATAGAGAACCTTAATAAGAGAATATAAAAAGGAAACAAAAGAACTTAAAATGGGATAGTAAGAGAGTATAAAAAGGGAAGTAAAAAGACCTAAAAAGGGATGCACGACAGTTGAAGGGGAAGCTTTGAAGAACAACTGCAACAACGAGATTATGAGTTCTATAGAAATGATGTTGCACCTTGGCTTTTATTTTTTTCTTTTACTTTTTTTTTATAAATTTGATTTCTTTTAGTTTTAGGTTTTTATTTTTTATTATAAGTAGCTAAACTCTTTTTTATGGTTTGGACAGAGACATTTATGAATTATATTTAAATTAGAATACTCATGTTTTGATTTTTTTTAAATAATTTATTATTTAGTTTATAATCATTTATAAATTATTGGCCACTTTTTGTGAATTTAAATATATAGTAAGAAAGATTGAGAGGTGAATTACTATAGGCAATCACCTAATTAATAGACTTAAGTTTGGATTCTATAGTCTATCAATCTTCTTTAAGCAAGATTATAACTTATATGCATACCAAGTTGCTATATGTAGGTATACACTAAGGTCCATAGAACTTAATAGATTTATGTTAGAATTTATGACTACAAAAGTAGGCATAAAATTAGTATAGATATATATGTTATATCTCAAGAGAAAATTGTATATACATTAAAGAATCAACTATTAATTAGAATAAATATTAATTGCATGAATTATTCTTATTTATTTATAAGAAATAAATATTGAAATCCAAATTCTAAAGTTTTTCATAAATTAAGAATATAATTATTAATTTTTTTAGTTGCATTAATTTCTTAGTTAATAATTATTTTTATTTTTAAATAATAGGGATAATTATGGAATTAGTATTTGATTAATCTTTTTCATGGGAATAATGCTATTGTTTGACTTGTACATTTGTGAAAAATCATCCAGTTTTTGGTATCTTTGCCAAGGAAAGTATAATCAATATTAATTTACAAGATTTTGGCTTATAAATTTTAAAAAATTTTAAATTTTTTTATGGATTTTATTGAAATTTTTTGTGATTTTCATGAACATTTTACCAAAAAATTTTTCTCAAAATCTCTTCTATTTTGATTTTCTTAGATAACTACTTAATTGGGTAGTAAACCTTTTATTTATATTTTATTAGTATGAGGATACTTAAGGATATTGATTGTTGATTAATATATATGGATGTGGCATATTTGAGAATGATATTTGATTTTTAATTGGATTAAGGGATGAAATTTCTTACCCATTGAATAAAATCAATGCACTTATGCCATGCATATAATACATATAATAGATGTTTTCTTTAATCTAAAGTATATTGATTAGTCTATTTGAGATTCTTGAACTAGACTTTAAAACTTGCTTTAATTCTTTTTTAAGGTGAAATCCTAGGTCTATTACTTTTCTTAAAAATGACCTTGGCTTTGTTTCTCAATTTGAACCATATATGAGCCTTATTTTTGTTCTTATATGATCATTAGTACTCTATTGAGCTTTTATTGATAATTTGTGCATTTATTACATTTTGATATATTCCTTTCTAACTACCTACGTTAATCACCTGCTCTATAAAACCAATTTTTATGCTATTTTCAAGAAGTATCATAAGTACTTTGGTTTCATTTGCTTTGAAAAGGATGATTTTAAAGGTGAACAAGATGGAAGTGTTTCAAAGTGAATGTGGAATGTGGATTAGAGAGTCTAAGTGGAAAAGAAAGAGAGAGCTTTTGTTATTTTCTTGAGAGACATGCATATTAGATGAGGAGAAATAACAAAATGTTATACATTTTTGTATTGATTATATCTTTAACTTTCCCTAAAGAGACTTACAACATTTGATGATAATGGATGAAAATAGAAAGAACATTTAATATGTATTGAAAACAAATGTGTAAGACTCCAATTGTAATAAGTAGATCAAAGATCTAGGGTAGAAAATGAATGAAAAAGGCAAAAAAAAAGGGGGGGAGGGGAGAGAGAGAGAGAGATGATTTGTTTTGAAGAATTACAAAAATGCAATTCATTATTATTTGTATTCTCTAATTTTTGTATCAGGGTTGAAAGAAAAGAAAATATACAAAATTGAAGGAGATGTTTTAAAAGAAAAAGAGTACTTTTTTTCTTGTATTTATTGATGCTTTCTTAAACTTAGAATACTATTTCCTCTTATTAATTTGATTGTGATTAGTTTTAACTATATAGTCTTATTGCAAGCTTTAAAGACTATTTGATCTTTGAGTTGTATTGAATCTACATTAATGGATAAAAGGATGATAAGCATATGAAGCTCTAGGTGAAGATGATTAAATGGATTAATTGATGTACCTTATTTTAAGGTTTATGTTTAGACTTTGCATCGTGAACACATGCACACATTCATAAACTAGGAAGTCATTCATTAATCTTTTGATTTTAAACTTGTATTCATTCTTTATCTTTCCTTATCTTACATGTTGATTGATGATCCAATATTTTCATAAGAATTTTATCTACTTCATTGAGTAATTTATGTTTTACTTGAAAACAAGTAAATGTTCAAATTTAGAAAAAATTGATATAATACATTTCTTACATATTAATTAAATTTCAATCCTAGTTATTGATTAAGTTAGTAAGAATTATTGTGCTAATTTTATTCATTTTTTAGCATAAATATAGTTAGTGGTTATGAAAGAAGGAAATTGCAAGAAAGATCAATCCCGCACGCCTAATTAAAGGCCCGATTTGTCTTATATATAATAGCCAAACCTAGCTTGAAAAGAAAGAAATCAAAATAGAAAATTATTTATAACAAATTCTGTTTTACTTTTATTTAAACAAAATTCATGTGCTTCCAAAACTACTCTCCACATATCTAACTTCTCATTTATTTCCTCTCTCTAGATCAACTAACAAAATAACTAAAATAAATTTAATGTTTACCGTTCCCTACAAAATAAAGGCCCATTTTTTTACTATTACATTGAAGAATAAATAAAGACCATAATAATTTTGGAAGGCATTTGTAGCTAGCTGCAAAAGAGCCATGTTTTCTACTTTTGCATTGAAGACCCACCACTACACCAAAATAGTTATCTTCCCTTAAATGAAAGCCATTGTCCCACTCCATTAGAGCCACCATTCCCAAACTCCAGGTTGTGAGGGTCGCAAATATTAGAGGGGATAATGAGAGAGAGAGAGAGAGAGAGAGAGGCAAGTTAAACCTACCAAATGGGGTGGAAAGCTTGCCTCTTGAAGGAGACAAGAATACAGTAAGAGTCATCTCCCATGTAGCCTTAATTGTTTTCAAAGAATACGTACCTTGTATGTATTTAGACACACCCATACCAAGTACATACCTCATGCAGGTACATCTAACCTATAGCCTTACCAGTTCTTCAAAGGATTACGTCAACGTAGAGCTAAAGCTATTAACTAAAGGCCCTTGGACAGTTTTATTATAAACTCTAACAAAAGTTTACTTCTCAAGTCTCAACCTCTATTTATACTACTACAAAAATATTATGACCACATAGTCACTTATACCCTTTACTTCGAGTGCACTACAAGAAATTATTTTCTTAACCCACAAAACTACCCTAAATTTTTAATAACTTTTAACAAGGTAACTCTATTCTTAACCAAATAGATTTTCCAAAATTCTCAATACTTCATAATAGACAAAAGGAAGCACAAGAGCTGCATGATTGAGTGACAAAGGGTTTAAATGCTCAGAGGGAGAGTAGGAGAGAGAAAGATAAAGAAAAAAGAGAAATCTTGAACTCCTAGATGGTTGAAGTAGAAAATAGTTCCAAAGGTATTAAACATTCCCAAGATTTGTGAGTGGCACAATTAACTAAAGGGGAAACTACATTTTGCCCCCTCAAACTAAGGCATAACTACAAACTGGTACATGAATTTAACAAAACACGCCTTAAAGTTTAGAGTAAAATAAAAACATTAAATCCAAGTTAAAGTACGGAAAGAGACCAATGATTTTGATTGTGATGGCAATGCTAGACTTAGCTCAATATTGGAGTTGGAAAAAGTTCCTTCCTAGTTCCAAAAATTAAATGGGATGTAACATGTTCATTTTAATCCAAAGTTCAGGGGGTATTTTGTTACGTTGTAAAGTTTATATACTAATTTTGTAATTATGCCTTAGTTAAATGAGGCATAATGGAGTCTCCCCTTTAATTAAATTGGCATGTAAGTGCAAAAGTTTTATGGAAAAAATGAAAGAAAAAAGGAGGACCAAATATAAAAGGCTACAAACTATTTTAGACTCAACATGTTGCAGGTAGGATAGATAATACCATTATAGTCACGAGGGCTAACTCAGAAATAATGCTAGTAAATCTTCCCATAAAAGGCCTCTACCAGTTTATCCCAATAACTAATCAAAATGTTCTCATCTGTGCCTAGCTGAACAAAGTATAGCGCAGATGAGCCTCAGTGCATACTATATCTCCTAGTCCAATCTGCCAGTAGCTCATATTGGCATCAATGGTATCCACTTCACACAGAAGTAAAAATACTTATACGATGTTAACCTTTAGCTTGGCGCTCGGTGTTCATCAATGCACAAAATGAACTAATATAAATGAAGCTTTAGCTCCCAATTTCAGAAGGCAAAGCATCTTACCATAATAGCAGTAAGAAGAGCAGGTCGCTCATCAATGCCCTCTCCAAGCCCAAAGCCCCCAATCCAATAACCTGCATAAATTATTACAGCTCAATTTTACATTTGTATGCAACAATATATGTAAATGAATATTTGAAAATTGAAATGTATAATTATGAATAGAGAAAATGCCCACTTTAACAGTAAGATAAAAAATTGCCATTATTGAAATTTGTGGAGGTAAAATAAGTAATAATTCACATTTCAAGTTTGTTATCAAAGCTGTAAGAAAAGAAAGAAGGATTACATGTAAACAGTGCTAAGAGAACACATCGATGCTATGGAAACTCAGTTATATTCTCATACATAAAACTTTATTTTTATTTACGATAAAAATTCATACATGAAGATGAAAATAATAGTATAAAAAGAAGAGGGCACTATATTTATTACAGGAAAAATATATCAGTTTACTAAGCTTTCACTAATCACAATAAGAAAAATTGTTATTCAGTTTGAATAGTAGACCAATTACAAGGCAAGTAATAGTGACATTCTTCTTTTTTACTGCATAGTGATTTTTTTTTTTTCTTTTTTTTTTTTTTGGTCAGATAAAAGAAGAAATTAAAACTTGTTGGAGGATAAGATATTCTCAAACAAGAAAATACAAGGCTTTAAACAGAACACTGGATGGTAATATGTCAGAGGAATCAATTGCCTAGTGGTGCCTGCACAATCTGACTGAGAATTAACAAAATGACAAAAGAAAAGAAATATGCAGAAAATTATAGATATGCAAGAGTAGACCAATTTGTCCTATATCCAAAGTATGAGCTGCATCTACCATAAGCTAGTTAACAAGGGATCACTGGCATGGAAATAATTTCTCAATAGTAAGTTCCAAGTTCCAACGTATTTGCATAATTTTCCACTACCTATGAAACTCAAGCAGTAAATAGACATAAATATTGTAAAATATTGATTTAGTTACAGACAGCTTTTCCAAAAAAAAAAAATGAAAGAACCTGATAGATTTCGCTTGGCTACCTCCTCTGCACATCGCTTCTGTTCTTCCAAATCTGACCCTCCAACAATGGCACCAAAGACACATCCATTGGCCTAAATTTTGAAAGATCAATACATGTCCAATTATTAATAAAATCTATCAAATCAATACCATAATGCTTAGTCACAAAGTGAAGATATTAAAATTTATAAATTTATTTATGACCAATGTCAAAATGTAGCTGACTAGGTGACATTAAAAAACCCAGGGTTTAGGGCTGGAAGCCTTAATTATATAACCCTAAGTCTAATCTATGAAGAACTGCTTGCAAATTTTTCCCTTCTCTTTCATGATGAAAAGCGAGAGCGAGAACATGACTTGCAGCAAATATAGCCCACAAATTTAACCAAAAAAAGAGGTAGGGAATATGGGTTTGGGTATGGGAAGATATCCATCTCCTTGGACAGATTTGAAAAGCTCAAAAATCTGGTCCTAAATTTGAAGGGTTGTTGGCCTTCAGGTTCACCAAATATGTCACAAGCTAGGGAGCTCACAGACAAAGAAACTCTTCATTTATCCTCCTCAAATTGCACACTAAGACCCCTATTATGGACCTTTGAGGATTCAAGAAAAAATTAGACTCCTAAAGATATTCATTATATGACCAATGAGTGAATTTTATAGTACTTATTATATATTCATACTTCTAGCTGGATTATGTGATTAGCTGAGTGGAGAGAATAGCTAATCTATTGACTTATTCATCGCTTAAAACCCAAACTTTGTAATTAACAGCTTTTGGAATCTCGACTACTAATCTAATTCAAAACTATATAAAATAATCTTCTTGAAATATCTAAAAAATTCTTATGGGCTTCAACCTATCAATTATGAAAACGTATATGATGTATTCCACCAGGGCTTCTGTACTTCCAAAACCTAAACTATCTCTTTGGCATGATTATTGTTTTTACTGTTTTATCTTTTTTCCCAGCACTGTTTAGTACTTCTAAAGAAAAGACTTGATCCTGTCATATATATTGGATTTTTTTTGCATGGTAATCCTGTAGCAGAAATCTAGGAATTCACTTTTGTTCTTTGGACACCCAATTGCTCAGCCTTCTGAGGATCTGTTGTTTTCCAAAATTCTTGTCGGAAGTCCGATTATGATGAGCCTCAGTTTCTTATCTTTTAGTTAGAATTAATTTCTTTTGCATTTATCTTTTAGTTATCCGTTAGTTAGCTTTCTATCCTTTTAATTAATTTAATTTATGTATTCTGTAGCTATCCTCATCTATTAGGGAGCTTATTTTTGTTCTTTTCCTTATCCTATTGCTGTAGGTCACGGAGGCATAACCTAGAGGGACTGTTTGACTAAGTTATTGGTCAACTTCCCTATATATCTCTGTATCTTATTCATGGCAATATACAGAAAAACAGAGAAACAATGGTTCTCTGATTTTTCACAATTCTGCTTACACCTTTTCCAAAATTTTAAGTTCAACCAAAGTTTCAATCTATTAATATATCATATCACAGCATGCTTCTCTAAATTTTAACTTCAACATTTTGCCATCTATTTTGGTATTTTTATCTTCGTACTAATCTACCTAAGTGGACAACAGCATTTCTGAAGGACCTTTCTATTCAAATTTCTTACATTATCATTTTCCTCTGCATTCTGTCCTCTAATCAGACATTTCCCTTGGTTGTATACATATATAAGAAGCTTTGACTTAGCATCACATGTTAACAAGCCAGTCTTTGCAAAATTTATAAATTTATTACTGTTGCTTGAATAGAACACACTTTCAACCTTTATGTAATATTCTGAAAAAAAAAAAGAAAAAATTATCCTATAAGAGCATCTTCAAGTTGTTACAAACCATATGAGATGCGACATTTTATTTCAAATTTCCATCTCAATCCACAGCTTAAATTGAGCAATGGAGATGGAAATTACAATAAAGAGTAGATAGTCTTTGTAGGCATAGACAGAAGAATGTACTCTTAGGCCTTTTTATTAAGGCTTCAATGATGGATATTTTATTTTCTGGATATAATTTTAGTTACATGGTCACTTCTTGGGTTTCCATCAAAAGGCCCTTGTTATACACTTCCCAGTCAGTTCAGTTTTTGACAAGATGTTATCAGTTTCTTTCTCCCTTTTCCTGTCTCCTCTTCCCCCCCCCAAAAAAAAAAAAATCTGTCCTCTCTCCCTCTTTCCCTTCTCCTGTACTGCATCAAATTGGTATCTACTTATCCTTTTACTCTCAGTTGTCTCCAAGCTAATCTTCAACTCTTTTAACTTCCTCGTATAACCCAGGACCAAGAGATAACTTCATTGGAATTCAAGGAAATGATAACACAGATCTTAAAATTTCTTGGAAAAGATATTTATATCTAAATATTGCTTTTGACTCCAGTAAGCTGAATTTTGGCCTAAATTTGGGCCATCTCCTGGGCCAGAGAACAAATTTATGCAGCCCACTTACTGTTTCAAAAAAAATTACTACATTTAAAGGGTAGAAAGTTTAGGTTTACCCTGTTTGGTTTAGCAAGAGCCTGTGGGCCACCTCATCGGAAAAAGATTCAAAAAGAATAATTTGACACTAGATTTGATGGGATAACCTTGTGGTTTGCTGGATATAAACTTGAGAACAATTTTTCTTCTTACAGGATAACTGGATTTTTCTTTTCATAGAAAAATCATACAACAAGCAGTCAATTAGGAGATAGAACCCTCTGCTCGTTTTCGTCAAAACACAAACAAATAACTTTGTAAGGTTTCACACACAAACTATGATCTTTTGATCTTTTGTTACTCATATGATGAATTATCAAATGATTTAGACTACTTTATGGCTTGCAAGAATGTTAGAACCAAGATAAAATAACAAATTCATTGACTTACCCAATGATTAAAAAAGAACAAGAACTAAATTATTAATAGATCATGGACAATCTATTAATATAGTAAAATCATAAAAGATTTGATAATCTGGAATATATATATATATATATTCTTCAGACCAGCTTGAACCAAACAATTACAATAAATTATCAGGAACTTCATTCCAATCTAACAGCAAGAGAAGAATAACATCTAATCATGCATTTAACTTTACCTGATTCAATGCAAGGCAGTCATCAAGCCATCTGACAGTTCGATCTACTGAGGTTTTGTTCCTTTTATCTGACACCCAAGCAGGTACTTCATCAGCCAAAGCAACCCATATATTTGGCCTCATATATGAAATCATTTCCACAAAATCTTTGGGTTTAATCTGTCAAAATTAATAACATTCATCACATTCACCATTATTTAAAACAAAAACAGAGAACTAATCAATTCATCCAGCAAGTATATATTGATTTTACCAAGAGACGACCACAAGGGGTCTCAAAAGATGCACCAAGTTTGGTACTTCCATTAGCCTCAGGAAGGCATTGAATAGAATCCCTAACTACAGCTGCAATTCCATATTCATGCAAACTGAGCATTTGGTGGAGGCCCCCTATTTTTGATATAGTTTTTGTAGAAAGTCCTTCCAAACTGCAAAAGTATATTTGAAATAGGTTACTCTACTCAAATCAAAATGATATACTATAGCAATCTCTGACTTGATTTTCTGTACAGCAATAAAATTTCCTGAGCACCATTTTTCCTTATTTGCAGTTTGCATTAGTAACTTTGGTGGGTCTTAAACTGATGACTCTGCCTTACACCATTGTTCTAAAATGAACATCACATGCCGTTAGACCCAAAAGACAAAGTACCCCTCCTATTCTTCTTCTTATCTAATTTATTTTTCAATTTAATTTTTTTCCCTTGCTTTATATAAAGAAGAAATGAGACCAGCTATCATCTTTTTTTTTTTTTTTTTTGGGAAAATGAATAAGAATTCAAGATAGCCCTTCCAATATACATCAATGTCTCTAGGTAAAAAGAAGAATACAGATTATGACTAATAAATGAAATGAACTGCAGTTGACTCCCAATTTCCACTGCAGGGGCCAAAATGCCTCTAGGTAAGCAACAAAAACCGAGGGGAGCAAAAGTCTAATTAATTAGTAAACAAAAGTAAATTTTATAAATTACAGGTGGAAGAGAGCCCAAAAATGAAGCTTGTCCTATTACCTAAAGACCAATAACGCTTGTTATACATGGCTTCAAGCAATAATACTATTATTATCGTTTACATAATCCAGGGTCTGTTAAGTGCACATTACTATACGTTGGCCAAAAAAAAAAAATACACATTACTATACTTTAGATGTGTTTAGGTGCAAATCTAAACACAAAACATGTTAGGTCAGCTAAGATAGAGCCAAATATACTGCGAACTTAGTGGAAATACCTATGCAAGAATTAGTCACACATTAAAACCTGAATACAACAGGATCATCTCTGTCATGTTCTCATTTCTATCGCTGTACTGCACCAATCACCTCCAGTAAAGAGTGACTACCACCATGTTGCTACAACCATGATTATCACAACAATAAAGCATTTTCATCTCTAGAATTTCCCAATCAACTCCACCTTGACCATACCCTGATAAGTACCTTATACCACCACCACTATTGTCACGATGCAACCTGTTTGTTGCCAATGGGTACAAAAGTCAGACCCGTGACCCAACCCATGATCAGCTCAACTCACAAAACCACCATCACACAATCACCAATACTACCAAAACTAAAAGCCCCAAAAAAAAAAAAATTAATGCAAAATGATGCAATCCCAAGTTGAAAACAAGCAACAGTAGAGTAGTGATTATTTTCTGAGTTAAGAGTGAGTATGCAATTTGGTCCCTTAAAAGATATGCCTTGTAATTTAATGCTTGGACTTTTTTTTTCTTACATAATTTCATGTTAATCTTCCATTATACCAAATTATATATTTATTCTATTTTAAGGGAGCAAATTACAAATTGGAGGGACTAATTCGTAAACAATGCAGAAGGAGGTATACTTTCAGTTACATATTTACTGAGAAGAAGGAATGGGGTTGGGGGTGAAGTGCTTACAAGTAGAGTGGAGAAACTTGAAGGAGACGGCAATCAGGAGAAGGGAGAGAAGGGAGAAGGTCGGGGGAGATGAAATGAGGGAGGCCTTTACGAGTAGATAGGAGAGGAGCAGGCGTCTCTATAGGGCTCGGGTAGCTTCCAATCTCGAGTGCTCCGACGCGCGCCCTACCGCTCCATGCCTTCACGTTAAACTTCATTTCTCTCTGTCTCTCTCTCTCTTGCTCCGGCGATCAACTCAGTGACACGAAACTGCGGGGGAATTTGAAAGGTGGGTGCAGGACGGTGGGTCGGGTATGCCAACCCGACACTTACCCGGATTTATTTAAAATAATAATAAATTAATTAAAAATTATATTTTTAGATCTTATAATTTTATTTAATTTTTAATTTAATTTGTATAATTTAAAAATTTACAATTAAATCTTTACAAGTTAAATATTTTTTAATTTATTTATTATTATTATATTTTTGTTAATATTTTATTATATGTATGAGTTAATTTTATTTATTTCTTTTTTAAACATAAATTAATTGTCAAAATAATATATAATTAGTTACATCAATAAAATTTAATAAATATTAAAAAAATTTTAATAGTAATGATTAAATTAAAAAATTTGTAAATTACAAAGATCCAATTTTAAGTTTTAAACTAAAAAGATCAAATTAAAAATTAAATAAAAGTAGAGAGATTAAAAATATTTATTTCCTAAATTAATACTAAAAAATTATATTCATTAGTTTAATTATAATATTTTAATATTATTTAAAATTTTTAAAATTAAATTGATATTAATACTTTTTTATTCAAATTAAATAATATTATTATAATTAAATTTTAAAACTACAATAATATTATTAAAAATTTTCAAAATTTAATATAGGAGTGTAGTTTAGTGAATTTAAGTGAAGGCAATATTGCTTTATTGCATTGAAAAAAAAATGCGAAGTCTAATATTATTGCCCCAATACACCAAATCAAGGAACACGTGGCTAAATGAGAGGAGTGCGAGCTGAAAAGAGTGAGACCTGCAAAAATTCTTTTTATGTAGGGTGATGTAATTATTTAAATTTGAAGTTTGACCACTATTTTTTTTTCTTTGTATTTACAATGTATCCTGATTTTTGTGTATGCAACTTTTTCATGAACATTTCTCAAAAAAAAAAAAAATTAACATAATCTCCACATAAATCAGATAAATCCCCAAATCGCCAACGTAAGAGCTTTGTATTCAAAATATGTGGAGCCCTATTCCTAGCTAAAATCAAAATACAATAGCTTCTGACATAAAGATGTGACGCAAAAAATATCCTAAGTAACTGCAATTTTTTCCATCCGATTCTAAGCTTGCTTCCAAGATAGGCTATTTGCCTCGCATAAAAAGATGGCAAGCCTAAGCGTTTGTGGGAGGATGATTAGGTGAACCTAGAGCTAACACGAGAAAATAAAATGGGCTGAGTCATAGCAAAATGAATCTTCTCTAATTGTATGGGACTGGGCGTAGCCAAGGTTTTTTAACTTTTAGGTTACAAATTTTAAATATAAAAAATAAAAATTATAACTTTGAAGTTAAAAATTTTAACTGTAAGAAAAAATTATATTTTAAAATTTTCAAAATATAATTTTTTTCTTATAATTAAAATTTTTGACCTTACAATTACAATTTTTATTTTTATACTTAAAACTCATAAAAAAAAAAAAGAGGCTAAAAAGCCTCGACTACATCCTCTCCCATCTACCATGGCTAAAGTGGATACAATTAAAACATTGTTAACTATATAAATTTGAGAGTACCCACTACATTTACATTATTGAATGTAAAACAAGGTATACTTGAAGTGCATGGAAACATATATTTAATATCCTCTTCTAATTAGGATATGAATATAAATAAATATATGAATAATACATTTTATTTAGTTAGTTATAATTATGTGAAATAAATTATATGATAAGTTATGGGATATATATTTGAATTTAAATGGTCTATTTAATTAGGATACCTTTCATATGTGTTTCATATAATTTTTGTTATAAATTATGTGAATTGTATAATGTGTGATAATATGTTTGCATTAAAATTTTAGTAAATGTATTTATTTGATTATACTAATTTTTTTTCTTTATATAATTAATATGTTTAGCTTGAATTTATGTTAATCAAAAGAATGCACTAAAATAATTATTTAATTAAATACCAATTATTTAGTGAAATCGAAAAAAAATAATGCCTTGCTAACAATAAATAGCCTTGAGTAAAATTTTCCATAGAAAAAAATATATTTCACTTAAAAACTTTGGAAATACATTATATTAGTTAAATTTTATATAATAATTCACTTATAAAATTAATTTAGTCTAATTACATAACTAAAACAAGACTAATGGAATCAAAATCTAATAATAATTAAGTCCATCAAAAATTTAGTTACAAATTTATAACTATGTAATTAAAATCTAGCTAAAGTAATTGAAATCTAAGTAAAAAAATAATAATAGGAAAATACATGCTTAATTAGACTACCTATGTAGCACAAAAAAAGAAAATTTCCGTGAATGAGAAATAAGAACCCGTCTTATGTTGCATCTCCAAACCTACCACTTAGCTAATTGAGGTAAGAAAATTGATATCACCTAGACACCTTAACATCCACTTTAAGCTTTAAGCTATGCATTAAAGACAAATTAATTACATGACACTTGTCATGGAGACTACCACACTTGACAAAATTCTACCCCCTTACCTTACATTATACACAAGGACGTCTACCCTTCTCCATTTGGATCACCAAGCTTCAAAAATTAATAGAAAAAAGAGAAAAGTCAAGATAGAGAGAGAGGAGGATGGAGTAGGGAAAAAGACATTATAAAAAAAATTATAATAATGATTTAATCACAATTACTAAAATTGTGGTCAAACTATCAAAAATTATGGTTAAATCAACAATTTAAACATAGTTTAAGAAAATCATGATTAAGGCTCAGAAAGGCCTAACGATGGTTTTATTAGATTGTTGCTAGATCCTATGATGACTAAGTCATAATTATAAGTAATCATGGTTAAGCCAAGATTTAGCCATAGTTTAATTAAATTGTGGCTAAACCATTTGATGCAAACTATGGCTAAACCATAAGTGATCTTAGCCATTGTTGTAATTAACTATGGTTAAGACCACATTAGCACCCTTCTTCTATTGATAGTTGTAGTTGCAAAAAAAGAGCAAACCTCCCCTTGTTCACTAACATTGCAACAATGAAGAAGAGTAGCCCAAACACCATGAGTGGGCTCCCCCCTTGATTTAGAAGGAAGCCCAGACGCCAGCAAAGGTAGATTTCTCTCACTCACCTTATGACCCAATGGTTTGTGACATGTCTCCCTTTCTTTTTCTTTTTTTTGGGCAAATCCCTAATATAGAAGTTTCAAAATTAAGGTAGAAGTAAAAACATTTCTTTTAAAATGTTGCTATTAGCAAGATTTTTTAATCTTCTTTATTTATCAATTCACGGTTGTAATGAAGATTCAAGTAAATTAATTTAGAATAGAAACTAGGTAAAATAATTATACTTATATTTAAATAGCTTAGTCATATGATTACCTCAAAATATTACCTTTTTCATATCATACATATTGTCTAACATATTATTAAATTTCAATCCTATATGATAATTTCTAATGGAACCATGAAATTAAGACTTTGAAATGAACCTATTTTATTTAATAACTTTCGAAACTTGAAAAAAAAAATTCCACATGCATTTATATTAGGAAAAAAAATTATCCATAACTATCTTATGTTTGCAAATTCCATATTCTTGGAAAAAGAATTTCAAAGGACTTTGATTAAAAGAAATTGTTACTTATACATGGACAATAGACATGAAATGTGAACTATAGACCTTGGACTTTAGACTAAGAACATTTAAAATAATTTTTAAATAATTCTGAATACAACATATTATGTTTGGTTCCATAAAAAAGTATTATTCTAAGATTTAATATTATTTTAGAATTATGCATTGTCTAAACAATATACCAAGTTAATCATGATTTCCTTGTTATTTAATGCCTTGTATTTTGATTGATAATTGGATTGTTTTTCAAATCTTTATGAATAAGCATTAGTAAGAGTTAAACACATGATCCTTGCTTGGTAAGGAAGGTTGTCTCACAAAGGGAAAGATAAAGAGAAATAATCCTTAGTAAGGGAGGTGATCTTAAGAGAAATGATCCTTAATAAAAGAGGTAATCTTAGTGAAATGAGGTATAATCCTCAATAACGAAGGTGATCTTTGATTGTATAGTTCTCTAGTTATGAATTCATTTTAGAGGATGCCCTAACTAAAGAGAGTACTTACCATATGCAATCTTATTTTACATATGATGAACCCTTAAACAAGTTAAAAATAATAGCAAAGGCAAGAAGTATTTTTAAAATTTGTATGCCTTACTTTTCTATTATTATTCAGTATGATAATGAAAATTTAAAGTCTATAGCTTCATATAGCTAGAAGCATCATATGATATTTTTATTATTGTTGCTATTTGCTAGGCGTTCCAAATTCTCACAATATTTTATAATGTGTTAAGATACTAATTAGTAGGTTGCCTTTGGTCCAAATTATAATTGAAGTTGAACTAGTCTAGATGGATATCCTAGAATAAGATAGGTGCAAGTGCTTTTAAATATTTAGATCATTGCTAAGGACAAAGGCTAGAGAGTACTCCTAGGCTAGACATCACCTATATTTAGTTATTAAAATAGATATTTATGTGTGTGTGTGTATATATATATAAATATTATAAGTAAAATACTTTTAATAACTTTTGAAAAAGTTTATACAAAAAATGAATTGTACGTTAGGTAGGTGAAATATGAACCCAACTACTAGTTTGTTATATTCTAAAAAGTACAAGTGTAAGTAACTATCTCTAGTTGGTGTTCAACTTTTAAATAAACATTGTATTATTCACATTAATCATTTATCATAAAATAAATAAATAAAAAGAACAAAAAAATAATAAAACTCGAGATGTTACAATATATACATATAAAGAACATATACACATGTTGAATCATAATAGGTTTATCAAAGAAACATTCATGTCATTTCATCATATCAGAAGCTAAGGGTTATGCCTCCTGACTAATTATACTAATCAAACAGAAGTTAAGGAATCACATATTCTAACTAGTTATACTAATCAAATTAGAGTTTGGGGATTCACCATCCGAGCTAATTATACTTATTAACAAGAACCAAGGAATCACTTATTCTGACTAATTATACTAATCAAGCAAGAGTTAAGAAATCACTCACCTTAACTAATTATACACATCAAGTAGGACTTAAGGGATTCATCATGTTGACTAGTTATACTTATTAAAAGGAGTTAGGGAATCACTCATCTCGACGAAATATACTCATCAAAGGGAGCCAAGGAATTCATCATCTTGACTAATTATGCTTATTAACAGGTGTTTGGAAATCACTCACCCTAGCAAATTATACTCATCAAATAGGAGTTATGGAATTCATTAGTAAGTCTTATTTTTATATGATTTTCTAAGTGTTTTTCATAGGACTTATCAAAGTTTGTCATTGTTTTTAGGCTCTTTTCATCATAAAATGCTTTGATTTGGAAATCTTGGTCATATTATGAGATTAAAGGCTAAGTACACTTATCTCCCAAATTTAGGACTAAAATAAAATAATTTTTAAAGTTTAGTCTTAATTTGAATCCTCAAAGTTTTTTGGCTTATTTTATGTTCTTTGCATCTCATGAAAGCTTTGTTTATATCTTATAACTATGCTAATTGTAGTTAGGTTTAATTGCTTTACTTTTAGTTTAATTGTTTAATTTCTTATTCTAGCTGAATTTTGTTGTTTTGTGAGACTAAGTTGTAAGCAAATAATAAATTTTGTGCTAAAGTTGAATTACTAAAAGGCTAAGAGACCAAATTGCAATAGAGTATTAATGAAGACAAAATTGTGGCTGTGGTTATAATGAGTTTGCTCTCATTTGTTTTCCAGAGAGTTAATCGCCACAATGGATTAGTAACTGGCCACAAAGATTGCCAAATCTAATTTTGATAACTTAAGTCTTAGGCATAAGGTTAAGGATCTTTTTGCATTTTTTCTAATTTCTTAGTCCTAGAAAGTAGTGTGAGGAGTGTAATTTTCTGGCCTTTTGTTAGGAAAGTAAAGATACCTTTGAAAGAAACAAGTGTTTGGTTAGATCTACTTTAGGTAATCTTTGATCTTGTATTGTAATTCTAAATTCTTACTATGGATTCAATGCGTAACACCTTATATTGTGAATAGGCTAAACTAAAGATGTCAAAACCACATAATTAAACTAAACCAACATGGAAGCATAATTAATAAAACACTAAAAAAAATTAAGCCAATTAAAACCTTTATATTTGCTAATTTATTTTGAACTGAAATTTATTTATATATCTCCTCTGGTGTTTTTGAGATAAATAAAATATCTTTCATCTTCCTAATATCATTACAAATCCCTAAGACTTCCTTTAAAGGCCCTTGAAATGCTTGGTATCTAGCTTTTAGAAAGATGGCTAGTCCTAGAATGATCAATCAATTGCCTTTTGACAAGTAGATGATTGGATAAGAGCACTCTAATTGATTGGTTCCAAGTTGGTAATTGACCGGTATCATACAAAACAAATCATTTTTCTACTAGCCATTAAAGTTGACTAGTCACTAGTGTCTAGTCATGTGATATAGTTCATAGTGTGCACTTTGTGTAATTAGGAACCAAGACAATTGGTTGGTCACCTTAATTGATCGATTAGTCATGACAAACCAACAACTAGAATTTTAAAATAAGGAGAAAACACCCAACTTCTTAGGGTAAGCACTCCCTAGCAAAGCAATACACCAAAATCCATCCATAAACATCTATAAGTGGTCTACTAACATGCTAAAACACACCTATACTAAACTCAAATATATAGCCTTCTAGGTACACAATTTTCACAAAAAGCCTTAAAATGCCACAATGCAACGTCTAAAGGTTCCTAACTTATTGTAACTCTCACTAAAACCAATCTAACGAACTGGAGCAAACTCCAAATAACTGAAATCACGCAAGATAGTGGTTACTAAGGCCTAAAACCAAAAGGATTAAAATTTGACTTGGTAACTTCTTATAACCACTTATGGTACAAAAGAAAAGCAGCTTTACTGCACTAATGACCTACCAATTTCGGTCATACCCTTCTATAACATACCAAAACATCTTAGACAACTCTTAAAACATGTAATTGCACTAGTATAAGCCATAAAATACCATTCTTAAGTTGAAATGTAACTTTTGACCATCTCAAACCCTCTTTATGCACACCATTTCAAACCCAAAATGTGCAGTTCAACTCTAACACACCCCAAACCTATCCAAACATAATACCATTATCCAAACAAACTTGTCTAAACGCTAAAAATTTTGAAAGCATTAAAAAACTAAAATCTTGTCCAAAGTGATTATGCTAAACCTAAGGTTTTACTTAAAACTTAGAAGTTGTCATTTTAACTACAAGTTATAATTGTTAATAGTCCAAACACTAATTTCATTGTAATACATGATTGTTAGTCTACTTACTTCACACTACTTGTGAAGGATCATTCATATGCAATCACAATTATACTTTCCACAAGAATTAGATTTACATTAATTAACCTTACACTTGGCAACACATAATGCAATATGGTAAAAGTTTTAGGGTAATAGACAATTATATAACAATTAGAACTACTCAACTAGATATAATACAATCATTAGCTAATAACTCAAGAGGAGCATGATCATGGCAATTTCTCCCATGGACGAGTATAACAAGGCCTATAAAGAAGCATGGTAAGGCCCTAATCACAGTTAGATACGAGCATAGTAAGACTCATAGATAAGCATAGTAAGGCCCTATAGCTTTTTAAAAAATCTAAATCAAGCAAACTATACTATTCTAGAAAGCTCTAGATGTTAGCTAAAGGCTAAAAATAATTACAAACCAATATAGTGGCCTTTAACCTATAGAAATTGATGGAACAGCACCAAAGATTGAGCTATATTGCTAATACTATCATGCAACGTTAAAAATTCTTTCCTCCCTCTACAAAGCTTCGAATGAAGTGATCTCTGTGGTTATGAAAAGCTTATGACGTATAGTTTATGCTTGTTAAATTTCATAAGTACTGGACTTCATTCAACCTGCATGTGACATAGAAATATAAACTGATCATATGAATAGTGCACATACCATTTTTACATAATTTGGTCAACTTTAAAAAATCATAATAAATTCTCTAGAGTTCTAAATTGAATGCTCTTTAGCTTTGTGAAAAGCTCTAAATGAGGCCTATTTGTTAGCCAAATTTCATGGAAAAAATCACTCTTTTGGTCAGACTTTAGTTTAGCACATTAAATGGTCAAATTTGAAGTCTAAATGGGTATCTCAAGGCACTAAATGCTCTTCTTCACTTTCCACAATCACATGAGCAAGTCTAAAAGCACAAACACAATATATAAAAGCATGTCAAATGATCCAAATTATTATAGAGCTCATTCTTACCTTGCCACTTGCATACGTACACACAGACATAAAGGCAAAAGAGTGGCAAAAACTCACATTCTCATTCATTTGGCTTCATCATTGATACATTCACCATATATACATACATTTGGACTTGCTCAAAGGTTTACATCATATATACATCACATGTTTACATATTTTGATATTAAAATGCAAATAAACAAGTCATTTCTTTATCTCTTTGTCAAAGTCTTGCTTCTCATACTTGTTGGCTTTCATTCTTTGGTCCATTTGGCTCACCTAAACATAGTTAGGCATATGTGGGGGAAGAGTAAGATTTAAAGAATCTTAATAGCTCTTAACCCTTTAAAACATACATAATGGATACATTTACATGTCAAAGAATGCATACATGACATTCAAGCAACTAGTAAGCATACATAAGTCATTTTCCTTAGCACATCAACTCATAGATAGCAAACATAAGCTTTCAAAGGTATTAGTCTAGCCTTACCCACTTTTAAGGGACTTTTAACTTAGTTTCGCTCTTCTTAAGACGTTTAGCTTTGTCTCACCCATTTTTAGGGACTTTTGGCTCATTTTCACCCTTATTAAGGGACTTTTGGCATAACCAAACCCATTCAACTTATAATGCAATCATAAACATATTTCAAGACACATAATAGTACCATAATATGTAAACATTGGCTAAAAATATTTCTCATGGCTTAAACATACACACAAGTACTCAATGATAAGAAAACAACCAAGTTATGCATGTGGGAAAGGTTAAAGAGTTACTTTGAAGCAAGATTTACATACTTTTTTCCTTGATTATTCTTTTCCTTTTTTGGCCACACACTTACAACTAGGTGTAACTTAATTCCTTTGGCCTAAACACATTAAATGGGACACAAGTACATCATTGAAGCAATCTTTAGCATCACACACATTCTATGAAAGCTTACTTTCTTACATGGCTACATAATGGTTCCATACGAGACCTAATGAAGCAACTACTAGAATTCATGTTATTGGCTTTATTCTCTCCTTTTATCTAGGTCTCTTGACTCCATTTAGACCTCTTGGAGTTATAACAAATTCATTCCTAAGAGCTTAGGTATAAGTTGTTTCTTTAAGTCTCATTATGAATCCTACACCTCAATTTCACAAATCAAGGCTTCTAATTTTTTTTTAGGCTTCCTTTGGTGTTCTTTCATCATATTTAGTTCCCTTCTACCCTTAAAAAAATTTTAAAACTCTTCCTAAGTACTTCTTTTTGCCTAGGCTGAGACTATGGACACTTATGAGCACCCATGGATTTTGCAACTTTTCTTAAAGGAAATTGCATATGTGAGGCTTTCTAAGTGTCTTAAGAACCCATATACACTCTTAGACAATTAGAATACCACAAAAAATCTCCACACATATCATGGTGCAGCAAAATCCCTAGATTTTGGAAACTTGTTTTCTAATGTTTCTTTTTGGAATTTTTTTGCACTTACTTGTTTCTCAGCCTAAAAATACCTAGGTTTTATGCTTGGTTTAGGCCAAAATTTACTCCCTCTTAAGTGTTCTCTAGGTAGTCGAAATTCACCTGTCGAAGAACAAGAACAAGGAAGCAAGGAAAGCCATAATACTTACCTTGATTCAAGCTTTTTCTAAGAGCCTTTTCCTTTGCTATAGGCTTCTCCTTGAATTTTGAATCTCCTCCCTCTGACCTAGACTCAAAACAATCCCAATCACACACCAAAACCATAGAAAAAAAAGAGGAAAAGGAGGAGATTAAGTTTAATAGAGGAAAGAGCAAGAAATTCCTTAGTTTTTCTTACCTTTTCCTAGGTTTTTCTCTTCCTTTGAAGTTCCTTCTTGTATGCCTCCTTTGTCGGAACCTTCCCCTGGTTTGAGATGAAATTTAGGTTGGCTAAGTGTGGGGAGAAGTTGGACGCCTCATATATATAGCTAGGGTTCCATTTAAGATATTTTAAAATTTCAATTTTGCCCTTTATTCTTGGTTCCTTCCCTCAAGGCTCATTTTAACTTCTTTTTTAGAATTATATTTTTTATCATAAAATTTAGGTCCTCTAACCTATAAATTGCTTTTAGAATTACTCAAATTAGATCTAAAACCTTCCTGAACAAAAGGGTCAAAATTCGGGACAATCGACATTCTAAAACATAAATTGGAGGGGTTTGAACCATTCTAGGGGTTTTTATAGTTTTTAGAACCTCTGAGAACCCCAAAAAATTTAGATTTTTCATTTAAAGATCTATCTTTTGAGTTTTCTAAAAAGTGTCCAAAATTACAAAAATGCTACTGTATTTCATCAAAATTTCTTTAGTCACTCCGACTTTGGTTTCTGACCATCCTAAGCCTCGGATTTTTATTTTTTATTATTTAAAATTTTATCCCAATTTTATTTGGCTTCAACTCATTCATTTTAGAGGACTTTCTATTGTACTTGGCATGTTTCCATTATTTTTACAAAAATCGGGTGTTATACTAACTTCAACTAAGTTTTTACAAAAACTGGGTGTTACACTAATTTCAACTAATTAAATGCACACATGAATACATGAGTGAATGCTATGCAGGTGGTGCAAGAATGCTATGCATATGTATCATGTAAGTTAAATACATCATATAGCATAAAAACTCATTCATTTTTAAGCCATGACATCATTGTAAATTTGCTAGGCTCAACTAATATCAACCCAAGGCCAAGAAAGAGCTATTGTGCTCAATTCCATGCCTTAGGGAAGTTAAGAGCCAAAAAATATGTCATGCTCATATATAAAGCTTATTATGGAAATTAGACTAAAATATATCTCATGAATGCATCAAACAACAGCACATACAAGTATTTCAACTCATTCAAACATTCAAATGTATGCAAGAAAGGGAGATAAAGCTACCTTGTGATTTTAGAAACTTGAATCTACTACTAACCTACTTGTTGGCTTCCTTTTCCTTCACTTTCTTAGGCTTGACACCCATAAATAAGTGAGTTTGGGTTGGTTTGACCTACATATGGCAATTAAAACATAGAATGACCCATTAGGATCCATATGGACTGATATTGCCTTCATCAAAATATACTAAGACTTAGGTTACTATTTAAGTCACTTCAAGTGCTATAAGGGGCAACTCTTAGAATTTCTTTTTTAGGCTCTAAACTTTTACTTGCTATGAGTCATGCAACTCTAGAGAAACTCATTTAGATCATCAAATACTTGGTTAAAGTGGTTTAGGACCAACTTGCTTCATTAACCTCCTTTAGTCCCTTAAAATTTTAACTTTCATTTTAAGGCTCCTAAATTCAATCCAATGCTTTTATAATTTTTTATTCATTATATTTAAATTCTATATTCATTAAAACTCAAGGAAACACTCCTGACGTTGCTTTACTACTTCTTGGCCAAGACACCTATTCAAAGGAGGTTACATGGAGTTTTACTTCTTTTCTTTGGGAATTTGATGCATACCTATATTTCTTGGCTTCTCTTTAACCTAAACATGATTTAATATAGCTTAAATTATCCTCATAGGGTTCCAAAACTTTAAGGTATAATTGAAATTTTTTATAGTTCCAATGGGCACAATACTCCTCCTAGATAGATTCTTTAATCCATTATGGTCTTCTCTTGCTCTCTCAAGCAGCACTAATATTATCTTTTAAGTGAGTAATTACTTGATTTTTCCAGTTTAGCCAAATATCATGGTGATACTCTAGTTTCCAATAATAATATTTCAAAAAAAATATTAGCAACACTAAACAATTATAGTTAATTAATAGGAAACTTCTAATTACGTATTCGATTTGAATCCAAAAGATAGGAAACATTATAAGGGAAAAAAATTACTTGAAATTCATGAAACCATAAATCCTTATATTCTTGCGGTACTTGGCTTCAACTATTTCATGGTCCATCATATTTACTCTTAAAAATTATAACAAGACATGCATGTACATCTTTATTATTTGGTTTAAACCTAGTTAAAGAAGTAATTCAGTTGATAATTAACCATAAAGATAAACATAATGATAATGACATATGATAATATATAACTGAAATGTAATAATAAACCTTATGTCGTCAAGTGTAATAAGTTCTTTCATTGATTTATCTTGAACGTTAGACTGTACACTATGTGATTCCTCTTGAATGTTAGGTTCAAATCGGGTGTAACTCTTCTTGAATATTAGATTTTTCTTGATGATGGATATTTTGACATGCTCTTCGCCTCTTTTTAGACAACATATTGTAACAAAATATAAGATAAGAAAAATGACTGATGTAAGTAACTTAAGATAGAATTGAAGGTATGTAGTTAGAAAAAACAAAATAATCATAATCCATATATGTGGTGATAAATTTGTATTTATAAACTCTACTTTATAATTTGCAAAACTCATAAGAGTAGAGATGAATAGTCAAAGAAAGAAGAAAGCTACGCCCTAGATAAAGGAAAAGAAAACTAGATAGGACAAGAACTTTTTTAAGGGAGAGAGTGATATGGTGAAGTTGAACTAAGGATAAATATGACAATATATATATATATATATATGGACAAGAGGTAAAGTTAAAAAAGATTGCATGATTTGAAAATGAAGTCATGGTTATGTTAAAAAGCATTTTGGTCAGAAGCATACATAGGAGATATGATGAATGCTAGTTTTATATACATGAATCCTCTTAATTTTAGCACTTTAATAATTAAATATGGCTTAATGGATGTAATTGAAATGAATTTGATTTTAATTGGCCATTTTCCATATTTTAGAAATTAATTTGCAAATTATTGAGTCTTAATGCAAGGATTTCTTTTAATTAATTTTGTGAACATTCCTATGTGATTTTTGTCTATTATTCTTGCAGAATTTTTTATGAGCAATTAGTATTTGAATAGGAGATTGGTTTGGAGAAAAGGTGGAAGTTTGCCAAGTCCAAGGAAGCCAAGTATTTCATCCTCTCATTCTCACATCTCTCACTCAGTTGGTCTGCACACACATATCACTCATGGGTCTCTCTACGTAGGCAACTTCTCCACATCACCCATTCACACTTTCTCTTCCATTCATATGCACCACTCCCTCATTCATGTAACATATGTCCAGCAGCTCCCTTGTTCTCACGTGGAAGACACAACACATGCATGGCTCCACTTTAAGCTACCACTAGAACACACATAAGCTCACACGGACTCATACACTTGTACAGCACTTGTCCATGCACACCCTTTCACTTTATAACCATCCTTCCATGTAGAAACATGTAGCTATCCATTCCACACTCCTGCATGTCACACGTGAGCAGCTAAAGAAGAGATATATCCACGAGTTAAGAGTTAAGCGCACAAACACATTGCAGCACCAGCCACGTTAGCACACTTATTTGCACACTCCATTCACTCGAATTCATACACAACATATTCATAATTAACCACATCTGCATGATGTTCTGTTTTGGTGAAAAGCCACAGGCAGAAGCACGTGATGAGGCTTGGGTGCAGAAACATGAAGCTACGAGCTGGGCATGTGATCACTTAAATGAGGAGAAGGATCCACGGGCTGGATAGAACGTGGAAAGAGCAGGAGAATAACTTGAAGAAACAAAGGGGGAAGCAAAGAAAAGCTATGGGTTGGACGATGAAGAGCCACGGGTTCTTAAGCAGTAGCTAAACAAAGGAAGCTGCACATGCATGAAAGGAAAAGATGAGAACGAGTTCGAGCAGCTCCAAGATCAATGAGTCCAGCACATCTTTCATGGCTCACAGCTCAAAAACACACATGTAGAACAGAGAAGAAGGTGAGCGCATGGGTTTCTAGACATGGGGGCTTCTCGAGGAGAAAAGAAAACACACATACACTCACGGTCTAGAGGGTAGAATTTACGTGGAATGAGAGCTAAGTTGAACGTGGAGCAGTACGTGAATAGTAAAGGAGAAGGAAGTTCAAAACAGAGCTCACTCAAACATGGACTCAAGAAGAAGCACTTAAAGAGGAATATCACATGATAACTAAAGAAATTCACATGCAGACTTTCACGTGGGAAATACGTTGAGCAACAGCAGATTTAAGGAGCCAAAAGAAGCACGTGAAGGGCATGGGTAAGCTACGGGCATAATGTGATGAATGCTGAAGCACGTGTAAGAGCAAATGGAAGGCACGTGATTCATTTAGTAAGAAGGAGCTACGGGTTTTTCTTTTATGAGAAGGCAGCATGTCACAAAGGGGCATCCAGAACGTTCATTCACACATCTAATCATTTCATCCATCCATGATCTAGCTGAGCACGTGAAAAAACAAATGAAGCACGTGAGGGTGGATGATTACACTGGGGCAGAGGCATAATTCATTGAGGATCCAGAGAAGAAGCCATCGTATCAAGCATCCATCGTCCACCATTTTTTGCTGTGGCTCCTACATCCCCATTCCATCTCCATCTCTATCACCATGAAGCATTAATTTTCCCATTGTGGCTAGCTAGGAGGAAGGTTCTTGGAGAAGCTTGAATCTATAGAGATAACAAAGGAATTTTGACTAAGATTCTCTTTTTTTCTAGCATTTTTCTCTTTCTTATATTATCTTAGTTAAGGTTGTATTTGATTGGAAATTTGTAATATTAGTAATTAGTGGTTGGTTAGACACTAATTAGGATACTTTTTAAATAATTAATTGATTGGATTTAGCACTGAATTTTTCATCATCTTTCAATTTTTCATATATACAATCAAGGTGTTCGATGAAATATATGAGTGTGATTGTGTATTTAATTGTTTGGTTTGAGGATTCCTTAAAGTTTAATTAGTTAATTAAATATCTTAGGGTGATGATTTAAAGGCTAATTAATCGTTTAATCAATCAAATTAAGTGTTCATTGATGTTAAAGGTAAGAATTAATAATTTGACGTAGGATTGAGGTTTTAATTTAACATTAGATTGTTAATTTCTTGAATCTTGAATAGTAATTCAAGATCATTTGCCATGAACACAATTAGAGACTCTTAGAACAAAATTAATTACAATTGAATTAGAATAAGGATAGTAGATACCAAAAGACGAATCCAAAGCTAGTCACATATCTATCATTCACCCCATAGTTCATGCAATTAGGTAGTGATTAGGAACTTTAATTCAATTTCATTTTAATTAGTTTAATTAGATCAAACCCCCTTCTTAATTAGGTAATTTGTAGAGTTCTTTTACACTTAGAAAATTCAATTGAACATTGAATTCATTTTCTAGAGAGGCAATTTAGGTTACACCACTAGTTATATATATTTTTAACCTAGTTTATTTTAAGGTTATGCGACACAACCGTCAAGATCATTCAAAACTTTACAATTTTTATTTAAATAACCTTGGTTAGAAGGAAAAAAATGCACAAAAAAAATAGTTTACTTTATATTATATCAATTGGAATACAACACTTTAAAGGTAATTATAATTGTTTCTATGGTCTTCTTGATAGTTTCACCAATATTTTTTTTAGAGTGTGAACCATGTTTCTGATGATATTCATAAATTTAACATTGTATGTCAACTATTAAATTTTCATTTGGTTGCAATTGCATCTGATAAGGCTTTAAACTCTAATCAACATCTTCATGCAATCTATCTTATAAATATATAGCATCTATGACACTTGGATATGAGTAGCAATCATTTTTGTGACTATAGTTATATCCAAAAACTAGATCTTCTTCTATTTGATGTGAGGCACTTCCCATACCTTAGACTAAGCCTTTACTTTTTATTTTTCCTTTTAGTAGCCAGTATCCATAAATCAACTTCATTTTATAGTGAAAAATTTTATGCATGAGCAACATTTGCAACTATAATTTCAAGTCTTGCATACTCATGCTTAAAAAGTAACAAATATTAAATGGCATAGGAGTTATGTGTATCTAGAAACATATATAATATAATGAATAAAAAAATATGCCTCTTGCAAAAGTGACTTGGGATTTTTTGTCCACCCAATCACTAGATGTTGTTTTCTAATAAGTTCGAATATGAAGCTTTATTGAAGTTATAGGCTTGCCTAGTTCTTCAGTTAAAGTTGTAGCATGCTTTCTTTGCATGTTCACTTTTTTGTCGAAATTCTATACTATACCACTAGCACATAAGTCATTCCAAATATGCTCTTTAATCCACAGAGGCTTCTTTCCTTTATATCGAGCATAATAGATCAAATCCTTTAACTAATTCCTTGTTTTATCTTTGAAATTCTCATAAATTTGAAGATAATTTTCTAGTGTCCACGTATAATATTTCTATCAATCAAAAAGGAAAAAGGTTTCTAAATAGTAAATACTAATATTTCACAATAGCAAAAAATAACTTTATGGCACATTAAAAGTAAAATTGACCTAAAATTCTTGAAACCATAATTGTTTAACTGCTTCAGGAACTTCTTTCTAATAATTATAAGGCCCCAGGTATTTGGTCACAGCAATAATGTACTCAACAATCTCATCACTGTTAGGTATAAGTCTAGTCAATAAATATAATAAAACCATGTTCAAAGTAATTATTTTCATATATCTAAGAACACATACCCTATTTCACCAATTGGATAAATAATTTGTTTGCCTATATCAACTCTTTCTCGAATTTAAGAATACAAAATTGCTCTATAATTCTTTTTATCCATCTAAAAAGAATATAAGATGAGAAGAAGATGAAAGAAACATGAGCTACACATATTCCTTCTATAAGATAATTATAGAGAAAAAAAATCTTACCATGATCTTAATAAAACTAAGCGTGTTTAGATGTAAGAGGTTGAAAACCAAGAAGAAGATGTGAAACATGTAAATATCTAAGTTGCATCATATTTTTTCCTTGAGTTTCATGTGCTCTCCCATGCCCACTTAAAAAGCTATAGCTTCTTAGCATATTAATGTGAAGAAAGGCACAAAAGAATATATATTTCACGCCAAATCACTACAAATTTTAGCCTGATTGATTCCTTCCTCTAGCCTTCACTCCTACATAGCATGATAGGAGTCACATGAAGGCTAAAAGCCTTCGGCAGTGATATGTCACATGAAGGCAAGACAACATATCTTCATGTGAAAGGACATTGTAGTTGTATTTTTTTTCTTGTTCCTTTTCTACAAATATTTAAATAGACATTTTTATATAATATATCAACTCTTTCTTGTCCTTTTGTAAATTTAAATAATTATAAATATATAATTTATAAGTTATTATATGAAATATCTATATAGTAATGTAATTAAATATAATTATACGTTAAGGTTCAATTTGACAAAAATACACACAGACACACACACATATGTTTATAAGAACTTGTTTATCTAATTAACTAACTTCATGCAAATTAAGTGATTGTGGCTAATTATATCACATAAATTACAAAGGAAAAATTGCATATAATTAGATAATTAGTATATCTACTCATATATATATATATATATGTTTACATATATAATTAGATAATTACAAACAGATAACCAAGATTTAGACTTCAATTTTAGAAGGAAGATCAACAAAATAAAGTTCATTAAATTTGTACAATAGAAAATAGGAAAAAAATTATACATTAAGCAATATAAGAATAAGTTTCTGATAATTTATCAACTTAATAAAGATTAAATTAACAAATACTTAGTTGTTTACTAACTTGTTGGCATTTTTAAATGTTTCTTTAGCAAAATTTTGGAGGTCAAGTTTTTCATCTTTCAAATAAATTGTATTAGCTGCAGTCATAGATGCATCTATAAAACTTTCTTCAACTTTTGCATAATTCACAGACAATATGGCAAGATAGTTCTTCAATTTAATATAATCTTTCTTAGAAGAGATTAATTTTACTTCAATATCATCCTTCACAGCCTTTACATGAGAATGTGCATATTGGAGCTTTTGTCCATAATCCTTTTAGGCTTCAACCATAGCCTTGTGTGTTGGAAACTAGCTAGAAGTTTTACAAGATAGACTAACTCTTTCTTAGACCCACTTTGCTCTCTTGTGGCTTTAGTATGCTCCATGTTACTAGATCACATTAAAATAAATCCTAATTAACTCAACATGGCACACTTCACATATTGTATACATATATTGTAAAACAATACGTAAGATAAATTTTATAATAACTTATATATGATCGTTTCTCCTATTGATAAAAGCAAATATTATAAGTATTCTTAATATTTGGTTAATTATTCTAAAAACAAATCTTGCCTGATAATGATAACAAATAGCATATTATTGTAATATATATATATATATATATATATATTGTAGTAAAAAAATGAAAAAAATAATGATATATATTATTATGATGAATAGACTTGATCATGGGTCGAGAAGCCCGCCTGGCCCCAAAAAAAAAAAGATATGAGCTCGAAAAGAAAAACCCAAAAAAAATGAGCCCGTTTTAAAAAAGCTCGAATATAAAAAGGGTTAGACTTGGGTTTTTTTTAAGCCCAACTCAAGCCCGAGTTCGCCTGTATTATAATTATTTTTATATATTAATAATAAATAATATTATTAGAAAATTTATTTGTAGCTATAGATATAAGTAAAAAAAAATTATATAACATATATAATTATTATTATTTTTACTTTTACTTATTGCATAATATATTATTAGGAATAAATTGTAATTCAAATAAAATAAATTGTTAATAGTAATATTATTAAAAAAATTATTATTTTGAGAGGTTTTACTATCTCATATATATATATATATATATATTAAGTTATTTACTATCTTATATATATATATTTAAGTTATTTAAAATTTTTTGTAAATTTTTAATGAGTTATTTAGAATTTAAAATAAAAATAAAAGTATGCGTAACAAGTAGTGAAATAAATATATATATATATATAATATTTAAAACTAAAAAAAGATAAAAATGTAAAAAAAAAAAAAAGAGTTGTGCAAAACAGGCCTGAGCCATTTTTAACTGAGCTTAAGTTCGGCCCGATATTGTTCAAACAGTGTCGGGCCAGCCTTAGGCCTAATTTTTTTATGAGCTTAGCCTATTTTTAAACGAACTCGACCTAAGAATTAAGATTGTCCTAAAAAAATTCCTTTAAGCATTTCTACAATTTTCACTAAAAACAAATAAAAAATAAAAAATCAAATCATAAAAATAATACAAGTAGAAGCCAACCCAACCTATATTTTGAAGCCAAGCAAAGTACCTAAATCAATTATGTGAAAAAGAATCCTAAAAATGTCTTTGGCAGAGAAAACGATAGTTGGATGGGTGGTAGCCTAAGAGATGAAAATAAAAAAGATAGCTAGAATGCAATAGCCTTCTAATCATAATATACATACATACATATATATATATATATATATATAGCACCCCAATGTTACTGTAGACGTGACGTGGGTGGAGTTTGTCATTTTGTCATGTAAGGGCATTTTGGTCATTTTATTTTTATTATTTTCTTTTTATTTCAATTTTAACCAACCAAACAAATAAGTATACATATAATCCTTTTTCTTTTTCATTCATATCGAACATAATTTATTTTATTATATTTCATTTATTTTTCCTTTTCTATTTCTATCACTAAAGATTTTGCATACCGAATGACGACGCCTTAAGTCATAATTATTTTTTAATCAATTTCAATTTAATTCTAAGCCATTTTACTTTGAGTTTTATTTAATTTTTGGGTCAATTTTAATTTAATTGAGCCAATAAAATAAATTAAAAAAAAAAGAGGCCAAGACAAAGCCTAAGGCTTCACCTTTCATTTTAAGCCCAATTATCTTATGAGAAAAATGAAAAACAACTTAAAACTTATTACTTGAAAATGAAGACATTCCTCTCATCTTTTCTTAAGAAGATATGTTGGAAATAGAATACTCTTTTAAAAAAGAAAAGAAAATATTGGATTAACCATAATTAGAGAATTAAATGACTTGAAATTCCCTTGTGAAAAAAAAAACCTAGTGTTTTGCATATAAAAGGCTGAAGCAAGCCTAGAGAAAGTGAGCAACAAAATAGAAGGAGAAACAGAGCGATGAAGCTTGAGAGACAGAGAGAGGGGCAGTGAAAGAGAGTTTGAGAAAGATAAAAGCTTCAAATCCCCTTTCTTATGTGATGGTTCTGCCCGTTTGACGTGATTATTTGGTGTGTGCCTGCAAGTGGTTGAAATAATGTTTCAAAGCTTACCATAGGTGCCATGTTTTGGATTTATTGATGATAATAGGTAGTTAGTTCTCTTTGGTAGGAATACTGCCAATTTTGCGTTACAAGTTTCGGGTAACTTTTTCATTTGGTTCGTAGTTGTACCTTGAGTTCAACGAGAAGAAAACTTGGTGAATGAGTCCCTCTTTGTACTTGGATTTGTAAGTCTCTTTCATGATGCCTATTCTATTTCGGGTTCTCATTGAAAGTTTAATTCATTCCTTTTTATAAATATTTTGGGGTTAATTCATTAATAAGGAATTGAATCTGAAGCTCAATTTACATCTTCAAGTTTCGGAAATATCCTGATTTGCTGGGCATGGAATTTGCTTGTTCTATGGAGGTCTGAATGCGCTCCTTGATGCGTCCTCAACTAGCTCTCTTGGTTTATTCTTCTCTATCTTGGATTGTTTATATCAAGAGAATTCATGGTTGAGTTTGACTTATTTTCATGGCCCTTAATATCAAATAGCAAAATATGGCGGTGGCATTGTGGATACATTTTAATTCTAAAGAAGCACATGTGATAAGAATTTAGAAAAAGTGGGAGCCACTCTCGATCAATTGGCTCAAACGTGGTTCTATGCTCTTTTAAGTAATTTTTGTTCATTATTTCCTTGATTGGTCTTATTTGTTGGAAATTATCATTTTAAAGTTTACATTGGTGGCTTATTTGTTTTATTTTTATTTTTTGAAAATTAGTTAAACTACTTTATTTCAAAAATAAAAATACAAAAAACATTATTTTAAAAATCGATAGACATACTTTAAAGCTGTCACATAAGACAGTTGGATGAAGCTATGGATCCCTTTAAGAAATATGTTGTAGAAATTTGGCTCCCAATACTATAACATACAACTATAAAGTTGCCTTTGGTGCACGGACAACTGAAAAAGTTAGTAGGTCTCACAAAATTTTTTGTAAATCCCACCTACAGGAGAAAAAAAAAAGAGAGGAAGCAACGGTAATAAATAGTAAAAATTAATTATTCTTCTCCAGCTATATAGATATATATATATATATATATATGAATATTAGATTCTCTTATTGATAGCTTGTGCAAATCAAGGGAAATATCATATGTGCAAGATCTTGTGATACATGACAGTGGTCATTCTCCTAATATAATCACTTCCAGTATGTTGTTTATTAGAAGGAAATTGCAAAAGCCAACATCATGACGAGACGATTAGATCATTTCAGCCAATGGTTAACGAAGGATTTCAGCCTAACGTGCACACATATACTATACTTATTGATGGTTTGTGCAAAGATGGGAGACTAACCACTGCACAAGATATTTTTCAGCATCTTTTGGGCAAAGACAATTATCTAAATGTCCATGTATACATATAATGCTATGATCAACAGAATGTGGAATATGGGTTTGTTTGATGAAGCAAAGGCGTTGCTTGATTAAATGGAAGAGAATGGCTGCCTACCTGATATTGTAACTTTTGAAACAATTATTGGAGGTCTTTGTTGGAAATTATATTATTAATTTTAATTAAGTTATTTTTAGTTATTTTATTTGTTTTATTTTAATTAAAACTTATTTGTTTTTAGTTTGTTTTGGATAACATTTTTACATGTTTATGATTAATTCAAGTGTTTTGTTTTGATTAGAATAAGATTAATTTAAATTTTATATTTTAATTAGGATAGAGTTATCTATTTTTATTAGGATAAAATTATCTTATCTTTGAAAGTTACGTTTCTTAAAGTAAGAGTTTGTTCTCTTTTTTGGTTGTCTATGATTATAATGTTGTTTCTATCTAATAAAATAAATTTTAAAAAAATTAAACTATAAATTTTTACATGGAATCAAAACTTACAAAGTCTGAATGACAAAATATATTAATAGTTAGTATTTTAAAAAAAAATACGTCAGTGATTACCATGAGAAAATCATATTGATGGTTAGCCAAAACCAAATCTCTATTTCACAAAAAGCTAAGGAAAATTCCCAAAATAAATCTCCTCACTTTGAAGCTATTGCATAGACCTGCAAAATTGAAACTATTTCATAGAGTAGCGAAATTAAAGTCGCTGCACAGTAGAGCAAAACTGAAATCGTTACATAAACCAACGAAATTGAAATTGCTGCACAGGCCAATGAAACTGCCTCTCCAAGCTATTCCCAACTTTAGGGGGAGTGTTAGAGAATGACATAAAGAGAACTATTTGAAAACAACATGAAGAAAACATGGTTTAAAGCACATGTAATTTAGCATATTTTAATATTAGTTTTATTAGTATGTAGTGGCTTTTTAATATTAGTTTTCTATTTATTCTAGAAGACATTATTTGTTAGATTTTTTATAGCATAAAACCATACATTAATGGTTAGTGAAAACCAAGATATTTACCTAACCAAAAACTTATAATAGGATGACCAAAATCAAAACCCTTGTTACAAAGTGAGGGGAAGAAGAAGATAGAAAGTCAAAAACCAAAAATCAAAAAGTGAAAAGAATGAAATTTTTTTTTTTTGAACAACCTCCAAATTCCAAGAAAAATAAAAAAGATTGGCAATGTTAGTAATATCAAGCTTGAGGGGAGTGTTGGAAATTATTGTTAATTTTGATTAAGTTATTTTTATTTACTTTATTTTTTTTTTAATTAAAGCTTATTGTTTTAGTTAGTTTGAAATAACGTTTTTCTGAACTTAGAATTAGTTTAAGTGTTTTGCTCTAATTAGAATAAAATTAGTTTAAACTTTTTATTTTAATTAGGATAAAGTTATCATTTTTTAATTAGGATAAAATTATCTTATTTTTTGGAGTTATATCTTTTGGTTGGAGTAAGAGTCTCTTCTCTCTTTTATCATTTATAAATATAATGTTGCTTCTATTTAAAAAATAAATTTAGAAGAAGATTAAACATTAATTTTCTAGCGTCTTCTTGAAAAAAAAAAAGAAGCATGAGAAGCTTCTTCATGAAATGAATGTTAGAGACTTGTTTAAGAAATAAATCAAAGTGCAAGAGGCTACTTCTTTATACAGACAGATTAACCCTGTTCCAACGAACGCCATTAACCGAAATGGCTGGGGAAGACAAATTTTGTAGAGATTCACTCATTTTGCAGATTTTTAGAAGCTTTGATATAAAGTGGAGTGCTTTTATCTGTCCCTTTGTGCTCAAATGCTAGTGCTGATGCTTTACAATTTTCTGCTCCTTATGATAAATAACCTTGAACTGAAACTTGGTTATGCTATTACCTGTTGGTTCTTAGGCTATAATAATATATGGTTGCCATGAATTTGTTAGCTTTGTGGTGGTTGCTAATCTGTCCTACTTTTTTTTAAAAAAAATTAAATTTGCAGTATAATGCTGTGATGTCCTCAGACATCATTGGCAAGACTTCCGGTTTCACCTAAAGCATTGTCTAATGAAATGGTCTTTTGTTACCTATGTTGTGTGTACGATTGTTGCAACGCAATGTACATATACCTTTTTTTTTTCCTATTCTCTTTGCAGGATGGGCCTCCACCTCGTGATATCCATTGTTGTATTTAGATGCTGCACCTATAATAATTATGCGGATTATGAGGGATTGGATTGTAAATATCATTTTTGAAAACAAAAGGAGTGTGTGTTTTTAACACCTTTATGATTTATTTAATTATTTTTTAATTACATTGTAATATTTCACATCTCAATTTCTTTGAAAATAATCATATGAATGTAATAAAACAATTTAAATTGCTATGTGTCATTGATATCTTGCATGTTCATAATGTTCTAAGATTATTTTTTTGATTAAGTGAGTAGTTTCAATTTCGAAATACTAGCTTAATTAATCTCAGTAATAATTTTAAAAAAATAAAATTATGTAAAGCACGAGTAGAACATTTTTCAATCACAAAATTGTTCACTATTTCATATGATTATTTCGGTAAAAATTACGAAATACCACATAATATTTAAATAGAAACAAAAAACATGTCACACTAGAGTAGAATGAAACGTTTTAAATCATTCGACTATAAACTGTTTTCAAGTCAAACCACACAAGATAAACGATAATTTTCCCTATATATATATATATATATATATGGTATATATTGTTAGTTTGCTTCTTTTGCAGCCTTGTTTTTGTTGAGATGAATTTTGGCAACTTGTGCAATGTTGGCCAGACTTTGAATAGAATTGGAAACAAGAGAGGCATTGGCTGCAGCCTCTTCCCTGAGTTCATATTGAATTGTAGATTTGATTATGCTTGAATCTTGGCCTTTCTCTATTACTTCAAAGCGAACCCTAAACAGAGTGAATCCTAGCTCTAAATACCCTCCTTCTACAACCTCCGCTTCTTTGATCCGCTTCTCATTGTCAATCTTTGTGAACTTCTCTTTGTAAAAGGTTGGCCCTGGTAAACCTGATTAAACTCACACCAAATCCAAGTCAATCAACAGAATTTATGTGTATACCAGAATTTTGAAGGCATCTGAAGAGTTTGACTTTTGGAGAGATTAAACTTTTGGACATGATTTATTAATGCTTTCTAAGTATATATTATTTGGTTCTCCAATTTTAGGTGTTTGCTATTAATTGATTGAATTCAAGATTTGTATATATACCCTAATTTTAAAGGTAATTCTGTGAAAGAATATTTTTGAAATACTTAATGACATATTGGTGAATTATAAAAAATATCCATTTATTATACTTCTATTGAAAGACTTTATGGTAAACATTTAAAAATTCTATTTTTTTAACGAATTTTTTACCATTAGATTAGATACATCTTCAGATTTTCTTTTTAATGATTTATTGATTGAATTGTAAACTAAATAGTTATAGTGAAAATGTCAAAGATATATTTAACTATGATAAAACCTCATTCTTGGGTAGGTCCAACTTTTTATAGAATTACATTCTAAAATATTTTATGAGGTGGGTTTTCCTTTTGTTGTCTTTGAAAATCTAAAATCAAAACGGAACAATGGGAAATTAAGTGTTTCTAGTAGTTTTGAATTATAGATCACTTTTGTGAACATCGTATTTTGTCTAAGACTTCAAAAATAATAACAAAATCAAATTAACAAAAAAATACAAAAAATTTAAAAAAAAAAAGAAGAAAGAAAGAAAAGAAAAATAGAAAATTAAAAAAATGGAAAAAAAAAGAGGAAAAGCCTAAAGCATTCAACAAAGAAAAATCAAATAGGTCTTTTTTAGCCCAATAACCTAAAAAAAAAAAAGGATCAACCCAAAGAGGAAGTAACAAAAATCCAAAAAAACAAAAAAAAAAAAAAAAAAAGAAACAAAAGGCAAAATTAAAAAAGGACTAGAAAAAAATCAAAAGAAAAAAAGAACAAGAAAAGGAGGAGGAAGAGAAAAAAAAGGTGGAAGGCCCTTCCAATGTAAAAAAAAAAAAAAAAAAATCAACCAAAGAGGAAGTAACAAAAATCCAAAAAACAAAAAAAGAAATGAATGACAAAATTAAAAAAAATAGAAAAAAGAAAAACCCAACCCAAAACCAACCCTAAAAAACAAAAAAAAGGACCAAAAATAGAAAAAAGGTGGAGGCTTATCGCATCCTCTCACCAAGTCTAAAGCCCACATATCTAAGGCAGAGAAAACAATAATAAATTAAAAAAAATATGAAGAGGCAAAAAAAAAAAAAAACCCTAGCTGCGTGGTCTCCCTTTTGGTTGGCGTTCTTGTTCTTGCATCCTCGAGCAACAGGCTCCTACCTACTAATCGTACAACTCATAGCAATCAGAAAGGGATTGGAGGAACGGAAAATGCCAGCCTCGAAGCGAGATTAGCATTGTAAATTGATGGAGTAGAGAGGCGCGTCTGGGTAGAAATGGAAGAAGGAAACTCACAGAGGCTAAGAGTAATAGTCACGCTCTGATTCTCTATATATTTGGAGGAGGCTGAAATCAAGAGGAGGTTTTTTGGTTGGGGATTAGAGAGGGAGAAAAGCGAGAGAGGGTGAGAGACTAGCAGAAACGGAGAGGGGAAGAGAGCAAGTGAGAATCGAGAGAGGGTGAAAAGGGAGATGGAGATCTTGAAATCAGAGGCCATAAGAGTTTATGAAGCTTCGAGCAGATAAGGAAGGAGAGTTGGGAAGAGGATTCACCATCTCAGCTTTCTTAGAGGTAAATCCTTTAACTATTCTTCTATTGGGTATTGGTTCCTCTGAGTTTTGGTTAAGATTTTATTTTGGAATGTTTCTTACCTCTGTATCCTTTGGTTTGGTTTTATGTTAATGGAAGCTTATCTTGCTGTGTAACCTTGATCATTTGCTGTGTAGTGTAGAAGGAATAGAACAATCCATATGTTATTGCATATACACTCGTGAATGCTTAGTGATGATTTCTGAACTGGTATGAAAGTCCAAATTTACATCTAAACAGAGTTTGCCATAGTTCTCTTTTTTCCTTCATGTGTGTGTTTGCATAAGTTTTGCATTTGGATTCTGCTTTTGTAGGATTTATTCCTCATGCCTGAACCATAACGAGTTTTGTAAATGAGATTGGTTCTACCCATTGATTCTACGTGACTATGAGATGTTAACCGTATTCTTTATGCTTACTGCCGTGTTCAATGTTTAGTGTTAGGAAAGGTTTTTACAGTGTGCTTGTTTTCTAGATGACTTCATTTTTGTTACTAAGAAAAAAAAACAAACAAACATGAGTGGATGACAGTTGATTTGTTGTTAGTTAGTATTTGATTTTGCATTAATAGTGCTGGTCACTGCGTTGAGTCATGAAGCCAGTGGGATTTTGGCATACTGTACCTATAGTTCTAGTGGATTCGTCAAAGCACAACAAAATCCCACTTGAATTGACGCTTACACATTGCCTTTAAATCTTTGCTTTGAGTTTAAACTTCATGTGATTATTTATTTTCTATCTCATGCTCATATTAATTGGGGTTGCTCTTCCAACTAGTACGCCAATCTTATATGATTTCAACGTATTGTTGAAAGATGGTGGCTACTGTAGCTTCACTTCTTATTGGGGTCTGATGTAAAATGTATGATTAAATTTGATGTTTGTTATTCCTTTTGAGTTGATGTTCTTTTTAATGCCGGCTTATTTATCATTTAACATGTGCAATCATATGTGAAATATGGGAGAGTCACTCATCACTTCAAACCAGGGAACGAGAAGGTGGAGCCACGTAAGCTTGGCAGGACAGCACCTACGGAGTTCACCATCAATCCAACCAAAAGGATAAGAGGCAACTGAGTTATAACTATATAATTTCTCCTTTTACTCTTGTAAATGTTTTAAGAGTAACATAGTGAATCACGTTTGAACACCAAACACCCACTCTCGCAAATTTCTTGTTTTGTTTGTAAATATTTTTATTTTATTTTGTATTTCATCACGATTTACTTCTAGAATAGCCGTATGGGATCTTGTATCCCCTCAGGCACATAGGAACCAAAAGGCCATGTGTGATAATAAAACCTCCTTGGTGCCTTTTAGGTCGTGAATTTACATTTTTATATTTTGGGCTTCAATGGCCCCATTCAAAAAGTCTTTAAAGAAAATTCTCAAAAAAAAAAAGAGCAAAATGTAGAAGAAGATTAAATTTTTAATAAAAAATTATTCTGAGTCTTAAAGATTTATCCTTTCTTCAAAGGTCTTTCACAAAAATTGAAAAATGGTGTTCCAAAATCCAAAAGTAAATTTTTAGAGTTGGTCCTTTTCTTTAAATAAAAAAATGAAAAAATAAGAAAAGCAAAGGAAAAGAGGCTTAATCAAAAAATAATAATAACAAAAAAGAAAAAAATAAAAACATAAAAACATTTGAAAAAGCAAAAGGTCAAAAGAAAAAAAAAAGAAAGGAAAAAATTCTTGCACTAAAACACAAATGTCAAAATTTGATCTTTTTACTTAAAATAAACAAATCAAGAAGATTAGAAAAAAATTTCAAAAAAAAATAAAAAATAACAAAAAGATCATTTAAAAAATAAGTCAACAAAAATTGATCAAAATAAAACAAAAAACACAAGCCAAAAAAAAGGTAAAATACGAATAATAATAATAATAATAATAATAATAATAATAACACACACACACACTCACAAAAGAACTAAAAAAAAAAAACAACAACAAGAAAAAAAAACAACAAAAACAAAACAAAAAAATAAAATAAATCAATAAATCAAATAAAAAATTTAAAAAGAAAAAAATGAAAAATGAAAATCCTTTTTAATTTCATAAAAAAAAATAAAACAAAAACAAAAATCCAAAAAAACATCAACCAATACAATTCCTTGTTTGAAGTACATGGATTTTGATCCCTCCCAAAAGGTACGTAAGTCTTAGACTCTCATTTTAGATCAAGTCTGTCCTTGTAAATAAATATTTTTTTTAGTTTTATTTCTTTAATTTTTTTTCTCTTATTCTTAATTTTATTTCTTTAAGTTCTTTTTTTTTTTTACTCTTAATTTTATTTCATTTAATTTCTTTACTTCTTATTTTGCATATGATTTGTTAAGGAGAATTAAAATAGATTAAAGACCATGGTAATTTTGTACAACTAGCTTAGGGTAACCGTTCTTAAGAATTGGTATAATGGGATGCTTAACACATTCCCTACTCACAATCGACTCTTGAATCTATTTTTTGGTTCGTAAACCATTTTTCAAACTAAAAAAGTTTTTCTAAATTTTTGCCTTTTCAAAAATAAAAATTTAGTGGCAACTCCTATCTACTTTTTTTTTTAATTTTGATTTCAATTTTCGTTTTCTTTAAAAATCAAAATTTTCTTTTTAAAAGCACCACCCGATCGTATTTTTGAGTGTGACAACTTTCAGTCACAATGTTACCATGATTTAAAATTAGAATAAATTATACTAATTTTTTAAATTTAGTTAAATTACATTTAATACTCCTATTATTTTAAAAATTACTTTCGTCTCTCCTATTCTTTATTTTTGTCAAATAAAGTTAACTTTTAATATAATATGTGTTTCCTCTAAAAATTAAATTACTTAACTATCTTTATTATTGTATTAATAATATAATCATAGTATCATATTAAAATTTAACATCAGTTTAATTCTCTTACTATTATATTAAAGATAAATGTTTTACTGTCATATTAGTTATCATTGGTCAAACTAAAAAATGAAGTAAAATTTGTGACCATTCATGTCTATTTGATTAGAAAAAAGGAACATATTTCTTTAAATAACGAAAGTTCATCAATAGCTATAGATTTTAGAAATGAACAAAAAATATGAATAATTTTATGTTTTTAGATCTTCTGCTATGCTGTATAATCTTTGTGCAGTGCAACAAAGGTGATTTTTCTTTTTCAAAAAAAAAATTCTGTTTTTTTAAAAAGTAAAAGGCGCTAGCCCGTTTGGGGCAGAGCAGAGGATTTACCCTGCCTCAATTTTTATAAACCAAAGCTGCCTAATTTAGTAAAATTAAATAGGCATATATAGAAAGAGCAAGAGAAAGAGAGATATTTACCTGGTACAAATCTTAATTTGAGGACAGTTCCAACTCCTCCATCGCCTTCGATAAGCTCCACCTTCTGAAACAAATTTGAGAGCTCTTTCTCAACAAGTTCTCCGATTCGAAGCGTGCCGTAGAGATCCCACGCCTCGCTCGCTGGTACATTCAGCTCTAGCTCATGCTCGAGTTCCCCAGGCATCTCTGATTAATTTTCTAAACAGAATAGCTTGATGGTTTTGTTGCTTTCAGTTGCCTCGTAAGTTTTGTGGCTTATATGAAACAACGTAAGTGCGTGTAGGGACAAATCTTAAGCTTTAGAATTTGTGGTCAGGCTGCGTCCCGAAGATTCCCAAAATATGCTGTCCTGACCGTAATTTGTTTTTTCTTTCCTTTTTTCTTTTTTGTCAAGTAGTGTTTGGATATATGAAATCGAAATAATAAAAAACAGGGGAAGGAATCTCTGCCGATCATTATCTTTGTACAAGTAGACAAATAAAGTCAAGAGTTGGCAAGCTTAGGGAAAAAAAAAGATGTTTTTTCTTGTATGTATACATGAATAATAATAAAAATGTTTAAATGACCAATTTTAAGTAATTTACAAACTTTTGGCATAGCTGTAATGTGATAATGTTCAATAATTTTAAAATTGGATTGATCATTGAATCGATAAAATCACTATTTTATGATTCATTCGTTTAACTATAGTTGAATTGTAGTCGAATTGGTGATAATTTAATATATATTTTTTTATTTTATATATTAAAAATTTAAGATAATAAATAATAATAAGCAAATATTAATAAACTTTGAAATATGTTATAACTAATTATATATAAAAACAAATCAAACATAACATAATATTTAATTTGTAATTTGTTTAAAGTATATTTACATAATTTTAATAAAAATTATATGAATTTTAGTTTTGTTTCACATCTATTATATTAAAATTTTATAATTATAAATAACATAATAATGATAGTTTAAGGGAAAAGATATTGTTTTTGTTAAAATAAAACCATTATAAAAATTATATATTAAATATTATACCTTATAATTGAATATGTTTTTTAACTCAGCGGAAGACGCAATAAAGGGTCAATGGTTTGAGCCACAACATTGCAAGTTTTTTTAAAAAAATTCAGACTGGTTCAACCAGTGACCCAACTGATTTCCTCGGTTCTCACCGGTTCTTAACCAGTTTCGAGCCTATCCGGTTCCAAGGGCAAACCAACCAGTTCGATTCGATTTTCAAAACAGTAGTAATATTTAAATTTAACTTGCTTTATTTGAATTTTTTATTTTAAAGGAAACTTGCTTTGTATTATAATTGAATTCAAGTGAAATGCATTAAAGATAAAGAAGAGAGAGTTCTAATTATAGAGCAGGATATTAAGAAAAGTAGAAGTGCTATTTTTATAAGCTATTTAATAAAAGATGCAGGATCTCATGAAACTCAGATAGGCTAAACACTATAGAGAAAGATCAAAATTATATCTTTTATCATGGGATTAGGGGTTAGAGGTAAAAGAAGCTTTAAAAAGAATAGAGAATGGCAAAGTAATAGAACCAGATAATATACCTATTGAGATGTGGAAAGGCTTAGGAGTGCAAGATATAAGTTGGCTTACAAAGTTATTTAATAAGATTATGAGATCCAAGAGAATGTTAGACGAATGGAAGAGAAGTACTTTAATTCCTATCTATAAAAATAAGAGAGACATACAAAACTATGCAAATTATAGAGGAATTAAACTCATGAGCCACACCATGAAGTTATAGGAAAGGGTTATTAAGTTGAGATTAAGACAGAGACTCAAGTTATAGAAAATCAATTTGGTTTTATGCTTAATAGATCGACCATGGAAGCGATATACTAGTTGTGAAAATTGATAGAGAAATATCAAACAAACCAAAAAGACTTGCATATAGTGTTCATTGATCTAAAGAAGGCATATGTTAGGGTGCTAAGAGATGTTTTGTGGAAGGTTTTGGAGAAAAAAAAGAGTCCGTATTGCTTATATTTGAGCAATTCAAAATATGTATGATGGGATTACAACTAGTGTGAAATCACAAAGTGGACCTATCGAAGATTTTTTTATAACTATTGGCCTATATAAAGGGTCAACTCTGAGCCCCTATCTTTTTACTTTAGTCTTAGATGTACTTACTGAATATATCTAAGAGCTAGTATCATAGTGCATGTTCTTTGCAAATGATATAGTCCTAGTTAGAGAGTCGAGAGAGGAAATAAAAGAAAAGTTAGAGATGTAGAGACTTGTTTTAGAAATACATAGATTTTGTTTAAGTAGAAGTAAAACGGAATATATAAAATGTAAGTTTAATAAAAGGCGCACTTATTCTAGTGTAGAAGTGAAAATCGGAGAACACACCATACCACAAGTTACTTAGTTTAGGTATCTTGAATACATCATACAACATAATGGAGAAATAGAAAAAGATGTAAATCATAAGATTCAAGGAGAATGGATAAAATGGAGGAATACTTCGAGTGTTATTATAGATACAAGAATGATTTATTATAGATACAAGAATATTATTCAAACTTAAGGGTAAATTTCACTGCACAACTATAAGACCAGCAATGTTATATAGGACTGAGTGTTGGGCATTAAAAAGCCAATAGAAGAATAAGGTCAATGTTATAGAGATGAGAATGTTGCATTGAATGAATGGATATACCAAACAAGATAGAATGAGAAATCAATATATTAGAGAGAAAGCTAAGGTCATATTTATTGTGGAAAAGATGATAAAATTACGTTTTAGATGGTTTGGACATATGTAGAGAAGACTTATAAAAACCTTATTAAGAAAAATAAATCAGATGGAGAGTAGCCCAATAATTAAAGGTTAAGGGAGACCATGAAAAACTATAGGCGAAATTATTAAGAAAGATTTACATTTAAATGGTTTAACTAAAGACATGATTTATGATATAACTTTATGGCGTCGTTTGATCCATATAGCATATCCCACCTAGTGGAAAAAGGCTTATTATTGTTGTTGTAAGGAGATTTCAGCAAAAAGCTTATTCATATAGGCAACTGTAGTTTTATAGTAAATTCATATACTTCTGTTTTTTCAGAATAATTAATCTAAATATAACTTTTGATGTTGTTTGATGAAGATTATATCTAGAGGGGTTAAATAAGTGTATATGTAGAAAACTAACGTTTAAAACAATTCTAAAGAGAAGTCACAACTATTTGATCAGTTTCAAACTCCAATGAAAGCTAGTAGCTTACTTGCTCTTAAACACAATTAAAATAATAAATGCAACCATTATAAAGGTGATGGCAGCAATAATAATTTAAACACAAGCAAATTTTCAGAAATCTTCACCTAAAACCAGTAGCTAAGCATCAAACAACCACTTATGCTTATCTATAAGGGCTCATAGATTACAAATAGGCAAGTGTAGTTTTATAGTTAAATTCATATACCTTTGTTTCTGCCAAAATCATTTGTCTAAATATAGCTTTTGATATCATTAAATTCATAAATTTGTAAGAGAATAAAGTCAACAAATGCACTAAAAAAAAGGGGAATTAGCAAGGGAAGAGTCTCTTGTTGTTCCTAACTAAATTCCATAAACAAGGTATCAGCAATGGAATAGTGTCTAAATTTTAGTTGCTAATTTATAAGGAAAATTTTTTCTCTTTAATCTCTCATTAATAATATCCCTTGGCAAATTTCCTTGCAATAATGGACTCAATTTTGTCCAATTCAATTGGCATTCAGTGAAGGAATTAAGAGGAAAATTCTCTCGGTAATCCTTCTCTAATCTCTCATTGACCTCTCCCTATTCTCTTGTAGACCTCTTGTCATTCCATGCTTATTCACTCCCTAATTTGTTGCCAACTCCTTAGTATATTCCCTTCCTAATCCCTCACCAATGCCCTGGTACATTCTCTTGCTTTTATTTGCCAACTCCTTGACATGCCATATTATTATGTTGAAAATTCAAACTTACTAATTATTTTAGCCATTTAGCAAAATTTTTGTCCTGATTGTCAACATTTTTATATAAGTGATATTAGGATTTTGTTCCTTAAGTAAGTCTTGAAATTTCCTAATCAATGACATTAGTGACAAACATTATAAATTGAGATGTAGATATAGATAGATCATATTAATTAATTGAGATATATATGTAACTTATTAAAGATAGAGGTCAACTTCATTGCAGTTGACTAGAATATATGTCTTGGAAACAGAAAGCTCTAAGTCTATGAGGAACCTTATACAAGATCTACTAATAAGATGATAAGGATGTGCAAATATAGATAAGTATTAACAGAATTGTCATCCTTGCCATTGTCGTTCTGTGGAACTTGAGTGTAACATTCGGATTTAGTGTGCAGCACAGTGTGAAGAAAACCATGTTCCATACCATATGGGATGTTTAGATTAAATCTAGGTGGCCCAATTTTTATTTTTTATTTTTTTTAGTTTTTAAATTTCAATTGTCTTTTTTTCTTTTCAAGTTAACAATTAGAAAAAATTGAAAAACAAAAAAATAAAATGAAATAAAATTTGAGTTGTTTAGATTAAACCTGGACAACCTAGATAGTGCCTAGCACGGTGCTCATCACATCACACTTCTCACCAAATTTGTTTGCCCTAAGTGTGTTAGGTTTAAAGGTGTGGCTCAAAGTACAAAGAAGCAAAGTTGGGCATCTTTTCCAATATATGTTCCTTGGAAATAAAGCCCTTGACTTTAACTTTGTTCTTCACCTTCCTCTTTAAATACAACATATATCTCTCATATGAATACATCTAGCTGTATATGGTAGATGCACAACCATATGTTCCATTACATCGAAAAATATGACTAGAAAATTTTTTTTCCCAAGTTACAAACTATAAATAACAAACCCTTTTGCCATCTCCATATTGGATGCATGAATCTTAAATGCACAAATTTCCTTAAAAAAGAGGCTAAGTTTAGTTAATGCTCCCTATATGGGTTTTGGAAACACACCATGAAACATAAGTGGAATTAACCCTTGTGTAAACAATTGGTAGTTATGACTTTTAATTTTGTATATTTTCCCCATCATCCATATTTATGTAATGCCCAGGGTTCAATGCATAGCCATTAGGAAATTATAGTTGTTTGATCCATTTACATTGTCTTCCTTTGAGTGGCATTGAGGACATATATAGCCTTTAATTTTTTACACTTTCCACCCTTATTAATCAACTCTATGGCATATTGTTTACAAGTTATCTTCATATCTTCTTTTACATTTGCATTGTCCTTTATCTTGCCCTTTATGTCAATGACGATTATTAAAGATATTGTCAAGTACATTTTTCTCTACGTGCATGATATTAAGGTTATGTTGTATCAAGTTTGTGTGCTAATAAGGCAATTCCCATAATATGCTCCTCTTCGCTCAGTTGTGATCCCTCAAATACAAGTAGCCTCTGTATAGATAATTGTATCCCAAGCATAACTTCCTTTAGTTGCCACATCTTATTAAAGACATCCATCTCACTTAATTAATAGGTTGATAAAAAATTTTTCCAATGTGAATTTCTTAAATAAATTTCTATCATGTTAAGATAAATATTTAAGAGGTAGATATTGGCGATGGCAATCAAACTAACAATATTTTTGGCCATATTTCAACACAAATGACTTGGTATTCTCCATGCAATAAAGATAAGAAAGCTTTTGCTGTGTGCTTTAACTAGACAACATCCCGTAAGCAAGGAAGTCATTGATGGTTTACAACAATGCTAACCAAATGTTAAAATTCAGCTTCTTAACTACATCATTCATGTTGACCCCATCTTCTTACCAACATTCTTAAGCCATCAATCAATGGTCATAGATATATATATCTAAACTTTTATCAAGTGATTTTAAGTCAAGAATTACTAAGGTGAGAGATATGTATTTACTCTTCATACACATGTTAGGTGAAATATTGTATCGTATTACAAAAACTAGCCAACACGAGTATGATATAGCCAAGCCAATGATGAAACTTAGATCAAGTGGCTTAGTGGAGTCATAAAAGCCACATGACCAAGGTAACTTGCTATGTAGAGCAGCTGTAAGCTGTTTTATTTAATGCAACTTGTTGTGTCAATAGGTTGTATGGAGCTTATGGATTTGAAGCCATTGGTGTTTTCGAGGCCTTGGTGGAATATATTGAACTATTTTGCGCCTATGAAAATCTTATGCCTCTAAGGACCCCATAACATTATACAAAATGCCTCCTAAATTTATAGTTTTCAACATGAAATAAATAACATTAGAATAAAAGTTTAAGAAATATTTATTTTCTAATGTTATATTTTTTGTAACAAATTAATATTATACTTGGGAGTATTTTGGTTACCTTTTGGTTTTATAGGAAGTATGTGTTTATTTTTTGTAATAGAGGGAAAGCAATGTAATTTGGCTACTTGTAGATTATACTTTTATATTATTTAAATAATAGATATAAAAGAAGCAAACTAACTCTATACATACATATATATATATATATGGGGGGTAAATTATAGTATATCTCATGTGATTTCATCCAAAATTAATTTGTCTTCCTGTGATTTGAAGTGATTTAATTTAATTTCTGTGTATTTGTTCTGTTGTCATTTAATCATTATGTGATGCTTTTCATATTAATTTAGACAAATTACTTTCCTTCCTTTAGAGGTATCTAATTGAAATCAAAAGATACATTACATTTATTTTTCTTTTTATAAAAAATAAGATCATGTGGATAAAACAAGGTTTGTTCTGTGTATGAAGCAATTGTATTGGTTTTATTAAAAATCTACTTAAATATTTTTTTGAACTTATCTTATTTATATAAGAAATTGGTTTTCTAGTTGCATTATGTAGGTCTTAGTGATCCAGTTATATTGTGTCATTGATTTTGTTTTCTAATGATCTTGAATTTAATCCCTTCCAAAGCTCAAACTGACCTTAAGCTTGACCTTAAGCTTAATCACGGCCTGCATAGTCTACTTATGAATTGGTCCTCTTTTCACTAATAGCTATTATTGCTTAAACCTTTTGCCTCTTTCATTTAATTATGATTCAATAAACTACTATATTGGTCCCTGAAAGGTACCCCTGTCATCAATTTAGTCCTTGAAAGTTTACTGCCATTAATTTAGTCCTAATGTTTTAAAGAATACATCATTTTAGTCCTGACCCTAACTCAGTTGGGACTAAATTGATGGTAATAAACTTTCAAGAAATAAATTGATCATAGTGGTATCTTTTAGGGACCAATGTGGTAGTTTATTCAATTAGTGGTTTAAATGATTTGTGGCCTTCAAACATGAAATTTTTTTGTCCAAACTGCGTGAAAGTTGAAACATAGATCGGTGGGCTATTTGCATGACCTGTTCTAAAAATCCAATATTGAACCATCTGACCTTCTGCATTTTTGTAACACCAATCCATCAACTGATGAAAATGATTTTGAAGTCAGGAAATCACAAATTGAACTGGGTATTGGTTTTGAAAACTTCTCTTGTTTGAATTCCACTTTCATTTTATTTTTCAACCAACTCAAGCTGCTTTCTCAATGTGTAGGGAATTTTGTTGTGGTTGATGAAAGTGGAAAGGAAAAGGCTCTTGAATCAGGTAGCAAGGTTGCATGTATTGTTTCCCAGGTTCTTTACCATGAACAAGTTCGAGTGCTTCAGAAATCTCCACTTAAAACCACAAAGAAAGAAAAATATGAAAGTTCTTGCACATTAAGGACCATGACAAAACTAGAAAGCCCTTACAAAAGGGTATAAAAAAGGAAACAAAAGGAATCAAAGGTGTTGCAATTGAAGAAGAAGCTCTGAAGAATGGTTGTGACATGGAGATTTGGAGTTCCATATGAAGATTGTTGTGCTATAATTTTTGTTTTAGTCTCTTCTTTTACTTTTTCTTTTACGAATTATATTTCTTTTAGTTTCATGATTTTATTTTTTATTTCTTTTATGGTGGTTTGATTGCAACGATTTTTTTATTTTGATATTTTTTCTAAATGGATGTTATGTAAATTATCAAACCTTTGGCTACTTATTTTTTTCAAAAAAGGTTATTTACTATTTCAAATTTGAAATTTTTACTTTCAAATTCAAAAAATGCACATTTTATCTTATTTTCCCTTATCTAAATATGATAATTATGCTTTAAAAAGTTTAACAAGGAGCTTGACCCTCTAGTAATTTAAAATTTGTAAAATATGTTCATAAATTTTTAACTAAAATTACAAATAGCCTTTAAAAAATATTTCTTTTCATTTTTGTTCTTATATATATTTTTATTATATATATATACCACCAGGTTTATTGTTTGTTTGTTTATCTATACCACTTGTTTGTTTATCTATACCACTAGGACAGGTTGGGCTAGATTGGTTAAGATGGCCAAAATTGATTAGGATGGCTGACTCGACTTGGTAACTTGGCCCGACCTGCCTATTTTTTTTTTTTTTTGGAACTAGTTTAGCTAGGTCGAACCAAGCTGAAGTAACACCTTTATTTGCATTGACTAAGTGAGTAATTATCTTCATTTATTCTTTTGTTTGGCAGAGCTTATTTGAATTTATCCTCTCAGTGAGTTTTTTCCCCCTAAATTCATGGAAGTGCTCTTAATGAGCTTGTCTTTTGCATTGTGAGATTTGTTGAATCATATTCTTGTGTGCTTACTAAGCTATTTGTATATTTATTATTCTTATTAAGTTGTGAGACAATTTGTTTAAGGTGTTTTCGATAAACCTAGTTCCTACTCAAAAAAATACTCCTACTATCTTGATTGTTTGAGTTGTTAAGAAGCTTATAAACATATTGTTAGGTTGTGAAAGCTTGTAGTTAAGCCTTAATGCCCTCAAATTGCCTTGTTAAGTAGACCATAAAAGCTAGGTAGCTTAGCCTTATTATGATTTGGCTGTGATTTCTTTTGTTTTAAAATTTTCCTTCTTCTATATTTAAGGAGTGGATGTAAGACCATTTTAATATTGAATAACTCTAAAAATGGTTATATGGCCTTCTCTCTTTCCTAATCTTTTAACTTTTTGAACTTTTTGTCTTAATTAAAGTAAGATTTTAAAGAAAATCTTGATTCATTTGAAGCTCTTAATTTCATTGATTTCATAAGTTAATTTGTTTTAAGAATTTGTTTTTAAGGATGGAAACCTGTATTCTTATATCAACAATTTTCTTTTTTAAAAAATAAAACTTTATTTTAAGAACCCAATTTAACTCCGCTCCTTAGGTTCTTCTAAACTAACAAGTTTTAAACTTTTTCTTGAGGTGAAAACATCATTTTATATATATAATACATATCTATATATTTAAATTATTCAATTATTTTTTATGTTTATGACATCATCCAATTAATGGCTAGGTGAACTAGTTGACTCGTGAGCTAATAGTTTGTTCAAATCAATGTCTAGCTTGGATTTTGAAACATTGCTTCAAAACAATGGAATGGGGAACTCTTTCCCAGCTAGTTTACTCCCTTTAAAACTCTTAACAAATCTTGAAATAATTAAAGAACCCATCAAATTTTCCAAAAATAAATTACACGTGTTGCATTTATAGAAATGCTTAAAAAAACTACATTTGCTAGATTTATTGAAAAAAAAAAAGACTAAATTATACACATCTTTTTAAACTTTATGTCATGTGCAGGTAACTTTTATGACTTCTAAAATTTGATAATAAATATTCATAAACTTTTAAATTTGTACAAATAACTTTTCTATCATTAGTTAATATATTATTTCACTAACAAAATATAATATGTCACAATAAATTCCTTAAACTTCATTTTTTTGTACAAATAACCTCCTTGAACTTTATATTATGTATAGATAACCTCCTTAAACTTTTAACTTATGTACAAATAATCTTCTTAATGTGTCACAGTCTGTTAGTAAAATAATATATTAACTAATAATAAAAGGATTATCTACACAAATTTAAAAGTTTAAAGCGGTTCATTGTCAAATTTTAAAAATTAAAAGATTATCTGCATATGACTCAAAGTTTAAAGGATTACATGTAATTTAGTTTAAATTAAACAAATATATATTTACACAAAAACACACACCTATCAATGTATATGCCATTCTTAACCAAGGGTTTCTTCTTCATACATGTTGGCGGGGATGACCCTTAAAATTCATCATCTCTTTCTCTTCCCTTGCATCAAGCCCTTCTACCCTTTTGTACACATACTTCTTAGCAACAACAACAAAAACACCTAAATTCAAAACCCCTAACCCTGCAAGTAGGAAATAATAGTAATCAAGGTGTGACCTATTCAAATTATTCCCAAGCCATTTGCCTTTGCTTGCTTGTTCCACAATAGATATAATGGCACTACTAATAAAGTTTGCAACCCCAGCACTGCTAATATAAAATGCACCCCCCAAGCTTCTCATAGCCTCTGGCATTTGATCATAGAACAAATGTTGAAGCCCTACAATAGCAAAAGCTTCTACAAACCCTAAAAGAATGTACTGAGGAAGCAACCACCAAACTTTAATTGGCACTATTGCCTTTGGATTGTCCAAGAGTTTGTGATCACTTGCTACTTTAACCCTTTTAGTCTCTATTAGGGCAGCCACAAGCATGGCGATAAGAGATAAGAATAGGCCAATGCCTATTCTTTGAAGCATTGTGATGCCTGTGGGTTTGCCTGTGAATTTTCTTGTCATAGGCACAAATAATCTATCATAGAGTGGGATGATAATAATGACAACAAAGCCTGATATGCATTGAAGCGATGCTGGTGGGACATCGAATTGTGGCCCTATGGATCTAACCATTGTGCTGCCTTGTTTGGTGAAGAAAGTTGACATTTGAGCTAGCACTAAACTAAAGTATAGACTTGCAAGCCATACAGGTATGAGGCCTAGCACTAGCTTTATTTCTTCCACTTGGTTTAATGAGCATAGCCTCCAAGGATCTCTAGTGTTGCTTGATATATCAATGTCATCAATTATCATTGCCTTGTCCAAAAATCTAAAGAAGGTCAAAAGTGAAAAGCTATATTTAGTATAACACTATACATAATAGCATATAGGATTAACTCTAAGAAAATTTTTTAAATTTAGTTTATAAAAGATATATAAATCAAATTAATGATAAATAAACATATAGGTATGTTAAATAAATAAACTCTTCTTTGTGAAACTCATCTCTAACATAGTTAATTACTTCCTAAATTATAATTAACTTTGATTTATTTATTTATTTTTGCATATTTAATTTACTTAAAAATCTCTAAAGGTCAAGTCTATCATATACATTTTTTTAAAATATATTAAAATTATAATGATGACTTATACATAGTAAGTGTTATTTGTATGTTAAAAGCATGGTGTTCAATGTCAATGAGAAGAAAAAGGAAAAAAAAAAACAGAAAAGTTAGAGAATTAATTTCCAAATTTAGTTAAATTCAAAATAAGTAGTTAAGAGATGAAGTAATCTTAATTGTGGTCTTTTTTTTTTTTTTACGTGGATAACTTTTGGGAGAGGTTGATTTTTTCCCCATTAGATGTTCTTCGGCACTTTCACTATTATTTTTAATTTATAATTCATTTACAAATTATTTTTGCTACAAATAAATCATAAAAACTTAGAAATATATAAAGAATGAAAAAAGAGATAGACGATTGAAACCATGTACACAATAACTAATTGTAACATTTATATTTGAAAAATTAATGTGTCATTTAACTCAAAGCTCTTAAGTTATTTACCAAATTATTTAAATAAAAATATTGATGGACATTTAATAATAACAAAGTTTAATATCTTGAGATGTTCACCCGAAATATTTTTTTTTTAAATTGAGATAAATTTAGATGTGTTCAGATAAACTATTAATGAAAATAGTAAACGTTAAAAGAAAAAAATTGTGAATGAATATTACTATTGAAAGAAGCATATAAATCATTCCTTTCATATTAAAATTTTAAATCTGGACCTTTGTTTGGTGATTAATTAATGGTTTAGTGAATAATTAACGTCAAACTATCCAAGAAAATTGATAGTTCAGAGTACCTGAAACGTCTGGTGCGAGCAATAGTATTAGTTTGAGTCTCCACAACCATATCGCCATTCACTGTATCTCCATAGAAAACACCTCTTCCATCACGCTTCTCATCTAGGCGCCGCTTTCTAGCTGCTGCTACTAACACTTGCGCCACCGTAGTGAAAGGACTTCCCAGTGGCCCTTGTTTTCTGTACTTCTTTATGCCTAACAGGAAAATACCAAATGCCACAGCCAAAGCCGCCGCTAATATGCCAAACCCTGCAGTCCACCCGACTTTATCCTAAATGCATAAAATGCCAACAAAAAAAATAATTAAGATTCTGTAATTGGTTGAAAAATAGTTATAATTTTTAAATCTTATGATCAACTGATTTTCATGATAATTATCACTAATCTACCAAGATATCGGTGAATAATTATTTGTAGTGACGTTAATTGTTAGCAGATTTACGATAAATAAGCAATAAGAAATGACTCAATCGGTTAAGTGACAAAGATTAGTGTTTTAACCTGTAATTTCATTTGGTGGTTAATTTTCTCTAAACAAATTCCTTTGCACTTAAAAACTAGTTGAACAACCTCATGGACTAAAAGTCTTTAAAAGTAATTCTCAACCTTTGCTTGTTTCTTTAGAATCCAAATCAATACTCCGATGGATGATTTTATAGTAAAATATATTTTTATTATCATTTTTTTTCAAAAAAAAATATATAATATGTAATAACTTAATTATAATTTTTTTAAAGTAAAGTTTTAGTATTTAAAATCTAACTTTAGAAAGAACAAATGATTAATTAATTACCTGGACATAAATAACAACCAAAACGGCGGATACAGCACCAATTATAATTCCTAGGTACCACCAGTTGAAGAAGGAGCTCTTGGCCACTTTCTCTTGCAGCGACGACTCGTCAAATTGATCCGCTGCAAATGTTTGAACGCTTGGCTTGTGTCCTCCTTCTCCAATTGCCAATATATAAAGAGCTATGAAAAACACTAATTTTCTGCTATGCAAAGGAATCACGGACACTGATAGTGTCAACAAAACCATTCCCTGTGTCCATCAATTTCATTAAACTCATTGTCAAGAGACATGCGCGCATACACATATAGATGAGTAAATTATATAAACATTTTTTAAAATTTTTTAAAATTATATAAATGTTTTCTCTATTTTTAAAATATAAATTTTATTAGTCTAATTTTAACATTTTTAACTAAAAGATCCTTATAAAAAATACTTTAGCTAAAGATAAATATGTATATTGGATTAATAAAAAATATTTTAATAAAAAAATAAACTAAAGTATAACATAATTTTTTGTTTTTAAAAGAAATTTATATAAGTTTAACTAAATTCAAAAGAAAGTTACATAATTTACTCTCTTTCTCTCTCTTTATATATATATAATTAAGTAAAAACTAAATGTCACCCATTAAATAATCAAAAGTATATTATTATTTTTGTTTAGAATTCAACTAAATCACACTTAGTACTATTTTCCTCAATGTATTCCTTGTATGCATTAAACCGGTCAAACTAAATGCTTCTCTGTGGGCATCAAATTCATCATCAATGAATACTTTAATTTATTACGAAATCTTAAGCAATTGATCATTTTAATAATTATATCTGGCTTAAAATTTTCAAAACAAAGCACCAAGATATATAACATTTATGTCTATGTGTCAAAATTAAATAACATGAAGTTCTTGGCGGTTGGGAAAGTACGTATGTACCATGAAATATATGATGGATGAGAAGATGATGGTCTTGAAACGACCAAGATAGGAATCAGCTATGAAGGCTCCTAACAAAGGAAACACGAAGGAGACGCCAACCCATGTGTTGACATTTCTAGCAGCAGTGGATGTTGGCTCTTGGAAAACATTTGTGAGATAAGTTATCAAGTTTCCACTCAAACCATAGAACGCGAATCTCTCGGACATCTCCACAACTGCGTCATGTGAAAAATGTCTCAAATGATCATGGATTTAGATTTGAGATTTGTGCAAGAATATTAGATTTAATAATTTTGCATTTAGTTTCGTGTGAATTATAAATTCAAGACTCACTTCCCTTTTCGTTTAATCTTCAAATATCAAAACCCAGCTATGTTTATCCAGAGAGATTTATACTGATATTTGTTTTTCCTCATGCTTTAGATTATAATTAGAAAATTAAAGTTTCAAATATAACAATTTATAATATAAGAATTTGTCCTAGTGACCGAAGTGGTAAACAAATTCAAAATCAACAATTAAGAGATTTCTATAATATCAAGGTTCAACCCGTAAGATTAAAATCATTTGCGGAGAGGGACAACTTAATATCTTGAGCAAAATTATTTGCACAATTAAAAATTATGAAGATACTCGTGGAAACTAATAAAAAGCTAATATAAGCATGTATTTTATCTATTGTTAATTTTATTTTATTTTTTGTCATTAAGTTTTAAATTTTAAAAAAGAAAAAGTTATCCATTTTCATACCCAAACCTTAAGTTATCAAATGAAAATAAAATATTTAGTTAAATAAAATTAAAAAAAATTTAAATTTGCCTCTCCTCCGAGTTAAAGAGAGTTAGAAGAGGAAGGAGTGGTGAAATATTTTTTAATTTTTTAATTTTTTAATATATTAATATTTAATAAAAATTATGATAATTTTTTATTAAAAATTTATAATTTATAATTTATAATTTTTTTAAAAAATTATTAATATAAATAATTTTTTATAAAAAAAATAAAATAATATAAAAAATAAATTTATTCAAATATAATTATTATTATTATTTTTTTTAATCCAAACAATAAACTTTTCTTTTTTTTTTTCTCTGGCAAAACAAAACTTAATAAATTCTTTTCCCTCTCCTCCCCCTCAGTTGAATCCTGTCTCTTCCCTTCCGTTGAACGAAACAAAGTCATAATGTCATGATAGCCATCCCCTGTCTCAGATTTAAATTTCTGTCAAAACGTGAGTTGTTCATGAAAAGTAGTACGGGAACCAGCGAGTTAACCCGTTCTGTGAAACTAATTCTGATTTAAAAAGAAAAACAAGAGATGATGATACGATAGCAGAGAAGAGGGTGGAGAGAGCTTACATATGACGAAGATGGCAGCATTCCAGCCTCCTCTAGAGGGTTTGTGATCACTTGAAGAGGTGTTGATTGGAGCTGCGATGGTGTCCATGGCTGCTTAGCTACGAAACAACTGAGAATGAGAAGCAACTTGGTGGGGTACCTTGTGTTTGGTCAGTGCTGTGCTGGCTTTAATACATATATAATTGTTAGCCGATCTAATTGTTAGCCGATCCTTGATTGTTAGATGTCACTATATTTATTTATAGATAGGTCTGCAATAAATGTCACTGGCATTATAATTTATTATTATTGCTGAGAGATTAAGGTAACTCCAGAACCAAAGTCAAGTAAGATGTCAACATCAATTGGCAGTCGTCAATATACGTTGGCTGCAAATGTAAAACAAAAAGATGATGTTTACAAAAGTTACATATATATATATATATATAGAGAGAGAGAGAGAGAGAGAGAGAGAGAGTTGTTCTCTAGATCTAATTGGATCAGATAATTCAATCCAAAAATTGATAAATTAGTTTCTGGTTCAATTTGATCGACCCACAAAATTATTCAATAAAAAAATTACTCAAAAATTGGAAAAATTGGCCAAAAATCAATAAGAACCAATAAAATTAGATAGGCCAACAATTCGGCGGTTCTGTTCGTGTTTGGCCTTAGAAGAGCAACAGAACTTACACGCGGCAACGAAGAAAGGGAAGAAGGGCAGAAGATGGCAGTGAAAATTTGCGAGAAGATGGACTGCTTCATGTGGACGCTTTTCCAACCTACCACGCAGCAAATTTTGGGTGAAGACACAAGCAAAATAAAGAAGGAAGAGCAGTGATTTTCGGCCTACCACATGGCAAACTTTCAATTTGATTTAGTGGTGAGACGCTGTGATGGAGAAGGACAAAGGTTCATTGAAGAAGGATGAACTAAAGAAGATTGAAGATGTACTGCAACTTGAATTTTTCACTCATTCAAACAGGATGAGTATAGTTGAAATTTGATTTGAATAGTTTAAATTTTAAATCTAATTAAAAAATCTAAGTCATTAATCCGATCAAAAAATTGGTGAATCAGTTTATACTTTGATTGGATCCACAAAATTATTCAATCAAAAAATTGGTCAAATAAAAAAATTGGTTAAAAACTGGTATAACTGATAGAAATTGATAGAAACTGGTAAAACTAAGTAAGCCACCAGTTCGACGATTCTACTCGTGTTTGGTCATAGAAGAGTAGTAGAACATACGCGCAACAACAAAAGAAGGAAAGAATATGGTAACAAAAGTTTACAAGAAAGAAGATGGACTGCTTCCTGTGGATACTTTTCCAGCCTTTCATGCAACAAATTTTCGATGAAGGCATGAGCAAAATAAAGGAGGAAGAGCGGAATTTCCAACTTACCACCCGGCAAACTTTCGATTTGATTTAAGGGTGAGACATTGTGATGGAGAAGGATAAAAGTTCTTTGAAGAAGAACGAAGATACATTGTAATTTGGATTTTTTAATTTTTAATCTCAATTATATTTTTAAGCTAATTATTAAAAAATTAATTTTATTTTATGTTTTACTTTTTAAAATAAAAATATTAAAATTTAAAAATTAAAACTTAAACCATTTAAATTAAATGTAAATAATAATAAAAATAAGTATAATATTCATAATAGGTAAAAAAATCAAGTATGCACTGACACAAGGATAGGCTATAGCAGTAGGCAGTGGCACGAACGGGATAGCAATAAGTTGCGTGGGGAAACGCAAATGGCAGACTTTTGATTTGATTTGATTAAAGGCCGTGGATAGAGCATATGGTTCTGAGTCGGTTACCAATGCAGAGCATCAGAAACGCAAATTGGCCACGCAATTCTCTGTATCTTTTTTTTTTAAAATTTATTTTTTATTAAAATTGTTTTATTATTTTTAATGATAAGTGATAATCTAATGAACTACTAATTAATTAATATTATAAAATCTTAATGAGTAATTTTTATTTTTTATTAAAAAATTTTGTCAATATAAATAATTTTTTATGTATAAGAATGATTTATGAATATTTTTCAAATGTTTAAAGAAATATAAAATTGATAATAAATATTTAAAATAAATCAATATCAATTATTTGTTATTATTTATTATATTATATTTTTAATATATAAATTTAAAAAATATATATTAAATTATTATTAAATTGACTATAATTAAATTAATAAACCAATATTTTTAATAATTTAATGGTTAGTCAAGTTTTAAAAATATTGATATGTATTAGTAAAAAAGTCATCTCATGTCAAATATCTCCACTTTTATTTGATTTATACATTTTTGTTTTGTTCTACCTCGTATTAGATTGTTGTATTTATTGTGATTAAAATTCTCAGCTGATAAGTTAGTCATTGAGAATTATTGAAAGGAAACAAATTATATATAGTTTGTTATATTTTTTTTGGGTTAAGTTTTACAATTAAAATATATTAAGTATATGATTTTTTTAATAATTATATGATAGATATATGATTTTTTGAAAACAATTGTGTAATTTTTCAGTTAAATTATGTATTTATCATATTATTATTAAAAAATTTTATATTTATTGTATTTTGATTATAAAATTTGATAATAAAAATATAAGAAATTATATTTATGTTTAGCTGTTATTTAAAATATAAAAAAAAATCAATAGCCAAGATCCTTTTTTTTCATTTTTATTTTAAAAGTTTCAATTAAAACTATTGAATGGATCCGAGAGATCAATTTTTTACCCAATTAAGACTCAATCCGTTCCGCCATTCAAGTACGATTCTATTTAATTAGGTCTTGAATTCTATATTGAGCCAAAAAAATAAAATTTAGGATTGATTTTAGAAATAGAGCTAAATTTGGGGTAGAATATTTACAAAGAAGTCTAGGGTATTATGATAGCACCATTGATTAATTATTGCCCATCGTCCATTATCGACAAAATTGTGCCCTTCATCACTGTCCGTTCTCTTCCGTCTGCCGGCATAAGAGCCCCAAACAAATCTGGCATCTAAAATTTCTGGGTCATATACCAAATATTTTAATTATAAGTAAACAAATGCTTTGAATAAAAGTCTTGAGAAGTCAAATCAAATTATAGAATCCATTAATTATAATGGGGTTAATTGCAATGTGCGCTGTAAATTTATATATGATTATGAACAGCACATGCAGGGAATAGTTATGTTGCTCATAGTGTGTGTTTGGAACAGCTTTCTCCCACTTGCGTTTCAGTCCAAATTGAAGTTTGCATAGGAAAAGCCGATTTTCAACACGTTTGGCTCTGCGTTGAGATGGCCGCACCAGGGTTCCGGGAGATTCAAAAAGCACGTTGCGTTGAAGCAACTCGATCTTGCTTTTTGCCAACGCGGACGTGTTGCTATATTCTGATCCGCTTTTCACTTCTCTGATGATGCCGAAGAGACGTTCACAATGGCTGTGGCTGGGGATGATGAGAATCCGCTTTTCTGCACTTCTTCGTTTTTCAACTTGAGTCTCTCTGAACTTGTAATCATGCTACGACAAAGCTCCTCTGCTCCAATTCCAAGGTCATGGGTACCCCATTCCCCTGAATCAGAATTGATTCTCCACCCTCCTAAAACAAGATCAGTTGTATTTCTAGGTCAACCCCTGGCCGACACAGATCATCATAGCTCATCAAGGTCGAAAAAGAAAAACTGTACACCAGATCGTAACGTCCGTAAGAATCAACAGAGTACCAAGATCAAAGAATGTGACCAAGTAGAAGAACCACGACAAAAAACTTCACCTTTAGTTCGAGAACTGTTTTCATGCTGTGGTTTGGATAAGGGAGTGATGGATGCTGAAGAGGAAAAGAAAGATAGTAGGCTGCAGACTTTAGTGATGGGTGGTGGAGGAAAAGGCTGTAATGGCGGACATGGAAGTCGGTGGGATTACTCTAATGGCAGTAATCATGGGAGAGATAAGACCGATGCTTATTACCAGAAGATGATCGAAGCAAACCCTGATAAGTTTGAGCTTGATAGCAAACATCTAAAGAACTTTAAATAAGTTTAGTCCTTCTAAGAATGCGTAGGGTTAGTTTAGTACAGACGACTGTATCACTGTGAATTCTGTAAATAACTTGGACCTAATAAGAAGTATTAGCTTTCCGTGCCTTTTGTGTCCCAATCAGGTTTCCACTGATGTATCTTATGAGCATGTCAAATTTTGGTATAAATAAAGGAACAAAGAGCAGTTGTTTATACTTCTTCAACCATATGATTTTGTTTCGGTATTCATTACTAAGTAAGGTGATGCAGCCGACTTAGTAGGTTATGCATCAACTTGTACTTATGTATTAACTACAACATTTTTGTTTGAATATTTATAAAAGTGATGAATTGCCTTATACATGCAAAAAAATTCACAATATGGGAAATTTAAGTATAAAGGGCTTCCATTTGTTAAATGCTATTTATAAAAAAAAAAGTAATGTGATAGGAATAAATCAAATAAAGTAATATGATTACCCTTTTTGATAATTTTACACTTAAAAGTGATTCTGGTACATAATATCCAAACAAAATCAATTTTATTAAAATCACTTTTCATTTAAATTTTTCAAACATAAATCACGTTCATGTAAACTCACTTTTACACAAAATCAATTCTACAAAATCAAGATTTGAAAAACCAATTTTACTCACCATCAATCCAAACACACACATAGTGTATTTTTATTTTCCTTAAAAAGCTAAACACTTTGTGATGGGGTTATTTAAGTTAGAATCTTAATTTTCTGAATATTTAATATTTACTAATTAAAAATTTAAATATTATGCATGAATATAAAGAAATGATCTAGTATAGTAATTGAAAAAGTGTGATTCTTGTTTTAACCACTTCAATAAATAACCAACAAAATTTAAAAGATTTTAAATGCATTAGACTAAGATGAATAAGGGTGCACTCTTACTTTAAGATTGTTTGGAAAGAGATTTAGTCTAATTGAGTCATAAATTAGTCTAAAAATATGTTTATTGAAAAAAAAATCTCTAAGGAGAGTCACAAAGTTTCAAAAACGAAAACTTTCTTTATTTGTGAAACTAAATTGTTTTATATATATTTATATTGCGTCCATAAATAACAATGAACTTAATATATATTCATGAATATTTTGGCCAGTTTGACTGATTAGTAGACTTGCGTATGTGTAATCTTATCTGTAAATCAGTTTTGTTTGATTTAATCGTTACGAAGTTTTAAAATGCATATAATATTAAATTTGTTAAAATAAATATATTTTGTAGCATAATCTACTCGAATTTGACCAATATTAACTATTTAATTTTAACCTAATTTTTTTAAGTTAATATAAAAGATTTAATAGATTTTTAAAAAAAATATTTTCCTACCTGAATGTTAGTCTCAAATTGATCATTTATTCAAACTTGGTCCACTAACTCTTAAATATGAATGTATGAATATACGAAAGAAAAAATGCCCTAAATGAATTCTTCAGAAGTCAAATCATAAACCGATGTTATCGAATTATGAAAGCCCAAACCAACTAATCGCTCTGTGGTGGTGTTATTTAGTCTAGGTAGCCACCTTGATTTTGTGAATATTTACTATTTTATTCATAAATTATTTAGATATAATGTATATAAAAGTTTTAATATCTTTATCAAGCGTGCCCTGATGTAACGGAGATATGAATTAGCTATGATGTTTTAGCATTTGTCCTTACGCCAAATTAAATAAACACGCAATTATTAATACAAAAGTGTGTTTTGGATATTTCAATTATTGAGTAGATAAAATAGATTGTGATATAAGATGTATTATAACACCACGATAAACATAGATACCAATCAGATGAGAGGAGAGAGAAGTGCCAAGTCAGTGACATAAAAAAGTCTAAGCACACTGTAAATTATTGGTCTGACTCTTTAAATTTGTTACTTCTTTAAGATCATGTCAGCATATCAGATGGAATTTTTTTTAAATTCTCTAGTTCGGGTATGAATAATTTTCTTTTCTTTTATATAGATAAATAAGAGGTTAATGATTAATCGATGTACGCAGGTTAATCCAATGATCACTCGATACTGTACCAAAAATAAGAGGTTTAAATATATTTTTATGTCTTTAATTTTTAAAATAAAATTTTAATTGAGTCTATTTATTCCAAAATTAAGGGATTGGCATTACAAAAAATGCCTGGCCTCGCGATAGAAATTTAATGCCAGTTAAAAAAATTATTTTTAAATATTGTCCTAATGACAATTTACTTAGTTATAGTTGGGACATGGATCTAGTCACAATTAGCCCGTAATCATGGTTAACCACAGTTGTGGGGTGATTAAGTACTAGGCCAAATTGGCCCTAACTGCAAATTCCATAACCATTATTCAATCTATGTCTAACCACAATTATGGGTCAACTATGATTAGTCCCAGACATGGCCTAACAATAATTTTTATTCAAAACAAAATTATTGTTAGGCTCAAACGTGGCCTAACCATGATTGTCCCAGAACCATTGTTAAGCATGGGCCAAAGGTCACCATTATTTTATCTTAATTAACAAGAATTCTAAAGAGGAAGAGGTTTGTGAAGAAGTTTAAATTAGTCACCACTATTAGAGGTGGTGAACCTTAGGTCAAAAGTCTTCAGCCAAGTTCACTTACTAGTGATAAAGGATAGCCAAGGAGCAATTGGCTCAAATGGATCAACTTGGTCTTTCCATATTGCTCATTCCCAATGTCTAGGGCACCCAACTGGATTTAATGCTGATGACTTGTTCACAAAAAAATGACCATGAAAAGTTGGAACAACCTGCACAACTTACACGACAACAATGAAAATGAAATTAGCTTATTGACATTATTGATGAGTAAATTAAAAAGTACCTTGGAGCTAATTTGTTTATTTTCAATTTGTGCACTAACTTTAATTTAGTGGATGAGTAGGATGTTGTGAGGCCTAAGTAGTTGATAATGCATGATGCTTGGACCTTTCCTGCAAGGTAAAAGGCCACAACACCCTTCAATGACATCATCCAACCAATTTGAGATGCAGACGGATTACTTGGTGTATTTTTGGGTCTACTTAGGATTGACTTCAATGTGTTTCCAATTAGTTACAAGGATTGGAGTCATGTTCAATCTGAATACGAGGATGAGATGTATAGGACTGCTATTTAGGTAATAATACTTTGATTATTTATTTCTCTTACTAGCTTGAGTTCATATCTTTTTTAACCATTGTATTTTATCTTACAACTTAGGTTTGCAATTGATGACGTGCATAAGAGGGTTTTTTTACAATCACTTGATTTAGGTGGAAATAGGCACAATGTGAATTGTCTAAAAATGATAGGACTTGCATAAAAAAGTAGTTAATTTAAGATGTTCCACATGGTATCAATGGGGATCAATGGGCTACTTTTACAAACTATCGTCTTAAGGAGGGGACTAATATAATCAAACTTGTTTTTCAAGATATACAAATTCTTAGTTAATCTGATTAATATGTTTTTATCAATCGCCAAGAGATTGCAAAGAAAAATAAACAAAATTGAAGGAATTTAATTAACTATGCCACATGTTGGTGGATCTATAAGCTTTACATGAAAGAAACCATTTGAATTTTAAATGTAATTTGAGATATATCACATATGTCTTTAAATTTACAAGAATTTAAGTTTGAGGGCCCAATCACATAGGGACATATGTGGACTACAATCCATAAACATGGTGATGGATCATATATTAATGACCAAGCTATAGTTGTCTGTGTAAGTATTTGAATTATATGGGAATAAGGTATTGACTTTTGATTTTATAGAAAATATTTATTCTTCAAATGATTTTTTGCTGTCGATTGAATTTGTAGGAAAAGACTACTATATATCAAGTCAAGGACTCCTTATCACAAGAAATGAGGGGTGATAATTCATTAGCCAAGGCTTTATGAACCCAAAAGCACTGTGGTTGGGTTTAAGGAATTAGACATTGAGCTAATGGGATTTTATCATCTAGGTATTTTTACATGAAGTTGTAAAATGAGATCACACAACTTAAAGAGCAAATGGTGGAAAGACAAGCGACAACGATAAGCAAAAACTAAAAGTGTTGAAAGATACTAACAAATGAAAGTAGGCTTTCCTCCTAAGTTTTTAAGGTCATTTTCACCATACAAGATCGAGGCATAATTTTTTAAACCTTTTATTTTAGTTGAATCATATAAATAAATGTTTTTATATTTAAGTTTTCAATTTATCACTAATAATAGTTTGTTTTAAATTTCAAGCACCAAGTGATTGAAATAGTAGACACCTGCTCATTGATGGTAGTCATTCCTTACATTCTAGTAATATGAATAACTAGTTTGAATAGATTTTAATTGCATTTGCACTTTGACTTATTTGTAATTATAATGGAATATGAATATCTATTTGGAAATTCAATGGCATATTGGTTGTTGCTACTGGAAATTGGTTGTTATTGCTAGATGTTGGCTGAAAATTGTTTTGCTACAGGTATGCAAGAAAAAAAATTAGATAGAAAAATATAATAAAAAAGATTTAACAATGATCAAAATTATCACCTTAAAATCAACATATTTTTAACCATAATTTGTAAAAATTATAGTTAGACCTTAGTTTAACCACGGTTAACAAGAACCATGGTCTAACCATAATTTTACTAACAATTAAGATAAATTGTGGTTAAACCTTTTGCGACGGGGAATTCATCAACAAATTTTAGAACTTTCGCTAAACGACCTAACAACATAACTAATATCAAAATTACTAAAAATCCATTGCTAAAACTACATTTTCTTTTTGTAGTGTCTTCTTTTTAAAAAAAAAAATTATTTTTGTCTTCCACTCAATTTAGCATTAGAAACTTACTTGAGTGTGCTAACCATTAATGACAACCATGTAGGATAGAATTGCCAAATCAAACCTACATATGATCTTCCTCCCCTCCTTTCTCAAACAAAACGGAAGAATACTTCTTCAATTTCCTCTACAATTTTCCCTGAAGAACCCTTCACATTCCCATCAATTTTCCAAATAAAGAAGAATAAATTAATGATTTAGTTCCTAAAGGACTACTCTCTTTTTAATTTGGTTCCCTATAGATAAAGTCTTTTAATTTATACTCTAAAACAATTACTCCTAATTAAAATAGTTCTTCCTTTAGGCAATTTTTTCTAAATTTATAGATGTGGGCATTAACTGATGGCCTAAACTTGCTCAACTAATGTTTTCCCTTAAAATAGCATTGTTGAAGCAATTTGTTTTTTTTTTAAAATATGTAATGTCATTTTGACAATCACTTGACTCTGTAAAAATTTTCCTAAATGAAGCCATTTTAAGGGAAAATGATACCTTCAAGTCATTAGTTAATGGCTAAATGGATTTCTATTTATAAATAGGAAGAGATTTGTTTTGTGAAGAGACTATTTTGATTGAAGAAAAATTTTTAAAGAACTAAATTAAAAGATTTTATCTTTAAAAATGACCAAATTAAAAATAAAATAATTTTCCAAAGATTAAATTATTAAATTTACACTATAAAAAAAGGAACCAAAACTTATTTTGCTGCATATACTTAATTGGACGATTCAAGATGCTTTCCATTTCTCAAACAAATTGACATGGTCTATATCACTTACTTCTAACCATCCACTCCAATTTACTTGACAACTATTCATATTCCCATGCCATATCATCATCTAGATTTTTAACCCAAAAATTTACTATTTTGTTTGACTCTCACCGTGCCTAATTTATATCATTTATGGTAATTGCACCCTATGTGTGTATATGTATGTATGTATGTATGTATGTATGTATGTATATAGTTAATATAAATGATCTAAACATATATATATATATATATATATATGTTTAACCTGTCCATACCTAATTTAGATCATTTACATTAACTACATACATACATAGAGAGAGAGAGAGAGAGAGAGACACACACACACACACACACACACACACACACACACACACAAGTGTAAGCCCTATTGGCCTTAAAGGTTTTAAGCAATTTTTTTAAAAGGAATTTAATGATTACAAAATAAACTAAAAATATAAGCATTAACTAAATAAATAAGCACATTTGACACTTTAATCCTTTTACTTAATGGGAAATGAAACCAAAGGCTAAAGGAAGTTAGATGCAAATCAAACAAGAAAAACTTTGGTTCAAATGGAACTAAAAGCATTTCTAAGGTGGTTGTTGTAAAGGTTAAAGACTTTTTTCTATGTGCATATTAGTACGTATCTCTTGTCTTTATCATACTTTGTCATCTTACTTTTGGAAAAGGTAAAGCAATATCTTTTCCCTCCTCTCCTCTCTTTATCTCAATGTGTCTTGAACATTTATTGCAAGTAGTTAATAACATTTAATGAAAAGAGATAGGCAAAGAAAAGAAGAGCTTCTTGTGTTTTTTTTCAGAAGCATCATAATGTATTAGAGAAGTAAGGAAGAGAGAAATTTTTATACTCCAAAGAAGTTCTCTCATCTCAATAGCCAACAAAGAGCATATTTAATAAGATAAGAAATTTTGGAAAATTTTTGCCTCTCTCTCTCGCAAGCTTTATAAATGGTGTCTTAACAAATGAAGCAAAAGAAAAGAGAAGTTTAACATTGGAAGAACAGAGAAAGGACCAAAAGCTAGCCATATCTTATAAAGTATTATCTCAATGATCTTTAAAGCCTCTAAACTTAGACTTGCATTTAATACATGAAATAGGAGAAGGCTTCATCTCTCAATAGCTACTGGATGGAAGGAGACTAAAGATATAGTGAAATTCAAAGTGAGGAAGTAAAGAAAAAAAAAACATAGCATAACATTTACTTTACTCCTTAAATTTCTTAGTCCTGGTCTTGGGTAATTCTTGTTAGAAAAGCATTTATTAAGCAATTCTTGTACTCCATTCATTTGTAAGGGTTCATAAATTCTTATCCATTTTATTGAATCTCTCCCAAGTGAATGGAGGTGAGTTTGAGATGAACTTAGTGAAAAATCCTTGTGTAAGGATAGTATAAGGTAAGCTAAAATCTCATATTGGTAATGAGAATGTATAAAACTATTTGTGGTATAAATTTGCCAATTTATTGTTAAAAGAAAATCTCTTGAAGTTCAAGTGAACTGGACATAAGATAAGGGTTCGAACTAGGATAAATTTTAGTGCTTTCTCTTTTTCTCTTTATCTTTCATTTTTATCTTTGTTTTTGCTCTCTCTTGCTATCTTAAGTTTCAATTAATTGATTCTATATTTATAGTTAACATTTTGTTACTATTACTAACTTACTTTTTAAGTTTAAGTTAACTAGTTATGTTTCAAGTCTACTATATCCAAAAACCTTACTTTATTTGCAAAATTGTAATATTGCCTCAATAGTACATTGCCATTGCTTTTTGATATTTTACAAATCCATCTTAAGATACTACAAATTCATCAACCTAAGGGTGATAAGGCTCTAAGAGTCAACTGAGTCCTAAATGAGGTGTTTTCTTTCTTACCTAAATGGATATTGATTTGGACTCATTCAAAATGAGTCTAAAGAACTTAGCTAGACAAAAATTTCTCAACCTTAGAGATGTAAATGACGGGCTTGTCGTACAACCCTCAAAATAAAACTAGGTTGACTAAAAATATAGTAAGTGGCACAACCTAGGTCATCTCCCTTGAAAATAGAGTTCAATGCTTAATTTGGTTCTCTAAGTGTTAAAAGTCCTAAAGGCTACTTGATTTTAGGGGGTTTTTGATTGAATTAAACTAACCTAAAACTAAATTGAATCAAAATTCCTAAATTCTATCTAATTGAAAAATTATGGGTGATAATGGTCTTGTGACTAGCTTAGGAATCATCTCTTGATATCCACTATCCTTATCCTAATCTAATTATAATTAATTCTGGCCTAAGAGTTCCTAATTGTGTTCATTAGCAAATGATCTTGAATAACCATTCAAGATTCAAGAAACTAGCAATTTAATATTAATTGAGACCTCAACTCTCATTAGATTACTAATTCTTGTGATTAAGATCTTTAAACACTTAAATCGATTGATTACTTGATTAATTAGCCTCTGAATCCCTATCCAAAAGTGTTTAATTAACCAACTAAACACTAAGGAATCCACAAATAGACAATTAGACACATCAATTCTCACAAGCATTTTATCAAACACCTTGATTGCATACTTAGAAAATTATAGAAAATTGAGAAAATTCAGTACTAATTCAATCACATAATCAGTCAATTAATGTCCTAATTAGTGTCTAACCAGCCACTAATTAATTACACAAATTCTCAATCCAATATTCCTTAACTAAGCAAATATAAGAAAGAGAAAAAATGCTGGAAAATTAAAGAAATCTTAGCCAAAATTTAGCATTCTTCTTCCAAGGATTCAAGCTTCTCCAAGAGCTTCCTCCTAGCTAGCCTCAAGGTGGATTAGAACTTCATATTGGCGTGGAGATGGAGGTGGAGAATGGAATGGAGATGGTTCTGTGAATGGAGGCGTGAAGGCGTGGGGTGCTGGACGACGTGATGGGGAGAATGGGCGAATGTGTGGTGTATACGCTGGAATGGATGGAAATGTGGGTGAAAGGCGTGAGGCGTCATCATTTAATTTTATTCTCCCTTTCCACGTGCTCTCCTGCTTTTCTTTTATTTGTATTGATTTATTTCCTTGTGCTTTCCACGTGTAGCTCTTTTCTAGTCAGCCCACAGCTTCTTCCACGTAGTTTGGATGAATGACTTTTACTCCTGCCCGAGCTTCAGCATTTCTTTCTTAATCAATCACGTGCTCCCTCTCTTTTCCACGCTGAAGTCACGTTTTACCTCCTCCTTCAGATCACTAAATCTCCAGCTCTCAAGCTTCATTAATCCACGTGATTAGCTCTTCGTTTAAGTGCTGCCTCTTCCCATTGTCTGAAGTTAAATGCATGTGATATAAGGTGGGCTCCATTTGAATGCTTTTATTTTATTATATTTCACGAGAATTCAGACGTAGCTTCAGCACTTCAGCTTTCTTAATTCCACGTAACTTCTGCTTCACGTGCCCAGCGTCTTCTTCATCGTGATGTTTTGCTTGATTCTGCTTCGTCCAGCTACAGCTGCTGTCCTCTGCTGCATGTGTGTTTTTATTTCTGCTCAAAAGCTCCAGCTCATTTTCTCTTCTGCTTCTTCGTTTTTCAGCTCGTTCCATGCAGCTGCTTCACGTTCTTACCTAAGCTTCGTGCTTTGTTTCTCTCTTAAACCCAGCCCACGTTTTGCTCGAGTTTGTGAGCTACTGCCTGTATGTTTCTTCCCTGTTCAGATCGCTTTTCTCCCATGTAGCTTCTTTGTGTTCTTCTCCTCTGTTTTGAGTTTGCTTCTTGATTTCAATTCCATGCACAACCCGTTGCTTCCTTTCTGTTTCAGCCACGTTGCTTCAGCTCTGTTCAAGCTATCAAGCCAGACTTTCCTTCTCCTTTAATTCTTCCATGTTTCTCGTAGAACTCAAGCTGCTTTTATTCTAGTCTCACGTGGCTATTCTTTCTTCATTCTGTCTCGTGTTGTTCTTCAGCCTCAACACCCAAGCCATGCCTTGTGGCTGCCACGTTAGCTTCTCACATGTTTCTTCTCTTTATTCTTGCTCTGTATTGCTTCTGTTTCTGCATGAGTGGGTTGTTCTCTATGAGAGGAATAAAGGAGCTGGAGCTTGCCTCATGTTGCTCAACTTGAGAGTGCTTCCTACTTCTTCCAACTCATGGTTTTCATGATTGTGTTCAAAGGCCATTAAAATCTACACAAAAGAATAGAAAGTGTTAAGTAGGAATACCCACAAAATTATTTAAAAGGAATTCATGCAATCAAATTCAAGAATTTTACAATTTAATTCCTAAAGTGCAAAAGTGGCTATTAAAATAAATTTCCATTCAATTGCATTCATTAAGCCACATTTAATTATTAAAATGACTAAGTTAGGAGGATAAAAATAGATAAAATATGTGTTTATCAGTAAACTCCACAAAAATGATAGATCCTCAAGAGCTAACCAAGGAAAATATTGTGAATAATTCCTTTAAAGAAAATATGAAGAACTTGCACAAGCATAGAGACCCTCCCTGTCCTAAAAAAGTCTACCCCTAGTCTAGGATAACATATTAGCTATTGCTTAAAGGTAGTTTTTTCTTTACTTCAGGGGTGGAGCTATGTTATGTTGCCCCCTTTTCAATTTTTTTAAAATTTTGATATATATATATATATATTTAGTTAGTATAAAATTTTAATATTATGCCCCCACAATCATTAGAATTTTGAACTCATTGGATGTATACTAAACTCATTGAAGCTTTACATATAATTTTTTTTATTTGATATTTTAACTTGAACCCACTAAATCTACATATGTTGCTTGTTGTTTTTTCCCTATATTTTCCTTTATTTCATTTCTTTCCTCTCTCCTTTTTCCATTTTCTCCTTATTTTTCTTTCTATTTTCTATTTCTCCCTTACTTTTCTCTCTTTTCCCTAAGTTACTCTCAACGCTAGTCATGTTTTACACAAATAAAGTACTTCTCTCTCCACGTACCTACCAATATGAGGTAGACACCTTTCCGATTAAGTGTTTTTATCCATTGTTACTTGTAGTGATAGAAAGTATCATTATAGAACATTGACTTTTTGACTCACATACTTTAAAAAAAATATATGACTAAGATGCACAGTCGCACAAACCATTTTTCCATATGCTTAAAAGTTTTTTTTTTTATAATTAATGGGTCGCGACATTAGAGATGCCATGACCTATATATATAAATTTAATATATAAAGAGTCGCGGCATCCCTAATGCCGCAACCCATGCTGCGACCCTCTAATAATATAAATTTTTTTTTTAATTTTTTAGGTCACCCATTATGCTGTGCTGCAGCAAAGTTGCAGCTGCCATTCGTATGACCCACCGTTTGTTGAATAGAAATGAGAATGGTAGGACCCATCAATGGTGTCAGAGAAGCATGCGTTCACATTAGCACTGACGTCACTTCCCGCCACCAAATGAAAGTGACCTCCTTGCTCTAAATCTATATGGGACATCTATATGCTCGACAATTTTAGAGACCCATAAGGGAAAAAAGTTGAACATAAGTGTTTTTCAAAGCTTGAGACAGAGTATGAAAGAAATTCCTCTTGACTTCATTCACCCCGTTCTTATACAAGAAGAAAAGTGGATAGATAGGAAAAAGAGCGAAAAGGGTTAAAGAATTTGGAATTGGTTTAAGTGATCCTTCAACTCCAATAATGCTTCCTCCCACAAATTTCAGGACTTGGGAATAATTTAAGGTTTAAAGTTTAAGAATGCTCGCTTTGAACAAAGGAGTGAGAAGATTTTTAAGGAGGCAAAGAATGGTCTACGAGACAGAGACTCATGCTTTTGTAGAAGACATGGACAGCGACACTACGAAGAAGGAAGAGACAGTCAGGGACACCACAAATAGACTAAAAGGAGATTTCTTCATTGATAAAGAAGTCGGATATTAAAATAAAAAAGAAGAAGAAGAAGAATGAACCAAAAGGCTTGGCTTAATTTACGAAAGAAAAAATAAATTATTTTGAGTAAATTTTGATTATTTAATTTATTTAAATGAGGTTTTCTTTATTTTTAATATAATTTATTTACTTATTAAATAATTTGAATATTTAAAATATGTTTAAAATGATTTTATTTTTTTAAATAAAGAAAGAAAGAAAGAAAATGTATTATCGTGTATATAGAGAGAAAGAAAAAGATAGAAAGAAAGAAAAAGGTGAAAAGAGAACTTTTAGTTATCATGTATATGTAAAAGATTAAATTATTCTAATTTTTACAAATTTAATTATCAAACATCAAGGAACAGAAATAATAAACTCAAAAGTTAAACAAGAATAAATGCCTCCTTGTAAAACTGGTGAGGAAGAGCCACAAGAATACTAGCTCCATCTCCAGTATTGGGCTCACACCCACAAGCACTTGTATGCGTCATGCGTACCAACATCTCCACAGCATCAGACTATCGATCAGCTGCAGAAAACAAAGACAACCATAAGCCCATAACCCATCAACACCTGGATCTATATATCCAAATGCAACATACACAACCAAACCATTCTGATCGTTTTATGGCTACTGTCGCTAGATAATTCCGCAACAAATCTGACCCCACAAGAGTCCTTATCGAAAGCTGGGTCATAAAGACCAAGCGGCTTCTCTGGCACTGCTGACAATGCTGATCGAACAGTGACCCTGAGCTTCAACGATCACCCGGGATCCTTTAATTGCCAGAAGTGGATCTTTTGGAATTCAGGCGATCTGTATGAATGCAATCAAGTCCCAAAGAACTTCTTCTTATCGCACATGATTTCTTTAAACCAGAGCGAGTGACTCCTTTGACACTACTTGGGGGACGCATGTTAAGTTGAGGATTGCTTATGAAGGGTAGGGAGCATGTAGAACGAGTCGGAAGCTGTAGAGAGGTGAATATTCTCTTAAACACTCTGCTTTTTGATTATTAGCTTATGAGTTTATATTTATGGTGACCCAAAAAATTAATTTTTTTAAATTATTAGAGGGTTGCAGCATCCCTCTATATATTTTAAAAAAAATATATGGGTCGCAGTATCAATTAAAAAAATTTTTTTAAGCATACAGGGAAATGGTTTGTACGGCCGAGCGTCTTAGTCATACATTTTTTTTTTTTAAGTATGTGAGTCAAAAAGCCGTAAAAATACTAATATTTTTGTTTTTTGCTAAGAACGTCAGTGTTGATTTACAAAAATCAACTGTTGCCTTTAACATATTCAACCTGATATAATATAAAAATACTATTATTTTTAATTATTTGCTTTTAAATGATCATGAAACATTTTCTTTAATATTTATAAAATTCACAAAGAATCCATTAGTTAGCTTATACAAAGCATTATTAACACAATACTATTTTAATATTTATCTACTTTTTTCTGGATTAATTTTACTTCTAAATAGAATTTGAATTCAATACCTTACATATAACTTTAGTACTATTAAATCAAACGATATTAGTCATTTAGATAGAACTTTCAAAAATTACTTTTTGTGATATTGTTAGTATTAAAATTTTTAATTTTCTCAAATAAAAATTGAAAGTTTGATTGGATCACTTTAATTTTGAATACTAAGTAGCTAACTAATCATTTTCTAAATTATAGTCTGCAATTTTATTATCTACCACTAATATAGAAATAAAGAAGTAAATTTATAATTTCAATTTCTAACATTTTATTTAAACAATATATTATATAAAAGCATAAATTTTTTAGTAGGATATAAAAGAAATTTTAAAGAGAAAATTGATATCAAAGCAACAATCTTCAAAGTAACAACAAACTAAGATTAATTTAAAAAATTTACCATCAAATCCATAAAAACAAATTAAAATTTTAGCATATTATTTTAGTAACCAAAGTACATTCGAAGAGAATATTTGCCCTCTTAACTTAGCCTGAGGTCCTAATTTCGCCTTTGCTTTGATTTTTGCTTTCGTTAGTGTTTCTTCTTAGTTTAGTTATTTTCGAATATAATGCCTCTCTCTCTCTCTCTCTCTCTCTCTCTCTCTCTCTCTCTCTCTCTCTCTCTCTCTCTCTCTCTCTCTCTATATATATATATATATATATATATTTGTTTATTGTAAGTGTGTAGATAAGCCTGTTATTCGCCCTTGGCCTTTGTTGACATGGAAATTTAGTCTCAATTTCTTATTATTAATAAATGAATGATATCTATTTTTTTTAAAAAAAAAGGTTCATGAGAAATTACTATTTGAACAAAGAAAAAATAATCTTGGGTGAACATTTTATAAAAGTTGCTTTTAATAGCATAACTAATTGATAAATTGATTTGTAATAATTTTTAAAAATTGTTGTAAATATATAAATTGATAATAATAGACCTTATATTTTATACACCTAAACAACTTTATTTTACACTGCTAAACAATTTAAAGAGGATCTTATTATTCATGAACAATAGAAAAAATTTAATTTAAAGACTACATTTTTATGATGAGGAAAAGATATATTTTGAATACTTAATAGTATTTTGCGTTGGTACTTACAAAAATATGATAACAAATTGTGTTTTAGCCGAAACCGCAATGAAATAAATTATGGATAGCTGCACAAGGTCAAGGGTTTTTTTGAGGTAAATTCTATTTTTTTATTAAAAAATGTTTTAAATTCATTTTCATACAAAATATTAACCAATATCATATAGATGATTTGAAAGTCGAAACCAACAATTTCAAATTTGAAATTCTTTTTTTTAAAAATTTTTATGAAAGTCGAAATCCTTGAATTCGACTTTTACAATTTTTTTAAATATATATTTAAATGTCGGAACCATTGGTTTTGATATCCAAATACCTTCACATGTCCTGCACAATGTAGGCCATGTGAAGGAGTACTTTTTTATTATATATATTTGGATGTCAGAAGACATCCAAATATATATATTTAGATTCCTTCACATGGCTTGCTGTGAAGGTGCAGGCAAAGCCTGCGTACTTGCAGGCCTTGCCTGCATGTGTTGCAAGTCTAGCCCGTAGGCTAAACCTACATTGTCAAGTCAGGGTATGACAACATGGATGAACTTGAATTTGAGTCCATCCAGCGGCCCCCTTCTTCGTTCACTCTTCTTGTTTAAATACATGTTTCATTCTTATCATCACTTACTCTTCTTCTTCTTCTTCCACCGACATCCCACGTCTTTCTTACTCATCTTCCATTCAATTTTTTTTCTTTGACTTAATAAGGTTAGTATTTTTTTTTATTTTTTTAAATTGTTAAGTTATATTTATATATTTAATATGTTGTTACATGTATTTTAATTGTAATTATTTTTGTGATTTAGTTCATTTTGTTGTTATAATAAATTTGTTTACAAAAAATATTAATATTATATTTATTTTAATTACATTTTATTTATTGTTATATTTATTTAGCTTACATATAACGTTTGTATATTTATTAAAGTTATATTTAATTTTTGTTGTTATATTTATTATGTTACCATTAATTATATTTTGTTATTTATTTTTTCATTTACTATATTTGAATTTATTCTTGTGTTATATTTTTGTAGTAGCATTTAATTTTTGAGTGTATATAGTTTGTTTATATTTATTTTGTTATTATATTAATTATACTTGCATTAATTAATTTTTTGTTAAATTTATTTTTGTTGTATTATTTATTTAATTTATTCAAATTAATTTTTTTGTTATACTTATGTAATGGGCATTTAATTTTTGTTTACATATATTTTGCTTACATTTGATTTTGTGTTAAATTTATTTAATTTTTACATTTATTTAGATGACATTTAATTTTTTGGCTATGTTTGTTATATTTTTAGTTATTGTTTCTATTTTAAGTTTGGTTACATTTTTTGATGGTATAATTTATTCGTTTACATTTATTTTTTGAGTTATATTTATTTTATTTATATCTATTTTTTGTCATGTTTGTTACATTTAAATTTTTTTGTCTTATATTTATATTGTTTGCATTTATCTTGTTGTTATATCTATTTTTTTTTACTTTTTATTGTTATATTTATTTTGTGTCCATTAAATGTTTATGTTATATTTATTTACGTTGCTTGTATTAATTTTTTTATGAATTTATTTTGGTAACATTTACTTTTTTGATGCATTTGGCATGTTACTATTCATTTGTTAAAAACTTATTTTAGGAACATTTAGGTAAATTTATTATTTGTGGTATATTTTGTTTTGTTCATTGATTTTCTTTGATTATATTAATTATGACTGTTTAAAATTTTATGTTAATATCTATTTTGTTTACATTGCTTTAAATTTTGTTCATATATATATATATGTGGTGTATTTAAGTTCATTGTAATTATTTTTATTTAGTTTGCATTGATTGTCTTTGAGATATTTATTTCTTTTGTCAATTTTTTTGTGATTACAGTTATTTTGTTATAATTAATTTTTTCTTATATATATTTTTTTGCAAACATTATTATAGAAAAAAAAATAATGACTACTAGAAGTGAGATTGTATATATATTTGTAAATGGAAGAATTTTTGATAGCTCAGACGGTGTGACATTTGAATGTGCTAGAGTGAAAATAATGACGGTTGATTCAAATATTACTTTGGAGAGATTAAAGCAAATGATTGGGTAAAAGTTATGACTTTGTCCAAATCAAAGTATATCTGAGTTAATATATAGGTGTCCAGTGTCGTTACATCCAACACAATACCAAGCATGTAACTTAGAAGACGATTCAGACATGCAAAAAATGTGGCTAGTAAACTCGTGTTTCTCATCTCAATTAATTGATACAGAATTGTATGCATGTATCTCAAACAATGAGGTGGATTTGAACCTCGAAGCGCAACCAAAGGAGGATTATGTTACATTAACACTCCTATCTACTAGTAATGTGAATGAGGCAGTAGAACAGATATCCCTATTTAGGGCATATCTTGGAGATGTTCACTCATTTGATCCACAAGTCAACTATAGTGGACAGTATAACATTCCTCCTACAGATCACATATCTCAAATGAGTTCATTCCATCAATTATTGGGCAATACTCTATCTCAATCTCCCATGATTGTGACAGAAGACGTAATGGATGAATTTGAGAATGAAGATGAATATAACTCTACCATCCTTGATTATTATGATGATGATGATGACGACGAAGATGATAATGAGTCCAATGCAAAAACCAATGAAACTGCAAGTGGATATAATGACCCAGGTCTTGCTTTCTTCACACGGGTTAATAAAGAGGCAGTAAGTGGTCTAGATTTTCCTAGAAGAGGAGAGCTTTTAAATTTTAACGACAATCGAGAGTTAAGTGTTGACATGCAATATGTAGATATAAAGGCATTACGTCATGCAGTTAAATTTTACTCGATACGAGTGCACCACACATTTCATGTGTATCATTCTTCTGCAAAAAGTGAAGAATATTGGTGCATTGACTATAGCTACAGTTGCAATTGGAGAGTTAGAGCATGTAAAAAAGCCAAAAAAAAAAACACATTAGGAGATTACAAAATATGGAAGGGCATATACATGTTTGTTTTCGAGTTTGTCCCAAGACCATCTAAAGTTGGATTATGATATTATATTATCATGTATTGTGGTAATGGTGATAGACCAACCAAAGGTTAAAGTTTCCTAAATCATTAAGAGAATGCAAAATTTATTTGGCTATACTGTGTCTTATAAAAAGGCATGGAAGGCAAAGCGCCGTGCTCTTGCCATTGCGTTTGAAAACTAGGAAAGCTCATATGTAGTATTGCCTAGGTAGTTGGCTACTATTTAACATTTTATGCCTGGTTCAATCGTATATTTTTCAAATAAATAATATCAGTAGTCTAATTCTGATGAGCAACCCGTAGAGATGTTTTATCGAGTATTTTGGGAATTTAAACTATGCATTGATGCATTTCAATACCTCAAACTGATTGATCAAGTTGATGGGACATTCTTGTATGGAAAATATAAGAGCACACTACTTATGATTGTATCTCAAGATAGTGATAAGAAAGTCGTATCCCTTGCATTTGCTATTGTAGAGGGAGAGACACGAGGAGCTTGGGCATAGTTCCTTTTCAATCTTCGTAGGAGTGTCGTGAAGAGTAGAAGGGTGATTTATTTGATATCAGATAGACATCCTTCAATTTTATCCACCATCTCTTATTCGAGGGTAGAGTGGCAGCCACCATATAGGCATCATGTCTTCTGTCTTCGGCATGTGGCTTACAACTTGCATAAAGCACATGGAACAAATTGGCTAAAAAAAGATTTCATAAATATTAGATATGCATATGAGTGTCATATTGTTGATGTACGTTTAGTCGAATTAGCAATTTTACTTGGCGCTACAGCTGCTTGGATAGCTGACATTCCCAATGAGTAATGGTCACGAGCCTACGACATCAAGGGTCGATGCTATGGTCACATGAAAATAAATTTGGCTGAGACAATGAATGGTGTTTTTAAGGGTATCAGGAGTTTGCCTATAACTGGCCTTGCAAAGGCAACTATGTATAGGGTAAAATGATATTTCATTGAACGGGCTCAACAAATGCATGCACAGATGATGCTCGGCCAAGTATTTTGTGAGACACTTACAAAGAAGTTGGCTCTAATTACTCAAGTTAACACTGCATGTGTTATCTGCGCGTTTGATGGGAGAGAGGCATCTTTTAAGGTTAAGGAGCCATACGGTGTCCAAAATCGTCAATTTAGTTAGTGTTGCAAAGTGAATTTAGTAGAGCAAAAATGTGATTGTGGCGAGTTTCAAATTGAAAAACACCCATGTCAACATGTTATTACGCTTTGTGGTAATGTTGGCCTTGACCATTTGTAGTTTGTTGACCACGCTTTCTGGTTAGAAACAATGCGCAGTGCATATAGCAATGAATTCCAACCTATTGGAGGTGAAGTTTATTGACCACAAATAGATTCACCAAGGTTGATTCTCGATCCATCTATGATTCAAGCAAAAGGTTGCCCTTGTTCCACATGCATACGCAATGAGATGGATTGGATACAACCGGATCAACCAAATAAGTATGGGTTATGTAAAGAAGTTGGCCATAATCGTTCTACTTGTCTACACCGTCACTCCATTAGACAATAGTAGGACCAAATTTTTTTATGTATATATATATAAAATATTAGCTATAATATATATGAGTTAGGACCTTACTTTTGCATATATCTTATTATTTATGAACATATATATATATATATATATATATATATATATATATATATGTATAAAACCTAGTTTAAATGTGAATGAGTTGGGACTTTGCTTTTGAATTGACCATATCTTTATGCATAATCATTAATTATTGTTGTCATTGATGATTAAGACTTATCATATTTTGTATTGCCTATAACATCATGAGGTATGCAGAAAGCTTGGAGTAATGGCATGTTTGTAGTAGGTTACTCATCCAGAGCCAGAAGATGACTTCCTTCTGTACCTTTAGATGCAACATGTGTCACAGGCTGTATGGCTTGGCCCCGTATGATAACCTTATAATTATAATCTTTTATACTTTATTTGATTCAATTGTAATACTATACATATAATATTTTGTATTTTTTTTATAGGAGAATCGAGTGTTTTGATCACAACATGTCATGCACAGTGATCGGCTACCCCCACCTTCGCCCGTTATTTTTGACTATCTTCGATAAGCTAGATTCTATGGCGTTACACGATTAGGTCAGTTTGAATATAATTTATCATTTATGTTAGCACTTGTAGAGAAATCGGCAACCCGAGACTCATACTTTTCACACTACCCACAGAGAGTGCACAATCACCTTAGAGGATGTTGCTATACAATTAAGCCTCCCATGTATGGGAAGGCTTGTTTTTAGTCGCACAAACTTTATATGGTTATAAACATGTGAGTGGCTACTTGGAATTACCTCACTAGATGACAAAATAAATGGACAAAGAGTTGTCATTAGTTGGTTGGCTAAACACTTTAATGAATTAGCAGATGATATAAATGATAAAGATGTGCAACGATTTGCGTGTGCATATATATTGAGGTTGATTGGAGGTTTTCTTATGCTAGATAGATCTAGTCACAAAGTGTATTTGATGTACCTCCCATTGTTATAGGATTTTGAACAAGTAGGGGAATATAGTTGGGAATCTACACTATTAGCTCACTTGTACAGAGAGCTCTACAATGCAACTAATCTTGAAGAATATGGTATAAGTGGTTGTTTGACTTTACTTCATCTATGGGCATATGATAGATTCCCGATGTTAGTACCACAAAGACCTCTACAGCCAAATCCCCAGATAGATATCTATCCACTACTACCTCCTTCGTGATTCAGGTAAGATATGATAAATAATATATACATATTACATAGATTCAAAACATTAATTATTTCTCTATTAACATGTTGTGACATTTATTTTGAACCATAGATGAAAAAATGTGGGACGACCTCCTCATCCTAGGGTCACAACTTTACAGCAATATCGGTTTTATTGGATGCAATGCATAATAATGAGGTTTATTCACTTTGTAAAATTGATTTTTATTAAATTAACTTTGTATATGATGTATTTATTATGCCATTTTCATGTTTCGTGCATAGATCATTTAGTAGCTATATGAATCAGACAATATGCAAGAATTTATCTCACAATATTGGTTGGTATCTCGAGATATTTAGCTAGCTTTAATGCCCCTTATTTGCTTTCATATCATCGAGTGGCATCACCCAGATTGTGTGCTCCGCCAGTTTGGTACGCAGCAGTCAATCCTTGCTTCTCCAGTTAATTTAGGGGCTTGCCATACATTACGACTATGAGAAAAAATATCAACAGATTAGCAAGAAGAACATATAGACTTTGTTGAGGCATGGAATGGATGGCAAAATGCCTTATCTGAGGTGCTCATAGCTTCAGCATCCATGGATCGTACTTCTGAATACATGCGATTGTATTGGACTCGCACTTGTTAATGGATCCACCTTGCTAGTGGTGTTACTGGGTTTGCGGTACATTTTTTACATGTCACTTTTACTATTTTTATTTTCTCAATATATCATATATCTTTGTTTTACTAGCGTAATCTTTTTTTCAGGCCGATGTTGTTAATGACCTTTACAGGTCAAGTATTCAGGACCCTCTATAAATGGACTATTATAACTATCGAGAGAGGGTGAGCCAGGACCAAATGAATATTTTACTAGCTCTTGGGGAACAGCGTTTCATGATGGTCTCCCAACCTACTCCACCTGCACCTGATTTACCACGACCAAAAATTTTAGAAGGCAAGGCGGGTAAGAGATGTGAAGGTTATATATCAACTCGATTGTCTACTATTGACCTTGATGAACAAAATCATCATAGTATTGGTGTTTCAGTATCATCTGTGCTCGATAGAGGTGCTGTGACATAGCAACACATTGGTATAGTCAATCTATCTTCTTCTATGCCGACAAGCCAACATGTAGAGTTTGGAGAAGCTGGTCCTTCATATCATATGCCTCCTTTATTGTTATCTCAATTTGAATATCCCGGTCCCTTTCAATTTAGGTCATTTATGTTATTATTTGATGACCCAACAATCTTTAATACTGAATACGGTGATCAATTTTTTAAAATTGGAGGATCATTGCATTATGGGTTTGTGACCCATCAACATCCAATTTCCCTTCTACATTTTTCCACGTTTGATCTAAATTCATCACCACTTGCTCATATTAACAATCCACCAGATCAACAACATGAAGAACATGAAAAATCTGTAGGTCAAGAGCGACCACAACGTGAAAGGCGAAGAGTTCATTATGGTATTGTCAGTCACTATTTTTGATATATTATATGTGCTCAAATAAATTATCTTTTTGTATATTATTAAAAAATAACATTAGTGGTATTAATATAGTTTATCCCATACCTAAAATATTGTATTCTAATAAAAAAGTCGATTAAAAATTTAGCCTCTCCTTAAATTTTTTTTTTTGGCTAACAATATGAGTTTATTACTTAAATCCCATTGCCACAACACTACTTATAATAATGCTGCAACGCACCCATGTGCAAAGACCACTACAGGCTAGGTTTGCAGGACTTGATTAATTAAGTTTGCGAAAATTTTTCCCCTCCCCTATTATTTAAAGAGTCTTGCATTTCACATTTTTTTCATACATACGCATATCTTTCTTTCTTTTTTAGCTTCTTATGCTATATTCTCATTTCTTCTTCTCTTCTTTAGCCTCCCATAAATATACACGCCTTTGTTCTTATCTTCTTATTAAATTTTTTAATTTTTTATATATTTTTTTTCATTTCATCATCTACAACTTCTTAATTTTAATTACTAGAAGTGTTCAAGTCTACATTCCAACTTTCCCTTTTTGATGTTTGTAAATTTTTTATAAATATTTATTTGTTAAGTTATATATTTATATTTAATTTTTTTTATGTTATATTGAGTTCAACTACATTTATTTATTTTAGCTACATTTATTTTGTTATTTTGTTATTATATTTATTATATATATAAATTATTAATATTATATGTATTTTTTGTTATATATATTTGGTTAACATTTAATATTTTTTTATATTTAATGTGTTTGTATTAATTATCTTTTTGTGAAATTTATTACATTTGTATTTTTATTTAATTTTTTTGAATTTAATTTTTTATATTTATTTAGTGGATTTTAATTTTTGCTTATATATGTTGTATTTATATTTAATTTTTTATTAAATTTATTGAATTTTCATTTATTTGTATAGGTTATATTTATTTTGTTTGCCTTTAAGTTAATTGTGTTATACTGATTCTGTTTACATTGATTCATATTTATTTTGCTAGCATTATTTTTGTGTATTATATTTAATTTATTTGCTTTTATATTTTTGGAATATTTATTTTGTTTGTATTAAATGCCTTTCTTATATCTAACTTGGTTGCATTAATTTTGTTATATTTATTTCGATGCCAATTATATTTTTGTGTAGTTACATTTAGTATGGTTTGATTTTTTTTAATATTTATTTTTTTCCTACCTTTGTTTTGTTTGTATTTATTTATTTTGTTATATTTAGTTTCTTTACATTTAATTTTTTGGTCATATTAATTACAACTGCTTTAAATTTTGTGGTTATATCTTTTTGTTTATATTATGTTTATATATATTTTGGTTACATTTCTTTAAATTAATAAAAATTAATTTTTATGAGCCTTACGCTTGTCATGACATAAAATTAAGTCTTTGAAATATAATTTGAATTTTAAAGATTTTTATTATAATTTTTGTAGAATTTGAATATTTATGTGTAATTTTTTTTCTAATTTTTTACAATGAATGAACTTAGTTGAAGTGAGGCTAATTGGAGCTAGTTTCTAAGTGTAGAAATAAATATGAAAGTTTTATAAAATTATGAAAGCAATTTTTATTCATAAAATAATGACTATTTAATAAAATAAAAATAATATTATTTTTTAAATAACTAATTATTATTTACTAATAACAAATAAATAATCAATAATAAAAATTTTATAATTTTTATTTCATAATATTATTCTTTAATTATTTAAAAAAATATGAAAATAATTTTTATTCCTAACATTATTTATTTTTATTTTTATCTTTATGTATTTTCCTAAATAATCATTCAACTTATCATGTTCCAAATTTTTCAGCATAGCAATAGTGTGAGACGCTCCATGTACATGCTATTGTGGAAAGAATCACATGTGGGTCCAATTACTTATTCTCTTTTGTTTTTATATTTTTCGCTATTCTCCATGTACATGCTATTGGTACATGTTACTGCTAAAAGAATCACATGTGAGTCCAATTACTTATATCTTTTTGTTTTTTTAATTTTTGCTAGTTTTATTTAAGCTATGGAAGCCGAAATTGATAGTTCCAACTTTCATATTTATATTTAAAAAATAAATAAAATTTTTGAAATCGGAATTATCCATTCCGATTTTGGAGCATTTGAGTGTAATAATTTTAGTTAAAGGAGTTTTGAGTCAAATTTAAATGATTATATCGGATGTCAGTAAAAAAGCCTGCTTAACACGGCTATTCAAGTGCACGGAGCTGGCACATCAGTGGACTACTTCTATGACATTAAGAATCGCAGGTGGTCCAGATAAGAAGCCAATTAATTGGAAAGGCATTGCAATGATAATAACGTACCCTTGTGCTATCCATGTCAATAGAGAGTTTGATCGAAACAAATACGCGTAGAGGGCAATTGACCTCAATGCAGCTAAGCGCAAGTAGCAATCTATGATCTTCTTGGATATCTAGACTTTCGGTGTTCATATAAAAAATATTAATGAGATAATTATTTAAATTTATTTAACATAATCAAATTTATATTAATAATTATTTAAAGCTGATTCTTATAATTTAATTACTTTAAATCAATTTGCTAGATTATATCATGCATGTAGGGTTATATATTGGATTACCTGCAAAATTTGAATTAATACAATTGACTTAAAACAATAACGTCAATTTTGTGTTTGTTTTAATTTAATAAGATGAATTTTGAAGATCGAAGATTGAAATTACTATTTTTTTACTATTTATATTTCTTTTATACAATAGATACAATTAAGTATTTTTTTTTACTCATGAAAGACAAGTATTTAATTTGATATGCCTTTATCAGTGTTTTTTTATTGTTTATATTTATAAAATTTTTTGACAAAATTTCTATATAATTTCACAAAACAATTTATAAAAAATTATTTTATTTCATATTTTCGTGTATTGCCCGGGTCACTAACTATTGTCACATCTCTTTATTTATTATCAACCAAAAAATTGTTGCTCCTATTTTTCCAAGAAAGGAGAAGGGTTTTTAATTTGGCAGCAAGTATGAGATATTGTATTATTCAAATAATAATTATTTCATTAGGTATACTTGTGGGGTCAAAAAATATTAATGAGATAATTCTTTATTTATTTAACATAATCAAATTTGTATTAATAATCATTTTGATGTATAAAATTTATATTAATAATTATTTTAAGCCACTTTTTATAATTTAATTATTTTAAATCAATTCCTGGATTATACTATGCATGTAGGGTTAAACACTAGATTACTTACAAAATTTGTATCAATAAGAATCGACTTAAAATAATTATTAATAAAATCTTAATTAAGATTTAGTTTTTGTTTTAATTTAATAAGATGAATTTTTGAAGATCAAATATTGAAATTACTATTTCTTTATTAGTTATATTCCTTGTAAGCAATTGATACAATTAAGTATTATTTATATATGCAAGACAAGTATTCAATTTGATGTGCCTTTTATTTGTCTTCTTATTGTTTATATTTATAAAATGCTCAAATGTTAATTTGACATAAAAATTTTTTAGTAAATTTTGTAAGATATATTTTTGAAAATCAAATACTGAAATCATTTTTCCTATTAAGTATTAGTAGATATAGGCACATCTCTTTATTGGTTATAATTTGTACATGTAACTAATACAAATTAATATTTTTTAAAAATAAAATATCTAAATCAAACGCGTCCTGATGTGACAGAGTTATGAATCACAAGATGTTTTCGCATTTGACCCTTAACTATGTAGAATTCAATAAACACGATGTTATTAACACAAAAGTGCGTTTAGGATATTTTAATTACTGAGTAGAACTAATAGATTCTGATATATGCATGTATATATTATAATACCACGAAAATAACACAAGCCCAATAGATGAGAGGTTAAAGGAGTATCGAGACGCTGGATCTCAAAGCACACTGTTAATTACTACTAGTCTAAGTCTTTAAATTCGTTAATTCTTAAAAAGCACCGATACGGGTACGTATATCAAATACGACATGACACGATACGATACGTGGGATATGATAATTTTTAAAATTTTAAGATATGAGAAAATATATATATATATATATATATATTTTCAATAATCTAATATATTAAAAACTAATTAATCAAGCATAATTAAAAAATGAACTAATTAATCAATTACAGAGGAAATTAAGTAACAAAAGAAGAAAATAACAATTATTCTGAAAACTACCCACATTAAATCCCACTCTTTTGAGAGTTTTGTGGAACACATGACAAGTATGGTCAAACAAGATTATGAACCTTAGTTTGTTTCATTATCTTGCAAATTGCCGCCATTGTTGTTATTCTTATAATGTGAAGAGTTATTATTGCATGACTTTTCACTTGCTTTGATTGTTACGATCAAATGATTGAACAATGAATAGTTGAGGTCAAATATAGCAAACTCAGAATGTTTGAGTTTAATTTTTTGCAAACAGAGGCACATACCACATAAATGAATTGAAACACAAGCAGAGGAGACAAATTATCGGCCAAGTTATAAGATTCTAAGCTCATTTTTCTCTGTCATTCAAGTTTCTAAAAAAAAAAAATTGAAAACTAAAGCCTTACCATCAGAGAAGAAGACGCACCTGCCACTGGCCGGATAAGACAATGAAGGAATAAAAGGCGTTGCTGGAAGAGATGATGCAGCACGATAGGCGACGCATGGCGAGACATAGCGGCACCAGAAGCAGAGGGCGAGGGAGAAGAACTGAAGCTGAGGGAGAAGAACTAAAGCGATAGATGGGGGTTAAATGACGGACAAAATGACGTTGCCAAAGGAAAAAAGGTTTTGCCACCTTTTCGAAGCTGTTTTGGAACCATTTTGGTACAAAAAGAAACGTTTCGAAATATACCGAGGCAAAAAATACATTTTGGATGCATTTGTACCCATACGGTATGGCTCCAAATTTGGCGTACCCGTGCTTCAGAGGTTAATTTGTAAAGATTATGCCAACATGTCATAAGGATTTTTTTTTTATATATTTCTCTAGTTATGGCCATATGAATCATCCTAACCAGATAGACCAGAGGGGTAAAGATTAATCGATGTGTGGAAGTTTGTTCAATTATCACTTCATTATTCTACCCAAAGACATCCCATGCATGCATGTATGAACAAAAAGGCCCTTAGATGAGTGAGGCGCTAGCATTAATAAAGACTTTAAATTGTTGTTTTCAGGGGCTTTTTATGGAGCTTTTTGGTACACATATCGCTTAGCAACAACAACAAAAAGTCCCAAATTCAAAACCCCTAATCCTGCAAGCAGAAAATAGTAGTAATTAAGGTGTGACCTATTAAGATTATTCCCAAGCCATCTCCCTTTGCTTGCTACCTCCACAATAGATATAATACCACTACTAATGAAGTTTCCAATCCCAACATTGCTAATAAAAAATGCAGCCCCCAAGCTTCTCATAGCCTCTGGCATTTGATCATAGAACAAATGTTGAAGCCCCACAATTGCAAAAGCATCTGAAATCCCACAAAGAATGTACTGAGGAACCAACCACCAAACCGTAATTGGCAAAATTGCATTTGGGTGGTCCAAGAGATTGTGATCACTTGCTACTTTAACCCTTTTGGCCTCTACCAGGGCACTTACAAGCATGGATAGAAAAGATAAGAATAGGCCAATGCCTATTCTTTGAAGTATTGTGATGCCTGTGGGTGTACCTGTGAATTTTCGTGCCATAGGCACAAGAAGTTTGTCATAGATTGGGACGATGATAATGATGGCAGAGCCTGTGATGCATTGGAGTGATGCTGGTGGGAGGTTGAAATGCGGTCCAATAGATCTGACCATTGTACTACCTTGTTTGGTGAAGTAGGTTGATAACTGGGCTAGGACTACACTGTTGTGCAAGTTTGTTAACCATATGGGTATCAGGCCTAGCACTAACTTCATTTCCTCCACTTGGTTTAATGGGCATAGCCTCCAAGGATCTCTAGTGTTTCTTGATGCATCAAGGTCGTCAATTATCATTGCCTTGTCCAAAAATCTGAAACAGGTCAAAAGTGCAAAACGATATTTAGTATAATTTTCAATACATGATAGTATAGAAGATTAACTCCAAGGAAAAGTTTTAGATTTGGCTCACAATAGATATGGAGACTAAATCAATTATATATAAATATATAAGTACATTAAATAAATAAACTTTTATTTTGTGGAATTCACTAATATGTATGCTTACATGCTAAATTATAATTAACCAGGTTTATTATTATTTTACATATTTAATCTACCTAAAAATCTCTCTAAATGTACAATCTATCTTATAATTTATTGAAAATATATTAAAATTATAATGATGACTTATACATGGTGTTTGGCATTTGTACTTGTTTATACATAGTAGGTGTTTGTTGTTAAGTGATGTCAAAAGTATGGGTTCAATGTCAATGAGAGGAAGACAAATAAAAGCTGAAGAATTCATTTACACATTTAGTTAAATTCAAAATAAATAGCTAAGAGACGCATGAGTAACGTTAACTGTGAATTTTTTTAATTGTGGGTAATTTTTTTGGAGATGTTAACAAACTTTTTTCCTATTAGATGTACTTCCACACTTCCGCTATTATTTTAATTCATAATTTATTGAATAATTTTTTTTATTACAAATGAAGCATAAAAACTTGAGAGTAGGGGGGAAGAAAAGAGTTGGGGCAGCAATGAAAATTACATTCGTCTAATCGACCTATAACGCTTATATTCAGGGGAACTGTCATTTAATTTAAGTCTTCAAAGCTATTTAATAAAATATTTAAATAAAAATATTGATGCACATTTACTAGTAAAAAGTTTAATACCTTGAAAAATCAAGCTTTTAATAAAATTGTCTTGTTATATAATTGTTTCAATTGACATGTGATGTCATAGAATTAGATGAATACAGATATACTATTAATGAAAATAGTGGAAGTTAAAAGGAAAACAAATTGTGAATGAATATTGCTATTGAAAGAATCATAAATTTACACATTTTATGTTAACATTTTAAATTTACTCATTTTTATCTGTAATTAATAATTGGTAAATGAATAATAAATGTCAAACGTTGTAGAAAGATCAAGGGTAAATTACTTTCACCTTTTATAAGAAATACTTAAATTATACGGCTCTCCGATCTATTATAAAAATATATACAAATTCTCTGTAATTAATATATAATCAAAATATCCAATAAATAATATTAATTTTTTATTAAAATATAACATTTTAAAAAATATATTTTTAAAATTTTATTTTATTGTTATTTATTTGTGTTGAAAATTATAAATTTTGATTTATTTTAAATTTAAAAAATTGACTATTTTTCTATTGATGAAATGCATATTTGATACTTATATAATATAATATATATTAGTTAAAATAAGTGTGACTACAACTTATCATAGTGCATCATTAAATTTGCAAAAGGGTCATCTAAGATTGAGAAAAAAAAAATCATATAATTTAGATATCAAGAATGTAATTTAATTGATAGTTCAGAGTACCTGAAACGTCTGGTGCGAGCAATAGTATTAGTTTGAGTCTCCACAACCATATCGCCATTCACTGTATCTCCATAGAAAACACCTCTTCCATCACGCATCTCATCTAGGCGCCGCTTTCTAGCTGCTGCTACTAACACTTGCGCCACCGTAGTGAAAGGACTTCCCAGTGGCCCTTGTTTTCTGTACTTCTTTATGCCTAACAGGAAAATACCAAATGCCACAGCCAAAGCCGCCGCCAATATGCCAAACCCTATGGTCCACCCGACATGATCCTAAGTGTATAAAATGTCAACCAAAATGAGAATTAATTAAACCCTATGTAATTTTCCATGTACAATTAAGAATATTTTTTTTCTGGGGCGAGGGGGGCGCGGAATGTTACTTATAAGGTGAGTTTATATTACTTCATGTAGTTTCATCCCATTTTAAAAGTAAATTGATATTTTGAAAAATATCCAAATCCTTATTTTGGTTGAAAAATAGTTATAATTTTTTTATTTTGTTGAAACCCAAAAATAGTTACAATTTTTTAAATCTTGTGAATCAACTCATTTTCATGATAGTTTATCATAAATCTATCAATATATTGGTAAATAATTATTTTGTAGCTAGGGACGTTAATTTGTTAACAAATTTATAGCATATAACCAATCAAGATTGACTCAGCCCTCGTGATATGGACTAGTATTTGTATCACCCGTTAACTAATAGTTTGATTTGGTTGATCAACTCTTTTTAAAGGAATCCATTAGCGTTTAAGAACTAGTTAAATAGTCTCATGAGACCAAAGGATTCTAAAGATAATCTTTTTCGATTGAGCCTTTGCTTGTCTCTTTGAGATCCTAAGTATATTATCAACACTCTAACCAATAGTCATAAAATAACCTATATTTATTATCATCTCTTTTTTTGCCAGAAAAAAAAAATTATCATATGTAATGACTTAATCACATATTTTTTCAAAAAATGTATAATTAAAGAAAACTATAAATTTTTAGTGTATAAAACCTAATTTTAAAAGGAACAAAATTTACTTGATGTGCTAAGTTATGATTAGATATAATTGTTAGGTTGATTTTTAATTATTCCCCAAGTATTAATGGGACAAAATGTCGAATGAAATACCTGGACATAAATAACAACCAAAACGGCAGATAGACCACCAGTTATAACTCCTAAGTACCACCAGTTGAAGAAGGAGCTCTTGGCCATTTTCTCCTGTGGCGACGACTCCTCAAATTGATCTGCCGCAAATGTTTGAATGCATGGCTTATGTCCTCCTTCTCCTATCGCCAATATGTAAAGTGCAATGAAGAACACTACCTTTCGGCTATGCAAAGGAATCACCGACACTGATAGTGTCAACAAAACCATTCCCTGCATGCATGAATTTTTCATCTAACCCATTGCCAACCCATACAGGCATATGTGTCATCAAATAATAAGAGTAAATTACTTTTTTTAAGTATTTAAATTGCAATTGATATCCTTTTTATTTAAAAAACTGGACCTCATTACCCTTTAATATATTTACTATCAATGAATTTAACTTTTAACATTATATGTATACTTGTTTCAAAAATAAAATTATTTAACTATCTTTATTATCATAACAAAAGTAAAATCAGTGTCAAATTAAAAACTTAATATCAATTTTATGTTTACTGTAAATTAAAAGTAAAATCGTAATGTTATGTAGTGCATGATAAAACTTCGACAGAAAATAAGTTATATCAAAATATTATTAAAGTGACTATAATTTTTAAGACAAGAGAGATATTGAATATGATTTAATGAAATCTCTGAAAAGGTTAATGTAATTTGTTCAATAATAAATTCTTTCTAAAATTTTGCGGGTATAGAAATTCCAATAAGTATATCAGAGGTATGAAATAATACAACTCACCCTTTCATATATACTAACTCTAATTTTAAATATTAAAACCATTACAATTTGAGTTGCGATTATTTGTGGTCATTCTTTCAGAAATCCTTTGAATAAATAGAAGTTTTATGAATATTTTTGTAACATAGTATCTTAATTTAAAAATTTTCAAAACAATTTAATCATACTAATTTTAACTTAGCAATATTTTCTTTTGAAATTATCAGTGTAATTTAATTATTTTAGTGCCAATTAAAATAACATTTTTGAATTATTAAAAAATTCAAAATTATATATTAAAAGGAATGATAAATAAATTATATCATGATGCAACAAATAGAATTCAGTATTGTCTTCAATTTTTTTTTCAAATAAAGAGAAAAGCAATATTGATGTAATTAAAATGAGATCGATTAAATTATTGTCATAAATAAATTAGAGGGACAAATTACTCAATTTAATTTTTTATGGAATAAACTAAAAAAATAAAAGTGAAATTTAATTTTTAATTATAATCTTTAAAAAATACCGATAGTGAAGATTGAGCTTCAAGGGCTTGATCATAAAGTTCTCATACAACGTCATCAATGAATACTTTAATTTATTCCAAAATCTTAAGCAATAAGCAAGTGGCTATAGGTTAAATTATTCTCTTGGTCCCTATAATCTCACTTAATTTTTAATATGATTTCTATAATTTAAAATTTTATTATTAAATCCTTATAGTTTAAACTTTTATTATTAGTTTCTATAATTTTTTTATTATATCCTTAAAAAATTTTATTTTAATACATGTTATTAAACTTTTGACAATATTCAGTTAAATTTTGATGACTCGAATTTTGATGACTCAGCTATCATATGGTATTTTAACACTCTAAATATGAATGATTTAAAAAAAAGGAATATAAATAGATAATAAAATGAAATAATCTCACGTATATGAAATGTGATACAACACATGTCAAGTTATTTGAATAAATTAGTTTAAATCGTACATATTCAGAGTATCATGATAATATATGGTTGACCAAGTCAGTAAAATTTAATAGAATACTGGTGAAAATTTAATAACAAAGACTAAATTAAAAAAATTTTAAACTATAAGAAGTCAATTCTAAATTTTTAAATAATAGGGATTAAATTAAAAATTGAGTGAAAGTATAAGGAGTAAAATAATAATTTTCCCACTATATTATATCTGGCTTAAATTTTCAAAATAAAGTACCAAGATATATAATATATATGTTTATATATATATATATATGTAAATGAAATAACATGAAGTGCTTGGCGTTTGGGAAATTGTGTATACCATGAAATATATGATGGATGAGAAGATGATGGTCATGAAACGACCAAGGTAGGAATCAGCTATGAAGGCTCCAAGCAAAGGAAACACGAAGGAGACGCCAACCCATGTGTTGACATTCTTAGCAGCTGTGGATGTTGGCTCTTGCAAAACATTGGTAAGGTATGTTATCAAGTTTCCACCTAAACCATAGAATGCAAATCTCTCTGCCATCTCCACAACTGCAATTTAAAGTTCATGTGAAAAAGGGTCTCAATAAAGGTGGTCGTGGATAAGGTATTATAGTGCATAGATTTTGAATTTGTGCAATATTAGGCTTAATAATTTTGGATTTAGATGTGTGAATTATAAATTCAAGACTCGCTTTCTTTCCCTTTTAATCTTCAAATATCAAAACCTAGATATATTTATCCAAAGAAATTTATACTATTTTTTTGTACTCATGCTTTGAATTAAATTATAATTATAGAAAAAAAGGTTTCAAATATAACCATTTATAATACAAGAGGATGATGAAATGATAGGAGAGAAGAGAGAGAAGCGGGTAGAAAGAGAGCTCACATATGATGAAGATGGCAGCATTCCAGCCACCTTTGGAGGGTTTGTGATCACTGGAAGAGATGGATTTGATTGGAGTTGTGGTGGTATCCATGGTTGCTTGGCTATGAGACAACTTAGAATGGAAAAAAAATTGGTAGTGGTGTTGTGTGTGGTCAACTAGGAGTGCTAGCTTTAATACATATATAATTGTTAGCGATATGATCTTTAATTGCTAGATATCAATAAAGAAATCGGCAGGGGTCAATATAATTAAGTTAGCAGTAAATGCTAATAAAAGGATAACGTTAGCAAAAGTAATGTTTAAAAGGTTATTTTCACAAATATCTCTACTTTGATTTGATTAAGAATTATTTAAAGTCTTTTAAAAAACATCAATAGCCAAGATTCCTTTCTCTTTTTTCTTTCTTTCCTTTTTTATTTTAAAAGTTGCTATTCCAGCTATTGAATGGATAGGCATGAGAGAACAATTTTCTACCGATAGTAGGGGAAGATGACCTTGTCACTAGGCTGGTTAAATAAGACTCAATCCCTTAGGCTACTCAAGTAGGTGCGAATCTATTTAATTAGTGTATTAAATTCTATATTAAGTCAAAAGATTGTATTTAGACAAAAATTTAGATTTAATTTTAAAAATAACGCTAGGCTTCCGGTTAACATTTTACAAACAAGCTTGAAATAATATGGTAACACCATTTATTAATAAATAATTATATCATGAATTCAAGAACACTATATTTCTTAGTTATACCACTCTCCCAATCCAAAGATAGGCCTGCGCAAACACCCCACAGTTCAGCAGTAAGAACTGTGCATTCCCCAAGATTCCTGCTAACTCCAACAAGACATTCATCTCTACCATTCTGAATAACGCCACCGCAACCTGCCATCATACCATCGCTAGCCACCGAGCCATCGCAGTTAAGCTTGACCCAAGCAGGAGACGGAGCGTACCAACGAGGGTTGCCACTGGGAGAGGATCCCTTCGAACCTGCTAGCTTGATCTGAGACGAAGCGGAGAACTTGTCTCTTGTCCGGAGAATGGACAGCACGGGATCATCATGTCGACGGAAATCCTTATCAAACAGGCTCTTGTTTCTCCATTTCCAATTCAGCCAAACTCCAAAGCCCCACGGAGTACCCCAAGTATGATTAGATTCGGACCCCAAATCCCTCTGAAGGTTGAAACTAAACCACTCCTCTAGATTCCACGAGAAGAAACTGTTTCGGAACTCTGGTTTCACCAAGCGGCACCATATGTTTCTGGCAAAACAGCAGTCCCTCAAAACATGGAGAGTGTCCTCTGAGTATGATTCCACGCACTGTACCTCACCTTAGTCAGCAACTTACCCTGTGAAGCAAGCCATAGAAAGCGCCTTATGCGTTCCGGGCCCTTCCATTTCCAAATCAAATCCCAATGCGTAATTCCTGTCTTCCTAGGGAAGCTTATGAGGAGTTTGTACGCACTTCTGATCGTATTGATTCCCGTCGCACCATCTTTCCAAGAATCACGGTCCGAACCAAGATCCAGACTAGGCGGTAAAATAGAAAGAATCTTTGAGAGGATGTGTTGGGTAGGACGCCACGTAACGTCTCAAAGTTCCACTTCATATCAAAATTCGTCCAATCCTTCACTTTGGAGCGCAGCCACTCCTCAGCAACGTTACCCAAAGCTACATCTTTCAGGTTTAAACCCGGTTCAACCCCCTCATCAGTGAGAAAGCATATGTCAACACCATTCCTTAGCTGCCAATAAGACCCTTTTCAGAAAAGCTCCTTTTGTTGACAGATAAATTTCTAGAGAGGAGAATCCGTGGGTTTTGTAATAAAAGAGTGAGAACCACCCCTATTAAGGGAATATTTACTGTGGCGGACGGCAGTCCATAAGCCAGAGCAGTTCATAGTTAGCTTCCAAGTCAACTTACGTATACAAGCTCTGTTCATGCTACTAGTAATTCGAAAGCCAAGGCCACCAAGCCGCTTGGGAGTTCAAATTTTGTTCCAGCTAACTAGATGAATCTTTCTACAGCTAATATGATGGCCCCCTATGAAATGATGCTGCAGATCCTCTATCTTACTGCATGGGGAAGATCGGAATGGCACTAAGAACAGATTTCGCAAGAGTAATTCTACCAGCCATCGAAAGACAATTAGCTCCCCAAATTGAAAGCGTTTGCCGAATTTTATCACTGATGTAATCAAAGCAATGGATAGAACCCCTCCCTGAAGATAAGGAAACCCCAAGATACTTGCCAAGGCGTTCAGATCCTCTACGCAGTCAAAATATGGGCATCGTGTGCGTAGCGATGAAATGACAATGTTTTATCCGCACAATCGCAACCGTTCGCGTGATCTGAAGGTCTTCCGTGCGTCACGTCCTCTGGATCATATGAAAATTCCGAAAATGCAGTTCTCTCTCTCTCGCAAAACTCAGGTCTTACGTCCTCCTCTCTACCCAACATGCAGCATTCCATGAAGCCTTCTTCATCCTCTTCTTCCTCACTTGCATCCTCCTCCATCCTCCTCAAACGTAGCTTTCACAAACCCAGAACCCAGATCCTCCTTCATCCTCTTCTTCCCCATTTGATCTGAAAGCAGATTTTGGTTAATTTGCTTTTTCAGTTGAGAGAGTTTATTATTTTGTTCTTTTATCTAAATTTTTGCCAATTTAACTTATTTAGAAGGAAGATTAATGGATAGATTCATGTGTTATGTAATACTTTTTCTTGTCATAAATGTGCAAATTCATGTGTTTAGGCCATTGACAACTACTTTAAGAAAACACCAACTAGGCAATAAATAAGAAAAAAATTCCTATCATACAATCATTAAGACAAGTGAAAATTGAGATAAAACTCATTTTCAATGCCTTTTGTTTGTTTCTATGATCAGAAAATTTATATGTCTTCATTATGAATGAATGAATATTTTGCAAAGCAAATGGTGAGAACTATTTCAATTGTGAAATTGAGTTGGCTTCATTCTTGTAGGCCATTTGTCTTTTAAGAAGGGTATATTTTATGAATTATAAATTATTTAAGTCATAATGATAAATAACACAAAAACCTATAATTGAGAAAATCCTTGAATTCATTGTAAAATTGTTTGCTATATAGGTTAGGGTAGTAGATGAACTTGACAAAAAAACTCCAGTTGAATTAGAAATGGTTTTGTTGTAGCTATTCCAAAATTGTTAACTGTACATTTACTAACTATTTGGGACTACTTTATAAACTCTTTTTAAATGCATCTTATATTCTAAGAGGAGAATGCTTCTCATTTAATGGGACTATTGATCTCAGAACATAAAAAGAATTCGCATGCATATTCTACCTCTAGAATCCCTATCCGAGCACATGAAAAGAATTTGCATGTACTAAATGTATGCATTTTATTTTGTGGTACATTGATCACGAAAAATTATATGTGTTTTCGCAAGTGTATGGGTCGGATCAAGTAGTTCAAAGATAAGTATGAGTATCGTTCCCACGAAGAATGACTTAAATGCAATTAGGCCGTGCACAACCCACTTTCATCCACGTTAAGCAACCAATTAAGCAATTCTTGACTTAGAACTAATTTTAAAACAAAACAATTTAAGGAAAACTTGGTTGGCAAAGAAAATTTAGACAAATTTCTAAGGTTTTGAAGTTACCTAGATTCACTATTCCTTTGATGCTTATTATAACTTAATTATTTGTTCAATTGCAATTAATTACCACCTTGTGGGTTAAGATATTCATAAGCTATAACCGTCCGTTGATGTAATTATAGCATACTTTTCCCTAAAATCTAAGTGACCTTAGAATTAGGTTAGAGTGTATTAAATACTATAACCCTCTACAAACTAATTAAGAAAATTAGGTATATTTCTATCCCAATTACAAATTAGATAAATCTAACTTAATTTATCCAACTCTTAAGTCCAATTAGAACTCCTTTTTTAAGGTAAATTCCAATTACCCAAATCAAATCCAAGAGGTGGCCAATCCCTAAGTAAACATTAAGTAAGAGAAGGATACACAAAGCTCCAATCATTACAATCAACAAGAAAAACAAAGATTTAGTTCACATCAAGTTCATAGTGCTTGAGGTAAAGAGAAGTTTAGCTATACATAACTAAATCTAACAATGAATCCTAATCAAATACATAGAGAAGATGAAGAAAAGTAGAGAAAGCAAATAAATGAATGAGAGATATGCAGAAAATTGAGCTCCCCTTTGGATTCTTTCTCTTCCTTCACTCCTCCAAGCTTAATGAACCACCAAAACCACCCAAAAATGCCTTTTGGACGTTCAGAAACCTCCTCTGCCACAGAATGCCCGAAAACCTAGCTACATCTCGTGTTTTCTATCCTCATTAATCAAAATGCAGAGTTTTGACACCGATTTTCACAGTCGCATCTTTAGATAAAGTGATCACATCTTTGCCTGGAGCTTTGGAACAATATAATGGCTTCTAAATCCTCATAGATGATAATTCTGAAACAAGAAATATTTTTCATTAATGCAACATCTACTCAATCATAATTATTCATAATTAACTTCATTTCTCTCTTTCACTTTTGATTCCCTAAATTACTTAAAAATAATGCATAAATCCCACTAAAACTTTAATGGATGACTCCCAAATTCAATCCAATTAACTATAAATAATACAAAATATTGGGAGTCATCATACACATATGTTGATCATTGTCAGTTTATCAAATGTGCATTTTGGGGTTTCAAATGTTTTTTATTAAACATATGCATGATCGATGGAGATGGCATTCCTAGAAACAGGGCACCCAATAATGAAATTTCTTTGAAGAAAACATTTTTGAAGTTATAAAACAAATAAAAAAAATCATTTATCAATCATAGCCAAAGGTGAATAATAGGAACTATTTAATTACAAACCAACATCATCCACCTTTCAATAACAATTTACAAATCTGCTTCAATTCCACCTCACAATAACAAAATTTACAAATTTGCTTCAATTACACCACAAAGTGCATATCAGCTATATAGCCTATAACACATGACTCTATCCTAAAACTTGGAACATTGATTAATTAAGTAAAGCTCGACCTCAATAGCCATGGGATTTTGGGGTGGTAACTTTTCCACTGTGTCAATAAGCACTCCATCTTAAGAAAATTGGGATATCTCATATGATGGCAAATATCTTATATGAAGTAAGCTTCTCCATTGCAATTAATGGAGTAATGGAAGCTAGAGCATATTAGACTTAGGCTTCTTTCTTTTCAGATTTTAGCAGTTGCTTGGTGGAAAACTTCCCACCACCACCTGATATAATGGTGCAAAAAAAAAAAAAAATCAATAGATTAATTTATACTTTGTGCCCAAAAAAAAAGTGAAACTAAATTGCCATGTATGTTAGTGAGAAACAAATAGATCAAATTGGAAATACAAATTATCTTATATTGTCAATTACAGTTGATAACTCCTTGCATCTGCAACCCATTCACAAACAAGTACAAAATTAAACTATCATATCTATTAAGATCACATGAATTTTTCAAGTGGTTGCTAGAAGATCATTGTGTGTTTCATGATAGATTAGATTGGATGGTAGTAAGCCGTAAGAATGAATCTTCACTAATTTCATAAGGTTATCTAAAGCCATAACAATGAAATCTCAAAATAAGATGGCAACTTGAAGGGATCAAAGTCAGACTAACCAAGAAATAATATCTTATGGTGGAAGTTGAGTTCAATAATCTACTATCTCTTCTCATGTTAATGGGAATAAAATGACTTGCATTGCATGTAGGACTACTAACTGATAGCAACAGTAAAACCAAATAATATAGTCCTTTTATTAAGAGTACCAATTGTTGTTATTTATCACGAATTGTTCTTATTTTTCAATATTAAGTAAAGACAAAACCAACCCAACTAAAAATCTTATTCCAACAAAAATATATCACAATCTCAAAAATAGCAAATGAAAATAAGGATGACTAAAAGACTCCTTCTTCATTATTGGTTCAATTGTTGGCTGCGTGAAGACGATTAAGGTGGATCTAAGATTAAGAAGAATAAAAGCCAACTATAGATATGCAAATTTGCATTCAAGAAAATAAGAGAAAATGCATCACCTTAAAAATGAAAACCTAGCTTAAACCACCACTTTTGACCTTTTGGCAGTACAGACGACGAGGCCAAGAGAGACAGAGGTTGAGAAAGATGAATTGCAGCAATTTGGATCGAAATGAGTGATGTAATATGAGGAGTCCTAAACTTGCGAGATGGACGGCTAGAATTGCTTTGAGATGGATGGCTAAGAGCATCTTAGAATTGGCTTTAAAAACCTAAAATGCGTGGCACACAGAGGAGCTTTGGATCACCCAAATGGCTACGATAGTGCAGACAAAACGGTGCGTTCCATCACTACACAGGGCGTGCGTATCTCTGCACTACGTAGAGGATTTGAATGCGAACTCACTTGGCATTGCCAAGGTTGCAGGAATTTTTGAAGCGAGAAAAGGAGGATAAATGAAATCTGAACCTTTCAGGAACATTACGCGAGAAAAAGATAGAGGATTTGTTCGCATTCACCTTATGTCCAAAAAGTTCACAAAAAGTTTCAAGACAGCATTAGATGCAGAGAATTTGATCCTCAAAAGCTCCACCTATTAAAAGTAAATCATCATATGGCGAGATGTATTTGGCCTAGAACGACCCGCACAAAAGGGTCTCCAACTGCCATTGAGGACGTCTTCACAAAATATTTTTCCATATGAATGACAAAAATGTGAGGGCTAGATTTTTGGGCTTTAGATTTTTAATTTCTAGACACATATGGAAACAAAAAAAAAAGAAGCATTGAGCCATTGCGGAAGTAGGTCATGGGCTGTTGGGCCATTTTTGTTAGAAAGTACATTTTGGGTGAAAAAGATTGTTGGGCCTTTTAAGTCCATTTTGAGATTTATTTTTAGCCATTTTGGGTTCAAAAATTGCATTGGGCCCTTTTTTAAGGTTTATCCTTACTTTATTTTAGGGTCTTTTAGGTTAATTTAATTTCTATTTTTACTCATAATTGATTATTGAGACCAAAATAAATTATGACTAGTTATTTAGTACTAATTAATTTGTCTAAAAATTATTTTAGACAATATTAACACATGAATTTTTTAAAATTATTATTTAGCACTAACTAATTTTGGAAAATTTGTTTTAGGAAATTTTAGCACATTAGAAACTTTGCAAAAATTATTGTAAATATTTTTAATTTTGTCTAAATTATGGAGAATAATTTTTACACAAATTTTTAGCATATTTATGAAGTAATTATAAAAGGATAATTTTTAATTAGTTAATTATATACAACTTAGTTAATTAATTAATCAAATAAATTTTCAAAAGAGCAAAACTACTGGGTGCGTGCGTGCGTGTGTATACACGTGCGCGTGTCATATGTGTGTGTTTAAATGCACATTATGAACTTCGATATTTTATATATAAATTAAGTAGTAGCCTTAGAATCCTTTATAATTATATACATGTATTTTTGGTTTGTTCTTATGAACATAGAGATTATGTATGGATTTAAAATATCAATTCTAATTTTGTCACAATGGGAATTTTATTAATGTATATATATATATATTATAGTGCCATTCAATTGTGCCTAAATTATGAAAAATTATTTTGAGTAATTTTGGCACATGGAGATAAACCTAAAGGGAGAATTTTAATTAATTAATCATATATAATTTCATTGGTTAATTGATTTTATAAGTCTCATAAAGTTATCATAAGTGCATATATATGTTTTAATATACATAGTAAACATAGATATCTTGTGATCAGTACATTTAATTAAAGAGTAGTCATAACATCCTTATATGATTGTGAGTATACATTCTTGGTATAAATGTCATATAAGGATTTAAAAATATCAATTCTAATTAAGCATGTAATTATAGCATGTCTTTGCTCACAGATAGATAGTTATAATTATGTATTTGATTAAAATAGAATAGAAGTCACTTTATGTTTTTTAAGATGTCCGCAGATATTAGGAAACATTAATGCATTTTAATTTCATCATCAATGATACATGAATATATACTATGCTAATGTCTTTAGTCGTAAAAAGATTTTAGCGATATGATATTTTATGTTTAGTATGCCTTGCATTAGTGAGCACACATTTATGAAATGTAATTATTGATTGCCTTATATAATGATAATGTAAGCATGATTAAAGTTAAATCCCTAATTTGCAACATTATCATTTCTTTCAATTACTAAAAATTGCTAAAAAATCATTTTGATTGGAAATTATTATAGAGTTTAGAAGAAGACAATTCTCCTTCATTCAAGGTGACCTTGACTATGCTCTATAATAAGAAGAGTCTCTTGTACTCACTAATACTAGTATAGAAATTGAGATTCCATTATGTGAGAGTTGGGAGCGATTTGATCGTCAAGGTTTTTTATAGGCTATAGATAAAATTTCAAAGTCATCAAATAAGTCACTAACTAGTATATTAATGGTACGTTAGCTTTTTATAAAATAAACTGGCATTAAGGGTGTGCAAAGGCATATAATGCAAATGTGAAACATAGCTACATAGCTTAAGTCTTTTTGAGGTAGAGATCTCCATTTTATTATTAGTGCAAACAATCCTCAATTAATTACCTCATCAATATAAGCCATTATAAATGTCTTATAAACACACATATATGGAAAGGTGAATAATAAATGTCTTATTAGTCTTATTGGACATGTGTGTACAAGAAAACAATAGGCTCATTTTGGAAGGTAGTAAGATCCTATATGAGGTTCATTTAGTTATTAGCTTTAAGAAGAGAAGCAATAAAGGAAAAGGCATATAAAGGAACGAATGTCTTAAAAGAAAGGCCTAACTAGAGGGGAAGAAATATACTTTTATCTCAAATATATTTTAAATCTCATTTTGTTCCAACTTGTTATAAGTAAAAATTCTTTTAGTATGTTGCATAAGAAATTAAGACATATTTCTGTTGAAAGAGTCAAAGGATTTATTAGAGGATAGGGTTCTTGAATCCCTGACTTTGATTCATGAGTGAACTATATTAAAGGGTATGTAGACCAACATGTTACTCAAGGGAACTAAAAGAATTTCTAAATTGTTTGAGATTTATACATACTAATATCTGTCATCTTAATTTATGTTTTAATGGTTAAAACTAATTCATTCTCTCTATTGGTATCTTCTCACACTATATGTTTATCTTCTTACTTTATAATTAAAGTGAAGCACTTGATTCCTTTAAGATATATAAAGCAAAAAAAAAAAATCTAGTAAATAGATTGATATAGTAAGGTCAAATAGAGGAAATGAAAATTTTGAAAGGTACACACGAGATGGACAAACACTCAAGATAGTGGTGTACACTATGAATAGGGTTTTCATAAAGGCTATATCTAAGACATATTTTGAAATATAGAAAGGTTGAAACCTAATTTGAATTACATACATGTGTGGGGATGTCCTGTAAAGATAAGAGTGTATAACTTACATGAAAAGAAGTTAGATTTTAATACTATCATAACAGATTTTATTAGCTATGCAGAGAAGCATAAGGGATACAAATTCTATTGTCCTTCACATTTAATAAGCCTTGTTGAAACTAAGAGTGCCAAATTAAAATGACATACTTAATGAGACTTAGTCAATAAGGATGATCACATATATAGCAAACTACCTCTACTAATTATGATGGAACACTGGTTTTACAAGACACCTATCTTGTTAGGGTGAATATAAAATATAATAACGTTCTCGAAATACCAGTTGATCATGGTAGACATTAGGAGCATCTTTATCCTAAAGGTCTTGCCATTCATGATAAAACACCTTATAATGCAAAAGAAGTACCTCAACCAATAGTAGAGGATAATCCTGTTAAGTAATCTCAAACTTCACAGTAGGTTGAATTAATAAGATCTACTAGGATTAGAAAGTTGGTAATGCCTTTCAGTACTTGACTAAAGCATGAATATTGAGGATGATCCTAAAATGTTTTTACAAACAATTAGTGGTATAAATTCTAAATTATGGCATGATAGATGAAATGGAATCCATGCTAACAACATTTGGGACTTTGTACAATTACCTAGTAGGGCAAGGAAATTGGTTGTAAATGGGTATTTAAGACCAAAAAAGCTTTACTAAACAATATTAAACACTACAAGGCAATATTGGTTGCCAAGGATTTCACTTAGAAGGAGGAAATTTATTATATAAAAACATTTTCTTATGTCAAGTATCTTCATGACTTTAATTGCCCATTTTAACATGGAATAATAATGGATAAATGCAAAAATAACCTTCCTCCAATTGGGATCATAAGGAAGAGGTATATACATGAAATAACTTAAAGGGTCCATCAATGCCGAGAAGAATTTGGTATAAAAGATTAAAAAGTCCATTTTTGGGCTAAAGTAAGGCTCACGACAGTGGTACATAAAGTCACATGATGTGATCACATTTTTCAATTTTGTTGCGAACATCATGGATTAACATTTATACCATAAAGTCAATAGGAGTGAAGCCATTTATTTAGATGACATATTTTTTATATCTAGTAACTTGGGAATGTTATATAAGGTAAAATAGTTATTATTTAAGAACTATAACATTGTAAAAATAAACAAACTTAGTTCATATTTATATCCCAAATATGATCTTGAAAGAGAAGAGACACAGAATATTCCTTCTATTTGAGTAGTTAAAACCTTGATGATTGTCTAAACCTTGTTTTTGCTTAAGGAAAATTAGATAGATACTAAAGCCATCCTTGGATAATTGAATTAAAAAGGTTTTAGTGTTTGTTATAAAGTATACTTAAGTTTCATGCTTACATATGGGAGAACTAATAATAAAAAAGATGTTGGTTATATAGATTTGAACTTGGTAGGATGTGTTAACTCTTAAAAGGTTAATGCTATAACACATCTTCATACTTCTTAAATGAACCATATCATGGAGGATGCAAAAATGCTAAGTAGTAGTTGATTGCCACTTCTACCATAGAAGGATGAATTTTATTTTATTTTTTAGGCAAGTTCATACAGTAATTTGATAGGAGTAGGCCAATGCCTATTCTTTGAAGCATTGTGATGCCTGTGGATTTAGTTGTGAGCTTTTTTACCATATGCATAAATGCATAATGAATTTGTCATAGATTGAGATGATGTAATGATGATGGTAAAGTTTAAGATGCACTAGAGTTATGCTAGTCGGAGGAAGTGGGGTAGCCCTATAGATCTAACCATTACTACCTTTTTGGGTGAAGAAGGCTAACATTTAGGCTTGGACTACATTGATGTGCAAGTCTTGCTAGCCATATGGATATGAGGCCCAAGTTTTTACGTTAATGTAGCGCAAGCCCAAATGTCAACCATCTTAACCAAACAAGGTAGCACAACGGTTAGATCCATAGCAAACCACTTCAATATCCCCATAATATCACTCTAATGCATCTCAAGCTTTGCTATCACCAAAATCATCCCAATATATGGCAAACTCTATGTGCCTATATAGTAAGAAAATTCACAAGCAAACTTATCAGCATCACATTAATGCTTTAAAGAATAGGCATTAGCCTATTCTTATCTCTTCTTGCCATGCTAGTGGCTACTCTAGTAAAGGCCAAAAGGGTTGAAGCAGCAGGTGCTCGTAACCTCTTGGACTATCCAAAGGCAATAGTGCCAATTAAGGTTTAGTGGTTTGCTTCTTTAGTGCATTCTTTCTGGATTTTCATGTTTTTTGAAGTTTAGGGGCTGCGTGTAATCTTAAAGTTAGAAACTTCACATGTGTGTGCGTGTGTATGTGTGTTGGAAAAAAAATTTTGGGCCTTTTGGGTTTTGAATTATGACTAAACATATTCAAATATATGTTTTGGAAAATGGGCTTAGAGTCATTGGATCAAAACATTTAATGGGCCCAATAGTAGATAACAAGGATTACATTATGGTAAGATTTCATATATAATATTAATTGTGTTGACTATGCTATAAAAAAAGTTTTAGTTAGACTTTACATAATTGTTGAAATAATCATATATGGAAAGTTTTAGAAATAATATAACTTGCACTTTAATGAAAATATTTGCATAGAAAGTTTTCAAATATTAGATTAAGTTATTAATATTGATATATTTTCTCTTGACCTTATAATAGTCTAATTTTTAAAGATACTAATGGAATATATAATTTTGCTTAGAAATGAAAGGAAAGTTCACAATTTCAAGAAGCAGAAAAAGGATACTAGCTATTTAAAGGAAGCATAAACATAAATGTATTAAGGATTCAAGGACTTTTTGCTTCTAGAAGATATGGAATCAATGCATTTAAAGAGCTACTAAACATGGAATATTGTCGTTGCTCTTTTGCCTATTGATCACAAACCTTGAAGAACACGAATTCATAATTGATGACCATATCTACGCAATTTAAGGAACTTGATATACCAATAGCCTTATGCTAAAAGCTTAAGTATATATTGAAGACCTTTTAAAAAATTAAAGAGAGAGAGAGAGAGAGAGAGAGAGAGAGCTAAACATTAATCATTTTGCTTTGAAGTTATACTATTTGTGTTTTACTATGTAATTATTCTATGATCTTTATATTTTAAGAGAATCTTATGAGGTTTTGTTAGCTTAAACCTATCTCTTCTTTTATCTTGAGTTTTTAGGTTTATTGGGAAAAACTTAAAATTAAGTTTAGAGATATCTTGTAAAAACACCTTAGAGAGAATTTTCTAAGATTCTTGTAAAAACCTAATGAGTGGAAAATTGAGTGGAGCTATGAGTTGAACTCTATTAGGTTACCTTGTAAATATTGTAAAAGTAAGAGTGATGTGATTGTGTTTGTGTTTGTAAGATTACATATATCTTTGGTGATTATCCATATTTAATATAAATTTCTTATTACATGCTTAGGGACTAGACAACGGATATTTTCATCCAAACTAAAATAAATTAGTTGCATGATTCTCTCTCTCTCTCTATTCTATTTACTTTATGTTTAAGTCTTTTATCTTTTGGAGTAGTATTACATTCCTTAAGAACTTGACAATGCTTAAAGGAATTTCATATTATCAAAGAAGGCAAAATAAGTTTTAAAATCCAATTCAACTGTCCTTCTTAGATTACTTATAAACTAACAATATATATATATTCTTACCTTTAATTTGGTAAAAATGATTACAAAAATAATTAAATTCAAATTGATGAGAAATAGGGGAATTAATAACCAAGGTAGATCATATTCTACATTATTGAAATTCTTATTGGAAAGGAAGAACAAGAGATGATGGTAAGAGAGAGAAAGCTTACATATGATGAGATGGCAACATCCTAGCCACCTTTATGGGCCCATAATAACCTGAGGAAGACATTATGTTGAGTGGACCAGTGCCCATGGTTGCTAGTTATGGTGAAACAACTAAGAATGAAAAGAACTTGGTAGTGTGCAAATAGACTTTGCAAAAGTTAGAGATGATTAAATCAGCATTTTAACGATAAAGAGCATGTATTTATCTGCTCAATAACATATTGTGGGGAATGGGGATACTTCTTAAGCTAAATTCTAGTTAACATGAGTGAGTGAAAGAGTTTACTTGGTACACAATTGCGTATGTGCTTTGTTCTTTATGCTAATATGCAAACTAAATGACCTTATCTCATTTGAACATTTGGGAGATTACAATAAAACTACTTATAGGTTTTCACCTAATTGATTATTGTTGATTGTTCAATAGTGATGCTTTTGTCACACTTCAAGATGGAAATGCAACTTGCATGAAATACAAGATAATCTTGCATTGTAGGATTAACTAACAAATGCCATCTCATTCTCTTATCATGCTAAACAAATCCTATGAAAACTAAACATAAGCTAACACTTTGATACAGTAATACTTTTCAAGTAGACTCTCTTCCTTACTTATATATTAAATTCTATTCATATACGTAGTATCATAATAATACTTTATTTGTAATAAGTTTAGAGAAAAGATGACAAAGTGTCCTTGTAAATAAGGCATTCCAAATTGTTTACAATAATCAATTAGTTAGAACTAACAAGAAAGCTTTGCTCAATTTCTATTCACAAACCAACCTAACCAATAAGACAAGCATTTTGCTTGTAATTTGTGGAACTAATTCAAAAATTCAAACATATACACAAGCATAGAAGACAATAACTAACAATACCAAACAAACTAACCATTGGCTCATCCTTAGCTATACTCCTTGACTAGATTGGGATGCGTTCAAACCAAGCACTATTATTTGTAATGATAAATAACAAAATTAGTTGCAGTACTCAGTAAGTAGAAGATAAAACATGATAACGAAATAAACAAGTGGGCATAAAGTTTTCTTACTGAAAATAAATTTTTGACATAATAATAAATAACATAACCTTAAATATGGAAAAGCAAAAATAATTTTTATAAAGATTCAAATTTATAGAAAGATATATGAAATGATTGATATACACACAAAAAAAGTTAAAAGATTTAAGTTAAAAGAAAATTGGTTTATTACATTATTAATACAATAATATACAATGAACAAATAGGCATAAGATATCTTAATCAAGATATAGCATCAATAAGGGAAAATTATGGCAATAAAAAAGTAAATTCAGACATTTAAAAGTGTAATGATGAATAAAAAACAATTATCATATAAGAAACAATTTAATAAAAATACTTCATTAAGAAGGTCCATGCAGAACTCTAAGTTATAATATATAATAACATGGATACAAAATCTATGAGAGTAAATAATCATATATTAAACCTCACAGCAATATAGGGGAGAATTATAAATGAAATTACTACCACTGTCCCTGCTTATCACTATCCCTACTTACCACAATGCCTACAACCCTTAAGCAATCAAAGAGCATCCAACTTAGTGCTTTTTAAGTACACAGTCATAGAAACAGCAAGATAATATCTAGAGTGCACCAAGAGTGAACAAAATTATTGTTAGTAGCTAGCATTCTACACGGTCCCACCATATATACACACACGCACACACAAAAAATATCATATACTAAACATAATTCCTATACTAAAATCTTTTAGATAATTGATCTACAATAAAACTTCACAATTAATCATAATTGTAAAGTATTTAAGAAAACTCATAAAAACATATCAAGGTAACTTTTCAGTTTTTCAAATTATAACAAACAAGCACTACTCTTAATCACTAACTAGAAAAATTATTCTAGAATCAATATTTCCCATTCATAAATTCAGTCATTAGTTAATTACCTTTGATCCCACAATTTAAGTTATTTCACTTTACAAGGTTAAGTTTGTAAATTTATCTTATGACATGTCCATTTATCAATTTAATTAATTTAATGCCCTTGCAAAATAAGTTTCAATCTTACACTATGCATAATGAATTTTATTACTTTATTATTTAAAGAATCTCTTACTACCATTTAAACCCTCAACTTTTATTGAAAATAACATAAATTTCCACTCTTACCTTAACTACCATCAAGTCTCTTACACTACCTAGCTTAGTTTACCGACTACCAGCACCAATCTTAGATTAATACTTAACTTGGTTCACCATTTTGAAGGTTAGGGAATTGAATTAGTGCATCTAGCTCTGGTTTGTCCCCTAACTTAATCTTGATTATTTTACTTTCTTCTTAATTCACAATCCTAGTGGTCATTTTAATTTTAATGCTCAATTTACTTTAATTGATTATTTCCTATTAAGTTCCCATTCTTGATTTTAACACTACTCTTAATTATTCACTTAATTTATATTGTTATAAGAAAATGTTAAGGCTTACCTTAACAAGTTTAGCATGAAGAATGGAAATTAGGCATAGCTCCTCAATCACCTAGTTGAATAATCCCCTACAGATAACAGATTCTTCAATAGTTCATCCCACATCCTAACCAGTCAGAGAGCACAAAGGAAAATATTTATTTATTTATTTATTTATTTTTGTTAACAATGATTGGTCAGCAGTTGTAAAACTTACCAATTAGCCTTGGAGCCTAAGATGATTCCCACACAGCCAAAAGCATAATTTCACTTGGAACCCCTAGTACAAGCTCATATTCAAATATAGAGCAGAAAGGTAGAACTTGCCGACAAGGAAATACAATGCATTGAGCTGCTGAAATTCGAATAGGGAGAATTGAAGATTGAAATTAGTCAACCAAGAGAGAATTCATGAAATTGCATGGTTGTTTTCAAAACAAATGAAATGGTTTTGACATATAGAAAGGATGAAAAGAATAAGTGAAGCTTCAATCACAAAGCATAGAACCAAGCACAAACGGAAAGATATATAGAAACGTAGGACAAAAGACCACAAACCATTAAGCTGAGAAGGAAGCTTGAAGGAGGCAAATTAACCAGGAATATCTTCAGTTGAAGTTGCAGAAATGGAACCTCTGAATCTGCACAGCTTCAGGTCAACAAGGGACAGAAATAACAATCACGACACTGTCAGAAGCATGGTGATGGAAGCTAGAAAATATCCCAAGGAATCTAACAGCAATTTGAGAATATATATATATATATATATATATATACAAGGGCTGAAGAAAAATTTCAAAAGTCGCACTTTTGGTCTTTAAGCATCACTGACATTAGGCTAGAAGATAAAGGAGAATTTAAAAGAAAAAGATAATGGAATTGTCCTACCCAAATTTGAACTTAGCTTCTATAGAATTAAAAGGTTCAACCACTGTAACTACAACTTAATCTTGAATCTTAATTTTGGTTAATCAAAATTTTTCACTTGATTTTATTTAAATAAATTGATTATTACAATTGCTATAATTGTTGGTCTTTATTATATTTTTTTGTGGTTAATTCTTTTATCATTTCTACAAGTTTAGTTTACTCTTTACTTTGATTATTATTTAATTATTGATTTTAATTAATTTCCTAATGCTTTAAATTTCTTATTTATGAATCATTACAGCTTCCTTACTAGTTGATTTTTTCATTTTCATAACTGATTGCTGAGACTTATGCTATTTCATAAGGTTTTTGTTGTTGCACACGCACGCTCCAGTTCTTTATGGAAAGTATGAGGATCAAGTTGACAGCTTCGTCTACAAGGTTCTTGATCAGATGTAGCATCACTATCGAAAGCTGGATGCTGCTGTGCTCAGCCAAATTCCCAGGGGAAATTCAAGGGAAAGAAACATGAATAGATTCATGGTTTTGTAAAAGGGTTTATGTATTTGAGCTTAATCCCTCAAGGTCTTAGAAAGGTTACAACGGCATCTCCTCTTCCGTCCTTTTAATTTGTTTCCTTAATAATTGCCACTATATTACATAACTTTTGAAAAGTCTTGTATTCTTGAATTTGCAAGTTCCCTAGCGGCTAGGATGTATTAAAAAGAATGAGGAAGAAATTTTTTGGGAGGATGAAAAATCTGCTTTCATGTTCTGGTATATGTATTATTTTTCATCCTCAAATTTATGTATTATTTTTACTTGAAAAAAATAGTATATTTTAATCATCAAAGATTGCCATTGCAAGTAGCTAGGTAGATCTTTAATTTGAAATACGTTGCCGTTGTGTCCAACAATAGATATATATTGCTCTAGAGTGACAAATAAGTAATAAAATTAAAATTATTTTTCTTGTATTAACACTACTTATGCATTGATACTGGTACTCCATTACTTTGATCTTAATTTGAAATGAAAATTCACTCCCTTGCTTAGTTGATTGGACTTGTGGAAGATTGTTAGTGAAATTTTTGTGCACTGCAGTGCACTTTCTCAAATTTAGTTGCTGTTGTTAATTATCTTAGGGAGTAAAATATTATTTTAGTTCTTTTAAGATAGGTTCATTCTCAATTTGATTCTTCATAGATTGTTGTTCTCGAAATAGTTCCTTATAGATCAAATTGTTATTAGTTTGGTCCTTTCGTCCTAATGATGTTACTAAGTGACGTGGATCATTAATTGCTAACGAGGCCATTATGTGCTGATGTGTAAAATTTTTTTTTCTCTTTCTGCTTTCCAGATCATCCAAACATTGCTTCTAATAGTCTGAGTTATTTTTTTATTTTTTTCTGCCTCTTCGTTTTATGCCTGCAGATCAGAAAACAAAAGAAAATGCTGCCTTAAAGGATCTGCCTTAATGCACACTGAAAATGCAAACCTTCAAAGAAGAAGACACACGAAACTTAGAAGAAGAAGACACACCCATCTGTGAATAACTCCTGATTGTTCTCTAGCGAAACCAGCATCTTCATACTTGTTCTCTAACACCCATCTATGAAGAGGCATGCAAGGACAAGACGCAGAGAAGGGAGGGAAGAACGCAAAGAACGTTGAAGCATTAGTGAAGAAGAAGACTCAAAACTAGTTATATGATTTATTAGTTATTGTTCATTTTCCGACTGTGTTTATTGCTGGCTTTTGAAGAGCTACTACATTTAGATGCTCTACATGTTATGTATCCAATAATTTCAATCAATGATCTTTACATGTTGGCAGATAAGAGCATGCCAATATAGAGATACATAAATTTGCCTATGCTTGCATGTGCAGAGACTCACAACAAATCATGAAATTATTGGTCAAGGAAGAGACTTAACACATGACAATTGAAGAATCATTTGGTGTTGCCAGATTGAAGGAAATGGGCGGCAACGAAGAATGATTTGGTGTTGCAAGATGATCAAAGAACATACCACAGCAACACGAGGGACACTGTAATTCTGGATTAAGAGCTGTGATTTGAGTCTCCAAGACAAAGAAGAATCCAGGAAGGAGGTTTATAGCTTGTTCTATGTACAAGAGCGCGGGGGGATGCAATTTCTTCGATTGGTTAAATGAGCCCATTTGTTTGAACTACCTGAGGGAGAGATTTAAAGTAAAGATTCTATTGGGACTAGTAGTTGCCATGGGTATTATTTTGTTTGTCAGATGCTTGGGAGAGGAACGTTGTTGTAGGAATTTGGTGTTATTGCAGGAATTGTGTATTGATATATTGATATAGAGATAATGGAATTCTGTGCCAAATGGAAGTTAATTTGAATGCTAACTTATATCCATTGACACATGGGATGTGGGAACACTTTTTAACCATTAAAAAGTGAGGTATAAAATGGAATACTTTAAGCATCATAAAAGTAATGGTTTGTATATGAGATGGAAATATACTAAATTTCTCTTTCTCTAATTTAATATTACCTCTTGCTAAGAAAATTTCTTTGTAAATTCCCATGGTCTTTTGGTGCTTGCCTTTTTTGCATAGTTTCTACTTCTGATAAGCTACTATGCTGGTTAATGATAGAGTAAGTGCACCAACTTTGGCTATACATATATCTGCAAAGATTGCTTGAACTTATATGAACAACTATTGGTTCAAACCATTTTTGTAAACATCCCCATTTTCTGTGTTAGATCCAAGGTTTTAGGCTTCTTGGTTTTGAATCATGTTTGATAACATGCTCAATTATGTGTTTTTGGAAACTAGATTAATTTGGGCTAAGTTTATATTTCACGGAAATATTTGTTTCGGTCAAAATTATAATTATCAAAAATATTATTTTGGGCCTAGGTTAATTTGATGGTTTACATATTCTTTCATGGGCTAAAATATGATTTATTTATAACAATAATATTTGATTTGGGGAAATTTTTCTAGAGAGAAATTAAATGTGTCAAGTTTATATAAGGAAAGTTTTTGAAATTAAAATTAATGTGATTTGCAAAATTATGATCATAAGGTTTGATGAAGGTTTTTATTTACATATTATAAGGAAAGTTCTTCTAAATCTTAATATGGTAATTTTTTAACTTAAGCTTTGGAATTAATGGAAATATTTTAAAAAAATTAAACATATTAGTCAAGTCATTTATAAGGAAAGATTTCATATTGACCTTACATTGATTTATTTCCATGTGCCTTTAATGATATAATTTGAATTAGGAATGATAAAGGAAAGTTTGTGATATCAAAAAGCAAATATTAAAGGAGACTAACTGTTTGAAAAAAGCAAAGATGGAAACACTCTAATGAAAACCCATTCAAGTCCTCTCACTTCTAGAACATTCATATTAAATGGAATCAACGATCTACATTTTAAAGGCTACTCAATATGAAATAAAGCTATTACACTCATCACAAATTGATTGGAAGATTTGAAGAGCTTTGAAGACACAAATTCCTTATTAATGGGCATATTTGCCCAATTTAAGGAAGTTGATGTACCAATAGCCATTTGTTAAAAGCTAAACTTTATTTATCAAAGATTAAAGAGCACTAAATAATTATATTCTTAAGTTGTATTGTGTTTAAACATGTAATTGCTCTATGTGAGTTAAACTTTATATCTAAGTAAACACCTAATGAGTTCATGAACCTAAACTGAACCTCCTTATTCCAAAACTAAGTTTTTAGTTGTCTTGTAGAAAAACCTAACGGAGAGTTTTTGGGTATCATGAGAAAAATTTTGTAAAAAGTTTTTGAAGGCCTTGTTGAAAAATGTGACGACCCTAATTTCTTATCATCATAATTAAGATTAAACGCGTGATTAATCACTATAGGTCATGAAAATATGAAAAAATTTAAACCTTAATGTGATTAGAGTCATCAATCATACGATTTCATACACTTATGTTCATAAGGGAATTAAACATCCATTTATAAGTCTTGGATTCCATTACTCATCAATTATAACTCATCCTAGTGACTCTAGATCATCTTTTATGGTTAACATATGGAAAACCAAGGTTTTCTAGTTAATATAAGTGTTTCAGCATGTTAGCCGCAGCCAAATTACTCATCGTCGCGGCCAATTCCTTTCTGTTTTACCCCTTTCTTCAGCTCTAGTTTCGTCGCGGCGAGTTGGACCTTCGCCGCGGCCAACCTATATGGCGTTGCGGCGAAGAAGCCTCCTGGAGCTCTTTTGCTCGCCTCTCGATATTAGTCGCGGCCAATTTCTCCTTTCGCCGCGGCCAATTCCTCTCTAGAATGCCGGGGACATTTTCCCATAAGTTCGCTGCAGCCAATTCCATAATTAGCCGCGGCGAATTTCTCTCGGGATGACTTCCAGTTTGACCTCTCACATTTCGCCGCGGCCAATTTATATTTTGCCGCGACGAATTTCTCTCTGGCACTCTCCCTGGGCAACTTCGCCTCTATTGGCCGTGGCCAACTAAATTCTAGCCGCGGCGAAATTCCTTCTGAGCCTATAACTTCGAAATTCTTACCTCCTACTCCCCACTCTCCCTTCATTAACACCCTAGGGTCCCTCTACCTTCATTGTGGGGGCTCATTATCCTTCATTAGCCTAATTTATCCAGCTAATCTATCCTTATTAGTTCAAGACCCAAAGGTCAATTCCCTTTCTCTAATTATCCTATGACAGCAAGTCCATATATCAACAAGTTTGTAAAATAACAATAACATGAGTTCATAGCAATACATCAAGATTTCATTTCCAATAATAAGCTATTTCAGACTTCAACAAGGCTCATAGCAGATATCATAAATCCATAGATCAAATACCAATTTACAGTAAAGCCTACTCCTCAATAAGTACACGGTATATTATCAAAATACAGATTCCTACACTTGGCAATATAGGTACATGATGATGCTATACAAGACCTAACAAAAATCAGCATCTATCCTATTCTACTCAAACCAAGTGTAACTTCGCCACACCGGGCCTCAGCTCATGGATGTTCATCCACTTACTTACCCTTATCCTTACCTGAGGAACCTTCACCTGAAATTGTAATCCCACAAAACGGGGTGAGATATAAATCTCAGTAACCAAGACAATTCCATCATATAATCCAGTTTAATTAACATATATGCATGAATCAAAATCAACATCAGAATCATATCAGTCCTCTCAGCAAATGAAACGATTAGGCTATTATGATTACTATCCCATACTAGCAATCATATATTAACATGTTAAAGGCTATTAACATCGGGAGAGGCCCGTCCACGGCACCTACTCCCCATTGAGCACACCAGGGCTCAGTGCATCTGGAGTTTGATCATAACCCGGTGCTCGATCGAAGCACATGCACTGGTGGCAGCCGCACCACAGCTCCACCATGGACTCACAAGGTCCAATCATCATACAATAGATAGTCAACCAATTCATTCAACATTTCAAATCATTCATATACAGCAAGTATGAAATTTAAACCGACATATACATGGAATTAATGTAAACCCCGGTTACCTCACTTGTAGATAACTTTGCAACAGCCACCAATGGTACAGAGTCTCCCTATAATCATGGCATCAGATAATTACTACCCTAATTCATCATTAACAGTTACAACAAGTACCCAAGGAATTTAAATGCTTCTATCTACCTAAAGAACACTTACCCAGCCACCACAAATCCTAAATTCGGATTTTAGTGTCCTCTACCACAAATCTTAATATTCCACCCCAAAATCCTAAGCAAATTCGTACAAAATTAAAACCCATATTATAAATCAGCTATGGGGGTCTCAAACCAACAAAAAAGCATCAAAATAGGGGGTTTAAACTCATCTAACACCAGCTCCAACCTCAACCTACGAATTTCACCAAGAAAATCTCCAAACACCCACATTTCAGATTTTGGGTAGGATGAAAATACTCCAAATGAAAAACTAATCAGACTAAATTAAAGAGAAAGATGAAGGGATTAAGTTGTATAACTATTACCTTGGCCAAATCTTGCTCCAAATGTGAGAAAATGTGGAATTAAGCTAAGAATCCTAGCCTCTCCTCCTCACCTCCGAATTTCTCTTGTATTTTTGTATTTTGCTGAATGGGAAAGTGGCTGGTCAGCTTTTAGGGTTTTAGGTGGGTTTAAGTTGAGTCAAGGGGCTGGGTCATGGGTTGCTCCAAGTCCACATCCAATTGGGCTTCAGATTTTTCTTATTGGGCTAGTTTTCAATTGTTGGGCTGCAGAATTCTATTGGGCCAGTTTTATACATTGGGTTGCTGAAGTTTAAGGGGGTTTGGGCCAAGTTTGAAGGGTTCAAGGGTTTGGGTCTGCACCTAATTCATTGGGCCTCTATTAGCCTCTTATCATGATTCATTAATTTGGGCCTAGATGTAAATCTCTATCCTAAATGATTTTCAAACCCATGCTAATAATTTATCTCTTTAAAAATCCCCATTCACTTAACTTGCTCAATCATCCCATATTAATTATCCTTAATTAATCTAAATCTATGATTAACACATTAATTAATCTCGGGGTGTTACAAAAAGCCCTAGTGTAAGGGAAAAAACCTATAGAGTGAAGAAAAGAGAAGAAAAGTTGTAAAAGCCAAGTGTTAAGCCCTATTAGGTTACCTTGAGATAAGCAATAAAAGCCAGAATATTGTTCCAATGGTGTAAGGTTGCTTTATATATGTGGTGATTACCTATGATTAATAAAATACCCTTATTTAGTGCTTGGAGACTAGATGTATGACACTTTAGCCAAACCAATATAAAATTGGTTACATGATTCTCTCTCTTCTCTACTTTCTTTACTTTTTGATTAATGCTTTTATTAAATAGTAGGATTTCATTCCTCAAAAACTTAACATTGGCAAAAAGAATCATAAATTATAATGAAGGCCAAAATAATTTTTAAAAATTCAATTCAACCCCCTCTTCTTGAATTAATTCTAAACTAACAATTAGTATTAAAACATGGTCCCTATTTTGTAGGACTAACCTCCTAGAAAAAGATTTCATCTAGAAGATGAGTCAGTTCTAGTATTAATGATTACTCGATCAGAAACCCACTATGCTTTAATGGGATCAATTATTCATATTGAAATATTAGAAGAAAGGTCTTTGTAACAACCGGGAAAAAGAAAAGAAAAGGGAAAAGAAAGGAAGTGAAAGCTGAAAATTTTCGGAATTCAGAATTTCTGCCAAGTCCTCTCGCAATAGCGAGAAATGGTCTCGCTACAGCGAGAGTGCTTGTTCGCAATAGCGAAAGAGATTTTAGCTATAGCGAGTACTGGCAGCAGTCCATACAAAAACCAGGGAGTTGCTCGCCGTAGCGTGCGCCATAGCGAGAGTAAGGTCTGGAACTAACGCGAGTTCGCCATAGCGAAGGTCGAAACTCGCCATAGCGAAGGGAACTTATGCGAGCTCGTCATAGCGAATGTTACACCTCGCCATAGCGAAGCCAGAAAATACGAGCTCGCTATAGCGAAGGTTAGTTTTCGCCGTAGCGAGGGTCAGTCCGGAAGAGAGTAAATAGCGAGAATTAGACTTCATTAAACGCCCAAACTCATTTCTTCTCTCATATCTGCCCTAAACTTCGACCCAAGGAAAGAAAAGAGGCGTGGAGAGTGAGAGAGATCAAGAGAAGGAGGAAGAGCAAGGGAAAGGTAAGGAAATTTCCCCCATTTCTCTTTAAATTTCTGATCCCCTCTCTTTGCCCTCTTTTTCTGCGGTTTTGTTTGTGAAAATGGTTGAATTTTGGGCATGGGTCAGAAGAGGGAAAGTGGAAAACACCTTTGAATCTTTGTGTTTCTTTGAAAATGTAGTTTCCACTACCATGGGAGCTTGAGCGAGAGAGAAAGGGTGATTGCATTCTAGAGAGAGAGAGAGAACTCTAGGTTCTGGTATGTAGGAGAGTTGATCTGATGATTCCATGTTAAGAGAGTAATTCCATGCTCTTTAATTGTGTTTAGACTCAAGTGAAGCACCTCCATCAAGGTGTGAGTGTGAAATTAAGAAGGGAGAAGAGAATTTGAAAGGGAAGGCTTGTGTTGGCTTTGGCTCCAAAGATAGCTCTCTTTTCCACTCTTTCTTGTTGCATTCTTGGATATGATAGTCATTGTATGATTATGTATATGCTTATTGTGTGGAATATGCCATATGCTATTACTTTGATGCATTGATGCCAACATGCTTGTGTGTTGAATTGTGAGAATTGCTCGGGTGCGGTAGCGCTAAAAGTCCCTTGAGATGGGTGAGGTAGAGTCGAAAGTCCCTTGAGATAGGTGAGACAAGGCCAAAAGTCTCAAACGAGTGAGGCCAAGTCAAAAGTCCTTAAACTCAGGTGAGGCCATCCAAAAGTCTCTAGACTCGGGTGAGGCTAGACGAAAAGTCCCTAGAGCTCAATTTTGGCATTGTTGTGATTTCCATAGCATGTACATCGTGTGTTGGTTGTTTGAGAGTAGCTAAGTGCTTATTCACATGCCTTGACTTGTTATATGCCTTGATTGCTTACTTGATTGAGTGCATGAGCTACTGAGATTCCCTGAATCTCACCCCTTCCCCTCCCACTAAATATGCTAGGTGGAGCTCAAGGAGAACCGAGCACGCACCAAGGAGCCTAGGAGCATGTTTAGCTAGATAGTAGCTTATTTTGTATATTTTGATGTATTTTGATGTAAAGTGGTGCAAAATGAATATGTACCCACCATTTTTTAGATGTAAAGGTTGTAGAAAGTGTATATGCATGAATATGTGATGTACAAACTGTGTAAAGAGCCAAATAAATGGAAATGAGAGTTTTGCCCTTTTTGACGAATGAATGCACTAGTGTATATTTGGCCATAGCATAGCGAGATTGGAATGTATGTTGATTTGGACCACATGGACTTGTTATATATCCTAGTTTTATGCTTTTAAACTTGTCCATGAGTGGCTAGAGTGTGTGAAAGGCCGTTTGGACCCATTTTAGACCTCTTGGGTGCCAAAACCGGTAAATTTGTAAGCTTCGTCAAAGTATGACCGGATGAGCTCCTCTTGCCATGAAAGTTGGCATGCCTCTAGAGTTTGTAGAGAGCTTCTTGGGAAGCTAAAGTGGGTAATTTTTGGAGGTCTAGAGAATATTTGGTGAATTGTTGAATTTGGGAAAATTTAATGAATTGGTCATGTACTGTTCATATAAACCAGAAATGAAATCTGTGGCATTCTTAGACCAAATGGATTCCAAATGTGGTAAAATTTTATACACATAAACTAGACAACCACAGTGACTTATAAGAACTAGAATCACCTAAATCGGAGGTCTGTAGAGAGAGATTGAACCATCTGAAGTTCTATATCAGCATCAGGGAGCTCTCGTGACCCCCGTCACTGTTCCATCAGTTTTTGGGGTGTAGGAGCTACTGACCTGATCCGAACTTATTTGTTTCCTCTAGTAGACATCTGTAGCTTTCCGAATTGGTATAATGTGCCCAAATTAGATTTTTATGGATTTAGTTATGGATTTTTGAATGTCATGACAGAAAGCTACACCAGAAACAGTGACAGCTGGAGCTTCCTCCCATTTTCGATGTCAAAAATGGTCCAAATGCTAAGATTTTGATTGGAAATGATTTTTAGTGTAAATTTAACACTTGGGGCTTTCTAGAAAGCTAAACTTTGCTGCATTCCCATTTTTCTATAATTAGTTATGATTTTCCAAAGTTAGAACCAAAATAAGACTTTTGGGCACAAGTGAGAAAAGTGCATTTTTCTGGTTTTTGGCTCCATACCCGTGACTTATGGTTTGTTTTATGCTATGTATGAGTTGTATAAGTGGAGTTTGAGTTAAAAATATAATTGATGGGTTCATAGGACCCACGGGGCAAGAGACAAGTGTTTGAAACCCCAATTCATAGCATGAAAATGCCACGGATTGGTGTTGATTCTTTGGAAATCAAGTAGAACCGAGCCCAGAGAGAGGCTAGGTAGCGGTAGTAGATTAAGGTGTCACATTTTTGGTATCAGAGCAATAGTTTAGGCACTTTTGCTCAATGTTAGGCTCTTGAATGCTATGTTTTGCTGGTGTTTGGTGTGAATGGTCATGGAAGTTGTAGCATCCTTATGCATATGTGTTGTGATATTATTGTGAACTGAGGATTGCTACTTCTTTCAGACATGGTTGAGACTAGACGGGGCAGGGGTAGAGGCAGAGGCAGACCGCCCAGGGCTCAGAGAGATGAGCCAGAGATTCCTATCGAGACTAGGGATCCTCTGCATGCCATCATGGAGAGACTTGACCGGTATGAGGCCATGATGGGCCAGCATCAGGAAATGTTGGAACAACAGAGGTATATTGCCCAGCAGCAGCATGACATGATCATGCATTTGCAAGACACCCTGACTAGGCAAGAAGAAGCCAGAAGGGATGCCCATGTACCGCAACCATCTACATCCAGCATTCCACCTGTACCTCCCTAGGAGCCTGCTGCTCCTCAGACCCAGACGCCTATCCAAAAAGTATTGAAGCAGTTTAGGCAAAATAATCCACCCTCATTTGACGGGGAATTGGATGCGGATAAGGCGGAGGCTTGGGTGATACAGCTTAAGAAGATATTCTCAGTGATAGATTGTACCACTGAGCAGAAAGCCCAGCTAGCCACCTTCATGCTAGAAAAGGAAGCTGATAGATGGTGGGATAGTGCGAAACCACTGATGGAGACTAAGAATATACAGATAACTTGGGAAACTTTCTTGGTTGAGTTTTATGAGAAGTATGTCCCAAGTTCAGTGAGGAAGAAGAAAGAGATGGAGTTCATGGGCTTGAGACAGACGGATGAGATGATTGTGGATCAGTATGTGGCCAAGTTTATAGAGTTGTCTCGGTATTCCTTTTACCTCCAGAGGTATGATGATGAACCCTGGAGATGTGAGCAGTTTAAGACTGGTTTGAGGCCCCTGATTAGCGACAGAGTCACTCCACAGCGGATCAGAAAGTTTAATACTCTTGTGGAGGTCAGTAGGGTGATTGAGACGAACTTGCAAGCTATTATGCCTACTGCGACTACGGCTAGTCAGAAGTGGGTTTCGGATTTGAAAAGGCCGAAACCAGAAGAGGGCTCTAGTTTGACCCCTAGTACTAAGAGGAGAGGCAAGGGGCCATAGAATAGAAGGCCGCAGCGAGGTGTGCTACCTCCGCGGGGCCAGTCATCCTTCCAGCAGTCTCCGGTGACATGTTACAAGTGTGGGAAGTCGGAGCACATTGCTAGACACTGTCCTCAGATGGAGACAGCGTCTCCTCCTAGACCACAGACCCAGGGCCGAGTGTTCGCCCTTACTCAGCAGGAAGCCAGCGCATCTCCCAGTGTGATCCGAGGTACGCTGTTAGTGAATGGCTTTCCTGTAGTTGCTCTATTTGATTCGGGTGCTAGTCACTCGTTTATATCTTATGATTGTGTGAGGGAATTGGATCTGGTTGTTAGTGTCTTGCCATTTGACTTGTCTGTCATTACACCCACTAGAGGCCACGTGGTTACTTCCCATACTTGCTTGAATGTCACTGTCCAATTTAACCACTGTCATACCACTCTTGATTTAGTTTGTATGCCTTTCCATGAAATTGATTTGATTATTTGTATGAATTGGTTGGCTGCAAATAATGCCATACTTGACTGTGAATACCGAACCATTTCCCTACCTGCTTGTGGGATCATACCTAGGGTAGGAGTTGAGTTATCTTTTATGACTACTACCCAGGCTGAGAGATATTTGGAGTGTGGATGTCAAGGGTTTCTAGTCTTTTTCTCTATTCAGGCAGAGGTAGAAGAAGGGATAGAGGAGATCCCAGTTGTTAAGGAATTCCAGGAGGTTTTCCATAGAGAGTTTGATTTTAGTGGCCTACCCCCTGAGAGAGAATTAGAGTTCCCTATAGACATAGTGCCTGGTGCTGGACCGGTGTCCAAAACTCCTTACAGGATTGCTCCCGCTGAGCTTGCTGAGTTAAAAGAGCAGATAGAGAAATTATTAGAGAAATGGTTTATCCGCCCTAGTGTTTCACCTTGGGGTGCTCCGGTGTTGTTTGTGAAAAAGAAAGATGGTAGCTTGCTGTTGTGTATAGATTACAGAGAGTTGAATAAGGTTACCATCAAGAATAAATATCCTCTCCCTAGGATTGATGATCTGTTAGATCAGTTGGCTGGGGCATCTGTGTTTTCTAAGATAGATCTTAGATCTGGTTACCACCAGTTGAGAGTGAGAATTGAAGACGTCTCTAAGACGGCTTTCAGAATGAGATATGGGCACTATGAGTTCCTTGTGATGCCATTCGGGTTGACGAATACGCCTGCTGTGTTCATGGATTACATGAATAGGGTATTCAGACCGTATCTAGATCAGTTTGTGGTGGTCTTTATTGATGATATTTTAGTGTACTCCCGATCTTTTGAGGAGCACGAGAGGCATTTGAGACTAGTCCTAGACACCTTAAGAGAGAAAAGGTTGTATGCCAAACTTAGTAAATGTGAGTTTTGGCTGATCGAGGTGCGATTCTTAGGTCATGTGATCTCACGAGATAGGGTTGCAGTTGATCCCCATAAGGTTGAGGCTATGTTGCAGTGGGATAGACCTAGAACGATCACCGAGGTTAGGAGTTTCCTAGGTTTGGCAGGGTATTATAGACGGTTTATTCAGGACTTTTCTCGAATGGCCTTACCACTGACGAGGCTAACCAGGAAAGATACACCATTTGTGTGGGATGAGAGATGTGAGAAGAGTTTCCAGGAGTTGAAACTCTGTTTGACCACTGCCCCTGTGCTGATTATCCCTGACCCTAGTGAACCATTTGTGGTTTATTGTGATGCTTCGGGCAAAGGGTTAGGATGTGTGTTAATGCAGCAGGGCCGAGTAGTGGCATATGCCTCGAGGTAGTTGAGACCTCATAAGGAGAATTACCCCACACATGACTTGGGGTTAGCTGCCGTAGTGTTTACTCTTAAAATTTGGAGACACTATCTGTATGGTGCGACCATAGAGATCTATAGTGATTACAAGAGTCTGAAATACCTGTTTGACTAGAAAGAACTCAATATGAGACAGAGGAGATGGATGGAATTCTTGAAAGATTATGATTATGTGTTGAAATATCATCCGGGTAAGGCCAATATGGTGGCAGATGCCCTGAGTAGAAAAATCATCCATGTAGCCCATACGATGATTAGGGAGCAGGAGCTCCTAGAGAAGTTCAGAGATTTGAACGTCTCTTATCATGTGGTATCGAGTAGATTGTATCTGAGTGAAATCCGAGTTGAAAATATATTGAGAACCCAGATCTTAGATGCCCAGAGAGAGGATGAGTTCCTGAAACGGATCAGGAATGAGATTACCCAAGGTAAGACCTCAGATTACAAGGTGTCTGAGGATGGCATGATAGTATATCGAGATAGAATCTGTGTGCCTAGTCAGAATGAGTTGAGAGAAAGCATTCTGGAAGAGGCGCATAAGAGTAAGTATACTATCCACCCAGGTGCCACCAAGATGTATCAGGATGTGAAAAGAATTTTCTGGTGGCCAGGGATAAAAAGTGATGTGACGGAGTATGTGGCTAGATGCCTAGTGTGTCAGAGGATAAAGATAGAACACCAGAAACCGGCTGGGTTGTTGTAACCACTAGATATCCCTGAGTGGAAGTGGGATAGTATAACCATGGACTTTGTCATGGGATTACCCAGGACATCCTCTGGACACGATGCTATTTGGGTAGTTGTGGATAGACTGACGAAGTCTGTACACTTTTTAGCTATCAAGGCTACTTATACACTGGATAGATTGGCCCAGTTGTATATTAGAGAGATAGTGCGACTTTATGGAATACCCAATAGTATAGTTTCGGATAGAGACCCCAGGTTCACATCGAACTTTTGGAGGTCATTGCAGCATGCTTTAGGGACCAGATTGTGGTTTAGTACTGCATATCACCCCCAGACAGATGGTCAGACTGAAAGGACCATCCAGACATTGGAAGATATGTTGAGGGCATGTGTCCTAGAGATGAAGGGGAACTGGGATGCGTATTTACCGTTAGCAGAGTTTGCGTACAATAACAGTTACCATTCCAGTATCCAGATGGCTCCTTATGAGGCTTTGTATGGGAGAAAGTACAGATCCCCTCTGTGTTGGGTTGAGTTAGGTGAGAGGAGTATGATAGGACCTGAGATTGTGGACCAGACCACCCGACAGATAGAGTTGATTAGAAAGAGGCTCCTCACGGCCCAGAGTAGACAGAAAAGCTATGCTGATAAGCGTAGGAGGCCGTTAGAGTTTGAGGTTGCAGACCATGTGTTCATTTGAATATCTCCAATGACGGGAGTAGGTCGGTCAATGAGGGTAAGGAAGCTCAGTCCTAGGTATATTGGTCCATTTGAAATCCTTGAGAAAATTGGACCCGTGGCTTATCGAATAGCCTTACCTCCTAACCTAGCCCAAATCTACAATATTTTTCATGTCTCCCAATTGAAAAAGTATTTATCAGACTCCTCACATGTCATAGAATATGAGCATGTGCAATTGCAGGAAGATCTTTCCTATGTAGTGAAACTGGAGAGAATTGTAGATGCTAAGCTGAAACAGCTGAGAAGCAAAAGCATTCCTCTGGTGAAAGTGATCTGGAGAGGTCTGACATCTGAGGAAGCAACTTGGGAATTGGCGGATGAAATGAGACAAAAATATCCAGAGTTATTCCCTTGAGGTAAGTCTTTAAATTTTGAGGACGAAATTTCTTTTAAGAGGGGTAGAAATGTAACAACCGGGAAAAAGAAAAGAAAAGGGAAAAGAAAGGAAGTGAAAGCTGAAAATTTTCGGAATCCAGAATTTCTGCTAAGTCCTCTCGCAATAGCAAGAAATGGTCTCGCTACAGCGAGAGTGCTTGTTCGCAATAGCGAAGGCGATTCTAGCTATAGCGAGTGCTGGCAGCAGTCCATACAGAAACCAGGGAGTTGCTCGCCGTAGCGTGCGCCATAGCGAGAGTGAGGTCTGGAACTGACGCGAGTTCGCCATAGCGAAGGTCGAATTTGGCCATAGCGAAGGGAACTGATGCGAGCTCGTCGTAGCGAATGTTACACCTCGCCATAGCGAAGCCAGAAAACACGAGCTCGCTATAGCGAAGGTTAGTTTTCGCCGTAGCGAGAGTCAGTCCGGAAGAGAGTAAATAGCGAGAATTAGACTTCATTAAACGCCCAAACTCGTTTCTTCTCTCATATCTGCCTTAGACTTCGACCCAAGGAGAGAAAAGAGGCGTGGAGAGTGAGAGAGATCAAGAGAAGGAGGAAAAGCAAGGGAAAGGTAAGGAAATTTCTCCCATTTCTCTTTAAATTTCTGATCCCCTCTCTTTGCCCTCTTTTTCTGCGATTTTGTTTGTGAAAATGGTTGAATTTTGGGCATGGGTCAGAAGAGAGAAAGTGGAAAACACCTTTGAATCTTTGTGTTTCTTTGTAAATGTGGTTTCCACTACCATGGGAGCTTGAGAGAGAGAGAAAGGGTGATTGCATTCTAGAGAGAGAGAGAGAGAACTCTAGGTTCTGGTATGTAGGAGAGTTGATCTGATGATTCCATGTTAAGAGAGTAATTCCATGTTCTTTAATTATGTTTAGGCTCAAGTGAAGCACCTCCATCAAGGTGTGAGTGTGAAATTAAGAAGGGAGAAGAGAATTTGAAAGGGAAGGCTTGTGTTGGCTTTGGCTCCAAAGGTAGCTCTCTTTTCCACTCTTTCTTGTTGCATTCTTGGATATGATAGTCATTGTATGATTATGTATATGCTTATTGTGTGGAATATGCCATATGCTATTACTTTGATGCATTGATGCTAACATGCTTGTGTGTTGAATTGTGAGAATTGCTCGGGTGCGGTAGCGCCGAAAGTCCCTTGAGATGGGTGAGGTAGAGCCGAAAGTCCCTTGAGATAGGTGAGACAAGGCCAAAAGTCTCAAACGAGTGAGGCCAAGTCAAAAGTCCTTAAACTCGGATGAGGCCATCCAAAAGTCCCTAGACTCGGGTGAGGCTAGACCAAAAGTCCCTAGAGCTTAATTTTGGCATTGTTGTGATTTTCATAGCATGTACATCGTGTGTTGGTTGTTTGAGAGTAGCTAAGTGCTTATTCACATGCCTTGACTTGTTATATGCCTTGATTGCTTACTTGATTGAGTGCATGAGCTACTGAGATTCCCTGAATCTCACCCCTTCCCCTCCCACTAAATATGCTAGGTGGAGCTCAAGGAGAACCGAGCACGCACCAAAGAGTCTAGGAGCATGTTTAGCTAGATAGTAGCTTATTTTGTATATTTTGATGTATTTTGATGTAAAGTGGTGCAAAATGAATATGTACCCACCATTTTTTAGATGTAAAGGTTGTAGAAAGTGTATATGCATGAATATGTGATGTACAAACTGTGTAAAGAGCCAAATGAATGGAAATGAGGGTTTTGCCATTTTTGACGAATGAATGCACTAGTGTATATTTGGCCATAGCATAGCGAGATTGGAATGTATGTGGATTTGGACCACATGGACTTGTTATATATCCTAGTTTTATGCTTTTAAACTTATCCATGAGTGGCTAGAGTGTGTGAGAGGCCGTTTGGACCCATTTTGGACCTCTTGGGTGCCAAAACCGGTAAATTTGTGAGTTCTGTCAAAGTATGACCAGATGAGCTCCTCTTGCCATGAAAGTTGGCATGCCTCTAGAGTTTGTAGAGAGCTTCTTGGAAAACTAAAGTGGGTAATTTTTGGAGGTCTAGAGAATATTTAGTGAATTGTTGAATTTGTGAAAATTTAATGAATTGGTCATGTACTGTTCATATAAACCAGAAATGAAATCTGTGGCATTCTTAGACCAAATGGATTTCAAATGTGGTAAAATTTTATACACATAAACTAGACAATCATAGTGACTTATAGGAACTGGAATCACCTAAATCGGAGGTCTGTAGAGAGAGATTGAACCGTCTGAAGTTCTGTATCAGCATCAGGGAGCTCTCCTGACCCCTGTCACTGTTCCATCGGTTTTCAGGGTGTAGGAGCTACTAACCTGATCAGGACTTATTTTTTTCCTCTAGTAGACATCCGTAGCTTTTCGAATTGGTATAATGTGCCCAGATTGGATTTTTGTGGATTTAGTTATGGATTTTTGAAAGTCATGACAGAAAGCTGCACCAGAAACAGTGACAGCTGGACCTTCCTCCCATTTTCGATGTCAAACATGGTCCAAATGCTAAGATTTTGATTGGGAATGATTTTTAGTGTAAATTTAACACTTGGAGCTTTCTAGAAAGCTAAACGTTACTGCATTCCCATTTTTCTATAATTAGTTATGATTTTTCAAAGTAGAGCCAAAATAAGACTTTTGGGCACAAATGAGAAAAGTGCATTTTTCTGGTTTTTGGCTCCATACCCGTGGCTTATGGTTTGTTTTATGCTATGTATGAGTTGTATAAGTGGAGTTTGAGTTGAGAATATAATTGATGGGTTCATAGGACCCACGGGGCAAGAGACAAGTGTTTGAAACCCCGATTCATAGCATGAAAATGCCACGGATTGGTGTTAATTCTTTGGAAATCAAGTGGAACCGAGCCCAGAAAGAGGCTAGGTAGCGGTAGTAGATTAAGGTGTCATAGTCTTCATTGAATCAACTGAATTACAAGCATGAGACGTGATTGAAAATAGATCATTTGTTTCTATGAAAAAATTGATGACAAGCTAGTCAATAAACTACAAAGTGAATGAGGAAGATAAAAAGAGGTCTAAAATTAATTGAAAAACAATTAACTATATTTTCTATGTTATAGATTCAAGAGAGTCCAAAAAGCATTCAAGGTGTTATTCAGTAAAAGAAATGTGAGACAAGCTAAAGATAACATATGAAGAAACCAAAAAAGTTAAGATGACAAGAACTGACATTTTGGTGCATAAATATGAGCTATTCAAAATAAAGGACAATGAAAGCATAAAGGAGATGTTCTAAAGACTTGAAAAATCATTAATGATTTGAAAAAAATGCTATCCAATTAAGGATCTTATTCAGAATGTCCTTAAGAGTCTAAGTTCACATGGAATGCCAAGGTTGATACAATTCAAGAAAGTGAAAACCTAGAGCAAATGACCTTTGATGAACTTAAAGGAAACCTAATTGCCTATGAAAGAAGCTATCTGAATTGAAGCATATAAAATAAAGAGAAAAGCATTACAATAAGAACCTTTCATTCAGATAAAGAAAATGAGCATCCTGTTGATCAATCTAATGACAAAGAAATGACATTATTGACTAGAAGAATATACAGCTTCTATAAGAAAAGATCAAAGAAAAAATCAAAGAAGTGGAAGTCTACCAAAATGTGAAAGAACTAAAGATGCACTCAAGTAATACAGATGTAAGAAAATTAGTCACATCAAAGCTAACTATCCATTATCAAATAAATCAAGCTCAAATAACAAAAAAAAAAAAGGGATATGATAGTTAATTCAACATGAAGTGATAAAGACCTTCTAGATAAGTCCAGTAAAGGAGAAATAAATCAAGCTTAAATAGCCCCAAAAAAAAAAAAGGCTATGATGGTTAATTCAACGTGAAGTGATAAAGACCTAGATGAGTCTAGTAAATGAGAAGCATAAGAAATGGCAAATCTATCCCAACTACATTAGATTCCTAAAGTGACATTGTTGTTAAGAAGGAAGTTGAAATTTTTTGTCTCATGACTAATAAGGAATATGCCAACACTAAGGTACAAGAAGAGCTAAATATTCATCTTACATATGATGAATTAGTACATATCTTTAATGTTGTTATGGAATATTCAAATAAAAATTCAACTAAAATATAATAAGCTAAATAAGGATCACATGAAAGTTTTAAAAAGTTTTGGTGTAATTAAAAGTGAAAAGGAAGTATTAAAAAAGAAACATTGATTGATTGAAAATGAATATTCTAGGCAAGCACTCTTATATAAAAATAACAAGCAAAAAGAGAAAGTTTTGAATTTGAATGAAGACCTAGTAAAGTTTTTGAAAGGACATAAAAATGTAAAAGTAATTCTAGGTACATCAAAACAATCCTTAGGAAGGAATGGTATTGGTTATGATAGTGATGAAGATGGAGGAAAACAAATTAAGACAATTTTTATAAAAGCCTCAAATTGCAAATCACCTCAAATGTGTTATACTTGTAGTAAAATAGATCATATGTCTTATCAATGCTTAATGAAGTTGAGAATAGTAGTTCGAAAGTGGATTCCTAAAAATGCTCTTGTATATGAGAAATTTGCTCTTGTATATAAGAAATCTAGAACTAACATGACAAGGACTCAAAGTTTCTTGGATACCTAAATTCTCATATATTGCATGCAAGTCTCTCTCAAGGCTAAAATTAAAGAAGACCCATGATTCCTTGACTCTTGATGTTCCCATCACATGATTGGAAATAAGAAAAAAAATTTGCCTTTTATTCCCAAGGTATTTGGTACTATTACATTCAATGACACTAAGAAAGGTAGAATAATGGATATAGGAACAACATGCTTAAATGCATCTCTTACAATTAATCATATTTATCTTGTTGATGGATTTAAGCACAATCTCATTAGCATTAGTCAATTGTATGATAAAGAATATAAAGTTGCTTTTGATTCTTATACACACACTATCTATGACAAAGATATGAATAACACTTATGTAATACCTTTTAAAATAATAATAATAATAAAATAAATTATTCTAGGATATTAAAATAAAGACTAAGTATTTTTAAATAAGTTCTAGAGTTTATATAATTCTTCAGGATTTTTTTTATTATCTTAAGGATTTTATTAAAATGCATAAAAACATTTTGAGGCAAAAGAGCAATTTTAGCTCGGGACGATAGTGCAATTTAGGCTAAAGAATAAAATAATCCTCCACTATCTCTCTCTCTCTTCATTTTCCTTTAGCTTTCCTTTCTTGATGTTGCATCTCCCACTGCACGAAGCCCTTTTTTTTCCTTCTTTCTTCTTCTTTCTTTTCCATATCCCATAAAGCTTATGCATTTTTCTTCCACCTCTTTTTGCATCAACTTCTTAACGCAATTTCACCATCTTCCTCCCATATTAGTGATCTGCTTCTTCTTTTTTTAGTGGGATTCCATGGCTGAAGGTTAGTGAGTTATTAATATTTGCATACCTTCATTTTATTCATTTCTTCCTCTGTTTGGTGCTGATTTTTAGAGGTTTTGTAGCATTTATATCTCACCTAGCTTCTTTGCTTTCCCTTCTGTAATTTCCTCTCTTCTTCCATTATTATTGAAGCATGATTTCTTGGAAAGCTCTCTCCTTCTTCTTAGTGCCGTGGATGAGCTCCAAACTGGGGATTTCTTGAATTGCAACCTTAAAAGTGTGAATTAACACTTCTAAATTCATCCTTGAAGTTCCAAGAAGTAAGTTTTAAATTTAATTTGAGTTATAGAAGCTTAGATTGAAAAACTCCAAATTTAGGGTTAATATTTAAGATAGAAAAGTATATAATAATTTAGGGATTTATATTTTAGGGAGCATATTAGATTATATAAATAATTATGGATATTATTGGAGTGATCAATATAATTAATTTATATTGGTTATAATTGTAGGTGATACCTGGAAAACTCAGTCAACTAGCATTTAGCATTAAACAATAGAAAATAAGGACTTATACTATTAGTCCCAACTGGTAAGTGTGTAAATAATGGAGTGACATATCTATTTCATCCCATTTTATATTTTCTATAGTGAAACTTTCCATTGTGTGATTTATGTGTTCTACTCTTTAGGAAAACAAATTGGTATTTTCAAATTTTAGAATAAGTATATATATTCAAATAATGATTTAATGAATTTATTAAAGCAAATAGATAATTGAAATGTAGCGTGATACATTTTTGTGAAATACAAAAGAAGGAATTGGATGGAAAAGAAGTAGTGGTGTATATGTATTTATTTGTGAGAGAAATGTTTATATTGCTTTATGGTTTCATATGCTACATTGATGTTATTGAAAGTGAGCTCTTCTTATTTAATTATTCCCTTGATCCCTTATTTATTTTAGCTAACTAAAACTTTTTAGTGAATTATTTATTTATTTACTTATTTATGTATTTATTTTTATGGATGAGAATCTAGTTAAGACCTCATAGCCATTAGCGGAGGTAACGGCCTAGGTGCACCTAGAATAAGTTGTGAATTGTGATAGCATTACGATGTGATGTGTCCAGTGCTATGATTTGAGATATTCGACATATATTGTGAAAGTAATAAGATGAAATGAACTCACAAAAATGACAAGATATACGATGCGGTAGTTTGATAATTTGGTTCCTTTTTATGATACCCGTTTCCATAACATTTTCTTATACATAAGAAATATGGATTTTACCTAAAAGTTTTATTTTTTATTCTTATTTTTATTTAAATAATTATTTTTTACTCCAAATATAATTTTTATTACTTAAATTATTCGATAATCATTGATTTCTAAAAACTCCTATATGCACTTGTTTTTCCTTTTGTGCACTTAATTATTTATATACTCATTAAGCCAGTGGTAGGTTTATCCCTCTTCTTTCCTTATTTTTCAAACCAACAAGTAAATGAACAAAGTGATTTGGGAGCTTGTGAGCTACCAGACCCTTAGAGTATGTGTTTAATTTTGTGAGGTTGTGTCAGGCTCCATAATGTAGTGGCACTTAGGTGTAGAGAAAGTATTTTGGAATTGCGCATGTTATATGGTCACTTATAATTTGTAAATATTGTTTATACTTTCTTAGTTAGGCATTTTGGTTATATATAACTTGTTGTTACTATTGCTAGTACTGGTTTGATTTATTTTACAGGTTGGGATGTTCAACTTTTAGGGGAGATGCTGCTAAATTTTTGGTAGTCCCCTAGTGACGTAATGAAATGAATACTAAATTTTTAAACTTATGGATTGTACGAGCTAACTTAAACATATGATATAATAGTTTAATATAAATTCTTAAGGCTTGTCAAGCTAATCAAATCACTAGATTAGTTTAGCTTACATGTCGATTGTGGCTTAAAAATTAGGTCGTGACAACTTATATCTTGATTCTTGATAATATCTTTACTCAAACATGTCTTGCATCAATACATGATCATAGTTTGCTTTGGCACAAAAGGTTAGGACATGTTAATATGAAATTGATATCTAAATAATCATTAAAAAAGCTTATTGTTAGCTTGCCTATATGAAATTGATATCTAAATAATCATTAAAAGAACTTATTGTTAGCTTGCCTAAACTCAAATATGAAAAGGATCAAGTATGTGAAACATGCAGAAAAGAGGAGTGAACTATATCATCATTCACATCCAAGGAACTTGTTTCAATTGATTCATATGGATTTATTTGGTCTAATAAAGACACAAAGTCTCAAAGGTAAAAATTATAGTTTTGTTATTATAGATGATTACTTTAGATTTACTTAAGTCTTTTTTTTTCTTAACTCATGAGAATAACTATTTTAAAAAGTTTAAGACATATTGTGCATAAGCTCAAAATCAAAAAGGATATTTGATGTCTTCAATTCAGAAGTGATAGTAGGAAATAATTTAAAAATCAATTCTTTGAAGAATTTTAAGATAAACTTAGAATAAACTACAATTTTTCTACTTCAAGAACTACTCAACAAAATAGAATTATAGAAAGAAAGAAAAATCATATTTCAATTGATACAACTGAAACACAGAGTTGTGAAAATAACTTTCCTAAAGACCTTTAAGCTAAAATGATAAATACTGCTTACTATATGTTAAATAGATTCCTGATACAGCCCATTCTAGATAAAAACTCTATATGAGCTTTAAACAGGTAAAAAAAATCAAATATTAGTTACTTTCATGTTTTTTTGATGTAAATATTTTACTCACAATAACAATAAAGATAATTTGAAATTATTTGACTCTAAAATTGACAAAGGAAGCTTTATTAACTACTCAAATTCAAGTAAAACTTATAAGGTATACAATATAATTTAATATATATTATAAAAAATCATATCTAAAATAATAATGACAATATATATATACATATATATATATGTTAATATAACATATATTGTGTTAATTATATCTTATTATTCTCTTAATATGTTTCATTATTTTGATAAAATGTAATATTTAAGATAATATATGTTAAATTAGTTAATCATATATTAATATTTTAAATATATATTAACAAATTAAAATATCTTTACAAATGAAACATTTTACATTTTTTTATTGCTTATTTTTTTGATTGAATTATAATGTAAAATATTAAAAATATATTATTAAAATTAGACACTTTTTGAAATTTGAATAAAAATCTTAAAATTAAAAAATAGCCCGTCTAAAGTAGATTTTCATATGACTTGTCAAAATTTGTGTTTTGACATGACTAGACATTTCAAATTTTGAAGTTGCTCACATGTTTGAAAAAATGTACGATAAAAAAATGACTATGAAATAAAATTTGATAGAATACGCGAGATCAAAATATTTTTCTTACCTATGCATTTTAATTTTTATAGTAAATTATACAACCTTCCTTGAGTTTTACTAAAACTATATAGACACCTCTCTTAGATTTTGTTGAAATTACACAAACTTCCCTTTCATTTTGAAAATATACACAAATCTCCCTTGAAAATAAAATAGATGTTTGTGTAATTTTAACAAAATTCAAAGAAAGTCTGTCAATTTACTCTTTTTTTTAAGAGAAGGTTTTGAAAATAGAGAAGAAGTATGTATAATTTTATTAAAACTCAAGAAAAGGTTTGTATAATTTATTCTTTTTTTTAAAGGAGGTTTTGAAAATGGAAGTAAGGTCTAAGTAGGTTTAGCAAAACTCAAAAGAAATTTGTATTAATTTTAAAAATAGAAGGGAGGTATATATAGTTTTAGTAAAACTCAAAAAAGAGATTTTCTGTAATTTACTCTAATTTTTATATATATACCTACTTCTCTTTCTCCTTTAGCTTCATCTCTCTACATCTTTGCTCTCTTCTTTCTCTTTCTTCTTTTTTTTCTCTAGCTTTCCCTTTTTTCTTTATGACCTATCTTCCTCCTTGCAAATTTAATTTTCTTTACTTTTTACTTCATATTTAATTTCTCCATTTTAATTTTCCTTCTTCTACTTTCATTTTTTATTCTTCTTACATAGCATTTATTTATAAAGAGGTAAGTTTAAATATAAGTTTGTCCTTTAATATTAAATTGATTTATTGATTGCGGTTCCTATCATTTGGATTAAAAGGGTGACGTTTAATGTTTAAAGAGGAGGCAAAAAAGATAGGCATAACCAAAATGAAGATACGCACCTCAAAAAAAAAAAGGAGAGTTTTTTATTTGAGTTTTTGACTTTCTAGTGTTGGTACAATTTTTTTTTATAGATTAATGTAGTTTTAATGTTTGTTGCAAATTTATAAAATTTATAATTTACAGCATAATTGAGTGTTGAAGAATGAAGTGCAAGAAGATGAAGAATAACAGAGATTAAATTTAAAAACAAAAAATGAATATATAGTTGAAAAACAATACAAAACAAAGTAATGATATATACTTAATAAAAAGTTGAATGAAAATTAACAAAAAAAAAATCATTTTGCTTCAAAAATGAAATAAATACAAAATGAAAACAAAAGATATAGATCATAATTATAAATAAAAAGGAAAGGGAAAAATATAAAGAAATATATTACAAATAAAAAGAAAAACTATCTAACCAATTTTCAATGAGACATAATATTCGACTGAATATTGGTCAAACTATCCAACCAAAATTTAGTTGAAAACTTTTTTATGCAAGAAAAATTCGTAATTTTTTATTAAGTAAACTTTGCCTTTTCTAAATTTTATTTTTAAAATTTATTAATTATAATTTATACAAATTATTATTTGTAATATTAAACATATAATTTAATGTATATCATAAGAAATATATAATAAAAATAATTATGAGCAGATTTTTATTAATACAATATAATAATAAATTTTATTAAAAATACAATATATTAATGTATTAAATTTAACTATTTTTCATTAATAAAATGTTAGCATGTCATTTTATTATTATATTAAAATATCATAATTATATTACTTAAATTAAAAAGTTATAAGAGTTAGATGTATTGCAAAATTATTGTTTACTACTGCAAATCAGCCGATGTATTGCAAAATTACTGTTTACTATTGCAAATCAGCCGCTACCCAATTATCAACTAGCAAAATTTAATTAATGCTCTAACGGCTTTTTTTGGGGCCAAAATTAATGTCTTTTTGACTAATTTTGAAATTTTTTTTTATTGAAGCATCAATCACTATTTTATAAATTTGTTGTTGTGAAATAATGTCAAATTTAGTGACAAACAAATCTATCAGTAAATCCAAAATTAGTATCAATTTTGTCTATCACTAAATCCAATTTTTCTAGTAATGACATAAATAAACAAATTTATAATGAAATGAAGGTGTGACATTTAAGTGTAATAGAGTAAGAGCGTTGAAAATTGATGAAGACATTACTTTGGAGATATTAAAGGAATTGGTTGGGTACATGTTACAACTTTTTCCCAAACTAGGCAATGACTAAGTTAATATATAAATGGCCAATAATGTTATTAGCATTGTAATATCGGATGTTATACTTAGAAGACAATTTTGTTGTCTGAGTGATGTTTGATACACACTCATAGTATATAGAGCTATACACAAAAATCTAAACTATTGAATTGATCTCAACATAAAAACTTAGCTAGCAATTGACTGTGATCTATACACATTGTTTAGTTCATACCTTGTAGGAGTGGACCTATTTCATACATAACTCACTTATACCCAATATTATCTAAGCCCTCCCATAGATCACACTTCCCAACTAAGTTTATTGCATCCTTCAATTGGCAATACTCATCTTCCTTGTCCTTAGGATGCAAAGGAAGATATAATGGATGAATTTGAACATGAAGATTTATACAATAATACTCCAATTGCCAATGATGATAAAAACACTAACGACAAGGGTGATGATGTGAGGGAGGTTCCTACCAAGGCCATTCTAGTTGCACCAATTAACCAACATGAGGATCTTGTAGCTAGCTATTTCTCATATATTAATATCTAGGCTACAAAAGGTCTTGATTTTCATAGAATGACTGATGCTAGGAATTTAAATAACAAAAAAAGAGTTATACGTTTGCTTTCAGCTTGTGGATAAGTTTTCTTTACACCATACAATTAAAATATATTCCTTGCAAGCATATCACACATTTATAACGTGTCTTACTTCTTTGCAAAATAAAAAGAATTAATATTGATGTCCTTATTATGACATTAGCTCTAATTAAAGGGTCAAGGCATGCCAAAAAGCAAATAAATCTCATTGACAGATCACAAAATATGGGGGATCACATACATGTGTGTTTGCATCATTATTTCAAGATTACCTGAAACTAGATTCCAACATGATAGCATTATGCGTTATAGCAATGGTAATTGAAAAGCCAAAGGTGTCTATTGCCCAAATAACAAAGAGGATACAAAGTATGTTCAATTACACAATGTCATATAAATGAAATGCAAAATATCCAGATATTGCATACCATCACTATTAGGAATTAGGAGAGCTCATATCTTTATTACTAGGTGCATGGTTATTGTTCACTATTTCATTCTTAGATCATATGTAAAGTTTGTGAACAAAGAATGTACATAAAGCAACTATAAGGATGAATTTTTGGCAATGTTCTATAGAGTATTTTGGATATTCAAGCATTGCATGATGCCTTTGACCACTTGAAATTACTATTATAAGTTGACAAGATGTTCTTATATGGAAATATAGAAGGACTGTGTTGATTGTCACAAGATGGTGATAGGCATATTGTGTCCCTTGCATTTGCTATAGTGAAAAAGAAAACATATGAGGCAAGGGCATGGTTCATTCTAAATCTTTGCAATCACGTGGTCAAGGACAATAAAGGCATTGTTTATATCTTAGATAGACATTTAATAATTTTGACTACTATCTCAAATCTATGACTTAGATAGTTGCCTTACGTAAATCATGTATTTTATCTTCGACGTATGGCTAGCAACCTAAATAATATATATATATATATATAAGATGACATGGCTGAAGGATAAATTCATCAACATTAATGCATTTTCAAAATTTTGTAAGTCTAATATTTAACACATCTATTGTTCATGTCTTTTCATGTGGCTAATGTATGAAAATGTGTGAATTGTGCAATAAAAACAAATCATCATTGAAAATGTGTTTGTGACTTGTTACTAATAAGCTGTAATTAAATAAATAAAATGTTGCTGGTGAGTAATGACAATGCTTGTGTAGAAATTCAAGATTTAATTTTTCTCTGAACTTATTTTATTAGATGGAAATAATATTATATTTATGGACAACAAAAAAAGAGTGTAGACTCCTACTTCAACTAAAAGACATAATTGTAAAAAATAAAGTAAAATAATTTTATCCTAATCAAAATAAGATAACTCTATTTTGATTAAAAATAAAAAATAAAAAATAATTTTATCCTAATTAAAATAAAACACTTAAACTAATCCTAAACTCATAAAAGCCTATCCAAAACTAACTAAAAATAAATAAGTCTTAATTAATATAAAAAAATAAAATAACTAAAAATAACATAATTAAAATTAATAATAATTTTCAACACTCCTCCTCAATTTGGATATTTTAAATTGGAGCTCATCTTTTAGCATTGTCAATTTTCTTCTTTCTCAAGATTTGAAGGTTGTCTAAAAATTTTCTTCATTATTATCTCTTTTTTTTTTCTCAGTTTCTAATTCTATCTTCTTCTTTCCCTCACTTTGTAGCGAAGGTCTTGATTTTGGACATGCTCTTCTCAACTTTTTGTGAGGCAAAGATCTTGGTTTTATCCTCTCCTTAGCTTTTTATGAAATAGAGATCTTAGTTTTTACTAACTATTAACATATAGTTTTCTCACACTAACTATCAACACATTGATTTTCTTATGCTATCATTGTGGGGTAAAGCTAGTTGTGATACACTTGCAATTCCTGTATGCCCAAAAGGCTTTAAATAGGACTTTATGCCATCTCTTGAGCTTGTCCTCTAAAGCTTTCTTAATGATATCAATTAGGATTTTGTTGTAGCCTCCACTTGCTCATTGGCTTAAGCATAATATGGAGTTGAATGAATCATTTTGATATTATATTCTTAAAAAAAGGTCACCACTTTATCTCCTATGAAAATCATACCTTTGCCAATAATTATAGTTTAAGGAATAACACACCTGTGTATGATTTGTTGCTGAATAAATTTGATCACATTAGCATTTGTTAAATTCACTATCAACTATGCCTCCACCCACTTTGTAAAATAATCTATTGCTACGATGATGGAGGCATGTCACTTAGAAGAAAGAGGATAAATTTTACCTATCAAATCTATAACCCAACCTTTGAATAGTGATGGTTTGATAACTAGATGTTATTCATTGCTACCAATCTTGAATAGGACCTTATAATTAACAAGCTTTATATCCTTTAGTATATTTGAAACAATCAACTATTATTCTTGGCAAATAATAGCAATGTCTATGAATCAACCATCTCATACTAGGCCTTAATTTTTGAGATCCACAAACTCCTTTATACACGTCCTCCATAACTTTCAAAGTTTCCATTTTGCTTAAAAATTTCAGTAATGACCCCTCATGCCTTTTTTGTATAATCCATCATTGATTAAGATATTCCTTATGGCTCTCTTATTTAAACTTGAAATCTTTTGTAGATGAGGGATTCTTCAAATGCTAGATCAATTCTATCATCCAGTCCTCCACAATTGATTGTTAATTAATAGTTGCAATCTCATGTGCCTAAAAGATTTGTTGACCACTGTCAAAATCCATAGTTTTGAACCCAAAAACTCATTTGGCTAAATTGTTAACCTCCTCATTGTAAAAAACCTAAATGTATGTACATGTAAAGGTTAATAGGTATAACTGAGAATGTGGCTTGGATCGAATGATAGCCATGAATCTTGTCACCTGTAGTACTAATGGTTCGAGCCTTAGACAGGTAAGAGCTCAATTTTTTTTTTCTTCTTTTCTGCTTCAAGTTCATTTTTCCAATATACCGAAGGTGCCCCCATTTGTATGAATGGTCAACTGGTTTTTTTTTGTCTTTTCCTTCCCCAATTTTCTGCCACACACATGTAACTTCTGAGTGATCTTTTCAGCAGCAAGAGCAATGGAGTAAGCAACCAAAAATGACGTCCTATGCCCCTATTAACATTATAACTAGGTTTCCTTTCTCTGGCTTCTATTGTTGCATGATGTTTGCTATAGCAACCATGTCTCATTGTTGTTTCTTGGCTACCATTTCTTGTTGTGTAGAAAATTTCCTCTCAGCTTTAAATCTCGGCTCTTTAGTGCTAAAAAGGAATATCTATATCTTTTCATTTTTTTCCTACTATTCTAGTGTGTTTTATTTTTGTTTTCCATTTGCTTTGTGATTATTTAGTACAATCCCTCTTTTTTCTCATGAATTTTCAATCAAATTAGTGTAAATTTCCTTCCCTCTTGGTCTGCCCTTCCAGCTTCGTGGTTGTTGAGCAAAATCACGGGATAGCACAATTAGAAAACCATCAACCAACATCTCTATTTCTATTGGAACTCATGTTCTCCTCTTGCTCTTGTTTCTTCATTTTGTTCTATTACAGTTGTCATGCTTCTCTAGTTCACCTTGGTAGCTAACTCATGTGCAGAGTCATTCCCTCCAAGTTAGTAATCACGGTTCCCTTATGGCTGGAGAATATCCCACTTCTTTCTTTAAGTTTTCTTGCCTCTATAAATCCAAGCTTCCATTACTTTATGACCCTAAAATTCTGGTTATATATGCTCTTCCTTTTCTCCCTTGAATCTCAATTAAATAAAGCCATTTGGGTGTGTGTGGCTACTCCTTTAGTGTGGCTAGATTGGGAGAAGCAACCAAGGAAGTTAGAAAGAGTAAGTGGCATTTTTTTTGGAGCTATATTTTTCATTTTTTTTGGCCACCATACATGGATTTGTTTTTATTTTTGCTAATTGATTACTCAGTGTTTGTGTTACTTGCTATCGCGAGCTATGTGTTCTGTGTCTAATCCATTTAGTACCGACTAGATGCTCTTATTATATTGATAAATGATTCTGTCAAAAGGTTCATTAATCACCATTTAAAATTTCAATTGATGGATTGCTGTTTTAGATAGAACTTTAATGTGGAATTATTCTTATGCCTTCTAGTTAACCTTATCTACTCACTGAGCATTAACTCGCTTCTTATGTTTTCAATACTCTTTTCCAATAGTAAAACCAAATCTAATCCTTCTTCAGCGACCTAAAAGCGTAGCACTTCTTTTTTTTGGTGAACCTTGCGTAAATTTTACGAGGACATGTTTTGATTGTTAATATGTAATTGGCTCCATACCATAGTATGTGTATAACTCCATTGAACCACAAATAGGGTGCCTTGCTCCTAGAAATTGATGTATATTAGTTTTGATTGATAGTAAGACTCTCTTTTGATATAATTGCATCCAAATTACAAGGAGACTCTGTCAAAATTCCTACAAAAGCCACATGCAATTAAATATGTTTAATGCAAGTATAATTCACAATTATTTTATTTGGTTCTATAATATGTTATTAAATTATAGGAATATTCATTGAATATTTGGTAGGATTTTAGTTTTAAATAGACTTACAGAAGAAAAATTATTTATCTTCCATGTTAGTCACACATTTGGTTACGAGTGTGACACTCATTTTCTTCTTTAAGTACAAGCATAACTATTACATCAATAAACTACTGTAAAAGAAAGTGTTAGCCACTTCTCAGATATGTAGTAGATTTGGCCTATTAAACCTATTTATTTCTCTACTTATGGGAGGTTTCATCTATTCAAAACATATCTTTTTTCTTGCTATTTGTGTTGTTATTTTTAAAAAGGTTATCTTAAAAGGCATTATTTGCTTTAGAGGGGTTACTTTATCCTATTTGTCTTATAATCAAAATAAAATATTGTTTGCTATAATATCTAAACTGGTATTTGTGAAAAAAAATTAATCCACTTTTAGGGAAAAAGAACAAGTCAAAAATCATTTATATAAATTGAGCTGAAATCTTGGTTTTGAAACAAATATAATACCTTAAACTATTAAAAATTTAACCAGTAATAAACTTATAAAATGATAGTATTATTTATTTATTTATCTATCTATCTATTTGTTTATTTATTTATATTAATACATATAATTTTGTTTCATATTTTAATATTCAAATATTTAAAAAATTAAAATTTAATACAAAATTAAAATTAAAATTAAAATTATAAAACTAGGTATGTATGTATAACCTATTTTATTTTATTTTTCTACAGTTATAACTATCCTCAAATTTTGTCGTACTTTTGAAATTTTATTTTTTGAATAATTCTTGAAAATATTAATTTGAATTTTAAAGAGAAACTCTAATTATTTTTATCAGATATTAAATTACTTTTTTGGACACAAAAAGTGTGTTTAAAAAACCACATAAAAATTAAGAATTTAATAGTTGAGTTTCAATTTTAGATAAGACAGCTTAAAGAAAAGAATTTACAACTTAATAGCTGATTTGTATCTAATATTTTTATTCATTTTTATGTCATATATATATATGTATTAATTCCAACTAAATATTATGAAAAAACTTTAAAAAGACTTTTAATAGTCAATAATTCAAAATTATACATACAATATAAATTGTTAGGAATAGTTGCAATAAAGGAATATATTTTGAAAATATCTTCATATTAATAAAAGACTTAAGAAAACCAATTATATTAAAAAAAAGGTGGAGTATATTATCTTTTATTAAAATTTAATATTTAGTTAAAAAGGTGAATATATATATAACTAAACTCTCAACTGTTATATACATCAGTTTTTTTTCGTTTTATTTTGACTTATTTAAAAATTGATGAAAAAAAGACTTATGAATTGATATTAAGAGAAATCACTTATAACTTCTTGAACTATAATTAATTAGAGTTTTGACACACAAACTTCAAAATCTAAAACTTCACCCGTAACTTATCATAAAAGTGAAATTATTACTTATCTGTAAAAATTAACGCGTAAAAGTTAGGTGATTTTTTATGTGATACCCTATATTCTTATCATCTTTCTCAAATTCTTCCCTTAATATTTTCTTCATGTGTTTCTATCAAAATAATATGTTTTTATATGTTAATTTTAATTTACATGTAATATTTTCACGTTTGTAATAGTTTAAGAGATAAGATGTTACGTTTTAAATTTAGTATACCAAAATTAAAATTACATCATAGTTCAAGAAAGTTACATGTAATTTCTCCTTAATATTAATTGTTTGGTTAAAAAAGAATTAATTCCATGAAGAAAAGAACAACGAAATGTTATAAAGATGATCCGGTCACATATTTAGCTTTCCAAAAAAATTATGAAAATATTGATTTTAGCTACCTTTTTGCTTGTTAATCTTTTTTTTTTAACCAAATAAATATCTACCCAAAAAATTAAATACTTCAAATTCAACCTTATATCTTGTTACAAAAGTTTTATAAACTCAATACTATTCGGATTCTGAAATGATCCAACTCACATTACCAAAACTCATATAACTAGAGAGATATTGCAAAAACCTACGAGGTCAAACAAGAAGTGACACCAATTTCTAACTGTAAAGGGACACAAAACCTAAACTAAAGGGGACATCTCGTTTTTATCCTTAAACAATACAACACAAAGCCTAGAGAGTGAACTTTTTATATTTCATTTTGACCAAACTATACAATCCATTCCACTTAAGTTAAACTTTCCCATTCTTATTTTGTTATTTTCTCTAGCAAATTTATACTTATCCTCAATCACCTCATCTAGACCCTTGCTAAATATTAATTCTATGAACTCATCTTTAATTGTCATTGCTCCCTTATTAATTGAGTAATTGTTTTAATTTTTTGAGTACCCGAAAGGAAAAAAAATTTTCACTTCTCCAAGAGTGATGATTTTATATTTTTGAAAGCACTATATTCTTTATTTATAATGCAATTAATTATTATTAAATATAGAATAATATTTTAATAATTACTTAAAATATTAACTTATTTGATAATTATTATTTCTTAAACAATTAATTTGATATTTGCGTAATTAACTAGTATGATTATAATAATAAATATATCAAAATGAGTAAAATATTATTCTATATTTATTAATTATTATGCAATAACTAAAGGTGTTTAAAACATATGATTATCTGTCAATTAATAAGAGGTAGTACATCATAATAATTAAAACATGGCCTTAATCTTATATTATTATGTGATAGCCTAATTCGAAAATATTGTGATTCGAAATTAAAAATTTGACTCAGAAATAATGAAATATAAGTTAAATTTTCATATCAAAATTTATTCTACTGTGAAAGTGCTAATTTGACAAATTATCTTGATAAATATAAAGTAAATCCTCTATAAATTATATTTGAGTGTTACTAGTTTAATTTTTTTAAAAAAAGTAATCATAAAACTTAATAATATTTATCTCGTTCTTGTGATTTTATCTTTTTCAACTTTACCATAAATTTAAAATTACATTAAGAGGGAAATTTAGATTTTCTATTTTTAAAATTCTTGAAACAAGAAAGGACGCAAATTAATATTTTCATCCTTATTCAAACACCATATACGTGGCAAGATGAATGAGAAGCATAACTGGGGCAGGATGGGTCTTTGGTAAAAGATTATAGTAAAATTATAATTGACATCTAAATTATAAATGATTTAAGAATTATTTTGAATGATTTAAGAATTAAAAATTTAAATTACATACAAAATTATAATTCAAAATCTTAGTTAAAATTTTGGTTTTTAAATCTTTTAAAATAGTTTTAAAATTTAAAATTTTTAAAATATTTTTAACTTAAAATTCTTAACTATAATTTTTTCAAAGAGTGATACAAGGGCACATTGGGATAAGGATCCTCGTGGCGCCAACGGGGGAGAGGGTTCAGTTCGTGTTTTTAAAGCCATTTTCAACCCTTTCTTTTTGCCTTTTATGTTATGCTATAATTTTTTATTTTCATTCTTTACATTTATAACTTTTAAAAAAATTAAAAATGACATAAAATAGCCAAATGGACCCTCTCCTGTTGGCGTCACAACGGAAGGGGATCTCTACGCACTTTGGTGAAGGCCGGAAGAGTTAAATGTGAAAAGATAAATAGATGCCAAAAATGGAAGTAAAAGGAAAAATAGAAGACAAGAATTTTCCATGATAATACATTATGTATTTAAAAAATAGAGTGACAAAGTGTGAATATGTATAGGATTTAATGTTTTTTTCTTTTCATTCACTTTTTTCTCTCTCTCTCTATCTCTTTAAATATATATATATATATATATATATCATATATTTATTTGCTATCATATATTTATTTGTTAAAAGTAAAAGATCCTAATACAAAAGAAAATTATCTCCAAGTACTTTTACAGCTGAAATCGTTGCATTTATACTCCAGAGGGATTTAAAACGACGAGTCGTAGGCCTCGGCCATCCAAAAATCGCTGTAAAACGGCGACAAATGTCTCGCTTTGATTCGACTCCAATCCAATCCAATAATGTAGCAGTTCCACTATCGCACTGCAGTGACTGATCCTCAAGGACGAGCTTCTTCTTCCCCTTTCTCTCTCACTCTTCTCTTCGTGTACTATCAGAGAGAGCTATAGCTGATGGCATCTAATTTGGTTGGGCAAATCATATTTCCTCCGGATGTTAATGGTCACAGAGTGTGGGAGGATCCATCTTTCATCAAGTGGAGAAAAAGAGACCCCCATGTTAATTTGCATTGCCATGATTCAGTTGAAGGTGAGGATCGATGATGAACCACATACCTTCGGATTTACATCAATGGTTTTTGCATAATTTATGAACTTTGACTTTGCATTTTTTTTTCTTTTTTTGCTGGGATTCTTGGTATTTTGAAAAAATGGTGCTCCTCTTAATCACATGGAGATTAATGACTCTGCCTTTTGGAACCTTGCTTATCACTGGATTGTTCATCAGCACTAATAAGACAAAAGTAAATATGAACAATTTGGGTTGGAAAAGGAAAATTTTACTGTTTCAAAGTGCGAGCATTGATCATCTATAGGCGCACCAAAAAGTTGTCCGTTTTGGAAAAAAAAAAAAAAGGAATCTCGTGATCACATTATGATTTGTATGTGAGGAGAATGATGCATTTTATCTTTCGAAGCCAACATTTTGTTTGTTATTTGACGCACGATAATTTCCATACTGAGTGGACCAATGTCAAATGCTTTTAAAACCCTCATAAACAGTCAAATTTTTGAATTACTTGATCTTGAATTTTGATTTACTTACTTATTTGGCAATTCATAAAAGAATGAATCAAGGATAAATCTATGAAGGTACTATTAACAAGATCTGTATAACAATATTACTGTTGAAATAACTAAAAAGACATAAATAACCTACCAAGCTGATCTAGCTTGTGGAATGTTGGTTGTATGGCTTTTTTTCTTTTCAACTTGGACTGAAGATGCAGTTTTTAATTTCCTTACTGTGAACAAGCATGGAGTTAAAGTATATTGTAAATTACTGTTCTTTTTATCCTTTGAATCTGAGATGGCATGGCTATGTGCACTCTCATATTCCCCCTGCACCCACTCCACCAAAACAAGAGTCATTAACGACAAATTGGTTTAATTTATGACATGGAGGATAGGTTATGGACTTATGAGACATAAGATCAAAACAACTATGTGAAATTAGATTGAGAATGTTAATTCTTAAGGCTTTTGTAGTATTGTTTTTGTTTTATGTAAAGAACACCGTTACTTTTCAATTTGTTTATGTTATATGTCATTGAATCTTACCTTCTTTTTCTTTGTGGTTTTCTGACATTCTGTAATATGATTAGGATCACTTAGGTACTGGTATAATCGCAGCAAAGTGGATTTTCTGGTTTCCAAGTCTGCTACTTGGAATGATGATGCTGTTGTTGGAGCTCTTGATTGTGCTGCATTTTGGGTCAAAGGCTTGCCCTTTGTTAAGTCCTTGTCTGGATATTGGAAATTTTTCTTGGCTGCCAGTCCTACTAGCATCCCCATAAAATTTTATGAAAGTGAATTCCAGGACTCAGAGTGGAACACTTTGCCTGGTTAGTTTTTATGTTGGTGCCCTATGCTTTATAATCATGTTCTTTTATGCAGTTTCTCCCTCATTACCATTTTCTGTGTCACATATGAACTTCCACAAATTTTAGCAAGCCTTTTATTTTATTATAAAGGACATAACATCATCGTGGAAACTATCTTTTTATCACACTAAGAATCACATTAACCTTCTGTACTTTTAAACTTAGAAAAACAATACGGTAAATAAGGACAAGAAAAATTTGTCTCTTGACTTTCAAAATGAGACATAGTTGGGACTTCCTTGAAAATAAAAGTGAGATGTATAAAATGGGATACAAGCAGTACATTTACAGTGTACTACTGTCATTGTGGTTCTTATTTCTTTCAGATGATTTTGTTGTTACTAGTAGAAGAATGAAGAAGGAAGTTAGTTGCCTATGAAATTAAACAACTCTATATACTGGCAATTCTGTAGAAGTTATTGCGTATTAAAAAGACAATCACATTGTTAGTGCCGATATTGTTAAGCTGACGCAAAGTGAGATGGGTCAAGGGTAGTACTGTAGTCTATATAATTATCAGGTTCTTGATATACATTCATAAGTTAGTATATATCTTTTTTTATTTACATTGTGGCTCCTTATTCTATTGCTATTAGTTCTTGATTTCTATAATGTGAACATAATGTGTTGTGAAACAGTATTTCGAAGTATAATCATATCTAATTGCTATTGGACAATCGCCTATTCTTACTCTTGTAATTGTCCCTTCCTAAGTAGAGGTTTTTTCTTTCTTACTAATAATAATAAAGAAAAAAAACTCGTTTTTATGGTTGCACATTAGAGAAAATATGTTTAAATATGTCAAATTGATGTCAAGTTAATAGGGCTTCTAGTTACAGACCACTAGTTTTTCTTTTACTGGGCTTTAGGGGTGTAGCAAACAAATAATGGTTGTGTGGACTTAACCCTCTAAGGCATCATAAATTTGCTTTGCTAGTACCTCATTTTGGTTCTAATGGACCATGTGGGATTCTGAATTTGATTAGTCAATTCACTGTAGTCTATAAATGAGACAGTGATTTCTTTTTACAATTAATTATTATTATTATTATTATCATGTAATTTGTTGTATATACTCACAAGGAATAATCTTTCATCTGTATTTGGTTTCTTTTCTCTAAATTGGACAGTTCCTTCAAATTGGCAGCTGCATGGGTTTGACCGCCCTATATATACTAATACAGATTATCCATTTCCAATGGATCCTCCTTCTGTTCCTACGGAGAATCCTACAGGCTGCTACAGGATTGACTTCCACACTCCTAAAGAGTGGGAGGGTATGTTCTAGTCAAATTTCTTGGAACGTTGTCACAATGTTGTGTCTATTGTCTTTAGTTGATCAACATACACTGTGGAGGAATTTGGTTTTCTTGGTCCTTCTCTGTTGCCGTCCAATTTTTCTTTTATAATTTAATTATGGTGCATATTACTTGCAATTTCTGATGATATGGATGGCATGAAGTTTCTTCTGTCCCTTTTTTTCAAAAAAAATTTTATGCAATTGGTTGTGTGGACTATTTGCATGCAGAAGACATAGTCTGTTATGACTGATAGATCTTGTAAAAGTAAGTTTTCCAAATTTCGTATGAGCTATCTTTTTCCCTTCGTGTTTTGATATGTGTTGCAAAAATTTTGTTGATCTGTTATCTTTATTTACTTCTAAGTCACCATCTGTTGGTTTCTTTTTATCAACAATTGCATTTAACTTTAAAATACTTAATTTATGCATTTCTTTATTTGCTTTTGACAGGTAGAAGAATCTTGTTGCATTTTGAAGCTGTTGATTCTGCCTTTTGTGCTTGGGTAAATGGTTCGCCTGTGGGATATAGGTATTCAAAGATGCTTATTTGAAGATTTTATGCATCCTCACTTTCATGTGGAGGTCAGCATCCTCTGCATGTTATATTGGCACGAAAAACCATTTCTCTCTCTTTAAAGATACAATAAATGACAGGGCATTCAAGTCAATTTCTTAAAACATCCATTTCTAAAATCTTGAATTAAATGGCCTTGCATTTATTGTGCCTTTTAAAGAAAGAACAATTGTTTTTTTTTGGTCCAATAAGAACTATTGAGGATGCCAACCTCCACGTGAAAACAAAATGGTTAGCATTCTCCATATAGGGGATGGATCAATTGCTAGTGTAAAACTTGACATGTACCATCCAATGTCTTGTCATAGAAAATGCCTTAAGGCTTAAATCAATCCTAACGTTGAATTATAAGTAATTTTCACATTGATCTTGGATGCCAATTTTTAAAAATTTTGACAACGATAAGTATGTAATCAAATAGTTGATATTTTCTTATGTTTCAGAAATAGAGTTGTCAAACCTCGGCCCATGGCTGGTCAACCCACCATGGATTAAATGGCTTGACCTGTTTAAACCCGCCTACTTAGGTGAGCTGAATATCCAAACCCATTTAACCCACCAGGAAAAAAGAAAAAAGGAAAACTCTTGAATCAACCCTTAAGTTCTTGATTACCTAGAATTGAATAACCACTTAAAATAACAAAATAGATTATATTTGTTGAGAAGTGCAAAATCATATAGATTTGATTTTCGTTGTCTGTCTTGATCAATTGGATCGTCTCTTTGTAGATTCAAATACAAAGGTTTTGTAGACATGTTTCCAAGTATTCCCTTATGATTTCATCCAAGAGTAACAATTCCTCTAATTCTATGAATTATTTTAGAATACTCTTTTCTTGAATATCATTCAAGAAAATTTCAGATTGCCTAGTATTTGACCAACTAGTAACCCAAGATTCCATATTTTTCTTAAATGAGAAAGAGACCCACTAGGGCATCCAAGAAGCAGATCAGGTTCATCATGTACCCAATTTCACAACAAACAGGTGCTAAATTTATATGCAAATCTATCTTTCACAATGTTCCCACCCTATGAGGTCATGATCTTTCATCAATGGCTGCTATCAATGTTTCTTCTATATAAAGTCTCTCTCTTCATCATTTACTATCGTCTTCTCCCCAAAATGCCCCTAACTTGTCATTCTATTCACAAATCAAAACCTCTATAACTCTGATTAGCAAATCTGAAAAAGAAGAAGTCAAAGGTTGGAAGTTGTAGCTAGCAGATCTTGCAGTTCTTGAAGAAGTCGAAGTTGTTCTCACCAGAAGTTGCAGATCTTGAAAGAGTCAAAGATATTGTAGCAGACCTTGTTGAAAGCTGCAGATCTTGCAATAGCTGCAACGGAGGTTGAAAGTTGACAGAGGTTGTTAGAGGTTGAAGGTTGGGACGAAGGTTGTTGGAGGTCAAAGTTTGAGGTTGCATCTTAGATTCTGCAACTAAGTAGTCATGGACTCACAGGCTGAAGAAGGCTAAGGAAAAGTGAGTGAGCTCAGTGGGGTTTCTACGTCCCAGGTTCTGCAATTGATGAAGCTTGAGGACTCTTGGGTTGTGTTGTTCTTCATGTGTTGGTTGGGTTTAGCGGTCTAGGAGGTTTTTTAAAATGAAAAAGAAACAGCAGGCTGGCCCATTTAATTGGTAGGTTAGACCAGAGATGATGCTACTAAAAAATTTTTTTAAACAATGGGCCAACCCCACCTACCAAATTGGTAGGTTAGACAGGCCGAACCCACTAGGCCAGCCCATTTTGACAACTCTATTGAAATGTTTATTGTACATTAATCTTTACATGTATTGATGAAGTGCAAAACAATTACAAATTAATGTGAAATTTTATGGGTATGATATTCATGATAGAAACTTTAATCCAATAGTATATTTTTTGAGAAATTAAGTTAGATAGTGTAAGTTTAGGTTAAACTTACACCAGGGTCAATGAATTCTAACCCATATGTGTTGCCAATGGTAGTAATTTTTTTTTTTTTTAAAGAAACACTATTGGACATGACAATTTTTTGTGAACAAAATGAATATATATATATATATCTTTTTAGTGACTATGTCTATACCTGGAGGTTCTTTTTTTTTTTTTCTGATAAAAGAGGATATTGTATTAGAAAGAGTAGAAAGTACAAATTATTGAGGATAAGAATTCCTTAAATCAGAAAATACAAAAGCAAAACAAAGTAACAAAAACCCTAAGAACCTAATTAGTGTACATGAGCTTTCTGATTTCTTTGTACATCAGAAATAGAGTTTCACTTGAATAAACCATGGACTGTGCACCAAAGAGTAGCCACACAGAGGTTCATTAATTATATAATTGCTTGTAGTGGTTGACAAACAACTCCACAGTATCTTCAGGCATAACAGTAGGACATGGGTGTTCATATGCTAAAATAAAAGGGGCCTGTCCTTTGTTATGGTTTTAATGGTATTTAGTGTATTATATGAAGAAAAGAGATTATAAGGATGAAGCTTTTGACATTAATCAACTTTTGGATCCTGCCATTAACAAAATATTTAATGTTTTGCAAGGAAAGTCAGGACAGCAGGCTACCTGCAGAGTTTGAAATCACTGATTTTTGTCATCCATGTGGTTCAGACCTTAAGAATGTTCTAGCTGTTCAAGTGTTTAGATGGAGTGATGGCTCTTACCTTGAAGATCAGGACCATTGGTGGTTATCTGGTATCCACCGTGATGTGCTTCTTCTAGCAAAGCCTGAGGTTTGTCTTCTCTATAAACTTCTCCTTACTTACCTTATCATCGTTTTGTCTCAATATATGAGCATTGTGCTCATTGGAATTCTGAAAATGTATGAGCAGGGAAAAATTAGGATTCACATGTTTCGTGTGCTGCAGCAAGAAAAATTTATCCAAATCATATCATATGGAAGGACTAATAAAGTAAAAAGAAAAAAAAAATCAATTTTTTTGTCTTTTCAATCTTCATAATTTAAAAAGACAAAAAAAGAGAACTCATACTCTTTAGACGTGATATCCACATGATACTGACTTTTTTCTCAGGATTAGAATGAGATTGTAAAGTTAGATTGAGTTACATTAGAATAATTTGATGCTGACTCTCTTATATGCACCTCATTTACAGTTTACATGTTCTTGAACTACTTCAAAAGTTTGAGAAGTATTTGCACGTATCTTCTGATTTAAATTTTTGTTTTGAGCAAACAGAAAGTCCAATTTGTTCAGCATTTTACCTATTTTGTCCTGATCAATGCTGATATGTATCAAAATATGTGGTATGTAGGTATTTATTGCCGACTATTTTTTCAAATCAAACCTTGCTGAAGATTTTTCTTATGCAGAGATACTGGTAAGCATCTATATGTTGTGATGTTAACCTTACAGATACATAACACTTACATATTTATGTATAGTACTAGTTTGTTGAGCTGAAGATGTTACCTTAATTTAATTGTTCAAGTCTCTATTATCTATGCTGTTTCTGATATTATAAATTCAATGCAATAATTTTATCTCTGACTACACATGAATTGACCATTATGTTTTTACAAAATATATTTTATCTTTACTGCCTCCAATCTATCCTGATTGTCTTATGGTTGCCTTGATATTATTTTAAAATGATAGTATTTATGTTGATATTTTATTATCTTTGAGACATCTTATATTACCAACATTGTGCACATATTATCCAGGTTGAAGTAAAATTAGATAACTCACGAGAGGCATCAAAGGAAAGTGTTCTTAAAAACTACACCATAGAGGCAGCACTCTATGATTCTGGAAGCTGGTCTGTCTCTGATGGGTACCCTGATCTCCTTTCATCTCATGTAGCAGACATAGAGCCCCAACCTTCGGGTGCACCTTTAGGGTTTCATGGTTTTGTGCTTGTGGGGAAAATTCAATCACCAAAGCTTTGGTCTGCAGAGCAAGTGAGAAATTTCAATCATTTATGTTTTCTACATGGTTGGAAATCAGAACTTTGAACTGAAATTTCAGTTATTGATTTCTAAAAGATCCTGCCAATGCCATTAATATCTTCTACTTGATTGGACTTTGCAGCATAGATTAAATTCCGTATTGACAAACAATGATGACTAATATCCTACAAATATCTGAGTTGCTTGCCATGTCACTTCCTACTCATTCAATTATTCTCAAATAGTTTATGTTAACTTGTGATAGGGAGAGTATGAACAGTTCTTGAATAATGGGACTTCCTTACACATAAAAAGATTGAATGTGTTTTGATGAGGATGTGACACTGGTTTTTTTGTGATCAAAAGTTTCTTAATATGCTTCAGTTTAGTTTATGTTTGACTTGTGGTGGGGAGAGCATGAACAGTTCTTGAATAACGAGAGTTCCTTACACATAAAAAGATTGGATGGGTTTTGATGAGGATCTAACATTGCTTTTTATGTGATGAAAGCTTCTTAATATGCTTCAGTTTTCTAAAAGCTCTGTATGGCCCTTTTTGCTGAATACATCTTGGCCCTACTATCACTTTTTTGCCTTTATGGTTCTCCTCTGATATCTCTGCATTTTCTTACAGCCACACCTCTATACCCTAGTCATCATCCTCAAAGATCAATCTGGCCGTCTTGTTGATTGTGAATCATGTCCAGTAGGCTTCAGAAAAGTATCTAAAGCCCACAAACAGCTGCTTGTTAATGGTCATGCAATCATAATAAGAGGGGTGAACAGGCACGAACATCATCCACGGGTGGGGAAGACAAACATGGAATCCTGCATGGTCAAGGTACTGCTTGTCTCTTCTTTCGTGGTATAATTTCTTTGACATCCATTTTACCTCAGCTAAATGATTTTAGACACTAATGATTGCTGTGCATGCAGGATTTGGTCTTAATGAAGCAAAACAATATTAATGCTGTGAGGAACAGCCATTATCCCCAACATCCTCGTTGGTATGAGCTATGCGATCTATTTGGCATGTATATGATAGATGAAGCCAATATTGAGACACATGGTTTTGACTATTCTCAACATCTCAAGCATCCTACTTTGGAACCAAGTTGGGCAACTGCAATGTTGGATCGTGTGATTGGCATGGTCGAGAGAGACAAAAACCATGCATGCATTATTTCTTGGTCTTTAGGGAATGAATCTGGATATGGACCAAATCATTCTGCTTTAGCTGGTACTACACTTGAGTTAGGTTATGCTAATTAGCATATTTGAATTATCTCATTTCTCTATTTTGCTTTTTAGAGTGAAAGAAAATTTTTCTAAATGATTGGAGGTAGATCTGCCAATGAATTGATTCCAAAGAACTGCCTTTTTTCTTAATGAAAATCGATAACCATATTTAAGCACTATATTTCTAGTTGTACTAATATCATTCTCACATGTGAGACATAGTGTTGAGACTCAAATCAGTTTGCTGGCAATCAAGATTGAGGTAAAACCTGAAAGATTTAGAGTAATTTAAGGAGATAAATGTAAGCTGAAATTAAAAATTGCTTGTGGAAAAGACCAAAATGTAAGGTCTTATCTTAAAATTTTGGACTTTGCATCCAGAACATACATGGATATTGGAACATGGGTGAAGAACAAGTGATGAATGGCTACTTGCTGAACAAGATAAATTAAATATATAAATATTGAAGGGTGTAATTCAATACATCTTATTAGATTTCAATTCTGTTTGAGAACCTTATTATGGAAGTTTCCTCTGTCAAACCTATCCCTTTTCTTTCCCCCTTCCTTCTCTCCTTCTCTCTTGTTTATGAAAAAAATTATCTTTTTATCTTTTGTTCATTTTGTTATTAATGTGGACACTTTCATCAGGTTGGATCCGAGGAAGAGATTCTACAAGGTTATTACACTATGAGGGAGGTGGATCCAGAACTCCAAGTACAGATATAGTGTGCCCCATGTATATGCGTGTTTGGGACATTGTAAAAATTGCAAATGACCCAAATGAGACCCGTCCTCTAATACTGTGCGAGTATGTTTTTAGTTACAAGGACACTACTGTATTTGACTTTGACATCAATAGCTATGATGTCCCCTTCAAGTGTCCCCTTCTATTCCCAGTAATGATTATGGCCTTCTGATATCTGTAATGCATAAATGGCAGGTATTCTCATGCAATGGGAAACAGCAACGGAAATATACATTTATATTGGGAAGCAATTGACTGCACTTTTGGACTCCAAGGAGGCTTTATTTGGGATTGGGTTGATCAGGTGAGTGGTCCTTGCATTTATAACAAATTGATGACTCACCAATATCATGTGCAAATTGATTTATGTCTTTCATATTCTCTCAGAAAGAATATACTATTTTTTCATTAATAGATGCACATTAAAAGGAATCAGAACTTTTAAGCCAATAAGAGAAGAAACTAGTTTCTCTCAAAGAACTCAGTGTACCATTTCAGTGAAAAAGAAAGTGAGAGTTTAACCATTTCAAGAACAAAACCCTTCACTCTGGAACTGGAAGCTTGGGACTGGCAGCTTTGTTTGTACAAATGCTGCTGGTTTAGATATCACAAAATCAACGCAGTAGTTCGCTTGTTCTGACTAACAATCAAGCTGGATGCCTGGCCAAATATCCAAAAACTATGCAGTAGGCACTGCATCAATGCATTTGTGAAGCTATTGGTGTTTCCCAATGCATGAAAGAACTCAATCTTTAAGAGGAAAATGATGGAAACTTTTTTAATTTTATAATTGACTTTCCTTGAATTATTACTGTAGCCTCATGGCATTTATGTACGTAAGTATACTCATTCCTTATCCATTGCAGACAAAATAACAAATTATGACTTATGATAATTTCCATGTTGACCAAGATATTCTAACCATTAGATTATTTTATTGGTACCTGTAATTCCTAGATGCTTTGTTTCTTAACCTTTTTTGAAATAGATTTTCTTTTTTTTTTTTAATATTTTCCTCTTTTGCTGTATGTCAGATTTGACTAATATCATCCCATTCAATTGTCTTTACTTATTGATTTCCTCAATTTACGCCTTGAGGATGCTAATTGGATAAGTGATGCCTTATTTACATCCATGATTATATGATTTTTTTTTGTATTCATTAAATTATGGAGATCATATATATATATATATATATATATATATTGTATCTCAGTTGAGACCTCTTTAATTAGCTTCACAAATGGAAGTTATGACACTGAACAGATACAATTTTCTACATGAGGAAATCATTTTATAGGATTGAAAGATTTTTCACTTTGCACACAGGGCCTGTTGAAAGATGGTGTAGATGGTAGAAAGCATTGGGCATATGGCGGTGAGTTTGGGGATGTTCCTAATGACTTAAATTTTTGTTTAAATGGCCTCACATGGCCTGATCGAACTCCTCATCCTGCACTACATGGTAAGCTGATATATTATATCATTCTTGCACTCCATCTTCTTGTAGTTCAATGTTCATTCATTTGTATCACAATTCATGGCTTTGCTTGTTTCAGAAGTCAAGTATTTATACCAACCAATCAAGGTGACATTACAAGAAGGAAAATTAGAGGTACTTATATTTTTTGGTGATTGTGTTCCCTGGGTTGGGCAATTAAAAGCCCTGCAATGTTGTATGGGATTGAGTGTTGGGAAATTAAAAGCCAACAAGAGAATAAGTTTAATGTTGCAGAGATGAAAATGTTGCATTGAATGAGTGGACACACAAAACTAGATAAAATTAGGAATAAATGTATTAGAGAAAAAGTTAAACTCGCTCCTATAGTAGATAAGATTATTAAATTGCGTCTTAGATGGTTTAGGCATGTGCGGAGATGACCTATAGAAGCACCAATAAGAAGAATGGATCAGATGGAGAGTAATTCAATAGCTAGAGGTAGAAGGAAACCAAGAAACACTATAGATGAAACTATTAAAAAGAATTTAGATTTAAATGGTTTATCTATAGATATGATTTAGGATAGAATGATATGACGTCGTTCAATCTATGTAGTCAATCCCACCTAGTGGGATAAGGCCTGTTGTTGTTGTTGTTGTTGTGTTCCTTGGGTTAGAGTTGTGCTTGATATCTTATTCGAATTTTGTCTTGCAGATAACAAATACTCATTTTTTTGAAACAACACAAGGATTGGAGTTCAACTGGAGTGCTCACGCGGATGGATGCAACTTTGGGTCAGGAGTTTTGAGTCTAGACCCAATAAAGCCCCAGAGTAGTTATGCTATAGATTGGCAATCAGGTCCATGGTATTCTCTATGGTCTTCTTCTGTTGCAGAAGAAATATTCCTGACAATAACTGCTAAGCTTTTGAACTCCACTCGTTGGGTTGAAGGGGGTCATATCATTTCATCTACGCAAATTCAACTGCCTGCCAGGAGAGAGATTGCTTCTCATGTAATTTCTAACTTAGACACTAACTTGGATTAGAAATGATGCCCATAGGCTTAGTAATTTGGCAATATTCTGGGTATTGCTTAATTTTGGTATTTTTCTATTTCATGACTGATTGTTCTGTCCAGGCCATCAATATTAATAGTGCCACTCTACTCACCGCAACCCAAGGAGATATCATCAGAGTTAGCCAGCAAGATGTATGGGACATAACATTCAACATCAAAACAGGCACAATTGAAAGCTGGAAGGTAATATGTATAATGCAATATGAAAAGATAGAATTTTTTTTTTTAATGATGCAATTTTTAATTGGTATTTAGGTGTTATTGAATAACAGGGGTAATTAAGATTTGATTAGAGGATATCGGTAAAGTTATTTGAGCCTAGGGATATCTTATCCTATAGTATTATCTTTGATTAGGATTATTATTCCTATTCGAGTTTTATTAGAATTTCTTACTTATGATAGCCTATGAATAGGCCAGTTATCAGTCTAAAGAGATTACCCCTGATTATTTTGATGTATGGAGTGAATTTATTTGAGTTTGAGTTATTGTTTCTGTTATTTTGGTGGTTCTTTGGTTCCTCTCCTACATCAATGTACTTCAGGTTTAGTATTGTAGGTCATCAATTAAGTTAATAAATTGAAATTTGGTTGTCTCTTTAAGTAAGATAACAATCATAGTCCATGGAGAATATTAGGCTTTCTCAGAATGGTAAGATCCAGCTTTATGTTATATATTGAATGTCTTGACTAGTGTCTCATCCGAGACATGACTGTTTTGGAATCTTCCATCTCGTACCCAATAACTTTCATTTATGCTTTTCTATTTCTCTTTCTCATGTTGACAAAAAAGGAACCATCGTGCACGTCATCAAAATAATGTACATGAGTTGTTATGCCCAGTGTGTTTTGTTTCTTCAACTTTGGCCTCGCTAGGTTATCTAATTATCTTCTAACTAGTTGAATACATGCCCAGTTATACATTCATATGTTTATAGTATTTCGTATATAATGTATCCAATACTTGCGTTAAAGAAATGAGAAATCTCACTATTTTTAATGTGATGAAAATACAAATCTCTAAATTCTGATACAAGAAGTCTCATAGTTAGAACTTTCTTTAGAACATGACTAATTTTAGAGTGATTTGTAATTAGACTCATGTTTTGAATCAAGTTAGAAGATGCAATTAAATTCTTTTCTTTGTATGAGATAAAATTAATTTAACATATATTAATTTTCTTTTTCCAATTTTTCTACTTCTTTGAAATGGGATAGTTTTCTTTGCTTCAATATTGGTTTATGCACATGGTTTTTCAGGGGGCACCCTTGTCAGATATGCAGGGAAATTGGATAGCTCTTTTAGGCTGATGTTCAAATTTTTTATTGCCATTAACTTAGGGGGATTTATAATCCTCCTGTTCTGCATTCTTCTCTTTTCAAAATATGTTCACCAAAAAAATTTTAAAAAAAATATTATTATTTTAAAACACAACTATCCCTGGATGGCAACATAGCTCTATTCCCAACTGCAAGACCAAGCAATATTTTATTAAGGAGACATGCTTGCAAGTCAAATACATAAAAAATACTGAAAATAATGTTAGAACAGCCTTGCTTGACTACAAAGTTAAATTACCTTTGTCTGAAACATTCAGCTGGTATGAGGTATTCCAAAAACGAGATATCATGTAAACCTCACCAAATAAAATGAAAAAACATATATTTCCTTATTAGAAACACCAAACGTATTTTCACTTCTTGCCCATGCTGGTAATAGAACAAGACAATGACTGGCTTTGAATGTCTGTATAACTCTGTCCAATTGAAGAACAGGGGCCGTTGGTCATGCATAGGAGCAAGAGTGCTAATTAGCATTGCATGGTATTTATTAAATTTGAGGAAGCTACATAGATCTCCTTGAGGCTTGAGCATATTCCACACACCTATTTAATATTTGAAAAGCTACTCTAACCTTGTAATATGTTACAAAATCAGGGAGGTCTATGTCACTTGTGTTAAAATTAAGGGAGGCTTGTCTAATTTTAGAAAGTAGCAGAAGAGGTTTGATGTTCAAATTTAAGTTATGGGAGTATAATTTTTATAGCAAGAAGATAGGTCCTTGTAATTTTATTAAACACTAGGGGATACTTTTGTACTTCTCTCATTCGTGTTTATTAACACTATTAAAACAATACTAATCACTGAGTTGTTCCAAGCAACACAACTTAACAATTCACTTTCAGAGTAAGAAGGTCTAAAGTTGCCAATAGATAGTTTTAACATATATCTCTAGAATTAGCTTGTTCTTTTGAAATTGGGATCTCCAAATTCTTGTTTGATTTTACAGCCAATTTATTTGTTGAATAAATAATGCTTTTAATCTTATGCTGATGAATGCTAGGTTGAAGGAGTTCATCTAATGAGTAAGGGCATATTCCCGAGTTTCTGGCGAGCTCCTACTGATAATGACAAAGGGGGAGGGCCCTACAGTTATCTCTCCAAGTGGAAAGCTGCTCAAGTTGACAGCCTCCACTTCATTACTGAAAGCTGTACCATACAGAATACAACAAAGAACATAGTTAAAATATTAGTGGTTTTTCATGGTGTTTCCAAGCACAATAGATTGAAGATTTTAATTAAAATTGATATGGCCTATACCATTTATGCTTCTGGGGATGTCACTGTGGAATGCAATGTGAAACCAAATTCTGATCTTCCTCCATTGCCGCGTTTGGGAATTGAGTTCAATTTGGAAAAAACATTGGATCAAGTAAGGTGGTATGGAAGAGGGCCATTCGAGTGTTATCCAGATAGAAAGGCAGCTGCACATGTGGGGGTCTATGAGCAGAGTGTTGGTGACTTGCATGTTCCCTATATTGTTCCTGGGGAATGTGCAGGTAGGGCGGAAGTTAGATGGGTGACATTCAGAAATAAAATTGGTTTTGGAATATATGCTTCAAGGTATGGTAGCTCTCCACCTATGCAAATGAGTGCAAGCTACTATAGTACTTTAGAGCTTGACCGGGCCACACACAATGAAGAACTGATTGAAGGAGATAACATTGAGGTAATTTGCCTGCATCAGCATCTCTGCATTTTTTCCTTCCAATCAAAGTTTTGTATGGAAGTGCTGAAGTATTAGTATTTATGTATTGTGCTTCATCTAGGTGTGAGTTCCTTGTGGTTGCATGGAGCATTATGACAGATTTTGTCTTACAAATTATATATGACAAAAATTACTTCAACTCAAAAGTTAAAACTTTTAAGTGAAGACCTATAAATAATTTATTATAATTTCTAACATTTCCCATCACAAGAAAGCCCTTTAGATTTAATATGTGGACAAAACATAGACTTATTATGCCTTGTGTTGAAACTTAATTTTGAATCAAGGGAAAGGATTGCTGCAAGAATCAAACTTGGTCATTGAAGCTCTTATATCTTATCAATGGCTACTTCAACTCAAGCTTAATCTGCTAAGTGAAAGTCCATGAATAGGTTTTTTATAATTTCTAAGAATATGATCATAGGCAATTATTTCTTTTCCATTTCTGAGTTGTGTCATCTATTCAATTTGTTTTATGATATTACAGGTTCATCTTGACCACAAGCACATGGGTTTGGGTGGAGATGATAGCTGGTCCCCATCTGTGCACCAGCAATATTTGGTTCCTGCCATACCATACTCCTTCTCTGTTAGGTTGTGTCCAGTAACTCCGGCCACTTCCGATCACGAGATTTACAAATCCCAACAAAACCCTTGACATGTTTGGATCAAAGACTAGTTTGTTGCTGGGGATCATAACTCCAGAACTCCTCATGTAAACGAGAACATTCTCTCATGCATCCATTCTAGCTGTTGCCTTCTTGATGTCATATGGAAGAAGAATAATCTCAGTAGCGTCTTTTTCATTCTTGTTATGGTTTGTGAATAGAATTACCATTGTGGCTCTTGGTTGATAAGTGTGCTGTAGTTTATGTTCCTGTACATACGATAATGATCCTAGCAGACTCAAATTTGAATCTAATTGACATGAATTGCATCCGTGTGGGCTAGAATGTAGTTCCAATCCACCTGACAATGGTCCCCTCAAATCTTGGGAAGTGAATATTATGCACAATTGCAGTACAATTTAAACTGGATTTTACTGTTGACCAAGGAGGTGTTTGCTATATTGTAATTCTCATATATTGATATTTTGGTTACCCATACTATCGTATGAGACGACACGATATTTAAGATTCAAATGTTTAGTATAACAATTAAAAATTGTCATAAAAATTACTCAATTGGTTCGTAATAAAAGATAACAAAGCTACAGAAGTGAATATCTTAAATATCTCTTGAAACAGGGATGTTAGATATCTAGAGTTTTCGAGTCATTTAAGATATCTCTTAAAATAATGTCATTTTATGCCTTATAATATCTTAGACAAAATTAAACAAGATACCATTATATTAAATGTGAATATCTTAAATATCTCTTGACTTTTAAGATACCAAAGTCAATATAGTAACGCATTGAGCGTCTTTCTAATTCTAATTTTAGTCCATTCAAATTATTCTAGTTTGCAAAAATCTATCATCTTTTACCCTAGGCACAAAATGACCCCCTTAAAAAAAAAAAGATAAATTGTTTTTTTTTTTGGGGTACGACAGAGAAAAATCCAACTCTTAACATAAAATTTACTTTAATAATAATTTTAAAATACGTCATAAAAGGTTTGACTTAAAGGGATTGTTGCTACAATACAGGTTTTATTTGATCATGATCTTATGGGCTCTGTTTGTTTTAATATATTTGATAAAGAAAATGATATTTTGGACACTGTAGGCCTGCAAGATTACAGTGACTCCAGTTTCTTGTTAAAAGGAGAAGGTCTGTTGCTGCATGTCTCTTAAATGATTAGCAGTAACCAATTTTGAATTTTTTTTAGTCTTCAATTGATAGTATATAGTGTAATTAAAAAGAGATTAAAAAAATGCATATACACACTCTCATTTCTTTGTATCTCTGTCTCTAATTGTATAACTATAAATGATCTACTTTCTTAGTAACCATGGCTGCTGTATCATTTTTCAATAAAATCCCCCATTTGATATTTGATATACCAAAAGGAAAAGTTTTGAAATGCATCAACAACATATATACCTCACCTAAAGGTCAAAATTTAGTCTATGTGGAGCCCACTATACAAAATAAATCCTGACATACTGACACATACAAAAAAAATTTTATATCAACAAATATAAATGTTCCATTTTGGAGAACAATACAAATGTCTCGAAGATGTCGAGAACAAAACTAAAAGTATAAGACATTGCACAAATAAATGTCCTCCTTGCATGATGAATGTCAGAATTGCTTGTAGGTACAGGGATCGGTTAAGGGAAATTTCTATCCTTCAAAATTTGAACTCTTTAGTTGTTAGATAATTCTAAAATTATAATAAATAATCTTTTTTGATATACGCGAATCATAAAACAAGCTTGAGTTTCTTATCATGTCTCATATCTAGGTGGAGTTTATTACACGAAAATTCATATAACATTAAAAAGAAAGTCAAAAGATACGTAGCACGGGACAAATTATACTGTTTATAATTTTAACTGCAACTCCTTTCAAACTTTATATATATGTATATATATGAGATATACTACCATAAAATGGCCCAGCCATATCTGAAATTAAATGACATTCAACATGTACTTTTCAAATCCTCAAGGTGATTTGGATCATAAAACTCTATTTTCTTACAACTTTTATAGGGAAAAATGCTAATTCTTGAATCAATAATTACCTGTTTATTAAACTAAGAAAAAAGCTTTCAGGTGAATTTAATTTTAAATTAATTATAAATATATATATATAAATGTTAAAGTAATATTAATTTAAAAATATGTTTGATATATTTAAATATTTATTTATAATTAATTTATAAAAGGTCTATCTAAAAAATTTCACTTGAAAAAGTGATTTTTCCGACTCCTTTTTGAAGTACCTTGTGTTTTGGGGCTTCTGTGATTGTTGTCCTGACCTTGAAGTGACAAGTATGAGAAACCCTTTGATGTGGCAAGATCCTCTCCATATGTTATACAATCCGGATCCCTTTCCTTGACCCCTTTTCAATCTCTTTTTCATAAAATTGGGATCTTTTAAATTAAAATTTAGATTATTTAATTTTTATTTTTATTTTTTTAATCTTAAGCATTATTTTAAGTTTGTAATTAAAATATTAATTTTATTTTATATTTTGTTTTATTTTAAAAATAAAACATAACTGTTTAAATTAATCTAAAAAGTCTAAATTAGCATAGGAGAATGTTGCGAGTTCAGAGTTCAGACAGTGCGGACATTGAAGTGGCCCAAAAAGAAATAGTGTAAACATGGTCTTTTACATAAAAATTTTTAGGTAAATTTAATTTAAAAATAAATTAATTAAATTAATCATAAAAATACACAACATGTCATGAATATATTTTATTAAAAAATTATTTAATATATGTATATATTTACTTATAATTATAATTAATTTAATTTAATTTACCTTGTGTCTCTAACGTACTATCATGAAGCATCAAATAAATAATTGGAAGATGCAGATTCCGCTGGCACAAATTTTTGGCAACAATGGGAAAAAGTAACTTTTTTTTTTACCAATAGATATTTTATTAAAGTAAAAAAGACGACAAACATCATAAAGAATGATGGGAAAAGAGGAAAGAAAAAAGTTAAAAAGAATTATAATTTTATTCTTATAATTATTATTTAATATTTTTTAATAATAATTTTTTAATTTTAAAAAAAAAAATATTTTTATAAATATTTTTTATTTATAAAATTATTTTTTTATTTTTTATTTATATATTTATTTTAACTTTTTTATATACTAACGAACTATAAGAGACCTTAGGTTGAGATCAATCAAGTCAGCCTATGTTAAGCAGATTATCAATCGAGTAGGAAGTTGCACATTGGTAAAATGAGATAAAGATAGAAAAAATTGGGTTAATAACAAAAAAAAGCTCATAAATATTATAGTATAAAATATAATTTTTTATTAAAATTTTGAAATTTAAAAAAAATACACACACATGTCACAACCTTATATTATTTGATTTGACTGCACCATCTGCAATTATATTGATAACTAAAGATTTGCATTCCAAAGGGAAACCTCCCCATCAATCCCTCATGTTCAGAAATAATTTTATTTTTCTTTTGGCAAAGTAAATGTTCAGTAATTAAATTTAAAGCTAAAGTCCTACAGTCTATAGATATTGTACGTTGATGAAAAATGTATTTTGGTATTTTGAAGAAATAGATATACATCAAATATTATATATATATATATATATTTTATGTTTAATTTAGTCTATATAATTTTATTGATTAATTCTACTTAAAAAATTTTCTTCTATATACTTTCCTCTGAAAAATTATGTAACCATTTATCCCCATGATTCTCTGACAAAATAATATAACCTCTGGCATCATCCCCCCAAAACAAAAAAACTTACAAAATTAGATATTCTGTTACGATTAAAAAAAAAATTAAGTGAATAGAATTTGTAAGAAAAAAATAAATTAAACTAATCACAAATAAATTGAGGTGGATTTTATGTAAAAATTGTTCCTAAATTATTTACATGTTTATTCATAATTAATTTGATTTATGCATATTTAAACACAATGTCTATTTAAAAATTTTCTGTTATAATGTGCATTACATGATGACCAAATATTATCCTTGCCATTCCTCAATCTAAAGTTATCAATAATCTCCACTTGTTTTCCTCACTCTTATGTTTATCTAGTTAATTGTAAATTTCCTATAATAAACATGTTATGAGCACTACAGACATTCTTAAACTACTACAATGTATTTACAAGGTTGACACCTTTTAATTTTTTATCTTTTATCTTAGTATCAATCCAATGAACTAGTGCAGTTTTCCCAGAATCTGAATTGCGCAAAAAATATGAAATAAAAAGCAGATAAATCTTGCTTTGTTAAGTTGCACCGGCTACCTTCTTCAAAGAAGTTCCCCAAGCCTTCATAAACAATAGAGACAAAACCATAACATCGAAGAGGAGGCATCAATGGACAAAAGAATAAGCTATTTTACTGGAAAAAAAAAATGTTGAAAACCAGATCCTGTCCCAAGGTAAATAAGATGATCCATGTAAATATTTTATACATACAAACTAACCCCCCCTCTCTTTTCTCACCTCCTTCCTTCTGTACATTTTTATTCAGTGCCAAAACCCCAGAGGCTCACCTGGGACAAAAAGGCTACAGTCAAGAATGATATCTAATGTTGCTTTGACCCTTTTGGGTTGATTCATTTACAATTGCAAAAGGCTGGGGTAACTCTCTGAACATTGATCTATCCTACAACATAAATTTTTCCTGTCACAATGATTAACATGAATTCCACAAAAGTGAAACAGAGGATGGTAAGAGGGGAAATGCACAAATGTCACAAAGGAAAAAACTCAAGTGCACTTCTCCAAGTATTTGCTATGAGGTCTTCTAACAGAATTATAAAATATAGAAAGTTTTTACAATTAAACATCACATCATTGGATAAATTCTTGTGTATCTTACCACATGTATTTATATGCAATGACCCAGATTTAATCTGCACAATCTGACACAGGCTCACATGTGTAGACTAAATTTGGACCATTGCATTCACATACATGTAGTGTACACAAAATTTCTCCTCATCATTGTTTCTTGTGGAGAAGTTCCTTCATTTGTTATAATTCTGTTAAAGAACCTAATGGCAACCTCCGAAAAAATTAGACCTAAGTTTTGTCTTTTCAGAAGTGGTGTGTATCCTCTGGCGCTCATAAAACACCCTCCAATCATTTTAGTAGTGGCCAAAAGGGGTATGCATGTGCTGATTTGTGAAGTCATTGCCATAAATGACTCGTACTTGGATGGCCGCTGGCTCTAAGTTGAATGCTTGGCATCAAAACTATACCCTTTTAAGTGTCCTCTACAAAAACTCTAAAGATGAAATCACGAAAGCGTTTTGAGTATAGCCCAGGATCAACAGCAGAGATTGTAGTTGCATCATACTGCATTGCTTTGTAAGCATGCTCAAGCTTTTTACTGATATCATAGTCTTGTAATATGTCAATGATACCAAAAAAGATGATAATGTCATACACCTCCCCGGTTGGTTCTCCAACCAGCTGAGGAGTTTCACCCTCATTTCTTCTCACAGTCAGTTCAGCCCTTGCTGGCAAGTTTATACCCAGTTGAATGGAAGGCCACCTGCAACGTGAAACACAATGCTCATCTTCAGAAAAATGTGATTGGCATTGATTATCAAGACATGACTAATATGAAGTTTCTTAGTATTTGTTATCAACTTCTCCAATGAAAATATAATGAGTAGACACTTTTTACAGCTTAACACTACACTAACTCCTTAAATAAGTTCTTCCACTTATCATTATTTTATTAGAGAACCCGATAGAAAATACCTATTAACTGCAGTATGCACCCAAGTTTCTTCCTTATTGGAATTATGGCATCATAATTAGAGGGGAAAAAAAAATTCTTGGCCGTAGAGTCTCAAGGAATGATAATGAAAAGCTTACAAAACCAATGAAAGACCAGCATTTATGCAGATTTAAGGAAAAATTAAGAAGGGGGTGAAGAAAAGATAAAGTATCATTAAACAGTCATATCTATCTGAGTTGAACAGGAATACTACATGCTTGTTGAATTAGAATTAGTAAAGGACAAAATTTGGTGTAGTTACCGGAGTTTGTTATGAGGTTTTCCTCAAAAAACCATAACACATGAACATTTTTACAACTCAACATCACACCATTGACTCCTTTAAAAAAAGTTATTCCACGAGTTATAATTTTATTAAGGAAAAAAAAAACTGATAGCAATCACCTAAGAATCTACATAAATTTTTTCCTTATTAAAATAGCACAGTAACTGCCACAAACAAACTTCGGCCTAGTTGGGTTCCTGATGATTTGACTCAATAAGCTATCAAAATTAAGGTTATTAAAACTTGAACTTCTGCCAGTATGTGTTGAGTGACAATACCGACTAGGAATTATGAGAAGCTTATCCCTATCCGCTACAGAAAGACGAGGGGTTCCACCATTGTCAGAGTGTCCATCAGCTGCAAGATATGTTCATATATTTACAGAAGATTCATATTGAACATAAAAATAAATAAATAAATAATTCCAACTAGGAGAAGTTATAACCTTTAGGAGTGCAAACTCCTGAAGATCGACAAGGTGTATGAGAGTCTTTGCTTGATTGATTTTCTTGGAAATGAAGACCAACCAACATACTATAATCCATTATCCTTTCCTGTTCAAGTAAGTCACAGTCCCTATCCACTTGCCTGCACGAAGGCATGCTTAGAAAATAAAACAAACTATCTTCCAAATATTCCATATGTTTCAAGTTAAGTCGCTGAGGCCATTTTAAACGCATAAATGTACATGAGTGAAAAATGCAGGCAATGGTGCGGTTTATGCAACAATGCAACCATTTCAGTGTTATGAGATTTATTCCAATATGTTAGGTCACTGGTATGGTCCTTTTATCTTATAATTTAGAGACATGAATATTAGACATTTTCTGTCAGCTACCATTTATATTCAATTAGTTATTTGTAGACCTCTGATCTCATTTTCATTTTTACAAAAGCTTAGCGCCAAACAGACTTAATTGTCACCCATAAGCAGCTAATAAATATGAGACAAACAATTGCATAATGCAGTATCCTCCATAATACATACTATACGCACACACAAATGAAGGAAACAAAGTAGTAAGCAAGAAATTTACGCGCAGAATTCGTCAAACCAGTCCTTCTGCAACCGGAATATATAATTTAGGTCAAGATCTTTAAGGGTGGTTGTTGGGTCTATTTCTGCCTCTGGTTTATCAGTTGTACGACCAAAGGTAGAACCCTTTAAGTCAAAGCGCCTATGAATGCTGTATTGAGAACAGAATAGATTCCCCATGATGACAAATCGAACCTGAAATTTATAATGTATTAGAAAGTAAAAAAGTTTCATCAAAGTAGAAGTTTCTGCACACCTTTGCATTACCTTCTTCTGTGCAGATCCTGTTAGTTTAACACAATGGAGACCATAGAACTTGGTGACTAGAGTGTTTTCAAAAGCTCGAACATGATTGTAGTATGCAGGAAGCATACGCAAGAGAACCTGCAATCATGTCATGAAGTTGAGATTGAAATATCACCCAGCAGATAAATGGCCTTTGCAATGCAGGCAACAATAGAAAACTTTCACATCAAAGTGGATGGGAGTGATGGCAACCATTAATAAGTTTCAAATAGCTTTTAAAGTGGTTCACATACAAAAGCCTTGCCAAGTTTACAAAATTTTTTCTGAATATTTAGTATTTGTTGTTCTTTAATGTATTCAAATTCATTCTGTAAATTTACACATACATAATATTAGTGGAGAAACTTTGTAATTCTTGACGAGCATGGTAATGATTCTATTTCTGCATTGTTGGAAAAATTCAAGAACTCATGGCTCATATCAGATGTAGCCAACTTGAAAGTAACTCACTTTTACTTCTGCCTTCTTTATTGTCTTTATCATGTACCGGTCATCGTTGGTCAAATAGAAAAAGCTTCCACTTTTTCCAGGGGATGAGAGCTCCCGAAGGGCATCATTCCCACATACTGATAACATGTAATCAGCTGGATCTACTTTGAACAATTTTCTGAGAGCCCTGAAAATATAAAAGTAATGAACAATTTTGCCACATATTTATTGATAAAAGTATTTTGACAAACAAATAAAGTTAATACATAAACTATCTGTAATATTAATGTTATGAAACAATTGCAATATCAATTATGACGGGAAGTATTTCCACCTATTGCCAGTGTTCTTTTTACAAAGACATCCTTCTTAGGAGCATATCACCAACCTCTTTGTGCCTCCAGAGAAAAGGTTATAAATTTTCAAGAGCACTCTCAACAAGTTAGCACTCAGCAGTTTATATTGCAAAACACGGTTCGCATAATTAACACAGAATTTTTTTTTTAAAACAAAGTTTATTCAATCTTGACATTTTCTGTCTCAAGCCTGACCTGAACACCACTGGGCAGTAATCTTTCCATCTAAACTCACAAGACGAGTGAGGTGGTGTGTGCTTGGATCCTTCTGATGGAAATTTAGTCCACACTTTTTCATTGGGATCAAATGCAGAAGGCTTCAAATCAAGGGATGCACTTGGAGCAGGTCTTCCAACAGAATGTCTGTGCTATGGCACAAGAAATTAATAACCTTGCAGTGAATATTAGAATCATACAAGGAAAATTTTGATATTAGAATATCATATTTAATATCACACTATGTTATTGTACACAAGTATCACAGGCGAAAACTCATTTTAGCAGATACAAGCTATCACTCCAAACAAATTCTAGGAGTTAAAGTAAATGAAAGAAGAGAAGGAGAGAGAGAGGGGGGGGGGGGGGAGGCTAACTGAACCTGAAAATTCGAAGTAAAATACAGGAAAACGAAAGCTATGATCAGTACCTGATTCCTAGCTGCAGATTAAGCATAAGGTCATAGTTCTTATGCCCTTTGGATATAGTCTCCCCCTGTCTCTTAGCAGGCTTTAGTCTCAAATGTGGCGGTTTATTCACTCTTGGAACAGAATCATCAAACTGAAAACTCCCCATACTTTCAAACCCTTCTCTTGCTCTCCTATCTACATCAGAATTACGAGCCAACTCTTCGCTACCATAATTATCAAGCCTTGCATCCGCAGACATCCACCTAGTCCTCCCACTGGCATCATTTCCCTTCTTAGATACTGAGTACAACATATCACCCTCAATCCCAGGCAAGTTTAGCCTCTTCCCTGAAGGATAAATTGGCACATTCTCACAAGGGCAAACTATACAATCATTCAAAACCACAGAAAACACCCCTTGAGGGTCCCAATCCTTATGGCCAGAAGAAGTAGAACCCGCAGGGTAATAAGTCCCACTTTGCTCTTTTGGGTCTTTACTCCAAACTCCAACATAGAAACTCCCATCAGCCCATCTGAATTTACCATTACCTTTAGGCAAACCCTCTTCCCAGCAACCATCATACCTATTCCCATCAGTCCACATCATTGAACCATTCCCATTGAACTTCCCATTCTTCCATTGTCCAATATAATAATTCCCTGTCCTCCATTGATACCTCCCATGACCATCCTGAAAATCCTTCCTCCATTCCCCATCATAGTAATCCCCATTTGGGTAGCTCTTAGTCCCTTTCCCATGTTTCATATTCATCATCCAAGACCCTTTATAGGTATCGCCAGATGAACCTATGTAAGTACCTACACCATCCATAAACCCAGTTTTGAATTCACCTTCATATGTAGCCCCACTTGGCCAACTGAACATTCCTTTACCCATGGTTTTGCCTTTTTCCCACTGACCCACATACATACACCCATCGGTCCACAAATACTTTCCCTGACCTTGGGGCAGATGATCGGACCATTGGCCAGTATAGAAGTCGCCATTGGATAAAATCTTCTCGACGTAGCAGATTTCACCCGGCACGTGCTCCTCGTCGTCATTCTCCACAGACATTGGTGTGATTATGTTGTTTCCTCTCTTCTTAACCGAACACGCTATTTGCGATCCCAAGCCTTAGCAATGCCGTTGAAATCTTTGCTCATTCTTCTTATAGTCTATTATTCGCATTCATCCATCAATACCCAGATGAGAAATATCTGTCAAGGTTCGTTCTTCAAATGTGGCTTGTCAGTAACCATCCCCGCAACGAACACAGCAGGGAAGGAAGGAGGGATTTTAAATCCAAATCCAAACTCAATGTCGAAACCAAAAAAAAATATTCCCCTGAATTCTGTTTGTATTTTTCCAGAATGGGTTGTATTCAAATTTTCAAAGAAAATGCTGCTGTCAGTTTATTAGATTGGCGTGAAAAGCACAAGAAAAGTTGGTTGGAGGCTTTGGGCCTTTTTTTTTAGTTTTTATTTTTTATTATGCTAAAAAATTTTCATTTTTTTTCTTACCCTTTTCTTTATTTTATTATTTTACCTTTTTAATTTCTACTTTTTGTTTGATTTGTTCAGTTGAGTATGGATCAAAGAGATTCAACACAAGGTCCTATTGATTCCGAATTTGGCTCCTCAAAGTAATAGAAGACCAGACAATTGGAAGAATGAGAGATGACCAAAGTGGAAGAATGAGAGCGATGAAGGGTAGGGGAGAAGATGTCTGTCCTATTCTTAGCATCCAATACTCCTAATTTTAGTTTTGTTTATCAATTCTAAGATTTTCTCCTTCTTATCTATTACCCATTATATATATTTACTTTGATAAAAAAGATACTATTCATAAATCATAAATAATGCAATTCTAGCTCCTCTTACATATATTATGTTCATAAATCATGAACAGAATGGTTCAAGTATTAGATTATTAGCTTTTTTATTTTAGTATCCTTTTTAATTTGAATTTAAATTTTACTTTGGAGGCATAATTCTCCATGCTCGCGGGCATGAGATCCCACTCTAGTTGGGATTAACATTTTATAAAATTTTGTCTTTTGCAGTGTTGTTCTTATAATTTTAGCAAAGGATGCCATATTGCCTCCAAGGGCCGAGTTTTATTTTAATTTTTTTTTTAAGCATTCTCTGCTGCACAATGTGCGTATCGCATAGTAAAAGATTTCTAAAGTGAAAATTTAATTGGCATTATTGCTTTTTCTCCAATTGTATTTTTAACTTAATAAAAAAAATAGAAAATAATTTTGAACCGTTTTATATTTTCTGCAAGAATATGAAAAAAATTATCAATGGCCTTTTTGTAAATAAATTTGCAAACATGATTTTTTAAAATTATTTATATTATTTATAGTTTATATTATTATTATTTTTTATATTTTTATATTTTAAATTAAAACCTTAGGGGGGTAAAATTAAGTCATAGGTTTATAATTTTTATATCAAGTGGTATGAAATTTAATTTCAGAAATAGATTTTCTAAATAAATATTTTATGTTTTATTTAAAAAATCTTTTTAAAACTTTTATTTAAAGATTATTTTAAAAAAACAAAAATAAAATCAATCTAGCTATTAATAAATTTTTGAGACTTTCACTGCTTTCAACATTAATATGCACATGTGAGACATGCGTATCAGTGCATAAATTTGAGTCATTACATGTACGTGGTAACAAGATTTCTCTCACAGAACTTTTGAATTAAAAACAAAATGAGCATATAGTGGCCAGCTTAATTATTTGATCATATGGGAATAATTGGACTAAGTGTGACTGATAACAAGCGCAGGGCTAAAAAGAACGAGAATCGCGGGTCATTTTTGGAGATACAATCATAGAAGTTTCTATATGTGTGGCTAAGAGGAGTTTTTTTTAATTTATTTTCTTTATTACGATTAAGGATATAATATTTTCTCTAAAAAATTTTAAAGATAAATTTTCATATATTGATATGATATATTTTAAATTTTTATAATATTTTTCAAAAAATAATCTATATTAATAAAAAATAATATATTTTCTAGTTAATTCTTTTGAGTTGGCGCATTTTTATTGTAAGAATAAACGCAATTTTGCCAACAAATGTTTAAAAAATGTTTGATTAAATGGTTTATTGAACTGTTTCTATATCCCAACTTTTACCATGATGTGTGATACTATCAAAATAGATCTTTTGTAGAAGAAATTTTATGGAGCTTACTCAAAGGACACTACTCAACTCTCTCTTTCTCTCTCTATCTCTCTACAAATTTATCTCATGTACTTAGATAATAAATGTAGAGAAACCAAGTTGATGTATTATGGAATTTGAATTCTCTCAATTTTTTTTTTTTTGAAATTGATAGGATTAATTTCAAAGAGAGATAAACACAAAATATATAGAATCTACTTAAGAGATAAGTCACATTTAAATGTATATGACTTATTTGATAATAAATTTCATATATTTTATGTTTTTTTCTCTAAAATGAATAATGTCAATTTAAAAAAAAATTAAAAAGATCTATTCACAGTACTATGTGTGTCATTCATGCAATACAATATTGTATGCCTTATATTGTTTTTTATATTGTATTCTTCTTTTTCAACAATGGAGGTAGCTTGAAGCATGATTACATATTAAAAAAAGATAATAAATTAAATATTATATGGGGAATGCTTTAAAGCTAATTAATAATTGATGTCTCTTGTAATAATTGCTTTTCGTAAATGTTTTTCTTTGCATGATAACTAGTAATCATTAGTTAATTGATAATAATGATTTTTTGCAAACATTATTGAGTAATATTTATTGTGATGTCTAAAAACATGTAAGTAACTAGGTCATATTTGTCTAAAACACAAAGAACATGAAAAACACTAATATAGATTATCAAATTAAGTCAAATTTATTGAGTAAGTCCGTTTAACCCATCAGTTTAGTAGATTAAAATTATCTTTCCTTTTAACATATTTTATAGTAAAGTCATTTTTTACCCAACCCACTTAACTCACCCATTATACCCATTATACGAGTTTGTATGTATAACCCTCAAGCTAGCCTTTTTTTTTATCCTTTAATTTAATCCAATATTAACTAGATGCTAACCTAACCCAAGTAGCCTATACAAGTGCTAACCTAACCCAACTTTAATATCATTATAACCTAGTGAACTTGCTTGCTTCATTATTTTATTTTGTGCCTTTTTCTTCCTTAAATATCAAATTCAAAGTTTTGTTTACAAGAAGATAGGAGTGCTTCGTTCATGTCTTCTTCAAGAGTGCTAATCTCGTGGCCAAACCCATTGTCCTTCCTTCATTCATTTTGACCACCAACATAGTAGCCAATAAAAATATCATCGACCACTAGTGCAACAACGTCTTCATCTAACGGTAAGGCAAATCTAATTATATTTTGTTTCTTTTTTACTTCTGTGTTATAGATTTGGTTGTTTGCTACTATAATTAGATAATGCAATTGATATTATAATCTAGTTGTATTTTTTTTTCATTTAGTTATTTTGACTCTTCTAATTTGATAATAATAAACTTGATTCCGAGTTATGCTCATAAAAAATTGCAAAAGATTAGCCCTAGGATTGGACCCATATTTTTTTTCTTATTTTCGGGCTTGGCCTAACCTATTTCCCTCTTTGATGTTTTTTTTGGCCTAAACAATTTGTATATCAACATTGAAGTTCAAGATATGCATTATATACATTATAATTAATGGATAGTGTGTTAATTTTTAGGAACACTGGAAAACTTTTTGTTATGAAATGATATAAAGATGGAGGCAAAAAAAGCAATTTGTAGGCCTTGAAATGTGTGATAAATACACCATCCTTAAAGCAAGATTTGCACATGCTAGTTGCTATTGGTTTAGGCAAATTTACTTTTAGGAATTTTCTAAAACACCCTAAAAAGTTTCATCCAATAATGGTGAAACTCTTTCTTAAGAGCTTTGCTATAGGTTTAAGAGAATTGAAGGATACGGAGGAAACTTTTCATTACTTTTAATATGTTCAAAATCCAATTATTTATAGAATTGATTCTAAAATATCATGCCTTTTAAGATTTGAATTTTAATTTCTAATCATGTTGTTCAATGTTTTCTAAAGGTTTTATGTATATTCCAATAGTCATTTGACTATTTAAACATAAAACAACATGATTGATCATTACAATAGATATCAAAACTATCGAAGTTTTCAATTTTTCTAAAATTTATTTGTTAATTAATTGATTACTGTCTTAAACTAATCCACTATCATCTTATACCAATCAACTGCCACTATAAACTAGTTAATTGTCATATTATAGATTGCGTCAAACTTACTTTCTTAACTTCTATCAATTGATTAGGTTAAACACTAATCGACTACCAAGCTCAAACTAATTAACTAAGCACATTCACTAATCGAATAGTGACTATCAAAAGCAAACTTATGTATTTCTATAATGCACTAGTCCACTAGTTGTTCATACCAGTCAACTAGGACTTTTAATATTCCAACCTTTTTTATTTTGAGATTTACTAGCCGATTGGTCCTTGATAGACTTGATTCTTCTTAACTTTTTAAAACTATTCTTCAATATTTTTTATTGTGGAAAATGATTATGAGTTCATAGTTAAAAATAGATTAAACACCATTAGAAGACCTGTTGGTTGGTGGATAACAAGTAATCCAACTCCACCTCCCCCTTACGTAGGAGGTTCCTTGTAAGCACTAGACAATGTCTTCTTATGGGCACAATATGTAACCATTGTAATTTTAGAATGCTCATTAACAATAGTAAAGATTTGACATAACAAATGGATAGCTATATTAATATTGGGAATAATTTACCTACAGGAAATATGAATTAATAAAAAAAATTATTGCGATAACATAATAAAAAAAAATGTTACCCAAGCTCAAGCTTGGATTTTAAAAAAGAAATTGAACTTGACCTGTTGTATATTCAAACATTTTTTAAAAATGAATCCTTTTTTTTATGTGTTTTTTTCCAAAATTATATCCTTTTTTTTTCTAGTAAACTTTTCGACTAATAATCAAGTCTAGATAATAATAGTTGTAGATAGATGTCAAAAGATAGATAGAGATACCTTAGAAGGTGCCATGCTAAAGAGGCAGATATTGAGTGGTGGTGGTTGTTGGAGAAGGCCTTAGCTTTGTCTTCTTTGCCTTCTTTGCTCATCTTCTTCTTAGCAACTCAATAAAGTTAATAGAAAGTATGATTGAGGCTGTGTGTTAAGTGGATCATTTCACATAACTTTTTTTTTTGGAGTTGGATTCAAAATTTTAATCCATTTAACTTGTTACTCGTGAATTAACCTACATTGGTCGAGTTGGCATGTTTTAATATCTCTACTGATAAAATAATTACAATTAAGATTTAAGTGCAAAACAAATATTTTATAAAGATAATTATAAAAACATATAAAAGAATACTTATTAATCAAAATTTAGTAATTACAATACAATTTTTATTTTAAAATAATTTTAAAAATTTTAAAAATAGATTATGTAATTATTTTTTTTACTTTTGCACATAAATATTAGTATAAATGAATGTTTTATAACTTTTCTGTAATGTATGAAAAAGTAAAATAAATTGCTCGTAATGTTAACTTCAAAACGAATTTTAAAGCAATATCCTATCAAATTTGGGCAAAAGATTTTAGATTTTGTATTAATTTTTGAAAAAAATTACATTTAAATATCAAAATTTTATAAAATTTACAATAAAGAATCTTAAAAATCAAAATAATTTTAAATAACTATAATTATTATCAAATTTTAAAAAATTTACTATTGAATTTAGAAAAATAATAAATTTTTCTAAATTTAATAATAATTTTTTAAAATCTAATAGTAAATTTCTTAAAATTTAATAGTAATTGCAGTCTTTAAAAATAATTAAAATTTTAAAGATATTTTATTATAAATTTAATAAAATTTGAATTCTTGAATGTAATTTTTTAATTTTTTAATGCATTATAAATAATCAAAATTAAGTACTAATTTTTTTAAAAAAATTTACTATTAGGTCTTTAATTTTTAAATATTATATAGTCTCATCACGTATGGTCCCTGTACGTGCAGCGTTCTCATAACGTCAGGCCCCAAGACATGGGCCCCATTTTGGTCGGCTATAAAAGTGACACTTGTCCTTTTCTGATACAAGTCTTTCTCTCTCTCTCCCTCCGTACTAGTACAACATGTTCTTTAGTCTTTTACGAGAACATTACATGTGAAATGTGCAGTACACTTTTCTGAGATAGCTTGTATGGACTCAATTCATTATTTTTCGCAGTTTTTAGAGTTAATCGGGTTGAAGAATTTTAAGACACGTCATTCTTAAAAAAAGAGGGTACTTTTTGAATCCGCTTGATGTAATTAAAATAAAGAATAAATTCTATAATTTTTTTTAATTTTATTAAGATTATACAAACTTCTTCTTCTTTTCCTAATATACACTTTTCTTAAAACACAAGATTATTTTACATTGTTGTATAATTAAATTTTTTTATTAAAATATCTTTTATTAAATTTAAATTTATTTTTTAATTACAAAAATTTTAAATGAGGGTTATTTTAATTGAAAGATTAAAATTGAACTAAAGTGTAAGATGATATTTTATTTTAAAAGAGATATATATATATATCTGTATATATTTAAGATAAAAGGAGGTATATGTAATTTTTGCAAAGCTCTAGAGAAGTTTACTTAATTTACTCTAAAGTAAAAAATATATATTTATCGTAATGTTTATTTTTAATTATAATTTCCTTCTTAATAATCATGATCTATTAATTTTATCGTAATAATTTCTTACTGTCTATATCATATTCTAAATTTCATTAAATTGAACACACATGCATTACGAAATGCTTTTTGTTTCCCCAAATCTTATGAAATGGCTCTTTTGGTCGTCATATCAAATTAAGTGTTTGTCGGCTAAGTGGCCTAAGATTATAATTTATAATAGAATAAAAATATGAATGCGTGAACCTGTGATGAACAAATGATAGCGTAGTCAATGGAGAGGCAAGTGCAACGTAAATATGTTCAATTTAATCTGATTTAATGTTGATATAGACGGTAGAAGATTATTGTGATGGGTCTAATAAATTAGAAAATTAATTACTTTTTTTTTTAAATGTATTTGGGGTAAGGATTATGGTGGATGATTGTAATTTCTTTTTCCAACATTATTAGGCTCTCCAAAAAATTATAAAAAGCCTAAATTAATAGGATGAGATACTATGTCTGATTATCAATTGAGCCATATCTTTTAAAGATAAAGCCTTTTGAAAATTTTGGTTTGTTTATGGTTATTATGATAAATTTATAGCAAAAATATATTAGGAACATACTTATACAAAAGAAAAAAAATGTATTCTAGCTTCTTCCTTTTTAGGTATATACTTTTAAATATGTTATTAATTATACTCTTTTTATTAAATACACAACAAGTGTAATTTTTTGACAACTCAATACCATAATTAAATCTTTTCAAAATTTTATATGTTTTTATTCAAAAATATAATAGCAAATACTTAACAAAAAACTAGTCTTTTATTTATTTATTTATTGTTATTATGATTAAAGGTATCCTTAGAGTTTTTTTAACGTTAAATTCTCTCTGAAATAATTATAAAAGCATGTTCCCCTATATCGTCCTAATATACCTAAAATTTTATTTCTAAAGCACTTCTTAATTAGAGGAATAGAACCAAAATTATAAACCACTTATTAATCAAGCTAACTCCACTTGGGTAAAAATATTTTCCTTTAATACTACCCTTATAATTTAGTAACTTGTAAACAAAATGTGGGCACAACATTTTCATAAATTATTAAAAAAATAAACGTTACACAGATGGTGTTTTTATTTTTAAAATTAACAATAAAATTTTTTGTTGGAAACCATAAAAGGAAACAAATCCCAACTTACTATTAAGTAGTGTCTACGCAATCATCCATGCCTTCATGGTCAAATTGATAATCAATGCCAAAGACGGACCTTTCAGGTTCATTTCTCACTTCAATTTTGGTTCTTGTCATGAAAGAGAGATATTGATGGACGCGATAACAGCCACTCTTATTGGTATGCCATTAAATAAAAGCGTAAATTACACGGAGTCTCATGAATTTTTGTTGAAATTATCTAAATTTTTCTTACTTTAAAATATATACAATTTTTTTTACAATAATAAATTATTCTATACTTTAGTTTAATTTTAAAATTTTTAATTAAAATACTTTTTATTAATTTAAATATATATTTTTTAAAACTAAAAATATTTTACATAAAGAATATTTTGGTCAAAAATTTTAAAATTTAAACTAAAATATAAAATAATTTTTTTATCTCAGATGAAATTTATATAATTTTTAAAAATAAAAAGAAAATCTATATAATTTCAATAAAAATTCAAAAATTTTAAATATATCAATTGTATATTCTTTCATAAGTAAACATAGAAATTTTAAATTGTATAATATTTAATATTTAAATATTTAAAATGTTTAATGTTACAAAATTTGAATGTATGTTTATTTATCTTTATATACTGACTGTTGAAAGATATAAAGATAAAGAGAATGTAAAAAATAGATAAGTAAAAGTAGGTAAGATAAAAAATAATTTTTTTATTTTTATTTTTAAAAAATTAATTTAATAATTAAAATGATAATTTGATAGATGGAGTAATAATTATAATGGTATAATATACATTGTACGTAAAAGCCAAACCATCCCTATATGTGTGTGAATGAACAGGGTTGATGTTTTGGATTGCCAAGGAAAATGGAGGCAAATTGTTGGTGATGGGGATGGCACAAAGCCCAGTGGTGCTCCAAAATTGTGTTTGATGTAAACATTGTTAATGGATGGTCTCCTATTGAGGTCGCTACTGTCATACACTTAATTATCCTTTTGTCCAATCCTATCTCTCCCCATTTATGCCTGTCCCTTCCTTTCATGCTACAGCTTGTAGACAAGACCAAAAACCCCACAGCCTCACGCAATGGTCCCCAACTTCCCTCATTAGTTGACTTTTTTAATTTCTTAATTATGATTACTAGCTAGTAAATATTATTTTTATCTTTCTAACTTAATACAAGTTCTAGGTTGATCTTCCCAATTTTAAAAACAACTCATGTGCTCTTTTATTTTGTTTATAATTGATTTATTTTTATCCTTTTGTCATTTTATCCATTTAAATATTAACGCAGAATTTACTAATTTACTTATTTAAACGTTGTTTATTTACTTAACACTATCAATTCTTATTGTGGGAGTCTCTTATGGGTATAAGATTTACAGTCTGATTCACTCTACCAAAACCTTAAGGGTCTGTTTGGTTTGAAGGTTTTGGAGGGGAGGGGAGGAGGTCACCTTATTTGGTTTGAAAAAGTTGGAGGGCCCCTCCAAACCCTCCCTTTCAAAAGTGAGGGTTTTTGGAGGGGAGAGAAAATTTTATCTCCATTTGACAAAATTATTCTCACTTTTTATTTTTATTTTAAATATAATATAAATCTTATTTTTTAAATTTGGTTTAAGATAATTTTTTATAAAAATAAAAAATATTTTTTGAATAAAAATAAAAAGTTATTTTTAATAATAAAAAGCAAAAAAAAAAAATTTATAAAAATAAAAAAATTAAAAATTCTAATATCATAAGGGTATAATTGTCCATTTAATTTTATCTCCCCTCCCCTCTCCTCCTTAACCAAATAACATATCATTAAAACCTTTCCCCTCCCCTCCCCTTCATTAAAATCCCTTCCCTCCCCTCCCCTCCCCTCCATTGAACCAAACACTCCCTAAAAAATCAACAATTCTAAAGCAAGAAGCTCTATAATTTTAAATAAGTGCAACTTGGAGCTACTCTGAACAAGTGACCTCTATAGTTTTTAGAGGCCATTTGATCTAATTACCATTATTAGCTTACCTTAAAGAAAGTTTATAAATAGAGGTCCCTCCAAGACTAAAGGGAGACATTACAAACATTACAAGCAATTACTAAACATTAATTAGACTAAAATGACTTATGATTTGATATGGACAATCCCTTGAACTAATATGTGGAAGAACTTGTCAACTCTTGTAAAAAACCAAGTTCAACCATTTTGGATGCAAACGGGTGATTATAGTTAGGCCATTGGTTTAATTACTAATTTGATTTTCAAAATATTGATTTGTCCTGCCTCTAAGATTCTTATCTTTGTATTATCACGATATTTGAATAAGACAGTCTCTTTCTTTCTCTCTAGGGGCGACTCAACATATTTGTGACTTAATGGTAATCAAATCAAGTGGTATAATAAAATCATATAAATCATTTATGCAGGGTGACTTGATATGCTTAGCAATTTTAAACTACATTGTTTAAAGCAATTAGTTATGTCAGTTCATTGCGTATAACCCATTGAATCGCGACCATTAACTTCCTCAAATATTAGTGAAGTAGATTGGATCCTCTTGAGCCTATAAGGCTCTCATAGCATATGTTTTCAAAAAAGAAATTATATATCTCAAGAATTTGAGTTTATAAAAATTATCTAAGTTGACAAAAGGACTAAATAGCCGAAGAATAAATAAGTTAAATATTATATTGAAAATGATAAAAAATGAGGGATCTCACTACGACTACTGCTATTTTATTGAATTTAACGATATGTCTAAATGTAAGCTTTATAAGTTTAAAAACTGATCCCTATTTCTTCTTTTAATAAAATTTTTTACTCTATAAAAAATATTTATTGTACCCTCAGTCTCATAATATTTAAAAATAAACAAATACTATCATCATTCAAATTTTAATAAATAAATAATTTTTGTTTAAACTTTAAATCCAGTCCAATTACAATTTAAAGTTGGATTACAAAACTTTGACTCAAAAATTACTTGACAATATATAAATAAGAATAATACATATTATTCAGTAATATGAAAACACTGAAAAAAAACTCCTAGTTATAGGTTTTATTTTCAAGCTTATTGTTGAGTCAATTTTCCTTTTTAGCATATTCATAATTATGATGAGTTTTACTTTAAGTAGGGATATTTGTAGCTTCCAAGCATTGTGATTTGTTTCTCAAATGAAGCTACTGCGCAGGTAATGAATACCAATAGAAGTTGCATATATGCCATCAAATAAGCAACATATTCCAATTGATTATTAATGGAATTAGATATTAAGCCTTATGTTGTATGGAAATTTGTGCAAAATTTTAAAATTAAAAACCCCAAAAAATGCTAATCTTACATGTGATATGATTTGAAATTACACTATTCATAATTTTGGAACAGTATAATTTCTTACACTTTTAATATAAATAAATATATATATATATATATATTGAGTGACTTATGAGTAAGATCTACAGAAATTGAAAGCAGGACACTAAAGATTTTATCTATGAGTTCTTAATAATGGTGATGCTTGACCTTTTTTTATATTTTTTTTTTTCAAAAATCGTAGAATGAGAAGTCAATAACAAGAAAATTTTTAATATATAGTATATCACTAAATTTTTTAACAAGAAACTTTTTGAAATTTAATAAATTGAATAATAATATATAAAAAAATTAATCAAAAATTGTATAATGTTTGTTTATCTCCTAAATCTAAAAGGATGAGAACTGAGAAAACCTCGCAGCCACAGCTGAACAAAATTTTTGGATAATACACAAGAATAAGCTAGGGTTAATTTTTACAATGAGCTAATAGTGCTAACCTCAACTTCTAAAATTGCACAAAGTCAATGACTCAATTTCTACTACAACAGATAGTAGGTTATCTTGAAAAAAATACATGTATAAGTTAATCAATGTAATCTTTATTAAAATATAAATTAATAAAAAAATAATTGTGTGTACATAATAAGTCGTTGTTTAGTGAATTTATATTGAACAAGTGCAATTTCAAAATTGCGTGAGCGTTCAGGTGATCTAAGGTGGATCACAATGTAGCCTGTAAGGCAAAGACACTATTCGTCACGAAGAACGATGGTTCTAGCATAAACTCTAAGTCATTAGATATCTAAAAAAATTCTAAAAATAATAAAATACTTAAATCATATGAATTAGAATTTTCTGCAAAAATTTCATAATGTATATTACAGTACAGGAGAGGATATTGTGGCAAATCATATAGTCTTTCAACTATTTAAACCGGAACATGTAAGGAAATTAATAACACCTGCCATGGAGGAATAAAAAGGGAATCATGTGTATGACAAGAAGAGAATGAAAGTAGACTGAGAATTTGGAGATAGCAAGTAATAAAAGCCATGTGCCGAGAGATACGAGGACATGTATCACTGAAGAGGATGCAATCAAATATAAATTAATTTGACGTGTATTTTTTTAAAGAGATAAAAAAATTTTAATTGTGAAAATAAAAATGTTAACTATAAAAGTTTAGACAACATTCTTGTTACCAATTGCATTTTAATATAACAAAAAATATGCTAATTTAGTTTTTAGTTTAAAATAAAAATTATCATGATTAAAAATTAAGAATATTTAATATTAAATTTTTAAAATTTCTAAATCATATTAAGTTGTTTATATTTGAGTATTATTAAGTTTGATAAAAAGTAAGTATAAAAAATAATTAATTATACACATTTTATTTTTCTTATTTCTTTTTTTTTAAAAAAATTATATTTCAACTTTCTCATCTATTACCTTCTATTTTTAATTTGTAAAATTATTTAAAATAAATTATTCATATAAAAAAAATTAAAAAAAAATTACTTTGCAACAATTTTTATCAGTACACCGATTCTTGATCGATTTGACCGATTGTTTTTTGCTATAGTAATAGTTTAAACAATAAAATGTAACGACGTTCTTGAACCATACTGATAATTTTTAAAACTATTTCTATGTAGATATTAGTCGCATAATGTGTAAAAGTATTTTAATACATTTTTTATTTATTGTGCAATAAATAAAAATTTTTAATACATATATATAGATATATCTACTAAAGGTTAATTGAAAAGAAGAACCTAGTACATATAATCAATAAAATAATGTGTAATTAAATAAACAAATGGAAGTTCAACTTATTGCTAAAACCTCCTCACTTTTAACAAAGAGGAGTGTGTTTGAACTTTCCCCATGACATTTTCAAGAATATGCAATGTGGAAGCCAATGATGTGGCAATTTGAGACCCTAAACCAAAATTGGCCAACTCACCCAACCATTTTTAGGTTGACCAGCTAGTAGATGTAAACTAAATTTTTCTAAAGTTATAATAAAATTCTATCCAAAAATAATTTTTACAAACTTAACGTCTCTAGATGTAATTTTTCAATTATATAATCTATAGGCAACATTCTTCCTGTAAGTAGCAAAGGTAACAGCGTTTCAAACGTGGCTTATTGTTATATAAGCAACACTTTTTTGAACTTATAACTGGCAAAGTCTTTCAAATCGTAACATATAGATTGAAGAAACCGTTGCTTATAGAAATAGGCTACACAAGTATGCAACACCATAAAAATTGTGGCTAAATCTTGAAGCAACAGTTTTTAAAAGTTGTTGTTTTATCAAAAAATGTTGTAGTAAGAATTATTTGACAGATACTAAAAAAATTTTAAATTTTTTTTTGTTAACTATATCAATAAAATATCAGTATATATGAAGTTTAATTCGACACTAGGTATTTAAAATAATTTAATTAAATAAATTATACAAATATTTAATACATATGATAAATTTTTTTCCCATAAACATTGTTCAAAAGTTGGCATTTGCCTGTCTTGAAGTTTATCCATCAAGCCCATTATGTGTTTTTAGTTTAATCAAATGTCAAACAAAAATCTCTAATATTTGTCAATTTTTCTTAATTTTATGTCAAAATTTTTGACAAATTTCTTCCAACCCCGCCCCACTCTCCCTAATTGTTGTTCCATTCTCAAATTTTATTTGATTTTACAATTTTCCATTTTATTTCCAATTTCATATAAAAAAGCCCCCAACCTCTCTCTCTCCCGACGTGCCCACGTCCAAATTCTAGCCTAATTGTTCAATGTAAAAAAAAAAAAAATTACAATTGAAAATCCCACATTAAAAATAATTTATATTGAAGGATCTTGAATTTTAAAATTATTTTAAATGACTCAAAAACAAAAAAATTTAACTTAAAGTCTTAAATTATAATGGTCTTGTGCAATTTAAATTTTTAGTCTTTAAATCTTTTAAAATTTAAAATCCTTAAATATAAATATCTTTAACTTGAAGTCATCCACAATAATTTTTTCATGGAAGCAATTTCTACCTCTTTTCTTCCAAATATACTTCCACTTTTCCAAATTTGTTTGCCTCATCTCCAAATCCTTGCCTAACCTGTTCAATTTAAAACGTTTCTAATTTCCTTTAAATTTTCTTGATTTTATCTCACATTTATAATTTTCTTCTCCTTCTTCTATTTTTTGTTCAAAATATTTCATAAAAACCACAAAGCGCATAGAGCTAAAAGAAGCAGTCTGAACATAATGAAATAATACAAATAAAACTCAAAGAATGTTACACTAATGAACTATTGGGTGAGAATTATCTTGGAATAAGATGATCGCCAACGATGGTAGGGTTGTTTCCACGGAATCCACCGAGCAAATTCCCTTCAAGATGGTAATCAACTCAACGAATCCATACAAATGAAAAAGAAGAAAAAGACTTACTGATTTCCATCTTCTCAACCAAGTTAATTTCATACTCTGCAAATTCTTGTCTCATTTTCAAATTGTTGCCTAATTCAATCTAAGGTATCTAAATTCTTTCTTCAACCTCAAACTTGTAGTTCAAACTTCAAAGAGTTTATTAAGAAGAAATTTGGAAAAAAACAAGTGTTAGTTAAAATTTGTGGATCTCCGTTTGGTATTTAGGGAAATTAAAACAAAAGGTCATCATTTGCCATCGAACTACTCTTAGGACGAGAAAAAAAAAATCAACATACAAACTATGAGGCAGCAAAGGAAAAATGGCTCAAATAAGATAATTAATTGCATTTTATTTTAAATATGAGTAAATTATATAAACATACCTTAAATTTTGCTAAAATTACATAGATCTTCTCATTTTTTAAAAAAATTTACAAAGACTTTTCCTTAAATGAAAAATTACGTTATACTTTAGTTTAATCTTGAATTTTTTGATCAAAATAATTTATATTATTTAAATATCTTTTTAACTAAAATATACTCTTACATATTTTTTATGAATATTTTTTTAATAAAAAAATTAAAATTAGATTAAAACATATTTTTTTAAATTTTTTGGTCCAATTCTAAATTTAAAATTAAATCACTTTTTAACTAAAAGTGTATATTTTGAATTTTTAAATATAAGATTGGACTAAAATTGGATAAAAAAAGTTTAAGATATACACTTTAATTGAATTTTAAATTTTTTGACTAATACATTTTTCAAAATGATGTGTAAGAGAATATTTTAGTTAAAAACATATTTAAATTAAGAGAGAATATTTTGATAAAAAAATTATAATTAGTCTAAAATGTAGTATAAATTTTTGTCTTAGAATAAACTTATGTATATTTTAATAATATATGAAAGATCCCTATGATTTAAGTAAAATTTAAGAGAGGAATGTGAAATTTATTTTTTTAAATATTAAACTTGCAATTTTTTTTCTTTGTGATTTAACTGATCTTTGAGGTATTTTATATTCAAATATGTAGGATGTCTCTTTAAATTTCTTACCCAACCATATCCACCGCCGCAGCTAACCGCAGATGACAGAGACATGAGGCAGCGGAGCGATGGCAGACAGCCATCCAGACAGTGTTGGTCAAGAGGATCAATTACTCTCTAATAAAAGAGAGGAAAAACGTTGAGTGGAATCTAAGGCACGCTGAATAACGACATGAAATTTGAAAAATAAACAAAACAAAACAAAACAAAATAAAATCAAAATAAAACAAAACAGAAAGTAATGTGCTGATTTTGTTCCTTATTTTCTCAGCAATGGAAACTGTAGGGCACTGTACTTGGCAGTTTATGCGTTTCGGTCTTGTCTAGCTGTGAAAGATTTTTGTTTTTCTTTTTTGATGATTTAAAATTTAGTCCCATCCAAGTTTGATTTGCTTCATTTTCTTTTCTTTTAATTTTTGTTATGATTATGATGGTGGATTTAGCTTCTGATTTTATTTTGTATAAAAATGTTTAAAATTTTGATCTATTTAATTTTTTCTTATTTTGAAAGTTTGGTTCAATTTTTAGGGACAAAGAATGACTCCACTACTAAAGAGAATTTCATGTCCTTGTATTATTGTATTTGAATCCAAATTAGAAAAAATATTTGAAAACTAAAAAATTGAGCCTAAATTGTCTGAGATCCAATAATTGGGCCCAAATCACCCAATAGAGAATTATTCAAATTCGACTTAACAAAAATTTAACTGGACCCAATTCATATAATTAATTAATTATTTATTTGACCAAAAGCAAGATTTCATGCAACACAAAAACCAACCAGTATAGTAATCAGGAAAAGAAGCAACCACCATCCCAGTCAAAAAAACAAAGCAGAAACACAAGCAAAAACCAAAAAACAAGACAACATTAGAAGAAACAAGGCAAAACAAAGAAAAGGAAATTTCACCTCCGTTATCGCAGACACTGCTATCTAATTAGCAACTTGATTTCTTTGATGTTAAGTCAATGAGAAGAGAATTTCAGCTCCAGAACTCAAAAGGCCTACTGCATCTTGAAGTATCAGAAAACATCTTTAGTCACAGCCAACATACTACCTTTTATTCACATAATTGAACAATTCTGCACAGTTTATTTCCATCTCAGGAAAGCCATAAGCCAAAAGAATTGCCCTTCTAAGAGCCACGACCCCCCAGCCATGGAAGCAGAATCAACACTGGCTTTCTCCATACATCATCGAATGACCTTTCCTTTGTAATTTCTACAAATTATACTAATTCCAGCTCTCTTCAATTTGGAATTGAATGACCCATCTATATTGAATTTAATCTGGCCACTAGGAGGAGCCTTCCAGAATTCTCCGTTGCTACTAAAAGATACCCCACCAGAATCATGTTTCAAGAGACCATTGGCCTCCCAAAATTCAGTGAGAGCTACGAAAGTGACAGAAATCACTCTTCTTGGATCAACTTTGGTATCATTGAATACAATATCACTTCTACTCTTCCAAATATTCTAGCAAAGCCGAGCCAAACAAGCCTTACAATACTTACCATGGGCAAAGAAACTACATATATTCAATTCTTTTTGGTTCTACCAAGGATTCACAACACACTTCTTTTTGAACAAAGCTTCCCTAGTTGCAATAGCTCCAGAAATAGCTCTCGATATAAAATGCTTGATCTTAAGAGGTACCTTCGATTTCCAAACTGCAACCTAGAGCTCTTTAGATCATAAAAGAACAACTAGGACCAAAAGAGGATTAGCTACATCAGACTTTTTAGCTTCAAAATACCCAATTCATTTATTGAATAAATGTGTTCGAGCCGTATATTAAGCCCATTTGTTTTAACTATTTAGACTTAAAAATTTGATGCTCAACTAATTAAATTTGTAGTCAATATATTAATAATGTATTATAATTTATTATATTTGCATATGACTTTATCAAAAATTGTAAGCAAATACCATAGTTTGTATGTGATATTTTATCATTAAACATCATAATAAATTTTTTTTTTCATACATGCAAACGTACATAATACAAAAATTCATAATTTTTTATTGATTACCTTATATTTATGTGCTACAAGAATATATTATATTTAAAATATTATTTGTAAAGTGCTCAACCTATTTAATAAATGAATCCAATTAGTTCGATCAAAATTTTTATTTTATTAAAGTTTAAGCTCAAACTCAAGCTTAATTTATTTTTCAAGTGAACAATTTTCAATCTACCAAATTTTGGTGCGATTACAGCTTTGATATTATTAAAAAAGATAAATTACACTTTAGTACATTGTAGTTTGACTTGTTTTCACTTCATAATCTTGTGATTTAAAAGTTTGCATTTTAATACCTTACAGTTTAAATCATTAACAGACTAGCATCCTATGCTCTTTTTTCATTAACACTTTAGTACCCAATTATAGCTTTGATATCAAAAAGGATAAATTACACTTTAGTATATTGTAGTTTGACTTGTTTTCACTTCAGTATCTTGTGACTTAAAAGACCTGATAGTTTAAACCATTAGCGCATTAGTATCCCATGCTCCTTTTTCGTTAACACCTTACTACTCTCTTATGCAAGTGACCTAATTTTTGCCTAATTTTCCAGTTTTCCTACAAATTAGATATTTTAATTGGTCAAGAGAGGGATCAGTCTTTATTGCTTATGAAATTAGATATTTCATAGGAAATTTATGAATTTGGGCAAGATTAGGGATTTCGTTTAAGGGAAAATTTTGATGAAGATAATGTGTTATGTGTTTAAATTTGAGATTTCAATTGTCAAATAGAGAAAGTTTGTTCTTAGTTGCATAGGAAATTATGGATTTTGTAAGGAAATTAGTAAATTTGGAAAGATATTGTATTGTGTGTGTTGAACTTGATATTTCAATTGGCCAAATGAAGAATTTTGTTCTTCAATACATATGAAATTATGGATTTTATAAGGAAATTTAGACTTTAGAACAAAATTAGAAGGATGTTTGTAAAATAATTTCTACTTAGAAAAAATAAAAGCAAATCATATGTATGATAATTAGAACAACAAATTAAATTTGTTAGATGAACAAAAAATACCTAATTGAACCATTGTAGCATAATAGGGTCAATCACACAAGCAATGTGAAATAGTTGAGTTTTCCTCTTTATGACCCTAAAGCTAAATAACTACTTTGAATGGGACTAACATACTTTATTAGAGTTAGAAAAGTGATCTAACATTCTTTTATATGATCTCTTATTGGAACCTCCCATCCCAAGCTTTAGTGAAACCTAATGACTTACATATTTAACCACAAGCCAAATTTTTACTATAATTTGTGCTACAACCTAATTATCTTATGATCAATCCATATATTAGGCATTTAAGATACATCTCAAACACCCCATTATTTTAAGGGGAAAAAATAAATCAATTTAATGTGAGCCCACATTTAAAAGATTTTTCAACGTTCTCCTACTTGGAACATTAATTGTGTTTTGAATAAAATCAATTTTATTTTGTAAAATGACTTTTAGGTTGATAAAATAATGAAACCCTATATATGTACTTTTTATTGTAAAAGAAAAAGGCTTTGACATAACACAACTTACACAATCTAATCCAATACAACCTTAATATGTGAAAAATCATATTAACATGGATCACAAATCTAAAAAGTGTAATAAAAAATGAATTTCAAGTGATCAACAATGTATTAGTTTTTATCAGTCCTTTGATTTTTGATTATCCTTATGCTTAAACTACAAGAGAACTTATTATAATTTCTCAATATCCTTATGGTTAAATTGCAACAAAAATCATATGGTTTACAATAAACATGTATGTCTCAAATAATTTTATTTCAAAAGTATTGTATAGTGCCACTAGAGTTAAGCACTATGCCTCAAGATACATGTTACATTTAACTTTGCATAAGCAAAGAAGCAACATAATGATGATTATCAATGAAACACATCAAATAGATACAAAATGAAGCCACATTAAAAATGTAATAAAATGATCAAGTAATATCCACGGGTTATTTAAATGCAAAATGCATCAAAATATTACTAGTCCAAGAGATCGAAAGATCTTAAAATGTCCATATCCTTAGTATGTTTCTTTAAGTATATTGGTCTTAAGCCTTTAGTAAGGGAATTAACCATTTGTTAGTGATTGAAGTTACGAATATTTATTTTAAAATTCTTACCAACTTAATATATCATGAGGCATCACCATTCTTATGAATGAGCTAGAAATACTCTAGTGGCAAAAGCCTTTAGTTAATAGAGTAACAAACATGTATTCCACTAAACCAAAAGTAGAGTATTAATGGCATAATCATACTAAAACCTTTCAAATTTCAGCCATAAACTTAAATACATAACTTCATCATATATTACACTTTGTGTTTTATTGAGCATTTATTACTAAACCAAAAGCCACAGTTTTTAGTCAAGGTGAAACTCTTTCTATCTAATCATATTTAGCCCAAGTACTATATTTTAACTATAACTCGATCTCACACCTAGGCATGGGGCAATTGTTGCCACACCTTAGCCAATAATCTTCCTCTTAGCAATTGCTCTAGTGGGAATCAAACACATGACCCAAGCTCTAATACATTCTAATTGTTGGACAAAGCACTTACCACTAGGCCAAGATGACAAGCCTAGGTCATGTGTTCAATTCTCGGAGGAACAATTGTTAAAGGAGAGATTGTTGGCTAAAGTGTGACAACAATTGTCCTATATCTGAGGCTCAAGTGTGAGGTTGACTTATATTCAAAATATGACACTTAAGCTAGGTGCAATTAAGTAGAAAAAGTTGAACCTAGTTGATAATTATAGTTTTTGGCCTAATGATAAGTGCTCAATCCAACACTTTGTGTACAAACCAAAAAAAGCCTTAATTTAACTACTTTAACATTATATACAAATATCCATAGATAGACTATTATGTAGCCAATGCAAAAAAAAAAAAAAATCATCTTTCATGATTTTATAGTCCTTTACAAATATCTAATTAGTCATACTAGGATCACTCAAGTATTTAAAACTTTCTAATGGTATAGGTAGAATGCTTAAATACCTAATTGATTACATAAAAAAGCTACCCTTGTAGCAAAAACAAAAGTGACCTATTTTACCCATTATTAAGAACTTTGAACATGGTGAGCTTTTATTCCATTTTTAAGGGGATTAATAAGTAAGATCATAAATTACATCTTGACAAAATCTTATTGGAAAGCAAAATGTATGAGACAAGCCAAAACATTTCAAGTTTAGTTGCAATGGGTTATTATATCTCTGTTAAACAAAAAGACCTTCACTTTCAGTTATCTTAGGCAAAATCATATGAATATATTAATATAGCAAGAAATATTTTATCATATTTTGGGACTTTAATAATTTAAAAATAAGGTTCATTAGTACATAATATTTCAAGAATATCTTGCTTTTTTACTCTCACAAGCTCTGACATGTTTTAATCAATTGTTAACAAAATGATAACATGGGAACATTATTAATCTGAGAAATAAATGAAGTCATACAATCAATATATTGTCCAAAGGCATTACCATGACAATAAAATATATGTGCCATTAAGAATCATAAGTGCCATATGTTTAAAGTCAATAATAAAATTCACAAAACTCTTGATGTACAATAACTCCCATTAACCAAGAACATTAGAAGAATTCAAAATGTCTACAATTGCCACAATACACTTAGTAAAAGCTATAGGCTTATAACCTTTGGTCGAGGATCTAGTGTCATAATTTAAAAGAAAATTCTATAAATTTTATCAAGAGTCTCTTTAGTGAGAAACATCCATGCTAACCCATAAAAGAATCTCATACAAAAAATGTCACATTGCCTAAATTTAATTGCTCATGATAATCATCGATCAAACAATAATATATAATTCAAACAACTAAACCATAACATATAGTTGCATTTAAGTGGCATAAAGAAATGTCTTACATATGCAATAAGCTTTCTTTGATTTCAAGAATTTCTCAATAATAATGAATGCTTTAATAATCCAAAATTTAGTAAAAAATCTTAAAATGTTCATACATGCTAATATAGCTTAATTGATTATGAATTTATGAATTGAAAGAGTAATTTGTATTAGTTAGGGGCAATTTTGGAAAGTGAGTGAAGGGAATCCTAAGTAGACAAGGTAAAAACACTAAAATGGCTAAGGAGGAAGCAACATTCTAGAGAGGAGCTTTGGAAATCAATTGGATGTGAAAGAGATTTGTCAATTCTATTGAAGGATTGCTAAACTTTGACCATTAGTTTTTATTTTTTTTCCCTTTACTCTTTTCTTTAAATTATGGACTATGGATCCATAATACCCTTTGTTGTTTCTTTGTTATTAATTCCTATTAAAAGTAGCTAGATTATTGATTTGGAATTTATATGAATCTGTTTACTAATTAAGTTGAATTTAGAATTCTCTTGTGAAAATTTTATTTAGGTTAATTTATTACTCTATTTCTTTTGTTTATAAATGGCTTATTACTATTTATTTGATGTATTATGAGAGAATTGAGAGATCAATTGCAATAGAGATCACTGGAGTATTAAACTTAGGCGATGATTTTAGATAGATATAAGTTGCATCTAAGCAATCTACGAGTTGTAACTTGCATTAATTCTTTATACTCAATGAGTTTATATTAAGTGTATAATCATAAAAGTACATGTGGGTTTAACATGAGCACTGTGATTTATCTCGAAAAAGAATTTCATATATATTAGTAGAATTGTTGTTAATCTAATTAAATTTAGTTACAAGAGTGCATTCCAAGTGATGCTTAGGACATAAAAAGAGGAGTCTAAATTCTATAGCTTTTTTCATTCATAGTTCAGTTCTTGTCTTTGGTAAATTTTGTCACTCTTAATTCCACATTTATTAATTTCAATTTCATTAGTTTTTCTAGATAATTGGATTTAAATTTATGATAATTGGTAGTTGATTCACGTTCCTTGTGGGACGATTTTGTATTCATTCTATTAATATTTGTACAACTTGTGTGCTTGCAATTTTAGCACAACATTCATGCATGCCAATATAGCTCAATTCATTATGAATTTATGATAAAATTGTCCTACTTGATTAGTAATTTTCTTTTACAATATTCAAAGTTAAGTACTAAGACTATGACATAAATGAACAAGTAACCTCAAATCATAACAATCAATGTGGGACATATTGACTCCTAATGTGGGATTTCCTTTACTCACATTTGAATCCCAATAATCCTTCATTCAAGTGTGTATCTATCATACAAACCTACTCCTCTTCAATTAATAGGTCTAAGAAGCCTAAAACACTTACAGATCTTCCTTTATTGGACTTTAGTGAGAAACCAAACTAATCGACTTAACACCACAATTTGATCTAAAACCTTAAGGTAATGGGATGAATATATAATCACTTAAAATAGGTTTACATAAAATTGGATTGTCATAAAGGGATATATTTATCTTCATTTGTCAACAAGCAATTAATAGTCTAAAAGTATAGATTTAGCTATATGATATTGCCAATAATCTTAGTGTCCACACTTCATTTAAACAACTTAGAAATATGAAAATTTTTTCAATTGTTTCTTAACTTCAATCTGATAAACTTTAAACATATTGAAAGCATAAGATTTTTCTTTAATCAATAAAACATAACTATAATGAGAAAAATTATCAATAAAAGTGATAAAATATTTTTTGCCATACAATGTAGGTGAATAAGAGCCAGCTGTATTTTTCATTTTAGTTTTGGTTAACTTTCTCTTGGAATAGTTAACACATTTCCTTATATCTCTAAAATCTAGAAAAAGGATATACTTGATCAACTATTTAAGTCCTTCACTTAAATATGACTCAAATGTATATGCCATAACAATAAATATTTCTCATGAGTCATAGATCTTAAAGCTATGTAATTTTCAATATTAAAAGATAGATATTCATTCTTGAAAATTAAACACAATTTATATAATCTATTAAATAAGATGCAATTCAATACACTGTGATACAATTTTTCTTTACAATATCACCAAAATACATTAATAAAATCATTTAAATGCTCAAAAAAGATACATTTTCACTATAGATGGCTAATGTGCCTCTCACAAGATTTCATAATTTCTTTGTGGACTAAAATAATATGAGACACTTATCACAAAATACCATATATATGAAATTTTGCATAATTATATTTTAAAAATATACTCTCAAAATATTTTACAAAATACACAAACGAATTTCAACAAATTAAGTCACAATTTCTTTTCACATAGCTCAAAAGCCTATAACATGATAAAATATATGACCAAAATGCCTTATTGTAGAATTCAAAATTTTGCAAATAATTCTATTCACATGTTCATCGCACCCATTATCTGTAAAAGTCTCACATAGATAAATAATATGTCATACTTACTGTATTAAATCTAAAACACCAAGTATTCTAAAAAAAAGAGAGAAGTACATATATACCAAATTTATTCCATTTGTGCCTTATCATGATCCACCAAGAAATAAGTCATAATAAATTTCCTTTTATTTACATAAAAGATGAGTATATAAATAACAAACTTTATATCTTGTTCCCATTCCTACTAATTGGAACCAATCAAAACTTCTATTGTAACATTATTGTTATTCACATCAAGAGAGATTGATTGACAAAATGCAAAAAGGTCAACGAAAAAGGCAATTTCAAAATAACTCAAAACTTGAGCAAACTGTCCTTGAAGAGCACCATGAGTATTATCATAAATTCCCTTTGGGGAAAGAATATAACATGCTATTAGCCTTTTTTTTTTTTTGTGTGAAGCTAACCAAAATAATATATATATATATATATATATATATAGAATATTGAAGGAATTCAAAGATAAACCTTTTAAACCATATACCTAAATCAATAAAAGAGAATACATATAGTCTTGAAAAATCTATCCCCTTAGGACAAGAAACCCTCTTAACCATGTATCTACACCTATATGCTTCATGCAATTCTTTAATTAACACATAAAATAACCCTTTTTAGATGAGTAATTATATGCATTAATTCAAAATATTCTATGAATAAAAGAACTAATTGATTTTATGAATTTTGATGGATGAATCACTTTAATCATAAACACCTGCACTAATTGATAGAATAATATTTTCATATTAGAATAAATGAAATTGCCTCACCTTCTATCACTATAAAGAGCCAAATGATTTTATAACTTTTAATGGATGAGCCACTTCAATGATAAATATAACACCATAAAATTCTAGCTCATCTCATCATATACACATAACTTATATCATTATATTCATGAAAGTATCAGAAAAAGGGAGATAAAATAATGACTTCCTTTGCGTTATGTCGAACTTAAAAATTTGCATTTGATGTCACATGGACCGTGGGAGCCCATGCTAGGTATTCTCATATTTAAATATATCATTACAACTCATTTGCATCATAAAATCATGCTCACAGCTCATGGAAACTGAAATGGAGCATGAAGTGGGTTTCTTTAATTTCAGCCAGATTTGCCCCTTATTCTGGGAAAACTTTGAAAAATCATAACTAATTCTAAAAAACTCATAATCATGCAATCTTGGTCATTCTGGGAAGCTATGGATGTCTACTTCACACTAAAAAAATTCCTAGACCATAACATTCATTACAAAGGGCATTTGACATCCAAAATGTTCTAAAGGTCAGACTGAATTCTGGAACTATCACAGAATTCTGTAGAAAATTTTGAAAATATCCAATTAATTTCAAAAAAATAAAAAACCAACAAACTTTACCATTCCAGAACACTCTGGATGTCTATCCCATGGTAAAAATAGTTTTAGTTCATGAATCATTAAGCGAAAGATGTTTGACATTCAAAAAGCTACTGAGGTCGCTGCTGCCTGGGCTGCTGTTTCAGATTACTAATATAAAATTCTAAAATTCATAACTAATTTATAAAAATTTAAATCACACACATTTAGTCATTCTAGAAAGTTACAGATGTTAAATTTATGCTAAAAATAATTCTAGAATGAAACAGATACATTTAGCTATTGGAAATCTATAGAACAATAATTGAACTCCTGGGGCGCCACTACTACTGATAGCCAACTTCAAAAATATATAACTCTTTATTCAAACCTCCAAATGAGGTGATCTTAGTGGCCACAAAAAGCTTATGACCTCTAGTTTATGTATGTAAAATTTCACAGGCATTGGACACCATTTTCCTATCAAATGACACAGAATATGAATCTACTATTGTGAACAGTGCACATACCAGAATCTATAGAAAATTCCAACTTCAAAAATTCATCAAATATTTTATAGACCTCTAAAAATTATGTTCTTTAGCTTTTCAAAAAGATCTCAACAAAATCTAATTGTATAACAAATCTCAGATCAAGAAGAGTTCATTTAGACAAAAAGTGACATAAGGTTCTAAGATAGCAAATTTATGCCCCATATAGGGTACCAAAATGTCCAAATGGCTTCTCTCAATGTTTGGCTCCTCTTGGGCAAGTTTAAAAACATGAATATGACTTGTTTGAACTTCTCAAGGGGTCCCAAACCTCATGCATCTTAATTTGGCTATGCCACTTCTATATATACACTAGTACATTAAACTTTCAAGAAGCAAAAATGGCCATTTCATACTCATTTTACATTCTAGTATTCTCATGCCATAATCTCTCATTCATACATGGTACATCAATATATTTATACATATTCATGACCTTATAGAACATATACAACCATAGATTACAAATGTTTTTATTCATATGGCTTTAAAGTAGCCAATTCCATAGATTTTAATATCCTACTCTTTTCTCCTAAGGGGTTGGCTTCCATTACCTTGCTCTTTTGGTCCACCTAGCATGTTAGAACATTGGAAAGGAGGGGATGAGATTCAAAGAATCCCAATAGCTCATCTCCCATTCAATCATACATAATATATGCGAAGAAAGCCTTAAAAATGCATGCATGGACATAATATAAAATCATAAGCATTTAAGAAGCAAGCTTAGCATGTGAATAAGCCATACAAATTATTCAAGAGCTCACCAAGTGTTTAGATTGGCCTTACACTTCTCCTTATGGATTTTGGACTTGCCTCACCTATTCTTTGAGTACTTTGGACTCAACCATACTTTTGGGAGCCCAATTTACTTTCAAGAGATTCTTTACTTTATCTCAACTAAGCTCAAGGGTTCTTAACTCATCCTCACCATAGTAAAGAGTTCTTGGCCTCTCCACACTCACGCAAACTTAAGAAACATCATACATTCACATGAAAACATAACATGACATCATGAAATCATGGCAAACAAGATCATGCTAGCATACTTTTTATGGCTTGAAAATACACATACACACATTTTAAGATAACCTAAACATACATCCATGCATGAGAAAAGGTAGAGAGAATTACCTTTCTTGCATTCACAAACTTTTCCTTTAGGATTCAAGCCTCCTCTTTCGGCCACATAACCACAAATTGGTGGAGATGGTTTCTCTTGGTCTAAATACAATTTATGGGAGCCAATTAGGTTTGTGAAACATATTATAAGGTTACACAATTTGCTTAAACTCTAAATTGCTCTATAAGCTCCATTATGGTCCATAAAAGGCACCTAATGAAGCAACACCCCTCAAGAGACTTTTAGACCTCATTCTTTCCTTTCAAATATGATTCTTGACTCTTTTTAAGTCTCTTGGATTCATCACATTATTAAAACAAAGGGTCTAGCATCATATTACTTTTTTAGGTCATAATATGGAACCTAAGGCACTAAATCAATTTCTAGGAATTCTAAATTTTTTCCAAGACCTCTCCTCATTTTCATTCATCAAATATGACTCAAGAATGGCCTTGAAAAATTTTAAAACTCTCCTCCACTACTAGAACCCTCTTTGGCTGAGACATAGGCATCCTTTGGGCTACATGGAGTTTTCTTTATTTTCTTGAAGGAAGAAGCTTGTGGGGAGTATCTTAGGGGTCTGAGGAACTCAATCAAATACTCACACATGCAAGAAAACTCATATATCAAATCAGTTTTTGCAAGGTGTTCAAGAGCTCTACACTTTTCTAACTTAGAATTTCATTAATTTTTCTTGCAATTTCTTGGCATAATCCAAGTTCCCATGGCCTAATTCATATGATTCATTCTTGGTTCTGCCTAAAAAAACTCTGCCCTTGGCTGGTTATAGGGAGGAAAAATTGCACACAAGAAGGCTAAGAGAAGTGAAGCATGGAGACTAAGATTTTTACCTTGATTTCAAGCTTTCCTTAAATGCTTTCCCTTTTCTTCTAGCTCTCCTCTCAAAATCAAAATTTTCTACCTTTGATCTACCCTCTATACAACACCAAATTAAATGCCAAACCCATGAGAAGGAAAAAAAAAAGAAGAGGGGAAGAAGTTTAACAAGGCAAGGAGTAGGAAAAAGTGGCTAAAACTTACACTTTTCAAAGCTTCTTCTTCTTTCCTTAGCCTCCCCTCTTGTGCACCACTTTCAACCCTTCTTAATTCTATTTTAACATGTGGGAGAGTTGGTGAGGAGATCTGACTAGAGGTAGGACGTTTTATAAGTTAGGAATTCATTTAAGCAATTTTTAAAATTTGTAATTTAGTCCCTCTTCATAGTTTTATTCGTTTGGACTTATTTTAACTCCTTTATAAGAACCGTCTTTTCCATCATATTCCTTAGCTCTTAATCATAATAATTGCTTTTGGAATCATTTAAGAAGGATCTAAAACCATTGCGAACCGTTCAGTTAAAGTTTCGGTCAATCAACGGCTGAAATCGCTCGCCAGAGGGGTTTCAACTATTATAAGGATTCCCATAGTATTCAGGACCTCTGAGAACCTGAAAAGCTCAAATTTTTTGTTTAAAAAACCCTCCTATGAGTTTTCTAAATTTTCCAAAAATTACAAAAATGCCCTTACTTTCTTCGATAAATTTTCTAAGTTCTTCTGGCTCTGGTTTTTAGGTATCTTAAACCTCAAATCCTCATTTTTTTAATATTTAAAATTTTATCATAATTTTAGTTAGCCTCAATTCCTTCTATTTCGAGGACTTCCTTTTATATTTAGTCAATTTCTGACATTTACGGAGAAACCGAACATTGCGTTTCTCATGTTTACGGAAGAACTGGATGTTACAATAAATATGCATAACAATTCACATAAAAGGATTTTATATTAGGAGAAATGAAATTTCCTTATATCCTATTGATAAAGGGAACTTTATGATTTTGTAAACTTTGATAGATGAAGCATTTTGATATTAAATATCTACAACAATTCACCAAAAAAAAAAATGGCAGATTAGAATATTTACAAATTATCCAAATAAATAAGATATTTCACTAAATGTATTTCTAAAAATAATTTATGAACCATTATAGCCAATAAAAAATAACATGAATAACAATTTTGCTAGTAATTAAAATTCAAGTGACGTAACCTTTTAAACTTAGGATTAAAAGTATACAAATTATATACTTATCCAAATAGATGAAGAATTCACAATGATGCTCAAATAATTTTACCACATGTTGCTCTCCATTTGCCTAGCAATACATAACCTAATGCCATAGCATTGAAATCAAAGGCTCAACATCAAATTTAACAAAAGCTTTCAATTTCATGCATTCACAAAATTAGATTTCCTAAGCTTTAGCTCATCAAAAAGAGACAAGTTCTGAATAACTCTAACAAACATAAAATAAAGGATATGGTTATATATATTAGAGAAAGCATTTCAATGAGCTAATCATAACTTTCAATTCCTTATAATCACACATTTCAATCAAACCATTCAAAAATTCTACCGTATTACATCAATGCAAGTTGAGAACTCTTAAATTTTAGATATACAAGGTCCTTTAGGCAAAATTATAAGACACTCCCATGAATTTTATAAGTCAAGCACATAATAACAATATTGACCATTTTAACCTTCAAGTTTCAAGTTGAGAGTACATAAACCTATAAGTCATATGAAGGAAAGTAAAAGATGCTAGAAGGTCCACAATTTTTATCAAAATGTTTTTCTATAATGTTGTTTCATAAAATTTCTAAGAAAAATTATTTTAAATTAATTTATTCTTTTAGTAATTTAATATAAATATATATATACACATAAACTTGTACCAAAATAAATAAATAAAACTTTAGTAGGAATAATGGAATGCAACTATGAAAAAACGGCAAAAGATGATCCAATGTAGGGTCCATATACGCTCCTATGCACTAGGAGCGTATGTGGGCAAGTTTGGGGAATGAATCATCTAAAGCAAAAAAACCCTGAAGTGCCTTTGAAGTTGCGACAATCTTAGCCATTGATGGATTGGACAAAGCAGATCGAGCCACGTCTCCCCTTAATGTTGAAAGCACCAAAATGCCTGAAGATTAGCTCTTGTGCATGTCTCCCTCACCTGCCATGTCTCCCATTTGCTAAAAAATAAAGCCTTGGTATCTAAGGGTCATCATCTCCCACTGGAAGGTCATTGTGTGTGCATCTTCAATTGTAATGGTGTTTTGAAGGCCCCATATTTGTGCATCTTCAATTCATCGTCTTCCTCACACAACTTTCCTATTCTCAACCTCTCGAAGGTCATCATAGGATATTTCTTCTTGTGAATGTAGTCTTAAAAAATTAATCCTCATATGCACAATCTTAGGCCTAATCTCATTGAACAATTGGAATTGCTCACTCAGGTTTTTCTTTCTTTTTTGTTTATTTACTTTTTGTATTCTATTCATTTGTTGGGGGGATGAAAATAAGAGGAGGGTTGCATTGGATATCAAACTCTGTCTTTGTAGTGTTTATAAGTGATTTCACATTAATCAAATGGAATCACTCTTTGTTTAAGTATGTTATGGTCACACATTGTTTAAGTATGTTCGAACGATGTTAAAATCCAAGAACCTTATAAGTCTATTCTTTGTTGACCATGAATTGAAAGCCACATAAGCAGTGCCATTGCTTAATTTGCTGTCAGCAGTTGTAGAAACTATCTTGTCCACTTTCTTATAATATCAGTGTAGCTTGATTCTCTTTTCTTTGATCACTTCTCAATGATGCTTGAAGCAAATTATAGCAAACTCTAAGGTAGTAATTTTTGTAATTCCTACTTCCTCTTTTAATTTTTGTTTTAGCCTACATAAATTGGGATTGATCTAGCTTTCTTTGATATTCATTTTGTTTTTGAATTTGAGCTGAGTAATTGTTTCTGGAGTTGGGTAATTATTATTGTGGATATTTATTTTCTTACTAAATTAGAGATTTGAGAATAGAAAGCATGAATTATAATTCTATTGAATTAGAAATGTGGGTAATTATATGCAGGATGCTTATTGTTGTTGCTCATTAGAGGATCAACATTATGTTGTAATTTTGTTGAATTGGACGCTCAGATGCTACATTGTATTTGTTGTTGCTCATTCTTTTTAAATTACGTGAAGTTATCATGCCATGAATATGATATTAGTCCAATAATCATTGATACAAGGTAGGGAGACTTTGTGGCATTCAGGGCACTTTCATAAAGAAGTAGTGATGTGTTATTTTGATTAATTTGCTTTATTTTTTTTTTAGTGTTATTTTGATTCATTTATCTCATCCTTCAATTCCTTCTAATGTTTGATATATGATATTGTAGAAAAGTAGAGCTAAGCTACTACCTAGGAGCTAAGTTGCTACCTAAGACCTAAGTTACTTTTCTAGTGGCCAATGGCAAAGTTGAAGACCAAATTCAATAATTATTAAGATCTAATTTTGGTGGTAATTGAAGACAACTCTATAACAAGCTCAAGAATTATTTGGTTACCCATAAAGTCATGACAAGTTCAAGTTTTGCTGCTACACCATGTCATACACAACTATGCTACACTACATATAAAACCAAGCTAATTTTGCCAATGCTGCATATATTGCAATGGTGTATTGAACTAGTACAATGAAATGTAGAATATGAATCACAATGTATAGTACCATGTTGAAATTACAATGAAGTTGAAAATTGTGGAATTTGTATTTCTTTTATAGAATCAAGTTTTACATTATAGCATTAATAAAAGTTGTTTATTTCTCCTTAAAAAATGGTGTACATTTCTTTTCTAGAATTTGGATAAATACATGGATATCTTGCACATAACAAAACACAAAAGTGTATCAAGTGTATAATAAGTGCTTAATATTGCTCAATCTTCTTAAGTGTTAAGATATGTAACCTCAACCTTCTCAAGTGACTCGATAAGATGGTCATGTTGTGCATATATTCCAAAGGACAAAAATGAGAACATTCAAAGTATGTTCTAAGCAAAATATTAGTATTTACTAAAATTTACCATCAATAAATTGGTATAACTAGTAAAAAGATCGTTAGAGGCTTAAGAGAAAGCACTAATCACTGGAGTTGTTAAATGGGATGGTCCAAATAGGCTTAGAGTAGCTCTGTTATGCCGCCAAGTGTACAAAATTTTTTTATTAATTAAATAAAAGTAAAGAATTTGAATAAATAAATGATGACAAGTATAATTTTATGCACCATAGATGTTTACAAGTAAGCACTGATTACTGTGCCTATGAAATTAGATGGTCTAGACAAAACTTGGTTTAGTGTAGTTTTGTTATTTTGCCAAGTGAACCAAAAATGCTTATTTATTCAATAAAAGTAAAGAAATTGATTAAATAAATGGTGACAAATATGATCTTACTCACCAAGGATGATTGACCTTGATGCACATCAACATGCTAAGATTTTTTCACCTCTTTGAGAGATTCTTAACCTAACTTTTTTAAGCATTTTTTTCCCTTTTCTCCCCTTTTTCTTTTTGAAACCCTTTACTTGGGCCACTCTTCCATTACCAGTTGCATTAATTGCAATGTCCTTTGTATCATTGTCTAAACTTCTTTGGTGATTAAAAATTTGAGATACTTGTTTGCTTAACTCATCGATAGCTTTTCTCACAAACAAAAATGCTTCTTAACTACTAGGTGCTTCGGTTACTAGTTTTATAAGTTGAGGAAAAAGTTGTCTATAGATTGCGTAGTGACTAACCTAGCATCTCCTTCAATTTCATTACTATTAACATCATGAATAATATTGCTTCTAACTTGTTTAGTCCACCTTTTTAAAATATACTGCTTAGGCATTAATTTAACATCCATGACATCGAGTATTTTCAAAGCATGACAATATAGGATAATGGAAGTCTCAAACATTTTATAGCTACAATAAATGGAATTGTCACACTAATCATATGAAACTAACCACACCCATTTCTTACCAACTAATGTAATAACATACTCAAACAATAGCAGAGTCTCATTCCTATGCTTCACACATGCAACTGCATATTTATCCCACTCTTCTTGTAATAAGTCAAACATTGGATAAGTGTAAATTTGTACAAGTTAGCATAACATGGGTGAATATTGACTTTTCAACTTGGGTAATTTTTGTTGGGAGTCAAATTCATAATTCAATTCATTTTATCTCTTGTCTTTCACCACCCTCTTAAAGTGTCTAAAAAATTAAATGATATTCAAGTCCGGTTTCATCTAATTCTTTATGTCCAAATTTAAGTGTTCACTGAGTTATATACTTTAATGCCGAGTGTCAACATTTTCTTCATATGACAAGCAGCCTATTTTTCTTTCATACTATAAACCCATGTCAACCATATATTGTCATGCACCTCATTTGTAGAAAGTAAGCTATTCCAAACTGCCTTAAACTGCTTTTCATCTTTATAACTATACAAGTAAGCTTCGAAGTCTCTCAAAAAATGAGAGCTTTCTTTCATTAGATTGCCTAAGTGTTTGGTGTCATTTTGCATTAGATGCCATGTACATAATCCATGGCACGTGTCAGGTATCACTTCATGTATTGCTCTGGCCATTTCTTGATCCTGATTAGTAAATATAGTTTATGGCCTTATTTGACAGTGGGTTTGAAAGAAACTTTCAAACAACCACTTGAATGACTCAATTGTCTCGTCATATAATAACACCAGCCCAAAGATTACCATGCCTCTATAGTGATTGAATCTAATAAACAAAGCAAGTAGTTTATGTTGGCGATTGGTACAATATATTGTGTCAAGATAAATGACATCACTAAAGTAGGCATAATCAATATATATCCTTGCATTAGCCCAAAATACATTAGTTATTATTTATCCATTTTTCTTTAGTACGCATGATAAAATAATGGATTTTCCAATAGTTGTCGTTGGAAGTATTTAAACAAACAACCTGCTTTCCTATACATCAGACATCTCTGTCTCTTAGTGCAAAGATAATTCTTTTGATCCAACCAAGTATAGCTTAAAGTAGCTCTTTGTTAGAGCTTATATTTATCTACCAACTCAATTTGATAAGCCTAAACATCAAATACCTTATGTTGAGATGACAACATGTGTGTAGTTTTTTAGAAATAAAGTTTATGGTTATGTTCTTCTACAAAATTGTGCACTCTAAATTTTCCACCCATGTGTGTAACTCCCATTCTTGCCAAGTAATTAGTTTTGGTCTCTGGTCGAGGATTGATAGTTAGATAATTTCTCTTGTCTTTACATCGAACTCCCTATTTGTAATACACAAATCTACATGTAGTTACAAAACCATTCTTGTTCTTGTTAGTATATAGCTTTTTAAATCTAAATTTGACTTCCTTGCTATAATCAACCCAAAACTTCCAAGCTTCTTCTAAAGTATCAAAGACCATTCCCACCTTGGGCTTCAAGCCTGATCTAAATTTAGTATTTTCAGTTGACGAACAACTAGGCGCACTTAATTCCCTTAAAATCAAATTCTATAAATATTTTAGAATATTGTAAACATGATTTTGTGAAAAAAAAACACTTACATGGTAGAAGAACCTTGGTAAAGTCACTAATGACATTTAGATTTGTAATGTCCAATATTTCATAAAAACAATGTAATGAGTTAGTTTGAAAAGCAAGTCTCTTAAGATGAGTGAATTAAGACCAAATGAAATTTGGATAAAATTTTAAATAATAGAAAACAAGAATTTAAGTCTCGAGTTGCCCAAAAATTGAGCCCGGAGTGATTCAAAAAATTTGCCGAAAGTTTAGTAGTATTTTTGTAAATATAAGCATTTTTTTGGAAAAACTCACATGAGAGCTTTTTTAAACAAAAAATTTAAGTTACCTAGAGTTTTTAGAGCCCAGAAAATCATGGGAAGCCTTAAGACAATCAAAGCCCCTCCGGTACACGTTTTTCAATTACGGTGAGCTCGAACTTTGATTGATTCGTTTGGGAAGGTTTTAGCTCAAAATTAAGTGATTCCAAAGGCATGCTATATAATTAAGAACCTAAATTTTATGATGGAAAGGAAGATCCTCAAAAAGGAGCTAAAAGAAAGTTAAAACGAAAATGCCAAGTACGCAAGACATAAATGTCATTTTTGTGAAACAATTCCTTTTACACCCTTCTATAAGTTGGACATCCCCTTATACTCTTCATTTTAACCAACCTATTATATCCAAAATAGAGAAGAAATCTACTCAACTAGATGCACAAGAAGACCAAGGAAGAAGGGAGAAAGAAGCTAAGAAAGGTAAGGAATTTAAAGGATTTTTATGTTTCTTCCTCTTGAAACCTTATTCCTTTTCTCTCAAGCTCTCTTTCCATGGTTTTGGATACTTAAATGGTTCTGTTTTGGCCTTGAACCAAAGGGGAAAAGTTAGAAATTCAAGGAGAAGAATAGAGCAAGGGAAGAACCTCTTGGAAAGAGCTTGCATTCAAGGTAATCTCTTGCCTTTTATTGCTTCTTCCTTCTTGCTCTCTCTTGTGGTGTCTCGGCCCTATACAGAACTTGTGAGGGGGAGAAGTTTCTATTCAAGAACCATTGAGGACTCATTGATTTAGGCTATGAAAACTTAGAATATGCCAAGAAATTGCAAGAAAAACTAATGAATTCTAAGTTAGAAAAGTGTAGAACTCTTGAATGCAATGTAAAAACTAATTTAATATAAATTTCTTTGCATGTGTGAGTGTTTAATTGAGCTCCTAAGACCTCTAGGAAGCCTCCCAAGTGTCTCTCCCATCAAGAAAAAATCAAGAAGTCTATGAACTCTTCCTCCTCCTCATGTTTTAGCCAAGCTATGATGAATAGGTTAGGAAGTGTTTTAATTTATTCCAGCCTTAGTTTAGGACATCATATATGGTAGAAGGTGGGAGAAACCCTTAGGAAAAATTTAAAAGCCATAAATTGAGAGATGAGGCAATGACTTTCATAATGTAATCTTATAAAGCAACATGTACCTAGGCTTGTGAAAGTAAGTGTGTAATGGCTCCAAGAACCTTAAATGAGATTAAGAGGCCTAGATATGGCAAGAGAATGGAGCCAAGAACTTGAACTATGATGGTTGCTTCAGTAGGCCATTAATGGAACCATTATGTAACAAATGGAATAAAGTGTATTTTTACGAGTGAATTGAATGTCCTAACTTGTTCTAAAAATATAATTGAGTGTTGTTTATTGTGGCTAGGCCAAGGAAATCAAATCCCATCTCATTGTGTTTGTGAAGCCGAGAAGGAGAGGAATAAGCAAAGTTAAAGCTTGGATTTTCACCAAGGTAGCTCTCCACCTCATTCTTCTTGCATTCTTAGTTATGTATATGTCATTATGTGCTTGTGTGTACTTTTGTGTCTTATGAACATGCCATTTGATGTTATGATATTGCATTGGTACCAATATACTTTTTTGAATGTTATTGGTTGTGGAAATTACTCATAAGGGTGAGGTGATATCAAAAGTCCCTTGATGTGGGTGAGGAGATATCAAAAGTCTCAAGGCATAGGTGAGATAAGGCCAAAAGTCTCATGAATAGGTAAGGCCAAGTCAAAAGTCCCTAGACCAAGGGTGAAACAAACACAAAAGTCCTAGAAATTGGGTAAGGTTAAACCAAAAGCCTCTAGAGCTCATTCTTAACTTTGTTGTGACCTTGTGGCATGGAAATGTGACTTTGCTTACTTTATGGTTATGTTAGCTTCCATACTTGTACATTTGATATGTAACATGCCTTGAATGTGTGTTTGACTAGGTGTATGAACTATTGAGATTCCATGAATTTTACCCCCTTCTTTTTCCAATCTTATCTTGTCTAAGTGGAGCTCAAGAGACAAAGGATGGAGGCCATGAAATATAAATGGCCATCTCTTGATATTTTTGCATGATTATATATATTTTTGATGTATAAGAGTGTCAAAGTACTTATGTATACATTATTTTTGAGTTGTAACCATGTAAGATTTGGACCTTTGATAACTTGTAAATGCTTATGTATTCTTGGATGTAGAATGACCAAATTGATATATATGATGATTTGGGCCACTTTGGCAGTTTATATATGTTGTAATTATACTTTTAAACTTGCCCAAGAGGTATTAAAACACAAAGAAAATCATTTGGACCAAATTGGTGCCTTATAAGATGCAAAATTAACTATAATGGTGAGCTATAGTCAAATCTATCCAAATGAACTCTTCTTGGTTTGAAACATGGCAGGAATATAGGTCTTGTTTAGAGCTTTTTGGGAAGTTAAAACACATAATATTTGGAATACTAGGGAATATTTGGTGAATTTCCAAAGTTAGCAAATTTTCATGGTTCTGGTACTTTTACTGTACAATTGGTCCAAATTTTCACCTTCATCATTCATAAGGCAAACGATATCCAATGGCCATGAAATTTTACAGGTATATACTAGACATTCATAGTGAACTATATCAATAAGAAACATCTCAATTGGATGTTTGTAGAAGGAGATATAAATTTTTAAAATTATAGATCAATGATAGTGGCACAGACCGACCTTGGTTACTATTTCATCAATTTTCAAGGTCTAAATGCATCTGAACTGGTCTAAACTTATTTTTTTACTCTAACTAACTTTTGTAACTTTTCAAATTGGTATAACTTTTGTAGATTGGATTATTTTGGAATTAGTTATGAACTTTTAAAATTTATATTAGTAACTTGTATTAGAAACACTAGACAGTCTAACCTTTGCCTCTTTTCTATTATCAAACATGGTCCAAATGATGTTTTCGTGGCTTGGAATTATTTTTAGTATAAAGCTAACATCTAGAGCTTTTCGAAAAGCTATGGGTTTCTTGAGTTTGATTTTTTTATATTTATTTATGATTTTTTAAAATTGCTAGCAGAAAACTAAAATTCTGACCCAAGGCTAAAACGTGAAATTCTTTATTTTTGGCTTTTAATTCATGGTTTATGGAATGTTTTAGGATTTTTGTGACTTTTTTAGATGGAAAATAAATAGAGAATGTTATTAGTGAGTTCCTGGGGTCCACAGACTGAAATTTGAATTTTTAACCCCGATGTAACGTAAGAAAATGACAATATTTTATTCCTTTTTCTTGGTTTTTTCTTTGTTATACATGGAAGTCACCTTGAATATGGGAACATGGAGTCTAATAAAGTATGGTGTGACAAGATTCCTTTTAAAGTCTCTCAATTAGTCTTGTAGACAAAAGCTAATTCAAAATAAATCAATCAATTAGTCTTTTCTTAATCCATACTAAATAAAGCTTAGCAAACTCAATGTATTGGATGACAAAATAAATGGAGCTTAGCAACTTTGTAAAAGGCTTTTAATAATGCTTGTGACTTAAAATTAGAATATTGCTTCCCAAAAAAAATTACAAGGTTAATTTTTGTAAGGTTTTTAACTTTGAATTCCATAAATATTTTATAATATCATAACATGCTTTTGTGAAAAAAGAAAAACATTACATGGTAGAAGAACCTTGGTAAAGTTACCAATGACCTTTAGATTTCTTTTAAAGTCTCTCAATTAGTCTTGTAGACAAAAGCTAATTCAAAATAAATCAAAATCCATACTAAATAAAGCTTAGCAAACTCAATGTATTGGATGACAAAATAAATGGAGCTTAGCAACTTCGTATAAAGCTTTTAATAATGCTTATGACTCAAAATTAGAATATTGTTTCCCCAAAAAAAAATTACAAGGTTAATTTTTATAAGGTTTTTAACTTTAAACAAAGTAATAAAAAAATTTCTTCTCATACATACATAACCTTTTACAATAAAAATTTTTTCATCATACAAGAAAAGCTTTTTTTTTTTTTTCTTTTTAATAATGAAGAGAGAGATTAATTGGAGGAAACAATAGCAACAATATGGTAAGAAAGAAAAAAGTTAGATTTTTCATTCAAAATGTATGCAAAAATATTTTCCATTACATTCAAAATATTCTTTTATCATAAAAGAAGAAAAAAGAAAGCTTTTTTTTTTTTTATAACATGAATAGATGACTAAACTCAAAGGAAATTTGTGATAAAGAAAAAAAAATCTCTTTGCATTTGATATCTTCTTCTAATAGATGATGACCAACTTGGTACCAAAAGGAAGAAAAAAAGTAGAGGGAACACTAAAGATGAAGATGAGTCACAATTTCCCTACTTCATTTGAAAAGGATGATCATAGCCACTCATTTCATCAATGGTGAAGCTTCAATGGTAGCCTGCCTACCACATGTCTTAATCTTTATCATCCAGGTGCTCAATGACCAGAATCAAAACACTATGACGTGTTCGGATAAAACACACTATTTCATTTAATTAAATGGTACATTTTGCGCTTAAAAGTGGGAGTTCATCGATGCTTCCATATGGTAAATTCTGGGCTGTTAGATCTTGCAACTTCAGAGGCACTTCATGGTTTTTTCCACTTCAGACAATCCATTCCCGCAAGTTTAAAGTAGGTGCATTGGCATCTTCTCCCTTTTTCCATGCAACAATGGCAGATTTCTACCATTAAAGCTAAAAAAAGAGCTTTTAAGTGTGCATTTTTCATGCGATTCCCAACCTTAATCAACCTAGAAAAATAATCTTAGATAATTCATGTAAAATTGAATCAAAACAAGGCAAACTAGAAAGAAAAAGTGAGAAATTTTGAGATTTCACATAACTGTGCCTTAGAAAAATTTTCCTTTTATCTTGACAATTTTGATTAATTTATTTGCAATTAAAGAGGTTAAATAACATTATAATCACACAAAGAATCAATCCCATGTAAGAAATAAAATTAAAACATCAAATTTTGGTTAGAGATGCACATTTTGCAGTTGTTACAAAGGTTGAAAAAAAAATTCAAAATTTAGCGTGTTAATTTCTCTTTATGTAGATTGGTTTAGAACATGTATAATATATCAAATCAAAGTTTTTAATGAGAGAAACAAATCCTTAATCTTTCACACATGGTCAATAAATGAAGAAAATGAAATCTAACATCGAATTCAAGCAATCGAACATAGAATTTTATGCAAAACAACCAAAACCTTGGTTCTAAAATCATACATAATAAGCTTTGATATCACATGTGTGCAAATTTCTAATCAAAATCGATAAAAGAAAATTGCATGCATGAAAGTTGGAACATAAAATATAATTAGTTAGATAAATAGAAAATACTTGATTAAACCATTGCAATAGAATAAGATCCATCACACAATTAGTGTGGAATAGTTGGGTCTTCCTCTTTATAACCCCAAACTTGAACAATGAATTTTAATGGGATTAGCACACGTTATTAAGGGGAGGGAGGTCCTTGATATATTCTCATGTACTTTTAATTGCTAAATGGACTTTTACTATAATGCGTGCTATAACTCAATTACTTTATGGTCATTTAATATATTTGGCCTTTAAGATATATCTCAAAAAACAATTTATCAATGTGTTATTTTAAGAGAAAAAATTAATTAATGTGAGCCCACATTTAAAACAATTTGAAATTGATATTGTGTTAGGTGTGTTGAATTCAAGATTCTAATTGGTCAAGAGAGGAATTTTAGTCTTCAATGCATAGAAAATTAAGGATTTTAAAAGAAATTATGAACTTAGACCAAATTTAAACAAATTTTGTCTAAAAGATAATAGAATAAAGCCACATCGTACTAATTTTTATTTAACAGTTAAACCACAAGGTGTTAAAATATAAACGTTCAAATGAATTTCAAGCGAGGCAAATTAAAAGGTACTAAAATGTAATTCATCCTGTTAAAACTTGTAGACAAAGAATATTATATAAATATAATGAATAATTTTATTTACATATTTAAAATTGTATATAAATAAAAAATTACTATGTAGAGTCGAGGTGATTCAATTTGAATTTTTTAAAGATTAGTTTCAAACACATGTATATTTATGTACTTATGGCTTAAATCATATGGTATTGGAATGCAAACTTCTAAATCACAAGGTATTCAAATGTAATTTATCCAATTAAATTGTAGACCAGGAAGAATATATTTGTATATATAATGAATAATTTTATTTACATGCTTAAAATTTTACATAAATAAAAAAATTACCCTACAAAGTTGAGTGTGATTCATTTTGAAGTTTTATTTTTTAATTTAAGATAGAAGCACATGTACACTTATTCATTATAAAATTTTTTATTTAACATATTTTAAATTGAAGTACACATACGACTATAAAGTAAACCTTACTCTTAGTCCTACTCTAATTTTTATATAGAAAAAAATAATTTGTATGTGCGTGTCCCTTTTTTTTTTTTTGGGAAAGGTCATTACAAAAAGAACATCTTTGGACATTGTCTAGATTATATCTTTTCAGCCAATTTTAAAAGTATATTCTCCCACACCATTTTAGGATTTTATTTTTATAGTGTTTTGAAAAAAAAAATTGAATCTCAGGTGTTAAGGAAAGATACTATATTTTCTTATCAATAAAGTTAACATTTTTTGGGTCTAATTAATGTATTAAAGTTTAAATTAAGAAAAATATGTATGCATAAAAATTTATTACCATTGTATCTAGGGTATAGTTATATTTAATATTTGCATTAATTATTAAAAAAATTCAACAAAGGAAAATAGTAGAACTAGGGGCTAGTAACATCACAATTACTAAATGAATACCATAATAAAGAATTAAAGAATTTTAAATTTAATCTTCACTCAGACACAATGAGTGTAACACCATATATTTCTAGCTTGCTTCTTATCATTTCTAAGTCTCACATGATGAATTGCACAAAAGGGAATGGAAAAATGGCATTAAAATAATACCTTATTTCGCGTTGCGTCGTGTATGAAAGTTCCATTCGGTGTCACGAGGACCATATGAGTTCATACATCACATTTTCATATTTAATTACATACATACAATGAGAAACTTTAGCAAGATGTGAGCTTAAAAGTACATTTTATTTTATTTGCAATTTTCACCCAAAATGCTGACAATAAAAAAAATCATGAATTGCAAATGGTCAAATTGCTATTTTATAGGTGTTAGAACATATTTTTAAAGCTACTTGAGACTAGTCGTAGTTGAGAGGGGTGAATGTTTGAATAGCAAGTTCAATCCTCCTCATATGTTTGAAAAAAAAGAGTAATCTTGGCTTTAATTATGCAATTTTGTAACTAAGATAGTGTAATATCTTCCTTTGATTTAAAAACAAAGAAGTTAATGATTACCAAGGCAAGAACACAAAAGGGCCAAGACCCAAACCATAAAGACAAGGACTTGTCTAAACATAATTGCTTTGATGAATAAACTAATGAGTGTAAATGTCCAATCAAACCTTACAATGTCAATACACCAAAAACCACTTATTTTAAGGATCGCTTAGGATCAAAGTTGTGCTTAGCTTTTGGCTTGAAGTTGGAGGGTAAGTGCCTTCAAGAACAAAAGAATTTGCTTCAATCTAAGCTTGGTATCTTCATCAATCAAGTCCTCATCAACATTGAACTTTGGAGGAGGTTGGAATGCATTGAGGAAATGAATATCAATATACTTACATTCTTCAGGAATCTTCTCAATCACGACTTCACCAAAAGCCCAAATGAGTTATCATTACATATAAAACAGCAAGGACATCATTTCCTCATCCTTTGCCTACACGTAGATGATTTGATATACACTGGCAATGATACAAAGATGCTTGAAGACTTCAAGCAAACCATGTTGAAGGAGTGTGAGATGACTGATCTTGGCCTTATGAGGTACTTTCTTGGAATGCAAGTAAAACAAAAACTTGGGCAAATATTCATTTCTCAAGATAAATACACTGATGATTTGTTGAAAAATTTCAAGAGGCAAGATTGCAAGCCAACGTCCACACCAATGTGAACTAATGAGAAGCTATCAAAAGAGGATGGAAAAAAAAAAGATGAAGAAGACAACTTATTAAAGTCTAGTTGGCTCGTTGATTTATCTCACAAACATCAGGCCTGATATAGTGCATGCTGTCAACATTGTTTCTAGATTTATCAGCAAGCTTAACAAGTCACATCTCACAGCTACAAAATGAATCTTGAGACGTGTCAAAGGTATAAAGAATTTTGGTATCTAGTATAAAAGATGATTGCAATTTGATTAGCTATATTGATAGTGATTAAGTAGTAAGCCTTGATGATAGAAAGAGCACAACAAGATATATTTTTCTTTTAGGCTCCAAGGCAATTTCATGGGCATCAAAGAAGTAGAAGATAGTTACACTTTTGTTAACAAAAGCAGAATATATGGCAGCAACAAGTACAACATGTGAAGCAATTTAACTTAAAAGGATATTATGATAATATGTCAAGCATCACCATGACCAAAAATCTTGTTTTTTACACCCACACAAAACACATCAAAATTCAACATCATTTCATTCGAGAGCTCAGGGAACAGGAAGAAATTGAGTTAGAATTTTGTAGAACTAGAAACCAACTCACAAATATCTTTACAAAGCCAATTACAGCGGAATAATTTATTAAGTTTAGAGAAATACTTAGAATTACAAATTTTTTAGATTATGGGGGAGTATTAAAAAATAATCTAAAAAATCCTAACATAGATCAAAGTATTTATGAGGCCATGTGAACTATTCAACAAATTCCATAAGGGTAGTGGCTTGAAGCTATGAAGGCATGTTGTAGTAAAATCATTCAAGTTGAAATTGAAAACTACACTATAGGGTGGGGGCATGTGGCATAGCTAGGAAGCAAATATGACAAATGCAAATTGTAGTAAACAATATAATATAATGTCGGTCATAAATCTTTAAAGGAAAAAAACAACTTGCTTCACTATAAATAAAGATGTAATATGAAGTTGTACGAATGTAGCCAACATCGAAGAAATCAAAAGCAATATAAAGCATATTATCTCATCTCATTCTCTCTATTAGAGCCATTTTCACTATTTCATAAAATCAAACACCATTAATTTATCCCTACTCACCTAAAACAATTTAGAAGTATGTTTTCACGCACTCACTAGTAACGACAATGCACAAGGATTTTTCCTTTAGCTTACTTATGACTAGTTCTTTCTAAATTTCACTCTCTAAGAGAGAATTTCAAAGTGTATGAAAGAATTGGTGGACCTTTCAAATACAAGGAACTTGATCCAAAACCTTAAGGTAATAGGACTTTAGAGATCTTCCTTTATTGGACTTTAAAGAGGAATAAAACTAATGGACTTAACACTATGGCTTGATCCAAACCTTAAGGTAATAGGATATATGTATAGCCACTTAAAAGAAATTTACATCAAATTGGATTGTCATAAGAGGATATATTTACCTTCATTTGTCAATAAACAAATAATAGTTTGACAGTATAGATTTAACTATTTGAGGTTACTAGTCACGAAAGTGATCAAAATTCATTTAAACAACTTAGAAATATGGAAGTTTTTTCAATTGTTTCTCAACTTTAGTCTAATAAACTTTAACCATATCAGGAGCATAAGATTTTTCTTTAATCAATAAAGCGAAACCCATAATAAGAAAAATTATCAATAAAATTGATAAAATATCTTTCACCATAATATGTAGACGAATAAGACCAATTAATATCTACATGTGCTGCATATTCCATTTTTGTTTTAGTTTCTCTTGAAATAGTTAACACATATCCTTATATCCCAAAAACCAAGAAAAAAGATATACTTGATCAACCTTTTATGTCCTTCACTTACATAAACACGTATATCACAACGATAAATAGTCCTTCTTAGTCATAGGTCTTAAAGTCATATAATTCTCAATATTAAAAAATAAATATTCATTATTGAGAATTAAACAAATTTTATATAATCCATTAAATAAGATGCAATTCAATACATTGTGATACTATTTTTCTTAACATTATCACCAAAATATATTAATAAATTTATCTAAACATTCAAAAAGGATATATTTTCACTATATATGGTTAATTTGCCTCTCACAAAATTTCATAATTTTTTTATGGACTAAAATATTGAGACACTTACCAAAATATATCATATATGTGAAATTTTGCATAATTATATTTAAAAAATATACTCTCAAAATATTTTACAAAATACACAAGGGAATTCATAAATTAAGTCACAATTTCTTTTCACATAACTTAAAAAGCCTATAATATGAAAAATATATATGACCAAAATGCCTTATTGTAGAATTCAAAATTTTTGCAAATAATTCTATTTACATCTTCATCGATTCCATTATCTATAAGATTCTCACATAGATAAATAGTATGTTATACTTGCTGTATTAAATCTAGCACGTCAAGTATTCTTAAAAAGAAATAGAAGTACATATGTACCAAATTAATTCTATTTATGCCTTATCATGTTTTATCAAAAAATAAGTTATAATAACCTTCCTTTTATATACTAAAAGATGAGTGTATAAATAACAAACTTTATTTACATATTATATTTATAAATATAATGAATACTATTTTTTACATATTCTAAATTTTATATAATATAAATAAAAATTATTATGTAGAGTCCAGGCTACTCAATTTGAAGTTTTTTAAGATTAGTTATAAACACATGTATGTATATTTAATGTACTTATGGTTTAAATCATATGGCATTGGAATGCAAACTTTTAAATCACAAAATATTCTGGTGTAAACAGCTCAAATCACATGGTATTCAAATGTAATTTATCCAATTAAAAATTGGAGACTAGGAATAATATACTTGTATATATAATGAATAATTTTATTTACATGTTTAAAATTTTATATAAGTAAAAAAATTACTATGCAAAGTTGAGTGTGATTCATTTTGAAGCTTATTTTTTAATTTAAGATTAGATAGAAGCACAGGTACACTTATTTACTATAAAATTTTTACTTTAACATATTTTAAATTCAAGTACACATACGACTATAAAGTAGACCTTACTCTTAATCCTATGCTAATTTTTATATAGGAAAAAAAAATCCTGCCCTTTTTTTTTTCTGTCGTTACAATAAGAATATCTTTAGACATTATCTGGATTATATCTTTTTAGCCAATTTTGAGAGTATATTCTCTCGGACTGGTTTGATTCATTTCAAACTTTTTTTGGAGTACTTTTTAGAAAAATTGAACTTCAGCTGTTAAGGAGAGATATTATATTTCTTATTACTAAAGTTAACATTTTTGGGTCTAATTAGTATATTAAAGTTTACATTAAGAAAAATATGTATACATCAAAATTTATAACCATTATATATGGGGTATAGCTATATTTAATATTTGCATTAATTATTAAAAAAATTCAACAAAGGCAAATAGTGTATAACGGGGGCTTAATAACATCACAATTACTAAATAAGTACCACAATAAAGAATTAAAGAATTTTAAATTTAATCTTCACGTAGACACAACGAGAAACTTGGGCAGGAAGTGAGCTTAAAAGTTCATCTTACTTTATTCGCAGTTTTCACCCAAAATGCTGACAAAAAAATAATTTTGAATTGGCAATGGCCAAATTGTTATTTTGTGGGTGTTAAAGCTACTTGAGACTAGTCGTGGTTAAGAAGGATGAAGGTTTGAATAATAAGTAACAAGTTCAATCCTTCTCATGTATTTTTTTTTTTTTAAAAAGCAATCTTTGTTTAATTATACAATTTTGTAACTAAGAGAATGCAATACCTTCGTTTGATATTAAAAAAAAAAATAGAAGTCAATGATTACCAAGGTAAGAACACACAAGAGCAAAGACCCAAACCATAGAAACAAGGACTTGCCCAGACACAATTGCTGACGAATAAAATAATGAGTGTAAATGTCCAATCAAACCTTACAATATCGATATACCAAACACCACTCATTTCAAGTGTTGTAATGAATTGATACTCTATTGTAAAATATTTTAAGAGTAGGACCAAGGGATAGACGTCTTGTTTGCCCTTCCCTATTTTTGGTTCATTGATGTTTTGTTGACTGGTTAAAGAGAGCGGAGCTCTCTGTTGATTGTTTCTGTTGAATTCTGGCTGTTTGTAGAAATTTGAGATGTCCTATTTATAGGGGACACTCTGCCAAAATTTCTATAAAAAGCTAGTGCATAAAAGAAAGTACATTTTATATATCCAACAAGGCCCCTAGTGTATTGCTATTCGGTGTAGGACCTCTTAAGGGTTATCTGCTAAGATAGTGTAGTAAGCCAAGCTGTAGGTAAGAACTTCATATAGACTCCTCGTGTTGGTCACCCCTTCTCTTGGAGAAAGGGGCATGACAAAGTTGGTATCAGAGCATAAGTTCCTGTGTCCTATGAAATAAGTGATCTCTAATGATGCCTTAGTTATCTTTATGAACCCGGGCATAATTATAACTAAGATATCATTAGAGGCCTTATAGGGTATTAAGGGTTCCTTCTTTAGGTGAAAGATTTTAGGAAGTATGGGTGTTTATGAATTTGCATGTCTATGAATGATTGGTTTTTCTTTGTTTTGTTCTAAACCTGTGCTTTGGTTTTTATAGAACAATGATGCCGGCTGGATCTAGCGCAACTGTAAGGGTAGTTGCAGAAGAGAATGTAGATGAGCCTTCTGTTGAGGCTCCTGCCCCACCGATGGCCCCAGCCCTTAGGGGTCGTGGTAGAGGAGTCGGTAGAGGAGCCAGTAGAGGTCGAGGTAGATGTGGAGGGCGTAGTGGGCAAGGCAGGGTCGCCCCGCCCCCGGTAGAGGATGAAACAGGAGAAGGACTTATGCCTCCCCAACTGCAATTAGAATCATTGGATGCCTTGGTGGCTAGGTTACAAGGGACTGTGGAGGCACTAGCAAATGTAGTGCAAGCACAGGGAGCTAGAATTGAGCAATTAGTAAGTGTTGTAACTCCACAATCTCAAGTACAGGTTCAGCCTACTCCAGTGACGCAGCCAGTACAGAGTGAACGGAGGAATGCTGATGATTTGATATCAAGATTCTTGAAATTGAAACAGCTAACATTTTCCGGGTCTGATAGCCAAGAAGATCCCCAGCTCTTCATGGATGGTGTTGAGAAGGCGTGCCAAGCTCTTAAATGCTCGGGTGAAGAAAAGATAGAACTAGTCACCTATCAAATGCAGGATGTAGCTTATACTTGGTATGAGACCGTGTTCCAAGGAAGACCTGCAGGATTACCTCCGATAACTTGGGAGGAATTTAAGGAAGCTTTTATGGCTAGATTTTTACCCAAGAGCACCAGAGATGCAAGACGCCGAGAGTTTGAGGTCTTGAGGCAAGTTCCAGGCATGAGTGTCTCTGAATATGATATCCGTTATACACAGCTCTCACGTTATGCACCTCATTTGGTCTCTATAGAGAGAGATCGAATTGAGAGATTTGTGGACAGATTGTTACGCCCGCTGTTTAATACAGTAGCAGCTTAGGTTGAACACTTTTCCTATGCTGCGGCAATTGATTGTGCAAGGAAGATTGAGTTGCGGGGGATGGAGGATAATACCCTCTTTTCAAAGAAGAGGAAGAGGTTTGAGGGTAAGCACCAGGGTGTAGGGTACTTGACGGGTGGGTCAAGACTCCAAGACCACAGCCAGATATTATCTCTAGTCTCGAAGAAACCTATGCAGTCTTCTGGGAGTGCAGTTAGTCAGCGATCAGACCAGAGTGCTGTTAGACATCAGACCCAGTATGGTCCAGTCCAAATGGAGCGTAATAGCAATTGTTGCCTTACTTGTGGGAAACTCCACTCTGGGCAATGTTATAAGGCGACAGGTGCATGTTATCTCTGTGGGCAAGTGGCACATCTAAAGAAGAATTATCCGCTCCAGCAGCGTGGATCTAGTCATAGATCGGTCTCATCATCTCATCAGACGACCCCTATAGCAGTTACGTCGATTCAGTCGATTCCCACCCAACCGGGCAGGAGTGGTGTTGGGAGAGGTGCAGGAAACAGGGGATCAGTCTCAGCGGGGAGAGGACAGGCTCGGGTATTTGCCTTAACGAGACAGGATGCGCAGGCCTCCAATGCAGTAGTGACAGGTACTCTTCAAGTTTGTTCTTACGATGCTCGTGTATTATTTGATCCTGGTTCCACTCATTCGTATCTATCACCTCACTTTGCTAAGCGGATTGGTAGAGATCTAATTAGATTAGATGATCCTTTTATGGTTGTGACTCCGATTAGTGAATCGTTGTCAGTGGACTATATATGCCGGTCTTGTGAGGTTCTTACTGAAGGCAGGAAAACCTTAGCAGACCTGGCGATACTAGATATGGCTAATTTTGATGTGATTCTGGGTATGGATTGGTTAGCTTCTTATCACGCCATATTAGATTGTTATTCAAAGGTGGTAAGATTTCATATCCCAAGTGAGTCACCCTTTTTGATACAGGGTGATCGTAGTGAGGTACCAACCAATCTCATCTCATCACTGAGAGCACAAAGGTTACTAAGAAGGGGGTGCCAAGGGTATTTGGCTGTCATTAAGGATGTTGATGCACGAACGGTAGACCTGCAACAAGTCCTTGTAGTTAGGGAGTTTGAGGATGTGTTCCCAGAAGAGTTACCGGGATTGCCACCGGATAGAGAGATTGAGTTTCATATTAAGGTAGTTGCGGGCACGCAACCAATTTCTATACCCCCTTATCGTATGGCACCGTTAGAGTTGAAGGAGTTGAAGGTGCAACTACAGGATTTGTTGGATAAGGGTTTTATCTGCCCGAGTGTCTCTCCTTGGGGTGCTCCAGTACTTTTTGTGAAGAAGAAGGATGGGTCTTTTCGATTGTGTATTGACTATAGGCAACTTAATAAAGTAACAATACACAATAAGTATCCATTACCTCGTATTGACAATCTTTTTGATCAGTTACAAGGTGCGCAGTGTTTTTCCAAGATAGATTTGCATTCCGGGTACCACCAATTGAAGATAAGGAAGGAAGATATCCGTAAGACGGCTTTTAGAACCCACTATGATCATTATGAGTTCTTGGTAATGTCCTTCGGGTTAACTAATGCACCGGCAGCATTCATGGATTTGATGAATTGGATATTTAGGCCATTTCTGGATAGATTCGTCATAATATTCATTGATGACATCCTAGTTTATTCAAAGAGCCGGGAAGAGCATGAACAACATCTACGCTTGGTGCTGCAGCGGTTAAGAGAGGAGCATTTATATGCAAAATTTTCTAAGTGCAAATTCTGGCTAGATCAAATGGCATTCTTGGGCCATGTTGTTTCGAGGGATGGTATTCAAGTGGATCCAAGTAAGGTAGAAGCCGTCCAAAAGTGGCCTAAATCTACTACAGTTACGGAGATTCGCAGCTTTTTGGGCTTAGCTGGGTATTATCGCCGCTTCGTAAAAGATTTTTCAAAAATAGCTGCCTCTTTGACCAGATTGACGCAGAAGCAAGTTAAATTTCAGTGGTCGGACGCCTGTGAGGAAAGCTTCCAGAAGCTAAAGAAGTGTTTGACTTCAGCCCCTGTCCTAACATTACCATCTGGGGTAGGAGGCTATGCAGTGTATTGTGATGCCTCAGAATAGGGTTGGGATATGTCCTTATGCAGCATGGACGTGTGATAGCCTATGCCTCTAGGCAACTCAAAAGACATGAGCAGAATTACCCTACTCATGACCTAGAAATGGCAGCTGTGGTATTTACCCTTAAACTTTGGCGACATTACCTTTACGGTGAGACCTGTGAGATCTATACCGATCATAAAAGTCTTAAATATATCTTCTAGCAAAAAGACCTCAACCTTAGACAACGCAGGTGGATGGAATTACTTAAGGATTATAATTGTAATATTCTTTATCATCCTGGGAAGGCCAATGTAGTAGTAGACGCCTTAAGTAGAAAGTCAATGGGCAGTTTGGCTCACATTGCGGAAGATAGAAGGCCGTTAGTGGAAGAAGTTCATAACTTGGAGAGAGGAGGAACGAAGTTTGAAATTTCTCAACCTGGAGCATTCTTAGCTCACATGCAAGCTTGTTCAACCCTCATAGAAAGGGTAAAGGAGGCTCAGAAGCTAGATCCCAAGTTGAGCGAGAGGATTGAAGGAGTAAGAAGTGGAAAAAATAGTGAATTTATTCTTGACTCAGAAGGAGTACTTAGAGTTGGAGACCGGTTGTGTGTGCCTAGTGTGGGGGATATAAAGAGAGAAATTTTAGATGAGGCTCACCATTCATCATATACCATTCATCCAGGATCAACAAAAATGTACCAGGATTTGAAGCAATCCTATTGGTAGGATGGTATGAAGGGAGATGTAGCCGACTTTGTTTCCCGTTGCCTAGTGTGCCAACAAGTGAAGGCTGAACATAAAAAACCAACAGGGTTACATTAGTGACTAGAAATACCTGAGTGGAAGTGGGAGAAAATTACGATGAATTTTGTAACCGGTTTATCCCATACCCTGAGGGGGTATGATTCTATTTGGGTAATTGTGGATAGATTAACTAAAACAGCGCATTTCCTTCCTGTCAAAACTACTTATGGTATGGCTAAGTATGCACAACTCTACTTAAGTGAAATAGTGAAGTTGCATAGAGTACCCGTATCTATAATTTCTGATAGAGGCCCTCAGTTTACATCTCGTTTCAGGAAGGCTTTTCAAGAGGCCTTGGGTGTGAAAGTAGACCTCAATACTGCTTTTCACCCCCAAACTGATGGGCAGTCTGAGAGAACGATACAGATTCTGGAGGATATGTTAAGAGCATGCATCTTGGACTTTGGTGGTAGTTGGGAGAGTCATCTACCTTTAGCAGAATTTGCATATAATAATAGTTATCAAGCTAGTATTCAAATGGCACCATTCGAAGCACTATATGGAAGGCGATGTAGGTCTCCCGTAGGATGGTTTGAAGTTGGTGAAGCCAAATTGTTAGGTCCTGACCTGGTACAAGATGCACTAGACAAAGTACGGGTGATAAAAGAAAGATTGTTGATGGCTCAGAGTCGACAAAAGTCGTATATGGATCACAAACGTAGAGACTTGGAATTCACTGTGGGTGATTTGGTGTTCTTGAAAGTGTCACCTATGAAAGGCGTGATGAGATTTGAAAGAAGGGAAAGTTAAGCCCACGATATGTGGGACCCTATGAAATACTAAATCGGGTTGGTCAGGTGGCTTATCGTCTAGATTTACCACCAGAATTAGCAGGAGTACATCCAGTGTTCCATGTGTCTATGTTGAGGAAGTATTTGTCCGACCCTTCACACGTAATCAAATCTCAGGACATCGTGCTGGATAAAGGGTTGACATATAAGGAAGAACCTGTCTCAATTGTGGATAGGCAGGTAAGGAAGCTTCGTTCGAGAGAAGTGACAATGGTCAAGGTGCTATGGCGTAACCACTCACAGGAGGAAGCTACATGGGAGGTAGAAGAAGAAATGCGTACCAAATATCCCCATTTGTTTGGGTCATGAGGTTAGAATTCCATTTTTCTTGATAAAAATTCGAGGACCGAATTTCCTAAAGGGGGAAGACTGTAAGAACCGAAGAAAAAAAAAAAAGAGGAATATGGGGGTTTATTTATTAAATTAATTATTTTCTTCCTTTCCAGCTTTTTGTCCGTTTTTGCTTCTCTGATTCTCGCTTCCTTCTTTCTCGTGGATATCTTCCTCTGCTCTTTCTTTTCTGTAGCTGTTTTCCTCCTTTCCATCGCATCACCCTTCTCTCCTGCGAGCTCGCGAGTCTCTTCTCTGTAGAGTTGCAGCGTCTCTCCCTCACCGGCGAAGCGATTTCCGGCGCTACACAGAGCTTCTCGAGCTCCCTCTCTCGTCGCTGTTCCTTCCTTCTCCCAGACGCGTGCGAAGCTCCCTCCTCTGAGCTGTCAGCATTTTTCCTCCATCGAAAGGCCCTCGCCGGCGTCGCAGAAGCTTCTTCCAGCTTCCTCGCTGCTGCTGCAAGCCCGGCGACGCGAGACAGGGAGCCAGAAGCGTCGTCGATTTAGGTGAGCGTCCTCTGCCTCTCTCACGCCTAATCTTCATTTTTGTGCTGTGTTCTCCCTTATTTCCCTAGATTCCAGCCATTCCCTCCATTTTCGGCCCTTCCCTGCTCCAAGGAATGAGAGGGATGGGGAGATCCTTCTAATCCTCGGTTTGGCCGGTGCTGGAGAACAGAAAAAGGGGGTTTTTATTTTCGGGCTTCCTAACTTTATGGGGTGTATAGAAATCCTTAAAATTTTACTCTCTTAGAATGATATAGGATGAAGTAGGATCTATATGGAAAGATTAGGTTAAAGATTGCTGTACATGAGTATGGTTCTGTGAATAATAGGTTGTTTGGTAGCTATTAGGGAATTATATAAATGTAAGTATGATCATTGTGAACCTATGTGGTGATTTGGTGAGTTGGGTGTTATCAGGAAATCCTGTGAGCACCGGCAGTGAAGGAAATTGGCATTTCAAGGAGGAACCAGTAACGTGCTAACATTGACCAGTGTCTGTGAGTAAATAATGGTTTTCAAAGCGCTTACCATTACCCTTAATCTTGATATTGTTATTTTTTGTTCTAAATCATTCTATGTGAGATAAAATGTAGTTATATATATATATATATATACTATGTTGTTATAGCATGAATTGATCTCGAGGGAGGAATTGCTTGGAGAAGTAACTTTTATTGATTTTCCTTTTATTGGTCTTATTTAGTTGCCTATTTATATATTTATGAAATTTATATTTTTATTTATTGATTTAATTATTTGATAGTTGAACTAACTTTTGTCCCCTATAATCCAAACTCCTTGAAAATAAAATAATAATAATAATATTTGACTAATGATATATATATATATATATATATATCTATAAATATGAATTTAGAATTAAAGATTAACGTGTGGCTTATTTATAAGTGCATACTATAGTCTTTAATGGAACCAGGTCATATGTTGTGAAGGAATCTGGGTGGAAAAGGAGCTACCCGTTAGGCGGAGCCACCCGAGTGAGGCGGGTAAGGGCTACCAACGAGGTGTAGCCGCCCCCAAAACGGATGAATTATGACATACAGATAAGAAAGGTAGATAAAGGGGCTGCCTATTAGGCGTAGCCACCCGAGTAAGACGGGGAAAGGAGCTGCCAACACGGTGTAGCCGCTACCTTATCTGAACTAGTGATAAAACTATTATCAAGTGATTACACCGAGAGACTCAGGCCTAAATGGGTACTCTTCCACATGATGGGTTGTGGGATCGTTAATTTGTATGAATGTGATGGTCTAGTTATATACACTTTAATTCATTGGTTATGATTCCTGAATAAGTTTTGAAGTCTATTATCTGCTCACTGAGTTTTGGCTCACTCCTTTAAATTTTCACTTTTTCAGATAGCGCCACTGGATCTGATCCGCCTCCCTTATCTTAGGTGCCGAGGCGTTGAGGTGGTGAGCCACCCTTTTTGAAACTGGGGGCTCCGTTAACTTTTTTTTTTTTTTTTGTCAATTGTTGTAATGAATTGATACTCGATTGTAAAAATATTTTAGGAGTAGGACCAAGGGATAGAGGTCTTGTTTGCCCTTCCCTATTTTTGGTTCATTGATGTTTTGTTGACTGGTTAAAAAGAGCGGAGCTCTCTGTTGATTGTTTCTGCTGAATTCTAACTGTTTGTAGAAATTTGGGATGTCCTATTTATAGGAGACACTTTGCCGAAATTTCTATAAAAAGCTAGTGCATAAAAGAAAGTACATTTTATATATCCAACAAGGCAGGGTTACACTTAGTGTACTGCTATTCGGTATAGGACCTCTTAAGGGTTATCTGCTAAGATAGTGTAGTAAGCCAAACTGTAGGTAAGAACTTCATATAGACTCCTCGTGTTGGTCACCCCTTCTCTTGGAGAAAGGGGCGTGACATCAAGCATTGTTTAGGATCAAAGTTGTGTTTAGCTTTTGGCTTGAAGTTGGAGGGTGAATGCCTTCAAGGAGAGAAGAATTTGCTTCAATCTAAGCTTGGCATCTTCATCAATCAAGTCCCCATCAGCATTGAACTTTGGAGGAGGTTGGAATGCATTGATGAAGAACTCAGGTTTGTTGATGAAATGAATATCAATATATATTCCAATTTGGCGAAGATGGAATTGGCCTGTTGCGCCACCCAAGAGCCCTCCAGCACTCACAATGGCAGCAGCTCTACCACCCCACACATTCGGTGGTCTGGATCCCCAGTCAATTGCGTTCTTCAGCAGTGCTAATGCAACAAGAAATAATAATAAATTCTAAAAATTTTCCGTTATAAAATACTTGTCTATAAGATGTGTAAAACAAAAATTTTTATGCATGACATGTAAAATATCAGAAATTTCCCTTTCAGTTATGATATATCAAAACTAAAGAAAAATTTATTGGTATATATATCAATATAATATTTAGTTACAATCTAGATTTTCTACATTTATAAATTAAATGCATATAATGTATTTAGAAATAGATAGAGAGAAAAAAAAGAGAACAATAGAATTCATCCCTTAATGACACCATTTAAATCCATGGCAAACTAAATTTTGTGATTTTAAAGTTTGGGGTTAGTTTTAATTTTGTTTTAATATATTTTTTTTGTCAATTTCATCTTACATGTTTATAAAAAATTTTAATGTTTCCCTTATTTCTAATACCATTCAAATTGTTAGTAGGATTAGTTGACATATGGAACATGTGGCTATTATAGAGGATGCAAAAAGTGGATATATGTCTTAATATCCCGCCTAATGACTCTTGAGGAGAAAGATGAAGGTTAAGTTTAGAAAATACAAAATGATGCTATCTTGGGATTTATTATGCCAAATATCTATGTTTGCATCCTTTGATACCTATGTGTTTGACAGGTCAACTAAGTAAGTTAACAATTTGAATAACACTAACAATTAAGAAAATATTTAAAAAATTTATAAATATAAGACAAAATTAATACCAAAAAAATTTGGACTGAAATTAAAAAAGACTCCAAATTCAGGGGATAAAATATATATTTTTGCCTAAATTCATCAATCTTTTGGCATTCACGTTTAAATCTTAGCATCAGCACTTATAAAAAAAATATTTTCTTAAATGCACAACACCGACTAACATATGAATGTGCCTTAATTTTTTTTTTTTTTTGAGGGGGTAGTCTTGATTGACACAAACGTACAAATTGACATAAATATACCATTAGTGCAAAACACAATTGACAACTCCAGCCAACTAAACATGATAATAATACATTTTGTGTAATTTGATTCAAATATATTTTATTTATTTATTTAATATCTAAATATTTTTAAGAAATTCTTAAATCCAAATTCGATCAAAAAGAAAATATGCGGACGGAATATTTGATATACTATCATCTTTGCCTTGATAGCGGAGGAATCCAACATAATGTTGTACAAGATACATAGAGGCATAAGATGATATTATTTTAAAATTAAATAATATTTTATATTACTGAAAAATTATGAGATATCGCATTTTTAAGCTTTAATTTTATTAATTTATTTTTATCATAAATTTTAATAAGTAAACTTTACTATGCATATTAAAAATTTAAATACACCATCCACATCAAGAACAATTGCTTATCGTTCTTAAAATGTGTTGATAACAATTTGTTCATGTGTCGATAATTAATGATTAATGACATAATATATAGTTATCAATACTCGTAACCGACACCCAAGAGCGTTGGCTGCCACACATGATTATAATTACGGATAAGATAAATAGTCGTGACTAATGTACATTCATAAACATCATTCCTTAACAACTCACTTAATTTATAATCAATTCAATATATGTATAAAAGCTAAACTCAAAATCACTATGATTAAATTAAAAAGGATTATGTTTCAAAATTCAGAATTAAAAATATTTACGATCTATTATCATTATTTTAAGATTGATTATAATTGATTTTAATAAAAAATAATAATTAAATTTAATAATAATAAATCATTCAATTTTTTTTTAAAATTTTTTTTATAATTCTCCATTTAAATAATAATTGACGTAATATGTGTATATGTATATATATGTTTTTTTTTTTTTCAAATTTTTTTCCCCTTTTTCCTTTGACCCCACTCTTAATTGTATGGTATTTAAGATTCCACAACACAAATATGATAACAAAAGCAGCTAACCGATCTAAATCAAAACTGCTAAAAGAGATCGTACCAGTGACAGAGAAATTATACTCAGGAGAGGCGAAGAGAAAGCTATCGGCTTCGAGAATTTTCCGGCGGAAAGCTTCGACTTCGGCGGGGAAGGTCCCCTCCTTTTCGAGATCGGTGTTGAGCATTGGCAGAGAAGCGATGTCAATGTGTTCGATTTCAACACCTTCAATGGCTCCCTTGCTTAACTCGATCGCTAACATCAATCGATCCATCGATTCACCAAATCAGAACCACAAGCAAAGAAGCAAAATCAAAACGAACAGAGATACTTTGAAAGCGTAAAATTATACCAGATCGAATGAGGCCTCTGTTGTATGAACCTTTCCGAAGCGATCCACAAAGTGCCACCACCTTCACTGCCGCGGCGGCAGGTGGCGCCGCCTCTCCGACCACCCTCGACAGTGCCATTTGTTTTTCTATGTGTGCTCAGACTCAGAAGTCTTGCGAAGGCTGTGATACGAAGACATTTGCTCCTGCGGGAGCCTTTCTTATAGGATTTTTGAATTGTTGAACAGTCAAAATGCTTGAATTGAGGATGAGGAAGTCACGATTATTGACTTGACGCTAAGAGGAAACCACGGCGAACTTGATATGGTGATGAGAATTGGTTTAGAAGACGAATTTCTCTTGCATTTTGGTATAAAAGTCGCATTTCTGGGAAGTTGAAGATTAAACGAATGGGTAGGGAAGTGATAGGGAAAGTGGCTGCGGCTACTCTCCAGCCCTCTCTCTCTCTCTCTATCCAATCTGTCGTTCAGTCCGGGTGCATCTGTATCTTCTTTTTGTTTTGTTTTTAATTCTTTAAAAGTGAAAGAAAAAAAAAATCTTAACATTGGAGACGAATGATTGGAGAAAGAGTGGACTGCATAGAATCTAAATTCCAGAAAGTGCATGATATTCTCCTTCTTCTTTGAAAGATTTGATATAGTCAAAGAAGAATTGCAAAAGAATTTTTTTATTAGGAGAGTATAATAAGTGAAGGATATGATTTTCTCTCATCAGAAGAGTGCAATTAGTAGATCAATATTAATAACCTATCAATTCAATGTGATAGAAGAATATTTACTAAATAAAAAACACTTGTATAGAATAAATTAGAGAATAAAACCTACTAAGTTAACCTTTGTTAGTATTTAAGTATAATTTTAAAACATTTGTTATCAAATTTTTTAACAAAATCATATATATATATATATATATATTTAAATGTCAACAATATGATGTTAATTGAATTGCAAAATTTATCTATATGTTATAATATTAATAAAAAAATTGATAATAAATCCACCTTGAAAGACCTTGTAATTGACAAATTATTGGCTTATAGCTTAATCTTAAACTAGCTACTGTACACACTCCATATACCAGGTTGCTTGATAGAAACCAAATCAGAATTCCCTTTTGTCTCTTTTTGAGATGTAATATTGGTACATACTATAGACACACTAAAGGCTGAAAATACATGTGAAACATGAAATCCTTTTGAAACTTGAAGGTTCAATCTCTTGTTTTATGGAGTATCGTATGTGGCAAGTGTAAAATTACCCTACTTCCAAGCATCTTCTCAATTGAATTAGCTTATCAGATAATACACCAAGATACATGAGCCATACAAAAAATGGTGACCAAACTAACTTGAAGTCATAGAAAAACGGTGAACAAACTAACTTGAACCTTGAAGATGGCAAATACAAAATATTGCTCTATTTTTTTTTAAAGAAAATGTTTAATTGTATGAATTACCTTTTTACTATAAAAATATATACGAATTTTTTTTTAATATAGAAAAAAAGTCCTATAACTAAATTCTATATTGGTATAGCTTTGTTTTTTCAGTCAAAGAACTAATGTTAAATTATTTGACTAACCTATAAGTAACCTTTACATATGTTAAGTTTCTTCATTTGAAAGCAAATGAAATACTTGTGGCGGATGGTAATGTGAAGAACTTCTATTAGTGTCACAAATCTTTCATTTGCCTGCAAATAAGAGGAATATAACATACATAGAGGTTAACGAGTTATCTTTTACTTAAAGAAAGGGGACTTTTTCTCTTTGATCACCAATAAAAAGAAAAGTGAATCTGTTTATGTCAATCTAAAATTGGGTTTAGTTGTCGCTTTTTTTTTTTCTCTTGTTTCAAGAAAAAATTGTATGTATCATCGTAAAAGAATGAACCACGTGATTAAGACATCTCTCGAAAGAGTATTTTATATTGATAAAATAGAATAATAGAGATAATCCAATACCTTAATTTTCAAGACACTTTTATAGAAATACTGCACTCATAACAAATAATTATTAAGCTTGGAGAAACCAGAAGAAAAACGCAAAATGCACAAATACATTTTCCAATTTCATATCACAGGTCCAATTCAATGCCGTCATGAATGGTTTTCTGAATAACACAATGAGATTTGCACAAAGATTAACAGAAATTGAGAGCTTATTTAAACATATTCTGAAAATCAAAGTAGTTTCAGCTCTTGGCTTGAAGTTGCAGGGTAAATGCCTTCAAGGACAGAAGGATTTCCTTCAGCCTAATCTTGGCATCTTCATCAATCAAATCCCCATCATCATTGAACTTTGGAGGAGACTGGAATGCATTGAGGAAGAACTCAGGTTTGTTGACGAAATGAAGATCAAGAAACACTCCAATTTGGCGAAGATGGACTTGGCTCCTCGCCCCACCTAGCAGCCCTCCAGCACTCACAATGGCAGCAGCTTTACCACCCCACACGTTGGGTGATCTAGATGCCCAGTCAAGTGCATTCTTCATTGGTGCTAATAAAACAAAAATAAAAGGTTAAATTATTCTTTTGATCCCTATATTTTTACTTAATTTTTTAATTTGATCTCTATAGTTCAAAATTTTGAAATTAAGTCTTTATAGTTTAAAATTTTTTCAATTTAGTCCCTTCTATTAACCAATTATGTACTATTTTAATACCCTGAATATATACAATTTATGCTAACAAAGTAAAAGTAGATAATCAAATAAAATTAACTTATATATATGACATGTGATACGATCAATGTAAACTGATATATATTCAAAATGGTAAGATAGTACATAATTAATCATATTAACAAAATTTAATAAAATATTAAAAAAAGGTATAATAATAAGGACTAAATCAAAACTTATTCAAACTATAAGAAAAAACTTGTTTAAACTATAATGATTTAATTATAAATTTTAAATTATATGAACTAAACTAAAAATTAACGAAACTATAAGGATTAACAATATAATTTTTTCAAAGCAAAATATTGAAGTTGACAAAAAGAAGAAAAGTTGAATAAGAATAGGAGAAAAAAAGAAAAGAAAAAGCATAGAGGTTTGTTTAGTGCTTCTTTATCTCTTTGCCCTTTTGCGTCTTTTTGGGCAGCAGCCTCTTTGTAAAAAACTATATATTTATAAGATATTTGAATATAAAAATTTGAAACTCTTCTTATTTAAGATATAAAATATTAAAAAAATTATTAAAGTACTCATAATGAATCAATATCTTATTATGGTATATTGTGTTAATCATTAGATGACAATCATTGGATGTGAACATTGAAATTCATCCAACAATAGATACTAATCTCAACTAAACAAATAATGGTGCATTTTGACTTTTCTAGTAGCAAAGTTTTTTTAAAGATTAAAAATTTTAATTTTTTTTTATGTTTTAAATATTATATAATTTAAATGTTTGAATTTTTTAAGACCAAATCCAGCATAGAAAAAAGGGCGAAGATATTAATGAATAATTTATAACTATAATTTTACATGTACTAGCGTACACATTATGATTTTTTACTTTTTTTTTTTCTAACTAGACGGTAAGTTTTAAGTAGATGCATGGATACAGAGAAAAGATGGAGAAATTTTCGATTAAAAGCAAGGAAAAAAAAACACAAGAAAGAACAGAATCCAGGGAGATGAGCCAGTTACTATTTTTAAGCTAATAAACAATAAATGACTTTCTACAAAATTTTAAGATATATTGGTTTTGATAATTAGTAGCAACTTTCTCAAAGTAAAGGATGTTACGGGGCACTTTTCCCACCGGAGAGGATTGAAATTAATTTCCACAAACTGTATATTGAGATTTTTGAACAGTAAATTAATGATAATTTAAAAAAATAATAATTTTTTATTAATTTGATTTTTTAAACATATATACACTTAATTTAATCTCTAAATCTTTTTCTCAATTAAAATAATCTTTTTGTTATGAAAGAAGAAATCTCACGTGACTTTTAAATAGTGATATACACTTATTTGAATATTTTTAACTTTTGAAACAATATTAAGCGTATTAAAAAGATAAAAACGTTTCTTAAAAGAATTATTTTTAAAAATTATATATAATTTTTTATATTTTTATTATCATTTTTTAGTCAAAATAAAATAAATATATAGTTATTTAATAATAACATAACAGTTATATATTCTTATAAACAATTCTATGATTTTTCAATTAAATCATATACTTATGTTATTATTGTAAAATTATAAATTTGTTGTGTTTTGATTAAAAAAATTTAATAAAATAATATAAAAAATTGCATATAAAGTTGATTTTTATTTTATGTAGGAGAAAACATTTTTAAAACTAAATAAAAAAGTTCTTTAAAAATAAATTAAAAAATAATATTTAGAAACTAAATCATTAATTAATTATTAATTATTTGTGTTATACTAAAGACAATAAGCAATCCCAAAATGTGGTGAAAATATGCGAGGAAGAATCCAAATCAACAGAACCATCACTGAAAAACAGAATTTCAGGAAAGCAAACACCAGCATGACAGTGAGAAACAAATTTGAGGTTAATAAATCGTACCAGTGACAGAATAATTATACTCAGGAGAAGCGAAGAGAATGCTATCAACTTCCAGAATCTTCTGGCGGAAGGCTTCAACTTCAGCCGGGAACGTCCCTTGTTTTTCAAGATCGGTGTTGAGCATCGGCAGAGAAGCGATGTCGATGTACTCCATCTGGATACCTTCAATGGCTCCCTTGGTTAACTCGATCGCTAAGATCGATCCAACTCCCCAAATCAGAACCACAACCAAAGAAGCAAAATCAAAGAGAACCAGCAAACGAAACAGAGATAGTGAATGCGAACAGATTAGCTACCTCAGTTAATTTATTCTGAGAATACTTTGAGATCAAAATTTTAACTATAGCATGACAACGTTAGATAACGCGCCCAGGTCTGGAAAGGAAATAACCAAATAACAAAAAGGAAAATGGTAGAGTACCAGATCGAATGAGGCCTCTGTTGTATGAGCCTTTACGAAGCGAGCCGCAGAGAGCCGCCACCTTCACCGGCGCCACCGTTGCGACCGCCCCAGCGAGTGCCATTCTTGCTTCTAAGCGCGATGAGAGTCAACGAACAATTGAAGAATGAAGCGAGTGAAGAACTGACTGGAGAAGTAGCTTTCTTATAGGATTTGAACAATAGATGGAAGGTATTTTTCGGAGCAGGGACCGCTTGGTACCAACATGAGGGTTATAAAAAAAAAATTATTTAGGCGCACATGATATTCAGTTGTCATGAGACTTACGTGTAAAATAAATTTTTATTGTTAAATATATAAATGATTTGACATAATAAATATATATATATATAAATTGATTATTCTAAAATTGGCGGCTAAAGAGGTGAGGAGAGTTGGTGCCTTAGTGCTGTCTATATGGATATTTTTTAATATTTAAAATGGTGATTATCTATAACTAAAAATATATTCAATTTGTTAATATTTTAAAAAAGTAACATTATTTATAAATTTATATAGATTTATAAATAAAAAAAATTATATTTAACTTTTTTAATTAAATCATATATTTATTATATTTTTATTAGAAAACTGTTTTGATTGAAACACTTAACAGTAAGTATATAATTAATTATACTTAGGTTTAATCCTATAACTAATTATTAAATATAAAATTTTATTAAATAATTATTTAAATATTAAATTATTTAATAATAAATAGTTCTTAAAAAATTAATTTGACATTTGTGTAATTAATTAGTATGATTATAGTATTATTTTATATTTAATGATAATTAATTATGTCATAATTAAAAAATATTGTATTTTTAAAAACATTAAATCATCAATCTATTTAAAATTGGATAAATATGTTTCAATTAATCAACCTAGGAAAAATATAAATTGTATAGATTTAATAGTGATGGTTGAATTTAAGCTTTATTTTGATATATTAACCCAAGAAAACTTTATTGAATAAAAAAAACTAAATTTCATGATAAGTTAAATTAATTTTGATTTATCAAATTAATAAATTTCAAATAATATTAAAATATTATTCATTTAATATATTGGTAAAGTATTATTATATTTCTTAATTTTAATAAAGATATAGTAAATATGAGCAACTTCGAAAAGCAACAGTTAAGGCTCATATATACATTAAATTGGAAAAAAAAAAAAAGGAAGCATTAACGTTTTTCTGGCTAAATTATTGCCATGGTCTAAAAAATTTAATGGAACAGTTAATGTCATCATTAAATTTTAAATTTAATCAAGCTTATCTTTAAAATTACTAATTACATGACCCACTAATAAGTGCATACTTGGTCAATAAATATGCTTTCTTGTATTAAGTTATATATTAATAAATTAATCATCGAGCTGATTATTTTTTGGGTCAACGAGTTAAATTTTTTTTTTACTGAGTCAAGGTTAATTTTATTTATGTACTTCAATGAACACTATATTCTAAATCAGCATATAATGATACAATATATGCTTTTTTGAGTCTTAAAAAATTTTAAAACAATATCTTCTAATGACAAACCAAAAAAAGAGGAAGAAAATTTTCAAGGGCCGTCATATTTTAAGACAATGTCATTACAGATTGAAAAAGAATACATTTTAAATTGTTTATTTGTATATGAGAATTTTTTTCCTTTATTGGTGAAAACAATATTACAAAGAGAAAGACATATTGCATGAAGGATAAAATAAAGCATTTAAAAATATATAGATAAATTTAATATAAAATTTCGCTTTTCAACTAAGCTTGAATAGTTGAACAATCACTTCAATAATTTGTTTACTTAAAATATATGTAAAAAAGCATATCAAATAATAAATGACTAATGCTTTCCGTGAAATATCAAAATAAAAATAAAACATAAGCCAACACAACTTAAAAATATAAAGAGCATAAGGAAGAGAAGACAGATTGCAAGATTTATCTAGTTCAACTCTAATCCAATCCTATGCTTAATCCTCAAGCTTTCACTTGAAATTTTCTCATTAAATCCGCTAGTTTAATAAGCGTTTGTAAGCTTTTACAACCTCCAAATAAAATTTGGAGTTGTTTTACCACTCTAAAATAGATCATATCTCTCTTCTTATAAACAAATTGAAAATACACCTAAAAAAGATAAATAGGTGTATGAGTAGAAAATGATATTTTAAAACAATATATACTTAAAAATATAGTATTACAACTTGCTAGAAACTATAAAGTAGTAAATAAAACAATCAACAAACTTAATTAGTATATTAGTATATTTACAATAAGCTCTTTAATTTTGATTATCTTCTTATAATTGTATGCAATTTTGTAACCATGCATTAACGTCTAATTCTACCTTCATTTCCTTCTAATATGCTTCCACTTGATCTTCACCTAATAAAAAAAGATTTTAATCTGATCAATTTGACATTTGCTACGTTTTTAACTTCTCAGTTAACTGATACTTTTAATTTTATAAAACTAAAGATTTAATTATTTAATTTTAATAATTTTGTTACCATAAAAAATTTAATATACTTTTAAAACTTTGGGCCAACACGAATTATTTCAAGAGTTTCTCCATTTTTACTTTCTCTTGCTAATTCCTACACACAACCCTTGTGACCCGTCCATGCGAGTGCCATTGTTACTTCTATGCGAGATGAGAGCCAACGAGCACTGGGGAGGCTATGAGTGGTTGACGAATGAAGACTTGAAGAGAGTGAAGTACCGAATGGGGACGGAGGTAGCTTTCCTATAGGATTTGAATAACAAGAAGTGGGTCCACTTGAATGGGACGTTGGCAGCTTTCCTATAGGATTTGAGTAATCAGTTAGGATTTTCTTAACAAGAAGTAGGTCCACTTGAATGGGGTTGACATCTGTGCAGTGGGATCTGCAGCGCGTGCTGTAGTAATTTTTTCATGTGTTTTTAATTTTTTTAAGATTTAAAATTTAATATAAAAATTATAATTATAATTATGAGAATAAAATTTTTAACTATAATATATTGTTAAAATTTTTAAAATATAATTATATAGTATAATTAAAATTTTTATTTTTATAGTTATAACTTTTATCTTGTATGATAAATTCTAAATCTTAAAAAGTAAAATAAATAAATAAGTAAACAAACATAAAAATTAGTTACTACATTTCTTGTAATAATTTATCCTATTATACGAGATCCTAACTCGATATCTTTGTTCTTCTTTTTCTAAATATTACAGAGTTAATACAATTGTGAGAAGAATCAAAATTATATATATATATATATATAAAAACTCGAAAGATTATTCTTTTTCTAAAATTCTTATACAATTGTGAAAACAAAATTATATATATATATATATATATATATAATGATGGATTATAAAACTCTTATCAATCAAAACAACAACAATAATAATAATGATCACTTTAGGAACAATATTTAAAAATTTTAATTATATACATATATTGAATTGATATTAATTATTATAAAATTACTATTATATGACGTGATTTTTTTTTTAATTTTTAATTTCTTTTGTTTCCTCAGCCCTGTGAGCCCACTGGTTCTTGAACAATTAAAAAAAAATTATTATTTGGCTCCTATACAGAATATCCTCAGTTTCTCACCCTCAATCTTTATTTTTCTCAAAAAAAATTCTGATCGTTTTTCTATTTAAAAAAAACAAAAATAAGGAAAAATTAGTTTTTTTAGGGAGTGTTTGGTTCAATGGAGGGGAGGGGAGGGGTTTTAATGATATGTTGTTTTGTTGATTTGAAGGGGAGGGGAGGGGAGGGGAGGGGTTTTAATGAATATTGTTTGGTTGAGGAGGGGAGGGGAGGGGAGATAAAATTAAATGGACAATTATACCCTTATGATATTAGAATTTTTAATTTTTTTATTTTTATAAAAAAAAAAATTTTCTTGCTTTTTATTATTAAAAATAATTTTTTATTTTTATTCAAAAATATTTTTTATTTTTATAAAAAATTATCTTAAACCTAATTTAAAAAATAAGATTATTATATTTTAAATGAAAATAAAAAGTAGGGGCAATTTTGTCAAATAAGGATAAAAAAATTCTTCCCCTCCAAAAACCCCCACTTTTGGAGTTTTTCCAAGTTTTTCATACCAAACAAAAAAAAAGTCAAACCAAACTTAGTTTCTACTAAATAAACAAGTAACTGATATCTGTTTAATAAGATAGCCTTTATTTTAGTTTTTGTTTCTTCCGAAAAAAAAGTCAAAACTTAAACTTCAAAAAAAAAAAAAAAAAAGAGGAAATAGAGGGTTGAGGTGCTGTCGTGCTGCGCAACCCTGTGTAACAGGGCATGTGTTATTTTACTGAAATGGGGACCATTCGGACCCAACTAACGTATCGTTTGCTATGAGAATGGAAAGAGATTCCCGTGCCATCATATTTGTTTTAATGTTTATTATATTTTTATTATCATTTAATAGTGTTTATTTTTTAATTATTTTTTAAATAAAATACTATAGTTATTTTTATTTACAAAATTATTTTTTATTTTATTATTTCATTATTTTTATTTTATGTATTAAACAAGATGAGGGCTATAAAAAAGTTGGCTAAAGGGGGGGGGTGGTGGTCGGTACTGTGTTTGAATATTCTTTTAATATTTAACATTGTAGAAATATGTTTCTTTGCTTTGGGTTACTCACCCTACTTACTTCACCTAATAATAATTATTATAATTATAATTATAATTATAATTATTGCACAAATTTAATTGTGAAGCTTGAATTTAAGCTTTTCTCCATAATTTTGATATGGGATCTTGCTTCATTGAATTGGACCAAATATGAACGTAGATCATGAATAATCATTTTATTCTATTTCATTTCTAGATTTAGTTTTAAGGTAGGCTATTAATATGAAGACTAAAAAAATTCACAAAAAAAACTTATATAAATATCAAAGTATAATAATATACGTAATTATGCATCAGATGTTGACAATACATATAGAAGCCTCTTGGTACACGATTACCTAACCCTAAATTTGGAATATGGTTGACATTCAAAGTATTTGAATTTAATATATTGATATTTAAGAGTCCAAATCAATCAGGCAGATTTTTGGATTTTAGCTCTTTTTCTTTTCCAATATATCCCAGAAAAAAAAGAAAAAGCAGGCAGATTTAACCAACACAAGTTTTTATTTTTTTAAACTAGGTATAAGCAGATCAAAACATCTAAAATATCTGTTAATTATGCTTGGAAAATGGTTATTAATTGACAACACACACTCATTAAAGCCGACTTTATTGAGGATAGGGTTTAGTCTCCACATCAATAGTAATAAATGTGCATGTTGACTATATAAATAAATTTAATCTAACATAAGTTGAACAAGTAACAACCATCTTTGTTGGCTTTCTTTTTCTTTTTTTTTTGCCACACATTATACTCTTTAAATTTTTTGTTGATACCAACTCTTTAAATTTTATTAACTTTTATAAAATACAGCTTAAATCTTTTTTAAGATAATTTTTTGTGGTAATACTAAACATGAACATTTTTTTTTGGCCAGCAAACATGAACATTTTTAATACCACAATATCTTATACTTTAATATCTTATATCGTGATATTCAAGATATTAAAAATATGAGATAATAATTTCACCCAAAAAAAAAAGAGTTAATAATTAACAAATATTTCTTTTAAAAAAAGATAATAATGCACCAAATGTTTCTTTAAAGTTATTGACAAGCAAATTATAAAACTATACATAATTCAAAATAGTGAAAATTAATTATTTTGTTCCTATAATTTACTCAAATTTTTAATTTAATTTCTATAGTTTATTTTTTCTGAACAATCCTTATAATTTTAAGTGATTAAAGTTGAATTCCCATTATTATAACTTTCGTCTATTTTATACAGACTAAGTTAAATGACACACATTATACTCTTTAAATTTTATTAACTTTTATAAAATACAGCTTAAATCTTTTTTAAGATTATTTTTTGGGGTAATACTAAACATTAACATTTTTAATACCAAAATATCTTATACTTTAATATCTTATATTGTGATATTCTAGTTATTAAAAATATGAGATAATAATTTCACATAAAAAACAAGACAATAATGTACCAAATATTTCTTTAAAGTTATTGACAAACAAATTACAAAATTATACATAATACAAAATAGTGAAAATTAATTATTTAGTTCCTATAATTTACTTAAAATTTTAATTTAATTTTTATAGTTTATTTTATTTTTTAAAGCAATCCTTATAATTTCAAGTGTTTAAAATTGAATGCCCATTATTATAACTCTGTTTATTTTATACAGACTAAGTTAATAAGATGCTAACTAAGCAGGTCCCATTTGGATTGTTATAAGGGTGAAAAGATCTTTTTTCAAATTATGTATAATGTCTATTATATTTTTATAATTATCATTTAACAATATTATTTATTTTATTATTTTTAAAATAAAATATGAAAAAAATTATTTTTTATTTTTCTGTTTACTATTTATATTCTCTTTTTTTTTTCATTAAAAAAAGCCAAATGGCCTTAAAAGTTGACATAGAAGAATCATACAATACAAGAAGCAAGTGCTTTTTTTCACTAGCATTGGCACCATGTGCATTTTAACTAACACCTAGAGTATATTTGCTATAACATATAAGGCTTGATAGTATAAGTTAATACAATACATTATGAACTTATCATTTATTTGGTACATGTAATGTATTGTATAAGCTTATACATCATATTTCTCTTATACATCAAAATGATATATAACCTAATCATACTTTGGGGGGTGGAATTAGGCCTGATTAGGTTTTAATGTATAAAACCTTATTAATATTTTTCGATTTTAATCCTTCCCTTATGAGAATATTCAATGGCTAAGTTGAATTGGGTTTAATTAATATTAGTTAAAATTAGATTAGTTGGGCTATTTTTAAATTTTTGGTAAAAATTGTTAGAAAAAATAAAATTTTCATATAAATCCTTATAAAATAATTTTTAATAAAAATTATAAAATGACCCTGAAAGATAAAATTTTTATATAAGTTCCTATAAAATTATATTTTATCACTCAAAATTTTATATAAGTCCCTATAAAATAATTTTATAAAAAATTAATAGGATTGAGATAAATTATGTAAAAACTAATTTATTATCAAACTCAATCTAGTTGGTTTAGTATGAGGTTGGGCTAGATTTATTTTTTAAACTAGCTAAGCCATTTTTCTTTTAATATTTAGTAAAAATTATAAATTGACTATTAAAAAATAAAAATTTCACATAAGTCCTTAAAAATTATATTTTGCCCTTAAAAAAATAAAATTTTCATTAGGCTAGTTGAAATTGGCTAATATGGCCAACCTGACTTAGTATTTTGAAATTATTTTTTAACTATTTAACTCGATGTAAACAGACGAGATCAAGTCACCCAGGTCACTAGGTAACCACATACTATGTATAGTCCTATTTACCTATACTTTTTTTTCTAAAAGTTAATATAACATAATAAATTTAGATATAGTATATTTTTTTAAGTAAAGAATATTTTTATCAAAAGAGTTAATTTTTATCCTATCTAACATTATGTAGTGCATTACTAAATAAATTATACTATTATCTTATATGATACATTATCTTATACAGTATCATACCAAATACTATATAATCTTAAAATTTTATCAAGCCTTATCTTATCAGGTCTTATATTATCAGGTCTTATCCTATACATCATATCAAACGGGCCCCTATAGTAGAGTCTAACAATGCGAGCCAATTACCTGCATATCAAGGACAAAAATGGCATCATTTTAGCACTTAATGGTACCGCCCATAAAATCAACGTCCTAGACAGAGCCACGTTAATATAAAACCCAAAACACATTATTTCAGAAGATTATATACCCATTGCATTCTTTGTTCTCATCAGCCTCTACTGCATTTGAAAGCATAGGAAATCGAGTCTGTTCCTCTAGTAGCAAACATCATAAGCAAGGTAGGTTATTTCCTCATCAGAATCATTTATTTAGAGTTGTCCGCGTTCTTCTCATCACCTCACTTAGAATCATTTGTTTTTTTGTAGCTCTTGGGGGTTTTGACAGAGGGAGGGGTTAATCTGTTGCCTGATAACGAGTTGGCGATTAAGGTTTCCTTTTGTTTACCACTTGTTATCTGAAGTTTATATGTATGAAGAAGGTCGAAGCAGATGATGCAAGAAAAATTCTAACTTCCCTATTTTTCATGTCTTTCAAGTTAAAATAAATTATAGGTTTACAGTTTATATGTTTATTATGTAGAGATTACTAAATTATTTTTTGGCACTATTGTTGTGTAATGAAACAAAAATATTAAGTTGTAAAAATGTTGTAAAAGATTCAAAGATTTGCTATAAATTGTTGTTTTTGTAAACTATTGAGTTGTTTGCATTGCTTGTTTGAGTGTGAGAGGTGAAAAGTGAAGCTCAATGTGAAAATGCAATAGTTAAGGCCTTTTGTTACTTCCCACTATTTCCATGCTCATGTTTCATAATGAATATTGGTATTATGGACTGAATGACAAAAAAGAAGAAGAAGATATAACTAACAAAGTAGCTAATATTAGATAAAATGGATAACAATGGACACTTGCATTACGGTAAGGTAATGTGATAAAAAGTAGCTAATATCATATTAAAAGGTAGCTATTTTTCACTTCTTGTTCAGTAATGTAATGTGACAATATCATAATGAAGATGAATGCCTTTTCACCTAATAATATCATAATGAAGATGAATACCAAAATCACTTGATAATATTAAAATTTGTGATATTTATATATCAGTAATGTAATGTGATGTTAATTTTCCTATATTAAAAAGTAATGTGTTGTTAATAAAGGGTAATCCTTATTTTGGGCTTGCCATTTATGATCAGCATATTTCTATTTTGTTTTTTTAGGATATCAAGGCAAACATACCCAAATCTTTAATTAGAAAAAAAAACTTTAATGTGGCATATTACTATTCTTTGTTCAATTATGTCTCTCTCCTTAATGAATTCAATTTTGTGTAATTCTATGTGCTTTCTTATTTTTTAAATTCTAAAATCTTAGTTTTTGAATTCAATTTTTCAAGGTACCATTTATTTATTTATGGAAGATGATTTGACACCTTGGCTAGACTAGAATTTGATAGCTTAGAGGAAGCATGGAAATGTTAGGTTAAGTAAATTTGAAGTTAGGAAATATAATTTCAGTAAGAGTAGAAAAGATAGTTCCATAACCTTATATAGGTATGTTTGTTGCAAAGAGAGGATATATAAAAAAGACAAAAGGGACTTTATGACTACCAATCTGCTGCAAGAAACTAGAACCAATTGTAAGGCAAAAGTGACAGTCACATGGGTGAATAGAAAATATAAAGTCATTGACTTTGTTGATGAATATAATTACCTGCTTCATCTTCCAAAAGCAATGCACATGTTGGCCTTACAACATAAAATAACAAAGATTCATGCCTTTGAGATTGACTTGGCAGAGGATTCTAGGTTTCAATAGAAACTATCTTTTCAATTGATGAGTAGGCATGTTGAAGGAAGAAGCAATATTAGCTATACCTGTGAGGATGTAAGAAATTATCTCAAGTCCAAAAGATAGAAAATCATGGTATATAGGTGAGGTGGTTGTTTGCTCCAATATTTCCAATAGCAGTTGTCTAAAACTCTATTTTTTATCATATATATCAGATGGATATAAAATAAATAAATAACAATATCTTTTGGCTTTGTGCAAGGATATTGACTAACTATGCCTACTTTGGGGATGTGGTGTCTTTCGACACAACATATAACAACAATCATGATCATAAACCACTAGCAATATTTTCACAAATCAATCACTATAGAGGAATTATTATTTTTGGAGCAGTGTTGCTATATAATAAAACAACAAAGTCCTTTAAGTGGCTACTTGAGACTTTCTTAGAGCCACATAAGAATAAAAAGCCTCTAATTGTTTTTGCTAATCAAGATGCTACGATTGCGTGAAATCATTCCAGAAACAAAGCATGTATTGTACCCATGGCAGTTAATATAAAATGGCATAAAGTATCTTAGAAATTTGATGAAAGATGGATCACATTTTTTAAGGGATTTCAAGAAGTGTATATTTGAATACTTAAAGGAAACAATTTGAGGCAATATGGAATAACTTGCTATTTGATTACAATGTGTATGAAAACATATGGTTGAGCACCATCACTCTTCTTCTTCACATTAGATCTACCATTTCAATCTACTTAGAGGAAGACACAAAGGGCTAAGGAAGAAAATACTTTGAATGGCTTTTTTATCAAAATTCTATTTTTTAATTGATTATACTGTCAAATCCATTTGAAAGAAAAAAATTGCATCCAAATGCTATAGATACTAAAAATCAAAACTTATGAATTCGATTTTAAAGGTGTTGTAACAACTGGGAAAAGAGAAAAGGAAAAGAAAGTAGAAAGCTGGAAAAATTCGAAATCTGAAAATTTTGCCAAGTCAGTAAGCTGCACCAGAAACAGTGACAGCCGGACCTCCTTCCCATTTTCGATGTCAAACATGGTCCAAACGCTGAGATTTCGATTGGGAATTATTTTTAGTGTAAAGTTAACACTTAGAGCTTTCCAGAGAGCTAAGGTTTACTAGATTTTCATTTTTTTATAATTAGTTATGATTTTCCAAAGTTAGAGCCAAAATATGACTTTTGGACACAAGTGAGAAAGTATATTTTTCTGGTTTTTGGCTCCATACCCGTGGCTTATGGTTTGTTTTATGCTATGTATGAGTTGTATAAGTGGAGTTTGAGTTGAGAATATAAATGATGGGTTTTGAGTGTATGAAACCCCATTTCCTAGCATAAAAATGCCACGGACTAGTGTTGATTCTTTGGAAATCATATGGAACCGAGCCCAGTGAGAGGCTAGGTAGCGGTAGTAGATTAAGGTGTCACAGGTGTCATTTTTTTTGAGGGAAAAATCAGAATGGTTATTGTGGTATAATCAAGAACCAATCATTATTATATGATTAATTAATTAGAGTTAGTTATTGATTTGTTTTAGAGTTAATTATTATTAGTTTGTTAGATGTAATAAATATTAGTTATGTAATAATTAATTAATTAACTTAGTTAGATAATAAAATACTAATAATTATTAATAAAGTAGTAATAATTAAAATAATTATTGATGTATTAAATAAATGAAGATAGAAAAAAGATGAACAAATTATATGAAGATATAGTTAAAAATACCAAATATTGTGTAAAAAATTAAAAACAATATAATTTGCTTTTACATGTCCAATAAATTAAATTAATATTACCAAGACTATTTTTTATAACATAAAAAAAATAATTTATTTGATTATATATACAAAAAATAATGGTTGCTAGTGCCATAATGAACCTTTCGCCTTTCACGTTATAGTCACTCTTAGCCTACAAATTCTTCATATTTTTCATGTTATTAATCCAATGGATTGTTAATAAGAGTAGGTAGTGAAGAATTTAAATTAAATTTAAGAAAATGCATTTGAGGAATTAAATGCTAAGAGATCACAAACACATAATGTGATGATTCTCCATTTTCAAAATATTGACTATCATACTCAACATTAAAATATTTAGATTATCAAATAATGAATGGATGACCCAAATTGAAAGGAATTGAGAGATCCAAATTGCAATAAAGGTGAAGGAGGCATATTAAAGGAGGGACCAACACCTATAAAGTTTGTATATTGGCTAGTTGGCATAGAAGGAGATGGATCGATTGTGTCAATACATTGCTGTGTTGCAACCACTCTAATTGACGTAGATGATGTTGGAACACCAACGCTATGATGGTTTTGTTCATCTTGGTCAAAACTAGACCACCAGGTTAACATGTAACCCTCATGCCTTTTGCCTGGCCTACTTTTAAAAATTGCTAATCATCGTAAATTAAGTGTAGGTGAAGCAGGTTAGGAAACCATTATGAAGTGTTATTCCTCAAGAGCTAGTAAGATCTTTATTTGGCCTTGACTCACTCTCTCTTGGTAGTTACAATAGTCCATTTATGAATGGTCATAAATGTTTAACTTGTAAAGGTCATCAGCAATATCGACATGGAAAAAAGGCTACGCTAGTAAAATAAAGAAATATTATATATTAACAAAATGAAAATAACAACGCCAATAAGTATGTGTCCAACACTATCGCATGTATTTGAAAGTGCAATTCATAGGTGTTGTAGTTATGGGCGCTTGAGATAAAGCATCTTGTCAAATATTCCACATCTCAATGAAGCACATATGCTCTTCTTGCAAATTAGTTGAGGTTTTCCCTCACAGCTATAATGTATGGAAATCCCCTAAATTGACTAGAGAAGTAGGGATTGGCTATTACTTGCCAAATTGGCGTAACATGCGATTTAGGGGTGCCACTTTATGATATAACAACAAATAAATGGTACTGAAACTAACAAAATGTCTTAAGATGCCAAGCAATATTGTGGCATGAGCTCCCACACACTATCTAATTCATACGGCTGCTACATGATCTATGCACAAAGCATGAAAAGTCATAATAAATACATCATATATAATAGTCAATTTATGTTCATGTAAATTGAATAGACCTCATTGTCTGGCATTACGTCTAACAAAATCTGATATTGCTACAAGGCCATGACACCTAACAGGAAGGTTTTCCCATATTCTTCCATCTGTGTTTACAAGCAAACGCATCAAAACACGTTAACAAATGAATACATAATGTCTTGAAACCATGTAATATATACAAATTGTTTATCATATCTTACCTAGACCTTAAAGTGGGTAGTATTAAATAGATATTTGTTTGAAGATCTAGTCGTGAAGGTCTCTGTGGCATGAAGATTAGGAATCTATCTCATGCTTAAAGGTGAAGCAAGGTTAAATAGCTATGTATGCCTTGTTCCTCAGGGCTAGTTGTATTGCAAAACTCTCTATACAAGTGAGCCAACAATATATATCTCCAACTATATTTGCTAACTTGTTCAAAATCTTATAGTAATAGGAGATACATCAAATATATCTTGTGACTAGACATATCTAGTATAAGATAACTACTTATTAATCTCAATATATATATGAGCAAATCATTGCACATATTTGTTATTTGCATCATTTGACAATTCATTGAAGTTCCAGGGTAACCAACTAATAACAACCCTCTATCAAGTTATTTTATCATTTAGTAGTGTAATTCTAAATAGTCATTCACATGTTTATGGCTATATGAAGTTCATGTGACTGATAAGCATGATTTTTATACATTTTAATTCTCCTAATTTTGGCAATTTAATATTTAAATATGGATTAAGGAATCTAATTGAATGGAATTTGATTTTATTGACCATATTTGTAATTTAGGAATTAATTTACAAAATTTTGAATTCTTAATACATAAATCTCTTTTTAAATAATTTTGTAATTTGTTCCTACTTAATTGCTTCCATTCCTTGGGTGCAGATTTAATTGGGCTTCCTTAATTGCATGGAAAGGAGAAAAGTTACGTGTGTGTGTGAGGGAGAAGCCATTGCTTGAGAGAAGAAAGAAGCTTGAGTTGAAGGAGCTTAGGAGCTTGTAAGGACAAGGAAGATTGTGGGTTCTGGTTTGTGAAGAGATAAGCTACATGAGCTGGATGTGAACAAAAGAAGAAAGTGCCATGGGTCTTGAGCTGATACAAAACATGCAGAAACAGAGGAGAAGGAAGGTATGGCTTGATAGCTTGAACAGAGAAAGAGCAACACATGTTCAAGAGGAAGGAAAGCCACAAACTAAAAAGGTAGCAGCCACATAAAAGAACGTGGGAAATAAGTGAAGAGGCTCACGTGGAGACAAGTGCAGAAACAACGTGTTAGGGCTGGAAGAAATGAGTTGTGTATGTGAACAGTACCACGAAGCAGAAACACAAAAGAAGCTTGCATGGAGGATAAATGGGAGCTGGAAAAGCTTACGCGAGAACCAGATTATTACGTGGAAGAATACACACTCAAGAAAATGGATGGAGAAGGTAGCACCAGCTGCCAAAACGTGGTAAATGAGTTGAACAAGCACGAACAGGGAGCTTTCAAGCAGAACAGAGCATGAGCATAAGAAAGAAGAAGCACACGAATGCAGAACTGCACGTGGAGATTTAAGAGAGGAAGTGAAGCTGCTGAACAAGGAGAAGCAACGTGAAGAAGCAGCTGAAACAAGAAGCTTTGAGTTGAACGAAGACGCTAGAGCTGAAAACGTGAACAAGGAGAAGGATTTTCGTGTTAACACACATAGTAGCTGAAAAGGAGAAGAAACACGTACAAAGCTACAGGCTCTGGTACTTGTTGAGAAGAAGAATGAGCTGAAACGATGGAGAAGCCATGAGGTCATGAAGCTGCATGAAGAACGCCAGCAAGAGAAGGCTGGAGCTGAGGAGTATGGCTGACGTGTATTAGCGAAGCTTGCTTAAGCTACTGGTTGTGCATAAATGAGTTGAATGAGCTGACCATGTTGAAGCGAATAAGCAACACGAGCTGTACGAAGAAGGTTATATGGAGCAGAAACTAGAGATATGTGTTCTGGTTTGAATGGAAAATAAAGCCACGTTGAGAAGCTCGAGTTCTTGGTTCTGATATGGAGAAGGAGCAAAACATATCCATTCATGTAGCATGCAGCGAGTTGAAGTTCCACGAGTTAGAGGAGGAGCTGGAGCTAAGATTGAATGAAGAATCTCACGTGGAAATTGACACACGAAGAAGCAGCTTCAACAAAGGAACACGTAGGCTGATGTAAGATTAAATGAAAACATGAGTTGAAGGAAAAAAATGCGTATAGCGTAAGGAGTAAATGAAGCATGTGAATGAGCTAAGTTACTCGAGCAGTAGCATCCATTCACCATCTCATCCAAACGCTACATTTGATCATTACTTTTTCATCTAAAGGCTGATATGAAGGAGGCGTGACTTCAACATGCAAAATGAGGAGCTAAGGGGCACGTGATTAATTAATGAAAAAGGGGGTGAAAAAGGCTAAAGCAATCATCGGGCTGAGAGGACGAACTGTGGGTTCCAAGGGAGAAAAAGATGACGTAAAGCAAAAGCCCTAGAGCTGAAGGAGGGAGCATTTCTCGTTGATTCATCCATGGCTGCAACTACCTTTATCAATTTTCCTCCAATTAAAACCTCCATGGCAGCTTGAATTCCTTTTGGTGGCTAGCTGAAGATAGGATTCTCCTAGATGAAGATTTGAGCTCCACATCTCTACACCAATTTGGATAAAAACTTCTTTGCTTAATCTTTTAATTTCAGCATTATTTCCTTTATTAATTTGACTAGGTTTACCTTATTGATTTAGGAATTTAATCGCTGAAAATTATTGGATTGAATTGATTTTTGGATTGAGCTTAATTTGATTTTTGGAATTTTAATTGTGATCATTATATGTTTGTAAAAATTCCAGAATTAATGTTGTACAATTTACTTCTAAATTCCTCTTGATTTTAGGCTAATTGATGCAATGGTTGTTGGATTAGTTAGCTAGAATTTTTGTACAATTAATTGTTTAAGGAATTAATTAATTTAATTGGTGAATTAGCATTTTGAGTGGATTGTGCAGTAGATTTTATTAATTAATTAAAATTGGTTACAGTGTGTTCTTATTCTTAATTCAATTAATTAGTTATTTAAGGTTTCTTATGGTTGCAAAATTCCTTGAATAATTGATAAATTGAATCTTGGATAGTTATTCAAGAGCCTTTATAAGGAATACACTAAAGAACAAGAACTTGAATCCAAATTTAGTAAACTAAAAAGAGCAAGGATAATTGAATTTTAGGGAGTCCATTTGAAAGCTAGCTACAACATTTGCTTGACTGTTCACTTCAATTTAGTCTTAAGTTTTTAATTCTTGTCAATTAAATTTTAGTTCAATTAAATCCTAGCATTTTAAAACCCCCTAAACTAGTTTCAATTAGTAATACTTAGAATCCCTCCATAAACAAATTGAGGCATAAACTCCTTGGGAAATGACCTAGGTTGTACTATTATCTATAGAATTTATTTTGCTACCTAATTTCTATTTGAGATTGCGCGACACAATCGTCAGTGACCAATGATGGGCCTTGCCATGCAAAAAAGGCCTAATTACAAAGCAACATCTTTCAAAGTAATCATACACTCTCTATGAGTAATATGAAAAGTATGGATCTCAAGATGCTATCTCTCTACAAGCACTAATATAGTGATGGATCATATTCAAACCACCCTAGTTGGCCAAGGCCATACGATCAAAGATAATCAACAATAACACATAGAGGGAGAAGTAGACAATCGTTATGCATGATACATCACAGCCGAAGCACTCGGTCATCCTACAAAAAGTGTGAAACATTATGTATGCATTATTACAATTGAATCAGATAAAGTACAGGTGAAACATAATGAGTATAAAACAACATGAGTATAAGATTATCTTATGTGGTCAAGTCACATGGCTTGTGACACATGCTATGTTAGAAGGTATAAAAGTGAGTCATCCACTATCCTTGGCTGGATAACTTATTGCAAACACATTATTAATCTAACATTCCTATAGACCATATTATGTAAAAGAAAATATAAATTAAGATAGGTCTTAAACATAAATGAATAAAGTACAAGTTTCTATACATATACACATCAGGGATAATAATAATTGATCTAATATACAAAGGTAAAGTACATTCAAAAGTAAGGTTTCAACCCATATATAGTTACCAAATTTCTATATATATGCATGCAAAATTTGGTCCTACTATTGGCTAGTGGGATGACTGCAATATCCTAAAATTTGTTAAATGAAATTATGGAGATTTAAGAATTTAATTTGGAAAAAAAAAAGAAATTATTATAAGAATTGAAAAATTATAAAAATAATAATTTTTAAGAAAAATGATTATTTTGGATATTTCTAGGCAAATAACCATTATTTAGAATTATTGGTGAAGAATAAAAATTAATTATAGATTTGAAATTAATTGGAGGGAAAATTAATTAGATGAGGTAAAAACTTAATTAGAGCTCCATAATGAATTTGATCATGTAGAGAATAATTTTAGGAATCCAATTTAAGTTATAACAGAGACCCAACTTAATTAGATAAGTCTAACCATGGCCCAATATTTAGAAATAAACACAATTTGACAAAAGTACCCCTAGGTTAGCCACTCTCCCACAAAAACCTTAAAAGTTAAGCTACCCACTTCATTTTGTAAGCTAAACACATTTAGACAGCAAAACCACTAAGAGAAAAATTCACCAAAGAGAGAGGGCTAAGGTTTCTTGACATTTTGGCTTTGATTTGTATATTTAAAGGAAGATTTGGCCAAGGTAAGTAATATAAAAGTTGATTCTCTTATCTTTTTCTTCATTTGAGTTTGATTAGTTTCTCATTTGGAGTTTCATGAAAACTTAGGTGTGGAACATAAGAGTTTCTAATGCATTCTTGCTTAGAATTTGACATTAGAGGTTAATATTAGTGTTTGGCAAGTATTTTCTATCATTTGTTGGTATTAACATGCTTAAATTTCACTTTGGTGCCTGATTTTGGTATATAACTATCTCTATGTGTGAAAATGCAAGAACTGGTGGTGATCCACTATTATTCCTTAGTTTTTGAGACTCCAATCAATACATTTAACTTATTAGAGACTTAAGCAAGTGTTTACTAAATGATTATTAATGATTGGAATGAATAGGTATATGACTCTTTTAGTGAATGATGACTAAAAGCTATATTTCCATTGATTTAAGACACTTACAGTGTTTTGACACTTGTTAATAGCTTTGAGGAATTGGCAATTAAGTGAGGTAACCAAGGGTCCTATTTCATGTATATATTAATCCTAATCTTATATTTGCTACACATATATGTTTTCCATGATAAATGCTTGGTTAGATTACTTATTATTTTGGACTGTGATCATGTCCTTATGTAGAATTGTGATCATACTTCCACTTGTGTATTGTGTCATAATTGTGCACTAAGTCGTGATCGTATTTATTGGAATGCACTTAGCCGTGATCGTGCTCAATAGGAAGTTGGGGTTGTGATCGTGCCCTTTTCCAATCTGTTTTTGGCCATTAATATATTGTATGTGATTACTAATATGAAATGTTAGCCATTAGTAGTCAAATTTATTAATTTGTTGATTTACATGTAATGTTTTCGATATTCCTCTATTTAAAAAAGCATTTATGTTGATTAAATTGTATATATAAATGAAATTTCTCTTAGTTACTAAGATTTACATCTTATCCTTATTGTGAGTTAACATTTTCATGTGAAGGTTCTTCTACCAAGGATAAGGGAAAGCTAATAGATGACAATGCCTAATTTGAGGCTTTGTATGGGATTCTGTACTTGGACAAGTTTTAATTTAATGTAAATGCTAAATTTTGTAATTTCATTTTGTATAGCATCATGTTGCATTCACATATTACTTAGTGTAATTATTTTAATACTTTGTAAATTGGGATGAACCCATAAAACTAAGCTTTAAATTATGCTTAAGTTGACAATTTTATTTGTAATTGAGAAAGTATGGCTTGCTATATGTATATGAAGTATTAACTTATCCAATGAAGAATGTAGTCATTATAATTACTCTTGTTGTTGGCCTTGTTATTGTCAAATGGTGGAATTATTGTGATATATGGTGAATTTTTAATATTAATTATTTATGTACATGTGGTTCTATTTGGATTTATGTAATAGAAGTCTTAGGAATGTGATTTGGTTGTTTTGGTTATATAGAGTGTGTATTGGACCATCTCTTAGGGGTCATCCTAGCTCATTTTGCTATCATAAGTTCTTAGAATGAATTTTTGAAGTGTGGCATAGTCATTTTTTGGAAGTTGAGATTGTGTCTTGGTTTTGAAAGTGTGGATATGCTTATTTGATCCATTGAAATTTGCTCAAATTGGTCTAATTCTTTTGGGTAGTGTATTGAGGACTTTAAGTTGTCATAAGAAGTCATTTCATATCTTTTGTTGTCATTAGGAAAACTTTAAACTGACATCTCTAAAGTTAAATTGATTTGATTAGCTTTTAACCATTGGATTGTGTAAGATCACTAAATGATGATTTTATGATGACAAATCCTTAAAAGCTTTGTATTTTAGTTGTAAAAGGTCATAGGATTGAATTTAGAGGGTTAGTAACTTGTTAGTTGGCATATCTTAAGGTTTGGATGACTATAAGAAATCAGATTATAGCCAAAATCCCTTAAGTTGTAGTCAAATTGCAATTGAAGTGTCACAGAGACAAGTCATGCGGTGGCAGAATGTTTTTTCGATGTGGTGCAAATCATAGATAATAGGGTAGATTGGCTCCTAAGAGCCATCTCACCATGGCACGAGTAGATCTAGCCACAGTGAGACTTAAGTATGTGTGTGACTATAAGGATCTGAAAGGTGCCTCACCATAGCGTAAGCCTACTAAGCCACGACGAGACTTGTGTCTTACAGGGATTTTTTTATCTAAACTCAAATTTAACTATGGTGAGAATTCTCCAAGTTCTGGTGTAAGCATAAAATTTTGGTTTTAAGAGTTTCAGAGACCAATTAAGTTGCAGTGCAACCTTCCAAGTTGTGACTTGAGTTTTATAGTCCTCCAATTCATCTAAAAAAACTTGTTTTCATTATAGTAATGATGAATATTGAATTGTGGCTCAACATGCATGAAACTTTATACTTCCTATGGGCATTTTGAATTGGATAACTGAGTTTAATGAGACTAATGATTCTACATGAACATGAATCCTCTTATATGTCTTATAGTGAATGTCAATGATATCAGGATCCAAATTTTCCTATATTTTCATATGTTACTAACCATTTATCTAAATTAAACCTTAATTACAACTGATTAAGAACCAAACTTGTTTGATTAGCTTAATTAGGAGTTAGGGGTGTTACATTGATGGTGTAGATAAGTGGAATGATTATGATTAACTTCCCTATATATCCCACACTTATTAAATTGACCCTATTATGTTCAATCCATCTTGATACATATACGCATCTAATGGGAGCACCTTTTTGCTCAAGTCATTGATGAATCAATAATCAACTTTAGAGAATCTATCATCGATGAATTAATAATCAACTTTGGGGAATCTATCTATAATCAATGAACCTCAACCCTAATAAGTTAAAACTCATTGCTATATGTGTTATGCATTATTTTCAAATAGAAAACATGGTCTACAAATTGAAAATGGTTAAAGCTAACATTAGTATAGGCTATAATAACATAATGATATAGGTACTTTTTAACTTAACTCACTATACTTATATTTACACTCAACTAAGCTAACTTTGCAACACTAATCAAATTGAAAGTTTAGGACATCGTAAGGCTCCTTAATTTTAAATAATGCCACTTTTCTGTCAAATGCAAGAACAACACATGCAAAGGTGGTTTACGTAATTAGAGCCAACTTCTTATTAAGAGTCTCACAAAATACTTAATTGGTTGCTAGCTATGCATGCACCTACTGGTCCTATTTGATAAAGTATCTATTTCCCCTATACATAGTTGCGTTTGCAAGGCTAGTTATGGGTAAAGTCCTAATACCTTTAAGGACGCCATTCATTGTCTCGACTATATTTGTTATTATTTGACTATAACGTTAGCCTTTTGTGTTGTAGGCTTATGACCATTGCTCATTGAGAATGTCAACTATCCAAGCAACTATAGGCCTATGTAAAATTACTAACTTAGATAATTTCTCACCAACAACATGATACTTATATGCGTATCCAATATTTATGAATTTTTTCTTTAGCTAATTCGTCCCATATGCTTTCTACAAGTTGCAAGCCATATGCCAAAGATGGAAAATATGATGCCTATATAGTGGCTGCTACTCAACCCTTGAATTAGATATGGCAAATAAAATTGAAGGATATTTATTCGATATCAAGCAAATCCCCTTTCTATTCTTAATGACATTCATCTAAAAATTGAAAAAAAAAAAAAACCATAACCAAATTCCTCTTGTCTCTCCCTCCACTATAACAAATGCAAAGGCCAAGACCTTCCTGTCACTATCTTGTGATGTAGCTATAAGTAGTATACCTTTGTATTTTTCATACAAAAATATCCTATTGACTTAGCAAATTAGTTTAAGGTGTTCAAATGTGTCAATGTATGGCTTGAATGCCAAAATACTCAAAGGAATATCTTCATGAGTTACCCATCAAAATTGTTTTATGGACATTAAATGTTTGAAAATTGTATGATCAAGCCATATATGAAATTTTGAATAATGGCCAATCACCTTGGCAATAAAACATATAAGCTTTCCTAGTACCAAAAGCAAGGGCTAAGGCTTGGTATTTTGCCTTCCACACCTTTTTGTAAGACATAATATAACCAAACAAATTTTGCATCCTCTCAATAATATGAGAAACTTTAATCTCTGGCTAGTCGATAACCATTGCCACAATACATAATAATATAATATCATTATCCAACTTTGGATGATTTTAGGATAATTTCATAAAAAGACATGTATGTGATCCCCCATACTTTGTAATCTTGCAATGTGTTCTATTTGCTTTTTTGAATGCTCTAGCCCTCTAATTGTAGCTAAGATTATAGTTAATATATTGATATTCTTTATTTTTTGTAGAAGAAAGCTATACATAAAATGTGTGGTGCACTCAAATGGAGTACAACTTAATCAAATGGTGTAGTGCCTAATGTTCAACTTTTAGTTGTCACTAAGATTCATAAACTCTCCCCTTTTCAAGGAACTTAGGACCACTTGCCGCCTCTATATTAATTCATGATAAGAAGGCAATTGTCAGGTCATTATATTCTCTTGTAATTTCATTCATTATAAGATCTATCACATCATTCCCACCATCGTTACTCTCTTTATTGGACTCATTGTCATCTTTGTCATCATCATCATAATCAATATTCATAGTAGAATCATATTCATCCTTGTCCTCAAACACATCCATTAAGTCTTTTCTCACAACCATAAGAGATTGAGGCAGAGTATTGCTAGCTATTTAATAGGATGAACTCAGTTGAAACGTGTAGTCCATAGGAGGAATATTATATTGTTGAGCATAGCTGGCCTACAAATCAAATAGGTAAACGTCTCTAAGATATGTACTAAACATGGATGCTTGTTGTACTAGCTCATGCATATTGCTGATAGATGGGAGTGTGTATGCAATGTGGTCCTCCATTAGTTGTGATTTAAGGTTAAGACCTATTTGATTGGTTGAGATACATACATATAACTCTATATCAGTTAATTGGAACGGCAATCATGGGTTCACTTGCCACACTTCTTAGACATCAAAATCATCCTCTAAGTTACACGCTTGGTACCACGTTAGATTTAATGATGCTAGGTACAAACAAATTAGTTTAAAAAAAGTTGTAACTTTTGTCCAATCATCTTATTCAACCTCTTCAAATTGATGTTTGAATCAACATTTATTATCTTCACTTTGATACACTCAACTATCATACCATTTGAATTATCATAAATTCATTTATTCGCAAATATGCATATAATCTCACTCATAATGGCCATTGTTTTTCCCTATAGTATGATTTGCAAACAAAATAAATTAACAAAAAAATAAATACAAAAAAAAATATAACAAAAATAATCATTTCAAACATATTAAATATAGCAAAAAAATTAAATCTAACCAAATTAAAGATAAGAAAAATAAATGCAAACTAAATAAATTTGTCAAAAAAATTAATGCAAACAAAATAAATATAACAAAAAAAATCTTAAAAATGTAATGCAAATAAAATGAATATAATAAAAAAATGCAAAAAATAAATTTTAACACAAAAAATGCAAAGAAAATAAATATAATAGAAAAATAAATTCAAAAATAATAAATATAACAAAAAATGTAGCCAAAATGAATATTAAAAAATAAATGCAAACTAACTAAATATAATAAAAAATAAATGTAACCAAAATAAATGTAAAAAATAAATCCAAACAAAGTAAATATAGCAAAAAGTTGTAACTAAAACAAATATAAAAAATAAATACAGACTAAATAAATATAATGAAAAATTTTAATGCAAACAAAATAAATATAATAAACAAATTAATGCAAGCAAAATAAATATAACAAAAAAAAATCAATGCAAAGAAAATAAATATAATACAAAAAAATAAATGCAGACATAACAAATATAATAAAATAAATAAATGCAACCAAAATAAACATAGCAACAAAATGTAATGAAAATAAATATAAAAAAATACAAACTAAATATATATAACAAAAATATTTAATACAAAACAAAATAAATATAACAAAAAGATAAATGCAAACGAAATAAATATAAAAATATAAATACAAAAAAAATATCACAAAAAATACAAATAAAATAAATATAATACAAAAAAATAATGCAATAAAAATAAATATAACAAAAATAAACAGAAAAAGATCAATATAACACAAAAAACAATGTAAACAAAATAAATATAACAAACAATAGAATAAGAAAAAACGAAGTAAATATAACCCAAAAAAATAATTGTAACTAAAATAAATATTATAAAAAAGATAAATACAACTATATAATTTAACTAATAAAAATTTATAAAATAAATAAAAAATTACACTAATCTTAATAGATTATAAAGGAAAGTTAAAAAAAAAAAAAGTTGAGCACTTTTAGAAAACAAAGTTAGAAAATGAAAGTTGGAAGTTACAAATTTAGAAACCACAAATGATGAAAGTAAAATGATAAAAGAAAAATCATGCATCAACTAAAAGCGAAATGCTAAAGATGAGATGAAGAAGAGAGCCACTAACTGAAAATGAAATTCAAAGATGAGTTGAAGAAGAGAGGCCAAATGAAAGTTTGCTCTTAATACCTTTGAAATTCTAAAAAAGATTAGAGAAAATTTGGTCTAAATTTCAAATCAAATTTCAAATGCTTATGATTTGACAAGTCAAGGTCAAAAGACAACACACACAGGCCTACAATACCAAAGTTAAACCCATACAATTTGACAATGGTGACTGGATGACAAACTAATTTAAATGATCAAAAGTAAATATTAGAAGTCAGTATTTATTTTAAAATGAATTTATGAATTCTAGTATTTATTTAAATAATATATAATCAAATTTTAAAATTTTTTATTAAAAGTCAGAACCAATAGTTCTTACTTTAGTGTTTATCATGGCAAGCTTTTATTTATTTTTAAAAAAATTAAGCGAAGTCAGATCCAACTTCCATCATACCTCAAGCATCTTAGCATAATACTTTGTATGAACATGGATTTTACAAATTTTTCTTCCCAAATAATGGGATTCAGCTCAAAAAGTCTACTTTGAATGTTGAAGAGGAAGATGAGGAATGTTGTGTTTACTTTGTATGAAAGCTTTTAAAATAATGTGTTATTGTGTCATTGATGGACAGTTAAGATTAAGTGTTTTTGTGTCATTAATGGACAACTACCATTAAACATCAAAATGATGCCATTTTGGTCTTGAAATGTAGGGAATCAACCCACATCTACCAATAAGTTCCTAGTAATACTAGGGTAAGCTCTTTTACTATAAACCCCTACACAAGCTAATGCAGCTTTGAGTGGGGCTTCAACCAACCCCTGAAAATAACCACTTCCAAATGTGTTTGTGGCAATCCCAACTGTAACATCATAACTTCTAGCTCATGTCATGCTATTTATAAGTTTTGTGTTATCAATCCCACAAGAGCATGTGAAAAAATGGATGAAAATAATAGACTTTTTCGTATTGCGCTATATTTAAAAATTTGCAATCGGTGTCACGTGGATTGTGTGAGCTCATGTTATACATTCTCATATTTAATTGGATCATTATAACTCATGTACATCACAAAAATATGCCTACAATTCATGGAAACCGAAATAGAGCTCAGAATAAGTAACCATATTTTCGGCCAGATTTGTTCCATTTTCTGACCCAACTTTGGAAAATCATCCCTACCAACTTATGGGTGTGTGACTAAAAGAGGAGGCTTGAAAGGTAAGAAAAAAGTGTGTGTTTGTATACAAGGTAGCTCTCTCCACCTTCTCTCATGCATGGATGTGTGTTTAGCTTGTTTTGGAATGTATGTATGTGTATTTTCAAGCTATGAAAAGTATGCTAGCATGCCTTTACATTCCATGATTCTTGATGCTATGTTATGTTTTCTATGACCATATAATGTTTGTATGAGTTTACTTGAATATGGAGAGGCTAAGAACTCTTCTCTTTCGTGAGAATGAGCCAAGAACCCTTGAGCTTGGTTAAGACAAAGTAAAAAGTCTCCCAAAAGCAAAGTGGGCTCCCAAGAGTATGGTTGAGTCCAAAGTACTTAAAGAATGGGTGAGGCAAGTCCAAAATCCATGAAGAGAAGTGTGAGGCCAATCCAAACACTTGGTAAGCTCTTAAATGCCTTGTATGATGTGTTTCTATGCTAAACTTGATTTTAAATGTTCATGACTTCTATTTTTCCCACACATGCATTCATAGAATGTGCTTGCACATATTATGTGTGATGAAATGGGAGATGAGCTATTGAGATTCTTGAATCTCACTCCCTCCTCTTAAATGTCCTAATATGCTAGGTGGACTAAGTGAACATGGCAATGGGAGCCAACCACATTAAAGAAAGAAGATTGCCACCTTTATACTTAATTTTTAGTCTTTTGATTCACAATGAGACTTCATGATGTATATTATTATTGTAAATAGTCTATGACCCCTTGAACAAATGTAAAAATGATATTATGTGATAGATAAATGAATAAGTATGGTATATGTATTCTAGAACATAAATTGAGTGTTTATGTCAATGTATGCATTTGAAAAAAACTTAGTGTAATGTGTATAAGTGAGGGTAAAAAGGCCAAAATGAGATGTAAATGGTTTGGAACCATTTGGGTAGCTCCCCTAAGTCTTAAACATGCTTTTAGACTTGTCCAAAAGGTGCAAGGGAGCATTTGGACCCCTAATGGTTCTATTTTATTTCCTAATGCTCCTTTCTTGATTCTATTAGTTCATTCTTAATCCTTGCCACCTAAAACCCCTAATCCCTCTATGAATTAGGCAGAAAACAGGCCCTAAGACTTGGGCTCATGGTGGCCAAATTCGTGCAAGAGGAAGGGGGAGGAAGAAACTACCAAAGAATGAAAATTTTACCTTGTTTTCTCACTTCCTTTGGCTTGTTCTTCCACTTGGTTGACTTACTCCCTCAATTTTCGAAATTCCCCTCTCTATTCTGCCCCCAAAACAGCACCAAACTCTCTATTAAAACTATAGAAAGAAAGCTTGAAAGGAGAGGAGCAAGGTTCAAGAAGGAAGGATATAGAATTTCTTAAAGTTTCTTACCTTTTTCTTGAATTTCTTCCTCCAAAATCCTCCTCCTCTTGTGTGCCTAAGAAGCTAGAGTTTTCCTCTAAAAATGGGCAGAAGCAGGTCGGTCTTAGAGAGGAGAGAAAGAACGTGGCATATAAAGAAGAAAAAGAAGCTTTCTTTATCACTTTAATGCCAATTTTACCTTTCGTTCTTAGCATTTCGTTTCTCGTTCATTTTAGTTCTTTTTATAAAACCATCTTTTCCATCATAACAAATAGGTTCCCAATTTAATAAAATGCCTTTAGAATCACTCAAATCGGAACTAAAACCTTCCCGAACGAATCGATCAAAGTTTGGGTCAACCGACATTGGAAAAATTACACCTGAGGGTCTTTACCGGTCTCGAAGCTTCCTATAATTTTTGGAGCCTCTGAAAACCCTGGGCTACTCAAAATTTCCATTTAAAAAGCTCTCTTAGGTGATTTTTCAAAATTACACTTATTTACAAAAATGCCACTGGCCTTTCGGCAAATTTTTTGAATCACTCCGACCCTGGTTTCTGGGCAACTCAAGACTCAAATCCTCATTTTTTATTATTTAAAATTTTATCATAATTTTATTTGGCCCCAATTCCTTTTATTTCAGGGACTACATTTTGTATCTGGCCCATTTCTACCATTTACGGAGAAACCAAACATTGTGTTTCTCACGTTTACGGAGGGATTAGATGTTACATCAACTATGAAGGTAGCTAGGTTGATAAACTTTGAAATGTGATTTTAGTGTTTTCTTCTATTCTTCTTTCAACACAAGAGAGAGAGAAAAGAGTATGGTGGTTGGCAAAAGAATTGCATAAAGAAGAGGAGAAAGAAGAAAAAAAAAAAAAATTTGCAACTATAACATTTTTTTCTTTTATTTATTTTCCATGTCATTAGCCACATGGATGAAATACACTTATGTGTAACACTTCTGTTAATGAATTAATAGATTTACTAAGAGAAATTATTACATATTTCAAGATTTTCACACCATTTATATTCTTTCTAATAAAAAGACATCTAAGTTATATGGGTTCACAATTCTCTCCATTTCACCATAATTCCTCTTTCATAAACCTTTTACTCGCATTTCTCTCCATAAAAATATTCCTTAATTGCTAATGGATCCCACATTTATACATTGTAAAGCTATTTCTAAAAAAATAGAGAGAAATATGGGTTAATGTGACTTAATTTTTTTTATTAAAAAAAGTATAAATAACATGACACTTTTAAAACATATAAGAATTTCTTGATTTACTAATGGCGGGGGGTTAATGGTAAAAGATTCATTGTAGAATTTTGAAAGTTAAAAAGTTTTCCACACATGACACAAAAGTTTAAGAAATTTTATGTGTATTATCATTTTATTAAATATGTTTATGGGTATGATTTACTTTTTTTTTAATAGGAATATGGGTATGAATTACTAATGCACCGACTTTAAAATTAAAATAATTCAATTGACGTTGATTTTATTTGCAGCTTTAGTGTTGATAAAGGAACATAAAGAGAGACAAAAACAAGAAGGCCAAGGCTTCATTGCGTGCTACATTCCATGACAATGGTCAAGGAATAGAAATTTTGGAACAAAGACAAAAAGGTAGGCCAAATTTTCCATAAAAGCAGAGTTAGTTGGATTCCATTTAAGCTTATTGGTCATTAAAAAGTTATTTTAAAAAAGCACAAAAATAAATAAAAGAGACAGAGCATTAGATAAAGTTGCAATGAATAAGTAAAATATTAAAAATAGTTAGGAAATTTTTCTCGTCATCCTAATATCTAAGATATTTACAATATATCTGGACATAATGTTATTATTTTATTGATATTGGATCTCTATAAATGAATGAAAATCTCACATTTCAAGATTTTTAGTTTTAGTAACTTTCGTGAATTATAGCATTTCTATTATAATGTTTATTATTATAGCCTCTAATATCATGAGCTTCAAAAAACAATCTAAACATTAATTTCTTAATAATCTACTCCACAAGTCCCAAATGCATGCTATAAGGGTGAGACAAAAGGAAAATGATTTGGACAAAGTCTAAGAATAATTATAAAAATCTAAACATTAATTAAATTCTATATTTATAAAAGCCAAAAATAAAAAATAAAAAGAATTGAGTCAATAGCTTTTTAGTCCTCGTCACCGTGGCGAGGCCTTCTTCGCTGAAGGAAGAGACTGTGAAGTACAACTTCACTTTTGTCGTTCCTGAACTCCTGATCCAAAAATCATTGTCGATTCTCTCTCCTTCTCTTTCTCCCTTTCTCGAATCACAAGCAAAGGTACGAATTTCTCTCTCTCTCTCTCTCGCCCTCTCTCTTTTTCTCTCTCCATTCTCAAATGCCATTCTCGTTTGCACTTTTATTTTCCTTCGCATACTAATACCATTGTTCACATACCCGACTCTTGCCTATCAGCAATTACGTTTCGTTTCTCTGCGTCATCTGTGTTCAACTGTTTCCTTGATTTTTTCTTCCACCCATTTTGCCTCTCCTCCTTGTTTCTGCTTGATTTACGTTGTTTATCTGGTTACTTGATTGGATCTTTTTCGGGGCGGGATTTCAAACTATTAATGCCAATTATTGTTTGAAATCCCTTGTTGACCCAAATGTGAAACATGCTACTTTTGATTCTTGATATTAGTAAGTCATGGTTATAAATGTCATTGATCCAATTCCTGAAAATTATCCTCTCTTTCTCTGTATTGCTTCTACTTGTTTTCCTCTCGTTTCAATGAGAAATGGAAGGTGCCAAGATTTGTAGCAATGAAAGGAATATTGGTTGTTTCTGTTTCCTATTGTAACGTCAATGCGTGAACTGTACATAATGATGATTGAATAGGGAGCTTTTTAGCTTTTGCGTGTTTTCCAAGTTTTGAACTATTATCTGGATATTTAAATGGAATTAGGTCTTCTAAATCCTTTTAAAGTATTTCACAAAATTTAATTTATATTTTAAAACATATATATATATTTTTTATAAATCCTATCCGCTCTTTTATACATACCATTACAGGAACACTGCACTGGGATCCTCACTAAAGAGGATCCCAGTCCTATTTAAATAGGTGCCTTCCAACACAATTGTTCTTTCTAACGTGTTTTCTTGACTTGAGTCTGAGTTTTGTTCTTTATTATTTTTGTTCTTTTGAGAGGGGAAGATAGTGAACTGCTTATGTTCGTATTTCGATTCCGAAGATTCAGTTTGTTTCCTTCCTACATTACTAATTGGGTCCTTTATTCCCTCTTTGATTGGTATTGTTCTTATTATTTTCATTGACTGCTAACAACCGTATAAATATGGAGAGATTTTATGAAATCGTTAATTAGAATCATATTAATGATTTTTTCGTGATTTTTTATAAAGAATCAAATTATTACTAGTACCACATAAAACAATGTTTGTAATTTATGTAAACTGGTGGATTCATTTCAAAATCACTTAGCTGAATTGTAGCATGATCTAAAAAACTTCGGTTAGATTTTCCCCACACTAAACTCTAATTCGTTCTTCAACTTCTTGTAGTTTGGCTATTGGGTATTCATGAGGAGAATTTATTTTGTTCCTGTGCTCATGAGATGAGAAATGAATATTGGTACTGAGAGCTATTTGATTGTAAGGATCACAGAGTAGAGAACTTGCTCTATGAAGAACTGAGGAAAGTTCAAGCCCATGATATTTTGATTTCTCTTTGTAATAGGACGACGATGGGACGGGCTTCACCATTATTTCTGGTACTTTTGGTTCTTGGCTCTTCCTTTGCAACTTATAATGTGGTAACTGTGATAATGCACTACAGATCTTCGCAAAATTTGGCGGTTGATGCTATGGATGATGGGTTATTGTTCGACCCCATTGTTGAAATGCCTAAGAATGTAAAAAATCGGAAGACAACTAGAGCACCCTTTCATGTTGCCTTAACAGCGACCGATGCTCCATACAGTAAATGGCAGTGCCGAATCATGTATTACTGGTACAAACAGAAAAAGAACTTGCCTGGGTCAGAGATGGGAGGATTCACTCGAGTTCTACATTCAGGAAATCCTGACAACTTGATGGATGAAATTCCAACGGTTGTAGTTGATCCTCTTCCACCAGGTCTGGACCGGGTGAGCTTACTGTTTTCCATGCTATTTGCTAACTGCTTTCTATCTTTACTTCCTGCTCTTTGTTAATTTATCTGATTGATTGAAAGACACATTAGTTTCGGATAGAAACATTTAACATTATCTTTGAAGTCCTTGGTATATATCCTTGTTACAAATTTTCGTATCTGTGTTTTTCGAGTTGAATGATTCTTTATTCTCTTTTATGAGTTCAAATAAAGAAGTGGGAATCCAGAATTCTTTAATGACATCAAAATTAGTAATAACTTAAGGAAAGACAATGCATCAATGGGTAAAATCATTACAGAATTTCAGTTTGGAACTGGTTCAGAGTCTTAACTTTTTAAAGTGATACACTAATTTTAGGAAATTAAGGTTAAAGGATTTTTTCTTTTTGGCTTTTGAAGAAGAAATATTTAGAAGCTTAGTACATCATCCATGAAATATATTTTTCTTTGAAGCAAAAGAATGTTGACTTGACATATTTCAAATTTGCTTGTCTATCTCCGGTTTTTAGTCCTTTTGTTTGATTGTCGTTTTAAAAGTTATAAGAAATATTCAGTATTGAATGGCTTACTTGGAAGTTGCTTGCTTTTTTGCTTAATTTCCACATATAACAGAATGAACTTTTCTGTGTTTTTTCTTCAGTTAATACCTATAATGATTTTCTGACGGATTGCTTATATGATTTGCAGGGATACATTGTTCTAAATAGACCATGGGCATTTGTTCAGTTGTTGCAAAAGACCACTATAGAGGAAGAGTATGCTCTTTATACAGAGTGATCCATCTTTTATGTTACTGACACCCAAACTTAACTTGGCTGTTCCACTTTTGATGCAGATTTGTGTTGATGGCAGAGCCTGATCACATTTTTATAAATCCTCTGCCTAATTTGGCTTATGGAGGACATCCAGCTGCTTTTCCATTTTTTTACATTAAGCCTGATCAGAATGAGAAAATTGTAAGAAAGTATTATCCTGAAGAGCATGGACCAGTCACAAATATTGATCCAATTGGCAATTCTCCTGTAATTATTAAAAAGGTAGACTCTCTTTAGAAAATTGCTTTGTACTTAGACCTGGATCCATATTATTTTTTCATGGTTGCATAACTTGCCATGTTCTTATCACTGTGGTGGTTCTTTTAATCAATAACAACTACTGCTGCTGCTCCTGCTAGTGTACAGTTCATCATCTTTGTCTTGAATGGTCTTATTGGCTCAAACAGTTTCATATGTTACTTCTTTGTTTTTTCTTTTACAGGATTTGCTTGCAAAGATTGCTCCAACATGGATGAATGTTTCTTTGAAGATGAAAGCGGACCCAGAGACTGATAAAGCTTTTGGATGGGTGCTAGAAATGTATGTCTGGCCAAATAATTGACAGCTGATGTTGCAGTATAGTATATTTTAAAGGTATATTTCCTGATGTTATGTTGATTTCTTTCTTGTTGAATTTAGGTATGCTTATGCTATAGCATCTGCCCTGCATGGTGTGCGGCATATTTTGCGGAAAGACTTTATGCTGCAGGTTTGGCTTAACCTTATTATTTCTGGATGTGGTGTTTGCTTATATTATTATCAGCTCAAGTGGGTTTCAGTATAACAATCATTCCCAGCTCTAAAATCATTTTTCTGTTTAACTTTTCAGCCCCCATGGGATCTTGAAACTAATAAGAAGTTTATCCTTCATTATACTTACGGATGTGACTACAATCTAAAGGTTTTTTTTTTTTAATATTTCCCTTTCCTTGAATTACAAAATGTTTCAATCTTTTAATATATTCTTATAATTATCACTTCTAAATGAGCATGACTTAAGGGTATTGAAACTTGCGTTATAGCATGCAACGAAATACTGCTTGAGTAGATATCAACTTTTTTAAATTTACTCTCCGCTTATCATTCATTTTGTTGTCAGCTTAAGTGCCATAAATCATGTCTTATGATGCTCAGGGTGAGTTGACGTATGGTAAAATTGGCGAGTGGAGATTTGACAAAAGGTCATACTTACGAGGACCTCCACCTAGAAACCTGCCCTTACCCCCACCAGGGGTTCCTGAAAGCGTGGTATGTCTTCTGTATGCCAATTGTTTTAAGCAATGCACCTTATTTAGAAGGATTACTCTTTATCTAGCAAGAAGTACTTACTGTAGTTTCCATTTATATACTCTAATTTTTTTTCTTTTTTCCATGGTCCTTGATTCAAAACTTATGCAAGGTTCTATCAACAAATTTTGTCTTTATGTTATGTATGCACATTTTCATCTTTCCTGTACAGAATCTGAGAAGAAAATGGGTATTTTCTGAAGCATATATGCAACTATCTAATTGCATCAGACTGTTGATTTATTATTTATCCCCATTGATTTTGTCAAGTTTTTTGAATCTCTAATTGCATCAGAGAAACACCTGATTTATCCTAGTGGTTATCCAGATTTTAAGAATGTGTATGAAATGAAGTTTCTGTAGGGAATGATTTGATAAGTGACATCATTTTCACTGTAGCATAGAGGCAGAACCATAAAATACTTTGAGACTTCATTAGAGCTATAGGCCACTAGCATCAATACTATCCAAGCATTCATTTTTTAATGCTGCCTGACATTATTAGAAACAATAATAGGCATTATAAGCCAATGCATGTGCTAGCTTGCGAAGTGAATCTTGCCAACTTATTTTTTGGAGCTAGTGTTGTATGCGCAAGTACGTTTGCTTGTTTTACACATTTAGTGTTGCGTATTATTGTCTGATGTCTGGTTTTGAGCCTCAGAAACAATGAGGTTTCCTTTTACAAATCAAGTTGTGCCTTTGGTGAGGAGAGGAGGTCTTTAGTGAAGGAGGTGAGGAAGAAGAGAAACTTGGAACTTGCTAATGGATGCTATGGTGTAGATTGGGTCTCGATGAAATGTTCTTCCATCCCTCTTGCTCCCCCCATCTGCCTCTCTCCTTGCCCAAGCGAAATGGTGGGAATATATAAAATGGAGAGAAGGTTTCTTGAGCCTTGAGCTGATAGGGACTTGTGGAAGAGTGATGTGGCATAAAGGTGGTCATGCGTCACCATGTCACATGCACATGTAGTAAGGGCTTATGTGTAAGATGTAAGCACACTTCATGGATCAAGGTGCTAGGACAAGCTGTAGAGCGCTTTACAATTAGCACCGTGCTGAATTAGTGCGCCAAGCAAAAAAGAGCAACCACAGAACTACTCTCCAGCATTCATATAATAATGTCCATTGACACCAACAAGTTGTGTGCCTAACATTCATGGTGCTAAGATGTTCACTTGGCCATGAAGTGCGCCTATCGCTAAGCTAGCAAGGCGCTTACTAGTTTGACAAGGCATCCTTTAATAAAAACTAAGCTGTAGGCACCTAAGAATTAGATCACCTCGATGCAAGATTTTAATATGGCAAAGGTGTCCAAGAACCAAGGCGTACAAGAACATCACAAGATGGATGCATCTTTAAGGACAAGGCACCTAAGAATCAGAGCTCCATTGCATGGTCATCTTTAAGTACAAATGCCCGAGACACAAGGCATACAAGAACATCACAAGATGGAGGTGTCTAAGATTCAAAGTGCTCCCCAACAAGAACTTCTTAGCGCAAAGGATCCTAAGACACAAGGTGCCACGCAAGAAGAACATGAAAGCGCTTGAGAACCAAGGTGCCCTATAGAAGAACATAGTAGAGGCACCTAAGACTGAAGACGCTTTGGAGCAAAAATGTTTCAAGGTTGAGTCTCATAGCAACTCACATTAAAGCCGGACTTTCCTAGGCATAGCTATACTAGAGGAAAGTCCCAGCCATGGTCCAATCATAGATCATATTGGGCTGACCAAGTCTAACCGAATTGGGCGAAACGATTTTTTTTTGGAAAAAATTTAGAAATATTAAAAGCTTATATTTTTATATTTATTTGATCATTTTGGACATATGATCACTCGTTTTGATTTTTTTTTCGATCTATGCAATGGAAATAAAAAAAACATAAGCTTGGGAGAAGAAATGAGAAGAAAATGCAGATATAGAAGCTAAAACTTCAAAATGCAATAACTTAGAGTATAATGATCTAATTAGGGTATATTGTTTTGTTATTTTGGGTATTTTTTTTGAAACAGATGCGATGCAAACTATCATAGATGGTTTGCCTAGTTATTTTCTTCAAAAAAGGTTATTTACTATATCAAATTTGAATTGTTTGTTTTCAAATTTAAAAAAATACACATTTTCTATCTTTTTTTTTCTCTTTTGAATGTAATAATTATATTTAGAAAGAGTTTTGCAAAGGTTTTGACTCTCAGACTATTTATAATTTGTAAAAAGTGTCTATAATTTTTTTGCTAAATTATAAAATGGCTCCTAAAAAAGGGTTTCTTTTCATTTAAGTTCCTTTTTTTAAAAAAATATATAGAGAGTGGGCCAAGTTAGGCCAGACAAACCAAGACGACCAACCCAATGCCTAGCCCAATCTATTCACCTAGCCAGGCCTAGTTTTGTCCTTTTTTTTTTTGTTTTTAACCCAATCAAAGATAGGTGGTCTAGGCCAAGTTTCTTAGTTGCTTGTGCACCTTTATAAGCCCTTTTTACACACACATGACTTGGTTTCACATGACTAGCTTTATGTCACATTACTCTAGTCCTTATCATCACAAGACTTAAGAAACCTATTCTTCGCTTTATATATTCCTACCATTTCACTCATTTCAAGTCTCTCTTCTTCCTCACTGCCTCCACTAAAAACTTCCTCTTCTCTTGACCTTAAGGTATAACTTGTCTAGTAAAAAGAACCCTCATTGTTTTCAAAGGCCAAAACACTCTTCTTTTGGTTTTTCTATAATTGATATATGTAGAAGTTCAAAGTTTCAATTTTCCTCTAAACTTACTTTATTGATAAAAAAAATAGTCGAACATATATAGGAAAATAAGCAACAAATCTTACCACTCAAATCCTAACAATAGATAATAATAAGACTTGAAGAAGTAAAATTAACAATAAAATATTTGAAAAACTCTTATTATTTATGACTCCTATCTTAAACAAAATACTTAAAATAATCTTATTCTAAGAATCTATACAAATAGGCTAAAATATAGGGATTAAAATCGAAAATATAAAAAATAAATTGTTAAATGAAAAATAAGATAAATCACATTTAGATAATGTAATTTCCAATACTATTTTAGTAATTTCATTGTTTGGGTGTTACCTATTTTATTTGTGCTGAAAATTACTATATACCCCTAATAGAAAACAAATAAAGCAGCAAAAGATGCATTATCTTACACAAGGTCAGACTATTCATATTGCCAAATTATGATATTGGCACTGGAATTTTGGTTTCACATCTTGCCACAGTACTTTTCAAAACTTCACAGCATATAATTTACATTACCTAACTTGTGATGCCCAATGCCTTAAAAGTTAGAACTCTAGTTTTAAAGCCTTTCTTCTTATTTCTACTCTCTTTCCCCTGACTTCTACTAAGTTGTCCAAATCTGTTGTTCTTGGCATATTGTTAAACTATCATCCTAACAAAACTCAAATTTATTCTTCTTGTTATGTGCCCTGGAATTTGTAGTCCCCCATTACCCCAATTTTTGCATGTAATGTTCATCAACCCTTAACAGGACTTGAAATAATTTATTATGTGATGTACAAAGATTCTGAATAACTTCACTAAGCCAAACACATGAATGTAAAATTACATTTTTTATAATATTTTTAGTGAATTGAACAACTTAATAATTTTTCTGAAAATAGCATTCCCAAGAATAAAAAATCTAACCCCATAGCACACACTACTTTAGATTTTTGTTTTTTGCCAGAGTTGTGTATGTGTTTATGTAGTAGGCTAATACCTACTTCAGTTACCTAAATGTTTTAAGGGAAAGACATTCTTGCACATCAATAGATTTTTCTAATTACTACCAATGTAAGCTTGTAAATATTTTTTGTAACTCCCTATCTTTTAATTATTTGTCATTTTCTATTCTTTCTTCATTGAATTGATTCACTTTTCATCTTGCTTGTCTGTTTCATCTTTTCCTTTCTTTCTTCCTAGATTTCTTTAGTCTTTTAAAGGTAGTTTAGAACAAGGCAATTGATCTCACCAACCTACAGTGTTTTATTATTGTAATTAAAACCAAATCAAACTAGTCGGTTCAATAAAAAAACCATTGAATTGGCCTCTTATTAGGTTTGAAAGAGCTTCAAAACTAGCTTGGCTCAAAATTGGTTAAACTTGATTAAAAACTAGGTCTAACTTGTCGATTATGTGCTTAAACTAGTTTTCCTTGAACTAGTTGGACTAGCCCATGCTTTTATATTAACAAAATTTCCTCCATGGGGGGTTTAAACCTATAACCTCATGCTCCCATGCCAACATTTCATCTGTTCAGCCAACAAGTATTGGTTACTTATACTGCAAAGTTTTATATAAAAAGCTATTATAGATTTATTTTGGCGAAACGTTCATCCACAAGATTCAAACTTGGTAGCTTGAGGATGCAATACTCCATCATTTCTAATGAGCCATTATGAAGTGTGTTGTAAGTAGTTGCAAAGTTATAAGTTTTAATGTAATAACCAAAAAAATAAAGATAAAATTCATATAAATTATTATTTATTATAGTAGATTTTTAATATATAAACTAAAATTATATATTTAATTATTATTGATTCAATCACAATTTGACCACAGTTGAATCATTGATCTGTAAATTAGTGCCTTCACCAGTTTAATAAGAGGTCCAATTTTAAAAATATTATTTTTATTTACTTTGAGTAGTATGGAATCAATCCTTTTGATTTATTTTAAAGATTATAATAAAATTATTTGTGAATCTTTTTTCAAGAGTTTAAGCCTATATGACATTAGAACCTTCATGACTAGTAGTTATGAGTTTAATCTTTACCACTGCCCATCTCTTTAAAATTAAGATTCAGTACAGTGAATGGGTGGCTTGTACTTGGATCACATTTTAATCCCAAAGAGCTTTGGTATAACGAGGCATCTTAGGGTAGAGGATAACAAAATTATTTTTGGGCATTTTCTTAATAGCTTGGACGTTTAATTTGAAATGGCCATGAATAATTTAGTTTTTGGAAGCTGGCTCTCTTTTTTTCCTATGAAGACAAAGCATTGTTAACCTATTATTTGATTATTATGTTTACAGGTGACTCTTGTGAAGATGGTGAACGAGGCTACTGCTAACATCCCTAATTGGGACTCATCCTAACATGGGTTTTATTCATCTTGATATTTAAAGTAATTTATGTGAAAAAAAAAGCTTTATAGAACATAATTTAATTTGAGTTTAGTCTTGGAATCATAGATCAATGTATACTTACTCCTTGATAAGATAAAAATGAATTTTTTTTTTTTTTCTATTTGATATCTTTCATTTCTTTTTTGTGATTTGTTTTGAATGAATTTTGGGCTAGCTGGCTACTAGTTCCATGATTTGTTTAAAACTGAATCAACTTAACAGTTTTCATGTACTTATTAGCTCTGTCTAGCCATAGACCACATTAGGAAGTTGAAATTGATCATACTAAGGGCCCATTTGGTTCACACATGGAAATGGATAGTTCAACATATTCCCTCACAAAGAGGTGTTTGGTTGGAAGAAACCCAAAGGTTTACAAATCTCTACCTGTAATGCTTTATGCCAACTATAGTGCGTGAATTTGCCAAGGAAATGGAGCCAAGATGGAAGAAAGTCGATTTTGCCCTTGCCTTTCAAATATTAATCGAACTGTTTTAAATCTCCATAAATTCTTGTTGTGCTCACCAAATCCACTATTGTACTCCCTAGAGTTGCCGAGGAAATGGCCCATTGTGCTTGCTAGATCTACTGTTGCTTACCATTGTCCGAGGTCTAGAACAAATTGTTTTGGATTTGCTGTTTGAGATTAAGACTTAGTTAAGTAATATTAGTTTTTTTTTTAAGAAAAAGAGTGATATTAAAATTGTCCTTAGTTATCAGAATTGGACTGAACTTTCTGATTTGACCGAAAAATTGGTGAATCAATCCTTGGTTTAATTCAATTGATTCAAAAAATTAATTAACTAAAGAACTAATTAAAAATCGATCAAACTATTCATTAAATTTTTTTTAGATTCTTTCTTATAAAATAACATAGTTTATCTTGTATAGATCTAAAAAATTAAACATAGAAGGCAGTAGAAGAAAAAAGTGGTTGAAACATAGAAAAATTTAAAGAAAAGGGAATATAAAAGCAACCAAAAGATATGTACTTCACTATTTTTTGTGTTTTGCTCTTTATCATACTCTATCTTTTGGTAATATCTCTCGCAAATATTAATGTGTTTGGCCAAAATTACTTTTTTATCTTCCATTTGCTTTTTTGTTTTTTTTTAAATAACAAGTGAAATTTTAATATTATCTAGAACCCAAAAGTTTAATATTAATTACTCTTTAACTTTAATGATAGGTAATTTTGATTTTTTTAATTAAAAAATAACTTTTCAAACATTATTAGAATTTAAAATTTCTTAATATTTATTTGTTATATTAGAATTTTAATATATAAAATTTTAAAAATATCTATTTAATTATCATCAATTCGACTATGATTTAATTATAGTTAGACTATTGAACTGTGAACTAATATCTTCGTCAATTTAATAATTAATCTACTTTTAAAAACATTGAAATTATCTTTTAAATGGAAAACTAAAAGATTCACTTCTCGATTGGACCAATTGTTGTGCGATAGTGATAATTTGTCTTCACGGTTTCAAGGGCTTGTGGAAATTTTAGTGAAGTTATATTTAAAATAAAATGGGGCAAATATGAAATCTAATAATAAGATAATCTGAAATGGAGCACATATGGAAGCTTTAGCCTTTAATCAATCAAAACAGATAGTAATAGTAAGGGAAAAGGACAACAACATGGATGACAGTGAGCTAATTAAATAACGATCAAGGGTTTCTTTCAATTATGGGGAATTTTAAATTGTATTTTTAATTTTTTAAAAAGGACATTTTTTGTCATTTTATCCTCTAATCTTTCCATTCCAATATTAATTTTATGCAACCAAACAAGTAAAAGTAAAGGTATTCAGTTTCCTTCTTATATCATACCAAACATTACTAAAGTAATTCGTTTCACCTAAGCATTCATTTCACAATTATATCACTGACAATTCTATAAACCAAACTGGCCATAAGTTTATTGTTAAAATATAATTCGCTTCATGGTACATAGCAAGCTTTCATAATATAAAACAGATAATCAAGTTATGAAATTTTGATAAGTGAAAATACGCACACACTTCATCCTAGAATTAGCAAATGACCCAAAAAAAAGGGGGGGGGGGGGGGGGGGGGGGATGACAATTCGGCTTAATCTACATCAACTTGACTTGTCTTATCCTATTTGGATCAAGTAATTCTATAATTAATTGGGTATTAGGACAGGTTCAGGAAAAACTCGAACTTTAAAGATCGAGTTTAGGGTGGACATTTCCCCAATTTGTTACCCATATTGAAGTTGTCTCATAACTCCATATATATATATATATATATATATAATTTTTTTATCAAAAAGATTATGTATTTATTATTTATCAATTATTTAATTTCATTTAAATTTTAACATAATATTATGTATTTGTTCTCCTCAAAGCAAAACTATTCACTCTGTGATTTTATTTGTCAACTTCATATATATATATATATATAATTGGATTTAGCTTCATAACTCTACCTTGAATTTTATAGATCTAGTATTCTAAAGTGATTTAGTATCATCAATTGAAATTTAATGAGTTTGCAACTTCATAATAATTCATTTGGAGAAGAGATGTCCATAGGGATATGGGAACTTGTAGAGATCCCCATATATATATATATATATATATATATATATATAGGGATTTGGGAACTTGTAGAGATCCCCATATATATATATATATATATATATATATATATTGTTATAAAAATCAAGTAAAATTTTACAATACATAAGTTAAACATCATAAATTTAAAATAATAATCCTAAATTTAAGCTTAAAGGAGTATATTTGGAAGTACTCAACTTAATTCAATCATTGTATTAAATGGTCCTTACCAAACTAATATTTGGATAAATTCATACAATTAGTAACATAACTGCGTGATACACAAGGAATTGTTATACATATATGGTTGAAACCTGACAACTTTCATTGTATTAAGTATTTTTAAAATTTATTTATAAAATTTGTAGATAATAAATATTACAAAATAGGCTTTCTTAATGTTATTGAGGCAAGTTTATGAAATAGACCAATTGTCAAAAGCCTAAGAAAAGGCTCAAACCTTCCCCATCCCAATACCTATAAGTTTGGGAATAAGGCAAAATTAAAATTAAAAAAAAAAACCACAAAGATATGGGATAAGAATGGGATTGGTTATGGATAAATAAAGCAATGATAGGTATTGTGCCCAATCCCATTACTATCCCTAAAAAAAAAAAGAGTCAAAGTAAGGGCACTTTTCTTTAAAAAAAAATGGCAATCCATGAAAATACCTTATTGATATTTCAATAACCCAATAATTAGGTCAAAAATCTAATTTGCCAATTTTTCAATTAATTTGGAGTAAATTCTACTTTTCATCCTTAAATGTTTGCATAATTTTCAATTTGGTCTTTCAAAGTGTAAAACTTTCAAATATGTCTCTTAAAAATTTTTTCCTAATTGGTTTGGATATGCAATTAATTAAATTGATGTAAAATTAACTAATTTACTAACGACTTAATAAAATGCTTGTGTGACTATTAAATTGATAAAGTGGCAATGCTTAATATCTAATAAAGTGAAAAAAAAAATAGAGCATTGTAATTACTACATTCATAAATTTTTTACAATTTTTTTGGACACTAAGGCTAATCACTTCATTTCATAATACTCACATAACCATTTTCTTTGGCCTAGTCATCAATGCAATTAAATTCACATTAGTTTAACAAAGAAAGGATTAAATTGATAGGGGCAAAATTTTTAAGGATGAAATTACAAGAGTTGCATTTTAAAGGACCAAATTAAAAATTTTATCTACCAACTACATTACAATCCAATTAAAAACAAAATTTTTTAGGAAACCTTAGCCCCATATATAAGTGTGAGCTGATCACATAAGGCTAAATGCTCATATGCTATTAAAGTGGACCTTGGCTCAATTCTACTCTCTAAAAACACAAAGTTACAATAAGTAAATAAAATCCCACAATAACTAAAAGGGGACAAGTAGGTATAATATTTTTATAGAAACTCTATGAAAATAATGCAAATTATACATTTAACGCTAACATAGCAATAAAGGTGCAAGAGAAGTTTTACAATAGTTCACAATGGCAAAAGTTAGCGTATAGAAATCTTTCAAAGGAAATTAGAATTCAAATAATGCATCACAATAATAAAAGAACAACTTTAAAGAATACAAATATGAACTACACAATGATTTCAAGAATTAAGTGATTCAAAAACAATAGAAACGTCATTAAATTAGAATAAATGTTTTGCAAGAAATAATCCACAAAAAATTTTCAAACTTTACCATTGGAAGAAACTTAACTAGAATAGTTTATCCATTATGAACACACAACTCACACAAATAAGTAATTAAATCCTTCATAAGCATAAAACCCATATGGGTAAATGACTAAATTTGTTATAAGTACATGCCCACATAATAAATCACAATCAATGAACACCTCACTCAACCTCCTCTTTTGTACATGGTGTATTGATTAGCATATGAGGCTAATGTCATTTGTGCCTCTACTAGCTAAAGTTCAAGCCAAGACACCTCTAAGAGCTAAAAAAATTGTTGTTAGCAATTAGTATTTTATAATAAAGTCCTTCCCGTGTCCTTCCCGTAAGCACTTTTTCCAACATAGATAATTCTTGGGATCCAACATTCATTTCTCATTAATTCCATACATGTGTAAAAGATTTACAATTCAAGAATAAAAACATAATGGAAGTTTGTCCCTTAATTTGGCATGAGTGTAATTAAAATTAGAAGTTCAAAAAGAAAAACTTATCACATAGTGAAGAAAATATGAAAATATAAAACTATGTAAAATAGAGAATCTAAAACATAAAAAACACAATAAATACATACCATGTGTAATACCGTATTAAGACAACATTTAATATATATCACAATTGGCATAAAACATTTATTTTTATAAAATTAACACTTTTAGCAGTAGAAATAACTGTTATCAAAAGCCAAATTAATTTATTTTTAGTTAAATAGACCATATGGGCTTACCAAAGTCATCTTCTATCCATAACATACTATTCAACCAAAAACATCACACTTTGAAGTTTAAATTTCGGGTTGGAGGCATATATCTCAGAGTGAACATTACACTTGCATTTTCCACATATCTTATATTTTAGTATGAATTTTGAAAATTCATAACTAATTATAGAAAATTCCAAATCATATAAATTAAGACTTTCTAGAAAGCTTAGAATTTCCTCTAACTTAATAAAAATTCTAGATTAAAATAATATTATTTGGCTAAAGAAATTCAAATGGAACAATAACTGAGTCTGATACATGTTCTGTAGCAAACTAAAAATTTCAAAATTTCATATCTCACTCTACAAAGCTCCAAATTGGGTGCTCTTGGTGGTTATGAAAAGCTTATGATGTCAACTATATGTTTATAAAATGTTATAAAGATTGAGCTTCATTTGGCTCCTAAATGACACTGAAAACCAAACTGACCATATGTACAATAACACTAATAACTTCTGCATAATTTGGCAAATTTTAAAAAATTATAATAAATTTTTTAGAGCTCTAAAAAATAGTACTCTCTAGATTTATGAAAAGCTTTAGATGAGATCTATATGTTTGCCAAATTTTATGCTAAAATTTTTTCATTTGGTTAGATTTTGGTTTAGGGTAAAAGTATAGTTAAAATTGAGATCAAAATGAGATTAAATGGTATTAAATGACTTTCTAAACATATCATGACCATTTGAGCACATCTAAAAGCTTAAATATAGCATATAGAAGCATCACAATAGGTCTAAATCATCATGGAGCTCAAATTTACCATTTTACTTGTTCATATACATGTGCATGGCAAGGCTCTAAAATGTTAAAATCATATATTCTCATTCATTTGACTCTAAATTTAGTTTATACAACATATTTACATGCTTTTACATATGCTTAAGGGTTTACATCTCATACATAACTTATACCCACATACTTTGATATCAAATTATACCAAAACTATCATATTGTTAAAGTAATGCAAATCACATTCCTTGGCCTCCATTTTTGCTTTCTTGGGTTTTATCTAAATTAAATAAGAATAGATGGAAAATAGGGGAGAGTGAGATTCAAAAAATCACAATAACTCTTTTATCCTTTCAAGTAAGCATTCATGACATATAATCATGTCAAATAACATAAGTATATATCAAACACCTTTAAAAATCAAACAAATCATGTCTTCAACATCACATAGACATGTCAAGATTAAAACTAAGCTCTATGGATTTTTTTGTTTAGCCTCACCCTATTATTTGAAACTTTTGGATTAGCCTTACCCATTTTCTAAAGACTTTTGACTTAACATCACTCATTCTTAAGACTTTTGGTCTTGTCTTACCCATTTTTAGATATTTTTTGTTTTACCTCACCCATTACAAGGGACTTTTGGCACAACCTCACCCATAAAGAGCAATCTCACATTTCAAAAGCAATTTAAAAAGCATAATGGTACCATAGCATCAAACCAATAACTATAGGCATGCCTCATGATTCAAAAACACATATAAGCATTCAATAACAATCAAACAACCAAGAAATGCATATAAGAAAGAATGAAGAGCTACCTTGATCCAAGAAACACAATTTCTTCCTTGATTCTCTAGCTCTTCGATTTGGCCTCACACATGCACTTGGAAGAAGCTTGGTTTGTTTGGTCTAGACATATCAAACAAGATATAAACACATCAATAGAACTATCTCTAACTTTACATAAGGCTTACACAAGCTACTTCTAACTTACAGCATGAATATAATCCCATACAAGGGCATAATAAAGCAACTCATATAATTCATTATCTTGGCTCTAATTTTTCATTCAATCTAAACTCCATTTAAACTCATTAGTGTTATCATAAACTTATTTCAAAGAGCTAAATATTAAGTTGCTTCTTTATGCTTAAAGGAACTCTAAACTTTCAACTTTTAAAATATAATTTTTAAATTCAAACCAGTGGTTCCTTTGGTATTTATGATTCATTTATAGACCACTTCTATCGTTGAAATTAAGAAAAACTCTCCCTAGGTACAAGAACCACTCCTTGGCCGAGACTATGCTTAAGATAGAAACCCATGGAGTTTGGTTGATTTTTTCAGGAAATTTGCCACTTGTGAAACTTTTTAGATGTCTTGAAAACTCAAACATACTCTTACATAAACTAAATCATCACTAAAAAGCTTCATAAATCCCTACGTACAATCAAAACCCTAACTTTTATAACTGGCTATCTATAAGTTCTTTTTTAATTCTATTACTTCCATATGATTTTTTAGACTTCAAAATCCTAATTTCTATCAAATTTAGATTAAAAATAAACCCCCTACATGGTGCTCTTATGCTGGATGAAATAGTGCACTCATGGAGGAAGCAAGAAAAGCAACTTAGCCATGGAGAAACATACCTTAATTGATTTTTAACTAAGTGGTATTTCTTATATTGCTTTAATCTCCTTCAAACTCTCCCTTCCCTTTACTGAATTAGCCATAAAACACTACTATTTAAGACACCAAAACCATGAGAAGAGAGAGGAGAAAGAGAAAAAGAACATTAATGAAGGGAAGAACATGAAAAGCAAACAAAATCTTACACTTTTCAAGCTTGGTTTCCTTCTCCTTTGTTTCCTCTGTGGTGTGCCACTTCCAATAGATCTTGGTTCTATTTTTGGCCAAAGGAAAGTCAATTAGGTTGCGTGGAAGAAGGTGGATCATGATTTATAAGAAGGGAGGGGCTATTTTATAACATTTTCAAAATTCCAACTATATCCTTAAACTTTACTTTCTTTATTTAAACTCATTTCAATTTATTCTTGATAACCATCCTTTCCATCATAAAATTTAAATCTTCTAATTTATAAAATTCATTTGATTTCACTCAAATTAGATTTAAAACCTTATCGAAACATTAGATCAAAGTTTTGGTCAACTTATGACCAAAATTATATATTGGAGGAGTTTTAACCATTCTAAAAGTTTTTATAATTTCTAGGGCTCTAAAAACCATAGAAAACTCAATTTTCTTATTTAAAGATTCCTCTTTTAAGTTTTATAATAGTTACTCGAAATTACAAAAATGCCGATGGCCTCCTAGCTCTCCGTTTAGCCATTTTGTCTCAGATTTCGGGCTAACCTTAGGTTTTAATCTACATTTTAAGATGTTCTAATTAACATCTTAATCCCATTTAAACTTAATTTACCTTGCTTTAAATTGTTCTTATACTAGTTTATTAGGTTCAGTTCAGTTTCTGAATTATTAATATGACACTATAAGATGTTATCTACTTAGTAATGGTATTAAACACCATAGTGGCACTTGGTTCAACTTCACAAAACTAGACCCCTTTAATAGGGTGTTTGTGAAATTTCATAAGAACATAATTAATTCACCAAATCAATACATTTAACTCAAATTAATATTCTATAATCTTAATTTAACTCAACAACTTCTAATCACCCATAACCCCAATTATAGTATAAGTTCACTATCTCTATCACAACACGTATATTCTCAATCTACACACCTACACATACAAAAACTTTTTCCTCCAAACATTATTCACAAGCCACATAAGCCATGGCTCACATGAGGCTTTATGCCTTTGTCTTTTTTATTTCCCCCTTCATTCCTTTCCTCTACTATGTGTACATGACATGGGAGACCCATCTAATTAATGTTCAAATCCAAATTAAGCTTAAAAATCACCTTCAAAGAGTCAAGTATAGAGATGAGTTTACTTCATTGATATTGCTATCACTACTTAAAGCTAGGAAAGAGAATTGTGAACTTGACAATCCTTCCTAAAATGTTAAAAAAGAGAGAAATTTATATATCTCTTTTCTTCCTTCACCTTTTTGCTAATAAAGAGGCTATTGCTAAGAGGGAATTGATAAGCGGGCTTCATCGGGAAGAATAAAAAGCATGTGGCCTTCTTTCTTACCATTCTCTCTAACATTATTAATGCCTTTCCTTCCTTTTTCTTTTCTTTTTTTTTTTTTGGTTTTTCTTGGTTTTTTATTTTTTGGGTTATGGCCGAAAGCTCTAATTCAATAGAAGTAAGACGCATCTTTCACTTTCTTTGTCCATTTTATGGCACAGATGTGATATGTGGTGATTTCCTCACCACGCATCTCTCCTCTTTTATTTTAATTTTTTCTATAATTGATATTATTTGTTTGGCAAGAATAATTTATTTATTTTACAAATTATTGTTCTTTGTTTTTAACCTAGCTTCCTTTAAAAAAAAAAAGAGATATAAACAGATTAAATGGGTTATGGACTAGTCCTAAAATTTCTTGATCCAAAATTTAAAATATCATTTATTGTTTTATTTAACTTGCAAAAATAAAAATAAAAATTAAATTAAATTAAAAAAAATTGTAACAAAAGTAAACTTGATATAAAAAATTTGGTGACGTAACAAGTGGAAAAAAGAAAAAGATATTTGGAGAAGTTCACAATTTGTAAATGCGTTTATAACAATATCAATTACTTTCAAAAAGAAAATTGGATTTTATAATTGACTATGTAAATTCCTAGCTCTTAACTAACTACCCTTAAATAACCAAGCAATATTTTAATTTCTACAATAATTTCTATGTAAAATTTATGGTAATTACATTCTTCTCCTCTTAAGAAATTTGGTCTCTTAATTTAACCTCAAATACTAACCTTAGGTATTCCTCTTAAAAGAAAAATCAAAAGTAGTAGCTACTTTCAAAACATTTCACAACCTTGTTCAAAATTAATTGCAATCTAACATCAAGGATTTCAAAATTGATAATACCAAGGATTATTTTAATTCTATCCTTAGGTAATGATTGAAAAATCATGGGATTCTACATTAACGTTCATGCATTAACACTCCTTAAAAAAAAAAAGAATAGCCAACAGAAAAAAAATAGGCACTTTCTTAAAAATGCTAGATCTATTATGTTGACACCCAACATGCCAAAAAATTTTTTAAGGAAAGCTGTCCTTATATATGTATATTTGATCAATAGAATGTTTTCTAAACCTTTAAACTTCCTTTCTCCTTAAGAAATTTTTTTTGAAATCTATCCAAATACTTAAATTATGTCTAATATTCCTAAATGGGTTTTCCAAGTGCACATCTTTTGTCCACAATCAACATGGGGGAAACTTGATTCTAAGGCAATTAAATACAATTTCATTGGCTATTCTCTTACTCAAAAAGGTTATAAATGCTATTCATTTGAGAATAAAAAATTTCACATCACCGTGAAGCCATGTTTTTTAGGATAAGCTGTATTACTCCCAAACTTCGATTTAAAGGGAGAATTATAATGAAGAATGGTTTTATATCACCTTGAAGTTGATGATGTTGTCACTGCTGCACAACCTAAAATCTCTCTTACTTACCTACTATCCTTTTTGCTCTTAACCTTTGCCAAATACTACCATCTAATATCAACAAGCCTCATTTAAACAGAAAGAACCAAAAACCTATCTTGATGCCATAAAATAGAAAGAAATCATGGTATATTCAGGGAGGAAGAAAGACTGTGTGATTGAATAGCAATGAATAATAGAGGTTAAGTGCATAATGCCTAGGCAAAGACAAATTATCTTTACCTATTTTAAGTATTGATGATGAGCTAAAATTACGTATCTTATTAAGGAAAGAGATAAGGTTATGCACTCAACATCCTATTAATCATTTTATCTCTTATGATAAGTTGTCACCTGAATTTCAAGCTTTATGACTAAAGTCCCTAATGAAAATTTACCAAAGAATTTCTATAAGGATGTAAAGTAATAAGAGTGGAGATTTGCCATTCAGGAGGAATCAAATGCTCTAAAGAAAAATGAAACTTAGGAATTGACTGAACTTCCCCTGAGCAAGCCACTAATAGGTTATAAATGGGTTTTTATAATCAAATATCATCTAGATGGTGGTATTAACAAGGATAAAGCCAAGCTTGTTGCAAAAAAGTATATCCAAATCGATAGTATTAATTATCAAGAAACTTTTTCCCTGGTTACAAAGTTCAATACTGTTAAAATATTACTTTCTCTAGTTGTAAATTTAGATTGTTCCCTCCATTAGCTAGACGTAAAAAATGCATTCTTGAATAGGGACTTAAAAGAGGAAATGTACATGAAGATTCCTCTTAGAGTTGAGACAAAGAGTAATTCCATTAAAGCATATACGCCCTATAAGCTTCTTTATGAGTTGAAATAATCACCAAGAGCTTGATTTGATAGATTTACTATTGTGATAAGAAGCTATAGGTATACATAGTGCCAAGTAGACCATACCTTATTTATTAAGATTGCACTTGATGGATAATTTTGTGTTTTAATTTTGTATGTTGACAACATGGTTATTACAAAAGATAATAGTGATGAGATGAAAGCCTTGAAAAAGTCTCTTACCACTGAATTTGAAGTAGAAGACTTAAGTAATCTAATATATTTCCTTAGGAAAGAGATTGCAAGATCAAGGAAAGGGATCAACGTATCCCAAAGGAAGTATGCACTTGTCTTGTTGAAGGAAACAAGAATGATAAGGTGTAAACTAATTGACACACATATGGAAACTACTTATAAGCTTGATCTTCAACAGGAAAGTACATCTGTTGACATTGGTAAGTGCTAGAGGCTATAAGGTAAGTTAATTTATCTCTTTCATACTCAACCTAACATTAGCCTTCTTATTAACATTAAGTCAATTTATGAACAAGCCAAATGGGAAGCACATGGAAGCTATTTTTGGAATCTTAAAGTATTCAAAAATAATACCTAGAAAGGGTATCTTCTTTAAGAAAAATACAAATAAAGGTATTAAAGTCTTTTTAAATGCAAATTAGATAAGATCTATTACTTATAGAAGGTCCACTACCAGTTGCTATACCTTTGTGTGAGGCAATCTAATTACATGAAAGAGCAAAAAATAACTAATGATAGCTAAGAGCAATACTAAAACTAAATTTTGCGCATAAACTCTAAGCATATATGAAAGGATTTGGATTTAAAAGGTCTTTGAAGAATTAAAAATTAATGTTGAAACACTTATCAAGGTATGGTGTGACAATATGACTGCTATTGGCATTGCAAAAGATCCTATCTATAATGATATAATTAAACATGTGAAAATAGGCCATCACTTTATTAAGGAGAAAGTTGAATCAAGTATTATAGACTTGTCCTATATTCTTACCAATTCTCAAATGGCACATCTACTTACTAAAGCCATGTAAAGGATCTAATTTGAAGAGCTAAGTTGTAAGTTAAATATGATCAATATTTACTCCCCAACTTAAAAGGGAATGTTGAAAATTATAGGATCTTTTTGGATAGTTTTATTTATTTTTATGATTCTAGTTTGTTATTAATAAGTTTTAAGTTAGTTAACTTTATCATTTCTTTTTATATGTCCATGTGACTTGCATATTAGGTAGTCAACTTTATCATTTCTTTTTATATGTCCATGTGACTTGCATATTAGGTAGTTTAATGTTAGAATATTTGCTCTTTAATTCTTGGGATTGAATGGGTAGCTTATAGCCATCCTCTTGTTATTTATTTATAAGTCTTTCTATGATGAAATAATAATTTTTAGAGAGCACAAAACTCTATAATTTTTGTTGAATAAATAATGCAAATTTGTATAGAATGTGATGAAAATTTGAACCCTACCTTTTTCCTTTCTCTATTTTTTTCTCCCTTTTTGCTCTGCTCTTTTGTTTTTTGTTTTTTCCTTTTTTTTTTCTTTGAATGAGTCTTTTTCCATTTGTTCTTGTGCTCTCTTCCTCCTTTGAGTGATTTTGTTTTGCATTACTCCAAGATCTTTTCTTTCACATAAAAGCCTTCTCAACTTCCCTTTTTTGGAGCTTTGTCAAGCGCAACGTGTTGATTCTGATAATAGGAGCTTAGATTTGGCGAAAAAGAAAAAGAGGACATGCAAACTTAGGAATCATGAAATAGATGATGATGATCACACAATTGATATTTTGATATACTATGTAAGATGCTCACTTTGATCATTGACATGGCATGTACTTGCAAATTTATAAAATTTTGAACTTATCAATTAAATTTTTGTCAAATAGGATTAATTAAATTTTTAAAAAGAGTTATATAAAATTATAATTTAATAATAAATAATATTATTAATAACAATTAAATTTGATTTTTAAAAGTTATTTAATAGTTATGTGATATCTTATCCTTTTATTATCTTATTTAACTTTTTCATTACTTCAAGTATCACGTTACTACAATTGAATAACTTTAAATTTTAATTTTTACTAACATATAATATTTTTATTTTTTCTAATAGTTTTGGAAGATAAGTGTTATGTTTTAAAATTTGGATTTCTTTTTAAAATTTTGATTAAAAAAACTGATCCAACGTTAATAGAGGACTACTTTAGCAACTAACTCAGAGTGTCAAAAAATGCATGCCAAAGACGCTAAGGTCTTAAATATGGAAGAGTACATAATGATTTGTCAAATGCAAATGAGAAGGTTGTGTCTCAACCATATTACAGTGCAAATCAAACTTATTTCACAGAAGATGATCAATTTATGGAGTTTGCAAGTTCTCTAAAGGTCATGCCAAAGAGACGAGAACGAGTTTCTTATAAGGACTCTCTACTAGGGTTTAATAGGATCAATAACCAAAGTAGTGAAGAGTGGAATAAGTTATTTGACATGGAGTGGGGAGGATAAGGTCAAGCTTTCAGCAAAGATCAAAGAGCTAATGAAGTATCATCCTCTGAACCTTATCTCGAGCAAAGAGTGGCAAGAGTATTGTTATCCATGGAAAAAGACATTGATCTTAACCCTCTTAAGAAAAAAGCTAAGCTATTGATACTTGAGGCCCATCTAATTAAGCTTTAGAACATGTTGAACTTTGAGTTGATTAATGTTGAGAATAATGAACTTGCTCATTTTGCAAATGCACATGATTATCCTTTTGCACTCAATAAAGGTCCTTAAGTGATCTTGGAGCACTATTTGGTGGTTCAGTGGTGGACTCTACTTTGTTCCAATCCAAAATTGCATAAGAAAGTTTCCAATATGAGTTCGCATTACCAACTTGCCAATTTAGTACTACAATAAACACTTTCTTTGGCAATTAGGGAAAGGATCATAAGAACACTAAAAGTGGACTCTAACAACTTATCCATTGGTCAAGGGGATGAATATCAAATTGAGAGAGGGTCGTTTGCTAGCATTAGTGTCAAAATCGACATATGAGAAAAAAATTATCTCTAAATTTATTGTGAGAAAGTGAGTGTTTAATTGTTATAAAAAAAATTACAATGATTTTTTAGCAACAGTTGCTATAACCCTACTAAAAAAGAATTTAAATGCGATTGTTTCAATTGTTGCAAAATTGCGAATTTATGGCAGTTATTTTAAACCACTATAATTTTGCAATAGTTGTCTAATAACCATTGTAAAATTTAAGTTGTTTTAGCTATAGTTGCTTTAAAAAAAAATTATACTCCCTTGACAAAATAGATATAAATTTCAAATCTAGATCTATATTTTCTCTCTAAACTATCACACAATGCTATAGTCACACAAGAAGCCTACCACTAATGAGAGGCCACCATCAGTCCACTGTAGGCTGTCCTTTCATCATTTGTTGCTTCCCCTACCATGTTTCAACTTCCTTTCATCATTTTTTTCCCTCCATTTTCAACCATTTAAATGTATTTTATTCCATTTTTCTCATTTTTTTGATGCATTAACTTATTACTAACTTAAATTTGTGTTGTTCACTTAGATTTGTGTAATTTTTTTGTGTTGTTTACTTAGATTTATGTAGGTTTTTTTTAATAATTTTTATGTTTGATTTTTTTAATATTTGATTCAAATAAATTATTTTTATATGCTATTTAGATATGATTATACATTTTGACTTTGAGAATAATAATGCTATAGAAACATTAAGATCACTACAAGTTCTATTCTTTCTAATATTTGTGATTTTTTTTTCATTTTTTGATGTATTGATTGGTTGTTAGCTAGAAATGTGTTTTTGTTGTGTTATTTACTTATATTTTTATAATTTTTTATTCTTTAGAATACTCAAATATGATGATATTACACTTAGAATTTTAGAATAATGTTGCTTTATAATGTTTAAGACTTGCAAATTGCACTTCCTTCAAGTCCTAATAGTATTGTTTTGTCTAATATTCACGATATGATGCTATCATTACTTAAAAAACTAGTTTAGTTTTGAGTAGATTGTGAAACATATTTGACCATTATACTAATTAAAAAAATTTTCTTTTAAGTTCTTATTTCCTAGCATATGAATCTTATTGCCTAGCATATAAACTTAATAGGTGTTTTCTCTCTGTATTTATTTCTTTCTAATTGTGTTAAGTAAACTATTTTTAAATTGACGATAGATGCATTGTTTTTAGAAATGGACAAATCTTGGATTGAAAGGCCTAAAAACACTCATGAATATGGGGAAGGACTAAATAGATTTTTAGACTTTGCATTTGCTAATAAAATTATTGAAGGCAAGATAAATATGTGAATATCCTAAAGGCAAGTTTAACAAGACATAATGTATGATTATCTACTTGTTAAACTATTTCCAAGAGGGTACGTTATTTGACTTAGACATGGGCTGACAAGCACAATAGACATTATAGTTAAAATTCCTTTAAGGCCATATGTGATTCAAGAGAGAATTGATATTGATAACTTTATACAAGACATGGTCAATTATGCATTTGAGCATCACCCTAATGATGAGAGTGTGAGCAAAGTTGAAGCAACATCTTTACCATTGGATGAAATGTATGATGAGAGTCTAGAATTTGTATAAAGGGTGTGATAAGAAGTTAAAATTGCTCTTCCTGGTAAAATTGTATCACATTAAGTGTCTGTACAGAATAAGTGACAAGACAATATCTATGATATTAGAGTTGTTGGCAGATGTCTTTGAACATGCAAAGATATCACATTCTTTCTATAAGGCCAAGAAAATCATTGTCAAACTCAAGTTTCACCATGCTAAAATTCATCCATGCCGAAATAATTGCATGTCATACTAGGAGGAGGATGCAAATAAAGATGCTTGTAAAAAATGTTATACATATAGGTGGCAACCAAAGGGTCAAGGCATGTTCAATGGAGATAAAAAGAAACTAAAGCTGCCTGCAAAAGTTCTACGATACTTTCCCCTGAAACCATGGTTGCAGAGGTTGTTTATATCTTTTAAGACAGGTAAATATATGAAATGGCATGCAGTGAAATGAGTCCTAATTGCATGATGAGACATACGAGGGACTCGGAGGTATGGAAGAAATTTGACTTAATGAATCCTCAATTTGATTTAAATCCTTGAAATATATGCCTTTAACTATCTATAAATGATTTCAATCCATTTAGAACCTTAAGCAATGGCTACAACATTTGGCAAGTGATATTTATGCCTTACAACCTCCCTAGTTGGATGTGTATGAAATAGAGTTTATTCTTTATTTTAATGATTATTGCTATGAAGCGAGCACCAAGAAATAATATAGATGTTTATTTGCAACCATTAATAGAAAAGCTAAAAAAGCTATGAAATACCGAGATTAAAACTATCAATTCTTATAGCAAGCAAGTGTTTAACATGTGTACCAAAAAATTCTTACTTAGAAGGAACTTATATGATACTAGAAATCTAAATGCAACAAGCTTAATTAGGGGGATTGCAACACAAATTTTTTTTCATGCTTCTACAATTATTAGACAAAAAAAGAATAAAAATTGAAGCTATTAAGAATGATAAAGGTCATCAAGCTTTTGATCAAGCCATCATGAAAGATTTGGCTACTAATTTCTATAAGTCTCTTGCTCTAAGGAGTCCAATGAACCCTTAAAGACCCTTATACTTAATGGCTTTACTAGATTAGGCTTTGAGGAGTTAGGGTACATTCAAAAAGAGGTTTCCAACCTAGAATATAAAAATACAACTCTTAGCATTGGAGCTTTTAAAGCCCTTGGCATTGATGTTCTTTAGGCTATTTTCTTCCATAAGCAATGAAATTCTATAGGGTAGTTAGTGTGCAGCTTTGTTAAAGAAGTTTATGGGAACCTACAAGCCATTGATCCTATTAATTAGACACATATTGTGCTTATTCCAAAAAAAAAGACAATAATCAAGAGTTGCTTAGAGACTCTTGTCTTATTTCTCTTTGTAACGTCATCTTCAAAATTGTTACTAAAATTGTGATAAATTGCTTGAAAGGGTACCTAAGTAATTTGGTGGCACCCAATTAATGTAGCTTCATATCAGGTAGACATAGCAATGATAATGTTATCATTACTCAAGAAGTCATTCACACTATGAGATCTGAAAAAAGGCCAAAAGGATTCATGACAGTTAAAGTGGATCTTAGAAGAACTTACAATCATCTTGATTGGCACTTTTTAAGGGATACTCTTCTCTCTGTTGGGCTTAAGCAAGCGTTTGTTAACCTTATCATGACTTGTACCTCCTCTTGCAAAATGCAGGTAATGTGATATTTGATGTTTTTGTTCCCTCTAGAGGGGTTAGATGGTGCAATCGTCTTCCACCTTACTTCTTTGTTCTATGCATGGAGAGGCTTAGGCAGGGCATTAATTAGGCTATTTAGAATAAGTTATGTAAGAGGCCCCCAATTTCACACTTATTTTGCATGACCTTTTCCTTCTATTTTTTTTTTGGAAGTGTCTATGGATCAAGCTGAAATTTTGAGAAATTGCATTAATCTTTGTTGCCCTATGTCGGGGCAGAAAATGAATCACTCTAAAACAAAAATTTTCTACTCTAGGAATGTGCACTTTTCTAGAGCGTGTGAACTGAGTAATATTTTAGGGATGGCTATCACTGGTGATTCGGATAAATATCTTGGTGTACCCCTGCTGCCCAAGAATACCTCCAAGGCTAGCTTTAGTTTCTTTTTGGAGAAAGTGAGGAAGAGGTTGTCGTCTTGGAAGGGTAAAATCCCCAGTTGTGCCAACCGTACCACACGAAAGCGGTCCTCTACCTTACCTATGTATGCAATGCAAACAATGCGCATACCGAATAATGTTCTTATTGAAATTGAGAAACTATGCAGAAACTTTTTATGGAGATCTTCCATGGAGCAAAGAAAAATCCATCTTTTGAAGGAGGGTGATATTTGCAGAGCTAAAAAAGATGGGGGACTTGGTTTGAAGAAACTAAGGTCCCAAAATGACGCCATTTTAATGAAGTTGTGCCGGTGTCTCGTGGGCAACAGGAATGCCTTGTGGCTTTAGGTGGTCCCTGAGAAGCATGGGTGCGGATTTGATATTTTGCCGAGGATAATAGAGAAGAGAAATGTTTCTAATGCATTGAAGGGTATTATCAGAGAGGGGAAGACCTTTCAGCAGGGTTTATGTTGGTCTCTAGGGGATGGATTAAAGGTTAAATTTTGGCTTGGTCCTCGTTACAGCTCCCCCTGGCTAACTTTGTTATTGAACCTAATCCCGAGAACATTAGTCGCTTGGTTGCTAAAGACTTTATGTCTCCTTCGGGTGGTTGGATGCGTGCCAAGTTCAAAAATTACCTTCCGGAGAATATCTGCAAAAGCATACAGGGGGTTTTACCACACTTACTCCGCAATAGGGAAGATATCGCTTCATGGGGGAGGTCGCAGGATGGAGCCTTCATGATGAAGTCTGCCTATGGCCAAATTGAGGGTGAAGTTGATTCACACAATGAGGCTATTTGGAAGAGAATATGGCGCTAGCCTGTGCCTGAGAAGATCACGTCCTTTTTATGGTTTGCTGCACATGAACGGTTGCATACTGTGGAGATGCGTTTTAATAGAAATCTTTCCCCATCTACGCTTTGCCCTTTTGGCTGTGACATGGTTGAAACTAGTTTCCACGGCCTTAGGGATTGCAATAGAGCTTCCTAGGTGTGGAAAGGCTTGGTTGACCAGCACTTATGGAATGCTTTCTTCAACTGCAACATCAAGGACTGGCTTCTTTGGAGTATCAACAAGGTGTTGGGGGTCTCTTGCGAGTTGGAGATGGCGTGGCAGGTTCTTTTTGGGTATGCGTGCTGGACCATTTGGACCTCGAGATGCAGCGGCATCTCATCAACTGGCACCCTCTGGACCCAGGCTGGATCATAGCAAACGTTCATGGGTCAGTTCTTAATGATAGGACTGCTTCATGTGGTGGGCTCGTAAGGGACGCTAGTGGGCAGGGGTTTGTTGCTTCAAGAATAATCTTGGCTTTTGCACGATTACTATAGCAGAATTGCGGGGCTTGTTGACGGGCCTTAAGATTGCTTGGGAGCACAACTACAAGAGAGTTGTAATTCAAGCAGATGTTGGTGAAGGGAAAGTAAAACAATAAAATAATAAAATATTGAAAGCAATCAGTAAGTTAATTGATTCCACTGCTTAAACAAATTATCACAATAGGCTAATATGTATCGCCTGACATGGTAACTGATAAAGCTGAAAAAATATAGAGAAAGTGGAAAAAAGTGGCCCACTTCTCGTTAAAAGCAAGCAAAAGTAAAGCTAAAATATTTTAACAAACTCAGCCTTGACTTAATATTCCAAAAATTATGAAACCATAAACAAAAACATGACATTAACTTTTTGAATCACTTTCAACATTTTCCCTTGCTTCAAAACTGCATGTGCCCATTTACACTCTAAAATCTTCAAGCTTTCCAATAGAAAGTGACTTGGTCATAATATCTACAACTTATTTATTTGTTCCACAATACTTCAATACAATTGTTTCATTTGCCACGAGAACACGAATGAAATGATGTCAGATATTTATGTGCTTCATTCTTTTGTGGAAAGCTGCATTTTTTGTCATTGCAATCACTGCCTTGTTGTCACAATATATATCTGTTGCTTTTGATTGAGGTTGAAAAAGATCTACTAATAGATTTCATAACCAAATAATTTGACATACTGCTGAAGTTATAGCTGCATACTTTGCTTCAAATGAGGATAGAGCCACAATTTCTTACTTCTTTGAGCTATACAAAGTAGCACCTGAACCAAGAGTAAAAACATGCCCCAAAGTGCTTCTTCTATCATCAACACAACCTACCCAATCATTATCAATAAAACCAAATAATTTGAAACTTCATACTTTTGAGTACCGAATCCCAAAATCAACAGTGCCTATAACATAATGCATGATCCTCTTTATTGCTCTAAGATGATGCTTAATGGGATTATGCATAAACCTAAAAACTACACTCATAGAATATGCTATATCAGGCCTTGTGTTAGATAAAAAATTTAATCCATCCAACATACTCCTATAATACTTTGCATTTGCAGCTCTAGTTTCATCATCAGCTAATAATTTCTCATTAAAATTCATAAGAAAACAAGCTATTTTGCAGCCCAGCATGTTGAATCTTTTGAGAAGATCCATTGCATACTTCCGTTGAGAAATACAAATACCATTAAGATCTTGTTTCACTTCTAAACCAAGAAAGTAATGCAATAATCCTAAATCTGATATCTTAAATTTTTTCATCATATTTGACTTAAAACCAGCAAGAATTGATTCACAAGACCCCATATATATATATATATATATATCATATCATCAACATAAAGACAAACCACTAAGAAATCATTATTACCATGTTTCTTCAAATAAAGAGTAGGCTCATTATTACTCCTTTTAAAACCATTTTCATGAAATAGGAGTCAATTTTATGATGCCATACATGTGGGGCTTGTTTAAGGCCATACAAAATCTTTTTTAACTTATAGACTTTGTTTTCCTCACCATGAATAACAAAGCCTTCTGGTTGAGAAACAAATACCTTCTCTTTCAATTCTCCATTCAAAAAGGTTGACTTAACATCAAATTGAAACACAAGCCACTTAATTTGAGTAGCTAAGGCTAAAAGAGTTCTCACCTTTTTAAAGCAAGTTATGGGAGAAAACATTTTATCAAAGTCAATACCTTACTGTGGAGCATAACCTTTAGTCACCAACCATGCCTTGTGCTTCTATGCACTATCATCAGCATGATACTTGGTTCGATACACCCACTTAAGCCTAATTGCATTCTTACCTTGTAGAAGATCAACTAACTCCTAAGTGTTATTTTTCTTGACACAATTCATCTCTTCAATCATTACATCTTGCCATACTTGCTCTTCTACAGCATCTGCATAAGACATGGGATCTGAAACACAAAGAGCAAAGTCACAAGTTTCATAAATTTCTTTTAAAGATCAAAACTTTCTATGAGGTGTTTCAGTTAAAAAACTTGCTGATAAAGATGAGATGCCTCTAGATGCACTAGTAGGTGATGAATGAAGAGTTTGAAAGCTGTTGCCTCTTTATGAAGAAAGTTCTAAACTTGTTAGTTCTAGCTCAAAATATGCTACTTCAACACTTACAGGGATGGATTTTTTAGCTTCTTTACTACTCCAATCCTAACTAACTTCTTCATTAAATATAATATCTCTACTAATAATTATTTTTTCACTAATTGGATTATATAATCTGTATGCTTTGGATTGTACACTATAACCAACAAAGATGCATTTTTCAAATTTCTCATCAAATTTTTTTTAAAATGATTTTATCAAAACATAGGCTATACAACCAAAAACTTTTAAGTGGCTTACCCAGGGCTTTACACCTCTTCATGCTTCATAAGGTGTCTTGATAATGAGCCTACTTTTTATTTGATAAAGCATGGTAATAATGACTTTTTAGTGGTTTATCTTTATGTTAATGATATATGGGGTTTTGTAAATCAATTCTTGCTAGTTTTAAGTGGCTTACAGGGCTTTACATCTCTCCATGTTTTATAAGGTGACTTGTTTAAGACTATTTTTGTAAGTGAAAGATTAAGTAGATACAATACTATAGCTACTACTTCTACCAAAAACTAATTTAGAAGCTCTATTACCTTCATCATGCTTCTAGCCATTTCTACCACTGTTCGGTTCTTTCATTTAGCAATGCCATTTTGCTTTGGCATATATGGTGAAGTGAGCTCCTTGTGAATACTATTTTTTTCACGAAAAGTAGCAAACTCATTAGAACAAAATTCTCCTACTTTATCTGTACATAACACCTTTATGTAACAATCACTATGCTTCTCTACTAAAGTTTTAAATTTCTTGAAATTTTCAAATACTTTAGATTTCAATTTCAAAAAATAAACCCAACTCATTTTACCGTAATCATCAGTAAATAACAAAAAATAACAACTTCCATTCAAAGACTCAGTATTCATTGGTCCATATAAATCTATATGCACTAACTCAAGACATTGAGAAGCTTTCTAAGATTGTCCTACAGGAAATGATTTTTTACTTCGTTTTCCTAGGACATAACCTTCACAAAAATCAATAACATCAATATTTAGCAACTCTAAAACCATACCTTTATGATTTAATAACTTCAAGCCCTTAAGATGCAAATGACCATAACGTAAATGCCATAGATCAGAATCACTAATTCCTTTGGTAATAAAGGCATTTTCCTCAATAAATGAAATATCAAATGGGAACATTCTATTTTTAGTCATCTTGATTTTAACAAGATTTTGACCAGTTTTTTTATCTTGAATAACACAAAACCATCATCTACTCTCAATCCAATATCCATTAATTGTCCCACACTTAACCAATTTTGACCCAAACTAGGCACAAACGAAACATCATGAAGAAGTTTCTTTTTACCATGGCTAATGTGAATAGAAATTGTACCTTTACCTTTACTTTAAAGTTGCCTGTTATCTTCAAGTCGAATATTTGATTGTTGTGATATATCCAATTCCTCAAACAATGAACAAGAACTAGTCATATGACTGGAACACCCATTATCAACAAACCAAATATCATCAAAAAGAATGTTAGTGTTAGGAGATTATGCTATAAACAATGTTTCTACCTCTTTTAACTCTATAAAACTAACATGCTTTTGCTCATCTCTCTGCTTTGCCTAGCAATCTGCTTCTTGGTGCCTAAATTTTTTACAATGATGGCACTCAATAGATTGACCACAACCTCTACCTTTGCCTCTACCACAAAATCCACATCTATCATTTTCTTTCCCAATGAAATTTGAAGCTTTAGAAGACTCCCTCTTCACCTAAAATGCCTGTTCTTTATGCTTGTGTCGCTACTGATTCATCCTATCTTCATGAGCTTGCAGGGAACTCATTAGTTCATGCAAAGAATATTTAGACATATCATAAACCTCCTCAATCACAACAATAACAAAATTAAATCGATGAGTACGAGTTCTTAATATTTTTGCAACTATAGTTTCATCAATAATTTTCTCCCCATAAGACCTCATTTTAATAACTATAAAACTAACTCTAGACAAGTAATCCTGTACAAACTCACTCTTTTGCATACGTAAATTCTCAAATTCATGATGATGAGATTGAAGTTTCACTATAATTATCTTGTTTGAGCCTTGAAATTTGATTTTAAGTATTTGCCATTTCTCTTTAGAAGTCACTACTGATGCGGTTCTAGAAAACAAATTTTCATGAACTGCTTATCGAAGGAAAAACAAAGCATTGGCGTCATGCTTCTTATTGTTCTTCAATCATTGTGCATCTATGTTAGGGTCTGCAAATCCATCTTCAACCAAATCCCATAAATCTTGAGATTGGAAGAGGATCTTTATCTTGATAGACTGGAACTCATATTTATCCCCATTAAAAATGGGAATCAAAGGTTGAGAGGTCGTTGACACACCAGTGGTTACTGATGAAACTCCATTAGCTGCCATAAATATGTTGAAGTGACTAATAATCTCTGAGGTGCTGTCAACAAGGAATTGAGGACTGAGTGCTTTGCACTAAAATGAGGCCTAAGTAATGCAATTGGAATATTCATGAGCAAATCTAGATGTGAATGCAATACAATGGACTGCTTGTTCATGATCGGACCTAGAAAAAAGGTGGAGAAAAAAGGAGTAAGTTATGATGCTGTCTTTCTTGCTCACTGATACGCTCTGATACCCAAGATTATTGGTGAAGGGAAAGTAAAATAAAAAATAATAAAATATTGAAGACAATCAGTGAGGCAATTGATTCCACTATTTAAACAAATTATCACAAGGCTAATATATATGGCTTGACATGGTAATTGACAAAGTTAAAAAATAGAAAAAGTGGAAAACTGTGGCCCACAGCTCATTAAAAGCAAGCAAAAATAAAAGCTAAAATACTTTAACAAACTAAGTCTTGACTCAATATTCCTAGAATAATAGAACCATAAACAAAAACATGACATTAATTTTTTGAAGCACTTTCAACAATAGATTCTTTTGCAGCCATTTTGCCTGTAATGAATGGATGTGATGTTCATCATCCTTGCTTTAACATTGTTTCTAAGATCAAAAGCCTCATAGGTCGTAATTGGGAAGTTGTCTTACTTCATGTTCATTGCGAAGCTAATTTCTATGCGGACTGGCTTGCTAATTTCACCCACTCTCTTCCTCTAGGTTCTCATATAATCAATGTTCCTATTCATGGTTGCATGGACCTTCTTCTCACTAACTTCCATGGAGTAACTCCTCCATGTTTTATTTAGTTCTTGCTTTTCTTGTATGGGCTCTTGGCCTCCACTTGACTCCAAAAAGAAAGAAGGACTTCTTATTGATATTTTTTGTATCAATTTAGATTTTAATAAATTAATTTTAAAATTATTTGTAAAATATTTTAAATGTAGTAAGTAATTTAAATAAAAAATTCTAAAATTTTGAACATATAAAAGTAATAAAAATTATAAAATTATAATTTGATTTAAATAATATATAAAGTAACTAAACAAATTTGAAATTTTTAAGTTCAAAATTTTCTTGTTATAGAATTTGAAAATATTAAAGAATTAAATTTGAATAAAAAATTAAAATAAAAATTTTGTATAAATAAATAATATGATAAAAATTTAAAATTTAAAATTTAAAAAATAAAATATAATATAATAAATAAAAATAGAAATTTGAGAATATTGATTACTTGAATAGAATATAAAAAATTATACATTTTAAATTAATTTAAATAAATAATAATAATTTTGAATCCATTTTTATAGAAAATTTTAAATTGAGCAATTAATAAATTACAAAATTATAATATGAAAATAGTGATTTATAGAATAAAAGATAGTAATATTTACAAGCATTATCTTTAATGTAAAATGACGAATTCCTAGAGTTAATTTAAAACATATAGGAATCTTGCTTAATTAGATATTAAGCTATAAGAGTTATGGGCAGTAATTAATCCAAATGAGAGGACCTTTGACAAATGTGGCTCAGTTTGGATTTCCTATCTAATGGTAATAAGATAAAACTTGTGAAACCATAGAAGCCACTTGCTCAAAGCAACTTATTGTGCTTAGTCATCTTAAAGCACATTACCCAGAGCAACTTGTTGTACCAATTCATTGGATATGGCTTATTGAATTATGGTCATAGAATTCTTTAGGAGATGGTAAAATGTATTAGACCCTTTTAAGTCCATGAGAATTTTTAAATTTATATAGTACTCATAACAAATTTAAAGTGAACAAAATTATTAATTAATTGTATGAAGTATGTATTATTATATTAATATCAATATGTGTGTGTGTGTGTGTTTAGATATAATATGCATTAAATATGAATTTTATTTATTAATTATATAAGTTTTTATGCATTAAATTCTCATGTAAATATTAAATATAATTATTATTATATATGAATTTGTGAGAATATTAAAATATTATTTATGAATTGGACAAATGATATTTTATAAAATTTAATTATTAAAAAAATGAATTTAATTATTAAATATAAATTTAATTGCTAAGAGATTTACATTCTCTTGCTAAATTTTTTCATTAAATTTACATTTTCCTAATGTGTGGGCTAATGCCATTTCAGTAGTGCCCACAATATTGCGCATTGATATGGTCTACAATTTAAAACCATGGTGTGTCCGTTCTTTTATTACACATTAAACAAGTACCAAAACTCATGGAATTTTTTTAGAGAATACAATCTTCAAATTGGTTTGGGGATTTCGAAATCAAAAGGTACCAAAGTAGAAATAAAAGCTAATTTTTCTTGCAAATTTTTTCAAGGAATCCAAACTTGTATTTAAGGGCAAACAAATTATTTTCGTTAATGAATCTTTGTTTTGGCCTTGAATGCCACAGGAGATTTTATGGTGCCTCATCGTGTTAACTATTAACTAAGATTAAGGAAAAATTATAAATTAGAATTGCAAATTAAAGATATTTATACTGAATAACCTTAAATTTTAAAATTATTTTAAATGACTCTAAAACTAAAAATTTTAATTTGGAATATTGAATAATTATTTTTTTGGGTACAATTGAAATTTTTAGCCCTAGAGTTCTTTAAAATAATTTCAAATGTTAAGGTCTTTGGATATAAATATTTTTAATTTGAGATACTAAACTTCAATATAAAATTTAAAATTATTTTAAAAGATTCTAAGATCAAAAATTTTGATTCGGTGTTGTGAATAATAATTTTTCTACATAATTTAAATTTTTTATCTTAGAATTTTTTTAAAAAAATTTAAAATTTAATATTCTTTAGTAATTATATTTTTAATTTAAACTATAATTTTTTCCAAAACTAGAATGCTGTCCATGCATTAAACAGCTATAAGATTTATGTAGATCCCACGTCAAAAATTGCTATGGATATTGTGTGCGTCGTGCAAATAATAATAAACAATAAAGAAACTATCATTCTTTTATAATATATATATATATATATTAGATATTAGATTAAACAAAAATTTTCAGTAAGTGTCATATCATACTTAACGGCACAAGATATCGGCTTTAAAAATTTTTCAACTTATAGATTTATTTAAAATAAAAATATTTTTAAAATTAATATTAAATATATTTTTAAGAGTAGTGTAAAAATTTTGACCTATCTCAATATTTCATTGAAACAAAACGTAGCCATACTTTGTATTTGCCCATAGGTAGGATCTATGCCTCTAGGGTTTGTCCTTTCAACCTCGAGAATCAGGGAACTCAAGAGAACACCGAATAAAACGAAGAAACCTTTCTTTTTATAATTAAAAAAAATTATAATTAAAAACTTTAAATTAAAAGTATTTATATCAAAGAATTCTTATTTTTAAAATTATTTTAAATAATAAAAAATAAAAAATTTTAACTTAAACTCTTATTTTATAATACAATTTAATTTTTTATTTTTAATCTTTTAAAATAATTTTAAATTTTAAAATTTTTAATATAAATATATTTAATTTGATATCTTCAGCTATAATTTTTTTTTAAATCATATTTTATACAATATTGTAATGTAGTAGGAGAAATCAGCTAAAGACAATTTTGGAGTTTTTAAATTTTGTTGATGACAAAATAGAAATGCTAAGATTATGGGAACTAGGTTTGACTGAGATCAAAGGTTTATGTCGGTGGTTTTTTTAAAAAAATTTTTAATCCTTGTCAGAATATATTCCATTTTTGTTGCTTTTCAGCACAATGATAAACTCATTGACAAACACAGTGTTTCCAAGATAAAAGAACAGGAATTGCCAATCAGCCAGTAGTTTAGATAGCATCAACCAAATTGATATGTCTTTTATGTCGCCCTATCTTCTGGACGCAACAAAAAAGTGATTATTAAAAGATTAAAACTAATTTTAAAAAAAGTAATAAAAGATAAAGACTCACATGGTTTATTGGACAATAAGATTGTCAAATTTATGAGTTTAAATAAATTTATAAAAAATAAATAAATTTGTAATGTAGAATCGTATCGTAAACTCGTAAGAGTTTATATTTATTAATAATTACATATAAAATATAATATATAAACAAAAATTTATTTACATACATTTTAAATTATACTTTTTTTAAAAGAATTATTTATATTCTATAATTTATATTTTTTAATATAAAAGTTTTTAATAAATTTAATATATAAATATTATTTTTAATCTTTCTTTAATAGGTTGTATTGGATTTAAAAATTTTTATCCTTTTTAAATTTAATTTGACTCAATTATATAGAAATTCATCAAACTTGGTTCAAAATACATTAAGTTAACTGAATTTATCTAAATCAAAAATAAATTAAACTAACTTTGTATTGAATCTAAATTTATAAATGAGTTAACATGATTTCTTTAAGTAAAAACTTAAACTCGTTAAAATTAAAAAGTCAATCCATAAATTTAACAACAATGCTGGGCAACTTTAAAGGCTATAAAATAAGTGATATTGGATTTTTTTTTTCTAATTTAGTTTATATATATATATATATAATTTTGATACTATTTTTCATTTCACAATTAAGTCAATATGAGTTTTAAGTAACAAGAGAAGTCTAGAGAATAAATAACATTTCTAAGAGCCCTCCGGACAAAAATATATGTATATATATATATATATATTTTTTTTTTATTTATATAAAACCGTGGTCTTTGCTTGTGACTGTTTGTCGGCAAAATCAAAAGTTGAGTGGTCCCAACTCCGATCCAATGCAATGACCTCCCGTGACGCTTCAAACCAAATTGCATTAAATTAAGGGAATGTTTTAGTCAGGAAGAAAATATATTTATATTACAGAATTTTAAATTTTAAAATGATTTAAAAATTAAAAATTTCAACTTAAAGTTTTGAATAATAACTTTTTTAGATGTTTTGAATATTTTATTTTTAAATCTTTTATAATAATTTTAAATCTTAAAAATGTTTTAATTTAAAATTTTTAATATTAATTTTTCTTTAAAGTAGTTAAAAGGAATGAAATAAAATGGAAGCAATAAACAAACATAAAGCTTTGAATGCCTCGCTGGCCAGAGAGCACAAGACCAAGATTTGTCTTCTACCTCCTCCATTATTCACTGCCACAACCTTTACACATTCCACTTCTTTCTCTGTTTTTATTCTATTCCTCACCCGTCATATTCTGGTACTTTCTTTTTCAAAATATTAATCTAATCTAAAGTTTATTTTACTGTTATATTTTCAATTTCTTTTTATCTTGTATGGTGTAGCTATTAATGGTAATAATACAATAAATAGAGTTAATTGTACAAAATTATTGTTGAATTGATAATATACAATTTATTTTATTTTTGGTATCCTAATTAAGTAGTGTTGGACTTGATTTGCATGTATTTCAACTATTATTTTGTATTATAATTACACAATAACCTCACTTGTAGAATAGATTTTTATATATCATAAAGTTCATGTATATACAATAGTTAGAATTTAATATGAACATATAGAATCGAATTGTGAAAACTGAGTCTTAATTATTGCATGTATATAATAATAATAATAATAATAATAATAATAATAATAATAATAATAATAATAATAATAATAATAATAATAATAAGTTATTTAGTACATGAATATTTTAATTTTTTTAAGTGTTCATAAATCTATATATAAAAATTTTGAGCTTGAGATATGTATAAAAAATTATAATCTCTATATTATATAGAACATATTATATATATATATATATATATATATATGATATCTAAACAACTTATAAATAAATTTTTAGACATTAAAAAATTAATGAAATTATTATTTTTATCCTAAAAAATGACTAATTTCTTTATTTGGTGTTCTAAAGTATAGTCATATCAAATTTAGTTCAAATTTTTTTTTTAAATTATGAGACAAATTTGAGAAGTTAAACCCATTATTTTAATAGACAAATGGACAAAAATAATTAAAAAATCATTGAGAGACTAAATTTAAAAAATTACTCTTTGAAGAAACAAATTAATAAATTAGTCATTCTTAAGGGAGTAAATAAAAATTTACTTAAATTTTTAATATACCAAACATCTTCCCCACTTGTATATATCCGTTGTTATGAACTCTAGCTGTATTTGTACACATCCTTCATTGTTGAGTCTATTTCTGATGTTTCCAATCTGTCTGGAGACTTGCCTCTACATTCCCGCCAATCAACATCCCATGTTTCCCCTTCAATGAATCAGCTTATTATATCAATAATTTATTCAGGTAGAGATCTAAATATCAGTATCTATGCTAGTATAAATAATTGCATTAATTAGTATATGTATTAAAATTTTATAATTCAGATTCTCTCAGGTCTAATAAACTCTAACGTGGAAGAAAAAATAACACGGAATTTATACCTATTATTATATCACTAATCTCTCCCATATTAGAATCTAAATTCAAAATTTTACAACACTTTGCGAATAATTAGTATGAGAAAATGAAATGATTTCCTTTGATCGAAGTGTTATTTTGCAAAGTGTTATTTTCACAGGCTAACTAGTAGGATGATTAAGACGGGCCTTTTCTTTAATGATTGCAATTACTTTCTGCATAAAAGAGAATAGAGTTTAGTCCAAAAATTAAAACTGCACTTTTATCCATAACGGTCAAAAAAGTGTTTAGTGATCATTAAGTGCATATATTATGAGAAATTCTTAAATATTCATATTATTTATATTTTTTCACAAACAAATTAAATAAAATAAAATAAGACTCATTTATTTCTAAAATAATACTAAATTATATAACTGAGTTTTATATTCAATTATTTACTATTATATTACTGTATACATGAGTATTATATAAAATTTATATTCTATTATTTATTATGAGAAATTTAATTTATTTAATAAATAAGTTTCCTTTTATTTTATTTAAATTTTTTATTAAAAATACAAATAATAGAACATTTAAAAATTTCTCCTGCACCATTGACAATAGCAACTAATAATTATGGATGGTCTTGTGAATTCGTTGGAGTTTACGATCACTTAAAAAAAATAGGTACATCTGATTTATAAAATATAAATAAATAAATTATGAATATATTACAAATATTGTAAGTGAATTTATTTGAAGCTTATATATTTATTTATAATTAATTTACTTTATTTGTTTTTTATAAAAAAATTCTATTTAAAATTGTTTGACAATCTCTTCATTAAAATAGATAAACAAATTTATGAATAAACAAATAAAAAGATCAAATAATTTTTTTAATAAAATTTACATTTCACGTGATTACATATCTATTTGGAGTTACCTAATTTTTCTTTCTTTCTTTTTTTTTTTTTAATATCTCAAATCTACCTAGCAATTAATCACAATGGAAAAATCACGTGTGTAAAGTGCTCATATGGATTCTCTTAGGACTGATCATGATATCTTCCAAGTATATATTATAGACCAACTGACCTGGCGAATGGTTCAGTTCTTGCAGAGCTGAGCTAGACTGCACTAAGATCTTCAAGTCTTTTGAATCTGAAATGAAAAAAACAACACTTCAAAGAGAATCTTTTCTTTTCCTGTTTTCTCTTCCAACCTCTTGTTAATTATCAGAAGATTTTAAATATATTTTATCTATAAAAATTAAACATCATAATATATATATATATATTTATAAGGCCTGAATGTAGGTAGATTTAGCACTACTTCTTAGCTCAAAATTTGAAAATATTAAACTTATAAATCCTTTTTACTTATATGTTTTTTATTTAATTCAATTTTATTGAATATGAAATATATATATATATATATATAGAGAGAGAGAGAGAGAGAGAGAGAGAGAGATCTGAGTCCTCATTTTAAAACTAAAGATTATAAAAAAAGAATTATATCAAATAGAGAAATAGATCTGAAAATGGTTCAAGGTTGTCCACTTAGTGGGTGTTTGGGTGTGGTTAAGTTTGTGTGCTCTTCGATTATTGAATTTATATTTTGTAATCATACTGACACAAATCGGCTTAGGTACAATTAAGATTTGGAAATTATTTAAGTTTTTTTTTTTAATGTTTTTTGGGGGGGTCCTACACACATGCTATATAGTGCTCTCTTTTTTATTAATTATTATTCCCACTTTCCAATTCACGTATGGTTATGATAACAAGAATCTTGCACACTCTCCTCACTAACCCTATTTTTGGGACCTAATCATTTTGCCACGAAAAGCTTGAGATTTAGTCGCCTCTGGAACATTATTATTTTGATTTTGATATTTTAAATATTAAATAATATTTCAAATATTTGATTTCAACAGGACCTTTCTTTTGTTTTCTAGCTTTATATTTGTGTGCTGTATAATTTTTTCATAATCTTAAAAAAACAAATGTTATGAGCTAAAGCCCGTGGGATCTTACCAAAGCATTACTTTTACTTTGTTGAATATCAAACATACAATTTTTAAATACATTGATACCATATGTTATGGTATTTAAAATATTATAAAATACAAAACAAGGATATATTAAAATTGATGTATAAGAGAGGTATAATATATAAATTTATACAATATATTATATAAATCAAACAAGTAATAAATTTATAATATATTGTATTTGTTTATATTATCAAGTTTTATATGATATACTAAACATACCTTAAGACTAAATCGGTGCTTGGCCCGGCCTAACTTTGTAATTTGGTTTTATCTTAAATTTTATTTATTTTTTTATTTTTGGTGCTTGGACCAACCTGATTTGATTTAGCCTGACAAAGTTGAGACTACTGGCTTTAAAGTTCACTGAACACTCTTATTGGAGCTATAAGAAAAATAACATTTGATAGATGGCCTAAGGAGTGTAACTAGAGTTTTAAAAAATGATTTAACAACAATTTATTTGAACTGTTGCTAAGCATAGATTTAACGGCAAATCTAGTGAATTACTATTAGGACATAGTAATTTTAATCATAGTTTAAATAACTCGCGGTTAGAGCAGCTAGATCACATGAGTCATAGATGCATTTACAAAAGTTACAGTTAGGAGTCTTGCAATGCTTGTGGTTTATGTAAATCACAATTAAGCCTTGATTTAAAGGACTATATTCCATTTGGTTTTGTAGGCGGTTTGTCACAATTTAACTTGAAAGTACCATTCCATGCTATGATTTTAGACACAAGTAAGTTTTGGGCGTAGGCTTAGTGGGCTATAATAATGCCTGAAGATTGCATACATTCTCTATCTTTTTTCTCGTGCAATCAACTATTGTTGTGGAAAGTAGAGTATTTGATTTATAACGTCTAAGAATTCAAAGATTGAAGCTCAAAAAGTCATATTCAATTGACAAATTATGGGTGAAACAATAGTGTTATGCCATATAGAATGACGATGACAATTTTTGGTTGATTTAATTTATAAAAGAGCAATAAATTAAATGAAGATTAACATGAATTATATTAAAAAATATATCTGACAGGTATGAAAAAAAATAATTACAAAGTGCTCCTTTGCGCCATTTCATAGGATGCTCCTCACATTTGTGTCTCACTTCAAAATTACCGCTTCTTAGTAATGCTATATTCTTTTTTTAGCATCTTTTGTATGTACATTATGAACACTTTTTTAATTAATTGATATGTTGATTGAGATTAAATTTTTTTGACAATTTTAAGAATGCATCCTATATCCATTATATTTAGGAATATAAATTTTTCCAAATGTTATTAATTATACTAAAATTTGAAGTTGAGTAGCCAAGACAGTACATTTTTTGCTATCTTTGAAATAAAAATTATAGTCTAAGATCTAAATTAGAAATATTTATATTAAAAAATTTTAAATTTTAAAATTATTTTATGAGATTCAAAGATTAATTGAAAAAAAATTATAATTCAGATCTAAATTAAATTTTTTTTAATTTAAAAAATTTTAAAATTTTAATATAAATATCTTTAATTTTAAATTAAATTATAAATTTCTCAAATTAAAAAGGCACATTCTGACGTTATATCTCAATTGCCTACATGCAAGAAGACAAGACAATGCTCAGCTGCCAACCAGCGACCGTGATTTTCAACTTATATATATATATATATATATATATATATATATTAAAAATAAGTTTTAACATTAAAAAAATCATTTGTGCTCATATATATTTATAATTTACTTAATTATTGTTGACTATGTAAAAATTTAACATTTCTATTTTTAGATTTACCTTTTAAGGGTATGCTGAGTCACATCATAGATAGCCATTATGCTTGGCTAGGTTATGTCATTATTGCAAATCATTACACAAATGGTGCTATTCAAGCTAGCTGTGAAGGATCCAACGCCCAATACATTAGATTTGTTTATGAAATACCAGAAGGAAGACGTGACATGAAATTAACATCAATATTTGCCTCCATATATATGGTTAAAGTATAAACTAGGATCTTACGAACTCATTTTCATTCGCCAAATTAGCATGGTTTTCATCAACAAAGTTACGATCTTGCAAGCTGCGGGAATATACCCCATAATAGTTACACCATGTAGAATGAATATTTTAGTATTTGAATAACAAAAATAGGCTAAACTGGCCTAGGGTGATGCGCCCTATGTACAAAAGGGAACAATATTTTTTTATAGGTTCATTTTATATAAATTCATTAATTAGTATTTATTATGTAATATCCAAGGAGACTATTCCTATCATATAAAAGTAATATTTTTTTAAATAAATTATATAAATATCTCTTTTACTTTTTAAATATGCATAAATTTTTTTCTTAAATTTTAATATAATTTTAAAATTTTTATTGAAATAACTTTCATTAATCTAAATACATATTTTTAAATTAAAAAATTTTAAATAAAGAATATTTTGATCAAAAAATTAAAATTAAATTAGAGTGTAAGGTAAATTTTTATTTTATATAAAATATTTATATATTTTAAAAAAAGAAAAATCTGTATTTTAACAAAATGTATGGAAGGTTGGTATGATTTATTCTATTTTTTATTGCTAAACTTTTATACTCATTTAAGAGTGAAATATTTAAAAAAAAAAAGTGATTGGCTGAGCTTCTCTAAAAGAAAAATGTAAAAAATATATCAAAAAAATCATTTGATATAGTGGCAGATTAAGGCTTATTTAATATGCAGAAAGGTAAGGATGGAAAGGAAAAGAGAAAAGGCAAAGAAAAAAAAAATAATTTTAAAGATAGAAAATATTCATAATATTTTTATTTTTAATTATTAAATAATTATTATTATGGAGTATTAAATAATAATTAAATAATAATTATATGGATAAAAATGAAATTTTCTCAAACTTTCCTTTTCCTCCCTACTTTCCCTATGCTTTTCATGCCTACCAAACAAGTTGTTATACATTGGTGAAGGTGAAGAGATATTCCCTTAAAATTTTGTAAATTTTTAAGTATATAATATTAAAGTTTGATATTAAGTCTCTATACCTTTTAAAATTTTAAATTTACTAGACCAACACAAGCACACGTGCGTGTGATTTTCATTGCCCCCCACTAGTTTAAGAGCCATATTGGCTTGGACCAACTCAAAAAATTAATATTTTTTTATAAAGATGTATATATCAAAATTTTATTTTTTTAAGATAAAATATAATTTTATAAAAATTTTATTTTTTTTAGGAGTTATTTTATTATTTTAATAATACATCTGTGCCGCCCTTAAAAGATATATTAATTTGATCAAGTCCAAAGAAAATAAAAATATTAAAAAAATATTTTTTGAACAATATTTATATCAAATTTTTTAATTTTCATAAGAATTTATATAAATATTTTTTAGTTATTTTATAATTTTAATAATAAATTAAAAAAATACCAAGTCGTCTAAGTATTGGGCCAGTCTTATCCAATATTAAATTAGCCTAAGTCAAGCACAAACAACATGTTTTAATTTTAAAACTTGTTTAAAATCATGTTAGATATTGGATTAGGCCAAAGTTTGACCTGGCTTGATCCATGAATATCCCTCAGTTCCGCCCGTTGACTCATTGCGTAAGAAAAGCGAACCATTGTCACTCGGGGACTCGACCCTAGCTGTGACAAATAATGCCAACCTAACTATCCAACGGTGCCATTTTTCACTGTGAAGAATTAGCGTTTTTGTATTGCCCTAAAATATAATGTAATTTTTTAGATTAATTCATATAATATTTTGACTCACTTTGCTCGAGTGTCAGTACTAGAATTGTGTTGTGCTGAAATATTCTTGTCACGGAATGGTGTTTTTCTCATTAATAATAATTCGCTTATGCTGTTGGTAGCAATACTTACAAGTATATATGGATTAGATGGTAATAAGAGTTGAGACTATAAAAAGAAATGGCTATAGGATGAACAGTTAGGCCACTTGGTTGGTTTCAGCACCTCACAATCACATTACAAATATTTCAACTAAATGCTTGGCCTCCCATTTGTCCCCCTCACTTTCAAAACCATCCTATCACAACCTAGAAATGGGACACGTACATTTAATACCTATTTTGAATGAAACGCCACACTCACAAGTTTAGAATGTAGCGCACAATCTCAAAAGAAGGCTATTATTATAATGAGGATATATAACTTTTTTTTAACATTTTAAGTTTTTTTTTTGGCTAGCACTTTAAATTTAAGATATTTAAAACTTTTTTTAATTTTAATAAAATTATACAAATCTTTCTTTTATTTTTAAAATATATACAAATCTCTCCTAAAACGAAAGCTTACCTTACACTTTATCTAATTTTAAATTAAAAGTACTCTCCATTTAAATTTTTTTAGTTTTTAAAAAAGATGTATTTAAGTTAATGGAGCATTTTTTAATAAAAAAAAATTAAAATTAGACTAAAATATAAGATAGCTTTTTATTCCTAAAAGGATTTGTGTATATTTCAAAAATAAAGAAAAAGTTTGTAATATGTGTAATTTATTCAAATATTTAATAGACTAGCTAAAAAAAGTGGGCTTATAAGATCTTTTGGGAAAAAAATTCTAATAATTATAAAAAGAAAAATTATAGTAACAATAGAAAATAAACAAAAATAAAATAAAACAATCAAATATTTATAATATTTAAGTTTCTCTGCCATTTCACTATCAAGAATTACAAGAGTGATATGATTGTAGACTTATAGTTGCAAACTAATTTTTCTTTTTGTTACCTCTTCCTAAATAATTTAGGAATCTTCTTTTTCACTTTTCCTCACATCATTGCATTATAGTCTTTCACTTAAAAGAAAGTTAATTTATTAAATAATTAGGTCCCCTCCAATTCAAATACTTTACTTTCGAAAATAATAGTTGATTACAGAAGAAAAAGACAAGCGAGAATTACAGTGTAAGATCATAAATTAAAGATATTTATATTAAAAGATTTTAAATTTTAAAATTATTTAAAAAAATTAAAATATCATAAACTTAACTACATAAAAAATATATACTTCAACATCTTAAGTTAAAATTTTAATATAGAGTAATTTAAAAAAAAAATTTATGCAATCTTGAGGCATATATGGTGTGTTTAAAAACCCAATTACAAATCACATTTATGTAAAAGTAATTATTTATTATTTCTTATAAATCAGAATTTGTTCCCTATAAATTATAGTTTACTCCATGTAATTTTTTAAAAGTTGAATTGGACAAACAGCCTACAAAACAAAATGGAATACAGTCTGTTAGTCTAATCCGCCACTGACTTCGCAGAAAAGCCCTCATGTCACCCCACTACACTCCCACCTCCCCCTTTTCCATACCCTCCTCCCCTCCATTTACCTACCCAACGTCTTGGAAATAGTTGGGAATGCAATCTTCCTTGTGTATAAAAAGCCGTGGCCACTAGGTTATGTTTATATACTGTTATGCTATTTATTTATATTTTTTATTTTAAAAATGTTTTTATGAATTTCTTTCTTATTTTTTTATTGTGAGACCCACATTTTTTTTTATAATTTTTGAATTTGTAAAGGTTACTGCTAATATTTATCTATTTAGATTTTGTAAATATTTTAAAAATTTAGGAATAAATAATGATTCATAGTTTAATAATTTAATTATAATTAAATAATTTTTAAAATAATACATTTAGTAATTTATAATTAATTAATATATATTATAAAATAATATTTAAATAAATATAAATTTTTATAAATATTTAAAAATAGTTAAAATATCTTATATATGATAACAAATTTGCATAAATTAAATTGAGTGTCTGTTAAGTATGATAACAAATTTAAAAATTTAATTTAGATACAAAATATAAAAAAAAATTGATTTTCAATCTATTATATGCCAAATTCAACCGAATTTTATGATATTTATTTATTTTTTATTGATTCAATTAATTTTTTACTGCAATTTAGAGATTGAATGAATTAAAGTTACAGTTGATTCACCAACTTTTAAAATGACTGGATCCATCTTGTGTAATTTTTTAATCCATAAAAAGTCCCATTCAAACAAAGAGTTTAATATTGTGTTTGGGAAAATGTTGCCTCTTCCTCAAATTATGTTTTATAAGAAACAAAAAATCAAAGCTTTTACTGAAACATTCTTGTGACTTAGTTTATATAAACTCATGAATAAGTAGTACTTGTCACCCGTGATTTTAAAAAACTCCACCATACAAAGTTAGTTTTGCACAGTGAACCTTCATTTATTTGTCAATAAAATTTGAGAATAACGTGATAAATTGAATTTATATAAAAATATAATGTAAAAAAAAATCTCAAAACTAACAATCCCACCAAGCTGGCTTTGTTACCTATATAATTAGCAACCTCTCCTCAAATGAAAGCACCAAAATCCCATATCCTCCTGAGCCATGAAACTCCCAATGTCACTCACTCCCTTGCTTTCCATCTCCTTCCTCTTGATGTCCCTAACCCAAGGGCTCAACCCCAAATGTGAGACCCAAGACCATGGCTCCACCCTCCAAGTCTTTCACGTCTTCAGTCCATGCTCTCCATTCAAGCCCTCAACCCCACTCTCATGGGAGGAGACTCTGCTCCAACTCCAAGCCAAGGACCAAGCTCGCCTCCAGTACCTCTCCAGCTTGGTGGCTCGGCGCTCCGTCGTGCCCATTGCCTCCGGCAGGCAGATCACCCAGAGCCCCACTTACATTGTCCGAGCCAAGATCGGCACGCCGCCGCGCATCTTCCTCATGGCCATGGATACCAGCAATGACGCCGCTTGGATTCCTTGCGCCGGCTGCGCCGGCTGCTCCTCCGCCGTCTTCTCTCCGGCTAAGTCCACCTCCTTCAGAAACGTCAATTGTGGAGCTCCACAATGCAAGCAGGTGATGAATCTTTTCCTTTTCCACCCTGAAAAGTGAAATTATAGGTACAGTTATAGTAGCTGTGCAAGTCATATAAAGTCGAGTGTCTTGCGAAAGTTGGCATAAAGAAGCTAGATTTGAACTCAGATGCTTTGCATATAATAAATTAAACGCACGGAGGAGAATTAAGAAAAAGAGAGATTGAGAATGTAAAACGAACATTCAGGGAGCTTTTAACATCGAAAGTTCGTAGTCTTTTTCTCCAATTACACTTGTGTAATTCTAGATTTACTGTCCGCATAATTGTCGGCATAACCCAAAAGAAGATCTTGCTTGGGCATCTTCCATGCGTGGTCGCAGTAAATTTCACAATGTGAGGGACACCCTCCTCATTGAAATGCAAGGCGCTGGCTTTCACGCGCCAATTCTTTTGGCGCGTGTGTTTACTCGCCCATAAATCCAAAACCTCAAAAGCCGTTGTTCTATGGCGGTGTGTCGGTGACCCCCGTTTCGGGGGGCAAAAGTTCACGAGTCCCTGGATTCTAAACCCCACTTTATTTCTAATGGAGGAAATAGCGGTTCTCGAAGTTGTTCTAATCACGTGAAGCTTTTCAGGTACCCAATCCCCGTTGCGGTGGCAGCGCGTGCACTTTCAACCTCACCTACGGCAGCTCCACCATAGCGGCTAACTTGGTCCAAGACACCGTGACACTAGCCACTGACCCCATTCCGGGCTACACCTTTGGGTGCATACAGAAGGCCACAGGGGGCTCCGTTCCACCACAGGGCCTATTGGGCTTGGGCCGAGGCCCATTATCACTGTTGTCTCAAGCCCAGCACCTCTACCAATCCACATTCTCTTACTGCTTGCCTAGCTTCAAGTCCCTCAACTTCTCAGGCTCGTTGAGGCTTGGGCCTGTAGCCCAGCCCAAGAGGATCAAGTTCACCCCTCTTCTGAAAAATCCTCGAAGATCATCTCTCTACTATGTCAACTTGATTGCTGTTAGAGTCGGTCGGAGAGTTGTGGATATCCCGCCGGCCGCGTTGGCCTTCAACCCCACCACCGGCGCCGGCACTATTTTTGATTCCGGTAATGTTTCATCACACTCAAACACTCAGGATCCTTTTTTTTTTCTTTTTTACTCTACAAAAAAAAGGACTAATAGTTATTTAATTATTTATGTTCAAGAAAAATGGGCTAAAAGCTAGAAGTTACTAAAAGTGAATGCCAACACCACTTTGATCATTATGGTTCAACAAATTCATGATTAAGATGTGTATGGACATGGTCATATATTTGCTTATTTTCTCTTCCATTTACCCTTAGATCATAAATAATGTGGGATCTTGCATAATTGTGCCTGTATTTTTTCCTCATTCAATGGAGTCAATTTTAAGGGGCCTGTGTTCTAAACTTGTAATGATGTGCAAAAACAAGTTTGAATAGGTCAAATTGAAACACATCTTGAGTGAGAAAGCTACTAGTTAGTGGACCACCCATCACTTTCATGGATGTCCCCCGATGTCTCTGGTGAGAAAAACATGCTTTTTGGACAGTTAACTTGAGCTATCGAGACCTAGTCTAATTAGAGCCACACCTCTCTTTCTCCCCAGAAAAGATTGATAGCGTGTTTGGCAATACGTTAGGAGATAAGAAAACATGGTTTGATTCAAAGTAATATATTGTAGTTTTTGGATAACACTTATTGCAAACATGATTTTTCGCTTTTCTAACGTACAACCAATCGAAGCATGAGATTAAGGATAATACTAAAGCAAATAACAGTAACATTAGTCATAAACTTTTTCTTTTTTTGACGTGGTCATAATGATAATGATCACAAAATCAGTGATACCAAAAAATTTTAAATATAATCTTTTTAATAAATAAGAATATATAATAAAAGATAAATTACAAAGATTTCTTTTGAATTTTATTAAAATTATATAATTTTTTATTTTCAAAATATACATTTTATATTTTAGTCTAATTTTACTTTTTTTACTGAAATACTTTTTATTAACTTAAACATATATTTTTTAAAATTAAAAATTTTAAATAAATAGTATTTTGGTCAAAAAAATAAAAATTAGATTAAAATATAAGATAATTAGTTGTGTTTTATAAAAAAAAAATCTTTGTATATTTTAAAAATAAAAGAAATATTTGTATAATTTTAAAAAAATTGTATAATTTACTCTGTATGGGATGGTGAAATTGTTATATTGATATATTTTTTACATGTGAAATCCTACTAGGTACGGTATTCACCCGACTAGTTGAACCAGTCTACATCGCCGTCCGAGATGCATTCCGGAGACGAGTGGGTCGGAACCTCACGGTGACAAGCCTAGGAGGGTTTGACACATGCTACACAGTCCCAATAAACGCACCCACAATAACGTTGATGTTCACAGGCATGAATGTGACTCTGCCACAAGACAACCTGCTCATACACAGCTCGGTGGGCAGCGTCACCTGCCTCGCCTTGGCGGCGGCGCCGGACAACGTCAACTCAGTGCTCAATGTTATCGCCAACATGCAGCAACAGAACCACCGTGTGCTCTACGACTTGCCCAATTCTAGGCTTGGTGTTGCCCGTGAGCTATGCACCTGACAGTAAAATGAATCCTTCAAGATTTTATTGTCATGAAGAATTTGGTCACAATAATAATGGCGTCAAATTGGCATTTCATCTTTATGGGTACGTAGGGTTTTGGAGTTGCGAACAAGAGTTTATTTCCTAACCATATAGAAGACGGTGATAGTGAGCTAGCAATAGTTACTACTACAACTATGTTTTGGAATCAAATTCAAGGATTGTGAAAGTTTGGAGTTGTTTATGTAGCTGTGTGATGGGTGTGTCACGGGTCTACTGTTTATCTGTAGCTTTTGTGTCGTTTTGTTCAAGTTGACGGGACTCTAGATTGTCGTACAAGGTCACGGGTGACATATGATTGTGATCTTAGAAATTTTATACTCTTGTATGTTCCACAAGAATAATTATTTGCCTTCCACTATGGGTAATAACTAGTAATTTTCTTCTGGTATCTGCCATTATCAGAACTTTAATTTTTTCTTCTTGACAAAGGCTTTATTTTATAACAATATTATAACTGAAGATTTAAGTTAAAGTACTTATATTAAAATATTTTAAATTTTAAAATTATTTTAAAATATTGAAAAATAAAAAATTTTAATTTAAAGATTTAAATTATGATATTTTTGTGTAATTTTAAAATTAAAATTCTTTTAATATAAATATCTTTAATTTAAAATTATCAAGTATAATTTTTTTTCTTATTTTATAATTAAAATATATGTGGCCTGAAATTGACTATCTTGTGTGGAAGGTTTATAAAAGAAATGGAATATTAGAATGAGGCTTGACGGGAAAGAGGAGAAATGGAAGGGGAAAATAAAATTTGTGTTCTTATTGTAATTAATGGAATAAAAAAAAAGAAAGAAAGAAAAGGAAAGACAATTTGTATTTTATAGTATCAATTGTAAATATTTATAAAATTTAATTTCGAGGATAAAATGAAAGATTATATATTCTTTTTAAAATAAAAGGTAGTTAGGTTGTTCTTTTCTTTTAATTTCAATTTGAAAGACAACAAAATGTATGAACTTAAAATGTGTTTGGAATTAAATATATTAAGGATTCAATTGAATTTTTTTTTTATATTACATTAAAAAGATCGAACTTTTAACATTACTCATACTTTTACTTCACTCTTATCATTTGGGTTAATTGAATTATTATTTGTAAATTCAAATGAGTTCTTTTGTTTAATTCATTTATGTGTTTCATGAATAAGTTTTAATTTTTTTTATAATTATTAAATTTCTTTTTACATTAAATTTTAAGATAATATAATCAAAATAAATTTTAATGATGGAAAGCCTTTAGATGAGGGGGTCCTTGCTAATAGGCATAACCAGGGGCAGTGAAAGGGTGATGAAGTATTGGCCCACTTTGCAACCTTTTATATAAGGATTTGATGTTGTCATTGATCACGATCTTAATTTTAAAAATTTTCAGAGATTCAAATCAAAATCACCAAAAATTTCAACGATCAGATTTAAAATATAGCCTCCCACCTTTATCCATTGATGCTTACAAATGCATTCCCAACATTAAGCAATCAAGTGATTTTTACTTCAATTTTATATGCCCTATGAACCATTGGCTTATATAAATACTTTTTTCTTTTCTTTTTTAGTAATTGTTTGTGCTTCGATTACATCACCCTCTAGTGTAGTCTCCAATTGACCAAAAAAGAAAAATTATATGTTAATTGCAATTATAGTGACAGCATATGTCATAGCCAAAATTATAAAAATAAAATTAGAATAAAATTTTATTTTAGTCCTTTATAAATATTTTTTTTAAATTTAGTCTTTAGTAAAATTATTTTTTTAATCTGGTTCCTTGTAAAAAAGATAATTTTTAATTTGATCCCTCACAAAAAAAATCGCTATTAATAATATGCTTTTTTTCAATATACTATAAATAAAATTAATATATGTAATGACATGTAATATATTTTTTGACAGGTTATAAATAATATCATATCAAGCTACTGTTAATTTATTCATAGTAAATTGATTAAAAAATATCATTGATAATAATTTTATTTATGAAAGACTATATTAAAAAATACATATATGCAATGAATGGAATTGAGAATAAAATTCTATAAAATAGCTCAAATTGAAAAATATCTTGTCTATAATAAACAAAATTAAGAAAATAATTTTATAAGAAATTAATTGGGAAATACCCTATTAACAAGGGATAAAAATAGTGTTTTAGTCTATAAAGTTGACATAATCTTCATAAACAATTTGCATTAAGTCACTAGGTATAGTTTGATAATAAAAATTTAAATAATTAATAAAAGACTTAAATTTAAAGGTAATAAACTTTATATCACAAAAAAAAAATCTCATGATAAACTAGTAGGTACCTATTTAAGTGCATTGTTGCGCGCACACATACACATATGTGTGTGTGTATATATATTTGTTTTATATATTATGCTATAATTGAACTTGTAATGCATAAAACATTATATTTGAATTTTAGATTACTTAACTTTTGGTTAAAAACATAAGATATTATTTTACTTTAAAAATTTTTCTATTAAACTCCAACGCCAATTTACTCATCATGAATTGGGATGCGGATCAATTTTTACTAAATTTTTAGAATTTTTCAATTTAAAATTTAACTAAATTTTGTGTAAAATAGAAATCAAAACTTAATCTAATTTAAGGTGACAAGAAGAATGAGTTCTTGTTGAGAATCCATTTTGCTTGTCAGGTTGAAATATGAAAAACTAGTGTGGCTCCCGTGCACAGATACATGAGAATTGAAGAGGCTTAACAAATTAAAAAAGAAAAAAAGAAAATGGTCACGTTGGTTAAAGTTAAGAATAATAATCATAAATCTTATTTTTGTATATATAATTAGGTAGAGCCTCATGCTGACTATTTAAATTTAAAAAGAAGTGTCAATAGAAAAAAATATATTAACATACGACTTAATGCATTAGTCATATTGTTTATAATTTATGAATAGTGTTAATTCTTTATAACTTTATATATATATATATATATATAAAAGACTAGGGCCTAGTGCATGATGTACACAAGGTGTTCGAAAATTCAAAAAATTAAAAAACAAAATCAAAGCATAAAAGAGAAAAAAAGAAGTGAGTTATACATGTGAACAAGTTAAGAATATTGTTAAAAGATTGATTTTTATTATATAAAATAGATTGATTGTTACGGTGAATAATAATGATATGTTTGGATGGATGGAAGGGAGGGAAAAGAAAAACGAAATGGAAAGGATTAAAAAATAATGTTCTATTATTAAGAAATTTTTTAATTAAAGGAATTAATTATGGTTTTCAAAATCGTATTGGACTGGCTGGTTCAATTGGGAATTGGTCTCTGGTCCAGTTTGATTGAGTTAGAAAACCGACCAATCACAAAATCGGTCAAACTGGTTAAGAACTGGTGAAAACTCGATTGGAAAAATCAGTTTGAACAGTTCTGAAGTAAATTTTTTTTTAATTTTTTTCTTATATAATAGAATAATTCATTTTAAATAATTTTGACAAATTAAAAATAAAAAGTAATAAAAAAGATGAGGGAGTTGAAATATGATTTTTTTTAAAAGAAAATATAAGAGAAATAAAATGAGTATAATTAATTATTTTTTATATTTATTTTTTATTATGTTCAATTTCCTAATAATATTTCTCTCAAATATCAAGATACTTAGCTAAAATTATTATTTATTATTTTATTTTTTAATAATAAGTAGAATCTTAATATAATTTAGAAATTCTAAAAATTTAATATTAAATATTCTTAATTTTTAATCATAGATAATTTTTATTTTAAACTAAACATTAATTTTTGTAATATCTTAAAAAATATTGAATTAACAATCAAATATTTAAAATTTATTAATATTTATTTGTTATATTAAAATTTTAATATATAAAGTTTTTTTAAATAATATATTTAATTATTATCGGTTCGACTACGATTCGACCACGATTTGACTAATGAACTGTGAACTAGTACCTTCACCGATTCAATGACCAATCCGATTTTAAAAATATTGGAATTAACAGAATGGAAAAAGAATCATTTTATTTTCCCCTAAAAAATATCTCAAAATTCCTTCCCCCAAATTGATGAAAGTTGATGGAATGGAATAATTTTTTAATTAAAATATTATAAAATTACTATTTCACCCTTTTAGAGTCACGCATATATCAAAAGATCTTATTTTCATGAGTTTTTTTTTTCTTTTTATATACTCTATCTTCTTCTCTACAATCTATTATTTCATATTCTTTATAATTCACTTTCTCTCCTTCTTTTTGGTCGTCAAAGATCTCGCTGGATACTTTTGTTTTCTAAAACTTGCTCTCTAGTAAATAAATTGTCCTTGAATAAATTTCTCTCTATGTGTATGGATATTTTTATCTATCTTATTTTAAATTAAAAATTATTATTTTCTAATTTATGTCATTCCATCTACTTGGAAAGGTAATTTCTCTTCTCTTTCTTACTTAAACATCCAAATAGATCCAAATAGGAGAAAAGTAATTATATTCTTCCATTTTCCTTCATTTCCTTTTTTTTTAATGTTCTATTTCATTTCATTTTACCTCCTCCAAACTCTCAAATATTGCATAAGTGTTTTTGTTTAATTGAGATTGATTTTAAATTTTATTTTATGGACAATTTTATAATTGTTTGAAAGTTTAAAGTTAGAAGTTAGAATATAACATTTTTTTTGGGGGGGCCACTTAGAGGAGAAATATTGGGTCATTTATTCTCAGAATGCAAGATTTCTTTCCACTAAGAAAAATTGGAGGAGAGGTGAGGGGGGAAAAGTTTTACCTTATTATTATTTTTTTAACTTCAAAGTGTTGAGTGATCAAACATACTGTTACGTTTAACTTTTTGGATCAAATTCACAAATTTTTAATGCACTTTTTATTCTTCACATAAATTACCCACTTATGAAACATTATTTGTTTTTTATTTTTTATTTCCAAGAGAACTCTTTCTTAAATCGAATCAGAAGTTATCCATCTTTTTTGTTGTTTTCAATTCAAAAACAGAGAAAGAGAACTTTCTTCCCTTTTCTTTTAGTAAATTATCCTTTTTTGAAAAAAATTATGAATATAATTTAAGGAAAATTATAATTTTATCTTAAAGATAAATATATTGCAGTAAACACTCAAAATAATAAAAAGATGCGCCACTTGGAAGACAAATCTAATATAATAAAACGTGCTTTGACACAAAAGTATGTGTTTCTCAAGTGACTTATCTTTTAGGGATAAAAAGTTTTTGGAGTTAATTCTTTAAGTTAAGCTTTTTCCAATTTTGGACTAACTTATTCTTTACTTGATCAAACTAACTCTTCTAATTTCTAATTATTAAAATTGCTTATTATTATTGTTATTATTTATTTATTAGTTGTCTTAAAACATTTTATTTGTAGATACAATAAGAATCTTTTTGTACCAGCTTAAGTGATATATAAGACTAGATGTCTCTTGGGGTGCACCATGCTGGTAAGGTGATGATCTCAAAGTTTGAATCCAAATAACCTAGACAACACATCTTTTTTAACTACTAAGCCAACCTTCTAGAATTAAAGCTACACATGAGTTAGGTTGGATATTTGCTCAACCAAAGGTCTAATTTAATTTTGATACTAAGCCTATTTTATAAGCTTAGTACGTGGCTAGGCTTAATTTGTGATCAAATAGGGGTTGGATTGGCAAGCCAACTGGAGTCTTCTTTTGGTAAAAATTAAAAAATAATTATTAAAAAATAAAATTTTTATATAAATTCATATAAAATTATATATTACTCTTTTAAAAAATTTTTTTATATAAATCTTTAATTTTTTTTAAATATATATATATATATATGGTCAAACTGGGCAAAATGTCTAAAAGCTTGACTTAGAATCTAGAATTAGACTTAAATACAATTTTTTTTATATTTATTGTTATATTTTTAATTAAAATATAATTTTTAATAATAATATGGCAAATATGTAATTTAATTAAAGAACACTATAGTATTCATAAAAATTTATATTTATTATGTTATTATTAGAGGATTATATACTTATCATATTTTGATGAAATATTTAATAATAAAAAATATAATCAATTATTCATAATTTTTTTTTCAAATATTTATTTTGCCAGTATAACTTTTTTTTCCTTTTTTGGCCACTATGTTAGTTTTACTTCAATCATTAATGGTTCTTCAAATCTTAAACGTAACTTTAAGCTGGTTTAAAATTTCAAGGACATGCCATTTCCTTTTTCTAAATTTAAGCGCGCAAAATATTATTAAACATATGGCGGAGGACAACTTCTATATTGTATAACACAATAATTTATGTAATTTATTAAAATTTGATTTCTTGATTTTCAAACATACATATCAAAACCTAAAAATTAGATGGCTATAACTTGCGAATAGTTATTATCTTTGAGATAAAATAATAAATTATACAAATCTCAATTAAAAAAAATATATTCCCAATTAGAGGTGTTTATCGGCCCGATACGTCCTAAGGGCTCACTTTAGCCAGGTCTAATCTGACCGAGCTAAAAATATAAATAGGTAGAATTTTAAACAAAATTATATTAAGTCAGACCAGGCTATGAGTGAAACATATTTCTGTCTAACCTGTCCTAATATTTACTTTTTTTTTTTAATTATTAACATTTTTTCATCTTATATATATATATATATAATTTTTATTTTATCCGATTTTCTCTATATATTGCATTTTTTATTACTTACGCAAATCTTTTCTATTTCTTAATTGTTTTCATCATTAATGTATATGCTTATTGGTATTTCTTTTATTAAATAATGAAAATACACATATTTACCTAAAGTTAATTATGCTAATATAACTTATATTTTATTTGATAATATTAAACTATTTTTGTTATTATTGATAAAAATATAAGAGTTCTAAAAGTTTATTATTTTAAAATATATATCTATGAGTCTATAAAAAGATATATTTATGTTACAAGTATTAATTTATTAAAAAAAAACCCAAACCACCCTAACCAACTCTAGAATCAAATTTGTTTAGGTTGGGATAGACCATGAGTATAAAAATAAATTTAATATTTTAATTGAGTAGAACATAGAATAAACTAGATATCCAACTCAATCCTATTCTATACTGCCCTATTCCTAGCCCCAACACTCTGAATATTATTTTAATCAAAAGATTGAAATATATATATATATATATAAAATCTAATCTAATCCAAGTTAAAATCTGAATGACTAGATTCTTGAGTGGTCTCCTCTGGGAAGGACCGAAGACCTCGTCTCCCAACTTTTTGAGACGTGTCATAGCATGTTTCCGGTATAGAACTCTAAAATCACATTTGATATAAAGCAAAATATTGAAGTTTCTAACGCAATTTTCCACCGCGTTTTCAAACGGGCTATCAATGGCTCACGCTTCCCCAACCCCAAAAGGTAGCGGATAGGATAGCTTCAATCCAAAGCCTGCACCCTTCATAAAAGGCGGCGATGTCGTCTTCTTCTACTCAGTCCACAATCAGTTTTCACCTTCTTGTTATCTCTTACCATTTCTCCTTTCGCCCACGCCTAATAATCCATTTCGAATAAATCAAATCCCATGGAGGTTAAACGTCGAACGGTTCGCTCCCTTGTGGGGAAGCTGAGCTCTGTTTCAGAGCAAACCAGGGCCCATGCTCTGTGCGAGCTACGCCAGATGACCAAGCAGGACGAAGAAATCCGACCCCTGATCGCTGATTCGGATGCGATTCCGTACTTGGTTGAGACCCTTTATTCCGCTTCTCACGATTCCCAAGAAAACGCCTCAGCGACGCTTCTCAACCTCTCTATCTCCGGCAGAGAGTCCCTCATGTCCACGCGTGGTGTCCTAGACGCAATCTCGCACGTGCTTTCCCGCCATAAATCGACTTCTTCTGCTTCCGCTGTCCAATCTTGCGCCGCCACCTTGTACAGCCTCCTCGTCGTCGATAACTACAGACCCATCATTGGTTCCAAGCGCGACATTGTGTACGCGCTCGTGGATATCATCAAAACCCCCAAATCGCTAACCAGATCGATCAAGGACGCTCTCAAGGCTCTGTTTGGAATCGCGCTTCACCCGCTTAATCGTTACACGATGATCCAACTTGGTGTGGTCGAAGCTCTTTTCTCGTTGGTTCAGAAGGACCGGAGGGTTGGAATTGTGGAGGATGCTACGGCGGTGATTGCGCAAATCGCGGGTTGCGAAGAAAGTGAGGAAGCGTTTCGAAAGGTGTCGGGAATTGGAGTGCTGGCTGATATTCTGGATATGGCAAATAAGTCGAGCATGAAGACGAAGGAGAATACCGTTTCTGGATTATTGAATCTAGTGAGATGTGGAGGGGAGAAAGTAGCCATGGATGTGAGAATGAGAGCTTTAGGGGTATTTGATGGGATTGCGGATGTGGAAAAGAATGGTAGCGCCAAAGGGAAGAGCAAGGCGGTGGCGTTGTCGGCGGTGTTGCTCGTTGATGGAAGCCATGGGAATACACAGAGGGATTTGCGGTTTGATTCCTCAACAAGTCAAGATTCATCATTTTCTTTTAATTTCTCAACCGATTCATCTGACTTTGGTGTGTAGGACCTTATGTTCAATTATAATTTTTTTTTAGTGCTCTTTTCTTTTAATTTTTTTCCCTATGAAATTAGTTTTGATAGATAGTGTACAAACTAGGTATTGATTTGTTCTGATCTAGTTACGCCCTATTGATCAAGTTATTAACTATACCATGCTGTATTGTAAATTTAACAAAGGAGGACATATTAATCAAAAAAATTTTTCGTATTATTCTGTTTGCTTCACGTTACTCTCTTATGCTGCTGAAGTGTAAATCTTCATTTCTTTGATTTGCATTTCTTTCTTTCATATCATGCAACCTCTTGGGCCGCACCCCTCACCTTGTTCTTATGATCTATAGTTTTGAGTTAGTCCCAAAAAATCTGTGCATCAACAGCTCAAGGTGTGTAATTCAACGCATTGCAATACAATACTGAAAGTGTTCCTAGTATCATGAGTAGAGGTAGAGACTAGAGACCATCTTCTTAAGGATAACATGTAACCTGATCTTTTTTAATCTCTACTTTCAAGTCTCAACTTTCTTATTTGCACAGTTCCAAGTTTGAAAAACCCAAGCTAACTCAAAGAAATAGTAAATAGTTAATTAGTGCATGAAGATAGCTTACCATGTGGAAGGACTACTTAAAAGCAACAGATTAGCAAATATGCTATGAGTTTCATGCTTAAACGGCACTTATTGATGTGTGGTGAATAGTCATTTGACTACTGTAGTAGTAGAACCTTTTGTCGTGGTACCAGAATCTAAAGGCTGGACGCTGGTTTTAGTTATTACAGCAGTAGTTTTGATGGGCCTTTGATGGATTTATATTTTGCATGAAGTTGTGGGCAAGCAATGGGCTCTGTTCTGTTCCTTTCGACTGGAAGGTTTTCCTCGTTCTGGTGTTTGTCTATTTGGATATAAATGCATTTGTGAAAGTTTTTAAATGGCATCTTTTTCTTAAGAATTATATAGAGATGATTCAGGTATTGGTTCTAACTCTGCTTGTGTGTATTGTATTGTCAGTCAGATAGATAAAGTTCCACTAGTTAGAATCCAAATACGAACTTAGAAGTTTCTTTGTTGTTGATGCTGAAGTGCAAACTACACATTAGCCTCACCTTGAGCATTTACCAGCCGACTTTAACTCAGTACTCTCTCTGTTTTTTTTTTTTTAAATGTTTTAAAATATTCAAAATCTAATGACCCAGGAGGAAATTTAGTATTATTTTCTGGCTTATTTGGACGTGGTTATTGTTGACATTTGATTCGAATTTAAGAAAAAATGTTCTATGCACACAGACAAGCATGCATATACATATATATATGGAAGGACTGAAGACGGCTAAGACAAACATACCTGTATGTTGATTCTTTGGTAGACGTAGTATAAAAAAGATATTTAGACATTTAAATTTGTTAGAGGTGAATCTCTCTGAACAAATGTGCCTGATATGCTTGCATGGTTATTTGTAAGCTCAGTCTACTTATCTTTGTTAGACTACATCTCTTTTTTTGCTAAGAAATTTTCTCTTCCATATGGGACAGGTTCCATTTTCTTTGAAATTAACCGAAAATTAAAAATGGATAGCATTCACTGTTATTTGATACGAATTTTATTGATTCACTGCCACAAATGAAGAATACAATATAATATAAATTTCGGTGAAAAAGACAGCTACAGTCGAGATTTTGAAGAAGTCTCCCACTTAGGGTCAATCACTGCATTTTATGCAGAATAATCATAACTCTTTACATTGAGCGATCACAATTTTACAACAGGATAACCACATAGTATTGTCCTAAGTGCAACTAGAGTTGACAAACTGACCAAAATTCTTTTTACCTTCATTTTATTCAATTATCAAAGTAATATCAAATTGTAAGTGCTCATAATATGAATACTAGTCCTCAGCATGCTAGGATAGCCTTGAGGATACTTTGTATTTCTGAACGTGAAAGATATTGAAACAGAGCACTTGATGAGTAATTTTAGTTGATTGTAATGAGAAGGACCTGCTGGATTAGAAGTAACTATTATACAGGCTTGCTGCTTGAACTTGTTGGGCAGGAACTAGAAGGTAGAGCTCATGAATGAAAAGTAAAAGGGAAAGGTTCTTAACACTTACTTGTATTGACTAACTAATTAATTAATTAATTAATTAATATTAATATCCTTATTGAGGATGGAAGGAAGAATGCAGTTTAACTACAATGGGAGTCTTATAAATTCATATGTTTTCATTTGTTCTTTCGCTTCTACTGCTCTTACATGTCCGTATGGAGAGCGATCTTGATAGTTTAGGATATAAGTTTTGAAATATCATTTCTTTTGCTTGTGTGCGTGTACACCACTCCTGGGCTGATCAATCTTTTCACTGTAATCAAGGTGTTTTCTTATAGTTTTGACCTTTGAATAAACCCCACAAGGCCACAACCTTTTCATTATGATTCAAAAGGAATAAATCGATAAAGAGAAAAGAAGTGAGAAGATTGAAAAACTTAGGTCTCTAGCTAAGAAGTATAGTGCTTTGAAAAATTCATGTATTATCTGATGCAAGTATTAAACACATGCCGAACACAGACATGACTCTCTTTCTTTTTTTTTTTTCTGGTGTTTTTTTTTTTTTGGGGGGGGGGGGTGTTTCACAGGTCTCAAGTCAAAAAATTGCCGAGGCAAGCAGGTTAGGCCACTTGCAGAGTGCACTTGAACCTTAACACCAGTTTCCTTAATTATGTGATTTTGTCACCCTGCATATAGCTGTAGGTAAAGGACCCAAGGGACATGTGATTTGACTAAAATCATATTTTGGTCCTCTATATATGGATGAATTCTCAAGTTGGTCCCTATCAGATTTTTATTCCCATTTTGATCCCTCGTGTTTCCTCTCGCTGTGAAATTCTTCACTAGCTTAACCATCAGAGTCTATGGCGGAGCTATCACTCCGCCACCGATGGTCTGAGTGTTCCCGTGACCTGTTTTGCAGATCCACAAGTTGACTTGCAGGGCTTTATCTCATTTTGAATTTTTTTTTAATAGGTGAGCTCTGTTTATTCATTTTTCTTTGTTTGTATGATGGAAACTTCTACCAGAAGCCAACTTCTTGGATAGTGGCTTATGCTTTACACTGTAGTGCCTTGAAGACTTCCTCTTATTCTTCTCATAGGGTACCCCTTTTGGCTGCTGACCAACCATTCTCACAATGTTTTCTCTTCTGGGTCCGTAACTATATGTGCACAGGATTCCTTATGCTTTATTGTAGTGGATGTGAATGAGTCTTGGAGTCCTAATATCTAATGGCCAATCCTGACCTACCAGGGTGCCAAAAGTGACTGCCCGTGTGTCTTAGCCATTATGATTCGATCAAAATTTAATTTTAGTGAGAGATTTTTAAGTAAATTTAATTCACAAAAAAATTATAGAAGATTTTTAAGTTATAATTGACCTTGATCAACACATTTTTTGTTGATCGAATGAGTAATTATATAAAGAACTCAACTTTTCAAGACACTAAGTGATTAGTATATGTACTTTGAGATTTTCATTTAAATTTTTATTAATAAAATAGAAATCTCAAAATAAATTTAATAATAAAAATCTTCAATCTTAAAAAAAGTTAATCTCTCCATAGAATTACCGTAAACCGAGTCAATTTAAGAATTTATCAATTTTAGTTGTCACTTTTGGTGGGCCACTCATATCCATAATGCTGGAGGCACAATAACCGGTTGAAAGCTTTTGCAAGAGGACGATGAGTCAACCAATGTGACCGTGCTCTTCACCTTTGGCTATTTAGCTAATGTATCATTGCCCTTTTCTCTCCCTCACTATTGATTCTTGCTTAGTATATTGGTCTGTTTTTTGCTTTATTCGTCAATGCTCTAATTTACTGATTATTATAATAGTTTTTTGAAATAGTGGGAAATTATGCAGTGACCTGTTCTTATAATGGTTAGGTAAGATCACGTTGGATTATGTTCTAGACTTCAAGTGCCTCTGTTTTCTTCCCCTTTATTTGTCTTTTCCCCTGTGGTAAAGTGTACGACCTGCAAATATATTGACATTTACCACTCAACAAACTTAACTTGCCCCACGTATAAGTTAAAAAAAAAGGGATAAATTACCCCTGTATATAATTTAATTATTAATTAATAGCCTCTATATAAATGGAGTTAGAAAATGGCGTTAGAGCATGAAATTACAACCCGTTTAGCATGATAAATGAAAAAGAAAAGGAGAACGAATCCAATGGCAATGAATGTTTGGTAGCCAGAATTTACTGAAACTTGTAAATGGAATAGAAAAGTATGCATTTGTTCTGATACCATTGGAATGGAGGATATTTATGGAGATATTTAAAGTTTATTATACCATTGTTACTATTACTTAATAGTATTTATTTTATTATTATTATTATTATTTAAGTAAGAATATTTTTATTATTTCTCTATAATTTTTTTTATTCTTTTACTATTTTTATCTAACTAAATATACAAATAGAATAATATTTTTATTTATTTTTGTATTATATCAAATATAATTATTTCCTTTCATTCACGTCTTCATTCTTTTTTCAATTCTATTAAAAGCAATTCTATGTATGAAACCAGTATTAGTGAATTATATCGTTCCTAAAGGGGTAAAGTGCAAAAGATTACAAATTGTAGTGCGTTCCTTACCACATTCCACCGAAACTAGGTGGATGCATAGGCGTATAAATATCGGCTGATTTGATTTTATATAACTTTAAAATTTTTTTCTTTGTTTGGGTTCTAGTTATGATAATTCTTCACACGATTAATTTAATTCAACCAAAAAAAAAAAGTTGTTTCATGGTTTTGAATATAAATGATAATATGGAAACTTGGCTGGGCCTATAGACCTAGCAGAGATCTAATTACCATCTTTTTCTCGAGCTCACTCGATCATCTCCCAAGTTGTGCCATGTAAGAATAATTGAGGGAGCTTTGCATGACTGATTCATGACTGTCAAGAGGCTCACACTTAACAAGTCGAGCTTATAAAAATGAGAAATGATATGGGGAGTTTGAGTTCTTCACGGTTTGATCATATAATTTAAGATATGGTATTGTTATAAAATATTGTTTATTGTAAATTTCGAAACTAATGCACAAATCTCAAAACAATCAAATGATAAAGAATTCGAACTCCTTAATCGAGCTCTATAAAGACACCCCCTACTTGGGAGCTCACTGACATAGCCAAGGTATAAGAGGGTAACTCGTTATCATGTTGCCATGTTGCTAATAACCTCTTCATTTTGCAAGTTATTTATCCATATTACAAGAATTTATGGAATAAGTAGCAGCTCCAAAATGAATGTGTCTACTATCTTGATTGCTTGGTACTTAAAATTGAAAGTAAAATGATAGTAGTTACAAATTAAAAACCAAAAGAAAAAAAAATTACTTTAGAGGCCAGTGGTAACTTGCATAGAAATACATAGAAATAATCCAAAATGAATAGAAGCAACCATAAACTAAAAATCTCTTTTACATTATATTATACAAAGATTCAAAACAAATTCCAACAACAAAATGCTTTCCCAGAATAGGAAAACAAACAAGCAAATAAATAAATAAATAAAACTTAAAACTCTAACTTGGAGATGAGAAAAGTGGCGTTGAAAAGTCATCAAAGAAAAGGGGTATTGATATATGGAGCATTAGCAAAGGGAGGCCTTAGGGGAGAAAGATCGGCGATGGCCAGTTTACGGCCAGTTGGGGAAGGCGGGGAAGGGTGGATTCTCGGGTTACAGAGGGAAATGGGCTGTTTGAGGACAACAAATGGATGTAAAGAACACTGGAGGATCAATCGGTGATGGAGGAGATTGAACAGAAGAGAAGGCCAACTATGGGGCTGCACTGAAACATAGGCACAAATGAAGAACTAAACGCTAGGGCTAAATCATGACTATGAAATGAAATAGGAATGGGGAGCTAGGTTTTTAAATGACATAACGTCGATTGCCATAGAAAGGCATAACAATGGTTTCATCTAAAACGTTGTTATGCCTTTAACAAACATAATGATGGTTTTAAATAAACCACCATTATGATTAGGCATACTGACGGCTCCTTTGAAACCGTTGTTATGCCTTTAACTTTAACAACGCAAAACGACAGTTGAAAGCTAGCTATTGTTATGCCTTAGCACAACAGCAATTTTATTTTAATCGCAGTTATGCTTTTCTATCCACAGGCATAACAGTGGTTCATTGGAACCACTATTATGCATTCTCTTAACAGCAGTTGTGTTTACTATTGCTATGGAGTTCATTGTCATAATGGTGGTTACTCTAATTGCCGCTATGCCAAAATTTAGTGATGATTTTTTTAATCGCCACTAAATAACTGTTGCAAAATGTGACTTCTGTGGTAGTATGATATGAGACAATACATTTTATTTAGACATTAGTTATAGAAGAGAATTGTTTAATAAAATATACTATTAATTTTTTTTAAGGAACTTAGGATTGACATATCTCATTACTTTTTTCTACGATATATGCTGTTGGTTATATATATATATATATATAAGTTTAAATTAGTATTTTTGTCTTATAATTAATTTTATTTAAAGTTTTCAATTAGCCTTTTAAATTTAAGACTCATTAAAATGGTCCATTTTCTTTTATTTTGTTTAATAACTACTTTAAATCATCAAATTTGTCAATCCAGTCACCACTAAGATAGCGCTAATTATACTAAAATGACAGTTCATGTAACTGTTCCCTCTGTTAGTTCTATAACCTTTACTTTGTAACTTTTTCCCTAAATAAATTTAGGTCTCAATCTAAGATTTTAAAAAATTAGGTAGCTAATCGAGTGAACAGTCATATGAAATGTCATCTTAACAACAATGAGGTTAACAAATTTGACGATTTAAGAAACTTACGGGACAAAATAAAAGAGAAGAGACTATTCTGGCATTTTTCAAACTCATGGAACCACTTTCAAAATCTAAGTAAAGTTATGAAACCAAAATATTAATTTAACCTAATTTTTTGTGGGAAAGAATATATATATTCTTATGAAAAAGATCAACCTTCTTTGTAAATAAAGATTAGAATTAAGCCATTAGGTGTGAATAGTTAATAAGAAGTCTCAAATAATTCAAATATCTGCTCTGTCATGTACACATTGAAAAAGAAAATAGAATCAATGAAAAAGCCATTACTTGTGCTTAATTAACCTGTATTTACTTAGTCACTCAAAATTAATTATGTAAATTAGCATTTTCATCATTAAAGCATACATCTTGTTTCAATTTGCTCTATCATAGATAATTCAATTGTCCTCTTTGTCATGTACACATTTTTTACCCAAAAAAAAATCAATGAAAAAGCCATTGCTTGTACCTAGTTAACATGAATATACTTAATCACTCAATATTGATTGAGTGAATTGACATATTTGTCATTAAAAGATACATATTGTTTTTATTTGGTTATACAAAGTTAAAGCATCTTGTTTCAATCTTTCAAAATGTGTTTTATCTTCAATATCACCTAGCTATTTATTAATAATACACCATTACCGAGCACCATTCTATTTGAATTAGCCACATCACCATATCGTATAATTGAGTGCTTTGTCACATATTCCAAGGACAACAGGTATTTAGCAGTCACACTAGTTACACTTGAGGTCAAGTTACTTATTCATGTTAATATACTTATTGCCAGAAATATTGAAGACAAAATACATTTTGGAGGATTGAAATAAAATGTCTAAACTTAATTTAAGAGATCAAATCAAGACAAAGTATATTTTTCAAGGGTTAATAAAATATCAAGTCACTTATTAATAAACTAACTACGGATGAATAGCATTTGGCCAAAATAAAAATTACAAATGATTGAAGAATTCATTTCTAAATGTCAAAAGTGAAATCCACTAAAAAAATTACCTCATGCATGCATGTATAAGTAATTCTCAATGATTTAGTCTACTAAAAATAACAAAACTTAAGTTTATAAAATTTCTTACTCTTATAAGCTTTTTTTGGGGGGGAAAAATCTACTCTATAAAATTTCTTACTCTTATAAGCTTTTTTGGGGGGGAAAAAATCTAACCATAGTTAAGATGCAAGTACTATAGAAGCCATCACAACGCCATTAGTTTCCACATTATTCCACTTAACCATTTGTTTATCTAATTAATCCTTACCATGAGTAGGTCTGGTGTTTGTCAAAACAGCATCAGCATATAACACCGCCAAGAGATTAAAGTTTTGAAAACAATTGGTACACTATCTAAAGCGAGCGCCACCCATATTGGAAGTAAGTACCCTCACTTTATTAGCATTTTCTCTACTACTTTTGCAAGACCTTTTAAAATCAAAGTGCAAATCATACTATATGCTTTCAATCTGTTTAATCATTGTAAATTTGTAAATTTTTTCTTTCGTTTTCTTCCTTATTGTTTACTTAAAGGCTGGTAATGTAAAGTGCCACATAGAACTCATGAACAGTTGTCAATCTTGCATGCTTCTTTTGAAACAGTGAATTTGATTTGGAGAACCTATTTCATTTCATATTTATTGTTTTTAAATAGTATTAAAAATGAGCCCAAAAAAAAAAGTCAATAGCCTATAATATCTTTTAGAAGGAATAGGAATTTTTGCTGGTCATGCATGTTTGGGGAATTTGACTTTTATTTCTTCTGTTAAAATTAATTCGAATCTTTGCTAAACAGTTTTAAATATCTAGCTAAGTATTTTAGTTTTGGGGGTTATTTGCTTTAATTGTATTTTTAATTAAAATATTTTTTTATAGTTGATCCTTTGTTTTCTTAGATTAAACTTAAACATACTATTTTATATTTTTATTATCAAATTTTCTAATCAAAATATCATAAGTATATAATTTTTTAATTAAAACATAATAAGTGTACAGTTTAATTGAAAAATTATATATTTATCTACAAAAATTATACACCTATTATATTATTATTAAAAAAGTAATTATTTGCCATGTTTTGATTAAAAAGTTTAATAAATATATATATATATATATAAATATCTCTCTCTCTCTCTCTCTCTCTCTCTCTGCATATAAGTTTTTATTTCTATTTTATTTGCTCCATTGCGACATCCTCATTCTAAATATGATACTATCTTTTACTAAAAAAAAAAAGATATATCTTTTACTGCCTTGATATTTGACTCTAATTACATCTTTTTTTTAATTGATTAACTTTTACAGTTTCCTAACTTATTTATCTATTCTAGTGCAATTAATTGATTAGAAAAATAAGATAAAGATCAAATTAAAAATGTACAATCTCTCTTTTATGTTAAAAAGAAAATTTGTATGCAGCGCGCATTTAAAATCGTCTAAAAATAATTTTTATTCTTACATAAGTTAACACAAAAATATTTTTATGGTAGAAAGGAAAAAAAAAAGCAATGAGTTAATAATATCAAATAGACATGATACCGAACTATGGATGCATTTTGAATACCGAATAATTAACTTTTTCATGTAGAATAATTAACATTTTTTTAAAATGATAATGCATACTTTTATGAAATAATTTTAAAATTTTAAATATATATACATTAATATGGCCAAAAAATTTTCCGAATCACAAACATAGAATATTTAGTTTGAACGATGCTCATGCTTGCAACTTTTTATCCTGGAACACCGTTTAAAGATGCCCATGCAAAACAAGCGTATTGTTTCTTTTATGTATTTCATTGTTCAACTATAAATTATTAATTTTTTGATGAAAAAAATCCAAAATACAAACTTACTACTGATAGTTATTATTTAGAAACTTTAATTTTGATTACATATATATTTAGAATAGATGATTAAGTATTCTAATGTCAACTTAAAAATTAAAATGCCTAGCTATTTTATCAAATTAATTTATAAGGAATAAATTTTCAATTTTTGAAGGAAATAATAGGAATTAAATTAAAAGTTCACTTCTATACCACTTTAGTTTTGGCCTAGTAATTATTTCTCAGAGTTTGTCTCCAACCCCAAAATTTTACTATTTACCAAAAAATAGAAAGCCTAATATAGGAAGCCAAAGATGAATTCACTCATTCCATTTTCACATCGGGAAAAAAATTACATGTAGATATCTTTATTATCAATATTTTTAATTAAAATATGTTAAATGTATGATTTTTCTATAATAATACAATAAGTATATGATTTTAACAAATAAGTATATAGTTTTTACAACTCAACATTATATAATTAAGTTTTTTAAATAATTTTTTTGTATAAGTTATAATTTTATTAGAGAACTTGATAATAAGGATATAAAAATAAATAAAAATTCCAATTTATTTAATAAAGTAAAATACAATTTGACATCTCATGGGTTTCATTGGATTATACTTTGTACCTTATAATTTAAAAGTTTATATGTGAGTAGTTTGAGTTTCACACCATTAGTATATTAGTACTTTGTGGCATTATTTCTTTAACTTTTGGACGAAAGTTATTAAAATTTGCTTTAAATTTTTAATTTTCTTATGAATCATGAATATTTTTTTCCATTGAAGATCAAAATTCTTTTATTGGCTAATGGGAATCTCAAAATTGACACACACAATATAATATCTCCTAAATAGAATGCTTTATTTTATCTTTAATTTTGCCATAAATTCTCAATTTCTTACAAGATTTTTAATTTTCTGAGCAATAAAGACCAAAATTCTTCTATTAGCTAATTGGAATCCCAAATTCACATACAACACAATACCTACCAATTTTTGCCCCTAAAATACAATCTTTAATTGTATTCTTAATTTTGCTTTAAATTTTTATTTCCCTTACAAAGTCTCTAATTTCTTATATAGTGCAAACTGAAATTTCTCCCTTAACTAGTCAAAATCCCAAGGTTGATATACATAACATATCTTCTTCTCCAAAATTTGTCCCAATTTTGTGCAAATGCCCTATTTCTTCGTGAAATCCTAAATTTAGTTCAAAGAGGGATTAAGTTTTCTAAGGATCAAATTAAGGCATTTTGAGATAAAATTTCAACAATAGAAAAATTTTGGATCACATGTAGTGTACGTGCTATTTTTAATAAAATACTTAATAGAATAATACGTTAAGGTACCAGTCTACTAATAATTTAAAAGTTATACCATTCCATTGAAAAAGTATGAAATTTATTAATCAAATACTACTTACTTTTCATTCATTTATTTATTTATTTTTCAAACGTTTGGAGGAGAGAATATGAAGCGATACGAAACATCTAAAGTCAATCTATTAAATGCAGTGACGTCATAAAGAAATCCACCGAGGGAAAGAAAATTTAAGAGTGATTCCTTTTGATGCATTAAAAGGGGAAGACCTACCTTTTAACCTAAGAAAGAACCAAAAAAAGATGGAAGAAGAAACCAATCAAATGGGCGAAGGACCTTTTAGAAACGGATGAGCAAGTAATCTTCCGTGAGTGTGCATGGCCTACTATGATTCGTCACCACTACAATGGCCAATATACAAAGCCATTAGGGGTTATAGCTGGCTTTCAATGTCTAGCTAGTAGTGGCTATGAATCACCTCCTTATATAAAGACTTTCAAAAAGGCACAAGAAAGAGAGCATAAAGCTCGCGTACCCGACAAAAGACTAACGTGAGAGAGACAAATAAAGATAGTGAAATAGTAAAAGGACCAATTAGTCTAGGGCTCGAATTATAGGTTTTCTATAAATTCCCTATTTTCGTCATTAATAATTTTTTTTATCGATTTGACAAGGTAACTCAAATATTACCTGAATCTGATACCCCCCAAAAATGAAATACTTAGTAGAGAAAATAAATTTTAACTGAAAATAAAAAAGAGAATATAATATTTAATTCAAACATTTTCTTTGATTTGGATTTAATCAAACATTTCATTTTCTTTTCTTAACATGCACATCCAAAGAAAAAGATAACAAAAGATGATAAACTCCGTTATGAGTCTCTTAGTCTAGTGTAAATTCTAATTTTTTCAATATTTTAAAGATATATTAATAAAATTTTATTGAGTAAAATACATAGATTCTCCTAAATTTTATTGAAATTATACGATCTTTTAATTTATTTTTTAAAAAATATATAAATCATCTTGAAACAAAAAATTATCATATACTTTAATTTAATTTTAATTTTTTTGATCAAGATATCCTTTATATATATATATATATATTTAGTTTAAAAAATATTTATTTAAGTTAATGACGAGTATTTTAGTAAAAAAAATATAAATTAGATTAAAATATGAGATAATTTTTTATTTAAAAATTTTGTACATATTTTAAAAATAGAGAAAATTTTGTATAATTTTAAAAAAATTTGAAAATTTGCTGTAATTTACTCAATTTTTTGGGTAAATCTCTTAATTGCAATTTAAATGCTTTGACTCTACAAACTGACTAAATATCACCTAAACACAATATTTTTTAATAATAATAATAATAATAATAATAATAATAATAATACGATGAAAACTAACAAATAATTTCGGAGTGAAGGTATCACAGTACTTGGCTGGTGGTGGTAATTAATGGTAATGGTAGAATGGTGGTGGAGGTGGTGGAGGGTGCATTTTGGTGGTGATAGTGAATTCTTCTTGTGAAATCGGTGACTGGGATCTAAAGAAGAAAACGAGTGGGTGACACACCCACGTGAGTGACCCACCAAGCACCACCACTTCCACCACCACCATCTCAATGCTAAATGCTTATAACCCTCCCAGTGGATCTCCTGGTTGGCTAGCTTCATATTAACGCTAACTGCCAAAACATACTCAACAATATAACCCAACCACATCCCACAACACCACACTATACCTCTCTCTCTCTCTTTCTCAAAAGCAAAGAAAAAAGCCACAAACATAGGGTTAACATCTACATCATTACCTCATTTGACAAAAGTAGTGAACATCCCCATCCCTCTTCTTTTTCTACCACTACAATCTACAACACTATGCCAATATGCTAGTGGTTCTTCTCTCTCCCTCTTCCCACTCTTACGCTTTAGGATCAATGTTAGCAGCTACCTTATCCCACAACCTAAGGGCTTCAAAAAGTTGTAATATGTAAATGGGGTTGCGACAATATGGAAGACAAACAACCCAACCAAGATCATAACCTCCCTAATCATCACAATAACATAAACACCACCAAAGAAGAATCCCCCAGAAAAACCCTTGTTGGTGGAGGTAGCGGCAGTGGTGGCGGCGGCGATAGGTTGAAGAGGGATGAGTGGAGTGAAGGAGCTGTGTCTACGCTTTTGGAGGCATACGAAGCCAAATGGGTGCTCCGAAATAGAGCCAAACTCAAAGGCCATGACTGGGAGGACGTGGCCAGGTATGTGTCGTCACGCGCCAACTCTACAAAGTCCCCCAAGACGCAGACTCAGTGCAAGAACAAGATCGAGTCCATGAAGAAACGGTACCGTTCCGAGTCAGCAACCGGGGATGCTTCCTCGTCTTGGCCTTTGTATCCTCGTCTTGATCTTCTGCTGCGTGGGACTGGGCCTCCTGCATCCACCACGATACCGGCGCTGCCGCCTGTGGCGGCGGTGGTACCGTCTCAGTCACCACACCCCGGGAATAACCAGGGTTTGATGTTATTGGAGCCACCGTTGGCGGTGTCTCAGCATTCTCCTCGTCAACCACCACCACCACCTCCGGTCGCGCCCGGTGCTCTTCCCCCGTTTGCCAACGCCCAAAACTCTCATGGATCCAACGGTGTTGATAGGTTAGCCAAGGTAATTACAAAATTAACTAAATGAGCCATTAATTTTTAATTGAAAAAAGTTTAGATACAATTTTGATAAGAATTTTTAATTAGGTTAATAATCAATAATTTGAAGGTTAGTTAGTTGAAAAATAATTCACAAGTTTGCAACAAAACACGAGTAATTACTTCACTTGAGTCTTGTTCAATTATAGATGTATAATTTTTGTTGTTTCTTACCATTATATGATTTATCTATTTTTGGGAGAAGGCTTTTACCTTTTGTGAGGTGGGGTATTGTGTTTTTCTATAATTAAGAATCAAAGGATTCTATACTGCTTTATGGGAGTAAAACACTTCAGTGATAGCTGCATTTTCTTCCTTTTTTTTTTTTCAGACAAATTACAAGTCAGTGTGTAATCTGTTAGGCTCGTACAACAAAGTTTGGATTGATCACTCAAAGAAATTTTGAAGTTTGAAAATGTTAGTTTGAGTCTTCTTATCGGTGTCATCTCAGTTTCTTCATTGCCCCACACAGTTATTTTCATTGCAGAAGGTAGTGAGACACAACTTTGCAGAAGGCAAGAGAAACTCATCTCTTTTGAGGAAAGTTACTAACAATTATTGGATAGTAGGCAAATATGAAGTCACCAAGCAAGTAAAAGTCAAATTCAAAATAATTAATTTTGCATACATTTGCATGCTGATTCAAGTCCTCCCTTTCCCACAAGCTATATATGCTTCGTAGAAATCATTATTGGAGGGGACAAAATATAGTGTCATATTATAGTGTAGGCTGCTGACTCATGCTAGCTGTCAATATTTTAACAATATATGCTATAATCAAAGGGGAAGTTAGTTCTAAATGTATAGTATAATTAGAAGAAATAGTCTTTGTACTCAACATGTGTGAAAGATTCAATAAAAACTCACTAATATATATATATATATATATATGTATAAGGGACTAATTTTTGAATAAAATTGATTTACAAAAGATAAAAAAATTGAATTAATTATAAGAATATACATAAATATGTCAAAGATAAACTTACTTAAAAAAAAAACTAATATGCATGTGTCTTTTCATGACCTATCTATGATTATGTTTATTTAAAAATTTTTATTTCTTTGTAAATATAAAAAGTCAATAAAATCTCATTAAACGGCGTGTGTCGGTAAACCCCACTTCTTGTAACATCTCCTTTTAGTGAATTTTTATTAACCTAGGTTTAAACAACGAACCTAAAGCACTTTTTAATTAATAGCGCCAATAATCATCTGGTACCCTATCTAGTTGACAGTTTTGTCAATCATTAGATTCAATATCTAAATTTATCCAATATAGAGTCAATACTACTAATTTAATTAAGATACTAATTAATACTTTGTCAATGCTATTGTCAAACTATGCCGATACATTTTAATTTATGTATATGCATACTAATGATTTCTCATTAATCAACAGGAAGATGGATTAGGAACTAACAAGTCATCAGATCAAGTGCCCAACAAGAACATTAATGCAATATTGGACACAGATAGCAGCACACCGGCCCTCTATAGCCATTCAAAGGAGCACCCAACAAGAAGCAATAACAACAATAGCAAGAGGAAGATGAAGATGGATCATCAGAGCAACATGAAGAAGAAGAGAAGGAATAAAGAAGAGAATAGTAATGATATGGGGATAGCAGAGAGCATAAGGTGGCTTGCAGAAGTGGTGGTGAGATCAGAGCAAGCCAGAATGGACACAATGAAGGAGATTGAGAGGATGAGGGTTGAAGCTGAGGCCAAGAGAGGAGAAATGGATCTTAAAAGAACTGAGATTATTGCTAATACCCAGCTAGAGATTGCCAGGATCTTTGCAAGTGTCAATAATAAAGGTGTTGATTCCTCACTAAGAATTGGTAGGAGTTAACTAATCATGTGTATTAGTGTATAGAGTCAATTAATCAATATATAATGTTATTGATGAGAAAACTTTGGGAGAGAGAGATTTATAACTTTGTAATTGGCTAACTGCAGGTGATCGAAAAGAGTGACAATAATCTCTCCTAACCCGTTGTAAACTTAATTTGTAGTCTAATTAAGAGAACAAAGGGTTGCGTTTTTATGATTTAATTTTAAATTGTGATTGTGATAATTGTGGATAGATTAATGAGAAAGAAAAATTGAAAGATATTGTAGATACAAAATTCCACAATCAATAATTTGATTGATTGCCATTGCAAACTTTGTATCTCTTTCGTAATTAAGAACAAAGGGTTGCCCTTAGGGATATGTAAAACAAGTTAATTAATTAAAAATAGATTTCGTATGGTCATTCTCACGATGACTATTTTTATGAAACTTCTCGAACACATAGAGAGGTAATTAGGCCTTTTAAGGTCTTCCTCCTTCAAGATCTGAAAATCTTCATTGTAAATTTGACGAACAAGGTTGCAAGTTCAAAATCCGAAGCTCTTATCCATAAGGAAGGAGAACCTTTCAAGGACAGAGAAAACCTTCCACAGAAGATGAGAAACTTTCCTATTGGAAAAGACCAAAAAAAAAAAAAGGAGTGGTGAAAGAACCGTGTATCAAAAGAAAAAATCACCAGAAGAGAAAACGAGAGTAAAAAAGAAAGAGAAAAACAAAACAAGCTATAGAGATTGAATTTCAGCGGAAGATCATTCCTAAACCTAGGAGAGGGGTTTCAGTAGAGCTTATCAAAATAAGATTTAAACTCTCACATTCAAGGTTGTTTTTTTTTTTCTTTTCCCATATTTTTGGCATTGTCTATGGTGGACCGTGGGTTATAAGTCTATAACCATGCAAAAATTTCAGAGTTAGATTTTAAGCCAAAATGCATAGAAGCTTCTAAACTATATATGTTATGTGTAGATAATTTATTTTAACCTTTAAAATTAGACAATAAATTCCTTAAATTGTTAAATTTGTACAAATAATTAACAATAAATCTATTAATTTAAGTCATGGATAAATATTTTTTTTGATGTGTCACTTCTGCTAAAAAGAAAATCAAATTAAGTTCTGACATTTTATTGTCCAGTTTTAAATATTAAAAAGTTATCTATACCTGACTTAAAATTTAGAGAAATTCTATATATTTTAATCTAAATTTTATAGATTGTGTGCCTTTGGGGCTTTTACACCATATATATATAGATCAATATAGAGGAGCGTCACACATTCTGAATTTTAAGAACAGAAAGTACTGCTAAACTCCCTTGTCATTAGCCACAGAGGACGGATCATATAATAGGGCTTGTATAGCAACTAAAATGGTTTTTGTTGGACAAAAAAAAAATATCAATCTTTTCATTCTGAGAAACATGACTAAAAGCTGGAACTATACGGCACCTAATTTGCTCGGCACCTAAAGCTTAACGGAGAAATTGTTTTTTCCCGTAAAAGTGTTTTGTTAGACACTAAAAATCAGGAGTTTTGACTCAGGTGATAAAGGTGTAGAATAGATAATATTAAGGCGATGTTTGGTATATGAATTTTCATTTTACTATATGAAATTAATTACCCTAATAATCTACGTCCAGGCATTACTTTCCATCGTAATCATCTACAAATGCGTTTGGTACATCCAGAAAATGTAATTAATTTTCCTTAATTATAAAAGGTCAAAGAGAGAAAGGGAGGGAACTTTCCATCACCCAGCATTATGGCTGAGAAAGTTATGGGAGATTTGAATTCCCGTGGTTTTATGTAGGAATAAATCACCAGGATTACATAAATAATTAAATCTCAAGAAAGATCTGAATTCCCAGTAAAGGTTGGCACGAAACTAATAGCAATTTTAGTAGATCTCGATTGCCCTCAGATATTACATGGTATGCAGTAATTAAAAGAGATGAAGAGAGGTGAACCTCACTTGGATGATTTAGGGCTGTTTGATTTTGTATTGATTTTAGTGTTTTCAAAATAGATATTTTTTAGAATAAATTTTAAAAATTAAAAAATTAAAAATTTTTTTTGAATTATTATTCTGAAAAATTGTTGTTTTATATATTTTTTTAATTCTGTAGAATAAAAATTATAAAATATCTAAAAAATATTTTGATTTTTCTATTTCTAAAAACATAATTATATTTTTTTTGTTTTACAAAACACTTCATTAAAAACACATTATCAAATGAGTTTTTTTATTTTTATGTTCTTAAAAATAAAAAATTATTTTAAAAATAAGAAATCAAACTGGCTTTTATCTTATTCTCTCATTTTTATTGTCCTATGTAGCAATGGAAGAAAATTTTTATCCAATTTTAGATTTTTAACTTAACCCAAGGGTTCGAAATTTTTCATGTGCCAAAAAAAAGTTAAGTAGTTCTGGAAATCTAATATTTCTTATTAAAACCACTTGAGAGTAACTCAAATAATATATATATTTTTTTGGGAACTGATAGAGTGACTCAAATAGTTCAATGTTGGAATTCTAAACTAGGAATGGCTAGTTTGACCCCGTTCTACTAAGGTCCAAAAAAAGAAAGAATGCATGAAACTATGAGGCCTTCAATTGAGCTGAGCCCATATCATGAGAACTAAATGGGATTAGAATTCAAGATGAGTAACGGCCCATGGTTTGTTTGAGAACTAACTGACCTCTCAAATGTTCCAATGGAAACTAGGTGAGGCTTGTTGTAGGAAAATTTGTGCAATATTAAAATATTAAAAAAAAAGATGGCAGCGCATAATATGAGGTGAATTAACATTGTTTATAACTTTGAAATCATATCAATTTCTATTAATCTTTATATATATATATATATATTGATTATAGTTAAGAATTTTAAATTAAAAATATTTATATTTAAGAATTTTAAAAGTTAAAATTAATTTAAAAGATTCAAAAATTAAAAATTTTAATTTGAAATTTTAAACTATAATTTTTTTACAATTTATTTTTTTATCATTAAATTTTTTAAAATAATGTTACAATTTAAAATGCTTTATTATAAATATATTCAATTTAAAATTAGATGCGGAATGCAATGTTTACTCTGTTGGAACTTGGAATCCAATTTTAAGGATATAATAAAAAATAAAATAAAAAACATAAATCATCAAATACCAAAAATGGTACAGCTGGAGTTCAAAATCGGGACAACTTGGTTGCTTGGCAAAGAAATTCAAGGATTACAAATCATCATTATGCCAAACGGATCGCACCAGGGCATCAGAGAATCCAGCCGAGCCACAATGTAATATACGGTTTATTTTATACGCGGAATAAAAAAAACTAAAAAAATTATAAATAAAAAATTATATACTTTTATTTTAATTGAAATATATAAATATATATTATTAAATAATAATCATAAAAATATCACCCCTTCTATTTTGTTAAAAGGAATTTATTGACATTGCAAGCTGTCAAAACGCCCAGGCGTGGCTAATTCTGACCCTCACTGAGTCTCCCCTTGCTTGCTGTCTTTTCTCTCCCAAGACTACAATAATGGCTTTCCTCCATTGCCATGCGCTTCAGCATAGCACGGCTACACTCCTACCCATCTCCACCTTCGCTTCCAAACCACTCTGCATTTGTCCATCTCACCCGTCATCCATAACCCATCGACCTAATCCACTCTTCACCGCCGACAACTCCAACAATGGAGCTTTCTCGCTCTCCATACTCCAAGAAAGTTGCCGTGCAAACCATCCCAAGGAAAGTTTGTCAGAGAGGATTATCCTGTGGTATGTCATTTTTCAGGCTAGGCTTACTACTTTGGGTTTTCTCTGTTTTTCCTCACTGAATGTTGCATTGCTTCTGTGGGTCGGTTTCGTTACTTGTTTTATATTTATGCGTTGACGCTGAAGAGATATTTGTATACAAAACAACGTAAAACTTCCTCCATTATTGAACTCTAATCAATTTCTATTTTCTCAAATACTACATGACCATTCGTCAAGTATCGTAGCTAAAATGCGTTTATATTTTTGCATTTGCTTCCTTTCAATTTTCTACGGTGTAAACTGTAAAGGAAGTCGAAACGGAAAATGAAGAAAGACTTCTGCGCCCCCCCCCCCCCCCCCCCCCCCCCCCCCCCCCCCCCCTCAAAAAAACAAAAAAAACCCCCCTTATTTTTTTTTTCCTTCGCTTTTTTTCTGTTGGGCTCTCAGGGTTTTCCTACTTAATTTTTTTAATTAAATTAATATTCAAGTTTGGTGTTTAATAATGCAAGTGCTTGCAATTTTGGGTCCGCAGAAAAAACTGTCTGCTCTGGAAGTCCAAGAGTTGGTGAGGGGAGAAAGAAATGTCTCTTATTATAGATTTCTACGCAACGTAGTGTGGACATTGTATCTTAATGGCTTAAGAGCTAGAAATGGTATGTGATCAATTGATGCTGAAAATGCTTATTTTAGCTCTAATTTGACCATGACAATGTGATTGGTTGTTTCTATCCTGGGGTGCCTATCTGATATGTGTTTCAAGAGAGCAAATTATTTACTCCAAGTTCTTGTTCTATAAGCTTTCTCACAGAGACCAAAAATTGATGCAAAAGAAGAGATATTTAAGATGACCACTAGGAGTCTTTGACTGTGTTATAGATTTTTTTTTTTTGGAAAAAGGGGGGGGGGGGATCTTAAATAAATTCACTTATTCCTTATAACCATGATTCAAATATGTGGTGATTGCAAGTAAAAGGAAAAGACTTCTTTATATTTTTGCTATCAAATTTCTCAATTAAAATATGATAAGTGTATGAGTCATCAATAATAATATAACATGTATATAATTAAGTTGGTTTCTTAATTAAACTATACACTTGTCATATTATTATTGAAAAACTATACAGTTATCATGTTTTAATTGGGAAACCTGATAGTAAGGGTATTAGGAACTGCATTTAAGTCTACTCCATTATAAAATTGCACCTACTGTGGATTGCAGTTGCTGCCTAATGTGGTTAAGGAACCCATTGCAACAGACATATTGCAGCTGCATTAAGTGATGCAAAATTTACACCTTGCTTATCCAATTTGACTAAAATTTGCCGAAACAGTCACAACCTTTTTGCATGCTTGGAAATTCATTCCTAGACAACAATATATATAGCTGTTCACAGAAACTAACAGATCTTGTAGTTCCTTGATACTAATTAAGGATATAACGGCATGTCTTATTTCTTCTTCTTGTTTTTTTTTGGGTATTTATATTGTTTCTTGTATGCATAGATTTAGTTGTAGGAAATTATCAGATTTATATTATCTATCCAAGATGGTATTAGGTTTGAAATCTCATGCTTAAGCTCATTCCAAATTAGGGGATTTCACCCGTTGAATAGTCTATTTTTGTTAGGGCTGATTTATGAGAGTATGGTGTGTTTGTTGCTAGAGCATTTATTCTCATGCCAGTATTCCATGACTCATGGTGAGTGGCTGTTTTGGTATTAGTAGGGTTCTGGTCAGTCTGGATTCTTTACTTGGATGAGGTCAGGTTGGCCATTTGTTCAGATTATATTTAGGGTGCTGGGTGGGAGAGCTGGAACACAAGAAGTTGAACAATAGCATGATTAAAAATTGTGTCGCTTAAGCTCTTGGTGATGCTATATATCTCATTAACATCCTGATATGGGATGAAAAAAAATTGCAATAGCTGGATTGCAATTGGTGGCTACTCTATTTTCTCTCCATCATCACTAGTCTCTTACCAAACAAACATACAATGAGTTTCACTCTTCATTGCCAACCCTCTCATTTTCAATCCTCCCATTTTGTTTGGCTTCAAATCGCGGACCGCATTGCAAAATGCGGCCGCAATATTCAGTCCACCTACAATGCCTGCAACTTTCTTTATAGCACCTGCAATGCCCGCATCTGCAATTTAAAACTATGTTTGTCCCCACCGAGCACACTAATTATATTCCACTAGCATATTTCTTGGTTTGGTTCATTGTGCATAATTTCAGCCTGTAAGTAGTCATTCCCCGTATTGAGCATCAGTTCTTGCAACCCTTGTTTATTTTCTATGCTTAAATTCCCATGCTATCTGTTTTAGTATATTATTGTATTTTCTTTATAGTTTATTTTGGTTGTTCCTGTTCCTAGCAATTTATGAAAGCTCCACTTTAGGTAGGATATCATGGAAGGCCTATTGGTTTGGTATTATTGTCTCCTCTTTTGCTCACGGGAGGCCCCTTGGTTTTTATGAAAGTTCCACTTTGAACTAATGACTTCCCAGATTAGAAAAATAGTAAGCTTCAAATTGGATCCTGAATTCAAATTTCACAATCCTAACCGACCAATTGAGAATAATAAATGTTTCATGAACTTGTAATTATGATCAATAATATATTGTTGGTAGCTTCAAAACTAAATTTACTTTAGAATGCTGTAGTGGTAGTTGCATAAGTAAGCATGCTTTTTGCAAAGTTTACTCACCAGTATTATCCCAATAAACAATTGTATCATCCTTAAAGTATTTTTTTACTACCAAATTCACTCCTTAGCTGTCAATTTTTTATTTGTTATTTTTTCAATCTTCTCATTTCTGTGACCTTTATCAATTTAAGGAAGCAAAATATTCCAATCAAAGTTTGATTGGTATCATTACTAGGATGAGTCATCAAAATAATTTATATATTACTTAGTAATAAAAATTACTTGCTTTCCAACTTTCAAGCCATCTTATACTTTGGGCAAAACCAATGTCACATAGAATGCTCTAATTTGTAAGTTCTTTATCATATGCAAACTTTAATGTTCCTAACAATTAGGAAAAGCAATTTGAAAGAAAACACTTGGGTGTTTAATGTCTTAAACGAAATGCTGTATACTCATCTTTCAACAGAAAGCTCTAGCAATATCAGTGGTTAGTATATATATTACCTTGATGTTGCAGCCAAGAGTTCACAGTGGGGAAGAGATTGGGAAAAAAATGATGGATGAATGATGAAATTAAGAACAGTATTAGTGGAAGGACAAATTTTGAAGAAGAAGCAGAAGGTAAAGGACAACAACCTAATTTTGCTTGTTATAAATGGTGACCAACTTGAAGCTGTCAACACCGAAAAGCTTTAAAAGAAGAGTGCCCAGTGTTCAAGAGATGAATTCATCACTTCTAGCCTGTTTTGAATTTTCTTATTGTCACTCACAGATGCTTTAGTAAAGGATTCAGGAGTTTTGGTTGTATGCAAATCTGGCATAGAAAATGTATTCAATCTTATCTGGAGTGCATGTCATATTCTGAATTTTCAGATCTTGGGGTTGATGCAGAAAGTAACTTGACCATTGCAGCCAGATTTTTCTTATGTTAACTGCACAATTTCATTGTATATTATTTTTGGATACTTCATATATGAAAACGATGTTCTAATAATCTGCTGGACGGAGACATCATTAGAAGGGTAGACTAGTTGGTTTAGAAGCTTTGGTTACACTCTTACATCCCCAAAGTGGGAAGGGGTAAGTTAGTCAGTGTCAGAAAGGAGCTTTTTAGTCATTTTCCACCTGGGGAGGGTGACAGGAGTTGTAAATTTTTTTTTTTTTTCCAATATAGGTAAAATTTTTTAAGTGTATGTTATCAAGTGCTTCAATGAAAGGATAATATGTGGACATTTTTCACAATTTAACATTAGATTATTGACTCTTTTTTTTTTTTTTTTTTAAAAAAGTGTTCCTCCACAGGTTATAATTCTATTGAAGAACCTAATAGCAAATATCTAAGAATTGCATCTAAGTTTTTTCCTTCTAAATAATGTAACATCGCAGTGCAACTTTGCAACCAATATACAAGCCAAATTACTTTACTTCTGTTATACTGAAATGGGTGTTAGCTGTCACACGGAAAAATATTATCAGCTACAAGTAAGCTAAATTTAATATTGTAATTCTATCATTAGATGTTTACATTTTAAGAAATCATGACACAAACTCATTGATTCTTGTCTGATAGCTATGGCCATACTAACCTATCTTCTGGATAATGCAAACAGTCTAATTATTATCTATGACTCTTAATCATTTTTACTTTTGTTCTGTTTGCATTCCCTTAGAACTGCCATTTACTTTCGTAATTTCATTACCTTTTTGGAAGATCAAGCATCACATACCTTGTCTTAGTAGGACAGCATCTTTCAATCAGTTATGTAGTTCCTATTTGTACAGTACTTCCCTCAAAATGTTTTTCAGTGGTGAGTACTTCAATTTGGGGGCTCAGTAGTAACCTTACATATTTAATTTCTACAGCTTGCTGTCGAGTATGAGAATAATGCAATGATTGTTAAAGTTGATGCAGATGACGAGTATCAATTTGCATGTGATATGCAGGTAAGAAGTCAATTTATGTGTAAGATATATAAATCTACATACCATCAGTAGAGATTCATCAGAGACATATACTGTTGTTGAAAAAACTCATGCGTGAACTTGGCTGATTATCACATACAATCAGAATTCCATGTCATTTCTGCTAAGCAATTTCATCATATCCTTTCACATATCAAATCCTCTTGTTCATTACCCTCATGAATTGGCAGATAATGCATTGCTGTTACTTTTGTAATGCGTCACATGCATCAATGTTATGTGTTGCTGTCATATCTATTATTTTACATCCTTACAAAGACTGAATTTATTTGCAATCTGCAACAGATTTAGACCCTGGGAGTTCATTTTCTGGTGAAATTTGATTGTGGCAGCTTATGAAGAACAATTGAGGACCTGTTTGATTTCCTGTTTCTAGAACAGTTTTTTGTTTTTAAGAACAAAAAAAACCAAAAAACTTGTTTAATAATGTGTTTTTAATGAAGTGTTTTGTAAAACAAAAAAGTAGAATTATATTTTTTGAAACAGGAAATCAGAACATTTTTTAGATGTTTTATAACTTTTTTTCTGCAGAATCAAGAAAAAAAAACAGAGAACAATGATTTTTTAGAATAATGATTCAAACAGATTTTTTAATTTTTTTGTTTTCAAAATTTGTTCTAAAAAACATCTGTTTTGAAAACATTAAAACTAGAATAAAATCAAACAAACGTTGAATTTCTTGTTTTTTAGGTTTGAGGGCTGCCAACCCTTTTTTTTTTATCAGTCCTGACATCAATAAAGATGCCATTAGAACTGAAGGACCTATCCCAATACAGATGATGTGGGAGATCCTTGATAAGGAGATGTGAAAAAGGAGAGATTCTTAGGTAGAATTGATCTATTAAAGACAGGTAAATCAAGTCAGTTATATTTATAGTAAACATGTTAGAAATAAGTTCTACTGAAAAGTGTACTTGATATTCTTATATGCAAGGTTGTCAAGATCTCGATGTAAATCTTAAAATCTTATGTTCCTCAATAACCGTAGTGGTCCTGATCCTCTGAAAAATCCTAATCTTCTTGAAGCTCAATAGGATCTTGTTTTAAATCTCAAGATCTTTGGATTTTTCAATCTTACTAATCTTATGACATAGGGTTTTTGGCCCCCCCCCCCCCCCCTCTCCCCCCTCCTCCTCCCCTCTGTTTCTTGGTTTATAACTTGAGTCAAATTAGATGGAAAGAAAATCATAATATCAGCTTAAGGATACTACACATTTATGGACTCCCTCCTCTCAATTAGGTGTAGTTAGGGGAATTCAAGCAAGAAAGGAGGGGCCTTACAGCTACAAGAAGTGGGGTTTGGCTCTTATCATTCTTTGGGTCTTGGTTTTTTTCTAGTGTATTTTGTGTATGTTAGTAAAGTAATTTTAATGGTATTATACATATTTGTAAGTTGTATAAACATATTTATATTTTTAATTTGAGGTAGGATCTTCTGCTCTTATGATTTGATCTTTTTAATACATCAATCTTAGGCAAGATCTCAATCTTGACAACCTTACTTGTATGTTTATTCATAATTAGTTTGGTCTACTTATTTTTAATAGATCAAATCTATCTAAAATTTTTGACGAAAGAGTAAAGAGTAGTGATTCACCTGATAATTATGGGGCCCCTGGCATGTGCTATCTGGTGTAATGTTAGCCTCTCTAGGACAGAATTGATGTCCTAACCAATTCATCTGATTTTGGCTTCTGAAGGTTAAATTGTGTAGTAATCCTTCCGTAAGCCTTGAGCTCAACAGTTTTGTAGTCTGTCAAATACAAGGACATCTTAACACACACACACACACACACACACACACACATATTCATCAAAGATGTTCTGTGCTTAGTCTTTTGAGTGAAATTTTGCTCATTTATATATATATATATATATATATATATATTCATCAAAGATGGTTATTGAAAACATCATGTGTGTGGGGTGTGGAGGGTGAGTTGAGCATATTTATAAATATGCTTAAAATTTCTTATCCTGTCTACTCACCAACTAGTTCTTGGGGAGCAATGGAAAGTGACAAGTATGGTTGCTAACATCCAAGGAAAAGAAAATTAAAACAATGGAAAGACAAGAAAACACGCTTCACTCAGAAGGAAGCTTACATGTTTTTTGTTCCAAAGTGTAGAATTGTTTAGTTGTCGGATGTGCAGGATACAGTTACTTCGTATGGGAGGGTCTAGCAGCCTCAACTATTACCCTAAAGTTGGTGGTTGAATGCAATGCATGTTGAAACAAGTGGTGAGAATTTATATCCTGGCACAGGAGTCTACTCTATACTAAAAACAATGTAAATTTGGAATCACTCATGTTTTGTGGGTAATGCTGTCAAAGCAAACTTGGGCTTATGGGTCAGGACGTTAAACCTATCAATAGTTTGAGCATTTAAATTTAAATCTGTTTTAATACGAAAATCAAAGTCTTATTTTTTGTACCTAATGATGTTATCTTGTTATAGATACAAATACAATATCGTCTCTTGTGTAATGATGTGATCTTGTTATATTTACATATACAATTTCGTCTATTGTGTTTATATTAAAAAAAAAAAAATGAAAACATGTTAGTATTTGACCTAATAATATTGGGGAGTTTGAACTAGTATTTTTCCTTCAAGTTCTAGGTTGATCGCAGGCCGGCTTGTTTGACAGGACTATTTATATAGGTTCCAATTTTTCTGTTGTCAAGAGTTCTTATTTATGGTCAATTTTTGCTCGTTTTTCAATAGGCATTGCTTCTACGTCAATCCTTACATGAAAATATTAGACATAAAAATCGTGAACTTAACAAATGTGAGTGTGAGGTTATGAGAAAATCTCACTTATCATCATTTTCCTTCCCAGAAAAAAAAAAAAAAGAAGGGGGAGGGGGGAGGAGAGGAAGAAAAACTTTCAAAGTCTGATGTAGATCAGCAAGTACATTGGCTGTGGTTGGTGACTAAGGTTAGGTTTGGTAGCACAATGGAAAGAAAAGAGGAGATAGAATCGGAAAATGATTTAAATAATTTATGTAATATTTATTATATTTTTATTGTTATTATTTAATAATATTTATTTTATTTTAATATTATTTTTAATATAAGGGTGTAAGAATTATTTTTAATCATATTTTTGTTTTTTATTTTTATATCTAACAATTTAGTATATCAAACATGTTATGTGGGCGTCATTATTTATCGAAAGAGCTTCAGAAGGAGATAATTTATCCTCCTCTAAGAGAGATTAATCTCATCAAAGGTTTAAAGATTCTGCAAGAAAGGCATAATATTTCTTGTTTCCTTCAATGAAAGAACTGAAAAATGAATGTTTACCCCAAAAAAACTTAAAAAAAGGTTTCTTGGCAAACTCTATAATATTTGTTAAAATGCTGGATTCCTGGATAAGCATATCTTCAAATTTAACTTTTTGCAAACGCGTTATCTTAAGCTCGGATCATTTCAATTGCCCTACCTGTGATTTAGTAATTAGACAGGTCAAAGGTATAAATTCTTAGTCTTAAAATCGTTTTAATAAAATATTGTTAGTTAGAAACTCCAGTTGTTCATAAAATTTTGGTTTTTCCCTTTAATGTGCTTGATTTAGATTGAATAAGAATTAAACTTAGAATATATTTTTAAAAAAGAGGAAGAAAGAGAAAAAAGAAGAATCGGGATATATTTACATAACTAATAAATAACACCAACTGACATAAAAACAATTTATTTAAAAAAAAGGTACATTTTACCATTATGATCTTCTGAATAATAAAATACCATCAAAAAATGGACATCTAGTAGTAGTATCTTGCATCCAAGACAAGTATAAAGGACTCGTGAAAATTTACTAACATGTCACCAGATTTTATCACTTGAAATGCTTATTTTCATGAATTTTTAGTTGGTTTCTTGCATTTACTTTAAGTGCAAAAAGTGCAATTAAAATTTTTTTTCTTTACATGATGGTTAAAAAAAATTGAAGAGAACAAATATTGGGAGAAATATAAATTTGATTGATGCATAGAATGTTAAGTATAAAAAAAGGAAAGTAATAAAAAATTAAATAAAATGGATAAAAATCATTTTCATATTTTTATTCAAAAAATAATATAAAAAAATATATTAGATAATAAAAATAAGAATAACATAAATATTGCAATAGTAAGACGTAGAAGAGGATGACTAAGGCTCCGTTTGGTTCAACGGAGGGGAAGGGAGGAGAGGTTAATGGAGGGGAGGGGAGGGGAGGGGAGAGAGAGGATTTAATGAATTATGTTTGGTTGGAAGGGAGGAGAGGGGAGGGAATGAGAGATTATTGTTTGGTTCAGGAGGGGAGAGGAGGGGAGGGAAGGTAATTATATTTGGACAAATTTACCCTTTATATTATTTTAATTTTATTTTTTATAAAAAAATTATTTATATCAATAATTTTTTAAAAAAATTATAAATTTCAATCTTTTTTTATTTTTAATTTCTGATAAAAAAATTTATCTTAATTTTTATTAAATATTAATATATTAATATATTAAAAAACTAAGAAAGATAAAAAAGTAAATTAACATTTAAAAAATACCCTACCCCTCCCCCTCCCCTCCCCCCAATTTGGAGGGGAGGTAAAATTGACCTCATTTCTTCTCCTCCTCTCTCTTCCCTCCCAATTTTATCCAACCAAACACTTTATCCCCATCCCCTCCCCTCCCTTCCAAAAATCCCCAACCAAACACTCCTTAAGTTTTATAATACTATTGATTCAAATTTCAAACGTTCTGTAATGTTTGCCTCCTTCCGTGTTCAATTTCCACTTTGTCTCCTCATCATTTCTATCACTACCTTTAAACATTGTTAAAAAAAAAAAAGTACGCCTTCAAACAATATTAAATGTTTCATATTAGAATTTAAGTGTGTCGTTATGATACTTTCAATCTACTAATCATACATTCTCTACCGTTACATAATATTCATAATTTCCAATTAAAGACAACGAAGAAAAATTGAGAAAAAGAAATCTCTATTTCTAATATTCATCAACTACACAAAATGGAATTGGAATCTTTTCTTCTTCTTTTTTTCCTTTTTTTTGATTTGACAATTTTTCTATAGACATTTTTTTCAGAAAAAAGAAAACTACCATCATTTCCAGCAAGGAATCCAACTACATCAAGCCAAGACGAAACCTATCAGAAGACACCGACCGCGAACCTTCCACTCACGTGCAGAAAAGCAAAATGCGGGCTCCGATCTCGTACCGTCCTACGCCGAGTAGACGACGGCGTTCGGATTAGCCTCAGAAGGCGAGAAGGCCAAAAGCATAAGCGCCGCCATGATCCCGACGGGGAAGAAGAGGAGCACCAACGGAGGAGGAGGCAGCGGCGGCAGCATCAACGGCAGAAGGATCATCGAAGCCGCCAGAGCCGCCAGAATCAGAACAGACCCCAAGCTGAAACACCTTACCATGCTCTTCTTGCCCTCCTGCTCCTCAAGACCATGATCCTCCCCTCGGACGCGGCCGCCTCCGGCAATGGTGGAGGTTGCGAAAGATTCCGGCGACGATATAGAAGCGAAGGAATCAAAGAATCGAAGAAGATAGTACAAAGAAGGTACCGAACGGAGAAAATGGTATTGAAGTTTGGTGGGTGGGTGAAGAAGCTGTGGGCGAGTCTATGCGTGCAGTTTTGGAATGAGTAGGGGGGAGAGAATGAAGGATTGGGAAGATCTTATAGCGTGCGACGCGCGTGGCGTGAATGCAGCCGCTCATTCGCGTGGGTCCCAGTAGGACCGTGGGACCCACGTGCTCTGAGAAAATTGATTTAATTATTGTTTATTAATTGAATAATTGTTATTTTTATTATATTAAAAAAAGGTTTAATTTGGTCGGGAAATCTGGTTTAGTGGAGTGGTCCGAACCGGCCGAATCAAAGCGGCAGATCCTAACTTATTCAGTTCTGTCATACATTTTTTTTTTAAAAAATTATTGATTAGGTTTACTGGTTTTTTAGTTAAATAAAATTTATTAGATTTCTATTAAAATGAATTACATAAATTTTATTTAAATTTTGTTAAAATTATTTAGGCTTTTTTTTAAATAAAAAATTATTCTATATTTTAATTGAATTTTAACTTTTTTATTAAAAAATGTATATAAAAGATATTTTAATAAAAAAATTTAAAATTAGACTAAAATATATAGTAACTTTTTTTATAAAGAGATTTATGTATATTTTAAAAATAAAAAAAATATAATTTCAACAATTTTAAAAAAATTTTGTATAATTTATTATTTTTATTATCAAATTTTTAATTAAAATATGATAACGATAAAAATTTTTAATAATAATATAACAAATTTATGAGTTTTGAAAATAAATATACGGTTCTCTATTTAAATTATATATTTGTTATGTTTTAATTAAAAAAACATACACGAATTATATTTTAAGTAAAAATTTGATAAAAAATATATAAGAAATTACATTTAAATCTATTTTTTAATTGATGCTATAATCAAATTATTTAATTTTTTGCTCTTTTGAATTGCCATTTTTTTGTTATGTTAACAATAAATTTAAGATAAATTTAAATATTTTTTCAGATTTTAAAGTTTTCATTAGCTTTAATATTGACAATTCTTTAGATTTAAAACCTTATGTATGCTTTAAGCAATCTATTTCATTTGTTAAGAAAATAGAAAGCAAGGAAAGGAGTTTAAAAAATGTGGGGCTAAATTTAAATGTGATATTGATGTGTACCAACAAACAACTTAAGAGGAAAACGCTACTATTCCAAAGATGAAATGAATCCATTCCTTTCCAAATACAAGTGCATGCATGTATTGCCATTTATTTCATTTAATATTATTGATATAATTACCAGGAATTTCAATAATTTTTTTCTTAAATTTAAAGGAGACACCTCAATAATTTAAGAATGCTTTTGCAAAAGACAATTTAATACTTATTAATTATATATTCTCGATTCGAGATAAAGACTTATGAGAAATAATGTGTTATCTCATGTGATCTTGTCAGCCAATTTTTGTTTCCAATTGTGGATCAAATAATTTTTCTTTTGGCCTTAAGTGCCAAAGGTCTCAAGGACTAAATTACATAGATTTGATTTCAATTTTTTTTTTTTTGGGTATCTTCAACTTCTGAAGTCTTATACTTTCTTCGCAACAAGAATTTGAGTGTATTAGTATTTTAACTTTTAAATGATTACCCTTGTCTCAGTATAATTATCTAAAGATAAAGTCTTTTTATTTAGTTTTTTTTTTTAAAATTTCAAGCAAAATGGTTCTTTTATCAAATAAATTTTTTCTAATTAATAAACAAGAGTCTATGTAGTTGTCGACTTTTAACCAGGACTTATAAAAATAATTTTTTTTTTCTCTCAAAATAATGCCGTTTAAGCTTCTTTTTTTTTCCTTTCTCAAAAGGATGTCATTTTAACAATTACTTGACTTGTGAAATTTATTTAAACGATGTCGTTTAAGGAGGAAAAATCATTTAGGCAAGTTCACGTCATGAAGCAACGATTACATGAGTTTTCATTTATTAATTGGATGAAATTCACCTAAAAATAAACCATTTTGATTGAGAAAAAAATCTTAGGGATTAAATTGAAAAATTTTATCTTTGGACAACCAAATTAAAATATAAGTGACATTTTAGGAACTAAATTATTAATTTATAAAAAATTTACTACAAAATTTTTTGAAAATTATTTAAGCTATACTGATAATCAAATTATGTTTAATGACTTTAATTATTGTATGTGGTCATATATTTTTTTTATTTTTTAATAAAAGAAAGGCTACTACATAGATATGCTGTTAATTAACTATTTTAGAACATATAGTTTAGGAAAATAATATCTGTAACTAAAATTAATAGAATAAACTCTCAAAAATTTTATGAATTATTTATACCATATATGAATCTAAATCATGATTTCTTGTCTAAAAATAATTCATAATGTGTAATTTTCAACTCTGCACTTTAAAAATTCCAAGCTTTAGAAATAATTAAGGGTAGCTAAGTCATGTTTATTTTGAGTCAACAATATCTATCTGTTGAAGAAACGGTGGATTCAAAATGAAGACCTTTTTCTTTTTGAGTGTTCAATGCAAATACAGAAGTAGAAATTAAGTTGTTGCGGTGCTTTGTTTGAATTATCATCGTTTGGTCCAACGTTATGATCATACCTTTTAACTGTTTGGACGATGAAAAGCCAAACAAACTATATATATATATATATATATATATAGTAAATTATATAAATCTTTTTATTTTTAAAATGTATACAGATTTTTTCAAGAATTAAAAAACTATTTAAAATCTAATCTATTTTTAAATTTTTTATTTAAATACTTCATTAATCTATATGCATATTTTTTAAATAAAAAAATTAAGTAAAATGATATTTTAGTTAAAAAATTTAAAAATAAACTAAATTATAAGATAACATTTTATTTTTAAAAAATTTTGTATATATTTTAAAAATAAAAAAAATCTATGTAATTTTAATCAAACTTTGAAAAAGTTGACGTAATTTACTTAAAAATGTAATTGGCATCCATGCTATTCATTAAGTATCTCTGACGCATTTTATTGGGAAAGAAAAAACACAGATCAAGAAAACAAAAATTAAGAGTTCATGCCATGTGAACTTCTCATTGTTTTGATGTCTGGCATCCAAAATTGTGTTTGATACACTAATGCTCAAAGTGTTTAATGCCTTTATATGGGTTAAATAATAAAATTTTTATAAATTTTTATTTAATAACTTAATATTTTAAATATATAATTGTTTGAAATATTGGTTAAAAAAATATTTTTTTCACTTTAATTATATAAAAGTTTTAATTTTGTATTTTAATATAAAAATAGATAATTTTATTTTCTTCTTTTTTAAATAATTCAATTGTGTCATTATATTGTAATATTTTTCGAAATTTGACATGAAATTTAATAATTTGTTAATTTATACATTACTCAATCGTATGACATAATTAATTTACATTTAGATTTAACATATAAGTAAATAGACTGTTAAAATTGACATTAAATTTCGGACAAAAATGTGATAAAGTGGAGATTGGTTCTTTTAAAAAATAATTGCTCTTCTAGCATAAAAAGAGACAATGTTCCTCCCTTATTTGTTAAAAATGATTTAATTTTACCTCTCTATCACATTATTCATAAAAAATTTAACAATAAACTTAACAATTTGTTCACTTATATATTATTTATTCACACGGTACCATTAACTTACATTTTTATGTAAGTAAAAGACTAAAACTACATTTAAATCCAAAAAAAAGTGTGAAAAAAGTAATACTTGTTTGAAAAATAGAAAATAAAAAGTCTAAAAGCAGTGCTGTATAACTAGAGGTGGACCTAGCTGTAGGATGTGGGGCCTAGTGTCACCAATTAAAACTACCGCGGACACAAATTATTCTTCGATGTATGTTTCTTCATTAATTACTAAAGAAAAAAAAAATCATTTTTAAATATATAAACATGGATTGTCGTCCAAATCGCGCAAACACATAAATAATAATAATAATAATAATAATAATAATAATAATAATAATCCAACTTGTGTAGCCATCCATGACGACAACACAAGTTGCTCGCCAACCCTTCTTTTTTTTGTTTTTTCTCCCCCAACCAAATATATATATATATATATATATATACAATCTCATCGAATTTAATTTATATTTTTTGAGTAAAATTATTTTTTACACAATATATATTTCTTTTAAAAATAAAATTACTCAATTAATTTTAGTGCCTTATTAAAAATTAAGTCACACTATCATGTTAGAATTTAACATTAACTTAACTACTTTTATTGATATATTAAATATAAAATTACAGTATCATGTTTGATAGAAAATGAACTTCTTTGAATAAAAAGAAATTATAAGTTAGGTTTTTGTAATATATATATATATATATATGTGTGTGTGTGTGTGTGTAAAATTGTAATTTTATTTTTAATAACAATAAAAATAATAAAGTAATTATTTTGAAAAAATAAATTGTGTAAAAAACTAATTCATTAGTAAAAAAATTTAATTAAAATTAATAAGATTATATTATATTTAAATATATATATATATATATATTTATTTATTTATTTATATGTTGTGTGTCTTGGACAATATTACACATAAAAAAAAATCTTCTGATGTCATCGACCGTGGCACACACATTGCTGAAAAATAATTTTTTATGTGATAATCATGATCAACAACGGACAATAAAAAAAAATCTCAATAACAACATTCAACAAACGATAAAAAATTTATATTCTGGCCAATAAAAAAAAAACTTTACTTAAATGCAGTAACTTTCGAAAAGCATGTCCTACCAAAGAGCATTTTTACAATCTGGGAAATGTAATGTTTTTTAGTTATAATATAATAATTATTAAATATTATTAAATATAGAATAATATTTTATTTACATAAAAATGTACTTATTAATTACATAAAAATGAATAAGTTTTTTTAAACTAATATTTTAAGTAATTATTTTGTAAAATATTATTTTATATCTAATAATTAATTATCTTATATTTCAGAAATATAGTATTCACCAAGGATTGAAAAACCGGACCGAACCGGCCGGTTCAACTGGTGAACCGGTGAACCGGTGGGTTGGCCGGTTAGTGAAGCACAGAAAACCGGGTTGTGAGAAAACCGGTCAAAAATCGGAAAAACCGGTCAAAACCCGGAGAAACCGGTGAAAACCGGTTTGCCAACGATTCCCGGTTTTCATTAAACCAAAGCCAAAAATGGTGTAAGTCTGAGACGAGAGTGAGTCTGAGACGTTTTCATCCGGGAGCAACGCACGCACGCAGGAGCAGGAGCACGAGGTGAGGTCTTCATCTTCCCCTGCAACTCGTCCCCATCTGAGCCCTAAATCCTATCGGCAAATCCCGGCGAAGAAGTCGTGAAGTGAAGAACAAAAGGAGCGACGAAGAGCGATCAGGAGGAAGATGAAGCCATGGTTGAGATCGGGAGCTTGAAGTCTTGAACCAGTGAGTACACACGAAGCTCTTCTGCAACAAAAGTGAGACCAAGAACGGGAGGACGAAGCTGTGTGTGAGATCGAAAGCGTGAACTGAAGAAAAGATGATGAGCAGCGAAGACGAAGAACGATCTGGACTCGGGAGGATGAAGCTGAGATCGAGAGCTTGAACCAGCCAGTATACGAAGCTCCTCTGCTCTGCAAAACCAAGAACGGAAACCCAGCAAGCAACGAAAGTGAAGATCCTGTGATTGAAGAAGCTAAAACAAAGAGTCTAAACCAACCAACCAGAGGAAGAAGTTTCGAAGTCTTTGAGGTAAATAATGCTCAAAACTCTAAATTGATTGTTTGCTGGGCTACTATTGATTATTGTTGTCCACTGGGTGCTGCGAGATATTAGTAGGAGCTTAACATCTGTATGAGATAAAATTGCACATCATATGTTCGAAAAAATGCCTCAAAGACCAATTTTGCTTCATTACTGGATCTAATGAGTTTCAATTCTGATTCACTTGCATATTGGGTTTCACATTCTTCCTTTGCTCATGTCTGTTTACTCGTGGACGCATATGCCTTTCTCAGATCTCACATTTAGCGACTATAATTGCATTTGCACTTGAGAACCACTGCTTTTTTTTTTTCATCCTCTTGTTACCCTTTCATCTATTAGTCTGCAGATAATAATAGGCAATAAGAGCTCCCACAACTCTCAATTTGTTCTGTAGGGCCTTCTTTTATTAGTTGTTGTATATCACAGCCTTTTTTTGTCGTAGAATTATTTACCGGTTCGCCGGGGAAATATGTTGGTCTTGCGGAAACAATTAAAGGGTTTAAACCCCTCCCCCTTTTTTTCTGCAATCAAGTGTGTCATTTCTTCACGCCCAAACTACATTTGGACGGATCTTATGGTTGAATTTTCAGTTTCAAAAGCCTCCTCCTCTTATTGTCTAATTGAAGCTTTTAGAGAATTTTTTTTCCCCTGGAAATTAAATTGAAGAGCGGTCTACTTTGATTCTTTTTTGCTCATTTGCTCTTCTCCTCTGTTTTTTTTTTTGTTTTTTAAACTTCAGTTGTTAAGTCAGACTAGATCCATAGTCACTTCTACACTCGTCAAGTTCATGAAAATGGTATTAGTGCCCATTTGAATACACATTTTAGCAGGAAAGGGGGGGGGGGGGAAAAGGCTTATTATAAAAGTTAACAGGTTATACGTTTAAAATAAACAATGATGGCATTTTATATAAAGAATAATGTGTGCTCTTTGTCAGTTTGTCTTATGATTGTGAATGTTGTATTGAATATTGACTTGTTTGGATTTAAATGTTTGGTTTGTTTGAATTTTGGTATTATATCTATTGAATATTATATGATATTATTTATTATATAATATTTTTTTATATATATAAAATTACCACCGGTTAGACCACGGTTCAACCACTGAACCGTGAACCAATGCGTAGACCGGTTCAATAACCAATCCGGTTTTTAAATTATTGGTATTCACAGAAACCTAAGATGATTACTCTTGTATTATTTGTGAAAAGATTCATGAATCTTAGCATATCACTTTATTTGGTCCCCTACATTTTGTTTCACCCAATTAAATTATCAACATCCTTTTTCTGGTCAACATTATAAAAAAAAAAGACTTATATGTAATTTTTTATATTTTTATTAAACTTTTTAATTAAAACATAACAAGTGTATAATTTTTTAATAATATCATAACAATGTATAATTTTTATAAATAAATATATTATTCTCTAATTAAATTATACAATTATTATAATATTATTAAAGATTTACACACTTATTATATTTTAATTAAAAATTTTGATAATAAAAGTATAAAAAATGACACCTAAATTTCATTTTATTATCAATGACCAAATCAACTGCATAGTTTGACTGTTTTATTTTTCCACAATATAATTTGACAATTGATTATACTTTTTCAAAATCAGAGCAGGGTTTGCTTGACTTGCAGACGACGTCGTTCTACCCTTAGAATTCAATTGTGGAATTGTCTTAACCAAGGGAATATTTGTGTGGAAACACGAATCTGGCCAGAAAATGAAATCAACTTTGACTTAAAATAATAAATGTCAATTTAAGTTTAATCAAAGACTTTCAGGTTTTGAAAACACGTCTTAATTGTGGGGATTTCTTTTCCGCTTCTGTAATTTTTTGCTAATTAAAAATAATTACTTTTAGTCAATGGAGTTACCAAACACGAGGTTTAGCCAAACGTATTAGTGCCTGTTTGACATCGTATTAAAGAATCACATTTTAGCAGAAACTTCAATTACTTACTTCTTAAAAAACGTGATTTGAAAATACGACGATGCTTTTCCAAACACACTATTAGCCACCTCAACTACTTACCAAATTTGCTAAGATTGGACTAACCTTTTTCTTTTTCGATGTTTGCGTGTTTTGAACAAGGAGAATACTTTGCTATTTAAAATATATTTGATATTTTGTTAATTAGTTTTATTGTTATTAAACGCATTTTTAAAGATAATCTTCAAATATTCTTATTCAGTGATTAATAATTTTATCAATTTTAAAACTAATATATTTATTTTTTTACGAGAAAATATTGATATATTATTCTTACAAAAAAAGACTATATTATAAATATAAAAAATGCAAAAAAAATTTAAATATTAAGTCACTAGCAAATAAATATTTTAAAAAATTTTAAAATAGTTTCGTTCACTTTCACACTTATAGAAATAAGTTATTATATTTATTTTTTCATTAAATATTAACTCACCTTACATTAAACTTTCTTATAATTGATGGTATAAGCTTCCATTTGTTGTTAATACTAGCATATATACCACCAAAAATTTAAAAAAAAAATCATTTCCTATGTTCACATCAAGTTTCAATGAAAATTAAATAGAATGACTTATTTTTTGAAGTGTGCAAGTTAAAAAGATTTATTTTTTTATTTTAAAAGCTTATTAAATTATTTGTAGTTGATCCAAAATTCAATGGAGTTTTTGTATTTTTCTTCCTAAATATTATAACATTTGTTTATATATATATAACGTGAAAGTTGAAAATTTTCAGTTGGAAAATTTGGTTGATGAGAAAAGAGAACGAAGTTACGAAGTTGAGTTGTGTTCTTTACGTGTGGCTATCAACCTCAGCAACTTTTTTCTCCAGTATACCAAAAGTAAAGGGTTTGATTGGGTGATGACTTGGGTGAGAGTTGGAATTGTTTGAATATTTTAGAGTAAATTATAAAAATATTTTTATGAGTTTTATTAAAATTATATGAATTTTTTATTTTTAAAACATGTATAAATATTTCATGAAATAAAAAATTATATTACATTTTATTTTAATTCTAATTTTTTTGTATTAAAATACTATCCCTTAGCTATTCTAATATATATTTTTTATAGAGGATTTTTAGCTTAAAAAATTTAAAATTAAACTCAAGTATATCTTTAAAAATTAGATAGAAATTCTTTATAATTTTAATAAAAATTAAAATATATATGTGTAATTTGTTCAATATTTTAGTTATTGACTAAAGATTTAAAAGCTAATGAAGTAGAGTGACCTAGGATCGTTCGGAAAGGATCATAACTCATGTCACAACTTAATTTTCAAACCACTTCAGATTATGTACATTGGGATGGTTTGAGTTTTTTTTTTCAAATAACTTTTTGTTTTTATTCTCAAATTAAATTTGAATTTGATAAAAAATATTTTAATTTAGATCAAGTTTAAATTTGATCTAACATGGAGAATATTTGGATAAATCAGAGGTGAACGTGCACCTTGTAAAATTGTGGAGATTTTTTTTTAAAGAAATGTTCATGCAACACTTTTTTAAAGATATGAAAAGTTGGCATAAAAATATATTATCTTTCAATAAATTTAAATTTTAGTAATATTATCTATATATCATTTAAATAAAACTTATATTCTACGTAAAACATTATATTATTTATACCATTAAATCATAAAACATTTGTATGATTATGTACATTTAAAAAAAATTGAGTGATTTTACTCATGCTTATTAAAACCAATGGAGTCACATTTATTTTTCCATTTAAATTTTCATATAATCATATACGATTATTAGTTGGAGGTTGGAACTTAGATAAGTTACAATCTTCATTTGAATTCGGATACAATATTTCCTGAACATATATTTGTATATAATTAGAGGTCGCTTAGTATATAAAATGATCAAAAATTATAAATATATAATTTTATAGATAAAAATAATTTTTATGATTTTATTTTAAAAAATAAATAAATATTATTAAATAATAATTGCAAAAACATAATAAATTTTACACATAATTTTAAAAACTAAATCCATTCCAAACGAGCCGTAACTTGAAACTTATCAAGATTTCGATCTTAAAGCATTGCTGTTTTCTCTCTCTGGCTTCAGGTAGATTTATTGTACTCAATATGATGACTACACCCATTTAGAACTCTTTAGTTTAAAAACTAATATATGTCTTAATTTTTATTTTTATTTTTTCATTTTCAATTCTTCATTGGGAAACATAGAATCATAGCAGAGAATCCTTCCATACCCAAAATATCCAGAATCCCATACTGCCCACTGCCAAATGTGAAGGAAGCATGTGATGCAGAGAATAATTAAAAGGGTTTTTTATCTAGTAATGATCTAGTATGACTGTTGAAATTTTTGGTTTGTGAAAGAATCCGTTTTTATAATATAAAGTTGATAGTGCAAGAAGAACAAAACTTATTATTATTATTTAAAAAGTAAAAGATATTTTAGAACTTAATCCATGAACTTTTGTTTTTTAACCAAAAAAAATTGTACAAATTTTTAAATTAATACATTAAAGTAACACAAAAATAATTTTAATGGGTAAATCCTTAATCTCCTAAATTTTAAGTATCATTTAGTTATGAGATTTTGAATAACTTAAAAAATTATGTATACTTTTTTAAGAAATATATTGAATAAAAATAGTGAATTTATGTAAGATTGAAAAAAGACATTGTTAAATTTCAAATTAATACTCCTAATTAATAAATAATTTCTCATAAATATTTAAAAATATATGTTTTTCTCATTCGTGCATAAATGATTTTTTTTATTAATTTTGATTATTAATTTATGATTTAACAATAATTATTTTTTAATATATAATATATAGTTATTTTGATATTAAAAATTATAATTTAGAACTTTAAATTAAATATATTTATATTAAAAGATCTTAAAATTTAAATTTATTTTAAAAAAGTTTCAAGATTAAAAATTTAAATTATATAAAAAAATTATAATTTATGACTATAAGTTAAAATTGATAGTTATAGAGTCTTTTGAAAGAATTTTAAAATTTAAAATCTTTTAATATAAAATTTTTAATTTAAAAAATTTAAATTGTAAGTTTTCTTTTAATATTTATACTAAGTGAGTATCATAAAATATTTTTTTAATGATAAAAGATGGAGATTGAAATCAAAGATGCTTCCAAAATGCAAGAAAGCAAAGGACAAATCAACGTGGAAATGAGATCAGGTTGTCAGAAGGTTCTTTGGTATATAAAATGATAAGTATAAAAAAATATAACAATAAATAAAAATATTATTTGTATTTTAAGATTAAAAAAGGTAATACAAATATTACTAAATAATAATAATTACTTAATAAATATTACATATCTTATCTTTTACATATTAAAAAGAAATACCATTTCCATTTACATGTGAAGCAGGCCATAAGACTGGTATCACGGAAACCATGGGTGGGCGTCAGTCTGAGTTCAATGCATTTTCTAGTTTTGATTAATGGCGCGTGTCAGAGACAGCCCATGACGATGAGAATGGGATTATACATTGCACAGAAAAGAGCAGTGAATCAATGAATATCTCTGCAACTTGGGTTCAAAAATTCAGTATACAATGTTCTGCAGCTTACGTTGCCCCTGTGCAATGTATCTGACTCTTGCGTGTGATCCACGTATCCACGCGCCTCCCACTTTCCAAATTACTCACATTAGTGTAGGGCCTAGGGCTCATTTATAATATGCTTTCGTATTTTGTGCATATCTTTATGACGCTTGTGATTTGTCAACACACATGGTTCTTTGAACATTTTCTAAAGAATGTTGGGTTCATTTGGTTCAGCTATTTGTCGCTTGTTCTGCCATATTATTGCTAGGTTATAGTGTGGTCCTCTTTTTATCTTAAAACTCTTTTTAATAAAATCGTTAATTTTATAGAAACTATTTATTTTCGAATAAAAAAATTAATATTTAACAAAATTATTGGGTAAGTATTTTTATCAATTTTTAGTCAATATTTCAAAAAAATAATTTTTATTGTCAAATTATTAAGAATCACATATATAGAAATGAATTTATATTTATTATTATTCAAAGAGATAACTAATTTTAAATATTTTTATGATTAATTTTAATTATATTATTAATTTTTATTCAATTAAAATAAAATTGAAATAAATATATACAAGATTTTATCAATCTATATAATATAAAATGAAAATAAGTATATCAATAAGTATCTAATTATTTGTCTTATTGATCAAATATATTTTTTTAATTAAATATTTTAATTTCAAAGATTTATGGAGGGTTAATTAATTTTTAATTAAAATAAATATATCACATGTAACATATTAGCTAATAGGGATGACAATTTGGATAATAGAGAAAAAGTTGGGAAGCATACATCTTCAAAAGAAGGAAAGTAGATTGTCGATAAATAGGCATAGATTGTATAAGGGACTTCATCAAATTAAGTGAGGCAACTTGGCAAGTAGCTTGGCTTTACAATAATCAAATTAAGTGAGGCAACTTGACAAGTCGCTTGGTTGTGCAGCCATATAATTTCAACTTAATTCTATCTACTAGTTGCTGGTAAACCTCATCCTTATTTTTGTTGCTAATCAATCATCATTTCCAAATATTGAGCCAAATTTTTTATGTACTTAATTCCCAAAATGGAGCCATAATTCTTTCAAACTGTCGTGGGATAGCTAGACCAAAAATTAATTAAAATTATAGTTTATTAATATTCTGATCTACCAAGTAGTGGTAACTCTCCAAAGCTCCTTGAATGGCAAAGCAATTAAACTCATCAAGTGTTCTTTCGTTTCGAAGAAAAAAATTATATCATCATGATACATAAAATGAGAAATGTGAGGTTCTCCTTTAGCAAACTAAATTCTTTAAATCTTCTTCTACTGTTCTAGCTGTAATAACATACAAGAGAGAGCATTAGAACATAACAGAAAAAGATGATGAGAAAATGGGTCACCTTTACGAAGTCCACATCGCAGACAAAAATGAGGTAGCTTTTGGCCATTAAAGATAAGATTATTAGAGATATTAGTGACACATTGCGTGATAACTCATCTCCAATGCGTAAGAAAGTTCATTTGGATGAGAATAACATTCAAAAGATTTTAAAAAATTTTATCACAAGCCTTTTGATTAAGCCTTCATAAATTGTATTAGTTGGGCTGATAGCTTCGATTAGTTTTATATTGACAAGTTTGAACAAGCCTACTTGATGTGTAATCTTATCTTTACTCATTGGTTAATAGCCTTTCTTTTTCTTTACTCTTTCTATATTTATGGCCTCTCAATTTTTACTTATTAGACAATAATCACACAGTGAACAATCTTTCACTCAAAAATGTTTAAGAACTTTATTAATATAAGTTTTTTTATAATAGTTTTAAAATACCTTATGTCTTATCTTTATGGATTTGTATGCCTAAAATATAAGATGGCTCACCCATATCATTTGTTTCAAAGTTTTCAAACAAAAATTATTTCACCTCATGCAACAACTTTAAGTCACTATATGCAAATAAGATATCATCCATATACAGAACTAAACAAATGATCTTACTCCCATTAAGTTTATGGCATATACACTAATTGTAATGCCTTATATTTCTATTATCATACTCTTCCATTCTGGCCAATTGGTGCACATTCACAAGACAAAAGTAAGAAAAAGTATGAAAATAATACACTTTTATTGTGTTATGTCAGGGAAAATTTCTTCAATTCACGTTACATGGGCCCTGTGGGTTATCCAACAATATTCTCTAATCATTTATCATTGGAACAAATCATAATCAACTCAAAATATCAAGCAATCCATGGTTCCCAAGTCAAAAACTTCGAAATTTATACTTAAGCTTACGAGCAGTACATAGCAGATTTCAGGGGCAATTTTGAAAAATTAAAACTAAATGTAGAAAAATCGAAATCAAACAAACCATAGCATTCTAGAAAGTTTTGAGTGTTAACTTTACATAAAAATAAATTCGGGACATGAATATAGCCTTTAGACCACATTTGACAATGAAATAGCTATAAAAGTCCGACTACTCTTTGATACTAATATAGTTTACTGTCATAAATTTAAAAAATGTCCAATTAATTCTAAGAAATTCCAATGGATGTAATTGATATTAATTTGGAAAGCTACGGATGTCAACTAGAGGAGAAAAATAACTCCAGACCAATCAAGAATGTTCAGGCCCCAAAAATTAATTAAACAGTAACACGGGCCTGACTGGTGGCCTGATATTGGATGCTAACTTCAAAAATTTATATCTTCCTCTCTAAACATCCAAATGAGGTGCTTCCAATTGACACAAATTATTGGAAAGGTCTAGCCCCATAATTGATATAGATTTATTTTCAAACCAATTGTACAATACCAGTGGCTAAACTAGAAAATTTTTTCAACTTAAAAAATTTGTCAAATATTCTACAGATCTCCAAATAATGTCTACTTTAGCTTTCTAAAAAGCTTTCAACAACCTTTAGATGCATGCCAAATTTCAAATTAAGAAGAGCTTATTTGGACCGAAAGTAAAATGGTCATTTTTGCTCCACATGAGATACCAAATCTGTCCAAATGGCCTCTTTTAATGTTTGGCACCTCTTAAGTTAGTTTAAAAATATGAATATGACTTGTATGAACTACCCAAGTGGTCCTAAATCCCATGCATTTTAAATTGGTTATTTCACTTCCATTAATACATTAATCCATCAAGTCATCAATAAGCTAAAATTCTCATTTCCATTGATTTCATACCACATATGGTTTATATAAGAGTCATACATCATATTACCATTGTTCATGATCTTACACCATAAAATAATATGTACAAAGTAACTTTGACATTCAATTACATAACAAGCTACATAACTATTAAGACTTGACTTTTCAACTCCCTTGACTTGTATTCTTTGTTTTTTGAGTACCACCTAGTCATGTCAAGAGGAAAGGGGGAAGGGGAGTGAAATTCCTAAAATCTCAATAACTCATACACTTATTCACATACACATTCAAGACATACATACATCGTGTACAAATAAACAAGCTACTAGAACCATAAATGCCCATTTACATTATATTCATACCACACTTTCACAATCAAGCCATCAAGAAACTCTAGAGATTTTTTGTTTTACCTCACCTATTTCTAGGACTTTTAGATATACCTCATCCTTTGCCTAAGAACTTTTGACTTGGCCTCACTCATCTAAGAGACTTTTGGCCTGGTCTTACCCATGCCATGAGACTTCTAGCATTTCCTCACCCATATTAAAGGACTTTTGGTATCGCCTTACCTTTATGAGCCATTCTTATTATCAATGGCATTCAAAACAACACATTAGTACCAATGCAATCTCAAGACATCAAGTAGCATATTCTCAAATCATAAGAACACACACAAGCACATAATTACATACATATACATACAAGAATGCAAGGAGAATGAGGTGGAGAGCTACCTTAAATTTATGTAAGTTTTCTTGATCCTTTTCTTTCCCCTTTTAGGTCCCACAAGCACACCTAAGTGGATATATGTTCTCTTATCCTAGACATCATAAGGAACACACAATCATGTACTTGGAGCAAGCCAATACACCAAAGATACTCTTAAAAGTATACTTAATCCTATAAGTGGCATAATGGTTCTATAATTGTCCTATTAAAGTAACTCTCACATTTCAAGTTCTAAGCTCCATTCTCTTGTTATTTTTAGACTTCTTGGACTCATTTAAGGTCCTTAGAGCCCTCTCATATTCACTTGCACAATTGGAAAATCAAGTTGCTTCATAAGGCACCATTATAGACACTATTGTTCCATCTTCCAATCTATGACTCCTAAATTTTTTTCAAGGGTTTCTCCCATCTTTTAGCATCATAGGAAGCCTCAAACCAAGGCTAAAATAATTTAAAACACTCCCTAGCCCATAAAACTAGGCTAGGTTGAGAAAAGAACCATAAATGGGGTTCTTGGACTTCTTGATTTTTTTCTTGATGGAAGAGCCACTTAGGGAGGTTTTTAAGGGTCTTAGGAGCTCAAGAAAATATTCACACAAAATCAGATTTCATAAAACCCTAAAGAAGCCTACACTTTGCTATTTTGTTTTCCATAGGTTTTCCTTGTATTTTTTTTGCCATATTCTTCTTCCTCATAGTTTAAAACCCTTGTTCCTTCCTTTTGTTTTGGGAAAAAATTCCCTCTCCCATATGGTTTTGGTTCAGGCCGAACAAGTACCAAGAAAAGAGCAACAAGGAGAAGCAATAAAAATAGAGAATTACCTTGGATTTCTAGCTCCCTTTTGATGCTTCTTTCCTTACTTGAATTCCCTTCTTAATTTTAGAAAATTCCCCCTTGTTCTAGACCAAAAATAGAACCAATCATTTTAAGAAAACCATAGGAAGAGAGCTAAGAAGGAGAGGAACAAGATTGGAAGAAGATGGAACATGAAATTTCTTAGATTTCCTTACCTTTCTCTTGATTTTTCTCCTCTTTCTCTCCCCCTCCTTTTGTATTTAGAAGAGCTACTCCATTTCTGCATTTTGGGCAGAAAAAGTCGTGCTTAAGAAGGTGGGAGAAAAAGGGAGAAGTATGTAGAAGTTTTAAGAAACACATTTTTCAAAAATTTTAATTTCATCCTTTCATAATGGCAATTTCGTTTCGGCTTTATTTTAACTCCTTTTTTAAAACTATATTTTCTATTATAAAATTTAGGTTTCCAATTTAATAAAAGGCTTTTGGAATCACTCAATTTGGAGCTAAAACCTTATTAAATGAATCTGTCAAAGTTTAACCTCACTGCTATTGGAAAACATATATTGGAAGGGCTTTATTAGTCTTAAGGTTTCACATGATTTTTGGGGCCTCTAAGAACTTTGGGCAACTCAAAATTTTCATTTAAAAAGCCCTCTTATGTGTTTTTCCAAAAGTTGTACTTATTTACAAAAATGCCATTGCATTTCGTCAGTTTTCGTCACAAATTATTTCACCATCTTAGCTCTATTTTTCTTTCCATTTGAGCTTAGAGTTATTATTTTTAGGAGTTTAGGACTCTAGCCAAATTTTTTAGGACACTATCTAACTTTTTCAGATGACTTGCTTTTATATGGCTCATTTCATCGTTTTATGATAATTACATTCGTTACACTAATCCATCATGTTCTTAATGAAACCAAAGAGATGTGATTACATTATAGAACTTCAACTATCATTGTCGTTAAGCTTGTTTAAATATACTTCTTAAGCTTATGCACCAAAACTTCAGATGAACTATTTAGGTTGTTTCATGTATACATTTTCCTTAAGATCATTACTGAGGAAAGCAATTTTCATATCTATTTGGTATAAGTCTAAGTTAAAATGGGCAACCAATACCATAATAATAAGGAAGGAATCCTTTTTTGACATAGGAGAAAAGGTCTCTGCATAATTAATTCTCTCATACTATGTGAAACTCTTAGCAACTAATCTAGCCTTAAAGTACTCAATATTGCTCAATGAATCCTCCTTTGTCTTAAAAACCCATTTAAAGTTAATGACCCTAGCCCCACTAGGCAATTCTACAAGGTCTCAACTTTTATTACTTGCCCTGGATTTCATTTCATCTAACATAGCTTCATGCCATAATTGGAATTCACAGTACTCTTAGCATGTGAAAACATAATAGAGTCATCTTTAACATTTACATCATAGTCAGACTTAAGTAAATATGTTATATAATCACTAGAAATTGCTAGTTTCTTAGTTCTAGTTGATCTCCTCAATTCAACCTCTTGTAAAGGTTGAGACTTATAACATCTTCCTCAAATTAATATTTATTTCTAGCTATTTAGCTAAAATAAAAATAAAAGAATTCATTTAAATATTAATATAAAAGAGAATCTTAAGAATTTGGAAGATGTAAACTTTTAGGAATTATTTAAATAGCTTAGTAATAAATAATAATAAAATATTTAAAGAAAAGAAAATTTAAATTTTCCTATGCCATTAAATCCCTAAAATTATAAGAAAAATAATTGAGAAATAAACATATTCAAGTAAAAATTTAGGGTCAAAATATAATTAACAAAAGGCTAAAAAATTAATTGTAATTTTAACTATGCTATGGTATAATTTTTCAAGGCCCAAAAATGTAATTTTAGCCAAATAAAATTTGACAAGTTATGAACGATTGAATTAGCCTGAAATGGATGCTATAGTTGAATGACCAACTTCTGTAATTGCCACTAACACCAAAACTCATACATGTAGCCAAGATCAAAGTTAGAAAAGAAAATAAAAATATATGTATAAGAGTTAAAGAAGAGGAAGACTTGGGAAGAACTTCATTCATTGCCTTATTCTCTTTATAAATACTTACCAATTGATGAACAAGAAAATAGAAGGGAGAAAGGAAGAGAGAAGGATAGGAAAGCAAACCATAGTGGGAGAAAGTAACATAGAGAGAGAGGGGGAGAGAGAGAGTGTGTGTGTGTGAGTGAAGTGACAATGAAAAAAATAAGTGAAGAACCAGTGGTGCGCCACTAAAGAAGAAAGAAACCAAGAAGAAAACGTGTAGTCTAGATTAGGGCTACTTATGGATAGGGTTTGATTGGACATTTAATAGGCTAGTATCCAGCTTGACTAAGAAATCGGGCTTGTTTTTATATATGTGACCCGACCTAACCTAAACAAATCCAATTTTATGTTGGGCTATGACGGATTAGGGCCGCCCAAACTATTTTTTTTTTCTTTATGAATTGATTCTTGTAATATAAAAAAATATTTTTCCAGATTCATAAATATATATTTCAAAACAATAGGTTTTTAGAACCCTCGTATTTTCATCAATAATAAAAATATAACCTAATATTATCAAACAAAATATAAGCTATACTGACATAATTAGTGTAACACTATAAATTCTAGCTCATTTTATACTTTTAAGTGGCATAATATCATGAATCATATTGATTTTTCATAGAAAAGCCAAAGAAATAATGATTATTTTCGCGTTGCGTCGTATCTAAAAATTCATTTTAGTGTCACGTAGACCATGTGAGCTCATAATATGCATCCTTATATTTGATTACATCATTACAACTCATTTACATCCCAGAAACATGCCTACAACCCATGGCCAAAATGAGGCATTGAAAATAGGAGTTTATTTTCGGCCAGATTTGACCTCTTTTCTGGTCAAATTTTGAAAAATTATAACTAATTCTAGAAAAATCGAAATCATGCAATCTTGGTCATTATGGGAAGCTATAGATATCTATTCTCACTAAAAATACGCCTAGACTATAAAATTTATCACAAAGGGCGTTTGATATCCAAAAAGGCCTAGAGGTCGCTGATGCCTGGGCTGCTGTTCAGATTACTGATACAAACTTTTAAAATTCATAACTAATTTTATAGAAATTGAAATCACACACATTGTCATTATGGAAAGCTACAAATGTTAACTTTATGCTAAAAATAATTTCATAATGAAACGGATACGTTTAGCTATTGGGAACCTATGGAACAGTAACTGAACTCCTGGAGTGCCACTAATACTAACAGTCCACTTCAAAAATACATAACTCTCTTCTCAAACCTCCAAATGAGGTGATCTCAGTGGCCACAGAAATCTTATAACCTCTAATTTATGCCTATAAAATTTCATAAGTATTGGATACCATTTGGCTATCGGGTGACACAAAATACAAAATTGTCAGTATGAACAGTGCCCATACCAGAAACAATAAAAAAAATCTCAACTTTAAAAATTCATCAAATAATCTCTAGAGATCCAAAAATTATGTTTATTAGCTTCCCAAAAAGCTTTCAATGAAACCTAATTGCATGCCAAATTTCAAAGCAAAACTAACTCATTTGGCCAAAAAGTGATATAGGGTTCCATTATGGTCAATTTTGGCTCCATATTGGGTACCAAAATTGCCAAATGGATTTCCTTTGATCTTGGCATCTTTTGGGCAAGTTTAAAAACTTATTTGAGACTTGTGTGAGCTTCCCAAATGGTCCCAAACCTCATACATTTCATTTTGGCCATTTAACCCACACTTATGCATATTTCCATCAAATTTCCATATTGTACACTTTGACATTTCATACTCAAATTGTATTCTAAAACTCATACATCATATTCATAGTGATAAACATTACATAATAGTATATTTATACATATCTCAAGGTCTATAATATATTTGCAACATCATAGACATTAAGATACATAAGTGTGGTTTCAAAATGGCTAAAACTAAGGCATAAGTTTGTCAATCTCCTTCCTTTAATATTGTTGGCTCCCATTAGCATATCCACTTAGTTCACCTAGCATATTAGATTATTGGAGAGGAGGGGATGAGATTCAAAAAATCCCAATAGCTCATATCCCATTCAATCATACATAATATATGCAAAGCAAGCTTTTCAAATGCATGCATGGTAAAAATGTAAGACATGCACATTTTAAAAACAATCTTGGCATGTGAATCAATCAAACAAGACATCCAAGAGTTCACCAAGTGCTTGGATTGGCCTCACACTTCTCCTCATAAATTTTGGACTTGCCTCACCCATTCTTTAAGAGCTTTGGACTCAACCATACTCTTGGGAGCCCACTTTGCTTTTAGGAGACTCTTTACTTTGTCTCAACCAAGCTCAAGGGTTCTTAGCTCATCCTCACCCAAGGGAAGAGTTCTTGGCCTCTTCACACTCAAGCAAACTCACACAAACATCATATAATCATTTGAAAACATAACATGGCATCAAGCATCATGGCATATAAAGGCATGCTAGCATACTTTTCAAAGCTTGAAAATACATATACACATATTCTAAAATAAGCTAAACACATATCCATGCATGAGAGAAGGTGGAGAGAGCTACCTTTTACACAATTACACACTTTTTCCTTTTAGGATTCAAGCCTCTTCTTTCGCCCATGCACTCACAAATTGGTGGAGATAGTTTCTCTTGGCTTAAATACAAATTATGAGAGCCAATTTAGTTAATGAACCACACTCTAAAGCTACACAACTTAATGAAACACTAGATTGCTCTATAGGTTCCATTATGGTCTCTATTGGCACCTAATGAAGTAACACCCCTCAAATGATTTCTAGGCCCCATTCTTTCTTTTCAAATGTGATTCTTGACTCCTTTTAAGCCTCTTGGAGTCATCACATCATCAAAATAAAAGGCCTAACATCATGTTGCTTCTTTAGATCATAATATGGAACTTAAGCCACCAAATCACTTTCCATAAGTTCTAAATATTTTCCAAGGCCTCCTCTCACTTTCATTCATCAAATATGACTTAAGAATGACCTTAGAAAAATTTAAAACTCTCCCTAGCACCATGGAACATGCTTGCTCGAGACTATGGCCTTACTTGGGCTTCTTGGAGTTCTCTTGATTTTCTTGAAGGGAGAAGCTTGTGGGGAGCATCTTTGGTGTCTCAAGAACTCATTTATACTCTAACTTAGACCGAGTAAGCATCATATAAATTCAGAATTTGAGAAGTGTACTAGAAACCTTAGGTTTTGCATCTTGAATCCCCATGCCTATTTCATGGTTTTCTTTGCATATTTTTATTCCTCTCTATCAAATACCTAAGAATCATGCTTGGTTGGGCTTGAAAATCAGATCTTCCTTGGGTTCTTAGGCTAGGTCGAAATGGAGAAGAAGTGTGATGAAAGGTATCAACCATAGGATGCATTTTTACCTTGTTTCCTTGCTTAATTTGGCTTGAATCTTGATTTTTCCAAGCTTCTCTCTTCAAATCCGAACTTTCCCTTGAATTAGATTTTTAAATTTCATTTTAATCTAAGGAAACAAAGGAGAAGGGAGGAGAGGAGGTGTGGATGAAGAAAAGCAAGGAAAATCACCATGAAAACATACCTTAAGCTTGGTTATCTTCCTCCTTCTTCTTCCTTTCTTGGGTGCCTCTCCCTTAGGGTTCTTCTTTGATTTGGGGCTGGAAAATCTGAAGTGAAATGAGGGAGAGTGTGAGGTGCCACCTATATATAGCTAGAGCAAAGTGACTTTTTTAAAAAATTTTATTTTACCCTTCATACTTTGTATTTTCGTTTCTCCTTCGTTTTAGCTCCTTTTTTAGAACTATCTTTTTTATTATAAAATTTAGGTTCCCAATTAAGAAAAATGGCTTTGGAATCACTCAAATCAGAACTAAAACCTTTCCGAATGAATCCGTCAAAGTTCAAACACACCGACATTAGAAAACGTCCACCTGAAGAGATTTAACTATCCCGGGGCTTCCTATGGTTTTCAGAGCCTCTGAGAACCCCGAAGAACTCAAAACTTTCATTTAAGAAGCCCTCTTGTGTGAATTCTAAAAATTGCTCAAAATTACGAAAATGCCATTATGTTTCTTAGGCTTTTCGTAAGAATTTATTTCTTCATTTTAGCTTTATTTTTTCTTCCGTCTGAGGCTAAAATTCTCATTTTTAGGAGTCTAGAATGCTTCCTAATTTTTCAGGATCTTAACTACATCATCTTGGGGGACTTCCTTTTGTATTCGGTGAACTTTGTTTGTTTACAGAGAAACTGTACGTTACGTTTCTCATGTTTTCTCTGGTTTTTAGAAAATCGAATGTTATAATTAGCCTTAGGTAAACATGTGTATTTTTATTATTCAATAAAAGAAATATTAGTAAGTATGCACATCAATGATGAAAATAATTAAGAAGTAAGAAGAGTTTGAGTAGGTAGTGAAAGCTGTAGTATGCAAAGAGAATCAAATAAAATAAGAATTAAAAAAAAAGATGACAAGACATTGATAATTAAAAAATTAAGTAACTACTAGGGTAAGTTAGGCAGAACATGTCTTTGCCTATTGACTAACCCGATTAGATATAGTTTTATTTAAAGTTTTACTTTTTATATTTTAAACCTAGTCAGCTCGACCTGATTAGGTCAGGTTAGGGCAGACCCCTAGGATCTAACGGGCCAATGAACACCTTTAGTCTAGATGAAACTTTGCCTAGTTTTATTACACAATGTGACCACCTTTTTTCTCTTTCGTTTCTCTTTTGTTCTTTTTCTTATCTGCTATGGTTGAAGTGGATGAAGGGTTGATCTTGTATTTCTTGATTTGAGAATGGTTAGGAATGGATTGAAGGATTGTTTTAAGGGAAAATTATGTTTATGGACCAAGAAGTGAAAAAATTTATTTTTAAGGACCTGTTACTACTAAGTTTAACTGTTTATTGCTAAGTTCAGTAGTAGTCCTCCTAAAACAAGTAGTAACAGGTCCTTAAGAATAAATTTCTTTATTTTTTAGTCCTGTATTATAATTTTCCCTTGTTTTAATATTTTTTGCAGTTAAAAAGTGAGAATAGGATGAAAGAAGCTTAAGATTCTATCTTTACCTTCCTTATATATCTCTCTCATTAGTATGAAAGAAGATCTTTAATCAAAGATCAAGATTGTTGTCTAAGATGGAAAATTAGTAGTTTAAGAAGTTAGTTCATGAGTTTAGAATGCTAATACATCATCAAGCCAAGCTTGAAACATAAAAAATGAAAAACAAAAATTTCAAGAGGTAAACAATATGCTAAAAATAAAGAAGATGATGGGGAGGGATGGCGCCGCATCACTACTTAATTCTGTTCGTGAAAAATTGAAATAATAATAATAATAAAGTTTAAATAGTTATAACTTAGGGATTTGCATACAAGGGTCTTATGTTTAATTTATGTATTTTACCCATCTATATTAAAGAATTTTCCATGTTTCTAGGATAATTATTTGGTATGTAGTATTTGATGGATGCTTATAAATTGTATAGGTCATCTTATTTAAATCTTTAGAAATTCTAGGAAATTTTAATAATAATTCCCTGATAAAAGCACCTATGCAAGGAATATCCTATAGACCCATCCATAGAAGATTAACCTGAATAATTGTACTTATGCATGGAAGACCGTATTAGTTGGAATGCCTTAATTATGATTCTTGTACATGGAAGGCTAACCCACATCAATTCGTATAAATGACCCTTATTTTAAATATCTGACATAGTTCATGGACTATTGAGACCTTAAAGACAGTAAAAGCTACATTAACAATAGCAAGCATTTTAGTAGAATTTATATAAACAACTTATGATTTAGAAAATTGTTGCAATTTATGGTTAGATTTTATTGGTTGATTAAGTCAATAAACAATGCATAATTATTGTGGGAATTGCTTAGAGTTAATAACTAGTTATCTTTGTTTAACTATTTTGCTCTTAATAGACAAATCATTTTGATGCATTATATCATTCTTATGATAAGGTGAAATCAATGTTCATAGAGGGTTAAAGTCCTTTATTTACAAGTACTGAGATTATAAAAAGGTCATGAGGGTTAAAGTCCCTCATAGGTTAAAGTCACAAAAAGAATGTGGCATCAATTTGCTATTTAAGTGGATCCATATTAAGGGATGTCCTGGTCTATAATCATGATTTCTTGATAATGATGGATGATGATTATTATGATTATACTAAGAAAATTTTATGTGTAAGATTAAGAAATGCACTTACTTCCCTTATGGTTAGTGTTTACATATTAAATTATTTGTTATGTGCCATTTTTATGTGTGTCAACTCTTAGTTAGATAGGAATAAAAGACAAAAATGTTTTTATGCATAAGTGACAATTGAACAATTAATTATTTTTTATTTTATATGTCTTATTGAGAATTTTAAAATTTTCAATTGTGCGTGGTAACGTGTTTAGACAGTAGAAATGTCAACTACCGAATACACAATTGAAATAGATTAAATGTATCTCGATGTTCCAGTGGTTGGTATAGTATAAGTTATTACCAATATGAATATTAATGTAGGCACAAAGGAAAACTAGCTAATAGTTATGTAGATACCTTTATCGATGCCACCAATACCACCACCCTAGAACCTATATGAATGATGTGGATGTCGTGCTAGATAGAGTAGACATTATGGAGCCTTTTTGGCATGTATATGATAGGCCCATGATCTACCTTAAATAATATTTTGTTAACTAATGTATCATTAAACTTTTGACATCATATAGTAGGCCAATAAGTTTGACTATTAGAATTGACTTTTGGATTGAAGTATTAGTAGTTATCTATATACATACATATATAGTTGTGTAACTCTTCCTTATCACATTTTTTTAGTCTCCACTTATGCCACAAACTTAATTAAAATCAATAAAAATGGATATAAAATTATTTAAGGGGAAGGGTTATATGGCTTTACAATAGAAGGATCTTCTACCTTGATTTAAGATACCTCAAGGAGCCTTAATTGGAATTGTAAAGGCTACTTAATGCATATTCTTTGAATTAATAGCATGATAAACTAAACTTGTAGAACATTATAAAGTTCAATATTCACGCCAACTAGATCATAGAGAACTATAGCTTCACCACTATTAGTAGTTTCAAGAATGAGATCATCTTCAATGATTAAATTATTAGGATGATCACTCCTATTAATAATGTTATTATCAAGAAATTTGGCATTCTTAGATTCATAAACCTAGTAGCATGTGAAGGACAGTAAAATTGTAACTCTTAGGCTTCTTTCTATATCCTACAAAATATGCAATGATAATCTTAATATCCAACTTCTTCTTTTATGTTTTGTACACTCTAACTTCTATAGCACAATCCCATATCTGCAAGTGATTTAAATTGAGTTTCCATTTTCTCTATATTTCAAAAGGTGTGTTAGAAGCAGCTTTTATTGGAACTTGATTGAAAATGTACATAGTTATCTTAAATGCTTATTTCCACAAAGAGTTAAGAAGATTGGAGTTGCTTAACAAACTCCTTTTCATATTCGACAGAGTTCGATTTATCCTTTTTGCTACATTATTCATAACAAGTGAGCTAAGCATGATATATTGTAAAACTATACCATGCTCTTCAAGGAACTTAGTAAATAGACCATGTACCTATCCACTATTAGCGTAACTATGAAAATACTCACTTCCTTTATCAGACCTTACAATTTTAATTTGTTTACTAAAATATTTCTCTTCTTTTGTTTTATAGATTTTGAACTTTTGTTATCAAGTAAGTAGATGTACGTATAATATGAGTAATCATTAATAAAGGAAATAAAGTATTTTTGACCACTAAAAGATAAATAAAGGTTACAAATGTCAATGGATACTATCTCTAATAATTTAGAACTTCTAGCCCTTTTACGTGACATATTGGTATGCTTCCCTTTTATGTAGTTCACACACAAATCAAGGTCAATAAAGTCTAAAGATTCAATAGCTCCTTCCTTTACTAACCACTTAATTCTCTTTATAGAGATATGTCCCAATCTCCAATGCCATAAACTAAAAGACTTCTCATTCATAACACAATGTTTAACACTCATATCGCCATGCACAAACATTAAGGCATTAGGGACATTTATGCTAGTATGAAGCTTATACAAACCATCATCCAAAGTAATTTTCTTAACAAGTATTGGATTTTTTATTAAATTAAATTTTGGTCCATAAATATTTAATGAAAAGCCTAAGGGAACAAATTTAGAAATATAAATTAAGTTCTAAAAAAGACTTAGAATATAAAACATTTGTATAAGATCCAATACATGACCATAACATAAAAAAAATTACATGTCTTTATTGCTTGCATAGGTGAGCCAATTTGATTTCGAGGAAAGGCTTTATGCTTTGGTTAATAAAACTTCGCATGGTATTTGAAATGTGGATCATAGATTTGATATCAATCCATCATATGTTATGAATAATATTAACCATATGATATTCAAAATACACAAAAGATAATAGTGTACTTTTCTTCTCCAATCAAACCTTCCTTTTAAGGCAATCTTCCTCATATGCCATTTCTTTTTATAGAAGAAGCATCGACCTACCTCCTTATTCATTTTGCAAATAGGAGCAAGTCTTTTATTCTTGCTTGTTCCTTTATGGCTCTTCTGCTTAGAGCTTGTAACTATATATACCTTATTTGAAACACCAACACCTTTTAGAATGAGCCTATTCTATTCTTGCAAACATATGGACAATAATTTGTTTATTGACCATTAATCCTTATATGTGTTATAAGATATCTTGAATGGCTCATGCTAAGAAGGTTTAAACATCTACTCTAGCCATAGCTAGACATAGTCAAGTTGGAAGCCAATTCCAAGAATATTATAAGTCTACAAAACAAAGCAAAACCAAGAGGTTTTTTAACCTATGAGTAGTTGTGTGTGATGGGCACTTTAGTATAGGAACATTATAAGCCACTTTAAGCCAAAAACCCCTTTTAAGAAGACTTGCTAGACAAAGGATTAATCTACTATAAATGAAATTGAATATTCTATTTCTCTTAAATTGGCAAATAGTAACCATTTTAATAAATATGAAAATTGTTAAATGGAATAATGGAGATCAATGGAGGATTATAATTTCAACAATTATTTGAAACATTCTCTCCAAATTATAGTAGAAATCATCCACTATCTATGTTAATAGAAACATAGAAGAAAATTTTCAATCTATTAAAGGAGAGGATGGAGAATATTCAACAACCTTCTTTAGATATCTAAATAGATGGTCTTTAATGTCCTTCTGAAGGAACAGTATGGAATGATCAATTTAACTGCATTTTACTTTTTTTCTTTTTCTTTTAATGTAGCAGCCAGATTAACATAAAAATATATAAGTGGCTTCCATATAAGCAGACAGATAAATGACCGTTAAGTCACTAACAAATTTCACTTAAAATCTTTTTTGCAAGACAAAATTAAAACTTAAGAGATTATTTTGAAACAATAAATAAAGTTAAAGGACCAAGTTACTATTTTAACAAAACACATATTATGTAAAAAAGTTAATGTCATTGACAAAAAATAAATTACAAAAAAGTTGGACATAATTTTTAGAACAAAAGGGATATTATATATAATTTAACAAAATCACAAAAGAATTAGTATAATTTAATTAAAAAAATGAAATGAGGAAATGGTTAAGCAAATCAACCATTACATTTAGTCTGTAGGTAAACTAAACTCTTAAGTATCAATTAAAAAATGAAGAAAAAAAAAAGGCACCTTTACTCCATTTTAAATGAGTGAAGATAAACTTACACATATGTAATATTGGTGGCACTAGCACTTAAATTGTACATTTAGTAATCCTATATAACAACTAGCTTTTATATTTCTACTTATACTATCACATGTACGTATTAAGTATATAAACTAAACTCAATGCACATTGGAATTTGAAATAGGACATAGCTTATAGTAACTAAATCCTAAATTATTTATGCTAGACTAATGTATGTAAAAAGATTTTAAAAAGAAACATTCAATTTTCCATGCTCTTGCCACAATTAAGTGATCTTTCAGATAATTTGTCCAACCCAAAGCTAGTTATAATATGTTAAAGTTCATGGTAACATGATAAAGTTTATTTTAATTTATTGTAATTTTATAACATTGTTCATTGACAGTTAATATTATAGTATAATTAATGTTGAATTTAAGGAATTTACTTTTGGATAGTGGTAAACAGAATTAATTACAGCTGACCAAGATTAGTAATAATCTACTAGTTTGTAGTAAAGTACTTATTAGGTTGTCTCTCAAGGAGCTTTTGATTAAGTCAATAAATTAAGAAGTTGCAGAAACAGAATTGAATTAAATGGGGTTTGCATGCAAAATTTAATGAATAAATAGAAAGAGAAAATCAACTACTAAAGGTTAAGCAATTTTTTAGAATATAGTTAATCCTAAAATCCTCCCCTTGATATTTTTCCTTCCTTATCATTTAAAAATTCTTCTAGTTCAATTTTAATTCCCTGATTATTAATATCTAATGTTTCTAAATTATCACCTAGGATTTTGATTGATTCATATCATTAATCTTAATGCAATCGTGGTCAATTTAACAACACAAAACAATCTTTATTTCACACACAACCGGGATATGCACACAGAGACCTCAATGTGGTAACATAATGAATTTATTTAATTAATCGACCAATTGAATAATACTTAGGCCTCAGATAACATAAATAAATTAGTAATCATGTAACCCAAATCATCTAACCAGCATAATAAAGATTAACATGAAAATAGAGATAAATAAAAATGAAAATTCATTCTGTAATCAAAATCAAACCAGTTTGTAATATCAAAATAGAGACTACAGTTTAATATCAGGTTCGAATCCCAAATTGATTACAAAAGAAACATAGAAAGCCATTACATAAAATTGCTTGAGAGGAAAAATATATCTGTACAATCAAAGAACCCCTTAGAGATGATGGCTAATAGAAGAATAATTTGACTAAGATGACCTAAAGGAAATTTATGAGATTAGATGGGCTAGGTTACATCCAAGGGCCCATAGTTTTTTAGAAATACAATATTTATTTTGAAATAAAATAAGCTACCGTCCATAGCCCAATAATGAAGTGTCCAATCCCTTTTGTTGGTTCATCTAATCTACAAAACAAAAATACAGGTAATTAGGCTTTTGTTAAAAAAATTATAATAATATCAATTTAAGCCCACAATTAATAATAATCCAATTGAAACTCATTAATTCAAATTTGACCTAATTAACATAAAATGAACCAAAACTAGTCTTAATAAATTATTATAAAAATGAATGTCAAGAGTATAAAATGTAAAAATATTCAGATTATGAAATTCCTTTACACTTAACTTTTTACACTCATAAACAAAACATAAAAACCTAAAATAAAAACAAAAATATGAAAATTGTAAGGTCAAAGACAATTCCAAGCTCTACGAAATCCCAACAATAAAAAATAATCTTTCTTCCTATCTAAAAAAAAATAGCCTGGTAATTTCATTTGACAAAAATGAATCAAAATGATAGCCGCTCACTGGATATGTATATACTTTCAATTCTCTTAAGTGTTTAGGATAAGTGTTTTGCTCAATTTCAACCTATCAAAACTTTACTACTATAGGCTTGTTTATCTTTTCAATCTTCACTAACTATGTCATAAGCAATACACAAATCAAAAGGATTTAAGTTCAAGGTCATAATGGGGCTTAGATAAAGCTAAAGATGTAAATATAGAAAAAGTGGGTAAACACCTCAAGAATCAAAAGAGCATTAATCAACCAACACAATAGAACAATTATAAAACTGTGTATCTTACTCAAGCATTTAATTTTCATTAAGCAAACGTAAATACATATTCGTTCTCACTTTTTTTCTTTTTTTTTTCTTTTATTTATTTATTTTTCATGGGTTGAGTGCATTTTACACTTCATTTCAATCATTATATTTATCACCTTTTTGCTTTTGCATTTTTTTAAATAACCCAACTTGATGCACTAATTAACATTCACATTTCTAATCAAATGCAATGCTCTCTAATTCCTAAGGTAGGGTAGAGAATATTTTGGATTTGGTTTGTAATGGGTTAAAATTTCAAGAAAAAGGATAATAGGCTCAAAGGGTTAAACAAAAAATAACATGTATAGGTTGCTATTTGGTTAAATGGCTAATAAACAGAAGAATGCTTTAATCATCTTCATGCATGCATATGGAACTAGAATCTTAGTTAAGAATTAAGACAAGTTATAGAGTGAAAATCATGATAGGTGAATACGCACATAAGAAATAAATAATATAAAGCTCAAAATCTTCACAGGTCCAAGACTACGACAATTAATCCATTGAAATCAGTTTCATAGTTAATTTACTTGAATTCAAGAAAGCAAGATCGACTCCTAATCATGTTAAAATACTTGAACCTAAATTGCTTCAACTTGCAACTTTGACACAAAAAACAAAGTCAAAAGAAATAAAAAATGTAAGAAAAACAAAAAGAAAATAGAAAAAATAGCAAAAGAGAAACCATACCAAATAATAAGAGTAAATCCTCCCCCCTCACTTAAATTTTTCACTGTCCTCAATTTAATAGCAATCCAATCTATCAGTCAAATATAAGACATGAAAATAAAAAAGAAGGTAAAGAAGTATAATTGGGTGGTTCAAGTGTATGAAGCATTATAAAGATGTAACTCCTTTATTGTATGCTCTTAAAATCCCTCATAGAAATGTTTCAGCCTTTGCCCATTCATGGTGAAACACTTGTTGGTTGACTCATTCATGATTTCAATAACACCATAAGGAAAAACATGAGTAATCACAAATATAGTAATTCATCTAGAGCATAGCTTTTTGAGCATCAGCTTGAGGCGGGAATTATAGAGAAGAATTTTTCATTGACATAGAATTCCTTTCTTTCAACCATCTTGTCATGTATAGTCTTGGTCTTCCTTTTATATATTATGGAGTTCTCATAGATTCTAGTTAGATTTCTTCAAACTCTTGAAGTTGTAATTTTCTTTGAGAATTGGCTTGAGAGATGTCCATGTTATACTTTTTCATTGCCCAATAAGCCCTATGTTCAATCTTTACTGGCAAATGACATGCTTTATTGAAAACTAACTTATAAGGCAACATGCCTGTAAGGGTTCTACAAGTGGTACAGTAGGCCCACAATGCATCGTCTAATCTCTTACTCTAATCTTTTTTGTTGGGTTGAACCATTTTCTCTTGAATTTGCTTTATTTCTCTGTTTAAGACCTCACCTTGTCCATTTGTTCATGGATGGTAAGGAGTTGCTACTTTATGTATCACACCATGCCTGTGAAGTAAGGCTTGCATGTTTCTATTGCAAAAGTGAGGTTTTTTATCATTGATGATTGCTTTAGGGGTGTCAAACCTACAAAAAATGTAAGATCAAACAAAATCCAACACAACAGAAAAATCATTAATCCTACTGGTTTTGGCCTCCACACACTTTAAAACATAATCAATAAGAAGAAGAATATACAGAAAACCAAAAGAAATAGGAAAATATCCCATAAAAACAATACCCAAATATCAAATATCTCACAAAATAGTAATGGTTATTAAGGCATTTCATTCCTATAAGAATGTTATTTGTTTGTTAGCATCATGCACAATTCTTACAATATTCATATGCATCCTTAAATAAAGTAAGCCAATACAATCCAAAATCTAAAACTTTCCTAGTAGTACATTGAGGACCAAAGTGACCTCGACATGCAAGTGCATAACAAAAATGCAAAATAGATGTAAACTCATGATCAGAAACACATTTCCTCATAACTTGGTCACTAAACATGCACCACAAGTAGGGATCATTCCAAACATAATATTTTGCCTCACTCTTAAGTTTACTAATTTGATACTTCTTAAAATATACAGGCAACTTAAATACAACTATGAAATTTACCATATTTGCATACTAAGAATCTTTACCATGCAATTTATAAAGCTGCTTATCTAGAAAACTATCCCTAATAGCGTGAGACTTTGAAGAGTGAGGAATTCTATTCAAGTGGTCAACTACAAGATTTTTTTTTATCCACTTTTGTCACTAATTTCAATGTCAAACTCCAATAATAGCAATATCTATCGAATAAGTTTAGGTTTTGCATCAAGATTTTTGAGAAGTAAATTTGAAGCTACATGATTAGAATAAATTATTACTTTAAAACTAAGTAAATGAGAACAAAATTTATTTAAAGTAAAAATAACAGCTAAAAGTTCCTTTTTAGTGATAGTATAATTAGCCTAAACCTTATCCAAGGTGCAAGATGTATAAAAGATCACATGAGATTTCTTGTCCACCCAATGAGAAAGAATTACACCCACTGCAAAGTTTGATGCATCACACAGAAACTTAAAAGGAAACTCCCAATTAGGTGGCTAGATAATTAGTAATGTAGTGAGCCTCTTATTTAACTCATCAAATGCTATCTTGCATTGTTCATCAAAATTAAAATCTACATCTTTCTGAATAAGTCTAGATAATGGAAGAGCAATCTTGCTAAAGTCTTTGATAAATCACCTGTAAAAACTTATATGGCCAAGAAAAAAAAAACATACTTCCTGTATATAAGTAGGGTAAGGTAAAGAAGCAATAATATCAACTTTAACTTTATCAACTTCAATGCTATTTTTGAAAACTACATGTCCTATAACAATGCCTTGCTCTATCATTTTATGACATTTCTTAAAATTTAGAATCATATTTTTTTCAATCATCTCTCTAAAACTTTACCTGAACTCATTAAATGGTCATCAAAGGAAGTGCCATAAATAGTAAAATCATACATAAAAACTTCCATGCAATGTTCAAGAAAATCATAGAAGATGCTTACTATACATTGTTGGAATGTGCTTGAAGCATTACAAAGTCTGAAAGGCATCTTCCTACAAGCAAAAGTAACAAATAAGTAGGTCAAAGTGGTCTTCTCTTAATCCTCTGATGCTATATGAATATGAAAATAACCAAAAAAATCATTTAAGAAATAGTAATGATATTTTCCTCCCAATCTCTCCAACATTTGGTATATAAAAAGAAGAGAACAATGATCCTTTCCAGTAGCTTGGTTGAGCTTTCTATAATCAATGCAAACTCTCAAGCTATTCTATAATCTCATTAGAATAAGCTTATTCTTTTCATTAGGCACCATAGTGATACCGGTCTTCTTAGGAACCACCTACACTAGACTCACTTGTTGTTAGATATTGGATAAATAATATCAGTCAAAAGCAATTACTCACCTCTTTCTTAACCACATCCATAATCAAAGGGTTAAGTCTTACTCCTTCCTCCAATAAAATTTTATGCATGCATGTAGAAGGACTAATTCCTAGAATGTCTACAAATGTCCAACTTATTGCCTTCTTCTTCTCCTTTAATGGCTCCAACAATTTCATTTCTTGGTCAAGTTAAAGTTTCTTCACTATTATCACTAGTAACTTCTTATGTTTTTCTTAAAGATGTTTCATGGCATCAAGAATATTAAAATGAACCACATCACCACCAAACTTCATTAATAGAGTACCATCATGCACATTAATTATTATTTTAGTAATTTTTAAAAATAGTTTACTTAGAATTAGTGGTACATGTCCACGTGCATTGTCATCCCCCATATTTAGAATATAAAAATTAGTAGAAAAGATTAAATCTTTTTCCTTTATTAAAAAATTTTCAAGTACTCCTACAGGGTAGGCCGTGTTTTTGTTTGCTAGCTAAATTACCACTCCAATAGGCTTCAACTCTCTAATCTACAAAAAAAAAAAAAAAATACACATACTTAGGAATTACATTAATTGAAGCACCTAAATCTAACATTGTATTGGTAAACTGCATATTCTCTGTTATGCATAAAATGGTGAATATCCTAGGATCTTTGCATTTAGTGGGCATAAGTGGTTAAACTAAAGTGGATACATTTCTACCCATGTTAACTTTTTCATTACCCTTTAACTTTCTCTTGTGAGTACACAATTCCTTCAGAGACTTTGCATATTTGGATATTTGTTTAAGTATTTCCATGAGAGGTATATTGACAGCCACCTTTTTGAACATCTCCATAATCTCCTTACCTAATTCAGCTTTAGCAATTTTCTTAGACTGAGTTATTTTGTTTGGAAATAGAAAAGGTCTGTTGTATGTGGAATTTTCTGCCTTATCTGTGTTATTTTTGCTTGGCTACTCAGAACTTTGGATTGAAAAGGGTTGTTGTTCTCTGATACTCTTTTTTTCTTGCAACAATTTTGATTAAGGAAGAGCTGGCCCATTCAATTCTTTACCACTTTGTAAGGTTATAACACTGACATTTCCTTTTGGATTGGTAATAGGCTATGAAAGCAACTGACTAGAATCTTGACTTCTCAATTCATTGATGTTTGTTACAAGTTGGCCAATTTGAGTCTTTAAATTTTGAATTGTTATTTTTATTCATTTTTTAAATTAGAGTGTGTTTGTTACCAATTGCTTCATTTTATCTTCTAAGCTTGGTTTTGATTTATCCATATGCTGCATAAGTAGTCTCATGGGTTGCTGGTTACTTAGGCTTACAACATTAAATTTCTACTGTTGCTATTGTTGATTAGAACCACTCCCATATCTTAAATTCAGATGATCTCTCCAACCAGAATTGTATATGGTTGTATATGGATTATATCTATTCTGCTACTATAAAGGTCTACCAGGAAAAATGTTAGCATATGATTCTATATTATCTTGTAATTGAAGGCATTGATATATGGTGTGTATGTCTAATGAACACATACAATATAGAGGTGCAGGAAATTGTTTTGAGTGCCTCTGTCAAAGTGCTAACTGTCTAACCATGGAAGCCAACTCTTTAAATTTATTTTCTATCCTTTGTTGATCCATAAGTGTAGCATAAACTTGATTAACACCTTGTGTTGAAGTGATTAACTTGGTACCAAACTATTATGCATTCTGAGCTATATTTATAATTAAATCTTAGGCAGAAGTTAGGGTTTTATTTACCAATGCTTCACTTGTAACTACATTAATCATGCTTTTATGTATGGGTAGCAAGCTTTCATAAAAATATTGAATCAAGAGTTGGTCACTAATTTAATGGTGGAGGTAGCTTGCACATGGCTTCTTGAATCTCTCCCAATATTCATATAGTGTCTCTCCATTCATTTGACGAATGCCTCAGATATCTTTCTTGATAGCAACAGTCCTTCAGGTAGGAAAATTTTCTCCAAGGTCAACTTCTTCAAATCATTCCAGCAAGTAATAGTAATAGGTTGTAGGTAGTAAAGCCAATCCTTGGCCATTCCATCCAGTGAAAAAGGGAATGCTCTTAGTTTAATATGTTCCTCTAAAATTTCTTATAGTTTCATGGTAGAATAGACCACGTGAAATTCTTTAAAATGCTTGTGAGAGTCCTCACTTGCAAGACCATGACACTTTGAAAGTAAATGTATCAATCCAGATTTCGGTTCAAAAGTAGCATCAAGTTCAAGATATTGAATGCACAATGGTTGATAATTAACATTAGGTGCAGCCAATTCCCTAAGAGTTCTATCATTATTTTCATTGCCAACCATGTTTACTAAATTAGAATTAATCTTGAAAATCAATTCAGAATCAACTTTTATATTGTTAATTAACTCAAAAACCACTTCAATCACTACGACCTCTTTGATCCTATGATTTCTAACTTATTTATGAAAGCTCATCTCAATTTTAGAATCAAACTTAACCAAATCTCTATTGAAAGATCTAGTTATACACTAAGCATGAAATAAAAAAAATAAAACACTCAAAAATTGCCCCCAAAAAATTAAATTAAATTCTTAAAAAATTGGAAAAATTACTAAAAATAAGAAGAAAAAATAGTAAAAAAATTTAATAAGTAATCTAAACGACAGAATTTGGTTAAAAAATAGCCTAACTCATAGCAAAGTTTAAATCCTCATAACATTTAAAACCTATATCACAAGTTTTAGCTTAATTGGAGTTAGTCATCTTTGGTGTTGGTGTTACCTAAAATAGCCATAGAACATCGAAATTGCTAGAAATTGGCCATAGAAACTTAATAAGAAGACTAAATTCAAATTGAAAATAATGAAATCCTTATTCTAATTGATTATGATTAATTGGCTCCCTGACAATGGTGCCAAAATCTTGGTAAACAGAATTGTTCATGGTTGTTGAACTGGCAAAATTAGTAATAATTCATTGGTTTGCAGTAGAGCACCCACCAAGTCATGTCTCAAGAAGCCTTTGATCAAGTCAATTAGATTAAAAATTTATAAAAGTAGAATTGAATTAAATAGGGTTTATATACAAAATTGAATGAATAAACAAAAATAGAAAATTAGTTACTGAAGGTTAAGCAATTTAGTATAACATAGTCAATCCCAAAATCCTGATATCTTTCCTTCCTTGTCATCTAAAAATTCTTTTGATTTGATTTTAATTTCCTAGTTGTTAATGTCTAATATTTGTATGTTACCGCATAGGATTTTGATTTAATCGTGTCATTAATATTAACGTAATCGCTCTTAATTTAACAATACAAAACAATCCTTATTTCACATATAACTAAGATACAAACACAAAGACCTCAACATGGTAACAAAATGAATTTATTTAATTAATCAACTAATTAAATCAAACTTAGCTCTCAGATAACGCAAACAAGTTAGTAATCATGCAACCCAAATCATCTAACTAGCATAATAAAGATTAATATGAAAATAGAGAGAAATAGAAACAAAAATTCATTCTGTAATTAAAATGAAACTAGTTTGTAACATCAGAACAAAGACTTCAATTTAATATTACGTTCAAATCCCAAATTCATTACAAAAGAAACTTAGAAAGCCATTACAAAAAATTGCTCAAAAGGGAAAATATGTCCATACAATCAAAGAAACCCCTAGAGATGACGACTAACAGAAGAATAATCTGACTAAGATGACCTAAAAGGAATCTAAGGGATCAAATGGGCTGGGTTATATCCAAGGGTCCATAATTTGTTAGAAATACAATATTTATTCTGAAATAAAATAAGCCAGTGTCTATAGCCTAATAACAAAGTGTCCAATCCCATCTGTTAATTCATTTAATTTGCAAAACAAAAATACAAGTATTTGGGCCTCTATTAGAAAAATCATAATAATAGCAATTTAAACCTAAATTTAATAATAATGCAATTTAAACTCATTAATTCAAATTTGAACTGATTAGCATAAAATGAACCTAAATTAGCGTCATTGAATTATTATAAAACTAAATATAAGGGATATAGAATATAGAAATACTCATATTATCAGATAGATACCTTTAGCAACCAATGCTTTTGATAATAATATGGTAGCATCTAAATGGGTAAACATCATGATAAGAATAATACGTTCTATTTACTTACAGGTAGTTCACACAATTCAGTGTGTTTACTCATCCTTGTTGGGGTAACATTTTCTAACTAATATTTCGACTTTGTGGCACTTTCTTGTACACCTTTTTTTTGGCCTTGACTTGAATTTCTCATAAGCTTCTTCAAAATCCCCTCACACCAATGCAAACACAAATTTTTAATCTAAAATACTTGTGCAAATGATGCTTGAGATATCCATGTTTCTTTAAAAAAAAAGTCAAATGTAATGCATAAGGATACTAGGACAAAAGAACTTAAAGGGTTAAAAACATGAGATCCAATCTTTTATTGTTCTCTCTCTCTTTGTCTCTCTCCCCTTCCTTTTATTTTTTATTTTTAAAATTGGGTCCTTAATTTTGGTCAATGAGAGATACTTTGTTATAATAAACACTAAGTATGAAGTGTAGGAAATATAACTAAAGTGGAAAAAAAATTAATACATGAAAGTAACAACCACTACCTTAAGAAATTAAACAAGAAATAAGAGCCAACATAAAGGTCCCATGAGAAGGAGATGATTAAATCTAACCTAAGGGACACATTCTCTTAATGGTTGCTTTTGCTAGCCATTTTGTTGCCATATTTGCTTGATAATAAATTCATGTAGAAAAGAATTATTAAAACCATTCTTAACATGTAAGGAATCATCTAGCATAGCAGAATATTTCTAATTAATAAAAGTAAAAGTAATAATTATCTTCCACCATTTTACATAATCAATTTTGTGCCTTCTTCATTGCTAAACTTTTAGACAAATAAAATGAAAGAGTATTCCCAAATTGCTACACTCACCCAATTTTGTGCCTTTATAGCTTTGGAAGATGACTACATCTTCTACTATTTTTATTAGATTATTTTTAACATTCACACATCATAATATACCATACAACAATATAAATTTCATAAAAAAATTCTCAAAGAAATTCACATACTAAAGAGAAGAAATCTCTTATGCTTGAGAAATAATCACTGAGAGACCAACAACATTCTTTTCTACAATTATTTCAAAGAGCTAGCATTTCTTTTTCATATGCATAATTATTTCAACACAATAAATAATATATATATATATATATATATATATATAATAGAATTTATCTTCACTCATCACCACAAATTATAATTAATAACCTATTGTATCTAATCTATATTAATAATACATTTATATAAGGATGTTAGAAATAATGAGGATATACAAAAGCAAAAATGATATCTAGGTAATTTTAAATGTAGAAAATGTTATCTCTTACCATTGCTCCAAATTATGTATTTTTCTCATTACAAGGATGTTTCCAAACTCTGATTTTCATTTAGTGATGGTGTCTATATATTTTTAAGCTAGTGAGAATGAGCTCATAGACCTTATAATATATTGTCATCTAGAATGTTTCCTCCCACTAAAAAAGCCATGATGCATGATGGAACAAGGAAATATTTCATAAGTCACAATCCTCAAATATGTGGAAATCACTAAAATATTGGACCACACCCTGGAGGTTGTTTTTTAGTTCCTATTTTGTTGGCCAAAAATCTAAATGTGGCCAACATTTGAAAATTGACTGTGAACATTTTGCCACTTAATTTAAATATTTTAATTTATAATAATTTTAAGATTCATGAAATTTATATTCCAAAGAAGAAAAAACTAAATGTATGAATCATACAAATTACATGTCATCTTAATTTGAATTTAACAAATTGATGTTATTTTCCCTTATGTGATCTTTAATGTAATTTTAATATGTAATGTATAACTTTAGAATAATTGAAGATGATGAAGCTAAACTTTAATTAAATTAAAATTATATAGATCACTTGACATCTTAATAAGATTAAATGCTCGAATATGACTAAGCATAAATATATAAACATACATTACATAATGAGAATTATACAATTAATCAATTAATCAACCAAAAACTGACTAATTAATTAATAACAATTTGTCTATTAATTTAACTCAAATGTGTCATAATTATTGCTTGAATATTAATTATTTAAAATTAGACATAAATAAAATGATCCTATAAGTTAATTTGTTAATAATTTTTGACAAAAGATATACAAATATTGCAAAAAAGTTAACTTAAGTTGCCCAAAATAATTTTACTAAAATTTAAACAAATTAATTGCTATTAAATAATTTTTAAACAAAATAAATGACCAAAAAATAATTATTACCACATTTTTTAATACAATATTAGTTTAAAGATATTTTTCCCGAAAGAATCCAAAAATAAAATAATCTTAGTCCACTGAAAATTTTGTTCAAAAAATATACCCAAGCATTTTTAATCATCAAATGACAAAAAAATTCAAAAATTTGCCAAAAGATTGGCCTGAAATGGCCCAAAGTGATTTATGGTAAAAAACTGGCCCAAAACACCCAAATAGCCCAAAAATTAATGGTCCACGCTTGTTTTGTTTTTAGAATTTTAGAAGACATCAGAGTGCAAAATTGAAAGGCCCACATGGAAACCACTGTTCCTTTTTTATGTACCTACAAACAATAAAACCAATCCATTTTTCTAGCCCAACTAGTGTCCAAAAAAGTTGGTCCAATATCTGAGAAAAGAACGGAAGCCCAAAAACATAGGCCTAAAAACCACAAGGTTTAATAGCTCCCAAAAAGGCAAAATTTGCGTCTTATTAAACAGATCTCAAAATGACATGGCATTTTTCACAAAAGGCAAAATGTGCTTGAGGTTAAGTAAAACAACGCGTCGTTTACATTCAGTAATGAAACGACGTGTCACTTCCTTCGTCCCTTACTTTGCATCGAGTCAACTCAACTCGATAGGCTTTGACTCGATATGGAACCTGACTGGTTCTCATGCTACATATATTTTTGTTAAGCCAGTATATTGTTTTTTAGTTCCAATTTTGTCGGCTAAAAATCTAATCGTGGCCATCGTTTAAAAACCAACGGCCAACATAGGATTCCCAAATACATAATATTTTTATTTATTGAAACTTAATTTATCAAAATTTTATAAACAATTTAATGATATTCAAAATTCAAATTCTTAGAGTGGATTATAATGTTTAAAATAATTTTTCTAAAAAAATTTATTAAAACTATAGAAATGATATTATACATTTGTTTACGACTAGTTTCTAATGCAAAATCACCAAACATCCTTTATATAATTAATAGTAATAATAATAATAATAATAGAAATATACGTGAACAATTTTTTTAATAGAAAATAGAGGAATTAATAGTTTTTTTTTAATATTTTGTGTTTTTTTACCCTAGGGTCCGTTTGGTTCAGGATTTTTGGGGAAGAGGGGAGGGGAGGAGAGGGGAGGCCCTCCCCTTGTTTGGTATGAAAAACTTGGAGGGGAGGGGAGGCAAAATACTCCCTCCCCTTCCCTCCAAACCCTCCCCTCCAAAAGTGGGGGTTTTTGGAGGAGAGAGAAAATTTTATCTTCATTTGATAAAATTACCCCTACTTTTTATTTTCATTTAAAATATAATATAAATCTTATTTTTTAAATTAGGTTTAAGATAATTTTTTATAAAAATAAAAAATATTTTTTAAATAAAAATAAAAAATTATTTTTAATAATAAAAAGTAAAAAAAAAATTTTTATAAAAATTAAAAAATTAAAAATTCTAATATCATAAAGATATAATTATCCATTTAATTTTATCTCCCCTCCCTCCCCTCCCCTTCTTAACTAAACAACATATCATTAAAACTCCTCCCCTCCCCTCACCTTCAAACCAACCAAACAACGTATCATTAAAACTCCTCTCCTCCCCTCCCCTCCCCTCCCCTCCCTCTCCTCTCCATTTAACCAAACACTACCTACTAAAGTTGAGGCATGCCAAGTAAATGCCCTAACCAGCGTTATTGCCGCCGGCGAAGAAGATGGCCTTTTCACCTATTTACTTTTGATTTCACTGAATCAATTAGTCACCTCCTTTCTTTCTGTTGGACAATAATGGCCTCCTTGATTTCACGAAGGTTTAGCTATAGGTTGCTAACATCTTCTCCTTCTTCTTCTCTCTATTCACAGTCAAGGCCTTCAAACACGATTGCAAAATCCACTTCTCAATTTCAGCCATCAGGAACCCCAAAATCCTTACATCTCTGCCTTGGTTCAACTCCATCATGCACAGAATCAAACACTAACAGTTTTTTTCTGTCATCAGATGAAAATCCCAGAAATTTTTGGTCCTCACGTGACGGGCTATTTGGACAGAAACCCAAAATTCTGGACCTTAGTTTCGTAAGATCAGCTCCCATTGTGACTTCTAGAACCCCTAGCTGGTCATTGGTTACTAAAGCCAGATTCTTCTCAGCCAATGGTCCCTCTTCAAAATCTGTAAACCCTGAAATCGAAGGGTTACTTGAGGTGATGATTAAGAACATCAACGGTTTGAAAAATGCACTGGCAATTCTGGGTGTGGCTCATATAGGTTTCGGAGCTTACAACTTTCCATTACCCCCAATCGTTTTCATACAGTGCTCTCTGGCATTTGCAATCCCAGTCTGCACGGTTGATAACATGCGCTACTCGTTGCGGCGAATGCACTATTTCAAGACAGAAATGGAGGAAAATTCGTTGCTGATTATGGGAGAGGTTTGTTCTGTTGCTATGGTAATAATTCAACGGAGTCTCGTGCTGGGGTGGTTCAGTTGGGTCTCGGAGTTTGGAATGCTTACATCACTCGTTCAACAACCCCAGTGTTAGAGGTTTCTGTACAGAGCCTGTTGGCAGTTGTATCCCCATTCTTGCTTTATTTTCAATTACTGCGCCAATTATTGGAGCAAAAGCGTTTAAACCAGAAGATGGAAAGGCAAGGGGAACGTATGTCGCAAACTATGAGGCCTGAGGATTTGAAGTCCATGAATCTTTTTTTCGTTCGATTACGTAGGGCCTCCTTTTGTGTCGCTGGTTTATCGGGTGGACTGTTATTCTATTTGGTACTAAGAAACACCAATTATGTCTATTAAATAATGGTGAATTTGTAGGCCGAGCGAGACCCGTCTCAAGTAATCCTGATACGATGGATTTTAAAACATGATGATTTGCCCTTGCATTTAGAGGAAGCCAAATGGAACTAATTATTCTTCTGTCTTTTAGGAACATTAATGAAATACTTTGTGATTTTAATTTCTGGGAAAGGTTCCCATAATGCGTTCCTGAAGTTTTGTGTGCTTTCTTCCCCTACTTTGCCCTTCATTTTTTTCAATCATTCTTCTCCTGCTTTTAACCTATGATCTCTTTATATCAAATGTTTTATATATAATATGACGGGTTCCTCTTTCCAATTATTAAACATAAGATACAGAAGTAGTGAAACTTTTTCTATGCAATAAAGGGCTGATCTCTTAAATTATCAAAGATTATTTTGTTTTGGTTCATGTGGTCTACGTCTCATTTTATACTGTAGTTTGTTTTGCATCCTCAAATTGTGCTTGTTGTGGACTGCCTATGGTTTGCATCTATGTCAAGTGACACAAGTTGTTCTGTTTCAGTAAAATATGCAAAATCTCCTTCACTGAGATTTAGTGTACTGTACATTCTTAGAGTTTCAAATTCCAGCAGTGACGAATGGAAGAGGGAATAAAATTTGATAAGATTATACATAAAGACTGCGAGTGGATAAAAATAACACTAAAGAATTTTAAAAACCAAAATTTATTTAAAAGACTAAAGTAACTAATACTTTTGTAAGTCTTCGTTAAGAATTCTTTATAATATCAAAAAAATCATATTATAATTTATGATAAGAGTACTAATTTTTGAAAATTTTAATGGTAACTTTTCTGTTTGATTTTTCAGAAAGATTTTGCTTTTTAAGATCTTTCAATGGAATTTTCACCAACTTACACCCCTCATATGAAATTTTTTCAAACAAAATTTGCAAGATAGCTCAAGTAAAATTTTAATTGTAGAAAATGGAACTTTTGATTGTTATGCCTTCAATATAGAACAAAGGTAGCTCAAATAATATCAAATGTTATTTATTTTTATTGTTTCATTGGATTTTAACTTTTTTTTAAAAAAAGGAATTGCGTATTTAGCTACAATATTTTGTTTTCGTGAATAATATTTTAATTAACTTGAGGTAATAATATTGAAACCTTTCCCTAGAATTTCAGGCTTGTTATTAGGTTTTAAATGTTGTGGGTTGCTTACCCTTTAGTATCTTCAAGCCTCTGTTTGACGGTACGTAATGTTTTGCTGACTAATTAACTTATTGTTCACAACTTCTCATGGAATTAAAAAATATAATTTTAGAAATTAAATATGAAATTAAAAAATATATGATTTTAGAAGTAAAAAATGACTTCAATACCTATATTTTTAATAATTGAATAATAATTAATAGATAATATTAAATAATAATTGAATAATAATTATAAAAATAAAATATATATTGCACCAAATTTTCCTTTCACCCCTTTCTTTCCCTTGGGCTACCAAACGGGGCCATGGTTCCACACATCAGCCTCGGCATTTTAAGATTAAAGAAGACCTTGCATCTCTCGTTATTAAAAATAAATATCACGTATCAACAAACGAGATTAATGCCCCCAAACACAAAAACAAAACAAAACTACAAAGAAGCACACTTAAACCATCACAAATGGACTGCAGGCAAACTAATTGCAAAATGAAAAAAATGAAAGATAAGTGAGGAAGTAGCCGAAGAAATCAACTATCACAAATGGACAGCAGGCAAACTAAACTCACGATTCCATTTCAATTGGGTGAAGATAACCGTGCATAGGTGGTAATATTGGTAGCTCCAGCAATTCAATTGCACATTTACAATTGCGTGATATAAACACAGCTACGACATGTACGAATTATCCTAAAAGTAAAAGTAATATATAAGTTCAACTCATCGCACACTGGATTCTGAAACAGGTCAGCACTCCCTGCATATAAACCCCATATTTATCTCTCCTCGACCAACATATTTCACCGGCAAATCGGTAAATAATAAACACTTACGCTATGAACACAGGTGATAAGAAACACTCAATTTTCCATGCTCTGGCTCTGAATTAAGTGATTCTTCAGATAATATCTCCAACCCAAGGATAGCTATAACGTCAACATGTTCTTTGTAATGCTGTTAAGTATGTTGACGTTGACGTTGAATCCAAAGGATTTATTACTGGATAGTTGACAGCTGATACTTTTGATAGTTCGTTAGTAGCATCTAAATGGGACAAATGCATGGCAGGAACAGGACCTTCTATTTACTTTAGACTCTCGGGGGCTAAGGATGGTTAAAGGTAGGTAGTTCACACAAGTCAGTGCATCTACTCATCCTCGTGCATGAGTAACCAGTGATCCAATTGACTAGGTGGAGTAACTCTCTTCCTAACTAACATTTCAACTGTAGGGCATATCCTCTTTCGTCCTCCCCTTGGCCTTGATCTGAACTGCTCGTCAGCTTCTTCAAAATCCCCCTGTACCAAGGCAACCAAAAATTTTCAATAAAAAATTTTGTGCACATAATGGCTGAGATATCCACAGTGGTTTAAAACAAGTTGAAGGCAATGACAAAAGAGCTTACCAGGGTATAGACATGAGACCCAGTTTTCTCATGGTTATCTCTCACGTGTTTGTAAGAAAATCTCACGCCACAATCAGGAAAGCCACACACAAAAGGTTTCTCTTGAAAGTGCACAGCCTTCACATGCTTCTGAAGATTAGATTTCTGTTGATGCATAATAAAAGAAGTAAATTATAAGAGAGTCAATTACTACCTAAATGGAGTAATAATAAACGAAAAATCAATCTTGCACATAGTCAACAATTTTCACTCTTCAATTAAAATGTACATCAAGCAGTTGAAGAGTAAGAATGTCTTACACTTGAGAATGTGCAACTACAACCCTTGTGTTCACATTTAAATGCCTCTGATGAACTACCAGTTTCATGCATACGGAGATGCCGCTTAATATTCTTCTTCAGTTGCTTTTTCCCACAGGTCTCACAGGTCACATATTGGTGACAGGATTTGATATGTTCTCGAAGGCATTGGACATTAGTGAAATGCTTCATACAATCAGGATCTAAGCAAACTACCTCTACTGACTCCAGCTTAACTGCAGAATAAAGGCATTCTTTAAAATTGTGTCCAATATCTTTTAAAAACTGAGAGTTTATGTCAAGGCTGCTCAACAGACATCTTGGGAAATTCACTAATTATTGAGGATATTCAAAAGGAAAGAAACTTGCCATGAGAATTTTCATGCTTTTTCAGCTTTGATGCAAATTTGAAAACTTTTCCACAACCAATTTCTGGGCAAACATACTGCTTCTGACTTTCAGCAGTAGTAGAGGCAGAGTTCTCATTATGAAATTCCTTGACATGTCTTGTCATATTTCCTTGGAAAGCAAAGTCACGGTTGCAATTCTCAATTGGACATTTAAAAGTTTTCCCTTGATGTTGAAGAAGGTGACGAGTCAAATGGTCCTTTCTTCTGTAACTTGCTTGGCAATCTTCAATGGCACACACATATGGCCTCTGGAACCATTAAATAAGTGTTAAAAGCTACAATCCCAAAATCTAAGAAGCTCAACTGTGCTTTGACAAGAACAAGACATGGGCAAACAATCTGCCAACCTTATTGAACAGAGCGTGACTGAGGCACCCTGATGGAGCTTCACAGGAGGTCTCCCTGCCTGATACTGATCCATCAGGTTGACATATGATGCCTCATGCATTTTGGAGTTCTTTGTCTGGGATCCAATGCTTCACACCATAACATCCATAATTTTCCAATAATATTAATATCTTATAAACTACTCGCCTGCAAAAATATGTATTTTCAGTTGATTTATCAATCAATATCATCGAGTGTTAAGACAAACAGCTATATATTGGACAAACTTATGTTTGCAGCTAAGGGAACATATCAAACATAAATACAGACAGATACTTTCCACATATTCAGCTTCACGTATACAGCAGAAACTAGTAAGTGAAAATCAATTGTGATCTCCCAACAAACTCTCCATCCATTCAAACTTTGTCACGTCACAAAATCTCCACAAATGATTTTTAAACCATACAAATTTGGAAGACCTAATATAGAGATATACAAAAAATTTAAGATGGAAAACAAATTTGGACAGCAGAATACTAGCACGTTGATAATGTAAGCAAATACCTCAAGTGAATGGCTTTGCATGTGTTGCAGTAAGTAGGCACGTTTTTTAAAACTAGCGCCACATTCATTGCAAGTGTTGGATTTTGTATCCTCTGCTTCGCAATTTCTATTAACTCTTGCTTTCTCCACCTCCTCCTGGGAGACATCATAATCCAAAAATATAATAAGTTATTTAATTTTGAGAAACCGAAAAATTTGGTGTTCATACTAGACTTTTTAAACCAAGAAAGTACCTTGTGGTGGATATTGATATGAGCGGTTATTAAGGTCTTCTTGGACCTGCAAATGCCACAGTATTCACAGAAATAGCGTCTAATATCTCTAAAAATAGGCCTCTCTCCTGTTTCCCCAGCCTCATCCATCTTTGTCTGATACATTCAGCTCGCTAAAAATGATAAATAAAATAGAAAGATTAACAGAGAGATCATCAGGAACGAAATTCATAATTGAGATGTAACCGTCCTACATTACCCAACCGACCAAATGGCATAAAATGGAGAATACCCACATGAAAACTATTCATAAAAAGAGTAATTCAAAAACAACTTTCTTTTGAAAGCCATTTTAAAATCTACTACAAACAGAAAACGAAAAAAATAATCCAGCTAAATGAGTCAAGGGTTTCGTTCCAAAGCTAGCATTAAAATCAATGGCCGACCCATAAAACTAACCCTTTAATCTAAGATTTCAGAACCATCGGAAGCTTGAAGACATTCGCATACAACAAATTTCAGAAGTACAAAAAGACAAACGCAAGTTAAAAATGTAATTGCTAAACTCACGAGTTTCAGCAGTGAAATTTCCAGAAGATCCCGAAATCCGGATCTTGGGAAGAGCAGTGAGATGAGAAGTAGCAGCGGCTCGAGAAGGGGAGTAGTTGTTCGTGGAAACTTAAACCCTAGGAGGATGGATTCGGGTCGGGTTTGGGGAATGGATCGAATCACTTTTTTGGGCCAATCCACCGGCCCAGTCCAATACATGTTTTTGAAAATTTGGAAAAAAATCTCCAGTATACCATACATGCCAGTTTAGGTTCTTTTTATTATTCGTAAATTCTTGATCAATTTTTTTTAAAACAAAAAAGATTTCAAAAAACTTCTATTACCAGAAAATCCCCAAGGGGCATAAAACGTGGCGTTAATCAAGAAATATTTTTGCGATTTAAAAAAAAAAGTTCAACCCAAAATATAAATTCAAAGCAGTTGCATCATGTTGGTTACCGGCTAACTGCGAATCAATGCTCTAAACGCGAAGATGGGACACAATTTCGCAATTAAATAATTTCAATCATATGATTAGAGAAATATTTTTTTAATTTTGGATTCTAAATTTAATATAGGTGAATCTTATGCCAATTATTAAAATTAAATTGAGAGATAAGTATAGATTAAACCTAAAACAATGTTAGAGCCCATTGTCATACTGAAAATCCCAATAAAAAAAATATGGTTACGCTAAAAATGAAAAGAGTATCAGGAATTACAAACCACAATATCTCAAGAAATTTTAAGAGTCACAAAATATCAATTTTTTTGGCTAATTAATAAACTTTAACTAATATCTAAATAGAATTACTAGTTCTAAACGGATTATAAGTTGGGATCTATTCTTTAAATGAGTATTCAAAATCTAATTCATTTAAATAATATCAAATATAAAATTAATTATTTGATATTATTATGATATAATTTATTAATTAATTTAATAATTAATTAATACTAATCCACAAATTAATAAATATTCTAACAAAACTATCATATCATTTGACTTATATATATATATATATATATAGTTTTTGAAATATCACTAAATGAAAACATGTCATGCCTAATAAAAATAAAGATCGAAGAAAAAAAATTCACAATTAAATTTACTTTTAAGCCAAGATGCACATAATCTTTTGAATTTTATGTTATATACTTCTAACTTTTAAAATTTTAAAATAAACCCCGAAACTTTATCCTTTATTTTTATTTTTAGATAACTCTTGCTATTAGTTAACCCATTAATTTATTAACAAAAAAGTGACATATCACATTAAATGAACTCCAAAAATTATTTTTATGCAAATAATTATCCTAAATTTTGAATTATATGCAAATATCTCACTTAATATGTCACACTTCCATTAATTAAATAACAAACTCATCATGATAAGGGATTATTCATACATAATATCAAGTTTAAAGGTACAGAGAGTTATTTATACATAATATAAAGTTCAAGGAGTTAAGTATATTTTGTCCCAAATTTTATGAGTAAATTATTCTCTTCTACCCTAATGGATGTTTAAATTGCACCCTTGTGTCTTTTATTAAATACTAAATTGGATTTTTATATAATTGTGATTTTGCATTTAAAAATATGTTAAAGGGTATTTGATTAAAAACTGCTTATTTAGATATAAATTAAAGAAGTGTCTAAATTGAAGTTTGTATCCAAAAATAATTATATCATTGTAAGATAGTTTTTAAGTACATAAGAATGTAACTAAAATGAAGAGAACAGAGGGAAAGGAAATAAAATTTAGATTTATTCTATAATTATTAAAATAGATACTTTTTTTATTCTATTCAATTTTATTTTTAATTATTTATAATTAGTTTAATTTATATATTTTATATGTATATAAGAAAAAGTGTAAAACACCAAGTGAGATCAACACACAACATGTGCAATTATAGCAATGTTGTTATTTATGTCAGAATTTTTGACTCGCGTACAATGTGAACATCAACACACATATGAAAGAAGAAAAAATTATATCATTGAAATATTTTTAATATGAGTTACTATCATTATCAACAACTTGTTTAAAAGCGTTTAATGGATTTGTGTATTATTTAATCATGACCCATATGAAGTGTCGCATTAATCATTTTATTTCCTAACTTTAAGATAATAATGACACTTGGGTTTATGATCTAGGACAAATTGAATCCATGATTTAAAATTATTTCCAACTGATTTTTGTCTCAAATTCTATAATGTCTGTTGTGTCCATTATGCAAGAGTTAGACCAAATGGGAATTCTTAGTATATCCAATAATCATATTCAACATCTTTTGGTTCTAGTAATGATAATGGAAATTGGGCCGGCAGTGTTCCAAGTTAAGATGAATAGTGCTTTAGACCTAAATGGTTTTCATGTTAAATTTTACCATATCTATTAGCACACCAAATCAAAATGCTTTTCTCCACAATAGATTGATTTCGAAAAATATCATTTTGGCATTTGAATTGATCTCAAAATTGGTGCAAAATCTCATAAAATAGGGTGGCATGCATATAAATTAGATATTGCAAAAGTATATGATAAGGTATAATGGACATTTCTAAAAGTAATTTTCAGGAAAAAACAATTTTCAGAACACTGGGTTCTTTTGATAATGTGATATGTTACTACAGTGTCATAATGGACACCTAACAAACAGGTTTGTTTCTCAACAGGGACTTTAACAAGGTGATCCTCTCTGTTCATATTTATTCTTGTTGTGTTATGTTCTATCTAACATAATTCATAAGGCAAAACACAACCATAAATAGTCAAAAATACAAATATCTAAGTCTTTTGAGCCAATATCACATATGGTATATATTGATCATACTTTATTATTTTTTCACACTACAGAGACTACGTGTCATCAAGCATGTCACATTCTTGATCACTATAGTCACTTATCAGGTCAATGTGTTAATCCTTGAAGATTTATAATGATATTTAATCCTCATGTACCACATCGATCCAAAAAGATTTTAACCTATGTTTTTGGTGTAAAATTTAAGACATGTTTTGGTAAAATACCTAAGTACATAGATAGATTTAAGTTAGAGTAAAACTCAATTATAGAGGAAGATTATGGACAAAATAAATAAGAAATTGCAAGTATGAAAATTGATGCTTCTGTCTCAAGCAATTAGACTTACATTAATAAAAATCTATGCTTAATTCTAAATTGACATCCCAATCATCATACTTTGAATTCCTTGAGAAATATTGTCGTGGAATAAATGTGAAATTAGCAAATTCTTTTTGGGGCTATTTTGAATTGGGACGTAAATTATATTTGCTAAGATGGGTTGAAGTTTGTTGGCCTCATCCGGAATGTGGTCTTGGCATTAAACGAATCCAAGCATTTAATCAGGCACTTCTAGCCAAACATGTTTGGCAATTAGTCTCGAATGATATAGGTTATTTGTTTGCACATGATTTGAGACTTAAATACTATAAAAATGATACTAATGATAAGATTCGGAGACATTCAGCAACATCATGAATTTATTTAGTGAGGTATTTAGAAATCTAGCCCACCTATATGTGATAATTTCCAATGGAGAATAGGAGGTGGAACCAAAATTTCTTTGTTTAACCCCATTTGGTGCCCTATGTGATCAGATGCTCTAGTTATACATTTGACGGTGAGTGATCTTATTCTACATGATCATGGAAGATGGAATTTACAGGTTTTAAACTAGGTATATTCATAGGATCATGCCAAGCAAATTCTTAGGACTTCATTCTCTATTATGGGACAAGGTGATTCTTTTATTTGAAAAGGTAATTCATCGAGCAAATATCAAGTTGCTGATAGGTACTACTTGCTAATATATGACATACATCCTTGCCATTCTTCCCGTTTTATGGATCGGATTAAGTTGTGGAAACTTTGTTTTTCTTTTTGTATTTTTTTTTTTTTTATAAATTGGCTCAAAATGTTCTCGCATTGACTTCTATACTTGGTGCACATCATTTGCTAGTGGAGGAATGATGTCCATTTTGTTATGGAGTAGATGAATCACTCAATCATATCTTTTTCCTTTGTGTGTTTGCTAGAGCGATTTGGTTTGAATCTGCATTAGACTTACGTGTTGATGAGCTATAGCCTTTAGATATTTTGGTATGGCTGGCTACATCGTTGGATTGACAATTATCTAATTAGATCCTTAGACATAGACTCAAGGAACATGATACTTGCAATCATAAAATGTTTGAGAATAAAGAGTGTGGTCTTGAGTTGAGTTTGCAAATGATTCAAGGGGTCAACTTTTGGGAAATCCTCGCCAGCAAAATATCCAGCAACAAAGATGTGTCTATAATGAAATCATAGACATGTGGATAGGTAGGTTCTTACCAAATCATTGGCAACTAATATTATTTCGGGTAGCTACGTGCAATACCAGACAAACGAAGCATAGGATGTTTATATCTACCTGGTTTGGTCACATTGCTCTTTGTAAATATAAATAGGCTAAAGTTAATCTTGTTCACCAAACCAAAATTAAAGTTTTTATTTGAGGCAATTTGACATGCTCTACGAGTTCTTCTAGATAATGAGGATGTAATTCAGAATCCCCAAAACTATCCTTTACACCTATTGCTATTTGACAAATCACAATGCCGATTATTGAGCACGCATCATATACTTCTAGTGTATTTACAAGTATTTTAGCAGGATATTTGATAATTGCTTTCCTAGTTTGTTAATATTAGGTAGTCGTGTATTTCAAACTCTTTGGCTGCTAGGTTTCAAATTAATGTAATGTTTTTATTTCATCCCCAAAAAAACAAAAATAAAAGACAATTTATCACATCATTCTACAATTGGTATAGAGGATTATCAAAGTTGCAGACAAAATGTGATCCGACAAGGTTGGCCAATCATTTTCTGCTCTGATTTGTATCTTCATTCTTCTAAAAGGTGAAACTGTGGGCCTGCTAAGAGAAGATGACACGAGTGGCTTTTATTCCTAATCCTGCCCAACACCAGTTGCAGGTTTTAGTTATGAGTAAAGGATTACACCATTCGTGTTCTTCCAAAACTGAGAATAAGGAATTGGAGTTTGAATTTTCCCATTTTCTTCTTGGATACAGTATTATTTAAGTAAATTTCATATATTTAAATAGAATCCATTATTTAATAGTATTTATTTCTATAATTTTTTAAAGTAAAATTTTAAAAATTATTTTATATATATAAAATTATTTATTTATCTTCGATTTTATTTTTAATTTTTATATATTAAATGACCGCTTAAAAATAAAAAAATTTTAGTGTTAAAAACTTTTCAATCTTCTCCTGTGTAACTATACCTTATATAATGCTTTGAAAAATTCATTTTATTTGCAAATACATTAAAAAAAAATCCAACTAATCGTGATCATCTTTTAAGGAAAAAATTCCAGTCAATTACGAATATTAAAAAAAAAAAAAAACTTCAAGAACCTTCTTTTTTGAGATCTAAAGGACAAGAGGGGCCTACAAAATCCTCCTATTAAATCCCACCGACCCGTCCGTTCCGCGAAAACAAACAAACCCCGCCTTTTAAAACCTCCTCGCGCTGACTGTTTCCAGCACTCCCAATTTAATACTACGCAGACCACACGTCGCCCATATCTCAACCAATCATACTCCTCTCACCTCAGCCAATCGAAGCATCTGCCACGCGGCGGAATATGAATGGTAGAGTTCACCATCATCCCGTAATTCTCTCACCAGTGAACCCACTAACGATCTCCCCCAAACGGGCCCCATATTTGACCGCAATCCACGTGACTTCGACCGTCACCACCGTCTCCGATCCGATCCGTTGAAAGCGCTTCTTTTGCTCTTCTTTCTTTCGCACTTTCTCTAAACCAACCATTCGCTTCCCGTTGCTTTCTCTCTCTCACTATCTCTGTGCAACTGATCGCAAACCCTACGAAAGAAACATTTGTGAGAGAGGCCATTTGGGTGATGCGACGAGGCGTCGATTAGTGACGGCGAAACCATGGGCAGCAATGGCGGGTTTGTTATCTAGTGCGGCCGTGAGCATTCCCGGATTCGTGCGCCTGCAATCGGGTTTCAATGGCGAGCAATTGTTTTGTCTTGTGAATTCTGAGGAGTGCAATTGAGACTGGGTTTCTTCCCTAGTATGTCTGATTTGGTGGCCCGTACGGGTCGGCTTCAGCAGCGGTACGAGAATGGTTTTCGCCTTGTTGCCGGGTACATTTTCCCGTCTTTCCCTCTATTTTGTTATTCGTCATTCATGGGATATGTGGGACTTGTTTGAATATTGTTTGTTTTTCTCTTCCCCTTTCATTTGAGTGATGGCTTTGGTAGTAGTTGTTGGGAAAGATGTCATTTTCATTTGGACCTATGTGTATATGTATAAAAAAGTAGCTTTTCTGTTAAGAAATTACATTCTGGCTTCCTGATAGGCTGAATGCGGTTGTTCTGCTGATGATTTTTCCCCCTCTTGACTTGTTTTTGGGGTTTTTGTTTTGTTTCTTATTGTGTTTTTGTGTGGGTTTGGTAAGAGTGTTAAAGAAATGTGATTTTCTAAAACATGTAGTCAACTCGACACATTGAGCCAAGTGTTTTTTTTTTTTTTTGGATTTTTTTGAATCCTGTAGCTCTATTGGTCATGTTTCGTTGACAATTTTGGCAAATTACCTCATTCATTTGTTGCCGATCAGTTTCAACTAGCTGTCATGTCAATCATTTTATTTTACTTCATACACTAGGAGGAGCTGTTTACTGGCTGTTAAGCTCTGGTAATCATAGTATGCGCCTTATGGAAAAAAAGCTTTCTTGGTTATTCTAATGTTAGCTTCATTTTAAGGAGCAGATGATACGCATCATTAGCTGGTATCCTCATTTATGAAGGGCGTTGTGGGATGCTTTGGCGAACAGATTTTATGTTCTTAATCACTGTAAATTGAGTGTGACGTCTCTAAAAATAATTTATTGGTGTATTGATTTTTTGTGCTTGGCGCGAGATATTAAAAAACTTGGATGTAGCTTGAGTGATAAATAACTTGGAAAAGGAAACGGTTGAGAATAATGCTCAAATATCTTAAATTTGGTTGTGAATATAATGAACCATCTTTTAATAAGTTGAACAAATTATTTTGGCTGGAAATTTTGCTTGAAGTTTAAAGAAAGCTGTGATGTGATTGTTTTGTGTACATCTACGTAGAGATCTGACCTTTCAGGTGCTAATTGAGTTGCAGGTGTATTCCATTTAGGTATAGAAATTCTAATCACTGTAGTGAGTCCAGTTCAGAGAAGATTATTGAAGTTCTCATGATTAGCTCACCAAGTGGACCAGGTCTTCTGTTTCCAAAGGTATGATGTCTGGAATATTCACTTTCATATTCATCATTTCATCTTAGTTTCAATGACTCCATTTGCTGTTGTATGGGTGCACTTTATAGTTACTAATATGGTCACTAATGTAACTTTATACCAAATTCTTGCCTCCTGTGATTTCCTGCTTTGAGGATGAGAGAGAAGATTGAGCTTTAAGGTAGAAAGTTGACTTCTGATTATGACATAAAAGAGACTATGTGATGCAGGATGAGGGAGCAGAATTATGAAAGATTTAATTATCCTTTGGAATTTATGATTTTGTTCGTAGGTAAATTGGGTAATTTTAGGATTCAGTTAGTAATCATTAATAATCAATAAAATTGTATAAGTCTAGGGAAGTGTTATCCCATCGTTGTATTTTATTAGGATTAGGATTTCTTATATTAGTTTCCTATAGATAGGGCCTTAGTCAAATAAAATAGTTACCCCTTTGATCATGGAGAAATAAGTTTGATGTTGATTTTGTGAAATTTTGTGACTGTACTTTGTTTCTCTTCCTGTCCTACAAACTATGGGAATTTGTTTTATGATGTGAATTTTACATATTTGCTAGATTACTGGAACGCATTCAGCATCATTTGAGATAGTTTACTATTATTTATTACATTTTTGGGACAAATTTTACCTGATGAATAAAAATATAAAATATAATTTTGTGACTGTACTTTGTTTCTCCTCCTGTCCTACGTCACTATGCCTTCAATGATTTGAAAAATTACATAATCCTGGTCCATAATGCTAATTGGTATGAAGTTTTATATCTCTTGATTAAATTAATACACCAAATTAGCTATCATTGATTGCACTAAAATACTAACTTTAGGCCCTTAAATAACTCATGTAGTAAATTAGTTGTAAATACCTATATTCACAGTTATTGATGTCATGATTTGTAGTGTAAAATTTTCACTGTTGTGAATTTACTCATAACATCAACTATAGATTACACTTAAAAACATCATTTGTTCTTTGCTTTTAGAGGCCCTCAAATCACTCCTGGGCGAAAACTCACTTTTAATAACCTTGCCCCTTTAAACCTTATTGATGAAAGTCATGAGATACCACCATTAAATAGCATATCATGCTGTTAAACTGGATTTTCCTGCCTCACAATAAATTGCTGGCTACTTTATATTAAGGACCCATTTTGAAAATTCTCACTATCTAGTTTTGCTTTGTTTTGTGCACTAATGTGGTTGACATCTGACATCAACTTGTGAATTTCCTGATTTTTGTAATTTTGCTTTCCATTGAAGGGAGGTTGGGAGAATGATGAAACCGTTAAGGAGGCAGCTGTAAGAGAAGCTATTGAAGAGGCTGGTGTTCGAGGAGAACTAATGGTGAAAAATTTCTCCACATATATGAATTGACTTAAGTTTTGAACTTATGCAATATCGTGATGTATCAATATAAGTGAGTGTTTGAATGGTTTCTTGGTGACAATTTAGGAAGCTTATGCGAAGGAGATATCATCTTGTGCCATATGTCACTATGACTGTTGACAATGGCCATAGAGTTTCACAAAAAGCTTGGTGTAACTTCGTATGAGTGAAAGCACTAGAGTCCAAATTAACATATGAAAAGAAAGACTTAAACGGAAGGAAGTTTGAAGAATTTGAACCTAAATTAGTTTTGAATATCATATAATTAATGCTTTATAATAAGCGAGATCCTTTCACAGTTGAGCGAAAGTTATGACGTGATAATGGTATCATCCATGTGTTTGGCATGCTTTTGATCTTATTATTATAAAATTGCTATCCCTTGAAACTCCCAGTATCCTGATTTATTCTAACTGTAAACGAGGCTGCTAGATCTTTGATACTTGTGATTATTGGGTTCCAGGATTTTCTTGGGTACTATGAATTTAGGAGTAAGACCCACCAAGATGAGTTCAGTCCAGAAGGTTTATGTAAAGCAGCAATGTTTGCCTTGTTGGTCAAGGAAGAGCTTGAGTCATGGCCTGAGCAAAGTACCAGAAACAGGAGTTGGCTGACTGTATCGGAGGCATTTAAAAGATGCAGACATGAATGGATGAGGGATGCTCTTGATTGCTTTTCCAAATGCCATAAGGATTATTGATGAGTGCAAAGGAGGGTTTCCTTGAGTAAAACGGATTTGTTGACTATTGATTTATAGGGTACCGTATCTTCTATTATAGTTATGGGGTAACATTAGGAAAGATATTTGTGATCAGCATTACAGTCTACTCTTCAGTTTCTGTGGATTGATCCCTTCAGAATAATTAATAACATCGATTGAATTCTGACATCTTCTGAGTTGAAATATTAGTTCATATGATGTACACTGGTCACATCATGCCCTTTAGCGGGCGATATGAAGGCTATCATATTGCAAATGTGTATTCATGACTGACGTTTTGATACTTAAAAAAGTCATATCAATACTTGTATCAAATGTAATACCGACATTTCAAACCAATTTACATGATATATTGTGTCGTATTGCGACGACTGTACCATGTTATGTTGTATTCGTGTTTTGGTACTTCGTAGATTTTCATTGTTTTCATGCAACTTATACCGTTATCCGATTTTAATTTATTCAAGCCTTTTTACTGCTCCATGGACGTGACTATAAAACTGAGTTGGAATTACTATAAAACCAAGTTCTTAGGGCTTTCAAAGTTGCACGATGGTAAAAACCTAAATCTACTGAAGGACGTAACATAATAATGCTCATGATGTCGTTATCAACTCAGTTAGACTACAGCGAAAAGAAATTAAGATCAAGACTTGGATGTAGAAGATTTCTCCAATACAAGCAGTGTCTTACGTTTGATATCTACTGGGAGGTTTCTGCAAACGGCATTTACCAATTGAAATGCATTCTTTCTTTGAGTTACAACTACTCATCTAATTCTTAAACTTTTTGTTTATGAATTTAAACATTGAGATGTGAAAAAAAAATGTAAATCATAAAATTCAAGTAGGGTGTATAAAATAAAAAAATGTTTTAAGTATTATAACAAATAGAAAAATACCATTCAAACTTAAAAATAATTTTTACTATATAGTTATAAAACCGGCAATATTATATGAGACTGAATGTTGAGTATTAAAAAACCAAGATAATAAAATCAATGTTACAGAGATGAAAATACTACATTAAATGAGTAGATATATTAAAAAGATAGAATGAAAAATAAATACATTAGAGAGAAAGTTAAAATTACACCTATTGTGAAAAGGACGATAGAATCGCATCTTAGATGTCTTAACTATGTATAGAAAAAACTTATAGAAATTTTAGTAAGAAAAATAGATTAGATGACAAATAATCCAATAATTAAAAATATAAGGAGACTACCAAAAATTATAGGCGAAATTATTAAAAAAAATTTAAATTTAAATAATTTATCTAAAAATATGATTTATGATAAAAAATTATGGTATCATTTGATTCATGTGGCCGACCTCACCTAGTAAAAAAAAACCTACTATTATTATTATTGTTTGTGAAAAAGAACAATCGGCCTTAAAAGAAAAATAGTTAGATCGGTGTATTGGCGAGCAGGCACTACATAATGGAATCTCATTTTAATGCATTGCGAAGGAAGGTTAGTTGAAAAACACAATGCATTAAGTTGATTGTAGAGTACAATTTGTACAAAAATATGAATAATTATATATATATATATATATACCTCAAAATCTGGGACACACTTTATCTGAGAGTTATGAGTGTGAATAGCCCACTGCCAATTTTCCTTTGGCTGCATCCGAAATCTCCAAATCTAGTTTTCCCGTCCCCACAATTCAATTCCTTTCACCCCTATGTATTAACATGAATAAATCCTGTCAAATAGCATTCCAACCTAACAAAGTTATATTTCAGAACACATCTCCTTAAAATGAGCATAAAGCTCTCGACTTCTAAGCACAAGCTCAAGCCCAGAAAATATAGGCTAAAGAGCTGAACAAGAAAACCAAGTTATCGCACAAGATTTTCTCGTGATGTTCCTAGGAAACAGATCACTTCTCATCGAGAACAATATCAGCGGGGTCTCCTATCCAGGGCTTCCCTTCCCTCCACCTGAATTTAATTCTTAGTTTTCCATTAGCATCTAGCCCTACCACCTCTCCCTTGCTAGCATGTGTCTCCATTCCCCATCCCCACCTTGGACTCACAAGTCCATCTCTGATCCTTACCTTGTCCCCGACTTTGAATGGCCTTACCCATTCCATTTCCCATGCCTTACAAAGCCATAATCTTTCCATGAAACAGAATGCCACCCACAGATCCTCACCTTCCATCCGATGCACCACCCCAATGCTTGAATGACTCACTTCTCCCCACTGGTGGGTTGGGGCTGAAACTGATGCTCTAACCTTCACCCAATCTCCAATTTGTAGCTCCTCCTCCTCCACTAATTCTACCTCTGATGGGTCCAACATCCACGCTTTCGATCCTGGTGGAGTATATATTCGAAGCTTTCCATCAGCATCGATTGCTGATATAGTTCCAATGCCAGCATGGGTGTGCCCTGCCCACCCAAATCTCGGATTCTTTACAGATTGTTTAACTCTAACCTTCTGCCCAATGAAGAGTTTGTCAACTCTTTCAAGATGGGAAGTTGGTCCTACCCAACTTTCCTGCTCCCCGCAAAAGCCAACACAAGTGCTTCCGTCCCATTCATTGCCATCAAACCCTATCCCATGTACAACACCAATGCTGCCCGGCCCAATGGATTTAAAATTATTCGCATTATCTTTCAATCTTACCCACTCTCCCACTTCAAACATCTGCTCAATCTCAAGGTCTGCAGGATCTCCTCTCCACAATCCTGGCAAACCAAAGAGTGATACCCTCACTTCTCCATCAGCATGGATGCTGATTATTACACCTCGTGATTCAGCCTGAGCTCCTCTCCAGCCCCACCTTGGTTCAACCAAACCAATTCGGAACCTAACATACTGCCCGACTTTAAAGCAAGGAACCTTTTCAACATCTGTATAATGAGTGATGTACCTCACTTTACGAAAGCAGCAAGCCAACTCCAAGTATCCAGAATCCTGTACACTGTGTACAACCGCCAAACCATCCTTCCCAGCACTATTCCAATCATAACTTGGTCTGGTTCCTATGCTTGGTTTTGAGCGTACCCAATCACCAACTTCAAATCCTGGAAGTCGTTCTGCATCTCCAGGAGAAACTTTCCACAAGCTCTGCCTGCCTGTGACTCTTACCTACAAAGAAATCAGCACAATTACTTTTTGTCTATAGTAATTAAAAAGGTGAAATCATAAATATCCTTGCCACTGAAAAAAGTTATTTCAAGTTTAGCATTTCTAATAGCAGCAGTGGCTAATATTCAGAGTCAGCCAAATGTTTTAATAATAAATGGAGAGACAGGAAGAGGAGTATTGGCAAAGCTAAACAAGAAGCAGTTTTCTTAAAATACCAAGGCCTAATCTCACAGGAGGAAAGTTGTTCCTCTAGAGCCAAGTCACCGCTTTTAACTGCAGCTGTAGCTTAAAATGTAGGCTCTTTCCTAGGCAATTTTATTAAGACTTATAAGTTTTGGTGCCTATCTCTACTTGAACAGCTAAAATAGAGTAGTCAATAGATCCTGTTTAGTTGTGATTTTCAATAATACTTCAGAAGTCATAGTATGGTCAGAGGCGTTTTAAACACAGTTTCTTACACAACATTTAGAAGCTGAACTAGTAAGCTTACATTGAGAGCACCATCCATGTCAATCCTCACTATTTTTCCAACAGTAGCTGGTGATTCATTTGACCATCCAAGTCGTGGCTGAGTAACAGATGGCATCACATGAATTTCTTGCCCCGTCTCTAAAGGGGGAACTTTCTCCACATCAGTGACAGAGCAACAAAAAGGTTTACTTCTAAAGCAAAAGGCAATACCCATATCGCCGTCTTCCTCCAAGCTGTGAATTACCCCAATGCTGTTCCTAGTAACATCCTCCCATCCATATCTTGGGGAAGACACTGAAGATTTTACTTTGACCCAATCTCCAACCTGCTCTTCGGCAAGTTACCAGGGGAAGCTATTAAAGATATATCTCACAATAGACATATAACAGAACAAATATCAGCAAATGATCCAGAAAAAGAATCACCACCTTAAAATCTTCCAGCTTCTCCATATCAGATGGATCAGCTTGCCATGGTATCGGTCGGTTTGGTATATCAATTATTAAGAGACCATCATTCTCAATCTCACTGATTCTTCCAACACTATGATGCGTCTCACCTCCCCAAGCATATCTAGGTTCTGCAACAGATCTCTTCACACATACCCGATCACCAATCTGTAAGATCAACTGTGTCAATGTTATGGCCCCAAATTAAAAAAAAAGACACTATTTGTTAATGTTAGACACTGTAAGTAAGAAAGGAGAAATAAAATATGCCATAAAAGGAAAACAGTTTACACATTACTTACCCTAAGAGAAGCAACATGCTCAACCTCTTCTGGTTCACAATGCCATGGAGTTGGAAGATAGCTGAGTTCTATCAGCAGGCTACTGTCTGGTCTGATATAAGATACAATACCAATGCTTCCTGGTGTCACAGATCCTAATCCATGTTTCGTAGATGTAAGAGTTGGACGAATACGAACCCAGTCTCCAACCTTGAATTCCTCAACCCGTTCCATCTCTGCTGGGTCAGCTTTCCATCCTCTGGATGCTCCAGGGAACCCAACACGTAGGATTCCATCATCATCAACACATAATACTGTGCCTATGCTGCCACGTGACTGTTCACGCCAACCAAACCTAACATAGACAATCAGTCGTCAATATCATAGAAAAATGCAAAAACATCAAGGGTTACAAGCATAAGCCATGCATGAGGCACAAATTAACAGTTTCAATTGTCAAACATGGGTCCTCTTCCACATACTGTTTCCCTTCTTCACTCAAACAAGGGCTGGAACACAATGCTTCAATATCCAACCAGAGTTTTGCCATTACAATTTGTTTAATATAGGCATGTCTCCATGGCCTCGTTTTGCTGTCCAGACTACAGTCATTGGGATCTTTAGGTATATTTCTCAGCTAGTCATTTGGAGGGATTGGAAAGCTCTATTGAGATTATTTTTTCCCCTTATATTATGTTTTCTTCTTTCCTGGCTTGCTGTATATATAGAAGCTTTACTATTTATCCTATGTTTCAGGTAAGAGTGACGTATATTTAAAAAATAAATAAATAAACATAAGCTATCAAAGGAAAAAAAAAGCAATAGCAGGACAGCAACTCAAATAAATCTCAAGCTAGACACAATAACTCTCCAGGTGTATAATAAAGATTAAAGAACATTCCATGATTCCACAAGGCATGCTACATAAAGCCATTACACAATATATATATATAAGATAAAAAAGATATATACAGCTTAAGCCTTGTGATTTATGTCATTTCCACTTGGAACCCATGTGGTATCAAAACTGATACTCTCACCCCCTGTGCTTTGTGAAAATTTGTAAAGAATTAACCATATAGTAACTTGAAGTGACTTATTTCATCCATGTTGTGCTAATTTCATTACTGCTCTGTTAATTCACATTAATTACATTACCGTGTTGTATGTCATTTCAAGTCACTGCTCTGTTAATTCTGTCACTTTTACAGATCTTCACAAAGCAAGGACAAGGTCAGGTGAGTGTCCATCTTTAAACCACATCAATCTCAGTAAGATAAAAGGGTTAAAAACCAGAGAGTCAACTGTAAGTAGCATTAATGCAAAACCATACCTGGGCTCTTTAACCTCTGCTTTAAGCTGTACATGTTGACCCCTGTCTAATGGAATGACTTTCACAACTTCATTTGCCAAAACACGAGCCTCTCCAGAACAAAATGAAACAATTAGATTATCTCTGTTTGGAACGCTTTGAACAAAGCCAACACTCTTTGAGCTAGCACCTTGCCACCCATAAGTTGGAGTTGTGACAGTTCTTTTAAACTTCACCCAATCTCCCATTTCAAAACTGGACGTAATAAGAAATAAAGAAATTATAATACATATTAGTCATATATGAATAGACAACACACGTCATTGTCATCTAAGAAAAATAAAATAAGAATGAATGAATTCTTTCCCTCACATTGTAGGAGTTAGACGAACTCCTCTATACATGAGTGCCTCCATCAAATCCTCAGATATCCATTCTCGAGGAAGGGCCTGTAAGATGTCGCGTAATGTCCTGCCACTGTCATGAAACATAGCCTTATCAGTCACAGCAGGGTATTAGTGTTCAAAGTGCTTAATGTGTTTATGTGGAGTAACCAATAACAATGAGCATGTCTAGTTACTCAGTTTCACTGGATTGCCATTAGTTCTCAGACATGTAAGCAGTAGAAAGCGTGAAACAAGTCAAATGAAAAGGTGGTGCCTTTAGGCTTTGACTTCTACTTGCCTGTGGTTTCTGACTTCAATATCAGCATCAGGATTTCTTAGCATAACAACGAGCCAGTCAAGGTTTTCACGTGCCATTTTTGCTGTTTTTGCTGCTTTGTGGAAAGCATTGTCACCATCATCATCCTGATATAAAATTAACAATATTAAAAATCTCAAATCACAGATGTAGTAGCAATGCTTCCTTCCAAATGACTGGCAGATGTCTACTTCCAATTATTTGTATAAAGTAACACATTTTTAAAGCTGAAAAAAAGTTCCACTGATGGAGCTCGGATAAACTCTTGTATTATTTATTTGATAAAGCTGCGATTTCCTAGTCCAATAGAGAATTGGAGATAGGATAAATATAATGGCAGATTACAGCGTTTGCAGTAAGCAAAGAAGAAACATAAGAACCTCTAGCAGTTGAGAGGCTAGAGACTTTTCACTATGCCAAAATCTTTCCTACCTGTCTCCACTGAACCCACCCTCAAGATATTCCTCACAATGGACCTCTTCTCTCTCATCCACCTCATGCACCATGTGACAAGTTAGTTACTAGGGGATATTCTCCTTTATGCCCCTCCCTCCAGCTCATCACCATCTTTATCTATATTGGGCTCTCCACTCCCTTTTCCTCTCTTTGTCCTTTTGTAAATGTGACAAGTTAGTTACTAGCTGTTATTCTCCTTTATGCCCTCCCTCCAGCTCATCACCATCTTTATCTATATTGGGCTCTCCACTCCCTTTTCCTCTCTTCATCCTTTTGTAAATGTTTCCCCCTTTAGGCCTGGTGACATTAGGTCCATCACCTACCCACTTATTTAGGGCATTCGAGTGGGAAGAAAGGATATTGCAGGGTCCCACCTAGAGTTTGCAAATGATACTATTCTTTTCTTGGAAGAGAATAGGGTGAACCTTTCTAATACTGCTATTAGTATTCTACAAGCCTTTGAGGTCATTTCTAGCTTGAAGGTGAATATGGCAAAAAGTTGTTTTGTCAGTATCAATGTTGAAATGGCATTCTTTCTTCTTGGGATGCCCTAGTAGGGTACCAAGCCCTTCATTGGCCTCTTATTAACCTAAGGAGTTCTATTAATAGGATAGTGATAGATACTACGGTAGTATAAAATGCCAAAGTCTCATGTTGAATAGTATCGGTTGTTCAATGGGATACTTAAATAAGGTGGTTTTCCCACTTCAATAGCTAGCTTTTGGAAGAAAGTTCTCCACCTCGCTTAAGTGCCCATCAAATAGTATTAAAACTAGTAGTTGGCAGCTTGGGAAAGGGCAACCTATGGACGATTCTAACTGGCAAAAGGCCGAATAAAGTGCCGCAGAGTGTAGCTACCATGATATTATCTTTCCAATGACAGCCAATTGATGGAAACCAAAGTAATATAAAATATCAAAATCCCACATCGAGTAATATGAGCTACTTAATGAGATATTTAAGTAAGGTGATTTTTTCATCTCAACAACTAGCTTCTGGAGGTGGGTTTACTACCTCGCTTGAGTGCCCATCAAATATCTAAGAGTTGCTTCTTTTTGTGATCCCGTGGTTCTAAATGTGTCTAAACTATTGGACAATTGGAAACAATCCTTCTTCTCATTGGGCAGTTGTATCACACTTAACTCATTTGTGTTTATCTAGCATCTGTTAAAACCCAATTGCAAGGTCTGGGACTGGAGTCCCAAATCAGAAGGGATTCTAATGTGGGGTTTATAGGGACCTTAAACTCTCCAACCTCATGAGCTAGCTTTTGGAGTGTGGTTCTCCCAATCATCCCGATTAGCATCCCACTCTACTGTCTATCAATCTATTGTATTCCCATAGGAGTGGCACAACAAGTTCGAAAAGATTATGCAGGATTTCCTTTGGTCTGATACTGGAGATATAACAAGGGATCATCTCATAAAGTGAGAGATATGTTGTAGATGGAAGACTAAAAGGGGTTTGGGCATGGGTAATCTGGTGTCTAAAAACATGGCTTTGGCAAGTAAATGGATATGGCGTTTTCCCCCTAGAGAATTCCTCTTTGTGGCATTAGGTTATTCAAAGCAATTACAGTTTGGATCAGAATGAGAGGGATGCCAACCCGGCAATTCGTGCAGCTCATTTTAACCCTTGGAAATTTCTCAAAGGTATACTTCCTTTAGATCTTTGGTTTCCTTGAAAATTGGTGAGGACCATAGTATTAGGTTTTGGGAGGATACATGGGCTGGGGATATTCCTTTACTTCAAGCCTTTCCAAATCTCTATCATCTTTCTTCTCTGAATGATGCCTTAATTCAAAGAGTTGGTTTCTCTTGGGGGTATGTGATCTTGGAATTGTCATCTTTTAAGGAATCTTAATAATAAAGATGCCTCTGAAATTGAATCTCTTTTGCTTCTTCTTGATAGTATTTTTTTATCAACTGCTAAGGACAGAGGAATTTGGAATCTAGATGCTTCAGGTGTGTACAATTGTAAACCCAATTTTTATTTCCTTACTTGCACACCTACTAGAGATGTTTTCCTTCTTAAGAAACCAAATTGGAAATCTAAAACTCCTTCAAAGGTCAATCTTTTATTTGGAAAGCGGGATTCAGTTGGATTAACCAAATGACATGTTGCAGATTCGCAAGCCTAATACAGCCTTGCCTCCTAATATCTGTGTTATGTGCTTGTCTAGTGTAGAAAACAATTCCCACCTATTTTTACATTGAAAAGCAGCTTATATTTTTGGGAACAATTTTTCGAGGATTTTGGTGAGAATTGAGTTTGCCCACAGGATAGAGAGAAGTTCCTCCTTATACAATTCAAAGGTTTTGGACAGAAAAAGAAGGGGGGAACTTTGTGGTATTACCGTCTTTAGATGCTTTACAGGGTAGTTTAACTTTTGTGGCCTCTCTTTGGTGTTCAGCTCATGGTTTCTTTAAGGGTGTCTGTTTATTAGATATTTAGAGGGATTGGGCTGCTTTGTTGCATGATTGAGTTTCTATCTTCTTCTCTTTTCTGTTCTTGTTTTTGTTCTTAGGAGGATACTTCATCTCCTCTCATTTTTCTTTTTTCTTCCTTCATAATAAATTTTGTGTCTACTAAAAAAAGGTCATAATAGCAACCAAGAAACTTCTATTACAGATCACAACCCACACCAGAGAAATCAACTGTATCAACAGCAATAGTTTTAACATTTCATTCCATGTCTTCTCCAGAGAAGTCTACTTAGATTTGTTAACCCTCAAACAACAATTTACTGTGTATATATACATTACAATTAAATTACTCAGTAATGGAGTGGTCCTATGTCAGAGACTCATGTGAGCAATAAATAAGTCATATAATAAAGCCAATTTCTGATCTATTGTAGATGAATAGGAAAAGAATTTAATAGTCTATAAAAAATCTTAGGAAAGAATATTGCATTCCTGACCAAAAGCAACATCTTCATTGAGAAAATATGAGTATGTTTATGCATGACAAAACAGCGGAAATGAACTTGAATGAAAACCTGCAAATTATACTTTGCCCCAGCAGATAGAAGCAATTTAACACATGACTTTGCTCCACTAGCTAAAGCTAAGTGAAGAGGTGTACTATTTTGCTCATTACGAATGTTCACATCAACACCAGCAGCAAGAATAACCTAGTCAAACACCCAAAAACAAAAATTATATTAGAAGGTAGTACAAAGTGTGCATAGTTCATTTTATCCCAAGAGAATAAAAGGAAGTGCATACTTCAGCTACCAAGCAGTTGACTACTAACTCATTTTATTTCGCAAGAAGATGAATCACTTACCTTAACCAACTCAACATCATTAGATATAACAGCTGTATGCAAAGCTGTCCGCCCATACTGTGAATCTTGAGCAGATGGATCTGCACCTGCAGCAAGCAATATTTGTACCAGTTCCCTCCCTTCTACATTCAATGTGAACAAACAAGATCAGATTATTCAGCTATTGTAGTAAACAAAAGGAAAAACACATAATATTTAAAAAGTCCATGCAACAACTCTCACTCAAATTGCTATTTTGAACAGATGAAGGGGAAGTGGCAGAACAGTACAATTCATCAAATCAAGGGCATACTTCAAACATAATCAAAATGAGGTAAATAGTCAAACAATATAATATATAGATGATACCAATGCCTCACTCTCACACAAGTGAACAGCATTAACATGTTATAGTAACATATATAGTCTTGCTTCTAGGTACAGCACTTTATCTTTCTCATTTATAAGGCATTTGAACCTCAAAAGTTTTGCTTTTTTCCTTGATATATTATTTCTAGCTGTACAAAACCAGAAGTTCCTTGCAAAGAGAAGACATAAAATTTAAAGAGATACATTTTAAGTTGCAATATGTGATATGTCAGAATTAGCCCCAAGGAAAGTGTTCGAGTATCAAATAAAACTATCAGCAAGTGAAAGCAAATTGTAATATGGGGGAAATATACAACCAACAGGAGGACAATGACATACAAGCGCGCACACATACATACGAATGCAGGGGGATTTTTAAAGGCAAAAGCAGTTAAATTTATATAATGATGCTGCAAACATTCATCGTATCTGATGCTAGTAAATAGAACGAACTACCTGGGGACAATATTTGCTACCAGGGGATATATTATAAAGTTCAATATAATTCAAAGGGGGGAAGCAAATTAGGCAAATTCAAGAATACCCTTAAGCAACAAATGCAACCAAATTGAAGATATGGAGTAAAGAATTCTCCACTTAACTGGTTTTCTTCCATCTAGGATCTTATATAATTTACCTTTAAAACAATATAGCAAAATTCCTTATGTAATTAACCTTCAAACATCATGTTGATAAGAAATTGCTCTTCAAGCAAAATGATTGAATGTAGAACAGATTTGGATACTCCAACAATCTAACCTTATGGTTATAGGTTTAGGATAGAGAAGTTGATTGAGGACATGGAGATGTCTCATTATAGGAAAATAGTAGATTTTTCTGGCAAAGTATGAGCTTCTTGTGAAGGCTATTTGGAATTGAAAGTAAATAGGCATTTTAGAAAATATCATGCTTTCACAGGACCAAACAAAGGAAGCTTTCAGCTGCATACAATAGAGAGCCACATCTAAGAATTAACCTTATAAATGAGGACAGCTAGCTAAAAATGGCAATAATTCACAGAGGTTAGAGAGAACCGTAGTTAATGGCATAGCGTGGCAGTGCCAAAGAGTTGCGTGTGCCATACAAAACTCATGGCGTAGCAACTTTCAAATGGTACAGTATGGCATGCACTACAAACATTATTTCCTGGTCCATGTGGCACACACCATGCGCCACATGAATAGAGCCAAAATATCAATATAGATATGTTCTCTAATTTCTCTTTCTTCTCACATCTTTATTGATTGTCACCTCTGTTTCATTACTCAATCTATGCCAGCACTCTTCCTTCCTCCTCTGTTTCATGACTCCATCTATAGCAAGAACTCACCTTTCTCATTTTCCAGCAGTCCCATTTGGGTTGGCTCGTGTCTGTTATATGGAAGGGTCACCTTTTCCGTTATTTCTAAACTTCTTCAACTATGACATGTTAATGATTTAAATGATTGACAATATATTTTATGCTTGATACATTTGATTTTGGATGATTGCTCAGGTTACTATGAATTACATTTAAAGAATGAGTTAAATTTTTCATATATATTAATTGTTTATTTGTGCATTATTGATATTTTAAATTATATTAATTAAATTTTGTATGTGCTTCACACTTTAATGTTGCAATGCACAGTACAGTGCACTGTACACCATAGCTCTAGAAGCCCATTTGCAACAATGCGCCATAAACAACTATGAAGATAACACAAGCAATATAAGCACAATAAAAAGTGATATCACATAAACAACTTGTTATACCATGATTACAAACAGGAAAACATAAAGAAATATACGCTCTTAATATATCTACGGAGAGGATACAAGCAATATGTGCACCAAAAAAAGAACCCCCCCCCCCCACCAAAAAAAAAAAAAGACATCACATAAGCAACTTGCTATGCTATCAAGGACAAATTGAGTTGTCTTTCTTAACCATGATTACAAACAGGGAAACACAGAAATATACCCTCTTAATATATCTAATAATCAAGATGATACATTTTATGATCTTTTCCTGAAATTAACACAATAAATATGCTGCGAGGAAGGAAAATTACATATTTGTCCCCATTCATTTAATATACCTAAAACTCATAAACCAAGCTCAGCTTAAAAACTAATCCAAATGAAAAGGCTTAACTTGAAATCTAAGTTAACTAAAATATATTAATAATTGACCTTGAAAACACTTGATATAGGCTTCTATCCTTTGCACACAGCACCCCAATGATGAAATTATATATTGCCAATTTTTTCCCTTAATTTAAAAAATATTCATTAAAGTAAGAAAAGTATGTATCTGGGTTTAAGAGATCCCCCTATGACAAGAAAATAAAAAAGAAATAACTAAAGATGAGGGAACATAATAGCTCAAAAAGGCTTTCCTCTCTCTCCGCATGTCCATTAAGGAGAATCTTCTGTAAAACACCATTAGCTAAAATCCCAAAGGAAGCCGTAAAGGAAACCGTTATACTAAAAAAGCGAGAGGTTAAGAATCCCCGGCTAAAAGCTCTAGTATTACACTCTAGTCAAATAGACCTGAACCCTGAAAAAAGAGTAAACTTCTAGACAAGCCTAACTATTGATTCAAATTATAAACTGCCAATATTAAACAATTTTTTAATTCTACTTGAAACTCTTTTTTCTAGCTGCATCAGCTAGTTGGTAATAATAGGCCAATTTTACACCTTTAATAGACATACAGTTATTACCTCCAAACCCTTCGATATATTGTACAATACTTTATAAGCCTCAACTACATAGTTATTAATAGCGCGCTATAGCTTGTAGCTCAACACTAAGGGTACTACATACAAATAAGGAAACAACAAACCTAATTTAAGTGATTTTGCAAAGGCTACCACTGGAGATTCACTTGATTAATCCTTGGAAAATCAATATTGAATGATTTAGTATTCATTAACCATATCAAAAGTATGAGAAGAGTGCAATCCATCCTCCTTCTCATGCTCTAGATATGGTTGATAAACAAAAAAAAACCTCAAAAGATGAAGAGGAAGTTAAGGCAATGCTTACAGTGGTCATTATGATGATGTCGCATTTGATGAAGAGGAGGAACTGGTTTAGATATTTTAGGACAAAGCTTAGACTCAAAAACTTTGTTAAACTTGGAGGTATTTTCAGATTTAAGTACATGATGTGGCCATTTATGTATGATTATTATGTTGTAATGAGGCTTTTTTAAATATGAGTTTGGTTTTCTGTCTCTCTCTCTACACACACACATATATATATATTAGTCATCATCACTTATATTTTGAATTTTTTAAAATTGTGTGCTACATGTTCATGTTGTTCGCACAATATTATGCACTACACACTACAGCATCTTGGCATCCTCGGCACTACAACTGTGCCATGTGCTATTAATAACCACGCTAAAGTAAAACAAAACCAACCTATTCAGATGAAGGTCACAGTGAACTAAAACAATAACAAACTTAAATAAAAAAGGGTAACAAATCTATGAATAAAAAAAAAGCAGCGAAATATTTAAATTTGCTAGTAAGGAATTGTCCTAATTCCCATATACCAGTTTCATGGTCTTTCTTAGACGCAGCTGCCATGCACAATGCAGTGCCAATAGGGTTTGGAATGTCAATTGCTTCAGCAATCTCATCAGAAGTTGCAACTTCCACCCATCTTTTTACAATAGCCACATTCCATGTTTCCACACACAAGTGCAGTGGTCTGCAACATTAAAAGAGAAGAAACACACTGTTAAGTTTGCAATTGAGATAAAATCATATCTGAATTTAACAACTAGAAAGCATTTGACATGCCAAAGAGTAAAAGGACTATGAAAATCCCATATGGAATTTATTCTCCCAAATCTCCAAGTGATACTACTGTCAAAACTCAAGCATGTAGCAAACAAGTGAATAGTTTGGCCATTTAAAAATGTAAATTACACAGTTCAACAATGGATGACCTTGATACACAAGAAACACATCATCTGCTACTAAAAGCTTTGCAAGTAGGGTTACTTTGTTTCACTGTTGGGCGGTCCTAACTAACCAGCATGGAGTATTTATGCCAAAGGATGAATTCAGGGATAGGAAACAATTTAGATGAGTCACCCTGGAAATCCAAAAAACCAAAAACCATCTTAAAATTTGGTGTATAACTGAATATTGAATCAAAGTTTAAGTAATTAAAAAAAAAAGTAGAAATGGACACAGCAAAGGAATTTCTTTTCTCCTTTTATAACTACAAAACTACACAATTCAACTTATGAATTCCAAGGAAGCTGATAAAAAATGATGTGACTCCGATACTCTAAGTACTAATTGTAATAAATAAAAGAGTAAACTGTTCTCTCTTCCCCTCAAGTGTGTCCAAACTACATGGCCCACCCCTCTGCTTTGAAAAATTTTCAAATCACTACTCAAAAACATGAAGGCATTTTGTGATTTCTTTACTCAAGTAAGGACTGAGATGAGATCATTGCAATTGTCTCATATAGAAGGAATAGAATCACTTTCTTATTCCTGGTTTTCCAATAGGCAAGAGGATAGTGTAAAAATATCTACTGAAGACTATCCAAAGTAAAAGCAAAAAGCATCATTTATTATATTAGAGAAAACATGTTTTAGGTCCCCAGACAGGCTTGGGCTTTTGGTAGGTAACATCAATGAATCTGAATTAGCAAATAAGATTTCTCTATAAATTGATCACATTTTATGGGCTTGTCTTAATGTAATAAGGACCATCAAGTAATCCAACTTAGAAAAGCTAACATCTTGAAAAACTCTGAAAAAGCTTGCCAAACAGAAGGATAACAGTCCTGGTGACAAGAGACTACAGATTGCTAATAAACAATGCGTAGATGACAGAAATATTCCAGAAAGAGGGGTATGTCTGTTTTTCTCAGACTACATACAAATACAATATTGAAGCCTTTATGCATCAAAATAGATTTAGTCATTTAAATCCCTTGACTTCCAAGTATATAGATAAGGAAACTAAAGGTAGATAACAAATTCTAATTGGCAAGATTTTCAACCAGATAGTGTATTATGCAAAGAGTGCTATATCACATCAAAGTATAAGATCTATGATCTTATTTTAATCTATTGAAATATATTCAATCTACAGTCACCAAAATGTAGAATAAAAGCACCATGATGACATGATAAGAATAAAGATTAAATTTAAAGGGTCTTCTGTTGTCAGTTGCAATCATTCACCAACTAAGGCCCCATTTGGGAGTGATGTGGCTTTTGCTTCTATTACTTTCTAATCGCAAAAGCCATGTGTTTGGTTAAATTATCTTTACAGTAGTTCTAGTGCTTTGTAACAAGATTTTGAAAAATCTTAGGGGATACTTTTCAAAGCATTTGTGGCTGTTATTAATTTAGAATGACTAAGATGAGTTACATATTTTAATTAAATTCCAAGATCTATCCTAATTATATTACTGTTAAATTTGTTATATCATCACTTATATTTATTTAATTTATTGCACTTTCTCACCAAAACAAAATTTGTTATCATATTTTCCTAAGCATCAATGCAAAACACTATCAAGTACGCAAGTCTTAAATATATCTTCCACACTCATGCCATGAAAACATATTTTTCCGGTTTAATTTTTGTTTTTCTTTTTTCCTATCAAATATTTATTGATTATGGATAATAGGATTCCCTTTGAATTGTTTAGCCGTGCAAAATAAAATTCTTTCAAGTATATAAAGTATAAGGTCTATTATTGTCATTTTATATGTTTATAGCAATTTTAGAAAATTTTGACCAAACACCTTATGAATCATTTTTGCTATTAAATGTAGCTTTTATAAGGTTTTTACCAAACACTATTTAGACTTTGTATAAACAGCAGCCAGTTTTTGAAATGTCAAAACATTCCCAAATGGATACTGAGAAAGGAGATTAAGAAGTATTTAAAGAAAATGAAATAAGTAGCCCACGGCACCTCTCATCCAGCTGAGGAGCATTCTTCAACAAGGTGAAACTCCACTCAACAAAAATTGTCATAAAGTGAGCCAGGACACTTTGATGATAAGACTCTAAGCTTAGCCTCTACAAATATAAATTATACAACATAATGTTCATGATTGAAAAAGCAACTGCAGCAAATCCATTCTCCCACTGCACAAATATAAGGTGTTAATGTATTTTCCAGCATTTAATCATGTCAATTTTTTGTAAATCTAGATGGCTTGACACAATTGACATGCATATTCTAAGCTCAAAAGAAAATTGGTGAAGGGATGCCTGCACTTACGTCAGATTCTTTGAATTTAAGATGGCCATTGATCTGCAGCCACCATTTTCTAATATCACAAGAGCACAATCTGTGTACTTCTTGGCAACTGCACAATGCAATACAGATTCACCTTCATCATCAACTGCATTTGGGTCAGCTCCAGCCAATAATAGTTCCTGTTATTTTTTCCATAACTATATGAATAGAGCTCTAGTAGACAGGAAGAAGCCTATGTATAATTTAAGTAAAACCTACTCGCATGCAATCTGGTTGGCCATGATAGGCACAAATGTGAGCAACTGATGGGCCAAAGCCATTTTTCAACCGAGACCTCACATTAGCATTTCTTTTGATAAGTCTACGAACACATTCTGGAGATCCAGCTGCTAAAGCAAAAACAAGAGGAGGATCTCCATCTTTGTCCAAGACATCAACATCTGCCTCTTTGCATGCCAAAATAGCCTCAACAAGTTCTGCACTACCACGCCTACAAGCCAAGTGGAGAGCAGTTTGCCCGTCAGCATTTTGAGCTTCCAATAGAGAAGATATATAGTTGCTACCATTTACTGAGACAGCCTTTGCAAGAATATGTCTGCATAAGAAGAGAAAGATTATAGAAAGAAAATGAATGATATGACACTGATTTTGAATAAAAGCTAGCTCAAGCAAATCAGTTGGGAAGCCTACTAACCTAACACCTCTAACATTCCCTTCAGACACAAGTCGGTGAAGATGGTTTGCATAATCCTGAGGAACTTCCAATTCAGGGGCATGGGGGGAAGCCTCTACGACATTTGGCACAGAGCATTTAACAGCATCCCTGTATTCATATAAATATGTAACTTACATAAGACAATTGCTATCAATCAATGACAATTGTGAAGTTTGCCCATTCACAATCAAGTTCATACATACATATTGTATTCCACAGTTGCTGTTTGATCAGATACCATTAAACTAAATAGAAGTTACAAGTCATAAACATAGTAACTTTATAGACATACTTATCAGGGCTTGCAGGAGGACTGCATGGTACTTCCTGCAAATGATGGAGAAATACAGCTAACATTGCACTAAAACTAGGTCTTTTAGATGGCTTGAACTGCAAGCACTCTCCAATCATCTTCCACAATTCCCTAGGTATTCCACCACCAACAACACTAGCATACTGTGGAGGCAATTTCCGTGCCTTGACAACGGCTCGATAAATTTCCTCTGCACTTAAACCAGCCCAACTGCACAAGCATAGATGTTGCTTTAAGAAATTCAGAAAAAAGAGGGAAGAATAATCTGAAGAATTTTGCATAAATAATGAATAGCTCCACATACGGAACAAAACCCGTGCACATTTCCACCAAAGTACAACCAAAACTCCAGGCATCTGACTCTGCAGACACACCTATTGCATCAGCCCAGAATAAATTTGACTTCTTCACAGGTTCCCAAACCTCTGGAGCTGTGAAATGTGGGCTGAGCATTATGCATTCCATACAGGAATGGATCTTCAAGGAGTCAAACTCTGGTTGGGCTTTCCAACAGGAAGGCTTCTTCAGAATTCCAGCAAGTCCATAATCAGAAACCACTGCATGACCATTTGCATCAAGAAGAAGATTGGACGGCTTTAGATTCATGCAAACAACACCTGCAGCATGAAGCTCAACCACCCCTCGTGCGATGTCAGCCCCATATCTATATTTGGCAAAAATTTGATGTCAGTGTTGGTAGTTGTTATGATCAATTGACAAGCAATATGGGAGTTGGGAGAAGTAAAATTACAACAATGGGATTTTAAAGCTACCCATATTACATGAACAAGAAAACACACAATCAAGCCGTATATGTACTTGTTCTGATTAAAAAAAATTCTAAAAACAAAGAATTTTACTCTTTCTCTCTTTTCTCAATAACTTGGAGGAACAACAGGAAAGCACAGAGGGAGAGCAAAATGTTACAACTTGCAATTTCAGATATTAAACATCCCTCTCTAATTTAATTTCAGCCCGATAGGCTGCTATAGTTTCCCTCCAAAAAAGCATTAACCATTGACCGGCACAGACATATTTGTAGTATTTGCTTTTAAGTTTTCGCCAGAATGTACTCCATCCTACATCTACCTGTGAAATTGCTACATTACCCATCGAACAACCCAAGGGAAATTAAACCAATCATGTCTAAGAATCTGTTCGCTTCTCTTTTATTACTTGTTACTTCAAACAAAATATTTCTTGCCCCAAACTCATCAGAAAAAACACAAGAATGAAAAACGCATCCACACCATGAAGCACCAATACTTAACAAAAGGAGCCCTATCCGGTACATGTTTGACACTTGTATCAGATATGACGCAATACTCAAAATTGCACCACTACACTATATTTTGTCCCATCACGTCGCAGTGTCAATATTTGTCCTTAGGTCCACCGCAAGTTTGATTAGAGAAATACAAAAAACCAAATGCAAAAACCTTAGGACTTGCTCCAAAGTAAGTCTCCCCTCATTGCGCTGCATCTCAGACTGAACTGATCCATAACACCGGTCCATCACAAGACACAAACTCTCATCCACCTCCATTGCCCCATGAAACGTGCACACATTTCTACACCACATTGATGCACGACGCAAATTCTCAAGCTGTCCCTGCACCCAGTTCAAATTCATCCCCTCTGCTATTCCTACCTTCTTCACCGCCACATAGTGCCTGCACTGTCCACTTCCACCACTGCCACAGATCACCGCCGTCCACGTTTCCATACCAGCCCTCCTCCCCTCACCTATCCGCCGTAGCAATTTCAATTCCTGGTGCACCCCAACCTGGATCACCGGCCCACACCCGCCCGAGCTTGACGTCTGGGACCCGCGGCGGCGGAATATGACTGAGTCATCGTCATTGTCCCCGTCTTCTTCGTCATCTGTGTAGTCACAGTCAAAATTCAACGCCGACGAGTTCGAAGCCGAGTGGATAAGCGCGAGCACGGCGTAGTTCTTGCGCAGAGATTGAACAGAGTTCCCGACAGTAGACACATGGCGACACTTGGGACACGGCAACGTCGTATCGAGGGATACCGAGAACATTCTCGATAGACACTCTCTGCAAAAACCATGCCCGCATTGGAGCAGAAGCGGGACTCTCTCGTCCTCGTTGTACCGCGTTTGGCAAACCGAACAACAAGGAACTTTCATACTCTCCCCTCCCTGAACTTTCAACCCCAGAAAATACAACCAGTAAATAGCTCAACCCCAGAAATTGTTTGATCGAAATTTGAGCTCAAAAGGACTTCTTCATGGAGAATCGAAGTCGATATGAGGTGGATATGCTAGATCCATGCTGAACAGAAAGAGGGAAATTGAAGGGGCATTACGCTGATCAATAACCTTCGGATGAAATAAATCTAGAGAGAGGAAGGGTTTTAGAGCGAGAGAGACTGGATGACAGGAGGAGCACACCGCAGTAGAAAAGAAGAGAACTTTCTTTAGCTTCCCTTTACTTTTTCTTGGCCATGGCTTAGGTGTGTAGGCAGCAGAGGCTGTTCGCTTGGACTTTGAAGTCCCCCTTGTCCGTGTCTTGCATTTCCATTTGTCTATGGAATACGAATAGAATAATTTTATATTTTTTCAGTTATTTTATAAATAATAAATTTTTAATTACAATATAAATATATAAATTTTAAAATACAACAAAATATTTTTAAAAAAATTTAAAAAAATTTATAAATAACATTTTATTTTTAATCAAAACATGACAAATGTATAATTTTTTATTTTAAATATATAATTTTTACAAATTATAATTTTTAATTAAATCATACATTTGTCATTTTTTATTAAAAAATCATATATTTATCTTATTTTGATTCAAAAAAATTAATAATAAAAACATAAAGACCAAGTGAAATTATTAAACTTCAAGTAAAATTAATTGCTCATGTGATCTCTACATGATTTCTTACACTTATACTTTCTTATCAATCTGATATTAATGTATGAAGATTGTTAGAGGAAGAAGCAATTCCTTTTAATTAATTTTATCTGAAATTTATTATTTTTATTTTAGTTTAAAGTTCAAAACAATTTATTATTTTTTAAATTTTACATATTGGTTTTATAATTAAACTTTTGATCAACAAAAATATAATATAATATAATTTCTCCAAAATGTATGGATGAATCTCATTGATTTATAAAAATACTTATTTTAACATGTCTTTACTTATTTTAAGTGTAAAGAATATATTTAAAAAGTTCTCCTCATTCACTCTAATTTTTTTATTAGAGTAAATTATCAAAAAAAAATTAATTTTATTAAAATTATACAAACTTCTCTTTAATTTTTAAAACACATGTAGACCTCCATTGAAACAAAAAAAATCCTGTTATACTTTAGTTGAATTTTAATTTTTTTACTAAAATATCTTTTATTAACTTAAATATATGATAAATTAACTTCCCTATTTAGGTAAATAGAAAGTATTTTAATTAAAAAAATTAAAATTGGACTAAAATATATCTTTTTAAAAAAATAGAAATAAAATTTTAGTAAAATTTAACAAAAATATATATAATTTATTTTTCTAATAATACATTGAGTTTGAGGTCTAAAGTGGAAAGGCCAAAGATATTCAAAGAGTTATTCTATGCTTTTGGCATATTTAGTGTTCTTGTTCCTATGCAAGCTTCTTTTTTCTCAGGGTGGGGTCAAAGCTTCCTTGTCCAATTCCGTTAATTTTGTAAAAGCAATGCAACTTTATTCTATAAAACGAAAATAATAATTTCATTACTTTTGATCAAGTCAAGGAATGGTTAGAAGCTTTTTGTTTCTAGATAATGTCTTTAATAGAATTTTTTTTTTTTATATATTTGATTGATACTTACGTTTTTTTTTTTTTTTTGATATTTTGGCCTAAGATTGAAACTTACGTTACTTGTATTAGGAAACCCCTTTCCCTTGTCTGGCTATGAAACACCTTGAACCCTATGCAATAAGTATTAAATCCTGATGTAAGAATAGAATAATGGACAAATGACATTTTTCTTTTCTGCTCACCCACAATAACATGTGATATTGCTATTGAACCAAATTGTTTGCATAAACATGGCCAAAATACAAAGAATTTTTTGTATTTTGAGTAATATATAGATAATTTTTGTAACTTTCAAAATTTTAAAATAAATTCTTCAAATTTATAATTGTGTGCAAATAATCCTATATTGTTAGTAAATCTAATTTTCACTAATAGAAATATGATATATTATGGGATTATATACATATAATTCAAAATTTAAAAAGTTATTTGTACAAAAATTAACATAGTATGAGAGGTCCATTTAATTTGAAGTGTCACTATTCTGTTAATGAATTAATGAATTTACTAGCTTGAGGTTATCTATATAAAAAAATAAAACTTAAAGGGCCTATTTTAAAATTTTGTATGTCAAAAAGTTATTTATACATAATTTGAAGTTTAAGAAAGTAACATGCATTTCGGTGTATAAAAATTTATCAAAGATTTGTCAATATTAAACTAATAATCATATTATGAATAAAATAATGAATTTATAAATAATATAAAGTAAGGACAATAAGGTGTTTATACCTTAATGTGACAAACAACAAATTTCAATTATTCACACCTTATACTAATTTACTAAAGACTTATATTAATAATATATTATAAAATTAATGAAAATATATAAAATATAAAAAAGAAAGAGAGAAAATTAAGAGAATAAAAGAGAAGATAATTTTCATTCATTTAAATGATTTATACTTAATACATAATTTCTATGTATCGGCCTTTAATCCTAAAGATAAACTTATGAGTTATAATAAGATAAATACAAAAATTAATTTACATAATTAGACAATATAATTTTTTTAAAAAATTATAAAATTTATACTATTAAATAAGAGAATAAATTCTAAAATATTATTTTTTAAAAAACTATAAATATTCATATAATTATATCTTCCACAACAACCTCAAAATTTTTCCTACTATTGATCAATCAAGCTCGTAAACTTTTGTGATGATAAATTTCTTAAGATGTTAGTCTTTAACAAGATTTTGGTAAAACTGACACGTGCACATCTTTGTTGACCTGGGATTCGAGTTCTGAATTGGTCCTTTTTGTCTTGAAGGAAAACGACCACTAACACAACCACCAAAATTTATACCCCAAAAAAAAAAAAGGTCTAAACCAGCATTGTTTTTCACAGAAAGGCTCAAGCTCAAAAATTTTTTAGAAATATATATTACACAGAAAAATTTTCAATTTCTCTTGTACTCTTATTATTATGCTTTTACACCCATTCAACATTATAATATGTGATTTCAAATAGTAACATTTTGTTTCATAATAAATATACCTTTTTTGCATTAACTTATAACACAACAAATTTTTTAAAACGACAACATTTTGAAACGGAGTATTGTGGCATGCCATTTTATTTTTCCAAAGAGTGAAAATAATGCTCATGATGTCTTTTACAATTGAATTTACTAATTGATTGGGGGGTAAAAAATCAAAATCACATTTTACTAAAAATTTTAAATTGATGAATTATAAGGTTATCGAACTCATTAATTTAAGTAAGTCGTGGAAGGCAAACTTGATTATAAAATTGAATCTTTAACTTAGAGAGTTTGCGAGTTCTGAAATAGACAAATATATACATATACTTGTATTGACTTAAAAGAAATGACATAGACACAATGAATAATATACTGAATAGGTTTAGTCTAATGGGAATTCGGATGATTTGTGAGAAGTAATGTACCGACAAAATAAAATATAGAAGCAGTTATACACAGTATAAGAACAGTCATAGCACACAGATTATGAAAAAAAAAACTAGTTAGAGTAGAAAATTGGGCAAATTAAAACGTCAGATACTAAGATAAAAGAAGTTAAGAGTTAGGATTGGTCAATAATTTGATTGTGTATAATATGATTGAATACTCTTTTACGTTATTTTCCTTTTAATTAGTAAAAGATGCAATTTGAAATCTTTGAAAATAAAGAGAAGGAATAGGTCAAATCAGGCGCCTACCATAGGTAAGGGAAAAATTAGAATGAAAGGAAAAGATACAAGATAATTTTGTAAATAAAAAATATTTGTAGTATTTTTATTTTTAATGATTAAATAATTATTATTAAAAAATATTAAATAATGATTGAATAATAATTATAAAATTAAAATTGAGATTTAAAAAAAATTCTTTTTTTTTCTTCCCTCCTTTCCACATGACAAATGGGCTATAAAAATAAAATATTAGTAACATTGGGGGCACATAATGCTTGCCCAATCTCTCAATCTATTATATTATATCATATTATGTTATATTAAAAATGTTTGCCTTCTAGAGGATAGTGACAAGTGATTTATTTTTAATGGAGTGAATCTCCTATGATATTATATAAAATGCCATAGTAGAAAAGTTAATATTAAAAGTTATTTTTAAATTTTGACCCATATCTGTAATTTATTTCTTTTTAATTACACAATGTTAATTTCTTTTTAAACTACATGGGAGAATTAATATCAGGGAAAAAGCATATATATTTTTTTATTATATTATACTATACTAAAAAAAATTTACCTTTTATTTCTTTACTCTCCTTTCATTTCAAATTTCATATATTTTCAATCATCCTTATTTCATCTCACTTTCTCATTTGTTTTATCATCTATTTGTGTTTAATTTTCATTGGTTTAAAGTTGTTTTGACCCTGGATAGAAAATAGAAAAGCAGGGAGAAGGACTATGATAGCATGATTTGTAATAATCTAAAAAACTCATCAGGTTTCAAATTCTTATTCATTTTGTTGAATTCTAGCATCTTAGACCAAGTTATAAACATAATACTAGGGTTTGGACGAATCTTTGGTTTTTTTTTTCTTTTTTTTTTTAATGCATAGAAACATTGCAGCTTATATATTACGACTTGATAGATGTTCGTACAAATTTGCACAAGATTCAACAACTAGGAAAAAGGTGGTAAGATAACATGGACTCATGTTAGAGGTCTGTTGAAGATACTCTTTTATTCTGGGCAATGAAAAAACTGACGATCTCAATTTTCAAGCTACTTCAGTTATAGCCTTCTGAAGTTTCAAACCAACTAAATTTTTATTTCTATCTTAATATAAATGTTAATAAGTGTTACATTATCTTGCATTCCTGTCCTTTTCAAAAATAAAAATCGAATGCAAATTTCAAATCTCTTTCAATGGTTTCAATGCATGATACTTGCGATGTAGCGCATTCAATTATTTCACCAAGTTCGCGTAAGCATGTTCGTTTCTTTCTATACTTCCATGGATTTAACAATGGGTAATGATTTCCTCTTGTCTCATTGACTAATGATTCAAATGGAATTTGTTATTTTATATACTTTAACTTGTTGGTCACTGAATGTGTACTGTGTAGTAAATTATATGAAATTTTCATGAATTTTGTTAAAATTATACAATTTTTTTATTTTTAAAATATATATTTTAGTCTAATTTTAAATATTTTTATTAAAATATTTTTTATTAATTTAAATTTATAAACATGTATTATATCTAAATATGCATAAATAAAAATAAAGAGTTGGTTTTCATTAAATTTGATAAAAAACGTATTTAAGTTAACTGAGAACATTTTAGTCAACATTTAAAATTAAACTAAAATATAGTGTAATTTTTTATTTAAAAAAAATCTGTGCATATTTTAAAATTAGATAAAATATTTGTATAATTTTAACAAAATTTAAAAGATGTATATGTAACTTACTCTTCTAAACATATTAATAGGGTTAGTATTATCAAATTAACAAAATAACTTTAATTCCAAACAATTAAAAAAAATAGTGTTGAGGTAATTTGCTTATTTCTAGATTCTCTATAATATCATACCATGTGCAATAAAAGAGAGTGTAATATAAAAAATGAGAATGTGTCTGGGTTTATTTCTTTTCTTTCTACACATTTCTTCTTTTATTTTTATTTCTCTCTAACTATAAATTGTATATTTACTTGTCAAATGACGCCATTTTACTTGATTTCCCAAATACCACACCGTTAAGCAAAATGATAAAAATAAAGCAAAACAATGTTGTTCACAGAAAAAAGATGACACATACAAATATGAATCATAAACTAATAGTTGCAAGGACTGTCTTTTTATATTAACAGGGTGACAATTTTCATCGTTAAAAAAATAATGGAAGAAATAAATTAAGATTTATTATTTTTAAAGAATTAAATTTTAAAAAAATAACATTTCAAAAACACTAAATCATTTATTTATTAACTCTTTGTTAAATTATGTTAATTTACTACGTGGCTCGGTTGGCTAATGAACAGTGTTTTTTGAGTGAGCCTGGCTTATGAACAGTGCCTGAAAGTGTTACTTTTATACATAGATATATAATCTTTTATATATAAGAAGCCTAGTTTTTTTACTGTGTATTTTGTATTGTTTATACATTATTTTTAGTATTATATTAATATAACACTTTATTTATTATTCATTCATAGCATTATGTTAATTTACTATTCGTCCATATTGGCTTTCTTTTTCGCTCTTCTACTATAGTAAGACCCGTTTTTCTTTTTTTCCACACAAAAAATAAAAAGTAAAAAATTCTAAATCCCCACAAGTTGACTAGTACATAGATATAGATGTTCAAAAACACCATGCACATCCCAAGCCCGACTCCTTACAAATTAAAATTGGAAGTTACAGTGATCGTTTACCGTTTGGCCGCGTTTTGAAAGAACCTGTTTTTAAAAGAGATTTTTTTTTAGAAAATATATTTTTTGATCTCTGAAAGAAACACCTCAATTATTTAATTTTTTAAATCTTAAAAAATATTCAATTTAATGATTTAATTTTTGAAAATTTCTTACTCACTACTCTTTAATTCTTGGAGTATGTAAATTTACTTTTTTTTTTAATTTCTATTTCTTTTAAATAAGAAGACTAAGCAATGAGTAAGAAATTTTAAAAAAACTAAATCGTACATTTTTAAATTTTAAAATTAAGATTGATAAAATATACCTTTTAGGAACAAAGAGTGTATTTTTCTTGTTTGTTGTCGACTGATAAAAATTCATTTTTAAATTAGAGTAAATTTTATTTTTCTATCACGGGAGAGGAGTGAAAAAAAAACCTTTTCTTATAAAACAGGATCACAAGTATAAATTAATAATTTGTAATCATAAATACACCCATTCATTAAAAAATATATAAATAGTATTTAAAATATTAATAATATTACTAAAAGCGTTTGTTAAACAGTTTAGACAAAGGTGAAACTTTTTTGTTTTTGGGTTACAATGCTTTAAAGAAAAAAAATACACTTTTTATTAAAAAAGAAAAATTTGCAGCATGATTAAACAAACTCTCATCGTGCTTCTAAAAAAAGTTGTTCAATCCTACAAGAATTTAGTCAGAGACTTCATTCCCACATTGGTCCTTAGTGACTTAATATTATGAAAACTAACAACATTGATTTCATAGATCAACAACGCATGATACGGGACGTCGATTTTAATAATGATCCCCAAGAAAATACTCCAGGATAAATAAGGATTGTCTTCTGGCCAATTTATATATATATATATATATATATATGTTTTTTGGTACAAATCAATGCCCACAAACTCACACAAAGCAAATGCTATCAAAAAGTACTTGTTGACTAAAACATCCAAATGCAAAACAACTTGTGTGTCACATTAAAGCTCTACTGCAATAAATTTTTTCTTTAAAGAATACTTTTTTTATATGCTTATCCAAACGCAGCTATAATGCTCTCCACGTACAACAAAAGCATTGGATGACAGTGCTTTGGAATGACACTACAAAGTGGACATGGCGTGCTACTGTAAAAGATGATTATGGATTATAAAAGTAAAGCATCATATAGTTGTAGGATTTAGTTTTAGAAAACTAACCATTTTCTAATTTCTTTAGGTAATTGAGGTGTCAACTTTGTCAAAAGATGAAATTGCAACAACAAAGAAAAGATGGCTAACGAGAATAGAGATCTACATATAGATTTCATTACAATTTCCATAATGAAATATGAAAAGCTGCAAGTACCAGTAGTTTTATCTTCAAGCAAATATTAAGAGTCACCTAGTTTTTGCAAATTCTAAGGTCATAGTCACCACTTCATTTGCACAAATATCAAAGACCACTCACATCATGTCAACCACTTGTACAAATTTACATCCTTCTTGTCTCTTCCAAATAATCTCGAGAGATCAAATTTTCAATTCTCGATTTAATTGCCTTGACATCAGGTTGTACAATCACCAAATCAATGAATCTAGATTAGTAAGGAAGCTCAAAAAGAGAAATTCTAAGGTGCACATTTTACAGTCAGGTGATGCAATGATCTAATAAAAATTCATCATAGTGGAAGTGTTAATGGACCCTATTGCCTGAATTACCCACTTCAGTAAATTTTCATTAGCTGATATATTATATGTATCCAAGAAATTATCGGGATAGAGATCATTTGAAACAAGTCGTTGAATACAAAGCTTAGAAGGGAACCCAAATTGGTCAAAACAATTCCATAACTAAATGTTGCTGAACTAAAACTCCTCGGCTCTTCACAATACGGACAATCGAGGCACCAATGGCATATGTTCTGTCCTTGTCAATATCCTCAATTATCTTTTTCTTCTCATTCACAAAAGGAAGAGGAATCTGCATGGTGAATTATGCATTACATGTTCTATAAAGAAAATGGGATAACCGATAATTAAAATGGAGAAATGAAAACATAATATGGTTTTAGATATTGATACCTTGAACCTCCCCATTTTGTCAGTGAATTTTGAATTCAATTCAAAGTAATCAGTAGATGATATTCTTTTAGTGTTTGGTTCCTTGTTAAGAATCTTGTACTTGGCACATGACAAGGAGTGGAGCAGTCTAATTACATCATCATCTGACAAGTTTAACTTTGTCTTTATCTCTGAAAAACTCAATCTTTCTGAGGAGTTAAAAAGCAGCAATGCAGATATAGAAAACCAAAAGAGACAACATTGAATCAGTGTAGAGTAATCTTTACAAGGAACCATGGAACGTTGCAAAAAGGAAACATGATATGAAGCATTGATACTCCAAAAACAAAGTGATATTGTGTCCCATACATAACCAACACCTTTGTCAAATACGACATGATGCTTCAAATTGCATTTAAAGACATCTTCTTGTGTCTGTATTGTATCATGTCCTATATTTGTATCACTATCAATTCTTCTTAGGGAGTTAAAATTGATATATAAATGTATGATAAGAAATACAACCAGGTGGGGTGTCACAATCAGCTTCATAGTTTTTTATTCAAAATTCCCACTTGCGCTACAGGTACCCAATGAGTGAATCCATTTGAGTTTTCGGTTCTTTGTTTTTGTTTGATAAAATTCCTCAAAAACTTCAACACATCTCATCTAAGTGAAAAAAAAAGGGACGTAAAGAAAATAAGATATTAGTTTCCAACCATTTTAAACTAAGTCTAGGTTAAATAGTATAAAAAATATTAATAGTTTATATCAATAAGATCCACGTATCAAAAATATTAGTAGTTTATATGAATAAGATCCACACATACCATTTCTCTTGGAATATTCAGGTCGTATAATTTGTAACAAGGCCAGAAACCAGTAGTCAGAATTATGACTTCTAAATTTATTCCAGGGTATTATGGCTTAAATATCCTTCAAATATGGGTTGATTTTCTTTTGCCGGCATCAAATCCATAATCCAGGGGGAGAACATCCGAAAATGTAAATAATCTTTTTTGACATCCTACAAAAACAACATAGAATTATAAATTCAAGAGTGAAACTCCTTCAAAGATGACCACAGTATTATCTAGCAACCATAGATTTTTTGTATAGCTTTAGTTCTTGAAAAGTATAATTTTGTTTAAATTTCATCCTTCTAGAGGAAGTAAAATGATACTATAACAATCTTTCGAAGAGCAAAATATTATGGGGTTGAAATAAAAATCAAACTTTCAAGTATTGAAATAACACAGAATTCCTTGAGGAAATCGATTGATATTGAGATCCTCTTTGAAGGACCAAAATGGGGTTTACTCATAAATTCAATATATCAGCTCAGTTCACAAAATCTCTAGAACACTGACCATTTCTTCCATCTGTGAGATGAACAAACAACCACGCTGCTGGGTCCCAATACTTCTCTCATGGTCTTCATTGGCACTCTTGTCAGAAATAAGCCTATAAGCAAGCTTCTTCCTGCAAGCAATCAGGAAACTTCAGTAAAAATGCCATTTGTGACAATTTCAAAAGCAGCTTTTATTAGCAATTTGACGTCTGGAATAAATTTAATTAAGGGCCTACAAATAATTGTTGAGCTCCACAATTTGCTTCAATGTCAAACTTCTATCTTATGAATACCACGGTAAAATATTGTGATATGCTAAGCTGTAAAGGTTATCTTCGTTATTGGATTAAATGAAAACAAAAAACAGCTTTGCAAGGCAAACTTGACTTGCTTCTTAAAAATTATCCAAAAACATTAGTAAAAGCTTTTAAGAAACAGTTACTAATAAACTTGACATTGAACCCATTTCATATGATGAAAGTTGTTGGTGTATTGGGCGCTGCTCTACTATGTGCTATTCATGGTGCTTTTGTGGATAATAGTTTATCTGAAGAAGGATTAGGCAAAGTTTGTTTAGGTATTTGTTATCAGGTATTTTTTATTAAAACATAACATGTAGAAAAAGTTTTTGAAAGGCCAATAATGTAATGTTTGAGCTGTAAAAAATATAGGCTTGTTATGCTTTTATTAAAAAACCTGATAACAAATACTTAAAAATTGCACCCTATTTTTGTTCAATTTAAACAATACCTAAAGCTATCGCTAAAAAAATAGAAGAAGGAAGATATAAGTGATAGCAAACTCAGCATAACCAATTATATGATTTTCTTTTCTATTCTACAATTTTACCTATAAAATTCAGCAAACGAGTCTTTGTTCTAGATACAAGTGATAAGCTTAACTATTTGCAAAGGCCCAAAAAAAAAAAAAGATAATAAACAAATCTTAGTTTCAAGGCTAGAAATCATGTCCATATAAGTCCATAACGTCTAGACTGAAGCAGACCTTTTCAAGTGTTTCTTCAATAATTTCATCACTGAGTTTTCTTCAACCTTTCTTAAGAATATTATCACAAAAAGCGGCAAGCCGTTCTTCAATTGTGATTCCAGTAAGATTTTTGCTGCAGATGACCTCAGAAGCTTCCTTAAGAGCCTACTGGACCAAAACAATCATGAGTACAAGAGTAATTTTTAAAATAATCGAAAATTCATTAATTCTTTGATCAAAACCTTTTGAAAAATGCCATCGTTATTAAAATTATCTCTCACATATTTCAGGTACTTGTCCTGCAACTCAATCAGCATCTGAACAAAACCAAAAGAGACCACTTGTAGTTTCGACAAATATACTTTTACAGTTAAGTTATAAAAGCAAAAATTATGGAGATTAAATACCTGCTGCTACTGACTAACAATATCCTTTATAGTTGCCTGCAGGCAGACATTTAAATTTGGCATAGTACACAACTCAGATCAGTAATAAAAGTGCTGGTAAAATAAGACAATTGATACAACAATTTGTCAAGAAAATAGCTTTAAACTCTCCAATGGCCGTTTTCTCATTTGTAGCAATCCTTCCAGAATATATGAATAAAAGGAGGGGAACAACAGCCAGATGGATTAGCTTAATTAAAAAAAAGGAGATAATATCTATCCTTTATCAACCAGGTTTCAATTCCTATGAAGAGAACTCCTTAAGTAAATTTTAAATGCACCAAACTGGGGTGAGGGAGTGCACCCTTAAGGTCCCTGAGGAAGGAATTTAGTTTTGGACCGTTTGACAAAGCCTACTGACACCCCTAATCAGATTACCCAAAATAAAATGAGAGGAGAAAACCTACAACATAATGGTCGTATCTCATGCCCATGTCAAGTCACATTTTGGAATTCATATGAAATGAGATTTAAAGGTTTCTTCGAAATAGAACAGGACAATCTACCTTAGCTCTCCCTAGACCCCCTTTTTGGAGATACAAAGTATCAATTTGAACAGGTATTGTCATACACTTTTTAATAGCATGATTTCAAAGGCTTTTCCAACACCATTTGAGCACTTTTGATTTTATTTATATACAAACATTCAGATTGTTTCCCTAACATGTCATATGGCACATTGTCCAACAGTAAAAACAAATCACACAACAAACTGCTTGTAAGAAGTGAGATAGCTGATAAGTCGTTTTATATTGGCTCCATCAATTTGTTTGGAAAATAATTCAAAAAAATTTCAAAGTCATATACATTCTTCTCTCATTTTTAAAGTCAGACATGAAATATCCCAGAGATATATTTCCAAATCCTTAGGTAGTGTACACCAATGCTGTAAAAATTCATTTTTCACCATTCACATTTTCTCAACAACAGTTCCCTATAGGACAACAATTTGGAATGAAGAAGTCAGTTGAGATAATACATCTAAACAAATGCTTACTAGCAAATATTACTCTTTCGTGTCCAACAAAAAATATGAAGAAAGATAAGTTGAATTGCTCTGATGGTCTTTCGTGTTTTACTTAATTTTCAATTTAGTTCCTATAATTTAGAAGTTTGTAATTGGGACCCTTTAATTTTAAAAAAATTTAATATGCTTCTTATCATTAAACCTCCATTGGTATGCCGTTAAAATTATGTTGATGTGGCAAAGCATTTATCCTTTAAATCACCTAGCAAAATATATTCCATCGTTGATATTATAACATATTTGAAATGAAATCACTAAGTCCAGACCAAATCTTTAGTAACTTTGGCTTACTACTAGAATGCAAGTAATGAGTGGCCATATCTTTCTCATGTTTTAAGCACTCCTCAGCCTATACTAGTAGGCACAAGATCAAATAGAAATTATCCGGTGATGAAAACAAAGTGACCAAGACATGGCATGCATAACTGAGAATCCATACCTTGAGCATATAATCAGGGCAAGAATCTTCTAAGATCCAGTTTGAAGCCTTCCAAGGATAATAGGCATAAGTTTCTTGAAGCATGGTAGCATCAAAATCATTCTCATAGCAATCCATTTTCCCCATACCAATTTCAACAAATATATTTAAGACATTCTTTAATAGAGCTCGATGGATTTGCTCTCCTTCACATTCTTGATCAATCTTTAAACAAAAAGAATCTGGTTAATTATCTAAATTGCAAGATGATAAGCTAGAAAAGAGAAAGAAGGGTAGAAGAGAGAAGAAGAGACGAAGGAAAGATTTATCACAATTTTCATGAGTATTCCAGTCTCTTACACCACACTATAAGCAACGTAAGGCAAGAAAATAACGACCAATGGCTACAGTTTTATAGACTTGACAAATATGTTTCTACTAATGGTAGTATAAAAAAAACTTAAATGTCCCTATAAATAAAATAGTGTGTCAACTTACCCCCCGTCAACATCACCCTTGAACTCAAGGGTGTATATGGCAAGCAAACCTAGGGAATTTTCTTTGAATATAAAACCATAGCTCCCACAAGCAATTCGTCCTTCCATTGAATCAACATTTGTGTAACAGCTCTATGATTCTTTTAGACCATGCAGTGATTCACAATAGCTATAGGAACTTGTTGACTTTTAAATGGTCCTTATTCATTAGGTAAATGCTGCGTAGGTATGTTAGGATTAAGGCATTTTTTGAGCAAGGAAACCTGAAATGTGGATATATCCAAGAAATAGATAGTAGCTGTAAAGTGTAGGCAATTGCACCAACTTTAGCTATGATTTGATAAAGGCCAAAATAGGTGGTGAAAGCTTTTCAAATGTTTTCTCTCCACTGACAACTGGCAATAAGGCTAGAGCTTTAAGAACACCTAATCTCCCACTTTAAATTCTTGCTTAAATATGTGCTTATCTACTTATTGCTTCATTCTGTTAGTAGCAACAATTAAATGTTGCTTCAATGATTGAATCATAGTCTCCCTAGTAACAAAGCTACGATCAATGGCATCTTAGTCAATTCTTGGGGAATATAAGGTAAATGGATAGGGTGTGGTTAACCATACATAACTTCATAGGGTATATACCCTATAGCAATGTGGAAAGTGATGATATATCACCACTTGGCCAGTGGCAACCATTTAACCTAATCTTTAGGAGTTTGCCATTAAGTAATGTTCTAAACACTTATTAAGAACCTTACTTTGGCCATTGAATTATGGATGATATGTTGATGAAAGACTTTACGAAACACCAAATTTATTCAAGAACTCTTGCAAAAAATGGCTAGTGAACAATGGATCCCAATCACTAATGATGTTAGAAAGGGCACCATGAAGATGATAAATATTATCCAGGAATAATTGAGCTAGAAAAGTAGCAAAATAAGGATGGGACAAAGCAAGAACATGGGCATACTTGCTAAATCTATCAACAATGATCCAAATAGTATCCTTCTTCCCCTGATTTTGGTAGTTTCTCAATTAAGTCCATAACCAAGCTATGCCAAATTTCATTAGGCATAGGTAAAGGTTGCAAAGTTCTTAGTGATGCTACAATTTCATATTTGCAATGAAGACAAGTTTCACATCTTTCAATGAAAGCTTGCATAATTTCAGCTATTTCCTTCCAATACAAAAGAGACAATTCGTTTAAAAATAGCATGTACACCAGAATGACCTCTTTGAGGTGAAGAGTGTAGCCATTGCAGAATATTTTGCTTCAATTGATGCTAAGATGGTCCCATAACTAATTTATTTTTTGAGTTAATAAACTAGATTACCACTTATATTTTAGGTGAATTGTAGCATTAGCTTCTTTGTCTGAATTAATATTCTACTACACTATGTTAGTGGTCCATTGCCCTTTAATTTTCTCCCACAACTCAATGAAAACTGAGGAAATACTTATATGTAGCAATTCTCCATGGCTAGCTCTGGACAAAGCATCAACAACAATATTTTCTTTTCTTTTATAATCTAATTATATTGTGTAAGGGTTGATAAGCGCTATCCTAATAGAAATTTGAAACTCTTTTGATTTGTTAAAATAATAAATGGTTGGATAGAAAGGTATTGATGCCATTTACCCATTACATACACAATTGTTAAGAACTTTCTATCATAAACAGACAACAAATGATTTCTTGGTGATAGAACTTTGTTAACATATGCAATAAGGTAGTCATTTTGTCTTAGCACAACCCCTATACCTACACTAGAAGCATTTATTTCCATTGTAAAAGGTTATTGGAGGTTAGGTGAAGCAAGAATAGGTGCTTGAATCAAAGTAGATTTAAGCTGATGAAATGATGATTTAGCTTCTGGAACTAAGAAAAACTATCATTCTTCAAAAGGTCTATAAGAGGCTTTGCAATTATACAATAGTTCTTGATGAAGCATCTATAATATCCTAACAATCTAAGAAAACCTCTCAACTCCTTCATTGATGTAGGGACAAGCCACTTAGCAGTAGCATCAATCTTATTAGGGTTAGCTAACACACCTTAAGGTGTTATCACATGTCCCAAATACTCAATTTGACTAGTAGCAAATACACACTTGCTCTTCTTAACAAAGAACTTGTGCATTCTCAAAATAGTAAAAAATTCATGTAAACGAGTAGCTTGACTACACAAATTACTACTATAGACAAGTATGTCATCAAAAAACACTAGAACATACTTTCTCAAAACCTTCTCAAATATAGCATTCATAATGCCTTGAAATGTGGAGGGAGTGTTAGTGAGGTCAAATGGCATAACCAAATACTCATAATGGTCTACATGAGTCTAAAATGAAGTCTTGAACACATCTTCCTCCTTTATTCATATTTGGTGATATTCAAGTCGTAAGTCTAACCTAGTGAAAATTTGTGCCTTATTGAGTGTTCTATAATCTACACACATTCTCCAACTATTGTCTTTCTTTTTCACCAAAACTACTAGAGATGCAAATGGAGAGGAGCTATGTTGTGTTATAGTAGAATCTAATATTTCCTCAACTAATTTCTCAGTTATGTCTTTCTATATGGTACGATACCTGTAAGGTCTCATGTTCATAGGGTTAGTGTCCTCTTATGTGTGATTTGATGGTCATATCCTTCTTTTTTAAAAAGTAGTCCTTTGGGTTCCTCAAACACATCATGGAGCTTTTCTAGTAAGCCTATAATTACAAAAGTAATCTCTTTAACTTGCATAAATCCCAAACTACAACAATGCTCATTCTAATAACAAGGAATCAATTGTATCATATATGAGGAAAGGTGAGTAGACATTAGCTTTAAAATTTTATCTTCTTCCACTACCCAATTCTTTACTTCACTAACAATAGTACTTCTAACTAGTTTACCTTTCTAGCTAAAATTCATAACTAGATTCATGCAATCTAGTTGAATTATTCCCAAGTTTCTTATCTATTGCATTCTTAATATTATATCACAACCTACCTAAAGTAATAAAATCACATCTGCTTCTAATTTTATCCTCTGAATCACCTATCTTAGTCTTTCACACCCTTTCATACGTTGTAATTTGTCGCTATTAGCAATTGTAATAGTGACAGCTTCAATGGGCTGAGTTTCCCAAATACCCTTCTAACCAATTACTGCATCTAAAAAATTATGTATGCTACTAGTGTTAATAAGAATGTGTAATATTCTCTTACCACATTTTCCAATAATTCTCATGGTAGGATAAGCTGAAGCACTAATCAAAGCATTGAGTGAAATTATAAGTTCCTTAGGCAAAGTTGTTGTACCTTTGCTGCCCTCTCCTTCTTCTATGTCTCAAGTTTGCATCTCTATCCTGTCATCTCTGTAATGTCCCACATCGGGTAGGAGACCCTGGGGTTAAGGCCTTATAAGTGGGAGCGAAGCTCTCCCCACCAACAGCGCGCTTTTGGGTGCAGATCCCTGCATGGCGGATCGGCCCAGAGGATAAAACCCTTGCCACGTGGGAAATGAGAGTACCACGGGGAGCCGCAAGTAGGGACAATACTGTTGGAGGCTCTGTGGGGAATTGGGGCTAAGGCCTTATAAGTGGGAGCGAAACTCTCCCCACCAACAGCGCGCTTTTGGGTGCGGATCCCTGCATGGCGGATCGGCCCAGAGGACAAAACCCTTGCCACGTGGGAAATGAGAGTACCACGGGGAGCCGCAAGTAGGGACAATACTGTTGGAGGCTCTGTGGGGAATTGGTATCAGAGCCGGCCTAGCCGCATGTGCAACCCAAGGATGGGTTGGCCCCAAGGGGGGTGGAATGTAATGTCCCACATCGGGTAGGAGACCCTGGGGCTAAGGCCTTATAAGTGGGAGCGAAGCTCTCCCCACCAACAGCGCGCTTTTGGGTGCGGATCCCTGCATGGCGGATCGGCCCAGAGGACAAAACCCTTGCCACGTGGGAAATAAGAGTACCACGGGGAGCCGCAAGTAGGGACAATACTGTTGGAGGCTCTGTGGGGAATTGGTATCAGAGCCGACCTAGCCGCATGTGCAACCCGAGGACGGGTTGGGCCCAAGGGGGGTGGAATGTAATGTCCCACATCGGGTAGGAGACCTTGGGGCTAAGGCCTCAAAAGTGGGAGCGAAGCTCTCCCCACCAACAGCGCGCTTTTGGGTGCGGATCCCTGCATGGCGGATCGGCCCAGAGGACAAAACCCTTGCCACATGGGAAATGAGAGTACCACAGGGAGCCGCAAGTAGGGACAATACTGTTGGAGGCTCTGTGGGGAATTGGTATCAGAGCCGGCCTAGCTGCATGTGCAACCCGAGGACGGGTTGGCCCCAAGGGGGGTGGAATGTAATGTCCCACATCGGGTAGGAGACCCTGGGGCTAAGGCCTTATAAGTGGGAGCGAAGAATTCCCCACAGAGCCTCCAACAGTATTGTCCCTACTTGCGGCTCCCCGTGGTACTCTCATTTCCCACGTGGCAAGGGTTTTGTCCTCTGGGCCGATCCGCCATGCAGGGATCCGCACCCAAAAGCGCGCTGTTGGTGGGGAGAGCTTCGCTCCCACTTATAAGGCCTTAGCCCCAGGGTCTCCTACCCGATGTGGGACATTACATTCCACCCCCCTTGGAGCCAACCCGTCCTCGGGTTGCACATGTGGCTAGGCCGGCTCTGATACCAATTCCCCACAGAGCCTCCAACAGTATTGTCCCTACTTGCGGCTCCCCGTGGTACTCTCATTTCCCACGTGGCAAGGGTTTTGTCCTCTGGGCCGATCCGCCATGCAGGGATCCGCACCCAAAAGCGCGCTGTTGGTGGGGAGAGCTTCGCTCCCACTTATAAGGCCTTAGCCCCAGGGTCTCCTACCCGATGTGGGACATTACATTTCACCCCTCTTGGGGCCAACCCGTCCTCAGGTTGCACATGCGGCTAGGGCGGCTCTGATACCAATTCCCCACAGAGCCTCTAACAGTATTGTCCCTACTTACGGCTCCCCGTGGTACTCTCATTTTCCACGTGGCAAGGGTTTTGTCCTCTGGGCCGATCCGTCATGCAGGGATCCGCACCCAAAAGCGCGCTGTTGGTGGGGAGAGCTTCACTCCCACTTATAAGGCCTTAGCCCCAAGGTCTCCTACCCGATGTGGGACATTACATTCCACCCCCCTTGGGGCCAACCCGTCCTCGGGTTGCACATGCGGCTAGGCCGGCTCTGATACCAATTTCCCACAGAGCCTCCAACAGTATTGTCCCTACTTGCGGCTCCCTGTGGTACTCTCATTTCCCACGTGGCAAGGGTTTTGTCCTCTGGGCCGATCCGCCATGCAGGGATCCGCACCCAAAAACGCGCTGTTGGTGGGGAGAGCTTCGCTCCCACTTATAAGGCCTTAGCCCCAGGGTCTCCTACCCGATGTGGGACATTACAATCTCCACTATCCTCAACTTGAATCCATTATACTTGCATTTTCTTCTCTTAGGGGCATTGGTGACCTAACACAAATTTTTCATGGCAAAAGTAACAAATATTTTTGCTATGATCTTTATTTATCTCATTTAGAGTTAATTTCTGTTTAATCATCATAGTAGGTTCCCCTAAAATACCTTTTTAGTTATCAATACTTTCCCCCCCAGACCACTTCCTCTCTGTAAGGACTATATTTCTAATTTTATCATAGACTCTAACATTCCTTCTATTAGCTACAGTAAAACTCCTTTTCTCTTCTGAAATTAAGAGTCCCAACTCCCTCTTCAACATCTGCAGATTAGATTCTTATAGCTTGGCCAAACAAGATGCCTTTAGTTAAGTTTATGGATGTAATAACTTTCCCCCTAATGCCAATCCAGGCTTCAATATAGTTAACATTTGAGTTTTTGTGCTTCGCTTAAATCCAAATTGTCATACTGTGCTTGGAACTTAGCTAATGATCCCTCTTGTCTGAGTTGTACAAGCTCCTCTAAAAGATCATCATACATAAGATCAAATCTAATTTTAATGACTTCTGCCAATGTTTCCTACTAAGTTGCCCCTTTTACTCTTCTCAAAGTGCCTAAGCTAAGTATATGAATCTTCATCCATTGACATACTTGCCAAAACAACCTTATTCACCTTATGAGTTCCATCAAGTAGAAAGAACCTCTCACATTTAGAAAGCCATTCCATCATATCGCTAAGAGAAAACTTGGGAAATTTAACATTAGTAAATCTAGTGGGTACTTGATAATCATTACCTCCAGATAAATTGTCATTGCATCATTGATCTTGATTTTTGTTCATCATGTCTATCATCTAAAGTGATAACCCTTACATGAGACCCTGCAAGCTTGACATCTATTGCTTTACTCTATCGAATCAATTGTTGAGCTCTAATTGAAGTTAATCCTCCATCTTACAAATGCTTGCTTGTAATCACATGTCTTTTATGATTTAGACCATCTGCTCTAACACCATTAATAAGCTAGAAAAGAGAAACAAGGGTAGAAAAGAGAAGAAGGAAGAAAAAGAAAGGAGAAGAAGAGATGGAGGAAAGATTTGTCATAATTTGCATGAGTATTCCAGTCTACTACATCACGCTATAAGCAATGCAATGAAAGAAAATAATAATCAACAGCTACAGTTATATGGGCTTGACACATATATCCTTACTAATGGTAGTTACAAAAAAAAAAAAAAACTTAGATGTCGTTGTAAATAAAACATAGCATATCATAAGAATTGAAAATCATGCATGATAAGGTAGGAAATCATACAAGAGAAATTGCTGCCTCCTTCACTTCCCTTTTTATTTTTTTATAAACCTGGAAATAATAGAGCACATAAGATTATCTCGAAATAAAGTAGTATTAAACTGAAATAAAGCTAGTGGTATAGCAATTTAATTAGTAGTAGCAATAACACTACAAGGCTAGATTGAATTTATGACATGTAATAACATAAAAAAAAATTAATAAAAAGAATAAAGATAGCACCATGACATGCTAGGTTCAGTCATAACAATACCAACTTAGGAAAGCAAGTTAGTGCAACTGCACCAAGGGTTGGAAGTGACCTCCGAGCAATGTAATACTGATCTAAATAGCCAAAGAAATAACTTGGCCATCGAACTATAACCTTGTGGTTTTTTTTCCACCTTTTCATAAGTTCTCTCAACATAAATTCATCATGTTTTTCTCTTGAAGTCAAAAAATAAGAAAGTTTATTAGATGAAATTTGGAACCAAAATCCATATCAAATATAACAATCCAAAATCAAACATAACATATTTGAAAGCTTAATTATACTAGAAATCTAGGAATTAAACATGACCTACCAGAGAAACCAACTTTTAATAGGAAACAACTATCATAATTAACGATGCAAAAATATAAAAGACAAAGTACATTGAAAGCAGCAAATTCAACAGAAGTAGATTGAGGGGGAAAAAAATGGAATAGTACCATTATACTAAAACCAACTATAACTTACTTGATACAGGACAAACACAGAAAGAGAGGAACTTAGGAGAGAAAGATAGAATGGAGGGAGAACAAAACTCTAATAATAATATCAATTGTATTCAAATATGATAAGTCTAATGAATCAATGTTATGAAATAGTGATAATTTGACATTATTATATTTTATATCCCTTATATTTAGTCTTAATAATAATTCATTGTGTCTAATTTGATGATCTTATATTCATTTTATATTAATTAGGCTAAATTTAGTTTAATGAGTTCTAATTTCATCATTAGTGAATTTAGGTTTAAATTGTTGTTATTATAATTTTTTCAATAAAGGCCCAATTCATATTTCTTGTTTTACAAATAAGTTGAGCAAGTAGATTGGATTGGATGTTTTAAATTTGGACCAAGGATGTTGGACCATTTTTCATAATTAATATTGTATTTCTTTAAAAAATTATGGATCGTTGGATGTACTTAGCCCATCTGAGCCCTTAGATTTTCCTCAGGTTATCTTTAGTTAGATGATTATTCTTAAGACATCATTCATTGATTGAGGAGAGAGAGAGAGCTACCGTTAGGAATAGCATTTTATTTCCTATTGTTGTTTTCTTCCATGGCTTTCTAATTCCCTTCTGTAATCAATCCAAATATTGAACCTAAGTCCATAGTTGTATTGACTACTAGTTTGCTTTTAATTTCAAATGAATTTTATTTTTATTCTTTATGTTTTCATGTAATATGTATTATTCTAGTTAGATAATTCTGTTTGCATGATTACTGATTTCTTGGTGTTATCTAAGAACCCAATTTGATTTAATCAATTGATTAAATGAATAAATTTATTCTAAACCATGTTAAGGTTTCTACGTGTGTTTTTTAGTTATGTGCGAAATAGGTTTACCTCATGTTATTATCTTAAGCACGGTTGTGTTAGGATTAATGATACGAACTGATTAAAATCCTAGATGGTAGTTTATGAATATTAAACATTAATAACTAAAGGATTAAAATCAAACCAAAGATATTTTTATATGATAAGAAAGGAAAAATATTAGGGGAAGGATTCTGGATTGATTATATTTCATTTAATTGCTTAAATTTCATTAATTAATTTTTTATTTCTGTTTATTTTAAGAATTTCATATGCAAGCCCTATTTAGTTTAACTTTAGTTTTGTGGATTCTTAATTTATTTGATTTGGTTAAAAGCTCCTTGGGAGATGGTCTATTGGGCATTATACTGCAAACCAGCTAAATAACACTAATCTTGGTTGGTTTGACAACCGTAAGTGAAATTTTCTTTACCAAATAGCCCTTAAATAAACAAACACAACTTACTTGATAATATAATGGAATTCTCTCTTTAATTTTATTTATATTGGAATTAATAACTTCACCTCCTGAGACAAAAGGATATTTTACAAAGTTAGAGAATGTAACCGATAATGGTGATGGAAGAACTGAAAAAAAGAAAGATAGAAGATGAAGATAACACCTTAAGCTCCTCTAAGTATTCAAAAGAGTAAGTCCTCTCTTGAAACAACTCAAGCCTTATGTGATATACACAATTTTTAATGATGGAAATAGAAAGTGGATGTTAAATGGAATGTAATGGAATAAATTATGTTTAGTATGATTAGAAAGTGAAGAAAATATGTTGGCATTTGTTTGTTTAGTTGGATGAAATATGGATGGAATGGAATGTCATTGAAGACAAAAGACAAAAATACCCTTACCATTAAAACAGTCAAGTAATTCCACCAAAGTGACATCATTTCCTTAAATTGTCCAATCAAACATAATACAACCATATGTGTTGCATTGAATTGGAAAAGAGTAGATGAGATGGCTTTATGTGTGTGTGTGTGTGTGTGTGTGTGTGTATAGTCTTTTGGTAGCTAGACGGCCATACGCTACCTTCCATTTTTATTCTTCTATGAAAGGTTTGGCTGTTTGGCAGACGATGTCCCATTTTTGCAAAATACAAATATGTCAATAGATTTATTGCTTGGGGAAGACAATCTTGGGTTAGCTTTTATTTTTTTATGTTTTCACTATCCTAATTTTTACTTTACAATACAAACCATTGAAGAGCATATAGAGCTAGGAGCTATTTTTCTTTTTCCTTTTTTTTTGGGATGGTTTGGATTTTTACTTCACATTGTAGAAGTGTATATTATCATTTATTCTAATGTTATTTTACCATAATGTGTATATGTCACAACAATCTACTATTTGATATGATTATTAGCTAAGATTAGTTTTAAAAATAATTAACCAAATGTTAAATATATTTATAATATTTTTATTTGCTAGTTAAAGAGAAAGCTATATTTATTTTATTGAAAAATTTGTAATACGTGTTATTTTACAATTTATCTATATAATATTTATTATGTGCTGTATTAAGGTAATTGTGTTTTCTTAAATATGGCCTAGTAACATGGAGCATCATAAAACAACAAATGGGATGCAAACCAAGATTATAAAAGATAAACAAAGTCATTATTGCAAAGAAGAGCTAGTCTATTTAACAAACCTTCAATTTAGTTTTACAAACACCAAGACTATGCTTGAAACTTATCATGAGCATTGACAAAATCTTTAATATGAACAAATGTAATGTCCGGTATGTTGTAAAAACACAACCATTCTCATCTAATGGCTTTAAAGGATGAAACTGAAATAAAATTAATCTCTTCCTAACAAGATTGCATTAGATTGGAGAACCATCTTACCAAGTTGTCAAAAAATTACATGGATGTTGAAGAAAGTCCAATAGGTGCATCTGTGATTACAGCCAATGCAATCTATTTGAAAGATTAAAGGCTTCTCTTACAAAAGCAAGCTAAGGAAGCATTGAAAAATGCATATCGTTTAGTAGAGAAATAAGTTTATGTTAATTTAATCATTAATAAATTGATAAACCATGACTCTACTTATCATTATATTGCTTAATCTATTATGATATATATATTTTTTGTGTCCTCTTATACAAATTTACATTATGGGGATACTACTAAACATGGATATTGTGTGGGAGTGGAATTCGTGGCTCCATGCATCTTGTGAAATTAAAGCACAATTACTTTATTTATTAGTTCCGTCCTTATAAGGTTATAATAGTTTTCTTTAAATCTACTAACTCTATTAATGTTCAAATCTTGTTACTCTCCATTCATGTATATGCTGGATTTTATCCGAGCAATGTTAATATGTCACTAAAGAATTATAATCAAGTGGTAAACTCTTATTAAAAATTATATAATCATATGAAATCTTATAAAAGGATTATCTTTATAAATATATATGGATGACTATATAATTAAATATAATTTTATATAATCAAATATATAATTGTGTATAATTAACCATTATCTTATTATATTCATTTGTACTTAGTAATATATGTAATATAATTAGCTACAGTCAAATGATATAATTGAAATTAGCTAATTAGTTAAATAAGTATATATATATATATATATAATTACATGTAATTGTAATTAGTAATTTTGACCACTAATATATTTACTAAGATTAATTCTAATATAATTAAAAAATATATTTTATTATAATTATATATTTATATTATGATGTATATATATAATTATACATATACTCATATAAATATACTTATATATATACACATCTATATTTTGTATAATTATATCAAATAGAGCTTTAAAGTAATAAATACACAACTATATAATTTTATAAAATTACATAATTATAATTATATATAAATTCATACTTAAATATACATATAATATATAATAACCTAATTAGATATTTATATATTATTATATATGTATTTATAAGTAATTATTTGAACAAACAAACAAAAAGAAATGTGAGCATTTTCAAGTAAAACTTATCATTTCACATGAATAAGTGAAGATTTTTTATCCTTCATGTGACCTATGCCATACATGTTACCATGCAATAATGTAGGAGTGAAGGATGTGTGGTTAAGTAGGCTTAAACATGCAATAGCTTTGGTGTGAAATATGCAAGTTTGGCATGCCTTTCTTTATCATAGATCATGTGAAGTTGAAAGAAAAAAAAAAGGAAGTTGTGATATTTACATATTTCTTATCTTCTTTTTCATTTTCAACCTCTTGCATCCATAGTTAACATTTGTTCAACAAGCTTAGTTTAATTGAGATCAAAGTAAAGTTTGCATATTTTTGTATTCTTTGTAATTATATTATATTAAGAATGCGTATAACTCATTTTTCTTCCACCTCCTTCTCATCTTATGTTCCTTAATTATTTAGATGGATAAGAAAAATTATGTAGCATTTCTGTATTCTAAGATTTGAAAAGGACTTGATTTGGAAAAACAAATAATTTGACTAGTTGATGAAATGAAGTAAGTGTTCTTAATTACAAATGTTTTTGTTTAATATTATTACCTTTAACATAGTTCTATTATTACTAACTAAGCTCATACCTATAGTGATAAAGTTATTGAGTATATCGTTGATGTGAAAAAACATAATCACTTAGGTTCTTATAATTGTTGAAAAGAATTATGGTAAATGTGCATTTGATGTGTCAAAAAGGTTTTTTTTTGTGATCAAATATTAATATTTAGTGATACCTTCGCATTTAATTAACAAAAATATTATGCTCAGACATTCGAAAACCATCTTCAAATTAATAAAAATTTTAAAGATTGTTCAAGAAATCAATTAAAGAATTTGATCTGTTATGCACTAGATAAAGGAAAAAAGTCATTGTGGGGAACATATCTAAAATGACTTATATACTAGTTGAAATAGGCCACAATTTTGAGTCAATCAATGGGTTATAAGTAACAATAAGTCTTGACTAGTAAATCAATTAGGACATATAATTTTTTTAAATGAAAATTAAAAAATTCTTTTAAAAATCCTACAAAATAAAAAGGGAAAAAAATGAGGAAAGCAATAAGTAAAGAATTGACTTGATTTCATGAAAACACACGACCAATTGCAAATTTGTTTTGTTTGTGAAATTGAGTTATTCTTATTTTTCTTCTTTTCACCAAAAATAAAAAACACCAACCAAAAGACATTAATTTTCTATCTTATTTTAAATTACTCGGGCCTTGATCCCTTCACTGGGTATATAGACCTTAAGTCCCTTTCCTAAGTCAAATATGTTTTTATAAACATTTGTTTTCCACCTTTGTAAATATTTTTTTCCTTTTTATTTTCTTTAGTTAATTTTTCTCTTTTTTTCTTTTTCTCTAATTTCTTTTTACATGTGCTTTGATGAGGTTAAATTAAATAAAATTAAGATCATATTAATTTTGTCTAATTAACTTATGATAACCATTCTTTAAATTAGATGTTATGAGGTATTAAACACCTTTCTCATAGCACAATCAATTCTTGAACTCATATTTGGTTTGCAAATCACATTTTGATTTCCATTTTCTTTTTTTTTTTTAAACAAAAGGTTTTTTTTTTAAAGTTTGGCCTTTTAAAACAATTAAAATTTTTGTCACAACTCCAATATATTAGTTTTCAAAAGTATTTCTGGAAATCATTTTATTTCTTTCTTCTTTGCACCATCTGCATTGCACTTGACCCTCGACCAGTAGTCCAGAGTGACAACTAATATTTGTTTTCTATTAGAATATGTAGATATAGAATGTAAACAAAATGGTTGGCTGACTTTTGTGGGATAATGGTTGATTTTTCTATGCCCACATAAATGAACTTGACTAGAGTTGCTAAGAACATACTAACGACTTTGGTTTATAATATTGTGACTTTGATTGTTATATTAGCAATAAATAGAGTGGATAGTGAATTCCCTAAATGTACCAACCTTGACTACTAGACTCATTACCTAGTGATTATCACACTTATTTTTTTGTAGCACTGTGCCTATAGCTTATGGATGATTGTGCTATCATTTGAAGGGAAAGGATAGCACTACTGACTATTTGTTTTGCTACTTCATTTTTAAATTGTGGGCTACTAAAGGGTTTGGATCTAGAACAAATTGATCGTGTAAAAGCAAAATGAATGTAATGAAGCAAAATGAAGTATCTATAGTTACTGAATGTTTGAGGCAAGATGAAGTCGATGACACTAGCTAAACAAACATAAAGTATGAAGCTAATAGGAAGAGGAAAACATGACAAGCCAATCCCATAATGCTTGTAGATAAAGCTTTATAACATAGCTACTATGCTTAAGTTGTACAAATTTAATATATCAGTGTATTTGTTTGGGTTTTAAAAATACCAAGTGCTTTATATTATGGAACAATGTAATATACAATTTCAAATAAAATTTCATTTTGTGTGAAATTGATCAAAGGCCTTTGTATTAACATAAATGTAACACCCCGAAATTAATTAAGGTATTAATAATGTATTTGGACTAATTAAGAATAATTATCATGAAATAATTGGACAAGCTTTATGAATGAAAATTTATAGAGAAATAAGTTTGTAATATAGGTTTAAGATTTCATTTGGGTTAAAGCCTAAATTGGGGCCCAAAATTTAATTTGAATAAGTCATGGATAAGGATTTATAAAGGCCTAATAATTTTGGGTGTAAGCCCAACTCTTTATCATGAGGCTTGGGCCAAGAGAGATTGCCTAACAATGGCCCAATCTAATTTAGTAGAATAGGGGCCTAAGACCCAATTTATGTGAGTTAGCCTAACGCACATTATGTAGGCCCAAATTAGATTGGCTCTTGAAAGTTGGCCTGACCCAACTACAACTCTAAAGTCTAACTCATGAAATTCAGCCCAACTTATGAGATAAGGCCCAACAAGCATAAAAATCTAAACCTATAAGGAATTTGGCCATTGGGTCAGCATACTTCACTTAAACTTAAGATGTTCTGCAGCCCACCTCACTAAACAAAGGCCCAATAAGCACACATCTGAACTTAAGTGAATTTTGGGCTTTAGGGTTTACCTAAACCCATTGAAAACCCTAACTTACTCAGCTCCTTACCCTCTATTCTGTAGACCAACTCAATTTTAGGCAAAGGAGAACTCCATTTTCGCATAAGAAGAGAGGAAGCTAAGGTTTTCTGCATTCCTCCACCATTTCTCACTTCTAGAGGATGATTTAGTCAAGGTAAGTTATATATAACTTGACCCTCTTATCCTCCTCTTCATTTTGGTCCAATTAATTTCTAGTTTTGAGCATTTTCATCTTCTTCTCAAATCTGAAACTTGGTGTTGGGTGATTCCTTGCAAGATTTTCGGAGTTGGAGGTTAGAGGGATGATTAGGTAAGCATTTCCCTTCCATTTTGTGTATTACTTTACTGGAAAATGCCCTTAAGGATGGATTATCATAATGGGTTCTGTTATTGTATGAGATTACAAGGAGATAATGGTGGAAAACTGAATTTTCTAGGCTTGATAATTGAAATGCGAATTTTGGTGCTTCCATGGTGGATTTTTGGAGGTGAGGCTATGGGGGTTGTTAAGTGAGTATCTCCTTCCCATTTTGATGCATTTTTTGTTAGTTTGAGATCCCTATAGTTGACCTATGATATGGGTTTTGGTTTCATGTGAAATTACCTAAAAATTGGAGTGAACTATGGCAATTTCTGGTGTGGGAAAGTTAGAGTCCGAAATTAAATCCCTTGGTAATTAGGTGAGTAACCCCTAGTCTGTCATTAGTAGTTCAACTCTTTGGATATTTGATTGTGATTAGAAATGATGATAATTATGCTTGTTATAGGCTTGGTGTGCATTTAAATTATTATGGTAGCTAGGGGAAGAGTAATCAGCTTCATTGAGGTAACTGTGGTTATTTTTCTAATTCCATGTATATGCTCATGTTAATCTACTATTTGTTATACATGCTTGATTTTGAAATGCTAAATGTCTAGTTGACTACTTGATTGTTATTGTAATTGGACCTTGTGAGTCCATGGTGGAGCTGTGGTGCAGCTGCCACCCGTGCATGTGCTTCGATCGAGCACTAGGTTGTGATCAGACCCGAATGCACTGAGCCCTGGTTGTGCTCATTATGGAGTAGGTGCCGTGGACGGACCTTTCCCGGTATTATTGGCTATTAACATGTTGTGTATGATTGCTAGTATTGGACAGTAGTCATTGGTAGTTCAACTAGTTCATTTGCGAATTGAATTTATGATTCTGGTATTGATGACATGAAATTGCATTGGATTGATTGACTTGTACATATATATGGAAATTTTCCTTTTGTTACTAAGATTGTATATCTCACCCCGTTATGGGCTAATATTTTCAAGGACCGAACCTCTTAGTGGCAAGGAGAAAATTAATGGAAGATTATTAAATGGTTTGGTAGTACATAGGTTTGGGAGTTTTAACAAAATGTATTGTAACTAAATTGCTAGTTTTGTAACATTGCTGCATTGCATCATGAGTTGCCAAGTATAGGGATTGTATATGTAATTTGATTATCATGGAATTGAACATTATAATTGTAATTGGCTAATAATGGATAAGTGATTTGATTTTATATGAACATTAAGCATTGACCCCATGCACCTTATGACCATAATACATTTGCTGTCATTAATCTATGAACTCACTAGTTTATGGTAGCTAGAGGGTTAAAGATCCACATTTGAATTTTGAATGGGTAATGATAGATATGTTAGGTAGATTAGGTAAAAGAAAGACACTAAATCTTCACAAACTAAGTTAAAGTGGCCTATAGTGTTGCTAGAGGGGGAATTAAAGAGCATGAGATGAAATTTTGGGAGTTATAAGAACAGAAGGGAATTGGCCGCGGCCAACATTTAATTGGCCTCGGCCAAATGGTAACAAAGAGGAATTGGCCACGGCCGACATTTAATTAGTCTCGGCCAAATGTGGCGAACTTGCCAGGGAAGAAAACAGAGAGAAATTGGCCGCGGCTAAATCTGGAAAGCAAGTTTAGGAGTGTTCCAAAGGGTATTTGGCCACGACAAAATGCATGAAATTTATGGAGGTGTAAGAACTTGAATCCAAGAGTAATTAGCTGCGGCAAAAGAGGATTTAGCTGCAGCGAAGGTGCTTAATTTCTCATATTCACCTAGAAACTTTAATTTCTTTTATGGTAATACTAAGAAATGATTTAGAAACACTTGTAAGAGGTTTTTATGAGTTGGAATTAATGGATGGGAGAATCAAAGGCTCCTTATTAATGATTAAATTCACTTGCACTTTTGAATAATTGTGTTTGCCTAATTAATGACCCTAATAATATTAAGGTTCAAATTTCCTAACATTTTTTGAATATAATTAGTTGTAATGACTTTCAATCCTAATTGAAATTTTATGATTAGTAATCACGTACTTAACCTTAATTATGATTATTAGAAGTTAGGGTCGTTACAGCTATGTATTAACGAAAAAAAAATTCATAAAGCTATACAAACATCGTAGATGATGCTAGAATTTGTTCAAAGTGTTGACTAAATTAATACAATATAAAGCTAGTGATGAATCAATAAAAGAAGTGCTCATCAACCTTGTTGACAACTAAAATGTGTAACATCACTACAAAGGGTTGATTCTTCAAGATGCTTAAGTGATGCCTACATTAAAAATCCATAAAGTCACATCATCATTGACAATTATGACAAGCAACATAAATACTAATTACAAAGCAACATAATGTTTTCTAACTTCAAGTCCAAGTTTGCCACCATAGTCAACTCAAAACTTTTTAAGTTACTTTTAAACTATCAAATTTCATACTAACTCTAGACTTCCAATCAACTTCCAAGTTGCCATTTTCAGTATAGGCACCTAATTCCTTACAATTCATTAACGAAAATTGTGTTAAAATAATATAAACTCAAGCTTCTTCTTTTCTTTAATCAAAAAAATAATGGCAACCACTTATATAGAAGGATCCATCTTCACCTTCTCATGATTTAAATTTAAGGACAAGACCAGTACAGAATGCATGATGATTTTGCATCGGAAGGGTTGACTAACATAAACCACCTTATCTCTTGCCATGTCAATCAAACCCTATAAACCTCAAGCATAAGTTAACACCTTAACATAACAGTGCCTTTTACACAATTTTTTTTCGTTACTCATATATCCCATTTCTATTCACATGTGTAGTATCATAGTGATACATTATTTGTAATGAATTTGCAAAAAAATTGGTAGATTATCCTCTATAACTATGGCATCCTATATTTGCCTATAACAACCAACCAATCAGAATTTACAAAAAAGAGCTCCACTTTCAAGTTCTATTCAACAAACAATATACAAACATAACCTATAGGGCAAGAATCCTGCTTGTAGTCTATGGAGCAGACTCTAGAATACAACTATATATACAAAGATGACAGTTCAGTACTAGACAAACCTAGCATTGACTTTTCATTAACAATTCTCTTGAATTACCCTAGAGCATCATTAGACACAAGTCCCCTATTTGCAAAAATAAATAAAAGAATGAGCCGTGATACTCAATAAGTAGAAGATAAAGCACGATAACTAAAAAAGACAAACAAGCATCGAGTTTTATTAAATGAAAATAAGTTTTGACATAATAACGATAAATAACAGAAACTTGAAATATGGAGAGGCATGAAATAATTTTATTTTTATTTTATCTTTATTCAAATCTCTAAATATTTAAATAGAAAGAGTTATGAATTAATTGTTATATATATAAAAAGTTAAAAGAATTTAGAAAGTTAAAGAAAATTTTAGTTCATTATATTATTAATATAGTAATATATAATAATTATATAAACATATAATATTTTAATCAAGAGATAAGGTTAACAATGAAAATTATAGCAAATAAATAAAAAAAATAAGTTCAAATATTTAAAAGTTTAATACTGAATAAGATATAATTATTATACAAAAAATAATTTAATAAAAACACTTCATTAGGAAGGTCTGTGCAAAACTTTAAAATATATATTAACGTGGGTGCACAACCTACGAGGGTAAATAACTATATATTCAATCTCAAAACACTATAGGTGGGAATCATCGGTAGAACTACTACCACCAGTCCTACTTACTACTATCCCTACAACCTTTAAATATTCAGAGAGCATCCAACTTAGTACTTTCAAGTACTCAGTCACACAAAACCATGTGGTAATATCTAAAATGCAATGAGGGTTAGTAGGACTACTATTAACAACTAGTGTTTTGTACAATCCTACCTCATACATATAATATTATATTAAAAAAATTATAACTTATACATCAAAATTTTCTAAAAATCCAATTTTACATAAGCTGTACATATAAGATTATTCCTTTCATAGACAAGATCTCGTAAAGCTTCATATAGGCTCTCATGCATTCAATATGACATATTGGCTTTTCATACAATTTTTTCATATTCATTTAATGACATATTTCTTCTTAACATATCATAGATATGAAAGATTTAGCATTACATAATATTAACATAGAAGGAACTACCTAGAGAAGCTCACCCTAAGGTTACATAAAAAACAACAAGAAATTGAAGGATTTAAAATAAGAGAGGAATTTAAAAAGATATCATGCCTTGTAGCTTACTCACAATGTTTGCTGAACAGTAATAGTTTCTCCAGACACCTTACCACTGCCACATCCTTCAACAAGAATATTCAAAATAATTCATAAATAATAATCATAACAATTCATTTTAGTTTTTAAGGACTACATTTAGATTCCCTTTGCATATTAATTGATCAATTTTCTTACTTCGCTTTAAGTTCTTATTTGACAATGGTTGTAACTTAATTCATAATCTCATCTGGTTAGGTTAATCCTAGTTTGGATTCTACCTAGTTTGATTAAATTCTATCAGGTTAATTTTTATTTAACCATTGTTTTAATTTCAATGTTTAACTTATTTTAATTTTAGTACTATATTTAATTTTAATATTACTTTTACTCAACTAAATTCTACTTTAATTCCTACTTCTAACGGTTGTAATTCCTATTAATTTTTTTTAACCAAATATAAGGGTTTAAAGCTTACCTTGTTATTTATCATTCTTAATATTAGCTTTAAACAATAAAACTTATTAGTTCATTCTAACCTTGACATACATTAGGCTTAATGGTATAGATGGAGTGAAGTCATTTAGTTCCATAAGTGTGTCATATTTTATATAAGGTTACCTATGAAGCAAATAACATTCAAGCCTTGGAATTTCAAAAAATAAAAAGTTTCTTCTCTAATATCTATCTTAGTCATATATTTGATCCTTTTCAATTAGTTTGTTACTTGCTTTTAAATTTCTACTATTAATGTTTGCCTTAACTAGATTCATCATTATACTTACTTGCAACAAAGGATAATTTCCTCTCGGCTTAAGTGTGAGAAACTAGCAATAAAAAAGTTAGCCTTAACTCATTCTAATATTGCCTATTTTGCTTTACTCTTAAATTACAGTCCACCAAAAGATTCCTAACATTATGCCATGACTCACTTGCAAGGGAAAGCTAAACCCCTATAATTAAGTTTAACCTAAATAGTAATAAAAGATTAAGCACTTGGATTAGAAACCTCATTAAGGTTTCTAACTAGACAATGAACAAAGAAATTTTAGGTTAATAAATTATCTCACCAACTTGGTTTAGCAAAAGGAAAGTCTTCCAATTGGAACAAGATTGATATTGTTCCATGGTTGAACAAGGCATAGCTTTTGCCACTCACTTAATGCCAAACAAGAGAAAGGAAGTTTGTGGAAAACTTAAAGAGGGAAGGAATGCTATTAAGCACAATTAAATAGATACTAGAGTGATTGGTGAAAGTGCTACACATAAGGAACAAACTTGAAGAAATCAAAATAGAGGAGGACAAAGTAGTTAGAGTTAGAGGCGGTTTCAATGAACATTGACTTGCATAATAATAACAAACACAAAACAAAATGATGGAGCTAAAAGAAGGGAAGCTTTAAGTGATTATGCAACTAAAAAAAAATTGAAACAATAAAGAAAGAAGAAGGATGGAAAATGACAGAGTGACAGGGAGAAAAGGAATCCAAAAATGAGGAGAAGAATGAAGCTAACTTTGAATGCTAAATTTATTTCACTGCCAACACATACTAGTCGTAATAGAAAGATTGCATGGCCATAGATCGAAGAAAGTGTATAACGTTAGGTGGTTTCCTTCATGACCAAATTTTGAAGAGGAAGAGCAAAGATGGAAGGAGAAGAAAGATTTGGTTATTTCCCAAAGAAGGATGCAAAGAATGGCAAAATAAGAGGTGTACGAAGGAAGGAAAAAAAGGAAACACATAGTTCATCAAGAAACTTTTAATCAAAGATTTTTTTTTTCTTTAGAACTTTTGTAATTAGCAAGGTTTATGGGGGGTATGTCGATAATTTGGAAAAGAAAAAAATAGTGAAGAAAAAACCAATTTGGCACAAGAAGGGTTTGAACATTGATCTTAAAGAAACATAATTTATGCCAACTACTATAACTATGGTTTAACTTAAGTCTTAGAATTTTGTTCAATTAATTAAATTTTTTAAATTTTAAAATTTATTTAATTTATTTGCGTTAACTTATTATTGCCATTATTATTGTTGACCTCTATTATTAAGATTTAAAATTTACAACTTAGTAACTTGTTTTAGCAATAATTTTTTTTTTTCAAATTCTCAACTTATTAAGTTATTATAACTTATTTTCTTTCAATCAATATTCATTACTTTAGGCCATAAGCAAATTCTTCAATTTAGTGGGCATTATTTATTTATTTATTTATTGGTTACTAGTTTTAATTGATTTCTTATTATTTCAATTCTCCTATTTATCGGATCACTATACACCTTATAATTCCTTCCCGACTTACTTAATACCTTTAAAGAAGATAGTTTCGAGACAATGGAGTCATAGCAAATTGGTAACTAAAATAGACCAAATAAAAAAATATATTTAAAAAAAAAAAAGAAAGAAAGAAAGAAAGAAGAAGAAGAAGAAAAAGAAAAAGAAACGAAGTGACTGTACAGGGCATGAATGGTGAAAGACTACCACTTCCCATTAAGGATTCATTATAGCTTTGTGAGGTGTGCAACATACAACCTATAATATCTAAGCTTATGACGAGCATCTAACAATCATTAGGCCACACGGAAGAAACTGAAAATGCTGCAACTATGAAAGCTCACAATAGTTTTACAAACAAATATAATTGTTTTTATCGTGTTTATCATATCCCATTGCATGCCTTCATATTATTTTTGCACTTACTAAATTTTTTTCGCAAAGGAAATTGTATAAGAGAGAGGAGAAAAGGCATACAAATAAAGAGGAGGGTAAGATAAGAGATACCCCTTAGCAAAAAGCAACAAACACGTCAATAAAATAAAGCTCTCCAATACTTGAGTATGTATACAACATTTCAGGGAACCAAAACAAGCATAACTCCAGCGTTTTCAGATTTTCCAGACCAAGCAAGCAAGGAAGCAGAACAAGCACAACTAAATCACAAGAAATTAATAAAACAGCATTTTCAGTAGCAGCTGCGTCTCCAACCTGTATAGTGTGACACCTTAAACTACTACCACTACCTAGCCTCTCCATAGGCTCGGTTCCATATGATTTCCAAAGAGTCACTACTCTTCCGTGGCATTTTCATGCTATGAACCAGGGTTCATATACTCATCTTTCACCCCGAGGGTCCTGTGAACCCATCTCAAGCATCCTCTACTCAAACTCCATATATACGACTCATACATAGCATAAAACAACCCATAAGCCACGGGTATAGAGCCGAAAACCAATAAAATTACATTTTCTCACTTGGGCCAAAAAGTCATATTTTGGCTCTAACTTTGGAAAATCATAAGAAATTGTAGAAAAATGGGAATGCAGAAAACTTTAGCTTTCTGGAAAGCTCTAAGTGTCAACTTTACACTAAAAATCATTCCCAACCACAAACACATCGTTTGGACCATGTTTGACATCGAAATTGGGAGGAAGGTCCAGCTGTCACTGTTTCTGGTGCAGCTTTCTGTCATGACTTTCAAAAATTCATAACTAAATCCACAAAAATCCAATCTGGGCACATTATACCAATTCAGAAAGTTACAGATGTCTACTAGAGGAAAAAAATAAGTTCAGATCAGTTCAGTAGCTCCTACACCCCAAAAATCGATGGAACAGTGACGGGGGTCAGGAAAGCTCCCTGATGCTGATATAGAACTTCAGTCGGTTCAATCTCTCTCTACAGACCTCCGAATTAGGTGATTCTAGTTCCTACAAGTCACTTTGATTTTCTAGTTTATGTGTATAAAATTTCACCACATTTGGAATCCATTTGGTCTAAAAGTGCCACAGATTTCATTTTCTGGTTTAGATGAACAGTACATGACCAATCCATTAAATTCTCCCAAATTCAACAATTCTCCAAATATTCTATAATCCTCCGAATATTACCCACTTTAGCCTCTCAAGAAGCTTTCTACAAACTCTAGAGGCATGCCAAATTTCATGGCAAACGGAGCTCATCCGGTCATACTTTGACGGAGCTCTCAAAAATACCGGTTTTGGCACCCCAAAGGTCCAAAACGGGTCCAAATAGCCTCTCACACATTCTCACTCCACATGGACAAGTTTAAAAGCATAAGACTAGTATATCTAACATGTCCATATGATCCAAATCATCATACATTCAAATCTCACTATGCTATGGCCAAATTTACACAACAACATTCATGCATCAAAGGGGTAAAAACCCACATTTCCATTACTTTGGCTAATAACAGAGTTCATACATCATCCTTTCATATTTCTATATGTGTTACAAACTTTACATCTCAAAAATAGTGGGCGCATCTTCATTTGGCACCACTTTACATCATATTTACATCAAAATATCAAAAGAAAGTAATATCTCTAACTATGCATGCTCCTAGGCTCCTTGGTGGGTGCTCGGTTCTCCTTGAGCTCCACCTAGCATATTAGTTGGGAGGGGAAAGGGGTGAGATTCAGGGAATCTCAGTAGCTCATGCACTCAATCCAGCAAGCAATCAAGGCATATAACAAGTCAAAGCATATGAATAAGCATTTAGCTATTCTCAATCATCCAACACATAATGTACATGCTATGGAATTCACAACAATGCCAAAAATGAGCTCCAGGGACTTTTGGTCTAGCCTCACCCGAGTTTAGGGACTTTTGGATGGCCTCACCTGAGTTTAAGGACTTTTGACTTGGCCTCACTCGTTTAAGACTTTTGGCCTTGTCTCACCTATCTCAAGGGACTTCGGCTTCACCTCACCCATCTCATGGGACTTTCGGCACTACCTCACCCGAGCAATACTCACATTTCAACACACAAGCATATTGGCATTCAATGCATCAAAGCAATAGCATATGGCATATTCCACACAACAAGCATATACATATCATACAATGACTATTATATCCAAGAATGCAACAAGAACGAGTGAAAGAGAGAGCTACCTTTGGAGCCAAAGCCAACACAGGCTTTTCCTTTCAGTTTCTCCTTTCCCTCCTTAGGTCCACAATCACACCTTGATGTAAATGTTTCACTTGAGCCTAGACACACCAAAAGCATGCAATTACTCTCTTGTCATTTAATTTAGAGCAACCTTCTATCACACACAACCTAGGGTTCTCTCTCTAGAATGCCATTACCCCTTTCTCTCTCTCAAGCTCCCATAGTAGTGGAAAACCTCATTTTTAAAGAAACTCAAGGATTCAAAAGAGTTTTCCACTTTTCCTCTTCTGACCCATACCCAAAATGCAACCATTTTCACAATTAAAACCGCAGAAAGAGAGGGCAAAGGGAGGGGATCAGAGTTCTAAGAAGAAATGGGAGAAGTTACCTTACCTTTCCCTTGATCTTCCTCCTTCTCTTGATCTCTCACACTCTCCACGCCTCTTTTCTCTCTTTGGGTCGAAGCTTAGGGCAGATATGAGAGAAGAAATGAGTTTGGGCGTTTAATGAAGTCTAAATCTCGCTATTTACTCTCTTCCGGACTGACTCTCGCTACGGCGAAAACTAACCTTCGCTATAGCGAGCTCGTGTAATCTGGCTTCGCTATGGCGAGGTGTAACCTTCGCTACGGCGAGCTCGTGCCAGTTCCCTTCGCTATGGCGAGATTTACCACTCGCTATGGCGAAATCGCGTCAGTTCCAAACTTCACTCTCGCTATGGCGCCGCTACAGCGGGCAACTCCTTGATTTTTGTATGGGCTGCTGCCAGCACTCGCTATAACTAGAATCGCCTTCGCTATTGCGAACTAGCTCTCTCGCTGTAGCGAGACCGTTTCTCGCTATTGCGAGAGGACTTAGCAGAAATTCTGGATTCCAAAAATTTCCAACTTTTACTTCCTTTCTTTTCCCTTTTCTTTTCTTTTTCCCAGTTGTTACATATAGCAGCTCCCAAGAAGCATGGCTCTAGCGTTTTCAATCAATTTTCTAAAACTCTAGCATTTACCGAGCATAAGAATGGTTTTGGTTTCTTCAGTGGAAAGAGTTTTGGCGCCAAAATGGTCTTCCTTGTACACGACGTTAATGGCGGGGGCGAAATACTGGGGAAAGAAGAAGCTGGCCTGATAGCATGACAAAACGGTGCGTTTTATATTAGTTCGAGAAGACCCCCAAAAGACCAACACAAACGCTGCGTTTGATATTTGTTCGCGCTAAGTGACGCCAACTTGGCCGTTGATGTAGCGAAGGGCATGGATTTTCTGAAATGCACTACATGCAGTACATTTGTTAAATGCAAACGATTTTGATCCCCATGAAGAGAGAAGGAAAAAAAAAATCTAAAAAGATTTTAAAAGAAAAAAAAAGGAAAAAAAAAAAAGAATCTAGACCTCCAAAAAAAGTATAAATTATTAATTTTTTTTTAATTTTAGACATTTTAATCTTCCAAAATTTGCCCTTCAGATAATAAATTACTTAAATCTTAGGTACTCACGAAGTTAGTGATTAAGATAATCTTTTTGAAATGTTTCTCCCTCCTCGCTTCCTACGCCACCCAATAAAAATATTTTTCTCTCCTACGTTTCTTGGTTACAAGGTAATCAAACCTTTGACATCAACACTTTAGTAATCTTAATAATTGAAATTTGTGCTATCTAAGATATAAATTGAAATAAAAATTAAATTTAAGGGCAATTTTTTATATTTTTATTATTAAATTTTTCAATAAAATTATAATATATATAATTTAAAAATCCATTCATGTGATTTTAAATTATAAAAATTATATATTTTTATAAAAAGTATACACTTATTATATTTTAATTAAAAATTTGATAATAGAAATATAAAAAATAATATATAAATTTTTTCCTTAAAATAGTAGGCAAAGCCTACACAAAACTGGATTTGGATTCCCTCCCCCAATACTTCTTTCCTCTGCTTCTCCACCAACATCTAACGGTTAAGATTGTGTTTTTTAAATTTTTTATTATTAATTGTGAGTGATTGATAAATTGAAGGGTTGAGATTTTGGTGGAAGGACAAAGGATGATAAAATTGGTGGAGAGAATCCAAATCCCACAAAACTGGTCTTGCGGTATAGAAACGCGAGTAGCATCAATACGATGCAGGAAACGTGCGGCAGTAAGAGTTATGCTTGCCCACCCGCTCTTGGAATCTGAAATTCACGTTGAATTGCAACAAATTTATATTCCTGTATGCCCAAAATTTCTTATTTGCATAATTAATCCAATTATTGGAATTTGTACTATTTCTACTTCTTTTTCAAATTTTGTTAACCCCTGCTACTTTTTCCATAGTATTTTTTTTATAGCCTTAGAAAATAAGAAAGTTACGGGCGATAATGGTGTTGAAATGGACCGAGACTTGTTAGCCAGCTCGTATTACCTATAATAGTGCAAGTTTAGATGGTACAAGTGTTTTCTATTTAAACGAGGGATATATTCGTTTAATCCACGGATTAAAATGAACTTGTACAATGTAAGCACACCAGCCAGCCCTAGTCAATTTGTCTAGTAGTATTTGTCGGAGAGAATTCAAAGAGGAATTTGAGATTTCACCGAAAAGGAAGGAAATGGATATACTTTGTTTTTGATAAGATAATTTCATGATAGACATATTTGAAAACCCTAAAATTATTCAACTGACTATCCAAATAAAATATTTTGTATTAGAGAATTTTGAATTCTTTTTAAAACTTCCTCAAAATACCTTGGTACTCTCTTAATGTTTGTGGCCGGAGTTGACATTATTGTTGGAAAACTATTCAATATCCTTTTTGAGTTAAAATGATCATTTGACACAGGTAAATAAACCCTGATGGGAGAAAAACCACAAGCTAGGAATTTCTTAAGAACCATATAATGCAATACCAATTGATGTAAAGAATTGATAAAAACTGACCAAAGTGAACGTGTTGATAGACCCCATCACTTTAAATACGTGGCTGGCTTCTCATTTCATTTGCACTTGTGTCAAAATCTTCAGATAATGCCTTACTATAGAGATTAGTGAGATTGTGTACTAACAGTACTACTGGAATCAAGTTTTTAACATTTCTATCTCATGAAATCAATGCCTCATACTAAATCAGGCAGATAAACGTCAGATAAATACAACATTCCCGTGTTCACCATAAAACTGTAATTAGGTAATCTAATATCACTTCTTCCTGTCTGCAGCTCCACCAGCCCTGCGTAATTGAAAAAAATAACATAAGCAATGAGTCATCCTTCAAGAACTAAAAATCCAATTTATGATTCCCATGCAATGCATGAACAGGAATATAACCAAAAAATAAAAAGGACAAAAGAGCAAAGGACAACCTCATCTTTCGGAGAACATTTGACATATCCTCACGCTTCTTCTTAGCCCTCTTATGGGTCCCCAGCTTTCTCTTTGCAACTTTCAGAGCACGCTTGTCCTTCCCAACTTTTAAAAGCTCAGTGATCCTTTTTTCATAAGGAGCAAGGCCCGCAACCTCACGGATTAGGTCCCTCACAAAATGAACACGCTTGCTGGTTTTCTGTTTAAATCAACATAACAGTGAGAACCGAAGATATCCCAACAAAGCACAGAACCTTAAAAAGAAAAAAAAAATTGTATCGAACACTTTTTTTTGAAAATAATTCTATGATAGTTAGCCCCTGTACCAACATCTTTTTCTTTATTTAATGTCTTTCATCCAGCATAGTTTAAAACAGCTTCAGAAAAATAAGAAATGCTACGTAAAGATTTAACTCAAAATTGTATTCTTCATGCTATATATGGTAGCAACATAAAATTAGGGTTTTGCAGCGTGGTTTCTGGTGAAGGGAAAAAGGGACGAAAATTGTGTCTCCAGAGTCTTATAAAAGGTTGGCTTTGGTTTTGAAGCAAAAGGACAACAAATAAGGGTTTAAATAAGTTGTCTGGATGTAAGCAAATAGTGCCAACAGAAAGCAACTTGCAGGGTTCAAGACAAGCCAAAGCTAATATTCAAGGAAGAATGAAGTAGGATCTAAGAGAAAAAAAGGATTTGCAAAATTTTCCGGTAGGACATATAGATTTTACTAATATTTAGAATTATAAGAATTGCTGAGAGTTGTATTGTTAAAGGAGGATAGTATAGCATTATCTCAGGAATGTGCATCAGACAATTAGATTTGTACCTCACAAATTTTGTGCTCCTTGCTGTTGTTTAATTTTCCTTAATATGTAGACAAGGTAATTTGTAGTACTATGGGACTTGAATTCATAACAAGAAAACCAATAAATTTCTAACAAAAACAATTGTTTTTAACAAAACAAAATTTAGATCTTCGTTGATGCTAGTTAAATACTAGTTAGCAACACTATAAATTAATAGACTTAAGTAAAATTTCTTAGGTGCTTGCTATTAGATTCTCTAATAAAAATATGAAATGGATAATTTTTTTTGTAAAGATGTGATGCTAAGTTGTAAAAAAAAAAATTCACTTACATATTTTTATAGGAAAACTTGATAGTTAATACTTTGAAAATGCACTTAAGTTTTCCCCTATAGATTAAGGAAGGCACAAGATGGAGCCCTGCAATAGAAATTAATTTGTGTTCCTGGGTGCTATGACATGTCTTTAGTATAGTATCATTAGTACAATAGGCATTCTGTTCATTAACAAGTCCCAGTTGACAAGTTATTTGTATTACATATAACTTATCTTGGTCTTACCCTGATTTGTAACACTAAACGGCATATGTAAAATCTGAGGCTTTAAAATTTAACATATATAGTAATTTTAAATTAATCCTGAACAGAAAATTTTCACTTTAAGACAGACATATCGATCCAACCAAAGTATTGGTTCAGTAAGCTTCTTCTTAATAAGTATGATAAAGGGAAACGAAAAACCATGGTTGTTCCAACTGTAAATAAAACCACAAGTACAAGAGACGCAAGAACTAAAAGATAATATATCGCACTAAATTATAAATGACTTAAAATATAAAATGTGTAAACATGACACCCAAATTTGCGCCAGAAGATGTCAACTTACCCCTTTGCGATCTGAAGGACGTGGAGCCGATTCCTTCTTGGTCACAACGTGCCCCTTGTTCAATCCCACAAATAGACCCGTATTTGGTTGTTTAGGAGCCATTCCTGAGCCAACATAATGTGTTCCATTCAAAATAACATACATTTTCAATAACAACTTGTAATTATATGTTTGAAATTGCATTTACTAATATGAAATATGCAACAATAACGAAAATACAAACGATGAATAGACGAGGGATTTGTTGTATGCATGAGAAAATCCCCAGAACTAGGCTAGATCTCAAAATGATAGCCAGCAATCCAAAAGAGAAATGGTGATACTCTAAATAATTAACATTGCAACGCAAGCACTACGCCTCAGTTCCGGATTTTCTTTGATTTTCCTAAAGTTTCTCAACAACCAAACACCCAAACGGTACTTCAAAGCATAAGAAACTCCTCCAACCTCGAAACACTTAAATTTATCCATGAAAACTCCCCCAACAGTTGGCTAAGACATGAACTATTTAACATAAGCCGATTCATCACATGACTCAGAAAGATTCAGCCAATCAAACTAATTCTCAAAAAGATACCTAAGATTCTAACATAGAAACGAATATTAATTTTCACAAAGATTCTCAGCAACCAAACACCCGAACAGCAACAAAAAGCGCGTAACTAGGTGGAGTCCATACCTCTTGTTGGGCAAGAAGAGCTAGGTAGGGTTTTCGGATTTGCTTCGCTTTTATGGTGAAGCTTTTCGTCCGAGTTCCTCCGGCTCATAAAGATAAAAAAGGAAAAATTACTAATGGCATACGATATTTATATTAATAAATTTTAAATTTTAAAATTATTTTTAAAAAATTTAAAGTTATAATTTTAATTTATAGTTTGAAATTATAATTTTCTTAGATAATTTAAATTTTTATTTCTAATATCTTATATAATAATTTTAAAATTTTAAAATTTTGAATATATATTTTTAACTTAAAATATGAAATATCATTTTTCCTCAAGATAATGTGCTGAAAAAGAATGACACGAAGATGTAGGTACCAGTATGTATATATATATATATATATATATATTTGGGAGCTTAGCATATACATATTTACCAATATTTAAATGGCCTAAGAGAGAAGCAAGTATACCAATATTAAACTCATGAAATATGTATTGTGGTCAGCACTTCATAAAAGTTTATGTTTGATATTGTGTATATGACATTTTTTAATTTAACTTTTTGTAAAATTGCCTTCCTAATTTAATTTTTTACAAATAAGGCATATCTCAATTTATTCTTTTATAAAATTACTTTTTCAATTTAACCCCTCACTAATAAAATTATTATCAATAATAATCTTTTATATATAAGTATTTCTTAATTTAATAAAAATATATTATTAATAATTTTTTTATCTGTAAAAAACTAAATTAAAAAACAATCATATTTTGAAGATCAAATTAAGAAAATAATTTTACAAGAAATCAATTAAATTAATAAATACTTTATTTATAAAGAATCAAATGAAGAAAACAATTCTATAAAAAATTTAAATTGAAAAATACACTGTCAACTAAAATATGATTTTACTCCATTCTTATATGTATATTAGATATGAGACTTATAAGATGTTTTAAAAAGTTGGCAAGATTGTAAAACAAAACTTCTTACATTTATATTAGATATGGAGCGTTTTTCTACGTGAATAGTGTTAATACAACAAGTAGGCTTCAAAATGGGCAAGCTTGGTGGGCCGATGATTTGGGCCTTCTAGTTGTATTGCCCTCGACTACCATCCCCACCACATTTTTTGAGTTTCTTGTTTGGACCATGATTAATATCCCGGCAGATTACACATTTAATGAATTTTTTTAATTATATAAATTTTTTAAGTTTTATTAAAATTATATAAAATTTTTTTGTTTTTAAAAATATATAAATCCCTCTTAAAGCAAAAAGTTATTATACACTTTAGTATAATTTTAATTTTAATTTTTTATTAAAATACTCTCCATTTATTTTTTTAGTTTAAAAAATATATATGTAAGTTAGTAGAGGTTATTTTGATAAAAAAAAAAAAATTTATTTGACTAAAATGTAAAAAAAAAAATTTTAAAAATTATATATTTTAACAATAAAAAAATTTATATAATTTCAACAAAACCTAAAAAAAATTATGTAATTTATCCTGTTAAATAAGTTGGTCCTCCCAATATGTTATATTGCCCCAATAAAGGTTTATTGAGATCAAGTTCTCCACATGCTCTTGCACAGTTTCCTCTGGACTGAGTGCTACTTGTGAAATCAATTTTCAAGGTCTTTCCAATTCTCATTCTGTTGGATCAAAGGCATCTTATATTTTAATTATGCCAAATATCTTATAATTAGCTGAAAATTGAAATATATGATTTCGGATAAAAATGTTCCTTGAAAAATCTGAACAATCTATATATATATATATATATATTGGGTCAAAAGAATGATTTGAACACAAATACTTTAGAGTCCCAAATCCTCACTCTCTCTCTTTCATATTCATTATTGATATTTCTCTTTGAAGATTGTGGGCTCATAAGTGTTCGTGTAGCCCATAAACACGCTGAAAATGTAGCCCTTGACCCAGTGAAAATGAATGTAGCTCATTTGAAATTAACATTTTGAGACTACCTATTTCTAATACTTGTAATGAAAACATGATGATTGGGAAGGAAAAAAATGGTGGCATATCTATGAAAACAACAGAGCAATTTTTATATACACCAAGAGCGTCATGTCATTTATACCTTTAATATTTAAGATTTATTTTATACATAAATTTTATATGTACAAATTAAATTCTTATCATTGATTGAACTTAACACATTATGCAATAGGTATATGTAAAAAATTTTTTAGGACAACTAAGTTGGATTACAAGAATAATACTAAACCTGAAGATACATATAAGCTTGAACCTGTGTTTGCTTCTCAGATTAATTAATAAACAAGCTAGCCTTAGGAATTTGAGAGTTCTTTGCGTATATATAAGAACAGCAACTTTGGGCCAAAACAAAAATAACTAGAGGCTCAAATGCATGTAAACATATTTGGTAGAAAATGAAAAAGAAAAAAAAAGTTTTAAAATATTTATTATGTCTTTATAATCATTACTCAATAATATATATCTCTTTTTATAATTTTTTTAAAATAAGGGCATAATAATTCTTTCATCAACAAAGTCTTATTTTTATTTTCATTCTTAATTTTATACATGCTAAACATGTCCATATTTTTTAAGTCTGACTAGATTGAAGAGGTATTATCTAAAATTGAAAGTCTAAGAATCTTTAAAAAAAAAAATTGCATCTAATGGCTCATATCATATAAAATTTAAGAAATATCTTCTAAAACTAATAATAAATCGCTTAAAACATAATGGTAATGATGGTTCGTAAAAATAACTTTAATTTTTAAGATTTTTTATTATAAATTTTATATAATATGAATCTTTTAATATAATTTTCTCATCTTTTTACTAACGGTAACAATGTTGTAAGAATTTCAAACAAAAATGTTCCCGCTACACAAAAAAGTTTGGAATAAACGTAGAGGAAAACATGTTTCTTTAGGCGGCATGTATACTTAGCCTTAACTAATACCTTAGCAACATTGGATCAAAAAATCGCCCCTGCCTCTGCCCCTAGTTTGGAGGATATTTGGTCAATTTTGAAGTTGAAATTGCACACACACACACACATATATATATATAAACATGTTTCTTTAGGAAGCTTGTACACCTAGCTTAACTAATACCTTAGCACCATCGGATCAAAAAATTTGCTCCTGCTTCTGTCCCTAGTGTGGAGGATATTTAGTCAACTCTTAAAGTTGAGAGGCAAATTACACAATCCCACACAAAGTTCATATATATATATATATATATATATATATATATATATATATATATATATATATATATATATATAAGAACTGAAACTATTTGTTAGAAGCCTGTAACTAACTAGTGAAAAAAGCAGAAAGCTGGCTTCTATTGTAGCAATAGAGGTTTAATTATGCGCTGTTATCACATATTTATTATCAAAGCAGCCTAAATTGTTACTTTTTTGATGGGTTATGTCATATCGACAACACTTGGTCTCTATATTACTATTGAACAGAACAGGATGATAACTTCCCATCCTCAGTTTATTTGTGAATCAAGAAGAACCAATCAATCTTTATTGCACGAACTTTAAACGTGTGAAGCCACTTTCGGAGGTGAAAAATGTAATTCTTCTCACCAAGTACGGAAATTTATTTTCTTGAGATCATGAAATTGTTACAAAGAAATCATTAATACCAACAACACAATATTGTCATAAACCCAGCTCTACCTTACGACAAATACGAAGAACATATCTGCTACACTCCCTATGAAACAGAGACAACCTTGTACTCTGTTCCTTGTGACTCTAGATCAATTTCATGATTGTTTCTGAAACTGCACATACAAAGGGGAAATTTAATCACGAAAAGGGCAATGAAACAATATGATCGAAGCTAAAACAGAAGCAATGCCTCCAATGATAAGAACGATGCAGGTTATGAAGGAAAGGAAAGTCTTGTGATGGACCTGAAGTATTGGGACAAGCAGCCATAGTAAGAAGTAAACCACAATCGCCAAGACAATAGCCATCATTATATCGGGATGTGTCCTGTAAAAAAGCTCTCCCGTATCTGTAATCTTGAAGGCGATGATGCCAACCAAACACTTGAAGAACTTGTCAAAAATCCCCTGCACTTCCTCGAACAGATTTACCTCTTCTCCCTGTCAAGGCAAGGAAAAAAGAAAAAGAAAAAGACGGTGGATGTTTGAATGAAAGAGCAACATCATGTAAAAGACAAGACAACGTAAGATGTGGGATTTTAAGGAATGGAGAAGTGGTAGATTACTAACCTCATTGGGGATTGGATTTCTGGGAGTGGAAGCCATGGATGAATGCTCACAGTTGCAGAGAAGAGGTAATGAATGCTGGGGGGTGCGTGTAAGGGGAAGACAGTTTATTTATATAGTGGAGGGAATAAGGGGGAAAGTAAACACAAGTGACTGGAGTAATAAATAAAATTGAACTCAGTAGTTAAAAAGCTTGCGTAATATCAGAAATTTAAGCACCGAGAAAAAATATTTGTAAGAAGGAAAAATTTCAATACTTTCAACGAGATGAATCGCACCAACGAAAAAAAAAGTGTGACAATAATAGATCTAAGTCATTTATATTTAATAAGTAATTATATGGTATGTATTTTAAAAATATATAAAAAAATAAAAAATGAGAAAAAAGAAAAATAATTCTTATATACACTTTTATTATTATTATTATTATTATTATTATTATTTCTTAAATGTATAATGCATTACTTTAAAGAATTACAGTCCAAGAATAATTGTGGGAAACCTAGAAGAAAATAAGAGGGAAGGGACAAAGGGACGATGAAACAGAGTCAAAAGAGTGCAGAAATTTGAATGTGTGTTGTGAGAGTGCAAGGGGTAGTCTAGGTTTAAAACGTACTAAACGTATAAAACTGGACATTTCTTCTTAGAAATATGAGAGAGATATTTGAATGACATGTTACAAGTGAATAGTGAGGCACATGAGTCAAACTGTCTGATGCTTTCGCATTCTATCCTTTTTTTTATTTTTTTTCATAATGCTTCGTTTAGTTTTAAAACGCGAGGCATAAAATGACTCAATAACATCCAACTAAAATATAAAAGAATATTCAGGTGATTCTAAACCATCATCAGTCAGTTAATCACTTTCCTACAACTTAGAGATTGAACCTGTATAATGTTACGTTATTTTTTATTTAAAATATATTTAATAATTTACAAAAAAAAAATTTATATAAATTTCTTACTATCCTCATTAATTCAATCATGATAAAATTAATAATAATTTTATTTGTTTACTTAACACAAAAAAATTCATGTAATCTAAATAAATAAATATATAACAATTAGCTTCAAAATATTAAAAGATTATATTGACTCCATTCAAATAAGATAATTAGATTCTAATAATAACAAAATTTTAAAATATGTTTCACATGTAGCATTAAGTTATAGGTAAAAAATACTAACACTTTTTTCTGATTTTACTAGTGCATTCTTAAGTTAACTTGAACCAATAAATAACTTAGTAATATACATATATCATATTGAGAATATTTTATTGAATACTAATGTATTACTATTTTACATTCTAATATATATATATGTATGTATATATATATATATATATATATATCAGTTTAAACCTATTTAATTGGATTCGAAATAAATTTGTCTTCTATAATTTAAAGTGTGTCATCTAACTTTCATGGAATTTTTTTATGCTAAATTTAATATAAATAATCATATGATGTCCTTATAATAAATGATTTTATTGTTGAAAACTATATTTTATTTATACTTTAAACTATTTCTTAATCTTTTAAAATCATTTTTGAGATTAACCTCAAATTTAAGAATTCAAAACTATCTATTTAAATTATAGGGTGATGATTTTATATATATATATATATATAAGGTGAAATTTAGATTTTTTTTATTCTATTTTTTGTTATTCAATATTTTTATTTTGAAAAATAACTCTTTTGGTCTTCATATTTTTTATTTAAATTGTAATTTAATCTTTACAGTTTAAAAATTTATAATTATATTCTTGTGATTTAAATTTTTCTAATTAATTTAATCCTCATCATTAAACTTCTATTAATATTTTATTAAATTTTAATGACATGTGTTAATCATGTATTATTTTAATACCCTAAATATATATTATTTGAACTACTTTATTCAAATGGCTTAATATATGTTGTATCACATGATATATAAATTATTTTTACTATATTATATATTGTTATTCTTTTTTTTAATCATGTATACTCAAAGTACTGAAATAACATATGATATTCATGTCATTAAAATGTAATATAACATTGTCAAAAGTTTAATAATAAAAAATAAACTAAAATATAATTAGGGATCTATTAAATGAACTAATTTATATTAAATAATGTTATCAACTCATGTTATACAAACACCAAAATTTGAATTCAACATTAATTAATTTTTACTTTAAAGTTGATTATTGTAAAAAATTAATTATTATATTATGTTTTTTGTAGGGATAACTTAAATTTTGGTCTTAAACATAAAGTACTAAAAATAATACTAATTACAAATAGTATATATATATATATATATATAAAGTATTGCATAAATATATTGAAAACAAACATATAGTTCAATGGTGAATAAATGCACACTTTTTGGTATTATTTTTACTTGTGAGGCAGGTTGGGAAAAATATAATACCCATGGGTTTAAATATGGGATAGAAGTAAAAAGACCTGCGAGATTACAGGGCAGATATGGAGCAGGACAAAAGAAAACAAAGTGAAAATGGATGGTGAAAAACTCACGCCTCTCCACTACAAAAGAAAACAAGATGAATCCCACCAACAACAAAAAAAGTGTGAAAATAATAGATCTAAGTCATTAATATTTAACAAGTAATTATATGGTATGTATTTAAAAAAAATAAAAAACAAGAAAAAATTTATTCTTATATATACTTTTATTATTATTGTTGTTGTTGTTGTTATTGATGTGTTACATTATTTCTTAAATGTATAATTCATTACTTTAAAGAATTACAGTCCAAGAATAATTGTGGGAAACCCAGAAGAAAATAAAAGGGAAGGAGTAAAGGGACGATGAAAGGCACAGTCAAAGAGTTTCGAAATTTGAATATGTGTGTTGAGAGTGGTAGCCTAGGTTTTAAACGTACTAAAGGAATAATACTGGACATTTCTTAGAAATATAAGAGAGATATTAGAATGACACGTTCCAAATGAATAGTGAGGCACACAAGTCAAACTGTCTGATGCTTTTTCATTTTATACTTTTTCTGTTTTTTATAATGCTTCGTTTGGTTTTGAAAACGCGAAGTATAAGACGCTTCGACGTCGTTCTAAGTTGTCATAGTCATTGGTGGTTGGACCGTGCTAGAGTAGCGGATCTGCCTGCTCATAATCGAAGGAACCCTCGCGGCATTTTTTTTAATTCTTTTTTATTTTTCTTTCGTCCACCACTATGGATAACAATGCATAATGGAAAAACTCTAAAAGTATAAGAGAAATAAACGTATAATTTAAAAATTAAAATAATTATTGTTTTCCTAAAGGTTTTATCTTTCTCATAAGATATTTTGTTTATTGTGATCTCCTTTGGTCATTTATCAAATATTAATAAACACCCTAATAAATATACCTGTTAGAGGATTTTGGTTTTTTTAATATTATATTAATATTATTTAAACGGATCATTCAGATTTTTTGGTGTTAGTTTTGTACCCTATGATAAATGAGTTTTTTTTTACCATGTATATTTTAACGTAATACTTATTATATTATATAAAGAAAGTTTAAAAAAAATTATATTATATAAACCTTAAGTCTTAAATTCTAACATAGCTAATAGTGTCATCATCACTACTACTGCCATTGCAATTTGTGTCTTTTTAGACTCTCTCTCTCTCTCTCTCTTTTACACACACATATACATATATGTGTGTATATGTAACAAGCATTTCAAATAGGGGATTTATTAGCTTAATTTTTTTTAAAATTAGTTTTATCAATAAGAAAGATAGTAACTCTCTTTTATTAACTTCGTTTTGATTAATATTGTTTAGGAATATGTTAGCACCAAAAAATAAATAAATTGGACTAATTTTCAAGCTTATAATTTCAGTTAAACTATTCGAAAATATTAGTTGGACAAGGTTATATTTGTTAACAAGAACGTTGAATTAGGCTTAAGGTGAAAATGGGCTTCTAAGGTTGAAAATAAGTTACAATGTCTTTTGGCCAAATATTTAATCTATGAGATTTTTTAAAATATTCAAACAAAAACGATCCAATAACATGTGACCAAAACATTGAAGAATATTCAAGTGATTCGAAGCCATCGTCGACCAATTAACTACTTTCCTATACATTAGGAATTGAACTTGTAGAATATTCTAAAATTAATTAACTTGATTAACTGGAAACAACAGAAGGATCATGAATTGACCAGGTCAAGAGAAGTATAAAATATACTTGGAGACCCACTTTCCTAAATTCATTATATAATTTTCTACACATATCTTCAATCAAACAAACACAAGCTTTTCAATTTTATTTTCTATGTTCATGCCTTCAATTTTCAAATTTTATCACTTTTTTACAACTTTTTTTACTACATTTATGTTTTTACTTTTCTTTATTGCTCTTTCTAGTTATAGGTATTAATCATCCTTTAAACTAGGTGCTTTATTTAGTAGCTTAAAGACCTAAAATTGAAGAGCAAAGTTTCTTCCTTAGTATATCACCTAAATGTAGGGATTAAAAGTATGAGCTAGCTAATCAATCTAAATTTGCAAACAACAATTTTGGCATGCCTTGTAAGACCAAAAGAAGAGCTTTTAGTGAAATTTTTATCGCTTGGACATGAATATAAGGGGCGTATGCACTTGCGATCTAAAAAAAACTTAAGTGACATAGGTATTCCATAATCAATTACAAAAAATAATGGTGGCTGAAAATCTTATGACCCTCTAACTTCTCAACCTTTAGTGATGTCAAGTTTAGGCATGTAATTTTCACCAAATACAACACCAATGACAATAAGACAACATGTTACAACAACCCTACCATAAACTATGGGACAAATGGCTCCAACTATGGAGGAAGTAGTTGAAACAGGTCAACCTATGGTGACAATAACGTATTTCATCTATCATTAAATAGATGAGGCTTAACCTTTATGCTTTCACTATGCCATGCTGCGCGCGCGCGCACGCGCGCGCGCACACACACACACACACACACACACACACACACACACACACATATATATATATATATTTATGAATTTCATTCGGTTATTGCTCATATCTTTTTAGTCGTAGGAGTTAAATATTATTTAAATGGGGAAGAAATGTATGCTGCCACCTTGAACCCCACTGAATAAGAAATGGAAGAAAATAAAAACTTATTCACCTTCCTTGCATACACTCTCAATTAAGAAGTAAGAGGTGGCACTTGCATTCATTTCCTTTACCTTAACTCCATTTAGGCTAAGAGCAATATTGAGAAGGAGAAAAAGAATGCTTCATGCTAACCATGGAAGTGTGAACAAGGGAGAGCTATGGGTGAAGAGAGAAAGTTTCAAGGCATGTTAACAAGGTATGCATAAAAAAAATTACTTAACTCTTTAATGACTTCCACCCTAAACTATTTAATCAATGGAATATTATTAATTGGACAGCTATAGGAAATTGAAGGAAGGCCATTAGGAGAAAGCTAGGAGGAAGCTACGAGCAATTGAAGGTAAGTAAATTAAGCTTGCTCCCTTGAACTCAAATGAGACCAAGAGTGATGCAGTGAAAGGAATACACACACACACACACACACACACACATATATATATATATATATATATATAAATTAGCCATAAGGACTTGCCATATAAATACTTTTAATTAAATTAGGAAAAATAGCACAATAAGGACAAAACATAGAAGGGGTGTGTTGGCACTAAATGGAACTATACAATAAGACACCATTGAAAGCATACGTATATAATTGTCACAATGAGAAATGGATGTACCAAAGCTAAGAAAACTAGTCACTAGGGACTAGATTGCCATATAAATAAGGATTTGGGACTAAACTTTAAGGCCTTGGACTCAACATAATTAATTTATATGGTATTTAATTCTTGGGAAGAAAAGAAAATGAAAATGTAATTACTTTCAAATTAGGAACTCAAATTTTCAACTAACGGAAGAGAATTAAGACTTATTATACGGGAAGTTAGTAGCTTAACTGTAATTTAAATCTTGACCACGATTTGTTCTTAGTTAAGGTAATATGTGACTAAAATTTTAAGGAAGCAATTGGGACAACATGGGTTAAGGAATAACTTGACAGAATAGTAGTGACAAAATAGGTAATTAACATTGCATTTATTCTGTTTAGTTACGTAATTACATTAAATAATTAATATGTGACTAAAATTTTAACCCCTCACTAATAAAATTATTATCAATAATAATCTTTTATATATAAGTATTTTTTAATTTAATAAAAATATATTATTAATAATTTTTTTATCTGTAAAAAACTAAATTAAAAAACAATCATATTTTAAAGATCAAAGTAAGAAAATAATTTTACAAGAAATCAATTAAATTAATAAATGCTTTATTTATAAAGAATCAAATGAAGAAAACAATTCTATAAAAAATTTAAATTGAAAAATACACTGTCAACTAAAATATGATTTTACTCCATTCTTATATGTATATTAGATATGAGACTTATAAGATGTTTTAAAAAGTTGGCAAGATTGTAAAACAAAACTTCTTATATTTATATTAGATATGGAGCGTTTTTCTACGTGAATAGTGTTAATACAACAAGTAGGCTTCAAAATGGGCAAGCTTGGTGGGCCGATGATTTGGGCCTTCTAGTTGTATTGCCCTCGACCACCATCCCCACCACATTTTTTGAGTTTCTTGTTTGGACCATGATTAATATCCCGGCAGATTACACATTTAATGAATTTTTTTAATTATATAAATTTTTTAAGTTTTATTAAAATTATATAAATTTTTTTGTTTTTAAAAATATATAAATCTCTCTTAAAGCAAAAATTTATTATACACTTTAGTATAATTTTAATTTTAACTTTTTATTAAAATACTCTCCATTTATTTTTTTTAGTTTAAAAAATATATATGTAAGTTAGTAGAGGTTATTTTGATTAAAAAAATTTTAATTTGACTAAAATTTAAAATAAATTTTTGTTTTAAAAAAATGATATATTTTAACAATAAAAAAATCTATATAATTTCAACAAAACGTAAAAAAAAATTATGTAATGTATCCTGTTAAATAAGTTGGTCCTCCCAATATGTTATATTGCCCCAATAAAGGTTTATTGAGATCAAGTTCTCCACATGCTCTTGCACAGTTTCCTCTGGACTGAGTGCTACTTGTGAAATCAATTTTCAAGGTCTTTCCAATTCTCATTCTGTTGGATCAAAGGCATCTTATATTTTAATTATGCCAAATATCTTATAATTAGCTGAAAATTGAAATATATGATTTCGGATAAAAATGTTCCTTGAAAAATCTGAACAATCTATATATATATATATATATATATATATATTGGGTCAAAAGAATGATTTGAACACAAATACTTTAGAGTCCCAAATCCTCACTCTCTCTCTTCCATATTCATTATTGATATTGCTCTTGGAAGATTGTAGGCTCATAAGTATTCGTGTAGCCCATAACCACGCTGAAAATGTAGCCCTTGACCCAGTGAAAATGAATGTAGCTCATTTGAAATTAACATTTTGAGACTACCTATTTCTAATACTTGTAATGAAAACATGATGATTGGGAAGGAAAAAATGATGGCATATCAATGAAGACAACAGAGCAATTTTTATATACACCAAGAACATCATGTCATTTATATCCTCAATGATTAAAATTTACTTTATATGTGAATTTTATATATACAAATTAAATTTTTATTATTGATTGTACCTAATACACTATGCACCACGTACATGTAAAAAAATTTTGAGGACAACAAAGTTGGAAGAATAATACTAAACCTGAAGATACATATAAGCTTGAACATGTGTTTGCTTCTCAGATTAATTAATAAACAAGCTAGCCTTAGGAATTTGCCAGTTCTTTTGGTATATATAAGAATAGCAACTTTGGGCCAAAACAAAAATAAGTAGAGGCTAAAATGCATGTAAACATATCTGGTAGAAAATGAAAAAGAAAAAATAAAAAAAAAATTTAAAAATATTCACTATATTTTTATAATCATTACTCAACAATATATATCTCTTTTTATATTTTTTTTAAAATAAGGGCATAATAATTTTTTCATCAACAAAGTCTTAATTTTATTTTCATTCTTAATTTTTTACATACTCGACATGTCCATATTTTTCAAGTTTGACAAGATTGAAGAGGTATTATCTAAAATTGAAAGTCTAAGAATCTTTTAAGGAAAAATTGCATCCAATGGCTCATATCATATAAAATTTAAGAGATATCTCATAAAATTAGTAATAAATCGCTTAAAATATGATGGTAATGATGGTTCGTAAAAATAATTTTAATTTTTAAAGTCTTTCATTATAAATTTTATATAATATGAATCTTTTAATATAATTTTCTCATCTTTTTACTAACAGTAGCAATGTTGTAAGAATTTCAAACAAAAATGTTCCCGCTACACAAAAAAGTTTGGAATAAAGGTAGAGGAAAACATGTTTCTTTAGGCGGCATGTATACTTAGCCTCAACTAATACCTTAGTAACATTGGATCAAAAAATCACCCCTGCCTCTGCCCCTAGTTTGGAGGATATTTGGTCAATTTTAAAGTTGAAATTGCGCGCGCACGCGCACGCACACATATATTTATATATATATATATATATATATATATATATATATATATATATATATATAAACATGTTTCTTTAGGAAGCTTGTACACCTAGCTTAACTAATACCTTAGCACCATCGGATCAAAAAATTTGCTCCTGCTTCTGTCTCTAGTGTGGAGGATATTTAGTCAACTTTTAAAGTTGAGAGGCAAATTACACAATCCCACACAAAGTTCATATATATATTAGAACTGAAACTATTTGTTAGAAGCCTGTAACTAACTAGTGAAAAAAGCAGAAAGCTGGCTTTCTATTGTCGCAATAGGGGTTTAATTATGCGCTGTTATCACATATTTATGATCAAAGCAGCCTAATATATTGTTACTTTTTTGATGGGTTTTGTCATATCGACAACACTTAGTCTCTATATTACTATTGAACAGAACAAGATGATAACTTCCCATCCTCAGTTTATTTGTGAATCAAGAAAAACTAATCAATCTTTATTGCACGAACTTTAAACGTGTGAAGCCACTTTCGGAGGTGAAAAATGTAATTCTTCTCACCAAGTACGGAAATTTATTTTCTTGAGATCATGAAATTGTTACAAAGAAATCATTAATACCAACAACACAATATTGTCATAAACCCAGCTCTACCTTACGACAAATACGAAGAACATATCTGCTACACTCCCTATGAAACAGAGACAACCTTGTACTCTGTTCCTTGTGACTCTAGATCAATTTCATGATTGTTTCTGAAACTGCACATACAAAGGGGAAATTTAATCACGAAAAGGGCAATGAAACAATATGATCGAAGCTAAAACAGAAGCAATGCCTCCAATGATAAGAACGATGCAGGTTATGAAGGAAATGAAAGTCTTGTGATGGAGCTGAAGTATTGGGACAAGCAGCCATAGTAAGAAGTAAACCACAATCGCCAAGACAATAGCCATCATTATATCAGCATGTGTCCTGTAAAAAAGCTCTCCCGTATCTGTAATCTTGAAGGCGATGATGCCAACCAAACACTTGAAGAACTTGTCAAAAATCCCCTGCACTTCCTCGAACAGATTTACCTCTTCTCCCTGTCAAGGCAAGGAAAAAAGAAAAAGAAAAAGACGGTGGATGTTTGAATGAAAGAGCAACATCATGTAAAAGACAAGACAACGTAAGATGTGGGATTTTAAGGAATGGAGAAGTGGTAGATTACTAACCTCATTGGGCATTGGATTTCTGGGAGTGGAAGCCATGGATGAATGCTCACAGCTGCAGAGAAGAGGTAATGAATGCTGGGGGGTGCGTGTAAGGGGAAGACAGTTTATTTATATAGTGGAGGGAATAAGGGGGAAAGTAAACACAAGTGACTGGAGTAATAAATAAATTTGAACTCAGTAGTTAAAAAGCTTGCGTAATATCAGAAATTTAAGCACCGAAAAAAAATATTTGTAAGAAGGAAAAATTTCAATACTTTCAACAAGATGAATCGCACCAACGAAAAAAAAAAGTGTGAAAATAATAGATCTAAGTCATTTATATTTAATAAGTAATTATATGGTATGTATTTTAAAAATATATAAAAAAATAAAAAATGAGAAAAAAGAAAAATAATTCTTATATACACTTTTATTATTATTATTATTATTATTATTATTATTTCTTAAATGTATAATGCATTACTTTAAAGAATTACAGTCCAAGAATAATTGGGGGAAACCTAGAAGAAAATAAGAGGGGAGGGACAAAGGGACGATGAAACAGAGTCAATTTGAAAGTGTGTTGTGAGTGCGAGGGGTAGTCTGGGTTTAAAACGTACTAACGTTTAAAACGTACTAAACGTATAAAACTGGACATTTCTTCTTAGAAATATGAGAGAGATATTTGAATGACATGTCACAAGTGAATAGTGAGGCACATGAGTCAAACTGTCTGATGCTTTCGCATTCCATCCTTTTTTTTTTTTTTTTTCATAATGCTTCGTTTAATTTTAAAACGCGAGGCATAACATGACTCAATAACATCCAACTAAAATATAAAAGAATATTCAGTGATTCTAAACCATCATCAGTCAATTAATCACTTTCCTACAACTTAGAGATTGAACCTATATAATGTTACATTATTTTTTATTTAAAATATATTTAATATATTTACAAAAATATTTTTATATAAATTTCTTACTATCCTCATTAATTCAATCATGATAAAATTAATAATAATTTTATTTGTTTACTTAACACAAAAAAATTCATGTAATCTAAATAAATAAATATATAACAATTAGCTTCAAAATATTAAAAGATTATATTGACTCCATTCAAATAAGATAATTAGATTCTAATAATAACAAAATTTTAAAATATGTTTCACATGTAGCATTAAGTTATAGGTAAAAAATACTAATACTTTTTTCTGATTTTACTAGTGCATTCTTAAGTTAACTTGAACCAATAAATAACTTAGTAATATACATATATCATATTGAGAATATTTTATTGAACACTATTGTATTAATATTTTACATTCTAATATATATATATATATATATATATATATATATATAACAGTTTAAACCTATTTAATTGGATCTAAAATAAATTTGTCTTCTATAATTTAAAGTGTGTCATCTAACTTTCATGGAATTTTTTTATCCTAAATTTAATATAAATAATCATATGATGTCCTTATAATAAATGATTTTATTGTTGAAAACTATATTTTATTTATACTTTAAACTATTTCTTAATCTTTTAAAATCATTTTTGAGATTAACCTCAAATTTAAGAATTTAAAACTATCTATTTAAATTATAGGGTGATGATTATATTTATATATATAAGGTGAAATTTAGATTTTTTTTTTTTACTCTATTTTTTGTTATTCAATATTTTTATTTTGAAAAATAACTCTTTTGGTCTTCATATTTTTTATTTAAATTTTAATTTAATCTTTACAGTTTAAAAATTTATAATTATATTCTTGTGATTTAAATTTTTCTAATTAATCTAGTCCTCATCATTAAACTTCTATTAATATTTTATTAAATTTTAATGACATGGTTAATCATGTATTATTTTAATACCCTAAATATATATTATTTGAACTACTTTATTCAAATGGCTTAATATATGTTGTATCACATGATATATAAATTAATTTTACTTTATTATATATTTTTATTCTTTTTTTTAATCATGTATACTCAAAGTACTGAAATAACATATGATATTCATGTCATTAAATTTTAATATAACATTGTCAAAAGTTTAATAATAAAAAATAAACTAAAATATAATTAGGGATCTATTAAATGAACTAATTTATATTAAATAATGTTATCAACTCATGTTATACAAACACCAAAATTTGAATTCAACATTAATTAATTTTTATTTTAAAGTTGATTATTGTAAAAAATTAATTATTATATTATGTTTTTTGTAGGGATAACCTAAATTTTGGTCTTAAACATAAAGTACTAAAAATAATACTAATTACAAATAATATATATATATATATATATAAAGTATTGCATAAATATATTAAAAACAAACATATAGTTCAATGGTGAATAAATGCACTACTTTTTGGTATTATTTTTACTTGTGAGGCAGGTTGGGAAAAATATAATACCCATGGGTTTAAATATGGGATAGAAGTAAAAAGACTTGCGAGATTACAAGGCAGATATGAAGCAGGACAAAAGAAAACAAAGTGAAAATGGATGGTGAAAAACACGCCTCTCCAATACATTGCCATTCTTAACGAGACTTAGGGTATATCATATAAAGTCTGACAGTATAAGTTAATGCAATTCATTATGAACTTATCACTTGTTTGGTGCAAGTAATATATTGTATAAGTTTATATATCATACTTCTCTTATACATCAAAATGATATATAACCTAATCATATCTTGGGGGGTGAGATTATGCTTGATTAGGTTTTAATGTATAAACTTTATTAATATTTTTTAATTTTAACCCTTCACCTGTAGAAATATTCATTGGCTAGGCTGGATCAGATTTAATTAATATTAGTTGAGATCAAGTTAGTTGGGTCATTTTTAAATTTTTTATAAAAATTATAAAATTATAAAATGAGCCCCCAAAAAATAAAACTTTCATATAAGTCCTTATAAAATAAGTTTTGATAAAAATTATAAAATAACCCAAAAAAATAAAATTTTTATATAAGTCTTTATAAAATTATATTTTACCACTGAATTTTTTTAATAAGTACCTATAAAATAATTTTTTTAAAAAAATTAATAGGATTAAGATAAGTTACGCAAAAACTAATTTAATATCAGATTCAATTTAATCAGTTTAGTATGACGTTAGGTTAGAATGGTTTCTTAAACTAGTTAAATCCCTTTTTTTTAATATTTAGTAAAAATTATAAATTGACTTTTAAAAAATAAAAATGTCTTATAAATCTTTAAAAATTATATATTTGCCCTTAAAAAAATAAAATTTTCATTAGGTTGGTAGAAATTGGCAAATATGGCCAACCTAATCTAATATGTCCAAATTATGTTTTAGTTATTTAGCTTGATATGACTAGACAGGATAGGTCACCAAGGTCACTGTAACTATGCACAATGTACAATCCTATTTATCCATTTTTTTTCAAAAGTTAATATAACACAATAAATTTAGATAAATATAGTACATTTTTTAATTAAAGGGTGTTTTTTGTCAAAATAGTTTATTTTTATCTTATCCAGTATTATATAGTACATTATCAAATAAATGATAATATTATCTTATACGATACATTATCTTATATAGTATCATACTAAACACTGTATGATTTTTAAATTTTATCAAATTTCATCCTATCAAGCCTTATCCTATCAGGTCTTATACTATCAGATCTTATCCTATACATCATACCAAACAGACCCTTATAAGATAAGATGTATTAAAAAGTTGGCAAGATTGTAAAACTAGGCTTCTTATATTTATATTAGATATGGAGATCTTTCTACCTGAGTAGTGTTCACACAAGAAGTAGGCTTCATAATGCGCAAGCTTGGTGGGCCGATGATATGGAACCTGCGACTTTAGAGCAAATTTATTGAATTTTTTTTATTATATAGACTTTTTAAGAATTTTATAAAAATTATATTATTTTTTTATTTTTTTATAAATATAAATATTTTATGAAACAAAAAATTTATTTTACTTTTTAATTTAATTTTAAAATTTTTAACCAAAATATTTTTCATTTAATTTTTTAGTTTAAAAATATATAAGGGATATTTTGATTAAAAAAAATTAAAATTAGACTAAAATATAAAATAATTTTTATTTTAGGAAATTTTTATATTTTTTAAAAATAAAAAAATCTATATAGTTTCAACAAAACTTTAAAAAAAATTATGTAATTTATCCTGTTTAATAAGTTGGTCCTCCCGATATGTTATATTGCCACAGTAAAGGTTTTTTGCGATCAAGTTCTACGCATATTCTGGCACAGTTTCCTCTGGACTGAATGCTACTTGTGAAATCAATTTTTGAGGTCTTTCCAATTCTCATTCTGTTGGATCAAAGGCATCTTATATTTTAATTATGTCAAACATTTATAATTAGCTGAAAATTGAAATATATGATTTCGGATAAAAATGCTCCTTGAAAAATCTGAACGATCTATATATATTGGGTCAAAAGAATGATTTGAACACAAATACTTTAGAGCCCAGAATCCTCACTCTCTCTCTCTTTTATATTCATTATTGATATTTCTCTTTGAAGATTGTGGGCTCATAAGTATTTGTGTAGCCCATGACCACCCTGAAAATGTAGCCCTTGACCCAGTGAAAGTGAACGGAGCTCATTTGAAATTAGCATTTTGAGGCTACCAATTTCTAATATTTGTAATGAAAACTTGATTACTGGGAAGGAGAAAAAAATGGTGGGATATCTGTGAAGACCACAAGTTGGCTTACAAGAATAGTACTGAGCCTGAAGATCCCAATAAGCTTCAACCTGCGATTGCTTCTTTGAATGATTAAGATGCAGGCACGACATTAAGGATAAAATGAAAATAATTTCTTTACATATTTTGTATAATATTTATTATATTCATCAAATTATCATCTTAACCATTAAATTACTATTTTAAAAGTAAAAGTACAAAAATCATTTCATATTTTAACTATTTATTTTTTAAAAAAAATTATTTAACCAAACATACCTAATACTTAATAAACAAGTGAGTCTCAAGAAAGCTCTTTGTGTCTATATATAAGAATGGCAACTTTTGGCCCAGAACAAAAAAAGCTAAAATGCATAACAGTTTTGGTAAAAGATAAGAAAGGAAAAAAGAAAAAAAATTGAAAAATATCTATTATATCTTGGTAATTATTATTTAACAGTATTTATTTATTTTATACATTTTTTAAACAAAATAATTATTTTTCATTTACAAAATTATTTTTTTCATTTTGTCACTATTTTCATTTTTAATTTTCTACCTACTAAATAAGTCATGCACTACTCTAAGTCAACAAAATTAAAGAGGTATGTTACATAAAATAAAAAACCTGGGAATCTTTTTACTGACATGAACAAGTGTTATTAGAATTTCGGACAAAAATGTTCACACTACACCAATGAAACAGGTTTCTTTCGGAGGCATGTATACCTAGCCTTAACTAATACCATAGCACCATGGGATCAAAAAAAAAATGTTCCTGCCTCTGTCCCTAGTTTGGAGGATATTTGTTAAACTTTTACCTGTGTTTGGATGGAAGAGAAAAAAAATGAAGGAAAAAAAAAGTAAAGAAAAAAGGAAAAGAAAAAAAAATAAAGAGAAAATATTTTCTTTTTATGTGTTTGGATGGATAAAAAGAGAATATAAAAGAAAGAAAGCTTGTCAATTTATAATGACAATAATACTTTTATTATCTAATATTAGTAATTTTTATATTTTAAAAAAATTTATGTTTTAAATATAAATTAATTATTTTGAATTTAGACACATATTTTTTTAAAAGATATAAGAATAGTAAATTCAAAAAAATTTATGAAAACTATATGTCAATTTTTTTACAAAAAAGTTTAATCAAATAATAAAATGAAAAAAAAAGAAAAAAAATTTAAAAAAAATGTTCAAATAATAAAAAAATATTTGAAAATATGATTAAAAATTTTTCATTTTAAAAAAAAACACTTAAATTTAAAAAAATACATGCTTTAAATTAATCAAAATTTATTTTCAAAAAATTATTTATAAATTATTATTTTAATACAATAAGTATGATTATTTATTTTAAAGTTTTATAAATATTATTTTAATATATATTAATTAATTTAAATATAATATATATAAATATAATAAATATTTTTAATTATAATATATTATTATATATTATAAATAATATATATATAAATATAATATATATATATATATATATATGGATATATTCGTAGTCGTAACTCCAATCTACTGTATTACAGTCGGTGGCATTTTTTTAATTATCAATATATAATTTATTAATTTTAATATTAAAAAATATATTATTATTGTGTAAAATATATTTATTATTAATTAATTTTATGATAAAATTTTAAATAAATAATTATAATACTAATTAATTAATTAAAATTCAACAAAACTTTACTTAAATTAATTCTTTTTGTTTTATAACTAAAATGCTGTCGAAAAACATTCTTCCAACTGTGACGTAGACGAAATATATTGTACGCATCCTGCAAAACCCACTTCAATTTTAGCTCCAACTTTTCTCTTCTCCCCATTCTCCTCCCCCGTCTAAGAGCAAAATTCATTTTCTCTCACCTTTTCTCCTCAACTTTTCTCTCCCCGTATTTTTCACACAATCCAAACACAGCGTTACAGTTGAGAGGCAAATTACACAATCCGACACAAGTTCTTATATATATATATATATATATATATATATATATAAACTATTTGTTGGAAGCCTGTAACTAACTAGTGAAAAAGCACGAAGCTGGCTTTCTGTGGTAGCAATAGAGGTTTAATTATGTGCTGTTATCACATATTTATGATCAAAGCAGCCTAATATCATCACATCGACTACACTTGATCTCTATATTCCTATTAAACAGAACAAGATAATAACTTCCCATCCTCGGTTTATTTGTCAATCAAGAAAAACTAATCAATCTTTATTGAACGAACTTTAAACGTTTGAAGCCATTTTCAGAGATGAAAAATGTAATCATTCTCACCAAGTACGTAAATTTATTTTCTTGAGATTATGAAATTGTTACAAAGAAATCATTAATACAAACAACACAATATTGTCCTAAACCCAGCTCTAACTTACGACAAATGCAAAGAACATATCTGTTACACTCGCCATGAAACAGAGACAGCCTTGTACTCTGTTCCTTGTAACTCTCGATCAATTTCATGATTGTTTCTGAAACTGCACATATAAAGGGGAAATTTAATCACGAAAAGGACAATGAAACAATATGATCGAAGCTAAAACAGAAGCAATGCCTCCAATGATAAGAACGATGCAGGTTATGAAGGAAAGGAAAGTCTTGTTATGGAGCTGAAGTATTGTGACAAGCAGCCATGATAAGAAGTAAACCACAATCGCCAAGACAATAGCCATCATTATATTAGGATGTGTCCTGTAAAAAAGCTCTCCTGTATCTGTAATCTTGAAGGCGATGATGCCAACCAAACACTTCAAGAACTTGTGACTGGAGTAATAAATAAATTTGAACTCAATAGTTAAAAGGCTTGCGTAATATCAGAAATTTAAGCACCGAAAAGAAATATTTATAAGAAGGAAAAATTTCAATACTGATGAGAGACCCCCTTGCCTAGGAAAAATTTGCCTGCAGACTTCAAGAACTTGTTTTATAGGCAAAATTTCTAGAGTCCTAATTAAAGTAAAACTCTAATATCTGATTAGAAATATTTTAAATAATACCTAATATATATTCTAATTACAGGAAGCTGCAGATCTTCCTGAAAGGAAGGCTAAGAGAAACTTGTCTCAAACCCTAGCCTCAGACGACACAAGGAAATCCTTTGATAAGTCCATGGAACACAAAGAAGCAAAAAGCCTTACTGCAATTAGATTAGGATAAATCTTAACTTGATCTCTAAGATAAGCTCTTTGACCAAGTTCAAAAAAATAATAAAATAATAAAAAACCGAAATTCCTCTTATGAACAGATTTACCTCTTCTCCCTGTCAAGGCAAGACAAAAAAAAAAAAAAAAAAAGAAAGAAAGACAGAGGATGTTTGAATGAAAGAGCAACATTATGTAAAAGACAAGACAATGTAAGATGTGGGATTTTAAGAAATGGAGAAGTGGTAGATTACTAACCTCATTGGGGATTGGATTTCTGGGAGTTGAATCCATGGATGAATGCTGACAGTGGCGCAGAGAAGAGGTAATGAATGCTGGGGGTTGGGTGTAAGGGGAAGATAGTTTATTTATATATAGTGGAGTGAATAAGAGGGAAAGTAAACACAAGTGACTGGAGTAATAAATAAATTTGAACTCAGTAGTTAAAAGGCTTGCGTAATATCAGAAATTTAAGCACCGAAAAGAAATATTTATCAGAAGGAAAAATTTCAATACTTTGAACAAGATGAATCCCAACTTGGAATGCATTAAACCTGTTAGCCTCTTCAAAGAATTTGAATTTGGACATCTTACACCTGAATTAGTCAAGGAAATTGACTCCAATTAGAAAGAATAGGATCTCAACATCCAATTAGGAAACCAACTAGGTGTTTGACTCCAATCTTGCTTTTAATTTTGAATTGGCACAACTTCGTTTTTTTTCACTCTTTTTTTTTTCGAATTTTTTTTTTTTTGGAGTATCAATACTTTGAACAAGATGAATCCCATCAACAAAAAAAAAAGTGTGAAAATAATAGATCTAAGTCATTAATATTTAACAAGTAATTATATGGTATGTATTTAAAAATATATAAAAAATAAAAAATGAGAAAAAAAATTTATTCTTATATACACTTTTATTATTATTGTTGTTGTTGTTGTTGATGTGTTACATTATTTTTTAAATTTATAATTCATTACTTTAAAGAATTACAGTCCAAGAATAATTGTGGGAAACCCAGAAGAAAATAAAAGGGAAGGAGCAAAGGGACGATGAAAGGCAGAGTCAAAGAGTTCCGAAATTTGAATGTGTGTGTTGAGAGTGCGAGGGGTAGTCCAGGTTTAAAACGTACTAAACGTATAAAACTGGACATTTCTTCTTAGAAAAATGAGAGAGATATTTGAATGACATGTTACAAGTGAATAGTAAGGCACACAAGTCAAACTGTCTGATGCTTTTTCATTTTATTCTTTTTCTGTTTTTTATAATGCTTCGTTAGGTTTTGAAAAAGCGAAGTATAAGACGCTTCGACGTCGTTCTAAGTTGTACCGTGCTAGAGTAGCGGATCTGCCAGCTCATAATCGAGGGAACCTTCGCGGCATTTTTTTTAATTCTTTTTTATTTTTCTTTCGTCCACCACTATGGATAACAATGCATAAAGGAAAAACTCTAAAAGTATAAGAGAAATAAACGTATAATTTAAAAATTAAAATAATTATTGTTTTCCTAAAGGTTTTATCTTTCTCATAAGATATTTTGTTTATTGTGATCTCCTTTGGTCATTTATCAAATATTAATAAACACCCTAATAAATATACCTGTTAGAGGATTTTGGTTTTTTTTAATATTATATTAATATTATTTAAACGGATCATTCAGATTTTTTGGTGTTAGTTTTGTAACCTATGATGAATGAGTTTTTTTTTAGCATGTATATTTTAACATAATACTTATTATATTATATAAAAAAATTTTAAAAAAATATTATATTATATAAACCTTAAGTCTTAAATTCTAACACAGTCAATAGTGTCATCATTATTGCTACTGTCATTGCAATTTATGCCCTTTTAGTATCTCTCTCTCTCTCTCTCACTCTCTCTCTCTCTCACACACACACACACACACATATATGTGTGTGTATATGTAACAAGCATTTCAAATAGTTGATTTATCAGTTTAATTTTTTTTAAACTAGTTTTATCAATAAGAAAGATAGTAACTCTCTTTTATTAACTTCGTTTTGATTAATATTTTTTAGGAATATGTTAGCACCAAGAAATAAATAAATTGGACTAATTTTCAAGTTTATAATTTCAGTTAAACTATTCGAGAATATTAGTAGGACAAGGTTATGTTTGTTAACAAGAAAGCTGAATTAGGCTTAAGATGAAAATAAGCTTCTAAGGTTGAAAATAAGTTACAATGTCTTTTGGCCAAATATTTAATCTATGAGATTTTTTAAAATATTCAAACAAAAATGATCCAATAACATGTGACCAAAACATTGAAGAATATTCAAGTGATTCGAAGCCATCATCAACCAATTAACTACTTTCTTATATATTAGGAATTGAACTTGTAGAATATTCTCAAAGTAATTAACTTGATTAACTGGAAACAACAGAAGGATCATAAATTGACCAGGTCAAGAGAAGTATAAAATATACTTGAAGACCCACTTTCCTAAATTCATTATATAATTTTCTACACATATCTTCAATCAAACAAACACAAGCTTTTCAATTTTATCTTCTATGTTCATGCCTTCAATTTTCAAATTTTATCACTTTTTTACAACTTTTTTTACTACATTTATGTTTTTACTTTTCTTTATTGCTCTTTCTAGTTATAGGTGTTAATCATCATTTACACTAGGTGCTTTATTTAGTAGCCTAAGGACCTAAAATTGAAGAGCAAAGTTTCTTCCTTAGTATATCACCTAAATGTAGGGATTAAAAGTATGAGTTAGCTAATCAATCTAAATTTGCAAACAACAATTTTGGCATGCCTTGTAAGACCAAAAGAAGAGCTTCTAGTGAAATTTTTATCACTTGGTCATGAATATAAGGGGCGTATGCACTTGCGATCTAAAAAAAACTTAAGTGACATGGATATTCCATAATCCATTACAAAAAATAATGGTAGCTGAAAATCTTACGATCTTGTAACTTCTCAACCTTTAGTTATGTCAAGTTTAGGCATGTAATTTTCACCAAATACAACACCAATAACTATAAGACAACATGTTTCAACAACCCTACCATATCATAAACTATGGGACAAATGGCTCCAACCATGGAGGAAGTAGTTGAAACAGGTCAACCTATGGTGACAATAACGTATTTCATCTGTCATTAAATTTATAAGGCTTAACCTTCATGCTTTCACTATGCCACACACACACACACACACACATATATATATTTATGAATTTCATTCGGTTATTGCTCATATCTTTTTAGCCATAGGAGTTAAATATTATTTAGACATATTGTTTAAATGGGGAAGAAATGTATGCTGCCACCTTGAACCCCACCGAATAAGAAATGGAAGAAAATAAAAATTTATTCACCTTCCTTGCATACACTCTCAATTAAGAAGTATGAGGTGGCACTTGCATTCATTTCTTTTACCTTAACTCCACTTAGGCTGAGAGTAATATTGAGAAGGAGAAAAAGAATGCTTCATGCTAACCATGGAAGTGTGAACAAGGGAGAGCTATGGGTGAAGAGAGAAAGTTTCAAGGCATGTTAACAAGGCATGCGTAAAAAAAAATTGCTTAACTCTTTAATGGCTTCCACCCTAAACTATTTAATCCATGGAATGTTATTAATTGGACAGCTATAGGAAATTGAAGGAAGGCCATTAGGAGAAAGCTAGGCGGAAGCTACAAGCAATCGAAGGTAAGTAAATTAAGCTTGCTCCCTTGAACTCAAATGAGACCAAGAGTGATGCAGTGAAAGGAATACATATATATATATATATATATATATATATATATATATATATATATATATATAAGTGTTAGCCATAAGGACTTGCCATATAAATACTTTCAATTAAATTAGGAAAAATAGCACAATAAGGACAAAACATAGAAAGGGTGTGTTGGCACTAAATGGAACTATACAATAAGACACCATTGAAAACATACGTATATAATTATCACAATGAGAAATGGATGTACCAAAGCTAAGAAAACTAGTAACTAGGGACTAGATTGCCATATAAATAAGGATTTGGGACTAAACTTTAAGGCCTTGGACTCAACATAATTAATTTATATGGTATTTAATTATTGGGAAGAAAAGAAAACAAAAATGTAATTACTTTCAAATTAGGAACTCAAATTTCCAACTAACGAAAAAGAATTAAAACTTACTGTATGGGAAAGCTTAACTATAATTTAAATCTTGACTATGATTTGTTCTTAGTTAAGGTAATATGTGACTGAAATTTTAAGGAAGTAATTGGGACAACATAGGTTAAGGAATAACTTGACAGAACAGTAGTGACAAAATAGGTAATTAATACTGCATTTATTCTGTGTTAGTTACGTAATTGCATTAAATAAATTCTTGAATTCCCTGTGTTGTGTATGGTTGCATGTGTGTCCATGAAAGTGGCTCTTATAAGTATTTGATCTATGTTATTGGCCAATGACTGAAGCACATCAGCCTAATGAATAAATGTATGTTGTGGTCTGGTAATTGCATGCTTTTACTCTAAATTATGCATTGAATGCATTTGGGATGATATGTAGTGCCATTTATATGTCTACTCTATGAATGCACTATTACCTACTGGGATTTTATCTCATTATGAAGTTAACTATTTTTCAAGTATTAGTTATATTCTAGATAGAGCTAAACAAGCAAAAAATAAACAAGCAGAATCGTATGCTACATATTTTTATCATAGCTAGTTTCATAAACTCTCTGAATAATGTGAAATTTTAAAATATGACTTTAGTTTTGAGAACGTAGGGTTGTTTGTGGCCCTTTATTTTGTGTTTGTATGATAATAGTACTTGAGTAATTTTTCGTGCAGCTTAGCAACAATACTTGACAGAAATGTTGGCTTGTATGTAAAAGTAACTCAAATTACTTTTTTTGCATGAAACTTATTATCATAATCTTGGGAATGATTTTGGAAAAATAGTATGTGTTTGATTGATATTAGGGAGCCATCTTAAAATCTTAGGCATGAATCCCTTGAGTTTGGAGAAATCATAATAGAGTATATTTTGCTAGAACGTCAAATTGGTATGCAATTTAGGTACTTAATATCTGCTTCAGGTAGAAATAGTTGGAGGGGGACTTCTAAGTCCAAAGTTTTATAATGAGTTCTCCATCCTTTGAACTTAAGATATGGAAAGTTACAAAATTTTTAGGACTAGTTAGGTTATGGAAACAATGTACTAATTCAACTTAACTTCTGTATAGGACAGTTCTGAATAAGGTTCATAATAAATCTAGTTAAATAGGTAAATGAATAAATTGATGTACAAAACATTATAGGATTGTAGCTAAGACATTTAAACTCAAATGTGGAAAGTTTTAGAATTTTTTAAATTCGTTCACTAGGCCAACTAAGTCAGAAACAGTTAGCATAAGGTACAACAAGTTCAAATCGGGTAGTGATCTAGATGGCATTAGTTAAGGGGTCATCCATGGGAATTTTTTAAAATCTTTTTAGTGGCTTCTAATTAACATAATAAGGAGGCATCTCACCAATTTTTATGATTTTTAGATGACATTTGATGGAATAAAGAAATTTCATAAAAATAGGTTCAAAAATTCAAGTTAATGCTAACTTTGTAGCTTTCATTTCTCCACCACAAAATGAGAATTTTTATGATAAGGAGATTAACAAAGTTATGAACTTGTGTTTTCTTGTAAATATAATAGGAATCATCTAGGTGTGATACATAGGCCTAATTAGAGGCCCAAGTTACCTTGTGTATGATGGTTAAACTTAGTTTGGGGAGAAAGAAATCAAAACAAGAAATTATTTGTAAGGAAAGAAAATAAGCTTGATAAAACTACAAGAAAAACAAAATAAGAAAGTTCTTACATATCAAAAACTGTCGCAAAAATATAAAAGCCTAGCAAGAGAGTATATAAAAAAAAAAAAGGGAAACAAAAGGAACAAAAGAAAGGCATGTTATAGTTAAGAGGAGAGAGTTTTAGAAAACAATTATGACACCAAAATTTAGAATTTCCACCAAAAACTGCATTATCATTAATTTGTTTTCTTTTCATCTATTCTTTTCTTTTCTATTTATTATGAATTCATTCAGTTTTTATCTTAGAATTTTATTTTTTATTATGAGTAGCTAGATCGATTATATTTTTGGTTTGGATAGATATATCTTTAATTATGTTTGAATTTTGATAATTTTAGTGAATTTTTATCTAATTAATTTAATTTTCAAATTTTAATTTCTTTCACAATTTGCTAGCTACATATATTAAAATTTAGATCTATAGTGAGAAAGAATGAGAGGTAAATCACTATAGAGAATTATTGAATAATGAACTTAGGCTTAGGTTTTCTAAAGTTAATAATCAAGTATTGGATTTCATAGTGATCTTAGGCACAACAGAATTTAAAATTTTGATCATTGAAACGCATTCCCAAAAATATGTGCAGGAGCATAAATTAAGATAAGACAATAAAGTTACCTTTTATTTTAAGCTGCAACTAAATTATACGCATAGATTTAGTGATTTGCGCCTTTACGGTATCCACACGGAGTGGGTGAAACCTTCTCTTACTTTGCATTTTTGTTAGGAGACACCTTTTACTATCTAAGGTAGGGTATTTTCGAAGTTTTAAGTGAATTAAGAATACGGAGAAACTCTCCTATGTCTTATGTGCCACCCCATATGGTCTTATATTTATAGATTTATGATTTGGCACTTCTCTATTCCTATTCAAAATCTAATTCCTAATTCAATTTAAGCTCTTTGAACCTTAGCCCAAGCCCAATAAAGAGCAAGAAGAGATAGGTCCAACATAATGTAATATTGTTTAATATTATTTTAATATTAAATAACCTTACATTATATTATTATTTAATATTACCTATATATTAAGTAATACTACGTAATTATATTATTATTTAATAATATAATATGCAATAATATTATTTGATATTATTTTAATATTAAATACTCTATTATTTTATAATATAATGTAATTATATTATATTAGACCTTATCATTGGGATTTCTAGTCTAACTAAAATCCTAATAGTATTATAACATTTCAATTTCATCAAGGTATAGTGTTCACAAGGGATAAAGTGGTAGTCTTTACTCTAGAATATGGTATCAAAATAATCCATTCAACTCTATATTATGCTTAAGCCAATGGGCAACTCAAGGCTACTAACAAAATCCTAATTGATATGGTTAAGAAAGCTTTGGATGGTGAGTTTAAAAGATGGCATGGAGTCCTATTTAAAATATTTTGGATATATGGAAATGCTAAGTGTATTGCAACTAGTCTTACTTTATTTTGGTTAATGTACGACAAAATGTTGATGACTGTAAACTCTCTCAAAATAACTTAGCAAAATGATTTGGAACCAGACTAGTATCATTAGTCTTTGTATATGGAATTAAAATGAGCTGATGAAGATCGACTAATAGCCATTGATAATTTTCAGATGAATAAGATGAAAGTGGCAAAAGTGTATAATAGGTAAGTTAGACATAAAAGGTTTGTTGAAGGAGATTTGGTTTAGAAAACTATTTTGTCAATTGGTACTAAAAACCCAAAATTTGGCAAATGGTTGCCAAATTGGAAAGGCCTTTTCATTGTGAGTCAAGTTATTTCTAATGAGAGAAGAATTAAAAAGAAGCAAGACTTAAAGCTTTATTACCCCTCTATCTGGAAAGGCATTCAAGATATAAGTCTTTAAGGATAGCTATAAGCTAGCTATATAGATTTAATCTAGCAAAACAAACAAAAAAGCCTAAAAAGGAAGTCAAAAATCAAAACCTACCAAGCTTAATCTTAGGCATTGGGAGGAGGAGGAGGAGGAGGAATTGTTGTCAAAGAGATAGTTTTTTTGCCAACAATTGTTATTCTAGATGTGGCAACCTAACTTGGAGAAGCAAGAATTATCTCAGCATTCATCTAGGCTTTTTCTTTTGCCACTATCAGTAAGCTCTTGAGATAATTTCAAGATTTGTCAACTTCAACCAAGCCCTTTTCACCCACTTCTCAGTCCATCTCCAGCATCTTTTTTTGTTGTAGCAGGTACTCAATCTGAGTCCAAGGCTATAGATTGATTATATAATTTGACTTATGACTTTGAGCATAATTTCAATTAGGCTAAAAATACTCATCAACTAAGATTGTAAGGTAATGATTTCAACCTAAATCTTGTTAAGCTCAGCATTTAATTCTTTAAGCCTGGCTACAATATGAATCTATTCTAGCAAATTGGCTTGTTGGTCTTTCTCTATTGCATCATACTAAGTAAAAAATGATTAATTTTTTGGCCTGCAACTTGTTCAGCCAACTTAGGTCCTTGGCACTAGTATCTCTACATTTCTTATTTACCTTGTAAGTAAAAGAGATGTCACCCATTAGAAAAGCTATTTTATTATAGGCTACCTTGACAAAAGGTGTTATTATAAAAGGATCAATTGATTTAGCAAGTTTGATCAAGGAAAGTTCCAGGGAAGAAAAGCCACATTTTTTAGGTCATTAGGAAATCCTTTAAAAAGGTGAGTCTTGACAAACTCTTTTAACATAGTCAAAATGGAGGAATCATTTATTTGGAACCAGAAATTAGGGTCTTAAAATATTGATTCCCCATGCTTTTTACACACAAAAAAGAGACAACATTGCAAAGAAAAAGTATATAAAAAAGAAGAGTAAGGAACATACATCCCAAATGAAGCTCCCCTAGTTAATGTTTATTATTATTATTATTATTATATATATATGTATATATGTATGTATGTTTGTATATAAATGATATGAATTTAATTATGTGAAAATATATAGTTGACATAATATACGTATTTATTTTTATGAACTAAATATCAAATTTATTTAATTACAATTAAATGACTTAAATTAAATTATTTGAATCAAAATTACAGTAATTAACTTAAATCTTTTCAAATTACACTAATATGAGGTTTGGCTAATTTACTCTAATATCTTTCCTAATTCATGAATATCATTTAGTCTCCTCAACATTTGTTATATATTGCAACAAATTTTTTACTATTTACTTCTTGTTAAAACTTTTTGCACAAAATATATTCTTGTTAAAAATAAAATTATTTAATATTTTTAATTACCATATTAAAAATAAAATTACAATATTATTAAATCTTGACATAACAATTAGACACCTCTTTAGCTTGACCTTTTAATAAAAGAGCATCCGTATATAAACATAACAAATAATGAAAATATGAAGTAGCAACACTTCGAAAATGTGAGAAAAGAAGAGGCTTTTCGTACTTAAAAAAAAAAAGATATAATTTAACAAAATAAATATTATTATAATTTATTTTTTGTTTTTTTATTAATAGTAATCAAATTACTTGACACAACAGAATAGATTAGGTATGTCAGGTTCAAATCCCAAAAAAAAAAATTTCTGGTTAGTAAAATAGAGTTTAGTTACGACTATGAAAGTGTAGGACTGTGAATTGAGAGATAGATAGGGTCGCCGAGGCTGATCTGAGAATCCATAGCTTGCCGCCGCGACTTGCCGTCATCACCGGAAACTGCAGCCTTCCGTTTTCAGAGCAGCGCTGGTAAGTCCTTATTATAACTTTTCTTTTACTCCTGCTTCGATGTGTTTTGCTTATAAAGGTTCTGGGACATTCACATGGTTTAGGTTTTTCTTGGTCTCATTTAAATATTCGCCCAAATTTCATTTTCTCTATAGTATTAATGTCTTTCTTTCTTCAGTCTTTAGAATAGTAGACCCTAATAATATGTACTGAAGCTATTTTCGTACTTTGAAAAATCTTCTTTCTCAGACTGATGCTAATTTTGGCATGAAGCAATATTTGGGTTTTTTCTATATGATCAAGTAACGTACTGTTAGTTTTGATATCATATTTGTTTTGGTTTCGACTTTGGCATTATTATGTTAAAAACATATTGTTGATTCTAATGTCATTGAGTTTTGAATTTCTGATCTACAAAATGACGAAAGTAAAGCATCTTGCTTGATTCTAATAAAGGTCGCCATTATTCAGTTTAATATAGGGACAACATTCTTTTAAGATAAGTAGTAATTCGAAACAATTTACTTGCTAATGGTTTGAAACCTAGACTTCCAGGAAACTTTTTCCAGATTCAGTTTAGATTATAAGTAAAGAACTTGCCCCTCATTTCCTTTTCCACAATTTCTATGGTATAATTAACAGCATCCTGGGTTGTTCCGGTATGTCATAAGGGATTATGGATGCATTGATTAACTTTTTCTACTCTTTGCCTGCCTGCCTGCCTGCCTTCTATGTTCCTTGCTGTTAGAGTTGGTTTCTCTCTGTTTTTATTCTTGCCTGATGGCCATAGTTGCTATGCCATTTTCTCATATAGATAGTTTTCACGTTCTTTTTCGTAGTTGATGAGGAGCCGATATACTTCACCTTCTCATTGTTGGTCCTTTTTCTGTCAAGGAAATAGGATGCTACTTTGGCAATCCAGATGATGTACCATGGCAATCCAGGATGCAGTACCCAGATTGTGGTTTTTAGGGGTTGTGGGAATCTGGTTATGAGATTAATTTTAGAAAAATATAGGAAGGGATTATATTCTGAATAAAGAAACTCCTAAAGCTTTGCATTTCCATGATAGCCATTGTCAGGAAATCTTTTTAACTTGTGGGAAATCATTTGAAAGATCAATAACTCTCTAGTTATAATTGATGGGGGTTTATTTTATGGACTAAAGGGTTGTCACAAAACCTAAGCTATGTGGGTCAAGGATAACTTGTGGTCTTGTTGTTTGTAATGTTCACAGTAGGACTAGAGTCCTGTTTTGTAAGGGCTTACACTGTACACAGCTGTCATAAGATTTTTTTCCATTTTGGTCTGTTGTTAAACGAAATTTTTGTTTATAGGAACTTGAAATATGTATTTGTAACGTATTTGACTATTTGTTACCCATTCCATTTAAAGATTATCGGTTGGAAGCAGTAGGGCTTCTGTATTTGTTGAATGGGGCAGGATGAATTTTGAGAAAATGTGGGATGTCAGCATAATTGGGTTCAGTTATACGGTAGGCTTTTTTCATCAGTACCCTATTAGTTGATATTATTATTTTTTTCTTGAAACCACTCTTCAACTTATGTTAGCGTGTTATGAAACACAATTACATTCCCTGCTTTTAGCCTTTTGCCAAAATAACATATTTTGCCCTCTTCTTCAGGCTATGGGGAGAGTGATTCACCTCTGTTCCCTCCTATCTCATCTGAAAGTAGAAGCTGTGCTGCTGTGGTTCTGTAACTAAGCAGCCTGGAAGTGGAATCTAATTATTTTTTCTCTTTCTCTACTTGATTCTCGCCATTTGTCACTCCCACTTTATCTCTTCAATCTTTCTCTCTCTTCCATGTGGGGATAGCAGATATCTGGCAACATGCTGATGCGGTTGAGTAGGAGATATGGAACATAGATATTTGTATTTTGCTGTCTTGCAGCTCTGTACAATATTATATTATGTAATTGTTTGGTTGAAGCTTGAACTATGAAGTTTGAGAAAGAAGTGATGAATTGACTGGTGGCAAATTTGTTTTCTTGTAAATGCTGATAATGATGGCAATGCTACTTTTTGAGACGATATTGTTGGTTTATGATGTACATGGATATTCTTGTCCTTGCTGTGATTTGGTTATAAATCCGTTGAACTTAGATATGAATCTCTGCTGTTTTATTTACTGCAGGATATGATGGTTTTCATTGTATTTCTCTAGTTCTCTGCATCTGGGGATGTTGCTGTTTTCTTAAAAGGATTTACATTGCCATTTGTGGGTCTTGTTATTTTAATAACCTTTAATATCTCCTGTATGTTATATATATTTGTACTCTAATATGATCACAGGTCAAAGGCATCATTGATTGGCTTTCTCAGTAGTTAATATTTTCCAATACTGATGTGTGTATTTCAGGTAGTGCCTTCATAACATAGAGAACAAAATGATGAATTTTGCAGCATCATTGTGCAGAAGGTTGAATATCAAGGAACTTGTTTCAAATTCTCCTGTATACAGAAACTCGAGTGGTATAAATTTCGTGATTGCAATATTGGCTCCTGTAATTGTATTTTTCAGACATACGATAGATGTAATGATTTTTTTTTTTGGTTAATTAATTTGAGTTTAGATGTTTCTGGAGAAGGATTGAGTCTGGTATTCAGACGATGGGCTACTAAAAAGACGGCAGGATCTACAAAGAATGGAAGGGACTCAAAACCCAAGAATCTTGGGGTGAAGAAATTTGGTGGTGAGGTATGATATTGTTGCTTTAAGCAAGAGTATTGTAACATTATGGCCGACAATGAGATGACAAATGGAACTAGATCAGATTGTGGGTCAAGTTTCAGGTCTGGGCCTTTCAAAAATTGAAAAGTTAGGCTCCCAGCCCAAACAATGATTAGCTCTAAACAGAATCATGTCAGTCTAAGAATCTGGCAAAACTCATTGTAGAACTCTTTGTTTATTCTGGCAGAGAGTAATACCTGGAAATATCATTGTTCGGCAGCGCGGCACACGATTTCATCCAGGAAACTATGTTGGAATTGGGAAAGACCATACTCTTTTTGCCTTGAAAGAAGGCTGGGTAAAGTTTGAAAGAAACAAACTGACTGGTCGCAAGTGGGTGCATGTTGAGCCCAAGGAAGGTCATGTCCTCCACCCTGTGTATGCAAATGTTGCTGCGTCTGAACCAAAAGTAGCTGCCTAAGTCTGATGCACCAATAAATTCAGGTTACTTCTCACAGCTTATGTAAACACCCCCCGTATGTCCTTGGAAAAAACTTTGATGTAATTCTTCAAATGTTTGTCATTAGGTTTTTCAGTCAAGTTATTATTGTAGAGTAATTCTTTTAAAAGGAGTCAATGATTAGCTGCTGATTAAAAAATATATACATATCTCCATGCTATGGTTTTATTGAAAAGCCTGATAGCTTGTCCAGTGTTCTTTCGCTGCCTTGTTTATGTGTCCTCTAACTGAGAACTGTTTCAGAATTTGTTTGGTAGTGCATTGTCCCTCATTGGATGGGCAACATTCAAATCACTTGGCATGTAGGTGAAAACAACCATTTTGAAAATAAATTTAAAATGGAAATGTTTGACGCTTGTTTGCATTTGCGGGATATTTGAATATTTAATTTCTTTTTTTATTACTTCAGGTGATATTTAAAGCTTTTTCTCTTCTTTCTTTTTTATTTATTTCATTGGGAGTGATTACCTTAAATTGAACATAGGAGGTTTAAACCATGTAGAAAACTATGGAACAGCTTTTTAGGTGTTTGCTAATTGCTATTAGGTTTTTTCAGAGATAATACTATACAATTGTTTAAAAGAAAAAATGTTTATATTATATTTTTATTAAAAGACCTGATTACAAATACTCAAGTAATTTTACTTCAAATTTAGTTCTTATGCCATTAGCGTGGTCTAGTAATTAGAGCTTTAAGTAAATTATAAGTTCAAATATGTGTTGTCATTAAAATAGAAAAATCATAGGAGTTCGACTTAAATTTCTACATATGAAACTGGGACACTTGAGGTCACGGACATGATCATAGTGACATGTCAAACCTCTAAATATATAGCAGAACATGATAGAACGTGGCATGTCTATAATTTTTAAATTTCTATCAGTATTTAAAGGAAGACACAACCAACGTTTTTCTATGTTCTAAATATCTTATACTATTATTTTCTAAATCAAATCTATTAAATCAAAAGTTAATCTATATTATTTATGTATAACAAAAAAAATTAGAAAAAAGTTAATTGTCTTCTCAAGATATATTTGTTTTTGATTGTTGATTTTTTTTGGGGGGTATTTTCTCCTATTTTTGGAGTCATTCATGCTCGAGGCATGTTTGGCCTGAGCAATGTGTTGAGATGATATCAATGTCAAACACGCGACACATTTAAAAATAAGTGGATATGCTTTAAAGATTTTTACCAGTTTCTTTATTTTAATTCGTTAAATCCATGCCAATGAACCAATGGTTGCAACAACCTCTATCTAAGTACTTGATTCGATATGAAATAAAAATGTCAAATCCATAATATATTGAAAAATGGTTTTACTTATAGTAATTAATAATTATAATACATATTTCTCATTTATATTTGTACGATAAGGTTAAATTATAGTTTTTGTCTCTTAATTTTGACATGATTTTTAATTTTGTTTTAAATATTTGATTTAATTACACATTATTCGAAATAAGTTGCAGTGTGTTCTCAATGAAACAATGTCTAAATAAGTTAGTAAAAGATAATTTTAGCAAGAATTACATTTCGAAACCATAAGTTAAAAGATGTTTATTGTAAAATAGGTTAAAATTTGAAATTATTTTAAAAGACCAAATGATAAAAAATTTTAATTATAGAAAAATTACACTTTATATAATAAAGTTCATAAGTCATTTCTATTATTCACATTTTTTTAATATCTATTCACTATTATTCAAGAAATGACTCTGAAGTCTTTTACAATAAATACTTTCAATTTATAATCCTGAAATATAAATTTCCTATAATGTTATAAGGCATTTATGTTACTAAAAAATGTAGGTCACATCACCCCGATCACTTCTTCTTTTTTTTTTTTAAGGAAAAAACTTTTGGCCAAATTATCTCACTCAAAATATTGTAGAAAAAATTATATATGAAGACCTTAAATTTTAAAAGACCTCATTGTACCTTCAAAAAAGCTTTGATTGTAATAAAATCTTACATTGTAAATTTGGTAAACTTAAGGTCATTGGTTTTATTATTTCCAATATTGTATTTGCAAAATCTCCATAACGAAAGCTCCCCAAACTCAATTCACGGGAGCATTTGTTTGTGACATGGGTTTGAATGGAAGTCACAAATCCAAAGGCCAAAGCTACGTGTTACAGCAAGACGTAGATGACTTCACGGAATCTTCTTGTTATCTGTTTTCCTCTATTGCATTTCCTCCGTCAAACCAATCATCTATTTCGCCTTCCATTTTCAAATCTAATGACTTCCTAGGAAAAGAATATTTTTTTTCATTGACACTAAGTAGATGATTTTTCTGATAGCAAACCAAGCCTATCTGTTCAGACTAAGGCCTAATCTGGTGTTAGCAAGACCAGTAGTGGCAGAGTGAAGAATGAACCTGGTTGGCTAACGGATTTTTATATATATAGGATAAGAAGAGAATGTTGAGTCATCCTGTTGGAGGGTATCGTGGCATCATTCGAGTAGTATCCATTATTAGGTTGTCGTAGGCTTTGGTTGTTTTGTGTATTATCATTTGCTACTTAGACGCGTGTGTTGTTGAGGAGGCAGATGATTGTAATGAATTTGACATATTGAAGTTTATTCCTTTGCCACGAATAAAGGAAGATTTAGTGATTTTCTGCTTTGAAATTCTCTTGTTGCTCTTTCTCTACGTTTCGGCTCATTGACTCTCACATTTTAGCTTTCTTTTTTCTGTGTTCACATGTTCACTGATCCTATTATTTTGGTGCTTTCATTATCTTCCATGACGACAGAACCCGTCTTGCTCGACTGGAAGAGATACTCAAGTCCCGCCGCGGGGAAATGGCTGAATTTAAGCGTACAACTATTAACGTCTGACCCGTATGGAATCCACCATGACTAATGTGGAAGCAATGCTACAAAAGTTGCTTACAAATAACCAATCATCTTCAGCTAGTTCTTCAGGTCCTCTCCTTCCAGGTTTCGAGTTACAGCCTATCAAAGTACCTACCTTTGATGGCTCTGACGCGGAAAACTGGAAAGCTAGGATAAATTTGAAGGGATATTGTAGGGGAGAGATTAAGAGCAACAAGATTTAGTTTTTAAAAAAAATAATTAAATTAAAAATTAAGTTCACTTTCATACTAAAACAAAGATAACCAAAGCTACCTGTAAGTGGATAAAAGGAATGAAAATTCTTAAAAGATATTCTTTAAAATTGTCAAAATATGTAGATTTAATGAAAGGAAAGTTATTTAAATTGAAAAGTCATTATTGTTACATTTTTATGAAATATTTGATGTTAATTACTTTTAGTACATTACTTGAGCAAATTTGAAAATCTATTAGTAAAATCAATTTTTTAAAGACTTATATTCAGAGATGTTAAAGGTGAATTATTTAATGCAAATAAAATGTAACATTTCGATCATTATTTGGAAGTTAAAAATATTTATACCTAAATTCTTTAATTATATAAAATATTTACTTGTCCATTTGTCATTTGAAGTTAGGGTTTGTAACCTTATCCAATACCGATGAATGTATTCTTTTGCAAGGTAGATAGTACTTATGTAATATTCTAATCATCTCTAATTATTTTATATTGCAATAATTTTTAATTTTTTTTAACTACTTGTCATTTGATATAGTAGGTTTTTAAATAGATCAAAACAAACTATTAAAAATCAAGTTTGTGTAAAAGGTTTTATTTATTAAGCATATGTGTCACATAAAGTATCATACTTTTGTTTATATTAATTTGAGTCATATGTACATTTTATATAAATAATAGTTCCTTGAAATGATTATGTAGATAAAGAGGTAAGTAAGTCAATTTTATCAATTTTCAATAAAGTTATACATTTGTTTGGAAAGTGTTCCACTCATTATTTGAGTGATAGAGAATTGGATACTACCCATTTTGAAGTCCTATTAAATTGCAATGAAGTCAAATCATATATTGAATAAGATATGATTTTGTCATTATGTTAAGGTTAATTATTATTTATGTATTAAAAGTCAAAGGAAAACTACATTCAATGACCAATATCATATAAAATTTATAATAAAAAATTTTAAAAATTAGAATTATCTTTAAAGATTATCATTATCATTAAGTTTGAGGAGATTTATTATTGAGTGTAAGAAAGTATTGAATTTTCTTATATCTAATAATAAATACTTTAAAACTAATAGTAAATCTCTTAAAAATTAATAATAATTATGATTTTTAAGGTTTTTATTATAATTTTTATATGATATGAATCCTTAGGTGTTTTTTTTTCAAAGGTTAAACCCCATTGCAGGAATTTTGAGTAAAACTTGAGAAAATTAAATCCAAACATTAACTTCAAACAAATTGATTCTATGATCAAGTAGAACTTTGCCCAGTGGTTTAATGCCATTGTATGTGGTGACATCATTATATATATATATATATATATATATTCCTTATCTAGTTAATTATTTGCATAACATTACCTAATTTTATTTTTAAATAAGTTCTTTATCAACCAATATTTACTAGCAATGTATATTTGGAGGATTGAACTTGGGGATCATTTAGAGAAATACAAACATGACTAATATATTTTGTGAATGGATACAAATTTCACGTTGAATCTTTAAGCGTTTAGAAAAAGACAATAAACAACAAAGTGTGCGTTAAAGGTACAAAAAAAGATGAAGAAAATGACTATTTAACATTCTTAAAAAAGTGATATAGTTATAATATCTAGGAGAATCTATAAAAGAAATTGGTTTAATTTTATTGAGATTGGTTAAATCTTGTTACAAATTAAGGGATGAAGGAACATAAACAATATAAATTATTGAAATTAAATATACTAGAACGTATGAAAAATTTAATCAATTTGTATTTGTAAAATAAATTATAAAAATTTATTATGTGTCATATCCTATGAAAAGTAGAGATAAATTAGATTAGTAGATTGTCATTAAAACTAAACCAAAGGATTTAATGAATGATAGTCATACATTAAAGATTGTTTCTTAAGATGATGAAACTTATGTTAGCATAGTAGATAATGACATGTTAAGTGATGCTTTATGAGACGAAAGAGGAATGGAAGAGGTGGTGATCTTGAAGATGAAGAGAGTAGAGGGGCTAAAAATGAGGAATAGAACATTGAAAGCAAAGATGAAGATGAAAAAAATGATGATGAAAAAGAAGATTAACTATTTGTATTATAGAATAATATTTAATAAAAATATTATTTATTATTTTCAAATTTTATTGAATGAAGAAATGATTTATTATTTTATTTAGATTAAATAAAAAATCAATTTATTAATTTAGAATAGCTTAAACTAATCTAATAACTTCAAATATTAATGTAAATTTAATTTTTAAAAAAATTAAATTATTTATATTCTATCTAATTATTATATATTTAATACTATAAATTATATTTCTATTTCTTTTATTTATGAATTATTCAATTGTTAAATATTTTGATTTTATATTTATATAATATAATAAAAAAATTTATTTTTTATATTTATAATAAATTATAATTATAATATACTTATAATAATTAAAAAACTAGCTTCGTGTGAAGCTGTGAGCTTCAGTGAAATGACGATTCACTGCAGTGTGATATACAATTCTTTTTTTATTTAATTAAGTATTTAATTATATGTGTATATATATATATATATATCTCTCTCTCTCTCTCTCTCTCTCTCTCTCTCTCTCTCTTCTTATTTCTTATTTCTTTCTTCTTCATCGTCCGTTTTTCTTTCATTTTACTCATTCGCTTCTTTTCATTCTCAGTTACCTTCTCTTGATTGAAAAGTAATTCAATCATATCTATCTCTCAAATTTTTTTCTCTACTAATTTTAAATAAAGTCTTATCAATTTTCTTATAGATGTCTCATCAAAAAGGACAAAGTCATCTCAATATTCTCAAATCTAGGAAGCAATTGATTTTGAAAAAAAAAGTTAATCAGACCATTTGACAAAATAGGATAGCATTTTCGATTAATTATATTATTTAATATCAACAAAAATTTTGATTATTTATAAATTAAATTAATATACATTTAATTTGTTTACCAATAAGGTTTAAACCAAATCACAATGATATTGTTGATTACATTGTTCTCATCATAAAAAATAATTACATTGATCTATACAAGTGTTGAAAAGAAGCTTTTTACCGAGTAAGGAAATTATAGTTTTAAGACCCTGATGTATGTTTTTATATTCATGTGTCATATAATTGTATTATCTTGAGAGTTAATTAATTAATAATTAGAACCGTCATTTTTATAAAAATATTATTGTTAATACATTGAAATTCGCCATTAAATTTGTGAAAACTTTAACGATCGTATAAAAATTCATTTAAAGGATTTGATTTGTGATGCATGACGCGATAGAAAAAGACTATATTGGATCAAAGTATCTATTAAAAGCAAATTATGTATTGATTGGAATAGTTCACAATTTTAACAAAAAACTAAGTAATCAAAGAAAAATAAAATGTTCATCTCTAACTCTGGCTCATCTTTTCACACCACTCTAGCTTTAATGCATGCTACAAATTTGGGGAAAAAACTAAATAAAGATGCAACACTCGTTAAGCTTCACATTCAAATCCATTGAAGACCAATAAATAATAGTTGGGCTGATAAAAAAAATTAGAAATCATGTTTGCAAGTGTAATTTTATATTTAATTTATATGTCATTGTACAATAAATTCACATATTTGACCTTTTTTTTGGTTCAAAATAATTATATAAACCTTAAAAGTATGATAAAGAGTTTTGCTTCTTCTTCACAATTTTTACAATTAGATATTGCCCTTATACTATTCCCTTATGTCGTGCAATTACAGCAAAATAAAAAATCAGTGCTTGTCATGCAACACCAAATTAACATATATAAGAGATATTAAGACGATGAATGACTCTTTTGTTTTTTGAAAAATTCGTATTGAATTTATGTATTTAACTTTTAATTACATGAATAATATTTTTATTTAAATTTTAATAATATTTAACTTTTACTTGATTATAACATGCTAGAAAGAAAAACTTGTTTATTGCCTGTTATCACATGAAGGTTAAAAAATGTTAAATGACAAGTTCCAAACCATTAAAATCAAATGGTATACTAACTTTAGAATATATATATATATATATATATATATAATTTGTCCATTATTCTTCCTCACCTTACCTATCTTTAGTTTCTCATCTAATTTGTCATTTCTTCTTTCTCCTAGTAATTTATCTCTCTCTTCTCCTACTTCCATTCTCCTATTTCCATTCACCTAAGGTTACTAGGTGGCATGGTTTCATTTCTACAATTTTAAAAGATAAGAAGTAAGGAGCCATAATTATCTACTAATATTTTTTTAATTACTTTAACCCTATATTTAAAAGAATTCTGTAAAAGAATATATCTTAAATTATAATTCTTTTTATCTATGTCACGCCCCCCTTAAAGAAAGGGGTGACCAGCGCGGGAATTCCATACGGAATTCTTATCTATAGCTAGGACTGCTAAACTATACTAATCCAAAAAAAATCCTTGGGAGGTGCTACACCGAATAACAGTACATTAAGTGTAATCCCACCTCGTTGGAGACATATATATATATATATATATATATTCTTTTCTTTTATACTCTAGCTTTTTATAGAAATTTTAGCAGATTGTCCCCTCAAAATAGGACATCCCAAATTTCTACAAACAGCCAGAATCCAATATAAACAGAAACGGAGAGCTCCACTCTTTTTAACCAATCATCAAAACATCAATGAACCAAAATAGGGAAGAGGGAAATAAAACCTATATCCCTTGGTCCTACCCCTAAAATACTTTACAATGTGAGTATCAATTCATTACAACAATTAATAAAACCAAAAAAGAAAGTTAACGAAGCCCAAAAAGGGAGGCTCACCGCCACAACGCCTCAGCACCTAAGATGAGGGAGGCGGAACGGGTCCGGTGGCGCTATCTGAAAAATTTAAAGTTAAAAGAGTGAGCTAAAACTCAGTGAGCAGATAATAAATTTCAAAATTAAATTAGGGATCGTAACCAATGAATTAAGTGTGTATAAATAGACTATCACATTTTACTATTTTAACAAATCCCACAACCTATCATATGGAAGAGTACCCATTTAGACCTGAGTCTCTCAATGTGATCCCTTGATGGTGGTTTATCACTAGGTTAGATAAGGTAGCGGCTACGCCATGTTGGCAGCTCCTTTCCCCGTTTCACTCGGGTGGCTACACCTAACAAGCAGTCCCTTTATCTACCTTTCTTATTTGTATGTCATAATTCATCCTTTCCGGGAGCGGCTACACCTCATTGGCAGCCCTTACCCGCCTCACTCGGGTGGCTTCGCCTAACGGGTAGCTCCTTCTCCACCCAGATCCCCTCACAACACATGACTTGGTCCCATGAAAGACAATATCATACACTTGTAGATGAGACACACACACAAACCCATAATTCTAAGTTCATATACTTATATATATATATATATATACATCATTAGTCAATTATTATTATTATATATATGTTTTTTTTTATATTTTATTTATACAAGGAAGTTGAGACAAGACTTGGTTCAACTGTCAACAATTAAATCAATCAATATCATTGCATAATTCTATAATATATATATATATATATATATACATATATATATCAGCAACTAATTAGGACCAATAAAATAAAAAAGAATAAAAATAAGGATAAAAATAAAAATAAGTGACTAAAGGTTACTTCTCAACAATTCCTCCTTCAAGATTAAGTTATCGCCAAGAAAACAGGTCCACACGTATATATAATATATATATATATATATATTTAACGACATTGTATCTCACTTAAAACGATTTCAAGCAGAAAGTAATAATATCAGGATTAATGATAATGGTAAATACTTCGAAATCTATTATTTACTCACAGACGGTGTCCAATACTAACCCGATACTTGTTCCACTTGAAAGGCCAGTTTCCTTCACTGCCAAAGCTCGTAGAATTCCCTGATAACACCCAACTCACCAGGTCATTATACAGACCCAAAAACAACTATTCTTAATAGGTACTTCATTTAATCATAATTATCCAAATAACTCTACTTATTGTACATACAACTACCCCTCATCTTAACCATTTTCCTTGAATTCTAATTCATCATTTGAGTTCCCAGATCATTTTAAGGAAGCGAGAATCGAAGATCTGTGCAAGATTTGCATGACTTGAAAGCTTAATTAAAAGATCCCCATTTTATTCTTTCATTTCTGGCCGAACAAATAAACTAAGTGCATCAACCTTATTAACAACCCATTGAGTTGGGATAGGCCGAAAAAATGGAAAAAAAGGAGGGGATTTAATAGGTTCAGCATTAGGAATGAATAAAAGCATAGATGACCCAGAACCAAAATGCTCACCGGAATCTCGAAATGCTACGGGCTCATTCACAGACCAGCAGGCTCGAGTCAACAACGGAAAAAGGTTAAGGGAGTCTGCACCACGCTGGAGGAAGCTTCATGGTGGAATAGAAGGAGACAGCAACTCCAACGGAGAGGAAACCAGATAGCTTGAAGGGGATGAAAGCCGACACAAGGGAAGGAAGAACCAGACGGCATCAGCGACGGAATAGCAAGGGAAGTTACTTGAGAACTTCCAACGACGCCGGGGAGGTGATTAATTAACTGGAAGGAAGCTGAGGAAGCAACAGGAACGAGGCAGGAGACGCTGGAAGCAGCGAAGATGAGGAGGAACGAAAATAACCCAGGGAGAAGCGTCAGAAAGAAGAAAAAGGGAAAGAAAAAAGAATATAATATAAATAATGGAAATAAAATAAAATAAAAATAATTCAAATACTTTTTTTTCTTTCTGGTTCTTACAATCAAGATATCTCAACGAGGTACATCATTAAGTAGAGATTAAGCATAAGCTCGTAACATTCCTTCTCTAGCCCATGGAGAGTCTAAAGTTTTAGGGACAATTCACAAATAATTCATGGAGCTCAATGGTGCAATAGGGTCACTATTTAATTTATTTATATTATTTAATATCATTATAAATTTAAATTACTTATAAATTTAATTAATACATATCTAATTTATCGACTAATCAAATTTAAACCAAATTATGGAAAAGTTGTTACTTGCATAGTTAATATTTTTAGAAGTAAATATGAAGGCTCATGAAATTATTGGTCCAAAGTTCTTAATGCATATAAGAAATTATAGTTTAAAGAATTTTAGGTGAATTTTCATAATTATTTATCACATAATTATAATATTGTGTGTTTTATCATATTAATAATTGAAATCTTATTTTTTTTTTTTGAAAAATTACAATTGGAAAGCTATGGACCACCATCAAATTTGAAAAAACTTTAAGGGAAAGTAATACTTTGTTTAAAAGATTTGATTAATGATGCACTAAATGTAAGAAAAAGACTTCTGTAGGTTGGAGAAATCCATTTGTCAGTAATTATGTGAATATTAGGACTTTCTAAAGTTTTAACAAAAAAGCGAGCAAAAGAAAGGAAAAAAAAAGAGAGTTTCTAGCTCTAATTTTGAATCATTTCTGCACACTGTTCAATGATAAAACATGTAAGAAGTTGGTAACTAATTTGATTTCCTTCAATAATTACTTATGATTTTAAATATGTATTTAACTATTAATATTTTATTTTATACATAAAAGATATGAGAATTGGGAAAAAGAGCAATACTAGTTGAGGTGTTATTTAAAATCCATCAAAGTCTAAATAATAATTGGGTTGACAAAAAATCAAAAACTATATTTATAAGTGTCATTTTGTATTTGATTTATATTTGTTATTACTTTATGATTTTGACCATTTCCATTATTTCAAAATGAATATGACTGCCATAAAAATGGAGTGGAAAGTGCAAAGGAAAGTATAACGAGTTTGGATTTATGATTGTAGACTAATGGTGGAAAGAAGAAATATTCAATGTATGGTTTGAAAAGTATCTTACATAATATAGTTGAAAATATGACAGAATGTAATCAAGGATTTCATGGTGAAGAGCCACCATACACTTTTTCACCATATATATAAGAGGTTATAACTCATAAGAAATCAATTTATTAATTATACAAGATAGACTTATGATGTTTAACATCAATAGTAGAGAAAAGAAATACAATAAATGTAAAATCAATCAAATGAATATAAGAGTTTTTATCAACAATATACTCCCAACAAAATATTAGTCCATGTTCATAAAAATATCAACATTTATATATACTAGGTATCTTTCTAATGATGAGGAATGAATTTTAATTTTAATTTACTTTATGTAATTTTATTATTCTTATATAATTAAGTTATGTACAATTAATATTTTTATATGTAAATTTTTATTAGAGTTATTTGCTTAACTTTTAATTTGTGTAAATTTTAATATTTTTAATTGATAAAAAACATATTTAACAAATTCAATAAAAATTATATTATATATATATATATTAAAAAATTCAACATATATTAACTTAATGTATGATAATATATATATATATATATATAAACTTAATGTAAAATACATTTATTGACTCTCTTAAAGCAACAGCACAATTTTTAACATATAGCACGAATTAAGCAAAAACTACAAATTAAAAGGTGTGAATTTGAAGGTTTAAAGATGATTAAGTAGAACCTGAGAATTTCAACAATTTGGCATGAATTTAAGACATGCCAAATTTTCATTCTCGGCTTCCTATATATACATGACTTTTTTTTCTTCTCTCTCTTCTCCTCATCACAAATCTCTCCAATGCTCTTTTCATTCGCTCATGTTGACTCTGAAGTTGAAGCTCTCTCTCTCTCTCTCTATTCATCTTCTCTTTCCGTTTCTTCTCTGTATATGAATTTTTTCTTTATTAATTTCCCAAAATTTTTGATATTATTCTTCTTCTATTTTTATTTTTCCTGTTCAGCTTTTATTCTTTGTTATCTTTTTGGCTTTCATCAATTTCTCATATTTTGTTTTACTTTCATTCTTGCTTATAATTTCTTTTTTCTTTTTTCTACCAAATGAGTAGTTGAAATATACATAATTAATTTACTCACAGTAAAGATCAATTTGAGTTTTTGAATTCTAATGTTTCTTGCAAATTTTCTATAAATTGATGTAGTTTTAATATATGTTGCAAATTTATAAAATGCACAATTTAGAGCAGAATGAAGTGCCGAAATCTGAAGAATAGCAAAATGAGATGAAATTCAAAAACAAAAAATGAGTATATCGTTGAAAATTAATAAAAAGCAAAGTAATAATATATACTTGACAACAATTTGAATGAAAATAAAAAAATAAAGATATTATTTGGTAAAAAAAATAAATACAAAACAAAAAAAAGATATAGAATATAAAATTTAAAAATATTATTAATTAATTACAATAAATATTAGTTATTAATCTCTTATGATTATGGAGAAATAATTAGTAATAAAAAATTAGTTAATAAAAATTAACTAATTGTAAAATATAAATATAATTATAAATAAAATAAATAAATGGAAAAAATAAAGAAATATAATTATAAATATAATTCCAAATAGAAAAGGCCCTGATTGAAAGCCAATTTTCGATCAGCATTTTTTCATAAATATAAATATTATATTAATTTTTTAAATAATTTATGTCCTACTTTTTTAAATTTTAAAAATAAAAATTTTAAATATAATTTATACAAATTATTATTTATAATATTAAATATAATATATATCATAAAAATATAATAAAAATAATTATGAGTAGGTTTTTATGCATAAAATATAAGAATTAATTTTCATTAAATAGGTTTTTTTAAAATATATATATACACTAAATTACATTATTTTCATCAATAAAATTTTAGAATATTAGTTTACTGTTATATTAAAATATATTAATCATATTTGATCAAAAAATATATTAATCATATTACTTAAATTAAAAAGGTAAAAGAATAGAGAGTTTGAAAATGTGTTGTAATCTTATATTATTATATTGAAATTATTAATTGATTATTGCAAATTAGTCAAAAACCAATTAAGTAGTAGCAAAAATTCTCACTAATGCTTCCACTACTTTTTCTATCACACACCTAATTTCATCATCATTATCATTGTTGTTGTTGTTCTTTTAATTTATAATAGACAATTAATGTGAATAACAAAAAATCTATTCAAAAGTTGAATACTAACTGAAAATAGTCACTTAAATTTTTGACTTTTTTAAATATAACAAACTAATAGTTAGATTCATATATTATCACCTAACTTTTTCAAAAGTTGACAATCTTTTAATATTTATACATATACACACAAACATATATTTATATAACTAGACATATGTAATGCCTACTCCAAGAGTTCGCTTTAATTTTTGTCCCAAGCAATGATCCTAACATCTAGTAGCACTTGAATGTATCCTATTATTAGGATATCTATCTAGATTAGTCTGACTTCCATCGTAATTTAGACCAAAGGTAACTTATTAGTTAGTGTCTAGACAAATCATATAAATAGTAAAGATTCGAAATTCCCCAACAAATAATAATAATAATTGTGATATCCGGAGGAAGCTACAGGGAAAAGGGGGGTTTCCTTTTTAATTATTTTATTTTCTTTATTGGGTCAATTGCATTTTTTCCTTTCCTGAGGCTTCTCCTTCCCGCATTTCTTCTTCTCCAGCTACTGTTTGTTCTTCCCCTGGTGTGTGCGTGCGAAGCTTCTCTCTTCAAGCTACCGGCGTTTTCCTCCAGCGAAGGACGATTGCCGGCATCGCGTAAGCTTCCTCAGCTCCCTTGTTACTGATTCGGCCACAGCGACGCGAGGAAGAGAGCTGCAGCGCCGTTGGTCCAGTAAGTGCTTCCCGTTTCCCACACTCCCATCTCTATTGATGTGCTGTGTTCTCCCTCAATCCCATAGACTCTGGTTATTACCCTCCATTTTCGTCCCTTCCCTGCTCCAAGGAACGAGAAGGATGGAGAAATCCTCCTATCCTTGGTTTGGCCGGCGCTGGAGAACAGAAAAAGGGGGGGTTTTTATTTTCAGGCTTCCTAATGTTATGGGGTGTATAGAAATCCTTGAAATTTTACTCCCTTAGAATGATATGTGAACTTAAAGGATGAAGTAGGATCTAAATGGAAAGATTAGGTTACAGGTTGCTGCATATGAGTATGGTTCTGTGAATAATAGGTTGTTAGGTAGCTATTAAGGAATTATAAATATAAATGTAAGGGAAATCATTATGAACCTATGTGATGATTTGGTGGGTCTGTGTTGCCAGGAAGCTCCATAAGCGTTGGCAGTGAAGGAAACCAACCTTTCAAGAAGAAACAAGTAGCGTACTAGCGTTGGGCACTGTCTGTGAGTAAATAATAGATTTCAAAGCACTTACGGTCACCATAAATCTTAATACTATTACCTTCTGCTCAAAAATTGCTCTGAGTGAGATAAAATATTGTTTAGTAGGTATATATATATATTTGTGTGTATGTGTGAGCTTGTTTTCTTGGCAATAACTTTAATCTGAGGGAGAAGTTGTTGAGAAGTAACCCTTTAGGTATTTAACTATTTTTGCCTTATCCTTACTTGTATTTGTATGTTTATTTTATTTTCATTATTTTTATTATTATTGGTCCTAATGAGTTGTTAATATATATATATATATATACACATATATATTATAACATTATGCGTTGAGATTGATTGATCTAATTGCTATTAGTTGAACAAGTCTGATATCTTTTAATCCAACTTGCTTATAGCTAATGACGTATATATATATATATAGGTATGTGAACTTAGAATTTTGGGTCTGTGTGTGTCTCGCCTATGAGTGTATGCTATTGTCCTTCATTAGACCAAGTCATGTGTTGTAAAGGAATCTGGGTAGAGAAGGAGCTACCCGTTAGGCGGAGCCACCCGAGTGAGGCGGGTAAGGGCTGCCAACGAGGTGTAGCCGCCCCCGGAATGGATGAATCATAACCTACGAATAAGAAAGGTAGATAAAAAGGGGCTGCCTGTTAGGCGTAACCACCCGAGTGAAACGGGGAAAGGAGCTGCCAACACGGTGTAGCCTCTACTTTATCTAACCTAGGGGTAAACCTTCATCAGGAGATCACATCAAGAGACTCAGGTCTAAATAGTTTCTCTTCCAGATGACGGGTTGTGGGTTTGTTAAATTGTGAAGCGTGATGGTTTAGTTATATACACGTTAATTTATTGGTTATGAATCTTGAATTAAATTTTGAAATCTATTATCTGTTCACTGAGTTTTGACTCACCCTTTTAAATTTAAATTTTCAGATAGCGCCTCTGGACCTGATCCGCCTCCCTCATCTTAGGACTGAGGCGTGTGGCGGTGAGCCTCTCTTTTTGGAACTGGGAGCTCGGTTAAATTTTCTTTTGGTTTGGTATCTGTTGTAATGAATTGGGATTCACTTTGTAAAGTATTTTATGAGTAGGACAAATGGATGTAGGCTTGGTTTCCCCCTTCCCTATTTTTGGGTTTATTGATGTTTCGTTGACTGGATTAAAGAGAGCGGAGCTCTCTGTTGTTGTTTTTACTGAATTCTGGCTGTTTGTAGAAATTTGGGATGTTCTATTTATAGAGGACACTCTGCCGAAATTTCTATAAAAAGCTAGTATCCAAAAAAAAGTACACTTTATATCCAATAAAGTTGGGGTACATCTAATGTACATATATTCGGTGTAGGGCCACCTAAAGATTATTTATTGTATAGGGAAGTAGATAAATTTATAGTTAAGAATTCTGTATAGGTTTCCAAGTCGGTCCCCCTTTTCTTGGAGAAATGGGGCGTGACAATAATAAAATACCATATGATGCTTCTAGTTATATGAAACTACAAGCTTTACAATTTCCTAGTCATACTAAATAATAGTAAAAAAGTAAGACAAACAAATTTTAAGAATACATCTTGCCTTTATTATTATTTTAAACCTATTTAAGGTTTCATCAAATGTGGAACAAGATTACTTATGGCGAGCGCAATTTATAGTTAAGGCATCTGTAAAATGGATCAATAACTAGAAAATCAGGCAATTAGAAAGTCACTTTCCTTATCATCCTCCTTTATTTTACTAAGATTACTTCCCTTACCAAGTATACATTCTTTTGATATTGCCTCCCTTTAGACTTTTCTTTTTTAGAACCATTTCTCTTTAATTTCCCTTTCATAAGATCACCTCTCTTATTGAGGATTATTTTTTGAATCTTACTGATAATTATTTATAAAGATTTGAAAAACAATCCAACTATCAATTGAAATACAAAACGTTAAATAATAAAAGAATCGTGATTAATTTGGTATATTGTTTAAATAATACTAAATCCTACAATGGTACCTTCTCATAAGACTAAGCATAATATGTTATATTTAGAATTATTTAAAGATTACTTCAATTGTCTAAGTCCAAAGTCCAATGTCCGTGGTCCACGTTTCATATCCATTGTCTATGTCTAGGGAACAGCTTTTTTCTATCAAGGTCCAACAAAATATCTTTTGCAAGCATAGGAAATTTCCAAGCATACAGAAGTTATAAATCATTTTTTTAATATAAATGTTGGTAAAATTTGTATTTTATGCTTCGAATTATTAAATAAAGTAAGTTCTTTTTAAAGTCTTACTTTTATGATTTCATGAGAAATTATCATATAAGATTAATGATATATTAGGCAATATGAATGATACAAAAAAGGTAATATTTTAATATAATCACATGATTAAGTTATTTGAATATAAGTGTAATCATTTTAATCTACTTAAATCTTTATTATAATTATAAATTGATAAAAAATTTAAAAAACTTGCTAATATTAAAATTAAAAAAAACTGTTACTCCTTCTTCAATTTAAATTAACTTTTTTCCTCTTCTTTATTTCTTCTTTCTCTATCACTTCTCTTTCCTACTTCGCCCCTCACTTTCTAAGGCTGCAGAAGAAAGTTTACGTATGGCATGAATGAAGAAGGGACCGGCTACGATGTATATGGGCGAGGAGAAGAAGAGCTTCCATGGGAAGTTACCAAGTAATGATGTTTTGCCTTAAATGCTTAAGCCTACGTGGTGTGTTGAGGTGTCCTAATGATGTCATATTCCTTACCTCACATATTACCCTAGCTAGGGGGAATGAAGCTTATGTGATATCTTTTCATTTCAAATTTTTTTGTATTAAATTTACGATGTATTTAAAAAAATAAAAAAAGAGATAGAACTCACGAAAGTGACTCCTCCTTCTCTATCTTTCTCCTAAATATAGAGGATTTTGGTCTCTTTCCATTCCTTCTTTTCCAAGAGAGAACCTTCCTTTTCACACGTGCGATGGTTGCGTTTCTTAAATGCAATGGCTATTGTGCTTAGGTTATCTTCTTCTTGAGTCAAATCTTGTACTAATGCTACGGTGATATGGCTTAATGATGTGCTATACTACTACTCAAATTAAGATATGTATTTTTTCTTATTTTAATCCCTTAGTTAGATTGCAATTATTGTAGTTAAATTTTAGTTAATTGAGTTAGATCCCAAGCATTTAGTTCTGATTAAATTTTTAATTGAATTGTTAGTTATATTTTAATTATATAATTAGGTTAAGTTAATTTCTGTTAATTACTTGTAACAAAAAATTGTAAGATTTCTTATTAGTAAATTTAACTTATATATAATGCATATATATATATATATATATTTCAAAATCTCTAAATAAAATATTTTTTTCATATAAATTTTACCTAAGTCTATTACTATTAGTAAAATATTGAATAAATTATAATTTCACTAAATATGATCATAAAATTATTTAGTGCATTTTTTTAATAAATTTATCTACTTAAATTTAAACTGAGGATAATAAGAATTATATAAAGTACAAAAGTATTGTAAAATCAAATAAATGTTTACTAAAATTTTATTGCAAACATAATTATCACACATGACACAATTCACATAATTTATAATGATAATTATATATTACACAGAATCCAACATATAATATATCTTAATTAAATAGGTATTTATATTTGAATATAAATGTGCATCATACAACTTGTCACAATTTGATTTTGCAGTTTTTCCAATTGAAGCATTAGTTGCTATCCTAAGTTCTTGTTGTAGTGGATGAAATATTGAAGGATGTGTCATCATACTAGTGTCAAATATTGATTTTTCCCATCTTCATATATATATATATATATATATATATATATATATATATATATATATATATATATATATATATAATTGAGTGGACCATTTTTTTTTCCAAATAAATGAGATTTATTTAAAAATTTATAATTAGGGAGGGTTAAATATCTAAACCTAGTTGCCATGGCTAATCAGAGAGCCCATCACAAGAAAACCTTTTGCAATTTGCAGCCAACACTTGGAATTCCGGTTCCAAGTACGAAGATTCCTAGTCATCCACGGCTGCGGGCACGTGACCTAAGAGTTCATTCATTTAACACAAACCACAACAATCTTCATCCCACCGTAGATTCCAGAAAAGATCTGTAATCTTACGGGTCGCTTAAGCATCTCCTCTTCCATGGCGTCTTCTATAACTTTCCAGTCACCTTCCGTTTCCACTATCATCACTGCGTGCCTCCCTTCTCTTTTCCCTTCTCAGCTACTTTCCTGGAAATTCACCTTTTGACTTAGAAACCCCCTGTCGCTTTCAATACCCGTTATATAAATTCTTTGGCAAGTTGGGTTTTTTTCCAAGCCATCGAATCTGTTATTAATCATCAAAATTGAAACCTTTTTTGAGGGAAAACACTGATTTTTCTGATACTGTGTATCTGAAGGAGATGGAGATGCTCGGGGTTAACAACCCAGCGATGATGAAGTGGAAAAAGCAGAAAAGGAACGACGTTTTAAAGAAGAAGGAGAAGGAGAAAAATATCAAGGTGACTTACATTTCGAGCCCTATGAAGGTGAAGACTAGTGCTTCCAACTTCAGAGCCCTTGTGCAGGAGCTCACTGGGCAAGACTCCAATGTTGCAGAGGCGTTTGGGGAAGCTGATCATGAGAATGACGAGAATGCTCCCAAGGGTACAACTTCAATTGATGAACAGCAGTGGAGGGTGGGTGTGCATGATGATGAGGGCTATATGCCCCACCAGGAGGGATCTTGGTTAGATCTACCTGCAGATTATAGTGCATTCCAATATTCAAGATCCTTGTTGGAGCCGTTCAACCAACACCACCTGCAATTTGATATGGTTCAGATTTGATGTTGTAAATTCTACCCTTTTTGTGGTTATAGTTTTATTTGATTTTTAATGTAGTTTTTATAATTTAAAAATGTATAACTAAGTTTTTATAATTTAAAAGATTTTAATTTAGCTCTTGATATTAAAATTTTATCATTGTTTCTATTAAATTTTGTTGATTTGATTAATTATATTTTATTTTAATAATACTGTAAATGAATATATATGATTTATGTCAATTAAAAAAGTAAATTTATATTAAGTGATTTAAATAAATTAATTCAAAATTTATATTTAAAGTGTATATAAATTGTCATACTAATAAAATTTTATAAAAGAGTGACGAAACTTTAATGGTAGAGATTAAACTAAACATTTTTAAAATTAAAAAATTTAATTGTAAATTTTTAAACTAAAAAAACTAAATTTAAAAATTGAATAAATTATACAACCTAAAAATAATAATAACTTTTTATAAACATATATGAGCTAGTTGTAGTTTATAAAATGCACGAGTTATGTAAAAAAAAATTGATGAAAATTGTAGTCTGGTTTTTGAAGATACTGTGATCACAAATTTGATATTTTATAAATTATTTGTAACACTTTTTATATTTAAGAGTGTGATTTTGTTTCAATCACATTGTCTCATTTTCTCAAATATCTTGGAGGTGGCATGGTCGCTCTTATGATTATTTTTGTTTACTTATTTGGTATGAATTAGATAATCAGTTATAATTCTCAGCCTTTCTCGATGCCTTGATAGGTGGATCCTGCGGTCGGGTGAGTAATGAATTGTATTGATTCAATTTAACCACCTCAAATAATTGAACCGACTTAATTAGATCGTTGAAAATGTTATTCAATCAATGAAGTGAGTTTGACTTAGTGAACCTAATCCAATCCAACATTGGTTAGTTTGGATTTAATTAGATCATGGACTTTTGAAAAAAAAAAATACTGTGAAATCTTAAAAATTTAACATTAAAATTTTTTTGAAATTTTAACAATGAAAATAAACATTTTCAACAACAAAGTTCACATGAAAGATATTTCAAAATTAATTTTAAATTTAAACAAACCACAAATAAGTCAAGACTTTTGAAAATTAAGGCAGGATATTATATATTTAGATACATCATTAATTATTAATTAATATATAAAATATAATATTATATAATTTTAATTATTTGGTTTGATTCAATTTGATGTCTAACATAAACATCTTGTAATTAAACCAATTAAATCAATTTTAAGAATTCTCATCTAATTGATTGGTCAATTCAATTCCATTTAGTTAAAATTAAATTTAATGGAATGCAAAGAAGAGCAAGAAAAAATAGGAAAGAAGGGAAAATCATTTTGTGATACTTATTTTATTCTTGTAATCATTACTCAATCATTATTTAATACTATCTATTAATCATTATTTAATTATAAAAAATATAAATAATAAAAAAATTTTATTTTTAAAATTATCTTTTTTTATTTTTTTTATTCTTTTACTTAACTTTTTAAATATTAAACAAGTCATACAAATCTCAATTCCACTGTTGGACTTGTGAGGCCTATTTGCTCAACCTAATCAAGTCCGCATACATGAGTTTTAGAGCAACATTTCCGTTTAAACAGTAACTCATGGTGCCCGATATTGTATTTTTTACCCTATATATACTTGTTGGCGATCAACTATTGTCCACTTGAGGGTTTTTTTTTAATTTTTTATTTCAGTAATCACTACGTTGAGGCAAGGATAATTTAGGAAAATATTGAATAAACATCTCCCAAGGGTTTTAATATTTTAACATATACCTTGATAAGTGTACTGTTTATTTGAAACGGCAAATAAACTTTTCTGCCATCTCGATGGAAAGTGCCTTTTTACCATTTTGGGTAATATTTGGAATTAGGAACCAATGGGTAACAGAGCCCACAGATTTTGTGTATATCCATTTTTATTGTTTAGATTTGATTTTAGTGGCACAAATTATATATATATATATATATATATTACTTTGTAAGATACAAAATATAAAATAAAAATAATTTTATAATTAACAACTACAAAAAAAAATTTATATTAAAAAAATTAAAAAAAATTTATAAAATATAAACCGTTTAAATTAAATCTAAACAATTTAGAATGAAATATTTACCTATCCTTTTGAATTAGCAGAAAATATAAGGGCCTGTTTGGTAAAAAAAAATTAAAGATAGAAAAGAAAAAAAAATAATTTTGTATATAAAAAATATTTATAATATTCTTATTTTTAATTATTAAATAATTATTATTAAAAAATATTAAATAATAACTAAATAATACGTGGAATTGAAATTTCTTCAATCTTTCCTTTTTCCCTCCCACTTTCCCTTCCCAATTCCCACTACTGATAGGGCTGTAAGTTCAGATAATAGATTGGTTAGGTTTTCCTATTTATAGTTTGGCCAGTTCTTGGAAATAAAAATTTATTGGATCTTTTAGCCTATAAGAGTTAGGTGTAATTGAAAATCAAATTTGAGGGTTGCTTCACGATTTATAATATTTTATAAAATTCTCTTGTTATGCAATTAAAAAAAAAAATATAGGATCTATTTTTTTTTTATTTGAATCTTTATAAATCATGGTGTCTATTTTATGCTTTCAATTATTTTACTTTTTCTTAATTTAATACTTTGTACTCTAGTTTCTATTATTGTAAAGGTCAGATTTTAGTTAAAGTGATTCAGAAAGTGTTGCATTAAAGACGCTTGTTTTAATTATGTCAAGCATTTTTTAATTAAAGTGATATTTAGAAAATACATTTATTTGGGTCGAAATTTCAATTTATGGAAATATATAGTTTTTGGGGCCAAAGATGTTTTGCTGGGCTAAACAGTATTTATTTATTATTAATAAAAATATAATATGATTTGGTTTTATAAAAATTTTTTTATATGGAGTTATTGGAGGAAAGTTCTTATGGATTTATATATGGAATCATTTTTATATACACACGTCTATATTAATTGGGTCTTAATTTGGATTGATTATTTTTTATTGATATCCATTCTCATAAAAGGTCATTTTTTTTAAATTTAGATACCATCTTTATGATGTGTTATGTATTGAAAGAAATTCAAAATGCATTTATGAAAGAATCTAAGAGATAAAAGTAAATAAAGTTCACTTCAATTAATTTTTTAACCATGATGAGAAAGTTTGAGAAATGGTGAAGTTGAATAAGGAAAATTACTTATTAAAGAAAGCAAAGACAAAAACATATTAACGAAGAATTATTCAGATCTGTTAGCTTTTAAAATGTGTGTACTAAATAAAGTTAAGATTTTACACATTAAAGATGGTTCAAAGTAGCAAAAAAAGGTTGATATTATCATTGTGAACACCGTATTTTGTCCAAACCAATTACAAAAATAATAAAATTAAAAAAAAAGAAGAAAATATAAAATTAAGAAAAAAAAACAAAACAAATGAAAAAATTAATTAAATTAAAAAAAAAAGGAAGCTTAACAAAACAATATAAAAAAAAAATCAATCAATAAAAAAAAAAAAGCAGCCCAAAACCCAAAAAGGAAAAAAGAAGACAGAAATTGAGAATAGGTCGGAAATTAAAAAAAAAGAAGGGCCCTAACCAGATAAAATAAAATAGGAAAAAGCAAAGAAAATAATTAAATTTTTAAAAAAAAAAAAAGAGTGATGATGGACAAAATAAAAGAAAGAAAAAAAATGCTTAAAACTTTTTTTTTTTTTAAAAAAGAGAGGCCAATGTGAAGCCCAAAACTCCCAGGCCCACCTTGTTAAATCCGGCCCAACCCCCTTCTGAAGCCCAACCCGGAGCCAGATCAACCCATTACTCTCTCCCTAGCACTCCTACTCCTGGAGACACACAAGACGACACACTCAAAGGGGGGCAGAGGATCGAAAGACAAGAAGGGAAGGTTCAATGACTCCAGAAAAAACACTGAGCAAGAGCAGAAGGGTCTGGGAGAAGGTTCAGGCGGCGAGGGGCTCAAGGAGTTGACTCCCTCCTCATGTCGCCTTCACCATCAAAGCCGAGAGGGGGGGACAGGGAACGACCAGACAAACCGGAGAGGGGGAAGCCAGAAAAAGGGGAAAAGGCAGAGGAGAATCAGAAACCAGGGGCAGCAAAAATAAAAGGGGAATGGAGGGACAGAGAAAGGGAGATTTGGAGGCAGAGGAGAATAAGAAAATCGGGAACAGAGAGGGAGATTGAGGGCGAAGACTGGGAGAGGGGGAGAAGGACCGTAAAAAGTCGAGAATCAGAGGGGAAATCAAAGAGAGAGTCACCAGGGGCTGAGGAGCATTTTCGTCGGAATCGAATTAAGGACAATCAGGGGAAACGAAATCAAGAGGAAGTCGAGAACAGGGGATTCGAAATTTGAGAAGCAGGGAGAGCTGCGAAGTTCATCTTCCAACCACCACCCTTACAGGTAAGCCACTAGAAATCTCCTCTAGCTTCTGATGAATTCTGCTTGAAGTTGCTGGCGATTTGTAACTGAAATGGGAAAATGGAGTTTGAAACGCGATGATGCATTGTATATCGGGAGATATGCACGCTAGGTGCTCGGCGAAATGCCTGAGAGAAACCCCAAGTCACGGATTTTATATTGACGATTATAAACTGTGCTGAATCTGTTTAAATGTTCCCCCTGCCATAATTTCGTGATAAAGGTTGATATGTTTAAGAAAAAAAACTGTATGAAGGTCTAGGCATGATGAACGGTAATATATCTCGTGTGGGGTGGGTAGTGTTAGTCCGTAATTTAGCTTTGTTTTGATTTCATCTTCGTTGAATGCTGAATAAAAACAAAACCTATACCTGAGAGGATACTTACCGCATGAGTAGGTCCATATGAGTCTTAGCCTCGCCTTAGTTCAGGGGTTTGGTTCTGTTCATGGTCACCCCCATGTTCAGTACGATGTTTAGTTAAACGAGGAAAAAGAAAAGAAGTCCTCATAACGTGGGGTGGTGTTCATTCAGAAAGTAAGATCCAAGAATAAGAAATATACATATAGTAAAGTGACAACGGATAATCTCAAATAGATGAAAGGTGTAAAAGAAACGAGTCGGAAAGTGTTCTTCCTAAACTTCAAATTCTTCTGTAATTTGCAAGTAAAATCCCAAACAATATAGACGGATTATCTGCGCTCGAACATGTATAACGCTGATGAACATCGATATTACCGTTGTTGTTTCTTATTTCTTTTTTTTTTTTGGTTGTATTTGCTTCATTTTTAGTATTTTAGTCGTGTGGGACTTCTTGTCCCCTTAGACATAGGTGAATCAATTTAATGGTCATGTATGGCAATATGCCTCCTTGGCATCTTTGGTTTTCAAACTCACATTTTAATGAATCCTGGGCTTCCCTGATACGTATCTAGTTGCAAACGTGTTTTGTGGGTTAAATAAAAAAGTTCAAAATTGGAGAGACTTAATAAAACAAAGGAAATGGGTTCTCAATTTTTAGGAATATATCTATAAGCCAAATCAGTAACCAAGATTGGTCCAAAATATTCAAAGGGAATGTAAAAGGGATATTTAAACAAAAGAAAAATCTTTTTCTTAGGCAAAATCTGATTTCAAAATAAAAATAATAATAATAAAAAAAATACACACAAAATAAGGGTAAACAGAAATGAAAATTGGCAAAAAGGGGAAATAAATAGGAAAAGACAAAAATAATAGTAACAAAGGTAGAAAGAAAAGAAAAAATAATAAAAACAAAAGAAATGATAATAAAAGGGAGAAAAATAAGAATAAATGATAACAAAAAGGAAATTTAAAAAAAACAGCAAAAAGGGTAATAAAAAAAATGGAAATAAAAATGAACGAAAATGCTGACAAGCAGAAAAAATTGGGAATGCAAGGAAACTAAATTAAATTCTTTAAACAAGTTAAAACACAACAATCAATTTCAAAACTTGTTGTAATTGTTAAGGTAAAAATAATTTATTATCTTTGTCTTGTCGTAAAAAAAAATTCTTTTAAAAAAAACGAAAAGAAAAGAAAAGAAAGAAGTACCCAAACAACGAAATTAAATATAAGGGAAAAATTCAAAAATGAAGAACATGAAAGAAAAATGACTAAAAAAAAACCAAAAAAATGAAAAAAAGACAAAAACAAAATTAAAAAAATAGAAGCAAAATAAAACAAAGAAACCAAAAAGAAAAAAAGAAAAAAAGAGAGAGTAAAAGATGTGGAGTTAACTTAGTTTTTGCATATTAAAACTCCTCAATCAATTTCATAATGATTTTATTTGCAAAGATTAACGTTATTTTCATCTTTTTCTCAACAAAACAAAAACAATGAAACAAAAATAAAAAGCAAGAGAAAAATCAGGAAAAACTAAATTAAATTTTCTTTTAACAAATTAAAACACATCAAAACTCGTTTTATCCGTTAAAAGAAAAAGTGATTTATTTTTCTTCATCTTTTCGAAAGGACAACCCCCAAATGAAAGAAATTAAATAGGAAGAAAATTAAATTAAAAATTAGAAAAACAAAGAATGAAAATAAAAAAATAATAACAACAAAAAACAAAAACAAAAAATAGAAGTATAAAAAAAAAGCAAAAATAAAACAATAACAAAAGAGAACGTAAAAGTAGATAAGAAATTTTCCTCTTTTCAATCTTTTAAGTTTTTCTCAAAGTTTTTTTTTAAAAAAAAGGGAAATAATTTTTTTTTTAAAAAAAGACAACTAAAAAATAATAATAAAAAAAATTAAAAACAAATGAAATGTCAAAAAAAATGAATAGAAAATTGAAAATGAGTGAAGAGTAAAGGAAGTAAAACTACTTTTATTTTTAGCAAATTAAAACATACCAACTCATTTTAAATTTTGTCTTGTTTGTTAAAGGTAAAAGTAATTTTTATTTTCTTTTTCTTTTTACAAAATAAAACAAAACAAAACAAAGCAAAAACAAGGAAAAAAAAAGAGAAAAAAAAAAAACAACGAAACATGAAATAAAAATAAAAAAACAACGAAACATAAAATAAAATAAAAAAAAACCAAAAAAACAAAGAAACCAAAATAAAAAAGAAGAGGAAAGAAGTAAAATTGGTTCTACCTTTTGCAAATAAAAATACTTCAACCAACTTTAAATTTGTTTTGTTTACAAAAGTTTAAATGATTTTTACTCTTTTTCTCTCTAAAATATATATATATATATATATAATAAAAAAAATCCAAACAAAACAAATAAAAACAAAAATAAAACCCAACCAAAATCTATTTTTCAACTGGTCGAACTACGTGGACTTTGATCCCTATTGGAGGGTACGTAGGCCCTAGGCTCTTATCTTAGGTCAAATCCGGTCTTGTACATAAAATTTTATTTTTTATTTCCTTAATTTATTTTCCTCCATTTTGTCTTTTCTAGTTTTTTCTAGTTTCGTTTCTTTAATTTATTTCTTCTTTTCCTTTTCAATTTTATTTCCTTTATCTCTATTTCTTATTTTGTATGTGATTTGTTAGGAGAGTTAAAATAGACTAAAGGCTATATTGATTTTGCACAACTAACTTAGGGTAACCGTTCTTAACAACGGGTGTTGTGGGGTGCCTAACACCTTCCCCACTCACAACTGACTCCCGAATCTATTTTCTGATTCGTAGACCATTTTTCTTATTTTTCAAATAAAAAGTTTTTCCAAAGTTTTGCCTTTTCAAAAATTAAAATTTTGGTGGCGACTCTACTACTTATCTTAATTTTGATTGCAGTCTTCATTTTCTTTGGAGATTGAATCGAATTTCTTCTTTTAAAGTTTCTTTTAAAAGCGCCACGCGGTCGTATTTTCGGATGTGACAATCATTGATTGATTTGAATCATTCAAAATAGAGATTTCTATATATTGAGGTAGATTTGTGCATTTAATGATGGAACTTGCTATTTAAGTTAATGGTTATACTATTTAAAGAAGACTATTTGAACATGGACCTAGACAACCAAAAAAAAAAAAAAAGAGAGAATAATGCTGAAATTTTATCATTTTGACGTTTCATATTTGATGCGCTTAATTGTTCGTTTTGCTCTTATGAGTTAGCCAAATATTTGAGAGAACTCTTAATAAGTCTGTGAGTTTAAATCATGTCATATTTTTATCCAAAATTTTGAAGTATTTTATAAGAAAAAAACTAAACTGAGATAGGTTATAGATTTAGGATGTTGAACCTACAAGGTTACCTTCTATTTAAGGTTGCTAAAAAGTTTTAGAAAAAAACTAGTAAAATGAAAAAAAAGTTGTAAAAATTGAGTGCTTATTTTTGTGAGGTTACTTTGGAAATAGGGGCTAAAAGTTAAGAAACTAAACTTTTTTATCTGGGTTGTTTTGTATCTTTAGTGATTGATCATAATAATCAAAATTTCTTGCTTTATATTTGAAAATTGGATGTATGACACTTTTATCTAAACTTGAATAAATTGATTGTGTATTTTCTTTTATTTTTATTATCTTTAATTTTTGGCTTTTTCTAAAGTGTGTGAATATGATAATTATGAAGCTAACCATTTTTGAAAAAATCATACTTTTCAAAAAGGACAAAATAGGATTAAAATCTAATTCAATTCTCTTATTACTTCTAGAATAACAAAAGCTTTATGATAAAATGTTCTAGTACTAGTATTTGATTCATGAATCTATTGTTGTTGCAAAAGAAAACAAGGTTCCTTGTTTCTTTTTGATTCCTTAAACTTGTTTATTTTAAAACTGGATACATTTGGTTGCGAGAATTAGATGGAATAGAAAGGAATAAAAAAGAATAGACAAAAAGTTGTAAAAATTGAGTGTTTATTTTTGTGAGGTTACTTTGGAAATAGGTGCTAAAAGTTAAGAAACCAAACCTTTTTTATTTGGGTTGTTTTGTATCTTTAGTGATTGATCATAATAATCAAAATTTCTTGCTCTATATTTGGAAATTGGATGTATGACACTTTTTATCTAAACTTGGATAAATTGATTGTGTATTTTCTCTTATTTTTATTATCTTTAATTTTTGGCTTTTTTTAAAGAGTATGAATATGATAACTATGAAGCTAACCATTTTTGAAAGAATCATACCTTTCAAAAAGGACAAAATAGTATTAAAATCTAATTCAATTCTCCTATTACTTCTAGAATAACAAAAGTTTTATCACAAAATGTTCTAGTACTAGTGTTTGATTCATGAATCTATTGTTGTTGCAAAAGAAAACAAGGTTCCTTGTTTCTTTTTGATTCCTTAAACTTGTTTATTTTAAAACTGGATACATTTGGCTGCGAAAATTAGATGGAATGGAAAGGAATAAAAAAGAGCAGACAAAAAGTTGTAAAAATTGGGTGCTTATTTTTGTGAGGTTATTTTGAAAATAAGTGCTAAAAGTTAAGAAACCAAGCCTTTTCATCTGAGTTGTTTTGTATCTTTAGTGATTGATCAAAATAATCAAAATTTCTTGCTTTATATTTGGAAATTGGACATATGACACTTTTATCTAAACTTGGATAAATTGTATTTTCTCTTATTTTTATTATCTTTAATTTTTGACTTTTTCTAAAGATTGTGAATATGATAACTATCAAGCTAACCATTTTTGAAAGAATCATACTTTTCAAAAAGGACAAAATAGTATTAAAATATAATTCAATTCTCCTATTACTTCTAGAATAACAAAAGTTTTATGACAAAATGTTCTAGTATTAGTGTTTGATTCATGAATCTATTGCTGTTGCAAAAGAAAACAAGGTTCCTTATTTCTTTTTGATTCCTTAAACTTGTTTATTTTAAAACTGGATATATTTGGTTGCGAGAATTAGATGGAATGGAAAGGAATAAAAAAGAATAGACAAAAAGTTATAAAAATTGAGTGCTTATTTTTGTGAGGTTACTTTGGAAATAGGTGCTAAAAGTTAAGAAACCAAACCTTTTTTATTTGGGTTGTTTTGTATCTTTAGTGATTGATCATAATAATCAAAATTTCTTGCTCTATATTTGGAAATTGGACGTATGACACTTTTATCTAAACTTGGATAAATTGATTGTGTATTTTCTCTTATTTTTATTATCTTTAATTTTTGGCTTTTTCTAAAGAGTATGAATATGATAACTATGAAGCTAACCATTTTTGAAAGAATCATACTTTTCAGAAAGGACAAAATAGTATTAAAATCTAATTCAATTCTCCTATTACTTCTAGAATAACAAAAGCTTTATGACAAAATGTTCTAGTACTAGTGTTTGATTCATGAATCTATTGTTGTTGCAAAAGAAAACAAGGTTCCTTGTTTCTTTTTGATTTCTTAATCTTGTTTCTTTTAAAACTAGGTACGTTTGGTTGTGAGAATTTGATAAAATGAAAAGGAGTAAAAAAGAATAGAAAATAATGAAAAAGAATGTTATCATGTATAAAATCTATTTGGTATGTCAATAAAAGGAATAGAAATATTATTATTTTTTCATTTGGTTAGATATAAATAAAGAAAAAATAGTTATTAAAAAGACCAAAGTATCTTTAATAGATAAATAATATTGATAAAATATATCAATAAAGAAGAAATAATTATCAAAAAGATCAAAATATCCTTAATAGATAAATAATAAAAAATATAAATAATTTTTAATGTTACTCCTACAACTATAAAATTCATTCTAGTGTACAGCAACATTCTCTTTTTCAAAATTCATTCCAGTGTACAGTAACACTTTCTTTTCCAAAATTGGATGATTGTGGTTTTCTTTATATGAAGAAAAGTAAGCTTTCCTTAGAAAGATTTTTATTGCCTTTTATGCAATTAAACACATAGCATTGATGGAATGTGAGCTGATTTTCTATTCTCTGGGATGATATTCTCACGACCAAACGCAGCTTAAGTTATTTCACTCATACATGCTTCCCTTAATTTCTAGTTAGTCATTATGAAAAGTAGTTGAATATGAAAGGCCAAACATTATACTTTAACCATGTCTCAAACTCTAAGCTTTGTCAAAAACTTATTCTTTGTTCAAAAAATTATTTTGCTCTCACCATCATATCATCATTTGACCTCGCAGTTGGCTACAGGGGAAGTTGCAGATCTAGGGACACACTACCATCGCATTCCAGGGACATATCGAAGTTGTAGATCCAACATCGGCGATCAACAAAGTTAGAAATCCATTGTCATTGAAGTTGCAGATCAGCATCATCAGAGGTGGTAAATGCTTCATGTATTTTCTTCTTTTCTTCATTGTCTTCATCAGCAAAAATTATGGCCAAACATTGGAATTTGCATTGTCTTTTTTTCTGTGTTTTCTTCCTTTCGCGTTTTCTTCAACAGAAATTTTTTTTTTCCAACAAGAAAATAAAATTTAATATTCTAACATTTTCTCTACAAGGGGTATTCTAGTTATTTATTTAGTTTTCTTTTTTATTCTTACAATGTTTTCTACCTAACAAACATCAAAATGCAATACCATTCCTAATCTTTTTTATGTCATATTAAACAGGATTATGAGTTATATGATTCCTTTCAATTTTCATTTCTTTTTTCTTTTTTATTTCTATCATAGTTCTGTATATCAAACGGCCGTTGTAATTCCCATATCTAATTAAGGAGTGAAGCCTTTTTAAGAATATGGTCAACCAACTTTCCTTCTTTTATAAAATTTTATTAAAGAATATCAAAAAATATAATAAAAAAATTCATAAGATCACTTAATAATTTAAATTTTTTAGGTAAAGTATATTAACAAGCTTGAGAAATCTTGACATACATCAGGACTCACCTAAAAAATAAGATTGGTTCAGGAGTTAAATATCTATTTTTGAAATTACAAATTATATATCTACTCCATCTGAGCTCTATATATGCTCTTCACCGAAATCATGAAATTTGTTTTACTATTTGATGAGTCATCCTCGTCAAACTGAATTTCTAATTGGGCAATTTTAAAAAAATGGCAAAAATATATTTTTGGTCCTTTGATTTTATTAAAAATTTCACTTTAGTCCCTTAATTTCATTTTATTCTTTAACTTTATTTACTTTTAATTTAGTCCCTTAATTTCGTTACAATTTCACTTTTGTCCCTTAACTTCATTTAATTCTAATTTCGTTTTTTAACTTTATCTCAATTTTCACTTTCATCCCTAAATTATATTTTGTTCCAAGTTGATCTTTTAATTTTAAAAAACTACTCAATTGTTTCCTTCTTTTTAATACCAAGGAAATGTAAAAAAATTTTCTAATAAATATTATAATTTGTTGACGTTAGAGAGACGGAAACATTTGAATGGTTTTTTGTAAATTAATGGGGCAAATTGGTATAAAATGAAATTAAGGGATAAAACTAAAATTTAAGGTAAAGCTAAAGGACTATATTAAAAGAAAATAAAATTAAGGGATGAAAGTGAAGTCTGTGATAAAGTTAAAAAATTAAATTACAATAAAATTAAATTAAATGATGAAAGTGACATATAAAATAAAATTAAGAAACTAAATTAAAATTGAATGAAGTTAAAAAAATATAAAAGAAACCTAAAATAAAATTAAAAAAATAAAAAATATTTAGCCATTAAAAGATTACTCTTTCACAACAGTTTGATGCATTCAAGTGTTTGGACCAAGGGTTTGGTCCAATTTGCTTATGGTATATTTGAAGGGCGAGCATGGTTTTCTTATTTGGATAACATTATTATGCGGTAACCAAGACAGCTTGAGAATTTGGATTATTAATTAAAGAGCTGATTAGGGTTTGATTGAATTCAATGTATCTCCAGGAAAGAAAAGAAAAACAAATAAAGCATTATTATAAATTTTTGAGTGTGACCGTTAGGGTATAAAGTTAGTTGTACTAAGGGATTCGGATAGACCTTAAGCTGTATTTTGGATTTACTTTTTATGTTGTCTCTTTCATATTAAGACGTAAAATCATATTGACCAACATCGTTGTGTTCATTTTTTCTTTTCTTTACTAAATTGATCAACATATTGAAGCGTCAAAATAATTAATATTATAATTTGTCAATTTTTGGATGTTAACTTGTAAGATTTTTTCAATGAATTTCTCATCAGTCTATTTAATTGAATTAGAAAAATAAAATAAAGTGCATGTGTAAACTAACTCGAGTGTACTAGTCAGAGATTATATATATATACACGTGAATTGTCAGGCAAATAACAAAAGACAAAGTAATTCAGCAAAAGCAACAGGAGGCAACATATTTGATGCAAAGATAATAAAACGTTGGAATTCGAATTGATGCATTCCGAATTTCAACGAGGCTCACTGACCGAGGCATTATTGCTTTGGTCAAATATGAATGAATGCTCTGAATTCGAAATGCGGGAATCCGAATTTAGAGCTTCTGAATTCGAATCCATGGGGTCCGAATTCAATGTAGCTTCCAACCTCTTCCCGCAGGCTATGTAGGCTGCAGAGCATGTATATATAGTAAAACTGGATACAATAAAAAAAAGGGGGAAAGAGAATTTGACGGTGTAAGGTACATGTGACAAGATATAATTGATTAAAATAAATTTTAATAAATTTTGATTGGTTAAAAAATAATAGAACAGATAATGTTACAGTGAATGAACGAAAATATCCTTAGTCATTTGCCTATAAATTAAAGGTTTCTTACCATTTACCTTCGTCCATTCATTGCTTTCTTCGAGTGTTTCTCAAATTTCTTTCTTTGAGTGTTTTTCAAATCCCTTCCTGTTAAAATTATTTTATTTTATCCTATTAATTTATGTTTTATTATAAGTTAAGAAGGTTCAGCTACAAATTAAAGAAGTGCTTAATTAGCCAGTAAAGCCACACTATCGAGTAAAATATAAGATAAGTTGGAGAAGAAAAATATATTTATCAGGTCTTTGCCCATATCAGGCATAGGGAAAGTAACATACTATCAGGTTAGCCAGCATTTTGTGCAACGTGCTCAACAGATCAATACTCAAATGAATGCAGGTCAAGTTTACTCTCAGACCCTGATACAAAAGATAGCAGTCAATGTGTAACACTCCCATTCATGTGTTGTACGCATGTTCTGCACGATGATCGTTTAGGTGATCCACCTTTAGCCATTGTACATTATTTGAGGTAGTTTGGTTTCTATGGTGTTGCGCAAGTTGGACAGTTTAAGTATGATACATCACTAGTGAACGCACTAGTAGAACGTTGACACCCTGAAACCCATACATTTCATACTACTCGGGAGAGTGCACAATCACCCTCGAAGACTTAGCGGTGCAGTTGGGGCTACCGATCGAGAGGGGGACCCTGTTGTGGGCGACACAGGTTTCAATTGGCCAGAGGTATGTCAATGGCTATTAGGAATTACACCATCAGCTGATCAGATTGATGGACAGCAACTTTTCATTACTTGGTTGGCACAAAATTTCGCACATCTAGCAGATGATGTAGATGATGAGGCCATGTGTCAGTTCACTCATGCCTATATTTTTCGTATGATTGGAGGGTGGTTGATGCCAGATAGATCTAGTTATCGAGTTTACTTGATGTATCTGCTCTTATTAGATGATTTTGAGCAGGCTGGTCAATATAGTTAGGGATCAACAGTATTGGCTTATCTTTATCATGAGCTTTGTAATATAACATATAAGAATGATTCTGGTATTGCTGGATGCCTAACGTTGTTACATCTATAGGCATGGGATCCATTTTCTATACTTGCACCTAAGATACCACCTACATCTGACCCTCGGATTGAAGAATATCCTGTACTTCCACCTCTTGGTTTCAGGTATGAACTAGAATTAAAATTTTTACATATTTAATTTAATTATGTTGCCTTTGTTTATCACACATGATTTACATGATATATTTATTTATTGTAACAGATGGTGAAATGTTGGATAACCTCCCCGCCCTAGTGTTAAAGCCTTCTGATTATATAGAGTTTTGCTGGATGCAATGAGGGATGATGAGGTGTGTGTTCGACTTTAACTCATAAGATTTATCATTTCTTTATTATTGACCGTTTACTTATTATTCTTTCTATCATCGATTACAGATTGTATGGCGCCCATACCAATCACAAGCGGTGCGAGAATTGATTCTAAAGTACTATTTGACTTCCTCAGACATTTGGATTACATCTATGCCACTCATATGCTTTTGGATCATAGAGTGGCACTATCCAGATCGTGTCCTACGACAATTTGGACGCTATCAACCGATTCCTCAAAAACCCGTTAGATTGGACTCTCTTCATAATTTACAGTTTCGAAGAAAAACTCAAACCAATTGGGTGTCTGAGCATAGCATTTTCATTTAGCGATGGTATAGATGGCGAGATACTATGTCCCAATCCCTTGTCACTGAGGAGTCTTTTGATCGCACATTCGAATACATGCGATGGTACTGGCAACGCACACGACGATGGATTCAGAGGTCCAGTGTTGCAACTGGATATGCGGTATAATTTTTTATAGTTTATCAACTTTATCGTCATTGTCTTTAAAATTTATTGTATATTTATATTTAATTATTCGTTCTTTGTTTTGTTAGACTAACTTAGCAGAGGGGCTTTATAGGATGCACTTACAGGATCTTTTGCCTACGAATTTTTGTGATATCATCGATCGAGACTCTAGTAATATATTACGTACTCTCGGTGAGCAGCGATTCTCACTATTTTTGTAACTAGCTGACCAGGCACTGGATCTTCCTAGGCCTAAGATTCCAACAGGTCGGTCGAAAAAGAGATGTCAAGGTTACCTGTCAACCCAATAGTCCATTATTGGAAGAAGTAACTAGCAACAACAAAAGTCATTGCAACAAAACATTGGCCTCAATAATCCTGGTGTATCTCCATATATTCCAACTCCAATGTAACAGGATACGGGCATGCCTGGTCCATCTTATCCTATACCACCAGGCCAATTTGGCAACGTTGGTGGAGTAGATCCCTTCTCTTACATGCAGTTCTCGCCTTCATCTGACTCTTTTGGATCATTTGCTGAGTTTTTGTTTGATACATCAGCATTTAATGCCACGTACCCTAGTTGTTCCTTTGAGTCAGGAGGATCATTGCAATTAGGATTTATGACGCTGCATCAATTGATTCCTCTAGTTCATTCCCCATCCTTAGATTTAAATATAAATCCTACAGTATAGGAGCAACAAGAACCAAAAGAATTAGAACAACGACAACCACACTATGAAAAGAGAAGACTTCGTTATGGTACGGGAAGTCATTTACTATAAATATATTTATAATTTGTTGTAATTTTTGTACCACATCTTACATAATTTGTTTTTTTGATGTTATTTTTCATTTAATTTTTTTCTATCACAAAATTGTAAATCAAATTTTATAAAATACTAAATATATGTTAAGTTAATTTAATCAACCAAATATTAAATTAATTTCATGAAACAAATATCCAATCAAACAAATATTTAATAAATAATAAAATATTTATGACAAAAATTTCAAAAAATATTTTAACTAACTATTGAAATAAAATTATAAAATATAATATACTGTAATTCTAAAGGTATTTGGCTTAATCTTTTATCTTATTCAAATAAAATAAATTTAAAAATATAGACAAATATTTTATATTATTAAATTCAATTTAAATTAAAATATTATATTAAATTAAAATTAAAGCAAACTAATTTTTTTCGTTTAAAAAAATTACATCATTATCCAATTTAACTTCAATTATTTGTTACTCTTTAATCAATATTTTACTTCTTATTTCTTTTTTAATACTTAAAATTTCTGATGTTATTTCTTAGATATTTAATGAAATCAAACTAATTTATTTGTTTTTATTTTATATAATTATTATTATATTTATTAATATTTTCATAAATAAAATTGTTTAAATAAATATCTTCTTTAATTTATTTATTTTTAATCAAATCTTTTTTATTAATAAAATAAAAAATTTAATAAAAATTCAGTGCGTACCAATCCAACTTTTTTATTAAATTTTTAAAAAATTTAATTTCATAAAATTTGGTAGCCATGTTTTCGAATTCTATGAATTTAAAAAAAATAATTTTTTTTACTTAAAATTCATATGCATAGCATCCGAATCTCACATTTTATTATCTCTGGGTAAATATTTTTTCTCTTATCACTCTTACGTTATTCCCATGTTTGTTTATTGCTTTTTGGCACCTGCACACACACACACACACATATATACATATATATATATATATATATATATATATATATATATATATATATATATATATATATATATATATATATATATATATATATATATATATATATATATATATATATATATATATATATATATACACACACTGGGTACGACCTTTTTCTTTATGATGAGGCTTGACCACGTTTTGAAAAACCAGGATTCAAGTTTCACACGATTGCCAACCTTTTTGTTATATTGTAAAAAAATTAATGGTAATATAAAATAATAAATCATATGTAAATTTTTTTGCTTAAAATAAAAATGATTGCATATTCCTAATCTTAAACTTAAAAAAAATAATATACTTATCTATCTATATATTACTATATATTTTGGGGCTCTTTGGTGTTTTATGTTTTCATAAATAATACAAAAAATAAAAAAGATATATTTTTTCAAAAAATATAGATTGTAATAATAAAAAAATAAATTAAAGTAAGAAAGAGAAGAGTTATATATTCACACTGCTTTTACTTTTTACTTAAAATTTGAACGATTAATTGCTGTTTAATTTTTTATTCAAAAAAATTATTTAAAAATAAAATTAAATAAGTTGACATAAAAAAAAAAAATAACAACTCTTACAATAGATTATGAAGGATAACGACCAAAAACAAAATATGCTTAATGAAATTATCAATATATGTTGAAAATATCACATATTATTAAAATCGCTATTAATCTACATCTAGACGGCCAACAATGGGGAGCTTAAAGTGCATTTCTTGTTTGCGTGAGTTAGCTTAACTACTAAAGGAGAACAGATAGGACTTTCGTAATTATTCATGTTGTAGAGGTTTAAATTTTCCTAGTGTCAATAATTTATGTTGGTCTAACTGGACATTTGCTTGTCTTTCTATTGGTCTTGCCTTCCCACAAATCCCTATAGTAGAAATCTCAAATGTATCATTATGTTAGATGATGTTAAAGTAACTTATTTAGTACTTATATTATCATTTTTGTACAATAAAAATAGATCTATCTTTTAATTTATAAATTTGAGCTTTTATATGAGCAAAGTGTATGGTATAATATGATGTAAAACTACGGAAAATATGTACTATATGTGATGCTTCAAGTAGAGAAAGATGTAGGTAAAAAAAAAAAAAATCAAAATTTCTCTTTTCGCGTAAATGAGAAGACAAAGTAGCATGGAATCGGACTTATACACATATAAATCAATTATATATATAAATTCACGACTTACACCGTAGATTATGTATTGTTAAATAGTATCACGTCAGTTGTACTATTTATATATTATTTATTTATTATTTATATATTATTTTTTTTTTATAGGATACACTTTTTTTTTTCTTGTAAGACCTACAAAAAAATTTCTAAATATCCTGCGTCTTGCCCGGATAGGTGCTAATTTCTAAAAAATGACACTTTTGAACTTATTGCATCTGGTAAAATTTGGACTTACTTTATTTTTTTTAATTTTGATTTTCATTTAAAGGTGACAGGATTACACCAGAAATGAAATTATATAATTACATTATAGGTATCAGGACCCAAAAAACCTCAACACCCCCTTACAATTAGGGGTGTTCACCGGGCACAAGGGCTTGGTGGGCCCAACCTTGCCCGGTCAAATAAGGTAAAGTTGGGCCGAGCACAAAAAACTTTTTTTAAAAAAAATTTAAGGTTGGATCGGGTTATAAAATCGAGCTGGGTTGGGTATTGGGCTAACCCTTAAGGCAATAAGGGCCCAAGGCAGCCTTAAAAATAAATTTATTTTTTAAAAAAATATTTTTTATAAAGATTTATATCAAAATTTTAATTTTTTTAAGAATAAAATATAATTTTATAAAAACTTATATACAAAATTTTTTTTAAGTATTATTTTATAATTTTTATAATAAATTTAAGTTACCCCTAAGAGATATATTAATCTAATCAAATTTAAAAAAATAAAAAAAAATTTTTATAAAAATTTATACCAAAATTTTAATTTTTTAAAGATAAAATATAATTTTATAAAAATTCATATAATTTTTTTTAAAAGTTATTTTATAATTTTTATAATAAATTAAAAAAATATCGAGCCTTCCAATTTAACCCAACTCTATCCTATGTTAAATTGGACCGAGCAGAGCCAAACTAGACGTCGAGTATGACTAAAATCTTACCCGACCCAACTCATATACACCTATGCTCTACTTACTATGCTTGATCATTTCGGGTCTAGAGAGGGTAAGGAAGCCTATTGAGTTAGAACTGGTTTGGAATCGCGGTTTAGACCCGACTCATGTAAAAATCACTTTAATGCAGAAGCATCAATATCTTACCTTGTGTACAACATGTTTTTGGGAAACACACACACTTAGATCCCTCTTACTATGTCGAGTTGTCCACGGATGAGGAGGAGAAACCCAACCTTCGAGTTGTTGTCGTCCATCCGAGGAAAGCCCACAAAAAAGTGCATATCCAAGACTTAATAAAGTAAGCTTGAAGAGAGGGCTTAATTCGGAGTGGGAGGAGTCGACGCAGAAGAAGGCGAAGATAGATGAGCAAGTTATTAAAAATTTGAAATGGATTTGGCTGTGGAGCGGAGTTTTGCGAGAGATTTGGAGGATGCGAATGCTATGTCCTTCAATTTGGAATCAAAAGCTAAAGGCAGAGAAAAACTGAAGAAAAGAAGAGGCCCCATTCTGAAAACTCCTTCAGATGATTATATGGTGGAAGTGCCAATTGAAGTGGGTAAGTTTTTGTAATGTTGAGAGGGGTGTTAATGGGTGGGCTGAGTTTGTGTTCTCTTTGGGAAATGTCAGTGCTGAAAGGCTTGGTGGCCAGCTTCAAAGGGCCACCCAGAAGTTATGAGCCTTTTATCCTGAAACTCTAAGTTTGGGGCCTGCCTTGATAGGTAAAAATCTGAGATTTTTTTATGCAATAAACACAAATCTCCTCTGGTTTTCCTTGTGGAAGCCAAAATGAAAAAGAAGAAAAATCGAAAAAATGGAAAGAGGGTTCAATTTTCACCATTATATTTATGTGGATCCTGAAGGGCTAGCTGGTGCGTTGGCTTTATGGTGGAAAGATAGTGTTAGTCTAAAAGTAAATGCTGTCTCCAAGAATTTCATTCAAGTAGAGGTTTTGGGTAGTTTGGATACGAGATGCCTTATTACGCTGGTGTATGGTCCGCCGACGGAGCAGGACAAAGGGCTTTGGTGGTGTCATCTAAGATGTATGAATCCAGGGGAGGATTTGCCATGGTTGTGCGTGGGGAACTTCAATGAGCTTCTTTATAATTCAGAGGAAGGTGGCAGAATCCGTTCTTTGGCATCATTTGCTTATTTTCATTGTTTTATGATAGAATGTGGTTTAGTTGATCCTGGGTATAAAGGTACTGGTTTCACCTTGTCGAATAACAGAACTGGAAATGCTCATATAGAAGAAAGACTAGATAGAGCGATTTGTAATGTAATATGAAGTGAACTTTTTGGCAAAGCTCAAGTGCTTCGCTTAGAACCTTTGGCGTCTGATCATGCCCCTACTTTGGTCGTATTTAATTACTCTGGAATCAGAACCCCAAAGACTTTTTAAGTTTGAGTTGATGTAGACTAATCATAAGGGTTCCTTCCCATTATTGAGGAGAATTGGCGAAATTAGGAGAATGCGGAGGACGGGATTATTTCAAGTTTTTCGTTGAATCTTGAGAGAGTGAGGAGGGTCTTGAGGAATGGAGCAAAAAGGAATTTTCAAATAATGAGTTCTGATTAGTGGGTTCAGGGCTAATTCCAAGAGTGCTACAGTGGAGAGTGGCAAAAAGAAAATGCTTTGTTGGCTGGGGAAATTGCAAAACAGATTGAAGAGGTTTGGATGAGGGAAGAGAAGTATTCGCTTCAAAGTTCCAAAATTCAATGGCTTAAATGAAGGGATAAAAATTCTAAATTTTTCTCTTCCACTACTATCTAGTGTAGACAACAAAATAAGATTCTCAGGTTGAGTGTGGATTATATGTCCTGGGTTAACACTAACGAGGAAATTGCTTGAAGTTTTGTTTTGTTTTATAAATCTTTGTTTTCTTCTAATGGCAATAGTGACTTTTTAGAAGTTCTGAGTGTTAGAGATTGTACCCTAGACCAATCATTGTATTGCAAACATTATTTTTATTACGAAATAAGAATTTTCTTTTTATTACATTATTATATTATTTGCATGTTTATATATAATAATATCCATGGATAAATTATTTTTTGGATTATCTAAAATATCCCTAATCAATTATCCTTGTAGGAACAACGATGAATTAAGATTAGTATGATTTTGATTGATTAAGTGTTAATCATGTATGATGATATGAATCAAAATCATAGGCGTGTGTTAGAGAACAGGACGCTGGATAGACCCGTCATGAGATAAGCTACATGGATTAGGTCATAAGTTTATCTCATATATAACCGTGTCATTGATCCCTTGGACCTGAGATCACCATAAATTCCTACATGAAGGACACTGTACTTTGGCATAGTCTAATCTCACCTTTAACCGGGTGATTATAAAGACTATGATCAGGTATAATGGAATTCATGCAGAGGAAGATGAGTGGTCAAGATGAAATTTATCCCTCTGGTTAATAGAGAGATATCTCTGGGCCCCTCGATGAGTGTGACTGAGAAATGCATGGCCATGCTCAGATGAAAAGGGTTCCATCTTATAATCAGTCTGCTCGGAGATCGAGAAAGTTATGATCGAGCAAGTTGATGATGACATTTCCATGCCTTATACTCGATCTAGATATCGTGTGATAAAAAGGATATGATAAGGTTATAAGATAGGTTGTATCGGAACACTGATCCCGTATGATTTGGGTAGTCACAATGTCTTGTTAGAGGCCGCTTGTGATTTGTGGGTCAAACAGTGTAGTTGGCCCACTGCCAACATCATAAGGCCCTGCAGGGTCGCACACAAGAACAGACCAACTCGGGCTAAAATGTCCACATTCATTAAATCAGAAATGTATCTAGATTCAATGAATATCTAGGATGGAGAAATTATTTATATATATATATATATAAATAATAAAATTTGAAATATATTCTATATATATATATTATTTGATATTATATATATGTATATATATATATATATGAATTAATTTAAATTTGATTCTATTAGATAGATTTAAATTTAAACTAATCATATAATTTAAATTTAATTCTATCAGATAGATTTAAATTTAAACTAATCAGATAATTTAAATTATTTTATCTAGATATTGTTAATTTAAATTTAAACTAGTTTAAATTTAAACAATATGATAGATTTGAATTTAAACTAATAGATATATTTAATTAATTTTGATTAATTAAATATAGCTGAAACTCTAGTCTATAAATAGGGGTTTCCATATCAGAAAACTACAGCTAGAGCTAGAGCTGCCTCCAAAATCCTTAGAGAGAGGGACACCGTACGGACGTCATACGGAATTGTATGGACAGACTGCTAGCACACTGTTTTGAGTTGCTGAACCCCGTTCGTGTGGATACCAGTAGAGGGAGCTGATCTGCGGTCAGTTCCTGTGATTCAAATAAAAATAAACAACAAACTCAATTGACAAAAAAAAGGTAATTCTCTGAACCTATTCGGTTTAAGCAATTTTGACGAATCCTTGTAGGAATTGGAATCAAAATTTTAAATGTTTCCGCTGTGTGCCTCCCATAATTCCCAACAGTGGTATCAGAGCCAGGTTAATAATTGCTTAAATTGAGTACCTGTGTGTTCTAAGAATTTTAACTTATGCTCAATTTTTCGCATGTGCTAATATGAGATATGTATGCGATGTTGATTTGATCAAGTTATTTTAAAGCATGAAATCTAATCGTAAGAGATCCTTTTAATAAATCCATTTATATATATGATATATGTATAGTTTTCAATGTGATTGGGAACATAATTATTAATCTGTTACATATATATGTATTTGATATATTTTGTATAGATTATATCCTGTTTCAATTCGAATTCGTTTCGCTATGTATGTGACGCACTGAATGAATCTGCCGTTGCTTTCTAATCCTAGCACAACACAATATAATTTAAAATTAATTCACTAAGTTTACAACCTTTCATATGAGATAAGATATTTGTAACATGTGTGTTTGTGTTGTGATTTGCTTGGATGGGTATGGTGCATGATATGGCCCTAGGATACTTATAGTTTGTGATTTTTTTTAAAAAATAAATACGGCTTGCGTGTCGTGCCTCTCTCTATTCATTCTGAATGTACATTCCTTTCTCATCTCACACTCCCCTCGAATATTCAAGCGACGTTTCTCTTTGTATATATATAAATTTTATCTTAGAGAAATCCTCTCATTGGCTTGGGAGGAGATATGATAGATGGGCCATATTGTGTCACATTTATTTTTTTATGATAAGATCATATGTATGTATGTATGCTATCGTAGTATATAATTATGTGACAACTAGTTTTATGAAATAATGAAATAAAATCCCTCATATAAAATTTTAAGTTACAATGCCGCCCACTAATGAACATTTGTCAAGACTTTGATCACCTGACTGTAGGTTCCACCAAAGTAGGATACACTTAGGTTATCTTAGTAAGGCAGCTTGGGTAATGGTGATACTCATAAGTTTCATAGTGATTTGACTTAATTGAAACTATCAAAATGGTTTTGGGTCTCAAGGCATTAGATGGGATTAAACATGCCGGATCATATGATGATTGAATCCCATAAAAGATTAAGAGTTACATGTGATGTAATTGGTAAACGAATTACTTACCTAAATAGCTTAATTTTAAGCGTCTTGCCAAAGCGGACTTATAATTAAGTGAAATATGGGTCTTAACCTGCTAAATTAAATTGAGGATTATTTTAGTGAAAAGTTATTAATTTAATTTTTGCATATTCTGTTGTAGAAAAATGTCGACAAATAACTCTGCTGCACTATCATTGTGAGTCGTTCTTGAGAAGGACAAACTCAATAGGACAAACTTTGTTAACTGGTTCAGGAATTTGAGAATTGTTCTCAAGCATAAAAGAAAGCTATATGTCCTAGATGAGTCGATTCCTAAGGAGCCTGCAGCTAATGCTCTAAGAGCATAGAAGGATGCCCACACCAAACATCTTAATGATTCTGTGGATGTGGGATGCCTGATGTTAGCCACCATGGTCCCAGAACTTCAAAGAGATCTGGAACTTATGGAGGCTTATGAGATGATTGTGCATCTCAAGGAAATGTTCCAACAACAGGCAAGGCAGGAAAGATTTGAAACCACAAAGGCCTTGTATTCCTGTAAAATGGCTGAAGGTGCATCAGTTAGCACTCATGTTTTGAAGATGAAAGGCTACCTTGATCACCTTGAGAGGCTTGGATTTTCCATAAGTCAGGAGTTATCTACAGATTTGATCTTAAACTCACTCTTTGAAAGTTATGACCAGTTTGTCATGAACTACAATATAAACAACATGGAGAAATCTGTTTTTGAACTGCATGGGATGTTTAAAACTGCCGAGTAAAATATTAAGAAAAATCCAAGCTTTGTTTTAATGGTTCAGAAAGGTAAAGGAATGAAAAAGAAAGGCAAAGACAAAGGAAAGGGCTTGAACAATAAGTTCAAGAATCCAAAATAAGCTCAAACCCAAGCCTGAAGCCAAGAAGGCAAAGCCTCCCAAGGAAGGAGTTTGTTTCTTTTGCAATGAGCCCGGTCATTGGAAGAGAAACTACAAGCTCTACCTAGAAGATCTAAAGAAAAAGAAGAATAGCGAGGCTATTACTTCAGGTATCTATATTATAGAAATTAATCTTTCTACATCTCCTACGTGGGTATTAGATACTGCATGTAGAACTCACATTTGTACAAATGTGCAGGGTCTCAAAAGGAGTAGGAAGCTGAAAAAGGGTGAAATAGACCTACGAGTTGGAAACAGAGCAAGAGTTACTACTTTAGCTGTAGGCACTTATGAATTAGTTTTACCCAGTGGGCTTTTGTTAATTTTGAATAATTGCTATTATGTTCCTGCTTTAAGTAAAAACATAATTTCACTTTCTTATTTGGATAAGGAAGGTTTTATTTCAATTATTGGGAATAATAAATGTTCTATTTATCGTAATGACACTTTTTTATGCAGATGGTGATTTGTATGGTGGTCATTATTATTTAAATATTGATACTCCCAATAATCAAGATGTCTATAACATAACTACCAAGAGGATCAAGACTAACGACTTGAATCCGACCTATCTCTGGCACTGTCGTTTAGGCCACATAAATGAGAAACGCATTTCAAAGCTCCATCAAGATGAACTTTTGAAATCATTTGATTTTGAATCATTTGACACATGCGAATCTTGTATATTAGGAAAGATGACTAAGGCACCTTTCACTGGACACAGTGAGCAGGCCACTGACTTATTGGGCCTAGTACATACTGATGTATGTGGTCCACTAAGTACAACTGCTAGATGAGGCCATTTATACTTCATTACTTTTATAGATGACTATAGTAGATATGGTTACATCTATTTAATGAAACACAAATCTAAAACTTTTGAAATGTTCAAAACATTCCAAAATGAGGTACAGAATCAGCTTGACAAATCTATTAAAGCACTTCGATCCGATCGAGGTGGTGAATATTTGAGCCAAGAGTTTATTGACTATTTTAGAAATTGTGGTATTGTCTCACAATTAACCTCACCAGGAACACCACAATGGAATGACCTTTCTGAACGAAGGAACCGAACCTTATTAGATATGGTTCGATCCATGATGAGTCAAACGGATCTTCCACCATCCTTTTGGGGCTATGCATTAGAAACAGCTGTGTTTACACTAAACTGTGTTCCATCTAAGGCGGTTGAAAAGACACCATATGAGATATGGAATGGGAAAAAGCCTAGTTTATCTTTTCTCAAGATTTGGGAATGCGAGGCATATGTTAAGCAACAGGCCTCAGATAAGTTAGTACCCAAATCTATAAAATGTCCTTTTGTGGGTTATCCTAAGGAAACTAAAGGATACTACTTCTACAACCCTACTGAGAACAAATTGTTTGTTGCTCAAAATAGTATCTTTTTAGAAAGAGAATTCATCTCTAAAAGAACCAGTGGAGTAAGATACATCTTGAAGAAGTTCGAGAGCCACAAAATCGCATTGAACTGGAGATGAAAAATCGAGAAGACTCATAACAAGTTGTTGAACCTACTCAAGTAACACAAGGTCTACGAAGGTCTGATAGGACACGACATCAGCCTCAAAGATATCGTGATGTGTTGCTCATTGATCAAGATGAGCCAACCACCTATCAAGAGACCATAATGGGATCAGACTTTGAGAAATGGCTAGAAGCCATAAAGTCTGAGATGCAATTCATGTATAACAATCACGTATGGACCTTGATTAACTCACCTGAAGGTATAAAAGCCATAGGGTGCAAGTGGGTTTTCAAGAAGAAAACTGATATGGATGGCCAAGTGCATACTTTCAAGACACGATTGGTTGCAAAAAGATTCAAACAAACACATGGTATAGACTATAATGAAACCTTTTCACTAGTCGCTATGATCAAATCAATCAGAATCCTTCTCGCCATTGCTGCATACTATGATTATGAGATTTGGCAAATGGACGTGAAAATAGCATTCCTTAATGGAAAGCTGCTTGAGGATGTGTATATGACACAACCTGAAGGTTTTATGTGTCTAAAGGATTCTGGGAAGGTTTGCAAGCTTCAAAAATCCATTTATGGATTGAAGCAAGCATCTCGGAGTTGGAATCATCACTTTGACGAAGTAGTCAAAAATTTTGATTTTATCCAAAATATTGATGAATCTTATGTTTACAAGAAGGTTAGTGGGAGTATAATTGTATGTCTAGTGCTTTATGTTGATGACATCCTACTTATTGGAAATGACATTCATACCTTACAGATTGTCAAGTCTTGGTTAGGAAAGTGTTTCTCAATGAAAGAATTAGGCGAGGCCAATTACATCCTTGGGATTAGGATCTATAGAGATAAATCCAAGAGGCTAATCGGTCTAAGTCAATGCATCTACATAGACAAGGTATTACATAGATTTAGTATGCAAGATTCAAAAAGGGGTTTTGTACCTATGTCTCATGGCATCAATCTCAACAAGACTCAGTGTCCTAGTACACGTGATGAGCGAGAGCGCATGAATAAGATTCCATACGCCTCGGCTATTGGATCTATCATGTATGCCATGTTGTGCACTCGACCAGATGTCTTATATGCCTTGAGTATGACTAGTAGATTTCAATCAGATCCAGATGAGAATCACTGGACTGCCGTCAAGAATATCCTAAAGTACTTGAGAAAAACTAAGGATGTATTCTTGGTGTATGGAGGATTGGATGACGAGCTTGTTGTAAACGGTTACACAGATGCAAGTTTTCAATCTGACAAAGATGATTCTAGATTGCAATCAGGATTTGTATTCTGTTTGAATGGTGAGACAGTAAGTTGGAAGAGTTCAAAGCAAAGCACTGTGACTGATTCTACAACAGAAGCTAAGTACCTAGCAACATCAAATGCAGCTAAGGAAGCTGTTTAGATTAAAAAGTTCATTACTGAGCTAGGGGTGGTGCCTACCATTTTAAATCCGATAGATTTATTCTGTGATAATAATGGTGCAATAGCACAGGCTAAAGAGCCTAGATTACATCAAAGGACTAAACACATACTCAGACGATATCACCTTATCAGAGAAATCATTGATAGAGGTGATATAAAGATATGCAAAATACCAACTGATGACAATGTTGCTGATTCTCTTACTAAGCCGCTTGCACAGGCTAAGTATGATCGTCATATTAGGTCAATGGGTATTAGAAATATTAATGATTGAACCTAGTGCAAGTGGAAGTTGTTAGAGATTGTACGATAGGCCAATCATTGTATTGCGAACATTATTTTTATTACGAAACAAGAGTTTTCTTTTTATTACATTATTATATTATTTGCATGTTTATATATAATAATATCTATGGATAAATCATTTTTTGGATTATCCAAAATATTCCTAATCAATCATCTTTGTGGGAACAACGATGAATTAAGATTAGTATGATTTTGATTAATTAAGTGTTAATTATGTATGATGATATGAATCAAAATCATAGGCATGTGTTAGAGAACAGGACGCTGGATAGACCCGTCATGAGATAAGCTACATAGATTAGGTCATAAGTTTATCTTATATACAACCGTGTCATTGATCCTTTGGACCTGAGATCACCATAGATTCCTACATGAAGGACACTGTACTTTGGCATAGTCTAATGTCACTTTTAACCGGGTGATTATAAAGACTATGATCAGGTATAATGGAATTCATATAGAGGAAGATGAGTGGTCAAGATAGAATTTATCCCTCTGGTTAATAGAGAGATATCTCTGGGCCCCTCGATGAGTGTGACTGAGAAATGCATAGCCATGCTCAGATGGAAATGGTTCCATCTTATAATCAGTCTACTCGGAGATCGAGAAAGTTACGATCGAGCAAGTTGAGGATGACATTTCCATGCCTCATACTTGATCTAGATATCGTGTGACAAAAAGGATATGATAGAGTTATAAGATAGGTTGCATCGGATCACCGATCCCATATGATTTGGGTAGTCACAATATTTTGCTAGAGGCCGCTTGTGATTTGTGGGTCAAACAGTGTAGTTGACCCACTGCCAACATCATATGGGCCTGCAAGGTCGCACACAAGAACGAACCAACTCGGGCTAAAATGTCCACATTCATTGAATCAGAAATGTGTCTAGATTCAATGAATATCTAGGATGGAGGAATTATTTATATATATATATATATAAATAATAAAATTTGAAATATATTATATATATATTATTTGATATTTTATATATATGTATATATATATGAATTAATTTAAATTTGATTCTATTAAATAGATTTAAATTTAAACTAATCATATAATTTAAATTTAATTCTATCAGATAGATTTAAATTTAAACTAATCAGATAATTTAAATTTAATTCTATCAAATAGATTTAAATTTAAACTAATCAAATAATTTAAATTAAACTCTAGATATTGTTAGTTTAAATTTAAACTATAGGATAGATTTGAATTTAAACTAATAGATATATTTAATTAATTTTAATTAATTAAATATATCTGAAACTCTAGTCTATAAATAGGGGTTTCTATATCAGAAAACTACAGTTAGAGTTAGAGCTGCATCCAAAATCCTTAGAGAGAGGGACATCATACGGACGTCGTACGGAATTGTACGGACAGACTGCTAGCACACCGTTTTGAGTTGTTGAACCCCATTCTTGTGGATACCAGTAGAGGGAGCTGATCTGCAGTCAGTTCCTGTGATCCAAATAAAAGTAAACAACAAACTCAATCGACAAAAAAAGATAATTCTCTAAACCTATTCGGTTTAAGCAATTTTGACGGATCTTTAGTGGGAATTGAGATCAAAATTTTAAACGTTTCCGCTGTGTGCCTCCCATAATTCCCAACACTGAGTGTGGTTGAGCCTGTGATAACAGTTGAAGATAATTCTACCCCTTCTTAAACCTATTTCTTTAAAGGAGATAAAGTCTTTTGTTTTTTAACCTTGGGGATTTAAAGGCCCTGGACCAGATGGTTTTTTAGGGTTTTTTTATCAACATTCTTGGAGTTTTGTATCTGCGAAATGTTGGGTTTTCTCAGCCATGGCTTCTCCATTTCAGAGCTGAACTCAACAAATATTGTCCTGGTTCCTAAAGTAGAGATGCTGGAGGTACTGAATAACTTCCGTCGGACAAGCTTGTGCAACCTTTCCTACAAGATTTTTGCAAAGGTCATAGCAAATAGAATGAAGGGTTTTCTTTCAAAGATTATCACTGAAAACTAGTGAGCCTTTATTCCAGGGAGGTTGATACAAATAATATTCTAGTTGTACAGGAAGCCTTCCATTGCATGAAAACAAAACAGGGGAAATGTTATGAAATGACCGTCAAATTAGCCAGGAATAAGGCATACGATTATGTGGAGTGGGACTTCCCAAAAGCTGTCCTCTTGAAGTTGGGATTTAACTAGGAGTGGATAGATAGAATTATGGATTGTGTTTCCTCTATTGATTTCTCTTTGCTGTTAGCAGGAAGAAAGGTTGTTAGTTTTACTCCAAAAGAGGGGGTAGGAGACTTTGCTCTCCCTTTATTTGTTCATTACTGTTGCTAATATTTTATCAAGAATGATTAATTCTTGTGCTTCTAGTGGTTCTCTAAAGGGAATTAAACTGGTTAGAGGCTGCCCCACCCTTACCCATTGCCTATTTGCTCATGACTCACTATTTTTCATTAAGGCTTTCAAGGATAATTGTTTAGTGATGAAAAGCATCCTTGAGAAGCACTATAGTGCCTCAAGACAGATGTAAACTTGGAGAAATCTTGTGTGTTTTTGTCAAAGAGTATGCATGAGGATGTTTCCTCGAAAATATGTCATATTTTGGGTATCTCTATGGCTGAGTCCTTAGAAAGTATCTTGGTCTCCTTGTTTATCGGGAGAAATTAAAGATAGAAGCCCTTGCTTTTGCATGGCACAAAGTTACAAAGAAAATTTAGGGGTGGAAACAAAGTTTACCATCATAAGTAGGAAGGGAAATACCTATTAAAGCTATTGCAAATGCGATACCAACATACCCTATGTCTTGCTTTTTATTTCCTAAAAAGAACTGTCAAAGGTTAGATAGTTTGGTGGCTAACTTTTGGTGGGGTCAAAACAAGGAAGAGGGAGGAATCCATTTAAAATCTTGGAAGAGCATTGTTGTTAGGGTTGTTCATGGGTAGAGCCGGGTCGAATATTTAGTAAGCTCAATACCCAATCCGATTAACATATTGGACTTGTTTTTATATCCACAGCCTAGCCCAACTCAGCTCGAATAAGCCTAATTTTATATTGGGTTAAGGTGAATTAGGTTGCCCAAGCCATTTTTTTTTATAAACTGATACTTATAGTATAAAAAAATATTTTTATAAACTCATGGCATATATTTCAAAACAATAGGCCTTTATAACCCTCATATTCTTATTAGTAATAAAAAAAATAGCTTAGTATTATCAAGTAAAATATAAGTTATATTGACATAATTAATTTTAAGTAAATATGTGTATTTTTATTATTCAACAAAAGAAATATCAGTAAACATATATATCAATGATGAAAACAATTAAGAAGTAAAGAGGTTTTGAATAGGTAATGAAAGTTGCAGCATGCAGAGAGAACCAAATGAAATAGGAATAAAAAAATATAAGATGACAAGATGTTGATAACTAAAAAAAATAACTACTAGGACGAGTTGGGCAAAAAATGTCTTTACTTATGGCCAGTTCGACTCGATATAGTTTTGTTTAAAGTTATATCTATTTATATTTTTGGCCTTACTCGATTAGGCCTGTTTATGGTTGGCCCTTAGGGCCTAACGGGCCAATGAACTCCCCTAATAATTGCTACAAAAATTGAGGGAGGTTATGGTTTCAAGGATTTCAATTATTTCAATTTAGCCCTCTTAGCAAAATAAGGGTGGATTGAATTAAGATCCTAAAAGGTATTTACTTTCTTAATTGTAGTTTTCTAGAAGCTAAGAAGGGTGTTAGAGCCTCTTGGGCTTGGTCAAGTATTTTGCAAGGTAGGAAGTTACTTGATAATGATGTCTGTTGGGTTGTGGGCAGCAAGAGATGCATAAACCTTTGGATAGATGTAACCCCTCATACTTTGTTATTAATTTTGTATTAGGTTTTATTGATTGTAATTAGTTGTATGATGTAAGAAGAAGCCAACTAAATAGAAAAATAGAAACACGGTAATGAATGAGGGATTACATAACTATATGTATAACTAACATTGTGTTATCCAAAAGACAGTTCTAACAATGGGTCTTGTTAGCCCACTATATGATATTAAAGTGTAGTAGTACATTAGTCATCAAAGTATTATTTAAGTTAGATCACGAAACTAACATATACAAGCCAAAAGGGCCCTATGATGTTTACTCTAGCTAACTTATTATCCAAGTCAACCGTATGGGTTTTAGGTTGGTGGCATTAATGGTATAAGTGTCATAGGTGGCATCAATGGCATTAATGAAGGCATTTGCATAGGTATCAATTGGTTGGCCTCTGTGACTACATTTGTATTCATATTCAAAACAACCTGTACTATGTTGACCCTTAGCACATCAAGGTACATCTAGCCTATCTCAAGTTTGTAACATGTGGTTGGCATCTCTATGATCTAAACATAATACCATACACAAGTGAGAATTAAAAATTCTCAACAAGACAGTGAATAAAATAATGGTAATGATCCAGTTGCCACATATGCAAAAAATAATTGTTCTTTTCTTTGTTCACCCCTGTGTATCCAAGAAAGTACAATACACAATTATAATATCATAAGTATTCATAACTAACCCATACCAATAATCCATTCCATAATATGAACATATCAATTAGAATAATATCTATGTGCAAAGTCAATCTTCAACATTAATATTCATTCTTTTTGGGTGGTTATCTTTTAAGAAATTTAGTTGATCCATCCTTAAAATGCTAGCTTTAAGAAAGACTTACATAGGTGTCACACCAAATGTCCTAAACCACTCAACGCATTCTTAAGTTTTCATCATAGGCAGTACACCTAGTGTCCCTTATCACAGAAGTAATACTTAGGTTTTCTAGCAAATTAAAGAGAAAGAACTAATTTCCTTATCCTGCATAAAAAGTTGTTAATATGTTCATAATGCATTCATTATCAAAGTAACAACTATCAATAATCACAAAATCTAGGACATCTTTTAGTGTAAATTCACATCAAATAGTAACATGATATCACATTCTTTTCGAGACACTAACCTGTGAGAAATTCTAAACCTCGTGACCTTCTCGTTAGCTTAAATCCTATAAATGAGGGACTCTAACCTTCTATCTTGTATTAACATAGATAACATTATCACATAATTGCTTGATAGTACAAATCATGCATATACATTTTTTCTGCATATAAAATTCTTGGGAAATTATGATATAACAAATATAAGGGTTAATGGGTCACAAATAGAGCTAATCACAATAAGTAAACTGACTAAAATATTAATTCCGTTAGTTGCAAAAATAAACTTTGATAGAATCATTTTTTTTTTTTTGTTATTGTACCTTTTAAAGACTTAAATGTCTTATGAGTCCATGTCATATCTTATTAGGATACTAAAGTGCACTGGTCATTTATGTATGAGGATTTGTTTTGGTATAGTTATCCATGCATAGAAATAACATTTCGATAAAGGCAATCTACTTATCTATGCATAGAAATGGTTTATTATTTTGTCATTTATGCATAGAAATGATATTTAGGTAAGGGTAATTTGGTCATCCCAATGTAAGAATAATTCAAGGACTTGGCATTTATGTATAAGGTCCAAAAATATTTTTTGGCTCAAGAATTAAGTAATGAATTACTTAAATTTACTTTTGTGAGATTCCAAAAGAATTTATAAAAGAAACTTATAAAATTAAACCTACTTGAAATATCTAAACTAATTATTTTAGGAATTTTTTAATTAATCCTAATTTAAATACTTTAATAAGTTACTTTTAATTGTTTAAAATATTTAATTTTAATGTGACTTATACATATTTATAAGTCTTTGCAACAATTATATTTACTATTATTATTATTATTATTATTATTTTATTATTCTAATTTTATACATGTTTATAATGATTTTACATGTATATGTGTGCGATTGCACGCACATGCATGTGAGTGTGTGTGTGTCGTGGCTATATTAGCCAAGACATAATAAAAAGAGAGGAAGGGGGGAGTAATGTGTAGCATAATTGTTGCACTTTTTTTTTTTTTGGTTGGGAGGATATACCTTCCCTTCTATCAACACCAACACATACCTATGTTGGTTGATTCAGGGGTTATGTTGGGTGTCTCTATATCATAAAAGTGATGTAGACTCATCTAATTTTTAGTTTTTTTTTTACAATAATCATGTTTAAACTTTTTTATAATTATTTTAACCTATATTCAAATTCTTAAAATCACCATAAACATCTTTTAACATTAAACTTTACTTTTGTAAAAACTACTTTCGCATTTCTAGTCTTTTGAAATATGAATCCTTAAAACATATATTCAGGACAAGCTAATAGATATATATACACTTATAAATATTTCTATATCTTATTTCTTCAAGCTATTGCTAGCTTACTTTCTAATTTATTCACGCACATCATGAGTTCAACTAATATTTAGAGAAGACATGTATGGATTCACAGGACACAGGGAAAAAAAGGTGCCCAAAAAAAAAGTGAATCATGTATTTTAATTTCTCAGTAAGACAGGAGAGGTGTCTTACTTGACTTCTTTAAAATTTTTTATTTTTTTTCTCCTCCTCTCATTCTTCCTCTCCTTTTGTCTTCTCTGAACTTTCTCTCTCCAACTCTCTCTTTGGCTCTCACTTTCTCCCTCTTGTATTGTGTTTTGACGTGAACTGTAAGATGAGGGGATGAGGGGATGAGGACTATAAATAAGATGGGGGATGAGGGCTATAAATAGGATGGTACAATCCAATTTTTTCCTAAAACTTTGTTGTGTATCTTCCATTTTCACTCTCTCTCTCTGTCTCTAGCTTCTTGGAAAAGTCAAAATAGTTTTTAATATATATAGAGTAAATGAAAATGGTACTAATTTGTTTAATAGTAATTATAAAAGTTATTCCTGATTATTACAAAATGGATATCAAAATTCTTAACTTTTTTGACGTTTATTCAACATTTCCCCCTCTAGTTTGTATTTGGATAAAATTATATTTTAACTATAAATTTTTATTAATTATATTTTGAACTAAAATTTTAATTTTTTATAATAGAAATATTTTTCTTATATTTTTAGAACCCTTTTAACCTTGAGAAATCCTAAAAATTTATTTTCTAACTATTTTTCTTAATTATTTCCAATTTATTAACTACCAAATAATTCCTAGAAATTCTTGAAATTTCTAATGCTTCCAGAAAATTTTCTTTATGCTAAATAAATTTGTCTTTTACTCATTCTTCTTTATTTGATCTAATTCAGTTCTCAAACATTTTTTAAAACTTGGAAAATTTTCTAAAATTTCATAATTATTATTTAATTAATTATTTTGAAAAGAGGGGGTGTTACAACTTACAACAGACCCTTGGGGTGCCCGCATGGTTTACCAAATTATAAAATTGCTTATGGCCCGCCTGCTGAATGTCTGAAGGATAGTAAGGTGGCAGAAGCTATTGTGGATGGAAAATAGGATCTCTCTTCTTTTGAAGAATGGATCTTTTAGAAAAATTCCTATTCCTCGTTCCAACCAGCTTGATAACATCAATTGGGTGAAAAGTAAAGATCAGTTGGGAAAGGGTATCACCGGGCAAGAACTCTGGTGGCTATTGATGCTCGAGATGGCCTTGGCTCTTCTATGAGCACGCCTAAGGAGTTATGGAGCATTTTATGGAAAATAAAGTTTCACCCTAAAGTTAAACATTTTTTGTGGCGAGCTTGCTTGGGGTCTTTGCCTCTGAAAGAGAGTTTATGGTAGCGAAAATGTTGCTATTCACCTTCCTGCCCTTGCTGTGAGAACGAAGTGGAGTCAATAGAATACTTATTGGTGCTGTGTGATTGGACTAGGCAAACCTGGTTCGCAAGTCAATTGGGAATTAAATGCTTGGACTGCAATATTTTGAGTTTTGGTTTTTTGTGGTCTGTCAGGCTTTGAAACAGGATGGGTTCGGTATTGCCTTAGCGGCAAGCCTCTGCTGGATGATTTGGAAGGCTAGATGCCTTTGGGTGTTTGATAATATAGAGCCTTGTCCTATTTCTCTTGCACACAAGGCTTTCTTGGCAGTTTCTGCCTTTTGGGCGGTAAATGGATGGAGTTTGGAGCTGACTATTGGGGTTGTTGATAATCCTTGCTCCTGTGGCCTGGCAACCCCTTCTAATCCCACGATTAAAGTCAATATAGATGTCTCATTTGATAAGGCTGGCTCGAGGTCTGGTGTGGAGATCATCTTCAAAAACTTTAGGGGTGATACTCAGAACTGGTGCTCTTTCTCATGTGCAGCATCTTCGGCCTTTCTGTGTGAGGCTATGGCGTTTTTGAGGGCTGTTCAGATGGTGTGTGATTTGGGCTTCATTGATTTGTGTTTTGAATCGGATTGCTTGCCTCTGGTAAATACTGTTAATAAGGTCCAAGTTTGCCCACATTGGAGCTGTTCTTCTCTAGTTGAGGATATTTCTGCACTACTTATTCCTTTTAGTTATGTCTTTCTTTGTTGGACTCCTAGATCGGGTAATTTAGCTGCCGATTGGTTGGCTAAGTCTTGCTTGCTGTAAGGGGATTTGCCCTGTGGGTTGAGAGTTTGCTCCTCCATCCCTTTTAACTATTATCATGTCTGATGCTTTGGCTTGTGAAAAGGGAATGGGTTGAGTCTGCTTTGTTGTTACCCTTTCCTTGGTTGTTCTGATGTGTATTTGTTCTGAAGAAATTTCTGATGAGTCTGCTTCTTTCCTTAGGTTACGTGTATATTTTTTGCCTGTTGCTTCTAATTTATTTTTTAAATTCATTTATTTATTTTTTGTATCAGGACCCATGCTAATAGTTTGCAACTAAACCTAAATATTGGAGTTAAATTAGATCAGTCTACATAGAGAGAGGGGATCCAAACCAGAGTGTTCTGGCAAAGGTACATTATGTAAAAAGAAGACTTAAGGGATTCTTCTTCCTCATAACAAAATGGACAAATTGAATCAACTTGTAAATGATGTTGTTGGAGTATGCTTATCGTCGAAAACAATTTTGCAAGTAACTCCATCCAAATACAAGAATTATGTACCTGAACTTTCCAATAACCATCCCAAGGCTAGATAGAGGTATCAATACATACTTAGGAATTTGAACTTATGAGAGGCATAATTGTGACAATGAAATACTTGGACCTCAATCTAAAACCATACTTCATATCATTTTTTTTTATAATAAAATACATTTTAGTACTTTGTAATTTAGTTTGTTTGGTGCTGTGATTTAAAAGTTTATAGTAAAATGTTAATATATCTGTATCCTGTGGTTTCATTTTGTGATTTTTTAGATGGAACCCACTAAAATTTGTTATAAATTTTTAATTTACTCATGAAAATTTTAATTTCTTATACATTGAAAACCAAAAATTTTCTTTTTATCATTTAAAATTCCAAATTCAACACATGCAATATATTCAAAATTTTATTTCCAATTTTGTTATAAATTTCTAATTTCTTTACTAAAATCCTAATCTCTTAGCTAATTCAAATCTCCACGTTGACAAATACAATACAATATCTTTTCTAAAATTTGCCCCCAAAACATAATTTCTAAAAATTAATGTAATAAAAAAAAAATAGCTCTAATATGTTAATAGTTTAAACTACAAAATATCAATATGTAAACTTTTAAACCACATGACAATCAGAATATAAATAGACCTAATTATAGAGTACCCAAATATATTTGATCCCTTTTCTTGATTTATTCCCTTTATTTTTTTTTGGCCCTCAAACAACGATTTATATAATCCATTATTTTTAATGGACTCATGTCAAAGCACACTTTAAAAATATACAATAATATCATCTATTTACGTTTTATCTTAAAATAATATTGTCATTTTACGATATATTCTAATTTTAAAATAGAATCCAATGATTAAGGGGAGAAACACAAAAAAAAAAAAAAAACGAAGATGAGATAAAAGGGAAAGAAATGTCTCTGTCCAATTATTTCTCTCCATCACGTTTTGGGCAAGTGGGGCAGGGCAGGATAATTTCAATGGCCCACGCTAATCCGAAGAAATCTTTTTTTCTTCTTTATTTATCTATTAGAATTAAATTTTCTTTTTTCTTTTTTTCTCATCGAGTGTGTAGATCAGCTGGCAAGGGATTATTTTAACTTAATCAAGGATCTAGAATTCGAGTCATTAAAAATGCAGATACGTTAAAAACTCAGTTGAGAGAGTTTTTTCACCCTTTGTGGTGTTATCCGATTCGAATATGAATTAGTTGTGAGTTGAGGGGCCTAGTAATAGATTCATGCTCTAAGATTATCATATGATTGTACCAAAAGAAAATAATTAAATTTTTATTTTTTGGGAATTTTAGTCCTTACTATAGCTGTAAATATAATAGCAAAATTCCTGTTTTCCCTTTCTTTTTGGCTTTGCTAAAAGGAGTAAATGATTGATAATGATATCCATTAGAATATCAATTATTTATTATTTATTATTGTTAAAGCTAAATTTTATATAAATGCTCTAAATTTTAAATTAATATTAATATATTTTCAATTTTTAAAACTAAATGATAAATCTCTTTAAGCTTTTAAATTATATAAATAAGTCTTATATTGTTAATTAATCTATTATTTTACTAACATCTTAGTGAGATATATGCATGTAACTAAAATTCAAGGAAATTATCAATATATAACCCAAAATATAAGATATTTGTAAATAAAAAAATAAAGTTCAAATAGATTTTATTGTCACTATTGAGTAATAATTTGTTAGTAAAATAATATATTAACTAAAAATAATAAATTATTTGTACAAATTAAAATTTAAAAGAGTTATTATCTAATTTTAAAAATTAGGCAATTATCTATACATAATTCAAAATTTAAAAGAATTATATACATTTTAACTTTTTGTTAACAGCAAATTTATTAGTTTTTTAAGTACATTAAATATGTATACGTTTAATAATTCAAATTTTATCTTCTTATAAAACTCAGCACGCAATTCCTGATATGTGATCATTTTACAAATACAATCTCAATCATTACATTTATCTGCATTCAATATATTTGAAAATTCAATTTATTACTATAACAGAAAAACAATTAATATTTTAATAAATCATCTGATAAATATTGTTTTTTTATCAATACCATTATCGTTTGGTCAATTTTTCAAAACATCACCTTTTAATTTCAAATTATCAAAAAGACATATTAAAAAAGTGAGCACTTAATATTATTTGAATACATAATTTAAAATATACATTATGTAATTAAGTTTCTAATTTTTTAATTTAATTAAAAAATAAAAATAAAAATAAAATAACAATTAGTATGTAAAATATTTTAATGAAAATATTTTAAAAGTTATATAATATTAAAGTAAATATATTAAAATAATTATATAATAAAATTTTAATTATAATTAAAATTTTAATCCGTTAAGTATAGTTTTCTCTATAATAAAATATTATTATTTTTAAAGATTTATATTTTTTATGCTCAAAGGATAAACAGTTACTTTGTAATTAGTAATTTTGAGAAATAATTTTCTGTTTGTGTTTCTACTTTCACAGAAAAGTCTTCATTTCCTTCTTCCTTTCCCCAAAAAGAAAAAAAAAAAGATTTTGCTACTACTATGATCAACTTCATGCATGAACTAAACAGAATAAAAAATATTTATTTTAAAGATAAACTACCTTTTTTAAAAAAGAAAGAGTTCAATACGCTTTTATTGACATACACATAAAATTTTTAATAATTACTAAATATTCAAAATATAAGTAATTATAAATATAAGAGTAAATTACATAATTTCCTTTAGTTTTGTTGAAATTATAAAAACATTTTGTAAAATAAAAATTATCATATCTTTTAGTTTAATTTAAAATTTTTATTAAAATACTCTTTATTAAATCTAAATATATATTTTTCAATTAAAAGAAATTGTAAATAAAATATATTTTAATAAAAAATTTAAAATTAAATTAATATATAAGATAATTTTATTTTAAAAGAATTTATATAATTTCAGTAAAATTTTAAAAAAGTTATACAATATACCTTTTGCATAATTTAAATATAAAGATTTCTCTTTCATGAACATCTACATCCATTGGTTCCACCAAAGATCCAGCGGTCAGAACTCAGATCGACGAGACAAGTGAGGACAACTTCTACGGGGTGATCGGTTGTAGAGGATCAGAGCCTCCACCCCGAAACTGACAGTTAGATGTGGAGAGATTGGCTGCATTGTCACTGTGTCAGTATGTCTCTGACAAATAGAAAATCAGAAAAATTTAATTTTGAAGAAAAAAAGTAATTAAAAAATAAAACAGCACAGACAAATACAATTCATGTCAAAGCAGAACAGCACTAGGCATTATAAAAGGGAAATTAAAAAACCATAGTCCTCGGAAAGTGGAAGATTTCCGCAGAAGAAGACGTCTAGAGATTGGAATGATCTATACGTTGCTCTCTCACTCTTTCTCTTTCTGACTCTCTTTTTTCGCTTTAATCCAATAAACACCATCTCCCCCCCCCAAAAAAAAGAAAAAGAAAAACCATAATCGTCATCATTACCATCATCTTCCGCATCAGAATTTCAAGGTGGGTCTGGTTCACTTTCTGCTTTAGTATGAGTATAATCATCTCGTTCATGGTGATTTTGGTCTTCTCAAGCCTGGATTTGGTTCCTTTTATTGATTTGGGCATCTCCGTGTAATTAGGTTAGTGTCAGTCTAGTCTGTTACATGTCAAAGTGTGCTACTTTGACTTCTCGTTTTCTGTGAGTTTGGCTAGTGGCTTCACTTGGATGTGGCCTTCGCGATTTCGCTGCATAATCTAGTGTATTTTGTTCACATGAGCTGCTTTGCATCATTTTGTGATTGTTCTCTGTCTGTATCTCTGGGACTTAGCGTATTCTTGGATTTGATTTCAATTCATGCTTTAACTTTTCTGAAATCTTTATCGACGTCAAATTTGCCGAATATCCGCGCGGGAATAAGCTTCTGAAGATAGGTCACTTTATGTTGTAGCGATTTATGCGCTGTGCAAGAGCAGTATTTACTGTGTTTGTATCTGAATCTATTTTGCTTTCTTTTACTGCTGAACTTGTAATGTTTGCTGTTTTTTCTACCTCTACCAAAGCAAATATTGTGATTGACTTTGTGAATTGATTTGAGTGAGAGGTTTCGTGTTCCCTCATTGATTAGGCGGCAGGGGAATTAAGGATACGATGGTGATGATGTATGGGCAGTATAACCGGGGTTGGTTCAGAAGATGAGAAGGGACCATTAGGAGGGATGCCGAGCTTCGATTCTCAATTATCCATACCCAATGCACGGTATATTTCTGGTTTCTGTCATTTTTTGGTGAATGTCTTCTCAGCTTCATATTTATAGTTATTTATTCAATGTTTTTCACTGCATTAGTGGAAGAGTTTATTTTTCCCCCTTCTTATAGGCTTCTCGTTCTCTTTTTTATGTTACATTGTGGATGGTACAAGGAATACCTAGAACACTGATCTTCATAGTTGCTTGGGTGTCTTTAATTTGGAATAGCACATAGTTCAATAAAGTTACTGTTGAAGTTAATGATCTGAATTTTTTGCTTATTAATTTATACTATAAATTATAGTTTGGTTGAACCAGAACTTAATTAGGATCTGCATGTTGCATTTCATTTGTTTTCTAAAGATGAAAAATACCATGTAATTTTAATGTTAGTATAATATCCTTGTCGTTGAATGAATATATAACCCTTATGAGAAGGTGCAAGTTCCAAAAACATAGGTTTAGTTTTAAATTTTCATTTTTTTGATCTATTAGTGCTCAAAATGGATTTATTTGCTTTTACTTGGAGATAACTTGCTCTCTTAGAATCTCCAATGCCTTTGGAAGGTGAATATCAATTTGAGGTTCTTGGGTTCATGCCTAGGGACATTTACATAAACCACCGGGCACCTTCAATTGTAGATGTAGCATATTTGCCCTCGATTTAACTTAAAAAGATTTCTGCTTCAGCTGGACAGGCTGAACCATGCTATTTACTTCCCCCTTCCCCTTCCTTTTTGGAAATGCATTTGAGGATTTGGGAGTCCACAAGAATGGATTTTTTGTAATATAGAGAGTTAGACTTATGGATATTTAAATAGAAACGTGGCACGGGAAATTTAATTTATGAGACATTTATGTATTCAGATGTCTTAATTATACGATATGTGGTGTTAATTAAACTTGGGTATATATCTCAGTCAAAAGATTCTAACTATATAATCTTAAAGTGGCGTGCTTTGGTGATTAGGTGCATGAGAGTTATGGTAGAATAGGATGTGCAAGTGCAATGGTATGTCTTTAGATGACCATCTTCTTGGATGATGCCTAGAACTACTATTGTGAGATGAATCAGAAGTTTGCGTTGGGAGAGCTGATGCTAAGTTCTGGTTTTATTTTTGCATTCATATAAGTTTTAAATGACTTATGTTTTATGTGCTGTCTGAAAAGAAACACATTTATTAGTTTAGCCTAAATCTGACAATATATGTTTTTCACATTTCAGCTATACCGAGGGAAGCACAATTGATTCTTTTCGTGTTTCTGACTTTGGAGCATTTGATCAATTAGTTGGATATCACTTCGGGGATGCTGCTGACCTGAGTGGAAGTAAGTGTATCCTGTAATCCAATTTTAGAGAAGTTTACATGTAACAATCATTCTATGAGTATCAAATCATCTTTAGAGGAATTCTTTTGTTTGTTGAAATGACCTTGAAGCATCATTTCGTCATAAAGGCTGTGGTACTTCAGCACTGGGGACAAGAAAAAGGACTAATTACACTTACACATACACATACACATACATGGGCACAAATTTACACATGCTGTTACTTTTGGGTAAAGATCGAGATATCTAAGAGTATACCTTGATTAATTTGTTTTCTATATTCTTCTTATCAGGTTTAACCTTGTTTTTCACCCTTTCCTTGTTTCCTTCCCTAATGGTTTTTCTGGTTATATGATTCAGACTCAGTTTTAAATTCATTAAAAATAAGTACCCAAGCAACTTCTTCAGGTCCTGTTCACACTGGTACTTTTGATAAGGTGAGTTTCCCTAGTTATCATCTAACAAACTTTCAGCTTTGTTAAAATTTAAACAGGGTGATTGTAGCAGGCTATCCATACTTTCTTTCATTTCATTTTTTGATGCAGTTTCAAACTTCACTTGATAAAGAGGGATTGACCAACCAAGCAGAGTCACAAGGGTTGCAATTACAAAAGGTCCAATCATCTAATCTGGTAATCATATCAAGAGGTAATACAGAAAACCAGGAAGAGTCTGCCATGGCTGATGCCAGTCCTAGGACTGATATTTCCACAGATGATACTGATGATAAGAATCAGCAGGTAACGTTTGATTACCTCTCTTGATATGCTATTTTCTCCCTTTCTTTTTATTGATAAGTCTCATATTCATACCCCTCATTTCCATATTTGGATACCTGTTTACATTGAACCTCTTGTCACGGATCCAACTGTGTGATCTATCTACATATAAACAGTATTTAAATGTAATGCATGGGTGGAAGCCTTTTTCCATGCTGTTCATTGAAGCAGAGTTGAAGGTTTTGCTAGTTGATATCACTTGACAATCTGACATTGTACGCATCCTTTTGCAGTATGATGGAAGTCAATCCCTTGCTGCTGTGGCTTCTGACTCCAGTGACAGATCAAAGGAAAAATCAGATCAGAAGGTTGTATTTCTAAATCATATTGTATGGGTAATATCTAAAATTCTAAATTGTACCTTTCACATGATGCTTGTTTGTTTAATTGTTGCAGACTCTCCGCAGGCTTGCTCAGAATCGTGAGGCTGCAAGAAAAAGCCGTTTGAGAAAGAAAGTATGAAATACATTTGCTTTACCTATTTCTTATATAAAAATTGATCAATATTTTTGTTTATGTATGCTTTTCCATATGAATATTGCTATCAAATCATCATAACTGAAAAGGATTGGACTGGCTTGGCTTACAAAAAATCTGTCTTTAGTTTTTATTCTCAAATGTGTGACATATTTCATCTATGTGGCTGTATCTATTTGGATGATCAGTTTGGATCTACAGATTTGAGGAGCTTACCAGTGAGTGAAGAGAGATATATGAGGCTCACCAGTGAGTCTCAATTTCCTTTCTTGACTCTTTGTTTTTCAATTCTACAGCTAGAGAAGGTCCATTTTTAGTCTGAGGAAACAAGGATAAGTATGTTACCTTCAAGAGTAGTGTAGTCTTATACCTAGGTAGAACTTGCGAGTTTTTTCAGACCATTTCTTGAGTGCCTGTGCTGATGTATATGCTTCTGTACAGTTTTGTTTTGTTTTGGTATCCATCTATTCAGGTCCTAATGAATTTTCTTTTTTTCTTTTAAACCAGTTTGACATTATTCTTTATCCATTGCTGTTGGAAGTTGAGAATTAGAACTTAATAAGGATTACTGATAGGTGACACTGTGTGTCATGTTTCTTTGTGATGTTGTCTTTACTTTGTATACAGTATGAACCTCATCTGACATTTAGGTTAGTAAGGCAGCAAAAGAACTAGGCAATTTTGCAGTAGTTTAAAGAGATGCCTCTTTTTGTTATTATGGTGAAATTCTGTTTGACTTTGACTGAGGATTAATGGTTGATTTCAGAAGCCAAGTAAATACTAGCTAGCATATACATTTCTAGAAGAAGACTTTGATTTCTTCAACTACTCTGTTCTATATGAACTAGGTACTTACTATCATCTATACAAACTTTCTGCTCTGCCAGCCTCTTTTATATATATATATATATATATATATATATTTTTTCAATTGTTTTGTGTCGGAGGAGATGGGCAGACTTGGAATGTGTCTTGATTCTCTCAAAGCTTTGATTTATATCTATGAATCTAGTTTCCTTGAAAGTTGGTATAAGCTCTGATCCATTAGACACATGGGTCTGTTGGCATGACAGCACTTCACAGAATGACCAATTTAGCTCTGTTTTTGCCTTTTGACCTGGTTGGATTTGTGAATCAATTTTCTGAGGACCATGCTCTGTGATTCTAGATGGGTCATGATAATGATGCTAGTAAACTGCTTGAGGCACTCTATGTCTTCTCCTTTGCTCCCATACTCCTATCAGGCCCATGATGGCATTCTATGTGCGCGCTATCGACTGTACTTTCTAGATTACTGGATGTTTTTGTTCCTTCATTTTACTAAGCTGAAAAAGGGTAATCCGATTAGAAAGGAAAACTGTATCAAGTCAGATTGCCTCCTTTGTGATTTGTCAATGCCTTTGTTTGCTAGCAGGCTACCTCTTACTTCAATCTTCCTTATGTCATATCAGTCGACAGATTGTTTGAGAAAAAAATGGCTTAGGTTGTTTAGCTGGTGTTTCATAGTGGAAGAGTTCGGCAATTGGCCATTTACCTTCTTCAATGATTTGTTGCTAGAAAACTGTCATGCTTGGTGTTTTCTCTCGTTGATACTTGCTATTTATCTAGTTATGCTGCCTTCTGATTTATATATTGAGTGTTGAAATGGTAATTTTCAAGGAGATGTAGTATGATCTAATGTTTAGTATTTGTGAAGGCTGGGGCTTGACTTAGAGAACACTATATGAAACAAAAAATAAACAGGATTTGAGGATTTTCTGCATCAAGTTATGTTGCTGGGCATCTGTTCTCTATTTTCTTCAAAAGGATGCTTGATTCATTTATGGATATTGAATTATCAAAAATAGTTGTTCCTGTTTCCTCTTCTTTTAGTCCCTTTGTTTTTTTACTTTGTGCTGCCTGTGCATGTAGATTATTTTCCTTGTGACTTGTTTTTTGGAGATGTAATATTATTAAGAGAAATAACTGCTTTCTTAAGGGGGTCTATTTTTGGTAGGCCATGCTTGTGACTTTCAGTGATGACATGGTTCACAGTGTCCAATCTAATTTAAGGGGACAAGGTTTAGAGAGAAAGTTCCCCCGTGGGGGAGGATGTATTATGTGGTGGTGTAACATATCAAAGAGGACTAATTGCTTCCAAATTGGAGCAGCTGCCTTTTAATAATTTCCATTACTTACATAACTAGACAAATTGATGAATGAACTAATTTATTCTGTTTTCAAGTATTATGATTTCACCAAAGTTCTAAATGCTTAGTTCTCTCAGGTGGCCTTCCCGTCTTTGGTATACTGAGAGTAAATTTCTTTTGTTGTGGGTGTACATTTTTTTCTGGTGTGGAAGTACATACAAAATTTAGTAGCACATCCTCCAGGCTCTCATTAATTTGAAGATACATAGTAGTGGTTACATTTTTTTTTTTTGTGTAGTGTTTTGGGTCCTTACTTATGTGTCCATCATAGACATGCTTATTTGTGCTTCCTCCTTTAAGGGAATGTTTAATCTCAAGCATTCTTTGATTTTGGGAATACTCCTTTGTTTCACAGGCACAGACATATTGTCTTTTTTCCTCTTCTATTTTTCTCATATCCAGTGATATGACCTTGGAAGCTAGCTGGATGCGTGGATGTATCTTGTCCAATGTTCACCTACACCAGAACCTATATCATGTTACATTTAGATATTCAACCTTTAATAATCGTATGGCTGGCTTTTGCATTGATAGCAGTAGAATCAAGTGATTCCCTTATGATGTAGGCTTGATACCATAAGTTCTTTTGTGAAATGCATCTTTTTGCTTTTCCCCATAGGCCTATGTCCAACAGTTGGAAAGCAGTCGTTTGAAGTTGACCCAACTAGAGCAAGAGCTTCAGAGAGCTAGGCAGCAGGTGAGACATAGTTGATCTTTAATGGTCAAAATATATATATATCTATATATTCTTTGCAGTTAGAATGCCTTAACAGTCTTCTCTCTCTTTGTACCCCTGCTTTTTTTTTTGGGGGGGGGGGGGGTGGTGGACACGGTTCTTTGCCAGTCATATTCAATATAAATCAAAATCTCTTGTTCCCTTCTGGTAGGGAATCTTCATATCAAGCTCAGGCGATCAAACAAATTCACTGAGTGGAAATGGTATCCTTCTTTCTCTAATATGTTATTCCTTCCATAATTTTGAATACTGAAATAGTTTGGGAAATAGTAGCATAATTTGTGTCTGTTCTGTTGTAACAAGTTATGTTAGGCAGTAGATGTAATTCCTCCACTGTTTTCTTGTTAGGTTCTTTTGTACAAGCCAATTGATAATCTTCAACACATTGTTTTACAGGGGCCATGGCATTTGATGTAGAATATGCAAGGTGGCAGGAAGAGCAGAATCGCCAAATTAATGAGCTAAGAGCAGCTGTAAATGCTCATGCTGGTGATACAGAACTTCGCATGATTGTTGATGGCATATTGGCTCACTATGATGAGATTTTTAGGCTGAAGGGTATTGCAGCTAAGGCTGATGTTTTCCATTTGTTGTCCGGCATGTGGAAAACACCTGCAGAGAGGTGTTTTCTATGGCTTGGTGGTTTTCGATCGTCTGAACTCCTCAAGGTGAGCTTATTCTGACCCTTTTCTTTATGGTCCTCATGGTTCACTTACTTGGTTAAAGAAAAAGTAACACTCTTTTATAGGTCCTTTGAAGTTTCAACTATTATAACATTAGATGCAGCTTACTTTAGTCTGAGGGTTTTGTAAAAGAGAAGTAATTATAGAAGTATGCTGGGTTGCCATGTGGTATCTAAATTTTTTTGTCACTACCTCATATTTCTGGTTGATCAAGTATCTTAATTAATGATAAGAGAGTATTACATTGGACTTCAATAGTTGCTGTTAGTCTCTTCTGATTCTCACTCCCCCTTATTTGCTTTCACATGTTGTCACTAGTTCCTGAAGTGGAAACTGTAGTCCATTTCATTCTAAGGGACTCCCATGCTTATACATGAAACCCTGTTAGGTTTTACATGTTTTCCATTACCTTTGAGGATGGAAATAGGAGTAAGGTTGAGCAGCAGAATCCCAAACTCCACTGGTTTGTCCTCAATTTACTTTGTCACCCAGTCATTGGCAAAATATAACTTTGGCTCTGAATGAATAATGATAAACTTTTTACTGCGATTTCGAATTCTGTTCAAATTGATGTGCATCTAGTGGAATTCTGAAGACCTTGCCTTTATAAGGTATTCTCTTTCTCCCTCTGGCTTCTCTCGCTCTTCATTTTTTATGCTAAATCATGCTTTAATTGCTTGTTGATGGAATGTTCTTTGAAAGATAATTTCAGACACACAATATACCATTGTGAAAGGAAGGCAACATTTTACATTTGGTTCTTTTTGGAAATGCTTTATATCGAACAAAAAGAAGTTCCTACAATCATTTTGATGAAACTTTTTCAACTTTATGTAGTGGAAGGACGAGTTTTTTTCTATAAAGCTTAAATTAGAATGTGCATCTTTTTCCCTTTCTTTCCTGAGTTTGATCATTGTTGTTCCCATCTGGCTATTGCACCTAACAAGTTGTAATTGTCACAGACAATGGAATCCTTTGTCCCAATCTTTACTCATCATTCAGTTAGGTAGGTTTTAGTGAAAATTATAAACTTCACATCTTGCAAACTAGAGATGATAAAGATGATAAAGGCTATTGTGATGCTGATTTTGGGGCAAAACTGTAAGATTGTTTTTTAATTGATGTTCAAGCAGTCTCAGATCTGATTCAGATGGTTTTGGGACGTGTTAGGTTGCAAAATTTCTTCTCACCTTACATTTCTTGGCTTACTATTTGGAATTAGATACCAACATTACTCCCCTTCCTCCTCCCTGCGGGAAATTTGATTTGGGCTGGCATAGTTTATAGACCCAAGAATTTTTGTCTAGCATACCGTAATGCAAATTAGTGAATCAACTGAGTATATGCTTTACGTATGTGATACATAGCATAGTTATGTACCTCATTCCTACATTTATACCACATTCCCTGTTATGTTTGGAATATTTTGCTTGAGTTCTTTTCACTTTGGATTTGATTAAAGGGGTAGAAAGAAGCTGGGTGGTTGTGAATGAAGCATCTGATAGAGCTATTAAAATAATAAAATTAGAAGTCATTTTCTATCATGCATAACAGTTTCTCATAATTTTGAGTTTTGACCTTGAATATTTATTTCTGAGATCTGAAGTTACTCTATAGTTTCTTTTAGCTTTGACTTGGGTGCTATGACTTTGGTTGCAGCTGCTGATAACTCAATTGGAACCTCTCACAGAGCAGCAGCTGGTGGGCATTACCAACTTGCAGCAATCCTCTCAACAAGCAGAAGATGCATTATCTCAGGGTATGGAAGCTTTGCAGCAGTCCCTAGCTGAGACATTGTCTACTGGATCTCTTGGCTCATCTGGTTCATCAGGGAATGTGGCAAATTACATGGGCCAAATGGCTATGGCCATGGGTAAGCTAGGGACACTTGAGGGTTTTATTCGACAGGTAAATTTTTCTCTTACTAGTATGTGAACGTATAGGTAAATTTTTCGTATATAATTTTAGAATGTTTCATTTCAACCTTGGCTTCCTAATAGCATTTAAAATCGATAAAAATTTATTTGCTCTGGGCAAATAGAAATGATCTTTTTCTTTAATTTTAGCTTAATGTTTGTTTCTGAACGTCTGGCAATTTAGCATTAAATTTTTTTGTCCGCATTTTTGCCAGTTTTAGAGATCATTGGCATTCAACTTAATATTTAGAAGTTCAATTTTTCTCACTCTGGACTACATTTCTGTGGTGTTTATTATCGTAAGGCTGACAATCTGCGCCAGCAAACACTGCAACAAATGCACCGTATATTGACAACACGCCAATCGGCTCGGGCCCTCCTTGCAATACATGACTACTTCTCTCGGCTTCGAGCTCTTAGTTCTCTCTGGCTGGCTCGCCCAAGAGATTGACGGGTGGAAAATTGCCTGTTATACTAATTTGGCTTTCAGGGATCTGGCACCAACAATACTTGTTCATCATAGGTTTACCCTTACAAGTTCTGGTGTTAGTCCTTCTGGGTTACTGATATTAGTGCTTCATTGAGTCACAGTGTAGAATTGGTGAGAAGCTGTATTTCTGTTGTTTATTACTAATAATACTGTCCATTGTAATTGTAACTTAAGGGCTTTCTTTTTTCTTTCTTTCTTTCTTTCTTTCTTTTAATAGTAGGCCTGTGTTAATTTTGAACGGGTTCCCCAAAAAAAAAAAAAAATTCCTTTGTGTTTATTGTTTTCTTGCTTTTTCTCCCAATTGCGCATTTTGACTCTCAATTTGTCCTCTGTTCATTCTTTCTGTTAGTTGCTTCAGAGTATTACTCCGGGTGCTGTTATCATTTAGGTGAAGCTTTTGCCTCAGTTGTTACCCTGAAGGTTCCATGAAGTAATAGAGGGAATGCTTAATCGAGCAAACAAATGAAAATGGACAAGATTTTGAGTATGTTTGACATGGAGTGTACAAGAGTACATTCTCTAACCCTGTTTTCAGTCAATCACTGCTCTAGGTTTTTTTTTTTATTTTTTGGTGGTGTTCAGTTTATTATTGCTAGGTCTTGGATCAAAATATGAAAAAAGACTGGTCTACTATTTTTTTTTGGGTGGTGTTAAGTTAATTATTGCTAAGTCTTGGATCAAAATATGAGAAAAGATTGGTCTTCTAGTTATGTTTCTTGTAGTCTTGCCAGTGAACTCTACGTGCCCTTGGAACATCATTGTCTTTGTCCTGCTGGAAACTTGACAGACCATTGGACAGAAATGGTCAGTTAACCTCATGCAAAATCTAATTATACCAAGAAGTATGAAAGAATAATTTTGCCGCTGGAGCATGTAGAATTTACTAGCCTTGCCTAATGAACAGAAACTTGTGAAGTCTAGCGTGTAACCATTCCCCTTTTGGCATAATAGATGACAAAGTATTCATGGCAATATTAAATAACAAAACTTACACGCACAGCGATTTTTATGAAGTTCCATATAAACTTAATGTGTAAACCTTTTTTTCCAATTGACCGCTACACCCATGACTCCTTAAAAAAAAAAAAAAAAAAATATATATATATATATATATATATATATATATATATATATGTTAACATCTGTATATTTTTTTTCTCTTATTAAAACCCTTGTTATGTATATTGTCAGCAGGTGCAATATCGGACCAGATCAACCAATAGAACTAAAAGAACTGATCAACCAACTATAAATGTACAAATACCATTAAAATAAAAAAGGTCAAAACGCAGCAGTCAATCAAACCGAAAGACCAATCATCCGGCAATAAATCCAGTCCGATCAAAGCTCAAAACTAGACTCTTAAAATACTAATCAAAACCCAAAAAGACCCAGTCAACAAGTTGGTCAGTTCAAAGTAACTGGACTCCGAACCATGAGCTTTGGCCACCTAATGTCTCAATCTAAGTGCGATATAATACTGGATGGGTCTATTTATTAACAGAGATTCCACTCGTCTCTTTCACTCTATCTGATGTGAGACTAGAAAATAATAGGCAAACTTTGCTTCTCACTTTCACTTCTTAAAAAGAAAGTGTAAAAACAGCTTTGGATCCTCACCTTCATTCACCTCTGGCTTCCCTAGTCTATAATCCAAATCCAACATACTCCATATCTCCCATTCTCCTTTCCTTGGCCCCCCCAATAGGTTTCAACATTCCATCATCATCTTTAAACATAGCTCTTTTACCTGTCAAAAGCTCCAACTTAATCAACATTGTCAAAAGCTCCATCATCAACCTAATCCATAAACATCACATTTTATAATCAAAATATATAATTTTCATATATATACAATTAAAAAATTGTTATTATTATTCTATTCTATTTTAATATACAAAATTTTAAAAAAATATATTTAATTATTATTAATTTAATCACAGTTCAACTATAATCGAACCACTGATTCATAAACCAATGTCTTTACTAGTTTGAAAACACTGTCAAATACATCATCATCTATTTTTTTTACACATTTAATTGAGACAAATACGTGACAATAAATTCAGCAGCATATACTAGCATTATTAAAACATCATCAACTTAAATTAAGAAGGAAATCGTGAAAGCAATACTTTGATTGCGTCTAAACCAACTGCTTTATCTTCATCTAAGAGAAACATACAAAACTGTGTTATATAATTCTTTATTTGCGGAAAAATAAAATCTTATGACCAAACTTCAAGAATAATTGCTGTTGTAGATATTTTTGAGAAAATTAAAGATGCCCTCGTCTTTGTTGCCCAAATCCTGTACAAGCCCTTGTTAGCCTACCACGTATTGACCAATAATATGATGCCTCTGCTTTGAATGGTCCACAACGTTCGTCTACTCTTCCCTCCCCTTGAAGAGAAGCATATCAATCACGTTAATGTCCAAAAATATCAGCAATAATGGAAATTTTATAGCTAAAATTCTTCTGCCTTTACCTAAGCATCTTAGTAATACGTCATATGCAAAGTTTTTGAATGAATTACTGGCCCTGATGCATATATAAGTACAACACATTGCTTCTTTGGTAGAACAGGGAATTGACACAGCTCAATCACAGAAACCAAAAATTCATGCTGGGAAATATGTCATGGGAAGGGACTAGAGAAAGAAGCAGACAAGTTTTCAGATAACACCAGCAAAGGGCTAAACTATACTTTTGTTCCTAAACTTTGAGGTAAGTTTCAATCTTGTCCCACCTGTTTTCTTTGACTCAATTTCATCCAACATTGTACTAAAAAATTGCAATTTTTCCAAATGACTAACACAATTACAAACGTTAACAGAAGTTGATGATTTGGATCCTACGTGGCAATCAAAATTCAATGTGGATTGCTTGCTTGGCCGCGCAGCCCATACACACAATTCTTTTTTTTCTTAAAAAAACAAAGGAAAAACCCAAAAGTATCCTTCCTCCTCCACCACCACCATTTTCTCCTTATTCCCCATAGCTAGTTCCAAATTCTGTCACATACTCTTCTCTTCATTTTTTTCCTTTTTTAAGGGATTCAAGCTTTGAGGGCGCTGAACTGAGCAATCCCTTCAAAGGCTTATCTCTAATATTAAAACCACTGCATAATTGAAGCTTTTATCCCTCATCTTTTCTATTCTCTCGAAAATCTTTGGATTCCCTTGCCTACCCAAAGTTCCCAAAACAATGTCCAAATTATGAGTGTCCCTTGCTTTTGCAATTGCACTTTTCCTAGACCCACCACATGATCATATTCCTCCAAATACGATTTTCCGAAATATCGGTCATATTTGAAAGCCTTAATCCCCTGTAATCAACCTTAGGATGGATTGATCTTGACAAAGTGACAAGGAATGGCAATGAGGTAGACTGGGGCAACTTTTCCACTGCCCGTCCTTGCCCCATACTTGCATGGTCTCCCCCCCCCCCCCCCAAAAAAAAAAAAAAAGAAAACCAAACCTTGTGGGGATCAAGGCAGGACAATAAATCCAGTAGTAGAACAAAAAATACCAGCAAGACATAGCATCAACGTGGACAAATAGAATAACAGGTAGACAATTTTGACTTTGGATGAATGATTACGCAATACAATGTTAAAATTTAAGTGAAATTAAATAACTGACCAAATAACAAATACTTAAACCTTTTGATTAAAAAATGAAATTATATAAGTATATATTAGAGGGGCAAGGAACGGATTGAGACGTGTATGCCCCTGATCTTGTCCCAAACTCGAACATTTCTATTCAAGTTTTCCTTGAATTTACCTAGATACCCTGTCAACCGTTGAAGCAAGCCAGGCCAAAATTGCCATCTCTGCAGGCAACAGAGACAACACGCTCTCCCAATCCTCCATACTCAAACAATATTGAATTTGCTTCCATGAATCCTAAATTTTTTTTTTCTAATAAATTCAGATAATGGAGAAAGAAGGGAAAGATGTTAATTTCTGCACTTTAAATTTTAGTTAAAAATTGGTTCAGGTTATTTAAAGAAGAAGGTGATGATGGGACCCTTTGGGTGATATACATGCCACATAAGATCATACTTGGCCACGTCAACACTTTCCATTACATATTAAAATGGTATTAGCTAATAGGAAAACATTGCAATCTTCTAGAATATGTCAGGACAAAATTTAATTTGGAAGAAAATTTAAACTCATCTCAAAGTCAGGGGATGAAAAGTATACCTTATCCATCCAGGAAGTAACTTAGATTTACAAGAAAAATAAGACAAATACATAACTAAAAAATATATACTATCAGAGAAGCCAAATCACAGAACCTAATTCATATTTGGAAATTTTGTCATGCGTGGGGCCAAAGAAAAGAACCAGACAAGTCTTCAAACAACTCCAAACAGCAACTTAAACATTATAGGAAAATAAGACATATAGTTAACTTGAGAGGTATGAGGATGTAAAATATGACAATACCTTGATTTGTAGAGCAACAAAAAGTCAAAATGCTGCATACCATGAAATGTAGATTTACATATTCATTAGAGGGGAAAACAATAATAAATGATTAACCTCAAGAGACACCACTCACATGCATACCAAATGAGGCAGCCATGCACTCAACATGGATTTTGATAGGTCCCACATTGAGTAATATAAGATGGTAAGTCAGAAGGCACCCAATAGACTAGTCTTTTAGGATGAGTTATCCTCATCGCTCAACTCACATCAACTGATATCAAGACATTTCGCTACAATTCTAGTTGCAATCGTATGGTGTAAGTGGTGATGTCAGTATTGTAATGTTTGCCCAGAGCAATGAAACTAGCACAAGGCCAACTTACATGGGTGCTGGGACTCTAGAGTGCGGTGCAATGTTAAGACCAACAGCTCAGATCATATCAGATGTCCAAATCCTGTTTATTCAATTTATTCAATGATTGTCAACTATAAAATTTCAAAATTTGGTCCATAACTTTTGAGAAGTTCCATATTGTCAAACAATCAAAATACTGGCATGCATATAGTGTTATCATGAAGTCAAGCATTACAATATGGGTAGCATAAAATTTAATATAATGTTGATTGAATTTATTCAATGGTTGCTAGCTAGGAATATTCAAAATTTTGTTCCTCCACAAAGCTTAGACTCTCAATTATGTAACAGATCAATCAACAAGACACAAATTTTCTATCTTCTCTCATTTCTCTGTCATGACAAGGATCTATTTAAACCTATGAGCTCCCTCTCTACTCTTCTTGAATTTTTGATAAGGTGACATGAGATCAAATGATTACTGGCTTTACAATACCTTACATTATTCAAATCATACTCATCCTCTTAAAAATCAGGCCACTAAATTCTCAAAGACCATGGAATCCTACATACCATATTGATAATCCTGGATGCAGAAATTATTATAATGTGAATCTTGATAAGCACGACTACCTTTCTTGAGAAAATTGTCTGCATTTCCCAAGTGCTAAGCCATGAATACACCACGTAAGAACCAATATGGCATGTTCTAACTTACTAGAAGCTAAGACATAACTTCAAGGTACTCCATTAACCAAAGTTGTACGCTTTTCTTCCTTTAAGGAGACTAAAATCTTTATTAGTATAAATTCAATCATGTGAACAAGGATATATATTTTTTGTTAATGTATGAGAAGAAATTTTTGTAAATGAAATATAACAATTTTAAAAATATGACTCTTGGAAATTAAAAAATAATGTTGTAATGTATATATAATTATTATATAGATGTGTATATAATTGTATTAATTAATTATTTGATAAGTTAATGTTGTTGAAAAATGGAATAAAGTTTTCTTAAAATATATTTAAATCTATCATTAAATAATATAAATGAATATTAAATTTAAAAAAGAATAATAGTTATCAGCCGTAATGACTGCTTGTCCTACACCGAGACCTTCTCCTCATTCGCTGTGCTCGGCGTTGTTGTGGCTATTCTTTTTCTTCGTCCTCCTTAGTGTCATTGACAAGTACTTTTTCATTTTCTTCTTCAGATGATTCATTCTCCATTTGATGGCGAATTTGTAAGGAACTAAAATTCCATTGAGGAGATTGAATAGGCGGAATTGATTGATTTGAAGTGAGAAAGCCTTGTTGAGGTTGGTAGGATGCCCATTGTGAGAAAGAAGTATTGCAATATTCTGCACTAAATGTAGTTGGATCCGTAAATAATGATGTAAATGGTACTCCGGCAGATTGCATTAACTGCGGTTGCAGTGTGGAGAAAGATGACTCAATATAAGTGGAGGAAGGCAATAAAGGTGTATAGTAAGGTGCACAGGAAGATGGACCTGGAATGCCAACGTCTACGGATGGTGGAAAGGAAGAAGAACTAATATCTCGACCAACAGTCTGTGGTAAAACAGAAGAAGGACCAACATCACCACCAGACATAGGGGTTGTTATGTAAGATGATGATGGTATGTTCGTGTGAAATCCCCTAAAGTCTCTACCAAACATTAGTTTCCTAGATGAGAGGAATCCATGGCCTCTTTTTCTTGGTCTTGCCTCTGGCTCTGAAGGTCTGGATAGATCAGGTGTTGGCGGAGCTAGTTGGGAAATGAATATATCTCGATGTTCTCTTAAAATATGCAACATGTTTCAAATATCACTACTTGCTTTTTGCCTAAAATCCTCATAACTAAGTGTTGGTAGGTTAGTGATAGTAAGTCTGTATAAATCCTCCAACACATCAGTCTGTTAAAGAAAAAATCAATTATTAAAAATAATACAAATATATATATATTTATTTATTTAAGGATACATAATATTAAGATAAGAATTATGTAAAAGTCATACCACAAAACCTTGAGAACCACTAGCAGGATGGATCCATTTTCACGTATGTCGTCAATACCAACGCATATAGTCTTATGCACGATCTAGTGGTCTATCAGTAAGGTCATTCTGTGCCACTAGCAACGGCCACAAATTCCATGCTATAAAACTACATGCTCTTCGTGCCAGTTTTTATGAATCTTTCCTCTTAATTGAAGAGTATGCAGCGATCCTATATTAAATGATTTTTCTGGAATATGATGTACCCTACCGAATTGATAGAGAACGCGATTAGCGTGATACCACTCAACTATCCAAAAGCAAAGTATAGGCATTGATGCACATTATAAATTAGACATCGCTAAGCAATACTCCAAAATCAATTAGACAACCTCGGGTGAGTCATATGGAAGCTAAATGACCTACACAACAGAAGATAGTTACTCTATGGTATAATTGTAAAATGAAAGACAAGTAAGTACCTAAATACAAATTTCATCGTCCTTTATTTGATCTAACAATATTTTACACTGCCACAAGACATCTGCTATCGGCTGGGAATATCATGGAACATCCCGCCACCTGTGAGGAAAGGGAGAATGCACATTAGCTTATCAATCATAAAAAAATAGCACATTTGAAAAATATATATGCCTATACCTGAAACCTAGTAGGGGTCGAGTAGGATAAATAGCTATCCGATGATCGGGTTGGGGGGTTTTCGTGAAGCAAGATAGGGAAATCGGTCCTATGGCCATAAATGAAGTAGGGTCAGAAACCACCTATGTTAATCTCGTCATAGTGGGTGATATTACACATTTCTCTATATAAATGGGCCAACACTGCTGATTCCCTACTGTACTGACCAACTTCTACAAAATCAGTAAGTAGTGGAAGATACATTAACATAACTTTATGTCCAATCTTATCTGGCATCAAGTACCCCTCAATCAAACGCAGGATGTATGCTTATGCAAACTAGTGAATAGTATCATCATTTGCGTCATTCGACAAGTTGTTGAATGTTTGAGTCTACTAAGAAATGCTCAACCTCTGTCCATCTAATGTCTCAAGGGGCAGTATCACACCAAGTAACTCATTACAAACAATTGACCAATTAAAGTCTGTCCGTCCACATACTACATTTCCCGTGCAAGGTAAACCCAGTTGAATAACGACGTCTTATAGTGTGATTATGCACTCACCTTTGGTGAGGTGAAATGTATGTGTTTTCGGGCACCACCGCTCAATAAAGGCTGACACAAGGGTGGCATTGAAGTTAAAATGACTGAGTCATGAAACACCATAAAAACCAGCCTGTACGAGATATGGGACAATGGCCAGAGGGAGATCGAATATATTATCTTGTTGCACTATTCGTCTTATGTGTAGAATTCTATTATCCTATGTAATTAAGAGAAATTGTCATAAATTTAGTTAACTCAACAATAACAATAAAGTAAATTTTTTACTTACTCGTCCTTGCCATACAGTTTGGGACACGTGGCGAGATTGTAAATATAGTAAAGACTCATCCTCTGATCCAGGATGAACAGCACTCTGGTGAGAGTCCATAATGGAAACCAAGAACTCAAATATTTGTTAATAGTAACATTAATATGTCAAACTGATGAACAACAAATCATAAGCCAATAATATAACCTTAGTACGTCAAACTAATAAGAAAGATATCAGTAAATAGGCACTTTCAAACTAATCAGTGATAATTCATATGTAATTCATATACAAATTATCATCGATAATGAATATTTAATTCGCTCAAATAACTATAACTATCCCCGTGGTTGACGAGAGGGGCATGTGGCACGATTGTATCTGATCTGTCTACATAAACCACATCTGTGGTTATCCCTAGAGCTTTCTTGCCAATCCATCTCATTGCGTATTCACAAAAATTTTGGCCGACCTTTATCTTGAATCATAGAAGGATCAGGGACTAATTGAGACCCACTTATGTGAGGCCAATAAACGTCTGCTCCCATTGGATGAAATTCTGTCTTGTAAGCATTTAGAATTATCTCCAGTCGAAAAATAGTATGCACAAATTGTAGAGGATTAAGACAAACCTTGACACATGCAGCAAAAACATGTTGACAAAGATACTTTTGGAGTTGAAACTCGCCACAATCATATGTTCTATTCGTCAGGCTAACCTTGCAAGTTTTCCCATACTGTTTATTGGAAGGATCGTAGGGTTTTTTGACCTTGAATTCTGAAGCTCTTCTATTAAATGCACGGATTGATAGAGCAGATGCTCTTGCAATTCTGACTGAAATCTTCTTATGTATATCCTCAAAGAATAAGCTACCTGCTTGTATATGAGCAAATGTAATTTGTACCTGCTCAACCCAATATTTATTCAACCAATACATTGTTGCCTTGACCAAGCCAATAATGGACAGGAATCTAATACCTTTGAAGATATTATTAATACACTCGGCTAAATTTGTTCTCATGTGCACCTAACGATGCCTATCCACGTCATATGCACGTGACCACCTACTTTTCGGTATATCCTTTATCTAATTGGCCGCTTTTAAATACAACTGTTGGATCTGAGCTAATTATTCATCAACCAAATGGTGCTCATTCAGATAGCCGATGTTCACAAACTTTTTCTTCAACAATTTAATCATGAATGTCGTATTCAAATTACTCGCAATATGACGTAAACAAAACATGTGATATGCATGGGATAGTTGACACCCATTTTTTGGGTTTGCGATTGCTACTAATACTCCCGGATGATGATCAGATATCAAACAAATATCTTACTTATTCGGTATCACTCGTTGCCTAAGGTTACTAAGAAACCACCTCATGCCTCATATGTTTCAAGCTCAACGATGACAAATGCAAGGGGGATAACTTTTCTAGCACCATCTTGTGAGTTGGCAATTAGTAACATCCCTTTATATATCCCATACAGAAATGTGCCATCTATTTAGATAATCAATTTCAAGTGATCAAAGGTATCAATGCAAGGCCTAAATGTCTAAAATACCCTATTAAACATAATTGTTGCCTCTGTATCTGATGCTGTTTGCGGGCATTCCTTAGTCACAAATTCAAAGTTTGAGCTTGGATTGAAGTGTTGGACAGCAGATAACTATCTCAGGAGAACTGCATACGATCGCTTCCAATTCTTAAAAGCGATTGCAATGACCCGTTGCTTACCCCACCATATCTTTTTGTAAGACACCATATATCCAAAGGTGCTATGAATCCTCTCAATGATATCATGGATTGAAACGGAGGGATTTTCTGTGACCATCAATACAATATTTGATGCTATTACATCAGAGTCTAGTTTTGGATAATCTTGTGATAATATGGAAGAGACATAAGTGTCTGGGCCTGCATACTTTGTTATCTGCCAATCATTTTTTTTCCTCATATTAACATGCCCTTATTCGCCAATTACATCTAACACTATACTTTGGACAACGATACTCCATGTACTTCATTGATGATTGATGCACCTTGAATGTGTAGTGTCTGTAGACTAAATAAAGCTTTGTAGCACGACTCAGTGACTGCTTATCAAAAAATCACATGCCAACATACATCTCTTGGTCATCATTCAGATCGATGACCCCCTCCATGTCAGGTATCTCAAATTCACTCACATTGTCATTGCTGATCTGAGACAAAAAAGCAAATGCCTACTCAAAATACAAATTCAATGGAGTTACAGGATTTTCTTTAGTATCAGTCGCAGCAATATCATCCTCCCCATATTCATTGACATTTGGCGGAGCATCATATTCATCCTCCGCCTCAAACTCATTCATTATATCTTCGGTTGTATTTAGAGGATTGGAAGGATTGTTATGACACATCTCACCCATCAATAAACTTGGTTGAGATATATCATTCATGAGTGATATTGGTTGAGTATTAGAAAGTTGGGTCTCAAATGGATGAACATTTTCGAGATAAGAGTTAAACAAGGAGACCGATTCGTCCAGTCTATTAATCTGACTTGCACATAAATTTGTCAACGGTTCAATCATATCAGTCTCTTCAACACTTGGGCCCACATCATTAGTTGAGATGTGTGCATATAATTTAGGTGCCCCCAGTTGAGATGGAAAGTATTGGTTTGCTTTCCACATAGTTTGGATATCTAAATTGTCATCTAATGTGCATGACAAGTACTAAGTTGGATTAAGTGATCACGGGTATCGGTACACCAACTTAGATACATACTGTCTTGACTGAAGTCGTAATTTTTCTCTAACCACAGCCTTCAACTACTCGAGATTAATGTCAGGGTCAACTCTTAATAATTTCGAGTTATCACAAACAAATGTTGGTCCTTCGTTGGTGTAAAAAATTCTTCCATTTGTATGAATGCATATGATTTCCTTCCTTCTACTTATTGTCAATTTTTACTCAATGCCTTTGTGTAAATAATAATTAAACACAATATATTAAAATGATCAAAGATAAAAGATACCGAAGATATTATAAAGAACTTCAAACAAACAAAAGTTTCCGTGTAGAATAGAAGCTCTTGAGAATCTGTACAAATAGAAAAAAAAATTTATCAGCGTTTTCTACAAAAAAATAGAAATATATGAGAAGAAAATAAGAAATAAAAAATATTTTAAAATAAATGACAAACCTCAACAAGAATACGAAAGCTGATAAGAAAGTTTAAATCTTCAACACATATGGAATGAGAGATAATATAAAAATGACCTCAAATTTAAAGAACGTAATGCTTGAGAATCTGTTAAAATTTTCAAAAAATAAATTATTAAATTTCCTAAGCACATGAGAAACAAAAACTTTTTGAAAATAAAATGCAAACCTTAGAATATAGATGAAGAAGGAGAGCAAATTTACTGAAGAGACAAAAACATGCAAAAAATCTGAGAGGGAAGAGGAATGAGCTGCGATTAGACAGAGAAGAAGAATACAAAAAAATGAAACACAATAAACATAGGGCAGGAGAAGAGATGGAGTATATAAGCAAATTAGAAAAAAATTTTAATTTTATTTTTACTGACCTCTATTTAGGGGGTCAGATTTTTTACTAACCTATGGGTCAGTTTGACTGACCCTCAAAGGGTCAGTATTGACCTTATGTGGGTTAGTTTTACTACTCGCATAGGGTCAGTTTGACTGATCCTTAGAGGGTCAGCTTTTTAAAAAAAAAAATTTTAAAAAATAGGGACGCAGCCCTCAAAATATATAAAAAAAAATTCCTTAATTGGGATGCGGAGCTTGTAGCTCCGTGTCTCATATTATTATTATTTTTTAAAAAAATTAGTTATATATTCTCGAAACATGTTTTTAAAGTTATATTTTTTTCTTTATATATTTACGTTAAAAAGCCATCCAACCTTGTCAATTGGGTTAAGATTTTGGTATGGGATTCTGGGCAAATATTATTACGACAGTGCATAATCTTTTCCTTTAAAATTCATATACGTTTAATTTTTTTCAAAAATATAACTATAAAATTATAATTTCTTTAACAAAAAAAGGAAGGAGTTTTGGCATCATTTTAAAATTCTCTACAAGCACCTAATCATTTCTTATCTAAAAAAAATCTTAAAACTAATTGACTATATCGTGGGTTATTCGTAATATATATATATATATATATTTGGTTGGCTCATTACAAATATTTGTTTAAAATATTTTAATTTTTTATTAAAATAGAGGCACAACGCTTTCGGAAAAATGTGAGTTAAGAAAAAAAAAATAAGATAAGAATTAAACTTAGATAAGCCAAAACTCCCAACATTTATACCTTTGAACAAATATTTCAATATACTTATTTTCAATTATACATTTTTTCCCTAAGCTCAATAAATAATATAAGCTAAAAGTACTTTTTGGGATATAAGTTTAATATAATTCTTAGTACCAAAAGATTAATTTTTTGGTTAATTGCTAAAAACCTAAACAAACTTGCATGTCTATATTATAACGCATTTAATTTGTGAAACTCTCCAATTATCTTGTTAACCTATTATCTTCCTTGCTATTGCATGTAAGTATCCGATTATCTTCCTAAAGTGTCAAATTTAATTTTAAAAAATAATGATAAAGACATTGTAATTTAACCAAATCCATGAGAGATATCCATGATAGAATATTATTATTATTATTTTAGTTTTTTAAAGATAGTCACTGATGTAATGCTGATTAAAGGATTTTTAAATGGAAATTACTTTAGTTTATACCTTTGTTTATATCTTACACTATTTCTTTTTTACATTTAAAATTGAAAATCATTCACTATAAATGCTTAGTTGTTTAATTAGTTCAATAATTAGTTACGGGTATGTGTTAATGTGAAGGATAATTTATGTAGAGTAAAATCTCTTAGTTTTTTGACCTTATTACTAATGTAGTAGTATCCAATTTCACTTCCAGTCATGTAATAGAACAATTATATTGTAGAATTTTGAACATTCAAGGGCACAATTGCCTTTTTGCCTCAGTAAAGTCACAAACCAATACAATAATTTAATTATCCGAAACAACCAATAAATTGTGGTACTCATTTATTGTCTAGTCTAGTAGTATACATAAACGTTAGCTAATAGTTTCATAACACTTTATTAGAAAATGTAAAGTACATTTCATAAAATTTTGGAAACTATGATATTTAAGATGTTTTTGGTTTGACAATTAAAAATTATTATAAAAAGAATACAAATGGTGTTTCATAAAAATTGATAAAGCTAAATAAACGTCATATGAAGTCTCCATACTTTGTTGATGGCATGATATGTCACTTAAAAATGTATCATGTTATGACACCTTTATATTTTACATGACACTTGTCATTTTACATATTATTATGCCAAATATAGGCATGTTGGATGTTGACTAATATCTAAAATATTGATACCAAAATCACAGTATATCAAATATCTTTTAAAATAATTAAAAACTTATATAAAAAGGATTCTAAAAATAAAATAATTCATTATTTTAACCAATATTTAAAAACTAGTTCAGCCATTGAATTAATGAACAATTCATGGCTATATGGTTGAATTTAAATTTAAAAATAATTAATATATAACACAATATAATTAAATATATAATTTATTAAAAAAGAATAATATATAATAAGTATGAATAATGGTAGTGTCAAATTAATTAAAAGTAGCAAATGTATGATACTTAGTATTTAATGAATTAATAGTTTAACATACTATTCAATATCAAGGTCCTTAAATATGCATCAACATATTCTTACATCTATTATGTGGTTTTCTCTTCAAATTCTTGCTCATTCTTGGTAAGCATGCAAAGTAAAAAGTAAGGACTATAAAGATCATTTAAGGCTATTAGTGATATCTTTTTTTCTTTTTCAAGAGGAGATTGACTAGTTAGTTGATATGGCCAAGCCCTGGGAATAATATTGAAAAACTAACTTTTGATCCTTATAATTTAGAAAGGACTATAAAGATCATTTAAGGCTATTAGTGATTTCTTTTTTTCTTTTTCAAAAGGAGATTGACTAGTTAGTTGATATGGCCAAGCCCTGGGAATGATATTGAAAAACTAACTTTTGATACTTATAATTTAGATAAATAGAGGAGATGAGACATAATTCTACTAGTACAAAAGTCCCTTGAGATTCTAAACATAATTAAAGCTCAGATTAGAATTTTAGGTGTACATGAGTGATAGAACCAAAAGAGTTTGCAGGTAAAATAATTGTTAAATTGATCAAAGTGAAATGTACAAACTATAAAATTAACAATATAAAACTTTTAAAAGAAATTGAATACAACTTTAACAAGAGTTGAGTTGAAAGCAATAAATAAAACTGAAAAATAATTGAATAATAAAAAAGTTGTAAAACAAATTCTTGGAATGTTTTTGTATGTCCTGTGAAATGCTCCTTGCTCTTAATTTATAGTGTAACCCCTTCACTTTCAAGGTATTATGTATCCTATTATTTTACCAAATAATGAACATATGATGTAAAAATTTTGACTATATATTAAGGGATTGACTACATATATTTGTCATCCCTAAATTACATAATTACAAATGAAATTATTGCAATACTCAAATAAAAGTACAATGAACTCTTAAGCTAGACAATTAAGTATTTAATAGGTTGGATGTAATTCTTCTATCTCCATCCTACTATGTTTAGATTTTGAAGGTTTGACCTATTCCTAGTCCTTCAATCTGCTATTGGGTAGCCTTAGCAATACTAAAATTCTTATTCGAACACATTATTAAGTGGTGTGAAAATTTATATTCTCAATAACGACACATGTCAATATTAAAAACTAGTGACAGTCCAACTGTCATATATACAAAAACATTTTCTCTTTATATTCCTTTTTCTATGGCATATAAGAACAGTGTATATATCACAACATACAAATATGAACAAAATTTGCACATGTATAGTAACACAATTCACGTTGTGTATCATACAAGCATGTGAACATGTATTTATCTTAGAACATTTATAGACTATGGCAATGCCTTTGCATATGAAGCAATATGCTAAACTTACCATACTCTTATCATGTATTTTATGTTAATCAATATATAATTGCATATAAATATCATAATACATTTGTAAAGCACGATACCATATATTCCTAATTAAAATATCACAAATTATTTTGCAAACAATATTATTCCAATTCAATCACAATAAGCTTAATTTTGTCATGTCTATAATACCACTTAAATTTGGTCCACATCACATTTGGGTATATCAATAATTTAGTACATTCTAGCGTGCTTTCTCATTTCATGCATAAGGTTTTACCATGGTTTACATAACATAGTACTCCAATGAGTAGACATCTCATTATATCACTATATATGTTCTACTAAGGAGACACGGATGATTCTATCTTAAAAAGAAAGCACTTTTACAAGCCATGTATCAAATATCCCATAGCACCTGTACTAGCTTAATTTTTTGCAATCATAGATAACCTACCAAGTATTCCACACTACTTAGTGTGAGGTCTAGGTTTTCAATACCATCAAGGAAAAAGGCTACTCTCCCTAGTCCTTATAATTAATGGAATTTTTAACTAACAACAGTAAATGTAACTAAGTTGTCTTTTAGAGTGAATCCGCAACCTCATCCTGAAAGCCACATGAAAGTCTCCCAACCCTCTTGTGATCTTGCTATCACCTTGTCTTTAGGAGAATAGAACTCAAACCATGAGAGATTTTAACACTTAGGTTGATTCTAGAAGATCATTCTTTTTCCTTCATATAAACAGGAAATTTATCCCTTGGAATTTCATCCCTTGAGAACTTTCTCTTCTAAAGACTTAATGTAAAATTGAGAATTCATATAATTCTATCTTTAAAGACCATCTCTTATAGAAAATCCCTTTTTTAAGGACTTTATTTCCACTTTTGCCTTGCCTCGACTACTTTATCAAACTTTTATACCCATATAAACATTTCATATGATTATGAATGTCATGCAAAGATACATAACTTTCATATTTTAGGTTATCTAGGTTAAACTTCATGGTCAATATGCAATTATTTTTTTAAAACTTGAATAAACAAAACATAAGCAAATATCATAATAAACCATAAATAATTGGGTCATATACCATATAAAATTGCAAAGATGTAAGCATCTATCACAACCAAGGCACTTCAAAATATTAACCAACATACCTAACCTATTGTGGTTATATAAGAATATGGATGCACAAATGTAGTGTATAAAATTGTACTTCCAATCATATTCATCAGGCATAAATAGTTTTTCTTAGTAGTTATTAAGTCTAAATGAACACATATACATCATAAATCATGCATGTAAATACATGCACATATATTATAAGAACTCATGTGTTTAGATATATATATATATATATATATATATAGGTCAAACAGGTATACATATTATATACAAAAACACACATGTATTTGTATTAAACATGAATACAGACATATATATGCTTGTTTTTGCATCTTATTGAGGATACCAATGTTATTAGTTAAATGTATAAATTAAGATAAAACCTCTTGGCCTTGTTATTGTGTCTTATAGTATTTTCAGTATCTTAATTAGGTCCATATCAAGGAACTCTAGTGTTAAGACTATTTATGTATAGGAATAGTCCAATTATCTATACATAAGAATCAAGGTATTTTAGTTTCACGATCATCAATGCATAAAAATAGTTCAAGGTTTTGTCTTTGATACATAGGTGTTCAGATATACTGCTTTGCATAGGTGATTAAATTAGGATTTACTATATTTAAATTCTTGGGGTTGTAAGAGAGTTTAATAAGGCCACTCATGCATTAAACACACCACACAAACAAATAATATCCTTGTGCAAAGAATTTGTGATAAAATATCTGAATCAATATTCATAAGATTCCAAAAGAATTCATAGGGCAATATAAGCATCAACATACATAATTTTCATGGAATTATTTAGCCATCAAGTTCCTAAAATATATAAAATACATTAAATTATGAAAATGCACCATTTGGAATGGAAAACATTATTTTTCTTGCCAACTGAAGACCAACACAGGTTGGTTGTATGGAAATTGGGATCCACATTGCCATGTCGTGTGCATCCCAACAACAAAGATGGACATGCCCTAAGGCTATATCACATGGCCCAACCTTGTCTTGAGGCCTTATTTCACAAAATTAGGCATGTTCACCATTTTTTTAAATAATTTTCTCCACTTAAACTCATTTAAATTTCAATGAGATGAATCAAACAACCAAAATAAGTCATTTTTACACAAGCCCAATAGTTTTTACTCCCTTAAAACCTCAACTCTTTTCATGCAAAATTTCCCTATAACATGACTTTCATGGAAAGATGAGGAAGATAGCAACCAATACTCTTGAATTCTTACTATTAAAGCTTCACATAACAAGAGTTGGTAACAAAAATATGAAGTTTTTACTTTACCAAAATCTCCACTTTCTCCAACTTACCACCCTTTACTTTTTTCCCCAGGAAGGTGGAAAAGAAGAATAAAGAAGATGAAGGTGAAGAATGGAATAAGGAGTAAGATATTGCCATCAATCTCTTGGCATATGTTCTTACCTTGTTTTCTTCCAAGTTCATCTTCTTCCTATAGCTTTTCTCTTTCTTCCTTGCTTCTTCTTCTTCTTCTTCTTCTTCTTCTTCTTCTTCTTCTTCTTCTTCTCGATGAGTCTTGGAAGAAAAAGGATGAGAAAAGGAGAAGGTGTTGAAACAAAGTGAGGGTGAGTGAGTTTTTGTGTTTTAGATAGAGAGAAAAGAGAGTTAGAATAAGGCTACTTATGGAGAATGCAAGTCAATTTTTTCACATACTTTCTCTTGCATTTCCTTCTTCCAAAAGATTTCCTAACTCCCTTCTCTATCTCTATGTGTATCCCTCTTTCTCTTTCTTACAGCTCGTTTGGCAGGGGAGGAAAGGGGGAGGGAAAAAGAAAGGGAAAGGGAAAGTTTGGCGAAATATTAATTTTACCACTATAATTATTACTCAATTGTTATTTAATATTCTCTAATAATGATTATTCAATAATTAAAAGTAAGAATATTGTAAGTATTTCTTATCTATAAAATTACCTTTTTTTTTTTTTTTCATTTCCATATTTAACTTTTTGTATATCAAACAAGTCTCTAGTGTTTTTTTTTTTTAGATTCTTGAGAGATTTTATCCTTGATTAATTAAGAAAAATCATATAGCTTTCTTTCTCATGAATCTTCTACAAAAAATAGCAAAGATATTTTCAAAGGCATAATGGTTTACATTTGGCTCACTTTAACTCATCATATCTCTTTCCAAGTTTTAATTTAAGGGAAGGTCCAACTAGAAAATTTGTTCTAATTGTCGATGTAGTCATTTTCATATAAAAATCTCTCAATAACTCCATCATTTAAAAAAAAAAAAAATCCTATTTTGACCCTAGAGAATATTATAATTTGGTCCCTATGAAAATTGCATTTTGAACATTAATCTTTTCATAATTATATTTTGATCTTTAAATTTTATTCAAATATTTTTATTTCCTAAATTATTTTCTTATATTTTTAGAACGTTAATGATCTAAGAAATTTATCAAAATTCCTTTCTATTAAGATAAATTCTTAAAAATTCCTAATAGTTTTAATTAAATTCCTAATTGGTCTAATAAATTTCTATTATATTCCTAATAATTTCCTCGATGTTTCCTTGATGCTGAAACTTAGGAAAATCTCACATTTTCTCATGTAGTTATTTATTATTATTCAATTTGTCTAATATGAATTTTATTAAAGGCCTAATTTTGGAGATTTACATATAGCATTCTGTTTTGCCCATTTTTTCACCATGCCATGTCTTCGCCCGTTATCTTTGTGCCTGCTTGATTTGGGTCTTCAGCTGGTGATAATGCTTCGACTAACACTAAAGTTTTTGGCTAATATTATCATTGGCTGGTGTCCCCTCGACTATAATCTTCAACTAACCCCCATGGTTGCCTTAGCTCCTAACTGTAGCATATAGCCTCATAATTTTTTGGTGCTACAAAGGCTATAGGTGAGCTTTCACAAACTTGCCAACACATATAGAATATATTTGGATTAAAAGAATGGAATGGAATAAAAGGAAAGTAAAATTTTAACGTAGAATTTTTTAAAAATATTTCTAATCTAAATAAATATTTTTTTCGTTCTTCCCTTTTCATTTATTTTTTCCTCAAATTGTAATTAGCCCTAGAATTGTCAAAATGAACCGACCTAGCCTGTTACAAGTTGTGGGTTAAGCAAACATGCTCATTTAACCTTCCTTAATTAAACGGCTTAGAATTTCTAACCTAACCTACTAGTTGACCCAAAAACAAAGAGAAAATTGTGCTTTCCCTCTTGACAAAAGTGAAAAAAAGAAGAAGCTAATTTTCTAAGATTTGGCCTAGACATTGCTTGTTTGAATACAATCCATTTAGCAACAGATTTCTTTTCTAACAACTGTATCACAATTCATATTTGCTATGTAAACAACTTTTATCCTATTAGACTTTGGCAGAATACAGCAATCGAGTCTCTGGATTTTATCAATTTAGAAGGATTAAATCTAGATTTCACCACTTTAATTTTTCCATAAAGTTATCTCCCTTTAAAATGTCAGATAGTTCCATTAGTGACGATAAAGACAAAAAAACATTTTTAAACTTAGGTATCAGTAACGATACACATTACAAATTTTTACTATTTAAAATATGTTAATACTTTACTTAATTGACGTTATCATTTTAATTATAATACTATAAGCTACAAAAGATTGGCGAGAGTGCACTTTAGCCTTCAAACTTTGTCCAAGTTTTCATTATCATCCTTTAACTTTGCTTTATTCTCTTCTCATCCCTTAACTTTTTAGATAAAAAGCCATTCAAATTTTTCACATTGAAAAAATAAACTGATCAATCCATGCGTTATTCAAGCTGCCGTATAATTGGTGGATGAAGTGCCTGTAAAACTTCTAATTGAAATATATCTACTAAATAAACCAACCTGTGTCTGCAAAAACTACAAATTCATTTGATATGCTACCAGCAAAGTGCTAAAATCCATCTTCCCATAACCCGTAGAAGTTTTGCAATCATGAATTTAGTTCTCTTAGCATTTTATAAAATACAGATCGCATCTTTTTCCTTCCCTAATTTTTAATTATCGTATTATATATATCTATCACCATCCATGGATGATTTTGGACAAAGAAGTCTGCACATCGCAGTAAAATCATCCTACTGCTTTGTGTATGATTATTCAACTAGAAGCTGTTCAACTTGTGTTGTATGATAAAATCACCCAGTCTTACAGGAAAACCTCGTAACAAGGAATAGATGCAAGGGTCACTGAGAAATCTTCCACTACAAAAGAAATTATATGGGTCCACAAAGGCACAGTACTCTCAGAATCAATACGTCTATGCTAAAAATTTTTGCTTGCCAGTGAAATTATTCTTCCTAAGGAATTCAACAATAAAAATGTAACAAAATAAGAACAAATGGAAAGAAGAAAGACAAGGCATAAAATACTATCACTTGAATCCCCAATAGAATAAGAAATTCAACGTGCTTAGTATTAGCAATAAATTCTCCACATGTAGAGAAATTGCAATTCGACAAGACTAAATACAAATTATAGAAGAAATAATTATTCTGTTCAATCGCACATAGTATGGTGTACCCAGTGATACATTTAAGACGATACGTTCGGCCACAAGCAAAGAAAGTCTACTAGTAATGTAGGCAGAGGAATATACTTAAAAAGCAAACATTGTGGAACATTTTTAAAATAGAATTCCTCCTTCACAAAAAAACACTCCCCAATTAAGCTAAATTACTTCAAGGAAGGAGATGAAACTAAATAATGTTCCCACAAGAGAGGTTCTCCATTTTTATAAAATAATTTAGATAAATAACTAGGTATTTCTTGCTATCTTGATAATGCATATGTTAAGCAGTTTAACACCATAAAGGACAAGCATCATCATGAAAATGTTTGAAAAGCATGCAACAGAAGAGATGACCCTATTGTTTTTGTGTCTGTGAGAGTGAAAATTTTCTAACTTCACATATTTTGCTTCTAGGGATAGTATTCAAAGAACATAATCGCATTATCTGCAAGATCCAAAAAAAAAATACCCAACACTTAATGAGGCTTTTAAATCTAATGATAGTTATTAGAGAAGAGTGTTTGAAAAAGAGGAACTAATATAGAAACTGTACATAAAAAAGAAATACCAAGAAAATTTTGACCTTCATTTTTCTGAACAGGGGTTGCAACATGTCCAGCAGCAGAAAATGAGGGATTTGTGTACATCATCCACTGAAATATTTTTTTAATAATGTCAGAAACTTTAACAACATTTGCTTAGAGGACGATTTTAATACTTAATTGTTCCTCCCCCACCCTCTCACTCCTCTTCTTTCCGAGAAACTCTTACCAAAAAAAAAGAGCAACCAGTGTGTTTTTGGCCCCGTAATATCATCTCACTCCCCACACTAACATAAATGAAGTGAATCCAGGAAGTCAATTCGTTCCTCGACAATTAAGAATGTAATCAGATGAGGAGTGACCAAGAGATCACAATTTAAGTTAACAAAAGATATATACACGAGCAGAGCTACCGCTCTGAGGCCAAAATTATCAACACCAAAAATTTTTCTTTACTTTTGTATTTTTACTATGGAAAATATTATTGGCCCCTTAAGCTTTCTTCCATTATGGACTTTACAAATATATTGTCAGGCCCCCCCAATAAATAGATGCTAGTTCTAAGTTTCACAAAATATTTCACAAGAAACCCGTGGCGCAAGATAAGCCCTGATTTGTATCTACATAAACTAAAAGAGGTTCAGATATAAGACCTTGAAACCATAACAAATCGGAAATTTAACTGGTTCATCCTGTGGATCAGCTGAAGAGTCTAAGTAGACAGAGTATCCAGCACAAACATACTTGAAATAAGTAGGACTGCCGACGTCTCCTTCTACAATTTCTCTCTCGATGGAGAAGGGTACTGGTCATGTCCGTAAGAAAATCAGAACGACACTATAAAATTTTAAAACAAAACATAATCAAACCCGATAAGAAGTTATAACGTCAAACGCGAAGCATAATGCCATGGAAATACCCTACGCATCAATCATCAAAGCAAAGCAAATTTTTCATACATGCAAGCTTTCTACTGGTACACTATTATCTTATTCTATCCAAATTTTTTTTAAAAAAATCCCCGTTTTCAAAGAAAAATGTACGCAATGTCACTTTCTTCCATTTTCTGAGTTCAGGTCAATACAATCAAAAAAAGAAGAGCACAAGAAGATACAAAAAAGTAGCAAACACAGACGGAGACAGACCTTGCTGGAACTTTCTGGGAAAGCCAATGCGTATGGGGTTCTTGGATTTAGATTTGCAACCGGATGAGTAGTATGCGGTTCCCTTACACGACTTTGCTTTGAATCCCCTGGTTTGAGGAGAGCTCGGGTTAGGGTCAGGAATAGGCACTTGAGTTTGGGCTCCTCCTCCATCTCCTCCGTCGTCCCTGCTGTTCCCTTCCATCTTAGCCAGGAGCTTACTTTCACCTACTCCCCAGTGGAACCCGATCCTCTGCGAAGCAACGTGATGCGTAGGCTGTGCGAATCAACGAGATGACGCCGTTCATTGCCTTCCTTTAGTCGTAACCATCCGTGTAATCCGTGGCTTCGTAGCGCGACATGTCAATAATGGAATGCTGCGTTTTGTGTTTGTCTTCCTGCCAACCATCACTAATTATCAGCTGTTCAATTTGTGAATCTGCGTCGTCCATTGAAGCACACATAAACCCATGATATGTAGCCTCAAAACGTAGCATCCTCGCGTTGCTTCTTCAACCTTAGAAACCATATTAGATAGCACGGGAATTTGCTCATTTTGCTGCCCAGTTCCTCAAGCTTGAAGGTTAGATTTTTAGGAAACACCAACCACCCAGTTTTTCTATTTAATACATCTGCATTATAATTTCATTAGAGCCTCACTTGTTATTTGTTTTTGCAGTGGTCTTATGTCATTATTCTGATAGCTCAACGTCGCACGAAGAAGAAGGGGATATATCTTTTATACATCTATCTGATATTTGGAGTTTGAGCTTGTAAAATCATTTTTCCCTTTTCATTAGCAAGAGAGATTGTAAAAAATTGCATAAGGTTATTCCCTTTACAATTAATTCTTTACCTGCATTCTTAACATGATACCAACGGAAAATATGGATATATGTGTGTGTGTATATATATATATATATATATATATATATAGTTGATTCTTTCTTTAGATGAACTCTTGGAAGCTTTTTTTCCTTTAACTAAATAACTTTCATATATTGTACACCTACAATAATTTTTTTGTTAGCCTCTGTATATTTTTTGGCAAAAGTTTATAGTTGGAATATAATACAAAATTTGGTACCTTTGGTCAATTTGATTGCAACTTTAATTCTCAAAAGCCATTTACAATCTATTTAATAAATTAATTCAATGATTTCATTCTTCTTTATTTGGCAACATCACGTTTTATAAAATTATTGAAGTGGCATCCAAAAAAGAAAAAAAATGCATATAGCTATTAGCTTGAGTTGCTTTTATGTCAATTTCACTTGAAAATAGTTTGGTCAATAGTTACATCAAAAAGGAAATCATTTGGTATTGCCAAGTTTTAAGAGAAATATTTGGAATCATATATAAGTAAAAGTTGCAAGTGCAGCATAGTACTAAGTTAATAATATTCTTGCTTGCTTGAAATTTTGCGTGATATTTTCATATGTCAAAAAGTTCTTATAATAAATTTTTTCATTTTTTAGGAACTAAAATATGGAGGTTGATTTGACTCCTAGATTGGGGTTGGAATTTGATAGTCTAGAGGAAACATGGTACTTTTGGGTTTCTTAGGTTGGGCGAACTGGATTTGGAGCACGAAAATATGATAAGACCAGGAGTAGGAAAGATGGCTCCATAGTTTTAGCTAGATACGTTTGTTGCAAAGAGGGTTTGCAAACAAAAGACAAGAGAGACTTTATGACCATCAAACCTCAGCCTGAGACAAGGACTAATTGTAAAGCAAAGATGTCTGTCATGCTCGTAGATGGAAAATATAAAATCAATGCTTTTGTTGAGGAGCATAATCACCCACTCCATGTTGCAGACACAATTCATTTATTGGCATCACAGTGTAAGATAACTGAAGTTCAAGCCTATGAGATTGATTTGGCAGAAGATGCAGGGCTTCAACAAAAATCCTCTTTTGAGTTGATGAGTAGGCACGCTGGAGGAAGAGCTAGTCTTGGCTACACCTAGTTGGATGCGAAAAATTACTTGAGAACTAAAAGACAGAGAAGTATGGTATATGGAGAAGTTGGAAACCTATTGTGGTATTTCCAAGAACAATACTAAAAAAATCCATCATTTTATCATGCTTATCAGATAGATACAGAAGAACATATTGCAAATGTTTTTTGGGTTGATGCAAGAATGTTACTTGACTATGCATATTTTGGTGATGCGATCTCTATGGATTCAGCATTTAGTACAAACCGTGATCATAGACCACTTGCGTTACTTTCAGAATTCAATCATTATAAGGGAGTGGTTATTTTTGGTGCGGCATTATTATATGATGAAACTATAGAGTCATTTAACTGGCTACTATAGACTTTCTTAGAGGCACACTAACAAAAAAGCCTCTGACCATTTTTACTGATCAAGATCAAGCCATGGCTTGAGCAATACGGGAGGTGATGCCAGATACAAAACATAGATTATGCACCTGGCATTTAATGCAAAACGGTGTCAAGCATGTAGGAAATTTGATAAAGCGTGGATCACATTTTTTGACTGATTTTAAGAAATGCATGTATCAATATGAAGATGAAATGTAGTTCGAGGAAGAATGGAGTCGGTTACTTTCAACTTATAATGTCAATGATAACACATGGTTGCCCTCAGTTTATAATATCAAAGAAAAATGGGCATGGTGTCATATGAAGAGGGCTTTCATGCTTGGGGTGCAAAGTATACAAGTAAGTGAAAGTATAAATGCCGCTATAAAGAGTTGCACAAGACTGGATTTAGACATCAATTAGTTTTTCAGGCAATTTGAACGAGTTGTGGAGGATAGGAGGTATAATGAATTGAAGCATGAGTTTGACTCATGGCAAAAATTGCCTCGATTAATTATACAGAGTTCCCCTATGCTCTGACAGCTTTCTTAGATTTACACAATTCTAATTTTTGACTTGTTCCAAAAACAGTGGGATCTAGTTGCAGCTGCTACTATAAAACACAGACATGAAGAAGAGCCTTTATTTGACTATTTCATTAATATGATTGATAAGGAAGTTGAATGGAGAGTTCAATTTGATCCTAGTAACATCTCAATCTCATATAGTTGTCGGATGTTTGAGACCATTGGAATATTATGCTGCCACACTTTAAAGGCTTATGATGTGAAGGATGTGAAAAAGCTTCCCAAAAACTATATTATAAAGAGGTGGACAAAAGAAGCAAGGAGTGGTATCATACATGATATTAGGGGAAACGAGGTCCAAGCAGATCCTAGATTGGAAAGCACACAATGATATAGACAACTCTGTCCTATGATGATTAGATTAGCAACTGAAGTATCTGACTGTCCAAAAGCATTTTTGTTGGTGCAAAAAGATGTGTTAGAGTTAACCAAGCAAGTGACAAAATTTTGATCGAGCCAACAATGTCCAACTAACAATGATGGTGCAAGTTTGGCACCATTACCAGAGTCTATTGCCCCAACAAAAGGATTCAAGAAAAGGGATGGAAATAGAAAGAAGAAGCGAGAAAAGGGTTGGGTTGAGAAATTAAGGAGCAAAAGAAGAAAAATAACTTCAATGGTGTAGACATATTACATATCTTTATTTTATATTTAGTGGTTAATAAATGTTAATGTTACCTTACCTTTTCTTTTAGGATAATCAGAGGCAAGCAAACAACTCGAATAACATACCTTAAGCACCCTTTGTAGGATCTCAAATACCTGAGAGTGATCTTACTTTTACTCAAATGTTAATGGTATGACCAATTAGGTTCCAATGCTTAACACCTCATTGTAGTTTATAAAGGATTACATTGTGATTTGTATTGTTTTGTAATGTAGGCGCCACCAGATTTTCTAATACCGTCACTTGAAACACTAGAATTCAGTCAAGATGTTTCATCAGGTAAGCAATAATATTGCAATAACAATGTTTAAAAGAAAGTATAATAAAATATATAATTTTATTGAAATTAATCATGTCATGTACGTTGGATTCCTGTTCTCAAATTAGATTGCCAATAATTGACTAATCTAAGTATAAGTCCTTAATAATTACATTTACATGCTGTTTCTTGTCTCTAGCTGTAGATAACAACCAATCACAGTTCCAATAGTAGTATACCTCTTGAAGAAGTAAGCTAATACACATGGATGCTTGTGTCTTGTTTTTTGCTTTATCTTGTTTTATATTTGTATCTTGTTTTTTGCTTCATCTTACTTTTCCCTCTATGCTCTCATGCTTGTATCTCACCTTCTGTTCTCCACTTGTTTGTAATTGGAAAACCTGCATATGTACAAGTAATCAATCACTTCATATTCAAGAATGAAAAATAGAGGTTTGATCTATTTGCATTTGGGATACGGTCTTATCAAAGATGCAATTATTCACCAATCCAAACTGCAACAGGTTCTCAAAGGTCCAACCAGCAAAGACAGAGTGAGATTAAAAAGCATAGTATTCATAGAGGTATACCAGATTTAAGTGAAAAACAAAGGTTTGATCTATTTGCATTTGGGATATGGTCTTATCAAAGATGCAATTATTCACCAATCCAAACTACAGCATGTTCTTAAAGGTCTAACTAGCAAAAACAGAGTGAGATTAAAAAGCATAGTGTTCCCAGAGGTAAGCTACTGAAGCACAATAAGTGATTTCATTTAAATCCTTTTTCCATTTCAATTTCACCATCTAGTCCTATTCAAAATTAGATTACCCACTTTTCTTTGTCAGCCACATTTTTCTTGTACACACTACTGCAAGTGCCAATCTAGAATCTGACAATCTAAAACAATAAACAAATGCAGCTCCTTTGTATTGTTCTATCATATGAGTATCATATAGATGTGGTAACCTTTGGAATGGGTTTATCGCAATCAGGATATTTCTAGTATAGATCTGTAACAACATTGGAGAAGTAAAATGGCTTTGTTATTTATTTATTTATTTACAAGCTTCTATTTACAAGCTAAAGCAAATATGATAGTTTTGTCATGTCATCCACACTGTCAGGAGGAGCTTCATTTTCCTTGGGAAAAACCTTTTGAGATATTTTGTGACAAGCTGCAACCAGATTTCCAGACTATTAAAAATCATAATTAGAACCCCTTGCCACTCTTCATTAAGTACTGGTCAAATACAAAAGAGTGCAGACAATAATCAATTAATAAAGCTAAAAATTATGTAATAAAAGATTTGAAATAAACACCAGAGGCACAAGTTAATAGGATTACCTTGTATCCCTGCATTGCTAAAAAATCATTCTCCCCTTAATTCAGAACTTTACTGACATAATATATGTAAATCTTGCTATAATGTAGCATGAGCAAAAAATGAACCTTCCCTTGATAATGCAGCTCAGGATATTTACTTCAAACATATTGAACAGACAAATATCTCTTTCCAGCTCATTTATCTTCAACACTAATATGCTCCTTCTTTTAATTTCTCACTCATGATTGTCCTATGTTGTTATAGCCAATTCAATTTCGTTGTAGTTGTTAGCTTTTTAACTATCAAATTATGCACATTGCCTTTCCAAAACATCGAAAATCTTTGTTATAACTTATTCATATCCACCAAACTCTATTGCACAAGATCTTTGAGCAATGCAGGGATCGACTTGCACCATTTTGCAATAAAAACTAGTTTTGAGACACATGTAATAACAAAAAAGCTGCAAGTCCTACAGATTTAATGAAGTAGCAAAAAGAGTCAAAGAAGAATCAACCAAGTGACACAAGTAGAAGAGCTAAGGTTTCATCCGAAGTTACCATGGCAATGAATGAACATAGATCTTCTTCATTAACTCATCCAAGGCAGAACTGAGTTGATCAAGAAACGTGACTCAACGAGTCAAATCGAATAGTGTAAACTGATAGCTTCATAGTTTGAACGTCAATTTTGAAGGAAGAAGAAGAGGTTAAAATTTGAAGATGAAGAAAATGATAACTATCGTCAATCTTCTATAATTCCCTTTTCGGATCTCTCTTGCAGAACTAGAAGCAAGTTAAAGGTCCTCCTCCCCTTCAGAACCTGATCTGCTGGAGGCTGCAAATCATAGGTTTACATGTGCTTCAATGGACGATGTAAATTCACAAAATGAAAGGCTGAGATTTAGTGATGGTTGGCAGGAAGACAAACGCAAAACGCAGTGTTCCATTTTTTACGTGTCGCGCTACGAAGCCATGGATTATATGGACGGTTACGATTAAAGGAAGGCAATGAATGGCGTCATCTCATTGATTTGCACAGCCTGCGCATCACGTTGCTTCGTAGAGGATCGGGTTCCCTCCCCAGTATTATCCCGCGAATGGCTTCACTGCATATAGCAGAGATGAGCACCAAAACGTACTCCTTGGATCCAAGTCGTTGCCGCGATCCAACGTTCACGGATGTGCCATGTTGCTTTAGTTAAACGGTGCATATTTAGCCGCTCAGGAGCATAGAGCGGTCCACGTGTCAGGGGCAGCTAACGTTGGACTAGAATAATCCAATCCGTGTAATGAAATACAATCCTGCGCGATCTTCAGCCTCCTGTCCTATTCTATAGTGCTCAAAATACCTTTGCAGCAAACATGAACCATAGGTGGGGCTAGCAAAAGTGAAGTTTGAGTCACTCCATTATTATATCCATTGTCCGTGAATCTCGAAGCTTTGGTAAATTTTTTTAAAGGGAGATTATAATAATGCAAAGAGGGTGATTATTTTAAATATAATATTATTTAAACTAGGTTTTAAGAGGATTAAAATAATGCAACCAAGGGGGTGTAGAATAATGTATATTATGTAGATGGGATTAGAATAATATAACTACAGGAGATTCTTCTTTATGATGTAACTGTTCAAATATTATGTATATAGGTTTCAACTTTCAAGTATTTGAATGGCCGCATAGACTAGTTCTATATTTTCTTTTGTATCTATCTATTTGGTTATGTGTTTATTTATATGTTACTATGGCAGTGTCAAAAATAGTCTTTAAAAATTTAATTATTAAACATTTATCCCCTGATCAATGGTTAACTCAGGGAATAATGTGACTAGAGACTGCATACTTGTTAAATTTTTTATATATTAATTTTTTTAAAATAATTTTTTTGTTATAGACTTATTAACTAGTAAAGCTTAACAAAGTCTAAGGTGATTATAATAATGCAACTAGGGACTATTAATAAATATTGTTTCTTTATTTTTGAAAAGCTTTTGGATGTAAAATTACTTTGGTCTAGATTTTCTTTTTCAAGTGCCATTTATTTATCCATGGAGGTTAATTTAACCCCTAGACTTGGTTTAGAATTTAATAATTTAAAAGAAGCATGACAATTTTGGGTTGATTATGGTGAGAAAATGATTTGGAGCAAGAAAATATACTTATAACAAGAGTACAAAAGATGGCTCCATATATTCGTATAGAAATGTTCGTTATAAAAAGGGTTTACGAAGACCAAACAAAAGATATTTTAAAACTATGAAACATCGACAAGAGATTAAAACTAATTGTAAAGCAAGAATGTCAGTTGCACGGGTGAATGGAATATATAAAGTTAATAACTTTATTAAGGAATATAATCATCTACTTCATCCTTTAGAAATAATTCACATGTTGGCTTCACAATGTAAAGTGACTGAAGTTTAAGTTTATGAGATTGATTTGGTAGAAGAGTCTAGGCCTCAACAAAAGAATCTTATTAGTTGATGAGTTTGCATGCCGGTGGAAGAGCCAATCTAAGGTATATCCATTTGGATGCAAAATCCTATCTTAATTCAAAGAGGCAAAAGAGTATGATGTATGAAGAAACTGGTTGTTTGTTATGTTATTTCACACAACAAGTGTCTAAAAATCCATTATTTTATCATATTTATCAGATGGATACAGATAAACAAATAACCAACATCTTTTGGCTTGATGTATGAATGTTGATTGACTATGCTTTTTTCGGTGATATAGTGTCTATCGACATAACATACAGCACTAATTATAACCACTTGCAATATTTTCATGTTTTAGTCACTATAGAGGCATCGTCATTTTTGGGGCGACCTTACTTTATAGCTAAACCATAGAGTTATTTAAGTGGCTACTTGAGACCTTCTTAAAAGCACATAATCAGAAAAGACCTTAGATAGTTTTTACTAATCAAGATGTAGCCATGACAAGAGACTTATGTGAAATGGTTCTAGATGCAAAACATGGTTTATGTACATGGCACTTAATGCAAAATGATGTCAAGCATATTGGAAAGTTGATGAAGGATGAATCAAGTTTTAAGAGGGATTTCAAGAGATCTATGTACATAATCAGAAAAGACCTCAGATAGTTTTTACTAATCAAGATGTAGCCATGACAAGAGCCTTATGTGAAATAGTTCTAGATGCAAAACATGGTTTATGTACATGGCACTTAATGCAAAATGATATCAAGCATATTGGAAAGTTGATGAAGGATGAATCAAGTTTTAAGAGGGATTTCAAGAGATCTATGTACATGGTGCTTAATGTAAAATGCTTAAATCTTGCTTAACTCCTGTAATTATACATCACACTCAATCATGCTTTATTCTCAGTATCCAACATAATCATCAAATAGTAAGAACAATAGATGGTATAAACAATGGAAACTATAATATCAAATAATCTGAAGATCTATTTAATCAACCATTAAACTTCAAATAGTGATAGTTCTTCATAACAGAGATGAGAATTGTTAAGTTCAAATGGAGATAACAGACAATGCAATTCAACAGAAAATTTATGAGCTATTGTTGGAATATTTTTCTCTTATCAACCTTAACATGAACCATTTTCAAAAATGATAAACCAGAAACAAAGAGAAATAAGAAAGATTAACGAACTTATCATGTCAATACTCTTATACATCACAATCATTTTGTTCAAGCTACGTAGGACAAACTCATATTAGATTGCTAGAATTCTGGATTTTTATGACCATAGGAAGACAAGAAACACAAACAGTAGCTAATTATTCACATAAGTTTAATTATTTCAAAATGTGAAGTTGTAGAGATAACTCGTATAATGAGTAATAATAAAGAACTCTCTACTATCACTATTCACATCTCGTCACCATTGCAACACAATGGTAAATAACCAATTACAAATTCTAAAACATACAAGCAAGACACAGAATTTGCACAAATGAATGACTAAATAAAGTTGAATTGCTTATAAGCTTTGCCTTTCACTTTCTTAGAGAACTCATTGACGACACTATATCCACGAAGACTTGAGCACCTATCCACTGAGAGCAAATGCAACTTCGTGCTTGAAGCCTATAAAATGGGAAATCCTAGTAGGTGGAAAATGGTTAATGAAGACACACAAAATGTTCACCATGGAGAGGAACAAAACTAGATTTCTATCATTAGATATGCAAGCGAACAAATTTGTCGAGATGTCAATTGAACAAAAATATATCATTTTGGCCATCTATCATCACTCCATTTCCCACTAATGGACTTCCTTACAAGAAGCACCTCTGGAAGTCCACTCTTTCACTAGCTCTATCATTGATGACTGGAATGCCAAAGGAAGAGGATAACAATGAAGGCAAGAACCCATATGAGCAATGGACCACTTGAGGAAGATGATGAATGAATCAGAATTAGGGGAAGAAGAAGAGCTTTTGAGATCTAATTTGTAGTCATAGGTTCAAGCTTGATTCAGGGTTCAAGCTTGATTCAGCCACGAGTTGGGTATTCAGGGAGTGTATTTCATTTAGCCGTGGGTTGTAACGGACAGATTAGATCAACATACATGGATAGTTCTGTGCTCCTCAGTAGTTAAATATGCATCATTTAACTAAAGCAACGTGGCACATCAATGGATGTTGAATTGCAGGTGACAACCTTGATTTGGTGCTCATCTCTGCTATATGCAGAAAAGTTGTTTGCATACTATATCATAGAAAAACGCACTAATTCCAAAGGGTTGTTGTACAATAGTCTAAGTGAAAATTCCAGCTAAATAATATTAAAGTATTTTAAAAGTCAAAATTTTTAAATAATTCAATATTAAATTATTATTAATATTTCTTAAAATTACCACTCATATTGTTTAAAATTATAATTTGATTTTCTTTACATTATAATGATATTTTTATCTATGAATAATAATAAATCCCAAACATTCTTATAATACCAAGAAGATCAATTGGTAACTTTGGTCTTTTATTCCTTCAAAAGAATTTTTATAGGATTTTAACACTTGTAAAATATAAGGATTAACCCTAAAAAAGGATTATTTTGAAAAAGATTAAACTACAAAAACCAAATAGACAATTGAAGCAAACTATAAAGACCAAATAATATTTTTCCCATATTTTATATATAACTATTATTAGATATTTATATTTATATTTTTTAATTATTATATTATTACTTATTATATTATATTATTTTTAGAAAGACATTTTTTAGATTTTGAAATGTTAAATAATTTTCACATTCTGAAACATTAGATCTCATTTTCTTCATTATTAAGAAATTATACTGAATATGCTAATTCAACTAAAAAATTGGTGAACTAGTTCCTAGTCTGATTCGATCAACTCATAAATCTAAATAAGTAGAAAAAAATGATAAAGTAAGTCAAAATTGGTAAAACTAATGAAAACTAATTAGTCAACACTCCAACAATTTTAGCCATGGCACAAGAGAAAAATTGGTTCAACAAGAAAAAGGGTAGAGGAGAACACTGGTACAAGAAGAGCATGGTACAAGAATTGAAGAACAAAGGGGAAGGATTGATTACAACTTCCATGATACACAAAGAGCAAAGGCTGATGACTATTTCCTCTAGCAAGTTCCTTGACTATTTCTTTTGGAGAAGAACTAAAGAATGATGATACAGTGGTGAGGGTGAGAGTGTTCTTAGACTTTTTCCTCTGATGATGAACTAAAGAATGAAGATACAAGGGTGAGAGTGAAAGTGTGAGATGTTATGAAGAAGTGATGAAGATACAATGAAGGAAGCAAGGGTTAGATAGAAGAAGAAGAAGAAGAAGAAGAAGAAGAAGAAGAAGAGGAACTGATAAAGATACAATAAAGGCCTGAAGGATGCTATTGTGAAACACAAATGACATTTTTAAAAGATATGAATTGATTTGATTTGATTAGGCAACATTTGTGGTTCTTGCTTATGACTTTTTTCTCATATTTTTGTATTTAATAAATTATTTTTATTTATTATTTCTAATCTATTTTTTATTAAAATTTTTAATTATTTTTTTAATGGCAAGTAACAACTTAATAAATCAAATAGTCAATACTCTAAAATTTTAATGCATAGTTTTAACTTTTTTATTAGCAATTCCTTGTAGATATAAATAAATCTTTTGTTTATGAGAATAATTTATTAATATTTCTCAATTTTTTAAGAAATATAGAATTAATAATAAATATTTAAAATTCATCAGCATTAATTTATTTGATATTATTTATTATATCATATTTTTAATACATATAAATTTAAAATATATATATACATATATATATATATATATATATAATTAATTATTATTAATTTAATTATAGTTTGACCATGGTTGGACTCATAAATTGTTAATTAATATCTTTACTAGTTCAATAATCAGTCTAATTTTAAAAACATTGTATTTTTTCCATGGCATGGAGAGAATCCTCATTCCCATATATATGAGAATGGTTATATGGGAATGTGCTTTTCCATAAGAATAAGAATGATCCATCATTTTATCTAATTGAACATTATTTTGGTTCATTCTTATTTCCATTATTATTCTTATGTATTTCATTCTTGTCAGCTAAACGATGTTAGAATATTTAAATTAATTTAATTATTGAGATATTATTTTAATTAAATGTTCATTTAAGATATTCTATATCAAAAGTTAGGATATTTTGAAATAAAATAATTAAATGATATCTCATGATATTTTTAATTTTCAAATTATAATATTCTAATTGGTAGTCCTTAATTTTTTTTAATTTTATTTGCCAAATATTTTGATTAGTAGGCTAGTGATATCTACATGTTAAATAGTTGACTCTTTTTTATGGGAGAGTAGTCAATTTAATATAAGCACTTTAAGGGGATGTCTGATAAGGATATCAATTAACCTAGACCATCACTATGACTTCTCACTCATTGGAAAACTTTCTCTCAAAACACCTTTCTTCTTTATTTCTTGGCCCTGGCAGATCTTACTACAAACTTAACTATTTTGGGTTCCATTAACTTATCAAATATCCAAGTCATGGCTAGATGTATTTATATAATTAATTCACTTCCACTATTATTTATTTGTATTGCAATTTATCATTATTTAAATTGTGTGATTAGTTTTAACATGTGGTATCATATCCATGCTTTGATTACCTCTATCTATTGTATGAGAATTTATAAACCCTGATTTATAAAAGTTAAAGAATTTAGGAAATTTCTTGTAGAGAATTCAATTTATGAAATATTACATTCAAATATGTTAAATACAATTTTGATGCACATATATTTGTTTTTATTGACATCTGAATGCATAATTGCTTTTGGATAGAACTATGTATGTCTCTTTGTTAAACCTCAAACTTTTAATAGAGAAAATTTTAATTTCTTATATAAATTTCACTTTTTGAAAAATCAATATGTTAAAATCATATTTTGAATGATTTAATATTGATTTATTTGCTTAAATTAGCATATATATGACTAGAAAATAATAGGGAACTTTCTTAGTTGAGAAATGTGAAAACTGCAAAGAAAGTAGAATAGGTTCTTGCATATTTCCAGTGTGGTTTTAGCTTTTTTTTTTTAATGGTAAAAGTGAAAACCCATTTGATTTAAAACATTTTTGCTTTTGAATCACTTAAAATGAGCTTTGGAAAGAAAAAAACCATCAGGCTTCTAAAATGGGTCCCCATTGGGCACCAACCAAGTCAAACTAACTCATTTCACTAAGGAAGATGGCAAAAATGATGATTTTTTTAATCTCCTACCAAAACAACACGTCACTTTGATTTGTCATAAGTTGGCTTTTGGAGATGTGCCAAATGACACGTTGTTTAGCTAAACACATTATTTTATTAATACTCTTTTAGGTAAGGCCTGTGCAATTTTCTTGTCCATCTTTTGGTGTGATTTTGGGCTGCATTTTCATTAGACCTCTATTTGTTTTATAGTCTAGACTTTACAAATTAAAAAAAAAAATTGAGAGGCATTAGGCCATATTGTAACAGGCCATAGCATTAGGCCAATATTTTTTTTTACAGAAAATGCTCTTTTAGGCAAAAAAGTTATTTTTAGGCCTTTTTTTTTTTATCTATTTTTTAGACTTTTGGATTTTGTGTTCAAAAAATTTTATTGCATTTGTTTATGGAATTATTCATATTTTTTGTTTTGTTTTGACCTATAATTGTTTTTGCACTTAAAAAATTTATTATTAGTTCTAATTAATTTGTCTAAATTATGGAAAAATTATTTTTTGGACAATTTTAACACATTAAGAAATTTTGCAAAAATTATTATTAGTACTATTTAATTTATCAAAATTTATAGAAAATTAATTTTAGATAATTTTGGCACATTTAGGACTTTTTAAAATTACCTTTTAGTGTGATTTAATTTGTAAATTATAAGTAATTATTTCAAAAAAATTTTAGCACATTTAAGAAAAAAATATAAAGGCAAATTTTTTTTTAGTTATTTAATCTCATATAGTTTAGTTCATTAATTAATTAAATAAATTTTCATTAGGATAGAATTAATTAGTACATATATATAGATATTTAAATGCATATAATAGACTAAGATATTTTGTGATTAGCATGTGTAAATTAAAGAGTAGCTACAATATCTTTTATATATGTTTGCATGCATTATGAATATAAAATCAAATGTGATTTGGAAATATCAATTGTAATTAAGTATGTAGTTATAATATTATCTTAGACCAAAGATAGATAATTATAACTGTATGCTTAGTTAAGATGGAATAAAAGTTATTTTGTATTTTCTAAATAGTTTATAGGTATTAGGGAATATGAATATACTTTAATTTCATCATTTATGATACACGAATATTTGGTATGCTAATGTCTTTGCTTACAAAAAGATTTTAGTGATACAATTTTTGTGTTAGTATAACTTGCATTGGTAAGCATGTATTTTATGATAAATATGATGGCTGATTTGCCTTGTAATATTCTAATAAGTATTATTAATGTTTTAAATTATCTTGCATCATCTTCTATATCTTAATTGTTAGTAAATAACAGCAACAAAATTATTTTAGACTGAAGCAACTACAAAGCTTGGAAGGAGGATGTCCTTCTCTAATTGGGATGTCTTGATTATGACTATGCTCTTCATGTGGAAGAGCCTTTAAGACCCATCGATAAAGATAAAGATGTTAAAGTATTATATGACCACTGGAGGTGGTCAAACCACCCCAATATGATAATAATCAAACAATATAGTCAGAATAACATTCATGGGTCCATACCAAAATGTAGGACAGTTAAAGAATATCTTAAGGGTAGATTCATTTGACAAGTCACCTAAGGTGCACTAACGGCTTAACTATGCAAAATGAAGCTTACTGGTATTAAAGAAGTAAGGCTACATATGCAAATGAGGGACTTGGCTTCTCAATTGAAGGCCTTAAGAATGGAGCTAGATGAACCATATTTGGTTCAACTAATCCTCAACTTACTTTTTCCTCATTATGCCTCATTCAAGATCTTTTACTACACATATAAGGAAAAAATGAATAATTGATGACCTAGTGTCCATGTGTATACAAGAATAGTACATGCTGGTAATTGATGAAGGAGTTGCTTTAAATAAGGCTTATTCAACTAGTTCCAGTGGTTCCAAGAAGAAGGGTCGTCAAAGAAAAGAAAAGAAAAGAAGAAGCACATATCTTTTATTTATGTGATAAACAAGGAAGTTGTAAGATGTTTCTTTTACAAAAAAAAGAGGCACACTCAGAAAAAATGCTCCAAGATAAAGCTAGTTTGTGGATAAGGGTATATCTCTATTTAATGTATGTTTTAAATCTCACTTAATTGATATTTGTCATGATAAATGGTGAATTGATATTGGATAACAATTCATATTTCAAAAACTATGTAGGAATTTTTCAGCATAAGGAGTCCATATCCTAATAAGCATAAAGCGTTTCTTAACAATGAAATAAGTTCAAATATAAAGGCTATTGGAACCTACCAAATAATTTTATCTTTTAATTATGTAATAGACCTTGAATAGAAATTTTATGTTCTTAGTTTTTCTAGAAAATTAATTTTAGTTTTTGAATTAATTCCTATAGGTTTTACCATGAATTTCTTTAGAACATTTTTTAATTTATTAAAGGACTCAGTTCCTATTGAATTTTTTTTTTATTTAATGGTATATTTAAACTTCATACTCTTGTTGATTTTGTTAGTTCTTTTGTAGTTATGCATGGTAATACTAGATTTAAAAGATGTATTATGAATGAAAACTTTGTTAAAAGAGATCGAGACATATCTCTATAAAAATGATCAAAAGGCGAGTAAAGGAGGGGATTCTCTAACTCTTAAACTTTATAGATTTTAGTCAATATGTTGACTGCATTAAGGGTAAGTAGACAAATAAGTCATATAAAGGGTTTAAGAGGAGTTTAGATTTATTAGAGATCACACATACTAATAGATGTTGTCTTGATTTATATTTAAATGGTCTGAAATATTTTATCTTTTTTATTAATGATTTCTCATAAGACATGTATATCTACCTACTTTACAATAAAAGTGAGACATTAAATGCCTTTAAAGAATATAAAGTAGAAGTAGAGAAATAGATAGAAAAACGGATTAAGATTATGAGATCTGATAGTGTGAATATTATGTTAGGTACACTAGCGATGAATAAGCACCTGGTTTATTTGTTGATTTCCTTCAAAAGTATGGTATTGTAGCATAATACAACATGCTTAGCTTGCCTGAAATGAGCAATGTTGCTAAAAGAAGGAATAGAATGTTATTAGACATGGCAAAGAGTATACTTAGCAATTCCAAACCTCCTATTTCTTTATAGAAAGATGCACTTAAGACAAAAATGTATATTTTAAATAGGGTTCTAACAAAAACAATGTCTAAGACATCTTTTGAAATTTATGAAGGTTAGAAACTTAGCTTAAATCATATATGTGTATGGGATTGTCTTGCTGAAGTAAGAGTGTATAACTTACATGAAAGGAAGGTAGACTCAAGGACTATTATTGCATATTTTGTAGTTATGTAAAAAAGTTTAAAGGATATATGTTTTATTATCTCTCACATTTTATAAGATTTGTTGAATTTAAGAATGTCAAATTTCTTTAAAATGACATAATCAGTAGAAGTGATTAAATGCATGGCTTAGTTAATAAGGATTATCACAAACAGCAAACCACCTTTATTAGTTATGATGGAATGTTGATTCTACATGACACTTATCCTGCTGGGGTGAATGTAGAATATGATGAAGTTTCTATAATCTAAGTTGATTATGCAAGTAATAAGCAGAATCTTTACCCCCACTATTAATGATAAGGCACCTTATAATGATGAAAAGGTATCTCAATTGGTGGTAGAAAATACTCCTATTAAACAATCTCAATAAATTGAATTAAGAAAATTAACTAAGACAAGAGAAGCAATACCTAGTAACTAATTGGTGTAAATTACTAAATTTGACTATAACATAAGTGTTGAGGATGATCCCATTATAGTTTCTTAGGCATTGAATGGTGAAAATTCTATATTGTGGCATGATACTATGACTGATAAAATAGAATCCATGGCAAATAACAATGTTTGAAACCATGCAAAGTTGCTTAATGGAAGCCAAAGCAATTGGCTACATATAGGTCTTTAAATCCAAAAGAGATTTATTAGGCAATATTAAGAATTATAAATCAAGGTTGGTTGTTAAGAATTTTACTCAAAAGGAAGAAATTGATTACAGAAATACTTTTTCTTTTATATCCAAAAAGGATTTCCTTTCTATTATCTTGGCATTAATAGCTTATTTTGACTTGAAATTACATCATATGGATGTCAAGATCCCCTTTTTCAATGGTGACCTTGAGTAAAAAGTATATATAAAATAGCCTAAAGGGTTCACCTTAATCATAAGTGAGAATTTGGTGTGTAAGTTGAAGAATTCTAGTTTTGGTCTTAAGTAAGCCTTATGATAATGGTACCTTAAATTTCATGTGATCACATTTTTTGGTTTTGTTGAAAGCACCATAGATCAATGTATATACCATAAGGTTAATGAGAATAATATCATATTCTTGATCTTATATATAGATGATATTTTACTTATTTCAAGTGACTTAGGGTTGCCGTATGAGGTAAAATAGTTCTTATTTAAGAATTTTAAAATGAAAGATATGGGTGAAATATCCTATGTTATTAGCATTAAGATCCATAGAGATAGTTTTCATGGTACATTGGGACTATCACAAAATATCTATATAAGTAAAATTCTTGAACAGTTTAAAATAAAAGATTCTTCACTTAGTGTAACACTTATAATGAACAGAGACAAGTTCAATTTGTTTTAATGTCTCGATAGTGAGTTAAAAAGAAAAGAGATGAAGATGTTCCTTATGCTTTAATAATAGGAAGCTTGATGTATGCACAAGCCTGCACAAAACTTGATAAAGCTTTTGATGTAGGCATATTGAAAAGATACTAGAGTAACCCAAGATTAATCACTAGAAAGTTGCAAAGAAGATCATGAAGCACCTTTAGGATATTAAAAGCTATATGCTTACTTATAGAAAGATTGATAATTTAAAAGTTATTGATTGTTTAGACTCATAATGGCAGGATGCATGGACTTAAAAAAGTTGACATTTAGATATAATTTTCTATTGGCCGGGGGAGTTATCTCTTGAAAAAGTGTTAAACAATCCTTAGTAGCTACCTTTACTTTAAAAATTGAGTTTGTTTTGAGTTTTAAGGCAAGTTTATAGGCTATGTGGCTGGGAAATTCCATTAAGCTTAAAATTGTGGATTTAGTTTCTAGGCTCATCAAAATGTATTGTTATAATACAATTGTATTTTTCTTAACTAAGAATAATAAAAGTAAAAGTCGAAGTAAACATATCGATATCAAGTACTTAACCTTGAGAGAATGGGTTAATTTTGATCATGTAATCATAGAGCACATTCAAATGAAAAAAATGCTTATTGATCATCTAACTAAAAATATGTATCTGAAAGAGTTTAAGAATTACATGGTTTAAATGGGTCTTAGGCCTGATTGAGATATGTAAAGAAATGAAATTTCTTATTTTAATTTGTTGTCTCCATTTATAATTTGTCTACATTGTTGAAGAGATTAACATACATATATATTAGAACCTTAATATACATTTAAAGTTTATTCATGGAAGCTTAATATATCATAAAACTAAAGACATGTTATAAATAATGCATGAAAGGAAATATTTGTTTGTTTAAAGGACTTTCTACCATGATTCTTGTAGTATGTGTTTATTTTACCCATAAATATGTTATCTAGCAAATTATATTCAAATCAAGTGAGAGAATGTTAAAATATTTAATTTAACTCAATTGTTAAGATATTATTTTAATTAAATATTTATTTAAGATATTCTATATTAGAAGTTATGATATTTTGAAACAAAATATTAAATGATATATCATAATATCTTTGTTTTTAAAAAATAAAATATTCTAATTAGTGATCCTCAATTTTTTAATTTTATTTGCAAGATATTTTAATTAATAGATTAGAAAATATTTACACATTAAATAATAAATCCCTTTTGATGGGAAAACGATTAGTTTAACATAAGCATTTTAAAGGGATTTCTAATAAGGAAAGTTAATTAACCTAAGTCATCATTATGACTTCTCACTCATAAGAAAACTCTCTCAAAACGCCTTTCTTCTTAAGTTATTGGCCTTTACAGATCTTATTATTAATTAAGCTATTTTAGGCTTTACATTAGATATCAAAGGTGTAGCTAGAGTTGTTTATACAATTAATTCACTTCCACTATTATTTATTTGTATTGTAATTTATTGTTATTTAAATTGCATGATTAATTTTAACAAAGGCCACCTAAATTATCATTTTTTGCTCACCCAATAAAAGGAACAACAAGGACTAGGCATTCTCTCCACAATCCATACCAATATGGGAATATGATTATGGCCCAAAATAATGACAGTTTAAAGAAGATGTAGGCAATCTCATTGAAAACATTTGTTATATTCTCTTAGTATTTAGAAAAAGGTTAAATTAGTTTAATTATATTTAAATTTTCAAATTAATCCTTTAAATTTAAAATGTGCTAAAACAATATCTTGTCTTTCATTTTTTTTCTTTTCTATAAGTATCTCAAAAAGATAACATGTCTATTAGTGTGTGACATGGCCTTAAATATATCCTAGTCATACAACATATAAGAATCAAATGGTCAAAATTTCTTTTTTTTTCCTTTTTATATTTCTCACTTTTTTTTTTTTCATCTCTCTCCAAATCTAAGCTTTGCTACTCAAAGTAGAGTTAAGAGCTCATTTATAAAAAGTAGCAAACAAATAGAGACAAACCTTGTTAGAGTGTTTAAGGGAGGCCAACACCTATGGGGCTCTAAGATTATATTTGCGAAAGGATGCATAATATACAATTCCCTTATGACTTTCCTTTTAATCCTCAGGTTCAAGATCTGCACGATGAATGTATACTTGTGCAAGGGGTTATTTGTCCATATTATTATGGGTTTGGGAGGGATTATATGGTCTAAGTAGACATATTGGTTGAAGTTAAACATTGAAAATTTTGGTGTTTTAATTTTTCTAATCTTTAAAATTGTTCAATTTTTATAATTTTTAAAGTTTTTCTAATTTTTTTAAATTTATAAATTTAACTAAAAATCCTAAAGATGCCAAATTTTAATTTAAAAATAAACTAGCACATAATGAAAATTTGAAAACTTAACTAAAAAATAAAAACTAACCTAAAAACTTAAACAAAAATACAACTCTATATAAAATTAAAATTTAGAGTAAATTATATAAAATTCCCTTCTATTTTTAAAATAAGTATGGACCTTCCCTCAAATAAAAATTATGCTATATTTTTATCCAATTTAAAAATTTTTAATTAAAATACCTTATATTAACCTAAATATATATTTTTTAAAAACTAAAATGCCTTCTTACATAATTTTTTTATGGAGATGTTTTAGTCAAACAGTTTTAAAATTGGACTAAAGTATATATTTGAAAAATAGAAAGGTTTATATAATTTTAGCAAAACTAATGAAAAATATATATAATATGCTTTAAAATCTAAAATCTAACTATATACAAATATTTTCTTAATCAAGCAATCTAATCGCTACAAATAGCAATCCACAATGTTCTTTTTAAAGTTCAAAGTTAGACTATATTTCTTGTCAAATAGATTAGAATTGGCTATATAATGAAGGCCAAATTCTCTTTAGAAATATAGTCCTTATACAAAGCTATGTAGTTAGAGTGATTTACCATGGTGATCTATCTACTACTAGGTTAGAATTAACTATTGTAGACTACTTTATTATAAAAGTAATATTACTTATCTTTGATGAACTTCACTTTTCCTAAGAAATCTTGCATTAGAGACCTACGTTTTTAGTCATATAAAGCTTGAAATGAGGCCATCTGAATACCACTATAATAATTGTTATTATATGTAAAATCTATCAAATGTAAGTGTTGATCCCAACTCCCTTCAAATTTCGTTATGCATGACCTTAGCATGTCCTTTAGTGTTTGAATAGTTCTCTTGGACTATCCATTTGTTTAGAGATGGAACATATATTAAAATGTAACTGAGTCATTAAAGCAGTTTGAATGACTTCAAGAACTTAGAAGTGAATTCTAATCATCGATTTAAAATGATTGACATAAGCATCCCGTAAAGGGATACTATTTCATCTCGATACATTCTAACATACTGATAAGTAGTGTAAGTGACCTTAACAAGAAGAAAGTGAGCTAACCTAGTTAACCTATCAACAATTACCTAGTAGGTCATACCCTTTAAGGATCCTCAATAAGATTATCTTGTGTAGATATGGGCAAAGTGAAAGTAATTACTCTTTTCTTCTCTTTAATAAATGCATTTTTTTAATCAAAAAATGAGATGCTTGGTAGTTTATTGTTTTTCATTTATTATAAACTTTTAAGTTTAATAGTGTTAGTGCCATTTTTTTTGTAACACCTTAATCTACTACCGCTACCTAGCCTCTCACTGGGTTCGGTTCCATATGCTTCCCAAAGAAACACTACTATTCCGTGGCATTTTCATGCTATGAACCGGGGTTTCATAAACTTATCTTTTGCCCCGTGGGTCTTGTGAACCCATCATTCACATCCTCAACTCAAACTCCATATATACGACTCATACATAGCATAAAACAAACCATAAGCCACGAGTATAGAGCCAAAAACTAGAAAAATTACATTTTCTCACTTGGGCCCAAAAGTCATATTTTGGCTCTAATTTTGGAAAATCATATTAAATTCTAGAAAAATGGGAATCGAGTAAACTTTAGCTCTCTAGAAAGCTCCAAGTGTTGTCTTTACACTAAAAATAATTCCCAATCGAAATCTCAGCATTTGGACCATGTTTGACATCAAAAATGGGAAAAAGGTCCGGCTGTCACTGTTTCTGGTGCAGCTTACTGTCATGACTTTCAAAATTTCATAACTAAATCCACAAAAATCCAATCTGGGCACACTATACCAATTTGAAAAGCTACTTATATCTACTAGAGGAGAAAAATAAGTTCAGATCAGTTCAGTAGCTCCTACTCCCCGAAAACTGATGGAACAGTGACGGGGTCAGATGAGCTCCCTGATGCTGATACAGAACTTCAAGCGTGTCAATCTCTCTCTACAGACCTCCGATTTAGGTGATTCCTCGCTGTGGTTGTCTAGTTTATGTGTATAAAATTTCATGACATTTGGACGCCATTTGGTCCATGAATGACACGGATTTCATTTCTACCCTATGAAACAGTAATATGACCAAATCAACAATTTTTTTCAATTTCAACAATTCACCAAATATTCCCTAGACTTCCGAATATTACCTACTTTAACTTCCCAAGAAGCTTTCTACACACTCTAGAGGCATGCCAAATTTCATGGCAAGAGGAGCTTATCCGGTCATACTTTGACGAAGCTCTCAAAAATACCGATTTTGGCACCCAAGAGGTCTAAATTGGGTCCAAATAGCCTCTCACACCTTCTCACTTCTCATGGACAAGTTTGAAAGCATAAAACTAGGATATATAACAAGTCCATGTGGTCCAAATCATCATACATCATAATTTCACTATGCTACGGCCAAGAATGCACTATCTCACATATTCAGTAAAAGGGGCAAAACACATATTTACATTACTTGGGCTATCAACATAATTTATATATCATCTTTTCATGCATTGGCACTTGTTACAACCTTTACATCTTAAAAAGAATTGGTGTATATACATTTCGGCACCACTTTACATCAAAATTACATCAAAATGACCAAAATACACTATCCTCTAACTACACATGCATCTAGGCTCCTTGGTGTGCACTTGTATCTCCTTGAGCTCCACCTATCATGTTAAGTTGGGAGGGGGAGGGGTGAGATTCAGGGAATCTCAGTAGCTCATGCACTCTATCAAGTAAGCAATCAAGGCATATAACAAGTCAAAGCATGCAATTTGGCATCCAACCATCCTCAATTACATTACATGTTGTACATGCTATGGAAATCACAATAATGCCAAAAATGGGTTCCAGGGACTTTTGGTCTAACCTCACCCGAGTCTAGGGACTTTTGGATGGCCTCACCCGAGTTTAGGGACTTTTGACTTGGCCTCACTCGATTATGAGACTTTTGGCCTTGTCTCACCCATCTCAAGGGACTTTCGGCTTTACCTCACCCATCTCAAGGGACTTTCTGCACTACCTCACCCGAGCAAATCTCACAATTCATCACACAAGCATATTGGCATCAATGCATCAAAGCAATAACATATGGCATATTCCACACAATAAGCATATACATAAACATACAATGACTATTACATCCAAGAATGCAACAAGAAAGAGTGGAAAGAGAGCTACCTTTGGAGCCAAAGCCAACACTAGCTTTTCCTTTCAAGTTCTCTTCTCCCTTCTTAATTTCACACTCACACCTTGATGGAGGTGCTTCACTTGAGCCTAGACACAATTAAAGAGCATGGAATTACTCTCTTAACATGGAATCATCATATCAAACTCTTCTACATACCAGAACCTAGAGTTCTCTCTCTCTCTCTAGAATGCCATCAACTCTTTCTCTCTCTCAAGCTCCTATGGTAGTAGAAACCACATTTTCAAAAAAAACACAAAGAGTCAAAGGTGTTTTCCACTTTCTCTCTTCTGACCCATGCCCAAAATTCAACCATTTTCACCAACAAAACCGCAGAAAGAGAGGGCAAAGAGAGGGGATCAGAAATCTAAAAAGAAATGGGGGGAAATTTCCTTACCTTTCCCTTACTCTTCCTCCTTCTCTTGATCTCTCTCACTCTCCACGCCTCTTTTCTCTCTTTGGGTCGAAGTCTAGGGCAGATATGAGAGAAGAAATGAGTTTGGGCGTTTAATGAAGTCAAATTCTCTCTATTTACTCTCTTGCGGACTGACCCTCGCTACGACGAAAATTAACCTTCGCTATAGCGAGCTCGTGTAATCTGGCTTCACTATGGCAAGGTGTAACCTTCGCTACGGCGAGATCGTATCAGTTTCCTTTGCTATGGCGAGATTCGACCTTCGCTATGGCGAACTCGCGTCAGTTCTAGACCTCACTCTCGCTATGGCGCACGCTACGGCGAGCTACCCCCTGGTTTCTGTATGGACTACTGTCCGCACTCGCTATAGCTAGAATCTCTTTCGCTATCGCGAACAAGCACTCTCGCTGTAGCGAGACCATTTCTCGCTATTGCGAGAGGACTTGGCAGAAATTCTGGATTCCGAAAATTTTCAGCTTCCTATTTTCTTTCTTTTCCCTTCCTTTTCTCTTTCCCAGTTATTACATTTTTCTCGTAGTTATATTGATCCATCCACTCTTACACTAGTTCTACATTCCTTCACAGATGTGTACTCATTGTATACATGTATTGTCAGTTACAAAAATTGAGTTGAATTATTTTTTGTTGTGAAATTTCTAATAAATTCATCTTCTTATTTGACAAGGTAATGGTAAATGATTTGTTTCAATCGATGGACATAAGTTTGACAATGAAAATGCAATTGCCAAACATATTAGCTTTGTTCTTTTACCAATGGTATGTATATGCGATATCGACTAGCATCTTACTTCTTGAATTTGTCAAATTTATATTCTTATGCTTTTGCTTAGCCAGTGATATCCTAAATTTGTATGGCTAAATCAACAATAAATTTCTTTGAAACATTTCTATCCCCAAGGAAAAAAGAGCATTTAAAATTTATATACATATACTTTTTTAAATTTCTCTACAAGGACTTAATCATTTCTTTATAAAAAAATGGGAGGTTTTTGTGTCATTTTAAATTTCTCTACAAGCACTTAATCATTTCTTGCCTAAAAAATCTTAAAACTATTTTTTTTTCTTATACATAACTAAAAGGACAAGCTAGAACATAGTATTAATAAAGGATAGGGGAGTGAGGGAGAAGATTCAAGGAACTACAACCATATTTGCTTGAAGATCATCACTAATCAAACCATCATTATATGTGTTGAAGGACAATATAAGTTATTGAATGTCTATCTTCAAATTTCAAAATTTAGCTTTCATGTTGATCGATGGTTTTAAAAGTGATGCATGCTTCTTGTTTTGTAAGATAAGTTGAAGGCTATATTGATGTAAGTTGTCCATGCTATTTGACCAAGTGATCCAAAGAAGTATGTTTCTAATGGCTATAAGTGAGGCCATTTTCTTTGTAGTTAACTTAAAGGGATTCCATTGGATGCGCTTAACCATTACTTGATTAAGAAGGATTACTGCATTTATCTCAAGTTTTGTTTCTCCCTTCCTTTTTCTTTTATATAATGCTAAGATGACTACCTATCCTCCTTCTGCTAGTTTTTCTTGTTTAAGTTCTTCTTCCCTTTGATAACTCTAAGAGGATTTTCTTGAGAATTTTTGTTTGAAAACCAAATAAGAGAATTAAGTTGCAACTAGGCTTTAATCTTTCGAAATTATGTGCATGGATTTGCTATGGCTCCTTTGTGAATAATACCATTCCTAACCTGCCAAATACCATGCAAGGCAATGATGATGAAGTTTACCATCTACCTCTCTTGAGATATTTTCTCCTTAGAAAGTTATGGTTATAGCTAATAGGAAATTCTTATATTTTATAGTTCATTGGTTCTAAAAACCATGGGAGAAGCAAATCATATGGCTCTTACAAAATCACATTTTAGGAAGATATGGTTAATAATTTTTGGCTCTATAAACAAAAAGAGTAAGATTGATTGATCTATAGATGATGTTCTTATAAGATGCTTGACATCGTGATAGCCTTTTTTAAGACCTTCCAAGTAAACAATACCATTTTCATAGGAAGTTTGATTTTCCATGAGTTATTCTAAATTTTCAATGGATTAGGATTAGAAAGTCTTTTATCCTCCCTAAGGCACATGGTAGAGTAACTTCCACTTGGGTAACCAGGCCAAATTATTTTATCTTTCCTTTCAAAAATTGAGAAAGGAACTTTAAGGATAGGATCCTTAGCCTCTTTGAAGTACAAGTTTCATAGTAGTTCCTCATTCCATTTCATTTCGTTATGCATGATAAGAATAGCTACAGTCTTGACTTGAACTTGTTAATCTGATTGCCTAAGCTACTAGAGATGGTGGTTAATATGAATGTTGTGGCCTGAGCCAAGCTGCTAAGAGACTTGAAAGGTGATTAAGGAATTGGCCTTGGAGATTCCTTTCCACATCCAAGATAAGTTTGAGTGTTTATGTTATTTATAATACTTGGGCTATAGAATTCTAGCTAATAAAGAAGCTTGTTGGTCATCAATCATTCTCTATATCTGTTTGGCTGGAAAGGCTTGATTGAACAAGCTAATGGATCTAAAGCCTATACCTCCTTCTCTTAAAAGAGGACAGAGACTATTCCAATTTAGTAGATGAATCATGGGCTTTTCTCTTTCAAAACCCCATAAGATATTACAACATCTAGCATCTAGAGTGCAGTATTATTGGGGAAGGTGAATGCAAGAGAGCTAGTATATTACTGAGGAGTAAAGGGTTAACCTTATGAGCATTATTCTTACTGCTTGTGATAATATATTAGTTTTCCAAGCCAACGATTTCATCTCTATTTTTTCTACTAGCTCTTGATAAATGAGATTTTTTTTTGGTTCCCCACATCAATTTTAATGCCTAGGTATTTGCCAAGTTTGGAGGAAAATTTAGTCTAAGAGTGCTAGACAAGATTTTTGTTCTTTTTTTTCATGAGTGAAAAGTCTTGGGACTAAGAACCAACTTTGATTTGGAGTTGTTAATGTATTGGCTAGATAACTTATATAAAAATCCATGGTAGTTTTAACCGTTTTACATGATTCCAAGGTCCTTTTGAAGAAGATGATTATAGCATTAGCATACATTAAGTGAGAAATGGCCTTTGATCTTTTGCTAATTTTGATCCTTGGCGGTTGTGTCACGCAACCTTAAAATATACTAGGTTGGATAATATTTTGCAATATAGGGTGCAATCTAAATTGTCTCCCTTAGAAATAGATTTTAATGTTTAATTAAGTTTTCTAAGTGTAAGAAGATCCAAAACTACCTAATTAGAAGGAGTTTTGATTGAATTAAACTAATTAGCCTAAATTTAAATTGAATTAAAATTCTAACTATTAACTAATTTGCATAAGTTAAAAGGTAACTAATAGATTTGTGACTAGTTTTGAATTCATCATTTGGTATCCATTATCTTTATCCTAATTTAATTGTCATTGGTTCTAGTCTAAGAGTTCCTATTTGTGTTTATGGTAAAATAATTTTAAGTTACCACTCAAGATTCAAAAGCCTAGCAATTTAATGTTAATTGAGACCTCGACTTTTATTAAATTATTAATTCTTGTTATTAGAATCAATGAATACTTAAATTTAAGTGATTAAGTGATTAATCGATTAATTAACCTTTGAACTAACACCCAAGGAGGTTTAAGTAACCAATTAAATTTCAAGAGATCCTTAAATCAAACAATTAAGCTCATAATTTCTCACATATATTTTATCAAACACCTTGACTGCACACATGGATAATTGTAGGAAAATGAAAAATTCAACAGTAATATCAATCCATTAATCATCAAATAATCTCCTAATTAGTGTCTAACCAGCCATTAATTATAAACTACACTAATCTCAATCAATTACAAACTCAACCAAGTAAATAAAATAACAAAATTGATGTAGAAAGAGAGAAAATAAGATGGAATTCTTAGCCCAAAATTCCCTTGGTTATCTCCATGGATTCAAGCTTCTCCAAGGTCTTCCTCCTAGCTAGCTTCAATCTTCAATTATGCTCTCATTAGATGGAAGGAGATGGAGGAAGATGAGTGGAAATGGCTATGGCTAAAGGGTGGAGTCAATGAAGAGTGGAATGATGCGCATTGTGAATGGATTGTGTAGGTATCCTGGAGCTTGCTCTAGTCTTTTAATCCACATTAAACATCACGTGCTCAACTTCTTTTTATGTGTCATGTGCTCAACCCATTTACTCTACTTATGTGTTCTATGGTGGAATGAATGGATGAGATGGATGGCTTGATGTCTAAATAAATGAGATGCTCGAGCCTTTATTATTCATTACCATGTGAAAAGTCTTCAATCATGTTGCTTCTTCTCCAACTCGTGTGCTACCTCAACGTTCCACATAACTTCTGCTTATGTGTATCATGCTTGAAGTTGCCTTTTTCTCATGTTCTTCATTAAATCTCCCTCACATGGTTCTCTTCATGCGTGCTCCTTCGTTCTGCTCATGCATTAAAACCTATGGCTCTTCTTCTGTTTTTGCATGTGTGTGTTTGAGCTTTTTTAATTCTTTTCTTCACATATTTTACTGGATGCTGCCCGAGTGTGTTAAGGAGTGAGATGTGTGACCTGACCCATGTGTTTTTCACATCAGAAACTGCGTGTATATCCTTTTACTTATCACGTGAATCTCCTCCTCAAGCTCCTGTTCCATTCATACCCTGCTGCCCTTTCCTTCTAAGCACGAGAGACTCTCCTTTTTCTGCTTCTTCTCTGTTGTAATGGGCTCAATCAACACATCTTCTTGATGAACCTGTGGGTGTGTGACTATCTGTGAATGATGGGTTGGGCTCGCGTGTGTGATTACGTGAGCTGCTGCATGCTTGGACCCGTGAGTGATATGTGAGTACATTCCACGTGAATGAGTGACATGGTCAGTGCATTAATGTGTAAGTATGTGAAGGCCACGTGTGAATCAAGGAGAGCCTTGGATGTATGTTGATGTGTGTCAATTAGGAAGCCCCTTATTACATCAAACTCGTGCCTCCTAAGAGCCTTCCAATCCCATAATGACCTAGTGCTTTATTCGCCCGTTTTTTATTTTTTTCATTTTGATTTTTCTAAAGCTCCATTGCACAAATGAAACTTCCATCTTCAACTTCAAATCAATTTCCCATTCAAGTTTCAATTGTCCATTGAAAATCTATACAAATAATAAGAAATATTCAATAGAAAAAAAATTCACAAAATTATTTAAAAAAATTTATATATTAAAAACCAATAATCTGTAAATTAATTCCTAAAATACAGAAAATGATCAATAAAATCAATTATTATCTAATACAATCCATTAAGCCTTATTTAATTATTAAAATGCCTAAGTTTAGAGAAATTAATATATATAAAAATAGCATTCATCAATCCCCATCTAGTTTTTTCTATCCTCTTCTTGAGCTATAAGGCAAGATATGATATTAGTGTAAAAGATTTAAAGATATAGGAAGAGAGGGTCCCTTTTTCTAATACGCCATTGTAGGGTAAAAGAGTTGGTGGGGCTACCATTAATGAAAATATGATAAGAAACTGTAGTGATATAATGCATGATCATATTAATCCAAAGGCACAAGAATATCATTCTTTGTAGTACCACTTCTATAAAGGGCTAAGAAAATCTATCATATGCTTTAGCAAAGTTAATTTTGAGCACACCTAATCTTTTTAAGGACTTAGTTTTTTGGAATTGGTGTATGAGTTCCATTGTGAATAGAATATTGTTTAAGGTGAGCCTTCCTTTAATAAATGCACTCTAATTAGGAGCAATCAACTCATTAAGAATTTATTTTATTTTATTACAATGAACTTTAGAGATCACCTTGTAGGCCACGTTGCATAGGTTGATAAGTCCAAAGTCTTTCATTGATTTGTGGCTTTCACATCTAAGGATTAGAGTAACAGAAGTCTTATTCAAGCTCTTTAGCTGAAAACCTTTTTCTTGAAAAGACTTGACCATTGGTAGCACATGTCCCCTCTATAATGCACCAAAAATGTTGGAAGAATCTGGCATGGAATCCATTTAGTCGAGGGACATTGTTAGCTGCAATTGGAATACAGCTTCTTTGATCTCAATGTTAGAGAACTCAGTCAAGAGATAGGAAAGGTGCTAATTTGAGAGATTTTGGATATCCACATCCTTCAAGTGTTGAAGAATTTGGATGGAATCCATGTCTTCCTTAATAGAATACAAATTGCAAAAATACAAAGAGGCAAGTCCTTTAATAAGGGCTGAGTCCTCTATCCATTCATTGTTAGGCCCTTTTAAATGAAGGATAGAATTTGAGGATCTTTCCTTGTTAATTAGAGTATGAAAATACTATGTATTTCAATCTTGTTAGACAAGCCAGATTCGTCTAGCTCTTTGGGCTCTGAACATTTCTTCATAGTCATAAAAGAACTCTAGTTCATCTCTAAGAGCTCCCTCTTAATCTAGAATTTTACACTTCATTGAGGAATTGTTCTAAATGTGAGATTCCAAAAGCAAGATTGTCTACCAAGGATTTGTTCGATTCTTTTAAAGCTTCCATCACTGAAGCAAGTTTAATATGAACCTTAAAGCATATAAGTCTTGTAACCTATTAAATCCAAGAAGTAGAGACAATGTTATGACGTTCATTGAAGTTGAGCCAAAATTTTTCAAACTTGGGAGCCTCCTTTTGAAAGGGATATCCACTAGGATAGATAGATAGATAGGGGAATGATCAAAGGCTGCAATTAGAAGGATGTGACGGTTAGATTGGGGGAAGGCCAAGAACCATTCATGATTGCAGAAGGCCTTGTTTAATTGAGCCCAAATTTCATCACTTTCTTATTGGTTGTTGATCCACGTATACCATTGTTCCTTTAAGGGAATTTATGTGAGATCACGACAATCAAAAGTATCTTGGAAGGATTTTAAACCTAAAGTAGAAGTAAAAAGATTGAGTTTTTCATGTAAGGTTGCTCATTGATTAAAGTCTTCAATTATTAACTAAGATTGATTAAAGTCTCCAATTATTAACTAATGTTTGTTAATGTAAAGAGGTATTTTTAAGCCAATCTCCAAGCACATATCATTGCTGGACTTTTGGAAAGCCATGGACACATGTTAAGTAAAACAAGTCACATTGATGATTTTTTATTTTAGCTTGGATCTAGTTAGGGCTACTGTCTTATTACATGAGAGATCCCTAGTCTAAGCAATGTCCTTACCCCCCTTTTTAACTACATCTAAGCCAAAACAGTTACCAAAACCAAAAGACTTAAGCTTTAAACTAACATCAACAAAAGAAAGTTTGGTTTTAGACAAAAAGATAAACTTAGGCCTATATTTACAAAAGAGTTTCCAAAGGCGTTGAATTGTCCAAGTCTTCTTCAATCCCTGGCAATTCTAGCTGAGCAAGTTAATGGTGGCCGGGAAAGCTTTCCTTAAGTAGTTTCCCAAATGCATTCAAATTCATCACTGGTACCCATAGGAATCCAAGAAGAAAGAGTAAAGTGAGATGTGTTGTTGTTAATCGTTGTGCCATTATCTTCCAGTCTAGGCATTTTCTGTGTAACCATTCCATCACTAGTCGTTCCTTTGCACTTATTTGGAAGATTCAGGATTGGGCTAGTAGTTTGTTTTGTTTAATAGGTTTTGGCATCATCAGCTTGAAGCAGTAGGACAGGTTACCTCTTCGCAACTCTGAGGTCATGATTTGATATTCTGAGAGAGTTGATGAAGTCGTCATTGCAAAAGGGCCAAAATAACTTGAGATGAAGCAAAGCCATCTAGCAGAAAAAATACTTGTTGAGAGAGTTAGCAACTAAGAAAGCCCTTTTTTGAAGGGATATAATAGAGGTGAGGTGGGAGCCAAAGGAAGGTCTCATCGTGACTCGAAGCTAAAGGGAAGGATTGCCATTTTATGGTGTGATCTGCTTGTTTTTCTACAACTAGCCTAAAGCTAAACATTCCCAATGTCTCCCTTGACTGAAATCTTTCCCACCAGTTCAAGAGGGCCATGGGAAAGGCAGGCTCAGTGAAGAAAGATGACCATTGATATGATTGAGGTGGGAAGTCTAAGATCCCATATTTATCCGCAGCAACATATCTAGTGATGGTTGAGAGGATGGGGGGGAGAGAATTCCATGCATTTTCAAAGAAAATCCAAAGAAAGTCATCCAAATCTTCTAGGGTAAAGGCCAAGTTTTGTTCAAAGGCAGAAATAAGGCCGACCCACATCATTAGGTCCGAGGATTTGCCAAGTCCCTTTTGGAAAGGTGTTTGAATCAGGTGGTGTAACAACCGGGAACAGGGAAAAAGGAAAAGAAAGTAGAAAGTGGAGAATTTTCGAAATTCAGAATTCTTGCTAAGTTTGCTCGCAATAGTGAGAAATGGTCTCGTTGTAGCGAGAGTGCCTTCTTGCAATAGCGAACGTAATTCTAGCTATAACGAGTGCTAGCATTCCATACAAAAACCAGGGGGCTGCTCATTGTAGCGTACGCCATAGCGAAAGTGGGGTATGGAACTAACGCGAGTTCGCTATAGCGAAGGTCAAATCTCGCCATAGCGAAGAGAACTGATACGAGCTCGCCATAGCGAAGGTTACACCTCGCCATAGCGAAGCCAGATAACATGAGCTTGCTATAGCAAAAGTTAATTTTCGCCGTAGCGAGGGTCAGTCTGAAAAAAAGTAAAAGGCGAGAATTAGACACCTTTAAATGACCCAACTCATTCTTTCTCTCATATTTGCCCTAGACTTCAACCCAAGGAGAGAAAAGAGGCGTGGAGAGTGAGAGAGGCCAAGAGAAGGAGGGAGAGCAAGGGAAATGTAAGCAAATTTCTCTCTTTTCTCCTTAGAATATGGTTTTCCTCTCTTTGCCCTCTCTTTCTACGATTTTGTTTATGAGATTAGTGAGGTTTTGAGCATGGGTCAGAAGAGGGAAAGTGGAAAACACCCTTGAATCTCCTTGTTTTCTTTGAAAATATTGTTTCCACTACCTTAAGAGCTTGAGAGAGAGGAAGAGTTGATGGTATTCTAGTGAGAGAGAGAGAACCTCTAGGTTCTGGTATGTTAGGAGAGTTTGATATGAAAGTTACATTCTAGAGAGTAATTCTATGTTCTTGATTGTGCCTAGGCTCAAGTGAAGCACCTCCATTAAGGTGTGATTGTGAACCTAAGAAGGGAGAAGTGAAATTGAAAGGGAAGGCTTGTGTTGGCTGATAAGGTAGCTCTCTTCCCACTCTTTCTTGTTGTATTCTTAGATGTAATAGTCATTGTATGTTTATGTATATGCTTATTGTGTGGAATATGCCATATGCTATTGCTTTGATGCATTGATGCCAAGGTGCTTGTGTGTTGGATTGTGAGAATTGCTCGGGTGAGGTAGTTCCGAAAGTCTCTTGAGATGGGTGAGGTAGAGCCGAAAGTCTCTTGAGTTAGGTGAGACAAGGCCAAAAGTCTCATTGCCAAGTAAGGCCAAGTCAAAAGTCCCTAAACTTGGGTGAGGCAATCCAAAAGTCCCTAAACTTGGGTGAGGCTAGACCAAAAGTCCCTAGAGCCCATTTTTGGCATTGTTGTGATTTCCATAGCATGTACAACGTGTGTTAGAGGTTTGAGAATGGCTAAATGCTTATTCACATGTTTTGACTTGTTACATGCCTTGATTGTTTACTTGAATGAGTGCATGAGCTACTGAGATTTCCTAAATCTCACCCCTTCCTTCCCTACTTAATATGCTAGGTGGAGCTCAAGGAGAACCGAGTGCACACCAAGGAGCCTAGAAGCATGTGTAGCTAGATGTTAGCTTTGTTTTGACTATTTTGATGTAATTTTGATGTAAAGAGGTGCCAAAATGAATATACACATTCTATTTTTGAGATGTACATGTTGTATCAAGTGTAAAAGTATGAATATATGATGTACAAACTATGCATAGAGCCAAATTAATGGAAATGTGGGCTTTGCCCCTTTTGTTGAATGAATGTAATAATGCATTTTTTGGCTGTAGCATAGCGAGTTTGGATTGTATGTTGATTTGGACCAGATGGATATGTAATCTAGATTATTTATATGCTTTTAAACTTGTCCATGAGTGGCTAGAACATGTGAGAGGTCATTTGGACCCATTTTGGACCTTTTGGGTGCCAAAATCGGTAAATTTGTGAGCTCCATCAAAGTATGACCAGATGAGCTCCTCTTGCCATGAAATTTGGCATGCCTCTAGAGTTTGTAGAGAGCTTCTTGAGAAGCTAAAGTGGGTAATATTCAGAGGTCTAGAGAATATTTGACGAATTGTTGAATTTGGAAAAATTTAATGATTTGGTCATGTACTGTTCCCATAGGTCAGAAATAAAATCCATGTCATACATAGACCAAACGGTAGCCAACTGTCATGAATTTTTATACACATAAACTAAAAAACCAAAGTGACCTATACCAACTAGAATCACCTAAATCGGAGGTCTATAGAGAGAGAATGAATCTTCTGAAGTTCTGTATCAGTATCAGGGAGTCCATCTGACCCCCATTACTGTTCCATCAGTTTTCGGGGTGTAGGGGCTACTGAACTGATCTAAACTTATTTTTTTCCTCTAGTACACATCCGTAGTTTTCCAAATTGGTATAGTGTACCCAGATTGGATTTTTTTAGATTTAGTTACGAATTTTCAAAGTTCATGACAGTAAACTGCGCTAGAAACAGAGACAGCCGGACCTTTGTCTGATTTTCGATGTCAAACATGGTCCAAATGCTGAGATTATGATTGGAAATTATTTTTAGTGTAAAGTTAACACTTGGAGCTTTCTAGAGAGCTAAATTTTACTAGATTTTCATTTTTCTAAAATTAATTATGATTTTCCAAAGTTAGAGCCAAAATATGGCTTTTGGGCACAAGTGAGAAAAATGCATTTTCTAGTTTTTGGCTGTATACCCGTGGCTTATGGCTTGTTTTATGCTATGTATGAGTTGTATAAGTGGAGTGTGAGTAGAGAATGGGAATGATGGGTTCACAAGACCCACGGGACAGAAGATGAGTGTATGAAACTCCGATTTCATAGCATGAAAATGTCACAGATTGGTATTGGTTCTTTGGAAATCATATGGAACCGAGCCCATGGAGAGGCTAGATAGCGGTAGTAGATTAAGGTGTTACAGGTGGTAGGTCAAAAGGTTCCTGTTTAATAGGATTTGATAGTGTAGGTGAGGATGGAATGCCTATTGGACAAGGAGTTATCATGTTTGAAGTGGGTTGCATGATTGAAGATAGGGAATTTTTCATACTGGGAAAGGCTGCTCCATTAACTACTTGCTCAAAAAAGCCTAACTGGGTCCCCTCTTCCCAAATGATGTCATTTAGGATGCGGGCCTCAGTGAAAGCTAAAGGACTCATGTCTGTTGGTACAAGAGGTGGGTGAATATCCAGCTATAGTAAGGGCGAGAAAGGGATATCCATATTCTCCAGCCAATGGAGTAAGGTGACGTCGGGTCCATCTAGAACATTGACAAGATTATCCATTTGCGCCCAATGATTGGGAACTTCATGGGCGCTGCCTTGAAACTCAGGGGTTAACATGCATGTAGTCCCAAAATTCATTGGAAAAGGCCTTCAAAGTCATAGAGTCATTAGAAACTGAGATGAAGATTATAGGTTGAGGAGTTCTTGGACTAGATTGGGAGACCATGACAAGGCGTAGCTCGAAATTGTTACAGAAACCTCCTTTATCACCTTCATGCCATTTTAGCTTAATGGTGCCTGTGGTGCGTTTGTTTCTGAGGTAAGCTAACTAGTCATCTTCCATGAACTGGTACTTGAAATCCACATTAAAATCTAGTTTGTATTTGACATAGATATAAGTTTTAAGTTTTTCAAAACCTATGTATGCTTCTTCTAGGCTTAGGCGGCATTCTTTCTCAACATGACCAATGTAGCAACATAATTTGCATCTTCTGAAGATCCTTTCATAACGGCATTCCGCCCAAGTATGTGAGCCATTGTCGAGGAAGAGCTTCACATGTAAGAGTAAGGGAAGCGAAGGACAGGTGAGAACCCTGACTCCTAGGAAATTGATCCTTTTTGTGTTGAGTGCAACACCATTTTCATATAGCGTATCACTCACAAAGTTAATTAGCACCTTAGCCACTGTATCCGTATGGTATTCCAGATGTAGTCCCCAGAATTGGACCTAAACAGGGAAACTCTCCACTTTGAGTTCCTTTAAGGTCAGATTAGGCTTCTAATAGTCAACTAGCAGAGAGTTGTGCATAGACCAAAGGGCATTGTTGAAAACATATCTTTGGCCTTTGGCGTTCTCGAACTGAATCAGAAAGAGATTTCTTTCGTTGTTCGTCACCTAGAAATTGGCTTGGAGTTTCCATGAACCCTTCAGATGGTGTCCAACCAGTGCAGCAAAAAGTCTTTAATATCAATGGTGGCTGTAACTAGGCAAGAGCTCCAGTAAACTCCTCAGGGAAAAAAGTTTATTAGGGCTAAAGCTCACGACAAGCCCTTTTTATCAAAGAGGAGAGGAAGAACTGCCATGTGCAAAGTTAGACCCGAGGTAAAAGAAAGGCGAGAGCGTACGACTGAGAGACTTCCATAAGATATTAATGGCACTTATGAGAAGGTAGACAAATATTCATTTTATAGGTCAGTAAATGGAGTGGTTGATGACAAGGAGGGAATGGCAGGATGTTTTGGCAAGCTTTTATATAATTTTGAATTATTTTGATAATAATAAAATTTTTAAATTAAATTTATAAAAATATTAAGTTGAATATGGTTAAAAATTATTTATTGTGTTATTACATTAAAAATAGTTTAATTTATTTTTAATAGACAACAAAAATTATTAATAGAGGAATAAAATAAATTAAAATAGAATATTGTATTAATATATAATGTTTTGATTGGGTTATTTTATATAAATTAGTTGATTAAGTTTTATATTATTTATTTTATTTTATTGGACTGTTTTTTCTGATTGTACTTATAATTTTGTTTGGGTAATAATATTTGAAATTATTGTTAAGTTTTATTGTATCTTGTTGGGTCTTGTTAATTTGCACACTTTATTATAAAAGAAAAACTATAAAATACATTTAAATAAAAATGTGAAATGCCAAAAGGAAGTAACACAATGATTATAATATTTTTTATTATAAAAATAAAAATGTGTAGATATATGAATTACATTGAATGAGCCTTGAAAGTAAATATGTGTGTGTATTATTTCATTTAAAAATGTGGCCTTATTGGAATAATATAAGGAAATTACAAAGAAAGAAATTTTTTTAAATATGTTACCACACCTTTGTACTCACATCTTAATAAAGCATTAGAGTATGTTTATTCTTTTTAAAAGTTAAAAGCTTCTAAGCATGTACAAAAGTTTTGCACATCATATCATTTTCATATATAAAAAATGACTTTTTAATTAACTTAGCATTTATTGTGCAAAAGCAAAGCATTAATGCTTCATTTTTTCCTCCTTTGCCCCATGCATACATAAACAATAAAGAAAGAAGAAGAACAAAGTCTGAGCAACCAAAAAGTAATATCTTTATATACTCCATATCTATGTAAGTTATGATGAAAATAATTCTTTCTCTCCTATAATGGCTATTTTCAATGAAGCTAAACTTTAATGGGTATATTTTTTAAGTTTCTTTATAAATGGAAGAATATAAATAGAAGAGAAGAGAACTCAAGTATAGAATAAAAAGAAAAATTATATTATAGTTCTTCTTTAATTTATTCATTTTATCTGAGTTAAGTTTCTACTATTATCTAATTTAATAGAGTTTTAAAAAGAGTAAACTTATTATAATCCTTTTTTTGATAAGGGTTTCATATTTATCTTTATATCATTTTGTAAATTTTTGCTAGTATGAGGAAAGTATGTTAAGGGTAAGTTTAGTGAAAAACCATTGAAGAAAAATGTTTTTAGTAAGTTTGTATAAAACCCAAGTGCTATATTAGTTTGGAGTAAGTTAATAAACTTTGTATTAACGGTGAGCATGCTAAAATCATTTCTATTGTAATCTAAAGATTAATTAAAAAAAAAATCCCTTAAAATTTAAGGAAACTAGACATAGGCCAATAGCTGAAATAGGATAAATTTTATAATGTTTCTTTCTTATTCAAACTTTCTTTTTTATTGCTTTATTTATAAAGTTATTCCAAATTTGGAAACTATTTCACTTTTTTATCTGAAGGACATTCCAAATCTATATTAGCTCACTTCACTATTTGTGTGTGTGTGTGTGTGTGTATTTTTTTTTTTTTTAGTTGCTGTTATTAACTAACTCTACTTTTGAATGAGCATCCACTTTTTGTTTGCTCACTTCACTTGACTATTTGTTCGCACCACTTTTTGTATATTTATTTCATTTGCATGTTGTAGCTCACTCCACTTAACGGTTTGCTAGCTCCTCTTTTTGTATACTTACTTCACTTGCATGTTGTAGCTCACTTCACTTTTTGTTTGCACACTCAATTTGACTATTTACTCACTCAACTTTTTGTATGCTCACTTCACTTGATTATTTACTCGCTCCACTTTTTGTGTACTTGAAATTTGGAGGTCAATTCTTCTTCCATTTTTGTATATGCTATAATTTTAATTATTTATCTTTTTATTTTTTATTTTATTTTTTTGCATATAATACCTATTCACTTCTTCTAAGTGTGATTATCAAGTTGCTCTGATGTGGAGGAAAGTAAGGAAGATGACATGACAAAAGTACAAAAAGCACTTCTAGTATTGAGCGAAGTAGGCACCTCATGCAAACGTTTAATGATACAAGGAAGGGCTACTTAAGATACCAAGAGAACAATCTTTATGGAAAGATACAATATTTAAAGGATCTAAAAGAAAGATTTTGTAAGATATGGGTCCAGGGTTGGACGAATAAGGGCAAGGTAAAGGATAGTAAAATGAGAATTAGGTGGTAGGCTATAAAGCCAAGTATTAAACTCTTCTCTCCAAGGGTAGAGAGAAAGAAGAGGTTCTCTCACTAGGGTTCAAAACTCCAATCTTAAAACTAATTGTTTATATTATGGGTTGTTCCTAATATGTATGTTATATATATATATATATATATGGTTGGCTCATTACCAATACTTGTTCAAAATATTTTAATTTTTTTGTTAAAAATGAGGCACAAAACTTTGAAAATTGAGAGTGAGAAAAAGGACAGAGTAAAACTTAAACTTAGGTAAATCAAAACTCCCAACATTTATATTAAAAAAATGTCACTTGAATTCCAGACCTTTGGACAAATATTCCAATATACTTTACTCATTTATGCATTTTTTTCCCTGGGCTCAATTAATAAAATAAGCTAAATGTATTTTTTGGCAGAAACTTTAATGTAATTTTTTGCACCAACAGATTGATTTTTGGTTTAAATATTAAAAACCTACCTATATACTAGAATGTATATATTATAGCGCATTTAAATTGTGAAAATCTCCAATTATCTTGATAACCTATTACCTTTTTCATTTCTATCCGCCCAGCTTAGTACAAAGGTTCGTGGAATTGATGGAATAGCAATCAAAATTAGCAAGAGACTGAGTACTCTTTTCATTGTAGACAAGGTGACCACGAGGATAAGCTACTTTAATTAATTTGTGCAAAATATTTATTTTTGTCAAAATCATAACACTTGTATTTGTCAATTTAGCATTAAAAAATTAACAGAAGAGTAAGGTCTATGAAGTGATCAGAAAAGACTTATTTAAAAGATTGAGTGCTAAAGAATTTTTTTGAGAAAAAGTGAACGACCAACACGCTAAAAAGTTTCATTAAAGATTAACCATTAATACAAACTCTATCAGCATTGAAAGAATATGAGAGCACACAACATAATTGGTTGATTGTAAAAGTTTTATTGAATTATTTCTAATAAATAAACGAACCTGTGTTGGTAAAAACTATAAATTCATTTGATAAACTACCGGCAAAAAAGACTGAAATACATCTTCCCAAAACCCGTTAAGGTCTTGCAACCTTTAATATAGTTCTATTAGCATTTTATAAAATACTGATCGCATCTTTTTCCTTCTATAACTTTTTATTATCATATTATAAATTTATCTAAATCTAATCGTGGTATAAAAGCTTGTTCACCCCAATAAATCCGATCTTAAAAAAAAAAAAGAGTCAAAAGAAAAAGGCCTAATAAAAAAATTCATTTAAAAATGTCCGAAATGTAAAGCAAATTGAACTTAAGTTTTTTTTAAATTTAACTTAGCCCAAATTATATTTAGTTTCTTATTAATTAAAATATTGACATACTTAATTAGTTGCATCTCTTTTTTATTCTTCATATTAAAATAAATTTTAAAAATTATTGATTAACATTTTCTCCTCACAATACTTTATTTATCAAAATTGTTTCATCAACTGTTTGGTAAAAGAAAAAGGCCCTAAATATGTTTTTTCACAAAATATTATAGTATTGATTGTAGCTATTTAAAATTTTTTGAATGATCCCTATTAATTTTATTAGTTTTTAAATACGTATATATAAAAATAATATTTTTATCTAACATAATTAAAGCACTATGATATTTCTTTTTTCAACCAACGAAAACAGGTCAGGCAGAACCGGACTTTTTCCCACACTTTCAGGCCAGGCCCAAGCCCAAAAGAGTGAAAAAGATTCAGACTCAAGCCTACGACTTTTTTTACTAAAGCCCATTTTGTTTTTACATGAATCCCAGGTATGATCCATGGATGATTTCGGACGAATAAGTTTGCACACTACAGTAAAATCATGCTACTGCTTTGTGTATGATTATTCAGTTCGAGGCTATTCAACTTGTATAATAAAATCACCCAGTCTTACAGGGAAACCTCGTAACAAGGGTGAATAGCTGCAAGGGCCGCTGAGGAATCTTCCACTACATAAAAAAGCCCACTTCTGCATCATAAATGATAATTTCGCTACAGAGGATTCAATCAATTGTTGCTTACATAAGTACTGTTAAAGCTTAAATTTACATTTCTCCACACTCAGCAATGACGCAAGCTAATTTAGGCCGGTTATTGGGTCCAGTTGCCACATTCTCAATCTTCCTGACAACCAAAAGGCCATCTCCAAGCACCCTCTGCATAAAAGATATGTGATGACGGGTAAATGCCTAGCACACTCGAACAAGGCTGGCTATTTGAAAGGCATATGAAGAACTTTCAAGTGAAAAATTCTTTTTTTGGTTAAAAAATTTCAAGTGCTAGATAGGTTGTTTCAACTCCAAAGCAACACACACCGCAGATGCCTACCAACAAAGAATCATTAGTATGAATCGAACTGAAGACTCGTTGATATAAGTTGATCTTAACAATTCAGCCAACCTTATTGACCAAGTGAAAATCTTTATAACTCAGCACAGCATGTAATGCAACAGAGTTTAACACAAGCTAGTCCTACATGGAGACATCCTACTTTTCGATTCACACACTGCTGTTCATACCTCGACAATATTTGACATTTCATGCCCTAGCATGAAATTAGAGAAATGCTTTTGTTTGTTCGGCTCTCAGGTTTAAGATATATATCTTAGTTCACATGTGTGATGATTCTATTATCATATACCCAGCATCATAATTTGAAGGCACGCAGGCACAAAGCTCATGTGGATCAGCAACAAAACCTACATATAGGTTGTTTGAAGAATAATATAATTATGTGTGAGAAGACATGAGAGCATACCCCAAAAACGACATGCTTGTTGTCTAGCCAGTCACATTTTGCACAGGTTATAAAAAACTGCAACAAGAAAGGAAAAGAGAATTCATCAGTCAAATAGAGCTTCTCTAATTTAAGATTCCCAAGCGAGAGAAGGGAGATGAGGGAAGAGGAAGGGCACCATTGAGACGTTACCTGACAACCATTGGTATTCTGTCCACTATTTGCCTGCAGATTAGACAAGCAGGGTTTAAGCCTCCTTAATATTGCAAGTGTAAACTAAGCAAAAATTTATAAAGGTCTCAGGAACCCCTCCCCCCCTTTTTTTTGGGGGGGGGGCACAGAAAGAGTTTCAAAGAAAAAACCACTGTTTTCCGTTTTCCCACTACAGGGAGGGGATAGGCAGGATTGAACCAGTCTTGAGGGTAACACGCTGTCCATAGACACACCACGAAAACTAAAATGACCATTTAGCCATACAAATTTATGGCATCACTGGTTAAGCAAAAGAATAAGAATATAAATGTGACACATTCAAGAAGCAAGATGCAAGTTGATACAGCAAATACATACCATTGATAAGAGACCAGGGCCAGTATGTTTGGCAATAAAATTTTCATCGTCAAACGTGTGTCCATAGATGGAAACACATCCACTACCATCACCCTGCCAAGTAAGAAGATGAATTTATCAGGAATTTCACAACAAAACAGAATTCAGCTCAATTTTTGTAATTAACGATATATATATATATATACACGATGAGTACGAATCCATGAAGGAAGCAGAACTGGTATCACAGTGGATTCCAGTGGATGAATCAATATAACTACAAGGGGAAAAAAAATGGCACTAATACTACTAAACCTGGCAGTTAATAATACATGAAAAACAATGGAATCCCAAGCATCTCATTTCTTGAAAGGAAAACGAAAATTTATTGAAGAGAAGAAAAAAGCAATATAAAAACAAGGGCAAGAAGTCCTCCCAAAACAAGGAAAAAATTACAGACTCATTAGCTCAAAAATATCTCATTAAGTCGTGCTACAAAATAGAAACCAAAACTTTCATGATGTTCATTTCTATTAAGATAGCAGACTTACTTTGTGTAACTACAACAACAACAACAACAACAAAGCCTTTTCCCACTAAGTGGGGTCGGCTACATGGATCAATCGACGCCATAAATCCCTATCATAAATCATATTTATAGACAGACCATTTAAATCTAAATCTCTCTTAATAATTTCTCCTATAGTTTTTCTTAGTCTTCCTCTACCTCTATTTATTGGACTATTCTCCATCACATCTACTCTCCTAACGGGGGCTTCTATAGGTCTCCTTCCCACATGACCAAACCACCTAAGTCTCGATTCTACAATCTTTTCTACAATAGGTGCGACTTTCACCTTCTCTCTAATGCATTCATTTCTAATCCTATCTCGTCTAGTGTGTCCACTCATCCACCGCAACATTCTCATCTCTGCAACATTAAATTTATTTTCTTGTTGACTTTTTATTGCCCAACACTCAGTTCCATACAATATTGCAGGTCTTATAACTGTGCGGTAGAATTTACCCTTAAGTTTGAGTGATACTCTTCTATCACAAATAACACCGGAAGCACTCCTCCATTTCATCCACCCCGCTTGAATCCTATACTTTACATTTTCTTCTATTTCCCCGGTATGTTGTATGATGGATCCAAGATACTTAAATCGTGTGACTTGTGGTAAGATATGTTCTCCAATTTTTACTTCTACGCTAGAAGTAGTGTGCCTCTTACTAAACTTACACTCCATATACTCCGTTTTACTTCTACTTAAACGAAAGCCATGAGCTTCCAAAGTGTGTCTCCACCTCTCCAACTTCTCATTCATTTCCTCTCTCGATTCTCCAACTAGGACAATATCATCTGCAAAAAGCATGCATTGTGGCACCGGCTCTTGGATATGTTCAGTAAGCACATCCAAAACTAAAGTAAAAAGATAAGGGCTCAAAGTTGACCCTTGATGTAGACCAATAGTTATCGGAAAATCTTCTGTAAGTCCACCTTTTGTTACTACGCTAGTTGTAACCTTATCATACATGTCTTGGATTGCTCGAATATAAGCTATACGAACTCCTTTTGTCTCCAAAGCCTTCCATAGAACTCCTCTTGACACTCTATCATATGCTTTTTCTAAATCAATAAATACCATGTGTAAATCTCTTTGATTCTCCCTATATCTCTCCATTAATCTTCGCAACAAGTATATTACTTCCATAGTTGACCTTCCTGGCATAAAACCAAATTGATTCTCTGTAACTTGACTCTCTTTCCTTAACCTTCGCTCAATTACTCTTTCTCATAATTTCATAGTGTGGCTCATGAGTTTAATTCCTCTATAATTTGCACAATTTTGAATGTCCCCTTTACTCTTATAAATAGGGATTAAAGTTCTTTTCCTCCACTCATCTGGCATCCTCTTAGATCTCATAATTCCATTAAATAACTTTGTGAGCCAACTTATACCTTTCATTCCCAAACTCTTCCATACTTCAATGGGTATATTATCCAGTCCAACTGCTCTGCCATTCTCCATTCGCTTTAATGCTTCTTTTACCTCTACCTTACAAATTCTACGGTAAAAAATATAATTTCGATCCTCTTCTTCCGTGTCTAACCTATCCGATTGCAATAAAATCTCGTGCCTTTCATTAAAAAGCCTATGAAAATAACCCTTCCATCGTTCTCTGATATCTCGTTCCGTGACTAACACTTTTCCGTCTTCATCCTTAATGCATTTCACTTGATCCACATCTCTTGTCTTTCTTTCCTTACTTTTAGCTAACTTGTAAATATTTTTTTCTCCAACTTTAGTACCTAAAGATTGGTATAACCCATCAAATGCCCTCACTCTCGCTTCGCTCACTGTCTTCTTAGTGTCTTTCTTAGCTACCTTATATTTTTCCCAATTTTCATTACTCTTACATAATGACCACACTTTATAACACTCTCTTTTAACTTTAACCTTATCTTGTACACTTGCATCCCACCACCAAGATTCTTTATCCTTAGGTCCAAAGCCTTTTGATTCACCTAATATTTCCTTTGCCACCTTCCTAATCTCTTTAACCATTTCATTCCATATATCGTTAGCACTTCCTTGTATTTCCCAAGGTCCTTCTTCTATAATCCTTCTCTGCAAATTCTTTTCTTTATCCCCCTTTAGTTGCCACCACTTAGTCCTTACCACTCTACCTTCACATTTACTTTTTACTCTCCTCCTAACTCTGACATCCATAACCAAAACTCTATGTTGGGTAATTAAACTCTCTCTCTATATAACTTTGCAATCCATGCAAAATTTTCTATCCGATTTCTTTATAAGAAAGAAATCAATTTGAGAACATACCCTATCACTTTTATACGTGATAAGATGTTCTTCACGCTTTCTAAAACAAGTGTTAGCTAATATAAGATCGAACATTTACTCTTGTATTCATAGATATCTTTAAAGTCATGTGTGGTGTTTATAGTAAAGAATGACAAACTGAGAATAAAAACAAGATCAATAACTGATAGACATATAGACCTGTAGACAATGGAGATGTGAGCACGTAAAGACCTACAGTGAGATAAGAGACATAGACAATGATAGGAGTTGCTTCAGCGGAAAAATTGTCTAAGATGATCCCATAAAAGGACAACATTAAGATTAAAAACCACAAATGAAGAGAGCAAAATGATCCAGCCAGAAGAAGTAAGATGGCAGAGAAGCTTGGAACTTCTAACTACTCCGGGTCCCAACATGTCTTGGAACTTCCACCTTTTCAGGAACCTAGATGACAGAAGAACTTAAGAATTGGACTCCCCTTTATAGGAGAACTTGGGCCCTTACTGTAAGCCCTTATTCCATTTCCTTACTCATTCCCCAAATACAAAGAAGTTCCTACTGAAAAGCCTCTTCAGAAACCAAAAGTTCCCTCTAGAGTCGGGTCTTTTATTTGGACAACGGTACTTAATAGGATTAATATCAATGATTTGTATTAGATTCGTAGTCCTCACAAAGAATTGTATCCTAATATGTATATCATGGAGAAACAGATACGTTTTTCCCATTGCCTCAGCCACTCACATCTGGAGTAAGTTTTTTGGCTTGTTTGGTGAATCCTGGGCAAGTATTTAGAATTTAGAATAGTTTCTTTTGATCAAGTTTAAAGGCCTTGCCAGGAGAAAGGATAGAAAATCTTTATGACAGCTTGCCATGATGCACTTCTTCTTTGTATCCACATTTCCTAGTTTCCCATTGCCCTCAGTCACTCACATCTGGGGTAAGTTTTCTGGCTTGTTTGGTGAATCTTGGACAAGTATTTAGAATTTAGAATGGTTTCTTTTGATCAAGTTTAAAGGCCTTGGCAGGAGAAAATATGGAAAATCTTTATGCCAGCTTGCTATGATGCACTTCTCCTTTGTACCCACATTTCCTAATTTTCCATTGCCCCTCAGGAGTAAGTTTTTGGCTTGTTTGGTGAATCTTGGGAAGTATTTATTTAGAATGGTTTCTTTTGACTTCTTGGCAGGAGAAAATATGGAAAATCTTTATGCCAGCTTGCTATGATGCACTTCTCCTTTGTACCCACATTTCCTAATTTTCCATTGCCCCTCAGCCACTCACATCTGGAGTAAGTTTTTTGGCTTGTTTAGTGAATCTTGGGCAACTATATAGAATTTAGAATAGTTTCTTTTTATCAAGTTTATAGCCCTTGGCATGAGAAAGGATGGATCATCTTTAAGACAGCTTGCTATGATGCACTTCTCCTTTGTACCCACATTTCCTTTTAGTAAAATTTCCTCTTTTATCAATAAAAAGGATGTATTACAGATTAACCAAGCTCTCTTGGATTTAATATCGAACGATATGCCTCTGGGAGAGTAAAAGCCTGTTTGGATAGGCGTTGAGAAAGCTTGGAAATCACGTTTGTCTACCCACGGTATGTAGAAGCAACAATTTATTACTTTGTCCGAAATGTGGCTCGGGGAGGAAAACTGCCTATCCAAACATGCACTAAATAAAGGAGATCCTTGCTTTCAAGAGTGATAATAGAGAAACCATATGCAGCATTTGCGGATAATGGGACTAGCTAGCTAATAGGATTTGTGATTAAAGCTTATTTGAACCACATCGAGTACTGCTTAGAAGAACTGAATGCCACATTTAATAACGAATAAAGACTTAAAATCATTGTAAACAAATTAAATTATAGATTTAATAGCAAGTCTAACTTATATCTACATTTAAAACTCAGTACTCTCTTGTTGATTTGAATTTTATACTGAAAGAGATGTCATGCTAAAAAGAAAAAATTCACATAACTATATGGATCTGGATCAAATCCAAGTTCAATGATAGATGCAATGCTAAAGTTATGTTATCATCAATAAGTAAAAATACTACATTTTTAAAGCTTTTTCAACCTTGATAACTGATTCTATACTTAATTTGATACAATATTGACATTCCTGTGTTTTAACATTTTATATAAAGATGCTATTGTTTATGTACATCAAAATTTAAATCAAAACCATTAAATTAATTGCTATATGAGTGTTACAAGATAAGGACATCTAAGGTTAGTGTGAAATTCATCGGGGTATCATTATATGAGGTTGCTGCTATCCTTTTGTTACATTATCCTTTGAATTCAGTTACATAAGGAGGCTACCACTTTTAGCATTCCTTCTAGTTTACTAAATGTCTACTCCACTGTGATTATTATAATAAATTAAGTGATTAAATATACTAGGACAAATAAGTGAAGATAAGAAAAGTAATTAGTACAAAACATTAGGCAAGAAACATGAACTAGATAACTAATAATAATGTTATGTAACAAGGGTCAGATAATAACAAGCCATGCATGTAGACCATCCAAGTAATTGACTTATTTTAGAAATGGATATTTTTCTCCTCACGGATAGTAACACAATCACCCATGCTCTTATATAGCGTAAGTTAATAGCAGATAAAGTCTTAGCTTAACAGAGCAGAATAGTACCTTCAAAAAATCACCAGCCTGTATCATAAAATCCTTAATCACCCTATGAAATTGACAGCCTTTGTAACCAACAGGAAGTCCAGCTTTCCTGCCAATTAATTCAGATCAAGTACAAGAAGTAAACCTAACCTAACAAAAATATGCCATTTGGAACCAAGTATCCATTTGGAAATTGGGCATTCAATGAAGAGATTGAAATAACACTCAACTTAAGGATTACAATTAAGACTACTATTTAGTCATTCAGCAGAGATTTTTACTATAGTGATGTTAATGCCGTATCAGGTCTCAATCAAAAACAGCAAAGCACAGTGATAGATGAAAACCATCAGGCTGTCAATACTCAATAGTTTCAGTAACCCAAATGAAACCAAAGGCAAGGAAACAAGAAAGAAAATCACAATAGATTTCAGCCACACTCGGTCAGCTTGAAAAAGATTGTTTCACTACCTGTACTCCCCTGTGCAGAACTGCCTGCCAGATAAACAAAAGCAAAACCAATCAATTGGAAAGAAGTGAATTTGCAAATAACAAGAATTTGATGTGCAGTGCAGTGAAGTAATAAATACACAACGCACACAAAAAGTAGCTTCAGGATTGAGCAAATACAAGCTTCCTTCTAAAGGTAATCACTTATACCAAAATATGCATTGCATTTATGAATATATTTCACAAGATCATTTATATCACATGTACTTGAATGCAACATGAGCTAAAATTGAAGTGTCATAACTTCCAAAGTGAAACATTTAATATCACATCAAGAAAAGTAATATTTAATCTCACAGCAGTATCTTGTCAAATTCCCACTGTTCAGCACCAATCAATGAATATACATACATATATATATATATATATATATATATAGAACCAACTAATGAATTATAGCATAGTATACTGGAATCAAGATAAAGTTGAATCTTTAACGTTTTGAACGTTACTATAATGTTATTGTAATCTCATTTATAAGCGGTGACTAAAGCTAGCCAAGAAGCCCAAAATTGATTTTGTTTTAACCTTTTGTTTTCATAGAATAGACTTCAATTGGAAACCATATTCTAGCCGATGATTTCAAGTCTAATCATATTTTAGTTTGTACTGGTGACAATTTTTCTCTTCTAACTGCTTTCTGTTTCCTCCATCCCTGGAAGGCTATTCATAAGTTTATGGCTTGAATACCAGGCTCTTAGCCAAGCTGCAAAAGAACTAACTATAGGATTCAGCTGCAAAATTTTAACTTCTTCCCTTATTTTATTATCAGTATTGCTCATTTTAGCTAAAGATACAAAGGAAGACCCAAAGAATCATCACTAAACGTTTCTAGTCGCACTCTAAGCAACGGTTCTTCCATTAAAAATAAATAAACCAAATTTCAAATTTTCAACTTTCTTTCCCTCAAATTCCTACTAATTCCAAAGGAAACAAACTTGAGAATAAGAACAAAGCAAAATCACAGCTTGGGCAAAAACGTGCCTGAAATTCTCTGCGGATTTGGGAGCAATATCGGCGAAGAGCTCCATCTTGATTCTACCAGCGGGGATGTTACCGATGGTGATATCGAAGAACACGATGGGGTTCTTAGGGTTAGGAGGCCGCACGTGCCACTCTACCCCTGCGTTTCCTGCGCCAGACGCCATCGGAGTTGAAGCTCGACCCACACAGAATGCTAAGGGAGAACCGAAGCGCCGTTGTTTCTAGTGGAGCAGCATCACCTTTTGCTCTTGCTTATGCTTTGAAGAATTGAAGGTGCATTCGGTGTATGCACTACACACGAGAGTTTGATGACGTGTTCGATGATAATTGGAGCGAATTGAGAAAAGTCAGAGACGAGAGATGGTCGCTGATTGTAATTGGACAGTGAATACCCATGCCCATGGTCTAAGATGATGTTGAGCGCACAGAACGACATATTATTAGAGTAACCAAGAAATTCGAATATATTTATCTATATATGTAATAAAATTTAGTTTTTGATACTAATCGGACAAGTTTTTATTTTTTTTTCTTCTTGTGGACCAAATTTTTTTTTTTACTGTCCATACATCCTTGCACCACCAAATTTTTTTGGCACGGGCTGCAACCTAATGTGTGTGTCATAGCAGAATTCGATATTCTATATTTTGAAATATAATTTGTTCCGAAAGGTATATAAGAAATAAAAAAATTGAAAATATAAACAAGCATGTTGATTAGGTGAAGAAGTTTTTATTTTTTTTCTTTTTCTAATCCATCAAAAAGCATTGAGACACTAGTGGCTCCATATGTTTAATTGGCAAAGCCTCAAAATAGAGCCAATGGCCCTTTGATCCATGCAAAGGTAGAATTAGATTTAAATTTTGTTAACTCATAATTCTAAGATCACGATGGTTTGATTTACTTAACTCATAAATTAAATGGACTAATTGCATAACTGGGCTTTTTTTTTATTTACTAATCTTAATAATTTTAAAAATTTTGAGGATATTTTAACTCTTGTTATAAAAATTGACCTTTTAAAATAAGATTTAAATGTTCTTACAAAGAAATTTAAAGAGTTTCATTAATTATTCTATTTTATTTTAATTGTTTGATGAGATTTAAATTAATTAAGTAGTTATTTTTATTTGAATATTAAAATTTGAAAAAATTGTTTGAATATTTAAAGTTTAGATTTAATTATTTAACACCATTGTTTAGCTTTTAGAAAATACTTATTCTTATAAATAATGCTATTTGCTTTTTCTTTTTAATATTTTTTATTTTTTAATAGGTTAAATAAGTCAACCTATTTAATTCATTTAATAGGCCGAGTTATAATTTTTGACCTATTTAAATATATGACTTAAATGAGCTAATTCATTTAATTCATAATTCATCATGGGTTAGCCTATGCTATTAGTATATCAATTTATTTATTTTTATTTTTAAATTTTTATCTTTTATTATTTTTAAAATAATTTTATTTTCCTTTAAGATTTTAATATATAAGGAGAATGATAAAATATTTTATCTATACTCAAGCTGAGAAAATTACTTGCGAAGCTAACATGGGAAGCTTTAAAAAAAATTTTCTTTCAATTTTTTATTTTTTTTTAATCTCTAAATTCCTTCAAATTGTAAAAGTTTGGTGAATAGCTTCTATAGTGGAAATTTGGACCGTTTAGATTCATCTCAATGGTCTAGATTTATTTATTTTTATAAATTTTAAAAATAAAAAATTTTTATAAGATATAAAACGTAAAATAAAAATAATTTTTCAATTGTGAGTTTAAAAAAAAATGTTTCACCATAAAAATAAAAAAGATTTAAACTATCCAAATTTTAATTTGAATGAATTAGATTTTGTTAGGGAAAAAATTAAGAAAATAATAATAAAGATGATCTAACTTAGAGGAAGTCCAAATCATCTGAAATTAGTAGGGCTGTACATTGTACATGTATTAAATGTATATGTGACTATTCTTCATTCCATCAATCTCCCTTATTCCTTATGTGTTTGGATCGTCTACAGTCACAACAAATGCAATGGAAGCAATGCATCATTTTGCATAAACATCATAAGTTGATAAAGGATGATAGCCAAACAAAGCAGTAAGTGGTTAGAGTGGCTTGTATCTTTTGCTCCAACAAAGCCTCATTTCAGAGCAGCTTTCGACAAACAAAGCAGCTCCATTATGGAAGACTAAATAGGATATAGTGGCTTGCATCGTCTCTTCTCTTCCATGTTGTCTTCACTTCTATGCTTTGTAACATCCTGGCTTGAGTTGTGACATAAATTTTTCAAATGGCAGCACAATTGATCAATCCTTGTGTTTGCTGAAACTAACCTGGAGATTGAACTTTAAGAACTGTTGAATAACAATAATATATTATTGTTATGTAAATCTTAATCTTTATCTTTTGTAGATAATCCTTATATCTTGTGTAGATAATGTTGCTCTTTTAAATGGTTCCAACTATAGACTCTGGTTAGAAAGTATATGTGAATTTTTAAAGGCAAAAAATTATGCAAGTATGTTACTGGTGATATTTAGTTTCCCACTCGTGAGTCTAGTGAATCAGATATCAAATTCAATGAGAGACTTGATGAGTGGGATAGCAAAAATAATCAAATTATCACATGGTTTTGGAACACTTCTATTGCTAGCATACATCAACAGTTTGGACATTTTAAGGCCGCGAAAGAGTTATGGGACCACCTTGCTAGTCGATACACCTCATCTGACTTGTCCAACCAATTTCAATTACAGAAAAATCTCAATGTCCTAAAAGAAGGAGAAGGGACAACCATTGTATGAGTTTTTTTGCTAAGATTGAGTCTATCTGGGATCAGTTGGCCTATTTAGAACCTATTTTCAAGTGAGGAAGATGTACAAGTTTTCTTTCGGTATAGAGATCAACTTCGTCTCATTCAATTTCTGATGGCTTTCACGGATGATTTTAAGCCTATTCAAGCCTCTCTGCTTCATCAAAGCCCACTTCTGACTCTTGAGGATGCTCTTCCTCATCTCCGCTCTAAGGAAACTCGATTAGGTCTTTTGCAACACACTCCTGAGATGGCCTTTGCTACATCCAGACAAGTCTCCAAAGTCTTGTCGTCATTGCCCTCAAGCAAATCACACTTTTGATCAATGTCTCTATATTGAGTGCAAAACTTGTCACAAGAAGGGACATTTGCTATAAGTAGCCCCCCTCAGTTTTGTCGCTATTGTAAGAAGACTGGGCACTTTATTAAAGCATGCCCTACTTGCCCTCCCAAGTCTGATTAAGGGGGATCAACCAGGTCTAGCTTCTCCAAGCCTGCATTGTCTGCCACTGATGAAGCTCCTGCCACCACTGCCAATTTCACTCCGGGATCCTCCATTACAAACCTTGAGGCTTTACTTCGTAAGCTTATCTTTGGTACTTCCAGCCCACTTGTTGCCTTAGCTACTCCCTTAGGTACCTCTTGGTTCTTTGACTGTGCTTGTTGTAACCATATGACTAGTAAGGAAAACTTCTTTTCTTCTATATCTCCAAATACTACTGCTCACTCTATACACACTGTTGATAATTTCCAAATGCCTATTAGTCATATTGGTACTGTTTCTTTACCCTTTTTATCTATTCGTGACACATACTTTGTCCCCACTATTAGCTTTAACCTTATCTCTGTTGGACAATTTGTTGATATGGGCTATAATGTATTATTTAACAAACATAGTTGTGTTGTGATTGATTCTCAGATAGGACAGGTTATCGGGACTGGGCGTAAAGTCGGTCTTATGTTTGAGCTCAACTCACTACATCTCCCTGAAGTCACTTTTCTTAGATTGTGTGCTTCTACCACATCCTCATCTCTTGATTTATGGCATCATTGTCTTGCTCATCCTTCTTTGAATAAACTTCATCCTTTACTTTCTACTGGTCTCTTAGATCGAGTCGATGATGAGTCTTTGCGTTGTATTTCATGTCAAATTGCAAAACAACCTGCTTTATCATTCAATAAAAATGATTCTATTGCTAATTCAATTTTTGATTTGGTCCATTCATATATTTGGGCCCTGCACCTACTCCTTCTATGGGAGGTTCTTGATATTTTGTTATTTTTGTGGATGATTATTCACATTTTACTTGAATATATGTGATGAAAAATCGATATAAGTTATCTGATATTTATATCAAATTTGCTACTATGATTCAAAAAGTTATAAAAGATTTTCTTCGTGATAATGTTTTGGAGTATCGTGATTCTAAATTGCTCAATTTTCTTAATATCCAAGGCATCATTTCTCAATACTCTTGTGTAACATCCGGATAAAAGCAATAGGGAAGGGGGTTTTATTTTTATTTATATATATATATATATTATTTCTCTTTCCTGAGCCTCATCCCTCCCGTTCATTTCTTCCTTTTGCCTCCTGTTCACTCTTCTTCCTCTGTGTGTGTGAAGCTTCCTTCCCCCGAGCTGTCATCATTTCTCCTCCATCGTAGGGCCATCGCCAGCATCGCATAGCTTCTCCTAAGCTTCCCCACTGTTGGTTCGAGCACAGCGACGCGAGGAGGAGAGCCCACGGTGCCGTCAGTCCAGGTGAGTCGCCTTCTGTCTCTCACATGCCTCACCTTCATTTTATTGTTATGTCCTCCCTTAATCTAATGGATTTCGGCCACTCCCCTCCATTTTCGAGCCATCCCTGCTCCAAGGAATGAGAAGGATAGTGAGATCCTTCCTTCTTTGGCTTGGTTGGCCGATGGAAAGCAAAGAAAGGGGATTTTATTTTTGGGGCTTTCTAACTATGTTGGATATGCATAAATCCTTAATTTTTACTCCTTTAAAATGATGTATGAACTTAAATTATGGAATAGGATTATAGGTTGTTGTATGCATGTGAGTGTGGTTCAGGGAATAAAAATTGTTTAGGTAACTGTTAGGGAATTATAAGTATGCAAGGATGATCATTGTGAACCTACGTGGTGACTTGGTGAGTTTGGGTGTTATCAGGAAGATCTATGAGCATTGGCGGTGGAGGAAACCAACCTTTCAAGGAGAAACAAGTATCGTGCTAGTATTGGGTACCATATGTGAGTAAATAATGGATTTCAAAATGCTTCCCATTATCATTAATCCTGATATCGCTACTTTTCTATTTGAAATCATTCTAAGTGAGATAAAATGTCGTTAAATATATATATATATGTATACATGTTTTTATGGCAATAAATTGATCCCGAGGGAGGAACTGCTTGGATAAGTAACTTTTAGTTATATTTTTTTTTTATTAGTCCTAATTAGTTGCTTATATATATTTATAAAATTATGCATTTATATTGATTGATTTAATTATTTGATATTTGAACTAATTCCTGTCCCCTATAATCCAAATTCCTTGTATAAGAGAAATATATATATAATAATAATAATATTTGGCTAATGATATACATATATATATATATGAATTTAGGATTATGGGTTGGTGTGTGTGCCTCATCTACAAGTGCATGCTATCGTCCTTAATGGGATCAAGTCATATGTTGTGAAGGGATCTGGGTGGAGAAGGAGCTGCCAGTTAGGCATAGCCACCCGAGTGAAACGGGTAAGGAGCTGCCAACGAGGTATAGCCGCCCCCGGAAAGTATGAATTATGACATGTAAGTAAGAAGGGTAAAGAAAGGAGCTGCCCGTTAGATGTAGCCACATGAGTGAAACGGGGAAAGGAGCTGCCAACAAGGTGTAGCCGCTACTTTATTTGACCTAGTAATAAACCTCCATCAAGTGATTACACTGAGAGACTCAGGTTTAAATGGGTATTCTTACATACAACGGGTTGTGGATTTGCTAAATTGTAAAGTGTGATGGTCAATTTATACATCCTTAATTTATTAGTTATAACCTTTGATTTAATTGTAAAAATTTATTATTTGCTCACTGAGTTTTTGCTCACTCTTTTAACTTTTAAAATTTTCAAATAGCGCCACCGGACCTGATCCACCTCCCTCATCTTAGGTTCCGAGGCGTTGTGGTGGTGAGCCTCTTTTTGGAACTGGGGGCTTAGTTAATTTTTTTGTTGGTTTTGTTATTTGTTGTAATGAGTTGATTTTCATATTGTAAATTATTTTAGAAGTGGGACCAATGGATATAGGTTTTGTTTCCCCTTTCCCTATTTTGGTCCTTTGGATGTTTTGATGATTGGTTAAAGAGAGCGGAGCTCTCCATTGCTGTTTATGTTGGATTCTGGCTGTTTGTAGAAATTTAGGATGTCCTATTTTTAGGGGACACTCTGTTGAAATTTCTATAAAAAGCTAGTGTACAAAAGAAAAGGAAAAAAAATATATATATATATATATATATCCAACGAGGTGGGATTACACTTAATGTATTGCTATTCGATGTAGAACCTCTTAAAGATTTTCAAATTAGTATAGTATAGCAATTCAAGCTGTAGATAAGAATTCTGTATGGATTCCCAGCGTTGGTCACCCCTTCTTTTTTTGGGGGGCGTGACATCTTGTCCTTACACCTTTCAACAAAATGGTTGAGTTAAACGTAAACACCGTCATATCTTTGATTCCGTCAGAGCCTTACTTATTTTCTCTTCTTACCTGAACAATTCTGGGATGAAACAGCATTAACTGCTATTTACTATATTAATAGAGTCCCTTCACTAGTTCTTGGTAATATTTCTCCTTTTGAGTGTCTTCATGGTACGCCTCCTGACTATAGTCTCTTAAAAGTTTTTGCTTGTATTTGCTTTGTCCTCCTTCTGCCTTATGAGACCACCAAATTGCAAGCCCGCGCCCTTGTCTGTTGCTTCCTTGGTTATGATTTTGAACATAAGGGTTACCGTTGTTGGGACCCCATCTCTCATCGCATTAGTGTCTTTCGTCATGTTGTTTTTTGAGAACATATGATGTTTTCATCATTGACTGATTTTTCCTCTCTTTCTCCTCCCTCGCCTCCTATTTTTATGAATACTTTCGTTGATATTTTCCCTAGTGACTCAAGTGCAGCCTCTCCCACTGAGCTCATTCACACGCTTGACATAGCGCCCACTCCAGATGAGCCTACTGTCTCTGATCCTCTAACACATGTTGCGCCTATGGAGCCTATTTCATCAGCCATTACTAGGGCCACCTGTGTAAGACATCCTCCTTCCTATCTCAATGATTATTATTGTCTTTCCACCATCCTGCAACTTCAAGAACCCCAATCCTATAAAGAAGCCTCTAGAAATCCCCTTTGGCAGCAAGCTATGGATAAAGAACTGCAGGCCTTGGAGATAATGCACACTTGGGATCTTGTTGATCTCCCTCTTGGTAAGACTTTGGTTGGGTGCAGATGGGTCTATAAGAATAAGACTCACTCAGATGGTTCTTTAAAGCAGCGCAAGGCCCATTTGGTGGCCCAGGGATTCACTCAGGAGTATGGCATTGATTATGAGGAGACTTTTTACTCCCATTACTCGGATTACTTTTGTTCGCAGCCTCCGTGCTATTGCTACTATTAAGCACTGGACTCTTCATCAGATGGATGTCAAGAATGCCTTCTTAAATGGTGATTTGAAGGAAGAAATTTATATGAAGCCTCTTCCTGAATATTTGCATCTGAAAGATAAAGTTTGTCATCTTTGTCAAGTGCTCTATGGACTTAAGCAAGCCCCTCGAGCTTGGTTTGCTAAGTTTAGTACTACCATGAGCCATCTTGGTTTCACTTGTAGCCCTTATGATTTTGCTCTATTTGTTCAGACAAATGACCGTGGTATTGTCCTACTTCTCCTGTATGTTGATGACATGATTATTACAGGTAGTGACCTGACAAGAGTTTAGAAGCTTAAAACTTACTTGGGGCAACAATTTGATATGAAGGATCTTGGAAAGCTAAATTACTTCCTTGGTCTTGAGGTCCACTATGGGGAGAGTGATATCTCTCTTTCACAAGTTAAGTATGCCACTGATTTGATATCTCGGGCTTTCACTAATGACGAGGAGGTTGAGAACACTCCCATTAAGCCTAACGCTCACTTTATTCCCACTGATGGGACCTTGTTGGAAAACCCCACATGCTACCGACAGCTAGTTGGGGGACTCATTTATCTTACAGTGACTCTTCCAGATATTGCTTATGTGGTTCACATTGTTAGTCAGTTCATGTTTGAGCCCCAAACTATTTATTATGCAGCTGTTCTTCGGATTTTTTGGTACGTCAAGGGGACCTTGTACCATGGCCTTTACTTTTCTACTAGGTCTTCTCTCACTCTACGTGCCTACTCCGATGCTGATTGGGCAAGTGACTATACTGACCGTTGATCTACTACTAGATTTTGTATTTTTCTTTGTGACTCTCTTACCTCTTGGAGAAGTAAGAAACATACTCTAACTTCTCGATCCAATGCTGAGTCAAAATATCATACATTGACAGACACCACAGTTGAGATTCTTTGGTTTCGTTGGCTGCTTGATAATTTAGGAGCTTCTCAGACATCCTTCACTGACATATATTGTGATAGTCAAGTAGTTGTTAAGATCGCTCACAATGATGTATTCCATGAGTGAACCAAACATATCGAGATTGACTATCATTTCATTCAGCAACATGTTATTTGAAGTACCATCAGACTTGTTCCTATTCAAACGAAACACCAGCCGGCTGATTTATTCACAAAATCTTTTAATCCTAGTCACTTCCAATTTCTAGTAGACAAACTTAAGCTGTTTTCTGTCAAGCCATCTTGAGTTTGAGGAGGATGTTGAATAACAATAATATATTATTATTATGTAAATCTTAATCTTTATCTTTTGTAGATAATCCTTATATCTTGTATAGATAATGTTTATCATTATTAAGAATTATCTTGTGTAGATATTAGTTATTATTTTTGGGATTCTCACCCTTTATTTGTATATATATAAGCCTCATCAGAGCAATACATAATACACATCTTTCTAGTATTTTCTTTTCCCTTCCTTATCTCTCATAAGAACCATAGTAGACTTTGAGATATCCCAGATGTAAATTGAATTATCGCTACATCCTACGACTACAAGACAATGGCTTTCCTTGTTGGAAGAAGCTAAGTAGCCCTACTAGCAACCATAAGCAAAAAGATATTTTAAGAAAAAAAAGAACCATAATTATTCTCCAAAATGAGTACTAAATATCTGGAAAAATACCTTCAGGAAGCAATCATTTAAAACCCAATGACTAAACTTGTGCTACAAATGAAGCAGCAGCGTTTGTGGGTCTGATCGTGATTTATATGGGCATCCAAACACAGTATCAATGGAGAAGCTAAATACTTTTAACTCTTCTTTCCCCATAAATAGCAATTCTAGTGGAAAACTTAGTGGCGGAGTTCTCGTGTGCTACTCAGGACACTAGACGCAAACCCATGCATGTGAATCCCATCGAACATTGTAAACGGCCTTATCATCTTTTCCACTTTGTGTATCTAAAAAGTGATCAAGTAAATAGTAAGTATAGAACTATGTGTGGCATACTAAAAAGTGAACAAGTATACTATAAAGAGCTAGAAAAGAATACCATCGAGGAGAAGAGGAGGAAAAGAGAAATGAAGAGGAAGGTGAAGAAAACAGAGGGCTAAAACTTCTCCAAGGCATGGACCACGATGCATACGCCATTCACTTCTCCTAGCACAAAACACTTCGACTGGATTGGCTACAATCACGGACGTGACTATAGATGACTCATATGCATTTCTCACATGGGACTATTTAAACCATTAATTCATTATGATAATCACATTCTTCACTTTTTTTTTCCAATTCAAAACTTTGCTGATTTCCACTATCTATTTACTATCTATAATTCCAAAGAGGTGGTGGTACATGTGAAAGCATTGGGAAGGATAGTAAAAGGGAGAGGGAAAAAGAAAAAATGTCGTCTGGTACATACAAATCCCTTTCTTGGATGGAATCAGCTTTACATGCACTAACCACTGTGCTTTCCATCAAGTTGAGAATGGAAATGATACTGTTGAAGACAAAAAGAGTAGCCAAAAAATGTTTTTATCCCAAAAATTGGTGAAGATGTAATGAGGTTTTATTTTTGTTTGTAAAATATATAATTATGGATTTTAATTTAAAATATTTATATTGAAAAATATTAAATTTTCAAATTATTTTAAATGACCCAAAGGTCAAAATATTTTAACTTGAAATCTTGAACTATAATTTTTTTATGGAATTTAAATTTTTAATTTTTGAATTCTTTAAAATAATTTTAAAATTTAAAGTTCTTCAATATAAATATTTTTAACTGGAGATTTTCAATTATAATTTTTTCTTTTTGTTTTATGTTAATTATCAAAAATTAATTTTTTTAATACTTTTTAGGTACTATAGGTGTTTTAGTCATTTGCTCACATGTTATTTACATTCATGACTATTTTTACTCTATCCAACATTAAAATGAAAAATGTATTCTCATTCATTGTCATATCACATCAAATATGACTTTAGTTACATGATTATATTCCTTTAAAAATCTTTTTACTTTACCAAATATAACATAATTATACGATGTACAGTAGCCCAAAGGGGGGGGGGAAATAACTGTACACATTTGTTTAAATCTTACTTCATCACTTAAATTCAAATTCAAATTAAGCTACCATTATTCATAATGTTCAGCACTAACTTAATTCAAATTCAAATGCTAACACCCTGCCCGCTTTGCTCTACAAAATCCTCCATTTGTGTTAGGTTGATGAACTAATGCCTCTTTTGTTTCTAATTGGTATTCCCTTTTTTTATTCTTCCTGGTGTTGCTATTGTGGTTAGCCTCAGCTTCCATTAAGTCCAAATCATTCTCTATTTTCTTGCACATTGCCACGAACTCATGGGTTTTTATCCATTATTGAAAGAAGGTCCAGATTTTGGTCATTCTTACTCTTAGTAGCAATGAGTAATTTCTCCAGTATTATCTTATTTTGATCATTTAGCACATTTTACCTCCAAATTTAGTTCAACCTCTTTACGGAAAAAAGCTTTGTGGTCAATTTATCTTCTAGTAATCTTCAAACCCTACTGTAACACTTTTTTTTTCAATTGTCTTTTGGAGCACTTAATCTTTAATGATGACACTAATCGATCATTCGATTTTTTTAAAAGAATCTTTGGATTCCTATTCTTTTCTATTTGGTTTCACTATCTGCTTTACAACGTCTTCTATGTTGGTGTAGATATATTGGTTGCAACAAGAGTTGCAGAAGGAACCATTAGGAACTTCTAGAGGGATCTTTTAATTATAAATTTATTTTGAGGAGATGGTACACTTGAAAACACGGTATATAGAAAATAGTTTTTCTATGTTTGTTTTGATTGTTTGATACATCCTTTGGTTTGGATTAGGACTTCATTACATTTATCTACTTTTCTTTTTTTATATTTTTTCCTATTGATTTCATGCTGCTTTGGATCCTTTGGATTGTTCACGCTAGCTCAAAAACAATAAAGGATGAGGATAACGACACAATAATGGAGTCAAATTGATTTGTTAAAGATTATAATAACTTTGAATTAACTTGACTGTACAATATGTAATTCCATGCTCCCTTTATCTCTATATACACACATTTAAGCTCAATTTCATGTAGTGTCAAAGAAAATGAATAAAAATAATAATATTTTTATGCGTTGCGTAGTATTATAAAAATTCATACTTTGTCCTATGGATCCTGTAAACCCATTAATAGAATTATCTATTTATTCTTCATCCATACAATTTATACATATCATAAAACAACCCATGAATCATAGATTTGAAGCCAAAAATTAGAAAAATTAAAATTTTTTTGTGGATCCAGCATTCAAATGTTTGGTACTAACTTTGAAAAATTATAATTAATTCTAGAAAAATCAAAATCAAGCAAATGATAACTTTTTGAAAAGCTCTAAATGTCAATTATATGTTAAAAATCATTCTAGGTCATAAAAACCCAGCTGAACCACGATTGACATCAAGAAAATAACATAGGTCAGATTGTCGAATGTTTCTAATATAGTTTATTGATATAAATTTCAAAAATTCATAACTAATGTTACAAAAATCCAATTCGGGCAAATTATACCAAATTTTATTTGACTTTAAATCATTTATCTCAAGAGACTTGCTTTTATAATCAACTCAATTATGACGTTTAACAGAAAATCGTATGTTACACAATAGTCTACTAGTATAAGAATTGATAAGAAAATAATTCGATTGTTGATGATACCCACTGTAACAAGAACCCATAAGTAGACTTGTAGGCTCAATATTGGGCTTTTTGACTCCCTTACTATAATGGGGAAAACATTTTTTAAAAAAATAATATGAACAAGTAGAATTGTAGAGCAGATGCTAGATAAAGGTGTTAATCCAATCCAGCAACTTGGTGCTACCTGACAAAGTCAAGCCAAATCGGGTCAGTCCAAAGGAAAAAAAAATAAAAAGAAGAAAAAGAAATAAGATCGGCTAGACACAGGGCTTATCATCCTAGCCAGTCTAGTTTGGCCTACCTTGAAAGTGTGTGTGTGTGTGTGTGTGTGTATATATATATATATATATATATAAGGACCCAAGTAAAAAGAAATTCTTTTCTAATGGCAATTTTGTGATTTTAGCTAGAATTTTTTAAACATATTTTACAAATTATGAAAAACTAAGAGGACCAAGGTTCTTATCAGATCTCTGATGAGTATAATTATCATATTCAAATAAGATAAAAATATGTAATTTTTTATATTGAAAGCAAAAAACTGAAATTTGAAATAATAAACAATTTTTTGGGGAAAAATAGTTGGGAAAATTGCCTATGACTATTTGCATCAAGTTTGTCTCAAAAAATTATTCAAAATAAAAAAAAACCCTAGTCGAAGCACCAAGTTTCGAGTTATTGCAATTTGAAGTTTTAGCTACTTTTTCTTCATTTTCCTCCACTTTCCTCCTTTGGATCCACTTTTTTTCATTTCCATTATGTAAATCTCATAAAAATATATCAAAATGAGTGGTTATATGTCTAAAATGATCAACTGATTACAAAACTATAATTATTCAAAATTTTTTTCCAAAAAAAAAAAAAGTGTGACAACTTAATTTGTCCAAGCGCAACCATATACTAGGCTATGCTTAGCCAAGCCAGGTCATAAGTCCCAAATTTTAATTAGGCCGAGATGAAACTTAACATAGCTTGACTCATGTGTACTCTTTAAGTTGGGGTTTTTTTTGGTTGGGGGGGGGGGGGGGGGGGAGGTAGAATTTTTTCTAAAGGGGCGTGAATGTGGGGGGAGGTGGGAATTTGAGTGGGTGTAATATGTATTTATTATATATAATATATTTCATATAATAAATATAATTAAATAATAATAAATTTATAAATTATGATCTTATTAATGAAGTTATATTTTTAATTATAATTTAATTCTTTTGAACTTATTTGTATAGAAAAGTATTTTTTAGTTTTATAAAAAATCATTTTAATATATAAGATTTTTTTTGGGTATAAGATTCTTAATAAGATTAAAAATTTTATTTTGCGCAAAGAGTAATCTTATGGACCTTGTGCCTATAATCGTGGGTTTGTGGAATTAAGAAAGTTTATGGGCAAGTCATGTGTAAAGAAATAGTACTATTATCATTTAGGAAAGTTACATGATTATTTATGATTTGTAAAGATAATGTTAATTAACTTATTTGCATAAAAAATATTTTTTTAATTTCATTAAGAATCTTATACCAAAAAAAGAATCTTATAAGTTGAGATGATTTTTTTAATAAGATTTTTAATAAGACTAATATATATATATATATATATATATTAAGAGAATTAAATTATAATAAAAAAATATAACTTTATCAATAAAATCATAATTTATTAATTATATTTTAGTATTTTAAAATAAAAAATAAAAATTATATTATATATAATAAACATATATCTCAATCCCCCTCTCCAACAATTCTACACTTCGCGTTCAGATAAATTAAAATATATATATATATATATATATCTAAATATGGTGCATCTTGATTTGTGTTCAGAATTTTTTCTTTTTAAATTATTAAGTGGAACGTGAGGATGCTCTTTTGCAATCCTATTAAAAAATTAAAAAAAAATTAAATATCTTAAAAATAAGTTTTGACAATTGAATGTCTCATATTTATGTTTTCCCCATTATAGCAAGGGTCAAAAAGCCCTCAACACAATGCTCATGAGAATGGCGAAAAGAAAGAAGTTCAAGCTTTTTTATTTTGCCATTTTCTAATTATTTATCGTTCTTTTTATTATTAACTAAATTTAATTATTTTTTAGTATGATGCAAATGAAACAATATACTCAACAAAGTAAATCAGATATTGATCTAATGCAAATATCTGTTCCTATATTACTAGCAATTTTTTTTGAAAAAATTATATTAAAGGATTTAAATCTTATAAAATTTATAATAAAGAGTTTTAAAAAATTAAAATTATTTTAAAGGACTATAATTACTATAAGATTTTAGAGAAATTATAATTAAATTTTAAAAAATTATTACTGGATATAAGAAAGTGACAAATTTTTTTAAATTTAATAATAAATCTCCTAAAACTTTGTAATAATTATAGTCCTTAAAGATAATTATAATTTTTAAACTTTTTTATTATAAATTATATATGATTTGAGTCTTTAGATGTAATGTTTTTAACTAATTTTATAATTTAATTAAACCAATAATAGGGACCAAATGAATTTAAATGTAAGTCTAGAATGGCGAAGAATCAATATAATATACTTTAGCAATAAAATATGTCAGATTACAGCATTATGGAATGCAGTGTAATTGTAATGATATCCCATAAATATAAATGAATCTAATAAGTTTTAGTCTTCCTTTTTTAAAACTTTTTTGACAGAAGTATCGTCATAACATTTATTCACAAAAGCCTTCGATGTTGTATAAACCGATTGAAAAACATAATATAAACCAATTAAAGCCTTTTATGAAATTCGTCAAGCATTTCACTTTTTGACTAATCAACTCAACTAGTTTTTCAAAGCAATATCCTTTATAATTGCTGTTTGCTAAGAACTTACATCGTCATTAATTGCCATTGATTCATTGGAAAACTACCTTGCCAGCAGCCAACAACTTCAAAAGAATAACACTCTTGTTGGGTCGACGAAAATTGTGGAATAGAACAATATGACTTAGACGTTGAATTTATTGTAACATAGACTTTGGATCACATCCAGAATCCTTCAACATGCGTGTATTCCTGCAATATCAAATGGCATATAAAGGATGATAAATGCCTTCATACCATATTGATAATGGCCAGACGTAGATGCAGCATTTTGGTCTAACTATTTCTAAATTCATATGACTATATGAATTTGATTCTGACTCTGGAGGTGGGAGTTAGCACTAATTAGCTGTAATGGTCGTACTCAAGTATGGAAGCAGATGCTGGATTAGAAAAGGTCCATTTATGTTGGTAAAAGACTGCATATTTGTACCAAGATGATCTATTTACCATTTAAAGGATGTTCTTCAAGAATTCTGTAAATTTGATGATGTTTTAGATATATAATTGCGCATGGTATAATATGATATCCAAAAACAAAAAATTTACGTGTCAATGTTACATTCTATTGTGTAGCTTTAGATAAAAGAAAAAAAAGTTACATATTAAGTTTCTAAAGACATTTTTGTATGATTTTAGCAAGAATTTATTTTACATAAAAAAATTATACTTCACAGTTTATAAATTCGTATTATTCATGAAAAAATGTACACACAATATATGTGAATTAAAGTAAACAATTCTCATACATTTTATCTTTTAGTTTTCACCAATTATTTTTTTTATGATAACATGCGTATAGGAAATTACACTTAAATTTAAGCATTTTCTATTTTGATTATTATAAAATTTAATATCAATTTAACTTACCACGTTGTCTTGTGGATAAGTATAAGAATATGAGATAGATTCTATTATAATTACGACTTTACCAAAGATTTCAGCACATCATACAAGATCACTTAACCATAGCAAGTGCACCAACATTTGTGTATCCTTTTACAACTTCAAAAATTTTACAGTATTAATTATAAGTGACGTATTTTAATAGGAACTTAAAAAAAAAAAGGTTTCGTTTTATAATGAGGATATAACAATCAAAAGTTCCATTTTCTACTATCAAAATTTTCCTTGAGTTATTTTGTAAATTTTTTTTCCCTCTTTCATTGGTCCCTCTTTCCATTTTCTAAGAATAGTATACCAAATCTCTGCAAAGGAGAAGAATGACTGTGAAAAATAATTAAAGGGCAAAGTAGGGGAAGAAAGCAGACAAAACTTGAGCAACACATTATCCCTAGAAATTAAAATCACAAAGTATTTCATTAGTGTTCCTAAAAGACAGAAGAATAACTACTTCCATTTGTCTTCCTTCTAAATGCAAGAGCAAATCATCATGTTTTAAAATCCATCACATCAGGACTACTTGAGATCAGTCTCGCTCGGCCTAAAAATTCACTAAATATTGATAGATATAATTGGTTCGGCGTTTCTGAGTACCAAATTGAGTATTAGTGCAGTCGATATACCAGCAGCACAATGGCAGGCCCTTCTTAATCGAAGAAAAAGAAGATTCAATGTTTTTAAAATCTCATGCCTTTCGGTCCAAATCGAAGTATGCAACAATTGGGGCAGTTTTTGAGGAGAAATTGACAATAAATGGTGCAGTATTTGAGGAGAATCTGGCAATAATCGGCGCAGTATTTCAGTATAAATTGGCAATAATTGGCACAGTACTTGAGTATGAAGCAAGAATGGGAAGATAAATGCCGACATGACCTGTACATAAACCTCCGGTGACATTGGGGCTGTTGAACGACTGATGTTCAGGATCCAAAGTCCGAGACCCAACTGAACCAACACTTGCCGGAGACTTACTATAATCATTGGCCAAGCAAGCAAACAAGCCTGTCTGAGAATCAGGAACAAACCTTCCTCCGTTTCCATCTTGAAAGAGTGCATTCGCTGCAACGAGTGGCGCATCTTAATAACCAAGCAGAGTGGGGTTGCAGATGCCAGAAAGCTCTGTATCAAAACGATTGGGAGAGATGGAGAGATGTAAGCGATCCAAGCTCCCAAACCTATATGAACCACACTCACAACTGCCACTGCATTTTTCAAACCGTTGATGTCCTTCATCGACTTCTTGAGTAACTCCTGAGTGTCATCTGACAAAAATGAAGGGTGACTACTCGATTCAGGGATTCGGCTAGGGTATGGAAGTTAAGGGTTTTCAGATTTTGAAGAGGAACCATTAGCTGAGAAGAATCTGGCTTTAGTAACCAATGACGAGCTAGGACTTCTGGAAGTGACAATGGGAGCTGGTGTTACGAAACTAGGATCCAGAATTTTGGGTTTCTGAACAGACAGCCTCTCATGGTTTGGAGAAGCATTTTGGGATACTTTAGAGCTCGTGAATGTATGTGAGGACCAAACATTTCTGGGATTTTCATCTGATGACAAAGAAACTGTTAGTGTTTGATTCTGTGCATGATGGAGTTGAACCATGACAGAGATGTAAGGATATCCGGGCTCCTAGTGGGTGAAATTCAGGAGTGGGTTTTGCAATTGTGTTTGAAGGCCTTGATTGTGAATAGAGCGAAGAAGAAGGAGAAGATATTAGCAACCTATAGCTAAACCTTCGTGAAATCATGGCGGCCATTACTGTCCAACAGAAAGGAAGGAAGGTGAGTGATTGATTAAGGGAAATCGAAAGATGACGGGTCTTCTTTAATGGCTGCATAAACCCTGGGGAGCATAATGTCATGGCCTTGGAACTTTCACTCAAATCCTCAATCGTGTCGGCCTTAGCTTGGATCAGCCCTCTTGATCTTGTTAAGTCAGCCGAACCCTCAAGTAAGCATGATGAGCAATAAAGAGAGCTACAGAAAAAACTTAAAGAGAACTTGTATTGTACAATTCTTGAGTTCGTTACAAATGAAGGGGGTAGAGGTATATATAGGCCTCTCCTATATTTTAGAATGTTCCCACCTCCTTAATGGACGATGGAGATCAATTCTTTCCTGCGGTTTATATACATCCTTTAGAATGTTTCTATTCTAGATATTTACAAGAAAAACTCTAGAACATACAAAAGAGCATTCTAAAATATACAAAAGTATTTCAGAATATTTCATATAAGTCTAGAGATCTCCAGATCTTTCATGAATTCTCCAACACCCTCTGGAAGATTCTAGACTTCTCCAGTCTCTTCTAGAGTACTCCAGAATTTTCTAGCCCTTTCTGGAAGATTCTGGATACTCCTGCAAAGTCAACCTCTAAATTTTGAAATCCTCAAATATGGGGTCGTCACATTCTCCCCCACCTATTCTAATGACGCCCTCGTCATTGTTTCTGTGTCGGTGTAAATGATCTTTGAACCACCAAAGATCTTTTCACTTGACCAGGGACTTAATACGTGGTGGAACTCTCTCTTGTGCACAACCCACCGAGTATGCATGTCATCTACTTGACATTCCCTTGTCATCCGTGGTACATGCTTCCTCTAACACTTAGCTCTTCAACTTGGGTCATCTATCTAGATCCTTTGGTTGAATTTGACCTATATGCTATCCTTTCTAGTATGCCTTCCCTATTTCATCTCTTGATAAGGTGAGGCTTCCTTTAGTGTCTCACGTACCTTTATGTCCTGGTAAGGAATACTTGACTTCCCTCTTGGATCCTCATCCTTTAGGGCTGCCAAGTAAGATGCTTCTTCCTTTTTGAAGTCATCCACCATTTGCATAGCTGATAAGTATTGTCTACCATTTCCCCTTGAAGCTGGCACCACGCTACTAGCTCCCTTCTCCAGTATAAGGATTGAGTCTGAATATGGCACAAGGCATATGTGTACCTTTCTCATGAAATCTAGTCCAAGAACCACCTTGAAGTTATCCATGGCAACCACAGAAAGATCTACCTTGTCGCGCCATCCTCTAAGACATAACTCGACCCCTCGAGCTACACCACAAATTGGTTTAGAGAGGAGTTCACAACCTTCATTAATCCTCCTTCTCGTTCCACCTTGAGATCAACCCTTTTAGCCTCTTCAGGTGTGATGAAGTTATGGGTTACCTCAGTATCAAGTATTATGTTGACTGGCTTCCCATTCAACTTCGCCTCCACATAAAGTAGCCCCTCACCCTTAGGGACTTTAGGTGTAGGCTTAGCTTCCAAGGCATTAAGAAGTCAAAGTGATCCCATTGCTGCCTTCTCCTCTTCTTCTTCTTGAGCTTCTCGTTCCTCGACCATGGCTGCTAGCGTCCCTAACTTAGGACAATCCTTCATTCTGTAGGGACCTTTGCACACGAAGCAACTGAGGTCAGTCTTCCTCTTCTGACCATCATTTGCCTTTTTGAGGGGTGGCTTGCCATTGCCTCCCTTTTTCCCTCTGTCTACCTCCTTACCCTTGTCTCCCCCACCTTGTTCATAATTAGACTCGAAGGGCTTGGGGTTGGAGGATTCTCCCTTTTCTTTTTGAAACTCTGTGAGGCTTTTCGCAACTGCTATGGCTTCATCAATGTCCTTCACACCTTGGCATTGTGATTCATGTTTTGTCCAATTTTGAAGTCCATCAATGAAGTAGAAAAGCAGCTCTTCGCTACCCAAATTAGGAATTTGCAACATCAATGTTGTGAATTCCCACACATAAGCTAAAATCGTGGTCTTAGCCGAAGTTCCCTCAACTTCTTATGAGCCTCGTAGACCATGTTCACTGGGCAGAATTGCCTCTTGAGTTCTTTCTTGAACTCTTCCTACGTGTTGATGGTGTAAAGACCCTTCTCTATGTCGACATGCTTTTTTCACCACCACAACATGGCATTATCAATGAGGAATAAAGAAGCAGTACATACCTTGGTTTGGTCATCGTTCAACCTCAAGCCTTCAGCATAACGCTTCATTTGCCACAAGAAGTTCTCCACTTCCTTGGCATTGTGTACTCCCTTGAACTCCTTTGGTTAGGAAGATCCAACCTTACTTCCCTCGGTTCACTGGTACTAGCCACCAATGGATTCCTCTCTTAGCTTTCCAATGAAGCCCTTAAGGGAATTTAATTGATTTTGCATAATAGTGATGACATCCATCACCATTCCCTCCAATGATCGCATGGATTCAGCACGTTGCTCCTCAACGTTGTGCAAGGTATCCATACTTGTCTTCAGACTCTCAAGTTCTCCCAAAGAATGAGTCTCGAGAGTACTCAAGTCACTTTCAACCTTTTCTACTTTAGAAGCCATCTTTAGTATGGCATCCTATGGGGCAAAATCTTTCACAGACAAGGTAGCAAAGTCCTTCGCATGTACCTTATTAGAGCCTCACCCTTTCTTGCCTCCCTCATGTGGCGATTGGGACTCCCTTCCCCTTCCTTCCACAAGAATAGCAACTTCCTCGGTTATGCCAGACATCCTTGCCTACGATCTTAGCTCCCTCGAACCAATGGTAGAACTAGGTTCTCTCGAACCAAAGCTCTGAAACCACGTTGTCACAGCCTTGGAACTTTTCACCTAAATCCTCAACTATGCTGGCATTAGCTTGGATCAACCCTCTTGATCTTTCTAAGTCAGCCAAACCCTCAAGTAGGCAAGATGAGCAATAAGGAGAGCTAGAGAGAGAATTTGAAGAGAACTTGTATTGCACAATTCTTGAGTTCGTTACAAATGAAGGGGGTGGAGTTATTTATAGGCCTCCCCCATATTCTAGAATATTCCCACCTCCTTAATGGACGGTGGAGATTAATTCTTTCCTACGGTTTATAAACATCCTCTAGAATGTTTCTATTCTAGATATTTACACGGAAAACTTTAGAACATACAAAAGAGCATTCTAGAACATACAAGAGTATTTTAAAATATTCCACATAAGTTTAGAGATCTCCATATCCTTCATGAGTTCTCCAGCACCCTCTGAAAGATTATAGACTTTTCTAGTCTCTTCTAGAGTACTCCAGAATTTTCTAACCCTTTCTAAAAGATTCTGGATACTCCTGCAAAGTCAACCTCCAAATTTTGAAATCCTCAAATATGAAGTCGTCACAATAAGCCTTGGTAAGCAGATTAAGACATTCACTTCGCATGACAATTTTTTTTTTTTTTGGGTTAAAATACCAATGACAACAACAACTACAAATTCCTTTGTTTTCTAAGGAAAAAAAAAAAAGAAAGAGCACGTATATTTCGATTATTATTATTATTATTATTATTATATAAAGGATATGTGGTGATGTTATATGACAAACTATGGTTATGAGCTCATGTATAATATGATTTTTATGGTTTTATTAAAATTTAAAATAAATTTTATTTTAAAAATCATAATCTACTTTTAGAATTTGAAATTTGTATATAATTAAATTGTTTATAAAATTATAAAAATTAAGTTTCAATAAATGAAAGTATTAAACCAAACAAGATATTTTTATTTTGTTAAAGCATTTGGGAATCTTGTAATATTAATATAGATTAGATATAATAAGTTATTAATGGCTAATTATGGGTGATGAGTCAAGATAGTTGTACATGTCATAGTGTGTGTAGAAATGTAGAATGTAGTTGTTTGTATTACACAATTGTAAATGTGCAATTGAATTGGTGGAGCCACCAATATCACCACCTTTGTACGGTTATCTTCACCCATTTGAAATGGAATCGTGAGTTGAGTTTGCGTGCAGTCCATATGTGATAGTTGATTTCTTCACCCACTTCCTCACTTCTCTTTCATTTTTTCTTCTTGCTATTAGTTTGCCTGCAATCCAAATGTAGTGGGTGACGGGTGCTTCTTTTTTTTTTTGGCATTAATCTCGTTTGTTGATACTTGAGATATATATATATATATATATATATATTATAACAAAAGAGACGCAAGGTCATAAGGGATAGGAATTGAACTTTTAATATCATGTTTTCTTTAATCTTAAAATGTCGAGGCTGATGTAAGGAACTATGTGAAGTTGTGAACAGTAAGTTAATTAGTATGCAAAATATTGCATATTGCCGATCAGAGGCTTGATGATACAGAAGGGAAAGCAACCCACAACATTTAAAACTTAATAAAAAATTTGTAATTCTAAGGAAAGGTTTAAATATTATTACCTCCAATTAATTAAATTATTATACACAACAAAATGTAAGATTCTTGGATCACTTTTGATGGGATGACCCAAGTTCATAGTAGAAACTCAGTAAGAGAGAAATTTGATTAACTATTAAATTAATTATTTGGCTATTTATTAATTTAAGTTAAAATTTGAATTTTTGAAATTTAAAATTGTTTGGTCAGTTAATATTTTTGTGTGAGAAAAAATTTAAAAACTGACAACTGAGATTGGGTTAGTTTTTCTCATCCTGAAATCAGAGAGAGTGGTAATGTGTGTAAAGTGAAATACTGACTTATTCACCAAAGTATTTTATTAATGTTCCTAAAAGACAGAAGAATAACTACTTCCATTTCCCTTCCTCTAAATGCCAGAGCAAATCATCATGTTTTAAAATCCATCATATCGTCTCGCTCGGCCGACAAATTCACTAAATATCGATAAATATAATCGAGTCGGGGTTTCTGAGTACCAACTCGAGTATCAGAATTGCCGATATACCAGCAGCAGCACAAAGGGAGGCCCTTCTAAATCGAACAAAATGAAGATTCAATATTTTTAAAACCTCATGCCTCTCGATCCAAGTCGAAGTATCCAACAATTGGTGCCGTTCTTGAGTAGACATTGCCCATAAAATGCGCAGTTGTTGATTATAAATCAAGCCTGGGAAGACAATTGCCGACATCGCCTGTACATAAACCTCCGGTGACACTGGGGCTGTTGGACGAATGATGATCACGATCCAAAGTCCGAGACCCGACTGAACAACCAGTTGACAAATAACCAAACAAACCTGTCTGAAAATCATGAACCAAACTTCCTCCTTTTCCATCTTGAAAGAGTGCATTAGCTGCAACAAGGGGCGCATGTTAATAACCAACCAGAGTGGGATTGCACATGCCAGAAAGCTCTGTATTAAAGCGATTGGGGAAAATGGAGAGATGTAAGCGACCCAAGCTCCCAAACCTATATGAGCCACACTCACAACTGCCACTGCATTTTTCAAACCGTTGAAGTTCTTCATCGACTTCTTGAGTAACTCCCGAGTTTCATCTGCCAAATATGAAGGGTGACTTCTCGAATCAGGGATTTGGCTAGGGTGTGGAAGTTCAGGGTTTTCAGATTTTGATGAGGAACCATTAGCCGAGAAGAATCTGGCTTTCGTAACCAATGACGAGCTAGGACTTCTGGAAGTCACAATGGGAGCTGGTGTTACGAAACTAGGGTCCAGAATTTTGGGTTTCTGACCAAACAGCCTCTCATGGTTTGGAGAAGCATTTTGGGATACTTTAGAGCTCGTGAATGTATGTGAGGACCAAACATTTCTGGGATTTTCATCTGATGACAAAGAGAAACTGTTAATGTTTGATTCTGTGCATGATGGAGTTGAACCATGACAGAGATGTAAGGATTTCGGGGTTCCTGATGGGTGAAATTCAGGAGTGGGTTTTGCAATTGTGTTTGAAGGCCTTGATTGTGAATAGAGAGAAGAAGAAGGAGAAGATGTTAGCAACCTATAGCTAAACCTTCGTGAAATCATGGCGGCCATTACTGTCCAACGGAAAGGAAGGTGCGTAACTGATTGGGCGAAATCAAGAGAATAGGTGAAAGCATAAACCCTGGTAAGTTGTTACGGCATTCACTTCGCGATGACTCAATTTTATAGTGAAAGGACACCCCAAAAAAAACCTATTAATTCCTATATTTTCTACGAAAAAAATGAAATAGACTAAGCATATATATATTTCTATTATTACTACCAATTATGTCAAGGATGTTTGGCGATGTTATATGAGAAACTGTAGTCATAAATACATGTATAATATGATTATTATATTTTATTAAATTTAAAAAAATTATTTTAAACATTATTATCCACTTTTACTTAGAATTTGAGTTTTTGTATGTAATTAAATTGTTTCTAAAACTTCAAAAATTAAGTTTCAATAAATGAAAATATTAAATCAAACAGGATATTTTTATTCTGTTAAAGCATTTGGAAGTTTTGTAATATTAATATAGATTAGATACAATAAGTTATTAATTGCCAATTAGGGGTGATGAGTCAAGATAATTTTTATAAATTTTAAATGTTATTTTCCATGTTGTTATTTAAAAATAATTATGTATTTGACAAAATAAATGTTAACTCTAAGAAATAATTAGAAAAAAAATGTTGTATGTTTCTCGATACTATTTCTCTCAAAAAAGAGAATTTTTTATTTTCTTTTTTGTGAGAGTTTCTTTGAAAATTTTAATTAAAAAATTTATATTGTTGTATGATATATTGTAATATATGATAGATGTAAAAAAATAATCCAATAAATATGATGGAGGATGAAAATATAAAAGCATGAAATTTGATGAGTGTAGGAAAATTGACGCTACTCTTTCATCTTTTTGTCTAAAAGTTTAGTACTGTTGGTGCTATGGCCTAGACTTATTAGTTGGGTGAAAAGGGTTGATTGTGCAAAATACAATTACTAATTTCACTTCTTTAAATTGGAAATGTTCTGCTATGTTGGATGATTCTTTATGATTTAATGATCTTTCATTCACATGAATTCATTGCCAAGCAAATGTGGCAATAAATTGGCTAGCAAGATTAACCATTAAGAAAATGTAGTATTTTAGTTAGGTTTAATCACTCCCATTTTCTCTAGCATCTATTTTGACTCTTGATTTTGATATAATTTCTAAAAGTGTTGATTGATAGTTAATGTATTTTTACTCTTTCTCTTAATTTTGTTTTGTACAAATTTTGTAAGTGTTTATTATAACAAAATATCTTTCATTGGCCAAAGGTAAAAGATCAATTGAACAATAAATAAATAAATAAAACATTTAATTTTATGTTTATACCGTTTCAAGTTTTTTTGTTCTAGTATTCTTATGCTTTACATTTTAACTTTTTTTTTTTTCCCTTTAAATGTGGATATCTAAGGCATCATTTTCACAAATACTCTAAATTTAAAATTTGTGGTTGTGTTGACGTAGGAAGATTTTTCAAAAAGCTAATGAGCAATTCAAATCAAGGCCAAGGGCATAAGAAAAGGTGCCCTAACCAGGATCAGTAGATGTTACTACAATAGCAAATGCGGAATTGAATTGGTGGAGCCACCAATATCACCACCTTTGCACGTTATCTTCACCCATTTGAAATGGAATCGTGAGTTTAGTTTGCCCGCAGTCCATATGTGCCAGTTGATTTCTTCACCCACTTCCTCACTTCTCTTTCATTTTTTCTTCTTGCAATTAATTAAAATATCATTCATAACAACAAAACATTGCTCCTAAATGTGCAGATTTTTTTTGAAAAAATTTAAATTCCAATAAAACAATAATAACAAATAACATTTGATGTTATGCCTTAACTTGAGCCAAATGCCAACAGAACCTAAGGGAAGAAGCTACCTTTGTTTTATACTGGCGATGTAGCAATCAAAAGTTCCATTTTTAACAATCAAAATTTTACTTGTGCTATTTTGTAAAGTATTTCATTAATGTTCCTAAATGACCGAAGAATAATTACTTCCATTTGCCTTCCTCTAAATGCAAGAGCAAATCATCATAGCTAGAAATAAATCACCGATATTTGACTAGGTACCAAATCGAGTAACAGTCTAGTCGATAAACCAGCAACACAAAAGGAGGATCGAACAAAAAGATGATTCAATACCTTTAAAAGCTCATGTTGCAACATAAATTAAATTCCCCTTGCCTTTCCCTCGTCTTCCTGAATAATTGCTTTGGCTCTGATAGAAGTAGCAGTAATTGAATAGAAAGAAAGAGTGGAAAGACAACTGCCAATGTGCCCTGTACAGCCACATCTAACACTGGGGTTGTTGAAGGAGTGAAGCAAGCGATCCAAACTCCGAGACCCAATTGAACAACCTCCGGCCGGAAACCCACTTTAATCATTAGCGAAACAACCAAATAAGCCTCTCTCAGAGTCAGAAACAAACCAAAATTGTGATCCATGTCCATCTTGAAGGAGTGCCTTCGCTGCAACGAGCGGCGCGACTTAATAACCAAGCAAAGTGGGATTGCAGATGCCAGAAAGCCCTGTATTAAAACGATTGGGGGATATGGAACAATGTAAGCACCCCAAGCTCCGAAACCTATCTCGGCCACACCTAGAACTGCCAATGCATTTTTCAAACCGTTGATGCTCTTTGTCAGCTTCTTGATTAACTCCTGAGTTTCGTTTGCCAAAAATGAAGGGTGATTTGAAGCAGATTTTGAAGAGACACCATTGGCTTACAAGAACCTGGCCTTAGTAACCAATGATGAGCTAGGGTCCAGAATTCTGGGTTTCTAGCCAAATGGCCTCTCATGGTTTTGAGAAGCATTTTGGGATACTTTAGAGCTCGCGATTGTATGTGAGGACCAAACATTTCTGGGATTTTTCATCTAATGACAGAGAGAAACTGTTAGGCTTTGTTTGGATGGAGGTTTTTGGACGAGAGGCCTCCATATTGAGTGTTTCGAAGGGGAGGAAAAATTTTCAATTATTCAATTATTCTATTGTCACTAAATATTTTTAATATTCCAAATTTATCTTTTGTCCAAACCCTTATCTCACTTTTTCTCATTCCTCAACTGCCTTTCCCGACACTCTCTCCCTCTTGGCACTCTGCCTCTCTCATCACTGTCTAAGTCACCATCGACATCTCTTGTTGGTGACACCATTGGCATAGCTCCAGCTCGTCATGTCCAGTTCATTGTCCGGTCACCTCCAGCTCGCGTCCCGTGCTCCAGCCTCCAGCTCGCGTCTGGTGTCTAGCCTCCAGCTCGTGTCCAGTGCTCCAGCCTCCAGCTCGTGTCCGGTGTCTACCCTCTAGTTCACTTCTGACCTCCATACTCCAACTCATGTGCGACAAATCGCGGCTCAGGTTAGTTTTCCGATTTTCCCAGTCCATGTTCTTATGATGTTCAATATAGAGAGTATGATGTTCAAAGAGATCGCTCAGTGATGTTCAAATTGCAGTGGGCTTTCCACACATAAATTAATGTTGATGGCACTATATATATATATATATTCTTGATTTTCTGCATCAATGGTCTTCGATATTCAATGAGAAGAAATACAACAAAATAATTTGATTGATCAATATTATCAATCTGTGTTAGAACTCGTTAGAAAGCATTGGGACTTAAATTCTGAATACTTCATGCTAACGAGAGAGAATGCCTCTTTACAAAGCTCCATAATATCCCACACCATAATCTTCTTTTCGGGTTTACACAGTGAAATTCATGCATAGGAGGACAGGTGTTACAACTGCACTTTCAGCCTCTCTTGTTAGAATTTTATTATTGGACTTAATTGATTGGGATTTTAAGAAAAAATAAAATTAACTGAGTGTTTAATCTAAAAATGAAAACCAATATCTGTGATCAATAAAGTGATTCATTGAGTTTGATTTCATTGCTCGTTGGCAATATTCTGCTACTTGTTGATATATTTTTTATCATTATTTCTTATTTTTTTAGTTCCTGTTCCTTTATTTTTCTAATTTTTTTTATAGATCAGAGTAATGGAAATAGAGATTTTGCTACTTGTAATGATAATGATATTGGCAATAGATTAGAGTCGATCATTTTTCCTACTTTTCCAATTTTTGTTCCTTCATTTGTTTTTTAATTTTTACAATGATATTAGTAATAGATCAGTGTTTTAATTTTTGCTGGGTGTGTTTGCAAGGCAATAATCTGTTGGGTTCTTTTTTGCAAGTCAATAGAAATAGAAACATTGGCATTCCAAAACAATTTATTCTTGCGCCAATGGTCATTTATTAATTATATGTATCTTGACTTTGTTTGTTAGATGGTATTGCCATTCTAAAATAATTTATTCCTGCGCTAATGGTATGATTTGTGTTGAAGAGCTGTAACTCTACTCACATTTTTTTTTTGTCTACTATGTAATTCAAAATTCCAATAGAAGAAAAACAAGTTACAGTATGAATTGAAAGAGAGAAAAGGGTGTGTGAAGAAATAATGTGTTGGATAACTAGTTGTGATACTAGTCAAAATATTATCAGGAAGAGGTCTAAAACTTTCCTAACATTATGTGCTATGTTAGAAAGAGAGGGGGGATTACAATCCCCAAGGTGGGCAATGATGAAAGAATAAGTTGCAAAAACTCTTTATTTATTAACACATAAAGTGAAAAATCGTGAAGTAAATTCTTGATTTTGGCATTCTGGTGAGACAATTAGTTGTCATCTACCTAATATGTTGAGAGCTATCCTTGAAATAGGAAATAGATTTTTTATACAACCTAAAGGCTCAACAGTCCCTCTTGAAATTCATGGGAGTAGTAGGTTCTACCCTTTTTTTAAGGATTGCGTTGATGCCATAGATGGAACACATATACATGTGAAAATAGATACTAAAGATGCTCCCTGATATTGTGGTACGAAGGAATACCCAACACAAAATGTTTTAGCAACATGCACATTTGATTTAAGGTTCACTTATGTGCTTGCTGGGTGGGAAGGCAATGCATCTGACTCTAAGATTATGAAAAATGCGTTAACACGAGTAGATAGGATCAAAATTCCTGAAGGTAAATATTACCTTGTAGATGCTGGGTTCATACTAACAAGTGGACTTATTACATCATATAAAGGAGTTCGTTATCATTTGAAAAAATATTCAAGGAGAAATCCACCCCAAAATCATAAAGAATTATTCAATTTGCGGCATGCATCGTTATGTAATGCAATTGAAAGAGCCTTTGGTATATTGAAAAAAAGATTCCAGATTATATCCAATTCATCATAGCCTACTTATGATCTAAAAGCTCAAAAACTTATCATTGGAGCATGTTGCATTCTTCATAACTTCTTGATAAGTATAGATTCTGATGAAGAACTCATAGCCAAAGTAGATGCTGAACTTGCAAATCAATCTATGTCTGATGATAATAATCATGTTCCACATAGTGACAATGAGGAGGCTACTCGATGAGGGCTTATTAGAGATAATGTAGCAAATGAGATATGGATACATTATCAAGATAGTTATTTAGATTGAACTTTTATGTATGGCTATTTCATGTTTTAAATTTCCATGTATTCTAATAAGTTTGAATTGTGGCATTTGATGTATTGCTATTTGAAGTTTTATTGTATTCTAATAAGTTTGAATTGTAGACTTTGATGTATTACTATTATGTATGGTTATTTGAAGTTTTATTCTATTCTACTAAGTTTGATGAGCATTGATGTATTGAAGTTTGATGTATACTCACCTTTTATGTTTGATTTTTGTTTTCATAATTTATGCATGAAATTGTATAGTATGCCACCAAAAGCAAGGGACACAAAGCAATGTTTGAATTAGACAAGAGTTATGGATGATACACTTGTTGATGATTTCATGCATCAACATAATATTGGAAACAAAGTTAATGGGACTTTCACCACTATCACTTATAATAAGATTGTCAAAGAGTTAAGTGCCTTGTTTGGCATTGATATTGACAAATAGAAGGTTAAGAACCAATGGAAAGCTATAAAGAAAAAATTCTCTGAAATGAATGACATTTTCAAAGGTGAAGTAAGTGGATTTGCTTGAAACCCATTAACTCATTTATGGGATGCTGAAGATCAAGTTTGGGATACACTTATTGAGGCTAGTTCATTTTTTTTAACTACATATATTTCTGAAACATATATTTCTTCATCAAATTGCTGTTACAAAATGGAAGTTAGCATGACTAATGGTATAAGTTTTTAAAAGCTGACCACTTTTTTTTCTATTTCTAACCACTTTGCAATATATATATGTATGATACGTGTGACTTGATATGCCTATCCCCATTTAATTTCTGGTTTTTACATGATTATGTATGAGGTTAGATTTATCCTTTGCAGCCAATGGAAGTTTTGCTTGTTATTCTGCCAAAGTTCTGCAAAGTTCTTTCTGTTTTGCTTGTTCAAATTATTCTCATGGTAAGAATAAAACTATAGTTTCTAGCATGATAATGTAGCACATTTTTCATTTCTTTTTTGCTGTTTCTAAAGAAATAATTCAAATGTTTGAACCTAAACATTTTTTAGTCTAAGCCAAAGGCAAGAAGTTGGAGAAATATTCCTTTCCTATCCTATGAAAAGATGATCACCTTGTATGGAATTGCTAGAGCAATAGGGGAGAAAGGTGAAACTATTGGTGAGATGCGAAAACATCGTTACTCAATCATTGAAGAAGACTTCACTGAAACAATCAATAACATTGATAATTTTGTTGCCCAAAATGATGCAACACTAAAGAATTTTGAAACTCTTAATGATAGTGTTAATCAAGATTCTCACCTGGAACAAGTAGTGGTTCCTCTAAAAAGAGGAAAAAAGGAGATTCTAAAAAGGAAAAAGAGTCTGAATTAATTGAGATTAAGAGAGTCATGGTTGAGGTTGCAGAAGCTATAAGAAAAGGAAATCAAGTATTAAAAGAAAGCTATAAAAAGCTCCAGAATTGTCAAGAGGAGAAATTGACATATGATCAAAGATTGTGGCTTCCTACCATTGCAAACAACTAAGATATATAGATTTCTCATGGATGATGCCGACCAATTAAAGACATTTGTTGAATGTCCACTTGATGCACGTAGAGATTTGCTAATGGATGTCATTAGAGATTTATCTTCTATGTGATATGTTAATTTTGTGACTATTTGAATATTTTTTGGATATTATGTGTATCATGATGAATACTTTATACTTTGATAATTTTGGATATATTTTGTATAATGCACAAGTTCTATTATATATAACCACTTGTTATGATTATTATAATACCTCAATTATTATGATTATTATGATTATTATCACTTTTAATCATACAATTCTTTTTTGGAAGACAGACTTATTCTTCCTTTTAAAACAAATTAAAAAATATATTAATTTATTTTGATTCAATTACATTTATTTTTATTAATTTTTATATTGATGAAAGAATAAAATAGTTTGAGACCTAAAAAAATAAAGAACTAATTCATATGCAATAGCTTAATCAGTATATATGTTTTTAATAACTTCTAAAAAAATGTTGATATAAATATCTTTCTTTATATGAGAAAAAAAAGAAAAAGAATTAAAATAATATAAGAGTAAATTTGTCTAAATATAATTACTTCCCCTTTCTTCCCCTCCTAAACCAAACGATAATTATTAAAATACCTTCTCTCCCCCCTCCCCTCCCTTCCAACCAAATAAGAACTCATTGAAACTCCTCCCCTCCCATCCCTTTCCCTTCCCTCTATTAACCTCCCTTGCCCTCCCTTTTATTGAACCAAACAGAGCCTTAGTGTTTGATTCTGTGCATAATGGAATTTAACCATGATAGCAATGTAAGTACTTTGGGGTTCTTAATGATTGAAATTGAGAAATGGGTTTTGCAATTACGTTTGAAAGCCTTGATTGTGCATATAGAAGAGAAGAAGAACGAGAAGATTTTAGCAACTTATAACTACTTCAAAGAGCAATACTTTATAGGATTTGCTCTCTAGCCAAACCTTTTGTGAAATGATGGTGGCCATTACCATCGAACAGAAAGGAAGGTTAGGAATAGGAAGGTGCATAATTGATTGGGTGAAATCAAAAAGAGAATTGGCCAAAAGGCAATCTTCTTCGCTCATGGCATAAACCCTAGAAAGCTGCAATAGCATTCACTCAATTTTATGATAAAAAAAAAGACAAAATAAGAAAAAACGTATTAATTCCTATATTTTCTAGGGAAAAAATGAAATAGAACAAGCTTGTATATTTCTGTTATTACTATTAATTATATAAAGGATGTTTGGTGATGTTATATAAAAAACTATAGTCATAAACACATGTATAATATGATTTTATATTTTATTAAATTTAAAAAAAACTATTTTAAAAAATATAATCCACTCTTTCTTAGAATTTGAATTTTGTATATAATTAAATTGTTTATAAAATTTTAAAAATTAAGTTTTAATAAATAAAAGTATTAAACCAAACAAAATATTGTTATTTTGTTAAAGCATTTGGGAGTCTTATAATATTAATATAGGTTAGATACAATCAGTTATTAATTGCTAATTGCGGGTGATGAGTCAAGATAATTTTTATAAAGTTTAACTTTTATTTTTTGTGTTGTTATTTAAAAATAATTATGCATATGACAAAATAAATGTTAAGTCTAAGAAAAATTAGGGAAATGAATGTTGTGTGTTTTTCGATAGTTATTTTTTTCACAAGGGAGATTTCTTTTTTCTTTGAAAATTTTAGTTACAAAATTTATTGTATTGTATGGTATATTATAATGTATGGTACATGTAAAAAAGTAATCCAATAAAAGTGTGGAAGATGAAACTATAAAGGTGTGGAATTTGATGAGTGTAGCAATATTGATGCTACTCTTTCATGTTTTTGTCTTAAAGTTTAGTTATGAAGAAGGTATTATGGCTTATAGAGTTATGGATGAAAGAAATAGATTGTGCAAATTTTGGAAGACAATTGCTAATTCCACTTCTTTAATTAGGGCAATATTATGATTTGTTAGACGATTCCTTACATATTAAGATTAAATTTAATGATTTTTCTTTCACATGAATTTATGGCCAAGCAAATATGGCAATGCATGGATAGCAAGATTAGCCATTAAGAGAATGTACACTTCTGGTTTGGATTACTCACTCTTATCTTCTCTAGCATTTAACTAATAATAGGCACACTTGGCTTCTCACTTTCACCTATGAAAGAAAGTATAAAAATAGCTCTGGATCCTCACCTTCATTCACCTCTGGCTTCCCTAATTTGTAATCCAAGTCTAGCATACTTTATATCTGTGGCTTTTTTATTAAGTTGCTACTATTGAAAAAATGTATCATTAAAATGTTAGATTTCATGGATATATAAAATCATATTTATAACATCCAATGCAAGAGAAATTGATCGAAATATTACCTCCAGCCATTGCCTTTGAAATCTTTTTTGTGAAGCACGTTCTGCGAATATGAAGGTACAGGAAACTTTTAAACTCTTGTTTTTACTGAATGATGGTGTGTAGCAATGTAAAAATGAGCTCAAAGACCCTGTATTTATAGGCAAACTCTTTCAACGACAATTCCATTATATTGCCAAAGAAGATGTATCATGTAAAAGTGGGACATGCACGTTTTGTTTCATCCCATGAAACCCATGATTTTTGAACCATAATTGAGTTGTTGCCTGCCAACGTGGTTTGTTGCCACGATCTGCTTCTCACGTTCTGCATTGTTCCTATGTTCCAAATGTAACATTCTACATTCTCCCACTTGGTTTGAAAATCTTTATTCATAATGGCTTCTTAAAATTCAAATATTTAACTGAAACATAAATGCATGAGTCATAGTGGTAGTTAAGTGAGTAATACTTTCTATGTATCAAAATATATTTTGTTTCCTTACCCACTATATATTAACTTTATGAATAAGCCATATGCTTATTCTGGATCCTTTTAACGTTGTTATTATCAAGCTTAATGTATATGTATAAATGAGAAAACAACTTAAAATGAATAAAGACTTTATTACAAATGAAATATATATAATATATACATCAATAACACAAAGTGAAACTAAGTCCTATTCTAGATACATGATCCCTAAACATTACTGGTGGCATGCCTTTTGTTAAAGGATCAGTAATCATCAACTCAGTGCTAATGTGTTCAATGATAACTTTATTTTCTATAACACGTTCACGAATGGCTAAGTATTTAATGTCGATATGCTTACTTCAAATTTTACTTTTGTTGTTCTTAGTCAGAAAAACAACAACTGAGTTGTCATAATATATCTTCAATGGCCTAGAGATAGTGTCAACAATTCTAAGCCCAGATATAAAGCTCTTAAGCCAAACATCATGTGAAGTTACCTCGAAACAAGAAATGAACTCTACCTCCATAGTAGAAGTAGCAGTCAAAGTCTGTTTCACACTTCTTCAAGATATGGCTCCGCCGGCTAACATGAAAATATAGCCTGATATTGATTTCCGTGAATCAATGTATCCAGCAAAATTCGAATCTGAGTAGCCAACTACTTTAAGGTTTTCAGTCCGTCTATACATCAGCATGTAGTTATTGATACCTTTAAGATACCTTATTACTTTCTTTGCAGCTCTCCAATGATCTATACCTGGATTACTCTGATATCTGCCTAATATTCGAACTGCAAATGCAATGTCAGGTCTTGTACAAATCTGAGCATACATAAGGCTTCCAATAGCAAAAGCATGTGGCATGTTATGCATTTATTCTTTTTTCTAAATCATTCTTCGGGTACTAGTTCAAATTGAAGTTGTCACCCTTTACAATAAGTGCTACACTTGGTGAATAATCTTTCATATGAAATCTCTACAAAACCTTATTGATATAAATTCCTTGTGATAGACCCAAAATACATTAAGTTCTATCTCGATGGATCTAAATGCCAATGAAATAAGATTCCTCACCCATATCCTTCATATCAAAATTCTTAGAGAGAAATTGTTTCACCTTATATAATAACCCCTTATTATTGGTTGCAAGTAATATATTATCCATATACAAATACAAGAAAATAAATTTTACTTCCACTGGCCTTTTAGTATATACATTGATCCATGACGTTTTTTACAAATCCATATGAGAAGATAACATCATGAAATTTTAAATACCACTAGTGGGAGGCCTGTTTTAATCTATATATGGATTTCTTTAACTTGCACACTAAATGTTCACCGATACTAAAGAGGAATCCTTCAGGTTGTTTCATATATACCTCATCATCTAGTTCTCCATTGAGGAATGCCGTCTTTACATCCATCTGATGCAGCTCAAAGTCAAAATGAGCAACTAATGCCATTATTATATAGAGGGAATCTTTTTTAGATACAAAAAAAAAAGTCTCCGTGTAATCAATTCCTTCCCTTTGAGTGAATTCCTTGGGCACGAATCTTGCTTTATATCTCTTGATGTTGCCTAATGAGTTCCTTTTTTTTCATAAATCTATTTGCATCCAATGGCCTTAGAGCTATTAGGCAACTCGACGAGATCCCAAATTCTATTAGACACCAAAGAATCCATCTCTTCCTTTTATGACATTATGCCACAGTTTTGATTCTCTGCAACTGATGGCTTCTGAAAATATTTTAAGGTTATTCTCAACTCCTATATTATAATCAGATTCTTGTAGATACACAGCATAATCACTAGGAATTGCTGACTTCCTCATCTTAATTGATCTTTTTAATGTTGACTCAACATTCTCTTGAGGGGCATGTTGTTCAACTGTTTGTACAACAGTCCTTAGAGATTGTTCATTAATTGGATCAACTTGGTCAATATCAATAGGTTGTGGATTCTGAATGATTGGTTGTTCAATATCTGTTTGGACTTGAGGGGCATGAATTACAATCAATCTATCACTTGATATAGGAGTTTAAATATTAGACTGATCATTTTTAGAACCTAAGTTTTGAGTTTGATTACTCCCACTGATCAAGTCATTCTCAAGAAATTTTGCATTCCTTGATTCCACAATCCTAGTATTGTGAGATGGATAATAAAATCTATAATCCTTAAACTTTTCAGCTTACCTAATAAAGTAGCCACTAATGATCATAGGGTCTAACTTCTTTTCTTGTGGATTGTAAACCCTAACCTCATATGGGCATCTCCAAACACGCATATGTTTTAAACTTAGTTTCCAACTCTTGAACAACTCAAATGGCATCTTTTCAACAACCTTGGTAGGAACTCGATTAAAAATATACATTGTTGTTTTAAGGGCTTCAGTCCATAAGAATTTAGAAAGTTTGGAGCTAATCAACATGCTCCTGACCCTGTCCAACAATGTTCATTTTTTCCTTTCAGCTACACCATTCTGGTCAGGTGACCCAGGCATGGTGTATTTGGTAACAATCTCATGCTCTTAAAGAAACCTAGCAAATAAACCTAGTGTATGTCCATCTTCAGTGTATCTACCATAATACTCATCACTTCTATCAGATCTCACTATCTTAATTTGTTTACCACATTGTTTCTCTACTTCTGCCTTAAATATCTTAAAGGCATCTAGTGCCTCATTTTTATTATTAAGCAGATAAAGATACATGTATCGTGAGTAATTATAAATAAAGGTGATAAAATATTTTTGACTACTAGAGTCCAAATCTAGACTATAAATATCCGTATGTATGATTTCTAATATGCTAGAACTTCTCTTAGCACTTCTCTTAGTCTTGTTAGTCTGTTTTCCCTTAATGTAGTCTACACAAGTGTTAAAATCAGTAAAGTCAAGATTATTGAGTACTCAATCTTTTACTAATCTTTTCACTTTCTCTATTAAGATATAACCAAGCCTATGGTGCCATAACATAAATGAATCTTTATTAATAACATTTCTTTTATTACCTATGCTACTAAAAACATGCATTGCGTCATAAAAGTTCCTATTTCGTAATTGAATTTGGAATAGACAATCGCAAAGTGTACCATTGCCAATAAAATTAGATTTATAAAATAATTTAAATTCATTACTTGAAAATTCAAAATAATATCCCAATGGTATAAGTTTGGAAACAGAAATTAAGTTTTTAGAGAAACTTGGTATATAAAATGTCTTCTCCAAATTTAAAACAAAACTAGAATTAAGAACTAATTTACATGTTCCTATAACTTCAATAGTTGAACCCATCTTATTTTCTGAATAGATGTATAGCTCACTGCCCACTAGTTTTCTTTGGTTTAGAAAGCCCTGCAAGGTATTAGAGATATGAATTGTTGAGCCATAATCAATCCACCAGGTGTTACTACTAGCATTTACCATATTAGATTCATAACAAAAATATGAGATTAAGTTACATTTCTTTTAAAGGCAAACATTGAAGTTGACACAGTCCATCTTCATTTGTCCCTTCTTTTTGCAGAAGAAACACCTGGACTTTTTCTTAGTGTCCTTAGGGATGGGAACCTTACCCTTCCCTTTTGTTTTGGTCTTTCTTTTCTTCCTTCCTTGTGTCACTATATGTACACTTTCACCCATCTCTACTATGAGCCTTCCTTCTTCTTGTACGCATATGGTCAGAAGTTCATTGATTGATAACTTCTCTTTATAAGTGTTGTAGGAGATTTTGACAGGCCTATATTGTTGTGGCAGAGAATTTAGGATGTAGTATACAAGGAAAGAATCTGACATCTCAACCTCGAGTGTTTTTAATTGAGTTGCTATATCCCTCATTTTCATGATGTGCTCTCCCACACCTCTTATGGCAGTAAGTTTCATGGATGATAACTTTGTCATTAAGGTGCTTGCTAAGGCCTTATCCGAAGATTCGAATTGTTCATCAATAGCCTTAAGGAAACTTCAAATGTGTTAATGCTCTCCAATAGACTCACAAATACTAGTTGATATTTTAGTCTTGATGTACATCATACTAAGACGATTGAATCGCTCCCAACATTCATAAACATTTACTTCTGATGCACTACTAATATTCGTGGGTTTATGAGATTTATCTTTTCTAAATGCATCATCAACGTCTATCCACCCTAATTGGAGAAGTATTTTCTCCTTCCAAACATTATAGTTATTTCCAGTTAATTAAGAAATTTGAAAATCAGAAATATTTAAAGGTTGAAAAGCTGCACAATTTGCATGCTATGTTAATAATTTAAGATAAATAATATTCTTAAATGACATGTCATGCCAATGCAATGCATGTCAATTCAAATTAAAGGTGTTATGGCTAAATTTTAATTAAATTAAAAATACACATTTTACATGACATCTAAATAAAATTACATGCTTGAATATAATTTAGCATAATGCATAAACAAGTATACACAATGAAAATTTCAATAATTAATTAATTAATCAACAAAATATCCCTTTAAATTAATTTAAATGTGCCATAAACATTGCCTAAAAATAAAAATTAATTATTTTTTTACAAATTTAGGCATAAATTAAATGACACTATAAATTAACTACTATTTCTAACATGCCAAAATTGCCTAAAATTAATTAACTTTTCAAGATTTAGGCAAATTTTAAAGGCATAAAATTAATTTTACAATTATTTTGACAAATAAATAACTAAATATTGTCAAAATTAATATAAATTTGTTCATAATAATTTTGCCAAAATTTGGACAGATTAAAATGTACTTAATAATTTTGAACAAAATAAATGGCCAATATAATAAAATTACTATTAAATTTTAATTAAATATTGGCCAATAAAATATTTTTGTTCAAAAATTTTTTTTTGAATATCAAAGATAATATACGAATTATGAAACAATAATTTATATATATGTTAGTTCAAAATGCCATGCACTGAAACAATGTATATATATTAGATGCTACATATACAAAACAACAATGAAGCTTAGCAAAAATGATAAAGTGGTGCGCTGAAAAATGGAAGGGCGTAGGTTCAAATTTGCCTATGCACTACTAAAGCCATTATAAGTCAAAGAAGGTGTATATATATATATATATATATTAAATGTTGATTATATGTAGCAACAATAAAACGTGGCAACAATGGCTTGGACTTGCACGTATATCCTGAAGGACCAGGGTTAGAATCTTCTTACACTACTGTGGCCATTTTATTTCAAAACGCAAAACGAGATGTCGTTTGATGGAGAATTAAAACGACGTGTCTTACAACTCGTCCCTGACCTCTCGCGCACGTCGACCCGACCCGGTTATGACTTATTTTGGACTCAAATAAAAATCTGGTCGTTTTTTGTGTTTATGAGCTCCGTTTTTTGTGATCCAGGAGTCCATTTTCATTAGAATTTCATGTAGATTATATTTTTGATATCAAAATGATGAAAAAATGGCTCTATAAACCAATCCAAATACACCAAAAATTTGACATTTTTGAGCTAAAAAAACTTAGCAAGGCACAGGCATTTTTGACTCGGATACCAACTGTTAGACTTCATAAATATATAAAATTATATTTGTAACATCCAATGCAAGAGAAATGGATCAAAATGTTACCTTCAGCCATTGCCTCTGAAAGCTTTTTTGTGAAGTGCGTATATAAAGGTACAAGAAACTTCCAAACTCTTATTTTTACTAAATGATAGTGTATAGGAATGTAAAAACGAGCTCAGGAACCCTGTATTTATAGGCAAACTCTTTCAACGACTCCATCATGTTGCCGAAGAAGATGCATCATGCAGAAGTGGGATATGCACTTTTTGTTTCATCACACGGAACCCATAATTTTTGAACCATAATCGAGTTGTTGCCCGCGCAATGTGGTTGTTGTCACGATCTACTTCCCACGTTTTGCGTTGTTCCTACATTCCAGATGCAACATTCTACATAAAATGCTCATTTGTCAAAACTTATTTTTTTTATATATTTAAAAAATTTTAATTAATTTTTTTAATAAAGAAAAGTTGAATGTCAAACCAATTGTGCAGTATTCAAAATATATTTTTAAAAAAATTGAGGGGTGAGAGACATGGAGTTGTAAACTCACGTTCATTATAAGGGGTCGGAGGAGAATAATCAAAGAGGGACATTAAAGAAGAGAAAGATATGGGTTGGGGGGAAATATAAAATATAAATATATATATATATATATGTATATAATATTATATTATATACATATATATATATATATAATATTATAGATATTATATCCCTACCCTCACCTAGCTCCCTTCTAAAAAGTTGATGTTATATATATATATATATAATACCGCTTCCTCACCAAAAAAAAAAAAAAAAAACTTTTTTGTAGTAACCCAAGGCCTATATCTCCCATTCCCTCCTCTCCTTTGGCCCTGCATACTCCCCCATGCCCATAGGATTTAGGATTCCATCTTCCACTATTATCTTTAAACATGAAACTTTTATCAAAAGCTCCAATATCAATATAATCTATAAATATAACTTTTTGTAATCAAAATATATATTTTTAATATAAAAATTAGAAAAAGAAATTATTATTAGTTTAATTATAGTTCAATGATGGTTGAACTACTAAAACATAAATAAAAAAATTGTTTTTCAAAAATTTTAATACTAAAGACAAAAATTTTAACTATGAATACAAAAGGTTCAATGGACTCTCAAATTAAAATTTTTATTCTTAGAGTTAAAATTTTTGGAATTTAATTTTTTTTGTGGTTAAAATTTTTATTCTCGTAGTTCAAATTTATTGGTCCTTACATTTATAATTTTTATTCTTATAGTTGAAACTTTTTATCTCTTTACAAAAATTCATTTTCACCAAATGCCACTCAAAACGTAGTTCGATGGTCTACAAATTATTGGGTGGATCTAATGGCTTAAAATTTTCAAAAATGACGTCAATTTTGCACTTCAATGAGAGAAAATATATTCTCACAAAATAACTACCCTATGATGGGATATTACATGGGATTAGTAGCTGAAATTAATAGTTCATGAGTTAGTAAAAAATATTGTTAGTTGAATAACTAGTTAGTAATAATTAACCATTTTAATTATCTAAGAAAAGTTTTATCTAAGGACCATAACTTGTTAAAAATTCTATTAAAAAACCTGAAAAATCATATTTTCTTTGAAAGACTAAAGGGATAAGTTACCGTTGGTAGTTCTCAAAGTTACTACTCATATTTTTTAAAGTTACAATCTAATATTCCTAATGTTAAAAGAGTGTTTTGAACTTAATATTATCCCTGGATGAAAATACACTTATAAAATCAAAATGATCAAATTGTAATTTTAAGGAGTATGAATAGTAATTTTGAGAAATACTAGTGATAACTTATTCCTTTGCTCATTTAGAGAATTTTTAATTGTTCAGATCTTTTACTAAAATCTTTATCAAGTTATGGTCTGTGGGTGAAATTTGCCCAACTAACTACTTATTGCTATGAGTGATATAAATAAGGGTAAGTAAAGAAGGATTGTGATATGTGATAATAAATTGTGCTAAGATAGCTAGAGGTTGCAAGTTCATTCTCATTAGAACTCGTAATAAAAATTTTACATGTTAATTTTTACATTTAGGCTTTAATAAAAAAAGTTACAGATTAAATCATACTTTATGGTTTATAATTCGTATCGTTCATAAAAAAATGTACGCAAAAGTGTATGTGAGTTAAAGTAAACAATTCTCGTACCTTTTATCTTTTAGTTTTTACCAATTATTGTTTTAATCATAATAAATGTATAAAAAATTATACTTAAATATAATCTTCTTCTATTTTGATTATTATAAAATTTAATATCAATTTAACTTACCACATTGGCTTGCGGATAAGTATGAAAATATGAGGTAGATTCTGTTATAATTACGACTTTACTAAAGATTTCAGCACATGATAAGAGATCACTTAACCATAGCAAGTGCATCAAAATTTTTGTTTCTATTTACAACTTTAAAAATTTTAGAATATTAATTATAAGTGACGTGTCTTAATTGGAACTTAAAAAAAAAAGTTCATTCTATACTAAGGATATAGCAATCAAAAGCTACATCTTCTACAATCAAAATTTTACCTGAGCTATTTCGTAAAAACTTTTTCCCTCTTCCATTGGTCCCTGCTGGAATTTGGAACTCCAAGAATGTACGGTATACTAAATCTCTGTGAAGGAGATTCTGCATATTCTACTGAAACACAGCAACTTGGGCCAATAAACACAGATTTGAGGATGCAGAAGCAATTGCAATATAAAATGAGTCGTGGACCACATAAACCAAAACAAAATAATCTTGATAAATTTAAGAGATCAGTCCTCTCCTGCTTAGAAAAAGTTCCACTCAATTAAAAGCAGACAAATATTTGATACAAAGAAATCATAGATTAGAAGCAGGAGAAGAATGATTGTAAAAAATAAAGGGCAAAGTGGGGGAAGAAGGCAGGCAAAACTTGAGAGCAACACATTGTCCCTAGAAATTAAAATCACAGAGTATTTCATTAATGTTCCTAAATGACAGAAGAATAGGTACTTCCATTTGCCTTCCCATAAATGCAAGAGCAAATTATCATGTTTTAAAATCCATCATATCAGGATTACTTGAGATGGGTCTCGCTCGGCCTACAAATTCATCCAATATTGATAAATATAACTGATTCGGTGTTCATGAGTACTAACTGGGGTATCAGTAGAGCCGATATACCAGCAGCACAAAGAGAGGCCCTTCTTAAGCGAACAAAATGAAGATTCAATAGTTTTAAAACCTCATGCCTCTCGGTCCAGGTCAAAGTATGCAACAGGGGCAGTTTTAGAGCAGAAAATGGAAATGATCGGCGCACTATTTGAGTACAAAGCAACACTGGGAAGATAAGCGCCGAGATGGCCTGTACACGAACCTCCGGTGACACTTGGGGTGTTGAAACAATGATGCTGATGACCCAAACTGCGAGGACCGTCTGAACCAGCACTAGCAGCATACTTGCTTCAGTCATTAGCCGAGCAACCAAACAAGGCTGTATGAAAATCAGGAACAAATCTTCCTCCGTTTCTATCTTGAAAGAGTGCATTCGCTGCAACCAGTGGCGCAGCCTAATAACCAACCAGAGTGGGGTTGCAGATGCCAGAAGGCTCTGTATTAAAACAATTTGGGGAAATGGAAAGGTGTAAGCGACCCAAGCTCCCAAACCTATGTGAAACACACCCACAACCGCCACTGCATTTTTCAAACCGTTGATGTTCTTCATCGACTTCTTGAGTAATTCCCGAGTTTCATTTGCCAAAAATGAAGGGTGACTCGAACCGGGGAATCGGCTGGGGTTTGGAAGTTCAGGGTTTTCAGATTTTGAAGAGTAACCACTAGCTGAGAAGAATCTGGCTTTAGTAACCAATGACGAGCTTGGGCTTCTGGAAGTCACAATGGGAGCTGATGTTACGAAACTAGGGTCCAGAATTTTGGGTTTCTGAACAAATAGCCTCTCATGGTTTTGAGAAGCATTTTGGGATACTTTAAAGCTCGTGAATGTATGGGAGGACCAAACATTTCTGGGATTTTCATCTGATGACAGAGAGAAACTGTTAGTGTTTGATTCTGTGCATGATGGAGTTGAACCATGAAAGAGATGTAAGGATTTTGGGGTTCCTGAAGGCTGAAACAGAGAAGTGGGTTTTGCAAATGTGTTTGAAGGCCTTGATTGTGAATAGAGCGAAGAAGAAGGAGAAGATGTTAGCAACCTATAGCTAAACCTTTGTAAAATCATGGCGGCCATCACTGTCCAACAGAAAGGAAGGAAGGTGACTGATTGATTCGGTAAAATCAAAAGATGACAGGTCTGCTTCAATGGCTGCATAAACCCTGGTAAAAATAAGCCCCGGTAAGCTGGGTAAAACATGTACTTCGCATGACCTTTTTTTTTTTTGGGTAAAAAACACATAATAATAATAATAAAACTATCAATTCCTTTGTTTTCTAAGAAAAAAAAACAAAAAGAGAGAGCACATATATTTCTATTATTACTACTAATTATGTAAAGGATGTTTGTTGATGTTATATGACAAACTATGGTCATAAACACCTGTTTAATATGATTTTTATAGTTTTATTAAAATTTAAAATTTTTATTTTAAAAATTATAATCTCCTCTTAGAATTTGAAATTTGTATGTAATTAAATTGTTTATGAAATTTTAAAAATTAAGTTTCAATAAATAAAAATATTAAACCAAATAAGACATTTTTATTCTGTTAAAGCATTTGAAAATCCTGTAATATTAATATAGATTAGATACAATAAGTTATTAATTGCTAATTAGGGGTGATGAATTAAGATAATTTTTATAAAATTTAAATTTTATGTTTTGTATTATTATTTAAAAATAATTAGGTGAATGACAAAACAAATGTTAACTCTAAGAAATAATTAGAAAAAAGAATGTTGTATGTCTCTCAGTGATTACTTCTCCCTCAAGAGAGATTTATTTTTCCTTTTTTGTGAAATTTTCTTTAAAATTTTTTATTACGAAATTTGTATTGTTCTATGGTATATTATAATATGTGATAGGTGTAAAAAAAAAAAATCCAATAAAAGAGGGGGAGGATGAAACTATGATGGCACGGAATTTGATGAGTGTAGCAATGTTGATCTACTCTTTCATCTTTTTGGTCTTGAGTTTGGCAATGAAGGTACTATGGCATGGAGCTATGGGTGAAGAAAGAAATTAATTGTGTAAAATTTGGAAGACAATTACTAAATTCCACTTCTTCAATTAGAAATGTTCTACTATGTTAACAATTCATTACGATTTAATAATTTTTTTTTTCATATGAATTTATTGCTAAGGAAATGTGGCAATAAATTGGCTAACAAGATTAACCATAAAAAAAATGTATCAACTTGGTTGGATTTAATCAACTTCATTTTCTCTAGCATCTATCTTTACTCTTGATTTTGATATAATTTTTGAAAGTGTTGATTGATACTTAATTTATTTTTACTTTTTTTTTTAATTTTATTTTTTACAAACTTTGTAAGTGTTTATTATAACAAAATATCTTTCATGAGCCAAAGGTAAAAGACCAATTTAACAAAAAGTAAATAAATAGAACAATAAAACACTAAATCTCATGTTTATACCCTTTTAAGTTCTTTTGTCCTAGTATTCTTGTGCATTGCAATTTAACTCAAAAAAAAAAAAAGGAAATGTGGATATCTAAGGCATCATTTTCACAAATATTCTAAATTTAAAATTTGTGGTTGTGTTGGTGTAGGAAGATTTTTTAAAAAAAGCTAACGAGCAATTCAAGTAAGCCCAAGGGGAGGGCATAAGAAAAGATGTTTTAATCAGGATGAGTTGATGCACTTACTTGTGTGAACCATAAGTAAATAGAAAATATTGTTCCTATCATAACATTTGTCAATTTAGATGCTACTATAACACAATTAACAAAATTCATAGTTAAAAAAATTAAATTAAACCACCCAATCACAATGAAAAACTACTCAATCGGCCATGAAATCAATTTGTGAACTCAATCTTATTAGCTCTCAAAATCAAAATTTAAAAAATAAAAATAAAAAATCGATCAAAACCAAAAGCCTTAATCACCTAATAGCACATACCAAGTATATTGCAACATTGGTCTATTTATTGATAGATAGAGATTTCATTCCCCTCAATAATAGCCAAACTTTACTTGTCACTTTCATTTCTAAAAGAAAGCATCAATACAGCTCTAAATCCTCACCTTCGTTCACCTTTGGCTTACTAATCTATAATCCAAGGCCAACACATTGCACATCTTTGGCTTTTTTAGTAAACTGTTGCAATGAAAAAATGTATTACTAAAATGCTCATTCGTCAAAACTTATTACTCAAATAATTAAAAAATTTTAATTAATTTTTTTAATAAATAAAAGTTGAACGTAGACCAAATTGTTCAATATTTAAAATAATATTTTGTTAAAAAAATTTGGGAAGGGGGGTGGGAACATGAGGTTATAGACCTGTGTTCAATATAAAAAGGTAGGAGAAAATATAAAATATATATTATCAGATATAATATTATTTATTATATAATATATATATATATATATATATAATATTATATATTATACCCCTGTCCAACCCTCTTGCTTTTTTGTACCAACTTAGTCAAAAAAGGCCCATATCTCACATCCTTCTTCGCCTTTGGCCTTACATACTCCACCACACCCACAAGAATCAACGTTCCTCCATCATCTTTAGACATAGAACTTTTATCAAAAGCTCCGTCATCAATATAATCCATAAATATCACCTTTTGTAATCAAAATATATGTTTTAATATAAAAATTAAAATATATATTATTACTAATTTAACCACTGATGAACCTTTAAATCATAAACTAATACTTTTACTAATTTGATGATCAATTTAATTTTTAAAACATTGCTATAAAGTAATCATAAATTAAAAGTATGAGAAGAATGATTGAAAAAATAACAAGCAAAGTTATCTAAATAATGTCATTATATATATACACTATTAAATTCAAGCCATAAAATACGAGAACAGATTCTTTCTTATTGAAGTGTGAAATTGACTATTATTTTTACAATTTTAAGCCATTGAATCCATTTAGTAATTTGTAAACTGGTGGATAACATTTTGGATAGCATTTGGTTAAAAAAAAAATTTGCAGAAAAATAAAAAATTTGTAATTGTGAAGATTAAAATTTTAATTGAGAGAAAATTTTGATTGTGAGGACCAGAACCAAAATTTTAATTTTTAAGAAAAAATTACACTCCAAAAATTTTAATTATGACAAAAATTTTAACCCTAAGAACAAAAGATTCAATGGACCAACAATTTGTCCTCAATTATGATTTTTGCCTTCATAATTAAAATTTTTGAAATATAATTTTTTTTCATAATTAAAATTTTTGGTCCTCACAATTAATTTTTTTAATTAAAATTTTTATTCTCGCAGTTAAAATTTTTTTTGGTCCTCATAATTAAAATTTTTATCCTTACAATTAAAATTTTGTATCTCTTTACAAAAATTCCTTTTCACCAAATGCCACTCAAAACACAATCCAATATTCTACAAATTACTAGATGGATCTAATAGCTTAAAATTGTCAAAAATGCCAGTCAATTTCGTGCTTCAAGAGGAGAGAATATGTTCTCACAAAATTCCTACACTATGATGGGGTGTTACACGGGATTAGTAGTTGGGATTAATAGTTAATGAGTTAGTAAATAATATTGTTAGTTGAATAAGTAGTTAGTAATAATTAACTATTGTAATTATCTAGGAAAATTTTCATCTAAGAACCATAACTTACTAAAAATTCCACTAAAAAGTCTTAAATATCAAAATTTTTTAAAGAACTAAAATAATAAGTTATTATTGGTATTTCTCAAAGTTACTATTTATATTTCCTAAAGTTACAAATTGATCTTCCTAATGTTATAAGGGTTGTCACACTTGAAATGCAACTGCGTGGCGCTAACAAAAAGATTTTTAAGAAATTTGATTTTTGAGAAGGAAAATTGAAAATCAAAGTAAAGTGGTAGAAGTGTCATCAAAATTTTAATTTTTAGAAGGTAAAATTTTGAAAAAACTTTTTTTTTTTATAAAAAAAAGTCTACGAATCAGATATAGGTTCAATAGTAGATTGTGAGTGGACAAGATATTAGGTACTCCACTACACCCGTTACTAAAAACGATTATCTTAAGTTAATTGTAATATGACTTTCATTTTATTTTAATACTCGTAACAAATCATGTGCACAATAAGAAAAAAAAGAACTTAAGGAAATAAAATTAAAAGTAAATTTTTATTTATAAAGGTAGACTTGACCTGAGATAAGAGTTTAAAACCTGTATACCTTATAAAAGAGGCCAAAGTCCACGTAATTAGAAAGAAATTGTGTTTGGTTGATGTTTGTTTTGTTTTTTTTTTTTTTTTTTCTTTATTTTATTTTTTATTTTTGGTCTTTTGGTTTTTTTTTTTGTCGAACAGAGAAAAAATAAAAATTACTTTTACCTTTAGCAAATAAAATAAATTTAGAATTGGTTGATGTATTTTAATTTATTGAAAATAGAGTTAATTTTATTTCTTTATCTTTGTCCCAATTTTAGTTTTTATTTATTTTTTTTACATTTCATTTTTTTGTCTTCATTTTTCTTTTGATTTTTTGATTTTTTTAATGATTATTTTTGTGAATTGATTCTTATTTTTATTTTTGTTTTAATTAATTTTTGTTGATTTTATTTTTAATTTTTTGTTTTTTAAATATATTTCTTTTTTGTATTTTTTTGATATTTTTTATTTAAGAAAACAAGGATTTTTCCATTTCTTTGAAATATATTTTTATTAAAAGAAATTTTGAGAAAAAAATTAATTTCTCACTTTTCATGTTTTCTTTTTTGTTATTTGTTTGGTTTGTTGTTGTTATTTTCTTTGTTTATTTTTTTTTCTTTTGTTTATTTTCCTTTTTTGTTTTTTTTTCTTCTCTTTTTTTTGCTGATAAAACTCTTTTTTTTTTCATTTTTACTTTTTGTCTTTTTCCATCCAAAAGGAACAATTAATTTTGAATTTTTAAAATACTATTTTTTTAATTTTTAGAGAAGAACCTTTAAGAAAAGGAAAAAAAGTTTTTTAGATTAATAACTTTTGTGGAAAAAGAGTTTTTTTGTGTCTCTCTTTTTTAATTTTAAGAATATACTTCACTTTTCTAAAAAAAACTATATATTTTTTTAAGGAACTTCATTTGGCTTTCTAAAGTTGTTTTTAAATGATATTTTTTAAGCATATTTTTTCTTTTCCTTGAGTTTTTGAAAACAAAATTAATTGGATAAGGCAATTGGAACTCAAAACTTGCAAATATAAAAAAACCAATGAATGCCAAGGAGATTTATTGTCACACATAGTATTTTGGGTGATTTCTAATACATCTATAAAGGTAAATTATCTCACACGGCAACTCTAAAATAGATTAAATTAAAATTTAAATAAAAATATTTACAAACATGCAGTATTTGTGATTTTGTATGCTTTGTGTACAGCCGAATATCATATCATTTCAAATAATATTCACAAAGATGGATTGGATGGAAGCTTGCAAGAAGTTACTTGCTTGCCTTTTGCATTTCTCCATTTCTTTATGCTCTCCCAAGTTTGATCAATGCTGCCTCACGTTCTATTCAGAAGTTTTTGGGCTTGCCATGCCATATCCTCTAACTATATCCCAATGAAGCTTTCTTTCTAATCTTCTCTCGAGTCTGTGCTCTACTATTAATAAGCGTCCTCAATTCTTCAACACCCCCCCCCCCCCCCAAACAAAAAGTGAGGCTCATGCAAAAGAAATAAAAAGGAGGGGGGATTAAATTCTAGACAACCATTTGTTTCTAAAAAATAATCAAATCAATGTATCAATGTTTAAACATACCCATCCGTGACAAGAGAAATCATAAAAATCAGCATGAGCAAAATTCACAATCAATTCAAAGCTCAAGTCATTGGCTCAAAATAAAAATTATGTCCAAACCTTTAGAGCAATAACAAATCAAAACATCCATAATATCAAAATTGAACGTGACAATTTGAGTAGGATTTAGGCACCCCAAGAATATCAAACTAAAACAGAATGCAAAGCAATCCCATAAGGCAATCAGAGTATATTTGAAAGAATTCAACAGACCACATAAGAAATCCCACAACATAATAGTACCATTTCAACGAAGGATAATGTTGTAAGAGAATACATTTGTCTTCACTACTTCGATTCCCCTTTAGTTAACCACAGCACATCAAAGTTATGAAAATGGGTAAAGAAGTCCGATAAACTCTAAGGTTTCGCCCATACCTACATCATACACATTATAGGAAATGTGCCCAGATTTTAGATCAACATTAGTGTAATATTTCGAATGGAACTTAAACACACTGAAATTAGATCTTGAGTGCAGGGTCTTGACATTGAATCAGAGTGCTACACTGTATCGTGAGGCTGCGGGGAGTCTAGTTGGAAAACAAGCAGAAATTTCACAGTACAGAAGGATCACTTAATAAAGAACTGCACAAATTTTTTATTTTTTACATGCTAAAAGCCAGAGCATCTGATAACATTCAACTTCCAATTAAGCACGAAACTGAAATAAAAACTGAAATAAACCATGGCAGTAAACAAGTTGTACAGAGTTTGAATCACATTCTAAACAATAAATCATGTTGTAACCATGCTTAACTTCTGCTAGAACAACGAGTGACCTCCTTCTCTATCAAGTTTCAAGCACAACCATGGAAATAAATTAAGGCTACCCGAAACCCGCACCTAGGACCAATGACGTTATACAAGACCAATATCACAAAGCAGTATAACTTTATAGTAGGCTGCGAAACACGGGTTCACACAACTAGCAAGCATAAACCACAACTTACTAAAAGAACCTATAAGGCACCATCAATCCCAGATGTGAGTATATCGCAACACAAGAATCTAAGACATATGGGATATAGCCAAGCAATCACAAAAGCATCAGTGGGTTATTGATAGCACACCACAGTCATAACATTATCAATCGTGAACCATGAATTGGTAAACGAATGAGCTCAGGAATTGTACCTGATTAAGGGTTCCAACGGTTAGTTCTTTTGATCTCTGCCTCCCATACTGTGCTCCTTCCTTTAAGCTCGTTCCTTTATTTTGTTTACTGTCAATTGATTCAGTGGCTACTCAATCTTTAAGTATGAAATCAGTGGTTCATCTTCTTCTGTCTCACCCTCGGTTCTCTCTCTTTAATTCTCTCTGCTTTCTCCTATCTCTGTTATTTTCTCCCTCTCGTCTCCGTTCTCATCCCCTTATTCTTCCCCAATAATACTCCCTCTTGGTCTCTCTTTCTCTCAATTCCTTCCTTCTCTTTTTTTTCATCTCACGCTCCCTCTCTTGCTCTCTCGGATTCGGTCTCCCTCTCTCTATTCTCTTCAATCCGAAACCCCTTCTCTCGGCCTCCCACTGTCTCTCAGTCTCCAAACCCGAAATCAATTTTCGAAAGAACCCCCTTAAGCTCTCTCCTAATCTCTCGCTCTCTCTGCCTCTCTCGTTTTTTTTTCTCTTCTCCAGAGAAACGCTGCAAGCTGTGGTGATAACGGCGGATATTGTGGGATTCGGCTGGGCAAAAGCTAGCCTTGGACCAGAAGCCTCTTTTTTTTTTTTTCCTTGCCTTTGATAAGAATCAAAAAGGAAGGAGGGAGAATGAAGGAAAGAAGAAGAAGGAGAGAAGAAGAAGGAGGAGATGAGAAGAAAATTCCACTGTTCTCACGCCTTCCATGCGGGTTCAGTAGGAGTGCGTAACAGTAGTTTGCGCGTACATAACAGACTTACGCTAATGGTACTAACAGAAATACAGTTAACACGGAAAGACAAAAATAACAACCCAGCTAATATTTTATTTTCCTATCAATACCCTCCCCTTAACAGTATCCTTGACCTTAAGGATGTACAGATCGAGCAAAAACGGGATAACACTGCTGAAACTCCTGTTAGGACTCCCAAGTAGCTTCCTCTGGTAATTCTCCTTTCCAGTGAACTAAAACCTAAGTTACAACGCGATTTTGTTCAGAATAAAGCAGTGATCCAGCACTGCATGTGGCTCTTTAGACGATAGAACAGAGTCCAACTCATCAGGTAGATGGTGGACATGGACATGTGAGCCAGGACACGGCTTCAATAGAGAGACATGAAAAGTAGGATGGATCTTTGAACAAGCCGTGACAAGGTCCGTAAAACTTTGGTGCTAACTTTTATGAACTACGAGGAACAATAAAAACTTGTCAGTAAGGGTGCAGCTTAAGAAAAACCCAATCCCTCACCTGAAACTAGCGTTTAGAATGATGTTTTTCTGCATATTGTTTCATACGATTAATTGCTAGAATAAGGTTATGTTTCAACAGGGTCATCATACACTCACGAGCAAAGAAGGAGCAGTCAATGGTTTCCATTGCCAATTCATGAGGAAAATAAGGTAATTGAAATGGAGGAAGTTGACCATACATAACTTTGAAAGGGGAAGTTCCAACAGAGGTATGGTAGGTGGTGTTGTACCACCACTCTACAAGGGGTAGCCAGCAAGCCCAAGCTTTCGGAGATTGCCAACAGAAGCTTTGAAGATAATGTTCTAAGCAATGATTGAGAACTTCACTCTGGCCATCACTTTGGGGATGATATGCTGTAGACATCCATTACTCAATTCCCGAACGTAATAAAAACTCTTGCCAGAATTTGCTAGTGAATAAAAGGTCTATGTCACTTACTATATTTGTAGGCACACCGTGGAGCTTGTAAATGTTATTAAGGAAAAATTGAGCAAGTTGCACAGCGGTGACAGGATGAGCCAGAGGAAGAAAGTGGGCATACTTGCTAAGACGGTCAATGATCACCCAAATGGCATCCTTTCCATCGGACTTAGGTAACTTTTCGATGAAATCTATAGCAACACTTTGCCAAACTCCTTGCGGGAGAAGTAGTGGTTGAAGAAGTCCAGGATAAGCTACGATCTCATATTTACACCTCATACATGTTTCACATTATTAGATAAAAGCCTTGCTGTTAGACATCATACCCTTCCAATAAAAGATAGTTCTGATACGATAGTAAGTAGCCTTGGATCCTGAATGCCCTCCTTACGCACCTGAATGCAACCATTGCAAGATGAGTTGTTTTAAGTTATTTTGATGAGGTCTGATAACGATTTTCTGCTTACGAAGGAGCATATTCTTATGCCATTGATATTTGGGATGAGAAGTAGGATTAGCTTGTAGGTCAGTAATGAGTTGTTAAAGGGTAAGGTCTGTGGTCCATTATTGCTGAATGAGATCCCATAACTCAGTAGATACCGAGGATACACTTAATTGTAATAGATCACCGTGAGTGGCTCAGGAAAGAGCATTTGCAGCTGCATTGTCAGCTCCATTTCTATATTTGATTTCATATTGAAGTCCCATCAACTTGGTAATCCACGTGTACTAATTAGTTATAGAAAGACATTGTTCCACCAAGAATTTTAAACTCTTCTGGTTTGTGAGAATAAGGAATGGTTGGATACGGAGATATTGATACCATTTGGAGATCGCATGGACGATGGCTAGCAACTCATGGTCATAGATAGATAGCAACTGATGTTTAGGAGACAACACCTTACTCACGTATGCAATAGGATGGTCAAATTGGATCAGAACTGCTCCAATGCCAAGGCTAGATGCATCTGTCTCCACAGTAAAAGAATGGTACATATCAGCAAGAGCCAACACCGGTGTATTCATTAGGGCATGCTTTAAGGAATGAAAAGCCTCCTCAGCCTTCGAAGACCAAACAAATCCATCCTTCTTTAGTAATTTTGTTAATGGTCCAGCCAAGATACTATAGAAAAGGATGAACCTATGGTAATATCCAGAAAGTCCCAAAAACTCACGTAATTCCTTTCGGTTAGTAGGTATTGGCCAATTAGAGATGGCTTGAATTTTTGAGGAATTAGCTATTACCTTCCCTTCAAAGATAACAAGTCCCAAATATTCGATGCTTTAGGTTGCAAAAAGGAATTCGAACACAGAACATAAAAGTGGTTCTTGTGTAAAATATGGAATACAATACGAAGGTGATTAACATGTGAAAGCAAGTCTTGACTATACACAAAGATATCATCGAAAAAAACTAATACAAATTTTCACAGAAGGTCCTTGAAGATTAAGTTCATGATACCTTGGAATGTGGAAGGAGCGTTGGTCAAACCAAAAGGCATGACCAAATACTTGTAGTGCCCCTCGTGTGTCTGAAAGGCAGTCTTATGAACATCCCACTACACATGCGAATTTGGTGGTAACCTGAGCATAGATCTAATTTAGAAAATACTCTGACCTTCACCAATTCATCAAGTAAATCTTCAATGAGAGAAATGGGGAAGCTATTATAGATTGTATCTTTGTTAAGAGCTCTGTAATCAATATACATACACCAACTACCGTCCTTCTTTTTAACTAGAACCACCGACGAAGCAAATGGGGATGAACTATGTTGGATGATGCCTTGCTCTAACATATCCTTCACTATGGTTTTGATAATATCCTTCTGCATTACGGGGTACCAATACGGGCGAATGTTAAATGGATTAGTGCCTTCCTTTAGTACAATCTAATGGTCAAACTTGCCCTTACTGGGAGGTAATGTCTGGGGTTCTTCAAACAATTCTTGGAATTCATTTAGCAACTGCTTAACTTCAGTAGGGAGTGACTCCTTTGTCTTAGCACTTATTGAATGGCAATATGCTGAAGTTGAGTAAGGAACCAATTGAAAGACAAGGGGATTCGTGGAAGCCCGCAACAGCATTTTGTCATCGTCAATAATTCTATTTTTCACAGGGCGCTAGTCACTAGCTTAACATTCTTTCCCTTCCAGAAAAACTCCATAATTAAGTTTTTGCAATCCCATTGTATGATTCCTAACCCACGTAACCACTGCATGCCCAATACCATATCATATCCAACCATAGGTAATAAAATAACATCAGCTACAAAATCAACCCCTTGAGATATCCATTGAAGATTAGCTACCTTTTCTGTTCCTAAGAGGCGATTACCATTAGCCATTGGTATAATAAGTGGATTGATATGCTAAATAGATAAATTCAAATCCCTAACCACTGAAACATCCAAAAATTTGTGAATTCTACCCGTGTCAATCAAGATATACACCCACTTCTTACCTATTCGTCCTTTAATGCGCATAGTGCTATAGGAAGCAGTACCAATCATGGCATTAAGAGATACAATGGGTTGTGTTTGCTGTTCCCCCATATCCTCACAATCATCTTCAACCCCAAACATATGTAACTCACTTCCTCTAAAGAAAGGGGAGTCATCCTCCACTTCCATTAGAAAGACTTGTAGTTTTTTTCTTTGTGCACATTCATGGCTCGGGGAGTATCTCTCTTAGCAATAATAGCATAAATTTTTAGTTCTGCAATCATCCAATTCTTCTAGAGTTAACTTTTGTTCAAAAACCATTTTTGGCCAACCTAAAATACCTTTAGCCTGATTAGTCATCAGAGCATCAGAACTCTTGTGATTGGCAGGCATCAATGCAGCATTATTGTTACTAGGTGAATTCCATTTCTTAGGTACCTCAAAAGGAATTATAGTTCTTAGTGGAAAGGGAGTAGGCAATAGTCCCTTAGAGGGATTAGGAAAGTACTTACCTCTGAGCATATTCCTCATGTATTGATGCAATGAATCGAGATTCGACTCTTGCAATTTGGCTAATTTGCTAGCCTCCAATTGAGTCTTTGGACGAAGCAACTTAACTCCTTATGCCAATTCTAGCTTGAGTCCTCCAATAAAACAACTCAAATTATGTGCTTCTGGTAAGTCTAGTTTGCATGTTAGATTATCAAACTAAGCTTGATACTCCAATATTGACCCTTTTTGTCTTAAGTGCATCAGTTCTTCTATTGGATCATCATAAAGTGGTCCAAAACGAATCTAAATTGCTTCAACAAAGTCCAGCCATGGAACTACACCATTCTGACCCCTCTCAAAGTGTTGAAACCATTTATAAGCTCCATCATCTAACACTATACTAGCCATCACCATTTTTTGAAATTTTAAAGTTTTATCTAGTGTGAAGAATCGCTCACACTTTGCAATCTAAGCATCCACGTCATCAGCTGAAAATCTGAGGAAGTCAAATTTTGTGTATCTTGTTAGGTGTTGGTAGTCACTGTCCCGACCATCGTTACGATTGTAATCTCTATTAGCAACCATATTAGCTAATTGAATGACCATTCTACGCACTAGATCTTACAATGCGATAACTTTTGTTCTCACCTCTTGCAATCCATCGACCCGTTCCTCTAATCAACCCATCCGATGATCGATTTCCAATCTCATCCTCTCATTTGATTCACCCATAGCAACTTGAGCTCATGTTCCTTCAGCCATCAAGAATGTATGCTCTGATACTAGGTGATAAGAATCAAAAAGGAAGGAGGGAGAATGAAGGAAAGAAGAAGAACGAGGAGATGAGAAGAAAATTCCATTGTTCTCAAGCCTTCCATGCGGGTATAGTAGGAGTGCTTAATAGGAGTTTGCGCATACATAACAAACTTACATTAATGGTACTAACAAAAATACAATTAACACGGAAAGACAAAAATACCCCAACTAATATTTTATTTTCCTATCAGCCTTTTTGTTCATTTGTTTGTGTGTGCGCAACAGAGGAGGTGCCTCCTATTTTTGCCAACATCGTGAGAGAGGGAGGGACCACCCTAATGCTCGTGACTCTGTGCGTGAGTTGCATGCTGCCAATTTTCCTTTTTCCCGTCTGCTCTGTGTTTCTTTTTTTTTTTTTGTGTTAGGTTTTGTGTGTTTGTCCCTTCTTTTCTTTGCTGATGGCAAGAGCAAAGAGGTAAACCTTGTGTTTTGACCCCGATGTTAATCTTTTTTTTTTGTTCCTTTTTTTTGTTAGATTTGGGCTTGTGTTTTAGAGGGATTGGGCTTGAGGTGTTTTAGTTTTTTTTTTTTTTTAATTTGGGCTAAAGTTGTTGTTTTTTTTTTTTGGGCTAAAAATTTTTTCTTTCTTTTTTTATTTTGTTTATTTTTGTTGATTTTTTTGTCCTTTTTTATTTATTTTATTTTATTTTGTTGCTTTTTTTTGGGGTTCATTTTTTTTAATTATTATTTTTTGATTATTTAGGATCTTGAAATTTAAAGAAAAAGAAATGGATATTCTTCTCTCTTTTAATTTTTTGTTTGAAAAGAAATGGGTATTCTTTTTTTTTTTCTCTCTTTTCTTTTTTCTTTTTCTTCATTTTTCTTTTTTCCATATCTTTGTTATCTTAATTTTTGTTATTATTTTTGAAACCTGCCCAGATAGAATATAGTGTTCACAAGGGTGTTTTGAATTTATTACTACCTCTGAATGAATAGACACAAATATTATCAAGAAAACCAGGTTATAATTTTAGAGAGCATGAATGATAATTATAAAAAGTATCAATGATAACTTATTCTTTTAGTTTTTTAAAGAAATTTTAATTTTTAAAATTATTTAATAAAATTTTTACCAAATTATGATCCTTAGATGAAATTAGTCCAGTTATCTACTTAATGCTATGGGTGATATAAATAAGGACAAGTAAAGAAGGATTGTTGTGTGTAATTATAACTTTTGTGACAAGATAGCTAGAGGCTGTAAGTTCTTTCTCGGGTTTTGGCTATGGATATTCTTGAGAACTCATATACTCCTTTATTATGTTATGGCCACTATTTGTTGATCAATCCTTGGTAAGGTCTAATTCAATCATTGATGTTTGTATCCTTTTCTCTCAAACACAAGAATTCCAATTTGTTAAATACTTTGAAAACTTCTAAGTAAAATGTGTTTTTTGGGTACATTATGTATTAGATAATTGAGTATAAAAAACATTATTTTAAAATTTATCCGTTCTAGTTGTTCTAAATTACATAATACAAACTTTGTGTCATATATTTTATACTCCAATCTTTTGTAAGTATGTGTTGCACTAGGAATTAGATTGTCCACGTACCAAGTAAACGCCATCTAAATACAATGTAAAAGAATTTCCATTTGAAGCCTGGTGATAACCATCAAATTAACTTTGTCGTATGATGCAGCAAAAATAAATATGTAGCAAAATAAATAAGTAATGGCCCACAAACATGTTGCTAAAAAACTCAGTTAAACATCAACTTTATAAAAATGAATGGTATCTTCACTAAATTTCTTACTGCATTTCACATGAAAATTTTACAAATAGAGATCAACAACAAAGTAGTTGGATACAGATACCAATTGTGTCACCTTGAAAAAATAGAATTATACACCAAATGATCTAACCTTAAAGATACACAAAAAGTTGCCTAATGGTACAATGAATATTCACAGAAAGCTCCAAAGGAGAAAATGTTGCTGCTTTCCCTTTTGTAGTACATAATTGCACTAAGCAGAGGACTTGGGTATCTTGAATTGTTTCTTAAGAAACTGAGAGGCTTCTGTGTCACTCCTATGACATAATATTCTTATTAGAGTTTTGGAATCTGCTCCTAGTTTGCTTTTGCCTCCTTGCATTTCCATGCCACTAGCAGATTTCAAGTCCTCAACCAACTCTCGAGTCTGCGACAGAACGCAGAGTATAAAATATATTCTAAAGAATGATTGACATGGGAAACTGTTTTCAACATATATCATGGCATATATTACAAAGTAAATAAACATGTCACTCCTTTTGAGCATCTTTTTTCAATCGAATTTTTTTCATTTTTTTTCTTATGAGGCCATGTACAACAACCTAATTTGGTCTCCCAAAGTCTAACCATCTCAGTTTAGCCTTCCAAAAAGTATTCCGTCTTTAATGTTATCTTCATGTTAAATTTGTTAACAAAGAGTTAATAGATATACGTAACATGGCCATTAAGCACCCAGCTATCACTAACATCTGTCATGATAAAACGCTATACGACTAAAAGTAACCACAACACCATGCTGTCTTAGTGTTCTGTCATGGCATGTTTTTAGAGACAAATGGGCATTTAACAACTATATTAGCTTCACATTACACCATGTCATCCATCTTTGTTGACTATCTGTTGTTAATGGAATTAAGGTGAAGACAATATTGAAAACAAAATACTCCACGAATGATTGAAATGAGATGTTCAAACTTGAGAAACTAAATTGAAACAACGTATATCTTTTGGAGGCTAAAATGTCAATTCACGCTAAATAATTAAAGATCATGAATCTGACAACAGAACTAAGGCAATCAGAACACAATCATTGATCAGAAGGATGACCATATTGTAGGTTGAAACTATTTGAAATTAAGTCAATCTAATGGCTTCCAGTCTGTTGCGTATAATGGCATATCAGAGTATTTATGCAGACACAGAAGCAGCTGAACTAACCTCATAGCCATGCAACTTTACCACATGCCGAACCCGTGCCACCTGATTTTCAACAACACCTCGAGGAAGCCCATCTCCTCCAGATATAAAGAACTCCTACAAGATGCATCACCAATGAAGTTAAAATTACAGGTCTGAAAAGTCCTTGTGGCTGTTATTTTTGTGCTTCCAATAAAGCAAACTCCAGCCAAAATAAGAAATCTTCCAAACAAGAGGAAAACTTACTTTGATTATGAAAATTTTTGACAAGCAACCAGCAGCAGAAACAGAAGATTTGTTAACGTTATGGGAATTCATCTTCTATTGTAACTTTACACTAAACAGATATAAATAAGGGAGCTCCTCCTTGGAGAATATTTGGCCAGGTCTAATAAACTAGCATCCTCTATTGGTAGACTTTATACATCCTCTGGAATGGTGTATGTTACTTCATTCGTAATAAAGCTTTCAAAATTTTTTCAAACTAGGAAATACTTTTCCTGATTGGAAAGACAACATTTACTGCTCACTGATCTTTAAACTGTAAGCTCACTCAAGTCTTAAAATTCAGACTGGCCTGTTGCAAAATACAACTACTGTTTCCTATTGGCAGCATTGGAATGACTAGAATACGATACCTTTAGAACCTCCAGATCTTCCTCTAATAATTTTGCATCACCAGGGAAGAAAACTCTTGATGAACCCCCATCTAAGATCACTCGGAGTAAGCCGTCCTGGCAAGAGGGAAATATTAAAATCATAAGGCTAGTATAGAATTTTGTTGGAAGCAGAAAGCAGGAATCAGGTACCAACCAAAGATGCTTGAAGAAGACTTGTCACAATGCGATCCCTGAGAGGCTCCACAATAATATCACAAAGTTGATTAAGTTCCTAAAATAAATGAATTGTGAAAACCATAAAATCAATTAAGCAACTGTTACAGAGTTTTTAATCAATATAAAAAAATTTATTAAGAGATAGGAAAAGAAATTTGGAGAATAAAAATTCCTCCTAGAACAAGCATAAAAAAAAAAATAAAAAAAAAAAAAACATTGGCTCAAAACAGCTCTCCAACCCCACAGCAATTTATGAGGAAAACCCCTCTGATAATGCCATACACTGAAACCCAAGAGATGCCAAAATAGACTTCCCCCAGAAATTGTGTAGAGGAAGAAAATTCTGTTAAAAAAATCTGCATTATGTTCCAGTCACTACAAGCCAGCAAAAATAGCAGAGTAGCAGACTACCAAAGGATTTTGTGTTCCTTTATGTGATCAAAACCTATAAATCAAATTGCTAAGAAATGGTCTAAAGAGACTGGGCAAACCCACTGCTCATCAAAATTACCAAAAACAGGTGTATGAAGCAGATAGATGTCAGCCGTATGAGTCTGAAACATAATATGGTGAATCGTCCTTAGGCTTAGAAAAGGTTACATTAAAGCATACTTCCTAAAAGCAAAGGAGCATTCAACATAAAGAACGTCATACAAGGTATATGGCAAAGCCCAACATTTAAGAGGCACTAGGATGTAAGCATTTTCTATTTATTTCTCATCATATGACGTCATAAAGAATGTAGTCTTTCATTTTCATTGTCAAAGATTGCTTCCCCTCAAAAGTTTGAGCTGTTAAGAAAAGACCATTGAATAGTTTTATTATTACTTCTAATAAACCATCCCCCCCCCCCCCCCCCCAAAAAAAAAAAACAAAAACAAAAACAGAAATACAACAAAAAACATGAAGCCCATTAGAATTTAAGTGTAAACAAAATACTATGTTGCCATACCTTAGGTGGAAACTTAATTTTAATCAAAAGAATTACTGGCCAAAAACATAAATCAAGAGAATGGGGGTAACAAGGATCAAACTCTTGACCATACAGTTAGAGACTTTGATAACATGCAAAGCCAACTTCATCTCGAAAGTTTAAGCGTTAAGTTTTTTCTAATTGAAAGCCCATGGATAATTTTAGAATAATCTCTATCATTCACATTTAACCCATGCTATACACTTCTATACAAGGGAAGAAGGGAAACACTTAGATCAATTTACAGACTCTCAACTCTCCTTTACCCTAAGATTTTGCCAAAAAGAAATAGATGAATGAATGGGTAACAACTAAAAAATTGATACCTAAATTTGTATTCAAGTATTCATCAGAAAAGAAGCTGACAAAGTAGGTGTAACAGAAATTTGACCTAACATGTGACTTCACTTTTGGCATCATATAATTTCATTTCACACATAACTAATTTTTTAATTAAAGGCTATCTAGCAAAAACTATATAACATAATATGATATATTTCCAATGAGATAAATATTACCACATCAAGTGGTTCAATTAGCACTTCCATTCTAGAACCTGAGACACTGGGCTTATATAAGTTGTCTATGAATGGCCCTCTCAGATCCCAGAAGACAATTTTAGTTCCTGCAAGATGGGAATAGTTAAATTATTGCACTGACCAAACAGGTTTAAATTTCAAGGAAAGATATGAAGTTCCAAGTTCTTACCCGTGTACTCACAGATGCGGTCCATAGCAGCATTTATAGCTTTTCTACTTCCGTCAAAGATATCCTTCTGTGCAAAACTTTTCGATTTCCCATCCATGGATTTCTCTACAAACCAAAAGATCATATAAGAAGGTAAAATTCAAACATTTTCAGTATTCTGACCATCTAAGAAAAAAATCTATCAAGTATCAAGAATAGTCTAACATAATCCTAGGTGAACAATGTACAAAGAAAGCATTTCTTATCCTCTTTCTTTGTACCTCTCTTCTTTATCTTAACAAATTCTTGTTTACAAAGAAAGGAAACAAATAAAACATGAACAGAATCATGCATGTCCGTTCATGTAAATGGTAACCACAGGAGTATCCTTCAAAATCAGTACTGAATAACAAAGTTTTCATCCATAATCATAACTGCATCAATATAGCAGAGCAAATCCAAGATGGCATAGTTGCATTGATAGGATGAATGTCATCTCACACAGCAAGTATTACATTACCGTTTTTAATACATGATTTTATTATATGTGACACAAATTGAGAAAGTCTTGTGTATTTTACTTGATTAAGGCACAAAGGTATTTGTACAGAAATAATGAAGCAATTTTAGGAAAGAAAACTATTCTAGAAAACAAAAATAAATCAGAAATAAAATCCTATCAAAACTCCAACAATTAGGAAACTAAATCCTGAGGTCAACTTTCTAATATAATTACAGAGATAATTACAAAATCACAATCATTAATAATAAAGAAATAAATGATAAGAAAATAAAGACTGATTGTCATCACTCCCCCTTAAATTGGTGAATGGATATCATCCATTTCAAACTTGGTGATGATTTCTTAAAAGATGGCACTAGATAATCCCTTGATAAACACCTCTGTAAGATGACCTCCAGTAGGAACAAAGGGAGTACAAATCAAACCACTATCCAATTTCTACTTGATGAAGTGGGGATCTATCTCAATATGCTTAGTGCGATCATATTGTACCGGATTGTGAGCAATGTTGATGGCAGATTTATTGTCATAATAAAGTTTCATTGGGCCTTCCCACTTAATCTTTAAATCTTCCAAAATTATTTTTAACCATAATAGCTCACATATTCCAAATGTCATTGATCGAAACTCGGCTTCCACACTTGATCTTGCAAGTACATTCTACTTTTTGCTTCTCCAAGTAACAAGATTTCCTCCAAGAAAGGTCCAATATCCTAAGGTTGATCTCCTATCAACAAAAAGTCCTACATAATCTGTATCAATATAAGCCTCGAGATTCAATCCCTTACCTCTTTTAAACAAAAGTCCTTTTCCCGGTGTATCCTTCAAATATTTTAACATTCTGTGAACTGCTCTAAGATGTAATTCTTTTAGATCATGCATAAATTGACTCACAATATTCACAGCATATGCTATATTAGGCTTAGTATGAGATAAGTAAATAAGTCGTCCTGCAAGCCTCTAATAAGAACCCTTATCAACTGGTATATCTTCAGAAACTTCACATAGTCTTTGATTCAACTCTATAGGTGTTTCTACAAGTTTATATCCCAAGTTGTCTATGTCTGTCAATAAGTCCAATACGTTTTGGGATATAAAAATGCCCTGCTATGCTTGCCCAATTTTTTTATTTTCAAACTCCTTTACCAGTTGTCTTTTTAACAACCCAATCCCCTCGTGGTCATTTTGAGTGATTATGATGTCATTCACATAAACTAAGAGTACAGTTACTCCCCTTGAAGTTGAATGTTTTACAAATAAAGTATGATCATCTTGACTCTGCTCATACCCTATACCAATCATGACTTTAGACAATCTTCCAAATCATGCTTGCGGAAATTATTTCAGTCCGTAAAGTGCCTTCTTAAGTTTACACACCATACCCAATTTATCTTGAGAATTGAATCCCGAGAGAATCTCTATGTAGATTTCCTCCTCTAAGTCACTATGTAAAAAAGTATTCTTGACATCAAATTGCTGTAATGTCCAACTCAAATTAGTAGATACAGACAATAATACCCGTACAGTATTCATTTTTGCAATAGGGGCAAAAGTTTTCATGTAGTCAATGCTATACGTTTGGGTATATCCTTTCGCAATAAGTTGAGCTTTGTATCTCTCTAAGGTACCATTTGAATTATATTTAGTGATAAATACCCAACGACAGCCCACTGGTTTCTTTTCTCTTGGCAACTGCATGAGATTCCAAGTTTTATTTTTCTCAAGTGCCTACATCTCAACCTTCATAGCATTGACCAAATTCTCATTCTTAAATGCCTTAGATAAAGTTTTGGGAATAGGAATGGCATTTAGTGTATTAAAAAAAGCTTTGTGGTTAGAAGATAGACGCATATAAGAAAAAAAAGAAGTCAAAGGATATTTTGTGCAAGTTTGTGTGTCTTTACATAAAGTAATAGGAATATCATATTCATTCTAATCCATATTATTAGTGGGTAAAAAAAGTACCTCAACCTTGTCAAGAGTAGAAGAGGGTGATTGGACTAGTTTTAGTGGAGAAGATGAAGCCTTCTTTCGAGAATATACCTGTAATGGACGAGTAGGGTTTGAAGTTTGTTTTGGTTGCAATGGACGCTTAGATGGGTTGTCTGGTGATAACTAGGGCTCAGGTAGAGGTGAGGTATGAATGGATAATGATGGAAAATCAAAAGGAAATAAGTCTTCAGATCTATTCTGAATAGAAGGATCAACAATTGTGTTATCTTGATTATGGAAGTAGGAATCAAATTTGGCAAATATGATATCAACAGGCACATAAAATTTCCTCGTAAGAAGATGATAACATTTATAACCTTTTTGAGTGGAAGAATATCCAAAGAATACATATTTGAGAGCTCAAGGATCAAGTTTGGTTCTATAGTGAGAATGCATATGGACAAATGCTGGACATCCAAATATTTTAGGTACAAGGTTTTAGATGAATTAAAACTTAAAAAAAACTATGTGAAAACTTGCACGGGACTTTTGAAATCAAGTACTAGAGTAAGAAGATGATTAATAATATGAGTAGCAGTTAAACTAACTTCCTCCCAATATTTCTTTGGCACATTTTTTTGAAAAAATAAAGCTCTTATATTGGCCAAAAGATGACCTTTTTTTTCATTCGACTACCCCATTTTGTTGAGGTGTATGAATGCAAGAGGATTCATGTATTATTCCTTTTTCATGAAAAAAGATAGAGAGAAATTGATTAAAAAAATACTTTGCATGGTCAGATCGAAACTTCTGTATTCCTATTCCAAATTGAGTTTGAATCATATGATAAAAAATAGGAAATATAGTGCTCACATCAGATTTTTGTTTCAACAAATAAATCCAAGTCACACAAGTGCAATCATCAATAAATGAAATAAACCATCGAGCTCCATAAATATTAGAAACAGGGGCTGGGCCCCAAAAACCACTATGAATCAAACTAAAGGAAACAAAGATTCTTTTATTGCTAATTGGAAAAGGAGCCATTTATGTTTAGCAAGTTCACAACTCTCATAATGTAAAGTTTCAATTTATAATCCCTTGAACAATGCAAGGAACATAATTTTGATAATATTAAATGACGGATGTCCAAGACGAAGATGGTAAAGCCAAATTTTATCTTTATTGGATTTGGATGACTCAGAATAAAAAGACATAGGTAACAAATTCTAGACTCTACTGCATCCATTATTTTCCGCAGGATGATATAATCCATCCTTCTCCTTAGCGAGTCCAATTATCTTCTTCGTGCCCTGTTCTTGAAATACACAATGGAAGGATAAAATGTCACACTGTAATAACAATCAATTGTAAGTTTCTAGATGGAAATAAGATTCACGCAAAGTTTTGGAACATGAAAAATGTTCTTAAACGAGATATTAGCAAGGAGTAAATGAGAGAAAATGCTGAGAAGAGTGAGTCATATGGTCAGTAACCCTAGAGTGAATGACCCAAGAGGCAAAAGAAACCTTATTTGAGACATTAAAAATGGAATTACAGACAGATAAAGAGTGAAAAGAAATATCTAAGAAAATCAAAAAACAAGTACATGTGGTAGATGGAAGGTTTCTCTCCAAAGTCCCCAGAAGATCTCGCAACTTCTCAATCTCTTCCTTATTGAAGTCAGCCACAAAAAGAGGTATTCTCACTACTGGAATCAGTGGTCGCCATATGAGGTTGGCTGGGTCCCTTCTTCATGTGAGAAGGCTTACTATGGAATTTCCAGCACTTCTCCTTAGTGTGACGAGGCTTCTTGCAATAGGTGCACCATAAGGTGTCCTTATTAAATTATTGAGGGCATTCGAATTGACCTTTTGCTGCATCAAAACGTGACCCAGAATATTTAGAGACTAGAGCAGAACTCTCCAATTGGGCGGTATCAATCATGACACTCTGTCTAACTTCCTCAGCCAGAACAAGATCAATAGCCTTATTTAAGGATGGTAACTTCTCTCATCCTAGTATTTGAACCCTAACAACATCGAAGTCAACATTGAGACTGGTAAGGAATTCATAAATCCTATCTTCCTCCATAAGACGCTTAAGAATGACAGCATCGTCATTACATTTCATCTGAATACACTGGTAGTGATCCAATTCTTACCAAAGACTTTTCAAGAGATTATAATATGCAATGACTAACAAGGACCCCTATTCAGAATGGGTAATTTTTATCTTAACATCATAAATTTGTACGTCTCGAACTTTAAAGTAGGTTTGCTGAACAGCCTCCCATATCTCTTAAGCCAAATGCAGAAACATACAAGTATCATTGATATCGAGGGACATAGAAAACAATAACCAAGTCATGATCATAGAGTTGTCTTCATTCCAAGCAGCAAATTTGGAATCATCCAGTTTCGGACCAATACCAAGTAAATGATTGAGCACGCCTTGGCCTTTCAGAAGGTGTGAACCAATTAAGACCACTTCAAATAGTTCTTGCCGTTCAACCGGTAAGTAACAGGAGTATTTTGCAACTCCGTAAGACTAGAGGATTTGCTCGTGGCGGAATTAGAGAGGTGGCTGGTGACAGTGGACTCAAACATGGCCTAAAATACAAGGGAATAGCAAATCCTTTGTGAACAAAAGGAATAAATAGCAGCCAACAAGTGTTAAAGAGCCCACATGGAAGGAGAATGACCACACAGATCACAAAATGATCAAACAACACCAGGGACAGATGCTGCAAGGTGAGGTGACCAGATCTAAAAGAAACAGTGGCCGGAGATGGTGCTCACACACCCGTACGCGCTCGCGTGTGAGGAACACTCCAAAAAACTTGTGGTGGCACATGAAGGCGCGTGGGAAGGCCGAATAAGGTCCAAACACTGAAAAAACGCCGGTTGGCGTGGTTTGAGGTCTTTGGTGGTGGTAGGGTTCAGTGGGTATACGCAAAATACAAAGAGACAGTAATATGGAAGGTTTCGTTAAAAAATACAGCAAAGAAGGCCTAAAACAAAGGAGGTAGATGACCTAGGAACTCCAGGGCTCTGATACCATGACATAAATTGAGAAAGTCTTGTGTATTTTACTTGATTAAGGTACAAAGGTATTTGTATAGAAAGAATGAAGCAATTTTAGGAAAGAAAACTATTCTAGGAAACAAAAATAAATCAGAAATAAAATCCTATCAAAACTCTAACAATTAGAAAACTAAATCCTAAGGTCAACTTTCTAATATAATTACAAAGATAATTACAAAATCACAACCATTAATAATAAGGAAATAAAGACAGATTGTCAACAATATGGATAGAAAGAAAGAGCAGAGATCTGGAGGATAGGACATCCTCCTCAACAAATTAATAGAAGAAAAGACAAAAACAAAACATAAAGAATTACATGAACTGCTTTATTAATAATTACTGTCGTTCCTTTAACAAAAAGTCTCTCCATATTTCATATGCAGTCACATTAAATGATTATAAATTCTACCTAGCCAAATAGGTAAGCAGAATCAAAATTTCACTTTTTTCTAACTGCCTTTTTTCATTTACGATTAGCATGGTAGACTAAGAAAATTTTACTTTTCTTTTCTTTCTTTTCCTCCTTTGACAAAATAGGTTTTGCATAATGCAGATGGCAGAAATATTTGCATCAGCTACATACTTATGAGTTTCTCCTGGGACCTTTTACTTGTCCATTGCTCCAAAATGCTATCTTCCAATTTATTCAGCTGACTAATTGCATACTGTAGATGGTAGAAATACTTGCATCAGCTTAATGCTACATGATAATGGAAGAAAGAATGAATAAATATATTCAGCTTATGCTGCACCAAGATTTAAAGAACAATCAAAATAGATAATTATGTTGAAAGAGTTTTGATAATAATATCAAACGACTTGCCTTATGCAGTAGCTCCCAACTCTATCTTGATCATTAGATAGACCCATGGTTTAGGAATGCATGGTTTAGGAACAAAATTTCCTTAGCGCATCAAGCTAAATATATTTCAAATAAGAAAGTTTAATAAACATTACTTTTTAGAAGGAAATTCTGATTACTAATTTTCAGCAATGACAAAAGAGGCAATCTGGGAGAAAGAATAAAGAAACAAAGCTTTTAGACTTTACAGATGGTAACCACATATTACTTATCTTCCTAGTGAACCTCATAAAACTCATTTCAATTCAACACCTAATCTGACCAATTGTATAACGGTTTAAACTACAAACTGATAGCACAAAAAGAAAATGAAGGGGAAAAAGAGAGGGGGGAAAAAGAGAAAGAAAACCACCAGTGAATTGTTTCAAATGATAAGAATGATTTGGAGAAAAATGTTTCAAACAATCTCCTGAATTCAGGGTATCATTCAATTAAAACCATGTGAATATTTCCTCAATTCCCCCCCCCCCTTTTTGGGAAGACTGAAAAAAGAACACCAAGCTGCAATCATATTGAAAAGAACATAATGAAAAGGCTTCAACTTGCTAGATTTAGTGTTTTTACATCATCAGAAGGATTTAGTAACTTCTAGATTAAAAGTTACTGGGTAATTATTTAAATTGTTTGATCAGAAGTCTTTTTTATTCATTCTCAGATGCTTTTTCTTTTTTAATTATTTTCTTTGTTCTCTTTTTCCCCTTTTTTTTTTTGGTGGTTAAAAAGAGGGTTTTGCCTCCCTTAACTGTAAGGTTCTTTTCTATTTCTTCCTCTTTTCCCCTTATAATGTTGGATTTTCAGTTTGATATGCAATCCTTTAGGATGCAGGCAGCAGTTAAATCCAGAAGGCATGTAAGCTTAAAGAACTAAAGATCTTACTAGTTCATTTAAATTTAAGATTGGGGGAAATTTTAATATATATTTTTTCATTAAATTGTATAAGAAAGAGAAGACAGTACAAATGTTGAGGATAAGAAATCCTCAAAACAGAAAAAACAAACAAAATAAAAGCAGAACAAAGTAACTCCAAGAGCTAATTAGTGGAGAAGAGTTGATCAATCTCGTTGCAGATCAAAGATAGATATTCCCTTGAAAAAACCATGAGCCAAACATTCTATCCCATAACATATTTAAATGCAAAGATATGTCCCTGAAGATCCCAGCATTCCTCTCCAACCAAACAAACCACAGAATCCCAAAAATAACATATTGCCACAAAGTTTTCTTGTCCTTCTTATTATCAAAACCTTTAAAAAGAATTTGGAGAAACAGATCCAAAGAACCAGGACACACCCAACTAATTTGTCAGTCCTAGAGGCATTTTGGTAATTTTATGATTAGATCTTTACTTATGTCCATGCATAAAATTTTATTCCATGCAACCACAGATTTTGCTATTAAAAAAATCCACATTACAATAACGTGCATATTAAAAGCTTGAACATAAATTTGAATAAGGATAAAACGTAATGAAAAATATTAGATATAAAAATATCACCTTCCACCCAGAATGTAGTATGTCAAGATCCAAATATATAATGATAATTGATAAGAAATTGAGACTTTTATAAAGGTAGTTTAAGAGAGGGGGTTGGGGGAGAGTGAAATAGAAAAAACCAAGGTGTAGTTATTAGAGGTATACTTTCAGGTTCTTCAATAGAAAGATGACGTTGGAAGAACCTTTTTAAAGAGTCAATATTGTGATGTTGACTTGCTAAAAAAATTCATTTGTACTACTTTTATTAAAAAACCTGATAACAAAGAACTAAAAAGGTTTATCTAAATCTTGTCCAGAAGAAATATCCTTAATGTCAATTAAGTAAAACAAGTAACAATAATCCAATATAATTCAGGTTTGCTTGAACTCACATATAAAGTATTTAATTGAACACAAAGTGTTGAAGTTGCTAGGACAGTAATTTCGCTGGACCTAATCTCATCAGGAACCCGCGGGTCAAACAGTTCCTTCTTCACAAAAGCCTTTATTCCAGCTTCCTTTTTGTATCGTGTAAGTATCGGCACTGGTGGTATCAAGTCTTCCTTGCTAGCTGTGTAATTAAAGGTACTTGAGGGTTCAAACAAATATGTAAAGATTCATAGGAAGAATTTATAGAAAAATTGTTCATCTGCAGGATACACATTCATAATTCTTTCCAGAAGATGGCAAATCGATATATCAGGAAGACTTTCACAACTGACAACAGTTAAGGAGGAAGGTGATACACTGATACTCAAGTACATAAAATCTTGGAATATAAACACCAAGCTTGGGGATGCACCAAACAAGTATTTCACCACATGAGTCTGATATGAACGTTAATGAGTGACCAAGACTTAAAAGGTAGCTTATTATATATTTTTATTAAGAAGAATACACTTTCAATTTCCATTGCAGAAGTTTCCACACACAATAGATAATTCCAGCTTGGGTGAGAGTAGCCCTTGTATGGTTATCATGCATATAAATCAAGACTAAGTACAGAAGCTACTTCTCCATCAGCTTGCAACAATTGTTCACCATAATTAAAAAAAAAAAAAAATTGAAATAAGTAATAGTCATGATGACTTAAAAGTGACCATCTTGATCTCTATCATGGAGACTTGGATACTATCATGTTAATGACAATTACTTTAGAGAGAAAAAGTACAGATCAAGATGCTTAAAACAGAACCAAAATAAATAAATAAATTACTCAAGCATGACCATAAAAAAGCATAAAAGGATCCAAATCCCTCTTTTGTATACACAAAGTTCAGACATTTGCAGACAGCAGACAATCAATTGCATCATTAAATAATGTATATTCAAGAAAAAAAATACGTAGCATCTACTCACCCATCCCATCAACAACATGATTTGCATACACTTGAAGAGCATTGTCGATGCCTCGAAACAAGCTATTTAATTCTGTAGTCCTCATTGGAACTTTAAAAGCAAAAAATTGATCAACCGTCTGCACCCAATTACAAAAAATTGAAACTTTAGCAGATAGCTGGATTAAAATAGTAATTTTACCTCTAACACTAGTTGGTTCAGATCTTCACTTAGTTTCACAAGGGCTTTAGTAACACCGGGTCTAGAAAACAGTTGATATATACCTTGACCTCCAATATCTTTTATGGGTGTAATCAATGTAACTGATAAAATCTAGCAAAATTCTATAAATATCATCATTCATGAGGGAAGGATTCTTCTGCAAATGAATTTGATTGAATTTCACTACAGCAGAAAGAGGGTTCTGGAAGGATGTAAAAGAGACTAAACTATATCCATGTTAACTGGAGAGGCTACTTCGAAGTATTTGCACTTGTTTTTATTCATTTCCTTGGCGTTTCTTCCCTTCCTCTATTTTTAGACATTGGGGATTGATTAGAGGTTTTTCTCGTCATGTGTGATATACTAAATACTTAAATGTAGAAAATACAGGATGCAGGTACAGACCTATGCTAATGACAGTTTGCCTTAGCACATTCTTTCCTTAAAGATGATCTATAGTAAAAGTCTAGCTAGTTGGTAGGTCACAAAAGCTATTGTTTTTGGTAAAATTGCAAAATAAAGCCCAAAAAGACTACCACACTCTTACCTCCTCCACAATCCTGTAAACTTCTACTATGGAACTTGCATGCCGCTGTTGGGGAGATATTGGGTCCCAATGCTGTGAAAGTATATTGACAAAAAATTAAGGTGTGTGCTGTGAAGGAGCATAATGGAAGCAGAAAAGAGAATGATGTAGACCTTAAAAAAAAAGGGAAAATATACAGGGATTGATAATTAAAACATGGCAAAACAGAAAATATTATGTTGATAATCTGCACAAGTCAAAAGCAAAATAATTGTACTTTTAAATATGTTTTGTTTCTATTTGATGTCACACAGTAAATTTAAAATACTATACCTTCAATAAACAAGGCATTAAACATATATATTTTTAAACCCTAGAACATATCACTTCCTCCACCTCTTTTGTCATGTTTTATTCACATCAAAGTTTCCTTTCCATTGAGAAAGAACAAAAGCAAATATATGGCCATTTGAAAGGCTAGTTCGAAATTGACACTTTAAAAGCAATAGTTTTTACGATTTCATCTTCCAGTTCTAATCTTTTTTATTTGCTTTTCCCTCTAGAACATCAGGACATCTTCCACCAGAGTTCTTCAATACCATTAGTTCTTTAGGAAGAGTATTCCTCATACCTGATAATTATAATATGGTCCACTCAAAGTTTGTAACATGTAAGAAACCATATTTGCTTTCTCCTTTCTCAAATAAAACCTTTCAGTGAACATGCTAGGCAAACCTAGTCCATTATTGAAAATTTAAGTACACTGTAGATATTACCACAAAATGTCGCTTCCGCAGAAGTCCCGAGATAAAAAGATGTAATAGCTAGACAAACAAATGCTAGTAACGAACAACGAAGCTGGACAATAATCAATAACAATATCCTATCCAGTTACAGACATACAGAGAGAATTAATTCAAAATGCCTATTATTTCACAGGAGTAAAAGGATCTTCATGTTAGGGTGTACCTCTTGCTGAATAGCCCGCTCCACCCAACCTAAAATTCTTCCAAGCTGTGAATTGAGCCAACGCAAAACCAATGTGCCAGATTTTGTCTCAATCTATAACATCAAAAGGACATGGAACAAATTCAGAAGAAATAAAGATAAGTCATGTAAGGCTATATTGCCAAACCTCTTAAGACTAAAACAATGTGAGATATACATCAACAATCTAGTTGACAATAGAAAAACATACTGATAATCCACATCATGCACAATAACTGTCATCTGCAAGGAGCAGTTAGACCTACAAGTCATGACTGATCTAAACATAAGAAAACGTTTATTTCTGATGGCATATGTTTCTTTATGAGTAGAAGGGTTAAGCATATGGCACTTGTATGCTGGGTCCTTCTATAAAAGTGAACACAAAAATATTAGGATCAAATATCAGATTAGCAAAACAAGCAGAAAATCACTTTATTTTTCTCCCATCATTTTCCTATAATTAATAGCTGAATTTATGCACAGAAAAAGACACAGGATTGGGAGGAGCTTCTATGTTGCAGAGATAAGTTTTCTTGTACACTCCAAGGATAAAAGAAACTTCTTTTTTTTAACTCTATCAATAATAAATCTGACTACCAAACCTGGTATTGGTTCAATTTCTTGCAGAAGATCTCTGCATTCTCTTCCTCACACACAGATGAGATAAGGGCCATTACAAACTGCTCAAGACTTTCAGCAGCTGGGAAAACGGAAATGACATCCTCAGTCAAATGTTCAGCACCATCCATAAAAGGTTTCTGAAAATACAATCAATTAAATTTCACTATTTTAATATCTTCCAAACTGTCATCAGGAAATTATAAATAAACAAAAATAAAATATACACTCACCAACTTGTTGCCATAAAGTTTGTGAACAAGTGTTGCAGACATAATGGTTGCTTGTGGATGCCTCTGAGATAAAACAGGCATGAAAGTTACTGAATCCTTTTTAAGGAGTTTCTTGAGTTCTTCCGCAAGCAATGCCAAAGGATGCCCATGGGACGTATCTAATCTATCAACAACTTGCAATATCTGTCAAAAGTAAAGAGTTTCCTTAAACGGGGATAAAACTGAAAAACTCAAAGAAAGTCTTCCTCTATCATGTAGTTTGCATTAAAATACAAAACACAAACAAAAAGAGAAAAAGAAAATGATCCCACGCACTTTTCAATTCACATAGTATAAACAAGAGAGAGAGAGGCACAAAACCATTCAAGTGTCTCTTTACTCAGTTCTGACCAGGGAGGTATTGGAAGTTACTAGGATTAGGAAGAGGGTTGTGTTACATGTCTTAGTTGTTTTGAATAGCCTTTAAAGTGAGAAAGAAGGGGGTGTTGTCAGAAGATCAACAAGCACAAAAGTTAGTTTTAAGAAATGAGCTGGATAAGGTTAGTTGGCAGCAGAAAGCTATTATTAAATGGGCTATGGAAGGAGATGCTAACTCAATTTTTTCATAGCACTGCAAATGATGGGAGACATAAGAGACAGACAAAGGAGTAGGAGAGGTGGTGTTATCATAGCAGGGATATACTTAGTTATTCAAGAAGTATTATTCTGAGGAGTTCTCAGATAGACCTTTTCTGGAAGGTTTACCTTGGACACCTATTGCTAGTAATAAGCCAGTTAGTTAGAAAGATATAGTCAAACAACTTCACAATGTTAACTATGTTATCAGAATTTACAATAAGCAACTAGAATACTCACCCTTGCAAAAGCATTCTTAATTGATGATGAAATATATAACTCTATCTGGTCACGATCACTAATAGGCATGGTCTGCAGGGTCTGCAGGTCAAAAGGTAAAGAGAACTTTCAATATTTTGAAAAAGAAAATATTATGATATGTGAGGGAGCAAAGTGATTCATATGCGTTGTTACTGCTGAGTAACTTTCAGATGACGTAAGCAATTCACTTAAGAAATTTATATATTAATGTAATACTTTTCTCAGAATGATCTATCAAAATGTGAAAGATGTCTTCAAACTGAGTTACACATACACTTTCCGGGTCTTCCAGTAGAAGCCTCCTAGTAATCATTGCAACTGCCACAACCTTTTCCATTGTAGCTGAACCCTACAAGGTAAAAAGTGTTAAAAGCAAAACTCAGGGGTGCAACTCCAAAGCAGATCAGATATAAGTAGCTAAAAATCTAAACAAGTTTCCATGAGAAATGAAGAAGGAAAGAGAGGGATTCCAACAGTTATATGTCTTTCTTAGAAAGAATTAAGGGAAACAAAGAATAGCATGTACTTACAAAGCTAGCAATCAATTTAAACTTTTAAGTATATGAAAACGTGATATATCTTGGCAACAGATGCAGAAAATAAACAAATATGTTAGAATAATATTAGTTGATCTTCCTTCTTTATTTAGTTAGACTGTATAAGTCCACATTGGTTGTATCTCAAAGCTATACAACCTTTACTCCAACTGATATATATTTATTATCCATCAAAATATGGATGAACTGTCAAGTATGCATATTCCAGTAGCTGATCCATTCAACTTAAAATTATGCCTTTATTATTAGCAATATCTTCAATGCTGACAGTTTTGCTTGATCAATAGTTATATTCTTTTTATTGAACTGAGGTGAACTCAGGCCAACAAAGTTGAACAACCAATATCCAGGCCAAAGATAGACCACAATGCCTATTCAATACTCTTATTACAACTCCTTCACGCAGTTCAAAAGGAAATGTCACATGTAGAACTTTTACACAACTTCATTTAAGTCTGTCAATTTTTTTTATCATGTACAAGTCTCAATCATAGGCTCTAACGTTTGGATTTTGCTTTTGGATGGGGATTCTGGACCATCAAGTGCCAATTCTTTTATTAGCATTTGGAAATGTTAAACTGTCAACGTGAAGCTATAACACCATCATGTCTTATGGGATGCAGAATTTTTGCATTTGTACCATAAAGCAGAAGTTGCAAAATCTTTACTGTATCATTTCAACTTGAAAATTAAAATCTTTAAGAAAAATAATATATTCAAACCTGAAGAAAACCATTTTTATTTTCAATTTTTTAAAATAGTAAAAATAATAGATATGCTTCTTCACATTTAGACTACTTTATGCTAAAAATATCTTAATTTTAGCCATCATGAAATAATTTCTTCATGAATTCAGGTGGTGAAGAAAGACAATGCAATATACAACTTCATATGGGATACTTCCAATAGATGGAAAAAGATTATAAAAACATATCTATGTGGCTAAATTTGTATCCAAACAGTTTAACGAACCTCATCAAAGTTCAGATGGTAATCTCCAAGCTGCTTGTCGGTCCATCTTTGAATCGGTATTAAAAAAGACTGCAAGAAAGACATATCCCTTTCACCTTCAACCTTGGAACGCAAGCTTTTCAGGTGTAACCTCTCTTGTTGTCCCCGTTGTTCCATTAGTGGTATTCTCTTTAATTGCTCAATTGCATGCAACAAAATTCCTTGCTCACTTGTGATAACATACTATAACCATGAAAACAAATGAAATACTTTCAAGTCCAATCATGATGACAAATGGAGAAGTGACATAATGAAGAATGGAAAAAGAATAGGAAAGCTATTATTAATTACTTGTAAATTATGGATTAAAGATAAATGTAAAAAATAATATTTTATTAGAATTAGGATTAGGAACTAATATTTAAATTATTTTGTTTTAGTAGTTACTTTGTTATCCTTAGTTATCTTTTTTTCAAGCTTTAATACTTATCTTTTTGTTAAGATTCGATATTTTAATTATCTTTTGTTAAGATTAGAATTTAATATCATTTTTATTTTAAATTATTAAGAGTTATCTTTTAGATTCTATATAAAGTCCTCAGTAATTAGGGTTAAACAGTTCTTTTAATTGATTATTAATCAAATCATTTGCTATTATCAACTATCTCTTCCCCTCCCTTCTTCTTCTTCCCTTATTTTCTCTCTACATCTCCCCTTTTATTCTATATCTCCCTCCTTCTCTTGTCCTACACCAATTTTGGTATCAGAGACTTTCAACCTGATTTTTCTCCAACCATTTTTTTCATCCCTTTCAACCTCAGATCTTAAAATTCATTATTTGAGAGTATTATGAGAGTAATACCACTAATTTTAGTTTTCTAAATTACTACGTTAAGGTCTACTATGGAACAAAAATGTGGAACATCGTTTTGATAAACTTAAAAGTGCCATTAGTCAACTTTATATACAAATTACTAGCAAAAACTTAGAAGAACTAAATTCAAAAAAAGAATGTCATCAAGAGTTTGAAATATTAGAGGAAGATATATTAATTGAGTCTGATATTATTATTGTAAAATCCCTTGATTGCCCATCAGACATTGATGATGATGGTTCTATCATAGAGTTTGAATAATAGTTAGAAGTAAATTTAGAATGTGAACAAATCAATGAAAAATGGGAAAAGAATAGAAAATTTATTATTAATTATTCGTAAATTATGGATTAAAGATAAATATAAAAAATAACATTTTATTATAATTAGGATTAGGAACTAATATTTAAATTACTTTATTTTAGTAATTACTTTGTTATACTTAGTTATCTTTTTGTTACACTTTAATAATTATCTTTTATTAGGATTAGAATTTAATATTATTTTTATTTTAAATTATTAAGAGTTATCTTTTAGATTCTATATAAAGTCCTTAATAATTAGGGTTAGACAGTTCTTTTAATTGATTATTAACAAAATCATTTGGTATCATCAACTATCTCTCTCCCTCCCTTCTTCTCCTTCCTTTATTTTCTCTCTACATCTCCCCCTTTATTCTATATCTCCCTCCTTCTCCTCTTGTCCTACACCATGACATCTTCTTGTTTTATTCGATAAAAGAAGAAATTGTATTAGAGAGAAAGGGGAAAGAGTGCAGCTTTGTGGGAGGATAAGACATCCTTCCAAAATGACAAGGAAAAAGAAAGAAAGAGGAGAAAGCCAAAGTATCTAAAAATGCAATGCTACAAAAGCTTGCCAATCTCCCTGCAAATTAGAGAGACTCTGTTTCTTTTTTCTTTTTTTTTTTTAATAACTTTTATTGAAAAGAAAGAGAAATAGACCAGTGCGAATAAGAAATCCTCCTAACAAAAGAAAACAAGGCTGGAAAAAGAACAAACAAAAGCACACAATCTTAACCATGTAACAGCAGCCCAATCAATATATGTATCTGGCAGATAAACTCCCTTAAAAAACAAAGAGCAGAGGAAGACAAAGGCAAAAAAGCTAAAGAATAATCATAGAGGAAACAAAATGAAGCAAAATAGCATCTCAGCAAATAAATAACTTCTTTTATCCTGACTTAAGTCGATGAAATGAGGCTCAGGCAAATTAAAAGATCAAAAAGGTGACACCCCAGGAAAATAGATTCTGAAAATCTTAAAATATCTATTGAACAATTGAAAAGTTCTTGTTCTTCTTACTTTCTGAAGTCCCAAATTTTTCATGTTCACCTGTAAAGCTTTATGGCACCATCCACAGGGATGAGTTTCTTAATTCTGGAGAATAAGTATCCAAATTCAACATTCTTGAGCAATTATCTACAAGGTTATATTGGGCTTAAAGTAAAAGAGGTCAAATTGATATAGGTTTGCTAGAGAAAATGGAGCAAGAAAGGCACAATTAGATGGGGCTAAGGATTTGAATTGAATAAATATAGTAGCATGAAAGAGACATACATATAGAAACTAAGTCTAACATTGCCAAAGGGTAACTAGTTTTCTAAAAGCCACTGATGAGCCCACTTACCTTTTAGCATTATGTAATTACAGGTTGTGGGCTTGTGGCTATCAGCAGCAATACAGAAGAGCAGTCCAACTATATGAATTGTGACAATAGTTCTTAACAGTTAAATTAAGAAAATGCAATGGCTGTACCTGACGAAATAAAACCCATGCATAGCAGGTGTAATGGATTGTCTCTGTGATGCCTAAAACTCGCCAGGTTGACTTTAAAAGCTCAAGAATTTCTTCCACTTCCTGCCAATAAGAGAAGCCACCGATGACAGACACAATTTAGAAAATTCAAAAAACTGGTACAACATCCCTCCTACTTTACTAAGCAATTTCTTGGATCACAATTTCACTTCATTTTTTTTTCTAATCTGACATAACACTATTTTATTTCTTCATATTGCAATCAAATACATGATCAAAGTAAACACACTAAGATTGATAGACACTTCATAAAGGAGAAATTTGATTGTGGCCTAATTATTACACCATACATGCCATCAGAAAATCAATTAGTGGATGTTCTCACTAAAGATCTACCCACTACAAGGTTTCAACAAATCACTCGGGAATGGAACATATCCATCCACTCACCAACTTGAGGGGCAGTGTCAATTCTTGATCAACTCTCTCTATTAGGAAAAGATATAGTTCATGGGCTGGAGTGTTAACTCTTGGTCAACTCTCTCTATTAAAAGATCTGATTTATGGGCTGTTAGGCAAGATTTCCTCCCTTCCCATTTTTTCCTAAATCCCGAGGAATCCACCTTGATTATTTGTATCCCTAGGAATCAGTTATTTATTTAATGTATCCCTAAAACTCAGCATGTACAGTAGCTGTCTGATTCTAGGTAGTTAATCCCCTGAATCATGGGGATTTAGTCTCTTGTACCTATATATGTACAAGGGTGCATTACCCTTCTGAATATGAATGAAAATTACCTTATTTCACGGCTTTCTCTGTCACTCTTTCTCAATAACAAAAAAATAAGAAACATCAATGGAACAGCCCATTTACACAGGACCTATAGAGTATAGACTACTTGGCATATTATTTTAAATTTTGAACAAAATAAGATCCATGAAGCTTAGCTTTTCAATTTAAGGATGTAATGGCTGAAATAATCATTTTTTATAGACATGATCTTAAAAAAAAAGGGCACCAACCTCTGTCAGCTTTCCCTCATCCAACATGTCAAATACACTTAAAAGTAATTTCTCATATAGTCTGACATTTAAGTGGTAACCATCTGCCCAATGACATATTTCACCAGTCAAGTCACCCCGAGCTGGCCTCTCAGCAAGTGGAATGGCAATCTCCTTCAGAGATCTCAAACATTCCGTCCTCTGAAGTTCACCGGTTGAAGAAGGGAGAAACTAAAAGGCAAATAAAAAAAGTGAAATAAAACTAGAACAGTTAGTAACACCTTAGCCACAGCTAATCAGACAGAATACAAAATAAGCCAATCCTTCTGGCCTGATAACACACACCTCAGATTCCTCAATCTTTGCCAAAAGAATCCTCAATTCATTTGTCTTGCGCCCAGATTCCCCAAATCCAACGGCAGGGTGATTAACAAGTCCCTCCTCCAATATTTTCAACTGTATTGACACAAATTTTAAAATGTTGAATATGGAACTATAATCCACTAGATTCCAGCATTCTCATATTTCCATGAATAGTAAGAAGCTAATATAGAAGATATAGGGGAGCAGACAAAATACTAAATCAGGGTCATACAAACCTGCCTCTTTTGCCAACGTATAAATGCCTTTTTGTCAGAAAATTCTGTGCGTGAAACACAGCAAAGCAACTCCAAAGGAATCAATAGAGTATCCATCCTTTTTCCCACTTTTCCCACAAGAGCATTAAGCAGCCCTTGTCTTGTTTTAATATCCAACGACTCAGATATCTGCATTCATAAGTTATTATATTTATGAATATGAGTGCAAAAATTGTAAGACAAGACAAACCAAAGAAATATTAGCTTTACACAGCTTACAAACTTAGGCACTTTTATTCCAGCTTAATAATTAAAGAATTTATTGATTATTCTCATCAACATAGGGCAGCATCTCTCTCTCTCTCTCTCTCTCTCTCTCTCTCTCTCTCTCTCTAAGTTGTTGAACTCTCTCATCAGCATAAGTGCTAATTGCTGCATATTACACCTCCATCCCACCACCTCCAGGCCACACACAGACAAAGGAAACAACATCTCTTCTCTACAGGTTCAAAAAACACATAACTGTCAATCAGTCAAAATTTTGTTGCCCTGTAACAATCATTTAAGATTTATGTCCACCACATGCTACTATAAGCTCCATTTTTATTGAAAGAGTGGTTAATTTTAACTCAGAATATAAGTGAAAAACGAAAATAGATGAAAAGAACCATCTATGCCCCCAACACCCCCCCCCCCCCAAAAAAGAACCAGAAAAACACACACACACACACAAAAAGAAAGGGAAAAATGAGCTTCAACTCATGAGGAGGCCAAGAACACAAGTCTTTTCCACAGGAGATATGACAGCAGAACTAAGCTACATTAAAAAATAAAAAATAAAAAATCATGGTGGAAAAATAAGTGATCTTAAAGGGCTACTATATTACCCAAAATATACAATCCAAAAATTTTAGATAAGTAAAAGGACCTAATGTATGAGCAAATGGGACCACAGCAAAACTGACTTTGCAAAAGGAGCAAGCCAAAAAAATAAGGTACTGAAACAAGTGTATTCCCATGATCAATAATGAACTGCTTTTGTACAAGGCAAGGACGAACATATAACTGAGAATCTGACAGTACAAAAATAAGGGAGGAAAAACTAATCATAAAGAAAGTACAGCAAATCAACTCCAAATGAATACAAAGAATCCCTTATATACCTCCATTTGAACACGCATGGTTTCCAACAAACCAACCAACCCAGGAACATTTTGAGATTGGGAGACCACACTTTCACTTCTGCTGCGCCCAAGCTTCCTAATCAACCTGGATTTTTTATCTTTCTTTTTTTCCTTTGATGGGACAATCAGACCCCTGATTATTGAATTTAAAAAAAAAAAAAAAAGATGACATTTGTAGAAAACAACCCTCTTATAAATTTTTCAGAGGGAAAAGAGATGCTTTCAAACTAAACAAATCATGATAACATAGCATACCCTGTGGATCCAGCACAAGCCAAAAGAATTTCATATGCAGTTTCACGGAGATCATCGTCTGTGATGCCTAGAAGCAGTAACACAATGAATTAAGAAAAAAATTATCATAACTTCAGTTTAAATTTTAAGCACAAGTTAATGCATATAGCATCTAAAGAGTTCTGTCTTGAGCATAAACTATTTCATAGTCCTAGTGGCCAACTTTTAGCCAGAAATTCAAATTTCAGGGCAAAAAGGATGCCCCATATTTAGCAAATAATTATCATGAAATCTTGTCACTGCTATTTTGAGGAAAGAAATTTTCGAACATGAGAAATTTGTTATACAATTATTCATAGTTTGAGACATATTTTTGGTTAGGACACTATGATAACGTTCGCTCAATTTGAAGTTACCTAAGTTCACATAAAAATATGAGGTTGAACCTATCGAGTGACATTTAGTTCACAACATCGCACATTCAATGAAGGCAGGACATGTCACAATGTCAGATACTTTTTTAATGTTGTTAACAAGAGTCAAGGGTGTCATGGCCATCATATAAATACTAGATGCCATATCAATAGAGCAAGAGGCTACCTAGAAGGGATGCCTCTATTTTTCTCACTCTTTAGTCTCTCTATGCACTCACTCTAACATTCATCTGAGACTACACAATTTTAAGAGTATTATGTCATACTTTAAGTTGACAAAAGAAGCCCATCCTTGAGGCCAAATATGTCCCTACATCTAAACCAAAGTTTCCCCACAACACTCCATATTAGGACTGTTCATGGGTAGGGAGTCGGACATCTAATATGCCCAATGCCCGACCCGATTAAGACATCGGGCTTATGTTTTATGCTTGTGGCCTAACTCGACCCGAATAAGCCTAGTTTTATATTAGGCTAAGGCGGGTTCAAGCCAACCAGGCCATTGTTTTTTTATGAACTGATACTTGTAATATAAAAATATCTTTTTGCAGATTCATAAATATATGCTTCAAAATAATAGGCTTTTACCCTCATATTTTTATCAATAATAAAAAAATAATTTAGTATTATCAAATAAAATATAAGTTATACTAACATAATTAACCTTAGGTAAACATGTGTATTTTCATTATTCAACAAAAAAAATGTTAATAAACATGCACATTAATAACAAAAACAATTAAAAAGTAGAGAGAATTGAGGCAGGTAATGAAAGCTGTAACATACAAAGAGAATCAAATGAAATAAAAATAAAAATTATATATATAAGATGACAAGATATTGATAATTAATAAAAAAAGAAAAAGTAACTACTAGGACAGGTTGGACAGAACATGTCTTCGCCTATACCTTGGCCCGACCCGATCCAATCCGATCCCATCCCATATAGTTGTATTTAAAGTTTTTCCCATTTATATTTTTCGCCCTGCCCAACCCAATCCGATTAGGCCGGGTTAGGGCGAACCCCTAGGGCGTAATAGGCCGATGAACACCCTACTCCAGATGTTGGGCTGGGATGGTGACAAAGAAGTAAGCAATCAAAATTCAAAGAAATGTCCTATACCCATGCAAAGGCCTAAGGGCAACCACAGAAATGCCGTAATCCTTATACAAGTTTCCACCTAACCAATTACTTTTCTGTAACTCAGAAATCAGCAAATAGTCATTTTATGTAAGAGTTGAGACCACGAAATGTCTATTACTGTTGGTTCGTTCAAGTTTCTTTTTCATATGTCTACCTATGTCTAACAGATTCCATGTATTTCACATCCAAATACTATTTTCACTAGCCCCTGAGCACTGAGCAGATAGTCAGATGTAATGATAACTAGACTGCACGAGACCAGAGCAGGGAAAGAACTTATCCAACAGATAAATGTTATAGAACAATCACCTGTTGAAAAGGAAGGCAATCTTACTGCAAGATCAGAAGCATCATTCAAAGTCCTTCTTGTCCTATAATTCTGAACCTCCTCAGCATCAAGGTCATTTTCAAAATCTTCAATATCATCTACCGTTAGCTCTTTTTCTTGTGTAGAGTCAAAAGACTCTGATCTTGATGCATTTGACACAATTGGAGATGGTGCATAAACAGGAGGTGGAGTGGAAACAGAAACAGGAGGTTGTGTGGAAATAGGAACAGCTGGTGGTGCCCTTTTGGGAGGTGAACCTGAAGACTCAGGATCAGTGACCAAATAAAAGTCACCAACTGAACCTGTATCACTCTGTTGAAACCAAAAGCATAAATTCAAATGTGATCCTCATTAGCAATTGAACAATAGCTTTGATTTGAGGAAAAAACTTAACTCAGAAAGGTCATCATGTGCCTAGAAAGATATAATGGCAATGACTTATATCATAAACATAATCAGAGTAGCTTTTAGAGTAATAAAGTCACTAGTCATAAGAGATTGCACAATCCAAAATGTGCATCATTTATGATAAAAGTGTACAGATAGACATGCTTACATAATTGACAAGAATAAATCAAAAGATCAATTAGGCATAGGCAAAGCCTACCATATGGGGGAACCCAGCATGATCATGATAGTCCCTAATTGCTTCTGATAGCTCAAGCATTAAACCTACATAAAACATAAAAGTAAATGTAATTATGACAACAAATTTTTAAAAACTTCCAATGTCAAACAGGGGAAAATACTGCACTCTTTCACCTTTTTTTGCACAGTTAAGGACATAATCAACACTAACTTGATCTAAATCCACATCATCCAGGGTAACTGCGCCAGGAGGCATTGCAACTTTCTTGATTAAGCTACCTGAAAGTATAAAATCAAGAAGTATTCGCCTGTCCCTTCTGTATCGCTGGAGAAGATCAACTGCATTTTCTCTGAAATTCATCAAATAACCATATTTGAGAGACATACTTACTTACATAGCAAAATTTGGTTATCAGAAGTCTGATAAATTATAAGTAAAGAAGGAATGAAGAGAAACTCACTCTTCCATGGCAAATTAGGCTACAATGATGTTGAATTGCAAAGAACCTCAGCAACTTTGCTATTACTACAGAATGAGAGGTTCATAATGATAACAATTAGAATTCAGAAAGAATTAAAAAAAAAATCTGACATGTATAGAAAATGACACACTACATAAGTGAAAATCGGTAATCACGCCCCACTGGAAAATTGCTTTGCCGAATTCCCAGTGTAAACCACGGTCAGCTAATAACCAATTTCAAGAAGATAGAAGAGAGCATCACTAAGTTCAGCTGCTTTTTCTTACTCGACAAAACCCGAGATCAGATAAAACCCAGGCCAGATTCTTTCAGCATTTCACCAAAATAAAAAATAAAGCACGAAGAGGTAACCAAAAAAAAAAAAAAAGCAAGAATCCATTTTAATAATTTAGACGCACACTTTTCCTACCACCACCGCAGTATTTTCCCTCAAGACCAAGATAGAGCAACATAGAAGCTCAAAGCAAAATGACCAAGAATTTGAAGAATTTTAAAGCCCAAGCAACCAAGAATTGGAAAAATAATGAATCTTTGGAAATGGGAGTCAGAGACCGAATCTTACTCGCAAAGAAAAGTCAAATGGGTATGCAAAGTGGATGAGAAATTTGAAACTTCTGAATTGAATTTGAAAGGGTTCAGTTGCGAGAAGACTTCTGAGAGCTGAAATGCTAGCTCCAAGCCAAAGTTCCTGTGAGGAGCCCCGTGAGAGAGAGAGAGGACCGAGCGAGATGGGAGGGCAAATCCCAGCTCACATCTCCAAATTTGGATCCAATCAAAGTTTTACGAATGAACCCGTGTTCACACATGCGCTTAGCTGAATAATATTGTCGCAGGTAAAAGCGACACTGCCGTTTCAAAGGACAAGAACGGCAGCTAAACTGTAAGACGACATTTTTATTTCATGATATTTATAAATTCCTTACAAAGAGTGAAATGATAGTTGACCTATTTTGCCAAATCACATCTATCTATACATTTTTTTATTATTATTCTTCCATATGTGATATTTACTCTCTTTTGTTGAAACTGGAAAATAATACTTCACTTTCGATAGTGACTAGTTATACTTAGTGTTGCCCAGTATACTTAAAAGATTACTATTTATTTATCAATATTTACTTTTGATTAATTTTCTTTAATTAAGAATAAATCGCGCTTATCCAACATCATTATTTTAAAATGATGCCCAATGGGTGGCAGCACATGATCCATGTGGCCTATGAGGCTTTTTATTATTTAAAAATAAGTTAAAGTATATTTTTCCCTAAAATTTTATTTGAATTTTTCTTTTGTCTTAAAAATTTAATTTAACCGGTATCATTTTTTCATATTTTGAAAATTAGTCAATATTATCTTTTGAATTTCCTCAAATTCTTTAGCAAATATCTTCTACATGTCTCCAATGTGGAGAATAGATTGAATAAAAATTTTTGTACATTTTCAAAAGGTTTATGCTAATTCTTTATATTTTAAAAAGGTTTTAGTTTACTTGTTGTTGTTTATATAAAAGATTATAATTAAATTCATGTTTTTAATATTTTGACAAATGCCATGCCAATTTCGGGAGATGCGTGCTACTTTACCTTTTGCTTTCACATTACTAGACCCTCCAATATTGAAGATATTGCAATTTTTTCACATTCCCATCAGGATCCCGGTGACAAAAAAAAGAGTAAATTGACATCTCCCGCAATAAGAAGAAAAAATAGTTATGCCACGATGCACAAAAAAGAACATGGAACAGACACTAAATTGAAAATTTATATGAAAATGATAAGGATTAAAATAAAACATTTGAAAACATAAAACACTAACACGAAACCTTTTGAAAACATAAGAGAATTTGTATTTAGTTCATTTATTTATGTAGGAGAGACTTGTTAGTGGAGTTAAAGAAGTTAGGCAAAAAGATAATTTTGATCATTTTTCTAAAATATTGAGGATGATATTACCCCAAATTAATCTTTTAAGACAAAATTAAAATTTGAGTAAAACTTTCAAGGGTGAAAATGTACTTTATCCTTAAAAGTAGGTTAAATTTTTATGTCTTCCAATCATTTTATTTAATTTTTAATTTAATTCTTATCAATTAAAAGTTTATAATTGAGTTTTTATAATTTAAAAAGAAATTAATTTAGTCTTTGTTGAGAAATCTTTGTTGTTGTATTGTTAAAATTTGATAAAATAATCACTTTTGTGTGACATTTTAAATATAAATAATTAAATCCAACTCATCTAAGTCACTATACTCGCATTATATAGCAGTGGAGCTAGTAGGACTTTAGATGAATGGGGAATTTTTTTCTATATTTTGTTTTAAAAAAATTATATTCTTATAGTATATTATTTAAATAAAATACTTTCTTTTAAGCTTTTAGAATAAATTAAATAAAATTAACTCACTAATAATATTATAATTTTCTCCTTCCAAATCTAAAAATAAATTTAAATTTAAACAAATAATATACAAAGAATTATTTTTTATATTAATATTTACAATTTCATTACTGACACATAAGGATATAATTTTATATTTATTTGCTACTCATGTAATGTATAACAATGATACACTAAAAAAAACATTATCCCTAATAACATCGTCATAATCTCATAAATAACTCATAATAGTGTTGTGGAAGGGAAAAAAATTTATCTAATGAAAATAATTACTTATTGTTGTCAATTTGCAAAAATATATATCTAGGGAGTATAATAAAAAAATATGTTATCCAACAATATTTAAAAAAAAATTGCACTGTTTTTAAAAACAATCGTTAGTCTAATTGAAAATAATATATTAATATTTAAATTTGGTAATGTTTTATTCAATTATTGTAAAACTATTTATTACAGAAATGTTTCAAATACATGCATTGATTAAATATAAATTAAAAAATAAAAGAAATATTAAATAGGGGGACAATGAGGGCTGAGAAGAATCACTATTTAAAGTCAAATAAACTAAACAAAATTAAAAAGAAAAAGAGGAAAATGTGAGAGCGGGGAATGGAAAAAGAATAAGAAAGATATGAAGAAATAGGAAAAGGAGGAGAAAGAAAATGAAATGAAATGAAGGAAAAGAAATGAAGGAAAAGAGAAAAAAAATATGTGTAGATTTATTAGGTTTAATTTAAAATGTCAAATAATAAAAGATATATATGTGTGTGTGTGTGTGAGAGAGAGAGAGAGAGAGTATTCAATGAATTATGTGGGTTCAGTAGGTTTAAAATTTCAAAAAATACGAAGGCATTAATATTAAAATCTAACACTATATAAATATAAATTATAAAATTAAGGAGGGGTATCTATCCCTCCTTCCCACAATGCGCGCTCCTTTAGCATTATTTTAGTGATTGCAATTTCAACCCCATTTTGCATCAACTCAATTTGTCCATTTTAAACTTTAAAATTTAAATTTAAGGCAAATATATTTTGTTTTATTATCCTCCCAGAACTCATCTTGTAACCCCATAATAATTTTTTTTAATCAAAAGGATTACATATTTATCATTTGATCTATTATTTTATTTCATTTAAATTTTAACATAATCGTGTGTATTTGTTTACACATAAAATTGTTCACCCTGTGATTTTGTTTATCCACTTTATATATATAACTAGAATGAGTTTCACAGCTCTATCTTAAAATTTATATGTTTGATATTCTAAAGTGATTTAACTTCACTAATTGAAGCTTAACGAGTTTGCAAATTTATAATCATCTACTTGAATAGGAAGAGTGGTTTATAGGAATATGGGAACTTGCAGAGATTGCCAATATAAATAAAATTTTATTAAAATTAAGTAAAATTTTATAATACTTAAATTAAATATCATAAATTTAAAATAATAATAATCATAAATTTAGACATAAATAATTATATTTTCAAATACCCAATTTAATTCAATCATTGTATAAAATGGTCTCTACCAAACTATATGGTAATATTTAGATAAATTTATACAATTAGTATGATACCCATATGATGTACAAGGTATCATACATTAATTGAAATTTAGCTTCATTAATTAAAATTCAATAAGTTTGCAACTTTATAATCATCCATTTGAATAGGAAGAGAGGTGCATAGGAATAGAGGAACTTGTAGAGATTTCTGCATAGATAAAATCTTATGAAAATCAAGTAAAATTTTATAATAGTTAAATTAAATATCATAAATTTAAAATAATCATGCTTACAAATTTAGACTTAAAAAAATTTATTTCCAAATATCTAATTTAATTCAATTATTGTATAAAAATGATCTCCACCAAACTATATGATAATATTTAGATAAATTCATATAATTAGTATGATACTTATATGATGTACGAGGTATTATTATACATACATGGTTGAAATGTAACAATTTCTGTAAATTTATTTTATTTAAATTTTTAAATAATAAATATGGCAAAATGGGTTTTCTTAATATTATTGACGCGAAATTTGTAGCAAATAAGTATATGAAACAATTTAATTATTAACCAGATAGGGACAAGGTAGATGGCAAGGGCAAAATTGTCTTTGTGTGTTTTTGGCTCGAAAGCCTCCAAGGATTGCACGATACAGTGGCTGAAGGCATTCGCAGCACGAGAATTGCAATTGTATAGATACCCTTCAACCAGATGGGGACAAACAAGGGATGGAATGCGTTGCTCTTTCATGATTTGGACATGAACCAAACGGCCCGTATGTGCCGCAGTTATGAGCCACCGTTTACTTTTTATTCATCTCATCAATGTGAACTAGCCAATACCGTTCAGTGCAGGAGGCGTTCAATTTTTTTTTTTAATTTAAAATATTGTAATTAATAGTTGAATATATTATCAATATTTTATGTTCATGTAATATGAAAATTTGATTTTAATTGAAATTAAAAGAAAAGGTAAAAACATGAAGAGAAATAAAAAAAATCTGACAATGCACGCAACCCAATTAAAAGTTGCACTGTAAATGATTTTTTTTTTTAATTTTTACGAGTTGTAATATAAAAAATATTAATTTGTATTTAAAGTGCAAAAGTAGCATGTGAGAAGTCACCAATATTATGGTAGGGGTCAACTTTAATTTTTTTTAATTATAAACTTTTAAATTATATAAATCAAATTTAAAATTGAGAAAACCCTAATAATTACATTAACATTTAGTTTAAAAATTCTTTACAATGATACTCTAAACTAAGGGCTTATGTGATAGTTGGGAAGAAAATAAAAAAATTTAAATAATATTTATTATATTTATATAATTATTATTTAATAATATTCATTTTATTTTTTAATTATTTAAATAAAAATAAAAATATTATTTTTATTTTCTAAATCAACTTTTTATTTTTTATTTTTATTTCTATTCTAAATCAAACAAAAAGTAATTGATAAAAATGATGGCGCACATGATCATGCATTTGTTTTGGGAACAAAAATTTTTAATAATTAACGACTTGTTTATTACATAAAGTTATAAAAATAAAAATAAAAAATCTTTAAAATAAAAATTAATTTTTTATTTTTATTTTAAAATATTTATAAAATAAAATATATACTATTAAATAATAACTATATAGATATAATAGATATTATGAAAAAAAAATTTCTTCCCCCATCATTTACCAAATGTATCCTAAGAAATTTAAAAAAAATTTAAATTTTAATTTAACATATTCATTTATCAATAATAAAAATTTTAATTTCATCCTTCTAATAACAAATTATTAATGTGAAAGAGAAGGCCAATATTCACTCCAAAATAAAATAACAACATGCTCATCTTGTTCCTTGGGTTTAGGGTTTAAGCCTCTGCGCAGCAACTAACTGCTAAGCAGCAAATCATTGAAGTTACACTACTCATGGCTTCTAGGATTGAGCAAGAAGCAGAAGCCTACAGAGTAGAAGAAGTTGAAGAAGAAGAAGAGGATGATGATAATGAAGATCCCGAAGGCTGGGAAGACTGGAACGGGGATGATGAGGAAGGAGAAGAGGGAAGCTCAGAATCGGATTTTCTCTGTCTCTTCTGTGATTCCAAGCACAGTTCGTGCGATTCCTTGTTTGAGCATTGCGCCGCAATTCACTGCTTTGATTTTCATGGCATTAGGAAGGCTCAGAGTTTGGATTTTTATGGCTCCTTCAAACTCATTAACTACATTCGCTCTCAGGTTAGAATTGGCGGGTTTGTTTGTGCTTGGTTTGATATTTCCCTATTTGGTGGCTGAGAAATTTCGGGAAACTTATTAAAACTGAATGCATTCTCGGTTATCGTATAATATACTTTATGTTGTACTTGATAAAGTTGCGAAGTGGGTTATTGTTTTTCGTTGTATACCTACTTGACTGAACTTGGAGCGGGAGAAACAACAGAAAAGGTAACGGCCCTTCTGTTTTGAATTCATTTATGAAACCTTTTAGTATGAGTCTTGGTTTTTCTTTTTCTTGTTTTCGTGTCTTACATTTAAATTAGTGTTTTTATTTTTTAAAAAAATTTAAGTTAGTGTCTGACCATGCGAATTTCCTCCTCTCTTCACTTCTTGTCGTTGGTTGGTGAATGAGAGTAAGAAAGTGGAATATGAAAACAGTGAAAAGGGTAAGCGACTGCATGTTGATATTCTGACATTGTTGATCTTTTTTATCCTTTTCTTCTAGAGAGCAATCCTCTAGTGGTAACTCATTTTGAATATTGTGTTCAAAATGCTTTAACTCAAGTATTGGCCACTTTTAAATCTTCTTACCAACCATGGTTTTTTCTTTTTTTCCCCTTGTTTCACCAGGTGGCAGAGAACAAATGTTGGAACTGTGGATTCACATGCCAGTCCAACAAAGACCTACAGAATCATTTGCATGACACAGTAAAGTTTAAGGATATTAAGCTTCTATGGGATGATGAGAGATATCTGAAACCTTTCATACAAGATGATTCGTTGTTGTACAGTTTTGATGAATCTGAAGAAGTTGAAGATGAGCAGACTACACCAATAACTGAGGAGGAGCTTGAGGGGGATTTGAAAAACTATGAAGAGATTTGCAGTGGTGATCAAAATACTGTGGAAAAGGTGGTACTTCACGACGGTAAATATAATATGTGTAGAATAAAGGAGACTACCTCTATTTCTGCTGATCATATTAACAGTGCTAGTTCATCGGACAACAATCTTATTAACAATAAGGACTCGAGAGGGTTTGTTTCATCAAATGACAAGAATCAAGAAGGACATTTGATGGCTAACTCTTCAAGTCATCTTGCAAAGCACATCACGAAGGTTAATGAAAATTATTTTGGGGCTTATAGCTCATTTGGCATTCATCGTGAGATGCTGAGTGATAAGGTATTAGCTGTAGTTCTTTTTCTTTGCTTCATGTTTAAATAAAATTTTGTGTAATTTCAGTAAAATTGAAGTTTGAATTGGAATATTAAATGCTATATATCATGCTATCATCTTTTTATAGAAGTCATAGCAATCTTCATGTAGGTGAGAATGGATGCATATGGGAAAGCCATTTTGAAGAACCCCTCTCTCCTAAAGGGTGCTGTAGTTATGGATGTTGGTTGTGGAACTGGAATCCTCAGGTGAGATACATCCTTGATTTTTGTTGAATATGTAATATTAACTCTCTCTAGCAACATCTTGGATTATAAATTTTGTTGAAGTTTAGATTCAGTTCTCTTTATTAAATTTTGAATGTTATTAGTGTCAAAATCGGAGTATAATTGATAATCAAAGGACAATCCTTGGTTATTATTCTTTTAAGGAAAATAAGATTCCATTAGAGGATTATCAATATAGATATTGGAATATAAGATGGAAGCCCTTTGTTATGGATATATCAGCCATAAATTAATTTTTCCAACTGAGAGCATGATGAATTTGAATTTGGTGAAAAATTTTATTAGTACCTAATATATATTTATGAATTATATTTGAGCTTTCTGATCATCTACCATGTTTGGTGATTCGTTTAATTGAAAATTTTGACATATCTTTGTGTTGTTTTTCTTTAGCTTTTTTGCAGCTCAAGCAGGGGCTTCAAGGGTGATTGCAATTGAGGCTAGTGCCAAGATGGCAGCAGTGGCGTCTAAGGTAACTTATTTGATAGTTGCTAAAATTATATTTATAACTCAATATTTGGTCCTGTGAATCAATCACCCTTTTTTTTTTTGGCCAAAATTTTTAATTCAGATTGCAAAGGATAATGGTCTTTGGCGTAGTAAAAACCAAAGTGAAGGTGATGGCCTCCAGAAGGGAGTTATAGAAGTGGTTCAGGGTATGGTTGAAGAGGTTGATAAAAATGTTGAACTTCAACCTCACAGTGTTGATGTATTATTAAGTGAATGGATGGGATATTGCCTGCTGTATGAGTCCATGCTTAGCTCAGTCCTCTATGCAAGGGACCGGTGGTTGAAGCCTGGAGGGGCCATTCTTCCTGACACAGCAACCATTGTGAGTTTCTCCCCCTCCCCATGGTGTTTGGTTTTATCTGTTGTTCTGAGGTTGTGTGTGGACTCTGTACTTTAATTTTATATAATTTTCATTCCATTTCTCTTCTAGTTTGTTGCAGGAGTTGGAAAAGGGGGTACAAGTCTTCCTTTTTGGGAAAATGTGTGTGGTTTTGATATGTCTTGCATTGGCAAGGAGTTGGTGAACGATGCTGCCCAAGTTCCAATAGTTGATGTTTTGGACTCTCAAGATTTGGTTACCAGTTCTGTGATTCTTCAGGTTGGTTCACTTTCTGAATGTGGATATGTCACACCTGGAGGGTCTTGAGTTTCTTATCTATGGTGATTGTTTTTAACTGGTTGTCTCAATTTTAAATTGTCAGTTAAAGTAGGTTTTGAACTGCATATATAGGATCAAACTCAGACATTTGAATGTTTGCTCATGGTGAATTATTTTATTAAATTTAATACACTTGATGGCTCATATGTCATCAGAAAGTAATATCTTGCTCAACTGTTATCTCTGTAATTCCCCCCCGCCCCCCCCCCCCCCCCCCCAAAAAAAAAAAAAAAAAAAAAAAAAAAAAAAAAAAAAAAAAAAAAAAAAAAAAAAAAAAAAAAAAAAAAAAAAAAAAAAAAAAAAAAAAAAAAAAAAAAAAAAAAAAAAAAAAAAAAAAAAAAAAAAAAAAAAAAAAATCAAATGCCAAACATCTCTCTTAACTTTCTGTTATTGAGGGACGGACTAAATTGAGAAGTTAGTTGTATTTCAGGGACAAAAACAGTAAGTTACTCTGTTCTATCTTTCCGTGTGTATGTGTGTTTGTATGTTTGTCTTTTTGCGACCATTCTGGTTTTCAGTTTGGAGTACCTTAGCAAATCTGCATATGCAATAATACTGTCTTTCTATCTCTCGTTTCTCTAGATTACTTTTAGATGTGTTAATGGTGGTTAAAAAACAACCTGTTCTGTCGCCATTTTTTTTTTTAAAACACTGGTAAGATAAAATAAATCTTGGAGACTTGGATTGTGATTTGAAATTTAAACTTTGACTGGAACTATATCAATATCTTTTTTAATTTTCCAAAACAAATTACCTGAATTCTTAAGTAGGAACACGGTAGCTTCCTTTGTGTTTCTTTTTGCATCCATCAGTTTATATGTTTTTTTCACAAATAAGATAAACTATTTTCAATGCACAATTTCTTGGGTATGCTTTGTAAAGCTGAATTTGGAGGAATGGAGGGAGAGAAATGAAAATCACCCAGTACCAAGCCATCAAGCATGTATAGATAGATACCTTGATTGCTTTTACTCGTTTTTCTTATTTCAGTCCTCTCGTTCTCCACTTCTAATTCACCCTTAAATTAGTTTTTTGTGTATGGTCTTGATGATGAGTGCTATGCATGACATAACAATCTTTCTTTTCTCCTCACGTTATTTCTGCATAGATAAAGTAAATTCCTCTTTGCAAGTAGCAGAATAAGCTTTTTGTTCTGGGCAAAGGTGGTAATCTTGCTGGGATAATATATCATCTCCAGAAAATAAACAACCCAATTTGTAGTTGTGTGCTGACTGTTAATATGCATTTTCATTTTTCCCACTAGACCTTTGACTTGGCAACTATGAAGCCTAATCAAGTGGATTTCACTGCAACTGCTACTTTGGAGCCAAAGTTGGATGCTACGGAAACCAACGTGGAACATATAGATTCAAAAACATGGTGCTGGTGTTATGGAGTTATTCTGTGGTTTGAAACTGGATTTACAAGCAGGTTCTGCCAAGAAACACCGGCTGTGTTGTCGACGTCTCCATACACGCCGAAGACGCATTGGTCTCAAACAATCTTAACCTTTCGGGAACCCATTGCCCTGGGATCTGAAAAAGCTAATGGAGGTAAACTGGCTGCAATCGGTACTGATGTTTATCCTGCAGCAAAGATTGATTTGCGTGTAAGTATTGTCCGATCTACAGAGCATCGCAGCATTGACATTTCCTTAGAAGCTGTCGGGATTGGCCCTGATGGTCGGAGACGCAATTGGCCTGCACAGCTCTTTAGTCTGCAGTAGAATGTCTGAAAGGCCACTATAGCAAAAACATACTGGCAAATTTTGTTGTTGGTATCTAGTTAGAATCAGTTTTGTAATGTTAAGAGCCCTGATTCCCGCTATTTGGGTAATTATGTTTACTGAAATATCGATATTTCTAGATGTTCTTTGAACGCACACTGGTGTACAGTTTTGCTACGTTGAATGTGGAGAGTGGTGAATTAAGCTAAAATATTATATTGGATACCGAGTCTCCTTTTCTATGTTTTCCCCTGAACTTATATTAAGTTCTGAATTATTTTAGTTGTGACTATTTACATATCAAATTGTGACGTTTTTTTTTTCGGGTTTTCTTCTGGTAATGTTAGCATAAGGAAAGGAGAGATGTTTATCTTTCGGTTAAAAAAGTGAAAAAAAAAAAAATTGCCCGATATTGATCATTGTTGCGACCAAAGCTGGAGGGAGCATATAATGGACAGAGATAAGTTACGCCCAATCTAAAGGTCGGTTTGATTTTGATTTTATTTTAATATTTTTAAAATAAATATTTTTTAAAACAAATTTTGAGAACAAAAAAATTAAAAATTTTGTTTAAATCATTATTTTAAAAAATAATTATTTTTTGTATTTTTCTTGATTTTTTACAGAATAAAAATTACAAAATATAAAAAAAAATGTTCTGATTTTTCTATTTTTAAAAATAAAATTTTGTTTTTTTGTTTTACAAAATATTTTATTAAAAAATTATTATTAAATAAATTTTTTTATTCTTAAAAATAAAAAAAAAACTATTTTAAAAATAAAAAATCAAACAGCCCTTAATCTCTTTATCACATTCTTGAAACCGGGGCCATATCACAAATGCTGTCCTAGTAGGAGTCATTATAAATAATGGTTACGCTTGACGCTGCTTTGATTTGTTTTTTGTGGCTAATTCTAATCTTGTGTGAATTTTTTTATTTGAAGGAGAAGGGAAAAAAAATCAAAAATAAAAGTTTAGACAAGTCTCTTTTTTTTTTTTTCCTTAACGGAAATTTTTGAGGAAAGAGAAAGAGAAGCATGTCACCAAAAAATAAAATAGAATAAAATAAAACGTGGGGAGAAAAATGAATTTTTTTAGTGTGCAGATTGTGTCATACGGAAATATTTCCGTTAATTTTTCTGACAAAAATATTGACAGAATATGCAAATAACATAAAATTATGATTTTTTTTTGGCCATATAAAATTCTAATTTCTGAACAGGTCGGACTCCACAGAGTTGAATCGGTTGATTGTTACACAGATGTAAATTAAATTAGGCCTAAAGTTCAATGGTCTGTGCAGTCCGGTCTTTATTTATTTATTTTTATATATATCTTTTGATGCTCCAACCCCGCCCCCTTACATATCATCATTTTTTTATTATCTAAAATATTCTTCTTTAATATAAATGCAGGTATCAAATTTGAGGATGGTAAATTTTTTAAAAAAAAAGAAAAATTATTTTTATTATAAAATTAATAAAAATATAAAAAATATAATAAGAATAAAACAACAAATTAAAAAAAAAAAAAAAGATAATTTTTATTCACTTAAATGACTCATACTTAGTACATAACTATTATTTATATACACCTAACTATAAATATAGACTTATGAATTACAATAACATAAATAAATTAAATAAAATTAATTTATATAATTATATAGTATAAATTATTTGAAAATTATAATATACATATCATTAAATATAAAAAAGAATTATCGAGATCATTCCATAAAATTTATATATATTTACATAATTATATCATTTAAATTAATCTTCTTTAAATATCCATTAACAAATAATATGCTTCGTTCGACAAAGTCCAATGGAATAAAAACTTAGTCAAGAAAAAATAGTATATAGAATTTATAATATGCTTGACCAATTTTTTCATAGTTGCAAAGATGAAGAATTTGAAAGCCCTAAAAAAAAAAAGGATGAACATAGCTATGTAACAAGTTTTTCGGAGTCGCAATAAGCTTATTTCTGAAATATAATCTAATTTTTTATTTTAATTTTTTCATTAATAAAAATTCTAAAATTCTTAAAACAAGATAAAAATTATCCTAAAATCAAAACACCTAATCTAAAATAGCAATCATTGGGGTTGCTTTATTTAAAGTCTGTAGCTAGATTACATTGATTATTAGCTCAATGAGAATTGACAATGTAATAAGTGCCAAAATTCCTCAAAAATTACGTTCCTATATTACAAAAATGCAAATAAGTAAGCATAGACAAATTAAAAATTAAAAATATGCTTTCTTTAAAGTGTTTAGCTAGACTATATTTTATGACGCATGATAACTAATAAGATATAAAGTCAATTTGTTGCATCCTCCATGGGTTTAGCACATTTCAAACCACCACAAAATGTGTGTTGTTGCATTTTCCTTGATCAAAAGAATGTTTGCTTTTAGCAATTGAATAAGGTGTATATCATGCAGTGAACACAGCATAAATTGGCTCAGTACATCATTGAGTTAAGATTCCCTTTCTTTATTTTTTAAAATTTTGAAAACTAAAAATAATTAGCTAAATCTTTAAATTAATTCCAAGACAAAGATAAAAATTTAGTAAACAAGTAGCTCGAAGGGAATACCAAAATATGTCTAAAAAGTTGGGGAAAATTGGGCCTTTTTTTTCTTGATAGCTTTGAGTTAAGCTCAAACAGTTTACAAAAAACTATGGCTTTCAATTGCAAAACCTCAAAAAAAAAATTTCTCAACAAGCTAGAGATATAAAGGTATGCAGAAACCAAATTTCAAAGCTAAACTTCTTACCAATCCTTCCTAAGTTAGCATTTATTTCAACAAAATCAAAAAATAGAACAATATGGCAGCAATTGAAAATCAAATTAAAAACCAAACCAGAACTATCCAAAATATTCTACATGAAAGAAGACATATATAAAAAATTCCATGCAAAATTTCAGAGTGAAATCACATCTATTTTATTACAAAAAATTCATCAAAGTTGAACTACAATCATGCAACTTCTGAAATAGGGAATTCTGACCCATGTATGAGAATAAGGGTATTTGGCTAACCAAAGTGATCCGAAAAAAAATCTCAAAAATTCTAAAGGATTTATAACACATTGAGCTTGGATTCTCTGAAAAATCATGAATTGATTCAACTAGATGTCCTAATAAAATAAACAAGAAGATGTGAAAAAATATTTTGACAAAAAATTTCAACTTTCCATACATCTTTTCAAAAATTTATTCTACCTATCAAATGAACATAAAACATAATTGTAATTATACTACTCTACCCCTAAACATGTTACCGAACTAACAAAATGAAGAAGTCGACAAACAAAATCCAAAAGGTCAATAATACTAAGAAATTTATACATAAAACTACACTAGAAATGAAAACTATTTTTGGTCCTAGATTATAAGAAAACAATCCTCTTAGGTTGGAAACCATTGCTCTAGAAAATACAAGTTAAGAATAATCCATGGTAGGTACCAAAAACTTGATACATGAATTTGGTGTACTAATGCACAAAAAGAAATATTATTCTTAATAATGATGCCAAAAACTTGATGTGGTACTGTCAAATGATGGGCTAAAAAGTTAGTAAGTGTATTAGTCACATAAGTAATAAAGTAATTCAGTATTAGTATTGATCTTACAAGAATTGGTTACTTATAGTTTTAAAATTGTTAATTATGGTTAAGGGTTAGTTAATGTCACATGCTTATAATATATAGGCATATATGCATTATTAATATTTCAAGTTTCCTTGAGTACTAGTAACCAAAGCTAAGGGTAAACACACACAAAACAAAATGCTAAAAACAAATAACTCAAGACTTAAAAAAGACTCTAACCTAAAAGGAAAAGACTCAAAAGGCAAATTAAGTAATTTATAATGGACTAAATGACAGTGCAATGCTTAATACCCTATGGATAGTTATATCAAATGTGATAGCAAATGATCAATGCAGACCTCCTATCTTATCTTAGACCTTAGCCTTTTCCTAGAGAGTTAGATACAGGATACCTTAAGTTGGACTAATGTTGGAACACATCAAGCACACAAATTCTTATTGTGCCAATAGCAAAGTGAGCCTCCTAAATTCTCTTATAGCTAACTTCTTAGATAACCAAATACAAACCATGCCTTTACTTAACTATAATACTTCATGAAGTTCAATAAATTTTGGATCAACTATAAATGATTAGACTCTCTCTCTATAACTAATTCAAATATATTGATCCTAGTTACACTTATTATAGATAATGGATGGTATATAGTTATCATTTATCATCCATATGTATGGGGGACAATGTAGACCCAACATCATATGAATTTAATTGTAGTATTATTCTAGAGTCAATATTAACATCATTAATCTAGCTAATTAACAATAACAACAAAAGCATTCGATGCAAATGCATATTCCATAAATAATAAAATTGTAAAAATATATCATCATAACAATTCATACATCAGTACAAAAACTTTAATCCTAAATTAATACAATAAAGTGGAAAAAGACAAATAAAAGATAAAATGGGATAAGAAGAGCAAGAATCATAGGAAACTATAGATCTGCAATATAGTTCAGCTCCCAATCACTCCTTAGCATCCCATCTACAACTTCGTAGAACCACCAGACTACACTTCGATAGCCCTTTGGGACACCACCCTTGACTCTTCCATCATTCGGGATGCTTACAATCTCTATTTATAAAACTTTGGCGCATGCCATTGTAGTTGCTAAAGATGCATATTTTTGTAGTTACAAACAATCCTGATTACAAAGAATGCCACAACGAAACTACAGCAGTGTTTTCTTCCACCACTGCAGAAAGTAGCGGCGCCAATATTTTGTTGCTAAAAGTGAAATTTTCAGCTTTTCCCCATTTTAAAATCTTTGGAACTTTATTTCTTTGTATTATTAATCCTACAAAATACCAAAAATATATAATTAAAGCTATTTATAAAGATCAAGCCATTAAACACTAAATATTATAACTTATCTAATAATTTCATGAAATAAAAAATAAAGAAAAATATACTCAAAATACTAGAAAAATAATTAAAAACTTACTATAAGTCTTCAAAATGTATACATAAAAATAAATATAATTAGGACTTATCAATAATCTTTTTCTTTGTTTTTAATAATTATACCCTTTTTATTAAAATGAAAGAATATATTACACTTATTTTTCTTACATTAAAAGAGAAATTATAATAATATATTAAATATACATTATCTATATAATATATTGAGATTGAATATATATTTAAATAATATAAAATAGTTACTTTTTTAACTTTAATAAATTATAAAATTATTTGATAAAAATTAAATAATTATTAAAAATAAACAAAAAAAATTTCATAACAGATTTCTCTAAATGAATCAATTTAAAAATAATAACTTAATTTTAACAATAAAATTTGTATTAAATACATATTGATAAAAATAAATGTTGTCATAAATTTAATAAAATTTTAAATAAATTAAATTTTTAATTTTTAACATAAAATAAATAATATTAAAATAAGAGTATAAGAAATATATCTTCTACTAAGTTCTATTTTTGGTAAAAAGAATTAATATTATTCTTGATTGTATTTTGCTCATAATTATTTTTAGAAAATTTGTGTATTTTTTCAAAAGACAAGAGGGAGTTGTGTTAATTTAAATATTTAGAACTATTTATTTATTTATTTATTTATTAATATGAGTATAACTAGCTTAAAAGAGGTTAAAAATTCTCCTTAGAGTGAGCCTCTGTCACTCTTTGTGAGCATCCTCTAAAATTTCTTCTTGTAAGTTTTTTATAAATATTGGAGAGAAAGTGATATAAAATAATGAGAGTATACATGTAATTTACTTGTTTTTTCACCTAATATCGGATCCTTTAAAATTATTTGTTATAAATTTTTTGTAAAGTTGAAAAGAGATAAAGAGAAAAAAGAGAGAATGGTTGGGATTTACTAAGTAGGCCCCATACATGGTTTTTTCTCCCTTCGTCTCTCTTTTGCTCTCTAACTTTTCATAAAATTTACAATAAAAAATTTTTAAATTGGATTCTTTATAATTGTATGATTATGCATTTGGAAAAAGAGTAACAAAGGGATAAAAAATATATATTAGGCCTATTTTCTTCCTTTATATCTATTTGCTCTTTTTTCTGTCTAATCTAGCCCAGCTCATCTAATCTCACGAAAGAGAATTGAAGGGAATCACCTATACAAGCATTCGAAATCGCATTCTAATGCGGGTCATACCCCACCAAGGAAGAAGGTAAAGGCAGCAACTCGGGAAGCTTCTTTCGTGCGTGCTTGCCTTCTGAATTCTCGAGTCATTGATAGAGTGGTGGAACTCAGTTTCTTTTCTTAGGAGTGAGTTTAGTTACGAGCAAGAAAGGTACGCTACCTCTAAATGTAGGCAATGTTGAGTTACGGAGCCCTGCACTATATGTTGTCCATTTATTGACTACAAAGTATCTAGATTAAGGAACTTTAGAGGGTGCCCGTTCGGTTTGCACAAAAAAGAAAAAAAGAAATAGAAAAGGTGAAAAAAAGTTAAAAAAATTATAATTTCACCCTTATAATTATTATTTAATATTTTTAATGATAATTATTTAATTATTAAAAATAAAAATATTTTAGATACTTTTTATCTACAAAATTATCTTTTTATTTTCTATTTCTATTTCAATCTTAACTTTTCATGGACTCTTAGTTCAAGCCTACATCTTTGGGCCTCCAGATCCTTCACACTATGTGCAATAAAAAAAAAAAATACAAAATTGAGAATGTGAATAAAATTTATTTCTTTTTTCTTTTCACATGTTCCATCTTTTCTGTATATATCTCCTCAACTATATATCATTTATTTATTTGTTAAATATAAAGGATACAAACTCTTCTTTTTGTTTTTTAGCGTGGTGGGGGACGCAAATTTTTTTATTCCCCGCTAATGTTGAAATTTAGGTTCACCTACTACCCTGACTTTTACTTTGTAATGGGAGCGTTATAGACTTACATTCGTCATCGTTTACTGGGTCTTTATAGTTTTTTCTGTGCGCTTTCCTCCCTGTATTCTTAATTTTTCTAAAAGCTAGATCCTCTATATTATACAACTCGGATCGTCTCCCGTGCGAAGTCCCTAAAGTGCTGCTGCAGTGCGAAAATTGTGAACGTCCGCTTTATTCAACGGCACCAGAGGGAGCTGCGATTTATTGATACGGTGCGTTTTGAATTCCCGCGTCTGGCTCTGTAACAGGAGAAAGAAGTGCTGCATTTTGTGAGTTATATTAGATGAAACTGGCGCGAAAATTGCTCCTGTTTTGTTTTGGCATTAAACAATTTCCTCTTTCCGTTGACAGTCCTGCCTATGAGTGATATAACAAATCTCAGGCCGGGGTTCATTTCAAGAAACAGATAAAGGGCTTAGGCAAGCACTGCCATTTCCTCTAAAGTTACTTATTTGGATTCAAATGCAAAACTCTGCGAGCTTGCCTGTATGAACAAGTTTGGAAAATCTGCATCTGTGCTGCTCATTTATCAGTCTTTTTCTTTTTCGGTTGATGCCAAAAGAGACATAGAAAGAGTGAGGGAAACCATTGTACTTTTGAATCCTTTTCTGATGAAACCCAAAGCTTTTACTTTCGCCTTTTGTGAGGTGTTTCATCTCCTGATAAATTCTTCTTACCAAATAATCTCTGATAAAATGGTTCAGTTAACAAAGGGTGAACAAATGTGTGCGTGTTATCTGTTATGACATAAATATTGATGTGTCTACATATCTTATATTTTATTATTAATCATGATTCCTGATACTGCCCTTTTTCTCATTTTGGTTCATTTGCAGGATGGGTAGGTGTCTGGGTTGTCATTACATCCACATCAACTGGATTTCAAGTTGTATTTCTGTTAATCCGTTGTGCTTTTTCCTTGTTTTTCTTGACTATCACATTTACTTCCATTCACTGTTATGTTATCTATGCTTTGAGTAGAAAACATTGTTTTTCTCCCTGTTCTTGTTGATCTAGCATCTTATAATAATTATTGGTTGTACTTCTTTTATCTGATTATAGTTCAAGTTTTGTTGGCCAAGAAGTAGTAAAATATATATGTGCTTGCCTCTAACATTGTCGCAAGATGCAGATGAGGGAGGTCTTAAGTTTCCTATCTATCAAATTATGATTGGAGGTCTTTTTCATTAAAAGGAGTAAAATGTGGAGAAAAAGAAATTTTGTTTTGTCGATGATAGTCCAATTTTAGGTGGTTTCTAGCATTTGCTTTTGTCAATTTGTTATGAACTTGGGTTTCATTACACTTATTTGCTTATAGCCTTAACAGTACACTTGTTAGTTCATTCAAATAAGAATTCATACTCAATAGTCAATTGACTCTTTTTACAATAGGGATGTCATTAACCATTTTTGAAGATTTGCAATTGCAGTATTTTACCACGTTCATCACTCTGTATTTTAAATCTAAGGTTATGTTTATATTCTTAGTTATATTCAGTATTAGTCTCATGCAGATGGAAATTACTTTTATCAACTTGACTTGGTAACTAAGGATGATTGAGTGGCATGTGATGAACTTTATTTTATTTTTTAAGTTTACCTTCATTCTAGTTAATTTGGCTTTTCTGGCTTTCCCTTTTCTTCCTCTCTCGCATGCAGGCACTTTGTCCCTAATCTAACCATTGGTGCTCCAGTCATTGAAAGCTTACGAAAGCACACAAAGTAATATCCTTGCTGCTTCTTTGATCAAAGTTTTCTACAATGGATATTTTACCTATTGTTAAGATACACTGGAGTTTAATTATTTGTTTTTAATTGATATAGGGCATATCTGGACTGCCACCTGATGGTAACAAATCCTCTTGATTATGTTGAACCTTTGAGAAGGGCTGATGCTTCTGGTTTTACATTTCATATAGAGACATCTAAAGGTTGGTATTCATTATACTTCCTTTACTTATTTTCATGGAGTGCTGTTTTCTACAGGCCACATTTATTATATTATATCCTCTTCTGCATGCTCGAAAGCTATTCTTGTGGACAGATAATTGGCCAGAACTTGTCCAAAAAATAAAGTTTGGGGGCATGATACCTGGTGCGGCATTAAAACCTGGGACACCAACTGAAGTGATTTATCCTCTGGTATGACTTCCTTTTTTCTTTTTTCCCGTGTATATACAGATATATATATATATATATATATATACATATATATATATATATATTAGAGATTATTTGGCAAGAAGAATTTATCAGGAGATGAAACAACTCACAAAAGGCGAAAGGGGAAATCGTTTAATGCCAAAACAAAACAGGAGCAATTTTCGTGCCAGGTTCATCTAATATAACTCACAAAATGCAGCACTTCTTTCTCCTGTCATAGAGCCAGACGCGGGAATTCAAAACGCACCGTATCAATAAATCGCAGCTTCCTCTGGTGCCGTTGGATAAAGCGGACGTTCACGATTTTCGCACTGCAGCAGCACTTTAGGCACTTCGCACGGTTTGCTATACTATATGTGCAGTAGAAAAAAAATAATAATATTAAAAAATATTAGTATGTATAGAACTTATTCTCTTCTTTTTCATTTTATCCCCTTGGTCTTTTCTCACAGCCTTTCTCTAATTACACAGTGTATTGAGGATGCATACATCTTTTTCAGCGTGGTGGGGGACGCAAATTACTTTGCATGGCCCTTGCCTACATTTTTTTAAGTGTTAAAGATGCTCTCCTATTAACTTGCCAATGTTGTAATTTAGGGTTCACCTGCTATTCCCATTTTCACTTTCACTTTGTTGTGGGAGCTTTATGGCCTTACATTCGTTATCATTTACTTGGTCTTTAGAATTTTTTCTGTACACTTTCCTCCGTGTATTCTTTATTTTTCTGAGCTCCTGCTAATCAACAAACAAGCTGTGTTTGTCAAACCGTTAATATACTTCTGCTGGTTGAAGCCTCATTTGTTGAGCACATATGGCTTTGGAAATTGTAGGTGGAGCTTTTCTGGATGCTTTCATTACCGTGTTGCTCGAGAAGATAGCGTACCCCGAGATCATCAACTTCTTCCAGGCGAATAAACTTAACAAGTTGCTCGAGAAGATGAGGATAAAATTGCTGTTGGTTCATGGGGTGCTTGAGGATGCAGAAGGAAAACAGATCCGAAATGCATCAGTGAGACAGTGGCTTGATGAACTTAAGGATGTTGCTTTTGATGCCGATGATCTGTTCGATGAAATTCTCACCGAAGCTTCTGCAACTGAGGTACAGAACTTCTATTACTTGACTACCCAAAACTTTCGTAACAGGGAACTACAACAGACTATGGTGGAGATTCTTGAAAGATTGGAATCTCTTATAGAAGTGAAAGATGCTCTTCGTTTGCAGAAGGATTTAGTAACAAAATGGCCATCAAGAACGCCCACAACATCACTTGTGGAGGAGTCTTGTGTGTACGGTAGGGATGATGATAAAGAGGTCATAATTAAACGGTTACTGTCAGAGGGTGCATGTGATAAGAAAATATCTGTAATTCCCATTGTGGGTATGGGTGGGATTGGGAAAACAACCTTAACCCAACTTGCATACAATGACAAGAAGGTCAACGACAATTTTGAAATCAAGGCATGGGTCTGTGTATCTGAAGAGTTTAATGTTGCTAGGGTGACGAAAACAATCTTGGAGGCCATCAGCTCCTGTGCTTTTGCTACTAATGATCTAAATTCACTTCAACTTGAATTGAAAGAGAGGTTGAATGGGAAAAAGTTCTTGATCGTTTTAGATGACGTTTGTAATGAAAACTATAATGAATGGTGTCATCTGCGAAGTCCATTTCAATGCGGGGCTCACGGGAGTAAGATAATAGTAACTACACGTAATAGGAACGTTGCATCGATCATGCAAACGGGGGAGTGTCATAATCTTCAGCACTTGTCAGATGAAGATTGTTGGAATTTGTTTGCCAAACATGCATTTGATTATAATGATTTAGCTAAGCAACCCATTTTTGAAGAAATTGGCAGAAAAATTGTCAGCAAGTGCAAAGGATTGCCATTGGCAGCAAAAACACTAGGAGGCCTTCTCAGATCAAAAAATGATGTTGAAGAATGGGACAACATATTAAAAAGTGACACATGGGATTTATCAGAGAAAGAAAGTAATATCATTCCAGCTCTCAGATTAAGTTATTATCTCCTTCCTTCATATTTGAAGCAATGTTTTGCTTATTGCTCAATATTCCCAAAAGGGTATGAATTCAGGAAGAGCCAGCTGATCTTGTTGTGGATGGCAGAGAATTTACTGGGACAACCGAAGGAAAATAAGAGGATTGAAGAAGTTGGAGATGAGTATTTTGGTGAATTGGTATCAAGATCTTTTATTCAACAATCAAGAGATGATAAATCACTTTTTGTCATGCATGATCTCATAAATGATTTGGCTAAATTTGTCTCAGGAAAGTTTTGCGTCAGGTTGGAAAGTGAAAACACGAATCAAAAAATTGAAAGTAGAACTCGTTATCTATCACTTGATAGAAGTTCCTGTGTAAATTTTGAGGCCTTTTACAGAGCAAACCGCCTACGTACTTTGTTGTTACCAGGTCGGCTTATAAATCAAAGAAACAAGCTGAAACTGAAACAAGCATTTCCAAAGCTGAGTTGCTTAAGGGTGTTATCATTGTCATATTTTCCTAAAGTGGAAGAGTTGCCAGATTCTATTGGGTTCTTAAGACACCTTCGCTACCTGGATGTGTCGAAAACTGCAATCAAAGAGTTGCCTGAATCTATCTGCAGCTTGTACAATCTGCAGACGCTCAAGGCATCCTCTTGTGTCTACCTAACCAAATTACCTGAAGGTCTTCACAATCTCATTAACTTGAGATACCTAGAATTGGATGGATGCCTTTCTTTAGAAGCCATGCCACCCCAAATGGGTAACTTGAGGAGTCTCCAGCAGTTGCCTCTTTTCATTGTAGGGAAAGATCATGGATCTTCAATTGGTGAACTTGGGCAACTGTTACATCTAAGAGGATCGTTGGCCATTGAAAACTTACAACATGCTAATGCTGGGGATGCTACTGAAGCCAAGCTCAAGGACAAGGAGTATCTCGAACACTTAAGTTTGGATTGGAGAACAAATTGTTTTGAGACAGACGCTTATGACCCACGGCACGAGAAAGATGTACTTGACAACCTACGACCTCACACAAGGAATTTGAGAGAGCTGGAGATCCGTAACTACATGGATATAGAATTTCCAAGCTGGTTGGGAGACCCTTCATTGCGAAACTTGGTGTCTGTGAAGCTTAATGGTTGCACAAATTGCTGTGTCTTGCCACCACTCGGTCAACTTCTCTCACTGAAACGGCTTTGCATTTGTGATCTTCATAGAGTTGTAAGTGTAGGCCCTGAGTTCTATGGGAATTCTTCTTGTGCTGGGCCCTTTCCCTCACTGGAAATTTTGACGTTTAACTACATGGGTGCATGGGGCAAATGGTGTCATGTGGTGGAAAATGAAAGCTGCAGAGCTTTCCCAAGTCTTCAGCAGCTTGACGTAAGAAATTGCCCTTTGCTTACTGGGAATTTGCCTAGTAATTTCCCATTATTGACCAAACTTGTAATTGAAAACTGTCCCAATCTTGAAGGCCCAGCCAGTGCAAATGCGGATGAATACTACCAATCACTTGAGTCGTTGGAGATATGCCAAAGTTATAAGACTGACACAAATGACTCGAGGCTCGAGAAAGATGTACTTGACAGGCTACAACCCCACACAACAAATTTGAAAGAACTCAAGATCAGTCACTACTTGGGTACAGAATTTCCAAATTGGTTTGTCGATCCTTCGTTATGCAACCTAGTGTCCGTACGGCTTGAAGATTGCAGATATTGCTGTGTATTGCCTCCCCTTGGGCAACTTCCCTCCCTGAAAGAGCTCTCAATCACACGGATTCAGGGATTGGTAAGTGTGGGAGCTGAGTTTTATTGGGGTGGTTGCTCTTCTGCTGTGAATGCAGTACAACAACCTTTTGCTTCACTAGAAACTCTCAGGTTCGAGGGCATGTGGGCATGGGAGAAATGGTCTATTATTGCAGCAGCCAATGAGAGCTACATAGCTTTCCCAAGTCTTCGACAGCTTCATCTGACGGATTGCCCTAAACTTAATGGAGATTTTCCTAGTTCTCTGCCATTTTTGACAGAACTTGTAGTTATAGCATGTCCCGCGTTAGAATTCCCGCTACATGCAAGCGCAGCAGATCAATGCCTCCAATCACTTGAATGTTTGGAGATTATAAGTAGCTGTGACTCACTCAGGTCCTTCCCATTGGACAACTACCCCAATCTCAAGCATCTATCGTTTGAGAGTTGTGTCAATCTGGAATCACTCACTGATTCAGTTGTTGAGGGAGAAGGAGATAGACCGCCTAGACATCTCAAACCTGTGATCATTGGTTGCCCGAATTTTAGAGTCACCAATCCCGCTTCTTCGGGGTGAAGTACGGCAATAAATTAAAGCCCCTGCCTAAGGAAAAGCCATCGCTCTGTAAGTTCAAAAACATTTTAAAGCACTTTGTCATATTCCAGAAACTGAGTTGCCGCAGGTTATTTGGTGTGCCTTGAGAGTTTTCGCAACAAGATTTTCACCCTTCATTTGGCACGCTCAGTAACCTGCAAGAAAGCAATAGCCACGGAAGAGCTGCAACAATTTTTTTTGTTGGACCAAAACTCTGTCGGGAGATGCTATTATTATGAATTTAGTCATCCACGGTTTTTTTTTTTTCACTTTAATACTTCATAATGTAACGTTGTTTCAACTCCTTAGAATTTTTTTTCCTATCACTTTCAAAGCACTAGAGTGATTCAAAAATATTAAAGTATCAAATTGATAATCTCACCATTTTTCCTGGATCAAAATCAGATTTTTGTGTGTGTGTGTGTGTTTTTTTTTCTTTTTAGCAATGTTAAGAAAACCGGACCGGACCGGCCGGTTCGACCGGTTCGACCGGGAACCGGTCCTTGGTCCGGTTCGGTTGAGTTAGAAAACCGGTCAAGCAAAAAACCGGTCAAGAACCGATCAAACCGGTCAAAAACCGGTCAAAACCGGTAAAAAACCGGTCAAAAAACCGAACAGAAAACCGGTCAAACCGGTTTGAAGCAAATTTTCTTTTTTTTTTTTTTAATTTTTTCTATATAACAAAATAATTCATTTTAAATAATTTTAACAAATTAAAAATAAAAAGTAATAAAAAAGATGAGGGGTTGAAATATGATTTTTTTTTTAAAAGAGAATATAAGAGAAATAAAATGTGTATAATTAATTATTTTTTATATTTACTTTTTATCATATTCAATTTCCTAATAATATTGCTCTCAAATATCAAGATACTTAGCTAAAATTATTATTTATTATTTTATTTTTTAATAATAAGTAGAATCTTAATATAATTTAGAAATTTTAAAAATTTAATATTAAATATTCTTAATTTTTAATCATAAATAATTTTTTATTTTAAACTAAACATTAATTTTTGTAATATCTTAAGAAATGTTAAATTAGTAATCAAATATTTAAAATTTACTAATATTTATTTGTTATATTAAAATTTTAATACATAAATTTTTTTTAAATAATATATTTAATTATCACCGGTTCGACCACGGTTCGACCAATGAACCGTGAACTGTGTCCATCGGTTCAATGACCAGTCCGATTTTAATAACATTGCTAAGTTAGTGGCTTGCTAAGTTAACTGGCTGTGAGAAACTTCCTACTGTTTGAAGCAGAGGAGAACCTTCTCCCAATTGCCGTGGATCTTGTTTGCTGCAAGAAGAGTTGGCAAGGAGAAATTGCAACATTTGCCCAAGATATATTTGGTAGTTCTCTATCTCAGTGGATTCACTTAGTTTCATAGATCTAAACCAAGTTATAATCCATTAACGTTTGTGCTATTCCACTTCACCAAAAGCGCTTTGACAAGCAGGCCCGTGATGGACCACTCTAGTGCGTTACCATGTCATCTGATCTTGCAAGCTCATTTCGCAAACAATTTTCAAGTACACTCGCGCTAAAAATTTCAAACCCCATCGTTGACGAGGAGAAGACCTGGCCCTCGCAGAGACTGGGGCTCCTCTTTTTTTTTTTTTTCTTTCATAGAAGGAATTTTCTTTCTTCATGGAAGTTTTTCCCCTTCCATGTAAAAGTTTTGATTTTTATTGATGTTCTTGGGGATCGAAAACTCACTCTGCAAATCTGTAATAATAATCTTTTACACTATCGGCGGAAAATCAGGCCAAAATAAAGAATCAATTTAAGGGAAAGATAGCCATGTGAGAGGTGAAACCCTTGGGGGTCATTTGGTTGGTGAAAAATTTTTGAAGGAAATTTGCGTGAAAATAAAAATGAGAATGAAATTTGATGAAATGAAATTCTGTAATTTATAAATTATGTTTGATATAATTTAAAGAGAAATGAGAATATTTTTCTATAATAACGTTTTGTTGGATGAAAATAATTTAAAAAAAAAAAGAATAATGAACAAGAAACTATAATATCTTTAACAAAAAGTATTAAAACATTAATTTATTTAATTGTAAAAGACATTTTATATATTACCCCCCAAAATGCTATTTTACCTACTAAAGTTATTTATCCCATCAAAGAAAAATTGAAACAAAAGGAAACATAAAGAGAACAAAAAAAATATACAATTTATTTAATTGTAAAAGACGTTTTATACACCTCAAAGCTTGGATATTGAACATTACCCACCAAAACGCCTTTTTATCTATTAAAGATATTTATCTCATCAAGGAAAAAAAAAAAAAAAAGGAAGCATAAAGAGAATAAAACAATACCAAGTAAAGCGAGACGCTGGACTGGGATCAAGCCACAACGTGAAGGTTGCAACATAAAGAGGCATTTCGATCATTAAAGCTCATATCCCTGGAATGACACCTGATTCCATCCTTTTTTATCGACGTGAGGCATTGGACACTGCCACTTTAAGGAAATGGAAAGGGAAAAAAGTGCAACCAAACATGCATACAGGGAGATTGCCTTTCCTTTTCCTGATTCTACAAACCAAATGTTTGTTTGAATGGATAAAATTTGGCAATTGATAGAATATTCGAGAAACTTTTCTTTCCCTTTAGAACTTCAATTCGTGTTTCCCTTTAGTTGGTAAGCTAACCTAGGTACCAAATTTGACCCTTAGTTGAATCCAACGTTTTAAGTTGTGTTCCGCAATATTTGCTATTTTTTTACAATCACGCAAGACTTGTAATCCTTGTTTGCAACAGTTACATTTCTGTGCATTGTCATATATTTCATAATTAGTGCAATCACAATTTAAAACTTGCTTTATTAGATTTTTTTCCCTCCTCCCAAAATTGTTTCCTTTATCTTAAACACGCGATATGTGATTTTGTTATGTAGAAAGCAAATCTAAAAGTTTAGCCGAATGTAAAATTAATTTCTTCAGTGCTTCAGACAAGCGTTATAAATAAAGACTCAAAATTTAAAAAAAAATTATTTTTAAAAATTTATTAATATTATTTTAGGATAAATTGCCACTAATTTTAACTAAAATCAATGATACCTCCAAAATAATTTTTTTTTTTTAATTTGAGTCCTTATTTATAATTCAACCAAACTAATAATATAGTTGGAACAATAATATCCCATTTTAATTATTGCCGGACGGTGAGTTCTGGATGTAGGACGCTATCGGGGAAAATGATAATGAACATACGTTGTCTAACCTTTTGATAACATGCAATTTCCTCTGGTTCTTTTTTTTAATAAATTGACACGATGCAATATTAATATGATAATTAGGGTAAATACCGTTTATTACCTTAGTGGTTTGGTTTATTTGTAATTGATTATCTAATTTTATTTTTTGGGCCAATAATTGGTTGTCCAAGTTCACATTTGATATCTTGTAATTTACGCCATTAACATTTTATTATTACTATATTTTATGATCTTGTGCTATTTTTATATGTTAAAAATAGGGCAAAAATCACATGTGCCATGCAAAAAATCTAATTGTGTCTCAAAAACTCAATTTTTTCATGAAATGTTTATTTATAGTGAAAAATGAAATCCCTTTCTTAACCAATCCAAATATCTAATTGGACACACACGGTGGTTTATTGTTGAAACTCTTAATGGATTGACCAAAAATGATGGATTGTAAAAGAAATTAGCTTTTGTGTCTCTAATTTAGATTTTGATTGGCTATGAGAAGGATTTTGGTTCTTCACTACCCAGGGATTCTGTTGGAAAATTAAGAATTTATGAAAAAAAATTAAGAATAAAATTATGGATTTCATTTATGGGTAAATTTTGGAAAGGTGTCAAATTTGAAATTTTGATTGGTTAAGGAGAGATTTCAATCTTCATTCTATAGAAAATTAGAGTTGCATCCAATTTTTAACAAGAAAAATAGTTATGGGTAATTAGCAAAGTGTTGATGGAACAAACTACATAATACTTGATAGTAAGGTTTTTAACCATAAGGTATGCGGTTTCAAATGAACTAAATCACATAATAATAAACTATATTTTAGTTACCATAATAATGATTGAAACAATATTTTATTTTTTGATTAACATAATTTATAAAAAATAATTGATTATGAAAATGTGCATATGTGATCCTCCTTCAATATATTTGAATTTATCCTTGTAATAGATTGGTTTACTTATTTTTTTAAGTTAAAATTTATTTAACATATTTAAGTCTATCCTTATATTTGTAAGATATTAAAATGTGTGAGTAAATTTCGCGCAGATTTTTTAATAAAATTTAATGTGTTAGCATAGGAGTCACCGTAGGTAGGAGTTTGCACTGAAAAAGGCAAAATTGCATAAATTTTTTTTGAATTTTAGGTTATACATAAATAATTCTTTAAATTTTAAAAGTTAACAAAGAATTTCCTTAAATTTTGGATAATATGCAGATAACTCCTATAAACTTTAGATATAAACAAATAACCTTGTTAAACTTTAGAAATATGCAAATGACTCCCTTAAAAGTGTGACATATAAAAAAAATTATTTGCAAGTAATTCAAAATTTAGGGGATTATTTATAAATAATTCAAAAAGTTTAGGAAATTATCTGCATATTTTCAAAATTTAGGAGAATTTATTGCAAATTTTAAAAGTTTAAGGAAGTGATTTTTATACATGATCCAAAATTGAGGGAAATTATGTGTAATTTAACCTGGACAAAAAATAATAAAATGGTGGATACACACGCGCACACACTCACGTACATTAGGACATGGGATCAAAAATTTACATTTACACCTTTTTTATTAACACATCACAGTTAATAGATCTCATACTTGGTGGCTTGACAAAACGGTTACTTCACTGTCACCCTATCAATGCATCGAAAAGCAAAAAACCACTGACATGACTCAACTTCAAGCAAAGAATGGGAAAAATCCTAGGCTTGGCGTCATCGTATATTATTACTATTATCCTTTCTCTCTTTCTGTCATTTTCTTTTTACTCTAGTCTTTAGTTGCTTATAGTCAAGAATAAGATCTGGGGCTGACTTTGGATCCAAAAGCAAGGATATGTTTTGGGAAAAGTGAGAGAAAAATATGGAGAGAGAATATAATAGAGATAAAGGAGAAAAAAAAAATTACACCAACGAGAGGTGTAGAATGCACCTAGCAAATGAATATGTGTTTGTATTAAAAAATAATTTTAATGCAATTAAATTTTTAAAATTCAGCAAATTAATGTTTTTGAATGGGTAAATAAGTAAGGAATTAATTTAAGTATGAACAAAAATTCAAAAACTAAATTTTAATCTAGTGAACAAATTTTAGTTAGTTGAAATTTAACTTAGACAAAAATCAAAAAAAAAAAAATAAAGAGATAAAGAAAAAGAAGACACCAAATATTATTTAAGTTTGGACATCCTTACATCTATTTTTCTTGAACCTCAAAGTATTTTTTTTAACCTTAATCCAATCTTAATTTATAATAGGGATGGCTTAAATATGCTTACTAATAATAAAGGTTTTAGTTTACCTCAAACTTTATAACACTTAAGGTTTTATACAACTTATTCATAACTTTTCCTACACAAATGTTTTTCAATAAATTTACCTTAAATTTATTTTCTTACATTTAGAAAAGATTTACAAAGAATGTGAGAGTAGATTTTAGAACCTTTATAAATAAAGGGGATACAATGGTAGCTCAATAAATGCTCTCTTAATAGGATATACCCAAGCTAGAACCAAGCAACAAAAGTAGGAGCTTTACCAAATTTTAGCTTCTCTTTCTTGCAATTATTTTCTCTTGCTTTTTCTTCTTCAATGCATCACCTTAAATACCCAACAAAGAGAAGAGTACTGTTACTCACCAATGTGGCTTTTTTCTATTTTAGATTGTCTTCAATGGCTTGATAATATTCTCATTATTGCCATAGACAAAAGATCTTCCTCTTCAACAACTAATAGAATTGAATGCCCATGGTGGTTCTTTCTCTTCTTATGGAAGCATGAGTAAAATAGATAGTGTAGAGAGAGAGAGAGAGAGACAAAGAGTGCTTGAACAGAAATATATTAAATTTCTTTTTATATATCTCTCTTTTTTATTTTATTACTTTTCTTTTTAATCCTTCTAAAGCATAGTTCATGAAGTCAACAAGTAGTATAGGGAATAAGAAACTTTTTTTTTCTTTGAAAATTTGCCTCTGCAAGAGAAAGAAAGTTTCATACTTTTAGTTTACTGTGGAAGGATGAGCTTCAATTGACTTAAATTTCCTTTAGGAGGACACTGCAAGAGAGAGAGAGAGAGCTAATGTCACCAATTTTTTTTTTATCTCAATAAATATAAATTTAAAGCTCATTTGACTGTTAATACTTGTGAGATATTAAGAAATACTTTGATGTGATAAAAGCTGTGAAATTCACAATATACTACTTCTTTTTCTCCAAGCTTTCCATCTTTATAAATACTCATTAAATGTTGCAACAGATGCTAGGTGCAAAGAGACGCAAAAGGGAATATTGTATTTGTTTTTCTTTCTTGTAATGGTGTGACAAAAAGTGGAGTAGATAAAAAGCTAATGTATTTTTCTATTATAAAAAGCAAAGGTTGATATTGTACTTGGAATACAAAAAACAAGTAACATTATTTGTAGTTTATTTTCTACAAGCCACATCTTCCATTCTTTTGGAAAGATTACTTGTACTTTAATGAATGGAAATTATAAAAGTCAAATGATTCTATAATCCGTTTGGCCTAGAGGATATAAAGCACATAGTATGAAGCTCTACAAATGGTTTTAATAATATGGCCATGTAATGATGAAGCTTGATAGGAGCATATTAGGCCAAAATAAGTAGCTAAACCTAGTAATAGATTTATAAGCCTAATTAGATCTTCATTAACTTAATGCTTTTATCAATTAAGCTTAAAAGTTTTATTATCATCAAAATAATTTAAAATTATAGGAAAACCTTGAGGTGAACAATCTCATGTTTTTTTATAATGATAAAATTATTAATTACAAAACTTTATAGAATCATTAATTGTTCAAAATGAAGAATAGCAATTTGAAATTCTCCAAATTTAGGTCTGAAGTACTTCTTTTGCTTTTTAAGGACATAGATTAGAAGCTCCCTATAAATATATGCTTTTAAGACCATGATAATGCTCAAATGAAGCTTGCCCTAAGGCATAAAACAATATAGTTTTATACTACAAATATTTCTGCCTTTTTAAGATATCATAAAAAATGTGGTTCAATCATCCTTATGTTTGGATAAACTTTCTTAATACATAATTTCTCAAAGAAACTCAAGCAAAGAATTATAGTCATGTATTCTAAAGTTTTTTACCTAATATTGTTAAAAAATGGATAAACTTTTACAAATATAAAAGATAGTTAACATTTAGAGTAGAAAAGTTATCCAAGCAACTTTAAGAAATACTAGTCACATTAAATATATAAATTTCAACAAGGTAATATCAAGACAACATCAAAATATGAATTCAAAGCCATATAAAAACATGATGTTGTTCAAAAGAATTGTTTGAGTTGAATTATCATTCATAGATATTATCATATTGTATTATATATGCCAAAGTCATCATATGAAAGTTTGAGCATAAGAAACATCAAAGTCATGTAGTAATTATAAGATGTACTATTGCATGTATCATAAAGATTTCACAAGACAATATCAAACTATATAATCTTAAGATCAATATATGTTCTAAATTTTAATCTTACAGATATCTTAATGAAATATAAGATGTTAAAAGACAAAGCAAGACGTTATATTCATACATCAATTTTTTTAAAAAAATTTTCTTCTATGATCTTTTCCAATTTTGTTTCCAGATTATGTGAACCTTCTTTAAGTTTGATTTTTTACTTAGCTAAGTTCATTATAGTTTTTATACAATTTTTGAAAATGAATTAACAATTTATCTAAAGTATCTTGCAACTCTTCATATGATGGAATATCATTTAAAGGAGGGGTAAGGCATACCTTAGTTGCTTTTTCTTTTGCCACAAAGCAAGGTTGGATTTTTCATCACCTTTTTGAAATTTATTTTCATCATCATCACTCCAAAATTCTATTATTGATTTCTTTTTACTTGATGTTATGTTATTCTCCTTCTTAAGCTATAGACATTTAGGATTTTGTGACCTTGCTTACCACATCCAAAGCATTTAACATCATTTTTACCTTGCTTTTCCTTTGTAAGTTCTTTGTTTGATGATTGTGCCAATTGCTTCTTTCTATATTGATTTTTCATTTTCAAATACCTTGCCACTTCTTGTAAGGACAATGAAGTTAAGCATGTTGTTTCCACCATCACTTTCTTTGGATTGTTCATTACTAACAGTTGTTTTGAACATCAAATTCTTTTTTTTTTTCTAACTTATACCTTTTAAGATAATTTCTTTTATATGCAATGAGGATACCTCTTAGCTCATCATAGGAAAGAGTAGACACATCCTCACTCTTAATGTTGTCAACTTTGGATTGCCAAGCACAAGACAGACACTTAAGAATTTTTTATATTTTTCTTTATATTAGGGTGGGATTTTTTAAGAGCTTTAAGGTCACCAAAGATATTGAAGAATTTATTGATCATCTCCTAAATGTTTTGATTTTCTTTTATTGAGAACAACTTATAATCATATACATGTACATTAATCCTACTTTCTTTCACCTTTGAGGTTCCTTTATGAGCTATTCCTACTTGTTCTACATTTTTTTTGGTAGTGTCAAAACTTGAAATTTTGTCATACTCTCAATTACTAACAACATGGTAAAGAGTGTTGATAGCTCTAGCATTGGCTTAAATCATCTTAATGTCATCTTCACCTCATTCACTTATTGGTTTTTCAATGGTTTCTCCTTGATCATTCTTTTTTGAGGGATATATTGACCCATCCTTAATGACTTCTCAAACTAGATATTCTATAGCTTATATGAAGATTTTCATTTTGGCCTTATAGTAAGTGTAGTGACTTCCATTGAAGTAGGGTCACCTTATGGTAGAATGACCTATTATGAAGTAGAATCCTTCAAGTAGTTGATATATCATTTTCTGTGTAATAATAGAACTTTTTCTCTTGGCTGTCAAGCACAAAAATCAAGTAAGACCAACTATGATACCAATTGTAGAATATACTTAAAGGAGATAAATAGATGCTTGTGGTAAAATATGATTTTAATGCAATCAAACTTCTAAAACTTAACAAATTAATGTTTTTATATGAGTAAATAAATAAGGGTTTAATTTTGGCATAGCAAAAAATTGAAACTAATTTTCAATGTAATGTATAGGTTTTAATTGGCTAAAACTTAACTTAGATAGAACTAGAAATAGAAATTAAATAAAGAGATAAAGAAGATAAAGGCACTAAATAGTAATTTGGTTCAAACCTCTACGTCTAGCTTCTTCAAACCTCAAGATTTTTTTCAACTCAATCCAACAAGGATGATTTTCACATGCTTAGCAACAACACAAGGTTGTTGTTCATCTTAAACTATATAACATTTGGGTTTTACAAGTTCACCCAAAACTTTTTGTACATAAGAGGTTTTCACTAAACTCACCATAGACTCACTTTTCTCGCACTTAGAAAAGATTTATAGGAAATATAAGAATAGAATGGTAGTCTAATAAATGCTTTTTTAACAAGATATACCCAAGACAAAGACCAAGTAATAATATGAGTAGAAGCTCAACAAAACTTTAGCTTTCCTTTCTTACAAACATTTTTTCTTGCTTTTTCTTCTTCAATGCATCACTTAAATACACAACAAAGAGAAGAAGACCATTACTTAGAGGTTTAGCTTTCTTCTAATTCAAATTGTCTTCAATGGGTTGATAATATTCTCATTTATTACCTTAGATAGCAAATCTTCCTCTTTAATGACTAGTGGCATTGAATGCCCATAGTGGTTCTTTCTCTTTCTTTAGAGGCATGGTTGGCGCAGATAAGATAGATATATATATATAAAGAGAGAGAGAGAGATGAAGAGTGCTTAAAGGGAAATATATTAAATTAGCTTTTATAAATCTCTCCTTTTACTTATATTTAAAATGCATTTCTTAAAGCTATGAGAAGCATGAGGCCAGAGTACTTTTCTTGAATCGTGTGACTATCCTTTACTTTATTACTTTTCTTTCTAATCCTTTAGAAGCATAGTATATGAAGTTAATGTGTGGTATAGGAATAAGATTATTTTTTCTTCCTTTGAAAATTTTCTTTTAGAAGAGAAAGAAAACTTTATACATTTGGTTTGTTGTGGAGAGATAAGCTTCAACTACCTTAAATTTCTTTCTTGTTAATATTTTTTGTCATAAAGTGTAGAGAGAGAAATAGAAAGAGAAAGAGAGAGAGAGAGAGAGAGAGAGAGAGAGAGAGAGAGAGAGAGAGAAGCAAGGTAATGTTACCAATATTTCTTATCTTAATAAATGTATATTTAAAGCTCATTTGACCATTGTTGCTTGTAAGTTATCAAGAAATACTTTAATATTTTCTCTCACATAAAAGATGTGACAAAAGATGTGAAGTTCCTCCATAGTGTGCTACTTCTTTTTCTCCAAGCTTTCCATATTCATAAATGCTCATTAAATATTGCAGTAGATATTGGGTACAAAGAAATGCAAAAAAGAATGTTCTAGGGAAAATCATGTACAAAGACTTTAAGTTGCAATTATTTATGATGAAGGATCTCAGAAATTGAAATTATTAAGGAAGCCTAAAGAACTAAACATCTTGACTTGTAAGAAAAAAAATGCCCTTAGTGAATTATCATCAATAATATGTCTCCTACATTAGGTTGGAAAACCATCAAAGAATAGAAGCTCATCTCTGTCATCTCCTTGGCATCTTTGTTTGCCCATCAGTGATAGTGATTGATGTTGAGCCACTTGTCTCTCCCTCAGTGTGGACGATTGCTCTGAAGAAGCCATCTAAGTCAATAAATTTTCTTTGTTCTATGGCTTTGCAATGAAAAAGTTATAACTTGTTGCTATCTTCCTTTTATTTATATTCTTCTTCTTTGCTATGCATTCTCCTTCCTATCATTGTTTTCTTCCCAAAATCTTTGTCCTATAGCTAATTGTAAACCCCCTCCTTCCTTTTAACTATATAGTCTCTCTTCTCAATTGGTAGGCACTGTCCCAATGTTTAATTCTTTGAAAATTCATTTAAGGTACGCCTATTTACCTTTTTTTTTTCTTGTATAAACATATATGGAATATCTATTTTATATGCATGGTTTAACTCATATGAATCCTTTGCATTGGTTTCAAAGGAAAACTCATGGGGTTTTCTCTTGCTTATTATTCTACTATTTTTTAGTCTAACTAATGTCCTTCCTTTTGTCGAAACATGTTTAGAAAGACAAAACTAATTTATCATTGAATCAACTATGACAAATTTAGTTACATTATGATATATAGCCATTAGTGAATTTTTTAATCTTTTAAGCAATATTAAGGATTGAGTTGATAGAAGGGACCATTTACATCCACTTGACAATTTAGTGGACCATTTACATATGGTTGCTGACCTTTTGAAGATTGTAGGCAATGATAATAGTAAAAGTACCTTGTAACTTTGAGAAGCTTACACAATAACAAATCTAAATCCAAAGTTTAAGTTAATCTAAGTGACATATGCAAGGGGAGGCAAGGTGGTAATAAACATAAGCATAGGTAGTAACAATAGTAAAAGTGACTTCTAACTTCAGAATAATCAACTTGCCAATTACCATATTTAGTGGGTAAAGCTGGCTATCTCATTTGAAGTTCTAGTCCTAAAGATTTGCTAGTGTTCTTGACATCCTTTAGATAGGCTACTAACAAGTTTATTGTTGGCACTATATAAATTGAGAAGGCTAGCTCTTTTTATTTTTTGGGTAATAGGAGCCTACTTACATATAGAAAGGTAAAAAATGTGTTAGGTTCTGTTAGTAAATGAAATATGGGTAATGATGTATTGAAGTATGATTTAGTTAATAGTCTAACAAAATATTTATCTCATGTATGTTCTAATTTTCTTGAATTGGTTTGTGATGCCACTTGAATAACTTAATATGGAAGTAATGTGAAGAATGAGAAAGGTTGTGTCTTAAGTTGGGGATGTCTTGATCCTTGGTAGTGTGATTATTTTTATTTATTATTTATTATATCAAAACTACACCATTGTCTTCATGTGAAGTTGATACATATATTTCTTGTTTCAAACTTTGCAAATTTTATTTATAGGGAAACATGAATATCTTAGTGAGAAAAGGATTTTTATTTTTTAGTCAAACAAAAAAAACAACTGAAGAGTGCAAAATATGACAACCATAATAGAGCATAGCACAAAACAAACAACTCTAAGATGAAAAGGAGTATAAGGGATCATGTAATCCAACTCTAATCTCTAGTTTTTTTTTTAGCCAATAACATTGATTTCCATTCTTCAAGAATTAGATCTTATGTTCATAATTTCCTCTCAATGTCATAGGACTTGATTTTTTTTCTCTTTATTACAAGTGATATAGGTACTCTAAGTTGTCAAATCTATTTGATCTTCAAAAGGTGGCTACGTTTGCTTATTTGCTTTGCTGGACAACAAGTGTGCATAAATCAAATAGATAATAATATAAAATGGAGAAAGATAAAGATCACGTCTCCTAAAAGCACAACTTTGGATTGCATAACTTCATGTAAGGTTTTTTAATTATTGCCCTTTTGTGTTTGTGATTTATGGATAATTCAATTAGGACTTACAAGATATGCTAGGAAAAAATCATATATCTGTTTAAATTTACAAGAAAGAATTTTTCAAAGAAAATAAAGGATGACTTCATAACTTTATTAGGTAACCAAACTTAATAGTAGTAGAAAGTAATAGGTTAGAAAGATTTGGTCATAATGTAAACTATATTCAACGATATTTTGTTTGTAATTTCTTTTTTAAGGAAATGTCACATTGTTGGAAGAATGGAGAAAATTGTTTGGCCATGAAAAGAAAGGATATATTGATGAAGCATGCAAATAGCAGGGAAAGCATCAAAGGCAGCATTGATTAACACATAGCACACACATATTGTGCCTCCTTTCCTTTACTATATGTATATTGAAAGACTTCGTAAGATTAGTGGTGATATTATCCCAATGTTGAAATGGAAATTCGGATAAGGCTCACCTATAGATATATTATCTTATATTTTCACCCATCTAGCTAACTCTCAGGAGAATTATCTAATATTTTTCATTGCTTTCACAAATCTCATGTTTAGCTAAGTATAAACAATGCAATCTACATGTTCAATGTATTATCCTTACATTTTCTTCTACTTCCCCTACATACTTTGGTAAACTCTATGATGAAATTCTCTTTTATGTGCCACTAACAAAGTGCATGCGACTTCCTGCCAACTATTTCTCTTCTTACACTGATTATATTATTGTGGTAATTGGAAGCCAAAGTAATTTGCATAAAACCTATCAATTTTTTCACATTTTGAAGGAGCCACACCTAATGTTTATATGTTTTTATGCTACCTATACCATAATCAAATTGATACAATTCATTATGGGCATCATATGCGAATACAGTTAAAAGTGTACCTAAGTATGACCCACTTAGGTAACAACCATCAATGTACAATATTAGTCTTGAACCAAGTATAAAATTAGTTATACAACATCCATATGCAATGAATAACATCTCAAAATTGTTGTTCGTAATGGAAGTCTACCTTGCAATAGTTTTTAGATTGATTTCCTTTAAATAGTTGTACAACCATGAGATTAGCATGCATGACTTTTCATTGGTTCATTCACGTCAGTTAAGGCCCTTTCTTTGCTCCTCCATGATTGATAATAAGTGAGTGATATTCCATACTTTATGAATAGGTCTGATAAACACATATTTTATCTATTTTTATCCTCTTAACTTAGTCATTTTAATAATCAAATGTAGCTTAATGCATGCAATTGAATGGAAATTGATTTTAATAGCCACTTTTGCACTCTAGGAATTAAAATTGCAAAATTCTTGAATTTTAATGCATAAATCATTTTAAATGAATTTTGTGAATTTTCTATTCCATCTCTTTCATTCTTTTATGCAGATTTTTGTTGGATAATTTGAGCTTTGAAGGAAAACCACAAACCAAAAGGGTTGTAGCCACATAAAGAAGAAGCAAGGAAGAAAGAAGCAAAGTCACGTGAGAAGCTTAAGCTTGGGTTTACGTTGAAAGAGAAGGAAAGAAAGGTATGAGTTGGGTTCTGCATGAGGAGAATAAAGAGCAACTCGAGGGAGCATGAAGAAGTCATGATGGACAGCAGCTGCGTGAAACGAGTTGAAGCCTGTGAGCAGAATCTGCAGAACGTGGAAAAACAAACACACAAGAACAGAACACGTTTTCATGAAGAAAGTAAGCTGGATCTAGCTACTGGTTGAGCAGAAACAGAAAAGAAGACGTAAAAGTCTGGGCTGAGAGACAAAGAAGCTGCAGAACGTGGAAGAACAACGCAGAACAGAGCATGGAGCAGAATACGCTGGAGCTGAGGAAGAACGTGAAACCAGCGTGAAAACAATGAGCTACAACACGTACTGCACAAAGAGAAGGAGCTGGAAGCAAAACACAGACCAGCTTTGAAACGAAGGAGTCAGGCAACTCGAGTTAAACGAGGAAGAAGCTCACATGCAGTAACTGAACAGAGAAGAGAAGGTAATGGACACTGCAGAAGAAGAAAAGAACACGAAGCAACGAGTTGAAGACTGTATGAGCTGAACGCAAGAAACTCCAGCTGCAGAAGAAGAAATCACGTGAAGCAGAAGCTACAGTATGCATGTAGAATATATTATATTAACAATGGGGCCCACACTCATGCAAGCTTCAGATAATTAAAGTGAGAAGAAGCTGAGCACGTGGAATTAATAAAAGAATCACGTGAGAATAAGGCAGAAGAGAGGAAGCAGCTCGTGGTCTGTAAACAAGAAGCTCGAGTCTTGGTTCTGAGATGGAGGAGAAAAGCCGGCTGAATGAAGAAGCAACTGAAGCCACGAAAGCACATGATGAACGCTCCAAATACATGCAGAAGTTACGTGGATTAATGAAGCTTGAGAGCTGGAGATTTAGTGATCTAGAGGAGAAACTTAAACGTGGTTTTAGCGTACAAATTGGCAAATAAGAGAGCACGTGAATGATTAAAGCTGAAGCACGTGAAAGGGGAAGAGAGACGTGAAAGGGGAAGAGAGACGTGAATAAAGAAAAGAGACGTAAACAAGGAAAGAGACGTAAACAAGGAGGGAAGAAGAATATAAAAACTTAAGAAGGGACGCTGAAAAGGAGGGAGAGAACCATTCGGCCATTCACCCACGCCTCCATTCATCCATCCATCCCTCCATTCCATACTCCATCATCCATCCACCGAATGAAGATCTAATTCATTCACCTTGAGGCTAGCAAGGGAGGAAGCTCTTGGAGAAGCTTGAATCCTTGGAGAAGAAGCAGAATTTTGGCTAAGATTCTTTAATTTTCCTACACTTTTTCTTATTCTGTATAATCTCGGTTGAGTTATATTTGATTAGAAATTTGTGTAATTAATTAGTGGCTGGTTAGACACTGATTAGGAAACCCTTTTTGTTGATTAATTGGTTGGATTTGAATTTGATTTTTCATTATTCTCTTTAATCTCCCATGTATGCCACGAAGGTGTTCGATGAATTGCATGAGTGAGATTTTGTGCTTGATTGTTTGATTTGAGAATTCCTTAGTGTTTAGTTGGTTAATTAAACATTTTTGGATGATGAATCAGAAGATAATTAATTAGTTAATCAATCAAATTAGATGTTCATTGATCTTATAGACAAGAGTTAACGGTTTAATGTGGGATTGAGGTCTCAATTCAACATTAGATTATTAATCTCTTGAATCTTGAATGGTTATTCAAGATCATTTGCTAATGAACATAATTAGGAATTCTTAGGCCATAATTAATCACAATTAGAATAGGATAAGGATAGTGGATACCAAGAGGCGATTCCTAAACTAGTCACAAGCCCATCATTCACCACAATTCATCCAATTAGGTAGTATTTAGGAATTTTGTTTCAATTCAGTTTAGGATAGTTTAATTCAATTAAAAACCCCCCAAATTAAATAGTTCTAGGATCTTAGAACACTTAGAGAACCCAATTGAATATTGAATTCCAATTCCAAGGGAGATGACCTAGGTTGTGCCACTTGCTATATTTTTAGATCAACCTAGTTTTATTTTGAGGGTTGCACGACAAGCCCGTCAAGGTCATTACATATATCATTGGGACTTTATTCTTATTTAACCTTACACTATCAACCATAATAAATGCAACTAAGTTTGACCTTCAATTGTGGGACACTAACTGGTTGTCTAGCACCAAGTAATTGTGTTCATTATAAAAAGTTTGCATAGAAAAGAAGGGTAGCTATTGTATAGGCTGTTAACTTCCATTTGGATCCATTAACATTGCATTTGCAATCATTTTGCAAGGGCTACTTTTCAAGAAGGTGTATCTAAATTTGTAGGCAATACTATATTTTTATAGTGCCTTTTTAAATACAATAACATAGGAAAAAATCTATCCACACCTAATAATTAAATTTATCCATTTCGTATAAGTTAACTCTAGCACTTAGTGCATTGGCACTCTGTATATTGCATGGTATAAGTAGAGATCTTGCCTAGAGGGAGATCTAGCATTTGAATATCCCAATATTGAATTGATGTTGTACTTCCAATCAATTTAAATTTTATAAGAAAAGGGAGCATGAACAAGATATAAAGAAAATAAAATGCAATGTATATTCACAATTTTTTTAAATACTGAGTGCTTACTCTTGGGTTTGTTGTGATATTGTTCCTCTAGTTTTTTTCTCCATTCATGATGTATACATTTGCACAATGGTCATTTTACTTTAACATTTGTGTTACCCCCACATCATTTACAAGGTTTATAAGCTCATAGGTATCAAACTTTAGAGTGTAGTTCAATTGCTTTGCATAAACATCATTTTCCATGCATGCTCTTATGAGTGTGATTAGTTTCCTCAGTAAAATCCCTTCCTTAATCATTCTGCTAGATGTTTTACTCCCATCATAGTGGAGCTTCTTATTTGAATCCTTTACAATCTTTCTACCCATATGAAAGTAGTAAAATATCTCTATTGATAGTGGAATATCCATTCGTTAGTCCATTTATGTTAAGTAGAAGCTTTTAAAATTTCTTTCCACTTGCAAAGTAGCTTTCCCTTCACACCAATAGGTATAAGCATGTTATACAATGTAACATTATATAACATAGTATGACATAGCAAGAATACACATTCAAAGTTGATCAAAATTATGACATAAACATGCTTATGGGTATGACAAACACAAAGCAAAATGTATTGTCTTAGAGTTGTATATTATATAGGTATTAAGGATTGATACCTAAAAAACGATTTAATGTCAAAGCTTAGGGATGTAAACCAAACTTGCAATAAAATCAACTTGTATTGGACTATGCAAATATCAAAGGATCCCTCATTTCCTTTCTATTTACTTAATCAAATGTAAAACTTGGTAGTAATTCTAGTAAATGTCACTTGTAACTTTAAGAGGCTTGAATAATAATAAATTCATATTTGATGCACAAATGCTGAAACAATAGGAGAGGAATTCTAGTTTCATTTTACATATGTGAGAACAAAAAGGAGAGTACACATTTGGAAAACACAAATCTTCTTTTATTAGATAGTAAGAATAAAAAATGTTTTCATTACTTGCTTCTAAGAAACAAGGAGAATCTTCCTAAGGTTAAGCCTAAGGTTGAGTAGAACAAGTATACATCCTGGAGCTCCTTATACTTGTTTCTAAAGGAAAACTAATGTGTAAATCATTTAAAGTAGCAAAGAGAATTGAACCCATTATTTGGACTTTCTAGCAAGTTTCTAAGATGCAAGGAACTTCGCATTACCTTCATAAATAAAATCCTTTACTCTTTTTCTCTAAATTGAAGTGTTGCAATGCCCCTTTTTCTTGTGCTCTATTTCATTGCTTCCTTTAGTGAGATGAGAAATTAGAGAAGGGGGATTAAGCGGTGAGCAAGTAAAGAGAAGGAAGTAAAATGTTAGAGGATATTTTTGTCAACAATGGAAAGAACTTTGATCATTTGTGCCTTCTAAATAATTTTAATTTTTTAAGTCCTTTATCATAAATAATTATAACTTAGACATTTTGTTAATAATTTTTCCAATATTATTTTGTTTTTCTTTCTTGAATTACCGATATGTGGTGTAAGTTAAAAGTTCATATACTTTTTCATGATAAAAAGCAACGGTTGACTTTGTACTTGGAATACAAAAAAGTGACATTGCTTTATTTATTTATTTTAAAAACAAGCTATGTCTTCTGTGCTTTTTGAAAGATTGCGTAGGGCACAGGTTTTCTCTAGTGGAAGAAAAAAAACTTGGGCACTCTTCATACAGGATCTCTTTTGCACGAGAGAATCCCTGAGTAATTACTTGTACATTAATAAGTAAAATTTATAAAAGCCAAATGAATCTGTAAATTATATAACCTAGAAGATACATAGCACATAGTATGAAGCTGAACAAATTATTTTGATAATATAGCCCATGTAATGAATAAGCTTGATAAGAACATATTATGCCCAAATAAGTAGTTGAATCCAGTAATAGATTTATATGCCCAATTAAATTTTCATTAACTTAATGCTTTTATAAATTATGTTTGAGAATTATATTATTATTAAAATAATTTAAGATTATAGTGAAAATTTGGTCAACACATGTTAGTTTGACAAAAAAAATACCATATTAATATAAATACCATGTAAGGTATCACAAAAGAGATGAGGATAATGATTTTACAAAGTTTGTTATGTTGTAAGATAGATTTGTGCATGTGACTTCCTATTGGCACTCAATGCATAATTTTCACATTTATAGAAAAATCAGATATTATGTTTTTCATATTTATAGAGAAGGTGGATGTCACACCTTTTCCCTAACTAATTAACAACTTTGCCCATTTTTAAAATGTCCTCCTTTTATGTTTTCACTGTTATGATTCAGTAGCTGCATAAGGAAGTTGTTAGTATAAAATAAATCTAAGCCGTGCACAAGGACACTGTCTTTGAGAGATATTTCGCCACAAGACTGCATTCCCCAGGATTGAACGGATTCTTCTGCGATGTCGCAGGGAAGCAGAACAGCTGAAATAAGAACTCAGGAATGGAGAGAGGAGGAGAGAACAGCTCAAGTGTTGTCCGGAGCTGTGATGTCTGGAACCCAAAGAGCAACGTGGTATTTATAGGCACAGAAAATAATGAGACGTTAGACCATATTGAATTATATTAATGAAGACGTTTCTGAACGTTGGACGGTTTCCGACATGAGGATTAATAAACATTATATCAGATAAAAAAAACGGATTAATAATTGTCGGTAAATGATGAGTAACGTTCAGAAACGTTCACATAATGAACTCATAACCGAATCCTTAAATTTGTGAATTTTCTGGAAGGCTATTTGAAAATATTTAATTTTCAAAAATTAAATTCCGGCAATGGTAAAAAATGTCCAACACCGCGTATATTTTGCGCGCAGGGGAGGGCAAATCGTCCACTCTCCTCCTAGACCCATTTTGCTTTTCCATAATCACATATTAATATTTATACCCTTTGACTTTCATTTGTTTGAGTAATATGGGACTTCTCTTTTTCTCTTCACTTTTGACACACACACATACAATTCTCCAACATTCATGGGGTTTCCATTGTGTGTTCGGTTTTGAGTTTATTTTTTAAGTAATTTCTAATTTGATGATATTTTTATCCACCAAAAGTCTACTTTTTTTTAATTGAAAACAAAAATTTAGCGAAGTTATGATTAGTTTTTGAAAGTTATTACAAATTAATTTAGGAAGTTAGGAATTTATATGGCACGAAAAAAAATTTTTTGGGACCAAAATGAAGCATTAAAAAAATTTAAATGACTAAAATTGGATATGCTTATTTGTGATTAGCTTAATTTAAAAATTTTTTTATAAAGAATCTACCTAATAAATTTTCTTGAAACACTTACCTTAGTAAATTTTTATTGATTTTTTGCACATATTTTACATGCAAGAAAACTACCCAATATATTTTTTAGAAGAAAACACGTACATTTTTTCTCTTTGAACTGATGCTTAATTATACTAGTAGTGCATAAACTTTAAAGTACAACAAAATATCCCTTAATCTTTGAAAATATACTGAAAAGTTAACTCTTAACTTGGCCCCAAAAAAAATGAAAAAAAAAATACTGATCATCAAAAGATCACATGATGAGCACAGTACCTCTTATTTAATAGTTTTTCTTATATTCTCTCCAGTTAGCTTACGAAGAATAATTAAATCCCTCAATTCCTAAGTTCTGAGCTCAATCAAGTTAAAATATTGAAAATATCCCAACAATCGAATTCAACCCTAACCGTTTAATGTCCCTCTTTCCTCGATGAGTTTTATAATTTTGGGCCCTTTCTTGTCGAATGGTTTTAATCTTAACCAGAACATCACATTCCGTCCTTCGATTCTTCAATGAGAAAATTCGGTTGAAGTGGTGAAAGGAGAAATTAAAGGTATATTTAGGAGTTTATTTTAGAGGGGAATGAAGTGGAATGTAATGAATTTAAGAGTTAAATAATTATTTAAAAGTTTTTTTAAAGGGCAGGCGAAATGACAAGAAATGATTTTTTAAGTCATCTCAAACCATTCAAAGCTCATTTTTTTCTTATTCCTCAATTTGGGAGGTCAATGATAAAATGACCAAGATTAAATATTTAAATTACAAGATTATTCTAACTTTATTTAACTGATACAAAATTATAAAAATCTTAATATAGATATATTAAAATTATTAATTCTATAAAATATTAATTCTAGAAAAACGAATAAAATATTTTTTTATCTTTTTATTAATTTTAAAATTATTTTAAAATTAAGTATGTGATTTTTAAGATTAGGATGTTATATATTTATTTTTTATTATTAGAAGTTATCTTTCATTTAGGATTAGAATTAGATTTCTATAAATTAATTAGTCTTGTACAAATATAAAAATAATATGAATAAAATTTATGCATTATAAATTTTATCACATTATCATTATTATTAAAATATGTTTTTACTTAGTTATTGTGTAACATTAAAAAAGTTTTGAGAATTTATTCATACTTTTTATGTAAAGCAATTTATAAGAGTAACATTGAAAAAATAATAATTTTTATCCATTTTATTCTATTTATTTCATAATAACTCTTAAACAATGATTAAATGAAAACATTCTATCTTCCTGTAAAACTCCCAAACAATGGTATGTTCTGTTAACTTTCATCTCATTCCGTTTCATTCCATTATATTCCATTAATGTCCATTTCATTCCATTTCTTCTTAAACTCCCAAACATAACCTAAGTACACCGTACATATTAGTAACAATTATTCATCGTTATGGTAACAAAATATTATGCTAATAATAATAATAATAAAAATAAATAATGCATGATTATCAATATCCTTGAGCAAACAATTGTTTAAGGTACTTGTAACAATTGCTCAAGGGTAATAATAACCATGCATTATTACATTAAAAGTTGGATGTTAGCATATATTAGCAAACCATAACCAATACATTTCAACAATTGTCATCAGTATGGTAAATAACCATTATTAATTTGCATTGGTATATTCAATTCTTTAATTTGTATGGAAAAAGTCACCATTTTATTTTTGTTGATATTATCTTTTTTTTTTCTTTTCAAATATGATAGGTGGTGAGTGGTTAGCACTTGACTTCTCTATGGTCAAGCAAGCTTTATTGGCATGCATGATTCGTTGAGAGAAAAAAAAAAAGATAAAAATATTATTTTTATTTTTATAATTATTATTTAATATTATCTATCAATTATTATTTAATTATTATAATATTTTATTATAAATATTTTTTATCTATAAATTTATTTTTATATTTAACTTTTTATATAGCAAAAAGTTATATCCTAAATGACGTTCAATCGCTGCCTTGTCAACTTGGGCTCATTTGCTGGGCGCAAGGAAGCCACGCCTACAGGGCTTATGGCTCCCTCTTCTGGATCATTGGCTTCTTAAAGAGCAGAAAAGTTATCTCTCACTCAATTTTGATGATATCACATGCTAGGCATTTATTTTTATCCTTTTTATTAATACAAATTATATATATTTAAATTGTTAAAATAATATATAATTAGTTATATTAAAATTTAATGATATATTAATCTTCAATAACACACAGACAACGACCAAGCAAGCTTTCGCCTACATCTCTAAACTTATACGTTCACTGCCGTATTGACTTGGTCTCTCATTTGCTAGGAGCAGAGGAAGCCATGGTTATGGAGCTTATGGCGGGAGCTCTTCTGGATGCTCTATTCAACGTCCTGTTCGATAGAATAGCTTCTCCGGAGGTCATTGGCTTCTTTAAGAGCAGGAAACTCAACGACAAGTTGCTCAAGAGATTGAAGATGAAGCTGCTGTCCGTGAGAGGAGTGCTCGACGACGCCGAAGGAAAGCAGATAAGAAATTCTGCGGTGAAGGAATGGCTCGAAGAACTCAGAGATGCTGCATTTGATGCCGATGATCTGTTTGATGATATCGAGACTGAAGCCAAATTTAGACCAAAAAATGAGGTACTAAATTTCTCCTTGGCTTCTCCGAATTCATATGAGAAAGACATTGAAGAGATCATCGAAAAGCTAGAATGTCTTATGGAAGAAAAAGATGTTCTTCGTTTGCAAGAGGGAATCGGGGACAAATGGTCATCGAAAATACCCACAACTTCTCTTGTGCAAGAATCTGATGCGTACGGTAGGGCTAGTGATAAAGAGGCCATTATTGAATTATTGTTGCCTGGAAACGCGTGTGATGAGAAAATAAGGGTTATTCCCATTGTGGGCATGGGCGGAATTGGGAAAACAACCTTAGCCCAACTTGTATACAATGATGAACGAGTGAAAAGGGAATTTGAACTTAAGGCATGGGTTTGTGTTTCTGAAGAATTTGATATTGTTAGGGTTACAAAATTAATTTTGGAGGCTCTTAGTTTGAGTTGTTATGATACCAATGATTTAAATTCGCTTCAGGTAAAATTGAAAGAGATCTTTGATGAGAAGAAGTTTTTGCTTGTTCTAGACGATGTTTGGAATGAGAATTATGATAAATGGTGTCATATAAAGAGTCCTTTTGAATATGGAGCTCAAGGCAGTATAATTGTTGTAACCACACGGAGTCAACGTGTCGCATCAATTATGCAAACTGTTGAATTCTATAAACTTAAGTACTTGTCTAATGAAGATTGCTGGAATTTGTTTGCAAAACATGCGTTTGGTTATAAAAGTTCTAGTACAAATCCGAGTATTGAACGGATTGGAAGAGAAATTGTGAAAAAGTGTAAGGGATTGCCTTTAGCTGCAAAAACTCTTGGAGGCCTTCTGCGATCAACATCTGACTGTAAAGAATGGGAAAACATATTAAGGAGTGATATATGGGATCTAACAGAGAGGGAAAGCAATATTCTTCCTGCTTTGCTGTTAAGTTATCATTATCTCCCTTCATATTTGAAGCGATGCTTTGCTTACTGCGCAATATTTCCAAAGGATTACGAATTTGAGAAGGAAGAGTTAATTTTGCTCTGGATGGCTGAAAATTTACTACAGAATCCTGTGAAAGGTGAGAGAATTGAAGACGTTGGAGATAAGTATTTTCTTGAGTTAGTATTGAGATCATTTTTTCAACAATCAGAATCTGTGGGACAGCGTTTTGTGATGCATGATCTTGTAAATGACTTGGCTCGATTTGTGTCGGGGAAATTTTGTGTTCAACTGGAGGATAATAACTCAAATATAAATGTTGACAGAAGAATGCGCTATTTATCATTTCCTGTTGCACATGTGTCTGAGAATTTTGAAGCTATTGACAGAAAAAATCAATTGCGCACCTTACTCACTCTAGGCAACACTTTTCATTATCATAAATTGCAAGATGATACATTTTCAAAACTGAGATGCTTAAGAGTGTTATCATTCTCATTCTTCAGTGGCTTGGAGGAGTTGCCCGAATCAATTGGCTTACTAAGGCATCTTCGTTATTTAAAAGTATCTGGGACTAGAATTAAAAGGTTTCCTGATTCTATTTGCAGTCTATACAATTTGCAGACATTGAAGGCAACATGGTGCTACCTTCTTGCTGAGCTACCTCAAGAAATGCATAATCTGATTAATTTGCGGTATCTGCACATTGAAAATACTCAAATAAAAGGGATGCCACCGCACATAAGTAAATTGAGAAGCCTCCAACATTTAAGTCACTTTATAGTTGGGAAAGATTATGGTTGTTCAGTTGGTGAATTGGGACAACTCTCAGATATAAGAGGCTCTTTTTCAATAAAAAATTTGAAAGATGTTGTTCATCCCAAGGAGGCTATGGAGGCCAGGTTATATGACAAGAAATATCTGGTGCAGCTGGATCTGAATTGGGGTAATGGTGCTGAGACAGATGACTCACAACACGAGAAGTGTGTACTTGATTATCTACAACCCCACACAGAGAACCTTAAAGAGCTCTCAATGTGTAACTATACAGGTACTGAATTTCCGAATTGGTTGGGAGACCTCTCATTCTGTAACCTATTGTCTGTATGCCTTGAAAATTGTAAATATTGTCATGTATTGCCTCCACTTGGGCAACTTCCCTGTCTAAAACAGCTTGAAATTTCAAATTTCAAGACACTGCAGAGTATTGGAAGAGAATTTTATGGGAAATCTTCTAGTGGTGTGAATGTCATCCAGTCCTTTGCTTTGCTAGAAGTTTTGAAATTTTACCATATGCAAGCATGGGAGAAATGGAGTCACCTAGATGACAATGAGAGCTGCATAGCTTTTCCTCGTCTTAGACAACTGGTTATATGTAGTTGCCCTAGACTGATTGGTGATTTGCCAAAATCCCTTCCATGCTTAACACAGCTTATAATTCAAGAATGTGGGCAATTTTTTTCTTCACTTCCATCTAGTCAGGTAATAAGTGAATTACGCATTCGTGGCTGTTCCACCCCAGAATTCCCAGTATTTGTCGGTTTAAATCAGTGCCACCAGTCACTTGAATTATTGGAAATAAGATGCTGTCACTCACTCAGGTCCTTCCCATTGGATCTCTTTCCCAAGCTCAAATCTCTTAGAATTTCGTATTGCAAGAATCTAGAGTCACTTACTGTTTCAGCCAAAGAGGGAGATGGAAACCCAGAGGAAAGGCTCCAATATCTCATAGCTCTCCAGTCCTTGTCCATTTATGAGTGCCCAAACTTTGTATCTTTTCCCAATGGAGGTTTGCCTACCCCCAATCTCACTTCTTTAAGCATTGAATGCTGTCCGAAGCTAAAGTCGCTGCCTGAAAGAATGCATAGCCTCCTTCCAAGTTTGAAAGCACTTACAATATGGGATTGTCCAGAAATGAATTTGTGTCCTGATGGTGGTTTACCCTCTAGTTTGAGATCACTAGAGTTTTCTGATTTGGATAATCTTGTTGCCAACCAGATGAACCTGGATATGCAATCTCCTACTTGCCTCACACTTTTCTGTCCACACTAAGTTTCAGGACACAGAAGCATATCCACCGGAGGGGCTGCTACCTGGTACTCTTACTGGACTATATATCCACAATTCATCTTGTCTTCAAACTCTGAACACCAAGGGGCTTGAACATCTCAACTCTCTCAACAATTCGATATCTATAGATGTACTAGGCTGGAGTTAATAACAGAAGAAGGAATGATGCCTCCCTCTCTGACCGAACTCAACATCAATGGTTCTCCTTTGCTTGAACAACATTGTGAGAGGGACATTGGAAAATATTGGCCCAAGATTTGTCATATTCCAACCATTAAGATCAACGGCAGATATCTCAAAGTGAAAGGGCGGCAAGATTTGTAAATAACAAGTACCTGTTCTTATTTACACCCTTTTTATTTATGCTAGTTTCTTGTTTCCTCTAGTAATTTTTCTGTACTACTGCTTTTTTGGATGGTGGACGACATACAGTCACATGAAGTTATGCTCATGCATTGTACCAGGGAAAATATTGACCACATAAAAGATTCATTTATTATCATCCCAAACTCTTTTCAAACAACCTTTGCACTTGAGTAATAATGGACACTAGTTTGACTTATTGTCTGCATACTTCGCTCTTGTTACCTCGTTAGTTAGAGAGTGTTAGTTTTTAACGCTTACTATACTACTAATTATATCATATTTGCTTTGGTTACTTATTTATATTCTTAGTTTGAGATGTTAGGATCAAGCGTATACGACTAGATCAAAAGTTCTAGCTATTAGCTAGGGCATAACACTACTTTCTTCTGAAAACAGGGGAAGTTGATAGACACAGCTAACCAGCCAACCTCCTTCTGCTGACAGTTAATATTTATTAATATTTGTAACTTTGAACCCTTAACATTGATTCAGTCTGGTATTTCTCATACTATTCAATTCATAGTGATCTAATTAGAATGCAGTAACTATTGGTGCTACTCATGATAACTCCTGGAAATTCATTTCTCAGGGTTGCGTGTCTTTTTGTTCTTCTATCTCATTGAAGGTTGGTGATGGGTGTCGTTTCAGATTTTAGGAGGATAGGTGGGTAGGTAATATTTCTATTTCTCAGGCTTTCCCGAATCTTTATCATCTTTTCTCTTTGCATAATGCTCTAGTTCATAAATTCTGTTCAATTCAGGGGACTATTCTTTTTTGGAATTTTCACTTTTCAAGAGACCTTACAGGTGGAGATATGAATGAAGCAGAAACTCTGCTGCCCCTTCTTGACAATGTTAGAATTTCACAATTTAAAAATATGAGAGTTTGGAATTTAGATTCTTCTGGTGTGTATTCTTGTAAATCTTACTTTCATTTTTTTCTTCTACTCGGGAGGTTTTCCTTCTTGAAAAACCTATTTGAAATCTAAAGCTCTTCCAAAAGTCAAATCTGTTATTTGGACAACATATAATTTACACGAATGACATGTTGCAAATTCTAAGACCTAAAACAGTTTTGTCTCCTGACATTTGTATTATGTCCATGCATTGGCAGAAACTGGAGCTTATTTATTTTTACATTGTCTGGTGGCTGTTTACTTGTGGAATAAGTTGTTTGGGATTTTTGGTGAGAATTCTGTTTGTCTGCAGGATTTAGGGCAGTTTCTCCATGTACGGTTCAGAGGTTTTGGCCGTACAAAGGAGGGTAGAACTTTGTTGCAATATGCAGTTTGTGTGATAATTTGGAATCAATGTATGGCTAAAGTGGAATCCCATTATTTTTAGGAGTGTTTCACTGTCTCTAGTCTAGATGTCACGGGGACATGGATTTTGTTTGCAGCTTCTTTTTGGTGCTCAACCCAAGGATTACTTAAGGGATTGCATGTTTAACTTTCTTTTTCCTTTTTTATTTTGCTATCTTGTTTTGAATTTTGTTTTTCTAGGAGGATACCTAATCCTCCACATTTTTATCTTTCTTCTCTGTTGGGAAAGTTCTTTTATTATATGCGTTTGTGCACACATGTATGTTGCTAGCAATCACCCAATTAGTTGATTTTGACATTATAAGGAAAAAAATAAATTATACATACTTTTTCAAAAATAAAAAATTATCTTACATTTTAGTTTAATTTTAAATTTTTTAATCAAAATATCTTCTACTTAATGTTTTATAGTTAAAAAAAGTGTATTTAGATTTAATAGAAGATATTTTAATAAAATAAATTAGACTAAAATATAAGTAATTTTTTATTTTTAAAAAAGGTCTGTATATATTTTTTTAAAAAATTAAAAATTTGTTTATTTTAATAAAATTTAACATGTCTATATAATTTACTCTTAAAGAAAAAAAAGCAAATCAATAAAAGAAGAGCACCCATCAACCTATCCCCCCGCCCCCAAACTACCCCACCTTTTGAAAAAAAGACAAAAAAAAGAAAAAATCTATAACTGAACCTTAGAGCGATATAGACATATATTCTCTAATTTCTGACGGCCAATGGTCTAACCAAGGATTGCTATAATATTTATCATTGTTATATACTGGTTTTCTTTATTTGGGCCAACTATTGTGGTATACTCGTTACATCAAGCATTAATCTACGAATAGCTTGTGGATATGCTAGAAACAACGACCTCTGATCATCCTATGGACGCAAGGGATTTCCGACGTAGCGATCATTTATTTCCAACAAAAAATCTTAGATTTTACAATTATTGTCCTTTTTAGTATATTAAAGTTTTAATTTGGTCGCTTTGATTTTAATTGAGTTAATATTGTGTTTCGATATTTAGAAATAACTAAACCTAACGTAATTAAGTCATTTTCTTGTAGCTCTCTTTTTGTAACGACAAAAAAGTGATATTGTCGTTAATTTGCATATATGTATGTGATTTGGATTGCATAAATTGATTAGATGACAAGTAATGAAGTTTAATTTAATTATTACTTGAATTTGAGAAGAAAATAAATCAGGATTGAAGTACGACCTTACTTGATGACATGTCATTCGGTTAATTCACATAGCTCAAATTGTCTATGCAAACGAGAGAAATGAAATATAATTTGTTGTTATCACAAGAATATAACTAAGATAAAAGGTTTTAATTGCATTATATTTAAATTTTAAACAATAATATTGACTCAATTAAAATAGACTATTAAATTGAAACTCTTATACTACAAAAAAAAATGTACTTAAACCAAATTTTATATTTTAATTTTGAATTCTAGCTTGTTCTTTGTCTAACAATGTAAAAAATGAGCAGAGTTTTCACATCAAGTGCCATCTTCTGGATTTTAAGTGCTCGAGAAATTCGATATATCTAGGTTCGATTCTTATCCTATCTTTTTCTTCACTCGTAACTGCTTTGTACCTCTTATGTAACCAAAAAAAAAAAGTGAATATATATATTTATATATATTTCTGGTATATTTGAATTGAGAAGGTGGACAGAAAAGTGAAAGTTTAGTTTATTTTTTGAAAAAATTTAAATGTAAATCACACACACACACACACACACACACACATATATATATATATATATATATATATTCTTTTATTCTCTCTCATTCTTTGCAAAATCCATGTGTTTTATACCCACTTTTCCTAGCAATAAGAAGTTATGGCAAAGTTTCCTACAGAAGGTAAGGATTTTCAGTAGGAGCCTCAGTTTTCAGATATCCTCCCGCCAAATATTACGACTGGGATCTTTTCTCTCTCCCGCTGTTGGTAATTGTATATCCATCCTTGACTTTATAAATGCCCGCTTCATTCCCATCCCTTTTGATTCTCTCTTGTTTCGTGTCTAGATATTCGGATTCTAAATTTTAAAAAAGCTTTCGTCTAGTCCTATAAAAGGGACAGTTTGGTCTAGTCCTAATGGCTGTCCCTATTAATCAATTCCCTCATCGTACTAACTTCTGGGTTTGGGAAGTTTGGCGGAAACCAAAATCTAATGTTTAATGGTATATCCTCTCAGCTTCCTACTCGCCATTTAAGCGATGAAGTAATTAAATCAGATGCGATGAAAATACCTGTTCAAAGAGGCATAAGCATTTCGGGGGCATTTTAATTCCACTTTCAGGTTACCTTGCCCATGTTTGCTGATCATCACTTTGCTAAATAGCGAATCCTTGTTATGGAATATTCTCCACACGTCTCCCTAGTAAGGCTTGATTCAGATCCTCAATGTTCGTGATCCCTAGACCTCCTTCCTTGATAGGCGGCAAATTTTATCCCATCCAATAAGGTGAGGTTTCGATTTATTTTGGTCATTTTTTCCAAAAAAAGGAGCTAATAGGGAACTACATTTGTTTGCTTCCTTATTGTGAAGTTTCAAATACAATGAGTGATACATTAATAAGGAAGAAATTGATTTTATGTGTGTCGTTCTCCCAACTTGGGATAGTAGGTTTGCCTTTCAACCCTGTAGTCTTTTCTTTAGACCTCGGAAATTCTCCTTAAAAGGCTTCCTATTACTTTTGAGTTCGTCAATGTACCCACCCAAGTACTTCCCTATTTTTTGAACCGCCAAACATTTGAACACATTACCCGTAATTTTAGTGAACCTTTTAAGAGTATTTTAGATTTCTCATTTATTGGTGGGCTTCCTTGCAAACTTTAATACTCGTTATCTTTCTAGTTGACTGTGCAGTGATCAGATGACTAGAAATTCGCACAAAGCATGAACAGGCAAGGTGAGAAAGGATTTCCTTGTCTGAATCCTGCCTTTAGGTAAAAGACATATGAGCATTCTCCATTGATTAAAACTCTGAACTAGGTTGTGAAAACACACTCCATCACTAGACTCCTTCAGTGCCTTGGATATTTTATCTCTCTCAGAACATCCTTCAGGCACTGACACAAGACTTTGTCATAGGCTTTGTGAACGTCGATTTTTAAGGAAGTCCAAAAGGATTTCTGCTTCTTATTTTTCCAAATGTATTTCAAGAGTTTACCTCCTAAGATGATGTTATCAGATATTGATCGGTTCCTTATAAAGGCATTTTGGTATGGAAAGATTACATGGGTATGATTGCTTATATTCTGTTTGTCAGGACCTTAGATATTATCTTGTAAGCAACATTGCAATGACTGATAGGTTTGAAGATTTTGGACATCATTTATTGAGATGAGTACAATATTTGTCTGCTTGAGTTCCCTCAGCGAATGCCCTCTATTTAGGAATGATGCCACCATCCCCATAAGATCCTCTTCTAAATTAGCTAGAAATGCTGACAAAAACTAGTAGGGATGCCATTTGGTCCTAGGGTTTTGTTCCGTCCATCTAAAAGACAACATTCTCAATCTCCATTTTGCTGAACGGTTTGTTGAGATGGCATAAATGTTCCTCTTTAAGCTTGGGGATAGCACCTTTCTTGTAGCACTTTTTTTTATTTACTCTTCTCCTTTGGTTATCCCTGGTGTTGGAAAAAAAGTGAAAAGAAAAATCACCACAAGTTCCTTTATTTTTTAGAGATCTTGGACCTAAACACCATTTTCATCTTGAGTACCTTGGATTCATGCTTTTGTTCATTGGTGGTTAACAACAATATGAAAATATTTAGTATTTTTATCCTCATTGACTATCCATAGTTGTTTAACTCTCTGGTCCCACATATTACTTGTTCGTAATCTAGCGGGAATTCCATCCTTAAGCTTGTATCTAGTTCCTTCATCCTTTCACTCTAATTAGTGTTGGAGAATGTCATTCTTGAAGAAGACATTAAAAGGATGTGTTTTATTGCATGTGTTATTCAGCAGCATTTTAATATTAGGTTAATTATTTAGTAGATTTTTTAATATTACTCCCTCTGGTTTCATATATAAGAGGCTTTTTTGAGATTTGATTTGGTCTTATATATAAGAAACAAACTACCATATTAATTACAGTATTCAATTATGCCCTTCATTAAAAAAGTCATTTAAATTATGAGTAGTGGTGGTCATTAATTTCAAGGAGAAAGTGTACGTATTAAATAGGGGTATTTTTAGAAAATAATTTTTATTTGAGACAAAATTAAAAAGATTAATTACTTTTAACTCATTTTCTTAATACTCGTGAATTTGTTATTTGTTTCTTATATATGAGGCCAGAGAGAGTATTTTTTATTTATTCTAAAAGACAATATGTTATTAGGTTTTTATTATCTTATCTTTCTATTATGATAGGATAAATTATATTTTAAATTTTTACCTATTTGTTAGGTTGTTAGGCTTTTATTTTGACCTTATATTTTAGTCAAGTTAGTTTTAATTTAAAATCTACTTTAGCTATTTCCTTGAAATTTTGGACATTGCAACCCAGCACTTCAACCCTTATTTGTACTTGAACCAATCAACTTTATATGAAAATAAACTAGAACATCATTGGACTTTGAAAATTGTTCAACTAAGTAGTGTGCCTTTTGCATTATCATCATTTGATTATTGATGTTCATGAAATGACCTTACTCCATTTTACTAGAGACCTTGATACTGATTTGATTTTTCTATTAAATTGGAAAGCTTTTGTCCTGATTCTTTTGAAACCATGCTCCCCCTCACCACTTATGTGCATGATGAATCTTTAAGCCCTATTACTTTTAAAGCAACCTATAGTTGATTACTTTGTTTTTCTCATGTTAATCAGCATAGATGGCAAAAATACAAATGGAGGGACAAATTGGATACAAATTAGCCAATCAAATCCTAAGATAATAGGAGTTGAATTACAAATTAGAACTAAACTTATCTATGCAATGAAACAGAGGAAGATAGTAAATTGAACTAAAAAATTAAAAATAATAACTAAGTCACATCCACATGTGTGTGACTTTCAAGACTCCTCCTTAAGTTGGGAAGTAGATGTTAATCATTTCCAACTTAGAATTCAACTCTTTGAATTTAACCTATGTAATGGCCTTTGTCTTCACATTTGCAACATGAAAACTATAGAATCCAATTCAAGTAAGCATAAGTCAATCTTTTCTTTAATAAAATGAAGATCAATTTACATATGCTCCATCCTATCATATGATGGATAAGATCTTTTGCTATTCCAATAGTGGCCATGTTATAACAAAACACTTTCATAAGTAAGTTAACACATAGTTCAAGCTCATTTAGGAGTCTTATTAATGAAATTCCTTTACAAATCCCACAAACAAGTGCATAAAACTCTACTTCTGCACTATTTTATGTAACCAAATGTTGTTTCCTACTCTTTCATATGACTAAGTTGTCTCATACAAAGGTATAGTAACCAGTGGTAGACCTTCTATCAGTCACAAAGCCTGGTCGATTATTATCTGAATACACTTCAATATTCTTATGGTTGCCTTTCTTAAAGAATAGGCCCTTTCTAGGAGTCTTTTTTAGATATCGAAGGATTCTGTGCATCATTTCCAAGTGTTTCTCGTTTGGCTTATATATAAATTGACTAACTATGCTAACAGGAAAACTAATATATAGGCAAGTATGAGACAAGTAAATCAACCTTCCTACAAGTCTCTAATATCTCTTATTGTCAACTGGAGGACTTTCTTATTTGAGCTTCAACTTATAGTCAACCTCCATTGGAGTGTTGATGAGTTTGCATCCCAATATGCTAGTTTCTTCAAAGAGATTCAAGGTGTATTTTCTTAGGACACAAAAATACCATTTTTGGTTCTTATCACCTCCATTACTAGAAAGCACCTCAAGTTGCCCAAGTTTTTTTACCTCAAACTTAGCTACAAATGTCTTTACTAGTCGAGTAATTTCTTCATTTTAGTCTCCCATTACAACAATGTCATTGACATACATAATTAAAATTGCCAATCTTTCATTAAAGTTTTTGAGAAACAAGGTTGGATCAATTTGACACTGAGTGTATCTTGGCTTCCTGACAACAGTGGTGAATCTCTTGAACCAAGCTCTTCGGGATTGGTTGAGTCCATATAAGGATGTATAAAGTTTACACACCTTAGTACCATTGCTTGAGTTCTCTAGGCCAAGTGGCATTTGCATATACACCTCCTCTTCAAGGTCTCCATTTAAAAATTTGTTCTTCACATCAAGTTGATGTAGAGGCCAATCAATATTTGTAGCAAGGAATAATAACACTTTTAATAGTGTTAAATTTTACAACCAGAGCAAATGTTTTTTGATAGTCAATGCCTTGGGTTTGAGTAAACTCTTTAGCAACAAGTCTTGCTTTATGGTGGTTAATACTACTAGTGGGATTATATTTTACTATGAAGATCCATTTGTAACTAACTAGAGGATTACCTGAAGGAGGATCAACAACTTCTTAAGTTCTGTTCTTCTTACAAGCCTCTAATTCCTTTTGAATTGCAACTTGCCACTTTTGCTTTTTGATTGCCTTATACACATGAGTGGAAATCCTTTCAAAAGAAACATTATGCATAAAAGCCTATAACTAAGGAGATAGTTTGTCATAGGCAATATAACTATTAATGTGGTGTTTTGTGCAACTTCTTACCCCTTTCCTAAGAGCAATAGGAATTTCTAACTCTTCTTTGAGTTTAGAACTTGGAGTAAGGGAAATAGGTTGACTTCTCTTGGAGTGTGTGCATTCATTTGTCTGCTATTTTGTCACCTTACTTTGCTCCACTTACTGATATGTCATTACATTTACCTAAGTTTTCCCTTTTCTATTGTAAGTTAGCATTTCCTTTTTCTATATGGCACTGGGGCAGACCTTGGGTTTAGTGGGAGTTATGTCATGTTCAAGTGTGGATTTAGGTTTTTGTGAGTCTAGTTCAATAATTAGTGGGTTTTGTTTGGTAAAGTTAGGCTAGTCATGCTTAGTTTAAGGCTAGTTAGGTTAGATTCATGATGAGAAGGCCTAAAAATACTTCAAAATAGCCATTCCTCCCTTTGAATATTAGAACTCTTCCCTTTAGCCATTCTCCTTTTGAATATTAGAACTCCTCCCCTAAATGGGTGTTTGGGAGTAAAATTAAGTTGTTTCAAAAAAGATCATGTTTAAGGTGGTGAACATTTTCTTTGTACAGGGCAAGTAACACTTGTATCCTATTTTGGTAGATGAGTACCCTATATACTTGCACTTGATGGCTTTAGGTTCAAGTTTCCCCTTGTGGTCATATAGACAAATGACAAAAAACTCACACAGCTTGATTTATGGGATATTTTTCAAGAAGTTTTTTATATAGTTAAATGAATTTCAAAATCCTTGAAAGCATTCTATCTATCAAGTTTATGGCTATTAAAATTGCCTCTCCCTAATACCATTTTAATGCATTTGAAGTGAGAAAGAGAAACCTAACCACTCTAAAAGGTGTTAGTTTTTCCTTTTAGTAACCCCATTTTTAGGGGTGTATTAACACAAGAGTTTTGATGAAGGATACCATGGTGGGTTGGTAAGAGTCAAGGGTAGTGTTAAAAAATTATCTACCATTGTTGGTTCTAAAAATTTAAATAAAAGCTTAGAATTAGGTTTGGATTAATTTGTGAAAGATTTGAAGAACATTAGCAATTTCAAATTTTTCTTTTCAAAGGTATACCTATGTTAATCTAGTGTGGTCATCTATGAATATGACAAACCACCTAATCCCATTGATATTTTTAATTTTTGACAAGTCTTAAACATCATTATGTATTAAAGAGAAGGGTTGAGAAGGTTGATAAGGATGAGCAAAAAAGGTGGATTTAGTGTATTCAGATAATTAACAAATCTCACATTAAGGAATAATAATACTTTTATCCATCTGACTAAGGGTACAATTTTTTCATGTAATAAAAAATTGGATAGCCTAGCCTATAGTGTCATAACATAACGTCATTGTCTTGAAAAGTAAAAGATGGTAAAGTAGTGCTGCACTTTTCATGTCATTCCAAATAGTAAAGTCTAAAACACTTTTTAGCATAGCCAATCTTTTTCCTAGACTCCAAATCCTAAAATAACAACAAGAGACATTAAAATTAGTCTTACACTTCAAATTCTTAATAAGTTTACTTATAGATAAAAGGCTGTATTTTAATGTCTGTACAAGAATGTCATCTATTAAGAAATTTGTACAACCTTTTTAGCACTCACTTCAACTAAAGTACCATCAACAACAGTGATATTTTTAAAGTTTAGAAAAAAATCATCTAAGATAGAGATATTATCAGTCATATGGTTTGTGGCACCTAAATCAACTATCCAATTATTAGTTATCTTAGCTTGTGTCATGGAAGGGTTATCTGTTTAACCCATAACGCTTGTTCTAATAACTGGCTTAAGATTTTTGCCTTGATTATTCATCATTCTTTGTAGAATGGCTAGCAACTCTCTATTGGATAGATTGGATTCATTAGGACTATGATGCTACTCTTCACCACTGATCACAAAGCCGCATGACTCCCTCTGTTGTCAGGGTTTTCAATCCACTAGCTTTCCATTAAGCTTCTAGCATTTGTCCTTAATGTGACCTACTTTTTTTTACAATGATCACACTATGGTTTATCACTTCTCTTTTACTTATAATCTAGAATAGCAATGCTCCTAGCAGCCATGGCAGATGATTTTGACACAAATTTGGGAAATGGAGTGCCTTGTGTTAATCTATTTCGACTTTCCTATAATTTTATTTGTGTAAACACTTCATCAAGAAAAGGTAGAGGCTAAGTTTTCCTTAACATTTTCAAACATGGGATTAGGTCCTAAAAAGAGAGTATATAAATCTATTCCTTCTCCATTAGCTTCTTATAGTAAGTTGCATCTTCATTGCACTTCCATTGATGAACTTCATATAAATCTAATTATTGCTAATACTTTACTAGAGTGTTATAGTATTGAGTAGCATTTAATTCTCCTTGCTTTAAATCACAAATGAGCCCTAAATGATATTAATAGTGCAGTTCAAATACATGTTGAGCTTTGATGTGTCTGAGCTGATAGACCTTCTCAATGGTGATGGGATCTTACAATTGATCAAGCATAATGACCAATGTGTATATATGTACATATGAATGGAGAACAAACTAGAGCAGTACCATTTTAGTCTATAAAAGGGTAAGTTATTGGCCTTTAATAATTTGTCTGGTGAATATCCATGGTATATTATTATTTCTATACCTTGTTCTCACTCCCTAGTCTTACTAAATTTTAGTTAATTAAAAATACAGATTTAATGCAATGTAGGTTCATTCAAGTGCTCGATCTTCCTCTAACTAGGAACTTGTACTTATACCATGTCTAATATAAATGTCCTCTACACTAATGTTTGAGTTAACTTTTAGCAAATGGACGAATTTGATTGCTAGGTATAGATAGATTTTTCTTAGTGCTGTTGAATTTAGGCATGCGTTATGCAAAAATAGCATTACCCACAAATTTAGATGCACTTTTATAAAAAAAAATAACCTCTATAAGATGACTGTTCAAGGCAACATTGGTGGATACTAGTGGAAGTTAACAGCTTATACATTGGCCAAAATCACACTCTTTTGGAGTGTGTAAACTTTTTGCAATGAATGCGAGCACTCGACACAAGATAACCTGGTAGTGTCTCGCAAGCGAAGGTCTAACTTAATAGTATTTATAATAGTTGATAGTATAAGATCAAGTTTGGATAAAGCCCCCAGTGATATCCGCAGTGATCTATTTAAAGACTATAGAGCAGCATTAAATTACCATCAAGCATAGAGGGGTAAAAAGGTAGCCTTAGCTAACATAAATGGCTACTAAACCAATTATACATGCTAATTCCTTGGTTGTACAATCGTTCAAGGGAAATTAATCTAAAAGTCATTGCAAAGTGGACTTTATAATATGTGAACAACAATTTTAAGATATTATTCATTGCATACGGATGTTGTATAACTAGTTTTATACTTAGTTCAAAACTAATATTATACATTGATAGTTGCCACCTTAGTAGACCATAGTTAATGATACTCTTGGTTGCATCTACATATGATGTAGATAATAACTTGTATTCATTTGCTTTTACAATTGTAGGTATAGAAACATATGATGATTGGGTTTGGTTTCTTTGAAATGTTAAATAATTGATAGTTTCCTTTGAAATGCTTTAGTTTTCGATAGCCACAATGTTATAATTCGTGTAATAAAAAAAGTACTTGATAGGGAGCATTATGCATTCTATTCTTGGCATATGAAAGAGAGTTTTAAAATAAAGCTCTCTACTGTCTGCAAAGGATAGAGAAGAAGGTGTAAGGATGATACATTAAGTTGGTAAATGGCATTGCTTTGCTCTATTAGATATGAATTTTGTAAAAGCAATGGCAAATCTCAGGTCATTCTCTCCAGAGTTTGCCAGATAGGTGGAAATTAAGAGAGATGTTGATTGGTAGGCATTATAATTCCCATTTCAATGTTAGGATAATTGTTAGAAAATTTTATTTGGTGGGTTTACATTAATTATATTAATTTTGTTTTCTAAAGTACTAGTTGAGTTATGGTTCATTGAGATATTATAGGCCTAAACTATTTAAGTGATCATATGGTTATTAGGCCGAACATAATTTTAATTTTGAGTAGCAGTTAAAAATATAAGGTTTTATTAAACCTGCAATGGAGGGCTCTGTGAAACACTACTTAAACTAGAGCTAGGTTCCCTCTGTAATTCTAATTTGTATGCCTATCCAATTAAAAGCTATTATTTAGCAAAAAGTCATAGAGAAAAAGATCTAGCCATACCAGGTCTGATCTTTTAGCCATGAGAAGTTAGGTGCATTCTTCAAATAATATTATTTACTGGTCTAAATATTATGCCCTAGACCATGCAATATTATTATGTTGTTTATTAATGGTTTTTAGTATCATATTACATGCAGTATTAGAGCTAGGTTGTGCATAATTTTATAACCTAATTATTTTGTATATGGCCTTTTGTACCGATGTAATAAGAAAAATTCAATCCATGAAATTTTCAGTTTATAGCCGTTTAAAATTCTTTTTCTTTTCTAATCTTATGTTATATATAAATTTTGATTTGATTTCCTATATGTATGGAATTTCTTATTTACGTGATTATAGACTTGTTTAACATGTTTAATTTTGTTCAAATATGTGGAATGGTCAGAAAAATTGAGGAGAGTGTGGGTTCGAAACCTTGAAAACCTACACTTTCATATATAAAAATCCTATCATTTTAGTATTACTCTTAGCCAATTGATGCTATAGATAATTTTTTAAAAAATCATTCCAAATATGGTTTTCTATAATAAAAGTGGCTCAAAATGCTAAAATATGCTTTAGGTTGAAAACGGGTTTGAAAAACCTTTTTTTGGGCCTTTGGGTGCTTGATTAAAGGCTGGAGGTTATTTAAGCTCATATGTAGGGTCTCATAGAGGGTGGCACAATTAGGGCACCCGAACTTTAATTGGGGTGATTTTTGCATCATTCTGCTTTGCTTAATTTTTATGATTTTTTTGTAATTTTATTTTATTTTTATTACACCTAGAAAAATTATGAATTTTTGCCTTTTCTTGTGGTAAAATCTACTATTTATTTTTCTGGAGTAATAATTATCATTAGAAAAGTAAAAAAGATTTAAGAGGGTATTTTCATGCATGTTTAATATCAAATCAAGATATACTCTCCATAGATAAGTATATAGTTTATATACTCTTAGGTCTAAGTTAATAAAGTTAAATATTACACTATTTAACAACTATTTCATAATTGGAATTATTGTTTATGTTTTAATTGCAACTATAGCTTTGATTTGATCTTTTAGGGTACATTTGGTGTAGTATCCTATTTAATAAATCAAATTTAATTTTCTCTCAATGACTTAAGGTATAAATAATTCCTCTTCTATCTTTAATCCATTTAACTAAACGTGACCCCTATTATTGGCATGTTTAGGAGTAAAAATTAATTCAAGTGGCATATAAATCATGTCCTATTTTGAAAGCTATTTTAGGCAATTGAGTATACTTTGGAAGTATTTAATTGTATTAAGGCAATTTGGTAGAATTTTTTTAAATAATTTGGTTGGAAATCATGTGATGTTTTATAATTAAACTATTATTTGCCTAGTGGTTTTGATTAATGTGCCTTACACACTATATATAACTATCTCTTTCATATTGTACCCATTAAAGTGATTCATAGTGTCATATCTTAACCCCAAGAAACTCATATCATAGCATTCAAGCAATAAACACTCATACTTGCACATAAAGTGTAGCATATGGATCGAAATCATGGAAACAAACCTACATGGTTCAATCTCACTTTGGTTTAATCATTTTTATGCATATAATATCTATACAACATCCATTCAAAGCAAGAATATTATTTCATAAGCTCTTAAAGTTCATTTCACACTACTTGAACTTTTCACACAACTTACTTGCACATACAACACATAACAATGGAAAGCACACTGCCAAAAACCTCTAACTCGACATTAAATCACTTCCAAAGCCCATAAATTGATCCTAAACTCATCTTAAACCATAACATATTAAAACATATTAGATTCATAACCATTTAGGTCAAGAAACTTAGGTTTGAAGGTTTGGAACACATATCATAATTTTTGCCACGAATTTGCTATCTAGTTTTCTGACAGAAATTTTCAGAAATTATAATTAAATCTAGAAAAATTGAAATTAAGCTTATGGTACCATTCTAGAAATCTGTGGATATTAAATTTATGGAAAAAAATAATTTCATACCATGTTAAGCTTGTTTAGGAATTGAATTATAATAAAATAGTATACAAGGTTGGCTGGCATTATTGTTTCTGATGCAAAACTTAAAAAATTTATTTCTCTCTTTACAGACCTACAAATGAAGCACTTCTAGTTGTTACAGATCATTGTGAATATCTAGTTTCTTCATATAAAATTTCAAAACCTTTGGATCTCGTTTGATCTTCGGATGACATGAAAATGCAATCTATTCAAGTGAACAATGCTTAGACCAAAACCAACTTTTGATATAAATTTTGAAAAATCATAATAAATTCTATAAACCTCTAAATAATGCAATTCTTAGACAAAAAAAAATCTCTATATGAGATCTATATGTGTGCAAAATCTTAACCTCAAAATCACTCATTTGGTCAGGTTGGAGTTTAGTTCACAAAATAGGTTAGTTTTTGTCTTAAAATGAGTCAAAATGGTACCAATTCACCTTTAACACTTGCTACGCTGACTTAGGCACGTCCCAAAGCTTAAATGAGACATAAAAAAAATTTTGAAATGGGCTAAAAACTCGTACAACTAAAGCCACTCCCTAGGTCATATTTGTACACAATCTCATACATACACCACAAAGACAATTTTGCACCATAGACCACAAATGGTCTCAAATCTCATACATAGACATTAAATACAACCATTGACATTTTTTCATAAGTTTACATCCCATAAATATCTCACACAAGTCTCAATATACAAGAGTGACATTTATACATAAAAGCTAGGCCTCAAAATCGAAACAAAAGTTTCAAGTGCCCCTAGTTAGCCTCCTTGCTTCCCTGAGTTCCCCTGGGCATAAGAAGATGAAAAGAAGGGGGAATGAGATTCAAAAATCTCTATTAGTCCTTTACACTTTCAATCATACATGATAGATGCATTTTCATGCAAATGGATGCCATGCATGGTCTATGAACTACATATGCATATCAAGAATATTTTTTCTATTTCATAAAGTCTCAAGCATATCAAAGTAGACTCTTAAGACCTTAGTTAGCCTCACCCACCTCTCTTGGGACTTTTGGACTTGCTTCACCCATTTTACTTTAGGACTTTTGACTAAACCTCACTCTTTTTAAAACTTTTGGCTTGTCTCACCCATGTTAAGGGACTTTTGGCTCATCCTCTCCTTTATCAAGGGACTTTTGGCATCACCAAGTTTATTCAAGTCTTATGCACACATAAAAACAATTTAAGACACATAAGTGATACCACACATGTCCCTACTAGCTAAGCACACTTTTTATGGTTCAAACACACACACAAGCACCCAAAGCAAGAAAGCATCTACACACATACATGAAAGAAAGGCTAAAGGGCTACCTTATAGTGAATCACAACACTTTTCTCTTAGAATTCCCTTCCCCTTCTCAGTCTTATACTTGTAAGGAGGTGTGACTTGTTTCTCTTAGCCTATAAACACCAATGGAGCATGACTAAGTCATTGAAATAAAACTTAACTCCTTACAACTCAAGACTAAGCTACTTGACTCGAAGACCTCATTATGATTCTATAATACACATAATGAAGCAACATATAGATTTCTTACTCTTAGCTCCCATTTCTTGATCATTCTAGATCTCTTGACATAAATTAAAATCTTTAGAGCCATCACAACTCAAATCCAAGGATTCTAGACTTCCGTTGCTTCTTTGAGCTTTAATATGGAACCTATAAGTCCATCTTCTCTTACAAGCCTCCTAAAGTCATATTAAGGCTTCCTTTAATGTTTGCTACTCATAATTAGTCTATTTCTAGACTTAGAAAAATTTTAAACTCTTTCTAGGTACTTTTTATGCCCTAGGTCGAGACATGACTATACAAAACACCTATAAAAGTTTTGTTTCTTTTTTGTAGGGAGTTGGCACTTGTAAGACTCCTTTGACATCTTAAGACCTTATACCAACTCTTAAACACTCTTAAAATACCTTAGAAAGACTTCTTGCCTCTTGACAAACCCTCAAGACATGCTACTTTGTTCTTTAAAATATATTGTTTCTAACTTGTGCCTTCCTAATCTCACACCCTAGGGCCTTCAATTCTTCCTCAAGATGACTAGAATCATTCTCCTAGAGAATGGGTCATGAGCTAGATGAAATGTTTAGGAAAGAGCTAAGCAAGAAGAAGCAACAACAAGGGACATTTACCTTGGTTTTTCAAGCTTTCTTCAAGACTCTTTCATAAGCTAACTCCTTCTCCCTCAATCTCAGATTTCTCCCTATTGGACTAAACAAAAATTAGCACTAAACCAAGCATTAGAAAAATAGAAAGATAGAGGAGAAGGAGAGGAACACTTTAAGGAAGGAAGGTGCAAGAAATTTCAAAATTTTCTTATCTTTTTCTTGAATTTTCTTCTTTCCGTTCCTCTTCCTCTTGGATGCCCTTCAAGCTAGTCTCTCCTCTAATTCAAAAATGAAGCCAATCTGGTCTAAAAAAAGGAGAAGTTGGAATGCCCTTTTAAGGCCTAAAAAGTAACTTTAACAAAATTTTCAACTTTGCATTTTAGTTCCTTTTCTTCACTTTCATCATTTTTTACCCAAAGTACCTCCTTTTTAAAATTCATCTTTTCCATCATATTCTTTAGGCTCTCAACCATAATAATTGCCTTTGGAATAACTCAAAAAGGTTTTGAAATCATTCCAAACTATTCGGTCAAAATTTTAGTTAACTGTTTACAGAACTCACTCACTGGAGGGGTTTCAACTGCTCTGAGCGTTCCCATGGTTTTTAAGGTCTTTAAGAATATTAGAAAGTTCAAATTTCTCATTTAAAAATTCCTCCTGTGAGCTTTTGAAAATTTTTAGAAATTATAAAAATGCCCCTATTTTTTTGATAAATTTTTTAAGCTCCTCTGGCTCTGGTTTTCAGGCATCTTAAGTCTTAAATCCTCATTTTTCATTATTTAGAATTTCATTCTAATTTTAGTTCTCATCAAATCTCTCTATCCAAGAGACTTCTTTTGGAAACTAACTCATTTTCATCGTTTTTCGGAAAACCAAACATTACATATAGTTTGTCTCATTTTAAATGAGTTGAGACTTTTGAGAATTTCAATTTGCGTAAACATAAGATTTGTAGGTTCTAATTAAATTTGTCATTAAGCCTTGTATTGTAACATTAGCCATATAGTTTATATGCTTTTATTGTTATAATTTTAAAAGTGTTTATGTTTGTAATATTTATAATTTAATTTATAGCAATAAATTGTTATCTATATTTTAATTGCAACAATAATTTATAAATGGTTTTCAAAGACACATTTGGTGAAGTATCTTACTTATCTGATCATATATAAACTTTTCTAGTTTGAAAATTTTATTTTGTAAAATTGTTATGAATGTCTATCACCAAAGTGATTCATCATTCAAAATTTTACAAATATGGTTAGTTCCCTTGTTGATAGAAAATAAAGCATGATCCCATTTTATCTTAGTTTGAAAATTTTATTTTGTAAAAAGTTGTGAATGTTTATGATCAAAATGGTTCATTCATCAAAGTTTAACAAAACTGTTTAGCTCCTTTATTGATTGGAGGTAAGTCAATTATTTTTTTCCAACATAGGAATATTGTTTTTTGAATTGTTGTAGGTGTTTATCACTAAAGTGATTTGCCTGTTAAAATTTATAAAACTGTTTACTTCCCTTGTTAATGGAATCCTATGAATTATTACACCCATTCACTTGCCTAAATACGATTATTATATGTATTAATTCTTGTTCTACATAAAGCTTAAGGTGGAGGTACATGGTTAAAAAAGTCCATCTGTCCAAAGGGGATAGATTCCTTAAAATCATATATTTTCTTATCGGATTGAGGTATATAATTTAAATGATTTGTCTGCCCTTAGCAAATGGATTTTTCAAAATTATATATATATATATATATTCTCTTTTATCTATTAAGGTATATAGTTTAGAGTGTTTGTCTATCAAAAAGGGATAAATTCCTTTAATATTGTACATCCTTTTTCTATTTTTGGTTAGCTTCATATAAAAGGAAACCAATAACATGTTATAATCTTTGCCCAAATGGGAGTTTATGATAATGCACTGGGTGTTCCTTAAGATAGCTTATTCAATTTTAAAGCTAGTCTAAAATTGCCTATTCTACTAATCATATTATAATTTTATAAATCAATATCCTTAGCATAGTAATAAAGGTCTTGATAGGTTACAATTATTTGAAGTGGAAGCAAGATGTAAATTTTTTTATTTATATACTCATATTTGCACATACATATGGAATTATTGCTATGAGTTATTTCTTAGTGATACATGACAAGGGATCAATGGAATTAATTTTGTATAAATATTCTTTTATCATTGTTTAAGAATAATTAATTTTCTAGTATTAATACAAGAAGAATGTTAAATTGTCCATATATGTGAAAGTCTTGTTAATAGTGGGAGAAAAGAAAATAAGAATAGAATTGTTTATAAAACTTTGAATTTTGCAATAAGACACCTTTATCATATTTTTTATGCTGTAGATTTTAAGATATGTCAAAAAAAATTATAATTTAATTGGTTAAAGTGCTTGTATGCATTTTGTAGAATATTTTATGGACATATTTGTAAGTGACAATTATGTAAATTTTCACATAAATCGTGATAAAAGTCTTATAATGTTTTAGTTTACAAAGAAGTTGTAAAATTTTGTAAAAAACACATTAACTCTCTTTAGTGAAGATACTTTATCTCATGGATTATATCTTATTTGATGGATTATATAAATCATATTTAAGCAACATAGTTAAGTATATCCATTTCTTGATTTTGGGATGTATACTAACTTTGCACAAACAATTTAACCAAAAATAAAAATACAATTCTAAATAAAATAAGCAAAATAGATAAATAAAAACCTTTTTGAAATAACATATATAGATATTAGTAGGTCTTATTTATCTATATGGTGTGGTAAAAAATGTTTTTATCAATTTTATTAATATTTTTATGCCTTTATTTATTAACTAAAGAAAAATCTCATGAAAATCACTTTCAGGTGGGAATAAATTTGTCATAAATACTTTAAGCTTTTTTTTTGGGGGGGGTCATGTTGTGGTGTCATGGCCATCCATTAGGTTCATCTACAAAGCCTATTGAAGGAATATTTCCTAATGCTTTTAGGCTTCTTAGGCTCATAAATTGGAAGAAGTAGTTTTGTATAATAAACTCACACTTGAAGGAAGGATTATTAGGATTCAAATGTGATTTGGAAGAAGTTCTACATGGAGAGTAGATTTGTACACATTAAGTGTAATGACTTAAGTTTGCACCTATTTCTTAATTTTCTATATAGTAGGAAAAAAAAAGAACTACTAATCAAATGTGACACTATTTAATTTATTGACATATTATTTGAAGGTCTAAAGTTATATATTTAATTTTGGATAATATTATTAAGAAATTCTTGAAATGATATTTAGCCAAAACCATCTATCTAATTAAGAAAATTTTGTTGCACATGAAAATATTATTTATCTCATTTGAATGCAATTATATGTTTTCATTTAGCAATCTGAATAATGTTGTGACATTTTGGTATGGGATTATTTTCTAGGTTAATATGAATTTTTATTATCAAAGTGACCTTTTCATAAAAATTCATTAATGATTGTCAATTGTTAACCATTTGTTGTAAGCCTATAACTTATTATAAGTGTGTTATGATAATTATAAGCTTTAACGTTTTTTGAATTTTATGATTAAAGGCGCGAATCAAATTAATAGCCCAACAAATTGATAGATGAGGAAATTATTTATGTGCATTGAGTAAGTCAAAGTTAATTTTTCAATTTTCTTATTCTTTGTCATCAATATCTTAGGCCTAATATTGAGAACTATATAGGTTAAGTTTCTAAATAAACATCTTGTTTGATGACCTTCTTGAAACAATTGATTAAAATATGTTGAAGGCTTGAGATTATAAAGAAAATAAGAAATTATTGAAATTATATATACTAGTAAATGTTATTTAGAAATTATTAAGGTTTTTTAATATAATAAAATAAACTTTTTTTCACTACCTTAATATATATTCATATAGTTTAATAAATATTACTATATATTTATTACTTAAGATGAGTAAAAGTGTAGTTCATTTTATATGAATAGTGATATAAAAATTTGTTGTAACTGAACTTGACATGTTTTGGCATGTCTCATATGTGTAAGGTAATAAAACCAAGCATATTGAAGGTTCTCAATTATGGGTAAAATAGGTCACATTGTTTTAATAGCCTTATTTGTGATCAAGTAGGCATATATTTACCTACATTGTCAACAAGTTTGGATACTTGAAAGATCCTAAAGTGAGTTGTTAAAATTTATAAAGATAACCTTGTGATACTTGTAAATTATCTAGAACATTAAACTCACTTGAGACTTTATTTTTTTTTGCTACAAAGTATTTTTTTAATAGGTGTTTGTGTAAGATGGTTAGAGTTGTCAAATTGGCACTCATAATTGGTTTTCACGTAGAGTGTATTTTTTTTTATAAAATTATAAGTATAGCTGATTTGTAAAATGTTTAAAAATTTTCGTATGTATAATAATATACTATTACATGAATATTTCTCTCAAGAATATTTATAGAAGAGAGATAATGTTGTTGAGTTATAGAATCATATTAGATTATTTTCATAGAATACATATTTTCAACTTTACTAACTAAGTGTTTCTATTACTAAAGCTTTTCTAGCTCATTTATAGGATAGGTATGTCTTGTGATACATTAGGTTAGTGAGAGTTTTGGAATAAAATTTGTAACTTCATTAACTAGAGGTAGATTCCATAACTAAATATGTGAGACCTATATAGTTTAAGACAAGCTAAATGCATGTATATTTTAGGGTCTTTTTGATCTCCTAAGTTAGTAGGAGTTATATATATTTTGTATTGATAGATTGATTTCATGGATATCACTAACCTTTGTTACATCTAATTGATGTAGTTTGTTGTTGCATTTTTTAATGTGATCATTGATGATCATCATAGTGTTGATACTTTGCTTATGTAAAGATTAAATACAACATGCATTTTAAGACATATTGATTGTCTTAAGCATGACGTTGTGTTTCTTTTGATATATCTTTGTTGGCACTATATGGTATTATCAAGATAAACTTGTTTGAGATATATAAGCTTGTTTAAGCCAAAATGATTTCTCTTGCTAGTTAAACATAAAGGATATTAAGAGATCATTCAAAGGACCCATAAGAAACAATGTATTGTTGATCATGTTTGGGAATTATTTCCTACCGTACTTCTAGACTTATAATCCATGTCAATATAATTATTGATATATGTGATTATGGATTGAGAGTATGTTAATAAAGAGCATATAATCGCCAATATCCCATATTGATGGTTGTGCTAGACTTGATTGTATTTTTGTTATGTTGTCTTAGGACCATTTCTTTTTATCAAAGTGTGCACAAAAGGTTTTGTTGTTTGTCAAGTTAAGAGTCATTTTACAAAATAAAATAAATTTCTTTGTGGAGAATGTTGGAAAATTTTATTTTGTAAGATCGTATTAATTGTATTAATTTTGTTTTAAAAAATATGGGTTTACTTATGCTCCATTGAGATATTATAAGCCCAAATTGTTTAAGTGATTTACATGATTACTAGGTCTAACACATATTTTAATTAAGTTTAGTTAGCAATTAAATATATTGGCTATTAGGTTTTAATAAAACTCGTGATTAGAGGGCTTAGTGAAACCCTACTTAGGTAAGGGAAAAATCCCTTCTTTAACCCTAATATGTGCATCTATCTCATTAAAAGCTACTATTCAATAGAAGGTCATAAAAAGAAAGATCTAGCCATACTAAATTTAACCATGCAGCATTGGAGAGGTCAGGTGAGTTCTTTAGATAATATTATTTAATGTTTTAAATATTATGCACTAGATCATGCAATATTATTATAATGCTTATCTATAGTTTCAAGTGTAATATTATAATAATATCATGACTAACCTTACCAAAATTTTCAATGCATGGATAGTCAAGGAAAGGAGGCATAATGTATGCACCTTAATTAGTGAGCTTTGAGATAAGCTAGCAAAAAAGCTATTTGCAAGCAAGAATGCAATGGGTTAATAGGAAAAAATGGTGTGGAACTCAAGATTGAGTCCATACTTAAGGAAAATATTGTAAGGGCATAAACTCTTTTAACCAAGCACTATAGAGTGAACACGATCATAGTTTATACCAAATTTATAGATTTGAGTGTTATTGTGGTATTGAGAGTGTTCTTGTCAACCTTGGCAAATGTTTAGAATCCCATGCCCTCATTCAAAGTAGCATGGCAATGTTTACTCCTATGTTAAAGAGTGCTACTTGCTTAACTCCCAATAGAAGATCTACATGAATACCATGTTCTTTATGGAGAAACATGATATACTAAACCTAAACAAATTATCTCTTGATGATTATCTTAGCAATATTTTCTTGCAACCACCTATCATAAGTTATCCTATTGGGAGACCCTTGAAAAACAATATGAGTCACAATTCCAAAGCAAGGTTCAATATCAATGTTCTTATTGTCAAGAAGCTAGTCATAATCAGAACAGGTCTAAGAATCCTAATCCAGTTTTACTATGATGATGCAAAGTTAGATACTTATTGGTTTTGTGTATAGCTTTTGTAAAAGAAGTGATATTTTGTATTTTGTAGCTCCAAAGTAACAATCTTTTTTTGCACATGAACATATAACTCTTTTCTTTTTGGTACATGCAACACTTATAGCTTGGCTATATAAGGGAAAGTTAGAGCTAGTTAGTACAAATGGCAAGTATAGGTCTTTTATTCTAAAGACATCGCCTTAACAATGTTGACTTCTGTGTATATAATAGTTACAAGTGAAGAAAGTTGCTAATAATGCTCCCTTATGTTACAAGTTACTATTTATCAAATTACTCCACACTTTTACATTTACATGGAAAATACTTAGAATTGTAGTTTAGTAAAGTTAATTGGCTCTTAATAAAGTTACCCTGAGATTTCAAGGAACTTCTAACCTTGCTTCATAACTTTTGTGAATGGCAAATGGTTGTTCTGCACCTTTTAACATAAGTGTCAATGCCACAAACTAGAGTTCATGTTGACTACCCTAAGCATACTAGAATGTAACAAACTTGGCTTGCTAAAGTTATTATAGTGTTTTAGGAAAGTTACTATGAGATTTTAGGAATATTATTACTAGATTTTAGGAAAGTTACAATCATGTTGTAAGAAAGTTACAATTAGGTTTTAGAAAAGTTAATATGAAGTTTTTAAAAAGTTACTATAAGGTTTTAAGAAAGTTACCACTGTATTTTAAGAACATTACTAAGAGGTTGTAGTGTTATGCACTCTTTAGTTATATTATCTTGACACTTGTTACTTGGGTGGTTAACCAAGTTCTGCAGAATTTGCACTTAAAACTCATCTAATTATACCTAAAAACAACAATGATTTATATGTGAGCGACTAACGATAGAGCATAAGTGGCATAGATGAAATAATTTTATATTATAGTATAGTTTGGCATGGTGAGACCCCCTACAATCAAGCTTCAGTTCCCCACTCCAGTATTGCAAATATTTATGAGGTAGACACCATAGTCATCACTAAGCAATGAAAGTGATGGTAGAAGACAAATACCACAAGTAAATTACTCATTGATGCAAAAATAAAGCAATATACTAACATGTTTGGTTGTTAAGGCAATTCAACATCTTTGACGATGATATTTGGGTTTGCTTCACCGTACATTTCAGGTTTCAGTGCTTTTAACATCTTGGTGAACATATCTTTCTGCAATATGGCACACAACATTAGATATAAACATTATTCGGTTTATAATATTATCGTTAACATAGTAAGCTTCTTTTGTCCTTTGTTATCCTTTTGAATCAGGAAGTCAAGGGTGTATGGAATGCATGCATATGGGTCTAACATGAAGTAAAACCCAATTATTCAAAAACAACATAGGGGCAAAAACCTACATGTGTTACTATATAAGGTCATCTATGCAAGGTTATCAACCAACGCAATATAAAACAAATATTTTATCATAGAGGCATTACCAAGTCACAATTTGTGATGTTATAACCAAGTTTTTCTAGAAAACTTTTATCTTGGACATCTGCTACCTAGCATTATCTCTGATGTTAAATAATTATTTTCTACATAAGTCATTTCACATACATAATATCATTAGGTCAGGTTGTTCCTTTATTTTTGGCCATATATTTTATTATAAGACACTAATAACAACATAAAGGAAACATTAGAATAGTTATCTTGAAATCCACATCAAGTATATATTGCCTAAGAATTGAGTGTTCTTGCTACCAACACTCTTGCACCATGGTAACCATCTACAACCAAACAAGTAAGGCAAGCATTAAGTAATGATTAGATAAATCATTCAAATACCCAAGCAATGCACAAGTCAAACTCACAGAGGTGCTAATCCACTTTCTCCGATCCAAGCATTGGCACTCAGCCTGAGTAAGGTAAAAGTTGAACATATCAATGATGACCTTTGTGCATAAGAAGATATAGTCATTAGCACAAAGATACAAAAAACTATTTAGCATTACATATAAAATTAGAATACAATAGCAACTTACTAATCTTTCTATGCCCTGGTAATGTGTGTGGTGCAATATTTATATATCTTCTTCTTCTTCTTCTCTTTCTCTCTTTGTCTTTACACCTCTTTGAAGTCTCACTGACTTGCAAGGTTATTGTGTTAACCTTACCACATTCTCTTATTTGTTGGGGTGCTCCAGTATCTTTCACTCCTTTGGATAAAAATGACAAGCACCTGTTTACTTCTAACTAATAGAGTCTTGGTCTGAACTTCAAATGCTTTAACAGACTCAATGTATATCTCTCTTGACAAGTGTTAGCACCCTAAATCCAACAAACTTCTAAATCCCATTTCATCCATAATCATTTTTAGCAAATTGTTATTTTTATGAAGCCCACAACTTCCTTGAAATAAGGATAGAAGCATGCAAATTTGTAAATATCATTTCCATACACTTGAACTTAATGGAAGATGCTTCTTTTTGTGCACCCTTTACTCTCTGTCTACTTTATCATTATATTTTTGTTCTTCTCATTAGGTTCTATTTTCCTTCACTCTTCTAATGGTGCAACATTACCTTAAAAGGAGATGACAAACAAAATATCATTTCTCTTAGAATTGAACCATATTTTTGGCCTTATATTCTCTACAACAATTATGTTAGCTCCTTAGTTATGTCATGAAACTATCTTTTGTTTTTTTTGTAAAATTCTTCCTTGCAAATGGAAACAAACATATGATTGTTTCTTGCCATGTCTTGTAACTCCTAATTGGATTATCCATAGATCACAAACACATTAGGGAACAATTAAAAAACATTACCTAAACTTTTATAGTCCTAATGTGTATGGGATCCTTCTCTCTCTTCATCATATTTTATGCTCTATTTCATTTATGTAGACCAAAAAGAAAATTTCCTTAATTAACTTAATGAGAAAGTTTAGCAGGCAAACACCAAATAAGGAGACAAATTAACAAGAAAGTTGAATAGTTAAACAAAAATTATCAGCCTAACTTTGCATCATTGCTCTTTAAACTAAACAGAATGTCATAAAATCATAACTTCCTTAAGATAGAAACTTGTATGCCTATAATCATGAAGGAAAACTATATTTGCATCAAACATTTACTTAATCATAATTTTTTTTCTTTTTATAGGAAATCGAGAAGAATTTGTCTCATTTGAACTATATCCCATCAACAATTTTTCTAATAGAGTCACATATGTAGATTTCCTACACAAAGTTTATGTCTCTGAGGTCGAATTGCTATTAAAAGTCATATGGGATGTTCCACACCCATGGCTTAATCTTTTTATACCTAAAAGTCAAATATACAAACTTTGCAGAAGTTGTCTTTAGGAGTATTCTAACAGAAGCAAGTAATGGCCCCATCCTGATTTACCTAGTAAATTAATCAAAGTCATGGTTCATAAAACAAGTTATCTTTATCAATTTCCCCATTCAATATCACAACCAATAAGTGATGGAATGAAAAAAAAGGCAGGAGATTTCAAATTGCTTTACCTTGGTTTGAAAATTATGTCATCTTCGTTGACTAGAACAGATTTTAAGTTCCATTCTCCTTGCACCACTATCATCAACTAGTTTTGATGGGATGAGTGAGGTTGTGAGGTGCATCATAAGTCTGTCAATGGATTCCTGGGAGCAATCATTGATAACTGAGTCTGTTGAGTAGGAAAGAAATGGCAGATTTGATTGAATAATGAGAGATTAAGACATCACGTTTTGATTCATTAGATAAAGGCAAACCAAAGGGCATTTTGGTCTTTTTAGTAACAAAATGAGGTCCTTTGGGCCTTGGAAATAATTTTGACTTTTAAGGTCTTTTATTATAATTTTTGAAAAACATGGATCTTTATATGTAATTTTTCCCTACTTGTTTCTTTGTCCGAAGGTCTACTTCCTTTAAAACTTTCGATTAAACCCTTGGAATTAGAATTAAGTTAGCCTATAATGAACCTATTTGGCATGACATCAACCCACATTTAAACATTATTTTTTCCTGTATCAGTTTCCTTATTCCTTACATGTCTAATAAGGAAAAATATTGTATCTCTTCCAAGCATTGTTGTCAAAATTGAAACGAAACAAGAAAAAAAATTGGTGAATTAGTTACTAAATTGATTTGATTAACCTCAACCTACCAAAAAATCAATCAAGAATTAGCTAAATTGATAAAAAAATTTGATTAAACTGGTTAAGATCAGACTAATTCAAAGTTCAATCAGTCTTGAATTTTTTTTAAAAGAAATTCTTGTTTCATCTTGGGCAAATCTAAAAAACTGACAATAAAAGGAAAAAAGAGAAAGGAGAAGTTAAAATAAAAAGAAAATTAGAGAAATGAGAATGTAAGAGAAAAAGGGCGTATTCCTGGCTTTTTTTTTTTTTTTTTGCGTTTATTCTCCATCATGCTTCATGTTCTTACAACATTTCTTTTAAATATTAAGATGCTGAGCCAAAATTACTTCATTCTCTTCTTCAATATTTAAAATGAATAAATAGTAACATTTAAAATGCATTAATATTTATTTATTATATTATAATTTTAATATGTTAGATTTTAAAAAATATATGTAATTATTACTATTTCAATCATGATTCAACTATACCTCTTCTTTTGGGTTCTCTAGGACAATAACATTAAAATCTTGTATATCCTCTTAATTTGAAAATGCAATCGAGAGGGATGATAGTGGGTACCATTTAGAGTTTCGACACCATACACCTCAATTGATCTCCTCGTGTTATTATTAATAAGCATGCATTCTAACCACCTCCCACTTTTTTATTAATTTATTTTTATTATAAAGTCATCAATTCCCAAGGTCAGTCTTTTTCACTCACATTTGTTTATGGGTACCTAGATTTATCTAGCCACTGTATTTTATGGGATTGGTTTAAATTAACTACATCACAACTAAATGAACCTTGGTTAGTTGTAAATGATTTTAATCAAACTCTGTCCTTATAAGAGAGAAAAAAGTTGTGTTTTTGTAATCCAGGGTAGAGGTCACTTTTAGGAGATGATATATACCTACAAGTTTATTAACATTAGGCCCAATGGAGTTCAGTACATATGGACTAATAATAGGCAAAAGGATGAGGCGATATGGGCAGACTAGATTGAGTGTTTTGCAATTCCAAGGTCATCTGCAACCATTTGAAGGAAGTTCTTATTGATCTTGTATCCTCAAATCAAAATGCTTTTTTATCAAAATTAATTCATAAATACATTACGCAAAAACTAATAAAATTTGGTGTGCATTTAAACTAGACATTGCTAAGGCATATAACAAAGTGTCTTAGAATTTCCTTGAAGCATTTTAAAGAAAATGCTTTTTCCAGGCCATAGAGCCAATGTGTCGCAAGTTCTAAGGGATTTTAGAATCATATAATAGATTATCAAGGAATTGTATTAACGAAGGACAATCAATTACTGTATTGAGTCCATGTGTGCAACACCAAATGAAGAAAGTGTTGTCCAGAATATTTGGTGTTAGATTTGGTTCTCAACTTGGTAAATATGTAGGTAATCATATTGAGTTAGGTCACAGTAAGTCTATATTGTACATGATGTGGCGGATAGAGAAGCAAGGAAATTACAAGCTTGGAAATCTTTGGTGCTATCTCAAGTAGGATGACGACTAAATTTGATCAAGTAAATGATGAATTCTATATTAGTTTATCCACTTTCCTATTTTGAATTGTTGAAGAAATACTGTTATGAAATCGCTATGTTGGTAGCAAATTTCTTCTAGGGTTATTTAGGGGCCTAACCAAAGATGCATTTGTTGAAGTGGTATGATCTTTGTTGTCCTACTTTTATAGAGGTCTTGGGATTAAAGAGGCAAGTGCCTTTAATAAAGCCCTATTAGCCAAGCTTATCTAGAATTTAGCTAAGAATTTGGATTCTTTTTCCCTAACATTTTGAGTCCCAAATACAATAATAATAGAACTAATGGCTCTCTAAATTCCTATTCAACTACTACTTAGGTATGGAAAAGTATCTAGAAATCGGCTCTGCTTATATATGACAACCTGCAATAGCAAATTGGAGATGGTCAAAGTATTTCACTATTTTGCCAACAAAGGTCGCCTATGCTATCAGAAGCTCTAGTCTTGTATGAGATAGTAGGCGACCTTATTTTGCATGATCAATTCCAATGGAATATACAATGCCTAAACCATGTATATTCCTCAGCATAGGTGCATTAGATTGTAAGCATTGCTTGTTCAATTATTGGTCAACCAGATCATTTGATTTGGACAAGTAATGGTTTGAGACAATACAAGGCTGCAGATGGTTACAAAACTCTCACATAGAATAGTAATCCTAGCAATCAGATGAGTTTCACTGCTTAAGACAAATTATGGAAATTATGATTATCGTTTTGAACGACTACTAAGAACTGCTCTCCCATTAGCTTCAACGCTTCATCAGCATCACTTGCATATTGAAGAAAGTTGTCCTTTTTGCTGGAATCATGATGAATTAGTCAATCACATGTTTTTATTATGTCCTTTTGCTCGTGCTGTGTGGTTTAGATCTTTGTTGGATTTAAGAATTGATCAAATTTTATCCTTAGATGTTTCAGTATGCATCCAATGGTATTTAAAGAATCAGCAAATTTTCACTGGCATAGGCAATGAGGACAAGATGACTAGTTTTGTTACACTTTATGTCATTTGGTATTGCCGAAATCGGGCAATTTTTTTAGATTCAAAGTGTGATTCTCATTTCGCAATACGAATGATTAATCAGCTCAGGAACTAATATTGTTTACCAAGAAGTATAGTTGAAGTCCAACAAACTAAGAAGGAAATTAGATCTTATTGGCGGGGTCAACTACACTCAGATTGCTGGCGAGTTTATTTCTCTCTGGTGAAAAGAGGAACAGGACAAACAAAACACGGGGTATGCATTGTTATATGGTTCGGCCACGTTGTGTTTCGTCTTTTTCTTGGTCAGAGCAATATCATCTTCCCAAAACCCGAGTCTTATTGGCAGGAATTCGGCATTCTTTGTATTTTAAGTCAACAACGGTTAATTACTCCATAAAGGTTTTCCATAACATTGATTCTGGGTGCTCGATCTCACCTTGATCTTTTGCATCCGTCTACATGATTATCAGTGGAACTAAAATTTTACGACGAGATACTAGGGCTTTGCTACAACAATTTTTCAAATGTCTTGCATCTTTAGATAATATCTTTTTACTGTCTTTCTTTAACTCTCAGAATTTCTATACCTAGGTCTGATTAGGGTGTCTGTTTGTTGTCATTTATCTATACCTAGGGGGGCCAAAAAAAATGTGGATATTATTTTTATATTTTGTCATGTATTTCTTTTTTGTAAAGTAATTAATAACTCAAGTGAATAACTAAAATTTAGAATTCTTTTTTATTTGTTAAGAAAATTATTATAGCAATAATTACTTTTTTATACCATAATAAGACTAATAATATTTCTCAATTTTAACCAAATGTTATTGATCCGTAGAAATCATACATTTTGGAGGATTAAACTTCCACCAATAGTTATTTCTTTCTGTAATAGAAAATTATTAACCAAAAAATGCCCTAGTAGCTTTGAGTATGCTCCAGTTGAATAATTAAGTATAACATCAAGTAATTTCTTTATTTATTTATTTTTTTCACAAAATGTCTCCAATACCTCAACTTCTCAAATCTTATAACAAAAACAGTCCATATATTCCCCAAAAAAAGAGAAAATTGTCTTCGTAATTTGTTCAAATATTATTCAACTGGAGTAAAAATTGGAGAATATATTCTATCACAAGTCACACGATTTAAGTATCTTGGATCCATCATACAACATAACAAGGAAATAGAAGAAGATGTAAAACATAAGATTCAAGCGGGGTTAATGAAATGAAGGAATACTTGTGGTGTTATTTGTGATAGAAGAATACCATTTAAATTTAAGGGTAAATTTTACCGCACAATTATAAAACTTGCAATGTTGTATAAAACTGAATATTGGGTAATAAAAAGTCTAACAAAAAAATAAGTTCAATGTTGCAGAGATGAGAATGTTGCGGTGGATGAGTGGACACACTAGACAGGATTGGATTAGAAATAAATGCATTAGAGAGAAGGTGAAAATCGCACCTATTGTGAAAAAGATCGTAGAATCGAAACTTAGATAGTTTGATCATGTGGGGAGGAGACCTATAGAAACCCCAATTGGGAGAATAGATAAGATGGAGAATAATCCAATAATTAGAGATAGAAGAAAACCAAGAAAAATTATAAGAAAAATTATTAAGAGAGATTTAAATTTAAATGGTTTATCTAAAAATATGATTTATGATAAGTGTTTATGGCGTCGATTGATCTATCTAGTCAATCCCACTTAATAGAAAAAGACTTTGCTGTTGTTGTATTAATTAAAATATAATCTAGGCAATGCGGCATGAGAAACCAAGGCCATTAAATCAAAGGCGCCAAAACAAACCAATCTATATTCATTTGAGCAATGCTAGTTGTCTACTATCTGAAACATTCATCAGAGTACCGATCATTTAGGTAAGTTACTAGCATAATTAACATAAAAAAGATGCATAATGTATTTTATATATATACATATTTATTTAAATATTCACATTTTCTGCAAGTTGATGTCGTTCCTAAGGCGCATGTGAACTCAAGTCAAAATGAACAATGATCTTTCAGAACTTGCCTAGCAAGATCAAGAGCTCCGCTCTTCTTGTAGATTAAATGCAGATTGTAAGCTGCTTCTCTGCGAAGGTCACAATAACCAGGTTGATGATTTTCCATGGCATCCGGATTACCATCGGGAAGTTTTGGAATGGGATAGTCTCTCTCCCGAGTAGCAAGAACTTGCTCATAATACAAAGCTGCCAGAGTTACCAGACCGACGTGATGGTAAGCTCGTGCTATGTTGTATAAGGATTCCTGCAAAGTTAGAACAGGTTGCTTGCTTCAGTCTCACCGTATTAATGTATGAAGAAGCAAGAAACTCATAACTTGAATCAATCTGTAGCAGTGTATGAAGAAAAGAGTAACTAATGACGAGAATCAACCTACTGAAGTTAACATTCATGGAGATTCATTCACCAGTTATTTCTGTATTTGTTTATTCATATTTCATAAAAAATCACTGGAACTCAAGGATGCATAATATAACATACATTATGTAAACAACAGCAGAAAGATAACCTAGGCAAATGTAGGAATTGAGACGATAAGGGCAGGTGATTATTCTGATTAAGTAGAAACCTGGGAAGAAAATTTTCAATTATATCACCAATTTCTGAGGAAATGATAAGTGAGTGTTTAAAGATTAACGAGGATTCTTATGACACTAAAATTAGAACGTAGGGGGGCAGGAGGCAACAATGCATTTGTCAGGTGTTGGATTCTGATGCTGCCAGAGTTGACATATTTTCAATCATTCATTCACTTTTTTTTTTTTTTGGATGAAAGAAGTTAAGCAGGACAAGAAAAGAAAGTGAACATTATTAAGACAAGAAGATAACTTCCTGAAACAGGAAAGAAAAGGAAGAATTATTTTAAAAAAGAAAAAAAAATCTCTCTAGTCTCACAAGATATACCCATGAGATCCCCCCCCCCCCCTCCGCCCCCAAAAAAAAAAAAAAAAACCAAAAGAAAAAGTAGAACTAGAGAGAGAAGGTATAACATCCTTTCCCACACGAGAGAAGGTAAAACAAACCTGGCTATTTTCACAGATCCTCAAATTGTTGTAGAGGAATGCTAAACCCTGTACAATACACTGATGCTTGTTTTGAAGTCTAAAACCCAATGCTAAGTTGATCAATGCAGTTCCTGAAACACATTGAATGAATAATAGTCAATTACTGCTCAAACTTCAGTAAACACCACACAAATACAGCATGACAAGAAAGAACATACCAACACAAAGATTAATCAAGGGATTCTCTGGCAAAAGTTTATAGGCTTCAAGGTATTTCCTTGCAGCATCTTGATGGTGGCTAAATATCGTAAACTGATGCCCAGAAATGAGGATAGGTGGCACACAATCCACAAATTTTCCTTGCATAGCACGCAAAAATTTGTAATGCCTTGTATCACGATTCTCCAATCTGTCATACAACAGACAGACAGCAAATGGATTACAAAGAAATTTAGGCCTTACTTTTCTTTAGGCCATAATTATAGGTCCTACTTTTGTTAACTGTTAGCATGCGCAAGGGTAAATGTGAAGAAAGATTAGGGAGCCTAACTAATATTTTGCCAAGAAAGCTCCAGGATTCTGTGGGGACCGGTTTTTTCACTGCATGGTCTGATTTTGCCAAGTCCTCACCTATTTTGTTTTGGATCTACATTTATTCCTTTAGAGTTGCAAACCTATTTTGAGAAAGCAGGGAAAATATGCCCCATAAAACAAGCCAATTCACTCCATACCAATCCATATTCCATACAGAGATTGGAGTTGGTGGACTAGGTTACGGAGTGTTGGGCAGTTTTGTCTGCCCTGTTTGTATCTGTTCTCTTTACTGAATTAAGCATCACTAGGCATAGACATATATTTTATACAATGACCCATTTCATATGTGAGGGCGAGAGTTCAAGGGAAAGAAAGGAAGCTAGTTTGAGTAACCCACCCTCCAAAAGGAAAGGAATTTTCCACCTTTCAAGTCTCTTAGCATCTTTTGAATAAGAAGGTCCCCAAAGGAAGTGAAGAAAGAAAGAGCTTTGAAGAATTTATATCTTCTCTGAATACTTCTGTGTTTTTACAAGCAATGAGCTCAGTTATTTATAGGCCTAGAGATACAAGATATTTACAATAAACTCCCTCAACCTGAAGATATCAGTAATTCCACAGGAAGTGGTACAAGAATTGCCTCCTACAAGAATTACCAGTTACCCCTGTCAGGGTTATTATTGTCCTTAGAATTATAATCAATTTATTATATCTGCAAAAGGAAACTTCATTTCTGGCATGTTTTCCAATCCACCTAATAATTTACTAGAGAAGAAAGGGAGAAAATACAAAGATATGATATCTACTAAAAGAACCCAATATTAAGTTAATGACATAACACAGACATAGAATTTGGTAATTACCTTGAGATAACCTTGTAGTAGCAATTCCAAGCAGCAAAACTGTATGGATGTTGCTGAACAATATATTTAACACAGTCAAACCCGTGCTTAGGATCTGTGGTCTTGTATGCCATTTCTGCAGAAAACATATGTTTGCTTTATTAGTAAGTTACACATTTGTTCTTTAGAACAACAAAATCAAGGATATCTAAAACTCAAGATGGGGAGACAAACAAACAACAACAACAACAACAACAAAGCCTTTTCCCACTAAGTGGGGTCGGCTACATGGATCAATCGACGCCATAAATCTCTATCATAAATTATATTTCTAGACAAACCATTTAGATCTAAATCTCTCTTAATAATTTCTCCTATAGTTTTTCTTGGTCTTCCTCTACCTCTACTTATTGGACTATTCTCCATCTCATCTACTCTCCTAACGGGGGCTTCTATAGGTCTCCTTCCCACATGACCATACCACCTAAGTCTCGATTCTACAATCTTTTCTACAATAGGTGCGACTTTCACCTTCTCTCTAATGCATTCATTTCTAATCCTATCTCGTCTAGTGTGTCCACTCATCCACCGCAACATTCTCATCTCTGAAACATTAAACTTATTTTCTTGTTGACTTTTTATTGCCCAACACTCAGTTCCATACAACATTGCAGGTCTTATAACTGTGCGGTAGAATTTACCTTTAAGTTTGAGTGGTACTCTTCTATCACAAATAACACCAGAAGCACTCCTCCATTTCATCCACCCCGCTTGAATCCTATGCTTTACATCTTCTTCTATTTCCCCGGTATGTTGTATGATGGATCCAAGATACTTAAATTGTGTGACTTGTGGTAAAATATGTTCTCTAATTTTTACTTCTACGCTAGAAGTGGTGTGCCTCTTACTAAACTTACACTCCATATACTCCGTTTTACTTCTACTTAAACGAAAGCCATGAGCTTCCAAAGTTTGTCTCCACCTCTCTAACTTCTCATTCATTTCCTTTCTCGATTCTCCAACTAGGACAATATCATCTGCAAAAAGCATGCACTGTGGCACCGGCTCTAGGATATGTTCAGTAAGCACATCCAAAACTAAGGTAAAAAGATAAGGGCTCAAAGTTGACCCTTGATGTAGACCAATAGTTATCGGAAAGTCTTTTGTAAGTCCACCTTTTGTTACTACGCTAGTTGTAACCTTATCATACATGTATTGGATTGCTCGAATATAAGCTATACGAACTCTTTTTTTCTCCAAAGCCTTCCATAGAACTCCTCTTGGCACTCTATCATATGCTTTTTCTAAATCAATAAACACCATGTGTAAATCTCTTTGATTCTCCCTATATCTCTCCATTAATCTACGCAACAAGTATATTGCTTCCATAGTTGACCTTCCTGGCATAAAACCAAATTGATTCTCCGTAACTTGACTCTCTTTCCTTAACCTTCGCTCAATTACTCTTTCCCATAATTTCATAGTGTGGTTCATGAGTTTAATTCCTCTATAATTTGCACAATTTTGAATGTCCCCTTTACTCTTATAAATAGGGATTAAAGTACTTTTCCTCCACTCATCTGGCATCCTCTTAGATCTCATAATTCCATTAAATAATTTTGTGAGCCAACTTATACCTTTCATTCCCAAACTCTTCCATACTTCAATGGGTATATTATCCGGTCCAACTGCTCTGCCATTCTCCATTCGTTTTAATGCTTCTTTTACCTCTACCTCACAAATTCTACGATAAAAAGTATAATTTCGATCCTCTTCTTGCGTGTCGAGCCTATCCGATTGCAATAAAATCTCGTGCCCTTCGTTAAAAAGCCTATGAAAATAACCCTCCCATCGTTCTCTGATATCACGTTCCGTGACTAACACTTTCCCGTCTTCATCCTTAATGCATTTCACTTGATCCACATCTCTTGTCTTTCTTTCCCTACTTTTAGCTAACTTGTAAATATTTTTTTCTCCAACTTTAGTACCTAAAGATTGGTATAACCCATCAAATGCCCTCGCTCTCGCTTCGCTCACTGCCTTCTTAGTGTCTTTCTTAGCTACCTTATATTTTTCCCAATTTTCATTACTCTTACATAATGACCACACTTTATAACACTCTCTTTTAACTTTAACCTTATCTTGTACACTTGCATCCCACCACCAAGATTCTTTATCCTTAGGTCCAAAACCTTTTGATTCCCCTAATATTTCCTTTGCCACCTTCCTAATCTTTTTAGCCATTTCATTCCACATCTCGTTAGCATTTCCTTGTATTTCCCAAGGTCCTTCTTCTATAATCCTTCTCTGCAAATTCTTTTCTTTATCCCCTTTTAGTTGCCACCACTTAGTCCTTACCACTTTACCTTCACATTTACTTTTAACTCTCCTCCTAACTCTTACATCCATAACCAAAACTCTATGTTGAGTAGTTAAACTCTCTCCCGGTATAACTTTGCAATCCATGCAAAATTTTCTATCCGATTTCTTTATAAGAAAGAAATCAATTTGAGAACATACCCTACCACTTTTATACGTGATAAGATGTTCTTCACGCTTTCTAAAACAAGTGTTAGCTAATATAAGATCGAACGCTAATGAAAAATCTAAAATAGTTTTACCCTCTGCATTTACTTCTCCTATACCATGTCCTCCATGCACACCCTCGTAGCCTGAAGATACCTTTCCCACATGCCCATTTAGATCCCCTCCTAAAATAATCTTTTCTCCTAATGGTATTTCCTGAACTAAACATTCTAAATCTTCCCAAAATTTTACTTTATGAGATTCTTCTAACCCTACTTGTGGTGCATACGCACTAATAATATTAAAGATTTCCTTTTCTACTACAAACTTTAATGCAATGATTCTATCTCCTAACCTTTTGACATCTACTACAGTATTCTTCCAAAACTTATCTACAATTATACCTACCCCATTTCTAGATTTATATTTACCAGTATACCAAAGTTTAAAACCTGAAGTATCTAATTCTTTCGCTTTTTCTCCTACCCATTTAGTTTCTTGTAAACACATAAAATTAATCCTTCTCCTAATCATAGTATCTACCACTTCCATAGACTTACTCGTAAGTGTACCTATATTCCAAGTTCCAAAACGAATCCTACTCTCATGAACTAACTTCTTTAGCCACATTCGTTCACGAAAATGTGGTAGCCCTTGCTTATTTTTCACTACATCCAGGCGATGATGCAGCGGCTCTTGCTCACTTCTCACTGTACTCGAGCTATACAGCGCGTTACTTACAGGCAACGACCTAGCTTTACGTTTAATATATCGATTGTCCATGTCATAAAGATTCGACAAAGTTTTACGTTGGCTGTCGACTACCTAACACAACCCTCCTCTTTTTCCGGGCTTGGGACCGGCTATGACCAATAAAATTCGTCATAGGCAGAGTTGGAGACAAACAAACAAGCAGAAGAAAAATACTTTTTCCTCCTTTATTTTCTGGGTAGGAGAGAAAAGTTTGAATCAAAGAGTCACTCCAGAAGAATAAAAGTCTGTCAGGTTTCAGGACTTACGAGCTCCAAGAGACCGAAGCTCCTCTTTCTTCTCAGCAGACAGCATATTATGGGCCAATCTTAAAGTGAGATTAATAATCTCCAATGCTTCCCAATACCTTTGCAAGGACGCCAATGCCTTACATAACTGTAAACAATATTAAGGGGTCAAATATAACAAAGGAAATGGGAGTTGGGGACTTAAAAAAAGAGATAGAAGTACTTACATCAATAATTAGCTGGTGATGCTCTTCCTCTTTGAGAAAATTACACAAAGGAGGTTTTTTAACTTTCTGGAGACATACCGTGCAATACACAGAAAACATAGTCAGCATTGAGCAATACTTTGTGATACCATTACTTAAAATTGTCTCTCAAAGAAGAGTTAATATAACAGATTACCTGAGGCTCATCATCCGACTCATCACTTAGCCAGTCAATTCCAGCAGCCAGTGCCTCAGCTTTCCTTTTCTCCTTCAGAATTGCCTTCTCCTGGAGCTTCTTTTTGGCCCTGGATGCTTTCAACCTAATTTGATATAACAAGGGACATTCATTTTTACTTTGTAACGATATAGTGAGGGCCAAAACAAGCAAGAAAATCTATATAAATACCAAATACAGATTCTTTGCTGAAAAATTTTGTTTTTCTGTTTTTTTGGGGGGTAATATGGAAAATTTTGTTGTCTAATCTGCAACTCATTCAAAGAGAATTATAATCATCTTAATTAAAAGTAGCACCTTTTAAAGGGCTACTGAGAGGCAATATTTGCAGAGAATTGATATAATCAGGTGAAGTTAGGAAACTAAGGTAAACTGGCCTCAATCATATACAAAAGCACTAATTTGGATACAATCAACAAAACTCTATTTCAAAGAAGGCTCTAGTGCTCCACAGTCATAGATTTAATAGAGAGGGAGGGAGAGGAACAAAAAGCTTTTGGCAGCTGGAGCGAAACAGAAGAAACAAGTATGATGAAGTGATTGTGGTCATACTAATAATCCCTTGTTTCGAAACTCAGGTGTACATGCTGTTCATTAAGTAAGGAATTTTATACAGTTCAAGACTTCAAGCATTAAAGTTGCATAGGACCAAATTCTTTTAAAATCAAAACATTAACAGAAGCATTAGGATAATGACTCACTCAAATGGTTAATAGGCCGGAATGCACATGATAGTAATTACAGTATGTGGAATCCAATACTCACAGATCAGATGGAAGAGCTATTGGCCTGAATCCTCGAAAAACATTGTCTGTATCCTGATCATCCAATACTTTAACCCTTTCAACTAGATCTCTTTTGGAGAGCCGCTTTTTTGCCTTACCCTACAAAAAGAACCAATGATGGCATGTATAAATTTGACAGCAGATTAAAAGCCCATAAAGATATAATTATTAATAAAATAATCATTGCAAAATTGCACCTCTGTCAGAAATGCATATCCCAACACATTTATCCAGAAAAGGATAAGCAAACTATATAAGCCACAGGACAAATAGAAGATAAAGCTCAACTTCATTTTTTTACTATGCTCCTCAATTATTATTACAGTGGGTACTTCCGTCAGCTTATGGAACTAACTGATGACAGAAAATAGTCACTTGACAAGAAAACAAGTTCCCATGTTAGAAACATAAATTAGGAAATAAAGCCTCTTGTAGTCTTCTAAACCACCACATGTAAATAGCATTTACCTATCAAATATCTGACTTAACAAAGGCAATGGATCCCAAGAGTGCAAACAAGATACTGGAAAAAGAACACTTGCAAGTAAACAACTTAACACATCAACAAGCCACAGTTGACTACAAGAAGGACGAACAAATTCAGGAGTTTGAAAAAGCAAATGAAAGTTACAACTCTCCAATATTATGATTTTTGAGAAAGTGAAATCAAGCCCAAGGTGTAGCATGATGCATGATGAGAATAAGCTAATTATGATAATTTTTTACAATATATTTGGGATTTGTGATTTAGGGACTTCTTGTTAGAATTTTAAGTGTAAATAGCAGGCTATGGTGTATATTCCTTAGTCCCACATTGCTTATTTTACCTATTTTACAATCTCTTCTTCATTATAAATATAATATAGCATGAGCTTATCTCTTCACGCTTTCGAAAGTATTCTCTGTGTTTTCTTTATAACACGATATCATAGCTTCAGGAGAGAAAAACTTAGGACTTCGAATCCCATTTTGTCATAAGATTTCTATTTTGGTGGCTGTGCAATTTCTGACCACTTTTTCAGCAACCCAACACTTGACAAACCTACGATCAACCTCAGAAAGCTTTGATTGGCCCATCCCCAGCCATGGTGATGTCCAACAGCAAGCCATGCACACCTACATGCATGAAAACAGTTTTGTGCAGCATCCCACAAGCCAACGTGTGAGAGCATGTGAAAACTCTGACTTGTGTTGCCTGATACGCAATTCGGAAGGATACACTAATTTATATAATTCGTGGTACGAGTAGAGTATATTTAATTGATATACTAATTTAATAGGTCATATAGTACAACACTATAAATACCTAGTTTATATAATATTTTTATATTTAATAGATGAGTAATCAAAAGAAATAGTTAATAAACATAATTACATGAAAGAAATCACTAATTAAAAACTTAACCCATGGGTTCTTGACTTAGGCACATCTGATCATATATCTAGTAACCAACATCTTTTCACTAGTCTTAATAATACTGCTCATCCTCTCCCCACTATCACCTTAGATAATGGCTTACAAACTATTGCTAAAGGGATTGGTCAAGCTCATCTTATTCCATCTATGCCTTTAGGTTCAGTTCTTTACGTTTCTAAAAGCCCATTTAACTTGATTTTTTTAGGCTGGTTGATTCATACCATACATTATTCCATTAGCTTTTTTCAATTAATAAATATGTTATAGTACAAGACTGACTACAGGACAGACAAGGCACAGGGCATGAGTCATAGGGGCTGTATACCTTTCATCATCTTCAATGTCGATTGCCTCCAGCTCTACAAACTCACTAGCGCTTATTTGTAGTTTCCTAGGACATCCTAGTCTTTCAAAGCCTCAAAAGATTATTCCTGCTCTTTCCATGTTGAAGCCTTTTGAATGTGAATCATGTTAGCTTGGTAAACATACCAGAGCATTGTATCCTAAACTTGCAAATTATCAAGCTGCATCTCCTTTTGAACTTCATTCTGATATTTCGGGTCCAAGTAATGTCAATTCTGTTCTCAGTTTTGATGGACCCAAAGTTATTGGGCCGATAGTATTGAAGACCTATAACAGAAGAAAGGAAGTAGAAAAGAACCTATTCTAGAAAATCCAAGAAAGGGAGTCGTGTAACTAAATATGCAGCACTTAGTAGGAAAGGGGGTGAGCTGGCAGAGAGAGACAAAGTGCTTGGAAGGGGGTATATTGTGAGGGATCTGTGAAGAGTGGGGGTAAGTAAGAATTTGGCTAGGTGTGAGGAGAGTTCTCTAGCATCTCGAATGCGAGGGATGTTTTGATTTTATCTTGCCTTTATATTTTTCTTCTTTTCCTTCTGTGAGTACTGAGACCATGACTCTTCCTATTTTACTCACTTTGGGAAGAGGATTACAGTCCCTAATACATAAATAATACCAGATTGCTTGAAGGTTTCATCAATTTGGTATCAGAGTGGTATGATTCTAAGGGAATGGAGAACGTAATTGAGGTCTTGGTGAGAGATTTTGCAGAGATGAAGAAAAAAATGAACTCCATCAAGGAGTTAGCAATGGAGATGCAAGATCAAGTAGCTGAGATGATTGGTGATGTTAGAAGAGGCAGGGCTGTAACTCAAACTCAGCACACATCACAATCAGGGAAGACAAGAAGCATTGATTTGAAGGCTCTTTTGGCAGAGCTAAGACAGGAGAATGCAGAGTTGAAAAAGCAAGAGAGGAAGTAATTGAGGACCCGAGACCACTGATTAGAGTTACCATTGTTTTCTGATTAAGTTTCAACAGAGTTGGAAGCCAAGGAAGAGCACCAACCTTAGGTGAAGGAAGTTGGAGAAGAGAATTTTGAAGGAGATGGTCCTGTGGTTGAATTTGTTGCTATAGGGGCTTGTGAGAACAAATCAAAAGGAGAGGAACAACAAGCCACCATTGATAAATCTGAGTTGAAGACTAGACAGATTTTTTTCTTTTCGACACCCAAGGAAGCACAACAAGAGAATGGAGAGATATCACAGGGGAAGAAGATCTTCTGGGCATGCAAAAAATGTCAGTTTTTGTCAGCAAAAGAAGATGATGTGCTGAATAAGACTCTCGAAGATGACGTAAAGGAAGGCATCAAGAGTGGAGGAGGGATTTACCCAACCCATGACCCAGAAAGCATGGAGGGATCCAGTCCAAAAGGGATGGAAAGTACTTGGGTTTCTGTTCAGGTTAGAGAAATTGAGTGGGGAAGAAGCCCAAAACTCAACAGAGTGGAAAACTTTGTTGGGTGTTTTGTTTATCTAACCAGGTAACCTAGGGTATTGGGTCAACCAATCTTAATGCAATGCCCAAACCCATAAACTGCGGCAATCTGTGAGTTTATTTCAACAAAACAAAAAAAGCAATTGTGCCTTTGCTGACTTGAGGTAGACCATCCAACCCTTTTGTCCAGCAACGTCAGAGGGACAATGGCAATTGACAGAGGACAGGGCAAGCTCCTTTAGACGTTCAACAGTGACCAATTTTAATAACCACCAGCAACTGCCCCATGCCAAAAGAGCAAGATGAAGAAGACCAGTGTCTAGTCTCCATTCTACTGAGACATTTGGGGATGAACAAGGGAATGAACTGACAATTTCGACGTCTTACAATGATAGAAGAAGAAATAAAGAGGATGATGACGATGGAGGAGGAAAAGCAACTGAGAAGGAGAATTCTTTCCCAATTACAACTGCCATGATTATATTGGCTTCCATTATCTCATCATCTGTATCAAAGGTTTTGCTTGGAACCCAATCAGTGTTTACAGTGTCTACATATGAGTTGAAATTTGAAGCAAAACTACCTTTATGCCTAATATTGAGCATACAACATGGCATTGCAAGTGTGGCCATTACTTATTTGGTTGTTAGGTTCAACAAATCATTTGAGGTCATTAAGGAGAAATTTGGCCTACCTACTCTAGTTCGCTTTAGGTGTTTTAGGAGATGGGGTTACTGTCCTTAAGTATCCTGGAGTATGGCTGCCAACTCAATTAGCAGTTGCCAAGGTTATCACAATAGCTCTTTACAAGAGGTATGGGCTTATAGCTGATTGTTATGAACTAAGTTTAATGATTGGCGCTGTTGTTGGTGCTATGTTTGGAGGCTCTACTACAAAGTTTATCAACTCAGCCATTCCTGGAAATGCCACTGTTGCCCAACCTCAGGCATATGACCTGGCTGGAATGGTTGCTGCACTAGCATCAATTTACACAGTACCTTTGACTTCAGTCCTATTTCTTTTTGAGCTGACATAAGGTTATAGAAGATTACTACCTCTCATGGAGGCTATTGGATTGGCAATATGGGTTTCCTCATTAACAAATCAGGTGAAGGAGAGTGACACATCTGATTCAAGAAGCTCACCAAGACAATATTCTTCACTTACACTTGTTGAAGATAGTGATGAAGAAACCAGGACTTTTATGTGGGCCAATGGGTTTGCTGAAATACTTTTGCAGTCTCCAGAATCAATAATGTGTAAAGAGAATATAGTTCAATGGGTGCCATGGTTACCTTGCTTTGATTATCAAGTACTATGGCTTCCATACTTTGATGACCCTAGTGAAGAATTAGTGGAATAGAATCATCTCTTGAAGAATTTTTGTGAATGTCTGGTTATTCAAATTTTGGCCGATGTATTGCGTGAGGTGAAGATCTTTAGTTTTGAAATGGGAGTAGTTGCTGTCAATATTCATGAAAATGCAAAAATAGCAGCAAGGAAGGTCCATGCTGACTATGAAGAGCTCTCAGTCATCTTATCAATACAAGATGCTAATAATGCTAAACATTTTCATACTAATACAGAAAGATGTTGGAGAAAAAGTGATCTAAATTACTGTTATCAGTTTGGCCAATGTAACAAGATGATTAAAGAGAAAATTCAGATAGGGGGTCAAGAACAATTTTATTTGGAGCCACATAACAAGGTGGTATGGGTAGGGGACAGTGGGAACGAAGTTCAAATGACTCACCTACTCAAACCCCACAGAAGCACCAAATGTATGTTTCTCTTGTAATCTTGTTCTTTTTCTTCTTATGTTAAAGGAAGTCTGTAAAACAAAGAGAATTCGTGGTGGATTTGGTGTTCCTCAATGCATGCTCATTGCTGAAAATTGGATTACAAGGATCACTGCAGAATTGAAGAAGATTCCGGAAGAGACGCTTCATCACTATATTTTAACTCTACTATGGAATGAACTTAAGTTATCCTATAATTTTGTGAGAGCATATGAAGAAGGTGATTTTAATGGTCTTAGGTAGGGGACGACTTGGCATTGCTATGATCCAACCATCTAATTTCCACCTTGTGAACAAAGTGAAATCTGATGGGGAGGGAAATGATGGACCTGAAGTTATTGGGCCTATGGTATTGAAGACCTATAACAAAGGAAAGGAAGTATAAAGGAAGAAATTTGGACCTAGGGGGAGTAAACCATTAAAGGAGGTCAGAACCTATTGTAGAACAGCCAAGAAAGGGAGTCATGTAACTAACTATGCAGTACCTAGTGGAAAAAAAAAAAGGGGGGGGGGGGGGGGGAGCTGGCAAGAAGAGAGACGAAGTGGTTAGAAAAGGGTATATTGTAAGAGGTCTGCGAAGAATGGGGGCTAAGCAAGAATTTGGCTGGGTGTAAGGAGAGTTCTTTGGCCTCTCAAATGCTGGGGGTGTTTTGATTTTATCTTGCCTTTACCCCCCTCCTTACTTTTCCTTCTGTAAGCACTGAGGCTGTGTTTCTTCTTCCTATTTTACTCTGTTTGGGAAGAGGATTATAGTCCCTAATACATAAATAATAATAGATTGCTCAAAGGTTTCATCAGGATTTCAATATTTTGTCACATTTATTGATAATTATTCTTGTTGTATATGGTTATTTTCAATGAAAAACTGTTCAGACTTGTTTTCTATTTTTAAACAGCTTTGTGTTGAAATTAAAACACAATTTGGTGTCCCTATTTGTGTTTTATGCAATGACAGTTTATGAGCATTTTTCTATGTCATTTCAAAATTTTATGAATTTACAGGGACTTCTTCATCAATCACCATGTGTTCATACCCCTCAACATAATGGGATTGTTGAGCATAAGAAACCATCATCTCATTGAGACAACTCGAACTCTGCTTTTTCATAATAATGTCCCCCCTTTGTTTTTGGGGGGATGTGTTCTTACTACATTTTGTTTGATTAATTGCATGCCTTCCTTTATGTTGCAACATCAGATACCTCATTCTCTTTTATATCCAAATAAGCCTACTTATTCTCTTTCTCCATGTCTTTGAGGCTGCACTTGTTTTGTTCATATCCTAACCCCTGGAAAGGATAAACTTTCTGCCTAAGCTATGAAGTGTGTTTTCCTTGGCTATTCTTGTCTTCAAAAAGGGTATTGTAGTTATTCTCCAAACACAAACAGCTTTTTTGTCTCAGCAGATGTCACTTTCTTTGAAAGTTCTCCTCTCTTTCCTTCATCGATTGAAACTCATCAAGTGTCTAAGGTTCTTCCCAGTCTGTACATTTGCCCTCCTACTACTTTTTCTCCTCCACCTATCTGATCATATTAACATTGTCCATGCCCCAATCCTCCTATTCCATTAACTGCAACCCCTGATGCTTCACTTTATGCTCCAATGCGTTTACCAACCCTGAATCTTCCTCCTAATGATAGTCTCCTAGTTGCACTTCAAAAAGGTATTCATGCTACTCAAAACCCTCATCCCATTAATAATTTCTTGAGCTACCACTGTTTATCTTTTCTATATTATTCCTTTGTACCTTCTTTGTCTTCTGTTTCTCTGCCTAAAACTACTAGTGAGGCCCTTTCATGTCCAGGCTGGCGCCAGGATATGATTGATGATATAACTGCCTCACATTCCAATGGTACTTGAAATTTAGTTCCACTTCTATCTGAGAAATCCACCGTCAGTTGCCATTGGGTGTATGAAGTCAAAGTTGGTTTAGATGGTCAAATTGATTGGCTTAAAGCTTGTCTTGTTACTAAGGGGTATACCCAAATATTTTGATTGGATTATGGTAATACCTTCTCACCAATGGCCAAGATTGCTTCTGTTCATTTATTTCTCTTTATGGCTGCCATCTACCACTAGCTTCTTTATCAACTGAATATAAAAAATGCCTTTCTCCATGTTGAGCATGCTAAAGAGGTACATATGTAGCAACCTCTTGGATTTCTTACTCAAGTGGAGTCTACGTTAGTTTGCAAATCGCATCGCTCTCTTTATGGCCTATGGCAGTCTCCTCAAGCATGGTTTGGTAGATTTAATATGGTTATTTCAAAATTTGGAATGACTCATAGTTAGATCACTCCATTTTTTTTATCAACATACTTCTGATGGTCTGGATGATATAGTCATAACAAGTAGTAACCAGGACAGCATCCAATCATTAAAGCAACATCTCTTTGATCATTTCCAAACCAAGGACCTAGGCAAACTTAACTACTTCTTAGGTATTGAGGTTGCTCAATCTAGCACTAGTGTCACTATTTCAGTGGTCCCTTCCACCTTTTTGCAGCCTATCTTGCTTCTCTTATAACTTAGTACACGCGAGTGCCAAAAAGTTTCTAAATCATAACTCTCTTAACTGAAAAACACATCTTTGGCTTCCCACAACCATAGTTCCATTGACAATGATAGAATTGAGAAGCCAACCAAGTAAATAGCTATACCCAAACATAACACAAAAATATGAATGTCAAACAACCATTTCAACTCAAAAATTTAAGCTGTTAAGTAAATGCCCATGAATGTTTTATTATAACCTCCAACATGCCCCTTTGGGCTTAAAGTATGGACAATGCAGAGGCCTACCAAACCTTGTGTTAAAACAATTTTAATTGAGATAATGGGAGGCAGTATGGATCGAACTCCTAACCACTTGGTCATAGAGGCTCTAATACCATGCCAACCATTTCCAATCAAAAATTTTAGTTGTTAAGTGAAGGCCTGTAAATAGCTTTATTATAACCTCCAACAATTACAAGCCACATTCATAGACCTAAAGGCTTAAGCTGCATAAAATTACTTTTAACATCAACACTCGGGCAAAACCTAAGAAATAGTACTACGGCACTGAACAAGTTAGATAATCAAAGGACCTCTAACCGGTTGAGCTCTACACCCAAAAATTATGGCAATTTGCTCTTATGCATGCTGTGAGTCTCACAGTGGAGCAACACCAAGATCTCATTCAGCACCAAATTCCAGCAAAGTCCTACATCAGGAGAGACCCTAGGCTAATTGACCATAACCTCTACATAGGCATGTTCATGTGTCAAAACAAGGAGCCCCTCCATAGTTGGAACTTGGAGCTAGGCAATCATGTTTAGACTGAAAAAGTGAAATACATTTTTATCTCCATTTCTTTTCACCCAATTCAAGGCATCCAAAACTAACTATAGTGCTAGTTGTTGAAAATATCCGTATATCCATCTCCTCCACCTAGACCCAAAACCCTCCCTTTCCATGACCTTATCTACAAAATAAAGTTTATAAAGCAAGTCCTGATGATTTCTCCTTTTAACATCATCCTTTGCTTTATTAGCTTCAAGATTACCCTACAAGCACTGGATTTGATCCTTTTTAAGTGTGACTATCCACACAGAGGTTTAAACTTTCAACCACTAGCAAAGGCTTCTTTTTTTAAAAAAAAAAAAAAAAAGGCAAAATATGTTACAGATTGACTATTAAGTATTCACAACCTTATGAACCAAAAGCTCAATTTTGATGCATTCCAATTCAGTTAGTCCATCAAGCACACGCTGTTGACTCAGCATGTATGCATGCAAAGGTGCTTATGCGTGCATGTGCACATGTTAGTGAGTGTGTGACAGAGAGAAGATTCTCAAATTTTAGTTTCCAAAATTTTACCGTTTGTCGAAGATTTCCAACATATAGTGATTCACGTATCAAAGGGAATATTGTATCCACAAAATTTTCAAGCAGCCCTCTATCCCAATATATGTTGCAGAGCTTCAATTTTACATTTTCATTGATCCACCATCTATTTGACTTATCAGAATGTTCTTCACCAGAGTCTGCATGTACAACTCACATCAAAATCTCCAATACAAACTTAGATCATAAGGAAGAATAAATTTTTGGGATGTACCTAAATCCTTTGGAGGGACCAGCAAGGAAATGGCTTCATCTGCTTTCCCTTCTTCAACGAGGAGGGAAGCCAAAGTTATTCGTGCATCAACATCATCTTCTAGCGTTTCCAAGGCTGAAACAAAAATTTGTTTAACTATTGAATAAGATAATATTTTAAATGCAAATAGTGGTAAGAAAAGATCTGTCCAAGCAACACATAACTCGATCTAATAATCTGTCAATATTCTACAATCAGGTGGTGAAGGGACACAATTATCACATAGCACTGTAGCTTAGGGTGCACCCAACCCACACAAAAATAAAAAATAAAAAACACACTAGATTTTTTATTTTTTTGTTTTTTTTTTGGGGGGGGGGGGGGGATCCAAGTCAAACTAGGGATATTAGGATAGTTTAAGTTGGGGATTTAGGAAACATAAGTACCTGATAATTTATTGTTTTGATGGGTAGGAAATATATATATTGATTAGGATAAAAGGAAGGAAGCAAGCAAATAAAAGGTTCAGGAAGGATGTATAATACTGTGATTGCAGCTTACAAACAATAGCAGGAGGAACAAGAGAAATAAAAACATTGGCTCACTCAAAAGATCTCACTAACTCAACTGTCAGAAAATTGGACCAGCTATATATGTACAACCATTGGATATATATGTGTTGACATTTTGACACACATGTAAGAGTGCATCAATTGACTTATTTATTGATTATTTTCTGTCTAGAGAATACTGAGTTTAAGATAATAAAGTTTTAAAACTTCAAATATTGTAAAGAATTTGAAAGGCTTGATAAAGGGAGGCTAGTCTTACATCTGTTTATAATAGAGTTAAGGTTGCTCAGCTCATGATACGACCAATGAAAGACTTCTAGTGTAACTCAGCAAAGAAAGGAGATATCCTTCACTTAGCTTTATTCTAACACACACACACACACACGCACACACAAAAATGAAAAAAAAAAACACATACATATATATATCGGGAATGCAAACCTCCACACTAGTTATGTGGAGGTTAGCAATCTCCACATCTATTGATTTGACTAAAATACCCTCACTCTTTCACTAAAAGACAATAAAAACAAGGTATTTTGGTCATTTGCACACAGGATTGCATTTATTGTGGCATGGGGAAATGACTTAAATTCCCCTGCATTAATAATGTCTCCATAAGGAAATTACTTAAATAACCCTACATTTTGTCTTTTAGCGTAAAAGTTGGGGTATTTTGGTCAAAACAATAGATGTGGAGATTGCTAAACTCCACATAACTAGTTTGGAGGTTAGCATTCCCATATATATATATATATATATATAGGGATCAATTGACACTAGTGTAAGACTTGGCACTTTACCTCTATCTTATTATGTGATTGTCATAAATCCCAACCGTATTAGAAGTAATAAGTACCACATTCATCTTGCATGCCAGATTTTCTAAAAATCAAATAATAATAAAGCATGCAATCAAATAGTTGATAGTTTCTTATATTAGGAAATTATGTTGCATGTTAATTTTATGATATAATGATGGGTCACAAAACAACTTTAGATTAAAGTAGAATTTTACGAGTATGATATTTATGGTAGGAACCTTTGATTAAAGTGGAATATTATGATATTTGTGATTTCCCTTCTTACAAAGCATGTTAGCATAAATCAAATGTCAAGGATTCTTTATTTTAAAGGAAACAAAAGGTTTTGAAATTTTTAGTTAAGCTCCGAAAACCTAGGCTTAGCTTGTCTATTTTAATAGCCAACATTGGAATTGGGCTTTAACATCCACCCTCCTACACACAGAATTAGAATTGAGCCGAGATTTACTGAACAAGATGAGCCTAGTTAAAACCAATACCCTTTTATTCCTTTCTAAACATAATATCTAAATAAATACAGATTAAACATTACTTCTCCGGACTTAAAAGACTTTTAGTACCTCAACTTAATCCTCGTGCCCCTAAACATACACTTTAAGTCTCCTTAGCAGCATGACTGGTCACAATCAGGCTTAAAGTATTAATTGTGGCAGCGCTAGACCAATCATTAGAGCCTTCACATTGCTTTCCAGTAACACCCAGAAGATTTATGCCCCAATAACCAAATATAGATCACACGTGTATTCAAGTTAGCCAAACAAATACTTCAGTCTCCAATTTTGCCTCTTATTTACAGCAAGGAATTACCACAAAATGCTTTCTGAAGTTTAAGCTACCTGATATCTAAAAACCCTAAAAGAGAGAGCTCCTCCAAGAAAGGTTGTAAGAAACCCACCTAACAGAGTGTTAAAAACTTTTATATCAGAGAAACTTCTTGGATAAAAATACTTCACTTTATCTAGTAACAAAAATAAAAACTAAAAATAAAAAAAGAACAGAAAACTCTAGCTCATCTATTATTCTTTGCATAAAAACCAATATAATTAAAAGGTTAACCTTGCCTTTATAGAAAAATAGAATTGCTTGTAATCTTTCTTTCAGAGATAGAAAACATCTTGCAATTTTCAGATATAGAAGACCCTGCAAGAAAAGTTCAATATAGGCATCAGATTCTCTCAATAACCTAATGTTGAAAGACAATATACCAGGAAAACAGATTTTTAAACTGGATAAAAGGTTATGACAACCCAAATGAGCCAAGAAAAACAGTTAGAAACCATTCTATTGATTTCAAAAACAAATTGTCTGACAATAAAGCACTGCACCGCCATCAGTTCTCCAAATACACTTATTTCTTAATACACATAACCCCCCCCCCCCCAACAAAACCAAAAAAAAATAGCTAAGGCAAATACATATTGAATAAACTAACTAGCAAAGTAGAGAAAGTATTAGCAAATAATAGTGTCTAGCTTTATAGTGCCACCATCAGTGCTTTAAAAGTAACAATTTGTTACTTTTCATTTTTTGCATTCTACATCAAAAATGATTCTAGGAGTGAGATGCCAAACATACCAGGACCATCCAAAATTACCTTGTAAACACAGAAATTTAAGGATGACAACATTTGTAAAAAGCTCATATGAACAATTCAATGACATTTTTCTGACCGTCTGTATGATTGGCATTGATTCAGTCAATTGCTCATACAAACTACCAGTATCCAAAATTCTGAACAGAAACTGTAAGAGAATTGCAATGAACAGGAATGAGTTACCATACATTTTCACTTCCACTTTTTCCTTCCAACATCAGATAATAATTCAATGCATAGTTGTAATGCTCAAGAGCCATTAATGAGTCTGCAACATCAGTAACCAAGTCAGCATGCTCACTGGCATTCTCTGGTTTCAAATAATTGAAAAGAACCTGTAAATCAAGCAAGAACTTTCAATAATAAATACAAATGAGAAAAAATTAACGTAAAAATTCATATACTATCATTATAGATTAACTGAAGTTAATGAAAAATAAACAATTTTATCAAAAAACTGGCAGTAAATGCTGCTTAAAAAAAGAGCAGCGAAAGAAGAAACACAGAGAGAGGGGGAGAGAGACAAAGTTCTGCAAGAGTACAAAGTCAAATAGGACATTCTTTGTTTGACATAAGAAAAGGAGAAATTATAAAAGGAGTGAAGTGACATTAGAGTACAGGTCTTTTTTTTTTTTTTTGGGGGGGGGGGGGGCAAAAAACAACAAGTCTTGCATGGAAAGTGAAAAATAGCAAAATAAGGAAAATATAGAAATTCCTCCATGAATAGTATCTCTCCTTATCAACCTAGGTTCAATTCTTTTGTATAGCACTCTAGGAGTAAAATCCTAAATGCACCAAACCAAAATGGGGGAGTGTGTTCTAAAGATCGCCCAGAGAGGGGGCTTAACCTAAGCAAAGCCCAAGGATGCCCCTAGCAGTAATACCAAAAAAGGCAAAAGGAAATTCCTCCATGACAAAGGCAAATCAGCACAATACTTGCCAATCCAATATCTATGAAAATTCAAAAGGCAGGCTTCCCGTGAAAAAGCTATGTGCTAAGCACCACAGGGAGGTCAAATTAACAATCCTATCCCACTTAACAAGAGGGTGCTAACTATAATCCTTGAAGATTTTCTATCACGTGATACAATCATAAAAATTTAAAACAAAATTATATAAAGGCACAAGATGGCTGTGCAGCTTTCTTATAGTAGTATCAGGTTGATGATATAGGAATGTACTATAGGGGAAAACGCACAAACACAAATGAGAAGGATTTGTTTAAGCTAGCTGCTTGATACCATTCATGGATACCATTTGAATATCAATAAATTGTAAACATCAGTCTCAGATTCAAGAGTGTACAATTAAATGGAGTAATAATCAAGAACAAACAAAGTCAACTGATTTATGTATCTTCTAATAAGCATGTGACACACCTGAGCCATCTCTGTGTTTCCAAGATGAACATGACAGATTCCCGCCTTAATTTTCAAATTCAAAGGCAATTCTTTTCCTGAATAATGTACAGCTTGTGCATACTTGATATGCTGAAGAGCTCTGTCATGTGCCTTAGTTTCCATGTATATGGCAGCTAGCAGATCAACAACACTTTCATTGGCTTCAGCCCCTTGACCCTTAAGATAGTCTTCAAGAATGCAGATTGAACATTCTACTTGGCCACATTTTTGGTAGAACTTAAACGGAAAGCAGTATATATTCATATCAACAATGAAAGTCAACAAGAGGAATTTTTATTGGATCTGGGATATATGAACAATTGCTCAATGTTATCAAATCATGACCTCAACAGAGCTGCTGAGTTAGAAGGGAACAACTGTGTAAGAACATATGGAAGAAATTAAATAAGAAACCAAAACATTTAGCAGAGATGACAGACCAACCACATATTTTCAGCGGTGTATTTCTTCAGGCTTGTGTTTTCTTTGTAGTGGCCATCCTGGGTCAACCCCACAACTAAAAAAGTCCAACATTTCATTATAATTTGTCCCCAAGGAAACGTGTTTCATTCTTTTTCCTCATATTTAACTGTTCTGGCTCTATATAAATGTTTGTTTGCACAAAGAATCTATCAGTGTCTTCCACTAATCCATTCTCTCTATTTTTCATCAATTGAACAGAGTTATGGTTCAATTCTTCTATGGTATTTAGATTTAATGTGAAAGTCAAGATACAGAAAGGAGAGAGAGAGAGACACACACACACACACACAAACAATAATTTCTGAAGTTTGTATGATATTTCTACCAAACTTGCATCAGCTTATGTTTATACTGTGTGAGAGAAATTACAACAGTAATATTACAATAAAAGTACAGCAGGTACAGCTACTACAATTAGCTAATTGCAGCTAATATTATTTACAACTAATTACCACTTCATATTAGCTAAATACAGCTGACAAAATAATTTAGGAACTCCTATTACCGGTTGCTTGTCTACTGCCACATTTTTTTTTTTTTTCGGTGAATCTGAAGGCTGAGTCCAAATGTTGGTTTCAAGGTTAGAGAGGGGTTAAGTAAGGGGATCCTCCTTTTCTACTTTCTTTAATACCTTGGTGGTAGACGTGCTAAGCACATTGATTTCTAGGGTTGTGGATAGGCGTATCATTAAGGATATTCAAGGGCTGTGGATAGGCATATCATTAAGGATATTCATGTAAGCTAGGCAGAGATTTTGGGTTCTAACCTCCAGTTTGCAGATAACACAATTCTTCTGGAGGACAACAGAGACAGTTTTACTAATGTTCTATTTGTCCTCTGAATTTTTGAAATTATGTCCAGATTGAAGATTAATTGAGCTAAGAGTAGTTTGACAGGGCTAAGTTTAATACTCCGGCTCTCTCTTCTTTTTCCTCTTATCTACTTGGATATTATCTTGGTAGGTAACCCTAAAGCTACACCTTTTTGGGATTGTGATTCAAAGGGTCGCTTAACATTTAAAAATAAGTCGGTTCATGTGATTCAAACCAAGGAGGTTGATACTCTGAAGAAGCATCCTATATTCCCATTCCATTCAAACCAGGACCATGAGGCACAATGATAAAGCTCTCACAATCTATTATTCCAGACATCTATAGCACCAATCATGTCCATGTTCTTCTTTAAACTTTTCGTTTATCATCATCAACTCCATGTTTCATTGCATCAGGCTTTTAGATCTTATTCTAACAGGGATCTTCCTGAAGCCTAATTTGAGGCACTGTGTCATCCTCATCCCAAGAAACTCTCTGAATACCCAGCCCCTCACAGAAGGGGGCATAAAGGCCATAAGACCCACAAGCATACAGATAAATCACATAGCATCAGAAAGACAAATCAAAGTTTTTGTACAAAAATGATAAAAAGAAAAAAAGAGTTATTCAGCAAAAGATAAAATTTACAGCTAAGTACATGAATAATCATATGGAGCATGGCTCTTTATAAACAGAGAAAGGGGCAGACCTTAGCTGCTGTTTTTAGTGCATCAACGTTCTCAGGAAAGAGTTGATGGACTTGCACATATGTCTCAGCAGCTTTTTGATAATCTCCGAGCTCAACATAGAGAGAAGCACGGTGGATTCTAAGATTAATGTCCTTGGGATCTGCCGTTATTGCCTTTGAAAGACAATAACCAGCCTGACCAATGTCACCTTGTTCTCTGCGATTGAAATGTTCTCTATCTCAATAAGTATACTATTTTTTCATATATAAAAGCCATGAGATATTTGAATGCATGTATGAATTTAGTTAAGGTAGAAATGGCAACAAACTCTAATATGATAAACATAGCAAAAAGTATTTACAAATAGAAAAAATGAGGAAATTAACAATGCAGCATATTCTATTTTTATTACATACATCACTTAAGGGAATTTAATCCTCTTTCACAATTACAGTGGGAACGTCAATTCATGCAGTTAAATATGTCAAGAAAGATCAATGAGCAAAATTAATGATGGCAACAAAAATGAGGAACTCTCTTACATGGACCAAGTAAAAAGCATTTTCCAGAGAGAAGAATCTTTGGGAGTCAAATGAGCTGCAATCATGTAGAAATCCATAGCTTTTTTATAATCCTTAAGTGAACTATGGACAAGTCCAAGTGTGTGATATGAATCAGGCAAATTTGGTGCCAGCCTAACAACTTCATGCAATACAGAAATAGCCTGCATAAAGTCAACAGAGTAGGAAAAAGAAAATGAATTACTAACTCCCAGGAAGGATCTACAATTTACATCAAGCCTAAACAGACACAAAGTATTAACCAAGCAAAGAAAGAGTAGCATGAAGAATCAGAAAAACTAAAACCCCAGCTCTGATGTTTAAAGAGCCAATTAACAATTCTTCTGATATTTAAAGAGCCAATTAAAAATGGATACAATAAAGCATTCCAAGGTTAAAAAAACCAAGAATAAATCTAAAAAAGGACTTAATAGTAATTAAAGTTAAGACCATCTTTAGCATCTGAAGCCATTATTACTATAATGTTAGATGCCATGGTTGTAAAAACTGTTGACATGGATCTTACATAACTTCTAATACCAGCTCTAGAGAATTGTTGAAATCACCTGTTAAATATTGTTGAAATTGCTTTTCAAATTAAGGTTTAAATAGTTTGCTGGCCCTATAGTTTCACCTCAATTTCAAATTAGTATCTATTCTTCAAATGTTTGTAAGTAGGTCCTTATAGTTTTCAAATTTTGTATTTGGGTCCTCATCATGACTATTCGTTGCATATCTAGTAACATAATGATTTCACGTAAGTCTCTAGCAACAGCTACAAGTAGTTGTTGACCAAATTGATTATTCAAATGATAAACATCTAACACAATTATGAGCCTACAACTAGCTAAGAAACTCTTATTTACAGCTTCAAGGCACAGGTAAAGCCTCTGAGGAATCTTAGCTTGTGAACACTTGAGAACTGTGATAGGACATTCCATTGCCAAAGGTAATGTGCTTAGCTATAGATAATTACAGGACAAAATACGGTACCTCTTCATAACGTTCATGTGCATAGTGAAGAGTGGCATCACCTAGCATTCGTGTTAGCTGAGGGTTGATTTTATTCTTTGATCCTTTTCGTCTACCTCTTTTCTTGGGCTGCATCAGGCAGATAAAGAATAGAGGAATTAAAGGTGTCACAGGCTGAGATGTAAAGTTCAAAATGGTTATCTAGAATCTAGAATAAACATAAAAAGAAATAACAGAGAAAATAAACCGCATCAAAATTATATATTATATAGTATGAATCAGTAGTTAGTTGCATATGCATAACTGAGAATTCTTATTCTTTGACCTGTCATCTACATCTTTCTGGGGCATTTCTATCCAACAAGAACACCAAAAACCACAACAGAATCCTTTCTAGGGCATTAAATAATTAAGAAAACGAGGACCCAGAAATTTACACACAATACCATTGAATATTCAGTGCAGAGTGAATATTGCAAACTATTGTCCATGAAAAAGGTTAAAAAAAATAAAATAAGGAAAAATCAAACTACAAAGTAACCATATGAGGAGAATAAGCTTGTACTTCACAATCATCTGTCAAGTTCCAAAAAATTATATCCCCTAATCAAATTTACTCTACATGTGAACTTAAAGCCATTATTGAGGGACACAACATAAAACAATTATTTCCTCTTATGATAAGACAAATGATAAGTTTCTGATAATCAAAGCAGAGGTTAGCTTTCAATTTCTAAAGAACTGAAGTACCTTCTACATCAGTTTTTCCTTTTCTTTTATAAAAGATATATTATGCCGGTTTATTTACAATTTCCTTTCCTAACTTACATGCTCTTAGTTGCACCCTCAACCTAAGATGTTGAAAGCAAGACATCAAAGTTCATAGGCTGAGAAAGCGCACATAGCAACTCTTCTCCACCAGGGTGCAGGGTGATAACTTGAGGTCTAAATGTCTAACGTCTGAGTATAGCATTTTTTTCTGTTGACAAGAAAATCAAAAAGAGAGATACTTTGCATTAATTATTGACAGTCCTTTTCCCATAATTTTATGAACTACTAAAGGTTTTTGATACTTTGAACACAGTAAAGTTATCATACAAACACCAGTTGAAAAGACTAATCAAACAGTTCTTCAATTACACCTTCTTAATCAGCAGGAAAATCAGTTAATAAAATTTTTCCTTGATCATTTGCCCCATAATTCAAACCAATGGTACTCTCTAATGTCCATTCCATTGTAAAGAGTTCAAAAATTGTACTTCACCCTTGTTAAAAGAATTCAATGACATCTGCCTAAACTTTTTTTCAAATATTCTTTGCTTGTATAAATAAATTATACTCAGCAATCTGGACAGCACAATGTCCCAGAAATTTATGATCAATTCTTCATTCAGAGTTCCAAAAGGTTTCCCCCTATATAATCTTATGTACAGATATACTGTTCACAGAATTTGATGGCTGTATTATCATGATGCTGCATAAGTATGACCGATCATATATATATATATATATATATATATATATATATGTATGTATGAATGTATATATCATACCTTTCTTGATTTCCTGCGAGCACCAAAATTCAGTGCTTCCATTATCTCCTCCATGCTTGCCTCTGAAATATCCTCTTCCCTTGCCTTCTTTAAAGAACTTCCATCACTGCTTTTAGAGGCATTAAATAAACATGCGTCATCTATATAATAAAATTCCTCCTATTTGCATCCCTATTCTTTTATTTAATGAAATTCTTCATGTTCTATCAAAATAAAAAAGCACACTAAAAGTTTTCCTTTATGCTCATATACGTTATTCATTCAAGAAATTAACTGAATAATACGTAGTTAAATTTACAGCACAGAATAATAATACGATGATGAAAAGGTATAATCAAATACACAATACGCTGGGTTCACAATTATGACGTTGAAAGTAGATTGCACATTTTGTGCAATGGCATCAAACACATGAACCACAGCCATGCTAATGAAAATCATTGACTATTATTAGCTAGATGAATTGGACAGCTGCAAAAAGAGAACCTGTACGTGTTGCTTAATATTATGAAGAAAAAAAAAGTGAAAAATGAATAGAAGCTGAAATTACCGGTGCAAGTCTTCAACTGCTTTTCGCTTTTTATCAGCAAGGGCTTCATTCTCAAGGCGCTCGAATTGCTGATAACTTTGAACCCCAGAATCATTATTCTCCACAAAATCCAAAGGGTTGATCCCTTCTTCGAACCTGAAAGTATATTCCCCCTCGTCTTCGACGTATTCTTCTTCACCTGCTCCTTCCATGTCTTCTCCATCCTCCTCTTCTGGTGCGTCTTCTACTTCTTCTTCTTGCTCTTGCTCTTGCGCAACGTCGATGCCCTTGTCCCCATTGAGCCCAACCATTTGTGAACCCGCTTCAACGTCACCAGCGCTGCTTCCCTCTCCCGCCATCTCCTACGAGAGTTTCCGGTACTGAGAGGAGTCGGAAATCGGGACACTGGAACGCTGCACTTCAGCTGTAGAAAGCGCGGTTGGCATTCGTAAATATATGAATAATATGTTAATTGTAATTAAATTGAGTCACCTAAGTTGTGTTTAATTAGGATGTTTTAGATGTTTAAATTATCTTTATTAAAATAACTTAGGTGAATTTTGTGAGATGTGCTAATAAATTAAAATCAGGTGAATTTTATGAGATGTGATAATAAATTAAACAGTTAGTCAATATAATTATTTCATTTTATAATATTTTTGTGTTTAGTTAAAATTTTTGAGTCAAATGTTTTGAACCTTTTAATTTTCAATTATACCAAATATTTTAATTAAGTATTTTTGAAAAATTGATTCAATTAGACCAATTCATGAAAATATTTTGGGTCAAAAATATTTTATTATGATAAATGTGCTAAAATATATTTAATAGCTATATTGTTTTAATTTAATATAATCTTGATATCTCACTTTAAAAAAGTTTTCTAAAAAAATTAATTAAGTCAATTTTTTTTAAATTGAAAGATTTTGAATTAAGTATGACATGATTTGTAATATTATTATCTCATTTTATAAGAAAAATTTTTATATTAAAATTGTTTAAGGAAAATTTTTTTGATTCCTTGTATAGTAAGTTTGTGAATTGATCATAATATATCTTTTAAGATTAATTATTAAAGGAATATTTTCAAAATAACTTGGTCAAATTATTTATAAAAGTAAAGATTTGATAATTATTCAAATTGATCATAATATATATTGCGTCGTGTAGGTTTTGATTCATAAAGAACTTAATGTTGTTAACAAGAAATCAAAATTTCTGTAAAAAAATAATTTTTAAATATAATTCAACTCCCTTCTTGGATTACTTTTAAATTAACAATTGATATTAGAATATAATCTCTATTTTATAGATCTGGTCTCTTAAAGAAAATATCTCATCTAAAAGATGAATCAAATTTTTAGTACTAAAGGTCACTCCATCAATAGGCCTCCATATTTTGATGGAATGAACTTTTGGTACCAAAAAATAAAATGAAGGTCTTTATTGAGTTAACTGAATTACAAGTGTGGGATATGATTTAAAATGGCCCCTTCATACCTATAAGGAAAGTTAGTAATTAGATTGTTGAAAAGGCAAGAAAAGAATGGAATGAGGGAGATAAAAAGAGGTATGAAATAAATTGTAAAGTTATTAATTATATTTTTTTGTGTTGTAAATGCAAAAGAATTTAAAAAGCTTTTAAGATGTCACTCAGCAAAGGAAATGTGGAACAATAAACAAATAACATATGAATGAACCGTAAAAGTCAAAAAATAAAAGATTGGCATATTAGTGCACAAGTATAAACTACAAAATGAAGGATGATGAAAACATAAAGAGATGTTTAGAAGGCTTGGAAAGATCATTTAATGATTTAGATGTTCTTGGAAAATGCCATCCAAATGAAGATCTAATCCATAAGGTCCTTAAATGTCTCAACTCCCTGTGGAAATGCAAAAGTTACGACTATCCAAGAAAATGGAAAACTAGAGAAAATAACCTTTGATGAACTTAGAGGAAATTTGATTGGCTATAAAGGAAGTTATCTTAATAGAAACATAGAAAGCTTAAAGAAAGAAAAGACCAATAAAGGCACTCTTCATGTTGAAGGAGAGGAGCCCTTTATTGACTAGTCTAATGGCAAAGAAATGAAGAGGATCTATAGCTTTCATAGGAAACAATTTCAGAACAATCAAAGAAGAGCAAGCATATCCAAATAATAAAAAATAAATAAAGATACACTCATATGTTATAGATGTAAGAAAATCAGTCATATAAAAATTAGTTGTACATTAACTAACAAATCAAGCTCAAATAATACAAAAAAAGCTATAGTTGCAAATTCAACATGGAATGATAATGACCTTTTAGTAAAATCCAGTGAAAAAGAATAGTAGGAAATAGAAAGTCTTTACCTTTTTGCATCATTAGATCGCTAGAGCGATAGTGATAAAGAAAAGGAAGCTAAAAATGTATGTCTCATAACAAACGAGGTATTTGCTAACACCAGATGGAAGAAGAGGTAAATAATACTCTTTTTACATATGGTGAGTTATTATATGCTTTTGATACTATTGTAGAAGACTTTAACAAGATTGCATTAAAATTTAATAAACTAAAAAGGGATCATATGAAAATCTTGAAGTGCTTTAGTGTTGTTAAAAGTGAGAAGGATGTTTTGGAAGAAAAGGTTTGTTTAATTGAAAAAGAGTATTCTATGCAAATTCTTTTATCTGAAAATAAAAGGATTAAAAAAATAGGTTGCAAGCTTTAATGAAGATTTGGCTAATTTTGTAAAAGGACATGAAATTTTGAAAGTCATTCTTAGTAATAAAAAATGATATTTAGATAAGAATGGTATTGGATATGATGATAGTAAAGATGATGGATAATAATATAGGATTATTTTTGTGAAAGCCTCAAATAGAATATCACCTAAAATGTGCTATACATGTAATAGAAAAATTTATTCATCTTATTAATGATTGATAAAGTCGAAAATTTGAAAGAAGGAATTTAGAGTTAAGGTAACAAGGACACAAAGTTTTTTAAGTACCTAAATTCTTATATATTGCATGCAAGTCTCTCTCAAGATTAGAATTGGAAAAGACTTATGATTCTTGGATTCTAGATATTCCAATCACATGATTGGAAGTAAGACTAATTTTATATCTTTTGTTCCTCAGGTATCTGATACAATTACATTTGGTGATAACAAAAAAGGTAGAATAATGGGTTTAGGTATAATAAGCATAAATGCATCTCTTACTATCGATAATATTTATCTAGTTAATAGACTCAAGTATAATCTTGTTAGTATTAGTTAATTGTGTGATAAAGGACACAAAGTTGCATTTGATCCTTGTACATGCAATACTTATGACAAAGAAATGAACATTTTAATTAAAGAAAAAAGGCATGATAACATCTATATCTTGCATCTTGATAATATCTCTAAACAAACATGTTTTGAATCAATGCATGATCAAAGTTGGCTATGGTATAAAAAGTTAGAACATGCCAGCATGAAATTAATGTCTAAATTGTCGTCAAAAGATCTTGTTGATTTTCCTAAACTTAAGTGTGAAAACGATCAAATATGGGAAGCATTTAAAAAAAGAAAGCAAAATATATCGTCCCTTATATCTAAGGAACTTGCCTCAACAAGTAGACCATTTCAACTAATTCATATGGGTCCATTTAGTCTTATTAGGATATAAAGTCTCAAAAGTAAATCTTATGGGTCAGTAATTGTAGATGATTTATCTATATTTACTTAGCTCTTTTCTTAGTTTATAAGAATAACTATTTTAAAAAGTTTAAGACCTATTATGCTCTTATTTAAAATGAGAACACATACTTAATATCTTCTATTTAAAGTGATCATGAAAAGGAATTTAAAAATTAATATTTTGAAGAATTTTGCAATAAACTTAAAATAAATCACAATTTTTCTACTTTTACAACTCCTCAATAAAATGGAGTTGTCGCAAGAAAATATTATAGTTTAATTTATATGGTTAGAAATGTTATTTTATGAAAACAACCTTCTTAAAAACCTTTGGGTTGAGATGGTAAATACTTCTTACTACATTTTGAACATATGCCTAATAAGGCCTATTTTGAATATAACCCTTTGTGAGCCCTAAAAAGGAAAAAAGAAAAAAAAATATTAGCTTTTTCCATATTTTTAGGTATAAGTGTTTTATATATGCAATAAGACAATTTAGGAACATTTGACTTTAAAACTAATGAAGAAATCTTTATTGGATATTCAAATTCAAGAAAAGCTTATAAAGTATATAATAAAAGATCAATGCCTATTGAAGAGTATATAAAGGTTTTATTTTTTGAATTTAACAAATCTATACTAAATAAAAGAAGACCAAATGATAAGGAAGATGTTTGCAAAAGACAATCTAAGTTTCAAAAACCATATCATTGGGAACTTGAAAATGTACATATTGAATAAGGTTTTTAACAAGAACTAAATAAGGCATCGAGAACTTCCATTGGTTAACAAAACAAAGATGAAGAGATAGCTCTTGACCAAGAAGCTGACAAAAAGGAAATTCCAAGAGAATGGAGACATTTTATAGCTTTTCTAAATGAATTCATCATTAAAAGTCCAAATGAAGGAAAAAGAACCAGATCATCATATAAGAGCATGAACCACCTAGCATTCATGTCTCAAATAGAATATAAAAACATTGATAAAGCCTTAATAGATGATTATTGGGTCTTGATAATGTAAAAAGAACTCAATTAGTTTAAAAGGAACCAAGTATGGATCATAATTCCTAATTCTAATGAACAATTTGTCATTGGCACAAAGTGGGTGTTTAGAAATAAGCTTAATAAACCAGGTAACATATAACATCTTTGCTATTATTCTTATTTTTGAATTTATCTTTTATCTAGTCATTCTATTTATTATCTAATATCAATTACTTCATGTACATGCACACAGATGGCGTGACTAACCAGGTGTCAAAATTGAATAGCATCACTAAACTACAAAGTAAATAAATTAATCAACTATATCATACAATATGCTTTCATATAAATTTGGAATATTGAAGATTCAAAAATTTATATCATAGTCCTCTGTCATGTACTAGCCATCTATTGTTATTTTAACTAGGTCATAAAATAGTAGATTAGTATTAAAAAGTAAGAATAACTCATGTTCAGTTCATTAATACATAATTTCTATGATAAAGGAAAATCTAGCATGCCATTATCGATAATGGTTATATTGATGCTTAAAATCACTTACATGGGTCCTATAAACAAGATGTCTATCCATATCCATTCTACTTTAGTGATTATCCTTTGCATCAACATGTTCTAATTTTATCATATTTGAACACATCATAGTAAAATAGTGAGAATTTTCATTTGCAATAAAACAATATATTTTGAAAACATTGCAATAGTTTAGCTATGTAATCACAAAAATCATTTCATCACCTTTGTTTATTGCATTTGAAAAATGATATATCAAACACACACAAAGCCAGATGCAACCATCACACACACACACACATACACAAAAAAGCAAATATTTATACTATTACTTTAGAAAGGTGCAAAACCTAGTTTTTCCATGATCATATGTCCTCTTTTATATGCAATTCCAAAAAATACAAAGAAATTTTACCATAAGTAGTTAATATCCTCTATCCACCCTATACAACATAAACTCTATTGACATCTATCGGTTTAGCTTTCCCATTTATGTTTCATTGTTTATACACTTCTCTAGTATCACACAAATGACTATGTTTATATACCTTGCTATTCACAGCGTTACTTTTATCCCTTATCTATGGCTATCATGCACACATCAATGAGAATGGGTATTTCAAACCCAAGCCATTCTATATATAACTAATCAAGTATGATCTTATAAGCAAGTTTGATCTAAAAGATCTAGATCAAATGATATGTTAACACATTTTAAAAGTATACACACACATATAAATTAGCAAGAAATTAAATTGCTAATTAGGACGTCCCCTAAAGTGAATTCATAAGAAATTCATATTATTAGATGTCACTTTCCTTTTGAGGATTGTCTTTTGTTTCTTATAGCACACTCTTTTTTAAAGGTCTTTATTGATAGAGACCATCTTTTATCAAGACTTTATCTCTCAAGAACCTTGTCTTTTAAGATCACCCTTTTAAGGATCATTTCTCCTAACATATATTATCCACATTTCTTTCTCTTATAAAAAATTAATACAAAACAAATAATCTTTTAAAAGACATAAAACAATCAAATAGGCATATGTATGATTATCAAGCAAATGGATTATAATAGATATAGGAAATATTTGCAATGTAAGTAAACATGGTTACCAAAATAGTTTGTCCCAGCATAGTTATTTCTTATGAAGCCTTCCATTTAATAGTGTCTTTTTAGTTTTTGATGTCCTTAGTTCTTTGTCTAACAAGTCATTGGATTCATGATTTCATAGCCCAATTCTTGTCTATAGTTATGTTAGGGTCATAATATCTGAGTCATAGTCTATGTCTCAAGGTCACGGTTCTGACATTAGCACTCCTTAAGCATAAGGATTAAGTCATAATCTTAGTTATGCATTAGGTTCCCAAGGATTTGAGTTATAACTAACTATGTTAGTACCATCCACTTATACAAAAATAATCCATTGAAATTTACTTACTCACCTTGCCAAAGAATCACATGACCCCATATGGATTCATATAGCTAGGCTATGTAAATCTCAGGCCTTTATATTGCATGTTGTCTTTTAGTGCTAGGGAGTGACATGACCCATGCAATCTCACTTGGCCTGGCCATGTGGCTTTCTAGACCATGGTAACATCATTGATATCTTTCGTGATTCATATGCAATCAAGCAATTAAAACACTTTTATAAACAATTATCAAGAATACCAATTGATATCTTTCTAAAGTAGGGTTTCATACTAAAGACTTAATATTTATTTCTAAAAACTTGTGCATATACACTAGGACACATAAGAAAGATCATAACATCACTTAATTCCTATTAATTCCACAAGTTAGAGTATCACATGGCTTATGTGAATTCACCCTTATAGATAATTTCAAGTGAATAGATTTTTAGGAATAATTAGGCGAGTAGACTGAATATTAAGAAGCCACAACTCTTAATTATAACTTCCTAAGGTAACACTCTATGTTCTTTATAGTATTGTGACTGAATGTGAAGAAGAAGAAGAAGAAGAAGAAGAAGAAATTGATAATGTACTAATTAAATAGTTGAAGTGTTGAAAGTTGACATTAATGTTGCAGTAGAACTTTCTTAAGCGAGATTCAATTAAGTAGAATAGTGAAATAACTAAGTTCAACAAAGACAAATCAATATTAGGGGTAAGACCTTCAACAGGGAAAAAGATAACTAAATCAAGTTAGGCATTAAATTAGGACAACAATTAAGTGAAGTGGAATTGTAAATTAGAACAAGATATAATAAGATACTTGTTGACATAATTTCATATTCTTGACATCTTGTAGCAAATTCTAAAACTTTCAAAATTTTAAACAAAGTTATTAATCTAAGTTGGCATGGTAGTAAGAAAATTGAGTTAGGTAATGTAAAAAACTTGTGTAAGAGACTTGATGGTACTTGAGGATAGGAATTAATCTATAATAGTTTGGCCATATAATGTGAGGTGTATGAAGTAGTATATACTTGTATCTTGAATGTATAAGTATTATTATAACTGCATTTAGGAATGTCTTTTCACTTTTCCATTGGAGGGAATTGATGGTAGTTTAATAACGAATGAATTAAAAACTATTTGACAATCACTACAAGTAAATTATAAACCATAATATGTTTTTTTACTTTCCTTCCATTTTTACTTTTTCTATTTCTTGTTTGTATTCCATTTGTTTGTTGGGATAAGCATTGTAGGTAGTATCTCATTGTGTATGTATTAAATTTTCCAAACTACAATATACCCTATATGCTTATGTTATCAAAATGTATAAGAAATGGCATAATGATTATAGATGTTATTTTTGAGAATTTGAAAAATTAAGTGTTTGTCTTAATATACTTTTATGGTATTACTTAAATGTTTATAATTATAAAATCATATACTATTAATTGTATAATTTGCTTTTTAAATCACTTACTTTGGAAGGTTTTATATATGAATTATACTTTATTATATGATGTACACACACATATATGATAGGATTATGCAGAATATTGGTTACTAATAGTAATCTAATTAGCCCTCAGTGGACCCTAAATATTACTATGTAATTTCTATAATTGAGTACCTAAAGGATATTAAGTTGAATGTTCTTTGTTGTAGAAATGGTGGTAAGTTGGGACGGTGGCAAGAGTCTCACCTATAGTTCCCCCTACAGTGCTTTGATATTGAATATGTGATTATTTACTTTTGTAGGCTATTTATCCACATTAGTATATGAGTTAAACAATTAAGTTTTTTACTTCTCGATAATTAAACATCTTTTGTATGAACTAGATTTTTATTTACCATTTACTATTATTCTAATTTAAGTTATAACATGTTTTGACTATCGATGACTCCATATTTTCTATACCTTATCAAATTAGTATTGGAACAAACAAGTTTTCCATCAACATTAATTTTATTGCTCAATTAAATTAACTATGCATGTGTTTTTGAGAATTTTACCTCTTGTTAATGTTTTGTTAAATTTCTTTATTCATTAATTTCCTTATTTTCATATCATAAATAAATGTTGACCATTATATCAATATAATGCATGATTTTGGAAGAGAGTTTATTTAGAAAGTCTTATGCATTTGAAGTGTAAATTTACATCCATGTTTTAGGGCCCTTAATTAACTCGGTAAAAGAGTAAAACTCTTTATGTTTAGTTAGGCTTACAAATGTAAGATCACCTCATATTTCATGCCAATCTCGCCTTTAAATTTAAGGTATGACGTTTGGAGTTTGCTCTAATAGGTTGGGTTGGTTTTGGTTAAGAATATTTGGAAGTTGCATTGTGGCATTTTGGGGGCTTTTATGGGAATGTGTGTACTTGGAGGGCCATATATTTAAGTTTAGTAGAAGTGAGTTTTAGCATGTTAGTAAACCACTTATATATACTTATAGATGGCTTTTAGGTGTTTTGCTTTGCTAGAGAGTGCTTGAGCAACTTCAAATAATTAGGTTGAATTAAAATGCGTAGTTAGTGATGCAACTTAAATCGTTTTCCTTGGAGTTGGATTCTAATTGTTTATGAAAGAGTTCTTTAGGTATGCAAACTAATATTAAAAAGAAATTAAAGAGGTTTAATTTCTAGAAATTAATTGAATTAAAGTAAACAACAAAAATTGAAAACTATAAGTAAAGTGGTGAAATCAATTAACAATGTAAAGTAGCTAATCTTGAACTTACCTCCTTGACTTCAATTATCATTGATCTAATTAGATAAACTTAAAACTTAGATTTAATCTCCTTGTTGGTTGCATTTATTCAAGAAATTTTCAATTAACCAATTGAGATACAAGTGCCTAACTATTTGGAAGCTTGTAACCACAATATTATCAATTGATTAATGCTTGCATGTAAGAGTTAGAACACACCTAAATATGAGTTTAATTGTTCTTTTAGGTTGTTGAACCTTCTATCTAAGAGTTTAGATCACCACTTAAACTCTTAAAAATCTCAATTATACTAATCAAGAATAAATTTTAGCATCAATTACATAACAACCATTGTACAATTAAGCTGAACTTACAAGTAAAGTAAGTGAAAATGTATAACAATTCAAGAACAATTCATCAAACACTTAAAGTGCAATAATACATTTCTAATTTATGAACAAAATTCAGGGGATTTACTAATAAAAAATAACCACTACAAATAAGTTTCCATCAACCAAACCTAATCAATAGAACTTGAATGAAGTAACAATAAAAATAAAAGAAAAAAATGAGAAAATTAGCCTAATCTTGGTTGAACTTGAGAGCTCAAATCTTTATTAAGGAGTTAGCATCCAAGATCAGCCACCAAAAGCAATTAAACTTTCATTCATTACAAGAAATGATGGAAGAAATTGGAGAATGAAGCCACGGCCATAGAGCATTCCAAGAATGAGCGAATATGATGATTTGCTCTCCTACTTCTCTATTCTAGATGTCCTTCCTAAGTCTCTCATGTGTGTCTCCTGAATAATAGATTCATCCTATGTTAATCCCCCCTTTACGTGAGAGTCATATGGGTGTGTGAATGATGTGAGGATATGTGGCATGTCATTCATACTCCACGTGAGCGAACTATAAGTGAATTATGAATGGAAAGCCATGAGACTCCCTTTCTGGAAGTATGAATGATGTAGCGTGTCCAGGTGTGTATGTCAGTGGATGTGTGAATGTGCAAGAAAACCTAGTAGGACCTGAGAGAGTCAACGTGAATGCGATGTGGATGAAAGAGCCATGTATCATATACTTGAGCCTTTCTCCTTCATGTAGCCTCATGTTCTCAAGCTTCATCATAATCCCATGCTAATCATGACCTCCACATGATTCACATTCTACTTCTCCCAATCATAAACCCATGTGTCTCTTATGAATATGGATGAGCTATCCTCTTCCATGTGAAACCTCGTGCCCAAGTGTGAATCTAATGAAGCCCTGTACATATACGTGTGAACAAGAGGAAGTGTCATAGATCAATGCATGGGTGGAGTGTGAGCTGTCCTATGGAGCTTGGTTGGGTGTGTGATTATGTGGTAAAGCTCGTGCATCTTTATGTGATTCATCCAAGCTTGCAACATGAAGGATGGAGCAAATGATTGTGAATGGAGCCCGTGAGTGAAGAGAGGTGCATTCACGTGTGCTGGATGTGTTTGTGGGATTAAAAATGAAAGCCATGCATGTGTGATGTAAAGAGAGCCTAAAGCCATGAATGTAATTAATGTCGTATGTATATGTATGAGGAAGAGACGTGGGTGTGATGTGTGAATATTAGAGTGCTATGTGAATCTGCTCCTTCAATTCATGGGTCTTGAGTGAATGAAACTTGTGCATGTGTATGAACCTGAGAGAGGGAGTGCTTGAATGTGAATTTCGTGCTTGTATACATCTGCTCTTTCTCACATGACCTAATGAACCCGTGTATCATTGAAAGACCAAGAGTGCTCTGATGGATCTACCTCTTATGTGATTTATCCCTCCATTTTTTATTTTTTATTTTCTAAAAATTGATTAAAAATCTGCATAAATAATTTCCTCCTTTAAGTAGCACAATGTGGCTTCCATCCTTGAAATTTTGACCAATCTTTAATTTTCCTTCAAATAAATTTTCACCATTTAATTTTCATTTGTCCATTAAAAATGTACATAAAGAATAGAAATATTAAGTAAGAAAATTAATATATATATATATATATATATATAAATATATATATATATATATATATATATATATATATATATATATATATTTAAAAGAATTTATGCACTAAAAAAAATTTGCAAATTAATTCCTAAAGTACAACAATGGCTAATAAAATCAAATATCATCTAATTAAATCTATTAAGCCATAATTCATTATCAAAATGTCCAAATTAGAACCAATAAAATATATAAAATTTGATATTTATCAACACTTACCATAGGAAGTAAAGCTTTTTCTCCTTGTTCTAAAATTTAGGTTGCTAGTTTTGTCATGACCAGTCAACCAACTAAGGTAAGCAATCAGGCGACTAAGTCTTAAAATGCACAAGTTACATTCTATAAACCACCAATTGAATAGGTGTTTATGGCTAATCAATTATCATAGCCATAATAAAAATGATTGATGCTATAAGGTATTAGTCAATTGTCTACTTAGGACTGGTCAACTAGAGTACTCCCAAGCAGTTGGCTGCCCTTTAAAAGGTAGTCAACTGATTGCTTCAAGATTAGCCATTCTTTTTGGTTAAAGTACCAAGCTTTTCAAAGGCTTTTAAAGGAAATTTTAAGGAGACCAAGTGACACCAGGAAGATGAAGAATAGTTTGTCTAACTTGGAAAACCTACAAAAGTGTTATAAACAAGTTTTAGTTAACTTCAACTCAGGAGCGGTTACCTAGAACTTAGCATTCGTACAAGTCCTTAACTTTAGTCTAAACAGACTAGTAAGCATGAAGGTCTAAAATTGGTTTAAATTTTTAATGTTTCATTAAGTATGCTTTTGCTATGGTTTTAGTTTAATTTTATAATTTAAACTTTATTGGTTTAGGCTATTTATAATATTAGGTATTACACCTTTTGCCTCCCATGTTCTTCCAAAATTCAACTTAGTCTTGGAAAAAATTGCACTTTGGCCCCAATGAAAATTACATATTCTTGCCTTATATTTTTAGTTATTTCATTCCCTTCCCAAAATTTCCACTTAATCCCTTAATTTGTTTAATTAGTTTTATTATTAACTTTTAGTGTATAAAAGTCTAATAAATCATAATTGAAAATTTTACTTTATTTTATTATTATATAAAAAATTTTAAAAATATTTCTTTTTTTGCCTAACACATGTTCTCATACCAAAATTTTAGGAAATTCTTATTTTACCTTACATTAAAAATACATGAAAATATATTAATTAATTAATTATCAAACAATTTAACACAACACAATGTAATTTAATTTTTTATATTTAAGGGAGAATCTTACGTAACATGGTAAGAAATAAAGCAAGGTTAGTTGTACAAAGCTCTAATCAAATTGAATGTATAAACTTTGAGAAAACTTTTGATCCTATGACTATAAGAATCTTGCATTTACATGTTATAAAAGATTCAAGCTATACCAAATAGATATAGAAAGTGCATTTTCAAAATGGGTATTTAAGTGAAGAGGTATATGTAAAATAGCTTCCTGGCTTTGAAAGTATTAAGCATCCTAGTTATGTGTATAAATTGAAAAAGGTACTATATGATCTAAAATAGTCCTATAGGTATGGTACGAAAGATTAAGTAATCTCCTAACTAAAAATGGATGATCTAAAAGGAAAACAAACATCACATTATTCATTAAGCATCGAAAGCATGATATTTTAATTGTTTAAATATATGTGAATGTTATTGTATTTAGATATACTAATGAGCTTTTGTGCAAGGATTTTTTTTAAATTAATGACTAGTGAATTTGAGAAAAGTATGATGGGAGACATGACTTTCTTTCTCAAGCTGCAAATCAAATAATTAAAAGAATGAATGTTTATCTATCAAATCAAATATATGAAAGAGTTGTTAAACAAATTTAATATGGATAAATCTAAACCAAGCAGAACTCTTATAAATTCATTCCTCAAACCTGACAAAGATAAAAAAAAATGTATTTCTATAAATAAAAAAAAATTTCAAGGTAAAATTGGATCATTACTCTATTTAACAGTTAATAGACTTAATTCATGTTTATTGTATGCTTTTGTGCTAGATTTCAATCTGATCTTAAGGAATTACATTTATTTACTCTAAAAAGAATATTTAAATACCTATTAGGAACTTAACTATTAGGAATCTAGTTCTTAAAGGGTGGTCTTGTAATTTGTTTGGCCATTTTAATGCTAATTTTGAAGGTCGCAAAATTGATTTAAAAAAACACCAGTGGCATATGTCAATTTATAGGTTACTATCCTGTTTCATGATTTAGCAAAAAGTAAAAATCAATTGTTTTATCCACAACTAAGGCTGAACATGTTTTAATAAGTTGTTATGCTCAAATCTTATGGACAAAATAACAACTATAAACTATAAACTATAATTTAATCATGTCTATATTAAGTGTGACAACACGCGTGCTATTAACCTATTTAAAATTCCAATCTAGTACTCAAGAACCAAGCAGATATAAATAAGGCATCACCGCTTAAGGAACCATGTAGCTAAGGGAGACATAGTCTTAGACTTTGTATCACCTAAGGATTAATTAGTAGATATTTTCACTAAACCATTAAGTGAGGATAAATTCATCAAGATTAGGAGAGAAATTAGAATTATGCAAATGTAATCAATTGTTAATATTTCGGATGCATTTTAAGAAATAATTGCCTTGATTTTGTTTCTTAATTTGCTACCTTTCACTTAGAAAATATTGAATCTTGATCATTTGACCTTTGACTAGCATATTTGTGATTATTTTTATTTTTGGTAAAAAATCTTTCAAAGTTTTGAAAATATTATACTTCTCATCATCATAGCCTAACTTTGGGAATGCACAACATGTCATGAATGTCCAATAATGTCTCTACTCTATATAATTGCTCTAATTTTACATAATATCTTTGCTTTTTGAACCTAAACGTCACCTTCTACATTTCTCTCCTTGTAAACTATCTTAAACCCTGGTCTTTGTCTCTATTACTCTAAACCAAGAAAATGGAACACAAAACACCTAAAAAAAGAATAAGCTTTAAGAGAGTTATAGAAATTACTGAGAAGAGGAGTAAGTCAAAGAAGGTGCGGACTTTTAAGGACACTAAAGTAAAGGCAAAGTATGAAAATGACTTCCAAATTTGAAACTACTATGTGTTGAGAAAGGTAAATCTAGAATTCTTTATGTCTAAAGGTTTCTTTTATTTTGTTATACTTGAAAAGTTAGGTTGGAATTTTTTATGATAAAAGAAGAAATTTTTTCAATGATGATAAGAGAATTTTATGCAAATTTGAATTTTGATTCTAAATCCTTGATTGGCTCTAGAATGTAAAAAAAAGACGCTTTGAATTTGACTATACATTTATTGCAATTATCATTAAGTGTCCAAATGGTAGAGTTAACCATTATTCCACTCACCAAGATATTGAATTTGTTGGGTTCAACCACTATGAAGTTATTGAGGAAATTTTTTGGAAGAAAGCTTTTGTAATGGACATTCATATCCTTAATGTTGATATAAAGATGCTTGGTTATCCCTTATATTATAAGGGCTACTTCTCTAACTCCCTTAGAAGTATTCTATATCTAGTGTACACAGCATGATGGCAGCTTAAACCTACCATTTATCATCTTAAGTCACATGAAAAATGCCCTCAATAACAAACTCTATAAACCACCATATGGCATGATTATTACCTTAATTGCTAAAAACCTATTTGTAAATTTAAATGCTTACCAAGAAGAACAAGCTTTGTTTACTAGCCATATGGAGACCAACACCAACATATGTCTTGTTGACTATAAGTATGGCTTAACTATTTCTCTCAAAGAATCTGATAATTTGGTTCTCTTTAAAAATAATACTAATGCTATGAATATTTATGGCTATATGAAAGGCCATCTATTCCATTAGATATGTCTTTGGACTTATCTACTAATGAACTTGAAAGGCTTCTTCAAGCTACTAATCGGGCATCTTTTTACAATTGTGCTAATGAATTTTCTAAAGAAGATGGTGTTAAGGATTTAAAATCATTCATCTCTCTCTCTAGTTAAGTTGATTCAAGATATCAAGGACTTTCACATCAAAAAGCTTTGCTACCCTTCTTGTTCCTTCTACTATGACTCCCATTCAACTAACTATCGATGTTTTAGCTAATCCAACTATGCCTTCTCATGAAAGCTCTCATGTGCCTCTTGCATAACACACTTTAAATCCCTATTTGATTTCACTATTGTTAGCTAACTATACTTGATTAATTCGGCTTTCTCTGGGATAGTTCATTAAGTATTATTATTAGACTTAATACTACTACATTAATAATATCTATCTTATTGATCTTATGCTTATCTGATCTACCATTTTGCTTATGGCAAAAAGGGAGAAATTACATTGTAAGAAAATTAAGTTTTATTTGAATTATAAGATATACTCTATTTTTGTTGCCACTCTATTTTGTATGTGAATATATATATATGCAACATGTTCTAAAGGAAGTTGTAAGTAAAGGGTATCATACATGCTCTTATTGAGAGGGAGTAAAAAGTTCTTTACAACTTCTTATCTTTTCATGAAAAGCAAGTATTCCATAGTCTTTATGCATTTTCCAAAAAGTCTACACTTTATCAATTTTCACATGTTTGCCATAATAAAAATAGGGAGACCATTGGATTAAATGTTTTAGTCCTTTTGGTTTCAAATCATGTCAAATATCTTTGGTTAGTGTTTTTGGAAAATGGATTCAATTGGGCCAAAATTATAATTCATGAAAATATTTTAGGCTAAAAATATTTTATTATGACAAATGCTAAAATGTGTTTGATAGAGATATTGGTTTAATTCAATATAATCTTGATATCTCACTTTTGGAAAGCTTTCGAATGAAAATTAGCTGAGTCAAATTTTCTAAAAGGAAAGATTTTGAATTAAGTTTAACATGATTTGTGATATTATTACCTTGCTGTATAAGGAAACTTTTTATATTGAAATTGCTTAAGGAAAGTTTTCTTGAATCCATATATAGTGAGTTTTTTAATTAATCATAATATATCTTTTAAGAATAATTATTTAAGGAATGTTTTCAAAATAACTCAGTCAAGTTATTTATAACGGAAAATCTCTGATTAACTTGATTGTTATTCAAAATGATATATAGCCTTATACCATTTAATGATTTAATTATGCTTAGATATGAAACAAGAATGTGTGATTATTTAGGAAGTAGAAAAGGAAATTATGCATTTAAAGAAAGTAGAGATAGAAATGTATTAATTCTATTAGGAATTATAAATTTTCACTATTTTCATGATGTGTCTAGTTCATGCGACTACTGTGAGGCTTACATTTGAGGTGGTAGTTGAGTGGGTGGACATTTCCTTTATAGGCTGTTGCTTTTTTTTTTTTAAAGCATACACGTAAGTATACGTATCGCAACAGTAATAAAGTAATGAATAGAGTATTGTTCCCACGAGGATTTGTCACTAAGATAATTGCTAAGTATTAAAATTGTGCACCTTAATCTAAATCAAGCCAACAATAAAAAGGTGATATGAAATTAAACTAAACTAAAGATATAAAAAAAAAATAAGAGACACCATTTTAGATGAAATTGGAAAGCAAAATGATTTGGGATTATGACTCCCTCTAATATTTCATATGAACTAATTATCTCTCTTCATCTTACTTTTAATGTCATTAATAGCCTAAGACTCTAATTTACCTATAAGCATCTTCCGAATTACATATAGGCATTCCCCTAACCAATCTGTAATTCCCTATGCAATTAATTTAAAAGATTAATCAAGAATAGGTCCTAATATGATTATGTGAGGCCGGTAGGTATATTCCTATCCACCCAATCAATCCACTCAATTGTAAGTTTCATGAACTCACACTACCTAATCCATGGTCAAGTCCTAAATTCCCTTTTCCAAGTTCATTTAAGCTACCCAAATCATCTAATGGTTTCTATACACTTAGAAGCATTAAGCACAAGGATTAAGTAATTAAATCATACCATTAATTGCAAATAAAAGAGAGTAATTGCAACATATTACAAGTTAGAGTTTATTATAATCCCAAATCAATAAGTTTAGCTCATAATTACAAGAAATAGTAACATCAAGAACAGAGCATAAATCAAATAGGTCAAGAAATACAAGGAAAAGCAAGGGAAGAAGATAAAAATGGATTTAATCTGTGAATCTTCCTTAAATCCAAGCTTCTTCCATGGCATTTGAAGCTCCAAACTCTTCATTCTCCTCTCCAAAACCTTCAGAATGGTGGCCTCCCCTCGAAGAAGTGTTGGAAGCCCTTTAAAACGCTAAAAAATGAGGCAAAAAATGGTGCATTTTGCAATTTTTACAAATTATGCTGCGGCGGCGCTCAAATGCACTGTGGCACAAAATTTTACACCGCGGCCAAGTAACTGAATTTTCTTAAGTAGCAGTTTTGAGCGCCATCTTTTGCTCTTTTGTCTTTTCTTCTTTGTTTCTTCTTTTTTCTTTTTGATCATTTTTCAACAAATCTCAATACTTATTCTTTGCATTTCAAAACTTCTAAACTTGTTTCTTTATAATTGTAACCCTACAAAAATATAAAATTTATCTAATTAATATTTATAATCTACCAAAAAAGATTAAATAATTTAGCAACATAAAAATATAAATAAAAACACAAAATACAACTTAACTAAAACGGAAGAAAAAAAGATCAAAAGTGAAGAAATAAAACCAAAACTTACTAAATACTAACTTAACTAACATTTATTAATTTTATAAATAAAAAAATAAAATAAGTTCAATATTTATACGATAAATCCCTTAAAATATTGAGAAAATCATGACAATTTAGGACTTATCATAGGCCACACTTTAGAGATTTGGACATAGGACTAGTTGCTTGGAAAATATTAGGGTAGGATCTATCTATTCACAAATGTAGTACTAGGTAGTATAATGTAAGAAAATTTTGTACTCTTGTAAAAGTATTTCCACACTTTTGTATGTACGTGTTTCATGGATAGTATATTTTGAAAACCTAACATTCAAATAATGTAAAGAAAGAACTTATTTGACTACCATTAGTTGCTGTAACGAACGTAATTTCTGTAAAATAATGAAATAAGCCATATAAATGCAAATCCTTCAAAATGACCTAGATAATATCCCAAAAAATTTGGATAGAGTCCTAGACTCCTAAAAATGATAATTCTAGGCTTAGACGGAAAGTAAAATGGAGTTAGAATGGAGAAATAATTTACGACGGAAACTGACGAAATGTAATGACATTTTCATAAATAAATATAACTTTTGGAAAACTATATAGAAAGGCTTTTTAAATGAAGTTTTTGAGTTGCCCAAGGTTCTCAGAGGCCTTAAAAACTATGGGAACCCCTAAACTGGTAAAGCCCTCCAGTGTATGTTTTTCAATATCAGTTGACCCAAACTTTAATTGATTCGTTCGGTAAGGTTTTAGCTCCAAATTGAGTAATTCCAAAGGTATTTTATTAAATTGGAAACCTAAATTTTATAATGTAAAAGATAATTTTCAAAAAGGAGCTAAAACGAAGCTAAAACGAAATTGCTATTATGAAAGGACAAAATTGAAATTTTTAGAAAAGTATGTCTCTAGAAACTCTTACACACTTCTCCCTTCTTCCACCATCTTCTTAAGCACTAAATTTTCTGCCCAAATTTCAGAAATTAAAGCTCTCTTCTAGGTGCACAAAAGGAGGAGAAAAATCAAGAAAAAGTTAAAGAAATTTGTAAAATTTCATGCTCTTCCTTTTTCCAATTCTCTTCCTCTCCTTTTTGGCTTTCTCTTCATGATTTTCTTTTGATGATTGGTTCTATTTTGGTCCAGAAAGAAGGGGAAAAATTCGAATTTGCCAAGGAGAAGAGAACCAAGGAGAAAGACACTTGAAAACTCACTTGAATCTTAGGTAATCTTTGCTTTTTGTTGCATCTTCTCTTCCCCCTCCCTTTGTGTACATTTCGACCAAGAATAGAACCAAAGGAGAGGAGGATGTTCTGTCCAAATACAAAGAAGGAACAAAAGCTTTAGGTCATGGGGAGATGGAATATGGCAAGAAATTTCAAGAAAAACCAACAGAAAATAAGTTTAAAAAGGGTAGTGTTTTCTTGGGTTTTGTAAAATCTGATTTTGTGTGAATGTTTTCTTAGCTATTTGAATGTTTTCTTGAGCTCCTAATACCTCTAGAAAGCCTCCCAAGTGGCTCTCCCATCAAGGAAAAATCACAAAGTCTATGAACCTCCATTATGGTGCATATTTCGACCAATCTAGATTCATTAGGCTAAGGGATGTTTTAAATTGTTCTAGTCTTGGCTTAAGACTTTATATGATGTTAGAAGATAGGAGAAACTATTGGGGAAAATTTAGGAACCATGGATTGGAAAATAGGACAATGGTGTCCATAATGATACTTTGTGAAGCAACTTGATTTTTCAAATGTGCAATTGAATGTGTGATGGTTCCAAGGATTTTAAATGAGTCTAAGAAGTCTAAAAATAACAAGAGAATGGAGCCTAGAACTTGAAATACAAGAGTTGTTTCATTAGGCCAATTATAGAACCATAATGCCAAGTATAAAACTAAGTGTCAGTTTAAGCTCTAGTTTAGTGTTTTGGCTTGCTTCAAGTGTGTAATTGTGTGTTGTTTATGGTGGATAGGTCAAGAGAACATCCAACCACCTAAGTGCACATGTGAGGCTGAAAAAAGAGAAGGAAAGGATCAAGAAAAGCTTGCATAAATCCAAGGTAGCTTTTCACCTCATTCTCTTACATTCTTGTATGTATATGTATGTTTTTGTGTGTTTGTGTATGCTCTTGTGATTTGAGAACATGCCACTTCTTGTGATTTGAGAACATGCCACTTAATGTTTTGAGGTTGCATTGGTACCAATGTGTTGTTTTCAATTTTATTGATTGTGAGAATGGCTCTCAAGGGTGAAATGATGCCAAAAGTCCCTTAAAGTGGGTGAAGATGTGTGAAAAGTCTTAAGGCATGGGTGAGACTAGACCAAAAGTCCCTTGAATGAGTGAAGCTAGGTCAAAAGTCCCAAGGCCAAGAGTGAGACAAATCCAAAAGTCCAAAAAATGGTGTGAGGCAAAACCAAAAGTCCCTAGAACATGAAAATGGTTTGATGTGGAAATGTGGCATGGAAATGTAGTATAACACTCTTTATGCTTGCACACTTGTGATTTTGATGTATGTATGTTTTGAATGTATGTATGAATGAGTGTGTAAGCTATTGAGATTCTTGAAATCTCACTTCCTTTTTCCTCTCACTCTTGAAATGTCTAGGTGGTGTTCAAAACCAAGAAAATGCAAGCCAAGAACATTAAATGGCTACACCTTGTTCATTTTATAGTCCAACTTATGATGAAATGTCAAAGAAGCTTTGTACATATTATTTTTGGTAATGTAAGACCTTGAGTACATGTAATATGATATATAGACTTTATATAAACTTTATGTAGCATTAAATCAATGAGATTATGTATTTTAACCCTTGAATGGCATGTGTATTTAGTGTATTAATAGATGTTGAATGGCTAAAATGAGATGTGTGGGATTTGAGACCACTTGAGCAACTCCCACAAGTTATAATTATGCTTTTAAACTTGCCAAAGATGTGTCAAACTTAAGAGGAGGCCATTTGAACCAAAGTGACTCTTGGTAGGGAGCAAAAATGACCATTTCATGAGGTTACGTCACTTTTTGTCCAAATGAGCTCTTCTTCATTTAAAATTTAGCATGCATCTAGAGCTTTTTGGGAAGCTAAAGTTGGTAGTTTTTAAAGGCCTATGGAATATTTTCCGAATTGTTGAAGTTGGAAATTTTTTTGGTTTTGGTCATTGGTACTGTAACATTGGTTTGAAAATGATTTCTATCATACAGGGCTCAAATGATGTCCAATTGCTATGAAATTTTATACAAAGAAACTAGACATTCCCAGTGACTTGTCCCAACTAGAAGCACCTCATTTAGATACCTAGAGAGGGAGATATGAATTTTCAAAGAAACTATCTAGTACCAGGTGCGCCACCTGACCTCAGTTACTGTTTGATTAAGTTTTGAGGTCTAGACATACCTGAACTATTTTGGGGTTATTTTTTTCCCTCTAGCTAATATCCACAGCTTTCTAAATTGGTATCAATTGCATGGATTAGATTTTTGTGGAATTAATTGGATATTTTTGAAATTTGCTATAGAATTTTATGACAGTACCAATAGATAGCTTGACCTCTGAACTTTTTTGAATGTCAAACATCCTCTGTGTTGGATGTTATGATCTGTACACATTTTTAACATAAATTAGACATGTGTATCTTTCTAGCATGTCCAAGAATGCATGATTTTTATTTTTTTAAAATTAATTATGATTTTCCAAAATTTGTGACAGAAGTGAGGAAATTTTGTCCGAAAATACATATATAAATATTGTGTGTCTCCTTGCTTCCCACGAGTTGTAGGGCACTTTTGATGATGGAAATGAGTTGTAACCATATAATTAAATATGAGAATATGGTATATGACCTCATATGGTTCATGTGACACTGAATGGAATTTTTATATGCGACGCAGCGTAGCGCTAAGAAACTCATTATTTTAATTGATTTTCTTGCTCCCTTCATGGGGTCCACGACATAAGACATGAAAGTAACATAGATTGAGCTAGGAAATTATGCTATTATAGTTGTGAACTCATTTCTTTAGTTTTTGTTCCCTTTTAGTTATAATCACATAGAAATACACAACAAATTTTATAAGGTGGAAACAAGGAATTAAGTGACTGCCTCTAGCACAAATCTCTTACTAGATAATTCTTAATTAAAAAAATAATATATTAATAAAAAGTTTCATAAGGATTTAAACCTAAGGATGTTACAAGTAATCCCTCCTATTACTCTAAATTCTAGAGTTCAAGTAAATAATACATGGGTGGTGGACTTTGAAGCCACAGACTATAAGACAAGTAATCATACATGTCTTGAACATTTTAATGGTTATAATGATGATATCTTTGTGACATTTGCTAATGAGTCACTTTCTAAAGTGATTAGCATTGGAACAATATAGCTAACCAATGATTTTATTCTAGAGAAGGTTCTTTTGGTACCCAAGTTAAATTACAATTTGTTATCAGTCAATAAATTGTTAAAGGATCTTAACTGTGTGATTAAATTTACTATTGGTGGATGTCAATTTCAAGATTTGGAGGTGAGGGCAATAACTAGCAATGCTAAGGAATATGCTAACCTTTACCTTATCAAGGAAGCAAATAATCTCAATAAAGTAGCTTTATCTACATTTACCACATTTAGTGATTTAAAATTGTGGTGTTATAGGATAGGCCATCCCAACCTAAAGTATATGAAGAATTGTATCCTCAGTTATTTAATAAAAAGTCTACCCATTTTAATTGTGAATGTGTGTCAATTATCCAAATATACTAAGTCCTCTTATCCTACTCATAACACTATTTCTTCTCAACCATTTTCATTAATTCATAGTAACGTATGGGGTCCCTCGAGAATTAAAAATGTCATGGGTGCAAAATGGTTTATCACTTTTATCAATGGTCACTTTAAGGTCACTTGGACTTATCTCATAAAAGAAAATTTTAAGGTTTCTCATATATTTAAAGTCTTTTATGCCTTTGTTCAAAACCAGTTCCATATAACTATAAAAATTCTCAGAGTTGATAATGGAAATAAATACTTTAATGTAGTCCTAGGTGACTTCCTAAGAAAAAAAAAGGGATATACATTAGAGTACATGTGATGTGTAGACCCTTTTGAATAAAATGGAGTCTTAGAAAGACAAAACATTACTTGAAGTTTCCAAATCTCTATTAATAGCTTCAAATGTCCTAAAATATTATGGGGAGAGGTTATACTTACAGGCACATATTTAATCAATAAAATGCCTTGAAGAATTTTAAAATTCAAAACTCCTTATGGAAAATTCTAACAAGCCTTTTTTGTCACTATTTCCACATTTTCTACATTACCTCAAAAGATTTTCGAATACACATCATTTGCTTATTTATATCAAAGTGGAAAACCTTATCCCCAAACCATTAAATGTATATTTATAGGGTACTTATCCAATAAGAAAGGATATGTGTTATTCATTAGCCACTAAAAGGTTCTATGTCGCTATAGATATTACCTTCTTTAACTTATTTTCCTAAAACACCTATTATGGGGAAGAGTGAGGATGAATGGGGTTTTATCATTACTCCTTAAAATGCACCCAATTTTGGTAGTGTCCAACCTCCTTGTCCTCTTGAAGTTGCCACTCAAGGCCAAGGATGGGAATTAGAGGTGAAAGAATTACAAACCTCAAAGGCCAAGAGTGGATTGTAACTCAATTGGTTTTGATGTTTCACCTAAAACTAACTCTACACATCAAACCATATCTAAACTCGAGCCTGAACAAGCAAGCATACCTATACCTAAGCCTATAACTGAGGATAATTCTACCCTTTTCAGTAAAACTAATCTGGGATAGAAGCAACAAAAGGATTTCTAGGTGTATACATGGAGAAGGAAGCTATATGAGCTAAGCACAACTCCTATGACGCAAGCCCTAAAACCCATTCTTAGTCCAAACACTCAAAATGATAGTTATGCACAATTGGATGTACCAATTGCTCTAAGTAAAGAGGTAAGATCTTGCACACTTCACCCCATTGGGAATTTCCTTTCCTATGATAGACTTTTACATGGTTATTAGGCATTTGTTATTAATATTTCTCAAGATAAAATTCCTCAAAATATTCATGATGCTTTTAAATCAATCTAAGTGGATTATAGCTATTCAAGAAGCAGTTAATGTTGTTAAAAAAGTGGATATTACTTGATGGGAAAAAGCATGTAAGATGTAAGTGGATATTCACTATAAAGTATAATTTAGATAGAAGCATAAATTGGCATAAGGCTAGATTAATAGTTAAAGGGTTTATCCAAACTCATATGGTTGACTATTAGAAAACTTTTGCCCAAGTTGCTAAATTTAATACCATCAAAGTATTTCTTTCTATTCCTACTAATGTTGGTTAGCCACTCCATTAGTTTGATCTAAAAAAATGCTTTTTTTGAATGGTGACTTAGAAAAAGAAGTTTATATGAAAATTTCTCTTAGGATTAAAGTTGAAAATGACAAGAATAAGGTGTGTAAAGTTCATAAATTCATACATGTTCTTAATAAATCACCAAGAGTTTGGTTCGATAGATTCACAAAAGTGATTAAAGGATATCAGTATAATCAAGGCCAAGTAGATCACACTTTATTCATAAAATTTTCATCTATTTGGAAAATAGCCATTTTGATTGTCTATGTTGATGCTATAGTTGTTACAGGTGATTTTGAGGAAAAAGTTAAGTAGTTGACAATTGCTCTTGCTAAGGAATTTTAGATTAAAATTCTTGGCAATTTAACATACTTCATAGGCATCGAGTTGCAAGATTCAAAAAGGGTATTGTGGTGTTGTAGAGAAAGTATACTTTAGATTTCTTAGAAGAGGCAAGGATACTTGGGTGTAAGCCTATTGAAACACCTATGGAAACAACTTATAAATTAGGGTTCAAAAATGTGATTGCTCTTATTAATATAGGAAGATACCAAAGACTAATTGGAAAACTTATATATCTCTTTTATACTTAACTTGACATTTGTTTTCTAGTTAATGTTGCTAGCCAATAACTGAACAAACCCATTAAAGAACATATGTAATCGGTATACCAAATTCTAAGATATTTAAAGATGACACTTCATGGGGTATCTATTTCAAAAAAGGGAGTGATAGGAATGTTGAAGTTCGTTCTGATGCAAATTAGGCTAACTCTATATCATATAAGAAATCAACTACTAAATACTATACTTATGTATGGAGTAACCTACTTACATGAAGGAGTAAAATGTAGTATGTGGTAACTAGAAACAGTATTAAGGCAGAGTATAGGGCATTGTCCCTTAGCATCTATAAGGGATTGTGGCTGAAACATCTCCTTGAAGAACTAAGGGGTCCATTACTAGACTCTAACTTTTAATATTGTCAAGAATCCTATTTATCATGATAGGATAAAACACATGGAGTTAGATCATAACTTCATCAAAGAAAAGCATCATACTAGAATCATTAATTCTTACCTATACTCCTACTCAGTGCCAAATTATAGACATTCTCATTAAAGCCCTATCTAAAGTGAAGTTTGAAACTTGAGTGGCAAGCTAGAAAATATCCACTCTCTAGCTTGAGGGGAAGTGTTGTTAGTAGTCACGTGTTACACTACATGTGATTTAGTTAAAGGCCCTTTTATTATATTTACTTTATTACTGCTTTATGTCTTTGTTATTATGGTTATTTATTTCTGATTGTGTCTTTATCTTTCTTGTTACTTCCTGTTCCCACCTCAATCCTAATTTTATAAGATTGAAGACTCATTTCTTAAGTCTCTAGTATTTTTTATTTGTACTATATCTTTTGGAGCAATTGATGAATGAGAATAACACCAAAGCATGTATGACTCTTTCTAGTTTTTTTTTTGTCTCAAAAATCTACAATCTTTAATGCTACCTAAAATTATATTCAACATGAAAGTAACATATATATTATTATCAATCTTACTAGATTCACCTTCTAATATCTAAAGTCCTAATTTTAGTCTTAGTTTTCTATTTATACTATAAACCTTAGATTTAGGTTTTTTAAGATAGACTTTCATAATTCAATTTAAGCTTAAATGTTACCTTATAGAGCTTGATGGAGGTGTGAATTTAACATTTAAAGGTTCAAGCATAGGCACCCCAATTTGAGAGCTAAAGCATGGACCATCAATAGAGGAAAGAAAGCTACAACAACAATCAAGCTTCAACTAAGAGTAGAAAAGAAGAAGAACTAAAGGAAAGAGAAAGCCCAACCTTCATGAACTTACATGATCCACACTTGAAATAGTGGAGAAAATAAGGGAGGGAGAAACAACAAAAAAATTATTAGAATTAAGGGTCTATTGGTGACAAACCCCCTTAGAGAAGACAAGGCAATGACAATGCTGAGTGGAGGATGGAGAGTTCATAGCTAAATGGAGCAAGAGGAGCAGTTAAGGGTTGAAGAAGGGAGAAACTACACTAGATGAGAAAGGCTTATAGATGCTTTGTGGAAATGAGAAAGGAAAGAAAGAGAAAGAAAGAGAAGAAAAATAAAAAGGAGAAAAGTGATAAATAGTATAGGATATTTTCTTACTAGATTAAAATAAGTCATAATAAGAATTGTCTTTATACACTTCAAACAAAATAAGAATTCCACAAAATTTTAAACTCTCAAGGTTAACTCACCTTAAGATTCTAATAAATAAAAGTATTTTGATGGATACAAAACAGACATCAAAGTAGGTCATTAAGATAATTTCTAAACTCTAAAATTAATTGCTCTTTATTTACTATCCTAAAGTAATTTATTTTGAAATCATAAGCATTACTTTTAATTCTATACTTCAATTTTTAACTATTAAGTACCTAATTGAAATTAAAATTTTTAAGCTATTACATCAATGAATCCACAAATTTGAGAACTAAATTACTAATTTACTCTTCATTTTGCCTCCATAACCATTGAAATCAAATACAATTCTTTATAGTATTATATTTATATGCTGCTTCTTGTATATTTGTTATCGATTTTTTTAATTAAAATATAACAATAGTATATTTTTTAATTAAAACATATTAAATATACAATTTAATTAGGGAACTATACATTTATTTACAAAAATTATATATTTGTTTTGTTATTATTAAAAAATTATGCACTTATTTTATTTTAATTAAAAAATTTAATATAAAAAAATATAAGTAACTATATATAAGCTTTTTCAATTATTTTCTTTATCCATCTCAACCCATATTTTGAAATTAGAGTTTGCACATGATCAAATCCTCTTTTGAGGAAATTTGTTGAGAATATTTCAATTGAGTGTGGTATCTAGTCTAGCACCATTGTCAAAACCATATGACTTAAAACGTTGAATCAATCTAACTCATTCTATCACAATCATGTTGCGTTTGGATATCCTATAGTAGGGGTGCCTCTACTAAGACATTTTAATGCCTTTTATAATTTTTTTAGGATTTAATATTTAATTAAAAAAAATAAAATAATAAATGCAAGCAAAAAATTTTAACTGTGAAAAAAATTATATTTTAACAATTTTAACTATTATAAATAGAATTTTTAAAGTGTAATTTTTTCTAATTATTAAAATTTTGTATTAATAATTATAATTTTTATCTTTTTCATTAAATTTTTAATCCTTGAAAAAAAATTAAAAATGCACTAAAACACCTTTATGGACGTGGTCTCCTACGGGAGATCCAAACACCATCATGTTCTATTATACCTCGCAAAGGAAACTTCCTTTCCAACCGCCATGTAAAGAAATACCAAAACTAGGTCGATAATAGTTTGTTCCTTCTTTATAAATAACCTTGGAACTCACATGCAACAATGTCTGCAACAGCTTATGCATTTTTGGCCCCTGATTTCGACAGAACATTTGCAAATTGGTATTTAAAATATAGGCTTGAATAGACTTTTAGTCCTCTTAATATTGTAAGTAAATATTTTAATTTAATCTTCTAGATTTAATTATATTAATATTATCTTTCAATATTTAAATTAATGTAATTAAATAATTTTGTTATAGCCCTCAACCAACTTTTTGGATAACTAGAGTGTCTTATGTTTTGCACGAAATTCTAGAAAAGTGGGCAAGAAAATAGCAAACACTGAAATTAATATCTCTCTCTCTCTCTCTCTCTCTCTCTCTCTCTCTCTCTCTCTCTCTCTCTCTCTCTATATTGCACGTAGCCTGAGATCGCGAAATTTTTTTCAAAATTTATATATATATATATACACACAAACATATATAAGATTGGCTATAATGCAAAATTATTGTGGGCTAGTCTATTTCAATGGCTATAATTCAACTCAAATATCAATATACACTTAATTAAATATCTAAGTAAAAACAATAATGCACTATTTTCTATTAATTTTAGATATGAAATAATCTTATAATCTTAATTTTCGGTTAAAACGAAAGAAAATGTTAGTTTCAAGTATTTGCAAAGAAGCCTTTAATGATTAAAAAAATTAAGAAAAAAATTGCATATTTTTAAAGTAAGACTCCATCTGTTTTGTTGAAAAATCAACATTTTTTAAAAGATTTCTTTGATTTTTTAATGAAAATTTTATAACATAATATCTTTTTGTTAATTTCTCCGTATAAATTTGTGATGATTTATTTTTTTGGGGGTTAAGATTACATAAAGGATAGTTGGTAAAATATTAAACAACGGTGGTGAAATTGTGAATGGAGATGTGATGGTAAATAGCAATGATGGAGTAGGTGCCGTGTTCTGTGAATTGAACGTATGATCAATTTTGGATTAATAATTAATAAAAATTGAACGTTTGATTAATTTTATTAATTATTAATTTTGAATTTTGAACTTTTGAATTTCAAAATTCAAATAAAGGGAGCTATTTTTATTTTTTGAAAAAAAGGGGGAAATTGATTAGTGAATTGAACGTATGATCAATTTTGGAATTAACACGCAAAATCTTTTCTCTTTTTTTTATTTACATTCTCTTCAGAAAAGAACTCCCCGCCAGAGAAGATAGAAAAGAACCCTATGGCTATGATGTTATCTACCACGAAAAGGAGATCAAAGTCTACTGGTGATTCTTTCTAAACCGCGTGGGGCAGAAATTTGAACAAGATTCAAATTCCGTTGTATCCCCGTAAGTACTCGAATTTAGAAATCAATTAATTTCCTTTCATGAATAAAATTTTTTTGATTTGAATTTGTATATTATTAAATATTTTCAAAATCTTTTAAACCCAAACAATAATATATAGCCTTCAATTCAAGCTTAGGTTCATTTTATTTTCAAATTTATACCAATTTGCTTCAAAAATTCATATTTTTGTCACAATTGAAATGTTTAGGACTAGGCTTGAGTTCGACCTTGGCACTTTTCAAATCCTTTTTTGATCTAAAGATCAATTCACCATGGACAACAATGGATTAATGGAATACTCCTTATGGCAAGTGGCCGAGCCACTTTTATTTAAGGGGCTTAATTTCTTAAAAGTTCTATATAGAGTATTGTGTTATAATACCATACTTCACATTTTATAAAATTTTGAATTCACTAAATTCATGCTTATTACATGACTATGTTATGTGGTTTTTTTTAATATTACAAAACATTTTAATTTGAATCTTATAAACTCGCACATATATTATGTATATAACTTTTAGAGAAATAAAAAAACTTTATCATTGAATTTTTAGCCTTCTAAATCCACATATACAATTTTTTATTGAATATTTTAATTTGAATTCACTAAACCTCCATATGTATTTATTTTTATTTTTTTTAAACTTCATTTTTTCATTTTCTCTCTACCTTTTTTTTTTTCTCTTTTGCCATTTCCCGCTCAGTTTTCTCTCTTTTATCTAAATTGTCCCTAGGTTTAGTAAAATTTTGTACAATGCTTCTTCACTTTCCCTTTATTGCCCCCGCTTGATAATTTTTATTTTTGTTTTTCAACCTCTTCATTGCTTATGTTCTTCCCATCTTATTTTATTTTCTCTAGTTTGAATCAAGATCTATAAATTTATTTTTTTAAAAACTACAAAACTAAATGATATATTGTCGGATAAAATAATATTTGCAATACTTTGTAAATTTTTTTTGACAAATTGACAATCATAAATTTTTATACTTTATTAGACAAATTTTTTCTTTCAAATTATTATGAGTTGTTTATTGAATTATTGTAATGTTGTTGAGTAATGGTGTATTTTTTTAATATATTTGTTATGTATTACATAAGTACTAAGTAGATATTAAATTATGTCCTCATGGCTATCTACATGGTGAATTGTTGATATTAATATAAAAATAATAATTTTTGATTCATTGCATATTTAAATTCAGACTTGTTTTCAGATTTAAGAAAAAAGATAGGATATTGTTAATGAGTTAAATTTAATTTAATTTAATATAAAGTTTAAAGGGAAATATTTTGTTTAAATAATATATTATAAAGGTAAATTTTTTAAAAAAATATAATATGAAAGAAGTTTTGAAAATTTTTTTTTTTACACATGCTAATATGCGGTCCTAACTCCAATAACGAGGGCAAGAAAAATTATAATAGTGGTTTGAAACAAGCATTAGAAATGATTTTTTTTTTATTTTGAAATATATTTTAAATTGAAATAAAAGTTAGATTGTTAAATGTGTAGACAAATTAAATAAAAATTTGACAAATAATATTTTAAAAATTTTTCAAAATACCAACCCATACTTTAAAAAAGACTTTAAAAAGTTATTATTTTTTTCCTCACATTAGAAGAATACTAAAAAGTAAAAATATAGCATATCAAATTATTAATGAAAAAAATTATATTTAGTTTTTTGTATCTTTATTATTTTACTTTAAATTAAAATATAAATTTATAATTTTTTAACAATAACATGATAACTACATGATTTTTAAAATTCAAAATTACACAATTAAATTTTTAAATTTTTTTTAAACATCTAATAATTTTATTACCAATTTTAACAATAAAAATATATTTTTTTAATAACTAAAGGGTGATAGCCCAAGAAAAACAAAAAAACTAGCTACTAGTCAAATGGGAAAAAGGGCACGTCTAAACAATTTGCATGAAGAAAAACATCACAACTAGGACGGGGTCTATAAAATTCTGTTAACCAATGGAGAGAGTGAGTATCATTCGCAAGCCAACTCACACTTTAGCTTGTCTCACGACAGATATGAGTAAGCACATTTTAACATCCGCTTCGATATTAAATTTTGTATAAACATAATAAATAGTATATTTAATTTATGTGATTTTTTTTTTATTTTCTAAACTTTTATATACCCCAAAAATAAAGTAAAATTGATAAGGTTAGTTATAATATTTAGTGAAAAGTTTGGGGGAGAGAATAGAGATATTGAAAGTTTAGGGGCTAAAATTACATTTTAGTTGGGACCAAAATATAATTTTTTCTAAAAAAATGATTTTAGCCAAAAAAATTGTTGAATTCTTTATTGTTAGATTCTTTAATTAAAGCATAATATAATTTTATTAAAAATTTTAATAATAAAAATAAAATTTTTTTAATAACTAAAAGGGCAATAGCCCAAGAAAATCAAACAAACTAGCTACTAGTCAAACATGAGAAGGGGAAGCTGTTAAAATTTGGATGAAGAAAAACATCACAACTAAGAAGGGGTTTGTAAAACTCTAATAACCAATTGAGAGGGAGTGAGCATCATTTGTAAGCCAGTTCACTCTGTAGTTTGCCTCACGATGGATATGAGTTGGCACAATGTAACATTTGCCTCCAGATTAAATTTTGTATGAAAATATTAAATAGTATATTTAATTTAATAGAATTTTTGTGAGTTCCTAAACTTCTATATATCCTAAAAATAGAGCAAAATTTATTAGATTAGTTATAATATTTAGTGAAAATTTTGATGGAGAAAATAGAAAATTTGAAAGTTTAGGGGCTAAAGTTAAAATTTTAGTTGGGATCGAAATATGATTTTTTTAGGAATAAAATAGAATTTTAGCCAAACAAAAATTGTTCAATTTTTTAACCAAAACTTGGCTAAAGTTACATTGCAAGCATACTGGGAATTAGGAAACATGTTAGAAAACCTAGTTGGAATCCAATGGGATGATTTAATATCAGATAAGATAAAGAAGTAAGAGAGAAAGATAAAAAAAAGAGTAAAGAACTTTTAGAGAAAAATTGACTAGCTTTTATAGGAAGGAAATGAAATGGCAAAAAAAAAAAAAAAAGGAGAATTGACTCTTAAGTGCTTATATAAGGATTTGGATTCTCTCCACCAAAATGCTCCCTTTACTACCTCTCCACCAATAATGGACGGTCAAGATCGTATCTTTAAAATGACATGTAAGACTTCATCTTACGCTAGCAAATCCAATGGCTCAGATTTTGGTGAAGAGGCAGTGAAGGAGCATTTTGGTGAAGAAAATTCAAATTACCTATATAAGGCAACGCTCTTTTTAGCTTCTATTGCCTAAGCATTTTGAAACACCATCATTGGATTAGAAACATAGAGGAAGAGGGAGAAAAGAGTGAGAAAATGTGAAGAAAACAAAGGAAGCATAATTGAATGAAGAGGATAAGAGAAATTTCAAGAACTAAGGTAAAAATGCTATAGGATAGTATAGTTTTCTCCTCCTCATCTTTTTCCCTTTCTTTAAGCTCTACGGGATTAAAAGTCATGGGGACTATTTTGAAACTGGAGCTTACAAACTTTAAGGGAATTCTCTTTACATGAACTATTGAGTTTATCTTGATTTCCAACTTGTTTTGATGTGTGTGTATTGTTTTAATCATGTTGGCTTACTATAAATGAAAAAGAATCAAGTTTAGAGGTTGTATACAATGAAATTTTTGAAATAGAGCATTTTCACATGATCAAGCCATGTATTTTCACACGATTTATGCACTGCAAAACATGTTTCTAAAGATTGCACAACTTGGCCACGTGATTTCACATGGGCTATGTATAGATGAGCATGTTTTTGGCAAATGCATGGCTCAACCATGTGAATTCACATGAACTATGTAAGGATGAATATGATGCTATACTTTGCATGGCCCATGGCCAAAGAAGTACATGGCCTAGTTGTATAAAAACATATAAACCATGTACTCTCCCCTGGTGTTGCATGTGCTTGAAGCTCCAAATTTACGAGCTTAGTGTAATAACCTTAACTCTTAATTAAACTAATTATACACAATTATGTTCTTAATAAGTCGCAATTAAGATTTAATTTAGATAATGAGTTAACAACAATTGAAAATATAACAAATTTGAACTTTCATATCATCAATATTCACCATCAAGGCATACAAGAGAATTTATGTTCATAGGAAATCAAAATTTTTGTTAACACATTTTAACTCATTCAAAATGCCTTCAAGAAGCATAAAAAGTCATATATGTTAGACTACTAGTCACTACTATCACTAACATATTGGAAACCAAGTTTTTATAGCTAAATTAAAAGTTTTAGGACCTAGACCACAACTTAAAATGGTTAGGCCCTGGCCAATTTGCCCTTTGGAATTTCAAAAACCAAAATTTTATACTTAAGCCTTGACCTAGAAGACCCACACCATGGCTAAACTCGGGTTCAGGGCAAAAATTCCAACATGTGATTCTTGTGTCCTTCAAAACAATGCATGCCCATGTCTCACTAAGGTTAACTTTACCCATGCCATAGGGAGTTGCCTCTCGATTTTCCATGCATACACCCCCTTACAATTCTCACCATGGCCCAGATTACTTGTGTTACATTGAGATGGCTCTTGGGAGCCCATCTCCCCTAATTCCTCAACTTATGCTACAGCCAAAATTCTTGCACTGTGGTGCACTCAGCCTCTGCCACACCCCAAACTCAATTTGGCCACAACTCTAAGTATTTTGGCCATGACTCAATTTCCCATTGATCCTTAACCCATAAATTTGCATCCCAACCATTTGTAACTACCTCAAGCTGAATTCTAAGGCCCTTTCTGTGGCTAATGTGCAAGGCTTTTAGAGCATGTATCCTCCTACAGTCTTCAATTTATGAACTTCCATCATTTAAGGATCTAAGTAATAATTATACCAATCAAATTTTGAATCATATAAGCACAACGCTTATTATGACAGCAAATGGCAAAGTGCCAATCCAAATGGCAACCTAAAATATATATTACATCACTTATTGTCCTTAAATCATTTTGAGCATGTTTCAATAAACCAAATGAACATGTTCCCATACTCAAATCTCTAAAACAATCCCAGATTTAAAATATGACTATGGCACATCTTAACGTCACACGTAACGAATTTATAATAACAAAATTAATATGATGTACCTAAAGGAAGGGACCAATATGCACCTTACATGACCCAAACAACCAAAACTCAATTTTAAGGTTGCCATTACACAAGTCTATACTAACATCCATCCCAGAATTCATATTTACACAAGCATCAATCCTTATAGTTAATCATATATGATAGCATAACATTATATAACAATAATGGAACTAGCAGTAAGGGTAAAGACATAACTCCATTAGTTGATAAGGAAGTCTATCAAACAAGCATGTCAAATCATGATTTTTCAGCTGCAATTAATTTCATCTGATTAAACATAACTTGAGGCCTAATGCTAAAAAGGTTTATCCTAAATTACAAAATATTAAAATTCTTACATTTGGTAATATGAATGCATCATAATGCTATACAAAATAAATTATAAAAAGTTAGCATCTACACTAAATCAAAATGTCCAAATGCAAAAGCTCCATACAAGACCTTAAACTAGGGGTGTCATCCACTAGTTTTCTCTTATCATTGGTAGAAGAACCTTCATTTAAAAATATTAGTCCATAATAGAGGTAAGATATGAATCACAGTAACTAAGAGAAATTTCATTTATATATATAATTTAATCAACATAAATGCTTTTCATACGGATAAATATCATAAGCATGGTAAGTAAATCAACAAATGAACAATTTTGACTACTGGTTACTATTGTCTTATACTAGAAATTACAAATAACATGTTAATAACCAAAAATAGAAGGAAAGAGCATGATCACGACACCAACTCCTTATTGAGTGTGATCACAGCTTGGTACATTCCAATGAGTATAATCACAACTTACACAATGCATGAGTGGAAGCATGATCACATCTCCACTAAGGACAAGATCACGGTCTAAAACACTAAGTAGCCAAACCAATCATTTATCATAGAAAACATATAAGTGCAAGAAATATAAGATTTACATGAGCATATACATAGAATTAAAATCCTTGGTTACCTCACTTGATTGCCAAATTCTCAAGAGCTACCAACAAATACCATAACACTCTAAATGCCTTAAATTAACAAAAATGTAGCTTTTGTCATCACCTACTAAAAGAATTATATACTCATTCATTCCAATTATTAAGCGTAGAAAATAGTTACCCAGGCCTCTAATGAGTTCAATGTATGGATTTGAGCCCTCTAAACCAAGAAACCACAATAGGTCACACCAAATTCTTGCATTTTTGTACATTAACACAACCCAACATAAAACTTAGTCATAGGGGCCAATTTTCAATATAATAAGACATCAAAATGGAGGGAAACTTACTCATTAGTTCCTCTAGTCTCAAGCTTTAAAAATTATGTAAGAAAACACTAAAATATCCATTTTCATATTTAAGGTATGGATGAAAATCTACCAAATGGAAAACTAATCGAACCAAAATGAAGAAGAAGATAAGATGATCAACTTTTGTATAACTTACCTTGACTAAATCTCTGTCTAGATATGCATATCAAAGCCAAAATGATGAAGAACCCTAACCTCTCTCTAATTATATGAATTTCCTTTTCTCCTTTAGTTATCTAATGTGTTTCAAGTAGAGTAATAAAGTGTTTAGCTCATATTTTAGGGTTTTATGAAAGGGTGGCTAACCTACCTAGGGGCATTTTTAACCAACTGGGTCTGGTCATATAGGCCCAATTGAGTTGGGTCTCTGGTAAAACTTTAATTAGGCTCCTATAAATTATTCTTTGCATAATTAAATTAATTATAGAGATTTAATTAAATTTTTACCCAATTAGATTTAAAACTATAATAATATTTTATTTTTCACCAAAAATTACTAAATAATAATTATTTACCTCAAAATGCCTAAAATAATCATTTTCCTTAAAAATTTCTCATAATAATTTTTTATTTTTGCCAAATTAAATCCTTAATTCTCCCCAATCTCATTTAATTAATTTTTGGATATTTACATTTAGCCATGTGAATATGAACAAGCCATGTGATCCTTAGAAAGTTGAAAAGGTTGGTTTTGCATGTTATATGAATCTAATCCTTGCATGCTTGCATGTTTTAATAAATTTGGTTGCCATATTAAATATTTTTAGAACTTAAAGAAGTTAAGTAAGTCTTCACCATTTAATTTGCGATGCAGGGACTATATATGGACTTATGATTATGACCCTATGCATGGATGACCTTGACATGGATTGGGACTTGATATGGACCAAGGACTTTAAAAGATACTTAAAACAAGAAAAAAGTTCCATTAGAATTTGTTTAGGCAACCAACGTTAAATACTTTCTTAAATATTAGTATATTTAAGTCGTATAAATTTCATATGATTATTTTAAAAATGTATAGATGCAATTACTTTTGTTCATGTGCATACCTGATGGCTTGTTTCATATCTCTATATTTGATGCAAAGAAAAGAACAAGTAAACATTATGTGTTTATTCCCTGAATGCTCACTTTAATATTAATAAGAAATAAAGGAAAATGATGTACACTAGAAGAATTAGTTCAAAAGGAATATTGTGTCAATAGCATTTACTCCATATGGATAAATATTCTTCTTTATCTCTGTTTAAAAGATGATGCTAGAACTGAAAGGGGATATCCATAAATAAATTATAAATATGTATGACTATGTGATTTTACCCTAACTTGTCTATGTAACATCCTCTTCCAAACAAAATTAATTAGGTAATATTTAAACAATTTTATATAACTTAAGAAATATTAAAACATTAACATGTAATTTAATGAAATATAAATTTATAGAACATAAAAAAAAATTGGGAGCTATTAAAAATTTAATAGGAATTTTTTAGAGTTTTTTTTTAAATTATTTAAAAATTATTGTCAAAGTTATTAAGAAATAAACATTTAAAAGATGAATTTTTAGAGAGTCCCAATACCAATAGGACCTTAAAAGTACAAAAAAAGTATTTAGGTTAAATTTTAGATCAAAATATAATAATTAAAAGTTTAAAGTATAAAAACATAATTTTAATAGGGGGTTAAGTTACAATTTTAGCTTAAGCTATAATGTAATTCTTACCAACACAAAAATGTTACAAAATGAACAAGTCATAAAAGTTGAAAATTTTAATATATGTCTCCTAATGATTAGAATAATTTTTATGCTTAGTTCTAAACAAATAAGTGTTATTTTTTTATATCAACAATACCTATCAAAAGAATTATTGACTTTTTGAAGAAGGTCGAAAAAATATCTATTTTGATTTTTTTTTTATTAATTTAGATTGTATATAATCCATTTTTCTACTTTAGAATAAAGGAAGATTGACCCTATAATGCCCTTTACTTTACTTTTTTAGTTTCATTTTAACTTATTGGATTTTGTAGTGGGTTCCATTCTTATAATATCTCCAATGAGAAGAAAAAAGGTATTAGATTGCTCGAAACTAGGGTTTTTTCATGTTGTCAAAGAGTTGAACAATGAAAATAGATGGCGAGTGCCTGATCAAATTGATCGGTGTAACACCATAATATATTAACACTATCTAGCCTCCCTCTGGGCTTAATTCCGTATGATTTCTAAAGAATCAGTACTAACCGTGGCATTTTCATGCTATACAACGGGGTTTCAAACACTCAACATCTGCCCCGTGGGTCCTGTGAACCCATCATTTATATTCTCTACTCACACTCTATTTGTACAACTCATAGATAGCATAAAACAAGCCATAAGCCACGGGTATGGAACCAAAAACCAGAAAAATGCAATTTCTCACATGGACCCAAACGTCAGATTTTTGGCTCTAACTTTGGAAAATCATAAGTAATTATAGAAAAATGGGAATCTAGCAAACTATAGCTTTCTGGAAAGCTCTAGGTGTTAACTTTATGCTAAAAATAATTTCCAATCACAATCTTAGCGTTTGAACCATGTTTGACATCGAAAATGAGATAGAAGTCCGACTGTCTCTGTTTTTGGCGCAGTTTACTGTCATAGACTTCGAAAATTCATAACTAAATCTAAAATACTCCAATCTGGGCACACTATACCAATTTGGAAAGCTACAGATGTCTATTAAAGGAAAAAAATAAGTCCAGATCAGTTTAGTAGCCCCTATATCTCAAAAATCGATGGAACAGTAACAAAGGTCAGATGGGCTCCCTGATGCTGATATAGAACTTCAGAAGATTCATTCTCTCTCTACAGACCTCTGATTTAGGTGATTCTAGTTGGTATAAGTCACTGTGGTAGTCTAGTTTATGTGTATAAAATTTCACGATATTTGGACTCCATTTGGTCCATAAATGACATGGATTTTATTTCTGACCTATGGTAACGGTACATGACCAAACTATCAAAATTTTCCAATTTCAATAATTCGCTAAATATTCTCTAGACCTCCAAATATTACCCACTTTAGCTCCCCAAGAATATCTCTACAAATTCTAGAGGCATGCCAAATTTCATGGCAAGAAGAGCTCATCTGGTCATACTTTGACGTAGCTCACAAAATTAACGGTTTTAGCACCCAAAATAATCAAAGTGGGTCCAAATGGCCTCTCACACGTTCTCACTCCTCATGGACAAGTTTAAAAACATGAAAGTAATCTATATAACATGTCCATGTGGTCCAAATCATCATACATTTCAAACTCACTATGCTACGGGCCAAAATACACTATCACATACATTCAACAAAAAGGGCAAAACTCACATTTCCATTAATTTGGCTCTCTACATAGTTTGTACATCATATATCCATACATTTACACTTGCTACAACATTTACATCTCAAAAATAGTAGGTGCATATACTTTTTGGCACCACTTTACATCAAAAGACCAAAATAAAGCTATCATCTAGCTAAACATGTTCCTAGGCTCCTTGGTGTACACTTGCTTCTCCTTGAGCTCCACCTAGCATGTTAAGTTGGGAGGGGAAGGGGTAAGATTCATAGAATCTCAGTAGCTCATGCACTCATTCAAGTAAACAATCAAGGCATATAACAAGTCAAAGCATGTAAATAAGCATCTAACCATTCTCAAACATACAATACATGTTATACATGCTATGGAGATCACAACAATGCCACAAGTAAGTTCTAGGGACTTTTGGTCTAGCCTCACCCGAGTTTAGAGACTTTTGGATTGCCTCACCCGAGTTTAGGGACTTTTGACTTGGCCTTACTCGGTTATGAGACTTTCAGCCTTGTCTCACCCATCTCAAAGGACTTTTGGCTCTACCTCACCCATCTCAAGGGACTTTCAGCACTACCTCACCCGAGCAATTCTCACAATCCAACACACAAGCACATTGGTATCAATGCAACATGGCAATATCATATGGCATATCTCACACAACAAGCATATACATAAACATACAATGACTATTATATCCAAGAATGCAATAAGAAATAGTGGGAAGAGAGCTACCTTATAAGCCAACACAAGCCTTCCCTTTCAATTTCTCTTCTCCCTTCTTAGGTTCACAATCACACCTTAATGGAAGTGCTTCACTTGAGCCTAGACACATCAAAGAGCATAAATTACTCTCTCATAACTTAATTCAGAGCAAACCTTGCTAACATATAAGAACCTAGGGGTTCTCTTTTTCTCTCTAGAATGCCACCAATTCTTCCTCTCTCTCAAGTTCTCATGGTAGTGGAAACAATATTTTCAAGGAAGACAAAGAGGTTCAAGGGTATTTTCCACTTTCCCTCTTCTGACCCATGCCTAAAATCCAACTAATCTCATAAACAAAACATAAAAAGAGAAGGCAAAGAGAGAAGATCAAGATTCTAAGTAGAAATGAGAGGAACTTGCTTACCTTTCCTTTGTTCTTCCTCTTTCTCTTGGTCTCTTTCACTCTCCATGCCTCATTTCTCTCCTTAGGTCGAAGTCTAAGGCAAATAAGAGAGAAAGAATGAGTTGGGGCGTTTAAAGGAGTCAAATTCTCGCTTTGTACGCTTTTCCGGACTGACCTTCGCTACGGCGAAAATTAACCTTCGTTACGGCGAGCTCGTATCAGCTACCTTGGCTATGGCGAGGTTTAACTTTCACTACGGCGAGTACATATCAGTTTCCTTCGCTATGACGAGTTTTAACCTTCTCTATGGCGAGCTCGTATTAGTTCCAAACCCCCACTTTCGCTATGGCGCACGCTACGGCGAGCAGCCCCCTGGTTTTTGTATGGAATGCTCGCACTCGCTATAACTAGAATCATTTTCGCTATTGCGAACAGGCACTCTCGCTATAGCGAGACCATTTCTCGCTATTGCGAGAAGACTTAGCAAAATTTCTGAATTTCGAAAATTTTCAGCTTTCTTCTTTCTTTTCCTTTCTTTTCTTTTTTCGGTTGTTACAATCGGGTCATGTAAGAATAAGGTTTAAGTCTACCGGTAGGGTAAGATGGGTAGAAGGTTTTGGATGAAGCTTCATACCTTTATAAATCTTCTTTTCCGTTTTCTCTTCTACACCCCATCAAATTAAGAGAAAAAGAAAGCTGAGAGCGTAAATGTTAGAGAGTGAATAAAAGAGAGGAAAATCAAGAGCAAAAAAGAAGAATGGAGGAAAGAAGGAGAAGAGGAAGCAACTCCAAGAAAGCATCAAGGTGAGACACCCACCCTATCTTATTGAGAAATTGTTTGAGGCGTCTTTTTTTCTCCCATATTCATCATCTTGAGTTTCTCTACTACACGATGTATTGGTTGAAGGAAAATTGTAAGTAGAGTATAGATGATGTGAAAGAGAGTTTAACTTGTTCTAGAAAACTATAATTTGATTCTTGCTTTATTGCCTTCTCTTTCCTTAGTATATGTTGGAGAATTCAAAAAAGTGTATGAATATGTGAAATTATGTAACTTTTAAAGAATTGAGTTTAATTTAATATCACTCATATAAGATGAGTTAAAATTAGCTTGTAAATAATTATATTATGACATAATCAAAAGAAATGGCTAGAATTAGATTGAATGGAGGAAACAAAAACAAAAATAAAAACAAAAATTAGGAACACTTCTAGGATGCAGGGCATGATAACATAACCAATCCATGTTGGGCACCAGGGCGTGTTAGCTAACATGGGGCTACATAGCCCCTTTTAAATCATGAAAAAGAAGAAAAACTTCTATATAGGTTTGTGTAAACTTCAAGACAAGCTGTGTTAGTCTTTTGAAAATAGGTATATTGAAAGTTTTCTATAGAGACATGATCTAAATGTTTTATTATTTATTTGGCTGATTATGCTTAGCCTCTGCCAATTTTCTTAGAATCCAGCAAATTTAAGTCAAGTAAATGCCACTTAATCCTTGGGCAAAGTAATACTTTCAGACCTTATACATAACAAACTAAACCTTAAATTGTACTTATGCATGGATGATTGAACCACTCTAAAGACCTTGATTCCTACGCTTCCTGACAATTTTCATGCATAGATGACCAATGCTTGGATACCTATTATTGACTATGGACCTTTAAAACACTTATGACACAGTAAAAGAAAAAAAGAGTTCTATTGATACTATTATTATGAGTAATCTTGAATACTTATTTAATAACTCTATATTTGCATGTTTGAGACTATGTTATGTTGGTTTTACAATATCTGTGCTAGTATATACATGCCTAATATATTTGATTAAGATTGGTGATTATGATACTCTTCTAAGAATGACTTTTGGCATACATAATGTTATAATCATATATGGGCAATAAAAGATGAGAAACGAAAATTATTATTATATTGTGTCATTAGTATTTAGGAGAAATGATTATTCTAGGGATGATTTCCATAGATTTTCATATGAAATGGTATTTTTAGCTTCTCTTCAAAGATTTTCAACTTATCTTCAAAGATGATTTATGAAATCTTAGATATGCATGTATTGTGAGTCCACTTTATGGGATGTCATGGATAGCAGGGTGATGGTTTGGTCTTATTATATTTTATGGATACTCTAATGGAATTCTCATGTAGATGTGAAAGAGTTAAGGAAAGCAATTCTTTATTCTCAGTTATGCTAAAAATTTAGACATTGCATCAAGTAGTATGTGATGTTTGGTGTATTGTTAATGATTTTAAGAATTTAGGTCTATGTTAGTGGTATGGGACATTAGGTGTGGTAGCTATGATTATTTTTCCTTAAACAATATTTTTAAGAATCACGTTATTATGTTTTCCTAGAATAAATCCTATTATAAATTATGATATGCCCAGATAGGCTAAACTATAAGAAGGTTTTATTATCATGAAAGGATTATTGATTACCTATTCCATTTATTCACTTGTATTGTTATTTCTCATATAGATAGTAGTATAAAAATAAAAATGTTTTTGCACATATGATAGCTAAATTATTATCCTTTATTTTTCAATTATTATTGTTTTATTTAGAATTTTTATGATTTTTATATTTGTGATAATGTGTTTAGATTTAAGAGAGAATGCCAACAATTAAGTTTGTAATAGAGATCAAATAAATGTATGTGGACATACTTGGAGTTAGTTAAGTCTAAGTTATATTGAGTATAAAGTGGTTGACGGGCTTGTCGTACAACCCTCAAAATAAAACTAGGTTGACTAAAAATATAGCAAGTGGCACAACCTAGGTCATCTCTCTTGGAAATAGAGTTCAATGCTTAATTTAGTTCTCTAAGTGTTAAAAGTCCTAAAGGCTACTTGATTTTGGGGGGTTTTTGATTGAATTAAACTAACCTACAACTAAATTGAATCAAAATTTTTAAATTCTATCTAATTGGAGAATTATGGGTGATAATGGGCTTGTGACTAGCTTAGGAATCGTCCCTTGGTATCCACTATCCTCATCCTAATTCAATTATGATTAATTATGACCTAAGAGTTCCTAATTGTGTTCATTAATAAATGATCTTGAATAACGATTCAAGATTCAAGAGACTAATAAGTTAATGTTGAATTGAGAACTCAATCCCACACCAATTCATTAACTCTTGTTATTAAGATCTATGAACACTTGAATTAATTGATTAACTGATTAATCTAGCCTCTGAATCATTATCCAAAAATGTTTAATTAACCAACTAAACATCAAGGAATCCACAAATAGACAATTAGGCACATAATCTCACTCATGCATTTCATCGAACAACTTCGGGGCATACATGGGAGATTAGACGAAATTGAACAATTCAAAACTAAAATTAATCAATTAAAACAACAATTATCTTCCTAATCAGTATCTAACCAGCTACTAATTAATTACACCAATTTCTAATCAAATACAACTCAAACGAGATTGTACAAGAAAAAGAAAAAAATGTAGGAAATTGAGAAATCTTAGCCAAAATTCTGATTGTATCCATGGATTCAAGCTTTTCCAAGAGCTTCCTCCTAGCTAGCCTCAAGGTGGATGAATTAGAGCTTCATTAATGTGGAATGGAGATGGAGGAAAGATGGCGTGGTATGTGGTTCTGGACGAAGGCGAAGGGGTGTGTGGTGAGTGGGTTGTGAGTGAAAGGCCTGGATAAGCGAATGGAATGATGATGTGTATGAAGCGTGATACGATGGATCATTTCTCACGTGGCTTGCTTCAGCTCACTTGCCCAAATGCATTTCCTTAATTACCTTGTGAGAAACACGTGCTCTCCCTTGTATTCCAAGTCTGAAGCTCCTTCATGTGTGTATAAAGTGTGGGCCCCATTACTTTTATTTTATTATAATCCACATTGGCTACTGTAGCTTTTGCATTTCTCTTCATTCATGTTCACGTCGGGTTCCACATTGCTGCTCTTCATTTAACACAGCCCTCGAGTTCATCTTCTATTGTAGCCTGTAACTGGTGCTTTTACATGTTCTGTCCAGACGTAGCTTTCTTCTTCGTGTTTCTTTGCTTGATTCTGCTTCGTCCAGCTACAGCTGCTGTCCTCTGCTGCATATGTGTTTTTATTTCTGCTTCTCTTCGAACCAGAACCATGGCTTTCTTCATTTTTCAGCTTGTTCCAGCCCTCCATTCTTTCGTGTTCTCTTCTTCCCCTTGCCCGTAGCTTTCTTCGAATCATGCAGCTTTTCATTTACGTTAAAACCAAGCTTCAGCTCCATGCGTCTTCTTCATCGTTCCAGGTGTGTGTATTTAGAGCGTTGCTGCATCCCTTTTCATTCACTTCCCACGTAGTTTTCTTCTTGCATTTTGATTCCAGTAGCTCGAGCTCTTTTCTCTGTTCTGCATGTGTTTTACTTCCAGCTCCAACTCGTGGTTTTGTTTGCTTATTTCTACTGCAGCCACATTAGCAATTACGTCAGCTTTCTCTCCTTTGTTTTGGAGCTTCCATCCCGAGCCAAAGTCTTGTGTGCTTCCTTCTCCTCTGTTTCTGCTGGCATTTCATATTGCTTCTTCCTCCATTTTCCACGTTAGTTTCACATTCCTCTCTCTGCATGTGAGCTTCTTCGTGGCTTTTGTAAGTGTTGCTGCTCGTGTTCATCTTCCAGCTTAGCTCCCTTTCCTTTGTTCAACCACGTCTCTAGTTTCAGCTGCTGCAACGTCTTGATGTCCAGTTCCTCTGTTTTAAGTGTGTGATTGCCACAAATGGAGCCACATGTGGAAGTCCATCCCATGTATGAAACTAAGTAAACCCAATGATTTGCACACCAAGAAAGGAAAGAAAAATTCAGTAGGAAAAGCTTCAAAATTATCTATAGAAATTTATGCATTAAAAATCCATGATTTTGTGACTTATTTTCTAAAATGCAAAAAATGGCTATTAAAATGAAATCTTATCTAATAAAACTCATTAAGCCATAATTGCTCACTAAAATGCTCAAGTTAGGAGAATTAAAACATATAAAATTGATGCTTATCAGTGGTCTAAGATAGATGACGATGGTCAGCAAGTGTTCGTTGGCCAGTAGCTTATAGGAGCCTAGTAGGAAGTAAAGTCATGAAATTAGTGTCTCTTTTTGTTTTATATATATATATATATATATGATGGTTTTATGACTAGTTTGTAGTATGCTTAAGCATAGGACATTCCTTATGTATTTTAATGTATATTTGTGGGTTTTATAATCTAGTTAAAAATAATATTTTGACTAGATGTATGAGGTGAAAAGTCCTATTTGAGGCTTTTTCACTTTAAATAATAACTTAGTATATGATGTTTTGAAAAAATTATAAGGCAAAAGATGACTTGTAGTACTTGATACATGTTGATCCTTTTATTTAGATAGTATATCAAGTGATACAGTTACAGTTTCTATGCGTATTAAATAATTAATTAATGAGTAATAATGAATGGCATTAGTCTAATAAATAAGGGGGTTATATTTGGGGTATTAGAGCTTGGTTCATCCTATAGTACTTAGAAGAGTCTAGAATAGGATAATGAATTTTGGGAGAATTATAATAAAGGACCAAAAGGTGAAAAAATTTATTCTTAAGAACCTGTTACCACTTGTTTTAGGATGATTACCACTGAGCTTAACAACAATTAGTTGAACCTAGTGGTAAAGGTCCTTAAAAATAAAATTTTTCACTTTTTAGTCCTTAAACGTAATTTTCTCATGAATTTTTGTACCCTACTCTACTTGATATGGAAGTAATTCTAAGTGAAAGCAGTATCAACACTTATATGCCCGCATATCTATATTTAATGACATGATTTTGGTTTACAAGTAAGAATAAAGTATTGAGCTTAATTACCTTAATCTAAATTATTTTATTGTATAGTAAAAACATGACATCAAGAAGGAGAAGTAACTCTTATAGAAATAATAATGACAATGGCATGATGAAGGCCAATGAGAGATTGGCTGCCACTATTAGAGAACAAGTTATTGCTATTAATTGGTTAATCTAGCGGATGCAAGAGCATAGAAATGATGAATAGGCCCCTATGATTGCAGATGACAATGTAGCCTTAAATTGAGGATTAAATCTAAATTTCTAAGGTCTATCTAAATTCAGAAAGGCTAAACCCCTATCATTTTGAGGAGAGTATAACTTTACAGTAGTAGATGAATGGTTAGAAGAATTAGAGAAAATTTTTAAGATTTTAGGATGCGTTGATAACCATGAAGTGGCAGTTACTAGAATCAGATCCTTTGAATAAGAAAAAGCTGAAGTGCCTTTGAAGTCCTAGATCAATGATTCTAGATTCACCATATGAATGGATTAGATGAGTCAACACAAATATTACGTATAGAGTAGAATACCTTAGTAAAACAATTTCCATTGGCTTCTTTGATCTTTCACTCTCCCTCATATCCATACGGCAATGGCTTTCTCTTCTCTTCTAATGGCCTCTTCTTTATCATTTTGTAAATCATCATGGAGGTTAAGCTTAAAATCCATCACAATGTCTTTCTTTCTCTCTTAATAATGCATCCTGCTTCATTCCTTATTTTTTATTTTTTTGGCAGTCTCCTTGCCATCTTTGTGGCCATCTTCTCATGTTTGCTCAAAATGTTGAGTCTATTTAGATTGGTAAACTATTTAGTAATTGATGAACTTTGTAACCAATATACATTCTAATCTAAAGTAGACTCAAATGTTTGTATAGATATATCCAAATTATAGAGTATAGACTAGAGATAATTTTCAATAGGTTCTTTCAATTTGAAATTATTGTATGCTACTGTAGCAATACAATATCTAAGTAGTAAGTGATGAACTGTTAATGGTTATGGTTTTATCCTTGATGCCATACTAGTTTAATGGGTTTTTTTAAAGTTTTGTTGGTTATAGTTTTATCCTTGATTGATTTCCCCTTGTTCAATTCTTGCTATAGATTATTATTATGATTGCTTGGTAAATTATGAATCCTGTGATAGTATACTCCTAATGTTGTTGAGACTATGATATATATGAATTCCTTCAACTGGAATTCATAGGGATATGATTACAGATTATCTACATTGAGATTAATTGTTCATATTTTAACAACTATGATATGATTTTAAAAAAAAAAAAATTAAAGTTACATGTATGATATTTTAATGATATGATTAGCTTTTGAACCAATTCCAAATACAAATGGTGAGTAGGGATGGAGAATTTGATTGAATTAAAAATAAAAATGCAAAAATAAGCTCTAGTTATGGTATACTTTAATAGCTAGATTTGGGGTATAAATTGTTCAACCATGAAAGCTAAAAGCCATAGGCTCAAACTCATTGTGGATGTTTGTTGGCAGTAAGGTTTGATATTATTTGGTCACTCAATCTTCAAATATCCTAGCTCTTTTATCATGCATTCATATGGTAGTTATATTTGTTTGGCGAAGCAAAGCTTTGACACTAGCCTTCAAATATGCTAGCCTTGGCGAAGCTATATTATTCAATCACTCTATCTTTAAATATCCTAGCTCTTTTATCATGCATTCATATGTTAGCTATATTTGTCTCGCAAAGCAAAGCTTTAACACTAGCCTTCAAATATACTAGCTTTGGTGAAGCTATATTATTCAATTACTCTATCTTCAAATATGCTAGCTCTTTTATTATTGTAAAAAAATATCATTTTTTGTTGCTAAGTATAACAATATTTCCTATTAGTGCATGCTAGCATTTCTGGTGCATAAATTAACTGTTAATAACTTGCAAATATCTTATTGAACTATTAGAAGAAAGGCAGAAATTAAGACCATTTATGCAAGTTTAGATTTAATTATTGTCCAGATTTGAAATAAAATAGCACAAGTTCTTTAATTGCTATTTAGATTTGAAAATAAGCTAATAGAATGTAATTATAGCATAGTTGAAAAATAATTCAGACTTGAAGAACAAGTTCATACTTAGAGAACAAGTGGCACATTTCAACATTGAAGACAAGTTTAGACTTAAAGACAATTCTAGCACACTTAAAGAACAAGTGCCAATGTTGTACATTAAAATTATATTGTGATATTGAATATTATTTATATATATTGGCCTAAGTGATGTTCAATTATATTAGGAATCAAATTGTACATTACCATTATAAACTTCTATTGAAGTTGTATGTTTCTCAAACAATTAAATGTATTTCTCTTTTTATAAAAGTGTACATTTCTTTTTTGCCTTTTGGATCTACATATTGATATGTTGAGCATAGCAAAAAACATTTATAACAAGTTACCATCAAGAAACTGGTAAAACTAAATGATCGTTAAATGTTTGAAGGTAAGCACTAATTATTAGAGCTATAGAAAATGATGGTTCACTAAGTGCATAGCAAATTTTAGCCCTTCTAAATTGTAAATTTCATTTTAATAAACATATTCATTTTCCATGCACCAAAAACATGATGGGCAAAATTAGTGGCAGTGAAAGTTTAGGGCTCCTATGATTCTTCATTGTACTTAGCATTATGTATGTTTTTTTAGTTGTTATGGCACCGTAGCAAAAAACTGACACATTCCTCCATTGTAAAATTGCTTTCACTAACTTTGAGGTCTTGAAAATTAAAACCAATGTTATGTTCCTTTTCTATAAAATATTACTCATGTACTAGACTAATGGAATTTTAAATGCTTGCTAAAAGTCCAAAAGCATGAAAAGATTTGTAAAAGAAGCTTATACTAGTACCTTTTTCCTTTTCTCTTATCCATAGTAAGGCCTAAGGTTTTCTTTTATTTTTTTATTTTTTAGGTTTTAGTTGCTAAGATAAAATAAAAGAATAAGTAAAGCTCAAAATCATGAATTTAGATTTTTATCTAACTTATCTTTATGAGTTCATTAAAAAATTGAGTTTAGAAAAAAGTTGATAAAGGTAGAGGCTTGCTTTTGCCGTATGTAAAAGATAGTGAGAACTCTCATTTTCCCCTTAGCCCATGGTGTGGGTTTTTTAGTGAAAAAGTCGTAAAGGTATCATCTTCTTGATTCGCTTTGGTTCTAGTTCTTTGTTTTGGGTTTAGTTTGTAAAGTCCCACATCGGGTAGGAAGGCCCTGGGCTAAGGCCTTATAAGAGGGAGCGAAGCTCTCCCTTCCAGCGACGCGTTTTCGGGTGTGACCGATTGAGGTGCCCGAGAAATAAAAACCCAGCCACGTGGGAAACACGGGGTGCCGTAAATGGGGACAATATTGCTGGAGGCTCTGTTGAGAATTGGTATCAGAGCCGGCCTAGCCGCATGTGCAACCCGAGGACGGGTAGGCCCCAAGGGGGGTGGAATGTAAAGTCCCACATCGGGTAGGAAGACCCTGGGCTAAGGCCTTATAAGTGGGAGCGAAGCTCTCCCCACCAGCGACGCGTTTTCCCAAGGGAAATGAGAGTACCAAGGGAGGAACAAAACCCCAGCCACGTGGAAACCACGGGATGCTGTAAATGGGGACAATATGGCTGGAGGCTCTGTGGGGAATTGGTATCAGAGCCGGCCTAGCCGCATGTGCAACCCGAAGACGGGTTGGCCCCAAGGGGGGTGGAATGTAAAGTCCCACATCGGGTAGGAAGACCCTGGGCTAAGGCCTTATAAGAGGGAGCGAAGCTCTCCCTTCCAGCGACGCGTTTTCCCAAGGGAAATGAGAGTACCAAGGAAGGAACAAAACCCCAGCCACGTGGAAACCACGGGGTGCCATAAATGGGGACAATATTGCTGGAGGCTATGTGGGGAATTGGTATCAGAGCCGGCCTAGCCGCATGTGCAACCCGAGGACGGGTTGGCCCCAAGGGGGGTGGAATGTAAAGTCCCACATCGGGTAGGAAGACCCTGGGCTAAGGCCTTATAAGAGGGAGCGAAGCTCTCCCTTCCAGCGACGCGTTTTCCCAAGGGAAATGAGAGTACCAAGGGAGGAACAAAACCCCAGCTACGTGGAAACCACGGGGTGCCGTAAATGGGGACAATATTGCTGGAGGCTCTGTGGGGAATTGGTATCAGAGCCGGCCTAGCCGCATGTGCAACCCGAGGACGGGTTGGCCCCAAGGGGGGTGGAATGTAAAGTCCCACGTCGGGTAGGAAGACCCTGGGCTAACGCCTTATAAGTGGGAGTGAAGCTCTCCCTTCCAGCGATGCGTTTTCCCAAGGGAAATGAGAGTACCAAGGGAGGAACAAAACCCCAGCCACGTGGAAACCATAGGGTGCCATAAATGGGGACAATATTGCTGGAGGCTCTATGGGGAATTGGCTTCAGAGCCGATTCCCCACAGAGCCTCCAGCAATATTGTCCCCATTTACGGCACCCCGTGGTTTCCACGTGGCTGGGGTTTTTATTTCTCGGGCACCTCAATCGGTCACACCCGAAAACGCGTCGCTGGTGGAGAGAGCTTCGCTCCCACTTATAAGGCCTTAGCCCAGGGTCTTCCTACCCGATGTGGGACTTTACATTCCACCCCCCTTGGGGCCAACCCGTCATCGGGTTGCACATGCGGCTAGGCCGGCTCTGATACCAATTCCCCACAGAGCCTCCAGCAATATTGTCCCTATTTACGGCACCCCGTGGTTTCCACGTGGCTGGGGTTTTGTTCCTCCCTTGGTACTCTCATTTCCCTTGGGAAAACGCGTCGCTGGAAGGGAGAGCTTCGCTCCCTCTTATAAGGCCTTAGCCCAGGGTCTTCCTACCCGATGTGGGACTTTACATTCCACCCCCCTTGGGGCCAACCCGTCCTCGGGTTGCACATGCGGCTAGGCCAGCTCTGATACCAATTCCCCACAGAGCCTCCAGCAATATTGTCCCCATTTACGGCACCCCGTGGTTTCCACGTGGCTGGGGTTTTGTTCCTCCCTTGGTACTCTCATTTCCCTTAGGAAAACGCGTCGCTGGAAGGGAGAGCTTCGCTCCCTCTTATAAGGCCTTAGCCCAGGGTCTTCCTACCCGCTGTGGGACTTTACATAGTTCATTTAAACATAGCAGTTTATGTGAAATTAAGTTGAAACTAGCATTCTCAATTTCCTTACTATCTAGATATACCTATATGCAAGCAATGCTTGATAACACAACAAGTTCCAAACTTCACCAAGAAAACCACAAGAATCTTAACGGATTGTCAATTACTGAAATGAGCAATGATTTAACTAAAGAACAAGGTGAACAAAGGGAAATACATTGTTGAATTATTGAAATGGAGCATTTTGATTATAAAGGGCAATGTGGCTCTTTATCCAGCATTGAAGTGATGAATGGTGCTAATTGGCTTACTTTAGATGGACTTTAAAGGTGCTTAATTAAGAGGATTTGTTTCCAACATTTACAACCTATATGCTGATTAATGACACTTGCACTTGGTGGAAGGAGACAAAGAATGAATTTGTGGCCTATAGTACAAAAATCACCTAGTAGAGATTCAAAATAGTATTCTTTAGAAAGTACTTCCTCAAAAGTGTCAAATATGAGAAAGAAATAGAATTTTTATAATTGAAATAATGTAGTATGATGGTTAATCTAGCACCTAGCAAAGTCTGAAACTTTGTCTAAATTTTTATCATATTTGAAGAATAATTTAGATGAAGACTGAAAGGTAAAGAAATTTAAGGTGGGCTTAAGACTAGAAATTAGGTGTGTGGTAATTACCTTTGAAATATGAGATTTTGCCACATTAATGAACAAGTGTTGGGCCATAAAGAAACATCTGGCAGAGATCAAAAAAGAAAAATAGAAAAAATAGTTCTAGAATAAGAATAAAATGAGAAATGTTAAAAAGAAAAATTTCAAACCCAAATTTAACCCTAGAAAGAGGGAAATTGTTTGCAAGAAACCTAATAACTATAGTATGCATCAAATATGGAAAGACACACAAAAACGAGCCTTGCCTTATAGGACAGAATGTCTATTGTACCTATAGGAAACTAGGTCACTTTTCAAAATAATGGCCATAGAATAAGGATAAGCCACTAGAAGGGAAGGCACTGACCTCGAAATTGCTAACAAATGAGAGAATCTTTACTATAAGTGGAAAAGAAGCAAGCTAATCTCTCAATTTAGTGTAACGTACATGATATTCCTTTGCTTGCACTATTTGACTTAGGAGCTACACACTCATTTATATCTATTAACTGCATGAAGTGATTAGGTTTGCTTATTTCTGAATTACCATTTGAATTGCATGTTTCCATTCTTATGGGAGAGAAAGCTTGTACATCATATGTTTGTTTAAATTGTCTAATCTAGATTGAAAACATAGCTTTTCCCATTCATTTTGTGTGCTTACCCTTAAGCAACAATGATATTATTTTTGGCATGGATTGGTATATGTAAAATAATGTAACCATAAATTGTTTCTATAAAATCATGATGTTTCTATCCATTTTTAAACTAGAGATTACCAACCTTATTGTCAATTCTATTAGTATGGAGACAAATAAAGGAAGTATAAAGTGTGCTATTTTAGAATCCTTGGAACAAAAAAATAAATCAGGATTATATAGTATCCTTTATCCTTATAGTGAAAGGGTACCCAAAGGTTTTTTTCTCCTAAGATTTTCACCCTCCCTCTTAAAAGAGTAGTAGAATTCACCATAGACCTAATCTTAGGAACATGACTAATTCTAATAGCATCCCATAGAATGTCTCCTTTAGAATTAAATGAGCTTAAGATTTAAATATAAGACATGTTAATTAAGAAGTTCATTCGACCTAATGTCTTACATTGGGAAGCCCTTATACTTTTTGTTAAGAAAAAAGATGGAAGCTTTAGATTGTGCATAAACTTTAAACAACTAAATAAGGTAACCATCAAGAATAAGTACTCACTCCCTAAAATAGAAGAGATATTATATCAATTAAGATGAGCATCTGTATTCTCCAAAATTCATCTAAGATTAAGATATCACTAGATTAGGGTGAGAATAGAGGACATTCTTAACACTGCATTTAGATTTAGATATATACATTATGAATTCATAGTAATATCTTTTGGATTAACCAATGCCTTGGTAGTGTTCATGGATTATATGAATAGAATATTTAGGCCATACTTAGACTAATTTGTAATAGTGTTCATAGATGGCATCTTGACATACTTAAAGACCTAAAAATAATGAAGAGCATTATAGGATGATGTTGCACATGTTAAAAGATAAGTCATTGTTTGCCAAATTAGAGAAATGTGAATTCTAGCTTAGAGAAGTAAAATTATTAAGCCATGCAATTTAGCAAGAGGGAATATCCATAGACCCTATTAAGGAAGAAATGGTAGTGGAATGGGAAAGACCTCAATCAATTACTGAGATTCAAAGCTTTCTAAGGCTAGTAAAATATTATAAGAGATTTGTACAAGAGTTTTCCTAGATAGCTTGACCCTTAACTAGGTGAACCAGAAGAGAAAATCCTTTTGAGTGGACTTTTGAGTGTGAGAATAGTTTTCAGATTTTAAAGGGAAAACTGACTACCACATCTCTCCTAAAAATCACTAATTCTTAAGAAAATTTTGAAGTGTATAATGATACCTCCGAAAAAAGGTTTAGGATGTTTGCTCATGTAAAATGAAAAGGTAATAGCCTATACCTTTAGACAACTTAGACTTTATAAGGAAAAATGCTCTAGTTATGACTTAAAACTAATAGCATTAGTGTTCACCTTAAAAATTTGGAGGCATTATTTGTATGGTGTAGATTTCAAGGTTCCTAGTGACTATAAGAGTCATAAGTGTCTTCTTGACCAAAGTGATTTAAACATAAAGTAAAGAAGATGGATGGTGTTAATTAAAGATTATAACCTTGAACTTAGGTAACATCTTGAAAAAGCAAATGTGGTAGCTGATACCTTTAATAGAAAATCCTTTCAAGTTACAAGAATACTAATTGACTAAATCAAGATGTTAGAATATTTTAGGAATATGACACTTTTCATGAGCATCTTACCCTATAGTCTATATTTTAGTGAACTTAGACTTGAGTTTGATTTAAGAACTCAAATAAGGAAGGTACAAAAGCTAGATTTGTCCTTATAAAAGCAATTAGGACATTGGGATTTCTTTATAGCACCTAATAGAATCATTCTCTTCCAAGGAAGAATATGTGTTCCAAACTAAGATGAACTTATAAATAAAATTCAGAAGAAGCCTATAAAAGCAAATGCACTATTCATCTGGGATTTACTAAAATGTATCAAGATTTGAAGACAATGTATTAGTGGCCAAGAATGGGGAAGGAAATTTTTAAATATGTAGGTAAGTATTTTGCATGTCATAAGGTGAAGATAAAGCACAAAAAACCATTAGGTTTACTCTAACTCTTAGAAATCACTGGGTAGAAATGGGACTATATTACTATGGATTTTGTGATGCCTTTACCTACAACTCTTCCTAGTAAGGATGCTATATAGGTGATTATAGATAGACTAGCTAAATTTGTATATTTCTTACCCATTAAGGCTAAGTAGTATTAGAAAAGTTAGCCCAATTATATGTACAAGAAATAATGAGGCTATGTGGAGTGCCATCTAGTGTAGTATTTGATAGAGACCTTATGTTTGCTTTTAAGTTTTGGGGAGCACTACAAGAAACTTTTGAAACCAAATTGTGTTTTAGTATAGATTCATCCTTAAATGGATGTTTAGTTGGAATAAAAAATTTAAACTTTAGAAGACATGTTAAGAGCGTGTGCCTTAAACTAAAGGAAAGGTTAGGATGGATATCTAACATTAATAAAGTTTGCTTACACCAATAGCTTCTATTCTAGCATTACAATGGCACTTTATAAAACTCTCTATGGCAGGAAATGTAGAAAGGCTATTACGTATTTGATCCTGGGAGTTGGAACTGGAGCAAGTTAAGGTGTGCTTGGGTGATAAAGAATAAATAAATAGGGCAATTGATCATTAGCCCCACATGTGAAAAAGAGCCCAAAAACTAAAATGAATCTTCAAATAATTGGTTTATATAGATCTTTCCTTAGCCTTATGTTGGCTTGAAGTCAAAGAGAGGAAGTTGTTATGATTATAGTTGGTAGAAGAAACTTTTGAGCGGATTAAGTTAGTCTACAAAAGAATGCCTACTACTCAAAGTAAGCAAAAGAATTAGTCAGCTAAAAAGAGGAAGCCTTTGGAACTTAAGGAAGGGACACATGTATTTCTAAAATTTACTCACACTACTAGAATTGATAGATCTCTAAAATCTAAAAGGTTGAGTCCTAAATAATGGCCCAATCCAAATCATAAAAAAGATTGGACCTATTACTTATTAAATTGCCTTACCACCCTGATTGTCCAATCTTTATCATGTATTTCATGTTTCTCAATTCCAAAAATATATTCTTGATCTTTCACACATCATAAAAAAAAAAAGAGTTAGTATAAGTTAAAAAGAATCTACTATACTAACCAAACTAGTACATATTGTGGACCTTAACAAGAAGTACTTAAGAAATAAAGACTATTGCCCTAGCTCTGGCTAACTCTTAGAAGGCTAACTCTGGAAAAAGCTACATGGAAGATGGAGGGAAAAATTAGAGAAAAATATTTGAAGCTATTTCATTAAGGTAATCCTAAATTTTCTAGACAAAATTTCTAAAAAGATAGGAGATTTTTAACATCTTTTTTTCAAACAAAATTAATTAGATAATGTAACACCATAATTTTTAGCTCATTTCATGCCTTTAAATAACTCATTTCTAAGAATCATGAAAATTCTCAAAGAAAAAGGCATTAAAATAATAATTATTTTAGTGTTGCGTCACGTATGAAAATTTCATTTAGTATCATGTGGGCTATTTGAGCTCATACATCACATTCTTATATTTAATTACATGAATACAACTCATTTTCATTATCAAAAGTGGCCTACATCGCATGGAACTCAAAGGGAAGCATAAAATACATCTATAAATTTTCGGGCAGATTTTTCTCATTTTTGTCACAAATTTTGAAAAATCATAACTAATTCTAAAAAAATCAAAATCATGCATTATTACCCATTATGGAAAGCTACACATGTATACTTTATGTTAAAAATATGTTCAAACTATAACATCTAACACAAAGGATGTTTGACATTTGAAAAGATTCAGAGGTCAAGCTGTCTATTGGTGCTATCACAGAATTCTACAGTAACTTTAAAAAATGTCTAATTAATTTCAAAAAAATCCAATCATGTAAATGATACTAATTTGGAAAGATGTAGATGTTAGTGAGAGAGAAAAAATAATTCCAGATCAATTCAGGCATGTTCAGACCTCGAAACTTAATCAAACAATAATTGAGGTCGGCTGGAGTTTCTAATACTGGACAGATTCTTTGAAAATTCATATCTCCCTCTCTAGATATCCAAATGAGGTTCTTCTAATTGAAACAAGTCACTGGGAATGTCAAATTTCTCTATATGAGATTTTATGGCAATTGGATATTATTTAAGTCCTGTGTGATAGATTTTATTTTCAGACATGAGTAAACAGTAACATGACCAAAACTAGAATTTTTGCCAACTTTGAAAATTTATTAAATATTCTCTGGACCTTAAAAAATTATGTCCTTTAGTTTCCCAAAAAGCTCTCAACAAGTTTTAATTTCATGCCAAATCTTAGATCAAGAAAAGCTCATTTGGATAAAAAGTGATATAGGGTTTCATTATGATAAATTTTGGCTCCATATAAGATATCAAAATGTCCAAATGGCTTTCCTTGGGGTTTGGCACCTCTTAGACAAGTCTAAAAACATAATTAGAACTTATGTGAGCTGCCCAAATGATCCCAAACATGCCCCTCATTTTGGCTATGCCACTTGTAATTATACACAATTACATAAACTCATTCAAGAAGCCACATTATCATAACATGCTTAAATTGCATTCTAGTTATCACATAATACATTCTCCCATTTATATATGACATATTATTATAATTTCATGTGTTCATAAAATCATAATACATATACATCTGTTGGGTACATCTTTTGCCATTTGTATCGCCTTAAAGTAGCAAAATTCAAGTACTTTCATGTCATCTTTTCATCTTCAAGGTAGTTGGCTTCCATTACCTTTCCCACTTAGTCTACTTAGCATGTTAGAATATTGGAGAAGAGGGGATGAGATTCAAAGAATCCCAATAACTTATCTCACATTCAATCATACATAAAAGATGTAAATAAATCTCATAAATGCATGTATGGTCATATTAACATGTATAAACATTCAAGAGGCATTTTCATCATTTGAGAAAGTCATACATAGCATACAAAGGCTTGCCAAGTAAGTGGATTGGCTTCACCCATTTACTTTTGGATTTTGGACTTGCCTCACCCATTCTTTAAGAGGTTCTTGGACTCCACCATGCTCTTGAGAGTTAACCTCACTTTTGGAAGACTCTTTACTTTGTCTCAACCAATCTTAAGAGTTTTTGGCTCATCCTTACCATGGCTAAGGGTTCTTGGCCTCACTACATTCAAGCAAACCCAAGCACACATTATAAACATCATATGAGAGCATATTATAACATCATGGCACAATAGAATTAAAGTCATGTTAGAACACTTTTCATGGCTTAAAACTACATATACACACATTCAAAGACAAGTAAAGCAAATAATCATGGATGAGAGAAGGAGGAGTAAGCTACTTTGGATATAATTGCACACTTTTTCTCTTGAATCAAAGCTCCTTCCTTCAGCCACACACACACAAAAGTGTGGGGATAATTTCTCTTGGCCTAAACACAATCTATGGAAGCCAATTAGATTCATAGAATTAATTTTAAGGCCGCATAACTTGCTTAGATACTAATTTGATCTATAAACCTCATTATGATTCCATAAATGCACTTAATGAAGCAACACCTCTCAAATAAATTTTAGGCTTCATTCTTTCCTTTCAAATATGATTCTTGACTCCTTTTAAGCCTCTTGGAGTCATCACACAGTCAAAACCAAGAGCTTAACTATATGTTACTTCTTTAAGTCATATTATGGAACATAAGCACCAACTCATTCTCTAAGCCTCCTAAATTTTTCTTAAGGCTTCACCTCATATTCATTCATCATATATGACTCAAAAATGGGTTTAAAAAAAATTTAAAACTCCCCCGACCTAGACAATGAAGCATGATGGGTTCTGTGGAGTTTTTTTTGTTTTCTCAAGGGGAGAAGCACATAGGGAGACTTCTAGGGATCTTAGAAATTCATTTAAACTCTCATTTAGGCATAGGAATTAAGAGATCAAATCAGATTTTAGAAGAAATATTTGAAACCTTAAAAATTGCATCTTAAAATTCTATGATTTTTTGTTAATTCTCTTTACATATTTTTTTTCTCCACATGCTTTTTCCTAAGAATCACCCTTGGTTCTACCTAAAAATCAAACCCTCCTAGGGTTTTTTAGGTGAGGCGAAATGGTGGAGGAAGGGGAGGAAGAGATATTAACCATGGAAGAAGAAATTATCTTGTTTTCTTGTTTTTTCTCACTTGAATCTTGCTTTCTCCAAGCTCCTCTCTTCAAATCCAAAATTTCCCCTTAATATCTCCCTTAAATCATATTTTTAAACTTCATTTTAATCAAAGAAAATAAAGAAAAATGGAGCAGAAGAGGTTTGGATGGAAGAAAGCATGAAAAACTACCAAGAAACCATACCTTAAGCCTTTGATTTCTCCTTCTTCTTCTCTTCCTTTGGTGCACCTAAATCTTAGCTTTCTTCTCTAAATTTAGGCTGAAAAATATGAGACTAAATGAAGGAGAGAGTAGGGCAGCTCCTATTTATAGGTGGAGGAGAATGGCTTTTTCAAAAATTTTCATTTTGCCATTTGTTCTTAGTATTTTTGTTTTTCCTTCTTTTTAGCTCTTTTTTTAGAACCAACTTTTCCATTATAAAATTAGGTTTCCAATTTAGTAAAATGCCTTTGGAATCACTCAAATCAAAACTAAAACTTCCCGAACGGATCAGTCAAAGTTCGGGTATACCGACGTTGAAAAAGTCCATCAGAGGGGATTGAACTGTCTTAGGGCTTTCCATGGTTTTTAGGGCCTGTGAGAACCTTGAAAAACTCAAAAATTTCATTTAAAAAGCCCTCCTATGTAAATTCCAAAAATTGCTCAAAATTACGAAAATGTCATTACGTTTCGTAAGATTTCTGTCAAATTTTGTTTTTTTCATTTTAGCTCAATTTTTCTTTCTGTTTGAGCCTAGAATTCTCATTTTTAGGAGTTTAGAATATTACTCAAATTTTTCAGGACTTTAACTAATTCATTTCGGGAGACTTGCTTTGAAAACACACCCATTTTCATCGTTTAACTAGAACTGGACATTACAGATAATATTTAAACAAATTTGGATAACTTAAGAGAGATTTAAAGATTAAATTGTAATTTAATGAAATATAATTTTATAGAACCTGAAGAAAATTTTCTAGAGCCATTAGATATTTAATAAGAATTTTCAAGAATTTTTTTTTGAATTATGTGGAATTTATTCTTAAATAATAAAAAGTAATTACAAAATAAATACTTAAGAGGTGAAAATTTGAAGAGTCCTACTACTAATAAGACCCTAAAAATATAAGAAAGATATTTAAGTAAAATTTTGGAGTCAAAATATAATTATTAAAATTTTAAGATGTAAAAGCATATTTTCATTAGGGGGCTAAGTTACAATTTTAGCTTAGGCAAAAATGTAATTCTTACCAAGATAAAAACACTACAGAATGAACGAGTTAGAGAAGTTGAACATTTTGATACATGCCTCTTAATGATTGGAAATAATTTTTATACCAAGTACTAAACAAATAAGCATCATTTTTTTTTCTACCATACTTATTAGAAGAATGATTGGTTTCTTAAAGAAGTTCGTAAACATGGATAGAAAGGGTAAGAAACATAGAAGATTTTGGATCAGGCTTTGTACCTCTATAAATCTCTTCCACTTTTTTCTCTTTTGCACCCTAATCAAATTAAGAGAAAAAGAAAGCTGAGAGTGTGAAAGTCAAAGAGTAGACAAAAGAAAGGAAGATTAGGAGTAGAAAAGAAGAATGGAGGAAGGAAGGAGAAGAGGAAGCAATTCCAAGCAGGCATTAAGGTAAGACACCCACCCTATCTTACTGAAGAATTGGTTAAGGTGTCTCTTTTCTTCCATATTCTTCATCTTCATTTTCTTTGTAACATGGTATATTGGTTAGGGGAAAATATGAAAGTAAAGTAAATATGATATGAAGAGACTTTAACTTGATTTGGAAAACTATATTCTAATTCTTGCTTTATTTCTTTCTCTTTCCTTAGTATATGTTTGAGAATTCCTAAAAGTGTATAAATATCTAAAATTATGTAACTTTTAAAGATTTGACTTTAATTTAATATCACTTTGTATTAGATGAGTTAAAAATAGTTTTTAAGTATTTATATTAGAACATAATCAAAAGATATGGCTAGAATTAGATTGAATAGATAAAAAATAAACAAAATTTAGGAAACACTTCTATTATACAGAGCATCATAACATAGCCCACCCATGTTGGGTAACACAAGCCATGTTGCCTTGCCTATATTTTGATTGTGTTATTTGATGTGGCCAAAACTATTATGCCATACGACCTAGTTGTGTAGCCCCTTTTAAATTATGAAATAAGAGAAAAGTTTTTACATAAGACTGTGTAAACTTTAACATAAGCCATGTTAGTCTGTTGAAAATAGGTATATTAGAAATTTTATGCAGAGGCATGATTAAATGTTTGATTATTTGTATATGATTATAGTTGGCAACTATAAATTCTCTTGCAACCTTGTAAATTTAAGTAAAGTAAAATGTCACTTAAATCTTTGAGCAAAGGAGTACTTCTGGATCCAATACATAGAAAACTAAACCTTAAATTGTACCTATGCATGGATAACCGTACCCTTATGAAAACCTTGATTCCTATGCACAGAAGACCAAACTTTAGATTATTTCCATACATAGATGACCAGTGCTTGGATACCTGATATAGACTATGGACCTTTTAAACACTTAAAAACACATTGAAAGAAAAAAAGTTCCATCAAAATTATTATTATGAGCATTCTTGAATACTTATTTAATAATTGTCTGGATTTGCATGTTTGAGACTATGTTATGCTCATTTTACAATATCTGTGGTAATATATACATGCTTGATATATCTAATTGAGACTAATGATTATTATACTCTTCTAGGAATGATTTTTAACATACACAGTGTTATAATCATATATAGGTAATAAAAGATAAAAAATAAGAACTCTTATTACGTGATGCTATTAGTATCCAAGAGAAATATTTCTTACAAGGATGATCATTGTAGCTTCTCACATGAGATGGTATTTTCAACTTCTCTTCAGAGGTATTTTAGTTTCTTCTTAGAGATGGATTATGAAACCTTAAATATCCATGTATTTTGGATCCACTCTAGGGGACACCCTAGATAGCTTATTAATGGTTAGGTTTCATTATATTTTATGGATACTCAGGTGGAGTTTTCATGCAGATATGAAAGAGCTAGGAAAAGCAATTCTTAATTCTCAATTATGCTAAAAACTTAGGCATTGCATCAAGTAGTATGAGATGCTTAATGTACTATTTATGATTTTAAAAACTTGGGTATGTATTGGTAGTATGGGATACTGGACATGGTACCTATGATTATCTTTCCTTAAATAGTATTTTTAAGAATGATGTTATTATGTTTCCTTAAAGTAAAGTTTATTATAAATTATGATATGGGTTGAACTATATGATGATTTTATTGTCATCAGAGGATTATTGATGGCTTATATACATGGCTTGATGTTTCATGATATTGCTATAGATGACACATAGATGATATGATTAGCACATATTTATATGATGTTATACATTTTATTCCATTTATTCACCTATATGATTATTTATCAAATATAAAAGAGTATAAAAATAGAAATGTTTTCTATACATTTGGTAGATAAATTAATATCTTTTTTTCAAATTATTATTATCTTATTAAGCATGTTTATGATACTAACTCATGTGATAATATGTTCAAATCCAGGACAGAATGCTAACAGTTAAGTTTGTAATAGGGATTGAATGGATGTATGTAGACATACTTAGAGTAGGTCAAGTCCAAGTTATATTGAGCATCAAGTGGTCCAAGATAAATGAGGATGGTTAGCAAATGTTTGCTAATAGCTGATGGGAGCCTAGTAGAAAGTAAAGTCATGAAACTAATGTCTTTTTTTGTTGTATATATGATGGTTTTGTGACTAATCTATAGTATGCTTAAGCATAGCATTCTTTTTTTTTTTATATATCTTAATTTATATATGTAGGTCCTATGATTGAACGAAATATAACATTTTGAAAGCTTATGAGGTGACAAGTCTTGCTTAATGCTTGTTCACTCTAAATAGTAACTCAGTATGCAATGTTTTGAAAAAAATTTAAGTTGAAAGATGATTGATGACTTGTAGTATTTGATATATATGTCATCTTCTTATTTAGATAGTATATCATGTGCTATAGTTATAGCTTCTACACGTATTAAACAATTAAATAATAAGTAATAACGAATGGTATTTATTTAATAAATAAAGGGGGTTATGTATAACTTGATTTCATGGTATCTCTTCCAAATGGATTTCTCATGTGTTACTCTTCATCATCTTTGAGAAGGATATATTCATTTAGATGCATTAAGTTAAAAAGAGAAGCTAGGGTTCTCAAGGATTAAAGTCCCAATAAGAGATGGCCTTTAAAAGATAAAGTTCTTGAGGATTAGAGTTACTCATAAGTTAAAGTCTTGATAAGAGGTTCTTGAGGGTTAAAGCCCCTCATGAATTAGAGTCTTAATAAGAGGTAACATCAGATTGCATGTATTTATGAGGATATCTTATAAGGGATGCCTTAATATGAAATCTTTATGTTTATGGAATCATGTCTCTTGATAATAATGCTAATGTGTCAAAATAATCATGGTAGTTTTTAAGGGAACTAATAATTATTTCTCTTTGAGTGTATTAAAAACTTAGGCCTCATATTAAATATGGAATGCTTGGTATGGTACTTATAGAGATAATTTTTCTATGACCAATACTCTTAAGGATGGATCATTTATATCTCCTTTGTGTTGTAATAATATTCACAGTTTTGTGATATAGTTGGTTTGACATTTGTAATGCTCAGTTTTCTTGAAATTGTTATAAATGTGTTAGATATAAAAGAAAGTCCCATAAATAGAGAGATTTAAGGCTCAATAAAATTAGAATAAAATTCTAAATAATGAAAAATGAGGATGTGAGGTTTGAGTTGCTTGGAAACCCAAACTAAAAGAGCTAAGAAAATTTGTGGAAATAAGTTAGGGCATTTTTGTAATTTTTGAAAATTTTGAAAAACTCATAGAAGAGTTTTTTAAATGAAAAATTTAAGCTTTTCGGGGTTTTTAGAGGCTCTGAAAATCATGGGAACCCTCAAAATAGTTAAAACCCCTCCAGTGAGCGATTTCAGTCGTTAGTTGACCAAAATTTTAACTGAATAGTTCGGAATGGTTTTAAATCTGTTTTGAGTGAAACCAAAGTTATTTTATAATTTTGAGAGCCTAAATATTATGATGAAAAAGAAAAATTTCAAAAAGGAGTTTAATTGAGCCTAAATGAAAAGAACAAAAAAAGGGACTACTATGCAAAATAGAAAAGTTATTAAAGTGACTTTAAACTCCATAAAACACATTCCATCTCTTCCCCATCTCTTAACCAACTTTTGGCTAACTAAAAATAGAATCAAAGAGGACCAAGAGTGGCACACAAGAGAGAGAGCTAAGGAAGGAATAAGAAGCTTGTAAAGTGTAAGAAATCTTTAGATTTTCATGTCTCTTCCTTTATTAAACTTCTTTTTTTTCCTTTTCCTCTATTTTTCTATAGTTTTAACACTTTGATTGGTCTTGTTTGGTGACTGAATCAGTGGAGAGAAAGGAGGATTTGAGAGAGCTTTTGGTAGCATAAGGAAGCTCCCTTGAAAAGCTTTGGAATAAGGTAAGTATTATCGCATTTTCTTGCACTTTCTTGTTGGTTCTCCCCATGCCTTGTTCGACTAGCCTTGAGCCCATTCCATCAGAGATAAATTCTGACCTTAACAAGAAAGGAATAAGTGTTTTAGAGTGTGAGAAGTAGGAATATGCAAATGAAATCAAAAGGGAAGCAAGGGAATTCAAGATTGTTAACTTTAGGGTTTGAAGACAAATGTTAAATTCTAATTTTTCCTAGAGATATTCTAACTTATGTAAGATATGGTATGAGTCTATTAGACCTCTAGAAAGATTTATATATGCCATTCCCTTCAAGAAAAATTACAAAACTCTATAGGCTCCATACCAATGCATAGTCTTGGCCAAGCATGTCCTAAGCATTTAAAGAGTGTTTTAAATTTTTTTAATGCTAGAATGAGACTAGATATGATAGATGAATATCAAAGGAAGTCTTAAAAAAATTTAGAAGCCATGGTTTGTGAGATGGAGGTATAGGCTCCATAATAAGACATAAAGAAGCAACATATAATGAAGCTCCTTAAAATGAATATGTGATGACTCCAAGAAGTCTAAATGGAGTCAAGAGACTTAGATTGAGGAAGAAAATGGAGCCAAGATTACGAATTCCCATAGTTGCTTCATTAGATCTTGTATGGATCCATAATTGAGTCTTAGAACAAAGTAAGCTTCCATAGGGTGTGTGTGAAGCCAAAGCTTGTTTCAATGATTGAATCATATCTCATTTGATATGTCTAAGACAAGAGAACCAAATGCCACCTAGTTGCAAGTGTGTGGCTAGAGAGGGGAAGAATTAAGCAAAGGAAAAGCTTATGATTTTGCTTCATGGTAGCTTTCTAACCTTTCTCTCATGTATTGCTTGATTGTGTTCTTGTCTTTGAGTGCTTATGTATATGTTTGAACTATGAGATATGTTTCTAGCTATTACTTACTTGCTATAGTACCATTATGCATCTTGAAATGAGTTTATAAATGTATTTTAGCTTGAATAGGTATGATGATGCCAAAAGTCTTTTAGCATGAGTGAGAAAGAGCCAAAAGTCTCTAGAATTAGGTAAGACAAAATCAAAAGTCTCAAGAAGAGTGAGATTTAGTCAAAAGTCTTTTGAAAATGGGCGAAACAAATCTAAAAGTCATAAGAAAAATGGGCAAGGCTAGACCAATGCCCTTGAAAGCCTATATATGATATGTATGAGTCTCTTTGACATGGAAAATGCTTTATATATGTTCACTAGTAGCCTAAATGACATACATCCATTCTTTGACATGTTAATGCATCCATTATATATATTTGAAAGAGTAAAGAGCTATTGAAATTTTTGGAATCTTACTCTTCTCCTATAAATGTCTAACCATGTTTAGGTAAAAGAAGTGGTCAAGAAATAGAGACCAACAACTTTTAAAAACAAAATTCTGACGAAGGAGTAGTTATTTAGCTATTTTGATGACATATTGATGTCGATATGCATAATCATATGATGTGTATATAATGTAGACCCTTGAACATATGTAACAACATGTATTATGATGAATGAAAGGATTTTGGAGTCATATGTGCTAATGTGTATGTTTTTGACATCCAAAGGCCTAGATGTGTCTATGAGTCCTTGTATGTCTATGCGTGTTAGGAAGTGATTTTGAGATGCATGGTGATTTGCACCACTTGGAAAGCTTATATAGGTTGTGTTTATACTTTTGGATATGTCCAAATGGTTATGGAATGAGTTTAGGATCACCTGGTGCCAAATTGACTCATTTATGGTTCTCAAAATGACTAAAATTTAAGCTAAACCACAAACTGAACAAATGGATAAGTTTACCTATGAAATTTGGCATGAATATAGGTCTCATCTAGAACTTTTCATAAAATTAAAGACCACTCAATTTAGAGCTTTAGAGAATTTATTATGATTTTTTAAAATTGAAAAAAATTCATAGAAATAGTAACAGCACTGTTCATATGGTTAGTTTCTTTTGCTATGTTATCTGAGAGCCAAATGATATCCAATATTCATAAAATTTTATAAGTATAAACTAGACATGATAAAATTTTTGTAGCACTTGAGAGTACCTTAATTAGAGTTTGTAAAGGGAGAACTAAATTTTTAAAATTACATGACAGTACCAGTAATGCAACTCAACTTTTGGCACTGTTCCATCAGTTTTCGTGTGTTAAATGCTTCTATTTTGATCTAGAATTATTTTTAGTCATTAGTTAACATTTAGAGTTTTTTAGAAAGCTATCATATACATGATTTTGAGTTTTTTTAGAATTAATTATGAATTTTCAAAATTTATACCAGAAAGCTGTGACAACAAATCTAAGAGCAACATCTTATTTTTTCTGGTGCATGGTTTCAAATCCGTGATATATGAAATGAATTGTGACGTTTAGGATATGTTTGGATATGTGATGGATGAAAAATGATATTAATAAATTCACATGAGTCCTAAAGCTAAGAATCATGTATATGACTTCCCAATTATACAAATCTTTCAAGTGTAAAAGTATAGCTTTTCTTGCAAATGTTCACCAATATACTAGTTATGTGTTGGGATAGCCTATGTTTCAATTGCTTGAGAGCTAAGAGGTTCAGATATGATACTTGTGATTCTTGATATTTTGGATATGTACATAGAGGAAAGTACCAAACAATAGGATGATTATTGTTATTTGCTTTTGTATATGCATATGTCCTATCAATTATGTATGCTGTTTAGTTTTTTGTTATCTTTTATATGCTTCAGACAATGGAAAAAGAAATGTTTTCTACAGTTTATGAAGCTGAATCATTACTAATTTTTAAACTTAATGGTATTTTTATTGAAAATGCAAATTCTCATTTATTTGTGGTAGTGTGCTCAAATAAAGAATTAGGCCAAGGTAACACTTAAATTTATACTTGAAGTAAAATTAATGAATATAGATGTCCCAAAAACTAGCTAAGGCTGAGTCATCTTGATCGATAAGTAGATGGCAATCAACAATCCTTGTGTGCTATTTAGACACTAGGATAATAATTCAGAACTATAAAGCTTAGTTATTATGTCAATGAACATTTTGATGTATACAATGTTTCATGAATTTACTAATGTGATGATATTATGCATAGATAATATTATGAAAACTCCATATACATTCGAGGTTGAAATTTAACATTAATGCCACGCTATCAAATTTTTACCTTTCGCAACGCATAATTCATAATAGGTAAAAATAATAATAATTAATAAACAGGAATTAAGTAGGGAAGGGATTGGATCAAAATCTGATGTCTAGCATTTGACCACTACGTAATGCTCTATAATCACTAAGGGCACTCATTCAAGACAGATTGGTAGTCTGTTGAATTAGCAAATTGTGCAGAGAGATAGTTAAGTCTATTAGCCCAAAATCAAAGATGTTCTATGACTTGATAATACAAGTTTTAGGTAGCTATAACGCAATTTCTTTCCCAATAATGTTAACACAAGGGTTTTCTTCCATGGTTGGCATTATTCCTTCCATTCCTTACGAGAGATTGGAATAACCTGATGGACTTTCATTAGTTTTTTAATCTCAGTCGAAAACCCTGCTCCTTCCTCCTCTTTCTCCAAATCAAGCGTCAAATCTTCATCCTGGTCTTGGACCCTCTGGTTATCAATCCCATTATAGCCCAGTAAAGAGTCCTTGTAAGAGAGGGTCTCTCGTTTTTGCCCATGATTAGTTGACCTATCCATATGCCCATTAGTTAAAGATACCACATTCGCACTCCCACGTCCCTCCAGATTCCCCTGAATCTGAGCATCTGAAGCCTTTTCCACTTTGATTGTATCTTTCATGCCCTTGTCCTTGTTAAAAGTTGCAACAGCGTCGTGTCTTGGTTTCTTGATGCTTCGGTCCATCAAATCGTCCTCCACCTTGAAGTTGCCAGGGCCTTCTTCCGATGTGTTGGTATTCACCATCGGGACTTATATTGCAGGGGTATTAATGCTGTCGAATTCAGAAATAAGAATAGTATTGCTGTTTGCCATGTTATATCAAAGTATAATTTTTTAATAATAATATAATAAATGTATGATTTTTATGATTTAATATTACGTAATTAAATTTTAAAATTTTTTTTAGACATAGTATAAGTTTATTAAAAGATTTAATAATAAAAATGAAAATATCTATACTTAAATTTAAACAAGAATTACAGTTGAAGATTTAAGGAACAGATTTTAAATTTTAAAAGATTAAAATATTAAAAATTTTACTTTAAGATCTTAAATTATAATTTTTCACCACAATTTAAGTTTTAAATTTTTAAAAATAATTTTAAAATTTAAAATATATTGATATAAATATTTTTTTAAAATTTGATTTTTATCTATGTCGCCATCAACTCGTGGAGATGAACACATGCTTATATATATATATATATATATATTATAAAACTAATAAATTAATTTTATAATGTAATACTTTTGAAACACCTTACAAATGGGGATGTAAACCTGAAAAAAAACCAACAAGAAAATATCAGAAAAAACCATATAGAAAGTACCAATATCAATTTAGAAAATATTCAAATTCAAAATTTCAAAAATAATCAAAATTCAAAAAATCCTTTGAACCTGGAAAATATTATAAAAAAGGCCAAAGAAAAATTAATTATAGTAAATACTCAACCAAATGTTAATGTTATAATTGTAGAGAATTAGAACATATAGCAACAGATTGTAAAAAACCAAGAAATAAAAAAGCCATGAATCTTATAGAATTAGCTGATGATTATGACTTAAAACCTATTGAATTTAATAAATATATAAATGAAGAATTTGATTATTTAGATATTAAAATTTATAAATTAAAAAAATTAAACTTAGAATCCGAATCAAATACGAATTCGAGTATGAAACCTACATCTAATGAGTCAGACAAAAAATATAATTATATATCCGAAGAAGATGAAATTAATATGATACGAGGAGAAAGTAGTAACACCAAAACCCAAAATGACTTTGAAGAATTCAACTTCAAAGAATTTCCCTAAATAGAATTTGAAGAATTCCAACAATTATGGAAAGATTTAGAATTAGGAGAAATAGGAATTCAAGAATTTCAAGAATTAGAAAATCAAGAATCCCTAATAAATAAAACTCAAGAGAAAAAATTAATAGAAGAAACTTTGATTCCTTGTAATTTATGAAATATAACTAAAATTCTATTTATATTTGTTTCAATTCTAGAGATAGTAAAATTTGTATTAACAGATAATTTAAGTTTTTGATAGATTAAATTTCCGCAATACACCCTCCTTGCTTGGCGCTATTATCAAAATCCATATTTTTTTTGGCCTCAACAGCTAACTAAATAGCAATTTAGAATAAATGTGTTTTTCTCAAACGTCACTGTAGGGCCCACGTGAAATAAAAAATCGGATCCACTTGATCCAGTTTCCAATGTCACCACGTTCAGATTCATAGGGTTACATCACTGGCATGGAAATGCGGACCAAATAGAAAAGTCATTAGATCTGACGGTTCTCCTTGATCCATCAACCGTTCTCTATCTCACCCTTTCGTAGGGTCTCACGGAAAATATCTCGCAAGCCCAGCCCCGTTGTCTCACTTCAACGTAACGTCCCCTTGAACTTTCGACACGTTTCCCTCTCGGGTTTTTTTTGGGGATCAAAATGCACTTTTCGTCCATTTGTTTTACTTGAAGGGTCACCCTCGTCATTAAATTCACTTTGCTCTAAGTTAATTTTTAATTTTAATTTTATTCTATTCTAAAATACTTTGTTAGGACCTATTTGATATGTTTTATCCTATTTTTTCAATATTTATTATATTCTACTAATTAGTATTAATCGTATTTATTTTTTTGTTTTTTTAAAGTAAATATATTATGGTAATTTTTATCTTTAAAATAATTTATTTTATTTTATTCATTTTTATTTTGTGTATCAAATGATCCTTGGAGTAGTTTTGGTTGGCTAAAGAAGTGGGAGAGGAAAAAAGGGAAGCACATGAGAGATTATCTAATTTATATAATATTTATAATATTTTTATTATTATTACTCAATAATATTTATTTATTTTTTATTTTTTAGTAGAAGTACAAGAATCATTTTTATTCATATTCTTACTTCTTTTTTATTTTTATATTTAACAATTTTGTATACAAATATAATCATAATTTTTCTTTAAGTTTTAATATTGTCTTTTAATTTTATTATGTTTAAAGTTAATTATTTAATTTATAAAAATCATTCAAATATATTTTCTTTTTGACACTACTTCATTATTTAATAGAAAAATTTTATGTGATTCTTTAATAGCTTATCTTATGGTTCCGTTTGGTTGGGTGTGGAGTAAAAATATTCATTTTACATAGTTAGTGTAATGTCTATTATATTCTCATACTTATTATTTTATCTATCAAATTATTTTTTTAAAAATAGAGGTAAAATAATTATTTTTTATCTTACTTAACCTGTCCACATTTTATATTCCTTTCACAATTACATCTTTCAACCAAATAGAAACATATGTTATTAGAGTTAACCCACTTATAAGTATATTAATTTGATGTGTTAGAAGAAAAAATATTTCAATTAATTTTTAAAAATTAAAATGTAAATTAGAACGAAATAAAATTAAGAAATGAAAGTAAAATTTGAGATAAAATTAAAAGATAAAATTAAAATTAAATAAGTTAAGAGATGAAAATATAACTTAAACTAAAATTAATAAACTAAGCATGTTTGATATTCAAATAGAAAAGGAAATAAAAGAAAATTTTATAAAATGTCTTTATGTCTTTTTTATTATTTTTTTATAAAATCAGTACAAGAGTTATTTTTATAAAACTTTTTTTCTAATTTTTTGTATATCAAATAATCTATATAATTAAATTAAGTTAAAGATGAAATGAAAATTTAACATAAAATTATAAGATCAAAATGTTTTATTTTTCTTAATATTTTCTCACCGTTGCGTGGGGCCCAATCCTTTTTTTCTTAATATTAATCGAATTCCTTGCTTCTACGATTCAACTGGCGAGAGTCTTCTTCCTTGTGTATATAGGTAATGCAACTTCTCTCTTCCTTTCTCTCCTCCACCGCAAATCACACCAGGTTCGCAATCTCTCTGCATCCCTTAACATTTTCTCTTGATTTTGCAACGTTAATGTGTTTGTGTGTGGAGCTGTGAAATTCACTTTCGACTGGGTTTGGTTTTCTATGCAGGTGGGAATTTTTATCATAGGAGGATCTGATGTACCCGCTGGTGGATCTCAACTATATTGAAGATCATGATGGCCCTTGAAAATAGAGGTGGGCACGTGTGTGTTTGGTGCCTCTAATTCAGTTTGTGTAATTATTGATTTAATTCGCTGCTGATTGCGTTTTTGTTCTTATGACCGCAGATTATTTGGTGGGGTTCTTAATCACGTGCGAATTTTGTTTGATTGTGGACTTACTTCTTTCCCTTTTGTTTTCTCTGAAAAAATTCGTTGTTTTAGCTTCTGGGCCAGGGTCCGTTTGCTTCACGGTGGATCAATTTGATTTGATCATAGGTTGATGTGGTTGGGAACAATGTGGAAGAGAAGTACATGGATATTGGGTTCAAATGAATAAGTTTTACTTGGACGGGGTCCAAATGTAATAGTTGGTGGCGTTAGAGTCGTGGAATTATGAAGGGTCGAGGATTTTACTTTCTGCAACTGAGATGCTAGGACGTGTAAAATCATACGAGAGGACATTGAAACTTAGAACTGGTAATATCTTAAAAGGAAAGTGTGATTTTGAGTTCGATGATGTTGTGTAGCTAAGATGTCAAGAATCAGTAGTTAAAGGCAGGGAAAGTGTGAACATGGTATAGAGATGTGGTTGGGGGATGTTAGTTCACATGCCTCATATCTGTATCTAAACCCAGAGTGTTTTTCTAAGCTTTATATCGATGAGTAGTGGGGATTGTGCAGAAGTCTAATTTTGAAATTTCATGCTTGGTTTCAGCAAAGCTTGAAACCTAATTGATCTCTAACGATCTCAAATTGCAAAGTTAAAATTAGTGTCAGTTTGTAGATAGCAAACTGTACATGAAATGGCAATTTATTAATAGGTTGAGAGCTGGAGGTTAACGATTAAAAGTGGACACACTGATATATTATTATTGACCATTATGGCTTGAAACTAAGATGAGTAGCAAGGTTGAATTACTCAACTTTTGTTTTGCTCAGGGATTCTTCACAGAAATATAGTTGTGACTGGCATTGCCATCTTGAGCTATATCTGCCTATTCCACTATCTTTATCTCTTCCACTGATATCATATCACTTCAAGTTGTCAAGTAATTCTTGTCAATTTCTGAACTTGAGTACCTCTCTCTTTTGCAACTATAGTTCTGCATCTATCAGCAAAATATGATTGAGACTATCTTAAATTTTCTTCTAGTGATCCAGTTTCAGTTCAGGACTTCTGGAAGCCTCATTTTCTTGTTTTAATTACTGTATTCTTGGTTTTCATAAGAAAAACTAATGCTTTATCAATTAGATGAAATCAGTTTATTTTACTTGATTTGTCAACCTTAAACTTAATGGAAGAGGGAAGGAAAATGGTGTACTAAATAAGACTTTTGAATTGATTGTTTTGTCTGCTGGTTATTTATTTATTTTTGCTGATTATTGCCTTCCTGTGTTATATTGACCTTTCTGATTTTGGTCAATTAATGAAAATGGCAAGTGTATCAATGAACTTCTTATGGTTAGAAAACCTGGCCTATCTCATTTCAAAGTGCAGTATTTGCAGATTTGTTTGCCTACATAATAGCTTTTGGATATGTTGCCAACTTCAGTGTCGAAAGGCTAGGCTGCTGGCATTTTCCATAGGAACGCATTGCACATGGAAAGATGAAAAGCATGATGATTTGAGCTTGTTAATATTATTTATTAATTAAATACTGTTTGCACCAGGTAATAGTGGGACTTGGATAATGATATTATGCAATGAAGTATAATTTTGTTGGTAGATTGATTAATTTCTTTTTAATATGATGATAATAATGTAATGAGATATATTTTAGTTGATGGGATTGTAAAAATTTTTGTCTAATGTGTACTCAAATTCCCTTAATTTGATTAGCAAGACTGTTTTCGATGTTGGGAGATGTCTTTTTATGCCTAAGCATGCAATTTTATGCCTGTTATTTGAAATTATTTGAAATTTACATATTTCTGGTTGAGTTCTATGTGTTGTTCCTTTGGTGAAACATGGGTTTCTTAGTGTATAATTAATTCTTCTTGCAAACAAATTTCTCATGTCTCATTTTTATGTTTATCTTTTTATGCAGAAACTATGCAAAAAAACTGTGAGGCATCCCTAAAATGCCTCCAGGGCAAGGGATTCCCTTGTAATCTGCAATATAATGGGAGTTCTGTGGAAGGCTTTACAGAGCTTCAAAATGTGTCTAATACTCATCCAACTGGGGATGTTGCTGAACCTGACCTCCCATTAGGCAGTGAGTTTCTTGAGCCTTCTAAGGAATTTCACACTAAACCTTCTTATAACCATAATTACAGTACCTGGTCAACCTGGCATTTTAATGCTCACAAGGTGTCACAGTCCCAATCAAATGCTTTTGGGAGCCATTTTTACCCTTATCCTGTCGAGAACCAGTTTCAATATGTTCCAATCAATATGTTCACTCAAGGTTACCCTCATGACTTCCAACATCAAGAATTTCAGTATTTTGTTGTCATAGACTTTGAGGCTACCTGCGACAAGGATAAAAATCCCCACCCTCAAGAAATAATTGAGTTTCCATCTGTCATAGTGAGTAGCATGACTGGCCAGCTGGAAGCATGTTTTCAGACATATGTGAGGCCTACCTGCAATCAGCTCCTGAGTGATTTCTGCAAGGATCTGACTGGTATCCAGCAAATTCAGGTGTGTTAGGGCAAAGCTTGCTATTACTTACAAGGGGGAAACATTAATAAGAGCAGGACAAACTGTCATATGAATTTCTTCTGTGATTTGTCTGATTTTTCATTTTGTCCCTTCTCAATGAACTACCAATAACATGGCTGTGTATACATCAAATATCCTGCTTTCTTTAATGTTTGTAAATGGTTCCACTCTTAGTGCTAGTGAAGGAAAATACTGTTGTGGTTCATACCTATTTCATAAACTGTTAGAATCCGCTTGAGTGCAAAGACATTATATATATATATATATATAGAACAGCAGTTTCATGGCTCCTTGTGAGTTTCAGTGAGTGGTTATTTTGGGGGTTGTTCTTTATGGATTTACAAAGGGATTGGAAAACTCTTTTTGAGTTATGTGTCTTGGTTTTCCTTTTATTTTCTTTTCTTTTGATTGAGGAGGAGCTCTTGCCCTCTGTTTTTTGTATTATCCTCTCTTCTCTTCCCCCCCAAAAAAAAAAAAAAATTCATGGGGGAGAAATTAGGTCATGATTTAGATTCCATGTCTTCTGTTTTTACCATGCTTGCACAATTATTTTGCTGCAAGTTCTGGTGAATTCTCCCAGACCTCGACTATATTTCCTCCTTGGTGGGGTTATTTTAGAATAGAGGGATGAACTATGATTTTTTTTTCAATTTTAATTTAGTCAGAGTGATACCTTGAAGAATTCTTTAGTTTGACCATATTCTGTTGTTATTTCATTATGCAATGTGGTTAATGAATTGAAATATGACACTACCCTTTTTGTTTTAATTGAAACTATTTGAATAGCGAGAAAATTGAAGTATTCTATTGAAATTGGAAACTACCTTTAGGATAAGGACATTGTACAAGAATTCATTTTTGGGGGAATTACTTTAGTGGATGGGTTAAAAGAGAAATGGAAATGATGACTAATGCCTCTCATGTGAGCCTTTGGAAGTTTATTTCTTAAGAGTATTCCTTCGTTGGGCTTCCAATTTCAAAGTGTTAATGATGATTGTTGTAGAGAAATATAGAGAAATATGAATTTCATCTCACACACACCTCATTCAGAAAATATATATACAAGAGAGGAAGAGCCCTCGTTAATGACTACGTAATCATATCCTATTCCTATGATTATGGCACAGATTACAATATTTACATTTAAAGAAATAAATCTTCTAATATTCTAACACTCCCTCTCAAGTTGGAGCACAGATGTAAATCATGCTCAACTTATTACAAAGATATCTAACTTGAGCCCTATGAAGAGCTTTTGTAAAAAGATCACCCAATTGGTCTCCAGTCTTCACACGTCCTGTGGAGATAAACTTCTCTTGAATCTTGTCACGAACAAAGTAACAATCAATCTCGATGTGCCTTGTGCGTTCATGAAAGATAGGATTAGAGGCTATGTATAGAGTAGCTTCACTGTCACACCATAATTTCGCTGTTAATGAGGTCTTAAGGCCAAGTTCCTTCAATAATTGATATAACCATACTATTTCACACATAGATTGTGCTATGGCCCTATATTCTGATTCTGCACTTGATCGAGAGATCACATTTTGTTTCTTGCTCCTCCATGATACCAAATTTCTACCCACAAACACGTAATATCTAGTAGTTGATCTTCTAGTGGCTTTAGATCTGCCATAATCTGCATCAGAGAAACACTTAATATCTGTATGACCATAATTATTATACAATATACCACGGCCTGAAGTTCCCTTTAAATAATATAAAACATGTTCTAGAGCTTTCCATTGATTAACTGTTGGTGAGACTATGAATTGACTGAGTATATTGATTGGGTAGGTAATATCAAGATGAGTCACCATGAGTAGTTCAATTTCCCAATCAATCTTTTATATCTCTTAGGATTGTCAAATAATTTACTTTTATCAATATCAAGTTGTGGATTAAGAATCAGAGGAGAACTACATGGTGCAACGCCTAACTTTTCTGTTTCTTTCAACAAATCAAGAACATATTTTCTCTGAATTAGGAGAATACCCTTCTTATTCCTTAGGACTTCAATCCCTAGAAAATACTTCAACGGTTCTAAATCCTTTGTTTGAAAATGAGAATGAAGAAAGGATTTGAGTGATGAGATACCCGAGGTATTACTGCCAGAAATGACAATGTCATCAACGTACACAACAAGGAGAATCTTGCCAGCATCTGTTCTCTGATAGAATACAGAATGATCACATTTAGTTTTACTCAAACTAAACTTTTGAACCACATCACTAAACATGCCAAACTAAACCCGGGGACTCTGTTTTAGGCCATATAAAGATTTTCTCAAACGACATACTTTCCCACACTCCCCCTGAGCAACAAAGCTAGGTGATTGCTCCATTTAGACTTCTTCATGGAGATCCCCATGTAAAAAGGTATTTTTTGATATCCAACTTATGTAAATCCCATCCATAAGTAGTAGCCATGGAAATGAACAACCGAACCGAGGCAAACTTGGCCACAGGGAAAAAGGTCTCTGAATAGTCAACACCATAGGTTTGAGCATAGCGTTTAGCAACAAGGCGAGCCTTAAGATGGTCAAAAGTACTATCAGGCTTCGTTTTTGGAGTAAGGACCCATTTGCACCCAATGGCTTTCTTCCCGACAGGTAAATCCACTAAGGTTCAGGTACTGGTGTTTTCAAGGACCGTCATCTCCTCCTCCATCATAGCACGCCAACCCGGGTGAGATAAGGCTTCATAAACAGTTTTTGGGACAGAGATAACATCTAAAGAAGTAATAAAGGAGCTGAACGCAGGAGACTAGTGGTCATAAAAAATAAAAGACAAAATGGGATAAGTACATGTGTGTTTACCTTTTTGAAGAGTAATAGGTAGATCAAGGAAGGTGTCCTTTGAAGCATGGATACGTCTATCTAGGAGCCGTACCCATTCTGGATATGTATTTGGTATGGATATGCGTACCGTATAGGTATAAAACGTACCCAGACATTTCTTTTTTGCATTCGTACATTTCAAAAATGTTTTTGTCCGTACTGAAACATTTCTAAATAGCTAGGAAACGGTGGGAGAAACGTTTTGCCTCAAACGACATCTTTTTTTTCGCATTTAATCCTCCGTCAAAAGCTTCAGCTCTTCTCCCCCTTCTCCCTCGACCCCCCTCTGCTTTAGCTCTTCTCCTTCGACCTTCGCCTTTTGTGTCAACTATTCTCTCTCGACCCCCAGCCTCAACTCTTTGTGTCTCCTCGTGCGTTGCCTGCGTCATCTTCTCCCATTGTGCTGCGTTACTTTCTTCGACGACCTTTGCTCAGTTCCTTCATCGTCTTCTCCTGCTAATGGAAGTGGCAGGTTGCATCTTCTTCTCCAGTGGCAGGTTCTTAGCTTCAGATTCCCCTTAGTTTGGACTTTGGGTGCTGATTTTTTTTGTTATTTGCTATGATTTGCTCATCTTGGGTCACTTACTCCTCTTTCTTTGTTTTCCTATTGCCCTAAGAAAAAAAAAGGCCCAATTATTGTGTTTCCTCTATACCTTTATCATGTAGTGGCTTATAAATAACAAGATCTTCTCTTCATCGACACTAACTTCTCTTGCTCCTCATAAATCAAGTTGGTGATTTTCTTCTTGTCTCTTTGCAATCCTTGAATATCTTAATTTTGTGTATGTATAGTTCATTTTCTTTCCTTGTTTGCATCTTTGACCAAAATAGCTATTGACACCTATTATTGCTTCCTTTGGCAGCATAAAATGTCGAGTGAGTAATATCAAATAAACAAAAATGAAAATGTTATATAGGTACCTGGTTAGATTGTGATAGGTGGAAAATGATGTGTAAACGGACTCAAAGAGGAGGCCATTATTTTTGACAGACATGGTTGTGTTGTGTTGTGTCTTTTATTAAACAAGTCAAATTATTGGACATATTATTTTTACACATATTATTGGACACTCTATTAATTGTGTTGAAATAATTTATTAATTTAAAAATAATCTAACACATAGTTTTTAATGTGTTAGATTATTGAATATATATATATATATTCTCGTATCTGTATCTTAAAATTTTAGAAATTGCTGTATCTCGCATATCGTATCGTGTCATACTCGATACACATACCTGGATCGATGCTTCTTAAGAGGTGTTATATACGGAGACGTTGAAAACGACGCCCTTATGAACCTCTGACTTTTGGACTTACAGAGAGCAGTGACGTGAAAAAACAGAGCGTAATTCTATTGATACAGAACCTAAAGCTCTGATACTATGTAGAGAAATATAGAGAAATATGAATTGAATCTTACACACATTTCATCTAGAGGATTGGAAAATATATATACAAGAGAGGAGGAACCCTCATTAATGACTACGTAATCATATCCTATTCCTATGATTGTGGCACAGATTACAATATCTACATTTAAAGAAATAAATCTTCTAATATCCTAACAATTGTATTAGGTTTTTTGGAGCATTAAGGACCATATCAACTTAAAAACTTAAACTGTTAAGTAGAAGCTTATGAAGAGTTTTGTTATAATCTTTAACACCTCCCCTCATGTGAAAGCACCTTGGGCTTGAAGCTTGGACATTACATGGGCTTATCATATCTTGTGATCTGATACCATATGAAAGATCACTTCAATCCAAAACCTTAAGCTATTAAGTGAAGGCATATGAATAGCTTTATCATAATATTTAACATGCCCCTTTGCATGAACGCCTTTTGGGCTTGAAGTGTGGACAATTCTTAGGCCCACTATACCTTGTGCTAAAAGTTAATTTCAATCAAGAGTTGGGGGACAGCAAGGATCCAACTCCTGTTCACTTGGTTATAGAAGCTCTACTACCATGTTAAGGACAATTTCAACTCAAAAGTTTAGGTTATTAATTGAAGGCCAATGGATAACTTTTTATAATCTCTAGCAAGGGTGTTTGGGCAGGAGGACATATTTCTTTTTCAGAGGCATTTTCTTGCCTTTATCCTTTGCATAAATCCCGTATCCTATACTTCTGCAAAAACTATGACTCCAATATTGTTTGGGGTTTCCATTACTCTAGAAACATGCATGATAAAGAACCTTCTGAATTGGAGTCCCTATTGGATTTGCTTGATTCTGCTATTCTGTCTTCTAATCTGGATAGGAGAATATGGACTCTTGATTCTCCTAGCTTAATTGCTTGCAAGTTGTTCAGTTTCTTGCTCCTTCTCCACACAAAAACCCCTAGTGTAACAACCTTGCTGGAAATCCAAACTCCTCTATTGTCTTTGTTTGGACTGTGCTACTCTATTAGATTAATACTTGTGATATGCTGTAATGTCGTAGACCCAACGAGGCTTCAAATGTTTGTGTGATGTGTTGCTTTAATTTAGATTAGAAATAGTTGCACATTTACATTGTGAAGCAGCAAGCTACATGTGGTGTAGGCTTTTTGGAGTGTTTGATGAACATTGGGTGTGTCCTAAAAATGGGAGGTTTTTCTGTTAAGTTCAGAGAGTTTGGCAGGACTACAGGAGCAAGGAAGGAAAAGTATTAAGGGTATATGCTATGTTTGCTGTCCATTGGTTAGAAAAAAGGGTTGCTCAGATATTTAAGGGAAGAATTTTACCCTAAGGCATGCTTTGGGACTAGGTCACTTTCTTGTCCTCATTGACCTATTCAGTAGGTTTGAGAGGGATTGGAGAGCTTTTTTGTTTTAATAATTCTGTTTGTGGTTTTTGCTATGTTCATGTTGGTTTATGGCTTTTCTACCATTTTGTAGGAGGAGGATTTCTTATTCTTCTTCCGATTTGTATCTCTCTTTCTATTTTAGTAATTTTTTTAATTAAAAAAAAATATCAGAAGCTTTTTTGTGTGCTGTTATGCCTTGTCATTTAATTTCAGCTGTAATGTAATGGGGTGATTTTTTGAGTTCTTTGAAGAGAGTGGTAGGAAGAAGAATTTTTGTTCGGTGTTCCACTGACCTCTGGGTTTCAGTCAGTATGATATATAGACTTCTCCTTTACAAAATTGGGACAAGGACTCATGGGTGTCCTCTCAATAAATCACTTTGTTCTTGGTAGTCTATGCTAGGAGTTACATTATATGAAAGCTCAAATGATCAGCTCTTCTAAGGAAGGACATATTATGTCAAACACAATGAGGACTGAATGCTTTAGTGGAACTTGAAAGATTCCGCTTTTAGAAGATTGTACACGGGTGAAGTTAATGTGAACCCAGCTGCCACATATGACCAAAAGTTGACCTTGACCCATAGAAATATCACAGTGCTTTTTCTACTTTTGGGTTCTTCTATTTGTACCTCCTCAACTATTACATTCATCTGTTTATTCTTGTCCGTGGAGTGTAGATTGTTAATTGCATTCCGACTGTGTGGTCCAGGTGGACAGAGGTGTTACATTGGGTGAGGCTCTCCTTAGGCATGATAAATGGCTTGAGAAAAAGGGAATAAAGAATACCAACTTTGCAGTGGTTACATGGTCTAACTGGGACTGTCGGGTGATGCTGGAATCTGAGTGCCGTTATAAGAAAATACGAAAGCCTCCTTATTTCAACCGGTAAATGCTGCAGCAGTAGGGTTATTGATATCTTCAATGTTTATCCGGATTTCATTTTTGGCTGACTTAAGTTTTTCTATTGCTTATCTTCTATTAGCTGGATCAACTTGAAGATTCCTTTCCGTGAAGTATTTGGTGCTGCAAGGTGCAATCTAAAGGAGGCCGTTGAGATTGCAGGCTTGGGCTGGCAGGGCCGTGCTCACTGTGGCCTGGATGATGCCAAAAACACTGCTCGCCTGCTGGCACTACTCATGCGCAGGGGTTTTAGATTTTCTATTACAAATTCCATTATGTGGCAAACTGCTGATCGATCATTGATGTGGAGGCAGTTGCCAGAGCACATGAGTGTTTTCCCTCATCCCCCCTACAAAGCAAAGGGTATGAGTACCCCCATGTTTCAGTATCACCCTTGCTGTTTCTGTGGGGTGAAAAGCACTAGGGGAATAGTCAGGAAGCCAGGTCCCAAGCAAGGAAGCCTTTTCTTCGGCTGTGGAAATTGGACTGCAGCTAGAGGTGCCCGCTGCTGTTACTTTGAATGGGCTTCTTCCTAATTGAAAGCACCGATCATGGTCAAATTCTAAGTGTTCCTAGATGTTTTATGTAAAAAAGAAGGAAAAAAATGAAAAAAAAAAGAGAAAAATGAAAGTGGATGATAAAAGTAGTGAGTGGGTTGGATTGTTTCCTAGTGGAAGCCTGTATGCCTGGCTGTGTGGTGTGAGGTTTCTACATAATGAAGTACGGACAACAATCGTTGGCTTAGTTGCTCGATGTTGTGTCTCGTGAATATCCAAGTAGTCTTCCTAAGAAGAGGAAGCTTCAACCTGTAAAGCTGACTTGTTGACTGGAGAAACAATTGGGAATATGACGAATGGGTAGTTAGGATGATGTTGCTTTTGCATGCTCAGGCTGAGGCATGCTAAGTTATCTTTTAAATAATCCGTGAGATAGGACTCTGTTTCCTTGCTCTTATGGGAATCGCTGTATCTGCTTGTGGCTGGTTTGCTGCATTTCACTGTTGATAACAATTTAACTTGGAGCTTGACTGCTGAACAGTCATAAGGCTCACAAATTCCCTTTGCACTAAATTTTGCCAATAATTGTTTATACTGAAAATTAGGGGAAATTGGAGTAGTTTATTGTGAAGAGTCATTATCTACCCCAGCTTTATAATTAATGATCAAGATTAAAAGACCTGCAATGGAAAATTTTATCAACACTGAGCAAATTCCACTCCAAGTGTAGTTAATGACCCTTCTAAAAATAAGTTCACTTGTATGCTTTTAGAATCCTATTAATGTATTAAGATTAATTCTCTGTAATTGTTGAGGGATTTGTAAATGAGCATAAAAAACTGAAGGTATAAACATATTTAAAGTATAATACTCACAGGAATAATACCTTTTCAGCGCGTGTCCTCTAATAATGTTTTCTTATTAAACAAAATTCCAAATTTTTATATTATAATAAAAACAATGATATAAATAATTTAATAATAGAAGAAGTTGTAAGAGCTGAATGAAGTTTATGAATATAACACAAGTTCAATTTTTCTTTTCGTGAAAATAATTTTAAGCCTCAAAAACTGCTCCATAAGTGTGCAATTTTTAAAATAACTAGTAAAGCCACATATATGAAATAGCAAGAATAGTGTAAGAAACTTTTTCAGGAGGATAAGAAAATAAGATGACTAGGAGAGGAGAAAACATTTATTTGATTAACTAATCAGAGACCTAGATTTTGCATTTAAATACCTAACTTACACAAGGGTAGGGGCGGCATTCTACAAACTCACCACCAGTCCAAAAATACTCTTTCAAACTCACTAATATGGATCAAGTTGTAAGAACTGAGATAAGTACAATTTAGAGAAGGAATTAGAGTCTGTTGCATTCAAGAGTCAGGCTGCTCAGACTTCAGTGGTGCACCTGAGGAGGAAGCACTACTGCCATTCTGAAGATAGAGGCTGTTTGCAACCACAGAGTCACTAACCAAGCCCACATTGACGTCATCAAAGTTTAGGGTACCCCGGACCTTCTGAGAGCTAAAAGAGGAATGAAAGCAAACAAGGACATAAACTTTACGATTATAAATAATTTCCAATCTCCATAAGTCAAGATATGAAGAAAAGCATACCGATTCAAACGGTTATTGATGGTAGTCAGGTCTCTTGAAGGGCTCTGATATGCATGAGTACTCTCCCCTACACAGGCGTAGTAGCTTTTTGAGCTATGTGACATTAGAGCATCCATCTGTGAATATGATATGAATGATTACGCTTATAGTCCATGAAGAAAACAATTCGCTATTCCAACTAAATGGCTAGGTTTATGCATTGAGAACAAGTTGCAATGACAATAAATACCTACCAAACAAGGAAAATAGTATTGAAGCAATCGCTGTTCACTTCATGTATTGATGCCAAAGAAGTATGAACTAGTCCTTTCGTATTTGGATCATGAAACAAAATAATGCTAGCCACACCTCAGAAGCATCCCCTAACATCATAGACTGGTTTATAGATTGTATTCAACCAGTAAACATCCTCTATGTCATGTTTCCAAACTATCTTTTTCAATTTATGGTTCTTCAATCTTGCATCTCAAGCTCCATAATCCAAGAGAACCTTTTTGTAATTGATTCTATAATAGAATAATCATCAGCGGTTTGTGCACCTCACAAACTAAAACTCATTGACTTAAAAAGGTAAAAGCCCATGGACTCTACGGGGGAGGGGAAATGAAGGTGGGCCAAGACAGAAACTTATGATTTTGTTGGATTCAAAGTGGGTGGAGTTCATCAAGTGTCATTAAGGTTTGATTTTAAATACTTTATTTGAACCAAAACCCCAGAGGACCCGCAAAATTATCAATGAACATGCTTCCAGGTGTTTCAATTCACCAAAACAAAATTTTGTTCTTCTCTTCACAATTGTTGTCTAGGACAGATTTCATCTCTTTCACAAGTCATGATATCAATTTGCCAATGCCATCAATAAGAAAAACAAAGTCATCTTCAGGGAAGCAGATTAAAATTAGGCAGTTGAAATTTTGACATCAGCATTTAATGACACTCCTAATAGCTGCACAAGAATTACAGCTTCCCACATGCTTCTTTCTCTGTTTTTCCAGCACACTTATCATTGATTGTGGGGCACTGGATAAGAATAGAAAATGGGATCTAAAGAAGAAAGCAAACTGAATAACCCAGTACCTTGGACCATCGTAATGGTGAGACATATACATTGTGTGTGGCAGACACTTTTTTTGGAGACATATCAGGAAGGCTTGGAAATGGAGATATTTTAGGAGATCCAGGACATTGAACAAAATGACCTGGAAAGAGAAACAGCACAATAGTCAATGAATTGCAGAAACTTCATAGCAGTGAAAGCCATGTACAGAATTAGATATAGCGTAGGAAACAAACATGTAACATCACTATTAGTGTTGACTTCAGGTATCCCAATACTTTTCGAAGTTGTTCTCCCAGGGCCAAGCTCATCCAACAGACGCATTACAGATGCAATGAATATTTCATTGTAAAATGTAATGATATCAACATGCTCTTGTCCTGTTCTCTGTTTTCAGATCATTCACAGGGTCAGATTTCTTAGAAAAGCTAGTTAAGAGTCAAATTTGATACATACCTCATTATGATGTGCCAATGACCACTCAACAAATACACTGAGAAAAACTAGTGGTTTGCACTGTGGTTGCTTTCTATAGTTGTAAATGATCTCCCTAAAAGTTAAGCTCAGTTGAGAAATCTGAGAAACAGAATAAAATGATAAAACATATAATGAATGAAAAGCATATTACAAACCCTAACAAGGCTCTTAGAAAAAGAAAAAAAGACCTTTGCAACTCCATAGAAACAGCCAAGAATTATTTGGTCGATATGGCAGTTGAAAAAGAGAGATGTTAGTTGATTTAGGATTTTTTGAAAAAGACAGTAAACATTCTCCCGTATCTGCTGAGATAATTGTAGCCTTTCAACCATGCATGCCACTTATTCTGACAGCTGCTAGCTTAATGACCTAGGAAAAACCGGAAGTACAAACAATATGTAAATGCTTACGAAAACAGCAGGTAATTCATTATATCTTAACTAAACACAAGAACCAGAATAGCTGTCCAATCAACATTCTAAGCCTGACTCTAAACAACTGTCTGAAGGAAGGGAAGTACAAGGCCATTGCCAAACGCCCTTCTTCAATCCATCAAATTAAAAAGGCCAACTGTCTTCACACCCTTATCAACATTCAAATTAAAAATAAATTGCAAGTTTTCTTTGTAATAGGCTTGCATACTTGGATAGTGTTTTCTGTTGATATTTCTGAAAATATAGTAAGAACGGTTTAAGCTTTGATGAGAATTTGCAATAAATTAAAATAAAAATATGAGTTACTATTAAAAACATAATAACAGTATATGAGAATGATATATCTCAAAATTTAATTAAAATATAAATGTCTTCTAGGCTTTTAGTCAGTGCTACTATGTGATTAAAAAATGGACAATTTGTTATCTTGAGATTAGATTCATCAGCACAGGAATACCCTATGTTTAATTCCAGGAAGATTTAAGTGGAATCCCCAAATTTCACCCAATTATATCACCAAATATACTTCAAATTATGAATTTAGGAAGTCAGAGACTCAGCTGTAATGAGAATAATTATGAATTTTAAGATTAAATTGGGAGAAACTTTGAAAAATTGGAAATGCTCCTTAGATATAATAGGATTCATTGTTTGAACTTTAAATATATTCAATTCATAACTTTAAAGGAATTATACAAAGAATGATTATTTTAATAACATAAAGTTAAATTAAAAGTAATTTAAAATTTTAAATATTCCATGTAATACAAAGGTACAACAAGACTAGTTACACAACAAAATAAAAGAACTTCTTCAATCCATCAAATTAAATGGGCCAGTTGTCTTCACTCCCTTACCAACAACCATGTTAAAAATAACTTGCAAGGCTTTTTTAACAATTGAATTGGTGTAATAGTACCCAAAAAATAATACATCTCATCATGTCATTAAGGGGTAATACCTTGCCAAAAAATATACTAATCCCGGTTTCTGCACATGTTTCCCCTCCCCCTCCTGGAATTGATCTTGTTGGACTGCAAAGGAAGCACCATAATAGGACAATATTAAAGTGGTAAAACAATTGAAATAATGCAAATTTACTTAAATAGCTACTACCAAATTTAAAATCCAATTATACCTCGCAAATGCTGACTGCAGAGGAGGTGGGGGTAGCTTTGACTTAAGGTTGCTGAAAGGCTGAAGATGATCCTTCATTGGTGATGTAAAGGAATTTCGTTCTGCTAGCATATTTCGATACTCTGTGCAGAGTCTTTTTGGAGACCTGGTATCCCCATTCTGATCTGAAAAGCATTAATGGATGAATATATTACTTAAGTTGAACAACTTGTATTTTCAACATATATTTTGGGAGTGAGGATTATGAGTCATTGTGGAAACCATTCTATGAACAAAGAATTATATGGAAACAGAGCAGTGTGATTTAAATCTTCAAACTAAAACGAGAACCACTACTTGGTAAAGTCTCAAGCTTCTGCAAGTAAGGCGCAGGAGGCAACCCTCCACAAGAGAAGTTAATGTGCATTGCAATTGCATCTAACAATGGCATTGGATCAGCTAACAATCCAAGACTATTAATTTCTGCAGAAAGGGCAGGTCTAGCAACTGTCAAAGAATTATACATTGAGGAACCCTTTTCCCAAACCATACTCCCCAAACGTTGTTCTTCCAATGAATTCAGATGTCGCCTCAGTTCTCTTGGAAGAGATTCCTCATGTCTAATGAAACTTTCTATCACCTTGCTAAGATCAAAAGCTGTTATTCCCGTCCTCTCCAATACCACAGGAAACACCATTGTTACAGTCTTATGTGTTGCCAGGACTAATTCCGCAGAACATGCAAGCATACATCTATGGAACCTCTCATTAGTTAATCATGATGTTAAATTAGTTGCATGCAGTATTTGGGCTTCTGCTCTGCACACTGCTTCCAAAACCCTATAATATAACTTCAGGGCTTCCAGTCTCCGCTGTTCAGCCCAAGCATTATCGCTGAGGTTTGCACTTTGGAGACTTCCAGTTACACATCGTTCTCCCAGAGGACTACTGGGAAATGTAGCCTGCAATATAATCTGTGCCCTGCACACTACATCATTTGTAACATCCCAATCACATGATGTCAAAAATCTCTCCAGATTTGGTGAGGGCTTTGACTGAAGTGGAGAGATGACAGTATGAAGCCACTTTGCAGTAGTTGTTGCAGTGCTTACCGGGGTGGCTGCCATCTTTGAATTTGGGCTACCCAGAATTCCATTTGCATGAGATGCAGCAGAGCTATGGGGAGAAAGTGGACTAGTAATTGTCTTGGAAGGTGATGCCAACGAATCAAAGTTCCTCTCTGGAACAGGGAAAAAAATATATTTAGGTATTTTCTTACACAAGACAGGATAATGTAAAAACAACTGTCCATTAATCATACCTTGATACCACTTGCTGACATAGAACTTCCTGACAAGCTTCCTGAAACTAGCAAGCTGTCCTCCTCATCAATGAATAACCTCTCATCCAGTTCACCCTTGTTATGAATTGCATAATCATAATCTTTTTCTTAGATATTTAAGCTGGACAGCAGATATGATTCCTCCATTAGATCTTTAAAACAGATCAAACCATCTGCAAATGAACAGGAGCATAAACATAAGTAAATAATATCATATATTCTAAATGCAAAATTTTAATGACATAGAGAAATTATCAAATGAACCTCTATCAAAATTCTCTAGATTCTCATTTTTGCATTCAGATGCCAAACAAGGCTTGTTCTTCAATATATCTGAAACTAAAATATGGGCTTTCTCCATGGTTTTCCTCAACTCATCTTCTGAAGTGTGATACATGTTGCAGAGTGATGCAAGGAGGTCCACACGGTTACTACCTTTCCCAACTGAAACACATTTTAATGGAACAAAAACAAATAAAAAGAGCTAATATATATATATATAATCAGTTCTATAAGGAAACGAGCATGTGTGCAAGCATGAGCATGTATGCATGTAAAAAGGAATGCAGCTTGAAAGAGAAGAAGACTGATTTGAACAAAAGAGGTAAAAAGGCAAAGAGGATTACCAAAGTGTGAAGAGTCATGAATGTTGAAATTCCGCAAACGAACAGGAACATGGATAATTCAGATAGCCTGCCAAAGATACACCAAGCAAATGAGAAATTGTTTCTTTAGCACTACCACTCCAACCTAGGCATTGACTTTATGAGGTATTATGAACATAATATTAAAGTCTTCAAACCAATGTTCTATAAGAATTCCAAATTTTGCATGGATGTTCCAACAATCCCTTTCGTACTAGTCTTAAGTCTATAATAGGTTTAACAAGAGGATAAGAAATATCTTCGTCAAACCAACAATAACAACAAGCCTTTTCCCATCTAGTTCTCTACATGGATCAAACGCTGTCGTAAAGTTTCATCATGAATAATGTCTTTAGACAAATTATTTAAGTCTAGATCCTTCTTAATTGTTTCGTATATAGTTTTTCTTGATCTTTTTTTATCTCTAACTATTGGATTACTTTCCATTTAATCTACTCTCCCTATTAGAGTTTTTATATGTCTTCTTCACACATGTTCAAACCATCCAATGCACGATTCTACCATTTTTTTTATAATAGGTGTTACCTCAACTTTCTTTTTAATTTATTCATGTCTAATTCTATCTTGTACACAACATTCTTATTTCTGCAACTTTGAACTTATTCCCTTATTGGCTTTTTATCGTCCAACACTTAATCCTATACAACATTGTAGGTCTTATAGCTATACGGCAAAATTTATCCTTAAACTTGAGTGGTACTCTTTTATCATAAATAACACTTGAAATACGCTTCCATTTCATTTACCCTACTTGAATTCTATGGCTTACATCTTTGTCAAAACATAAACAGTAAAATAATGTACCAAAGAAATCCAACTTACCAAGACAGAAAATGGCTGAAAGCATGTATATGAAGTGCCAAGAAAAGTAACCATCCAAATCAATGGTATTCAGATGCATGAACAGTAATAGATGAGTGATTTCCAACATTTGCATCATTTGCTAAGAAGAACTGTCCAAATGCACGATTATAGTACCTAGCATGATCAAATATATAAGATGTGATTTCATACATTTATACTGCACGTGATACTTAAAGTGACATATACTGCAAAAATAGGTAAGCTCAGCAAATAACTATCTCAAAATCTGAGAGATGACTAAATGAAACCATTATATCTCTGCTTCCTTGGAGCGATAAATGTGAACAGTAGTATGAATTATAGGACTGTAGAGTAGATATGTTTCCTGATATATTGTATCAGGAAATGTATCTTTCTTTTTTAACCGAAAGAAGATATATTTCCTGATAAAATATGTTTTCAGTAAATTAACTATAAATTTGTAGCTGTTCATAGTTGCATATTTCCAAAAGACCATTACCACATTATTTGTGCCAAACCTAAAGTAGGCCACCTAAAGGCATCCATCAAAGTAAACAATGAAGATAACTGACAACTCACTTGCTAAGAATGCATAAGTGAAGAACATTGGCTTGCATCTCTTTCACCCGGTATAGACATTTGAAAGACCAACATAAAGAAAGGATCGGGAGTAACTTTTACCAAAGATTAAAACAGAGGGCCAACTGCACATGCACACACTTGAACAAAAGCCTCGCAAAAATGTAAGCATAACTCTCTGTTTAGTCTATACCTCAAGCCTGTTTTCCCAATCTGTGCCATATGGAGTACTTAAAATTGGACCAGTCTTCACAAGAAACTGAGGAAGTTCTTTTAAAAAATCTGCAATAGTGTTGAACACAAGATAGATGACAAAAGTAAATAATTAAACCAATTAAAAGCTTCTAATGTAGAAAAGGCCAGTAATATACTTTAGCTTCGCCACCCTCAGTATCTGGCATAAGGTAAGCCCATTGTAATCAGTCTCTTCCTTCACACTGTCTGCATTTTTCTCAGTCAATCTCTTGACAGAGTATAAGATAAATGAAAACCAATACCCCTCTGCTTCTTCTGACTGGAAAAGAGATATATAACCTCATGAATAATAAAGACTTTGCTGTAAGTAATATTTATATTAAAAGAATAATATTCTATTGTACCATTCCAATTCCAATAGATGAGATACTTGTCAGTAGAAGGTCTTTGATTTCTCCAAACAGCTTCATTGCTTGTGTACAACTTTTCTCATCCAATGATAACCCATTCTGTATCAAAATAAACATCACTATATAATTTCATGGAAACAAAATCTTAATTTAAACCTATGGCAATATGCAATCTTCCAATTACAAACAAGACTACATTTGGACTTTTCTTCTATTCTAAACCTGTCACATATTATGCCATTTGTCAAGGATCATTTTGACCCAAAAGCTTAAACTATTAAGTGAAAGCTTATGATTAATTTTATTAAATCTCTAACACCATTCACGCGTGGTTCATTGACTTACAATGAGACATTGTGAATGTTCATGTCTTTGAAAGTAATTACCTCTAACCTTGTCCACATAAAACATGCGCCTGGTCCTTTATCAAATATAAGCATAATCAAAACTTAAACATGCTAACTTAATATATAGTAATTACTTTTTCCCAAAAAATTACACCTAACACACTGTAGTAAATTTACAGCTGGTAACCTCTAGTGCTCCTCTTCCTCAATAATAACATATCACATTGTAACCACAAAAAGAAAAAAAAAAGGAATATAACAACATCACATTAAAAAAAATTAAAAATAATGAGGGCAACAAAAAACAAAAAACAAAAAGAATTTGTCCTAAATTGCAAAAGAAATTTTTAACAACGATGTGCAAGAGAAGCTAAGAAACAGAAACTAACAAATAAAAGAGGAAAAAGATTATTAGAGAGTGAGAGGTACAGTGAGGATATTCTTTTACAATAAAATAAGAAGAACCTTGCAGAACTCTCTGAATCTCGAATCAACGGGCTCACCATGTTCGCCTTCAACCTGCGAATTGTTGGCTGAGGCAACTGAGGGCTTGTCATCCTTCATCTTCATCACAGCTAGCTGACTCATGCAAACCCTACCTGTTCAATTACAGACCCAGATCAAACCTGCGCGGGAACAAAAATGGGTAAATTTTGATGCTAATCCTGCAATTGAAGCGCGTCCGAGTCCCACAATTCTTGTTTTCTGCACTATGTGGAAAGAAGACGACTTCATTTGAATACCCACTCACGCAAACTAAAAACCATGAAACTTTAACACAGAAGGCCAAAATGCAACATGTAACAGAGAAAGTCCGAAGAAAACAAAACTGCAGTTAATTCTCAACCTATCAATAACTTTCACAAATGAACAAACACGAGGCAAAGTTTTCAGCTTTCAACTCTGACAAACGAACCCCATTTCAAAGAGTTTTGGCAACGTTCCCAAATCTTAAATTATGACAAATTTCCTGAACCAATCCCATTTCAGAGAACAATCAGCTGGAACGAGACTTGAGAAAATTGAGCGCCAAAAAATGAAAATCACAAGAAAAAAAACTCAATATATTGATTAGAACAATACCAACAAGGATCCTCTGATCTCTTCCTTAGTTCCCATTGTGACCAGCAGATCCAGCCCAAAACCACACAAACGACGACGTAATCTTGGATCGAATCAAACAAACCAAGGATTTTCAAGCAGCTCTGAACCCTATCTTTCACTCACTTTCACTTCTCTGTAAATTTCGCCCTTTCTGGGGAAACCCTCCGTCCCCGTGTGGTCGCGCGGGAAAACCAACATGAATGATGATGGCATGGGTTTCATGGCTGACATATATACATCCATTCATGGCCAATAAGGGCCTGGCACCTCACAGGGTTGGTTTGTTATTTTTTAGCGCCAAAATTTCATGCCTTACGAGATTTGCCGAGGGAGCGAGAAGCCGTAACGGCGGGTAACGAAGAGGCGGGCCGCACCCGATTCTCTTGTGGGCGGGCGGGCCCGTCTTTGTCATTGATAATGTATTTTTAGTTAAATTATTCAGTTTAAAATTTTTATTGAATTTTTAATTTAATTTTTGTTAGTGTGTTGTTATAAAATTAAATTAATTTATGAATTTAAGAAATATATCTGTTTCATGGCCCTTTGATAGCCATTGCATAGCTTGTCTCTTTCTACTTTTTAAGGCCAACTTTCATGTATTGAAGGCCATATGTTATAACCAAACATGAGGGTTAAAAAGGGCATATGAACGTTTCACTATAATTCAAAGGAAATGAAGGCTAACAAGTCATGGGCAAATAATGGTCATAAAATATGGTAATGGTAGCTTAATTGAGTTTTTATGGGTCTAAGGTTTAAGCTTTTTAATTAGAGTGCGATAAAATCTTTAAAAATTTTATTAACATGCATGGCAATGATATTGATATACTAAAAACTTTCTCCAAGCTTATAAATATAAGCTTTTCTAGGGGTTAAGTGTCACATGAGGAGTGTATGTGAAAAATAAGTGACATATTATTGTGTGATATTTTGATTTAATCATTTGTTAACATGCTGTTAAATTTAATTAACTTGATTAATTATATTATAAAAAGAGTTGATTTGACATTGTTATCGACCTTACAAATATATATTTTTTTTCTTTGTAATTTTGTCAACAAAGCCATCCTCTTTCCTTTTTGTTAAGTATCACTGTCTTACAAGAAATAATGAGACTATCAAAATATATGGTGACAATGATAGGTTTTGCTTTTGATACTTTATAAGTCATCACACTCGAAATCTCATCAACTGATGCTCTCAAAGAGTCTTGACACTTAACACCTTCAAACCTCAACCAATTCTCATCAAATGAATCTCTTGGATTATAAGAAATATCTCCATCAAGGTTCACAAAGTTTATTTTTTAAAAAAATTGTGATTATCAAACTTTTTTTGCTGTTTTCTTTTTTGGTGAACAAAAGGGGGCATTGAGGCCTGATAAAAAAAACATAGCAAAAACTAGTTACCACAAGTATAAATATCCCTATCAAGTCATATGAAAAACAAGCACTTAAAAAGGAATGCATGCAATCCCAATCATGAGTTTATAGAGTCATGTCAAGGTTGTGGTTCAGAAGGGCATTAGCGCATTTGTTTCTCTCCCAGAAAACATGGAGCACTTTGATCTCCCAATATCCCTCCTCAGTAAGCTTTCAATCTCCAAAATTAGGTGACTTAGTGATGTAGAACAAGCGAGAAAAGGTGGAGAAAAGAGAAGAAGGGAAGAGAAGATAGAAAAAATAAAGGGGGAAGAGGAAGATGAGAGGAGAGATACAGATATTCTGAAAATACTTTATTATCAATCAAGTCTAGATTTTTTAAATACAATTGCAAAAATTTATATTTACTCTAAATTTTACTCTAAATAATTATTTTATGATTTCACCCTTGCTACTTGCATCTGTGGATCTCATGCAATCTAATGTATGGCAATTAATATGTCTAAAAGTGAAAATATAAACTTAACTTTATCAGCTCTCTTTCTTTGCTTTATCAATTTCCTTCTCATATTTGGTCATTATGATAAATACACAACCAAATATATATATATATATATACAAAGAACCTATGCTATGTACAAATATGAATTTATTTAGTTAAAGCTTGACATTGAAATTTTTGTTGATAATGCCATCAGGTTGACAAAGTATAGAGGATGAAATACGAGTTTTGAATGATAGAACATAAACTTGAAGGTTTAATCCAATAACCATATAACAACTTTAGATACCATTTTTCTTATTTGACTAGGAGCAGTATGTACTATGCAATAATGCATCCACTTCTGAGTCTCTGAGATTCGTTTACTCTAATGAAACTATATTGACTAGTCTCACCATTAGTACTTCATTATTTCACTTTGACACTTGCAGTCTAATTTGAAACTATCTGGGAAGTAGGGCATTAATACGTTTTACACATTGCTGCTTGATTGGCAATCATAAACTTTGACATCAACATGGAGAAAAAAAAATTGACTTCGTTTTGATTCATGCTTAATCTTTGAAATTGGATTCAACCACCATCCATGCATATTGTTGTGAGAAACTGAGTGTGGTGTTGAAGGTGGAAATCGGTGCAGCCTATTAGTCTGTCCATTTGTTAACTGACATAATTTAGTCAGTTACTGACCTTGTCTTAACAGAATGTGTTAATGTGGCCTGAAGTAACAATGTTTATATCCAAGAAGTCACAGACAGTAGCGCTCCATTTTTCGCCTTTATGAACATTAAGTATAGTCAATTCATCAGTTTAAACATCTTAAACATTCAATTAGGATAGCCCAATAATTCATTTAAATCTATCAGAAAAAATTTATTAAGGAAAAGTTATTGAGGATGAAATTAAAAAACTTATACTTTGGAAAACTAACTTAAGAATTTCGTCACTTTTAAGGACAAAAATATAATTTACTCTATCATATTTACTAATTAACTGAATATCTATTATTTGGGTTCAACATGCTTGAGCAACAAAATCTATGTGGTTAACTAATAAAATTTCTTACATAAATTATGAAACTACTTTGCCATTCTCTAAAGTCCTAAAAAGTAAAATTACGGTATTAACCAAAATCATGTCTACGGATTGCCGCTAACTTTCTGTGTGAAATATCATAGACAAAGAGACATGCAGGGTGCTCTTATGGCCATTGTCATAAGTTCATATAGTTTATTAAGCAAAGCTAATTTCATCCTTGTTCTTCATTCTGCCCCTTTCTACATGGAAACCACTTTTAATGAAGAAATAAACACTTCAGTTTTGGTAAGAAAGTAAGAATAACTCTTTGCTCTCAGTATAATGTGAAACAAATCAAATTTAATTCAGTTTCTGTTAATACCAAAATATAAAATACATAAAATATAATTTTCAATCCTATGTTTTAATCTGTTTCCATTTTGTTATCTTACTATTCAGAAATTGACAATGTAGTAAGGATTAATTCTGTCAAATTCTTAAGGAATTTAACACATGGCTCTTAAAATCTGTCAATAGCTTTAAATTTCCTCAAAAATGACCCAAGTTGAGGACCTATTCCAAGAAATATGATTCTATAGATGTTGATTCAGGAACTTATAACATATTAGTCATTTCTTTAATTGTGTTTGTCGAATAATAGTAATACTACACAACACCCAATCATATAAAAGCATAAATCATCAAAATTGACGAAAAGTATTGCAGACAAGCACAACAGCCTACTCCTCCTTGATCCAACTGAAAAGTGTCTTCACAAGCTAATCAAAGGAAGTAGTGCAGATGCAGGAGTTCTCACTAATTTGTGCATTAGATTGACAGAGACTCTTATGACTCTAAATCCCTCCTTGCATGACATTTTCATGTTGCTTTCTGCATTAAGATAACTGCAACTAGTTTAAAAATTCAATGAATATTAAAACATAAAAGAGTAGATGTTCGAATGGGGGTATCTCTTACCTGCAATGGAAGGCATAAATAGAACTCTGGTCGGAGTTCCTCTTCAAAGTAGAGGCAATCGGAAAAATATATCCTTCTCAGGCCGCACTTTGCATGGACCAGAATTGGCAGAGTCCCCTTGTAACTAGTGCCATAATCTCTCTTGGTCAAATCAACTAGATTCAGTTGGATTCTCAGTGGCATGGTGCAAATGTATGGCTTTACTTGAGTGACAGCCTATAATATGGGCACAATTAATTGATTATAATACATGTCTTTGAGAGAGTATTTTAGAGACACGTGACATCTATGCATGGTCATGAAACATGCTATATTTTTATACATCGATAATAGTTTTGTATTCAGTAAATTGCCGTCCTTTGCAACAATTTTGCTTACCAATAACAAACAGAAACCCCATTTAATGCCCAATCAAACCACACCTTTTAGTGATTTAAAAGTTGAAACAATATACCATAAAAACTTAGTTCTTATCCAGTAATTGAATCACTAAAATGACAGAATCAAGAAAGAATATTTTTCTTTTCTCCCTTTTTTGTTAGAAAGTAGAACAGCTAAAAAAAAAAATTCAAATTCCATTCTCACACTGTCCACTGCAGTATTCTCGCATGGCATGTCTAGCGGGTAACAAATTGAGAATGACAAATCCTAAAAGTATAAACAGAACAACATAATATTTGTGGATTCAAATTAATATATACCTTCAAGAATCTACAAGGGAGGGTAAGAAATGTTGGATCGGTTTCATCACAGACTAAGACAACGTAAGCGAAGATTTTTTCAAAACCAAGATTCTTCTCAGACTTTATGACCAAGTGACCAGAAAAGTAATCATGCAACGATGCTACTAATAAGAAAATTCTCTACAATAGATACAAGCATGCAATCAGGCACAAAATACACCAGGGGAAAATTGGATTGCCTGCAAAGTCTTTTGGACAACCAATGAAAAGCACAAACATGGGCAGACTTACGGACTTGGACGTCATAGGCCAGAAATCTCTATCTCACATTCTTATCATCCAGAACTTGAATCTCAAATGTGAAATACTTCTTTAGACTCATCACAATCATAACCAAAAATGTAAGTTTTATACCAATTGATCCAACTATTTCAAGTATATTGGACTGTAGCTTGTGGTTATTTTATATGACCTTTGACAACTATAAAAGAAACCCCAGACAATATAAGTCACATGGCATAAGTCACGTGGATGCAAACATAGACATTCGAACAAAAGTAAGCCTACCAAAATATATCTGGGATTGGTACAAGTCCCAGATCGTTCAACTTGAGAGCCTGCTAATCTGAAAATATATCAACATAGAGAGGGTAAGTCATACAAACTTAGCAAGAGTATATAAGGTTGACAAGACCGGAAACAAGAATACACGAGTTAGTTGTTACTAAAGAGATTTGAGTAAACTCTCCATTGGCAAGCCTTGGAGACTCAATATAGGGCAGTCCCAAATGCATAAGGATTACAACGAATAGGATTTATAATGATAAACTGGATTCCTACTTCAGAAGGATATCTCCAAGAGCAACGGCTACAGATCTTGCTCTACCAAAGGACAAATTGTGAGGCTCCTTAATATGCAATAATTTCAAATAATGATATTATTTATAACAAAAAGTAAAAGAATGTTGAAAATACAGTCATTAATTTCTACCCACAATGGTGAAATAGCCATAATAAAATCAGATGAAATAATAAAATCAGAAAGATCATTTTTCCTTATTCCTGAAATCTTTTAAAAAAGGAAAATGAGGCTGTCTGCATACAAGAAATTGCTAACTAAGTTATGTTATGCCCTTTATGTAGCTATGATGAAGAAACTATAACTCATCTTCTACTTCATTGCCCTATTGCCAATATGACAAGGCTAAACAAACAACAACAACAACAATAATAATAATCTATTTCAATCAAGGAGAGTCAATCAATTGCTCTTACAAATGCTAGCTGCAATGGGTTTGGGAATCTATTTTGATGATTCTACTTTTGGCAACTACTCTGCAGCAGCAGTAGAAACTGAATCACCAGGTTCAATTGCGAAATTAAAGCGCGTTCCTTGAAAACTTTATTTCTCTCTTTTGTTCTAACATAGTGGAAAGTTCTTGAACTCATTAAACAGCAAAATTGGCATCTCAAAAGCAACATTTCTGATGACCTACATCTCATTGAAGATAATGAATAGGTTATAACTCCAACCATGAAAAAAGGGACAGAGTAGTACTCCAATCTTGAATCCGTCATTTTCTATTAACTTATGTTTCATATGTTAGAAATGTGTACAGTTCAGACTTCAAACTCAATGGTATTAGTGCTCAGAAGCCATTGCCTATCCTCCCCCACTTCTGTACCTTTTGCTTCTACATAGTTTAGAATCTATGTTTTAATGTTTAGTTCAAAGGAACAGGAGAAAATTGAATGTAACAGTCATTAAGTTTCACAAATCACAATATAATATTATCTTCTCTCTTTCAGAAGCGTATGAACAAAGGAAATTTTGTTCCAGGTACACCAGCAGCTACCATCTATCCAAATTCAATTTGAAGGACTATGAAAGTTATAAAATCATATTTGCAAAAGCATGAAAGTGTTGGAAGAAAGCCTGAGCACGTTATGGAAATTCTCTAACAAACCAATAAAGTCTTTCATCCTGAGCACATACTCTAATAATAGTATTGTATGCTCTTCCATATGACAAACAGAATTCAATTGTGATTATGTCACAAATTTTTCGACAAGCCAAACTAAAAGCAACATGCTCCTTCACCAAATTCCTTGTTGATATAGACTTCAATCTACACTTCTGTTTCATTCAGGCCTCAGAAGAAGAGATGCCCTGCACCATCGTAGAGTATCTATCCTCTTAAAATGGAGCTGAATATGAAACCTGCATACAAGAAAGAACAGAGTAAATCTTTAACACCAGATGAACACATTGGTGAAAATTAAGTGGCCCATGTTCTGAATAAATAAATAGAAATAAAGAATTACACCATGTGACCAAAAAACTATAATTTTTTTTTATATGGTTGCCAACAAGGGACATATATGTGTTTTGGATTTGACAAAGGAAATTAATAGCAATTAAATGCATGTTGGAATTATAAGAAGCATATGTTCTGAAAGTTAGAGGCAAAAAACAGAACTTACACCTCATGGTGTAAGCAAAGCACGAAAGGAGTTGCTAGTATTACTGGCTAATTCTTAAGTACTATAAACTTCATAGAAAGTTCACAGTAGTTGAAATCTGATGCAACAAATGCATATAAAGTAAGCAAATTTACAAAGACCTATAATAATATTTCATCAGTATTCTATGTTCATCATAGATAGGAAGAAGTAGTTCGGTTTTGACCTTGATTTCACAGGGAAAAAAAAGCTCATAAGTGGCTTAATATCAATTTGCATCTCAAATAAATAAATAAATATGTATGTGTGCCCGCATGCATAATCTTCTTGTTTACCAGAAGAAAACTTCCATTCCTTTTGACAAAAACTAAAAGAACACATATCCCTTTGTGCTCACATACACACAAACAATCTAATTTTGAGACTCAGATAAAATAGACAGAAAAAGAGATGAAGAATAAACATCAAACAATCATTAGTTTGTCGCTTGCCGCACTGATAGTAGGAAACACAACCAGATGTGCTTCCAATTAATTGCTATTTCATGACTTGAAGCAAAAACTCTCAGGCAGGTACTTGAAAATATTTCAGCTGACAACAGAGAAAGGGGGGAAGAAAGTTGTATAACTTGTATTATTTTGCCGAGGAGGCCCCGATGTGATACTCCCGAGTGTTGTCACTGCGCAACAAGCAAAACAAACTTAAGAAATTCAAGAAGCTAAGGTTAATGGGGGTAAGACCTAAAATACCACATAGAAAATCAGTCAAACAAACCTTAAATTACAGCTCCCATCAAGCTAGTGCTCCAACATGAAGGATTTAATCCCATCTCATTTCCAGGAATCAGAGGTGCCTTTGATTTAGAAAATGATGGATGATGTCAGATAAAGTGCAGAGAATTACCAGACATAGACATATGTGGGTATAAGGAAGAAGTACCTTTAAAACCATAAGAACCCACGTGCATGTGTCTTCACTCTGACAGGGGAGGGTAGCTTTTGGACGGACAATCTAGCTAGAAATTTCAATCTGAGAAAGGGATTTGGGTAGAGCCTCTGTTTGCAAGCCCTCGCTAGTCAGATAAGGACAGTCCATAATCCGCAAGGACTCAAGAGATTGGAGGTGGATTAGACCCTTGTAATTTATTGATTTTAGATTCAAGCATCCACATATTTCGAGAAACTTAAGATTGGCTGGAAGCAATCCCTCCTCCGGGAATGATTCCACATTTTCTAATTTATCACTCAAAAAGAAGTGCCACAACGAATGGAGTTTGTGCAAACCCCAGTCTTTGCGGCAAGTAACGAATTTGGGGCAACCCCTGATTTCAAGATAGACAAGGCTTGAAGGCAAACCTCCTTGGGAAATCGATTCCAGCTCTGGACAATCCAATAAGGTCAGATAATGAAGAGATGGAAAAAGAGTTGGCATGTTTTCAGGCAGCAACTTCAGATTACTCATCCCATTAAATGATATGGAAACAAGCCTGGAAGCAGAATATCCAATTCCACCTATGGAGAATGATACAAGTTCATCACAATCAGTCAAGTATAGCCGTTCAAGATAAGGGTTGGTGAGCAGAATATGGCTCATGGAGGACTTATCCACACCCATGTCAATCTTGGAAATATCGACTTCTGTCAAGCTGGTTGACACATCTCGTAGCCAAATCTTCTTGCAATCCGTTAAGCTTAGCCGAGCCATAGAAGAAGCCTTGGGAAGTGTAGCCTCAAGATTTTTGCATCCTTGTATAAATAGCCAAGTTAAAGAAGGAAGGTGTTGAGGCAAGGATCTTCTCAACTTGGGACAATTCCGTATGTCAAGTTGTCGTAGACATGGGAAACTTTCACATTCAAAACATACATTCCATTCTTCCCATTGTCGCATCCACCCAAAATGCAAAACTTGAAGTGACCTAAATGGGACACTTGATGAACTATTCCCATAAAATTCAGGACCAATCACTTCTATTCCATAAAACCTAGAGATTCGGAGTTCCCTAAGAGAAGGTAGCTCTCCAAGTGATGGCAAACAAAAACAATAATCACTGCCATTCAACTCAAGAGATACTAAGTTGGGCAAATGAGGAGCCTCAAACCAATCTGGAAATCTAGTGCCATTGTAGCCAATAACAGAGAGCATTTTCAAATTGCTGTTAGGTTGGAGAGACTCTAATATGCCCCTTGCAAGCTGCGAGTCTTCACTGTTTCTAATCCATCCCAGCTTTAATTTTTCCAAGTTCTTCTTATCCTTCATATTGGACTCCTTGGCATCCATAGGATCAATAATATTCTCTAGGTTCCGAATCGAAAATATGCCATTTAGAAGGTTTAATTTCCCTAACTCTTTCATATCAGACCCTTTATTCTTTCCCGCAACAAAATAAGTCAGTGTTTGAAGATGTTTTAACTTTCCCATATACTTGGGCATCTTTTTTATGCCAGAGAACTCCATATCAAGATGGCGCAAATTGATGAGTTTATGGAAATCTGAAGGCAGCTCAGTCAAGTGAGAACACATTTGTAATTTCAAGGTTTGCAAATTGAACAGTAAGCAGATTGAATTAGGCAACTCTTTGATTGAGGTGAATGAAATGTCAAGATAACGTAGATGCGTTAAATTGCTAATGTCATGTACTAACTCTTTGACATTCTTATATCTAGGCAAAGACAATACCCGCAAATACTTTAGAGAAGCAAGTCTTGGCAATTGATTATCCATCACTTCAAGTTGTATGGAATTATTAACTTGGAATGGCATGAAGCTGTGTAATTGGTTACACTTAAAAATAGGCTCATAGTTTATAAGTTTGAGATCAAAGGTTACTGAGTGGGAAAAGTAGCGAGCCTTTAGTGGAATATCTTGCGCATAATCACCTTCTAGCCGAAAACAAAACTCTCCCATCACTGATTTTGCTAAATCATTTATAAGGTCATGCATAATGAAATAATTTTGCCATGATGGTTCAAAAAATGACCTTGACTCTAAATCATTAAAGAGTACAATTCCCACTTCTTCGATGCTTTGACCTTTTTGACAAGAATGCAAAAAACCCTCTGCCGCCCACAATTGGATTAAGACTTCCTTGTCTATCATGTAATCTTTAGGAAAAATGGAACAATAGGCAAAACAACGTTTAAGATTTGAAGGTAGATAGTGATAACTCAATCTCAGAGCAGGGATTATATTGTTATCATCCTCTGCTAGATGCCATATATCACTTTCTAATATCTTAACCCATTCTTGGTGAGATGGTTTTGTGTGCAACAAACTTCCCAAAGTTTTAATAGCTAAAGGCAATCCTCCACACTTCTTAGTAATTTTTCTACCAATTGATACAAGATTTGAATATGTACCATTGAAGTGGTCATTAAATGCATATTTTGCAAATAACTTCCAACAATCTTTATCTTCTAATGGCTTCAAAAGATGTATATGGGCAGAGTGCATGACTAAAGCTACCTTTTTATTGCGAGTTGTTACAAGTATCTTACTTCCTGGGGATCCATAGTTGTAAGGGGCTTGCAAGGTCTCCCAACTTGTATGGTTCTCATTCCATACATCATCAAGAACAAGGAAAAATTTCTTCCCCATCAACCTCTCCTTCAGCTCAAGTTGATGTAAATTTAGATCATCAGAATCTTTTGTTGAACATTTAAGTGCTAGAAGAATTACTTTTGTAAGTTGAATAACATTAAATTCTTCTGATACAGAAACCCAAGCTTTGAGTTGAAACTGATCATCCACCCTTTCATCGTTGTATACAAGCTGGGCGAGGGTGGTCTTACCCATCCCACCCATACCCATGATGGTAATGACATCCACAGTTAGCTGTTCGCTACTCATGTTGTGGGAAAGTAAAATCTGAATAATTTTCTCTTTATCAACATCTCTACCATAAATATTAGATTCATTTATTAAAGATGTTGTTGGCAACCTTTCGGACAGATTCCTACCCACTCCCACTTCACTGCCAACCCTAGAGCCATCCTTCAATCCCAGCACATCCTTTTGCTTTCCAAGGAACTCTAAGTCACCAAGCACTTGCTGGATCCTTGATTCAATTTCTTTGTCAAATGGACTAACAAAACCAGGAAAGAAGCCTCGTACCTTACTTGTTGTAGTTTGAAACTCCGCATCCAGCTTCTGTCGGGATGCCTCAGTAGCAATCTCATCTAGCAGGTCCTCAGCCTTAAAGACAGCATCTTTGAGCTCATCAAGCCACTGCTTCACATTGGAGTTTCTGTACTGCCTTTCCTCTGCATCTTCAAGAACTTGGTTGATAGAAACAAGGATGATGCGGAGTTTTTTCAGCAAGCTATCCTTGAGTTTTCTGCCACGGAAGTAGTCAAGTATCTCAGAAGAAGCCAATCTGTCAAAAGCCACTTGGAGGGTAGCAGAGAGAAATGCTCCACCAACCAGCGCAGCAGCCATGATTTCTCGGTATATGCAACGAAGGAAGAAGAATTCAGCGATATGGAAGATGAATTTGTGGGTTGTCAATGCTTCCCTCCTCTCTGTTGGTAAGGGATATATGAGCGGTTTAATTGGTTGGTGAAGGAAGATGGAAAACATTTTTAAATACAAAAGTACTCCGACGCCTGCATTTTAAATTTTAATCTAGTATCTTTAGCTGCTAAAATTATATATATATATATATATATATATAGCATCTTTAGCCGCTAAAATTATATATACATATATATATATATATATATATATATAATTACTTCAATTTTTTGTTTGGAGAACATTAACCTAATAATATTTAACTTTGAAAATTTAATAAAGCTTTAATTAATTGTACTAAATTATTATTCATTAATTTTAAAATTTGATTATTTATTTTACAAATATTATTCAATTGTATAAATGTAAGTTTAATCTAGACCGATTTTGTTGACTTGATTTTTTATTCCCACTACCTACTTTTTCATGTTTTCTAAAGTGGTGAAGCTGGGGAGTGACGCACCCTGTTTGGGATGAGCACGCGATGCAACCTTGGGACTTGGTTTGTTTTATGTTTCGAATGATTCCTTGTTTATTACAAAACTTTGAAGCACTGGTTTTTCTTACTCATCCTAAGGTGGGTCTAGCAACATCCATTTCATCTGAATTAAAACTTCCTTGTCTACATTGTAATGATCTTTCGGATAGATATAGTAAAAACCAAAACAATACTTAAGTTGAAGGCATAGAATAGTTGATCGATCTTAAAGCTGGATTATGTTGCTAGCATCCACTGATAAATGCAAAGGGACATTGAGCAGAACGAGAGAAGGGCAAGCAATTTACAAGCCCAAGAAGGGCGGGAAGCTGCCATGAACTGCAACTTCAGTTTAACAGGAAACTTCTATGAACTCTTGAACATTTTGATTCAATGAAGGAGGATTTTAAAGATTGTTTCTACGTGAGTGCCTTGTAGCTTCATTGTAAAATGCAATTTGACTTAGGAGCATTGTTCAATAATTCATTTGTTTTTGTTGGGGGTGACGATTCTTGATGCTTTCGTTATTAGAAATCTGAACCACTAGAAAAGTTCATTTTGAATTTTGCATCACGTTGAAAGTAACCATTATATTTGTTTTTATAGAGGAGGTGGTGTGTGAAACAAGAACTCTTGTCAACTTGGGAGAATTTTTTATGTCAAATTGATACATTCTTCCCATTCGTTCATATAATCAAAATTTCAACGCGTCTGGCATTATTAAATAGTGCTTAATTTGGTTTTTTTTTATAGGAGGTTTATGTTTATTTTATAATAGATAGTGGGATTAGTAAGTCATCTCAGAAGGTGAGTATTTTACCCAAATTATTATTCAATATTCAGACGAAGAATTTTAGTATATAAATCCAATACAAAGTTTACAATAGTTGAAAGGAGGTCGGCATGACATGTACACGGTATGTATAGTTTGCATTAGATTAAACACCAGTTTTTCTCATCTCATATAAGAACATGGAAGTATTATATTGTTGATTACAGTATGATGTAATCCTGGAGTTGTCGGTGGTGATGATTCTTGATGCTTTTGTTATTAGAAATCTCAACCACTAGAAAAGGTCATTTTAAAGTTTTTTGCATCACACTGAAAGTAATCACTAGGTTTTTTTTTTCTAATAGAGAAGAAGGTGTGTGAAACAAGAACTTTGTCAACGGAGGAGAATTTTATATATGAATTAAATCTCAACTGATTCATTCATATAGTCTAAAATTCCAAGGTATCTGACATCATTAAATAGTGCTTAATTTGGGTTTTTTCCTCTTTTTTTTTTGAAGGATTATCAAGTCATCTCTCATAAAAAGGTGAGTATTTCTTTACCCAAATTATCAAATATTCATATGACGAATTTTAGTATCAAATACCACTTCTTCATTTTAATAATTTTCCTGCTCCCATCAAGGAAAATAAATTAATGTTGAAATCAAAAGACAACTGGTCAGTAATTATGGGGAGGAATCTGTTTATCAGGAACTGGAATTAATGTTTAACAATTATCAGGGCATCTCTATATGACTTCTTCATGCTTCACTTCGTGGACGGAAAGGTTTATTACTTGGTTGGTTCCATAAAAGTACTCTGAAATAATCTTACTTTCTGTATTTAATATTCAATGTTAGCCTCTTTTAGTGATATTAGTGGGTTAGTTTGTGCAAATGGACAAACATCACACCACACCGATTTTTTTTTTCTTTTTCTTTTACTTCGTGGTGGGAAAGGATATGGAAGACTTTTTACCTTGCATTTCTGCAAATTCTTGATTCTTTATATGAAAGTTTCAATGATGTTCTGTGAAACTTAATTGTTGAATGCCAATGATTTCAATTGAGTTTCATTGAAATGATTCAAGTGAAAAACAATGTCCTTTTTATCATAAAATTTTTTTTGTGTACATATAATGTGCATACGTGAAACGGGTTACATTTAATTTAAACATGCAGGGCTCTCATGTAAGTAATTTAGACCACTATATATATATATATATATATATATATATATATATATATATATATATATATATATATATATATATATTCACACACACATATGTACACTAAATATACATAACAATTGCTCGGCACCATATTGCATTATTTCAAGCTTAATACATTTTGTTGAACTTTTTATATTTCGTTTATTTCTTATCAAATAAATGGCATCTCCTTCTTAAAATCCTAGTTATTCTTAGCATGACATTAGGGAATCTCACTACTACTATCCAAACAAGCATGAAACATAAGCTTGCATATTTGATCATAGATCAAATTTGATATGTAATTATTGGAATAATTATTGAAGACTCAAATGGTAGATATGCAAGCATGATAACTTATATATATTATTTTATATCTCCATGAATTTAGGAACTTTTGTTTGCATCATATTATATGATATACGTAGTAGATCTGATAGTATTTGAGATTATGCAGGATTACACATAAAAGATTTTTTTTCCTGGGCTCTCTCTTAGTCCTATGTCTCTTATCCTTAAGAGGTCTTCCCCTTACTTATGTGAAAGTATAAGAAAAAAATTATTTTAATTTATTATATAAAATTGAAAATGACAATATTGAAGTTTAGATATGAAATAATGTTTTAACATCAAATTTTGATTCTAAAGTGACCAAAAAAAAAAGTAATGATAAAAAAGAAATATATGAAATAGTTTTGCGCAAAAAAGTAATATTTTGTCTAAACTCAAATCAATTTAATCCGAATCTATGTGAATCGAGGGAGAACTCAAAACCAATGGTTCTAAGATATTGTGCCATATGGGACACCAGCTAAACTCGAAAGCAGCTTTTCGTAGGCTAAGCAAAGCTAACCTATGAAAGGGTAACTGAAGTGATTAGTCAACTAGTGACTAGTTATCAAAAGTAGAATGGTCAAATATACAAAAGATGACCCATCCACGTGGTGTCCAATAATTGGCTAGTGGAGAATTTTACAAAATATGATTGGTTGATAGGAAAAAAAAAGATACTAATAAATTATAAAACGACAATCATGCCCCTTACAATTTGTTTATAACTATCTCTCTTTTCCTACTAAAAATGACTAACAACCTTCCTTCTTTTATTATTAGTTGACCCATTCCTTCTTCTATCAATCTTCTTCCTTTTTAATGAATTAAGTTGAAAGAAGCTCAAAGTTGAGAACTGACATATAATATCTCAAATTTGTTTAGCATATCTAATTATTAAAGATAGATATCATTTTATATGTAATTTTTTTAATCTACTATTTTTTTATTTTACATAATATATATAAATTTTTGAACATTTTTGTACTGGTAAATTATTTTATGATCATATAAGTTTGTTAAGAGAGGAAAATTATTATAATAAGTTATCATTTGGCTAATGTATGAAAGAAGGAATATACATTTTGTAAATAGAAATAAATGAAAAAGTTAAAAAAAAAGTCATAAAAAACTCTTTAGATAGAAATGTCTATTACATGGTGGAAAATTTCAAAAATAGCCTAAAAATGTAAAAAGGATTATTAAAAAAATTATATTTAAAGAAAGGATATATGAGAAAATTTTTTTAAAATAATAAAAAATAATTTTTAAAACTCTGAAATAATTATGTAAATAGAATTCTAGAAAAAAAACTCTCGTTTAGAAGTTAGACATTTTAGAAATAATTTTGTTAAAAAAATATCAATAATTTTTTAAGAATTGAAGTAAGAAAAAATAATTTTAAGAACTTAATGCAATTCAAATATTAAAAATTATGTTATGTTTAAGAAAATAGCATGAAATAAAAAATAAAAGATTAAAAAATAGGGCATATTTAAAATTATTTTATAAAAAAATCTAAATGAAACAATATTAGATTCCCAAAAAGCATAAAAAATTAATTAAGAATAATAAAAAATAATTATAGTGTAGAAATTAGGATATTTTAAAAATAATTTTGTTAAAATAATATGAATAATTATAAGTATTTAATGCAAAATCAATATTATTAAAAGAAGAAAGCTATAAAAGAATTGATTTAAAAATTTGTGTTATGTTTAAGAAAATAGCATAAAATTTAAAAAAATAAAAAAATAAAAAATAGGGAATCTTTAAAATTATTTTATAAAAGGTATAAAAGAAACAAAATTAGATTCTCAAATAGTATAAAAAATTAAACAAAAATAGTGAAAAAATAATTATAGCATAGAAATTAGGATATATTGGAAATAATCTCGTAAAATTAATATGAATAATTATAAGTATTTAATGAAAAATTAATATTATAAAAAGAAGAAAATTATAAAATAATTTATTTAAAAATTTATGTTATGTTTACAAAAATAACGTAAAATAAAAAATAGGGAATCCTTAAAATTATTTTATAAAAAAATAAAAAATAAAAAAAGTTGGATTCCCAAATAGCATAAAAATTAAATAAGAATAGTAAAAAATAATTATAGAGTAGAAATTAGGATATTTTAAAAGTAATTTTGCTAAAATAATATCAATAATTATAAGTATTTAATGCAAAATCAATATTATAAAAAGTATAAAAGAAACATAAATATAGTATAAAAAGGGCATCTTAAAAATTATTTTATAAAAAATGTAAATATAGTGTAACAAGTTAAATAAAAATAGTAGAAAAGAATACTAGCATAGAAATTAGAATATTTTAGAAATAATTTTGTTAAAATAATATCAATAGCTTTTAAAAATTAATGTGAGAAAAAATAATTATAAATATTTAAAGCAAATAAAAAAATTATATGAGTTATATTAGTGAGAAAAGCACATTTCATTTATATCAGATGAATTATTAAGACAAAGATGTGAATGTAAGAAAAAAAGGCCAGAAGAAATAAGTTTGTTTACATTTAAGTAAGTGAAAGAATTTTTTTTTAAGTGTTTAGGATGCAACATTTTAGTGTGCTTTATCGAAGTAGATAACAATTAGCATTAACATCACTTTGAGGGTGTTGAAAGACATAGTTTGTCAAAAGTTACAACTTCCCTCTAATCAAGTTGTATCTCATTTGATATATAGACTTTCGATGTCATTCAATTTCATGTGGTACTAAATAATTACCCTAGAAGATGATTTTGATGCCCAAAAAATGTGGCAAGTGCACTTATATTCCCCATCTCAAGTGAATGCAACAAAGTTGTATGCAAACACATCAATCGTTGACCCACACTTGAGCATGAAAATTTAGCCAACTTATGTGAACATAGATGAACAAGCTCCCCTTTTCTCTTTTTACCTTGCAAATGTTCACCCATTTTGTCTACTGCCAACTTATGCTTAACAATATCATATTATACCAATTAACCCTAGTTTGTGATCAAGTTCCTCTTGGCTAGCACTCAGCTTTATGAAACCACATTTTCCAAATAGTTTAAAAGAAAATGTCTTGGATAACTTTGCAAATTAAGATGAATATGATACTAAAATTGACCCTTATTATAACAATGATGATGATGATGATGCAGAGTTTGAAAATGATAGTATTGATATAGGTGGAGAGGATCCAATAGATGCACTTGAAGTTAAACCAGTATCCCAGTATGTAAACCCTACTACTGCTTTCTTCTATGTGATGAATTTTAGGAAGTCAATGATTAAATGAATTTGAACAACCATCAGTTGTACATCAAATTGTAGTATCTAAGTTAGAAGGTGTTATGTCATATTGTTAAACTATACTTTGTGAAAGTATGCCACATTTTAAGAAATACTTTATATCTAAAAAGTACAAAAAATGTCAGTATCTTAATTATAGGACTAGTTCTAGATGGGGGTGAGTACATGTTAAAAAAAAAGTAAGGGAAAGGGATCATAGTAGTAATTAACAAATATATAGAGATCCATATACATGTCCATCTGTAACCTTATTGCAAGATCACCAAAATTAGACTTCAATGTTATATCATTATATATTATAGCAATAGTGACTAAGACACCTAATGTTTCAATTAGGCAAATCATTGAATAGATGAAAAAGCTTGTTTGGTTATACAATGTCATACAAGAAGGCATGGAAAGCAAAACATAATGGCACCATAATTACTTTTGGTAATTAGGAGAGCTTGTATGTTATATTACTTAGGTAGATAGTCATAATTCAACATTTCATGCCTAGCTTATATATTGAGATTGTGACCAAACAATGTTAAACAAGTAGTTTTACTAGTGAGCTAGTAGCAATGTTAAAGTGTATATTTTGGGTGTTCAAGCGTTATATAGATGCATTTGATTACCTAAAGATGATGATTCATATTAATGGGATATTCCTTATCAATAGGACATTTCTCTACGTCAAATACAAAGAGACTTTAATGATAGTAATGACATAAGATAAGGATTGGTAGATTATGCCCATTGCATTTGCAATTGTGAAGGGAAAGACATAATCAGCATAGACATGGTTTCTTTTCAACCTGTATGAGTGAGTGGTACTAAAAGGAGATTTATTTGATATCCAATAGACATCCATAAATTATATTAGCTATTGCTAATCCACAAAATGGTTGATAGCCACTATATGGTCATCATGTTTTATGTCTTCATCATGTGGCTAACAATATGCATACTCATTTTAGGTCATTAGATTTTAAGTAGAAGTTAAAAAAACATTGGTTTGTTCCTCATCTCTAAGTAACCATATACATTGAAGTTGATTGGGTACTAATTGTAAAGTCACTCATTATGTTTAACAGGTTATATATACGAGCAATGATATATTGATAAAAAAATTAGTCGAGCTGGAAACCATACATGAGGCTACAACTAAGTGCATCTATTGTTATAGCCATATAACAATGAACTTGATAGAATGCATGAATAGTGTCTTCAAAGGCATCAAGTCTTTGTTGATATCAAGTATAGTTAAGACAACTTATTATAAATGAACTTATACTTTGTGCAATGTGTCAAGTATGTTAATGCTTAGATAACTACGAGCCTAATTTATTCCCAAACCCTTATAAAAAACATGGCAATAAATATGTAGCATGTCCTTGCGTGTATTGTATAGGTGCATGATAGACTTGTTGCATAATTCAAGATAGAGGAGCTATATGATTAGATGAATCGCTAGTACAATTGGTGCTACAAGGTGAGCTTAACCAAGTGCATATGTGATTGTGGTAAATTCTAGGTGGAGAAGCACCCTTGCCAGCATGTTTTTGCAGCTTACGCATTTGTACCCCTAGACCAATTTCAGCTTTGTAAATCTTGTTTTTTTACCTGGACACCATGCATGGTATTTATACCATAGCTAGGTAAGATAATTTGATTAGTGCTATTAACTATTTGATCATGTTACACTAATGATAATCCAAGTGAACTACTGGTGCCAAGGACAATTGGATTTTTTGCCCACGTCATGTCTAGCACAAAAAATCATTTAAGTGATCCACCTTTGAGAGTATGTAACACCATGTTTACTAAGCTCATTTTACCTCATTTCTAAGTTCCTTTCCTTGGATCATACATGTTTGCCAAGGAAAAAGCATTAAAAATATACATTAAATTGCGTTACGTCACGGGCAAAATTTTCATTCAATATCTCGTGGGTCATATGGATTCATCCATTTCATTCTCATATTTAAATACACAAATGCAACTTATAACCATCCTAATAAGTGGCTTAGAACTCGTGCAAAGGGATGGAATGCATGAAATGCAATGGTGCAGTCTCGGGTAGGATTTCTAGATTCTGTACTTGAACTTTGAAAAATCATAATTAATTCTAGAAAAATTAAAATCAAGAACACTATACTATTCTAGAAAGTTACAGATGTCTACTTTATGTAAAAATAAATCCAGACTGCAATAGAGGCTGCTAGCCACCGAAAATTGATAGAACAATACCAGAGGTTGACTGTAGTTATTGGTACTGTCCTCTAACTTCAAAAATTCATATCTCTCTGCTTAGAGATCCAATTGGGGTGATCTTAGTGGTCATGGAAATTTTATCATGTTTAGTTTAGACTTGTAAAATATCATGAGTATTGGACATCATTTGACCCATGAATGACACAACCTAAGTTTCTGACCATATGAATAGTGTCTGCATCAGTTCAGTAGAAAAATATCTATTTTGAAAATTCATAATTAATTCCACAGAGTTCCAAATAATCTGGTCTTTTAACTTTCCAAAAATTTCTAGATGAGACCTATATGTGTGCCAAATTTCATGGGCAAATTCGTTCATTTGGTTAGATCTTGATATTGGGTTGTGAAATAGTCACTTTTAAGCATTACAAAGGGTCCAAATGATCCATTTTGAGCTCCAAGGCAACCATGACCACTTAAGCACTTGGGAAAACACTAAAATGATCTATTAAACTTGTCTTAAAGGTACATAAACCCAGATTTCTCAAACTCACTCATCCACCCTATGATATACACAAGAATGCCTATGTCTAGTCTTGCCATTCCATACCCAAATCATACTATATCATGCATATAGCATTAATTCTCATTCATATATTATATATATAAGTATTTACACATGTTCAAATGATTACATAACAATTCCATCATAGGATTTTATCATATGCCATATGTATGGCTACAAAAGAGACAAAACTAGACATTTTAATGTCAAACTCTCATCTCCCAACTTGGTAGCTTTCATTACCTTGTTCATTTGCATGTTAAGATATTGGAGAGGAGGGAATGAGATTCAAAGAATGCCAATAGCTCATCTTCCTTTCAATCACATATAAAGAATGCAAATCCATTATCTAAAGTGCATGCATGAGCATTTGAAATCATATGATCATTCAAGAGGCATCTTTAACATTCAAGAAGTTATACAAATCATATATAGGCTTGCCAAGTAAGTGGATTAGCATCACCTATTCTCTTATGGATTTTAGACTTGTCACACATATTTTCTCTAAGAGGTTTTGACTCAACCTCACTCTTGGGAGACTCTTTACTTTGTCTTAACCATTTCTAAGGATTCTTAGCTCATCATGGCTAAGGGTTCTTGACTTCATCACACTTAAACAGACTCAAGTACACATACTAGGCATCATTTGAGAATATATTATAACATCATAGTACCATGGAATAAAAGTATATGCTAGAATACTTTTTATGACTTAAAACATACACACACACATTTAAAGACAAGGTAAACACACATTCATGCAAGAGAGAAAGTGGAGAGAGCTACCTTTGCCACACAAACATACTTTTTCTCTTGGAATTATGCTCCCTCTCGGGGCCACACACTCACAATGATGTGAGGGTTTCTCTTGGCCTTAAAATGGAGTTTTCTTTGCATAGATTATTTTCCACCGATTGATTTCTTGAAAAGAGTTCTTTTTTGGCTTAGGTTAGACCTAAATGGAAGCTTAAACTTCTTCTCTCTCTTCCCTCTTAATGTCATACCATGGCTATTTAATTTTTTTATAAATGGAAGCTTGAAAAAGGTGATGAGGTGTAATCTTACTTAAGAAGCCTCTTTTACATTTTTTCAAAATGACCATTTTGTCCCTGTGTGCCTGTTTATTCTATTTAGATTTATTTTAACTCTTTTTTTAGAATCGTCTTTTCTATCATAAAATTTTAGGTCCTCTAATTCATAAAATACCTTTGGTTTAATCCAAATTAGATTTAAAACCCTCCTGAATGAACTAATCAAAGTTCTGGTCAATTAATACCCTAAAACATAAATTGGAGGGCTTTAAACTATTCTAGGAGCTCCTATAGTTTTTAGGGCCTTTGAGAACTTTAAAAAACTAATTTTTCCCATTTAAAAATTCATCCTTTGAGTTTTTTAAAAAAATGCCCAAAATTACAAAAATATCATTACGTTTCGTTGCATTTTTGTTAAATTCCTTCTAGTTGTTCTGACTTCGGTTTCAGGGCACTTCTGACCTTAGATCCTCATTATTTAAAGTCTAAAATATTATTCTAATAACCTTAAATCCTTCTCTTTGGAGGACTTTCTTTTATATCTGGTAAGTTTCATATGTTTACGGAGAAACCGAATGTTACGTTTCTCATATTTTCTCACGTTTTCAAAGAACCAAATATTATAATGTAGCTATGCAATTAAGCCTACAATGTGAGGGGGACTCCATTATTAGAAGGACAAATTAGGCTTTGTTGAATATATATGAGTTGCTTCTTGGGATTATTAGCTAAGAAGGTTAATAGGCAGCAACTGACCATTGCATGGTTGGCTGAAAACTTTGCTAACTTGTTAAATGATGTCGATGATAAGGTTGTGCATCAATTTACATGAACCTATATTCTTAGCTTAATTGGAGGTATTTTTATTGCTAGATAAGCCTAGCCATAAGGTATATTTGATGTACCTCTTATTGCTTATAGATTTCGAGCAAATTGGCAAGTTTAATTAGAGGTTAATAGTGTTAGCTTACCTATACTAAAAGCAATATACTAAGAGCTTTGTAATGCAACATATAGGGATGAAAAAGAGATAAATGGTTGCTTGACACTGCTACACCTATTGGCATGAGGTCGATTCCCTATACTCACACCAGAGAGATTGTTGACCCCCCAATCTTCACTTAAAAAGTATCCTTTACTTCTACTTCTTAGTTTTAAGTATGAATTATAGTTTAAATGTGCATACAATTATATCCATGATGGCTCTATATATTTATCATTGTTTACCTAATAAGATTGAAAATTGTGATAAATAGAATAATATTAGATGACTTCCTCATTTAGGCTTGCAAGCCCTAAGTTAGTATTAGATTTTACTAGATGCATTGGGGGACAACAAGGTGAGTTGCTTTTTTATTTTTTTCTTCTTTATAGACATCATAGCTTTAATATTTCTTAATATCTTATCATTTTATATTGCTCATAGATTGTTTGGTGCCCATATCAGTCACAAAGTGTGCATGAGCTAATTTTAAAGTACTACTTGACTTTTCTAGATATTTGGATCGCTTTCGTCCCACTCATCTGCTTCCACATCATAAAGTAGCACCATCCACTTTGCATCCTATGCTAATTTGGTTAGCGCTAACCAATTTCTCAAATGCTAGTTAGATTAGATGCCCTCTATGCTCTATGGTATCGAGGAAGAACCTAGACCAATTAAGTAATAGAACATAGAACATTTAGTAATAAGGTATTATCCCTTATTGTTGAGGAGCCCTTTAATTACACATTTAAGTACATGCAATGATACAAGTGATGTACCCAGTATTAGATCTAACCACTTAGTGCCACTATTAGCTATGTAATAAATTTTTAAATAGTTGTCACATTTATTATCTTCTTTTTATCGATATATATATATATATATTATCTTGACAGTTAATGTTTTATTTTTTTTTATTTAGGTTGATTTAGTAGAAAGACTTTATAGGATGCACTTGCAAAATCCTTTACTTACAAATTTCTATGAGGTTGTAGGCCAAGACTTTAAGAATATATTACTAGTTCTTGGTGAACAATGGCTCTTGCTATTCTTCCAACCTCTTGAATTAGCACCTAATCTACCTAAGCCTCATATTCTGATGGGTCGACCAAGAAAGAGACATTAGAGTTCCCTATTAACCTAGTAGCTCGCTGTCAAAGAAGAAAGGCAACAAAATGAGGAGTTCGTGCAACAGGACATTGGCATTAGCATAGGAGGTACATCTTTTTCTATCTTGGCTAGCCAATTTAGTAACTTTGGAAAGGCTAGTTCTTTTTATTACATGTTGTCATCACCTATGTCTCATTTTGAAACACTTCAACAAATGTTTGACACTTTATGATCATTTGCAAGCTTCTTTTTAATACATCTGCATTTAGTGTCACATACACTGATTTCTTTGAACTTAAAGGATTATTACAACCAGGGTTTGTGATGTTGTATAAGTCGATTCCTTAATTGAATTCCCATGCTTAAATTTAAAGTCTTCACCTACAATATAGAAGCAATAATAACTAAAAGAATTGGGGCAACAACAATTATAGCATGAAAGGAAGATGCCTCGTTATAACATTGAAAGTCATTTATTATAGTTTTTTCTTTAATATTGATCTAATTTATTATCAAATAATTTAAAAAAATTTTATTTGTCATTGCATATCATTTTATTTATTTTGTGTTATATTAAATTAAATTCATATGTAATTAATTGTTCAAAATACTTTCATGCAAAAAGAAAAATTACTTAACTAAAAATTTGACAAGTTAACTTATTCAACCCACTGAGTCAATTGAACCAATTTTTTTTTTTTTAAAAAAATTATTTTGTCTTGAATTCATATTGATTCAAGCCAAATTTGAATTAAACCAATTCAAATTTGGCAAAAGTACTACCTTTTTAAGGGAGTACCTTTTGCTTCATTTTTTTTTGGTAAAAATTTTTTCCTTATATCACCTTTTCATCATAGAGTTGTTTTAGCATTCTTTCTATGTATTCTTTTTTTATTACATTCTTTATTGCCTCTACTATGGCATGGGATTATTTGCCTTATTAAATGATTTATAACAAATGGCATAAAAGTTGCTAGAATCAATTAATAGTTAAGATAAAAGATTTTAATTAATAGGCTTTACTTGTAAAAATATCTTGAATATTTATAAAATTTCATTAACACACAACAAACTCACCATAATCTGGATATTCATAAAATTTAGTGTAACTAGAATAAGAGGAACAATAGCTATTAAAAAATCGAAATAAAAAATATTAGTGATTTGTAATGCGGCTAGATTATTATATTTACTATTTTAAATTCACTACCTAACTCAAAATTGACACATTATGAAATTCCAAAAAGAGATTTGGCTCCTAAATAAGATCTAAAAATAGAAAATTATGCAACTATAAACCTTTATTTTAAGACAACTTGCAATTTAGAATTATGTCAACTTTGAAGCAAATATGATGTGATTTGGAGAAACTCAAATACACTTTTGGCCAAGTGGCAAAGGGAACATAGAAACTTTGCTTTATTATCAACTTTAACAATGCAATGCTCTAAATAGTTCTAATTTCTTATATTGGCCTCGTCTAGAACCATAACTTTGGGAAGTGAGGCCCTAACCTATTGGTGAAATCCTCAATAATTACTTAAATTTCAAATTTTCAAGGCATCTAAAAGAGTAAATCCATAATTTGAAGTTCTAACTACAAAAGGTTCAAATATGAGTTAAGGATATTATCAATGGTAGAAGCAATGAAATTGGGAAATGATAAGACTTAAAGAGGCATTTGGAATCCACCCTTAAAAGCTCCACTATCAAAGTAGAAGAGCTACTCTTCTTAAACACCACACTAAGTATCCCATACTACTTGATATAGGATTTAGACATCCCATACTACCCAACCTTTATTTTATCATTGCCATCATCTGAGTCTATTGATGCAAACTAAACAAATGCTACATAACTCCTATGAAAAGTACTAGAATCAATGGAATTAAAATACTAAGATAGAGGCAAATCCACCAATCTAGCATAATTGCTTTTACACAAAAACAAAAAATAATGCACTAAAACATGTAATACTCTCTAGCTGTCTGAGACATCATAAATATCATGTTTATCTTTATTAAAGGGCTATCAAGTGAAGCCATTCTTATTATTGTCTTTTAATTTACCACAAAGTTCAATGGTAAGCTAAATTTTAATAAAGGAAATTTGGAAAAAAAAAAAAAGTCATATTGGAATACAGTAAGATTAACTAAAGGCACTACAGCAATGCAAGTTATGAAATAGAGAGTTTAATTAAGCTTTAAAGAAAATCAAAATAGTATCATCATCCAATGAACTTAATTTGACACAATACTTAAATCATATTGAATGGCAATAAGAGTTGCTCTTATTCATTCTCATCGTATATTATATCCCAAAAGTATAGACTAAATGTATAATTTAACCTAAGGACTTTTCCTCCAAAAAGGGATTTTTAACAACAAGTGTCTTAGAGTAAGCATCTTGCTTTATCAAAAGACAAATTGGAAGGTCCTAAATATGTAACAATTTGAAATAATGATAATAGTTATAACAAAAAGTAAAAGAATAACAAAATTTAGTCATTAATTCATAGTTTCTACCCACAATGATGAAATAGCTTATTTTGTTTAGCTCTTCTTATGAAATAATATCAAAAGTATCAACTTGTTTATTTTTCTTATTTCCAAAAATATTTTAAAAAGGGAAATGGCTGCTACAAAATGATATTGCTAACTAATGTTATCATAGGACATCAAAATCATGGCTCTAAGGAAGTAATAATAACTCATCTTGTCCTTCATTTCTGTATTGACAAAATGATAAGGCTAAATGAAAAAATAGTAGTATATTTTGATGAAGCAGAGTTTAATGCTTATTTATTGATTACTTTTATCTATGGCAAGGATAATGAAATTGGGACATAAGTTTTATCATTGTTGTCTTCTGGGTTTATAGATGGATACCAAACAAATGCTATAGAAATTATATGAAAAACACTAGATTTGATGAAATTAATGTAGCAAATAGAGGCAAATCCACCAACATGGAAGAATTGCTTTTACACAAAAATAAAAACTAATGCATTGAAATACATAACACTTTCTAGCTATTCAAGACATCAGAAATATCCCAAAACCACTCTAAGATTCATCCATGCCCATTCTTCACTCAGACCCTCCTTTTATTGACCCTTCCATAACTAACCCGCTATTGAAACTCTTACTAAGAGCCAACAGGTCTCCCATTGTAATACCTAAAATATATATATATATATATATATATAAAATATAAATAAATAAATAATATATTTTAGGTAAAAAAATATAAATAATTTTTAAATCTATTTTAGGTTCATAGAAAAAAATTTTAAGGACTTTTCTAATCTTTTTAAATATCAATTAATGCATATTAAGCTTTCTACGGGGCAAAAGTACAAATTGAGCCAAAGATATATTTTAATAATCCAAAAGCACACTCTCTCTCCCTTTTTCTCATCTGATGCAATGTCCTATTCTTGCTTCACCTTTTTCTCTCTCCCGAAGTCCACTTTTTCTTGCTTCTTGCGTGACTTTTCTTCATTTTTTGTTTTGCTTGAGTCATTCCTTCTTTCTCCCAGCGTGGCACCTCCATTGAAGCGTGAATCTCAGCCAGCCACAAGGATCCATCACCCTCTTCTTGTTAGATGCCATTACCCACTCATCTCTGACAATTTAGTTATCATAAAACTCTTATTTGGTAAAGATTTCATCTCCCTTCTCCTTCTCTTCTTTTGCTATTCAACCATAAAAAATTTTGTGAATTTTGTAAGAATTAGTTATTTCATTTTCTTCTTCCGTTTCTTTCATCAATCTTTATCTTTCTCCATGATTTATTGAAACTAATAGGATATTCAATTTTTGTTGCTCAAGTTGCCGTGGATGAGCTTCCAACTTGGGGGCTTCTTGAATTTCTACATTTATGTGTAAATAAACACTTCATATTTCATCTTTGAAACTTCAAGAAGTGAATTTTAAATTTAATTTGAGTTATAGAAGCTTAGATTGAAAAACTCCAAATTTAGGGTTAGTATTTAGGATAAAAAAGCATATAAGAATTTAGGGATTTATGTTTTAGAGAGTATATTAGGTTATATAAATAATTATGGATATTATTAGAGTGGTTAATATAAGTAATTTATATTGGTTATAATTTTAGGTGATACTGGGGAAACTCATTCAACTGGGACTCTGCACTAAACAATAGGAACTTTGGACTTATACTATTAGTTCCAAATTGGTGAGTGTGTAGATAATAGAGTGATTTATCTATTTTATTCCAATTTTATATTTTCTATAGTGAAATTTTCAATTGTGTGATTTATGTTCTCGGTGTGTTCAAAACTGCAAAATGGATATATATATATATATATATATATATATATATATATATATATATATATATATATATATATATATATATTCTTATGATGATTTAATAAATTTATCAAAAGAAATTGATAGTTGAAATGTGGTATGATATATTCTTGTGAAACGCAAAAGAATGAATTGGATGGATAGAAAGTGGTGGTGTGTATATGTTTATTTATAAGAAAGTATTTTATGTTGTCTTGTAATCTCATATGTTATAGAGATTACAATAAAGGTTAATTTGCCTTAGTTAATTATTTATTTACTTTTTAATTCCTTATTTATTTTTGATAGCTAAATGTTACTTGAATTAATTTATTTAAATTATTTGTATGTTATATAATGAATGGGAATCTAGTTAGGATCCCGTAGCCATTAGCGGAGATAACAGCCTAGGTGCACCTAGAATAAGTTATGAATTGTGATGGCACTGCGATGTGATGTATCTAGTGCTACGATTTGGGGTACTAGATGTATATTGTGAAAGTGATAAGATTGGATGAATCCAAAGAAATGCCATGATATATGATGATGTGGTTTGATGATTCGATTTCTCTCTATGATACCCATTCTTAGAATATTTTTCTTATATTTAGAAAATATAGATTTTATCTAAAGGTTTCTTTTTATTTAAATAATTATTTGCCATTTCATCTATAAACTTTATTGCCTAAATTATTTGATAATCAGTTATTTTTTTTTTAAATTCTAGTATGCTCTTATTTTCTCTTTATGCACTTTATTATTTATACACTCACTAAGCCAGTGGTAGGCTTATCCCTCTTCTTTCTTTATTTTTCAGACCAGCGAGTAAAGGAGTAAAGTGATCTGGGAGCTCGTGAGCTACCAGACCCTTGGAGTAGGTGTTTAATTTTGTGAGATTGTGTCAGACTCCATGATGTGGTGGCACTTAGGTGTAAAGAAAGAATCTTGGAATTGTCCATGTTATATGGTCACCTATAATATGTAAATATTATTTTTATTTTCCTAGCTAGGTATTTTGGTTATATATAACTTGTTGTTGCTGGTGTTGGTGTTAGTTTAAATTATTTTTCAGGATGGGATGTCCAATTTTTAGGGGAGATGCTGCCGAATTTCGGTAGCCCCTAATGGCATAATGAACTATATATTAAATTTTTTAAAACTTGTGGGTATATGGGTTAGTTAAATATGTGATATAATAGTCGACTTTAAATTGGTAAGGCTTGCTAGGCTAACCCAATCTCCAAATTAGTTTAGCCTATGCGCCGGTCATGGCTCAGAATTTGGGTCGTGACACCCATCCTTGCCATTAAAGTTAGTTATACATTCTCTTATAGCCTACCTTTCCCTTATTCCCTTGCTTATATCTTCTAGAATTTACTGCGGGTCCATCACTCTTCCACCCTAGTTCAACTAAAACATTTTGATATATAATAGTAGGAACTAACTAGTTAGACTCAATTATCAAATAAAAACTTTTCCCTAGAAATTAAACTTCTAAAACTTATAGCAACCATAATTGTATTCAAAGCTAGCATTTCTAAATAGATTATAACTATAGGTATAGAAAAGAGGTAGTGTTGTACTAAGCTTTACTTGCTCTATTTTGAATTTATTGTTTTCTACTATCTTTTGCCCCTTCAATTAAAAATTAGTATAGTTTAAAGGCAGTAGTATTAGTCCTCACTTTTGTAGCTTTTTTCCCCCTTCTTTTCAACCAATATCCTATTCGCAGTAACCTTTATTCTAATATTTAGTAGAAAGAAGCAGGAAAAAGTTGACTTAAATGTCATATAATTTCACAAAAATAGAACCTTGAATGAAATCAACACAAAAAAACTATTTTTTTTTAGTCATCAACAAAGGAACATAAGTTCTAGAAATGACTAGAAATTTAATACCAATGAAATGCAGTTATGGACAATAAGAAACGTATATTTTGAAAGTAAAGTACAAGTAAAGGGTTGTGAGTTAGTATTGACCAATTCTTGAGTACTGCAAGTCCAATTTAAAGTTTACAATAGTTGTCTAAAAATATCATGGCACCAGGTGTACATAAGGTAAACAAATTTACAAAGGCATGTAATGAGTTATAATTCCTCATCATTTTAAATTCATAAAGAAAGTTTATAGATAGGAAAAATAGTTTATACGTGATTTAAGATCAGTCTTAGATGCAAAAATTTCTTATAAAAATAGGTATCATTCCATGTTTAAATATACATTGAAGCTTAACCATAAGATAATCTTAAATAATTTTTTTAAGAAAAATAATTTACACTAAAAAATTGAGAGACATATATTAGATAATCAATAGCCCACTCTGACAGTAATAGTGATAAGAAGACCCAATTTCCACCACAAAAAAGTTTCTCCATTGAATTGATATCTTATTAAGTATCCTGAAGCAGTAATTATAAAAGCAAGAACTTACTAATTATGGTACTACCTCCATCATCTTCAAGCCATAACTCTAACATGAAGGATATTATATACCTTCATTAGAGATTGAGCAGAAATTGTTAGATAAATGACAAAGAACTACTAGTCTACCATATAGATAGGTGTAATGTAGAGAAATCAGTACCTTTTAGCCATAAGAACCAATGTTCATGTGTCATAACTTTTAGATATTTTTAAAGTATAGCTTTGGCAATATCAATCTAACAAAATCTAATGCCTTATATGTGAGAAATCTTAGGCAGTCTTATCTTATTTCCTTGTGGTACTACTGCTTAAGCAATAGACAATTGCCTTTAATTGGTAAATGAGAAAGGGATTTGGAAACACCTTTTTCTAGCAAGTTTTAGAGATTAGGGCAGCTGTAAGTGTCTAAGGATCTAAAGATTTGAGATGGAGAAGACCTTGTAGTTCATTGTTTTTGAATTTGTACAATCTAAAAAGCAAAGAGACTAAAGATTAACTAGTAGAAGTCCTCCTTTAGGAAAGGACTCCACATTCTCAAAATCATCACTAACTGCAAAGCATCGCAAAGATTGGAGTTTATGTAAACCCTAATCCTTATGGGAAGGAACAAGTTTAGGGAACATGAGATTGAAAGAATGATTAGGCTTGAAGGCAAACCTCCTTGGAAAGTGATTCTAACTCTAGACAATCCAACAAGGATAGATAATCAAGGGATGGAATGAAGGCATGCATGTTTTTAGGCAATGACTTTAGATTACTCAAATTGTTAAGGCTAATAGATTCAAGTATGAGAGAGACAATCAAGCTATAAAGAATGACTTAAGTTTAAGACAAGCAAATAATGTCAGCATATAGAGATTTGGAAACAAGTCTAGTGAATAGAGTTGTAACAAAGCAACGAGCTAGTCTATTTTATATTCATGCCAAAATGAACCCAAACAATAAGTTGTTGAAGATTGGCAATGTTGAGGAAAATATGCAACAAAAAGGACTCGCCCATACCACTTTCAAAAATATGAATTATTGTCAAGCTGGTTGGAACCACTTTCAGCAAAATCTTTTTTCAAGTGATTTAATGATAGCTCACCTATAGAAAATGGCTTTAGGAATTGAGGCTTCAAGTTCTTAGCAATACTTAGTGCTTAGTTTTCTTAAAGAAGGAAGGAATGGAGCTAGAGACTTTGTTGTCTTAGGACAATGCCCTATACAAGCTCTTGAAGGCATGAGAAACATTCATCTTCATTATCACCTTCCATATGGATCCATTCTTTCCATTTGCTTATGTACTCAAATTCTAAATTCTTTAAGCATTTGAATGGAGTACTTGAGGAGATATTCCCATAAAACTCAGGACCAATGGCCTTTATTCCATTACATTAAGAAATACATAGCTTCCCAAGAGAGGGTAGCTGCTTAAAAGATGGCAAGGAAAAAAATGGTATATATATTTCCTTAACACAAGGCATACTAAATTAGGCTAATAAGGAGCATCAAACCAATATGCAAATCTTATACCACTATAGCTTCTAATTATGAGTTCTTTCAAATTTCTATAAGGTTGGAGAGCTTCCAATACACATATTTCATTTTGTGAATCATCATGGTTTCCATTCTATTCTAACTCCAATCCATCTAAATAATTCTTATCTTTTATATTGGCTGCCTTGGCATCCATTTCATCACTAATATTCTCTAGTTGTGAAATTTTAAGTGATACATGAAGATAGTCAACTTTCCCTAAGTCCTTGATAGTAGACCCAATTTCCTTTCCCACAAAAAAGTTAGTATTTCAAGATGTTTCAACCTTCCTATATGCTTTGGCAATGCCTTTATCTCAGTTCCTGCCAATTTAAGATGATGTATATTAATGAGATTTTGCAAACTTGATAGCAACTTAGCTAAGAAAAAGTAGCGATACAGTTTAGTGCATGCAAATTGTGTGGCAAACAAATCGATATGGGTAACTTACTAATCCCACTGTTTGAAAGGGATAGATATTATAGATTGATCAATTTGTACAAATTTGGAGGCAACTTAACTAGGGAACCACATCCATCCAATTTCAATATTTGCAAATTATTCAAGGCATAAAATAAATTAGGTAATCTTTTAAAGATTGTGAAAGAGAAGTCTAGCTAGCATAAATGCTTTAAATTACTTATATCATCAACAAATTCATTGATATCTAGACAACCCAACAAGGACAAAATTAAATCCTTAAGCCTTGACAATATATCATGCATAGCATTGTTGTTTATATTATAAAATTCTGGTGTTAATGGTATGAAGCTGTGCAATAACACCATATATCACTTTCTAACAAACTCCTTGAAGTTTTTATAGCCAAAGGCAACCCTTTGGACTTATCAACTATTTTTTTCCTAACTAATTTCAAATGAGTATATAAACTAACATCTAGGTCATGAAAGACATATTTTGTAAATAAATTCTAACAATCTTCTTTTTCTAGCCACTTTAAATGATAGACTTGGATAGAGTGTATCATTGATGCTACTTTTTTGCTATAAGTTGTCACAAGGATTTTGTTTCCCAAAGCTCCATGGTTAAAGAAACCTAGCAAGTCATCCAACTTATGCTGTTCTAGTTCCAGACATCATCAAGGACAAGTAAAAGAATTTGCCCTATCAATCTCTTCTTCAATTCCAGCTGAAGTATCTTTAGGTCATTTGATCTTTTTATTGAACAACTAAGTGCCTTAAGAATTTTTTTTTTAATTTTAACAGCATCAAATTCTTTTAAAATACCCACCCAAGCTTTGAGGTGAAATTGATCTTCCACTGTTTGTCATTGTATACAAGCTGCGCAAGGGTAGTCTTACCTGTCCCATCCACATTCCAAATTATTTAAAAGTACAAATTTGTTATTGTCTCTTTACCAATATCTTTTTCATAAGTGTTAGATTCACCTATTAAAATATGGTTGGTAATCTTCTTGACATATTTTTACCAATTCCAAATTCATTACTAGCATCAAAGCTTTCATTTAATCCATGCACATCCTTTTTCTTTGCAAGGAATTCTAGGATTTCAAGTATTTTTTTAGATTCTTGATTCAATTTCTTTATCAAATGAACTAACAAGAGTAAAAAAGAAGCCTTACACTTTATTAGTATCAATTTGGAATTTAACATCCAACTTTTGCTGTGATGCCTCAATAGCAATCCCATCTAATAGGTCCTTAGTCTTAAAGACAACACCTTTAAGCTCATCAAACCATTGCTTCACATGGGGTTTCTATATTGCCTTTCGTTTGCATCTTTAATAACTTGGTTAACAGAAATAAGGGTAATGTGTAGTTTTCTTAGCAAGCCATCCTTGAGTTTTCTCCCATAGAAGTAGTCAAATACATCATGCAATGCTAATCTATCAAAAGCCACTTGGAAGGTAGCTGAAAGAAAAGTTCCATCAACAAGCTTTACAGCCATGATTTCTCTGTAAAGGAAAATTAAAGGTGTTGAGTAGCAATACAGGAAGAAAATATAAAGTAAGATGGAAGATCAATTAATGGGTGGTTAATGCTTCTATTTAGAGGGAAGGATATGTAACTAGTGATAAATGAAAGGTTTACTTAGTTGGTTCCTTGCAACAACTTTGTAATCTCACTTTCTCTAAGCTTTTTTCTTTTTTGTTTCTGGTGTGGAATGATGGAATACATTTAAGATTAAAAGTAGCAATATCTCCTCAAGTTGTGAAATGCTATTTGACTCGGAGCAGTGTGTTAGCCATGAGTTTATCACAAAAGTTCTTTTAACAATGAGTGATATAACTGATTATATAGAAAGTTAAGAGCTAATTAGTGGCTAATATCTTTTGCTTAATTAGGTTCAAGACTTTTCTTATTAGTGGTCAAGTTAAAATTCTCTCATAAAGAAATAACTAAAATGGTCATATGGCTTAAAGAAGAGGCAAATCATTTTGGAAACAATTAAAGACTTTTAAAGACAATAGACAATTACTCAAGCAACGACAATCACATCTCAATTGAAAGGGCGATAGGTAAGTTGCAATGTCTTCCATTGTTTCGTAATACGTGATTTCTTTGTCTTTTACTGACAACCACTATTTCATATGATTCCTCTCTGCATGTTTAAAATCAAACTAAATATATTGAACCAACCTAAATTGAATCAAATTGCTTAAAATTGAGAAAAATTAAAAAAAAAAAGAAGTTAGTCTAAATTAATTTTCTAAATGTAAAAATTAGTTCACTTTTGAATTTTTAGTTGTTTTAACCAAAACTAGATTTTTGTTTCTTTTAATCTTCCCATTAAAACCAATAAATTTGGTTACATACTTATTTAATATACTACTTTAGTAAGTATAATGAAGAATTATACAATGAATAATAAATCAAAATTAGTTGTTTAACTTTCATACAAGATATAATTTTGATATTTACAAATAGTTAGTTAATTATGTAAATAATAGATGATTAAAGGAGGAAATAGCTTGTAAGATATAAGGGATTGTTGTTTGAAGAAGAAGAAAAGAAATAAATTGATGATAATGAACATTTGACTCAAGTCGCATCTAAACTTTTATTATCACATAACTATCTAGAAAACAAAAAAAAGTTAAATCACTTAAAAACAAAAATAAAAAAAGTGAATATAAACCAAATTGAGTCAAACTAACCATATTCCAAAGCCAAATAAATCATTTTTTTTTTACAAAACTAAATAGCTCAATTTGATTTAGTTTTGATTCAAAACTGAATCGAACCAAACCTTTAAACACCTTAGTTCATTCTTTAGGGATTTTTTTTTATAGTAACACTTAGTTAGAGAAAATGTTTAACAAAATGAGGTAATCACAAAAACTAATTCTCGAAATGTTATATATACATATATATTATAAGGAATGCAAAGAAAGCAATTTCGTGCTCCCTTTTTTATTTTTTTTAAATTAAAAAATTTAAAAGCAGAGTAGCTCACTCTATTTTCAGCTTAAATTAAAAAAAAAAACTTAAGGAAACATGCAGTTGCTCCTTCCACATTCCCTTTATGTGTGTGTTTATATATATATATATTAACATAAGAAATGTGGAATTAGTTAATATTTTTTTAATAAAAATGTAAAAATAAAAAAATATCATAACTGGCTGAAAAATATATTTAAAATTGTACATACGTATAAATGAAAATTTAGAGTAATTGTGAATCAACCATAATAACTTTTTGTGCCACAACAAGACCTTCTCTTGAGTCGTTGTAGCTGGCACCATATTTGCTCCTTTTTCATTTTCTTCCTTTTCTTCTTTTGATGACTTACTATGATTGTCATTGCAAGTGGGTCAAGAATTTAAGTCTTCTTGAGGAGATTGAATAGGTGAAATGGTTTATTTAGGGTGAAAAACCTTTGCTATTGTTGATAGAATGATCTCTACTATCTAAAAAATTCATTGACATAATTTAAACTAAATGTAAATGGATCTACAGATAATGTCATAAGTGGGCCATCATTAGATGGCATGTGTTATGTCAACAAGGAGAAAAATGATGAATCCATGTGTAAAGATTGGGAATTAAAGTTGTATAGTAAGAGTCATTAGCTTTTTCGTAGTCTATGAATGTCATGGCTAAAGCAAATTAGAAAGTACTAGTAACCCCTACATTTGTGTACTATGCAGTCAGTACAAAAAAAAAAAAAAGAAGGACCAACACCTTCAAAAGTTGTATATGGTGCAAAAGAAGAAGGACCTACACTTCTGAAATCTACATGCATTGATGCTGAGGTGTAGGAAGATGATAAGAAACTTGCATCATTACCACTTCGTGTCCTACCCACATTGGCTCCTTAGCTAAGATAAATCTGTAACCTTTCTTTTTTGGCCTAATCTCTGGCTCTTGTGGCCTTAGCAAATAAGGTATAGGTGTAGCTAATTGGGAGATCATCATCTCTGAATGTTCACTAAGGGCACGCAACATAGTCTGAATATCTTCGTTGCACTTTCCTTTAAATCACTAAACCCAAGTTCTAGAAGGTAAGTAACAACAAACCTGTATAAAATCCTCTAACACATCAATTTATGGAAAAAGAAAATCAACAAATAAGTGTTTGACATACACACACACACACACACACACACACACACACACACACACACACACATATATAAAGGAAATTGTTCTGGGCTACAATCTATGGCTATGCATGGCACAATGAATGATATGTGCTTCTACTATCAATCTTTCTTAACTTTGCCTCTGAGTTAAAGTGTATGGAGAGAGTCCATGTTGAATGGCTGCCCAGGATATGCTACCACCTACCAAACTAATAGAGAATGAGATTGACATGATGCCATTCAACTATCCAGAAGCAAAGAAGGGGGATGAATGCACTCCATACATCAAACAATGCCAAGCAATGGTTTAGAATTAATTAATGGACACTAGTTGCATCGTACGACTACCAAATAACCTATACACATAAAGTAAAAATGAAATAATCCAATGTTTGGGAATAATGCTTGATTACATAAGCATCAATCTTTGACTACAAACCTTGTCATTTCTCATTCAGACAAGAATGTTGTGGAATGTGCGTTCACCTGAAACCTAATGGTGGCATTAAAGGATATATATCCATATTTAGGTCTAAGTGTGGGGGGTTTTTTTTAAGCAAGCCATGGGAATCAATCCTATGCCCATAAGTATAGTAAAGTAAAACATCCATTAATATTTATCTCATCATAACTTGTTGCATTACACATCTCTCTATACAAGTGTGCCAACACCACTAATGCCTAACTATATTACCTAGCTTCTTCAAAGTGCACTAATAAAGCTAGATACATTAGCATTATCTTGTGGCTAGTTCTATCTAGCATAAGGTATCTTCCAATCAACTTCAAAATATAGGCTTATGCAAATCATCGTATGTCAATGTTGTGAACACCGTATTTTGTCCAAACCAATTATAAAAAGAAATAAAATTAACAAAATCAAATTAGCAAAAATACAAATCCAAAAAGAGAAAAAAGAAAGAAAATAGAATTTAGGAGAAAATGAAAAAATAAAAAATTAAAATTAAAAGCTTTAAAAAAAACACAAAACAAAACAATTAAAAAATCAAAAGAAAAAAAAAAGTAAAAGTAAAAGGCCCAAAGCCTTAAAACAAAAAAAAAAAGTAAGTAAAATTAGCCCAATAAAAATGGGCTGAGGAAAAACTCCCAGGCCCATCTTGCTAAAAACCCCGTCCAATCCCTGCTGAAGCCCGAAACATTTTCGGATTGGGCCATCAGGCCAAACCCATGCCTCACCCAATCAGACCAAATCCACGCCCCACCCAACTTCCCTTTTCGGACTCTTCAAACGACATACAACACGACACACAGACGGGCAGAGCTTCGAAGCACAGAAATGGAAGGGTCAGTGTCTTAGGGGTTCCAGGGGAGCAGACCTGCAACGAGGGGCTCGAGGGTTTGACCTCTTTCTCCCATCCCTTTCGCCACCAGAGACAGAGTATCACTGACGCGAAAATGGAAGGGGAGCAGAGGGAGGCGTGGATCAAGATTGGAAAGACGGAAAAGAGAGCTCGATTCGGACCGAAAACAGGGGGATTCTCGAACAAAAAAGAACAGAACCAGCGAGAAAAAGGGAACGGACGGGGGAAAAGGAGAGAAGGACGGAGGAAGTCGAGCATCAGAGGAGGAATCAGAGAGGGAGGAGAATCAGAAGAAGCGGACCGAAAAATTTGGAAGGGAGATCGAAAAACAACTAAGAGACAGAGGAGGAGATTCTGGAGAATGGGTTCTCCAAGAATGGAGAATTGAGGGAGCTACAGGGAGAAGCAAAGATCTCTGCGATTGAAGGAAGGGTCCATCCTTTTGCCGTTGCCCCCCTGGTAAGCTACTCGAAATCCTCACTAACTTCCGATGAATTCTAATTGGAGTTGCTGGTAATCTGAAATTAAAATGGGTAAATTGGAGATTGAAATGTGGTGATTCATTGTACATTCGGAGTATGCATATTAGGTGCTCGACGAAATGCTTGAGAGAAAACTCGAGTTAAACTTTTATATTTGACGATTTTAAACTGTAGCTGAGTCTGTTTAAGCTTTTCCCTGCTATGATTTCGTGCTGAGTGTTGGTCTGTTTCAGGGTAGAAAAAAAATTGTATGAATGTCTATGTATAATGAATGGTTGTATATTCCGTATATGATGGGGTAGTTTAATCCATGATGTAATTTTACTTTTGATTTCACCTTCGTTGAATGCTGAGCGAAGAACGAAACCTATCCCTGAGAGGATCCTTGCTGCATGAGTAGGCCTTTGTTTGGGTGTTTGTTTTTGTTGGAAGCTCGTGATTACCCCTAATCTGAGTAGGCCATGCTTTACGAAAATACCGAGGGGTCAAGAAATAAAAAAGGCCGGAAGGAAATTCAATCAAGAAATAAAATCAAAAAATTATTTCCGAAAAATCATAAAGAGAATAACAAGAAAAAAAAACCTTTTTGTTTCAGAAAAATCTTGTTCCAGGATTGAAAATAAAAAGGTAGGTAGGCAAATGTGAACTAGTCCCTCTGGATCTCTTCAGTGGGTAATTTGCAAATAGTATCCAAAATGATATAGAGGTATTGCCTATACGCTTAAGCATACATAGCACAAATATTTGGACGTTGACATTGCTATTGTTTTTATTTTTGGGTTTCATTTTATTTCACTTTTGAATTGTCGTGTGGGATTTCTTGTCCCCTCAGACATCCATGAATCGATTCAAGGGTATGTGTGGCAATAAGCCTCCTCAACCATTATCGAGGTTTATGGTTATGTTTTAATAAACTTTTCATGTTAATAGCCTACACAAATGGGCCTTGATTCCAAGCAAAGGGATACAACAAAATAAGCAAAAATTCGTAAAACAAAAACAAACAAACAAACAAACAAACAAAAAGGAAACAAAAAGAAGAAACAAAAAAAATGAGAAAAAATAATAACGCCAATGACCCATGAACTAAAAAAATAAATAATAAGAAATAAAAGGGGGGCATGCTTTAAAACTTAAAGAAAAAAAAGGGGAGAAAAGTGATATTGATCCTTAAGGAGATCTTGTCAAAAAGAATTTTTGGTGATCCTCATAAGGAAAAAAAGAATCAAGGACAAGAATCAAACCTGATAAAAGAGTTAAAAAAAAAAGGGGTAAGGAAAGAGTTAAAACAAAAAACAAAAAACAAACAGAAATAAACAAAAAACAAACAGAAATAAAAACAAAAAAGATAAGAGTAAAAGTGAAACACAAAATGAAAATTAGCCAAAAGGAAACCAAATACAAAAAAGGATAATGATAACTAAAATAGAAAAAGAAAAAAAAAAGAACATAAAGAAAGAGAAAAACAAGAATAAAACAATAGCAAAATTTTTTAAAAAAAGAAGAAGGGAAAACATAATAAAACAAAAAGAGTAATAAAAAAATAACAAAAATAATGGGACAAAAATAAATGAAAAGCAAGAGAAGGAAAAAGAAAAAAATCGAAAAATGCCAGAAAAATTAAATTAAATCAACTAGTTTCAAACATGTCTAATTTGGTCAAGAAAATGTAATTTGTTTTTCATCTTTTCGAAAAAAAAAAAACAACACCTAAATAAACAAACTAAATAAAGAAAAACTAAATGAAAAAATTAGAAAAAAAAAAAAAAAAAAAACCAAAAAAACAAACAAAAAGAAAAGGAAAAAAATAAACAAAACATTAAAAAAAAAAAAGAGGATAAGTAAACTAACTAAAAAATCAAAAAAAAAAAAGAAGAAGAAGGAAGTTTTCTCTATAAATAATAAAGATTTTTAAAATTAAAATAGAGTTTTTCTTTTCTTAGAAAGTTTGCCAAAACTAAAGGAAATTGATTAACGAAAACAACAACAATAACAACAACAACAACAACAACAACAATAACAACAAAGACAAAAAAAGAAGAGGAAAGAAGTAAAATTAGTTTTGCCTTTTGCAAATAAAAAAAAAGTATCTCAACTAATTTCAAATTCATTTTGTTTGCAAAAGTCCAAATGATTCTTACTCTTTTCTCTCTAAAAAATGATAATAATAATAAAAATCAAATAAAAGTTAAATAAAACAAAACATAAAAAAAAATAAAAATAAAAGCTTTTAAAAAAAATAAAAACAAAAACAAAACCCAATCAAAATATATTTTTCAACCAGTTGAACTACGTGGACTTTGATCCCTTTGAGAGGTACGTAGGCCCTAGGCTTTCATCCTAGGTCAAGTCCGTCCTTGTAAATAAAATTTTCTTTTCAATTTTTGCTTTTTTAATTTCTCTTATTTTGCTTTTCTAATTTTGTTTAATTTCTTTCTCTCTTTTTATTTTTATTTCTTATTTTACATATGATTTATTAGGAGAATTAAAATAGATTAAAGGCCATATTGATTTTACACAACTGACTTAGGGTAACCGTTTTTAGCAACAGGTGTTGTGGGGTGCCTAACACCTTCCCCACTCACAATCGACTCCCGAACCTATTTTCTAGTTCGTAGACCATTTTTCTTATTTTTCAAATAAAAAGGCTTTTCCAAAGTTTTTCCTTTTCAAAAATTAAAATTTTGGTGGCGACTCTACTACTTGTCTTAATTTCAATTTCAGTTTTCATTTTCTTTGGAAATTGAATCGAAATTTCTTCTTTTCAAAAAAAATTTCTCTTTTAAAGCGCCACGCAGTCGCATTTTCGGGTGTGACAAATGTCATTTGCATCATTCAGCAGGTTTTAAATGTTTGTGTAGTCCAAGGAATGCTAAGCCTTTATCTGTCTATCATCTTTGAAGGTGGTGTCATGCCAAGCAAATCTTGGCACACCACCCGCCAATTGTATCCTATTTGTCTTGAGACTAGCACCCCCATGCAAGGTATGCCTAATTAGATTGTAACATCTTAAAGTGTGATTATACACTTGTCTCTTATTAGGTGGAAGGCATATGTCTTTGGATGTCACCTCTTTAAAAGGGTTGAAACAAGTGCAACATTAAAATCAAAGTGATCAAGTTAGGACACTCCATAGAAACTAGCCTATGTAAGGAAATGAATGATAACAATTAAGGGCTCTAATAGTTGATCCTCATACATGATTTGGAAAATGCAAAAAACTTGATCATCTTATAATAGATAGTGATAATCATTATACAACAAATTCAATGACACTGACAACAATGAATTCAACAAGACCGTTTACATAGCTCAATTGTGTCAATTGACCTAATTTTGCCATATAGCATGTGACATGTGATGAGTTTACAGGTAAAAAAGAAAAAGAATCGCCACTTGGGCCTGGATTTACAACACCTTAATAGCTAGCCATTTAGCTCCCTTACAACCCATAAGTTTAAACAAATGTATACACAGCCTTTAATCAATTTTATCAAATACATAATCAAATGGAATAAATCATCAAATCAAATACATTAACAAGTCAAATACATCATAATCAAATAAAGGGCATCAACAAATGAAATACATCAATAAGTCAAATATATCATAAAGTCAAAAACTTGTCCAACGAATTATATTGTTGGCTAGGTTAAAAGGATGGACAAGAAGCATGATTGTGACCAATTAGTCTGCGCAATCTACATCTTTGCTGCTCTCTTAAACCTTCTTTCCAATCTATCTCATTTCATATCCTCGATGACTTGGATCAACCATTTGTGCAAATCCTAAAAAGGTTAGGCACTAGCCTTGGACCTATTGTATGGGGCCAATACATTTCACTTTTTATCAATTGAAACTTAATCTTATATGCATTTAAGATTGTCTCCAAATGGAAAATGTGGTCTATGAATTGTTATTGATCATGAAAGATCATGGTGCATGTGCCCATTACATATTGACATAGATGCTTTTGTAATTGAAACTCATCATAGTCACACGTGTGATTGGCCAAGCTTGCCTTGCAACATTAACCATATTGCTTGTTCATTAGATCATAGGACTCTTTTACCTTAAATTTTGATGCCCAATGATCAAACTTATGCATGGCTAAAGTAGATGCTCTTTAAATCCTCTTAGACAACATTTTTCATATATCCTAAGAATACATTTCACCAACCTCAATCTAAACACTTGCAGATTATGCACATTCCACCTAATATCAATTTACCTTATATACAATTGTCTTCACTAAGTTGGTTATGAGCAAGAACCATACTCTTTTGAACATGCCATATATATACTCAGCCAAATTCATTGCCATGTGATCCCAACGCTAGTCCTCAATGTCATATATATAAAACCATTTACTCTTTAGAATATCTGTAATCTAATTTATAGCCTCTGTATGTAGTTGATATAATTGGACTAATTGTTCATCAACTATATGATGTTCATTCAAGTAACCTATACATGAAACTAATGGTATTCCATTAGACCAATATCTTATAACTAAGAAGCCATTTATGGAGGTAACTAATATCTTGCAATTAAGGAACCAAAACTTACCAATGTTGATGAACATTTTCTTTAACCATTTGCTCTTAAAGGTTGCTTGCAGTGTGACAAAGGCAAAACATATGATATATGATGTTCGTTGAAGTAACCTATACATGAAACTCATGGTATTCCATTAGACAATTATCTTATAACTAAGAAGCCGTTTATGGAGGTAACCAATATCTTGCAACTAAGGAACCAAAACTTACCAATGTTGATAAACATTTTCTTTAACCTTTTGCTCTTAAATGTTGCATTTAGGTTGCTTGCAACGTGACAAAGGCAAAACATATGATACATGTAAGGTGGTTGCCACCCATTTTCTAAGTTAAAAACAATGGTTAATAGATATAAATGAAAAAAATATCTTTTTTATTTGGCACCACTCATTTTCATAGGTTATGAAACAACCATGTCAACAAGTCATGTGCTTCTCTTTTCATGATGGCAAATGCTAAGGGCACCACCTTTTTGGCTTTGTCCAGTGAGCTTGCAATCAGTAAGGTACCCTTGTAAGCATCAACATATGGCTTGGATCATTGGTTTCAGATAGTTGAAAGCATCAACATATGGCTTAAAGGTCCAAAATACTCAATAAAATATTACCACAGGCTCTGTATCTGAATTGGTTTATGGTTACTCTTTATGAACAAACTTATGATGTGATCCAGGCATGAAGTTCTAAATTTTTTCCAACCATTTTGGCAAAAAGGTGTATAAACACTCCCAATTACCAAATGCAATGTCAATTTCCTGATGCTTTATAGACCATGCTTTTTTATACAACACTATATATCCAAATATGCTGTGCACCCTCTCAATAGCTTTGCAAATAACTACCAATGAATTTTCTCTTATCATTGGCACAATATGTGCTTAAATCACATCAGAGTTAAGTTTTGGGTGATATTGTGACAACATTATAGAAAGACATTTGTGGGCCCCTATATATTATGATTTGCCAATTGTTTTCCTTATCATCTCAGCTTATCTTTATCGTTTAATTGCACTAGCTAGTGTGCTCAATGCTATATATTCTTCAATCTTTGCTAAGGAGTAATGCACTTTGAAATTGTGGTATTTGCACACTGAGTATATCTTTACCACACATTGCATTGCCTACTTATCAACAAACTACATGCCAACATAGAACTCTTGGGTGTTGTTTAAATCAACGGCATCCTCCATCTTGAGAATCTTAGCATTGCTCCCACTGTTTATGTTAATATGAGAAAGTAATATAGCTACCTAATTCTCGTACTAGTTTAATGGAGTTGTTGGCTCTTCCTTAACATCATCCCCCTCATCATCATATGCTTTATATTTGTTGGCATTAAGAGGGGCATCATATTCATCACCTTCCTTATCAAATTTGTCAATTATATCCTTTAGCTCATCTAGGTTTGAAAGAGGACTAGTAATGTCAATTAGTGGTTAGGACATGTTGTTTACTGTAGGTATAAGATATTGCTAGGTGTAGACAAGTTGGGAATCTATCCCCTAGGGGTGATATGAACAATAAGGTCGATTCATAGGTCCTATGATATTGGCCGGTTGATAGGAGTGCTGCCTGTTCAAAAACTTACTCTTATGCTATGTTAAAACCCTCTTTCGTAGTCAACATATATGCATATAGATTTAGTGCACCAAGTTAGTTTTGAAATTGTTGGTCCATTTGCCACATCAATTGTATATTAGAATTGTCCTCTAGAGTGCACACCAAATATAGCATTGAGGTATACAAATAAAGGTACCTATATACTTACTCAGATACAAACTAGTTTGATTACCTATATACTTACTCAGATACAAACTAGTTTGATTTAAGTCATAACTTTTCTTCAGCTGCTTCATTTAACCTTTCAACAATGATGTCAAGGTTAACTCTTAATATTTTTGTTTGGTGCACACAAAGTTTATGCACTCATTGCTATTATAAATTTTTCCATTTCTATATATGCATATAGTCTCCTTTTTTTTACTCATTATAATTCCTATAATAAAATTTTGGATATAAGCACATGAAAAAAATATAAATTTTTTTTTTTATGTTCAAGTTTAAATATTTTATGCAATTTATTTATAATTTCATCTAGAAAAGTAAATATACATAATATTAGCACATTTTGAACTAACATGATATTATAACATATTAATATATTACAATATTTTAAATAAATAAATAAATAAATTATTACATCATTATATAGGAAGAAATCCTTAAAAAATAATATTATAGATGTAAGCATATATTTTTATTTAATTACTATCTTATAACCTTTTTTTACCTATATTAATAAATTGACCAAGTGAAGAAGCAAAAATAACCCACATAATCTGTATGGACAAGATTAAGGTAAAGTAACAAAACATTCAGATGAAGGGATTGCTAAAATTTATTCTATATTAAGACTACAAACACAATTTATTAAGACCATAGCTGCTAAATCTTTTTTTTTTTTTAAAGGAAAGATTAAATTTTGACAATGATAGAAAAAATAAGAGAAGAGAATTGAGAAATATAGGGACCATAATCAAAATTTTACAAAAAAAGATGACAAATTAAACTTGGATGACAAATTAAACTTGGATGACAAATTAAACTTACAAAAGAGTATATGAGAGCGTTAAGATTCGCAAAAGAGCATATGAGAGAGTTGAGCAACAAGAGAGTTACGAGTTGAGAGAAAAATGAAATTTATGAGGAAATGCGAGGAGTGAGGTTCACATTTAAACTAAGCGAGATAGTTTTTTTTCTTTTTTTAATACCGTAGTTACACATGCTCGGCAATCAAATTTATGTACATGGCAATCCAATTTGTTTTTACCAATCCAGGTTGCGACGTGGACATTACCTTATCCATGCAATCAAAATTTGACTGATGCCCTCAGTTATTAGCTTCACGTTCCGACTCTCAATATGATGTTAAATCACATTAACAACTTTAAAAAAAAAAAAAAATAAAGCTAACTACTAAGTGAGTAGCTTCGTGTTCAGCTTTTTAACTTACAAAATATAAAATAAAAAGGTTCCACACTTCCTATAATATAAAAAAAATATTTTCAAAATGATTTTTGTGACTACGTATGTTTTCTCCAATTAAATGTTGCAGACAAAATTTGGGGATAGAGTTGACGACATTGTTGTGTAGTGCACTAAAACAGTCACAGCAGCTTGTCAGCGACCAGTTGGCCTCGTATATGGGCTGGGCCCTCATCCTTGGAGCCCAAATGAAAGCCCGTGGGTGGGGTTTTGTCGAAGAGAGAACCCAGGAGCTCAGACAAGTTTTATACGGAAGGGCCGTGGGGAGCAAACATTTGGGAGCGAAAGCAAGCATTAGTTTCTCCAAAAACATTATGGAAAATGCAGACAAAGGTCATAAAAGAGAGCAAAGTGGTAGATTTTGCTTGAGACATTGTTTGAGGTTGCAGTTTACATTAGGTTTGAGGTTGCAGAATCTAATAATGACAACAAATAGCTTCCTTAGCATTTTTTCCTTTTTTTGTGGGTAATGAGCCTCCTTAGCTTTTGTAAATATGGTACTCACAAGTTCATGTACGGTTAAGTGTCCTGTCAGTGTCCAATGGTCAAATATGACACAGTTGGTTGTAGGTTAACATGCGTTAAAACTTTTTATTGAATTGTGGACGTGGGATCTAGCACCTGTTTGAATCTTTATTTGAGTTGTCACGTGAAATGATATTACTGAACGTATTATAAAAAAAATTTCATTGGTGCATGCGGGATCTAGTGTCTTTATATGGATCAAATTTGAATCATTATAAGTAAGTGCACATGTATACAAAAATTACTTTGTATCATATTGCATTATTTCAAGCTTAATTGACATGTGTTATCATTCAGTTGGTAATGATAGAATTCTTTTAAAATTTTGAGTAACATTCAATCAGATTAAAATTTAATTTGACTGGCATCTAGTTGATAATGACAAAATTTAAAAAATTTAAAAATTCAACTGACGTTTAGTTGGATTTAATTTAACCAAATGAATTGAATCCTAAATTTGATTGATATTTAGTTGAAAATAAATACTTTTAAAAAAATAGATTTAATTAAAAAAATGTATAGAATGGTTTTTAAAAAATAAGAATGAATTAAAAAAAATTAGTTTTAAGTAATTTTTTTAGATATGTGTTTCAAGTTTAAATAATTTTTTATAGATAATAATTATTACTAATTATTTGTCTAGAATATTAATTAATTAATAATTTTTTAAAAAATGATATTCGATCTTTCATATTGTTTTATAATCATCAACATTTTATTTTATATTTATTTCAAAAAAATAACATTATTTTCATTAAGAAGAAAACTATATATTATTATTACATTGTTTCTATTTTTTCAAATTTCATTATTTTATATTTTGTTAATTTTCCACTTCATTTTCATATTATCTATGGTCATACATTGAGAAAGAAAATTATCCATTTTAATACGCCATTATTCTTCATGTTCTTTCTTCTTTGTTCTCATATTCTCTTTTATTATTCTTTCTCTTCTATTTTAAGTTCTTCCTTTTTCTTTTTTCTTTTTTTTTTCTTTCTATTTTCTCTTTTCTTAGTTCAAAACTTTAGAATAATTTGAATCCAACATCCAAATGAGTAAAATATATTATCCTAAAGAAAAATAAAAACAAGTAACAAAAATAAAAAGAAAAAAAAAAAAAGAGTTTAGAAAAAAACGAGAGAAGAAAATAATGAATTAAAGGAATGAATGTCATTCTCAATATTAATATAAAACTTAATGCTCCAGAAGATGCTTTTAGAAGATGCGAGGAAACCTTTAGAATTAGAAAATCTAGCGAAAAACATATAAAGAATATATAAGAGAGCATTATAAATAACATAACAAAAAAAAAGAAAGAAAATAAAGAGAAATTTTGAATACAGCAGAAGATAAAAACACAATAGAGAGAGAGAGAGAGAGAAATTAGCAAGAGTATTCCAAGTGTGAATTTAGAAATCTTTGTAAATTTTATAATTGGGTGCATAATATTTGAAGAGAAATCCAAAAAATTATGTGAACGGCTACCCCCAAGATTTCCCATGTTTTTCATTTCTTAATTTCTATTTTTTGACATATAATATATTTCAACTAAAGAAGTAAATTGGCTTATTTATTTATTTTTTCCTTTTTGGGTTGTTGCTATTTTTTAATTTTTCTATTTCATTAACATATTATATATTATATATGAAAGTTTATATATATATATTCATTAAACTTTTTAATATATAATACATAACTTAATTGATACACATTTTCACTGAATTTGTTAAAAATAGTTTAAATGGTTTTTATCAATTAGAAATATTAAATGTATAGAAATTAAAATTAAAAAATTGTAAAACAAATTCACATATATAAACATTTGTTGTTCTATATAGAAATTAATTAAATGATAAAATTTAAAAAAATCAAAATTTACTCATTTTCATTATCATCACCCTCATTATCCTTATTTTTGTTATCTTTTTATTTGACATGAAAGATATTTGGCCTATATGGGGGTAGATATTCTTGTGATGAACTTTAGCCAACCTAAGATTGAGATTGTTGATGACCAAGAATGATAAATTCATTTAATTGTGACTTAAGTTCTTTTATTGGTTTTTGTTGCTCTTTTAATTATATATTATAAGTTTGTCTTGTATAATCAATAAATTTATTTTCATGTCTTGTATGTAGGAAGAGTGAGTGTATGATGGCACTTGAGTATTAGAGGATCCTTGGCTGTTTCCCATACTCAAATTTTTAACTATATTATGTGACATACTACCCAAATCATAAATTGGGTTTTTCTTTTTTCTACTAGTAATTTGCAACTCTAATTCTAAGTGTGATATGCTCTCCCTTGAACTTTTTGCATAATCTTGGTGGTGAGGGTTCTTATCTTGAAATAATAAAAATGGTCGAAATAAAAAATTTGTAATTATATATATATATATATAAATTAAATATAAAATGATACTTATATATACAACTTGTGATTGTTTGTCAAGCCAATTGTTGATTTTTTATGTACAAAATGAAAAAAGAAATTAATAGTAGTTAAAATACATAATTAAAACAATAAGTAATTATTAAAAGAAACAAAAGTAGTTATTAATCTTCTGGTATACTCTACCATATAAATAGAACCTTATGAGTGCATAGATGAACCAAATTTAGCATTGAAGGTTTTATTTATTTATTTATTTATATTTGCTCACTTTTTTATCAAAACTGAAGAGTGCCTCAATGTTCACATAACTCATCCCAAATGAATTTTTTAATCCATTAAGATCCTTTTCCCAAATTTCACACATCATCAATCGCTCATTTTATATTGCTTTTAAGTTGTCTATGTAGTAAGGATAAACTAATTTTCTAGTAGTACTTCTCCTTTCCAACATTTCATATGTTGGAAATCCATTTATCCTTCGTATTAGTATTATTGTCATTTGAAAATTATGCTTTTTTAAAACATCATAAGTCAATACTCATCTCTCTTATAATAATTTTAACTCATCAATGAATGGTTGAAAGAATACTCAATTTTAATTTAGAAGTTTGCAATCCAATAATGATTACTATAAAAAATAAATAAAGAACAGTCATGCACAATTCAAAAAGAAAATTGTAAGGAGTAATTATCACAAATTAACATGAATATGGTGAAACAAATTGATTAAAAAAAATATATCTATCTATAGATAAACCTAGTTCAACATTTCATGACTCAATAGCAAAATTGGAATATACCTTATCAAAATGTTTCTACAATTCTCCATATGATGAATGACATATTACATTTTCATATCTTTTATTATTCTAATGCCATTACATAAATTCAACACAATTCATTGAGGTATCAGGCCTTTGTTATTTTTGAGTAATTAGTAAATAATGTATTTTTTTATTGGAATCTTTTTAAAACTTTATTTTTGACCAAGTTAACTAGTTTTATATCAAGTTGCATTATAAAATTTACACATTGTTTTGTTTATATTATGTTTGTAATACAACATACATATATTGATGCAAACATTAATTTTTTGAACAAATAATTTAAGTTTTAATACTAACTTCTTTATTTTATACCAATTTTTAGGTATAGTATCATCAGGTGAGCAACTTTATTTCATCATATTTGGAAATTGATTAAAACTTTGCTGTGATATATTGCTATCGGATTTAATATTTAACATTTTTACTACAAAAGACAACTCAAACTGAATACTAGATCTTACCCATAGTAGTCGTGATACACATTTAATAAATCAAAAAATTTTTGGAGTTATGAATTTGGATATTCCTCAACAGGATTAATATTCTTATCATAATCTATTTTATCATTTTTACCAACATAAAAATTATTTCTAATTGCATCAAAAATCATTCTTTCATATCTAGTATTATGTTCTTCATCTACTAACCCTGAGCTAATATAGTTCCAATATGTATATTAGTTGGATATGATTCAATCTTATCATGATATGTCTAATAACATCATCCATGTTAAAACCCTCTTTCATAAAGATTAACCTTTATCTCGTTAGTAGTAAGACTGACTCTATTTTTATATGTAGAATATGGACATTTAATTTTTTTATTTCTTGAACTAAATCTTTTTTAACAAGTAAAAATAATAAATTCTTTCACTTGCTGTAAAAATTTATCATTATATTTTTTATGTTTAAAATTTAATCTATTATATGTCTACTTTTGATTATCATGGATTTTCATTTTCTGTTATAATACACAATTTAAATATTATTTTAAAAATATTACTAAATAAACAATTTCTTAATACATCATTAGAAAAATAATAAAATATAAAAAATATTTCTAATTTATAAATACTATCAAATAAAAATTATTTTTCCATTACATTATCATAGAAATAATCAATAAATAATAACAATAAATAACAAATAATATTTCGTACAAATATTATTAAGCAATTATTTATACATTATCACAAAAGTAATCAATAAATAACAACATTAAATAACAAATAATATTTTATAAAAATATTGTTAAGTAATTATTTATATATATCTTGAGAGAAACTAAAATTGGGGGAAAGAAAATGAAGATATTGTGAAGGTAGAAATCCAAACACAAATTAAACATAACTGAGAGAAATATAATGAAGAAATCCCAACTATAGAAATCCAAATGCAAAGTAAAGAGCAAATTGAGAGTAAATACAGTAAACATAGAAAATATAGAGAAGAGAAAGAGAGAATAAAAGCAAAATTGAAAAAGTGGAATATGGAAGGAGGGGGTAACTTATGTAACATTCTTTTCAAATGATTATTTTTTTTTCTCAAACAATTATATATTAAATAGCTATATATATTAATTTTAACGATTGATATTACTGTTACAAAGAAACGGTAAAAAAATTTAATTTTAAAATATTAAAAAAGTTAAAAAGTATAAGGGCCAAGTTGGTTTATATTGATCGACCAAATTAAAATCGATTCCTTGGGCGACTATAAATCAGTCAGCCATGGCCAACATACTTGCAGCTTTTTCAAGTTTTTCTATAATTTTTTATTACATTTTACAGTTTAGCATTTGAAAATTAGTTAAAAAATAAATAAATGCCCAAAAAAAGAAAGCTCTCAAATCAGTTAAAAGGCAGTTAGAATCCTCAGTTAGAAATCACTAACATTCTTGTAGTTTTTGAGGGACTATGAGAGTTACAAAATCATATTTGCACAAGCAAGAAAATGTTGGAACCAAGCCTGAGCACGTTATGGAAACTCTCTAAGAATAACCAACAAAGTCTTCCATCCTGTGAATGTTTCATTGTCTAGTGTAACACAAGATTTAAAGTATGATACTAAACACTTCATTTTCCGCAAATTGGAAAATATTTACAAAACACTTTATAAAATATAAAATTATTTCATACAAAGGTTTCACATGAGAGAATCATAATCTATCCATGTCATCTCTTTGGGATAACAGATCAAATTAACAATTCTTTATCCTCCCATAGATGGCCACACCTAACCGTCAGTCAACAAGAAACACAAACAATTCTCATGTTGAGATTACCTAAAGTCTGACATAGTCCCACTTTAAAAATTGAACATACATATTCAAATTCCAAAATGCATTTACGGAAATCCATGGCCATCACAAGGCCTCATAATCACAATACACATTATACATAAGATCAACGCATGTAGCTACAAACATAGAGTTTTAAACCCAAAACGGCCACCTGAACGAAAGGAGGCCTACCAAGATATCTTTAGGATTGACACAGGTTTTAGATATCAATGAAAAGTATATCAACGTAGAGGGATAAGTCACACAAACTTAGTGAGAACATAATAAGGCTGATAAGATAGGAAACAAGAAAATGCACAAGCATTTATTTTTAGAAAAAAACAGATGCACATTCTTTCTGAATGTACATTCTTTTTAAAATACGACCTGCGTGTCGTGCCTCTCTCTATTCATTCTGAATGTACATTCTTTTCTTATCTCATACTCCCCTCGAATGTTTAAACGAGGTTTCTCTTTGTATATATAGATCTTATCTTAGAGGAATCCTCTCATTGGCTTGTGAGGAGATAGGATAGATGGGCCATATTGTGTCACATTTATTTTAAGATTTATGATGAGATCATATGCATGTATGTATGCCATCGTAGTATATAATTGTGTGACAACTAGTTTTAATGAAATAATGAAATAAAATCCCTCATATAAAATTTTAAGTTATAATGCCACCCACTAATGAACATTTGTCAAGACTTTGATCACCTGACTGTAGGTTCCACCAAAGTGGGATACATTTAGGTTATCTTAGTAAGACAGATTGGGTAATGGTGATACTCATAAGTTTCATAGTGGTTTGACTTAATTGAAACTATCAAAATGGTTTTGGGTTTCAAGGCATTGATAGGATTAAATATGCCGAATCATGTGATGAATGAATCCTATAAAAGATCTAAGAGTTACATGTAATGTAATTGGTAAACGAGTTACCTACCTAAATAACTTAATTTTAAGCGTCTTGCCAAAGCAGACTTATAATTAAGTGAAATATGGGTCTTAGTCCACTAAATTAAATTGAGGGTTATTTTTAGTGGAAAGTTATTAATTTGATTTTTGCATATTTTGTTGTAGAAAAATGTCGACAAATAACTCTGCTACACTATCATTGCGATCCGTCCTTGAGAAGGACAAACTTAATGGGACAAACTTTCTTGACTGGTTTAGAAACTTGAGAATTATCCTCAAATAGGAAAGAAAGCTATATGTCCTAGATGAGCCCATTCCTGAGGAGCCTGTAGCCAATGCTCCAAGAGCACAGAAGGATGCTCACACCAAGCATCTCAATGATTCTGTGGATATGGGATGCCTGATGTTAGCCACCATGGTCCCAGAACTTCAAAGAGATCTGGAACTTATGGAGGCTTATGAGATGATTGTGCATCTCAAGGAAATGTTCCAACAACAGGCAAGGCAGGAAAGGTTTGAAACCACCAAGGCCTTACATTCCTGTAAAATGGCTGAAGGTGCATCAGTTAGCACTCATGTTTTGAAGATGAAAGGCTACCTTGATCACCTTGAGAGGCTCGGATTTCCCATAAGTCAGGAGTTATCTACAGATTTGATCTTAAACTCACTCCCTGAAAGTTATGACCAGTTTGTCATGAACTACAATATGAACAACATGGAGAAATCTGTTTCTGAACTGCATGGGATGCTTAAAACTGCCGAGCAAAATATTAAGAAAAATCCAAGCTCTGTTTTAATGGTTCAGAAAGGTAAAGGAATGAAAAAGAAAGGCAAAGGCAAAGGAAAGGGCCTGAACAATAAGTTCAAAAACCAAAACAAGCCCAAACCCAAGCCTGAAGCCAAGAAGGCAAAGCCTTCCAAGGAAGGAGTTTGTTTCTTTTGCAATGAACCCGGTCATTGGAAGAGAAACTGTAAGCTCTACCTGGAAGATCTAAAGAAAAAGAAGAATAGCGGGGCTATTACTTCAGGTATCTATGTTATAGAAATTAATCTTTCTACTTCTCTTACGTGGGTATTAGATACTGCATGTGGAACTCACATTTGTACAAATGTGCAGAGTCTCAAAAGGAGTAGGAAGTTGAAAAAGGGGCGAAATAGACCTACGAGTTGGAAATAGAGCAAGAGTTGCTGCTTTAGCCGTAGGCACTTATGAATTAGTTTTGCCCAATGGGCTTTTGTTAATTTTGAACAATTGCTATTTTGTTCCTGCTTTGAGTAGAAACATAGTTTCACTTATTTGGATAAGGAAGGTTTTATTTCAATTATTGGGAATAATAAATGTTCTATTTATCGTAATGACATTTTTTATGCGGATGGTGATTTGCATGGCGGTCATTATTATTTAAATATTGATATTCCCAATAATCAAGATGTCTATAACATAACTACCAAGAGGATCAAGACTAACGACTTGAATCCGACCTATCTCTGGCACTATCGTCTAAGCCACATAAATGAGAAACGCATTTCAAAGCTCCATCAAAATGGACTTCTGAAATCATTTGATTTTGAATCATTTGACACATGTGAATCTTGTATATTAGGAAAGATGACTAAGCCACCTTTCACTGGACACAGTGAGCGGGCCACTGACTTATTGGGCCTAGTACATACTGATGTATGTGGTCCACTAAGTACAACTGCTAGAGGAGGCCACTTGTACTTTATTACTTTTATAGATGACTATAGTAGATATGGTTACATCTATTTAATGAAACACAAATCTGAAGCTTTTGAAATGTTCAAAACATTCTAAAATGAAGTACAGAATCAGCTTGGTAAAACTATTAAAGCACTTCGATCCAATCGAGGTGGTGAATATTTGAGCCAAGAGTTTATTGACCATCTTAGAAATTGTGGTATTGTCTCACAATTAACCCCACCAGGAACACCACAATGGAATGGCGTTTCTGAACGAAGGAACCGAACCTTACTGGATATGGTTCGATCCATGATGAGTCAAATGGATCTTCCACCATCCTTTTGGGGCTATGCATTAGAAACAGCTACGTTTACACTAAACCATGTTCCATCTAAGACGGTTGAAAAGACACCATATGAGATATGGACTGGGAAAAAGCCCAGTTTATCTTTTCTTAAGATTTAGGGATGCGAGGCATATGTTAAGCAACAGACTTCAGATAAGTTAGCACCCAAATCTATAAAATGTCTTTTTGTGGGTTATCCTAAGGAAACTAAAGGATACTACTTCTATAACCCTACTGAGAACAAATTATTTGTTGCTCGAAATGGTATCTTTTTAGAAAGAGAATTCATCTCTAAAAGAACCAGTGGGAGTAAGATACATCTTGAAGAAGTTCAAGAGCCACAAAATCGCATTGAACCTGAGATGGAAAATCGAGAAAACTCACAACAAGTTGTTGAGCCTACTCAAGTAACACAAGGCCCACAAAGGTCTGATAGGACACGACATCAGCCTCAAAGATATCGTGATGTGTTGCTCATTGATCAAGATGAGCCAACCACCTATCAAGAGGCTATAATGGGATCAGACTCTGAGAAATGGCTAGAAGCCATGAAATCTGAGATGCAATCCATGTATGATAATCAGGTATGGACCTTGATTGACCCACCTGAAGGTATAAAAGCCATAGGGTGCAAGTGGGTTTTCAAGAAGAAAACTGACGTGGATGGCCAAGTGCATACCTTCAAGGCACGATTGGTTGCAAACGGATTCAAACAAACACATGGTATAGACTATGATGAAACCTTTTCACCAGTCGCTATGATCAAATCAATCAGAATCCTTCTTGCCATTGCTGCATACTATGATTATGAGATTTGGCAAATGGACGTGAAAACAGCATTCCTTAATAGAAAGCTGCTTGAGGATGTGTATATGACACAACCTGAAGGTTTTATGTGTCCAGAGGATTCTGGGAAGGTTTGCAAGCTTCAAAAATCTATTTATGGATTGAAGCAAGCATCTCGAAGTTGGAATCATCGCTTTGACGAAGTAGTCAAAGATTTTGGTTTTATCCAAAATATTGATGAACCTTGTGTTTACAAGAAGGTTAGTGGGAGCACAATTGTATTTCTAGTGCTTTATGTTGATGACATCCTACTTATTGGAAATGACATTCCTACATTGTCAAGTCTTGGTTAGGAAAGTATTTCTCAATGAAAGACTTAGGCGAGGCCAATTACATCCTTGGGATTATGATCCATAGAGATAGATCCAAGAGGCTAATCGGTTTAAGTCAATGCACCTACATAGACAAGGTATTGCATAGATTTAGTATGCAAGATTCAAAAAGGGGTTTTGTACCTATGTCTCATGGCATCAATCTCAGCAAGACTCAGTGTCCTAGTACACGTGATGAGCGAGAGCGCATGAGTAAGATTCCATACGCCTCGGCTATTGGATCTATCATGTATACCATGTTGTGCACTCGACCAGATGTCTCATATGCCTTGAGTATGACCAGTAGATTTCAATCAGATCCAGGTGAGAATCACTGGACTGCCGTCAAGAATATCCTAAAGTACTTAAGAAGAACTAAGGATGTATTCTTGGTGTACGGAGGATTGGATGACGAGCTTGTTGTAAATGGTTACACAGATACAAGTTTTCAATCTGACAAAGATGATTCTAGATCGCAATCAGGATTTGTATTATGTTTGAATGGTGGAGCAATAAGTTGGAAGAGCTCAAAGCAAAGCACTGTGGCTGATTCTACAACAGAAGCTGAGTACCTAGCAGCATCAGATGCAGCTAAGGAAGCTGTTTGGATTAAAAAGTTCATCACTGAGCTAGGGGTGGTACCTACCATCTCAAATCCGATAGATTTGTTCTGTGACAACAATGGTGCAATAGCACAGGCTAAAGAACCTAGATCACATCAAAGGACAAAACACATACTCAGGCGATATCATCTTATCAGAGAAATCATTGATAGAGGTGATATAAAGATATGTAAAATACCAACTGATGACAATGTTGCTGATCCTCTTACTAAGCCGCTTGCACAGGCTAAGCATGATCGTCATGTTAGGTCAATGGGTATTAGAAACATTAATGATTGAACCTAGTGCAAGTGGGAGTTGTTGGAGATTGTGCCCTAGGCCAATCATTGTATTGCGAACATTGTTTATTATTACGAAATAAGAGTTTTCTTTTTATTACATTATTATATTATTTGCATGTTATATATAATAATATCCATGGATAAATTATTTTTTGAATTATCCAAAATGTCCCTAATCAATCATCCTTGTGGGAACAACGATGAATTAAGATTAGTATGATTTTGATTGATTAAGTGTTAATCATATATGATGATATGAATCAAAATTATAGGCGTGTGTTAGAGAACAGGACGCTGGATAGACCCGTCATGAGATAAGTTACATGGATTAGGTCATAAATTTATCTCATATATAACTATATCATTGATCCCTTGGACCTGAGATCACCATAGATTCCTACATGAAGGACACTGTACTTTGGCATAGTCTAATGTCACCTTTAACCGGGTGATTATAAAGACTATGATCAGGTATAATGAAATTCATGCAGAGGAAGATGAGTGGTCAAGATAGAATTTGATATGAACCTTTGGATCACATGTGATGAAAATGCAATATAGTTATTGCTTTGATATCAGTCAGAGATACTAATTAATAGAGTAGAGATATCTCTCTCTCCCTAATTAGAGAGATATCTCTGGGCCCCTCGATGAGTGTGACTGAGAAATGCATGGCCATGCTCAAATGGAAAGGGTTCCATCTTATATCAGTCTGCTCGGAGATCGAGAAAGTTATGATCGAGCAAGTTGAGAATGACATTTCCATGTCTCATACTCGATCTAGATATCGTGTGACAAAAGGGATATGATAGGGTTATAAGATAGGTTGCATCGGATCACCGATCCTGTATGATTTGGGTAGTCACAATGTCTTGCTAGAGGCCGCTTGTGATTTGTGGGTCAAACAGTGTAGTTGGCCCACTGCCAACATCATATGGGCCTGCAGGGTCGCACACAAGAACGGACCAACTCGAACTAAAATGTCCACATTTATTGAATCAGAAATGTGTCTAGATTCAATGAATATCTAGGATGGAGGAATTATTTATATATATATATATAATTAAATTCGAAATATATTATATATATATATGTGGATTAATTTAAATTTGATTCTATCAGATAGATTTAAATTTAAACTAATAAGATAATTTAAATTTGATTCTATCAGATAGATTTAAATTTAAACTAATCAGATAATTTAAATTTGATTCTATCAGATAGGTTTAAATTTAATTCTATCAGATAGATTTAAATTTAAACTAATCAGATAATTTAAATTAAGCTCTAGATATTGTTAGTTTAAATTTAAATTATAGGATAGATTTGAATTTAAACTAATAGATATATTTAATTAATTTTGATTAATTAAATATATCTGAAACTCTAGTCTATAAATAGGGGTTTCCATATTAGAAAAAAAAAAAAGATATACATAGTTAGAGCTAGAGCTACCTCCAAAATCCTTAGAGAGAGAGACATTATACAGATGTCGTACGGAATTGTACGAAACGTCGTACGGAACTGTACGGACAGATTGCTAGCACACTGCTTTGAGTTGCTGAACCCCGTTCGTGTGGATACCAGTAGAGGGAGCTGATCTACGGTCAGTTCCTGTGATCCAAATAAAAGCAAACAACAAACTCAATCGGGAGAAAAAAAGGTAATTCTCTGAACCTATTCAGTTTAAGTGATTTTGGCGGATCCTTGGTGGGAATTGGGATCAAAATTTTTTAATGTTTCCGCTGTGTGTCTCCCATAATTCCCAACAGTTTGATGATAGAGGACTAATAATTGTTTGACAGATACTGTGAGTAGATTATAAAGTTAGATACATTTTTAACCTTACTCCAGTCTTCTCTATTTCTTGTTTGTTTTCTACGTGGCCTTGGGACGGGCTTAAAGAGTATCTTCATGCATGTAAATATTTTGAATATTAAATCTTTTAGATTTTGTTATGTTAAAATATGATTGTTATTGAGTTGAATTTGAAATTATATCTATCCTAAGTGTTATTTTGAAAAAAAAATGAAAATGTTGAAAATTTTATATTGGCATAGTGATGTGAGAGTTGCTCAAATGATCTATAGTTATAAGATGTTATATTTTTAATTTTAGAATTTTATTATGGATTTTATTTGAGAGATTTTAGTATATAGACTCTGTTTGTGTATATATATAAATGTAGAAGGTGAGATTGTGCATAATGCTGATCGCTAACAACAGTACTATTAGCCCTTGGTGTAACTTGGATCTTATCATGTGATTTTAGTGACTGAGTACTTGAAGGGTAATAGGTTGGATACTCTCTAAATGTTTAGAGGCTATAAGGATGATGGTAACTAGGAATAGTGATAGTTGTCCCGCCTATGATTCTCACCTACAGTACTTTATGTTTAAATATGTGGTTATTTGCCATCGAGAATTGTGAGTCCACTTTAGTATATAATTTAGAAGTTAAAATTCTACATAGATATTCCTAATGGAGTGTTAAAAAAAAATTAAATTCTTTTTAACATAATGACCATATTCTATTTAGTAATTAATATTTAAATGTTTGAGTGTAAATGTTGTCTATTTTATTTATTTCCATGAATATCTCATTAATTTAACATCTCCATTAGAAGAGAATATTATATGCCTATACGTCCCTTATATTTTATTTCAATAAACCAATTTTTCGTCATCTTGAAATATTTAACTTTTCATTTATGTTAATTATTTTATTTATCCTTTAATTTAAAGATTATATTCTTTATTATAATGTACCAACCTATTTTCATTAAGAGAAAACTCCCTACTTGCTTGTCCACTCAGTTATCTTGCTTTATATTATACTCATTGAGTATTGTGACTCACCCTATTATTTATTTATTTTTCTAAACATTGGAATTATGTCTAGATACTCTTTTGGCCTAGCTCAAGAGTATTATAGTAAAGAGCTAGTAGTCGGCTAGTCCAATATTAACTAAATACTATCTTTATATGTATATGTTTATACTCTAGAGTTTGCTTCGCAGAGTATAGATGGGATCCTCACCTTATATGTTGTATTTTGTCTTTGATCGAAAATAATAATAATAATGATAGAATTCTCCTTTGTTAATTTGACTAGTTGATTGTTGTAGACGATTTGAGATCATCTACAGTCATGTCTCCATTTAAGGTGTGACTATACACCACATGTGCATAAAGTTACAATAGGGTGTTCATGTGGCCATTGCTCATAATCATAAGTTCATATGGTTTATAAAGCAAATCCATCTTTGTCACACCCTAAACAATGAAGATGTGACTAGCACGAAATTACAAAGTTTACCATGCATCCATAAGCCTAGCCTAACACTCTAAAGCAAAATTCTTAAATTCATAATACCAAAGTTTAAGGCCATAACTTTGGGAAACATAATCAACAAATAAAATTCCTTAACATAATTCAAGATCATCAATGCCTAATCAAGTTTTATTCCTTGTAGATTTTTTTTTTTTTGGGTGGAAACTCTCCTCAATAAATAAACAGCCTACAAATTCCACTATATACGGGAACTCAATGGTACTAGCAAGAAAGCTTAGCTTTTTACGTAACTAACTAAATTAAGACAAGGGATCCTGCCTGTGGAATTGTGGAGTTACACTAGAGAACAATTGTTAATTACATTCATGGAAGAGTTTTGCCCAAGGAAAAAGAAAATGTGAGACATAACAACTACATGTTAAGGTACCCACCCCAAGAATGACATGTGATCTTATAGTAATTACAACCTATAAAAATATTAAGTAGGGTGAGTTGTAACATTCAGTGAGCGGATAACACTAGCTATGACATGAAGGGACAAACCTGGACATAAGAGTTTTTCAAAAACATTATTCACATTGAGAGTCAATAAACCATCACAAATTCGCTTTATTTTTAAATAATAATAAGAATAAAATAATTCACAACTTATATAAAATAACAATGCCAATGTGCAAATAATTCAACGTTTTATCACGATTAAAACGAATACTTCAAATAAAAGTCTTTTTATGAGGTCATTTAGCAAACTAGAATAGGAAGCATCTAGTCAAAACCAAAACAGCACAAACACAGAGCACATAGCTCGCGAGGATAAGTAACTATATATGCAAAGCATACAACTCACGATAATCAAAACAGATCCACATATGGTAGCAGACACGCAGTTCTAGCAACACCCCCACTAGTTGGGGTTCAGATCGAAGTGCACAAAGGCTAACAAACACTACTGTTAGCTGCAGGGTTTTGCACTAGACAGCTTCCCAAGGAAAAATCAAATTTATGTATTTATATTTAAAACATTCAGAAGGTTCAAAATCAAAATACTATCATGGTTCAGAATCATCATATTGAAGGCGATCTTTTATCACAATTTATCATTTAAGGAATTATGAAGCATTTAAATAGTTCCAAATATTGGTGCAAATTATAACCATTCAAAGATTTAGAATGTTCCAAACTAGAATTTACATTTATCGAAACAATAAGGACAGGAAGCTTGTTCCCAAAGCACAAGAGCCATAGTAAAAGAAAATGTTTAAAATAACAAAAACAATACATAATAGAAAATTAATCATAATCAACATTATTTACTCACAGTGCTTTTAGCGTAATAAAGGTACTCTCCATCACCTTTCCAATTGAAATCCCAACAAAGAGATGCTCCAAAAACTTCCGATAACTAAATCCACAATCCTCATCATTTATGTTTTTAACTCTAGTTTATATAACTTGAGCAATTACCAAATAAAAAGCAGAAAGTTACAAACAACTCTCAAGCATGATCAACTTAAGCCAATTGAAAGAACAAGGCTAAAATTGTCTGTTAACCATCATCTAAACATTTGACCAAAATAAAATAGTAAAATGTCACAATTTAACATATACCCATTGAAATGTTGCAATGTGTTTGAATTCTTATAATGACAATTCCTCAATCCAACAAAACCCAACAAATAACAAGCTTAAATGAACCTTATGGAATCATAAAATTTCCTATAGTCTAATTAAGCAAACTCCAATTTCAAGAATAGAGAAGGGTTGAAAACTATAGAAGTCCAAAGATTTTATCTACACATGAATGCCTCCACCAACTTGGACCTCTTGTAAGAAGCCAAACAAGAGAAGAATTATCTTAACCAATAATAAAGGTGTCTATTTGCCCATCAAAATTTCAGATTTCACAACCTATAAATGATCCACCGATAACTTTGGGGAAGAGAGAAACATGGCTAAAAATTGCAAGCTTCAAGTTGAGGGAAAACATGCTTAAGCTACTAAAAATTTCCAAACCAAAAACAAAACAATCGGGCAAAGGAAACTGGAAGGAAGCAAACAAGAAAAGTTGAAAATAAAAAGTTTAAATTGGGAAAAAAATATACACCAAGTTGTTGTCCTCCCCAAAATAAAATGCAACAATTAATAGACGGGAAAACAAAGGAAAAACAAGGGAGAAAATCATCTCACTTAGGACGTTGCTTGTGGACACAAAAAGAGGAAAGCAATTACATCAATCCACTTCAATGGTTGAATAACAATGGAGGTTTCATGGTGGACTTGTCGCATGTTGAAATTCCAACTGGGAGATACCTCTAATAAGTGAAGGAAAAGCGGTGATCTTCCTCAAAGAAGGCTGACACAAGATGAGAAAGATGTGAGAGGAAAGAAGTTTCGGGAAGCAGGGGGATAATGAAGAAAGAAAAAAAGTGACTAAGAGTGTATTTGGTTGAAGATTTTTAGAGAGGAGGGGAGGAGGATAAGATGTTTGGTTAGACAAAATTGAAGGGGAGGGGAGGTAAATGGAGGCAAATTTCTCTCCCTTCCAAATTGGAGGGTTTTAGAGGGAAGGGGAGGGGAAGGATATTTTTTAAATTGACAAGGGAAGAAAGAGAACTCGTGGCTCAAGGTACTATGATGCATTAAGAAATATAATGGATATATCGGGTACAAAAATGAGACTAAAAGAAAGGATCCCACATGCGACGCTTAAAGGAATGGATCGGATATATTTAATATTTACAAAAATAAATAGATCAAGTGGGTAAGGTCACATGTACAACATAAAATAAAATGGATAGAATATATTGAGATATAAAAAATATATATATAAAATAAAATCATTAGAATATTCTTAAATTATAACTTATTGTTATTATCTCTAAAGTTTTATTTACTTTAAACACTTTATTTTTAAAGCTAAATTTTCTAAATCTTAGACTTGTCCTACGTATTTAAATTTACAACTCAATTCCTCCTAGTTTAGCATCTTTAACTTAGGTTATTACAATCTTCATCCTCGTTCTTCATTCTACCCTTTTCTACGTGGTAACCAATTTTAGTGAGGATATTAACGTTTCAGTTTTAGTAACAAATAACAAGTAAGATTAATCCTTTGCTCTATAATATATCTTACTCTTTTTTATGCTTTGTGAAATTTCTATGGTAGATTTTGTCTCCTAGATAAGATCCAGAAGTAGGCAAAGGCCTGAAACCATAAAGTACCTATTGCCAGGTGAAAGAGACAAACTAGAACTTTTGCTTTATAATCAACTTTCACAATGTAATACCATCTATATAACCAACTTCAGTGGTTTAACTTTAAATCATTAGAAAATAAGGTCATATGGTGTTGTCAGTTCTGGGAACAAGCCAATATTGAGTTGCTCTAAACAAATATGTTATGTATTGTGTTAAATGAGTCTGTTTCTAGTTATGTCGGTTCAAAATTGCCCACAGAGTGAAACTGAGCACAGAGAGCCATAATTAATCTGTCTTAGTGGAAATTCAAATAGATAAATTTCAATCTAATGACTTACGAGAGTAAGGAGAATATTTTCTATTCTCTTATTGACGATTAAGACATTCATGTAAGTGTTGCTAAATTTCAATGAAGAAAAAAAATATAGATGGAAATTCAGTAAGATCAACTTAAAGGCACTTGTTAAAGCTAAATGTGATATAAAAGGAGTTTTATTCGGCATCTAGGATGATAAAAGATGTAATAATTCAATAGATCAGAAAATTGAAACAATAAGAACATAATGACATTTGGGTAAATTAAATTTTTGGACAAGGTATTAATTATGAGAGCATGAGATTCAAGTAGAAAAATAAGAGGAAAGAAGGAATTTATTTTAATATTTATTTAGTTAAATTGAATTAAGCCATTTTCCATGAGGCTAGTTTTAATCTATATAGTAGAAAAAGAGTAAACTCCAACAGTGTCCACAAGCTTGGACTAAATTCCAATCACTTGTGTTCTAAATTTTTTTTATTTAAATTGTTTAAATCACATCTAAACAGCTTAAATATTTTTTAAAAAATTGATATTTTATTTATTTTAAAAACATAGGATATAAAATAAAAATAATCTTTTAAATATAAGTTTTTAAAAAATAATCATTTAAATTAAAAAATTTAAATAAAAAATTTAAAATCTAAACAAATTTAAAATCTGGACGCTTGAGAAAGCGGATCGAAGCTTCCACACCCCTCCTTCCCGCATTTTATTTTTCTTCTTTCAGCGGATCGAAGCTTCCACACCCCTCCTTCACGCATTTTATTTTACTTCTTTCAGCGTCATTTTGTCTGAAGTTTCTCCCTCCTTGTTCTTGTTCTTCTTCTTCTTCCCTAAATCCAGCCACTTCAGGTAAGCTGTGAGGCGAGAGAGAAACCGAAGTAACACGCTTCCTTCCTCTATATTTCTTCCCTTCAGTTTTGTGCAACTCGTCTGTTCTGCGGAGGCCAGAAGCTTTAGCTTTCGTGTTTTAGTCTTGCACCATGTTTGAGTCCGCCAACTTCAACCTTCAATCATTCTTTGGCAAGGTAGTTTCATCTTGGGTAGCTGATCGTAGCTCTGTTCTTCAAGCTGCTGTCCAAACTTAGATCCACCTTTTCCTCCGCCACTCACTATTTGGTAAGGTGGACTTTCCTCTTGAACGTACATCTGACTTGGTTTCATTCTTTCTAAATGCTTTATCATTCTTTGGGCATTAGATTCTGCACCCCAACGCCACTTCTTCTGTTCTGCACTTCTTTCATTTTTGTGTCCTGATATGTGCCACAAGCTTCATTTTATCGTGATGTTTAAGAACATAGCTTACTGACCAATGAGTTAAAAATCATTGTTATGTTTTAAAAAATAGCCTATATATCAAATCAAATACAATTTGATTGGAGAAAGTCGAAACTTTTGATTAATTATGTCTTTCAAGACCCTTAAAGTGATGTTATTCTCAGTTATCTAGTTCGACACGATGCATTGAAATGTTATGTATTGAGTATTTATAAAAAAAATTTATTTATATAAATGCAAACTAAATTATTTCTTTTAACCATTTTTTCCTATATTCACATCTTTATTTACTAATTCATACAATATAAATAAATGTATTTTTTTCACTAATACAACTCATATAATTTTTTACTATTATTTTCTTGATCATAATATAAATTTTTAAATCAATTCTTTCATAATTTTCTTCTTTTTTATAATATTCGGTTTGCATTAGATATTTATGATTATTTTTGCTCACTTTAATCTTTTAAAAATTATCGATATTATCTTAACAAAATTACTTACAATGTATCCTAATTTCTACGCGAGTATTAGCTTTTATTATTTTTATTCAGTTTTTTTATATTATTTCATAATTTAATTTTTTTTATATTTTTTATAAAAGAATTTTTAGATGCCCTATTTTTTAATATTTAATATTTTCTTTTTTATCCTATTTTCTTAAACATAACATAAATTTTAAATCATTCCTATTATTACATTAAACATTTATAATTATTCATACTATTTTAACAGAATTATTTTTAAAATATTGTTATTTTTACACTATAATTATCTGTTTACTATTTTTATTTAATTTTTTATGCTATTTTGGAATCTAGTTTTGTTTTGATATTTTTTATAAAATAATTTTTTAGATAACCTATTTTTGAATGTTTAACTTTTTTTCATTTTATGCTATTTTCTTAAACATAACATAGATTTTTAAATCATTTCTTTTATAAGTTTATTTTTTATAATATTTATTTTGCATTAAATACTTATGATCATTGATACTATTTTAACAAAATCATTTCTAAAATATCCTAATTTCTATACTGGAATTATTTTTTTACTCTTTTTATTTAATTGTTTTTATTTTATGCTATTTTCTTAAACATAAGATAAATTTTTAAATCAATTCTTTTATAATTTCCTTCTTTCTATAATATTTGTTTTGCATTAAATATTTATAGTTATTTTTATCTCCTCAATTTTTAAAAATTATTGATATTATTATTTTAATAAAATCATTTCTAAAATATCGTGATTTCTAAGGTTTTGTTTTTTATTTCTATAACTATTTCTAAAATATCCTAATTCAACTTATCTTGTTCTCAGCTTTTTTTTTTTAAGTTTTTTGAAATATTATAAATTTAAACATATTAAAGCATTTTAAAGTTTTATTTTCAAATTTTTTTTTACATAATATAAAGTTTAAGCTAAAGTATTTTTAAAATATTTGTTTACTAATTTTTATTTCTTCTTTTTTTAACATATTATATCCAGATTGGAACCAAGTTTAGTATCAAAATAAACTTGAAGTTCATTCCCACGTAGTATAGAACTTGAAACCACTGATTCTATGTTTCATATTTGGTAAAAATATTACCTTGATCAAATACCTTTTATCTTATTACTTTTCAGTCATTATTTAATTTCTTTTGGATCAAAATTCAGTTGAACATGGGTCCCTCGAATAGTTTGCAGCCACTAGGCTGTGGCACAAATAGTTATTAGTTTTCACTCTCAAATTTTTAGTTTAAGCGAATTTCATCTCAAATAAATTATCATTATAAAAAAATCTTAGTTATTTTAATTCTTTAAATTTATTACTTTAAAATACTCTTTTAATTAAATTGTTATTAATTTAAGTCTTAATTATTTAAATTCTTTTAAATTCTAAATATTTAGATTCTTAGTCATTATTAATATTAATTAAATCTTATTTAAATTATTAGCAGGCATTACATTCGATGCTTCGACCTTTCCGACAAGGATGCAATAAGCTCTTTGCCACCCACAATTGGATTAAGACTTCCCTGTCAATCTTGTAATTTTTTGGAAAGATGGAACAATAAGCAAAATAATACCCAAGATTTGAAGTTAGTTAGTAATAGCTCAATTTTAAAGCTGAAATTATATTGGCATCATCTCCTGATGAATGCCATATATCACTTTCCAATATCTTAACCCATTCCTCTGAAGATGGTTCTGTGTTGAGCAAACTTCCCAATGTTTTTACAGCTAATGGCAATCCTCCAACAATTTTTCTGCCAACTAGTACAAGATTTGAATCTGTACCATTGAATTGGTCATTAAAGGCATGTTTTGCAAATAAATTCCAACAATCTTCATCTTCTAATGGCTTCAAAAGACGTATATGGGGCAGAGTACATGACTAGTGCTACCTTTTCATTGTGAGTTGTTACAATGATTCTACTTCTTGGAGATCCATAATTAAGGGAGCTTGCAAGACCTCTCAATTTGTACGATTCTCATTCCATACCTCATCAAGAACAACGAAAATTTTCTTCCCCATAAATCTCTCCTGAATTTCATGTTGATGTAAATTTAGATTATCATAACGTTTGGCTGAACAATGAAATGCTTTAAGAATTGCTTTTGTTATTTGAAGAACATTAAATTCTCCAAAGATACACACCCACCCTATGAGTTGAAACTGATGTGCCATCCTTTTGTCGTTGTATACAAGCTGGGCGAGGGTGGTCTTACCCATCCCGCCCATACCCATTATGGTAATCACATTCGCATGTGGCTGGTTGCCACCCATGTTGTGGGGAAGTAAGATCTGTATGATTTCCTCTTTGTCAACATCTCTGCCATACATGTTAGATTCATCTAATAGAGATGTTGTTGGCAATCTTTTGATAATCACATGATGGTAATCACATTCGCAGGCGGCTCGGGGGTTGGCATCTATGCGTGATCATCAAACATGCTGTATTTCTATACATCAATAACAGCTTTGTAGAGTGCCATCCTTTGCAACAATTATGCTTATTGGTAACAAATAGGATCCCCCATTTAATGCCCTCTCTAGCCTAAAGTTTTAGTGATTTAAAATGACAAATTAAGCTGAAACAATATACTATAACAACCTAGTTCCTATCCAGTAATTGAATCACTAAAATCACAAAATTTAGAAAAGAATATTTTTCTTTTCTCCCTTTTTGGTCAGAAAGTAGAACAGCTTAGAAAGGAAAAATTCAAATTCTATTCACACAATGGGAAGTATGATTGTGTTCCCTGCACTATTCTCGCGTGGAATGTCTAGCCAGTAACAAATTGAGAATGTTAAATTCAAAAAATATACGCAAAATAGATATTTGTGAATTCACATTAATATAAACCTTCAAGAATCCACATGGGAGGGTAAGAAATGTAGGATCAGTTTCATCAGACTGGGGCAAGGTAAGCCAAGATTTTATTAATACCAGGATTCTTCTCTGACTTTCTGACAAGTATAGTGACCGGAAAAGTAATCACGCAGCTGTGTTACTAATCAGAAAATTCTCTGTATTAGATACAATCATGCAATCAAGCACAAAATACACAAAGGGAAAATTAAATGCCTCCAAAGTCTTGTGGAAAACCATTGAAAAAACATGGGCAGACGTACAGACTTGGAAATTAGAGGCCAGAGATCGCTGTCTCACATTTTTATCGTCCAGAACTTGATTCTCAAATGCGAAATACTTCTTTAGACTCTTCACAATCATAATCAAGAATGGAAATTCTATACCATGTATTGCAGTTGGGCCTGCTTAGCATCTAATGTATGTGGATTGGATATTTGATCCAACTATTTCAAGTATATTGGATTGTATCCTCTGGTCGTTTTATATGGTAGTTGACAACTATAAAACAATCCCCAGACAACATAAGTCACATTGCATTTTAGTCTTACTTATATAGATTTTGAAAAATAAAAAATAAAAAGCAACCCACATCATCAAGCAAACTGGATATATATACTCTAATTCAACAATTTATTTACATAAAAACACAGCCATCACAAAAGCCATATGCACAACACCTACAAATGTAGATGCAAACACAGACACTTGAACAAAAGTAAGCCTACCAAAATATATCTAGGATTGGTACAAGTTCCAGATCCTTCAAGGATTTAATCCCATCTCATTTCCATAAATCGAAGGTGCCTTTGATTAGAAATGAGGGATGATGTTAGATAAACTGCAGAGAATGACCAGATATATAAATATGTGGGTGTAAGGAAAAAGTACCTTTAAAGCCATAAGATCCAAGGTCCCATGTGTCTTCACTCTCATGGTTCAAGGAGGACTCGTCCACATCAATCCTGGAAATAATAACTTCTGCCCAGCTGGTTCATACATCTCATAGGAAATCTTCTTTCAATTAATTCAGCTTAGCCAATCCACAGGAAAAGCCCGGCGACGTGTAGCTTCGAGATTTTTGCAATCCACAATACGCAGCTGAGTTAAAGAAGGAAGGTGTTGAGGCAAGGATTTTCTCAACTTCGGACAATACCATATGCCAAGTTCACGTAGACACGGGAAACTTTCACCTTCGAAACACACATTCCATTCTTCCCATCGATTCATCCACCAAAATTGTAAAACTTGAAGCGATCTAAATGGGACACTTGATGAACTATGCCCATAAAATTCAGGACCAATCACTTCTACTCCATTGAACTCAGATATTTCAAGCTCCTTAAGAGAAGGTAGCTCTCCAAGTGGTGGCAAACAAAAACAGTAATCACTTCCATGCAGCTCCAGAGATACTAAGTTGGACAAATGAGGACCCTCAAGCCAACCCGGAAATCTAGTGCCACTGTAGCCAACAACACAGAGTGTTTTCAAATTACTGTTAGGTTGGAGAGACTCTAATATGCCCATTGCAAGCTGTGAATCTTCACTGTTTTCACTCCATCGCAACTCTAATCCTTCCAAATTTTCCTTATCTTTCATATTGGACTCCTTGGCATCCATAGGATCAATAACATTTTCCAGGTGATAAACGGAAAATCTGCCCCTTAGATGGTTTAATTTCCCTAACTCTTTCATATCAGACCCTCTATTCTTTCCCACAACAAAAAGAGTCAGTGTATGAAGATGTTTTAACTTTCCCATATACTTGGGCATCTCTTTTATGCTAGAGAGCTCCATATCAAGATAGCGCAAATTGATAAGTTTATGGAAATCCGAAGGCAGCTCAGTCAAGTTAGCACACGCTCGTAATTTCAAGGTTCGTAAATTGAACAGCAAACAGATTGAATTAGGCAACTCTTTGATAGGGGTGAAAGAAATGTCAAGATAACGTAAATGTATTAAATTGCTAATGTCATCTACTAACTCTTCGACATTCTTATATCCCAACAAAGATAACACCCGCAAACACTTTAGAGAAGCAAGTCTTGGCAATTGATTATCCATCAGTTTACAATTTATGAAGGGAAAAGCATTGAATGGAATGAAGCTGCGTAACTGGTTACACTTGAAAATAGGCTCATAGTTTACAAGTTTCAGATCAAAAGTTATTGAGTGTGAAAAGTAACGAGCCTTTAATGGAATATCTTTCACACAATCACCTTCCAGATGAAAACAAAACTCTCCCATCACTGATTTTGCTAAATCATTTAGAAGGTCATGCATAATAAAATCTTCTTGCCCTGATGGGTCAAAAAATGACCTTGACTCTAGATCATTAAAGAGTTCATTGCCCACTTCTTCGATGCTTTGACTTTTTTTATGAGAATGCAATAAACCCTCTGCAGCCCATAATTGAATTAAGACTTCCTTGTCTATCACGTGATCTTTTGGAAAGATGGAACAATAGGCAAAACAACGCTTAAGATTTGAAGGTAGATAGTGATAGCTCAATCTTAAAGCAGGGATTATATTGTTATCATCCTCTGCTAGATACCACATATCACTTTCTAATATCTTAAGCCATTCCTGATGAGATGGTTTTGTGTGCAACAAACTTCCCAATGTTTTAATAGCCAAAGGCAATCCTCCACACTTCTTGGTGATTTTTCCACCAATTGATACAAGATTTGGATCTGTACCACTTTGTTGGTTGCTAAATGCATGTTTTGAAAATAATTTCCAACAATATTCTTCTGCTAATGGCTTCAAATGATGCACATGGGTAGAGTACATGACTGTCGCTACCTTTTTATTGCGAGTTGTCACAAGTATCTTACTTTCCGGAGATCCATAGTTGAAGGGAGCTTGCAAGGTCTCCCAAATTCTATGGTTCTCATTCCATACATCATCAAGAACAAGAAAAAATCTCTTCCCCATCACTCTCTCCTTTAGTTTAATTTGAAGTAAATTTAGGTCTTCAGAATCTTCTGTCGAACATTTAAGTGCTTGAAGAATTATTTTTGTGAGTTGAATAACTTTGAACTCTTCAGATACACACACCCAAGCTTTGAGTTGAAACCGATCCTCCACCCTTTTGTCGTTGTATACAAGCTGGGCGAGGGCGGTCTTACCCATCCCGCCCATACCCATGACGGTAACTACATCCACAGGTAGCTGTTGGCTGTTCATGTTGCGTGAAAGTAAAATCTGAATAATTTTCTCTTTATCAATATCTCTACCATATATGTTAGATTCATTTATTAAAGATGTAGATGGCAATCTTTTGGACGGATTCCTGCCCACTCCCACTTCACTGCCAGCACCAGAACCATCCTTCAATCCCAGCACATCCTTTTGCTTTGCTAGGAAATCTAGGTCATCAAGCACTTCCTGGATCTTTGATTCAATTTCTTTGTCAAATGGACTAACAAAAGCAGTAAAGAAGCCTCGTACCTTACTGGTTGCAGTTTGGAACTCAGCTTCCAGCTTCTGTCGAGATGCCTCAGTAGCAATCTCATCTAGCAGGTCCTCGGCCTTAAAGACAGCATCTTTCAGCTCATCAAGCCATTGCTTCACATTCGAGTTTCTGTACTGCCTGTCCTCTGCATCTTCAAGAACTTGGTTGATAGAAAGAAGGGTGATGCGGAGTTTCTTCAGCAAGCCATCCTTGAGTTTTCTGCCACGGAAGTAGTCAATTATCTCACAAGAAGCCAATCTGTCAAAAGCCACTTGGAGGGTAGCAGAGAGAAAAGCTCCACCAACCAGCTCAGCAGCCATGATTTCTCTATTCGTGCAACGAAGGAAGGAAATTTCAGCAATATGGAAGATGAATTGGTGGGTTATTGATGCTTCTCTTTTCCTTGTGGGGAGAGATAAACGAAAGGTATACTTGGCTGGTTCCTTGCAATTACTCTGGAATCTCAATTTCAATAATGCCATCCTCTTTAATGATTCAAAGGGATTTGCTTTTTACAACTTTTTCTTTTTGCTTCAGTGTGTAATAATTCATTTGCTTGCCGGCCATCTCATGCATGCTGGTCTATCTTGATTTACTTTCCCTTTAACGTGAGAAAAAAGATTTGTATAATATAGAACAACTTAGCCGATCTTTTTTTTTTTCTATGCTTTTCCTCTTGTCTTTTTGCATCATCTATCACTGGATGCATCCATGGAAAGGATTATATTTAATTAATTATTTTGTGATTTCACCCTTGTCACTTGCCTCTGTGGGTCTCATGCAGTCTAATTATCAGCTGCCTTTATTTGATTTATTATTTTTTTCTGCAGAAATTTGGTCATTATGAGATATACACAACCAAAAAAATATAGAGAGAGCCTATGCTATGTACAATTATGAATTTATTTAGTTAAAATTTGACATTGAAATTTCTGCTGATAATGCTATCAGGTTAAAAAAGTTTAAAGGATGAAATAAAAGTTTTGAATAGTAGAACGTAAACTTGAAGGTTTAATCCAATAACCAAATAACAACTTCAGATGCCATTTTTCTTATTTAGTAATTTCCCTGCTGCCATCAAAGAGGAGAATGGAGATGAATATGCTAGGAAGTGGAATTATTGTTGAACAGGGCATGCGTATGATTATATGGCTTCATGATGCTTCACTTTCGGTTTTTAATAACATTAGCCTCATTTATTGATCTTGATTGCAATTACCAAACCCAACTTTAGTGTCACACCACACCCACTTTTTGTTTTCTTATATTTCTGGTGGGGAAGGATGGAAGACATTTGAAAACTAAAGTAGTAAAAAGCCAAAGACGCAGTTCAAATTATATATTCTAATGGTTGTGATTGGAATTGCTATGAACTGCAACTTTTGTCTGACAAGGATTCTGTCTAAAGAAAGGCTAACTAAGTTATTTCTAGTACAAGTTCCTTGAAACTTCATTGTCGACTATAGTTGACTAAAAGCAGTAATGCGTCTACTTCTGAGTCCCTGAAACAATATTTTTTTCTAGTCTGATAGTCTCAACACTTGGTTGGTAATCATAAACTGCTTAGAAAGAATTCTAAATAGGTTTTTTTCTCTCTGAACCTTCACTTCAATATGAAAAAAAAAAAACTGACTTCGTTTTCATTCATGCTTGATCTTTGAAATTAGAATCAACCGCCGTCCATGCATATTGTTGGGAGCAATAGAGAGGGGTGATGAACATTAAGTATGGTCAATTCATTAGTTTGGCCGTCACAAATATTCAATTAGGCTAGGCCAATAATTTATTTAAATTTAAGGGACAAAATTGATTAAGGGAAAATTACTGGGGATGAAATTAAGACTCACACTTAGGAAAACCAAATTGAGAATTTTATTATTTGTAAGGACAATAGACAAAATACAATTTTCAATCCTATGTTTTAATCTGTTTTCATTTTGTAATCCCATTATTCAGAAATTGACAATGTAGTGAGAATTAATTCTGTCAAATTCTTAAGAATTTAACAACAACAGGCAGGCTCTTAACATCTCTAAATAGCTTCAAATTTCCTAAAAACTGACCCATGTTAAGGACCTATTCCTAGAAATATGATTCTATAGATACTGCTTCAAGAACTTATATTATATTAGTCATTTCTTTAATTGTGTTTGTTGAATAATAGTAATACTATACAACACCCAATCATATAAAGTATATATCATAAAAATTGAAGAAAAGTATTATAGACAAGCATAACAGCCTACTACTGCTTGATCCAACTGAAAAGTGTCTTCACAAGCTAATCAAAGAAAATAGTGCAGATGGAAGAGTTCTCACTAATTTGTGCTTCAGATTGAGAAGATTCTAGAAGAAATAAGTAGGTTTACAAAAAGGGCATACAATACACATATAAAATATCATCCACTCCTTTTACGGCTCTAAATCCCTCCTTGCATGACATTTTTATGCTGCTTTCTGCATTAAGATAATTGCAGCGAGTTTAAACATTCAACGTAGGTTAAAACATAAAAGGCTAGAAGTTCGAATGCGAGGTATCTCTTACCTGCATTGGAAGGTACAGTTTGAACTCTGGTGGGAGTTCCTCTTCAGAGTAGAGGCGATCGGAGAAATATATCCTTCTCAGGCGGCAGTTTGCATGGACCTGAACTCGCAGAGTCTCCATGTAATTAGTGCCATAAGCTCTCTTGGTCAAATCAACCAGATTCAACTGGAGTTGATTCCACCCCTCATCCATTCTCAATGGCATGGTGCAAATGTATGGCTTTACTCGAGTCACAGCCTATAATATGAGGAAAAATTAACCGCTTATAACACATATCCCTGAGATAATATTTTAGAGACACATGACATCCATGCATGATCATGAAACATGCTATATTTTTATACATAGATAATAGCTTTATATTCAGTGAAGTGTCATCCTTAGCAACAACTTTGCTTACCAGTAACAAACAGAAACCTTTTAGTGAATTAAAACTATGACAGATTAAATTGAAGTTATCCAGTAATTGAATCATTAAAATCAGATAATCTAGAAAAGAATATTTTTATTTCCTCCCTTTTTTAGTAGAACGGCTAAAAAAAAGAAAATCCAAATTCCATTCTCACACAATAGGAAGTATGATTGTGTTCCCTGCACTACTCTGGCATGGAATATCTAGCCAGTAACAAATTGAGAATGTCAAATTCTAGACGTATGAGCAAAACAAATATTTGTCAATTCACATAAATATAAACCTTCAAGAATCTACATGGGAGGGTAAGAAATGTTGGATTGGTTTCATGATTTCATCACAGACTAAGGCAATGTAAGCCATGATTTTTTCTAAAACCAAGATTCTTCTCAGACTTTATGACTAGTATAGCGACCAGTAAAGTAAACATGCAACTGTGTTACTAATCAGAAAATTTTCTATATTAGATACTAGCATGCAATCAGGCACAAAAAAACACAAGGGGAAAATTGAATGCCTGCAAGTCTTTAGGAAAACCAATAAATAGCACAAACATGGGCAGACTTACAGACTTGGAAATTAGAAGCCCTTTAAATCGTCTCTCACATTCTTACTGTCCAGAACTTGAATCTCAAATGTATACTTCTTCACATTTTTCTTTTCTCCATTTTTTGTACTCCTTTAGATTCTTCACGATCATAATTAATATTTTTAAAATCAGATCGATTATTTCAAGAATCCGGTGAAATAATACACAAGGGCAAAATTGAATGCCTGTAAAGTCTTTTGGAAAACCAGTAAAAAGTTTTACAGACTTGGAAATTAGAAGCCCAAATCTGTCCAGAACTAATTAAATTATATTAAATCAGTAATAATTAAATATATATATATTTTTTATTTAATATAATCAATAATAATACATAAATATTAATAAATTTTGAAACATATTATGACTAATTATACATAAAAATAAATTAAATATGATATAATATTTAAATTTTAATTTGTGTTATATATTAAAATGTATTTATATAATTTTAATAAAAATTATATGAATTTTGTTTTTAATTTATTATATTAAAACATTATAATTATAAATAAAGCAATAATAGATATTCAATAATAAATGTGTAATTTATCAAGTTAGGGGTTTGAATTACAAGATTATTTTGATTTGTTAAAATAAAGACATAATAAGTCTTTAACTCCTTATATTAAATATTGCATTTAATATATAAAAACGTTTGCTAGTTCAGTGGTGAAAGTGTAGCTGATTCTACCTCAAGGGATGGTGTTTGAGACGCATGGAAGCCAATTTTGGTTATTTGCTAAAATTAAAATTTGAAGTGTCAATGATGAACATGCAGTGGTGACCAAACGTGAGGAGTAGGACTCGAGATGTATAGACTCCATTTTGCGAAATTATACATAAAAGACGTTGCAAACTGATTCAATCACGGGTTTGGAGTCAATTTTTGCCTAAAACCTACTGGTTCAACTTGATTTTTTACCAAGTTTGACCAGTTCTGAAGCAAATCGATTTTAAGAACCAGTTGAACCGGCCAGTCCGATTCGGTTCTAATAGCCATGATCATAACCAAAAATGGAAGTTTTATACCAAGTGTTGCAGCTGGGTCTGCTTGGCATGTAATTATGTGGATTGGACTGTATATTTCAAGTACATTGGACTGTGTCTTCATCTTGTGGTCATTTTTTATGGCCGTTGATAACTGCAAAACAAACCCCGTGCAATAGAAGTCACATGGCATTTTAATCTGATGGCGTATTTAATGGGCCAAGGATGCTAAGGACCTATCAGAAGGGAAGAAAATATTAAAAAAAAAAAAAGAGTGCAACATGGCCCAAAGCTGCATTGTCTACTGATGAAGTACCGAGAGAGGAAGAAAGAGGAAGGACGGTACTAATTAACTCACATGGGTTGTGAGGTGTGGGAGTGTGAGAGAGAGAGCAAGGCTCTTAGGGGGGCATATGTTGTGGATGGAGGAGTCAAAGTGAAGGAAAGGAAGTTTCGGCATTTTGGTGGAAGAGACTATGGCCTTTCTCGAAAGTCAAAGGAATAGTTTTCTTTCTTTTTTTTACTTTTTTTTGGTTTAAAAAAATTATAATTAAGGACTAAGATCTTATAAAATTAACAATAAAGATTCTTAAAAATTAAACTTATTTTCAAAGATTACAGTTAATATCAGCTTTTTAGAGGATTTATCATTAGTATCAGAGAATTTACTACTAAATACAGAAAAATTATAAACTTTTTTTCTGGACCACTGTTAGTCTGTGACAACTCCCTTTATATTTGTTTGAGACAGGGTTTTAACCCCTTTCATATAAATGACACAGAAATTACTCAGGGTTACATCATAATCTTATTTATACATAGATTTGAGGGAAAAAAAAGGCGACCCATATCATCAAGCAAATCACAAACTACTTAAGACAACTATCAACAGCAGGTCTAGACCAAGTTTAATTCTTAAAAAATGAAATGATGCCTAGAAACAAACCAAAGGAGTGAACCAAGTAATGGAATTGGATTAAAAAATTAGAAATATTATGCCAACACACATTCATTAATTGCCTCCAGATTAGTACAAAGCACATCGAAATGCAGAAGAGCAGATAATATGACCACCTGGGATATAAGGAAATTCTTAAAACATCAAGAATTTTTCTCTTGCTTATTTTATCTTTCTAAGACTTCCTTTCCTGGACTAATACTATAAATCACACACCCTGGCAAGAGCAAAAGCTAAACAAAATTTTATCAATGCACGTCAAACTATCATATTTTTAAAATTTGCATAACAAATTGATAGCCGATTTGACCTAGAAGAAACTGTTTATTTTTCAAACCAGTACTTATTTAGGTTTCTTCAAGTGTTTGGCTAAGCTTTGGAAAACATAAGCTGCCTTCGAATGGTAATAGAAACAGTTTTTCTGCTGTGAAAAAAAAAAACAAAGATAATCTTCATACATAAATGTCCTTTTGAGAAAACAACAACGAAATATAAATTTGACAGAGCCAATACATTGGCATTTTGACTTAACTTCCTCATAAACATGTGACACTAGATTTCAAAACAAGCTGTGAATATTACCACTTGACACTGAAATCAAAACACACATCCACACCTTTTTTAGCCCATATATGCGGAGGTTTATAATCCAAACAAACAAGAATTTCAGCATCATCTTATCAAATATGTGAAACTGAGTTTCGAAACATGTAGTGAAACATATAGACAAAAAAAATGACATACCCAAGGCTGTACAAGATGGCAAGAAATTCAGACTGGAATGTGTTCTTGAACATTTTCTGCGGTTCTAAAAGCCACAATAAGATCAAGACCAAAAGCTAAAAACCTTCGGCATCGGGGTAGCACACTAGTGAACATCAAGTGACACATGTTCTCAACATGTAAGTAGAGATAATATGTTTTGCTGTGCGACATGTTCTGAATATGTAAGGAGAGAATAATGCATTTCATTATGTGACCAAAATGATATCGAAGGCTTCTCTTTTTGTTGCTAGTAAGGAAGATATGATTTGATATTGACTAGAAATTTAATAGCAATGCAATGAATTTGTAAATGATGAGAACCATATGTTCTAAATATAAAAAGAAGGTAAGTGCTTAAGAGAAGATAATTTTGGAAATTTTGTATTCTTTTGTTATATTGTGAGAGCTGTACAGAGGTTCAAATATATACAGTGTAAAGAGCAAAATGTCTCCTATAACGTAGTGACACGAGTATAACAAATAGTTTTAGAGTATTCCCTGAAGCAAGTAAATAAAACATGATCAAAAAATATCTCCAGCTTTGCACATATTTACAGCTCATAATGACTAGACAATGTAGCCACACTATATGCTTTAACATCCCCCGCAAGTCTAGTCGTAAAGGGCGCACGGATAGACTTGAACGAAGAGACGAAAAGCGAGAAAAGGTTAAGGGCTTGGTAAGGATGTCAGCCAACTGATCTTAAGAGGAAACAATACCAACTTGAAGAGCATGAATCGCAACACATTCACGAACAAAGTGAAAATCCAAGTCAATATGCTTAGTGCGAGAATGCATAACTGGATTTGCAGCAAGATAAGTGGCACCTATGTTGTCACAGCAAAGAACCAGAGGCTGAGGTAGAAAAATTCCCAGTTCTCCAAGCAAAGATTGAAGCCAGATGAGGTCGCATGTAGCCAAAGCAAGGGCTTTGTATTCAGCTTCAGTACTAGAATGAGCAATGGTCGCTTGTTTCTTGGAACTCCAACCAATAAGATTATTGCCAAAAAAGAGGCAAAAACCTCCAGTAGAACGACAATCATCAGGACAGCCACCCCAATCAGCATTAGAGTATGTATAGAGATTCTAATCAGTACTTCGTGATAGATGTAGACCAAAATGATTGGTGCCCTTGAGATAATGCAGGATGCGTTTAACAGCTTGCCAATGAATTATTGTAGGAGTATGCATAAATTGACAGACTCAATTGACGGCAAATAAGATGTTAAGGCGAGTGAAAGAAAGACATTGGAGACTGCCAACAACACTACAATACAGAGTAGTGTCTAAGAAAGGAGATCCACCATGAAGAGATAATGGATGAGTAATAGACATTGGAGTATCAACAGGCTTGTAATTAGTCATACCAGTTCTGTGAAGTAAATCATGGATATATTTTTGTTGAGATAAACATAAACCATCAGTGGTAGGATGAACTTCGATGCCGAGAAAATAATTAAGGGACCCCAGATCTTTAACAGGAAATGTAGATGCAAGTTAAGAAATAAAATCATTAATTATTGATTTTGAAGAGCCAGTAATGATAATGTTATCAACATAGATGAGGATGTAGATAAGTGAAGTGCTAGATCTGCGAACAAACAGAGACAAATCAGACTTGGAGTCTCTAAATCCAAGTTCAATCAATCTGGAGCTGAGACGAGCAAACCATGAGCGGGGTGCTTGCTTCAAGCCATAAATTGAGCGATGAAGCTCGCACACATGATGAGGGAAATCAAGATGAATAAAACCAGGTGGTTGAGTCATAAAAACATCCTCAGTTAGTTCACCATGCAAAAATGCATTTTGAATATCAATTTGATGTATAGGCCAAGCATGAGAAACTACTATGGATAGAACTATACGTACAATAATAGGTTTAATTACCAAAGAGAAAGTATCTGTATAATCCAAGTCATGTAGTTGATGAAATCCTTTAGCAACTAAACGTGCTTTATATCGCTCAATGAAGCTATCTACTTTGTATTTGGTTCTGAAGATCCACTTGTAGCCAATTAAATTTTGAGTTGGGGAAGAAAGTACTAGAGACCATGTATTAGTGGAAAGAAGAGCTTGAAATTCAAGTTGCATAGCATGTCTCCATTCTGAATATTGCAGAGCTTCACGAACAAAGGAAGGAACCTCTGGTGAAAGAGAGGAAGTAGTCAGGAGAGCTTGAGGACGTGGCCAATCATCAGTGTCATCAGAGCGAACTTTGGGACATTCAATGTTGTTTTTGGCTTGGGTGATCATGGGATGGATATTTTGTGGTGAAGGTGATGATGAAGGGGAGATGGAAAAGAGGAAGAGGAGGTGGGTGGCGTTGGTGAGGGAGCTGTAGGAGTCGAAGAAAGAGTGAGTGAAATCTGCAAGTTAGGTGAGAGTACAAATGGGAAAAGTGGATAAAATGAGACTGTAGGGTTTAGTGTTAATATGGGTTGTGAGTTAGAGGAATTGGGTTGTGAATGAAATGGACGTGCTTCGTGTTGAAAAGTATGGAGGGACATAGGTAGAGTAGTGATATTGATGGGTTGATTATTTAGAAATGGAAAAATATTTTCATCAAACCAAACATCCCTGGAAACATAAATCTTTTTGTCTTGTAGGCCATAGCATAAGTCGCTCAAGTGATGTGGGCTATACCCAATAAAAACACACAAGAGAGACCTGAGTTGAAGCTTATGTTGATTATAGGGCCTAGTATGAGGCCAACATGCAGAGGCAAAAACTTTCAAAAAGGAGTAATCTGGAGGTTTTTTTAAATAATACTCCATATGGGGATTTGAATTTCAATACTGGGTTTGGAAGCCTGTTAATGAGATAAATTGCAGTGGCAAAAGAGTGAGCCTAAAATATTTGTGGCATTGATGAATGAGCCATAAGAGCTAAGCCCGTTTCAACAACGTGTCTATGTTTTCTTTCAACAGAGCAATTTTGTTGATGAAAGTGAGGACATGAAATTCTGTGAGTAATACCCATATCTTTGAATGAGGAATGTAAAGGACGAAATTCACCACACCAATTTGATTGAAAATATTTAATTTTTTGATTGAATAAGGTTTCAACCTGATTTTTAAATTGAAGGAAGATAGAAGTCACTTCAGACTTGGATTTTAAGGCAAAAAACCAAGTAAATTTGCTAAAATCATCCATAAAGATTACATAATATCTAGCACCAGAAATTGAAAGCAAGGGGGCAGGACCTCATACATCAGCATAAATTAAATATAATGGGTGAGGTGAAGTAGTATTTGTAGAAGGATGAGGCAACACATGACTCTTTGAGGAGTAACATGCTGGACAAAGACTGGAAGGACGTGGTGTAGAGATTGGTAAGGAATGACGAGACAGAACTTGCTAAACAACACGAAAAGCAGGGTGACCAAGATGGTTGTGCCAGTTCAAGAAGGACGTTCGTTCACTTATGAATGCTTGAGGAGGAGGAAAAACAATAGGCATAGTGTAGAGATCATCCTTGAGTGGACCCTTTAGCAGGATGTTCCCCGTGACTAAATTCTTCACATAAAAACAATCAAAGTAAAATTCAAAATACACAAAATTGTCTTTGCAAAAACGTGAAACTGAGAGTAAATTTTTGGAAATATGAAGAACTCTAAGAAGATTTGTGAGTAAGAATTTGCCATGAGGTGTATTAAATAGGCTGATCCATGATGAGTAATAGAAAGTGGTGTTCCGTCGCCTAATCTCATAGATTTTGCACCTTGGTAAGGAGATGAGTGCAAATTAAGATTGGAGAGTTCCACCATCAAATGATTCGTAGCACCTGAGTCAGGATACCAAGCTGCATCAGTAGAAGGGATGTGTGATACTGCAGAGTAATTTGTCGAAAGAGAAGATGGTGCTGGGGCCTAAAAGGTTTGATTGAATCTATTATAGCATACTAGGGCCGTGTGACCAGGTTTGGAACAAACTTGGCAAATGGGCCAGGCTTTTGATGATGGGTAAGCGAATAAGGGATTTGGTGGACGAAAAGATCGTTGTCCTCTGCCTCTGTGACTGAAACCTTGAGAAAAGCGACCACCACGATTGAACTGTGAAGAACAACCACCTCGAGACGAATTGATGAATTGTGAAGACTGCTTCACAGCAACATTGGCAGAGATTTCTGTTGTAGTTGGAACTGCTAAAACATTATGTGACAGACGTGACTCATATAGAAGCAAATGGCTCAAAACTTCATCAGGTGTTAGTGACTTTCTTGAAATATTCAGATATGCTATCTGCTCTTTTCTTTAAGTTGATTAGCTTATTGTGAAGTTGAAGAAATTTGGCTTGCGTCTTTTGTATAAACATCTGATTTAGTGCGTCCCATAAATATTTTGCTCTCTTGTGTCTCAGTACCTGCGCTATCACATTTTCAGAAAGAGTAGACATTAAAATAGAAATAGTTAGTTGGTCTTGACTAAACCATCTTGTATAATCTGGATTGCATAAACCTGTAGGTAAAAGCTGTGGGGGTGGAGGAGTAGTTCCATCTACATGGCCATATAACTATTGACCATATAGATAGGGTACTATTAAGGCTTGCCATATCAAGAAATTCTCAGTGTTTAGCTCAACATTGATTGTGTGGGATAAAGAAGAAAAAGACGAGGAAGAATTTTGAGAAGGTGAGTTTATCAAAGACGATGGTGGTATAGATGGAGTGTTTGGGTTTTCAGTAGACAAAAATGGCAGCGTCTCTGCCATCCCTAGGGTGGCTCTGATACCATGCTTAAGAAAAGATAATTTGGGAAATTTTGTATTCTTTTGTTATATTGTGAGAGCTGTACAGAGGTTCAAATATATACATAGTAAAGAGCAAAATGTCTCCTATAACGTAGTGACACGAGTATAACAGAAATAGTTCTAAAGTATTCCCTGAAGCAAGTAAATAAAACGTGATAAAAAAATATCTCCAGCTCTACACATATTTACAGCTCATAATGATTAGACAGTGTAGTCACACTATATGCTTTAACAGTAAGAAAACCCACATCTCATAGTATAATCAAAGCAACAAGAAAGAGCAGTCAATATTATTGACTAATTCTTGACCACTACAGATCCAACAAAAACATTACAGCGGTTGTGAAAGTATGAAGACATCAGGCATAAAATTTGTATGTGGTTAATGATCAGCTTTAATGTCAGAAAATCTCTTCTTGTTCACAAGAAGTGAACTTCCATTCCTTTTGATAAAAAATGAAAAAACAGACACCCATTCTTGCTAGCATAAAGACCTAAATCATAATCTAATTAAAAATCTCAGATAAACAATTAAGAGAAAGAAAATTAATAGAGAACGATTGTCAAACACTCATTAATTGGCACACTTATAGTAGGAGTTGGACCTTGCTTCCCATATCCGCTGTAAACTGAGTAGTATCTAGTAAATACATCCATAAAGCTGCTATTTCATGAAATTTCCTGATGCAGCAACTGTTAAAGCAAGAGTTTACTGGATGTGTACTCGAGGTCTTCAAATAATATTCCCAGGTCAGGTGTTGTCTCTAGAAAAGAATGTTTTGGTTATTTATTTAATTTTAATTCTAAACAGCAGAAAAAGAAGACAAACGTATTCAAGAAACTTAGATCAATGGCAGTAGTGTTATAACACCACATCGTAAATTAGTCAAAGGAACCATACAACGCAGCACCATCAAGGGATAGAGTAGAGGCTAGTACTCTATTCTTGAATCTGTCATTTTCTGTTTACTCATGTTCCATCAGTTAGAAATGTGTATAGTTGAGACTTCAAACTCGATAGTATTAGTGCTCATAAATCATAACCTATCCTCCTCTACTTTTGTACCTTTTGCTTCTATTTAAGCAATATCATATTAGCAGAACTTCTGTTTTAATGTTTAGTTCAAAGGAACAGGAGAAAATTGACAGTAACAGTCATAAGTTCCACAAATCATAATGAGGAGAATGAAGAGAAATATGCTAGGAAATGGAATTGTTGTTGAACAGGGCATGTCTAGGACTATATTTATGGCTCCTAGATGCTTCACTTTCTGTAGTTACTAATGTTAGCCTCTATTGTTGCTCTTACGTAAGTTTTGTATAAGGGGGCAAAGATCAGTCCACTTGATCTCATTGATAAAGAGCCCCTCCTTTAGAGGTTCAAGTTCACAGGAAAACACTAGAGAAAAAAAATAATCTTAGTATCTCAAAAGAGATTAGTTCCACACAGAGTGCGAAATACATAAAAAATTAGACAAAGATTAAACCACACCCAACTTTTTTGATTCCTTTTTATGGTGGGGAAGGATGTGGAAGACATTTGAAGACTAAATTAAAGTTGTAAGGAGCCAAAGACTTTTAACCTAATGTGTTTATGCATATTCTTGATATTTTATATGAAAGGTTCAATAACGTTCCTTAAAACTTCATTATTAAATACTGATGTCCAATAATCACTTCCATGACTAACAACGTGTAGGAATTATCTCATGAGTAACAAAAAATTTTTTTCTAGGAGCAGTGTATGAAACGTTCAATAATGTTCCTTGAAACTTCGTTGTTGAATGCTAATGTCCATGATCTCAGTTGAGCTTCATTGAAATGATTCAACTGAACAACAATATCGCTTTCGTAACGTGGAAATTAATAAACAAGTCGCTGAATGCATCATAAAATTTTTTTTGTGTACATGTAAGGTATCTACTTGCAAAGATTTAGATCTGGTTTGTACATTGGAACCACATATGATCCAAATTTGAATTTTTGAATGTACGCCACTTGGGCACAAGAATTATCCTGTATCATATTGTATTGTTCAGTTACATGAAAGTTTAAGAAAAGAATATATTGAAGTATATTTTAGCATTCTTTCTCTGTTTTCCTTCATTTTAGTACTCTTTATTGCCCTCCACCCTGACCTGAGATTATTGGCCTTGTAAATTGGTTTGTAACGTGGTACAAAAGCTGCCAGAATCAATCAATAACTGACTGACCCTATAAGACTATATATGCAATCAAATAATTAAGATTAGCAACAGCTATTCCCTAACAAAGAATATATATGCAATCAAATCTATCACTCATCCATGGAAAGGAATATATTTACTCTAATTAGCCAATCGGTTTTGTTTTCTCTCTTGGTTCGACACTAATTTAATTATTTTATGATTTCACCCTTGCTATACTTGCCTCTGTGGGTCTCATTCAGTCTAATTTGAAAGTGAAAATATCAATATAACTTTATCAGCTCTTTTTTATTTGCTTTATTAATTTCCTGCTCAAATCTGTTTATCATGAGAAATACACAACCACAAAACTCTGCAAAAAACCTATGCTATACACAAATATGAATTAATTTAGTTAAGATTTGACACTGAAATTTCTGCCGACAATGCTATCAGACTAAAAAGTTTAAAGGATGAAATACAAGTCTTGAATGGTAGAACATAAAGATTTAATTCAATAACCATATAACAACTCCAGATACCACTTTTCTTGTTTTAGTAATTTCCCTGCTGCCATCAAAGAGGAGAATGAAGAAGAATATGCTGGGCAATGGATTACCACTTACAATAATAATCAGGATTCTTACTCCAGAAGGGTATCTCCAAGAGCAACGACTTTAGAGTGAGAATCTTGCTCTACCAAAGGACGAATTGGAATATGCAATAATTTGAAATAACAATAGTAGTTATAACAAAAAGTAAAAAGAATATTAAAAAAATCCAGTCATTAATTTCTCCACACAATGGCGAAATAACCACAATGCAAATCTGTTTAGCTCCTAATTCCTATTATGAACTACTAAAATCAGAAAGATCATTTTTTTCGTTATTTCCAAAAATCTTTGAAAAAAGGAAGACTAGGCTATCACACAAATGATATTGCTAACTAGAGCATATCATGCCCTTTATGTGGCTGTAAGGAAGAAACTATAACTCATCTTGTGCGTCATTGCCATATTGCCAAAATGACATGGCTAAATTAAAAATATATATGTATATTTATGTGTGTGTGTGTGTGTGTTTTGATCAAAACAGAGTCGATTCTCATTTCTCAACTGCTTTTATAAATGCTGGCGGCAATGAGATTGGGACTCTATTTTCATGATTCTACTTTTGGCTACTACATCAGGTTCAACTGTCAATTCAAAGCGCTCTCCTTGAAAACTTGTCTTCTCACTTTTGTTCTAACTTTAGTGGAAATTTCTGGAAGTATTTAAACAGCAAAATTTGACTCTCAAAAGCAACATTTCTGATGACCTACATCTTTTTGAAGTTAATGAATAGGTTATAACTCCAAGCATTAAAAAAGGGACAGAGTAGTACTCTGACCTTGAATCTCTAACAGTCATTAAGTTTCAGAAATCACAATATAATAATATCTTCACTCATTCAAAATCGTTTGAACAATGAAAATTTAGTTCCTGGTACACCAGCTGCTACCATATGCACAAACTCAGCCAAAGGGATCGTAAGAGAAACAAAATCATATTTGCAAAAGCATGAAAATGTTGGAACCTGAGCACATTATGGGAATTCTCTAACAATAGCCAATCGAGTCTTTCATCCTGAGCACATACTCTCACGATAGTACTGTACGCTGTTCCTCGTGTCAAACAAAATTCAATTGTGATCGTCACCCTAAATTTTTCAATAAGCCAACCTGAAAGCAATTTGCTCCCTTACCAAATTCCTTGTTGATATAGTTCATTCTCCACTTCTGTTTCATTTAGGCCTCGAAAGTAGAGATGCCCTGCATCATTGTAGAGTATCTATCCCCTTAAAATGGAGCAGAATATGAAATCTGCATACAAGACTGAACAGAGTAAAACTTCAACACTAGATGAACACACTGGAGAATATTAAGTGGCCCATAATTATACTTTGTGACAAAGAAAACTATACATTTTTTTATATAGTTGCCAATAAGGGACATATATATATATTTTCGAGTTGACAGGGAATTTAATACCAATTAAATGCACGTGTGAATAATAGGAAGCATATGTTATGAAAATTAGAGGCAAAACGCAGAACATACACCTCATGGTGTAAGCAAAGCAAGAAGAAAGGGGTTACTAGTATTATTGGCTAATTCTTAAGTGCTACAAACTTCATAGAAAGTTCACATTATTGAATTTGAAAATCTGATGCAAGAAAATGTATAGAGAACAAATATCAAACACTCGCTAATTGGCACACTTATGGTAGGAGTGGGACCTTGCTTCCCAAATCCACTTAGTGTCTAGTAAGTACATCCATTAAGCTGCTATTATTTTGGCTATTTATTTATTTTAATTCTAAACAGCAGAAAAAGAAAGACAAACGTAAATATATAAAATTCAAGAAACTTAGATCAATGGTAGCTGTGTTATAATACCACATAGTAAATCAGTGAAAGTAACCTTACAATCCGATAACGTCAGATCATGAAACGATGGAAAGAGGGTTGGCATGTGTCGTTCAAAATAAGGGTTGGCGAGCAGAATATGGTTCAAGGAGGAATCGTCCACATCAGCTTACCCGAGCCACAGGAGAAACCTTGGGAAGTGTAGCCTCGAGATTTTCGCACTCCTCAATCCTTAGCCTAGTTAAAGAAGGAAGGTGTTGAGGCAAGGATTTTCTCAACTTGGGACAACGAAGTATTACAAGATCTCGTAGACATAGGAAACTTTCACCTTCGAAACATACATTCCATTCCTCCCATTGTTGCATTTCCCGGAATTGTAAAATTTGAAGCGATCTAAATGGAACACTTGATGAACTATTCCCATAAAATTCAGGACCAATCACTTCTACTCCATGAAACTGCCAGATATGGAGCTCCCTGAGAGAAGGTAGCACTCCAAGTGGTGGCAAACAAAAACAATATTTACTTCCACACAGATGAAGAGATCCTAAGTTGGGCAAATGAGAAGCCTCAAACCAATCCGGAAATCTAGTGCCATTGTAGCTAACAACAGAGAGCTTTTTCAAATTACTGTGAGGTTGGAGAGACTCTAATATGCCCCTTGCAACCTGCGAGTCTTCACTGTTTCCAAGCCATGCCAATATTAGTTCTTCCAAAATTTTCTTATCTTTCATATTGGACTCTTTGGCATCTATGGGATCAATAATATTCTCCAGGTTACAAATTGTTAATTTTCCCCTTAGACGGTTTAATTTCCCTAACTCTTTCATATCAGATCCTCTATTCTTTCCCACAACAAAAGGACTCAGCGTTTGAAGATGTTTTAACTTTCCTATATACCTGGGCATCTTTTTTATTTCAGTCATGTTTATATCAAGATAGCGCAAATTGATGAGTTTATGGGAATCCGAAGGCAGCTCAGTCAACTCAGAACACCCTACTAATATCATGGTTTGCAAATTAAACAGCAAGCAGATTGAATTAGGCAACTCTTTGATAAAGGTGAAAGAAACGTTAAGATGACGTAGATGTGTTAAATTGCCAATATCATCTACTAACTCTCTCATATCCAAACAAAGATAACACCCGCAAATGCTTTAGAGAAGCAAGTCTTGACAGTTGATTATCCATCACTTCACAACGTCCATAATTTTTAATTTGCAATGGCATGAAGCAACGTAACTGGTTACACTTGAAAATAGACTCATAGTTTACAAGGTTAAGATCAAAAGTTACTGAGTGTGAAAAGTACGAGCCTTTAATGAAATATCCTGCGCACAATCACCTTCCAGATGAAAACAAAACTCTCCCATCATTGACTTTGCTAAATCATTTACAAGGTCATGGATAATAAAATGATTTTGACCTAATGACTGAAAAAATGACCTGGACTCTAGATCATTAAAGAGTTCATTGCCCACTTCTTCGATGCTTTGACTTGTAATAAACCCTCTGCCGCCCATAATCGGATTAAGAAATCCTTAAATATCAGGTAGTCTTTTGGAAAGATAGAACAATAGGCAAAACAACGCTTAAGATTTGAAAGTAGATGGTGATAGCTCAATCTCAAAGCAGGAATTATATTATTATCATCCTCTGATAGATGCCATATGTCACTTTCTAATATCTTAATCCATTCTTGGTGAGATGGTTTTGTGTGCAACAAACTTCCCAATGTTTTAATAGCGAGAGGCAATCCTCCACACTTCTTAACAATTTTTCTACCAGTTGATACGAGATTTGCTTCTATACCACTTTGTTGGTTGCAAAATGCATATTTTGAAAATAATTTCCAACAATATTCTTTTGCTAATGGCTTCAAATGATGCACACGGGTAGAGTGCATAACTAATGCTACCTTTTTACTACGAGTTGTTACAAGTATCTTACTTCCTAGCAATCCATAGTTGAAGGGAGCTTCCAAGATCTCCCAATTTGTATGGTTCTCATTCCATACATCATCAAGAACAAGGAGAAATTTCATCCCCATTAACCTCTCCTTTAGTTCAAGTTGACGTAAATTTAGATCTTCAGAATCTTTTGTTGAACATTTAAGTGCTTGAAGAATTACTTTGTAAGTTGAACAACATTGAATTCTTCAGATACACATACCCAAGCTTTGAGTTGAAACTGATCATCCACCCTTTTGTCGTTGTATACAAGCTGGGCGAGGGTGGTCTTACCCATCCCGCCCATACCCATGATGGTAATTACATCCACAGGGAGCTCTTGGCTATTCGTGTTGTGTGAAAGTAAAATCTGAATAATTTTCTCTTTATCAACATCTCTACCGTACATGTTAGATTCATTTGTTAAAGATGTAGATGGAAATCTTTTGGACAGATTCCTACCCACTTCCACTTCACTGCCAACCCCAGAACCATCCTTCAATCCCAACACATCTTTTTGCTTCGTTAGGAAATTAAGGTCATCAAGCACTTCCTGGATCTTTGATTCAATTTCTTTGTCAAATGGACTAACAAAAGCAGTGAAGAAGTCTCGTACCTTACTGGTTGCAGTTTGAAACTCAGCTTCCAGCTTCTGTCGAGATGCTTCAGTAGCAATCTCATCTAGCAGGTCCTCGGCCTTAAAGACAGCATCTTTGAGCTCATCAAGCCATTGCTTCACATTGGAGTTTCTGTACTGCCTTTCCTCTGCATCTTCAAGAACTTGGTTGATAGAAACAAGGGTGATGTGGAGTCCTTGAGTTTTCTGCCTCGGAAGTAGTCAAGTATCTCAGAAGAAGCCAATCTCTCAAAAGCCACATGGAGGGTAGCAGAGAGAAATGCTCCACCAACCAGCTCAGCAGCCATGATTTCTTTGTTTATGCAACGAAGGGAGGAAAATTCAGCAAGATGGAAGATGAATTGGTGGGTTGTTGATGCTTCTCTTCTCTTTGTGGGGAGAGATAAATGAAAGGTTTACTTGGCTGGTTCCTTGCAATTACTCTGGAATCTCACTTTCAATAATGCCACCCTCTTTAGTGATTCAATGGGATTTGCTTTTGCCAACTTTCTATTTTTCTTTTTGGTGCAGTGTGCAATAATTCATTTGCTTGTCGCCCTCTCATGCATGCTGGTCTATCTTGATTTACTTTCCCTTTAATATGAGAAAAAAGATATGTGTAATATAGAACAACTTAGCCCAACTTGTGATTTCACCCTTGCTAATTGCCTCTGTGGGTTTCACGCTGTCTAATTTGAAACAACATTTGCAATTAATCTATCTGAAAGTGAAAATATAAACTTGACTTTATCAGCTGCCTTTATTTGATTTATTAATTTTCTGTTCAAATTTGGTCATTATAAGATATACAAAACCAAAAAACTATACAAAGAACCTATGCTATATACAAATATGAATTTATATAGTAAAAATTTGACACTGAAATTTCTGCTGTTAATGCTATAGGGCTGAAAAAAGTTTAAAGGATGAAATACAAGTATTGAATGGTAGAACATAAATTCAAGGTTTAATCCAATAATCATATAACAACTTCAGATTCCATATTTCTGATTTTAGTAATTTCCCTGCTGCCATCAAAGAGAAGAATGAAGAGGAATAAGCTAGGAAGTGGAATTATTGTTGAACAGGGAACGTGTATGATTATACATCTTCGTGATGCTTCACTTTCAGTTGTCAATAATATTAGCCTCTTCTATTGATCTTAATTGTGATTAAGATAGTGTCACATCACACCCAACTTTTTCTTTTTCTTTTACTTTTGGTGAGAGAAGATGGAAGACATTTGAAGACTAAAATAGTAAAATGCCAAAGACTTTCAGTTCAAATTCTACATTCTAAATAGTTGTGATTGGAATTGCTATGAAGTGCAACTTTTGTCTGACAAGGATTCTGTCTAATGAAACGCTAACTAAGTTGTTTCTACACAAGTTCCTTGAAACTCCTTTGTTGGATGCTATATTTGACTAGAAGCAGTGTGCAATCTGCAATAATGGATCTACTTCTAAACCTCTAATATGATTATTCTAATTAAATTATATTTTTCTCGAGTCTAATAGTCTCAACACTAGTACTTCGTTATTTCACTTTGAGAATGTCACTTGCAGCCCAATTTGAAACTACCTCGGAAGAAATTTTAGCAGGGCATAACCTTTTAAACATTGCCACTTGATTGGTAATCATAAACTGCTTAAAAAGAATTCTAAGTAGATTTCTTTCTGTCTCTGAACATTCACTTCAATATGGAAAAATACTTGGGCTTCGTTTTGATTCATGCTTAATCTTTGAAATTAGATTCAACCACCGTCCATGCATATTGTTGTGAGAAACAGTGGGATGGTAAACAACTTTTGGGGGATGGTAAACAACTTTTGGATTACATGTGCATGAGCAGCCTATTGCGTGCTCTCTCTCCCCATTGAGCTAGCAAGTTAAATTCGCTTTTCTATTTTATCCCCCAACATTTTTTTTTATTCAATTTGGTCTATCCATTTGTTAACCAACATAAATTTAATGAGTTACTGACCTATTCTAAACAGAATGTCTTAGCGTGGCAATTATGTTATGACGTAGCCATGTTTACTATTCAATGAGTTGAAGAAAGCAGTGTTCCATTTTTTACTTTTTTGAAACATCAAGTATCGTCAATTCATTAGTTTAGCAGTCACAAATACTCAATTAGCCTAAGCCAATAATTGAGTTAAACTTACGGGACAAAATTGGTTAAGAAAAATTATTGGGGATGAAATTTTTAAAAAAAATCACACTTTAAGAAACCAAATTAAGAATTTCGTCATTTTTTTAAGGACAAAAAGTATAATGTACTCCATTATATTTACTAATTAGTGGGGTAACTGTTATCTGGGTTCAGCTTACTCGGCCGACAAAATCTGTGGTTAACTAAAATTTCTTACGTAAACAGAGCCCAAAGGTAAAGTATGAGACTATTTTGCCATTCTCTCAAGTCTTAAAAGAGTGTAAAAAATTACAGTATTAAGCAAAACCATATCTACAAGTTGCTGCTAACTATGTGTGTGAAACATCACAGAGAGATGCAGGGTTTTTATGGCCCTTCCTCATAAGTTCACATGGTTTATTATGCCAATCCAATTTCATCATTGTTATTCATTCTGCTTTTTCCTACATGGAAACCACTTTTAATGAAGAAATAAACGTTTCGGTTTTGGTAAGAAAGTAAGAATAACTCTGCTCTCAATATAATGTAAAACAAATCAAATTTAATTCAGTTTCCAAGAATACCGAAATATGAAATAGATAAAATATAATTTTCAATCTTATGTTTTAATCACTTTTCACTTTGCTATCCTATTATTCAGAAATTGACAATGTAGTAAGGATTAATTCTGTCAAATTCTTTAGGAATTTAGCAACACGTGGCTCTCTAAATAGCTTCAAACCTCCTCAAAACTGACCCAAGTTGAGGACCTATTCCTAGTAATATGATTCTATAGATGCTGCTTCAAGAACTTATAATATATTAGTCATTTCTCTAATTGTGTTTGTTGAATAATAGTAATACTATACAACACCCAATCATAAAAAAGCATATACCATCAAAATTGACGAAAAGTATTATAGGCAAGCATAACAGCCTACTACTGCTTGATCCAACTGAAAAGTGTCTTCACAAGCTAATCAAAGAAAATAGTGCAGATGAAAGAGTTCTCGCTAATTTGTGCTTCAGATTGAGAAGATTCTAGAAGAAATAAGTAGGTTTACAAAAAGGGCATACAATACACATATAAAATAACATCCACTCCTTTTACGGCTCTAAATCCCTCCTTGCATGACATTTTTATGCTGCTTTCTGCATTAAGGTAATTGCAGCGAGTTTAAACATGCAACGTAGGTTAAAACATAAAAGGCTAGAAGTTCGAATGTGAGGTATCTCTTACCTGCATTGGAAGGTACAGTTTGAACTCTGGTGGGAGTTCCTCTTCAGAGTAGAGGCGATCGGAGAAATATATCCTTCTCAGGCGGCAGTTTGCATGGACCTGAACTCGCAGAGTCTCCATGTAATTAGTGCCATAAGCTCTCTTGGTCAAATCAACCAGATTCAACTGGAGTTGATTCCACCCCTCATCCATTCTCAATGGCATGGTGCAAATGTATGGCTTTACTCGAGTCACAGCCTATAATATGAGGAAAAATTAACCGCTTATAACACATATCCCTGAGATAGTATTTTAGAGACACATGGCATCCATGCATGATCATGAAACATGCTATATTTTTATACATAGATAATAGCTTTATATTCAGTGAAGTGTCATCCTTAGCAACAACTTTGCTTACCAGTAACAAACAGAAACCTTTTAGTGAATTAAAAATATGACAGATTAAATTGAAGTTATCCAGTAATTGAATCATTAAAATCAGATAATCTAGAAAAGAATATTTTTATTTCCTCCCTTTTTTAGTAGAACGGCTAAAAAAAGAAAATCCAAATTCCATTCTCACACAATAGGAAGTATGATTGTGTTCCCTGCACCACTCTGGCATGGAATGTCTAGCCAGTAACAAATTGAGAATGTCAAATTCTAGACGTATGAGCAAAACAAATATTTGTCAATTCACATAAATATAAACCTTCAAGAATCTACATGGGAGGGTAAGAAATGTTGGATTGGTTTCATGATTTCATCACAGACTAAGGCAATGTAAGCCATGATTTTTTTTAAAACCAAGATTCTTCTCAGACTTTATGACAAGTATAGCGACCAGTAAAGTAAACATGTAACTGTGTTACTAATCAGAAAATTTTCTATATTAGATACTAGCATGCAATCAGGCACAAAAAAACACAAGGGAAAAATTGAATGCCTGCAAGTCTTTAGGAAAACCAATAAATAGCACAAACATGGGCAGACTTACAGACTTGGAAATTAGAAGCCCGAAATCGTCGTCTCACATTCTTATCGTCCAGAACTTGAATCTCAAATGTGAAATACTTCTTTAGATTCTTCACAATCATAACCAAAAATGGAAGTTTTATACCAAGTGTTGCAGCCGGGTCTGCTGGGCATGTAATGTATGTGGATTGGATATTTGATCCAATTATTTCAAGTACATTGGACTGTATGTCTTCATCCTGTGGTCGTTTTATATGGCCATTGACAACTATAAAATAAACCCCACACAATATAAGTCACATGGCATTTTAATCTTACTTGTATAGATTAGGATAGAGAAAAAATAAAAATAGAAAAAAGGCGACCGATATCATCTTGCAAATCACAGAGATCTTAAGACAACAATCAACAGGTTTGGACAAAGATTCATTCTCAAACATGAAATGACACCTAGAAACAAACCAAAGCAATTGACCAATAAATAGAATTGGTTAAGAAATAGAAATATTATGCTGACACACATTTATTATTTACAAAGCACATAACCAAAATGCAGCAGAACAGATAACATGATCACCTGGGATAGAACTACATAAGAAAATTCTTAAAACATTAAGAATCTTTCTCTTGCTTATTTTATCTCTCTAGGACTTCCTTTACTGCACTAAGATACTAAAAGGAGGACTCACTGCCAAAAGCTAACGCTAAACAAAATCTTATCAATCCCTGTCAAACTATCATATTATTAAAGTTTGCATAGTAATTTTCAACAAATTAATAACCTGTTTAACCAAGAATAAGATGCTTTTTTTTTTAGTACTTATTTAGGGTTTTCTTTAGTTGTTTGGCCAAGCTTCTTAAGAAAAAAAAAAAAAAGTTGCTTCTGAGTGGTAGTGTGACAGTTTTTCTGTTGTAGAAAACAAAGACAATCTTCATACGACGATATGTAAATTTGACAATGCCAATAAATTGGCATTTTGACTCAACCTCCCAATAAATGCGAGACAATTGATTTCAAAACAAGCTCTAAATTTTACCACTTGATACTGCAAACCATAAAACACTCACCTTCTTTATCCCATATCTGCAGAGGTTTACTCCTATAAAATCCAAACAAAAAAGAATTTCAGCATCATCACATCAAAAATGTCCAACTGGGTTTCAAAACATGTATTGAGACATATAGAACAAAATAACGACATACCCTAGGCTGTATAAGATGGAAAGAAATCCAGACTGGAACGTGTTCTTGAACATTTTCTGCACTACCAAAAGCGACAATAATATCAAGACCAAACAATAAAAACCCCGACAACAGCTTTTCAACCCAAAAAGAAAGTGAAAACTGCGTCTCCTTCACAATTTCAACAACAATCTCACCCATTAGAGAACAGAATCGATTTGGATTAATGAACATGCAATAAATACACAACAATCTCAGCCATTACACACCAAAAACCATTGGAGAAAAGAATCGATTTGGATTAATGAACAAGCTATAAATACACAACAATCTCAACCACTACACAACAAAAGCCACCAAAGAACAGAATCAATTTAGATTAGTCTCCTTTAAAATTTCATTTCACCAAAAACAATCTCACCCATTAGAGAACAGAACCGATTTGGATTAATGAAAGTAAAATGTAACCGGAGTATATTCTCAAGGTGAGAAAGATCATACTTTGAAAAACCCTAATGTAATCGAAGTCAAGTTGTTCTCTTAAACCATCGTTCTAAAGCACTTAAGACATAAATTATTGTTAGCAAGAAGGATTCCAAACCTGTTTGCTTCCCGAAAGAACCCTTTCGCCCACCGGCGACACAACGTGCACTGCGTGAAAATAGTTCGGTGGTTGCTACCGATTCAGTCTCTCCGTTGCCCAAATACAAATAGTACTTGTAGGATGATTTTCGCATAAATTACACTGCACCCCTTAATTTTGCGTTTTTGTCCATTTACTTCCTTTTGATTTCCGTAATACTTTATATAAGCAATTGACCTAGATTTAAAGGAAAAAAAATTAATTTTGAAAATAAAAAATAATTTGTATATCTTTATTTTAAAAAAATTTTAAAATTATTAAATAATAATTTTAAAAAATATAATTGACATTATAATTCCATTCTTTTTTCTAATCAAACATGCCCTAAATTTTATAATATTCTGCAAATAAGCGCCGTTTGACAACTTATCATTTAAGTAGATGGATAGTTCCTTAAGAAGTTAACATCAGCTTTTCTAAACTAACCAAATGAAGAAGGCAAATGTAAAAAGAGGCTTGGACTTTCGGCTCATGCAGGGTTAGATTTCTAATAAAAATATAAGTTGGTTTTATAAAACTAAGAATTAATTATTGTTTTTGTATTTGAAAATGACTAATTTTTAAATTTAATCATTTAAGGTGTAAATTTTTTAGTTTGACTCTTTATTTTTTTTAATTATTTTTGTCCCATTTGATGAACAAATTGAGAAATTAGTTCATGTAAGTAATTCAAAGAGAGGGATTGAATTGGATTTAAGATTTATTTTTGCCCTTTTTAAAATTTCTAATTCCTATTGAAACTTTTTTATTGATTTTGTAAAATAGATTCCCACTCATCTAGAAAAAGCTTTGAACAAAAAATAAAGAAAGTAGAGAAGAGAGAAATCATACAACAAATTTATAGTGTTTTGAATCAATGGTATCCTATGTCTATTCCTTAAACGCATAGCAAGGAAATTTTATTACAATGGGTAATCATCAAAGTTACAAGACAACTCTAAACAAAGATGCAATTTCTTAACTTTTATTCCTTATTGAACAAGTAACCTCATAAGGATTAACACCTGATTTCTGCAATCTTTTCCATTCCTCTAGGTTTTTTCACAAATTTCTTAGCAACTCTAAATATAAAGCAACCTCATCAGCTCAACTCACTAGTTTTTATAGTCTTACAATCATTATTATTTTCTCTTAAAATACCTAAAAACTTAAGGCTGAGGTATGATAAAGATTTGTGCGCAAGACTTACTAAGAGTTGTCTAAATATTAGACCAACTTACTCCAAACAAAATGAATAGTAAAGTACCACAAATTCTTAGTATAACATTTCAAAATATTGGCATTTAACATTGCGTTTTTATCACTATTATCAAAATCAAACTAGAATTGATTAAACTAATTAAAACTGAACTAGTTCAAAGTTCAATTGGTTTTGATTTTTTTTTAAAACAATTTCTTATTTGATCTTAGATAGATTGAAAAAATTGAAAATAAAAGATAATAAAAAAAAGGGGTTGAAACAGAGAAATTTAAAAAAAAATGAATATAAGAAAAACAAAATATATGTGCTTAGCCATTTTCAATACTTATTTTCTATGATGTTCCATTTCATAACAGCATCTCTCAAAAAATATCAATATGTTTAGAAACAATAACTCCTTCCTCTTTATCAATTTTTAAAATTATCAATTAATAATATTTAAAATTTATTTGTATTTATTTGTTATATTAGAATTTAATATATAAAATTTTTAAAATATATATTTAATTATCATTTATTCAACCTCACTCAAACCAATAAATCATGAACTAGTACTTTTACCTATACAATGACTTATATAGTTTTAAAAGAATTAATTTTTATGTTCAAATAGTCTTCTTAAGTAGTATAGCCATTCAACATGTGATCGATGGACAAGAAATTCCTTCATTAAATGTACAGATTATCTTCAATGTACAAGAATGCATATCGTTGAATGCCTTAAATTAATCTTTAATGATATCAATGTCGTATTGCCATTTTGAGCTCCCTTTTATATATAAAATGTTGACTTCATTAATTACACATAGGCAACAAAGCTGGCTAATTCTCTTTCAACTTGTTTTTGTTCCTACTTTCTTCAAATAATTATTTTTCTTTTTTAGCTTCTTGAATCTTCAAACTTTCATTTTTCATTCCCTAAATATTAATAATTCAATATAAGTGTAGGGATCACATCTAACCTAATTAAAACTTAGTGAAATAAAATCAACACCATATATTCATTAAAATCCATTTGATTTGAAAACTTTCCATATTAGTATCCTTCCTTATAGAATCCTTATTTGAAAAACTTTCTATATTAGTATCTTTGAAAACCTTTTCTTATAAATTCTTTGATAAAAAAAATGATTACTTCTATAGAGTATTTCTTAGGCCCAAAGAAAACAAATAAGATGCAATTGTGCCAATTTGGCATAAAATAATATTTTTGAATTAAAATAAAAAACTACATTAGATAATTATAATCCCATAAATAATATTAAACACCATTTAGCTCATCTAAGATGATCCAACAAAACACCTAATGCCCAAAACAATATAGAAATAATAATATCGGCCTAAATAAATTTATTTTCTAAAAAAATTAATTATTGAAAATGTTTGCCATAATTAAAATAATTAATAATCTTTAATTCAACAATTCCTATGATTTTAATTGGAACAAAAATGATTAGAAAAATTGAGGAGCTAAATCAAAAAAGGTAAAATTATAAAGGACAAAGTGAGAAGTTAGTTATATTTGTTGAACAAGAACAATAATTCACTCTAAAAATAAAAGTTCATTTAAATACTGATATTTAATATTTGGTTTATTTTAAATCTCCAATAAGGATGAGAACTTCATATGGATTGAAAATGATCCAAGTTGGAGATCTTTTGGTTATACTCCAAGAGATAACTACAATAAATTTAGTCTTTACAGCCCATATGGAAATTGCATCATGGGTGAGACAATAATATGCCTATGCTTAAGAGGATTCAAGCTAAGATCACCTAAAAACTAGGACATACTAGATTGGAGTTAAGGATATGTCCATAGTGAATCATGGAGTGACAACGTAAAAAAAACAAAGATAATTTTCTTAAATTTAATATGCTGAAATTGCCCAATACTACACATTTTTAGGTTAATGCAAGTTTGACACTTAAGGGATGCAAAGCCAAATGCTTGGAAAAATGTTCTTGTACTACTTATGCTAATTCAGATATCAAGGGAGGAGGTAGTGGTTGTGCCATGTGGTTTGGTGATATAATTGATATAAGGAAGATTTCATATGCTAACCTTCATGTATATATTTGCCTTGTTACTCCAACAACAATTGAACATGAAACTGCTTATGGAAATATGATAAAGGTCATTGAAATAATAGTTACCATTTTTTTGGCTATTGTGATGCTTTTCACTTTCTTTTACATTTACAAGAGCAAAAACAAGTCTAGAGTAAATAATAAGGAAGGGCCTGAAGGAAATATGGAGCTTCATTTCTATGACCTTACTATAATATCTAATGTTGGCCTAAGGTTATCTTGACCCACGACTTTGATAATAACAAAAGCCAAATTTTATTCATGTGAAAGCCCATTTTGTGTTGGCCCATTTTCAATTCTTTGTATTATCTAAAAACAAAAATATTAATAAATATATGACAAAAATTCATCTTTCTTAGACAAGCTAAATGAAAACATGGTATAATTGTTTCATTCTTTCTGTCTCTCTCTCCTACAACTATCTCTTTTACGAAGAAAAGGTGATACTTTTTTTCTAACTCATGAAGCCAGCATTTAATCGCATTTATGAAGATTAGACAGAATGGGTTACTTGGAAAAAAATTCCTTATGTTGATAGTTGTTGTTAAAGAGAAAGCTTATGGACATTGGAGACACGCTCCCTCTACTTTAACCAAAAAGGTACTACTATCATTGTTCCATCTTTAACGAAAGTTATTGAAGTTTTATAAATACATGAAAGACTTAAATGCAAACAAGAAACTTAAAAATTAATTCCATGTATCATGTAAAAAAAGAGCAGTTATTAAAAAATATTCCTAGGTTATGATGTATCAATTTTCAAGAAGTATTGATTAAGTTTAGTGAAATCTTTATTTAAAGGGTGAATTTTTATTCTATATGACAATGTATAACTCTCTAATTGTGAGAGTAAATTAAGGGTGAGTTGTAAAAAAAGCCCTGTGTAAGTTTATGGTAAACTTGTAAAACCTATGTTAATGGTGAAAACATAAAACCAACATCGTGTAATTTTTCATATTGATTAAAGTAAAATCCCTGAAGTTTTAAAGAGACTAGACATAAGCTTAAAAAGCTAAACTAAGATAAAGTTGGTAGTGCATTTTTCTCTCTTTGTCTCTTTTTACTTATTGTATATTTTACTTCCTCCACTTTTAGAGGATCTTCCACTTCCTTATACAAGTTTGCTCCACTCGCATATAATAGTTTGCTCGCTCCACCTGCTTACTCTTTACTTACTTCATTTACTATTTACTTGCTCCACTTTCATATTTATAAAATTTTGTATTGTTTAATTTTCAACATGCCACATCTATTCACCCATTCTATGTATGATTATCAATTAGGATCAGAATAGGTCTCACTTGTTTCTATGCTTAATAGCCAAGAGAAAAGGTCTTATTTGTTATTGCAAAAATTGAATATTCATATTCTTGAGGGAGTTTACTTCTAGAAGGGATTCTCAACTATTAGATTACCATATTTCATAGGGAAACACTTTTTACATTAGAAAGATAGAATGAAAATATATATTTATTCTACTAACTATTTAAAATGGTAAGTCATTAAAGATAGTCCTAAGATGCTTAAAAGATGAATTTGATGGCTGGAGATATCGTGGACAAGCCCATAAACAAATGGATAAATGATGGTATTAAACTAGTTCAATGCAATGATCGAGCAAGAAACTTCTTGTTCTATACTATCAATGGATTAGAATATAACAAAATATCAAGCTGTGAAACAACCAAAAAAATGAAGGAGAAGCTTATTGTCACATATGAAGGAATCTCCAAAGTTAAAGAAAGCAACCTAAATGCACTCATATATGAAAATAAATTGTTCCACATGAAAGAAAATGAAGATATTGAAGAAATGTAAAATAGGTTTGCCAAACTTGTAAATGATCTAAAAACTCTTGACAAAAAATATACTAATCTTGAACTCAATCACAAGATCCTCATGTGTCTTCTGTAAAGATGGCAACTTAAGTTGGGCTCCATTGAAAGTGAAAATCTACCAATATTTTCTTATAATGAACTACAAGGTGTACTTATTGCATATGAAAAGGATCATCTTAAAAGACACGAACTGGAGTATAGATGAAAATCAATTGTTCTAAAAGTTACTATTATTAAAGAAGCCTTTACTGAAAGAGATGATGGAGAGTTGGATGCTCAAGGCATAGTTTTCTTTTTAAAAAGACTAGACAAATATGTAAAAAAGAAAAAAAGAACTTTAGAAGAATAAAAGGAGTACTTCAAAAAATAACTACAAGAAAGAAGAACAAGAAAAAGTTATAATCACATGTTATGAATGTGAAAAAGTAGACATATCAAATTAGAATATCTGCATATCATTAAATTTTATGGAAAGAAAAAGGCCATGGCAGCATGGACCGACGTTGATGAAGATGAGGAAGAATTGGAGCAAGAAATTACAAATATGTGTTTCATGGCACTAAAAGATAATGAGTACAAAACAAAAACTCTCTTTCCTATGTTGAACTTGATGAAACTTTTAATAAGCTTCTTACTAACTTTAAGAATATATTTTCAAAATATGAGGATAAACTCTAGATAAATTCTAAAGTTGAAAAAATTGTTCATATTTTTGAAACCAAATTGGAGTTTGGTCTTGTAAAAAATAAAGACCTAAATCAATAAGTTGCTACCTTAACAAAAGACTTAGCAAATTTTGTAAAAAAGAAAGAAAATCTAACATACTATTAGGTAAACAAATATATATATTTGAAAAATCAGATATTGGATATAAAATAAAAAAAATGTAAAATTGTACAAAAATGCTGACTTTATTAAGTCAGCATCATCCACTTCTTGTTTATTCTATAATAAAGATGGTTATATATGTTATAAATGTAAATTCAAAAAGGAATATTTAGTTTGGGTCCAAAAAGCAACATTTAGTTTGGATTCAAAAAGGAACTATTGCACTTAAAACTAATTTGAAAGAACTTAAAAAAATTTGAATACCTAAGAAAGGTTTAAAAATTTACAAGTGTGTCTGAAATGAAAGATATCAAAATATTAATTTTCTTGACAATGATTGCTATAGACATATGACTAGAAACTTATCACAGTTTTTATACTTTATAAGAAAAAACAATGGATCTATCAACTTTGGTGATTGAAGAAAAGGTAAGATTATTGGTATTGGTAAGGTTGAGGTAATTGAAAATTACTACTTAGATCATGTTTATCTAGTTGTAGGCCTAAAACATAATTTACTTTGTATCAACTAACTATATGATAAAAGTTATAGAATAATATTTAAGTCCATGCATTGCACCATTTATAATGATAACAAAACCTTATTTGTAAGTTAAATATTTAAAAACATTTACATTCTTAACTTAAATAATTTGAGCTCAAAGAGTGTGGCATATCTTTCTTTCATTTATAATGATCCTTGACTGTAGCATTAAAAGCTTGGTCATGCAAGCATATATACTATATCCAAACTATCTAAGTTTAATCTTGTAAAAAAAATGTCTTATAAAGTTAGATTTTGAAAAAGAAAAAATTACTTATGTAAGGCATGCCAATTGAAAAAACAAGTAAGATTTTCCTTTAAATTAATGGAATTTGTCTCATCCTCCAGATCACTCCAATTATTACATATGAATCTCTTTGGTCCCACACAATTCAAACCTTTTATGAAAAAAGCTATGTTTTGTTATCATTGATGACTTCTCTATATTCATTTAAGTTCTTTTTCTTTTTTATAAGGATGAAACTTTTATAAATTTTAAGATCTTTTGTAAAAAAAAGTTCAAAAAGAATAAAGATACTTAATCTCTAGTATTTAGAGTGATCACAGTGGAGAATTTAAAAACAAATTATTTGAGAATTTTTGTGATGAGTAGTATTTTAATCATAACTTTTATGCACCAAAAACTCCACAACAGAATGGATTATTAAAACAAAAAATCATACTCTTCAAGATATAGTTAGAACCATGCTTATTGAAAATGATCTTTTTAAATATTTTTAAGCTAAAGCTATAAATATTACTTGTTATGTCTTGAATCATTGTCTCATTAGATCTATTTTTAAGAAAACTTCATATGAATTATGAAAAAGTAAAAAACCTAATGTTAGTTATTTTTATACTTTTGGTTGTAAATTTTTTATTCATAATAATGAAAAAGATAATTTAAGAAAACTTGATGCAAGAAGTGATGAAAGCATATTTTTATAATATTCAATATCTAGTAAAGTATAGAGTGTATAATAAGAGAATCATGATTGTATAAGAGTCTATGCATGTGGCATTCGATGAAACTAATCCTGTCTTGACAAATATAATGAATATAGATGATGATAAGAATATGTCAAGAGTAAATCATTCAGGAAATCAAGAGTCAAGTTCAAATATAGTAGACAAAAGAGAAGAACTAAACTAAAAAAAAAAAAGTAGCTTTAGCCACCTTAAAATTACTAACAAAAGTTAAAGTGAACTCTATCCTTTTAGTAAAAATGAACTCTAAATTTGGACTGACAAGAAAACTCCAAGAGAAAGCCTACTCTAACATTCTGAGAAGAGTACAAAAAGGATATAGATATCTAAATCAACAATAACAAGGAAGTTGAACCGATAGCTAATGTTCAAAAATCAAATGTGCAAGAAGTTGCACTAAGAGACATTAGATTGCCAAGAGAATGGAGATACTCCTCTACTTATCCATTATAATATATTATAAGAGACTCAAACAAAGGATTAGATCCTTATTCAAAAATAATAGTAGTAACCTTGCACTTTTGTCCTAAATTGAGCCTAAATCAGTTGAAGAAGTACTTGATGATGAAAATTGGATTATAACTATGCAAGAAGAGCTACATCAATTTGAGAGTAAGTGGAACATCCAGAAGGTGCCTCTATCATTAGAACAAAATGGGTGATTCATAATAAGCTAAATAAGTAAGATAATTTCATAAAAAACAAAGCTATATTAGTAGCTTAAGATTATACTCAACAAAAATGTATAAACTTTGATGAAACTTATACTTTAATTGTTAGACTGGAATCTACTATAATGTTATTTACTTATACATATTTTGTAAATTTTAAATTACATTAAAGGGATGTTAAAAGTGCTTTTTTGAATTAATTTATAAATGAGGAGGTGTATGTTTAGCAACCCCCCAATTTTACGAACAAAAAGTTACCTAACTATGTGTTTAAACTCTCTAAAGCTCGTTATGGTCTAAAATAAGCTTTCAGAGCTTGATAGGAAAAGTTGAGTAGTTTTCTCTTAGAGAATGGATTTTTAAGAGAAAAACTTAATGCTACCCTCTTCATTAAAAAAAAAATAGAAATGATTCTTTACTTGTGCAAATTTATATAAATGATATAATTTTTGGCAATACTAATAAAATCTTTATATAAAAAATTTGCTAAACTTATGAAAGGTGAATTTGAGATAAATACAATGGGATAAATGAATTTTTTTCTTGGACTACAAATGAAGCAAAAAAAGAAAGAAAACTTCATTAATCAAACTATGTACACTAAAGAGCTAATCAATAAATATGATTTTCAAAATTTTAAACCTATGAAAACTCCAATGTGTGCCTTTTCTACTCAAGATAATGAAGAGAATGACAAGGACTTTGAATAGAAAAACGATAAAGGTATGATTGGCTTACTACCTTACTTAATTGCTAGTAGGTCAGATATCATATTTAGTGTTTACAAGTGTGCAAGAGTTCAAGCAAATCCTAAAGAATTACACTTCACTACTCATAAGCATATTTTAAAATATTTGGTGGGAACACAAAACTATAGGTTGTGGTGTCCCAAAACTAACTCCTTTGGTCTAGTTGGATATACTAAGTAGACTTTGTAAGTAAATTAGATTAAAAAGCACTAGTGGTAGTTGCCAACTTCTTGGAAATGCTCTAGTGTCTTGGTTTAGCGAAAAGCAAAGTTCTGTGGCTTTCTCTATTGCTGAAGCGAAATATATGGTAGTCAGAAGTTATTGCACCCAATGAAATAGCAACTAGAAAACTATTCTCTTAGTTTCAACCACATTCCTATGTTTTGTGATAATACAAGTGTCGTCTATCTCATAAAGAACTTAGTTCATCATTCTTAGACTAATCACATTAAGATAAAATATCACTTTATCAAAGATCATGTTTGGTGAGGAAATATGAAGATAATATACATGCAAATTGAAAATCAAATTATTGATATATTTACCAAACACTTACTGGAAAATAGGTTTGTCTCTCTTAGGGAAAAACTTGGAATGATTGACAATATATGATATTTTCTATGTGTTCTTTTATGTAGAGCTACCTGGCTCCTCCACCTTATTTGTTGTTCCCTTCAATTTATATTACTTAGTTACTCTACTCTTGTTTTTGCATGTTGTTGTAACTTTGCTAAATAAATACATTTCTTTATTCTTTAAAATGGGTATACTTTGCATCTATGATATTGCATGACGCATGTCTTTAAACTTATTGATTGAAAAATTAATTCTCTAAAATCAATTGCCATATAATCTGAGGTGATTGTCAAGTTTTCAATTAGTTTTTGAAATAATGCATCTTGAGGTTTAACATTAACAATAGTTACCATTAATAAAGGGTAGCATTAATAATGGTAATCTCTCTAATGTTTGAATGGTGAGTGTTTTAAAACCGTTCAATACCAAAAATGAAACATCATTCCCTTAAACCTCTCCCATTTCTCTCTCTTGAAACTTTTTGTCCAAACCTTAAAGTAGTTTATAAGCGAATGAATAAACCAATTTACATTTCTTCATCGAAGAGCTCAAAGAAAAAAAATTCTATCCCTATTGAAGGCATTCTTGACATTGAAGAGGAGCACAGTAAGCACCAACAGGCATTAGAAAAACTCATGTTAAAGAATATATCAAAGTAGAAGAAGGAAGAAATGAAGAAATCTTCAACGCCAAATCCTTAGTCCAAAAGAAAGAGAAATGTTAACAAAGACCCATATTAGACTGAAGAAGAAATACATAAGCGACCAAGAAAACTCATAAGCATCAATATTCAAGAAACTCCTAAAGGAAATTGTTAGCAATAACAGAGGGAAAAGGAAGAAAAAGATTGGGGATGAAAAGCTAGAGAATCTATCGAACATTTACTACCTAAGTTTTGCTTGGAAGAACATTTGGAAAGATATCTTACTAATTTTATATGTAGACGTATTGCCACTAGTAGATGTATAGATTTTATGAAATTGACCTAGTTGAACTATCTTATTAAAATGGATTTTAAGTCCATGAAATGGACTTCTTTGTTGACCATAAATGAACCAATGTATAATGACTTGGTTTGAGTATTTTATGCAAACTTACATGTTATTAAAGAAAGAAAGGCTTTAAGTTTACTGATTAATGGAAAAATAATGACTATAGGGTACAAATATGTTAGAAAAGGTTTTTGGTGTATCTTTTATAGGAGACCCTAAATATTTCTTTGCAAGATATTCTTAGCCTGTCCAAATGCAAGCAATGTATACTAATGCTTTTGAAGTTGTGGTTAAATAGAAGGACTTAATAATTGGAAGGAAAATCAATGGTTAGCTAGTTAAAATTTTGACTATGAAAAACATGTGCTCCTTCCACCTATCATCTCTCTTTCTTCTTGTAATAACCAGGAAAAGGGAAAAGGAAAAGAAAGTAAAAGCTGGAAATTTTCGAAATTCAAAAATTTTGCTAAGTCTTTTCGTAATAGCGAGAAATGGTCTCGCTATAGCGAGAGTGCCTGTTCGCAATAGCGAAAATGATTCTAGCTATAGCAAGTGTGCGGGCAGTCCATACAAAAAACTAGGGAGTTGCTCGCCGTAGCGTGCGCCATAGCGAGAGTGGGAGTCTGGAACTAGTACGAGTTCGCCATAGCGAAGGTTAAATCTTGCCATAGCAAAGGGAACTGATACGTGCTCACCGTAGTGAAAGTTAGACCTCGCCATAGCGAAGGTAGCTGACACGAGCTCGTCGTAGCGAGGGTTAATTTTCGCCGTAGCGAGGGTCAGTCCAGAAAAGTGTACAAAGCGAGAATTTGACTCCTTTAAATGCCCCAACTCATTCTTTCTCTTATTTGCCTTAGACTTCGACCCAAGGAGAGAAAAGAGGCGTGGAGAGTGAGAGAGACCAAGAGAAGGAGGAAGAATAAAGGAAAGGTAAGCAAGTTTCTCTCATTTCATCTTAGCATTTTGATCTCCTCTCCTTGCCCTCTCTTTCTATGGTTTTGTTTGTGAGATTAGTTGGGTTTTGGGCATGGGTCAGAAGAGGGAAAATGGAAAACACTCTTAAACTTCTTTGTTTTCCTTGAAAATGTTGTTTCTACTACCATGAGAGCTTGAGAGAGAGAAAGAATTAGTGACATTCTAGAGAAAGAGAAAGAACCTCTAGGTTCTTGTATGTTAAGAGGATTTGTTCTGAAGATTACATTCTAAGAGAGTAATTCCATGCTCTTGATTGTGTCTAGGCTCAAGTGAAGCACCTCCATCAAGGCGTGAGTGTGAAATCAAGAAGGGAGAAGAGAAATTAAAAGGAAAAGCTAGTGTTGGCTCATAAGATAGCTCTCTTTTCACTCTTTCTTATTGCATTCTTAGATGTAATAGTCATTGTATGTTTATGTATATACTTGTTGTGTAAGATATGCCATATGTTATTGCCATGATGCATTGTTATCAATGTGCTTGTGTGATGGATTGTGAGAATTGCTCGGGTGAGGTAGTGCCAAAAGTCCCTTGAGATGAGTGAGGTAAAGTCAAAAGTCCCTTGAGATGGGTGAAACAAGGCCAAAAGTCTCATATCCGTGTGAGGCCAAGTCAAAAGTTCCTAAACTCGGGTGAGGCTAGACCAAAAGTCCCTAGAGCTTACTTGTGGTATGGTTGTGATCTCCATGGCATGTACAATATGTATTATGTGATTGAGAATGATTGAATGCTAAATTGCATGCTTTGACTTGTTATATGCCTTGATTGCTTCCTTGAATGAGTGCATGAGCTACTGAGATTCCATGAATCTCACCCCTTCCCCTCCCAACTTAACATGCTAGGTAGAGTTCAAGGAGATTCAAGTGCACACCAAAGAGCCTAGGAGCATGCTTAGCTAGACTTTAGATTATTTTAACTATTTTGATGTAAAGAGGTGCCAAAATGAATATGCACCTTCTATTTTTGAGATGGACATATTGTAGCAAGTATAAAAGTATGGATATATGATGTACAAACTATATAGAGAGCCAAATTAATGGAAATGTGGGTTTTGTCCCTTTTGTTGAATGTATGTGATAGTGTATTTTTGGCTGTAGCATAGTGAGTTTGGAATATATGATGATTTGGACCACTTAGACATGTTATATAGACTATTTTTATGCTTTTAAACTTGTCCATGAGTGGCTAGAACATGTGAGAAGTCATTTGGACCTACTTTAACCATTTTGGGTGCCAAAACCATTAATTTTGTGAGTTCCGTCAAAGTATGACCAGATGAGCTCCTCTTGCTATGAAATTTGGCATGCCTCTAGATTTTGTAGAGAGCTTTTTGGGAAGCTAAAGTGGGTAATATTCAGAGGTCTAGAGAATATTTGGCAAATTGTTGAAATTGAGAAATTTTAATGATTTGGTCATGTACTGTTACTATAGGTCCGAAAATAAATCCATGTCTTTCATAGACCAAATAGTGCCAAATGTCATGAAATTTTATACACATAAACTAGAAAACCACAGTGACCTATACCAACTAAAATTACCCAAATCGAAGGTCTGTAGAGAGAGAACGAACCTTCTGAAGTTCTATATCAGCATCAGGGAGCCACCTAACCTCCGTTACTGTTCCATCAGTTTTCGGGGTCTAAGAGCTGCTGAACTAATCTGGACTTATTTTTTTCCTCTAGTAGACGTCTGTAGGTTTTCAAATTGATATAGTTTTCCTAGATTAGATTTTTGTGGATTTAGTTACGAATTTTCGAAATTTATGACAGTAAGCTGCGCCAAAAACAGGGACAACCAGACCTTTGTCTAATTTTTTATGTCAAATAAGGTCCAAATGCTGAGATTATGATTGGGAATTATTTTTAGTGTAAAGATAACACTTAGAGCTTTCCATAGAGCTATGGTTTACTAGATTCTCATTTTTCTATAATTAGTTATGATTTTCCAAAATTAGAGCCAAAATATGACTTTTCGGCCTAAATGAGAAATTGCATTTTTCTGGTTTTTGACTCCATACCCATGGCTTATGGCTTGTTTTATGCTATGTATGAGTTGTATAAATGGAGTGTGAGTAGAGAATGTGAATGATGGGTTCACAGGACCCACGGGGCAAAAGATGAGTGTTTGGAGCCCCAGTTTTTAGTATAAAAATACCACGGATTGGTATTGGTTCTTTGGAAATCATATGGAACTGAGCCCATGTGAGAGGCTAGATAGTGGTAGTAGATTAAGGTGTTACATTTTTGGTATCAGAGCCTGGTTCAGGCACTTTTGCTTGATATTAGGCTCTTGAATGATGTGATTGGCTTGTGTCTGGTGTGAATGGGCATGGAAGTGGTAGCATCCATATGCATATGTGCTGGTGATATTATTATGAACTGAGGATTGCTACTTCTTTCAGACATGGTTAAGACTAGACGGGGCATGGGTAGAGGCAGACCGCCCAGGGCTCAAAGAGCTAAGCCAGAGGTTCCTGTTGGGTCTGAGGATCCTCTGCGAGCCATCATGGAGAGACTTGACCGGTATGAGGCCATGATGGGCCAGCACCAAGAGATGCTGGAGCAGCAGAGGTATATTGCCCAGCAACAGCATGAAATGATCATGCATTTACAAGATACCCTGGCTAGGCAAGAAGAAGCCAGGAGAGATGCCCTTATACCTCAGCCATCCACATCCAGCATTCCACCTGCACCTCTCCAGGAGCCTGCTGCTCCACAGACCCAGACGCCTATCCAAAAAGTGTTAAAGCAGTTCAGGTAGAACAATCCACCCTCGTTTGACGGGGAGTTGGATGCCGATAAGGCGGAGGCTTGGGTTATGCAGCTTAAGAAAATATTCTCGGTAATGGATTGTACCACTGAGCAGAAAGCCCAGTTAACCACCTTTATGTTAGAAAAGAAAGCTGATAGATGGTGGTGTAGCACGAAACCCCTGATGGAGACCAAAAATATACAGATAACTTGGGAAACCTTCTTGGTCGAGTTTTATGAAAAATATGTCCCTAGTTCGGTGAGAAAAAAGAAAGAGATAGAATTTATGGGTTTGAGACAGACAGATGAGATGACTGTGGACCAATATGTGGCCAAGTTCATTGAGTTGTCTCGGTATTCCTCTTACCTCCAGAGGTATGATGATGAACCCTGGAGATGTGAACAGTTTGAGACTGGGTTGAAGCCCCTGATTAGCGACAGAGTCACTCCACAGCGGATCAAGAAGTTCAATACCCTTGTGGAGGTCAGCAGGGTGATTGAGACTAACCTGCAAGCTATTATGCCTGCTGCAACTACGGCTAGTCAGAAGAGGGTTCCGGATTTGAAAAGGCCGAAACCAGAAGAGGGTTCTAGTTTGACACCTAGCACCAAGAGGAGAGGCAAGGGGCCATGGAATAGAAGGCCACAGCGAGGTATGCCACCTCCTCGGGGCCAGTCATCCTTCCAGCAGTCTCTGGTGACATGCTTCAAGTGTGAGAAGATGGGGCACATTGTTAGACACTGTCCTCAGATGGATACAACGCCTCCTCCTAGGCCACAGACCCAGGGCCGAGTGTTCGCCCTTACTCAGCAGGAAGCCAGCGCATCTCCCAGTTTGATCCAAGGTACGCTGATAGTGAATGGCTTTCCTGTAGTTGCCATGTTTGATTCGGGTGCTAGTCACTCGTTTATATCTTATGATTGTGTGAGGAAATTAGGTCTGGTTATTAGTGTCTTGCCATTTGACTTGTCTGTCACGACACCTACTGGAGGCCACGTGGTTACTTCCCATACCTGCTTAAATGTCACTGTTCAATTTAACCATTGTCATACCACTATTGATTTGGTTTGCATGCCCTTCCATGATGTTGATTTGATTATTGGTATGAATTGGTTGGCCGCAAATAATGCAATACTTGATTGTGAACACCGAACCATTTCCCTACCTGCTTGTGGGACCATACCTAAGGTAAGAGCTGAGTTATCCTTTATGACTACTACATAGGCTGAGAAATATTTAGAGTGTGGATGTCAAGGGTTTCTAGTCTTTTTCTCTATTCAGGCTGAGGTAGAAGAAAGGATAGAGGAGATCCCAGTTGTCAGGGAACTCTCAGAGGTTTTCCCTAAAGAGTTTGATTTTAGTGGCCTACCCCCTGAGAGAGAATTAGAGTTCCCTATAGACATAGTGCCTGGGGCTGGACCGGTGTCCAAAGCTCCTTACAGGATGGCTCCCGCCGAGCTTGCTGAGTTGAAAGAGCAGATAGAAGAATTGTTAGAGAAAGGGTTTGTTCGCCCTAGTGTTTCACCTTGGGGAGCTCCGGTATTATTTGTGAAAAAGAAAGATGGTAGCGTACGTTTGTGTATTGATTACAGAGAGTTGAATAAAGTTACCATCAAGAATAAATATCCCCTCTCTAGAATTGATGATTTATTAGATCAGTTGGTTGGGGCATCTGTGTTTTTCAAGATAGATCTTAGATCTAGGTACCACCAATTGAGAGTGAGAACTGAAGACGTCTCCAAGACAGCCTTCAGAATGAGATATAGGCACTATGAGTTCCTTGTGATGCCATTCGAGTTGACGAATGCGCCCGCTGTGTTCATGGATTACATGAACAAGGTATTCAGACCGTATCTAGATCAATTTGTGGTGGTCTTCATTGATGATATTTTAGTGTACTCCAGATCCTTTGAGGAGCACGAGAGGCATTTGAGATTAGTCCTAAACACCTTGAGAGAGAAAAGGTTATTTGCCAAACTTAGTAAATGTGAGTTTTGACTGACCAGGGTGAGATTTTTAAGTCATGTGATCTCACGAGACGGGGTCGCAGTTGATCCCCATAAAGTTGAGGCTGTGTTACAGTGGGATAGACCTAGAACGATCACCGAGGTCAGGAGTTTCCTAGGTTTGGTAGGGTATTATAGACGGTTTATTCAAGACTTTTCTCGGTTGGCCTTACCACTGACGAGGCTAACTAGGAAAGAGACACCTTTTGTGTGGGATGAGAGATGTGAGAAGAGTTTCCAGGAGTTGAAACTCTGTCTGACCACTGCCCCTGTATTGATTATCCCTGACCCTAGTGAACTATTTGTGGTTTATTGTGATGCCTCGGGCAAAGGGTTAGGATGTGTGTTGATGCAGCAGGGTTTAGTAGTGGCATATGCCTCAAGGTAGTTGAGGCCTCATGAGGAGAATTACCCCACACATGACCTGAAGTTAGCCGCCATAGTGTTTGCTCTTAAAATTTAGAGACACTATCTGTATGGTGCTACCATAGAGATTTATAGTGACTATAAGAGTCTGAAATACCTGTTTGACCAGAAAGAACTCAATATAAGACAGAGAAAATGGATGGAGTTCCTGAAAGATTATGATTATGTGTTGAAATATCATCCGGGTAAGGCCAATGTGGTGGCAGATGCCCTGAGTAGAAAATCCATCCACGTAGCCCATATGATGATTAGGGAGCAGGAGCTCCTAGAGAAGTTCAGATATTTGAACCTCTCTTGTCAGGTGGTATTGGGTAAATTGTATCTGAGTGAAACCCGAGTTGAGAATATCTTGAGAACCCAGATCTTAGATGCCCAGAGAGAGGATGAGTTCCTGATACGGATCAAGAATGAGATCACCCAAGGTAAGACCTCAGATTTCAAGGTGGTTGAGGATGGTATGATAGTATATCGAGATAGAATCTGTGTGCCTAGTCAGAATGAGTTGAGAGAAAGTATTCTAGAAGAGGCATATAAGAGTAAGTATATTATCCACCCAGGTGTCACCAAGATGTATCAGGATTTGAAAAGAATTTTCTGGTGGCCAGGGATAAAAAATGATGTGACGGAGTATGTGGCTAGATGCCTAGTGTGTCAGAGGGTAAAGATAGAACATCAAAAACCAGCTGGGTTATTGCAACCTCTAGATATCCCTGAGTGAAAGTGGGATAGTATAACCATGGACTTTATTATGGGGTTACCCAGGACATCCTCTGGACACGATACTATTTGGGTAGTTGTGGATAGACTGACGAAGTTTGCACACTTTTTAACTATCAGGGCTACTCATACACTGGATAGATTAGCCCAGTTGTATATCAGAGAGATAGTGCGACTTCATGGAGTACCAAGTAGCATAGTTTCGGATAGAGACCCCAGGTTCACATCGAACTTTTGGAGGTCATTGCAGCATGCCTTAGGGACCAAGTTGCGGTTTAGTACTGCATATCACCCCCAGACAGATGGTCAAACTGAAAGGACCATCTAGACCTTGGAAGACATGTTGAGGGCATGTGTGCTAGAAATGAGGGGTAACTGGGATGCGTATTTACCGTTAGCAGAATTTGCATATAATAACAGTTACCATTCCAGTATTCAGATGGCCCCTTATGAGGCTTTGTATGGGAGAAAGTGCAGATCCCCTTTGTGTTGGGTTGAGCTAGGTGAGAGGAGTATGATAGGATTTGAGATTGTGAACTAGACCACCCGACAAATAGAATTGATTAGAAAGAGACTCCTCACGGCCCAGAGTAGGCAGAAAAGCTATGCTGATAAGCGAAGGAAGCCGTTAGAGTTTGAGATTGGAGACCATGTATTCATTCGAGTATTTCCAGTAATGGGAGTAGGTCGGTCAATGAGGGTAAGGAAGCTCAGTCCTAGGTATATTGGTCCATTTGAAATCCTTAAGAAAATTGGACCCGTGGCTTACCGAATAGCCTTACCTCCTAACCTAGCCTAAATCCACAATGTTTTTCATGTCTCCCAGTTGAAAAAGTATTTACCAGACCCCTCATATGTCATAGAATATGAGCATGTACATTTGCAGGAAGATCTTTCCTATGTAGTGAGATTGGAGAGAATTGTGGATACTAAGCTGAAACAGTTGAGAAGCAAGAACATTCCTCTGGTGAAAGTGATCTGGAGAGGTCTGATATCTGAGGAAGCAACCTGGGAATTGGCAGATGAAATGAAGCAAAAATATCCAGAGTTATTCCCTTAAGGTAAGTCTTTAAATTTCGAGGATGAAATTTCTTTTAAGAGGGGTAGAAATGTAACAATCGGGAAAAAGGAAAAGGAAAAGAAAGTAGAAGCTGAAAATTTTCGAAATTTAGAAATTTTGCTAAGTCTTCTCGCAATAGCGAGAGTGCCTGTTCACAATAGCGAAAGTGATTCTAGCTATAGCGAGTGTGCGGGCAGTCCATACAAAAAACTAAGGAGTTGCTCGCCGTAGCGTGCGCCATAGCGAGAGTGGGAGTCTGGAACTGGTACGAGTTCGCCATAGCGAAGGTTAAATCTCGCCATAGCAAAGGGAACTGATACGTGCTCGCCGTAGCGAAAGTTAGACCTCGCCATAGCGAAGGTAGCTGACACGAGCTCGCCGTAGCGAAGGTTAATTTTTGCCGTAGCGAAGGTTAATTTTTGCCGTAGCGAGGGTCAGTCTGGAAAAGTGTACAAAGCGAGAATTTGACTCCTTTAAACGCCCCAACTCATTCTTTCTCTCTTATTTGCCTTAGACTTCGACTCAAGGAGAGAAAAGAGGCGTGGAGAGTGAGAGAGACCAAGAGAAGGAGGAAGAATAAAGGAAAGGTAAGCAAGTTTCTCTCATTTCATCTTAGCATTTTGATCTCCTCTCCTTGCCCTCTCTTTCTATGGTTTTGTTTGTGAGATTAGTTGGGTTTTGGGCATGGGTCAGAAGAGGAAAAGTGGAAAACACTCTTGAACTTCTTTGTTTTCTTTGAAAATGTTGTTTCCACTACCATGAAAGCTTGAGAGAGAGAAAGAATTCGTGACATTCTAGAGAGAGAGAAAGAACCTCTAGGTTCTTGTATGTTAAGAGGGTTTGTTCTGAAGATTATATTCTAAGAGAGTAATTCCATGCTCTTGATTGTGTCTAGGCTCAAGTGAAGCACCTCCATCAAGGCGTGAGTATGAAATCAAGAAGGGAGAAGAGAAATTGAAAGGAAAAGCTAGTGTTGGCTCATAAGGTAGCTCTCTTTCCACTCTTTCTTGTTGCATTCTTGGATGTAATAGTCATTGTATGTTTATGTATATACTTGTTGTGTGAGATATGCCATATGTTATTGCCATGATGCATTGTTATCAATGTGCTTGTGTGATGGATTGTGAGAATTGCTCGGGTGAGGTAGTGCCGAAAGTCCCTTGAGATGGGTGAAGTAAAGCCGAAAGTCCCTTGAGATGGGTGAGATAAGGCCAAAAGTCTCATATCCATGTGAGGCCAAGTCAAAAGTCCCTAAACTCGGATGAGGCCATCCAAAAGTCCCTAAACTCGGGTGAGGCTAGACCAAAAGTCCCTATAGCTTACTTGTGGTATGGTTGTGATCTCCATGGCATGTACAACATGTATTATGTGATTGAGAATGGTTGAATGCTAAATTGCATGCTTTGACTTGTTATATGTCTTGATTGCTTCCTTGAATGAGTGCATGAACTACTGAGATTCCATGAATCTCACCCCTTCCCCTCCCAACTTAACATGCTAGGTGGGGCTCAAGAAGATTCAAGTGCACACCAAGGAGCCTAGGAGCATGCTTAGCTAGACTTTAGATTATTTTGACTATTTTGATATAAAGAGGTGCCAAAATGAATATGCACCTTCTATTTTTGAGATAGACATGTTGTAGCAAGTGTAAAAGTATGGATATATGATGTACAAACTATGTAGAGAGCCAAATTAATGAAAATGTAGGTTTTGTCCCTTTTGTTGAATGTATGTGATAATGTATTTTTGGCCGTAGCATAGTGAGTTTGGAATGTATGATGATTTGGACCACTTAGACATGTTATATAGACTATTTTTATGCTTTTAAACTTGTCCACGAGTGGCTAGAACATGTGAGAAGCCATTTGGACCCACTTTGACCATTTGGGGTGCCAAAACCATTAATTTTGTGAGCTGAATCAAAGTATGACCAGATGAGCTCCTCTTGCTATGAAATTTGGCATGCCTCTAGAGTTTGTAAAGAGCTTCTTGGGAAGCTAAAGTGGGTAATATTCGGAGGTCTAGAGAATATTTGGCGAATTATTGAATTTGAGAAATTTTAATGATTTGGTCATGTACTGTTATTATAGGTCCGTAAATAAATCCATGTCTTTCATAGACCAAACGGTGGCCAAATATCATGAAATTTTATACACATAAACTAAAAAATCACAGTGACCTATACCAACTAGAATCACCCAAATTGGAGGTCTGTAGAGAGAGAACAAACCTTTTGAAGTTCTGTATCAGCATCAGGGAGCCACCTGACCTCCGTTACTATTCTATCAATTTTCGGGGTCTACGAGCTGTTGAACTAATCTGGACTTATTTTTTTCCTCTATTAGATGGCTGTAGCTTTTCAAATTGGTATAGTGTGCCCAAATTGGATTTTTTTGGATTTAGTTATGAATTTTCAAAGTTCATGACAGTAAGCTGCGCCAGAAACAGGGACAGCCAGACCTTTGTCTGATTTTTGATGTCAAACAAGGTCCAAACGCTGAGATTATGATTGGGAATTATTTTTAGTGTAAAGATAACACTTAGAGCTTTCCAGAAAGCTATGGTTTACCAGATTTTTATTTTTCTATAATTAGTTATGATTTTCCAAAATTAGAGCCAAAATATGACTTTTGGGCCCAAGTGAGAAATTGCATTTTTCTGGTTTTTAGCTCCATACCCGTGGCTTATGGCTTGTTTTATGCTATGTATGAGTTGTATAAATGGAGTGTGAGTAGAGAATGTGAATGATGGGTTCACAGAACCTATGGGGCAAAAGATGAGTGTTTGAAGCCCCGATTTTTAGCATGAAAATGCCACGGATTGGTATTGGTTCTTTGAAAATCATATGGAACCGAGCCCATGTGAGAGACTAGATAGTAGTAGTAGATTAAGGTGTTATACTTCTCTTCCACCTCCTATGCCTAATTTCTTTCCTTAATCTTTATCACCTTCACTTGTCTTTTCCATTCATCATAACTCTCTTCCTCCATCTATTCCTTTACCAAAATCCCCTTTCTTGCTCCCAACTTTAATTGAACCTCCTTCACTTACACTCCCTATACCTTTGGATTTTCCTCTTACACTTTTTTATGAAAATCACCAGGCTCCTTGTCCCTTACCTTTGCCTTCTCCTCTGGCCAACGTTTAGCCATCTTTGATGAAGAAGTTTTTCAGCTTATCCACACTTTAAATTCAAATGTGTAAGAACTTAGGAACAAATTTGATTACATGGCCATAGATGTTAAAACTATATGAAGCATGATTAGTAGTTGTAGGGCTATAAGGTAGCAACTTGACTTTGTTACTATTAAATCACATCACTTCAAGCTAGCCTTTTAAGAGGATAAACAAGTGCTACTGCAATAATTTCAAGATATTGACTTTGCCATTCTTTGTCTCATTAATCATAAGGGGCAAGCCTTTCATCATTTAGATCAACAACTTAAAAATGCACTTTAGTTTTTGGAAAAATTTTTAACCAGCTAGTGATGATTGAATACTTTATAATTTTAGTAACATAAGAGTGATGCTTTGAATTTATGCTATGCATCAATTGCTTCTATAGTCTTCTCTTATTTGTTCTATACTCTTCTACTCTTTTACCCTTTTGTTGTTGACAAAAAGAGGGAGAATAGTTTACATGCATAATTCAATTATGTGTTTTATGAGCTTAATTGTAGCTCTACTAAATCTTTTTGTACCTTATCTATTTTTGCCTTTGTGCCTTGCACTCTTGAGAAAATTAATTTTTAAGGAATGCAAATATTCAAAGGGAGCATATATAGCACTTACATGAATTTTAATTTTGCATTGATGTGGTTTTGTCATCATCAAAAGGGGAAAATTATTAACTTAAGGTTGTTTTGGCCTGTAAATTTGATAATAACAAAAACCAACATTTATTCATATAAAAAACCCATTTTGTGTTGGTCCATTTTCAATTCTTTGTATTATTTGAAAACAAATATATTAATAAATATATGCTAAAATATGTATCTCTCTCGAACAAGGTGAATGAAAACATGGGATACTTATTCCATTCTTTTTGTCCCTTTCTCTTTTGTAACTATCTCTTTTATAAAGAAAAGGTGATAATTTCTTTAACCCATGAAGTAGGCATTTAATAACATTTGTGAAAATTAGACAAAATGGATTGCTTAGAAAGAACTCCTTATGTTGCCAGTTGCTACCAAAGAGAAAGTTTATGAACGTTAGAGACACACTCCCTCTCCTTCAATCAAAAATCTTTTAATATCATCATTCCATCTCTAATGGCTAGAAGTTATTAAAATTTTATAAATATATGAAAGACTTAAATGCAGACAATAAACTTAAAAATCAATTTCACACATTGTGTAAAAGATAGAGTTAGCCAATTTTTGATGTATCAGCTACCTTAGTGAAATTCTAAAGGGTGAATTATTTCTAATTTCTAGTGTATTAGCTTTTAAGAAGCATTTATTAAGCTTAGTGAAATTCTTGTTTAAAAGGTGAATTATTATTCTATATTACAATATGTAATTCTCTGATTGTGAGAGTAAATTAAGGGTAAGTTGTAAAAAAAATTTGTATAAGTTTAAGGTGAGTGTTTAAAATTTGTGTTAAAGGTGAGCATGTGAAACCAACATCTTGTAATTTTTCAAATTGATTAAAAGGAAATTCCTTAAATTTTAAAAGGGTTGGACATAAACCTGAGAGGTTAAATTAAGATAAAGTTAGCAATGTGTTTTTCTCTTTCTTTATCTCCTTTTATTTATTGCATATTCTGCTTTTTTCACTTTTGGAGGATCCTCTACTTCTATATACAAGCTTGCTTCACTTTCATATAGCTTATTCCATTTGTATATTGTAGTTTGCTTGCTCCATTTACTTACTATTTGCTCACTTTACTTTGTGCTTCCTTCACTTTTCTATTTATAAAATTTTGCATTATTTAATTTTTCACATACGACACTTATTTACCTCTCTCTATGTGTGATTATTAGTTAGGGGTTCTAATAACTTCCCAAACTAGAAGCTTGGTGAAAGTAGTTTTGGACGTGTAGTGTATATAAAGGTACTCTGGTAGATGGATAAGAGAATGTTATCAAATGACTTTCAAACAGTTCTTACCAAGGAGCAAAAGAATTTAAGAATGAAATTATATTGTGTGCCAAACTTCAACACCACAATCTTGTTAAGGTTCTTGATTATTGTACTCAAAGAGAGGATAAAATCAAATACTAACACAATACTATTGTTGATTAAATGCAAATTGGCTTGTCAAAATGAATTGGGTAAATTATTTTTTATTTCTTTTGGAAATGTCTAAATTATATATTTTGTTTTATTATAAAGATATTTGTAAACTTTTCTTAAAGTTAAGTAATTAAAATACTCTCAAGAATAATATTGATTTCTTTTATTAAAAATATAACTTATTAGAAAAATATATTTCTTAAACTTTTTTATGTTATTCATTTTGTGTTGAAAATAATAAATTTATTTCATTTTAAAGTAAAAATTAATTATTTTTTGTTATTATACATAACTAACACTTATTATATTATATAAATAACAAGTATCTGAATATTTGGGTTAAAAGAAGTGTAATTGCAACTTATCTCTTGTTATAAAAGAAGTTAATACAGCATATATTTTTATTTTAAAAAAAGAAAGTATAATTTTTTAAAATAAAAGGAGAATTATGTAATTTAAATATCTCTCAAAAGAGAAATGTATAAACTACCCCAAATAAATTTAAAAAAAATGGTCATAAATTGACCTACCAACAAGTTGGCCATTTTAGTCCACAAAATTTAAAGGTTGTTATGTATCTATTTTATGATATTGATTTCTTTGATATAGAAAAACTTTTATTTTGTTTTCTTGTGAAATATATTTTATTATTTAACTTGAAAGTTTTTATTTGAAAAAAAAACTAATGCACGTAAAAGTTGCTCAAACAATTTTAGATCATTTATTTCAAATATGTTAATAGTCCATTGCTAAGCTGTTTAACTGAGGACTCACACTAGCTTGCTAGAATTTATTTTGATTTACTCAGTTTGAATAATAAGTTAACATAACTTGGCTTCTTTCAAGTCAAAGTAAATAATTATTTAAAAAAATGGAAGTATTCATAAATTTAGAATTGAGTTATTATTAAATTACTTTATAGAATTTTAAATGACGGATAATATTACGCTTATGTTCTATATTGTTTTCTTCCTTTTAAGATGAATCTAAAACTTTAAAATTTTATTTCACAAAATTTTATTTACTTTTGAGAAAAACAAAGAAGATGGTGCGGGCTACTCATTTTTCTTTTCTTGAATAAATTAATTAATATCTAAGAATTTCTTACAAGTCTTATTTGCGTCTTAGATCGGGTTTTTTAATAGCTAAGCCTACAACTTTAGAAATGAAATACTAAATTAAGAAACTAGCAAAAATAATAATAATACAAAGATTAGCTAAGGTCATACACATATTGACTCTGACCAAAATAAGAGATATCATCATAAATTGTGGTTTCTTTTCTTCTTATACAATACAAGTGGGACCCCACTGACAGTTTCGAATCTTTGATAGATACTAATGTTTCAAAAAACTGAAGACCTTCAAAATCAATCAGCAAAAATATATATCATAAACTTAAAAGTACAAAAGAAATCACAGAACTATCACTAACGAAAACAATATATATCCTCATTCTCAGAGGATGATTAATGATAGTGAGTACTATGGCGCCTTGAAGAATCGTTTAGTTTGGTCACAACCCATTATTGATGAAGGCAAATTACCAACCTTATCTACTCCTTCAGCAAACACCACTGCCATACCCAACAAGAAGTGAGACTCAATGTGGCAATGGAACAACCACACACCTGGATTATTTGCCTGAAATCTCACAGCAGTCCACCCATAAGGATGAAGCGGCACTGTATTCTTCATAATGGGATTTGTCAAATTATACCTTCTGCTATCTTTCTCCATGTCAAATTTACCACCTCCATAACCAATGACCCAAAAATCATGCCCATGAAGATGCCATGGATGTGTTTCACTGTCACCTTCATTCATTGTGTTCGCATTCTGCAGAATCACATCCACTACCGAGTTGAACTCCAACCTGTAAATTCCACTGCTTGAAGTGGCATTCACATTCTTGGGTACACTAAAGATATCATAATTGGCAGAGTCATAGTTGTCTGGAGGTGTGGTTTGATCAAAAGCAGTGGTTAGATTATATTTGAGAGAAGCCAGATAGGGGGTTGCTGGAAGATTCAATGATACATTGTTCAAGGACCAACGAGTAAACCCATCAACCTTATTTTGTGTATTGAGGAGCACAATGGTTCGATTTGACTTAGGAGGTGGGGGTATGATGAAATTTTTGTGGGCGACGATGGAAAAGCTCTGATCTAAACGTGATGAAGTGTCATTCCAAATGGGACCAGGGGGTGGAGTTGTTGAGGGCAATTTTGATGCATCAATTGGAGAGTACTTGAGGATTGCTAAGCCCAGTGGGGTCGAAGGTCTACGGCTAACAACGTTTGTGGTGATCCAATAGTTTCTTGTGGAGTTTTGGTTTGCTGTAAGAAGCACCGAGTATGTCTCACCAGAGTATATGTATAGGTTCTTCACCACAAATGGTTCCACATAGTGCCCATCAGCTTCAACCACAGTCATATTATGATCCTACAGAGCAAAACAAAACAAATCATGAAATCTTTGAAGCATATATAATGTTGATGGATTTTGGTTCTCTCCCTGTGACTGCAAGCACGCACTACAATTCTAAAAACCAAAAAATAGAAATGTGGACCCCATTCAAATAGAGATCACTTTTTGTTCTTCCTTCTTTCTTATTGCACAGCGTACAATAGGAAAGAGAATCCAAACCGAATATAAATTGTCATACTCATTATAATTCCTTGACTCAGATAATTTCACAAGCAATGTAGATGTTACCTCAATTTGGAAGCTAAGAGCTGAAAGGGAGGTCAAGCTACCAATCCTTAGGCGATATGTTTTTCCAGGCTTAACTGTGAAAACATGTGGGGAGCATTCAGGATTTGTTGCGTTGCAAATTTCCTCTAGCAAATTGGAGCAATTGAACTTCCCTCTTCCGTTTAGAAGCAGTGACTGATCATGAAAACAAGGATGAGTTTATCTTCCTTTCATACTCATGAAAGTTTTCTTATAAATTGGAGAAAACTATATTTTATTTTATCCCTTGAACTAAAACCTAACTGCAAAATTGACACATAAACTTTGAAACGTAACACAATTATCCTTAGAACACGTTTGCTGTTTGATGATCATGGAGTATTCTATTATATTTTATAGTTTAAGGGGTATTTTGTTACATTTTAAAATTTGTATACTAATTTTGTAATTAAACCTTAATTCAGAAAATAAAAATATAGATTCTCCAATGAATAAAAATGAATCTTTTTAATTTGTCTTCGAAATTAACCAATTGACTTGATTAATTTTAGAAAAAACACAACGTGTGAAGCCTACTTAAATAATAGGTGCTACTTAAACTTGTGAAATTCACTTTAATAACAGAATTTACACACTCTATCTATCTCTCTTCGGAATTAAAATTATTACTTTTTTAAAAAATTGAAAAAATCTCTTTTCCCAATAAACTAATTGCAAAGTATCAATTCTGAGAGAAACAAAAAAAAAGAAAAAAATCCATTTTGCCAATAAACTAACTAGAATGCCATAAGTGTAACTCAGGTACCTACCTGGGGCTCCCCTACAAATTGAAAGGGTATGGATGTCAAGCCAGTGGTCTCCTCAAAAGAGCTCTTGTGGTACCAGTCATTGAGGAGAATGGAATGGTCATGGTCATAGTGAAAAGGCTCAATTTGCCCATCTGGAAGAGCCACTTGAATAAACCCAAGAAGCCCAGCCTCTTTTTGCAAACCATAATGTGCATGATATAGATATGTCCCAGGCTGATTTTTCAGCCCCAAAAAAAAAAAAAAGAAAAGAGCAAAAGAATTTGATTACCAACAATGTAAATGAAATTGAACAAAAATCCTTTTAATTTAATTTGTAGCTGAATTGCATTATTCTAGAAAGCCATACCCTGTCAACAACAAATCTGTAAGTGAAGGTTTCTCCAGGCATAATGGGACATTGACTAACAGACCCAGTTCCATCACTCCAACAATTATTAAACTGTTATTCATTCACAACGAAATTAATCAAATTCATTGATCAAAAACTAATCAAGACTGTATTATGAAAGAGATAGAATTATTTATACTTTAAGAAGTACTTCTTAAAAAAAAATTTGATGTATTTGGCCTAGACAAAAGATGTTTTAAATTGATAGCACAAAATATATTTTTTTTTTTTCACGTAAGAGAGAAGAGAAGAAAAAATTAAAAAAAAAAAGATTGAATAAAAACACTCTCAGTCCAAATAAAAAAATATCCCACACTATCTTTTGTCTAAATATGTCAGCTTATTAGTTTAATATTAAAAAGTAATTCATAAATTGCTCATTTGTTACAACTCTTTTTTAAAAGCTTATTTAAAAATAAAATAGATAAAAGCCCAAAATAGATATAACTTTTTAAACTTGAGTTATATATATACATAATCTCTTTAGTTTTTAAAACTTTAAAATTATTCTTAAACTTGAGATTATGTATAAATAATTCCGTATAATTAGTGGATATGTAATTTATATAATACGTTCGGCGATTATCTATAGATAACTCAAAAATTAAGAGGAGTATTTACATTAAAAATAGAGTTTGAAAAGTCCATTTAATTTGATGTGTCAAATTAACAAATTTGATAATAGCAGAGATTATCTATGCAAAAAAAAAGAGTTTAGAGAGTTCATTTCAAATTTTAAAAGTTAAAAAAACTATTTATATATAATTCAAAGTTTAAAAATTATTTTTATTTTAGCTTAAATAAAAATTAAAAGCTCAACCAAAGAGGTAGCTTATCATAAAAACTGAAAATTTATTTTGAATGACTATAAATGAATCAAAAGCTGAAAACTTTTTGAGATTACCTGGCGGATACCATGCCAATGAATAGCAACGTTCTCAGTGGGCAAACTGTTCTTCACCTCAACAAAGATTTCATCACCTTGCTGTGCCATGATTTGAGGTCCTGGACTCATCCCATTAACGGTCATTACCAGTTTCTTGAAGCAATCTGGAGATTTGTACTCATACTTCACCTCCCACCTGTGAAGCCTGGATCTACCCTCTACACTTATTGCCACGCTCGTGAATAAACACATTAATAATAAACCCCGTATGTATCTTCTCTGAAATGAGGACTCAGCCATCTTCGTTAATTCTCTCTCACTGTTTTAAGATTAATTTCTGTCTTGGAAACTAAGTGATGAATATAAAGGTGCTATTTATCATGTATTTATAGGAAGTGATGAGTCTCTGTTAAGTCAAAATTTAGCAGCCATACATGGAAGGAATTCACATTGCATCCTCTGAACAATTCTGAATTCATTCACGTTGTCTAATGTATCATATGTAAATTAAATGGTGTTAATATGTTAATTTTAATTAATATTTAATGTTTTTAGTGTTTGGGATATAGCTTATATCCGTAATTTCTCTTAGTTTAAATTTTGTTTTTTAATCTATTTTTTTTAACATCTATTGAGTAACAATCCTGACAGTCTCTTTTTTCGTTTTTTTTTTAATTTTTTATATCTATTGAGTAAGGAATAATGCCAGCTTCAATCCCATGTGATGCATGTGATGGAAACAAAAGATTTTAATTAAAAAAACATGCCAGCTCTGGACCGTGGGAACGGGGAAGCCTAACACGAAGACAATAATAAAGAAATAAACAAGGACAGCCTTCACGTGGGAAAATGATATTCTAATTTATTGATTGCTTGGAAGTGATAGGAAATAAAAGGAAAAAATTATAATTTAGAAATTTAAGTTAAAAATGTTTATATTGAAAGATTTTAAATTTTAAAATTATTTTAAAAGATTTTATAAGTAAAAATTTTAACTTAAAGTTTTAAATTATAATTTTTTCACAAAATTTAAATATTTTATTCCATGATCTTTTAAAATAATTTTAAATTTTTTTAATATATATATTATTAACTTAAAGTTCTAGACTATAATTTTATCAAAATAAAACCCCACATGGTTCCTGCACAAGAGAATATAAAAATATCACCATGAGTGAAATGAAATCATTGTTAAGGTCTGTTGTGTTTATCTAATCTCATTGTATTTGAATTGCAATAATGATATCTTCTCAATTCGGGCCATTCGAAGAGCTCCCAACATCAGGGAGGCCACAATTGTCACACCCTTTAGGAGACATGACTAACATAAAATATAAGAAATCTTATATTTATAAGCCTAACAAACATACCACTAATATAGGAATCCTTATTTAATTTCAATGCATAATAATATTATAAATGATCACTCCAATCCACAACACAAGTCCATAAAAATATTTTAATTCAATATGAATTCAAAGTTTATATTTCTTTTTTCTTCTAATCATATCAAAACGTACTTAACCTTTTGTGAAAAATTGGATAGAGTTTCTCCTAAATTTGGGACATCTCAAATTATTTACGAACAACTAATTTCAGTCATAAAAAATAGAACTCCACTCTTTTTATTAATCAATAACAAAATATAGCCAATAAGGCAGGGATCCTACCTATAGACTATAAAGTTGACTCTAAAGTGTAAACATATATATACATAAGGGATAAAGACCTTTAATACTTGGCCGATCAACCATTGGCTCTTTATTAAATACACTCCTAAGCTAAATCGGAAGAGTGTTTGGACACAATTCTAATATTTGTAAAAATAAATAATAAAATGAGCTACAATATTCACTGAGTAAAACATAATAACTAAAAGGACAAACGGCCATAGAATTTGTCAAAATGAAAATAGGTTTTGATAAATTACAAATACTTTATATATAGAAAGGTGTAGAATAATTTTTATAAAAATTAAAATTTATAAATCTTTAGATAGAAAGAGGTATGAAATAATTTGTATGAATAAAAAGTTAAAGAATTTGAGTTAATAGAGAATTGGTTCATTACATTATTACTAAATAAATATACAAGGGATGTATTAGAATATAATATTTTAATTAAGATAGAAGAATTAATAGGAGATAAATATAAAAATAATTAAAATATATAAAAAAAATAAAAATTTAATTCAAACATTTAAAAGTTTAATGTTAAATAAAAAATAATTATTGTATTGAAAACAATTTTTTTTTAAAAAAACTTCATTAAGAAGGTTCGTGTAAAATTCTAAATTCTAAGATATATACTAATATGGGCACACATCCTACGAGAGTAAATAACTGCAAATTTAATCTCAAAATATTATAAGTAGGAATCACAAGTGGGACTACTGCTGTTCTTGCATATTGCTATCCCTATAACTCTTAAACATTTAAAAAGTATCCAACTCAATACTTTTCAAGTACCCAGTCACAAAAACCATGTGATAATATCCATGATGCACTAAAGGCAAATAGGATTACTATTAGCAACTAATGTTATGCACAAACCTACCTTTATATATATATATATATATATATATATATATATATATAATACATCAAAAAATCTTCCAAAGTAAGTAGATTGAAAAGCAAATTATACAATTAATAATATAGTATTTCAGAATCTTAACATCTAAAATACCATAAAAAGCATATCGTTTCATATCATTACTTGAATTTCCAAAAATCACACTTTTACTTAGCATATCATTTCATATCAATTTTGATAAGATAATACATATAGCATATCATAGTTTGGAATATTTAATATCATTAATAATATACATGTTGAGACACTATCTCAATTGCCCATCCTAACATGCACACATAATGTAAACAAAAATAGAAGAAATAAAAATGGAAGGCAAGTTAAAAATGCATCATGCTTTATAATCTATTCATAGTATTTTTTGAATTGGTTATTGATTTTTCCATCATCAATCCATTTGTCACTCTCCAATAAGAACATCCAAGGTGTGTCCTAGAATATGATCATAAAAATTCTTTAAATCTTAAGAACTCAGTTTTCTATAACTTCTTTATTTTCCCATTAAACTTAATTAATATAGCTCATCCTACGTTGAGCTATAATACTATCCTAGCTACAATTTGGCTCATTATTCAACTAGCCAAATTCCTTTCCTAAGTTAATTCCCATTCCATATTAGCCTTAAGTAATACCTAACTCACTTGGTCAACCTACCACCTATTCTTAATTAATATTCTGAGTATTAATACCAACCTAAAATTTCCACAATTGCGATTGCCCCACCTTACAAGTCAAGTTGTAGTTTGGTCTATGTGCACCTAATTATTCAAACAATTTACTATCCTTGTAGAATTCTTCAATTTTAGCTCAACATTTGACTTTATTAATTATCACTTTCTTTCTTAATTAATTTCTTTTCTTTTTCCATTTAAGACTTGGTTATTTTAATCACTTTACTACTTAATCATTCTAAATTCTTATTCCCAGTGATATCCCTCCCTAGCTTTATAATTCAAACAAATTCTTGGGTAAAGAGTGCAAGTTAGAGGCTTATCCTAAGATGCTTTAGATTAGTGAGTAGGTATCCTATCCCCAAGGCACTAGTGGAGTCTAGCCACCTACTTCCCTAATGTCCCAAGATAAGTTTACAACCCATATGCCCACATGATTCTTAGTACCAAGGAAAAGGAATCATGGTTTCATGGTAAGAGAGAAAAGATATACACACAGAGCCGAAAACAAAGAGGTAGAAGAATAAAAATGAATGGACATTTCAGTTAACAAATGAAGAGGCTAGGAAGAATGAAAAAGAAAAACAAAAGTGGAGAAAGAAGGGTGCTTTTAGGTATACTCTTGCAACGAAGGAAGTAAAGAATGTAAGAGATTCAAAATAGATAGAAGTAACCAAAATGATAAAAGCAAATAATGATTAAAAGAAACAGAAGTTTGGCAGAAGATACCATCACAAAGACAAGGCATCCCACTGAATCAAGCTCAAGAAGAGGTTGCCTTACAAGGAAGTGAAGAAGAAGGCAGAAATTACTATTGTAACATGAATGGTGGCCACATTCAAGCAAATTTGAAATTTGCTAAGCGTAAACATATGAGTTAAATCATGAAAGATGAAGTAGACTCAGGGAACAATTCGATCAAAAGCTTCAAGAGCTAAGTAAAAGGACCATATGTTCACCGAAAATGAAGAAGGGACACAAAGACATAAAACTTCATAGTCTTAGAAAGAGAAAGACCACCATTTCATATACAAGAAATAGAAGAGTGAGAAAGAAATGGAGTACTTGTAAGGAAAGAAAGAAGTATTTGGAAAAATTACATGCTCCATTGTTGAATCTAATTTTTTTAGTATATTATTATCATATTTATTTTCCCTTTTTGTTTAATGCTGATGGAATGGGTGGAGAAATGAAGAATCAAATGAAGTTAAACAAAATAGTGAAATTAATGGCCTTCATGTGTGCAGAACTTGATAGGAGAATAAGGACAAAGTGGAAATTACAAATAGCATCTTGTTAGTCCAATAATTGCATTAGAGATTCAAAGAAAGGTAAGAAAGGAAACATATATGAAGAAAGAGAGAGGTAATGGAAAATCAAGAAATTAAATAAAAGGATTAACATAGTTTTTAGATTTTTTACTTAAGTATTTATTTTAACTTTTTATTTATTTATTTACTTATTACTATTATTATTTTGATATTAAAAAAAGAAAATGCTTGACAAGTAGAAGAAAAGTACTTTAATCTTTATTTATAAGAATAAAAAGGACATACAAAACTCTACAAATTATAAGGGAATTAAGTTCATGAGCCACACTAGAAAACTATAAGAGAAGGTAATTAAACAGAGATTAAAACAAAAAACTTACATTATAGAGAATCAATTCAGTTTTATACCAGAAATATCAATCATGAAAGAGATATACTTGCTACAAAGATTGGTGGAGAAATATTGAAGAAATAAAAAAAAAACTTTCGTATGGTGTTCATTGAGTTAAAGAATGCATATGATAGGGTGCTAAAAGAGGTTTTGTGAAAGGTTTTAAAGAAAAAAGGGGTTAGTATTGCTTATACTTGAGAAATCCAAGATATGTATGATGGGACTACAACTAGTGTGAGAATAAAAGATAAGCCTATAAGATTTTTCAATAACTGTTGACCTACATTAGGTGTTAACTTTGAACCCTTATCTTTTTACTTTAGTCTTAGATATACTCACTGAACATATCCAAGTGCCAGTGCCACAATGAATGTTTGTTATAGATGATATAGTCTTAGTTAAAAAGTTGAGTAAAAAAATAAATGAGAAGTTAGAGATGTGGAGATTAGCTTTGGAAGCGTATGAATTTTGTTTAAATAGAAGTAAAATAGAATATATAAAATATAAGTTTAGTAGGAGACGCATTAATTATAGCATAAAAGTTAAAATTAGAGAATATACTATACCATAAGTCACACAATTTAAGTATCTTTAGTCCATTATAAAACATGACAAAAAAATTAAAAAATATACATATAAATCATAAAATCTAAGTAGGGTAGATGAAATAAAGGAGTGATTCAATTGTTATTTATGATAGAAGAGTATCACTCAAGTTTTACGGGTAAATTTTACTATACAATTATAAGATTTGCAATTTTTTATAGGAATGAGTATTAGGTAATAAAAACCAATAAATGAATAAACTCAATGTTATAGAGATAAAAATATTGTAGTGGATGAGTAAACACACCAGACAAGATAAAATTATAACTAAATGCATTCAAGAGGAAGTTAAGGTTGTACCTATTATGAAACAGATTATTAAATCACCCCTTAGATGGCTTGGGCATGTATGGAGAAGGTTTATAAAAACCCCAATAATAAGAGTAAATCAGATAGAAAATAGTCCAATAGTTAAAAGTAGAAAAAAATAAAAAAAAATTATAGGTAAAACTATTAAAAAGGATTTAAGCTTAAATAATTTATTTAAAGACATAATTTATGATAGAATTGTATGACATTATTTAATCTATGTAGATGACTTCGCCTAGTGGGAAAATGCTTGTTGCTATTGTTATTGTATTTCTAATCCTAAAATTATTGTAGTTTGCTCTAAGTAAATTCTCTCAAGTCTAGGTTATTCTTTTTAATTAAACTTTTAATATTTGTGTATATATTATTATTAAATTCCCATTATTACAAAATTCCTAAATTTGAAGGTATTACAATAACAGACATTCATCTAATATAATACTAAGTAATAGAAATGATCAATCACATTCCTCTCATATCACCCGTAATAGAGGGAGATCTTTTGGGATTTTTTCCCTTTGTCTTACTTTTAAGAGAGTTTATGCTAAAGTTTGTTTCAAACTAGGGAGAGTAGTAAAGCCACCTCAAGAATGATTGTCATATATTATTAACTCAAGTATCCTCTAATCATGCATCAAACCTTTCAGTGTTACCATCTTCTCTTATACCTATAGTGCCTTTAAAATAGATTGCAGACTTTAGAGGTTAAGGTTTTAATGAGGCTCAATTTAGTAATAAGGGCTCCGAAGGTAGGGATTAGGGAGAAGCCATGATAGGCCAAGCTCGTGTTTTTGCTATGATACATAAAAATGCTTAAACATAATGCAGTAGTTCTAGGTATATATCCAATTTGGTCTTTTGATGCATATGTTTTATTTGACCCGAGGGCTATGCATTCTTTTGTATCCCCATTCTTTGCATTATGGTTTGATAGAGATGCATCATTTTTAGATGAACCATTAGTGGTGGCTACACCTATAAAAGTTGTAAGTATAGCTGATTGTGTGTACAAGTCATATAAAGTTCTAGTGGAAGACAATTGATTGCCAATTGACTTAATAATCCTTGATATAATTGACTTTAATGTGATTTTAAGCATGGATTGGCTATCTTTTTTTCATGTCACACTTGGTTGTCATAATAAAATGGTGAAATTTAAGTTGATGGAAAGAGGTACTATTACCTTTCAAGGTGATCAAAGCTTGGCACCTAGCAATTTGATTTCCTCTTTAGGCACTAAAAGGCTATTAAGAAAGGGATGCAAAGACTATTTTGCAAAGGTTAAAGACACAAGGGTGGCAAAAGTAAGTTAGAGCAAGTACTTATGATATGTGCATTTCCTGATTTTTTCTAAAAAAATTTACTGGGTTTACCATTAGATAAAGAGATTAAGCTTTGTATAAATTTGATTCATGGCATTTAGCTTATTTTATACCCCTATATCCTATGGCTCCTACATAGCTTAGAGAGTTGAAAGAGTAATTGTAGGATCTTCTTGATAAGAGCTTCATAAGCCCTAGTTCTTCTCTTTAGGATGCCCTAGTGTTGTTTGTAAAGAAGAAAGATGGTTCTATGCAATTATGTATTGATTATAGGCAACTGAATAAAATGACAATGAAGAATAAGTATCCATTACCATAAATAAATAACTTGTTTAACCAAATTTAGGGGGCTTAGTGTTTTTTTAAGATTAACTTAAGGTAAGGATACCATCAGCTGAAGATTATAGTGGAGGATATCCTAAAGATAACTTTTAGGACTTATTATGGGCACTCTGAGTTCTTAATTATGTCATTTCAGCTTGTAAATGCCTTAACAACTTTTATGGACTCGATAAACTGAGTCTTTAAACCATACTTAGACCATTTTATGATTGCCTTTATTGATGATATTCTTGTATACTCGAAAAGTAAGGAGGAATATGAGCATCATTTAAGATTGGCCTTACAAACTTTAAAAGAGAATCAGTTACATATTAAGTTGTTGAAATGCGAGTTTTGATTAGATAATGTAGCTTTCTTAGGATTTGAAGAAGATAAAGGCAATTTAGAATTGGCAAAGGCCTATTATAGTGACAGAAATAGATAATTTTCTTAAATTCGCAAGATATTATCATAAATTTATTAAATATTTCTCTAAGCTTATGGCTCTTCTAACTATGTTAACAAGGAAGGGTGGAAAATTTTAATGGGTCAAATGCATGTGAACAAAGTTTTTAGTAGCCAAAATATTGCCTAACTTTCTTACTGGTGTTAGCTCTTCTATCTGGAAGTGGGGGTTATACAATCTATTGTGAGGCATCAAGAGTAGGTTTTGGGTGTGTGTTAATGCAACATGGAAAGGCGATAACCCATGTATTTAGGCAACTTAAGAAACATGAGCAAAATTACCCCATTCATGATTTAAAGATGGCCATAATGATCTTTGTTTTAAAATATAGAGGCATTACTTATATGACAAAAATTGTGAAATCTATATTGCTCATAAGAGTCTCAAGTACATCTTCCAATAACGATATTTGAATCTATGGAAATGGACATGGATGGAGCTTTTGAAAGATTATATTTGTGATATTTTGTACTACCCTGGTAAAGCCAATATGGTTGTTGAAGCATAAAGTAGAAAGTCAACAAGTAGCTTAACTCACATGGCTCTAGTCAAGAGGCTCATGATGAAAGAGTTTCAGAAGTTTGTTAAAAGTGGAGTAATGTTAAATATCATGGGATATGGTGTTTTGTTAGCCCATATCCAACTCTGTTCAAATGTAGTGGATAGAATCAAAGCTACACAAGACCAAGACTCTCAAATGAAAAGGATTATCGAAAAAGTTCATGAAGAAAAGTAAGAAGAGTTCTCAATGGTTTATGAAGGCATTTTGAGATGTGATCACAAGTTGTATGTGTGCCAAATGTGGTTAGAAAAAGCTCACCACTCAACCTATACTTTCCATCCAAGTTCTAATAAAATGTACCAAAATTCAAAAGAGTTATATTAATGGAAAAGGATAAATAAAGATGTGGCAAAGTTTGTATCTAAGTGCTTAGTGTGCAAGTAGGTAAAGGTTGAGCACCAAAAGGTAGTAGGCTTGATTAAGTAGATTAAAATACCAGAGTGAAAGTGGAAGAAAATTACTATAGACTTTGTGACTGGATTGCATAAGACTATAAAAGGTTATGATTCAATATAGGTGATTGTAGACCACTTGACCAAATTTACACACTTCTTCCCTATAAAAACCATTTAAAGTATAGCTCAATATGTTAAACTTTACTTAGATGAGATTATATTTCTTTATGATGTGCTAGTGTACATTATCTCAGATTATGGGCCATAATTTATAGCTAAGTTCTAGAAGTCTTTTCAAGAAGCCTTCAGAACCTAATTAGATCTTAGTACTACCTTTCACCCTTAAATTAATAGGAAATCAGAGCATACAATTCAAATATCAGAGGATATGCTCCATGCATGTGTCTTAGATCTTGGCAGGAGTCGGGATAGATACTTGCTTTTGATGGGGTTTGCTTATAACAATAGTTATCAATCAAGTAATCAAATGGCTCCATTTAAAGAAATGCATGGTAGGCATTGAGGTCACCTATTTAGTGGTTTGAAGTGGGCAAGTTGAAACTTTTAGACTTAGACCTAATTCAAGAGTCAGTGGCCAAGGTGAAGATAATCTATGAAAGGTTATTGGTTGGTCAGAGTAGGCAAAAGGCCTATGTCAATCATATAAGGCATAAACTAAAATTTGGCATTGAAGACTTTGTATTATTATGAGTATCACCAATGAAAGGTAGCCTACATCTTGAAAAAAGAGGAAAATTGAGTTCAAGATATATTGGAGCCTTCAAGATACTTGAGTAAGTAGGAGTTATAGCCTACCATATGGCTCTTTCACTAAATTTTACAAATGTTCACTCCATCTTTCATGTATTAATGCTTCAGAAGTATTTGCTGGATCCTTCTCTTGTGTTTCAATACTAATAAATACAATTAGATAAGCAACTTTCTAAACATCTATAGCTATAATAAATAGACAAATCAAAAGGTTAAGAAACAAAGACATAGTTTCAATAAAAGTAGTATGGCAGAATCACTCTGAAAAAGAAGCAATTTGGGAAGCTATGCATGAGAAATATCCATATTTCTTCAAATCTCTTAATAGGGAGCTTGCTTGAAATTTAGAGGATTGAATTTCTTAAAAGGGGAGAATGTGATACCCTCAAAATTTTAAAATTTTCAGTTAGGTTCCTAGTAGTTAAAAATGAAGTTTAAAAATAAAAATGATGACAATTGAAAATGTTATTTTAGGGTAGCAAATAAAGACTAAATGATTTTAGAATAATTCTAGGGCTTGAAAAATTTTTCTAAGAAATTTTTTATAAAAAATCTTAAGGACTTAATTGAAGTACTTCAAACTTTTTCTTAAGCAAAAGAGCAATTTTAACTAAGGGGCCAAAATGTAATAATAGCCAAAGAATATAAAAATCCCTTACTCACCTTTCTCCATATTTTTTCTGTTACTTTTCTTAAACTCTTCATGAAGCTTTCAATCCTTTTTCTTCCAAAAAGCATAATGCCATCCTTTTCAAATGCTATCGGTTCTTTTCCTCCATTCAGTCATGTGCCCTTTGTCTATCATTCCTACACATGCCTTTTTGTTTATCTTTCCCAATGAGCTCCATCACTAACATCTTTTTTACAATTGCAACTCCATTTTTCTTTATCTACCTTTATCTTTCATGTTGTTTGGCTGATGGTTTTATGAATTTTAGTGAAGGTAGGTTCTTCCTTTTATTTCTTCATTTTCTCCTCCTCATTTTCTTTCTTCTTCTTTCTTCTCCATTAATGATTGTGGGTTGAGCCCTTGATTTAGAGTTTTTCAAATTTGGGTCTTCCAGTGTGAAACCCACACTTTAATCTCTAATTCCAAGCTTTTTAAAGTAAATTCTAAACTCAATTCAAATTATAAAGCTTATTATGAAAAACCTAAGTCTAAAGTTAGTAGTTATGATAGAAAAGCTAGATAAAGATTAGGGTTTTAGGTGTTAAATGGTATAATTAGTTAACTTGATAAGTATAAACAACAATTGAATAGCAAGAACAATGCTTTTGTGTTGTATGTAACTATAAGTGGCATTGAGCATACTTCTTCAGCCTAAGTTCTCTTTTACGTAATAGGAAATAACGACCTCTACTATTGGTCCTAAAAATGAGTATATAAATAATAAAGTGGCACTTTTTGTTTCATTCTATGTCGTGTTATTCTAGCCCAACCTTCATTTTTATGATCTATATACTTTGCATTCTTGAGGTAACAAATCTGTGTTTTCAAAACTTCAATCGTATATTGTGATGCAAGTATGTATGTGTGCATATGTGTATAAATCACTATATTTCAAATAAATAAATATTTGAAATATAGTGAAAACATGCTAAATAATATATTGAGCTATGGTAAAGTGCTGCAAAGAGACGTTGTATGAGTTACAAGTAATGTGTAAATTATGCACCTGCAAGATACAAATAAAGTAACTTATAAAGTAAAAGTCATTATGTATATAAACATATATTTGTGTGAGAAATAATGAGGGCGATGAATTATTTAAATTAGTGTCTTATATCTATTTTATTAATCATTATTTTATGGTGACTTTCATATTTGATAATTCTTTGTATTGTTTATTGATTTATTATTCTTTTTATTATCTGAATTGCTATTTTTATTTGATTTTATTATTTAATTCCATTTTAAATAAAATAATGAATGAGGATATGATTAAGACCATAGCTATTAACGGAGATAATGACATAAGTGCAACTAGTATGAGCTGTAATATTATGATAATATTAAGATGTGATGTATCTAGTGTCGAAACTTGATATGTGTGATGTGTACTATGATAACATTGAGATGTGATGTAGCCAGTATAAAAACTTGATATGTGCTATGAAAGCACAAAGATGTAATATATCCAATGTAGTGGTAAAAGATATGATATTATGGCATGATAATGTAAAGGCAATTAGTGGTTTAGTTCTTTTTTGTGAGACCTATTCCATGATACTTTCTAATTATTTAAAAATTGAGTTTTATTTGAGAACTTCTTATTTACTAACTTGTTGCTTTTCATTTTAATCATAAAATAAAATATTTCTTAAATTATTTATTAAACTACTTGATTTCTAAAAACTCTTGAGCGTGATTGTTTTCTCTTTTATGTACTTTGTTATTTATGTATTCACTAATCCAATGGTAAGTTTACTCATTTCTTTTATCATTTTTCATACCAACAAATAGGAGAATGGGGTGATCTGGAGCTTGCATGCTTCAAGACCCATTGAGCATGTCCTTAGCCATTTGCAGGTGGTGCCAGAATCTATGACATAATGGCTCATAGGTGTTAGAATATTTTAGGAAGTTTATGTGTTTATGTCATTTTGTGGGCCCATTGATGACCACTTTTGTACGTGTGTATATATATTATTTATAATTTCTTGATGAAATATTCTATTAACTGTAACTTGATATTATATGTATTGGTGGTAGATTGGACTGTTGTACATTAAATGTCCAACTTTCATGGGAGATGTTGTTGGGTTTTTGATAACCCCAAATGCTTTTATAAAATAATAAAAACAATAATAAAACAAATCATGTGATTAAAAATGTGTTGTATATGTACTTATAGTTAATTGTGGATGTGAGTTATCAGGCTTGCTAAACTAAACTAACCTAAGTTGGTTTAATCTATGTGCTAGTCACAGCCTTAGATTTTGGGTCATGACATGTGATATTATTAAGTTACTCAAAAGTTTCAATATCTTGCTCTAACACCTCTATGGCCATGTGCTAATCTTGATTTTGTAAATTGATTTTATAAATATTTTTACAAGATCAACCCTTACATCTTGTTTGAAGTGGTACCATTTTGATACTTAGAGTTTGTTATTATATCTATATTACTCCAAATATTAAACAACTTTATTAAGAACCTTGTCAACCTTATCTTACAATAGTACGTACTATAGAGTTTGTTATTATTGTGAGAACTTTAATTTTAGAAATGAATAATTTTTTTCTTAAATTGTAAAATTAAAAAAAAAAGAGTATTTCTAGCTAAGTAAGCATTTTTATCCTTATATTTTAAGATATAGTATAGTAAAAGATTTTGGATTAGATATGGTACAAAAAAAATTAAATATGAAAACCAAACCAATCATTGAAGATTTCCCAAGCATAACGGAACATTGATTAACAAACCTAGTTCCGTTGCTCTAGCTGTTGTCAATCTATTATTCATTCAGAATAAAATTAATCAAATTTCTTAAGCAAAATCTAATCAAGAGTGAATAAGAGAAATAATTACTTATCTCTTAAAAAGTACTTCTGAAAAAAATAACGCGTCTGGCCTAGACAAAAAATTGTTTTAAAATGATAGCACAAAGTATTTTTCTGATCTTTGGAATAAGAAAAGACAAAATTGGAAACATCTTTTTTCTCAATAAAAACACTCTCACTCCAAAAAAAAAATATCACACATTATCCTTTTCTAAATATGTGATTCTTAATAATTAAATACTAAAAAGTAAGTTAAAAAAATGGGCAACATAAATTGCTTATTTGGTACAACTCTTTTTTAAAAGCTTAAAGTTTAAAATAAATGAAAATTAGAAGCACGCCCAAGAAAGAGGATTTCTATCTAAACAACTAAAAAAAAATTACTTTGAATGAGCGTAAATGAATCAAAAAGTGAAAACTTTTAGGTATTGCCAGGCGTGTACCATGCTAATGAATAGCAATATTCTCAGTGAGCAAACTGTTCTTGGCCTCAACAAAGATTTCATCACCTTGCTGTGCCTTGATTAATTGGAGATCCTGGACTCATCCCATTAATGGTCATTATCAGTTTCTTATAGCAAATATAGAGATTTGTACTCATACTTCATTTCCCACTTGTCAAGATGAAAAAAGAAGCTTTTAAAAATTTTTATTGTAAATTTCTATAAAATTTTATAAAGATAAAAGAAAAAAAAAAAAGTGTGCGAAACTCCCTCCCCCCTTCTTCTCTTTATTTTTCTCCAACTTTATAGGAAATTTACAACAAAAAATTTTCAAGGATTTGGATTTGTGAAGATGAGACCTAGCCTCTACACTTTCACACTTAACAAACACATGAAAAAACACATTGATAATGCCCAGAAGCCCTTTAATACTGAGCATCTTTTCTCAAGTAATAAGGACAGCCAACTTCATTAATTCTTTCTTACTGGTTTAAGATTAATTTCTGTCAAGGAGATTAAGTGCTATGATACATGATATCTTTCCACAACGAGTTAATTACAAAAATAAAGTTATTACAATTGTTGAAATATTTATTAATTTGTGAATAACAATTAATTAATTATTAGGTTAAGTAACATATTATATTATAATAATATCAAATAATTAATTTTATATTTAATACTATTTAAATGAATTGAATTTTAAATATTAAAACTATAAATAGAGAATAAACATGTTATAAGTCCTACTCCTCCAATCTCTTGAGATTGCATATTGGGATCTCCAATCCGGCAATAGACCCTACTCTCCCTACTTTTATTCTAGGGATAATCTGTACTTATCTTCCAATTTCTGTTTAGCAACAATGAGTTAATTTTTTAAAAAAAATTGTACCCTTTTTGAAAGCTATCACTTTTGTCTGAAAAATTGACTCTATCGTGTGGACATCATTCAATTTTGGCATATAAAACACAAGGGGCGTAAGATATTGTAATACAATGAAACAAGAAACTCGTGACAATGATTGTTTTTGTTTTATGAAAGTATGTGGATGCCATTTTCTCTTGATTTTCCTGGAAAGTGCTAGAAAAGACAAATCTTTGAATTCAACGTTCTAAATAGTTTTCAGCTTCCTGTATAGGTGTGATAAGGTAAGCCAGCCCTAAGCTAAACAAAACAGCTGGAGATACACCAGCGCAGAAATGGTGGCATTTTGTTTTATTTTATTTTATTTTTTAATTTATCTTTCTGTGGAATCTGGAGTTACTTTGTCTTATTTTAAAATTTTCAATCAACATGTATGAATCATGTTAATTTTTAATTTAAATATTGTGATTTATATTTATTAATCTTCATCATGTTTTGAAGTCTTTCTTACGTTTTTCTTATTAAGCTTGTTGAATTCGAAGTCTGTATCCATTCTATATTGTCAAGAATTTAATTTTTTTAATCAAGTATGAAATTAATATGTCAAATTAAGCCTTATCTTATTAATTTAAAATTAGTGAATTAATTTTGTTCTATTTATATAATAATATTTTGTAAAAAATTGTTTAAAAAACAAAATAAATTTCGTACTTTTTTTTATAGGAGTATTTTTGTCCATTTAAACTTTATCTTCATTATTATACAGGTTATCAACATACATAGGATTCGATTATGTCTTCCAATACCAAATTTATCAAATTGAAAACATTTTTGATATTATTATCTTATCTAGCCTAATATTATACCACACACTAAATGGGGCTTATATTTCCGAACACCTAGAGATTATCTGGAGTGATAAACCTCTGCATATAACCTATATTCTATAAAGTAATAGACCCATTAAAAGGAAGAGTCGTGTCCGTGTATGAAATATTTATATTAGACACGATAAAATATCACATGATATTTTAAATTTTGTCATGTCACTGAATCTACATCGATATCGTGGCTCATGTCTTATGAGATGCTTGACTATAAGGAAGGAACATCTTAGAAAAAATTAGCAATTCAAATTCTTTATTTTTTTGGCATTAATATAATATTATCATAATAGAGAAAGATAAAAACTGAGAAGTATAAATTGAGATTAAAAAAATATATGAGATTAAAAAAATCAATAAAAAATAGGTTCATTTAAAAAAAAATTGAATATAAAATGAGTTGAATTTAAGTTTTTTTCAAGTCTAGCCTTACCCCAAGTCCAACCCATTTAGTAATAAGGAATTTCATTCTCAAGAATTAAAAGAATTATACCTAATTAAGGAATTTCATCTGAATCATATTGGCCGGAGTGCTGCCATCTGGACAAAGAAGATTCCTAAAAGAAGTATAAAAACGAAGGGAATTATATGTTTTGGTCACGACATAGGATGGAAACAATATTTATCGATGCTTAATTTATCAAAATATCTAAAACTATTTTTGTTGATTGATAGAGATTAATAAGCTTGTGTTTCTTATAAATTTATATATGACAAATTATAATTTTTTTTGCTGCAACTTAACCTAAATTTAGCAATTATACTTTATTTATTTAATTTAATAATTTGAAATATATTATTTTTAACTAAGATTATGCGGATGAAATTTTTTGATAAATAAATTGAAAAAATAAGTATTAAAATTAAAGAGACTGATTTTTTAAGAATAAATTAAAAAGATTAAAACTACATTAAGTTTTTAACCGACCTTGATGTCCCAAACCAAAAGAGAGTTCTGCCTAAGGAAAACGCACAAGAGGGGAGCAAAATGAGGAAGAAAAACTTAGGAAAATGTAAGGAAAATTATAGAATTTCACGGTTCTTCCTTTATAAATATTATTCTCCTCCTTCTCCTCTTTCTTTCTATGGTTTTCATGACTCATATGGGGTTGTTTTAGGTCTAGTCCAAAGGAGAGAGCTTAGAATCTCAAGGAGAAGCTTGAAGCAATGGAAAAGGCCTTTGAAAAAGTCTTAAAACAAGGCAAATCCCTTAGCCTTTCATGCTTCTTTTCTTGCTCTTCCTCCATGTGATTTTCATCCAACCTAGATTCTATCTAAAGTGAGTTGAATTCTGACCATATCAAGGGAAAAATATGTGCTTTAGAGTATAGGAATTTAGATTAGGTAAGTGGAATAAAAAAGAGAAGCAAGAAATTCAAGTTGGCACAACTTGGAGTTTTGAAATAAAGGATAAAATTTGTTTTTTTTAGAGGTATTCTAACTTATATAAGATATGGTATGAGTCTCTTAAACCCTTAGGAAGCTTTACATGAGCCATTCCCTTCAAGAAAATGAAGTCAACTCCATGGGTGCTATATGCTTGTATAGTCTCGCCCTAGATTGCTTCTTGTACCTAGGAAATGTTTTAAATTATTCTAAGGCTAGAATAGGGCTAGATATGATAAATGAACATCAAATGAAGCCTTGGACAAAATTTAGAAGCCTTGGTATGTGAAATGGAGGTATAAACTCTATAATGAGATATAAAAAAGTAACTTATAGTTAGGCTCTTTAAAATGAATTTGTAATTACTCCAAGGAGCCTAAATGGAGTCAAGAGATTTAGATTGAAGGAGAAAATGGAGTCAAGATATGAATTCCAATAATTGCTTCATTATGTCTTGTATGGAGACATATTGGAGCCATATGAGAAACTAGCTTCACATAGAGCTTGCATAAGGCTAAAGCTTGTTCCCATAAGTGAGTCATGCCTCATTTAATGTGTTTAGGCCAAGAGAATAAAGTGCCACCTAATTCTATGAGTTTGGCTGAAAAGGGGAAGACAAGTTCAAGGGAAAAGTGTGATGTTCTTGTTTCAAGATAACTCTCTAACCTTTCTCCCATGCATTATTGGATGTTTTCTTATCTTTAGATGCTTGTTTGTGCCATGAGAAATGTTTCTAGTTATTGCTTACATGTTATGGTACCATGATATTCTTAAAATGTATTTTATGAATGTTATGTGGCTTGAAGGGGTATGGTAATGCCAAAAGTCCCTTAGCAAGGGTGAGGATGAACCAAAAGTCTCTAGGATTGGGTGAGACAAAGCCAAAAGTCTCAAGAAGAGTGAGGATTAGTCAAAAGTCTTTTGAAAATAGGTAAGGTAATTCTAAAAATCCTAAGAAAAATGGGTGAGATTAAACCAATGCCCTTGAGAGCCTATGTATGATATGTATGAGTTTCTTGAATATGGAAAATACTTTAGGTATTGTTATTAGTAGTTTAAAGTGCCATGCATGCATTATTAGACTTGAAAATACATCCATTATGTATGTTTGAAAGGGTAAAGAGCTATTAGGATTCTTGGAATCTCACTCTTCCCTCTCCAATGTTTAACCATGTCTAGGTGAGTCAAGTGGGCAAAGAAATAGAAGCCAACAACCTTGAAGACCAAAACTTTGACAAAGACTTTGTTATTTAACCATTTTGTTAATATATTGATGTCAAATGATGTAAACATATAGTTTATATGTTATATAAATGCTTGAGTACATTTAAATATATGTAAATATGATGTATGTACCTATTTTGGAACTATATGAATGAATATGTATGCCTTTGTCACCAAAGAGCTCTTATATGCCAAAGAGCTCTTATATGATATGATATGCTTATGTATGATAGCAAGTGGCATAGAGAGAATTAGCTCCATGATGATTTGGACCATTTAGCATGCTTCTCTCAGCTGTGATTGTGCTATAGGACGTGCTCAAGTGACTATGGAATGAGAAAGGAGCCATTTGGTTCATTATGAACCCACTTTGAATCTTAAAAGTGACTAAAACTTGAGATAAATCACAAACTGATCAAATGGACAAATTTTCCTATGAAATTTGGCATGAATATAGATCTCATCTAGAAATTTTTATAGAGTTAAAGAGCACTCAATTTGGAGCTCTAAAAAATTTATTATGATATTTCAAAGTTGAAAAAATTTTTGCTAAAATGGTAATAGCACTATTCATATGGTCAGTTTATATTTCTATGTCACACATAGGTCAAATGATATCCAATGCTCATAAAATTTTACAGGCATAAATTATACATTATAAGCTTTTCATACCATTGAGATCACCTCATTTGGAGCTCTGTAAAAAAAGAAACAAATTTTTGAAATTGAATAATAGTACTAGTAATGCAACTTGACCTTTGGTATTTTTCTATCAATTTTTATGGGTTAAATGCCACTGCATTAGTTTGGAATATTTTTAATTATTAGTTAACATCTAGAGATTTTTAGAAAGCTATCATATGCATGATTTTGATTTTTCTAGAATTAGTTATAGATTTTCAAATTTCATATCAGAAATCTAGCATGCCAACCTAAGACCGAATTTTGGTTTTTGAAATGTATGGCTCCAAATCTGTGATGCATGAGTTGAATGATGATGTTTATGATTTAAATGGATATGTTATGGATAAGAAATAATATGGATGAGTTCACATGGTCCCTAAAGCTATGAATCATGAATGTGACTTCCCAATTATGCAATTATTCGTGCTTAAAGTATATATTTCCTTACATTTGTGCTCTAATATGCATGACATGGATTGAGATAGACCATGGGATCATTGTATAAGGGTAAAGAGGTTAAGGTATTACAATAAATGAACTTGAATTTGTGATATATAAATGCTCAAATGGGCAAGCCTACTTTTCAAAGAGGAATCTATTTCTAAATATTTTCTTTGGCCAAATCTATATGTAGATATTTTCTTTCTTTTTCTTTTTTAACTAGTGAGATGGGAACAACATTGCAAAGCAGAAGAATATTACATAAAGTCTCATCTATGAGGAAAACTTATAATTGGGGGCCATAAAATAAAATCATTTACTTTAAAGGATTTTATATTTTAAAATTATTTTAATTGACTAAAGAACCTAATATTTGAAGTGTGATAACATTAATGTCTTTTTTATATATCTCTATCTATATGATAACATGTGATGACATTATTTTAAGTAGATGCACATAATGATGAGCTAAATAAAGTGCATAGGAGAGGATCAATTTATAGAGAACTAAGGTACCTTGTCAAGATTGAGGAGTTTAAATCTTCTTTTATACAAAAAGAGTCTTGTGAGAGAGAAAGTAACTCAATGAGCAAGTCTAATGAAATACTCAATGTGAACCCTACTTTCATTTTGCCACTCTCTCTCCCACAAAACTTCCTCTTGTGTAGGAGAAGATCTAAAATAAAAATTGAGAAAAAAAAAAAAAAAGAGAATAGAATATTTGTTGCCATAGTTATTAGTGTAAAAGTATTTTTATCCTTATACATTAAATATTAAGTCTTTGGGTCCTTTAAAATAATTTTAAAATATAAATTTTTTAAAGTAAATAAATTTTTTCATTGTTGATCCCCAATAATAATTTTTCCTATCTATTAAATTTGTAAATGCTTGAACTTATGGAAATGTTAGCAATTTTCTTTTCTTTTTGTCAGATTTTGATTTAAAAAGAAAAAAGTAAAAAACATCTTCAATTAACTTAACATGATAATAATTTTTTAATGATCAATCATCTAAAAATATATGAAAACTAGATGTTTCATCTTAGCTAATGTTATGGGGCCATGCAGTCATAATGTCCCATTGATTTAGAACGAACTAATCTATATCACCAAGCCCATGATAGTATTAGAGTAACCTCATTAACCTTAAGGAGCCTCGTAACAACTAATATGGATCCCTAGATATAAAAGATTAAAAAATCCTAATCAATTGTAGGTAAGTACATTGAGATTAGGACACAATCCCTAGAATCTAGAACTTTACTACTATATATTAGTGGTGATAGTCCGTCTTCTTCTTCATTTAAGCTAACAAAGGCAAAAATTTGTAATCCTATTCTCATATTAAGCAACACACTACTTTGTTGCTAAACTAAACCTCTTCTTTCATTTTAAGTCATAAGCTATATACCACTAGGTATATGTGTGTGTTTGTGTGTTTTAAAAATCGAATCAGTTATTGAACTGATATAAAAAAGTGTTCACGATTTAATAGTTTGATTATAATTGAACTAAGGTCAAACTATTGTTCAAGAAATATATATATATATAATATTTTATAATTAAATAAATACTTATATTGTAAAATAATATTTAAAATAAATATAAATATTTAAAAATATAAAAATTAGATAAGATATTTACATATGACAATAAATCCATATGAAATGGGTTGAATAGAGCTTAATAAATATCATAAATCTCTATTGTAGATTATCAAAATTTTAATTTAAACAAAATAAAAGAATCACAAATTAGTCTTTAACCAATTTAGTGTCAAATCACTTGGTTTTTATAGTTTTTAACTAGTTTTTTTTAGTTAATTAATTTTCATGATCAATCAGACCAAAATCATAGCTAATTCCCTAATTTTTAGTTTGACCAACTAGTTTCTCAACCATGATATATATATATAGTTTCAATTAGAGAAATAATTTCTTTTATTTTTTATGATAGAAACTTAGTTCTCCAATTTATTTATAAAAATATTGTATTACTTCTAATATTAATTAAAATTATATTACTTATTTCATTATTAAGTTAAAATAATTATATTAATAATAGTTAAATTTTGTTAATTAGTGTAAGTTTTTAAAATAATTTAAATTTAACTTAATTCAATTTTTTTTCTTGAAATTAAAAGCACAATATTAATATTATTAAAATTAGGAACTAGAAATACTAAGGGCATGTTTGATTCTGCTTTGGTTTTCATATTTTTAAAATAGATATTTTTTAGAACAAATTTTGAAAACAAAAAAAATTAAAAAATTTATTTGAATTATTATTATGAAAAATCATTGTTTTTTGTTTTTTTTCCTAATTCTGCAAAATAAAAGTTAACAGAATATCTAAAAAATGTTCTTATTTTTTATTTCTGAAAATATAATTCTATTTTTATATTTTACAAAAAATTTTATTAAAAACACATTATCAAATAAATTTTTTTATTTTTTTGTTCTTAAAAACAAAAAAAAACTATTTTGGAAATAAGAGATTAAGCAGGCCCTAAATCATTTTCATCAATCAATTAGAAAGACTAGAGGTATAATTGAATTTTTGGATACAATACTTACTTTTTTTCAAGAGATAACTTAATTGCAAGGTGCTTTATTATAACATGAAGATATATGCAAACATCTTTAAAAGCTAAAAAATACATTACAATGAAAACTTATCTTAAACTAAAACTTAAGGAATTTGTTGGTTTTTAAGTGGCCAAATAATTAATACTACATATTTTTATTAAAATATCCTTAATTAGATAACCTTAGTTAAGTCTAATTCTTAATTAGTTGTAATGTTTTTTTTTTCATTTTAATTAAGAGTATATTTTCAATAAATTCTCTAGTTTTCTATAAGCATCTTTCACCTTTTTGGTGTAGGACTAATCTTGTTAGGGGTATTATAGTGCAAGTATTTTTTTGTGAGCTCGAACTCATGACATTATATAAGCTCATTAAAAAATGAGTTCAAGCTTACTTACCAATTGAAGTACTCCTTGTAGGTTATACATGTAAGGCAAACTCAAATACATATGTAGATCTCCTTGCAAATTCAATCACATAATATTTCTTTTGTTCATAATTCATTGTATAGAATAATAGTTATGAAATTCTCATAGGTAAATAATTTTTTTATCTACAAGAAGATAGTATAAGAGATTTGTAGTGGAAATACAAATAATTCATTAATACCTTAAGCCATAATGTAGAAATTTATAGTTGAGAGCCCAAAAAGACCCAAAAAAAATTCGCATTCCCGACAATGAAAAGACATAATAGCAAGAGAGAAGAGAAGAAAACTCTTCAAAAGCAGTTTTTAGACAAATTGGCAATCTTATTAATGGCACTTAAGTCAATAAATGCATGTTCATACTAAAAGAGTGGTCATCTAGCTAGTACATAAGGTTCTTAAATGCTTTTAGATAAAAGATTGTTCACTTAATGTGACGCCTATTATGAAAAGGAACAAATTTAGCTTATTTTAATGTTTCAAGAATGAAATATAAAAAAAAAAAAAGAGAGATAGAGAATATTCCTTAAGTCTTAACAGTTGGAAGCTTGATATATGGTCAGGTCTACATAAGTCAGACATAGCTTTTGTTGCATATATGTTGAGACAATACCAAAGCAATTTAGGCATGGATCATTACAAGGCTACAAAAAAGGTCACGAGGTACCTTCAAGATATGAAAGATTATATGTTTAATTATAAGAAAATCGACAACTTTGAGGTTGTTGGTTATTTGGACTCAAACCTAGTAGGAAGTTTTGACACCTAAAAGTTAACATTTGGGTATATCTTTTTGCTAACTACAAGAGCTAGTTCATGTAGAAGTGCAAAACAATCTTTGACTATTACTTTCACCATATGAGCTAAGTTTATCTCTTATTATAAGGTAGGTTCATAAGTCATATGGTTAAGGAGTTTCATCGCCAGACTTTAGATTATAAACTCAATCTTTAAGCTTATTAGAGGGTATTATGATAATATCATACTAGATTGGTCAATTCAACTGGTTGAATCAGAAATCAGACCCTGATTCAACTTGATTAGTCCAAAATACTAGTCAACTAAAGAATTGGTCAAAAAATCAATTAAACTAGTCAAGAACTAATTGAATCAATTATTGATTTTTTTTTAAAGATTTTTTACTATAAAATAGAATACTTCATCTTGGATAAGTCCAAAAAACTAAAAATAGAAGTAGTAGAAGAAAGACAAGGTTGAAATAGAGAGAAATTAAGAAAAAAGAGAATATTAAAGAAACAAAAGGCACCTCCTTAACTATTTTTTATGTTTGCTATTTATCATGCCTCATCTATTAGCAGCATTTCTTTTAAATATTAAAGTGTTTGGCAAAAATTACCAATTTTCTTTTTGGTTTTTTTTAATGATAAGTGGAATATTATTATAATTTGAGAACTCTAAAAATTCAATATTAAATACTCTTAATTTTTAATTATGAATAGTTTTTATTTTTCAATTAAAAAAATAATTTCTCAAATATCTTAAGAAATATTGAATTAATAATCAAATGATTAAAATTTACTAATATTCATTTGTTACATTAGAACTTTAACATATAAAATTTTAAAAATTTATATTTAATCATTACTTATTTGATTACAGTTAGATTAATGAATCATGAACCAGTGTTTCCACCACTTTAATGATCTGTCTAGTTTTGAAAATATTGGGTAGTATAATTGTTATTTTATTTTATTAGTTAAGAATAACAAGAGTAGAAGTTGAAACAAATATATTAACATTAATACTTATTCTTAAAAGAGCATGTTAGAGTTCATCAGGTGATCATAGAACATATTCAAACAAAGTTTGTTTTGTAGAATGTCATGATATAGTTGTACTCCATATATAAATAAATAACCTATTTGATATCAAGTTTTATATGGATTAGATAAAAATCATGCATTTGCATAGCCAATTAATTGTGATACATAGCTCTAGTTGAATAAAATGACCCTATATCAATGATCTCCCAGATATGTTACAATAAATGCTTAATTTTATTTCAATGTCTTTTTGTTAGAGAAGAACTAAATCTTTCCAATAAACTTACAATAAATCTAACATCAATTCATATACTATTAGCAAGATATATTAATACTCTTGTAACACCAAGATATGATATTTCAAAACTAAGAAGTTCTTTATCATTCTCTCAAGGAAGAAAATGGTCATTATTTATATCTAGCAATCTTACAATTATTGGAGTACTTAATGGATGTACTTTATCCATATAGAATCACTTTAAGATCTTCTTAGCATAATTTGATTCATGAAAAAGAATTTTATTTTTAATTTTTTAATCTATAAGTTGAGACAAAACTTTTTTTTTTCAAAATATTTTATCACAAATTCTTTCATTAACTAACATCTTTTTAAAAGGTCTTTAAGAATTCCAATAATATTTAAATCCTCAACGTATGCAATAATTATGACAAACTTTGATCTAGATCTTTTTATAAAGACATATGGGCAAATTGGGTCATTTGTATAAGCTTCCTTCAACAAATATTTGCCAAGATGAATATATCACAAACATCTAGATTATTTTAATTCATATAAGGACTTATGTAAACATATTAAATAGTTTTCCTGCAAACTTTTACCTACTTTTGGCATTTGAAATCCTTTAGAGGTTTTCATCTAAATTTATCTATTAAGTTATATAAATAGATTGTAACAACATCCATTAGATGTATATTAAATTTTTCATGTATTACAAAACTAATAAGATGTCTAAAAGTAATTGTATCTATTATAGAAAAATATGTCTCTTTATAATCAATGTTAGGCCTTTGCGAAAAGTCATGCATTATATCTAATGAATTTATTTTTCTTATTTCAATTTTGCACAAATCTTACTTGCTTCACATATTCAAACTTTTGGACTGTAGGTTTAAAAATTTCACATTTTAAAGGTGAATTTAATTCTAATTGAATTGTGTCTCTTCATTTTAGTCAATCATCTCCATATTTACATTCTTTAACAAATTTAGATTTAAGATCCTTATTTTGTTCTATTATTTCAATAGTAACATTATATGAAAAAATATTGTTAATAACTATATCTTTTCATTTTCTTCTTTTTTCGTCATGACATAACTTATTAAGATCTTTTTATTATTTTCAGCTACCTAAACTTCTTATAGGATTTTATAATTGGTTATGTCTTAGATCTTTTCCTAAGTATTGGCCTCTTCAATCTTTTGGTTATTTGCTTTTTTCTTTCTTTCTTTCTTCTTAAGGAAAGTTTTTATCTTTAGAATAGATTAGTCTCCCACACTTTATGTGTTACTTATTTTCATTTGTACTAACTAGTTGTCCTTTTAGGACATTAATTCAAATTGGAACATTTTTTAGTTGGTATATGAGATTTAGTAATTCTCTTTAGATCATTGAATGCATCTAGGAATTAATTTGCAATATTTTATAAATGTATTATCATCTAAACTTCTAGTTCACATTACTTTGTATGAGGATTTAAATGAGATAATGATAATGCATTTTATGTAATTTCTTCTTTCAACTGCTTATGATCTCCCCTAAAATGTTAGGAAAATTGTTTTTGAAAATCACTATCAACAAATTATGCCATAAATGAATCTCCATTTAATGGTTCATAATATTTAACTATAGAAAGGGACTTATAACCAACATATATTATTAACTATTTTCTTTTTAGACCTATCTTTGTGTTATGGGGGAAAAATTGGAATATATTTTGCATATCCAAAATTTTTAAAATAAAAAATATTTGGCTCTTGATCAAAAGCCAATTGCAATGAAGATGTAATATCATAATTATCTTAGCTAGCCTCCTTACATACATAAGTCTTATACATGGATTTCTCCAAGAAAATAATACAATTTAATTGCATTACGTCGTCCATAATTTCTTTGTTTTGGCTCCGTGGGCCTTGAGGACTCTCTCATATCATTCTCAAATTTAATTACACCAATACAACTCAAAATTATCTCAAAACATTGCCAAAAACCTGAGCTTATGTCAAGCATACATAAATATTCATGGTTCTTCCTCGAGTTCAGTTTGCAGATTTTGTGCATCAACTTTGAAAATTTGTAATTAATTTCAAAAAAATCAAAATCCAGTATACTATGGCATTCTTGAAAGATACAGATGTTTACTTTATACTAAAAATATTTTCAAGCCATGAAACATAACACAGAAGATGTTTGACATTTGAAAAGGTGTAAAGGTTCGAACAGCTACTGGTATTGATGCAATTGTCTGCTATAATTTTAAAAAATGTCCAATTAATTTCACAAAAATCTAATCCATGCAAATGATGAAAATCTATGGATGTTAGCTTTATGTTAAAAATAAATTTAGACAAAAAAACACACGTTTGACTACTGAAATTCAATGAAACAGTGATTAAGGTCGTGCTGCGCTACTGTTATTGCTCTAGAATTTTAAAAATTTATAAATTTTAGCTCAGACCTCCAAATGAGGTGCTTTTAGTTGCTACAAGTCACTGTGGATGTTTAGTTTCTACTTATAAAATTTTGTAGCCATTGGACCATATTTTCCCCTCAGATGATAACTGATCAAATGAACAGTGATTTTACAAGACTGAAATTTTGATACCAAATTTGAAAAATCATAGAAAATTCCACAGACCTCCAAATGACCTATTCTTTAGCTTTTCAAAAAAGATTTAGGAAAGATCTAATTTCATGGCAAATTTTAAGTTAAGAAGAGGTCATTTGGTCAGACTTTGTCATAACTCAATATTATAGCACTTTTGGCTCCAATAAGGGGGCAAATTTGGTCCAAATGACTCATACATTGTTCCACACCCATTTGAGCAACTTAAAAAGCATAAATACAGTATAAATAAGTCTCTCATAAGGTCTAAACTATCATGCAACTCAAATTCATCATGACACATCTATAAACATGCATGCACAAGTGGGCTCCCAAGTGGTCAAATTGCACATTTCCATTCATTTAGCTCTATTCTTGATACATACACTATCTTTATATAGTTTTATACTTGTTCAAGGTTTTATGGCTCAAAAATAACATATACATATATACTTGGACATTCTAGTACATTAAAAATAGCAAGATTTGCTAAGAGATGGATATTTAAGCTCCTTGGCTTCCATCCTTTAGATTTTGAACTCCACCTAGACCATATAAAATAAAAGAAAGGAGGAGGCGAGATTCATTGAATCTTAATAACTCATACAACTATTCAAGTATATTTTCAAGGCATACAATATGTCAAAGGTACAAGTATGCAACCAATCAATTTATAAAACATTCAATTTTCACATTTTTATGTCATAAACTTATGTCAAGTATAAAAATGAGCTCTAGGGACTTTTGGTTTAGCCTCACCTCATTTGTTAGACTTTTGGATTTGTCTCACTTTTAGTTTAGAGACTTTTGACTTAGTTTCACCCATCCAAGGGAGTCTTGGCTTTGTCTTACCCCATGCCATGAGACTTTTGACATCTCCTCACCCATATTAAGAGATTTTTGGCACTACCTCACAATTATGAGCCATTTTCACAATTCAAAGACATTCAAGAAGACATATTGGCACCAAAATAATAACATAGCATCAAGTGGCATGTCTCAAAAATATAAATATATCCACAAGCACACAATGACACATATGCAACAAGAAAAGGTAGAAAGCTACCTTGGTGAAAATTTCAGCTTTACTTTGCTTGTTCTTTCTCGTTTTCGGTTCCACAAACATAATGAGGTGGGGTTGGATTTCCTTGACCTATTCACAATAAACAACATTCAATTATACTCTTAGAATAATTTATGACATCCAACTCACTCTTAAGAATATACTTTGTTCTATTTGTCACAATATGGCTCCATTAATGATCCAATGAAGCAACTACCATCATTCAAATTCTTGGTTCCATTCTCTTGCCATATTTAGGCCTCTTAACCTCATTTAAGGTCATTGGAGCCATCACACACTCACTTTCACAAACCTAGGTATATGTTGCTTCATAAAGTTACATTATGGAAGCCATTGCCTCATCTCCCAACCTAAGGCTTCTAAATTTTTTCCAAGGGTTTCTCCTATCTTTTTTATCATATAAAATCCCAAATTAAGTTTAGAACAATTTAAAACATCCCCTAACTATGGGTCTTGGCCGAACTATGCCTTCATTAAATACCCATGGAGTTTGAAATTTTTTCTTAATGGATGGGGCATTTGGGAGGCTCCCTAGAAGTCTTAGAAACTCAACCAAACACTCATATATGTTAGGAAATTCTTGAATCAACCCAAATTTTAGATTATGTTCAAGAACCCTATACTTTTCCAACTTGAATTCTACTAGCTTTTCATGCAATTCTTTGGTGTATTACATCTTCCCATGGCCTAATTTAATGAATTCTTATTAGTTATAAAACAGAAACTTCCCCTTTCATGGTTCTACTTTAGGCGTCCCACCATGGAAGAGAAGAAGAAGAAGAAGAAGAAGCAACAAAGGAGAAGAAACTACCTTGGATTCAAGCTTCCTTTAAGAATCCTTCTCTTTGCTTTAACTTCCTCTTTGAAACTCCAATTTTTTTCCTTTGGTTCAAGGCCAAAATAGAACCATATTACTCTCTAAAACCATAGGAAGAAGAGGAAGAAGGTTCCAAGAAGAAAAAGCATGAAATTCTTAACTTTTTCTTCGCTTTTGCCTTGTTTTCTTCCTCTAAAATTCTCTCTCTTTTGCACCCCTAAGACAACAGCTCCTTTTCTGAGATTTGGATAGAAGAAAGTCAGTCTAAGAAGGGAGAGGGAGAACGTGGGCTTTAAAGAAGAATTTAGAAGCTTCTTTTTAAAAATTATTTCTATTTTTACCCTTTCGTAATAGCATTTTCGGTTTGGCTTCGTTTTAGCTCCTTTTTGAGAATCGTCTTCTCCATCATAAAATTTAGGTTTCCAATTTAATAAAATACCTTTGGAATCACTCAAATAGGAGCTAAAACCTTCCCAAACAAACTAGTCAAAGTTTGTGTCAATTGACGTCAAAAAAAGTACACCAGAAGGGCTTTACAGGTCTTAGGGCTTCCCATGGTTTTTGGAACTTCTGAGAACCTTGGACAACTTAAAATTTTCATTTAAAAAGCCCTCCTAGGTGTTTTTTCAAAATTACACTTATTTATAAAAGTGCCACTAGCCTTTTGGCAAATTTTTTGAATCATTCTGACCCCGATTTTTGGACAACTCAAGGCTCAAATCTTTATTTTCTATTATTTAAAATTTTATCCAAATTTTATTTGGCCTTAAATCACTCATCTCAGAGGACTTACTTTTTAAACTGGCCTGTTTCGGTATTTTTACAACATACCGGGCGTTACAAAGAGAAGTTATGATAGCTTGTTGACTTGATACAGATAAGTGTTATTGCATGTAAAATCGCATATCTTCAAGTTAAAACAAGTTTCATTCTTGCAAGCATTGGTCTAGGTATTAGTTGGAGGTGTTTAATGAATGATTATGTTAAACCATTTTCTGTGAATATAAGCAATAGGCTTTTTAATTGTCATTCCAATACACATATAATGGTCATTAAAAGCTTGAGATATTGACTCATTAGCATCATCAATCATCATTGCATAATTTGAAAATTGTGTTCTTAACTAAATTATTTTAGTAAACAATTTCATAAATGCCAAGTTGCAAATTGGTAATAAATATACATGTAACCATTTTGTATATGAATATATCAAAACCATATGATATTTGAATGGTACATATGATGGATGAATAGGCCCACATATATTAACTTAGATACATTTCAGAAATGTGAAGGATTTAATCCAAACTTTAGCAAGTGATGCTTTAGTAATTAATTTATTTTGAGAACAAGTAGTACATGAGAATTTTTTTAAATTAAAAAATATTCTAATTTTTCAATAGATATTCAAGTGAATTATCAATGATTGTTTGCATTATAATTGATCTAGGATGGCCTATTTAGTCATGCCAAATAATTAATGTATTTAGATCAATAAATTTCTGCTTTACTATAACATATCTTTTAATTGTACTAATATTTGTATAACACAAATCAGAAGACAAAGTAAGTAATTTTTCTAAATGCATTTCTTTTTTGATACAATAGCCGTAATATGTAGATATTTAATATTTTTCTCATTTACATTTTTAACATGATATCCATTATGGCAGATTTCTTTGAAATTTAGTAAATTTCTTTGACACTCTGTAAAAATAATGTATTATCATTAATAAACTTTATCCTTTTGAATAATAATATAATATCTCTTGCAAAGCCTTCAATCAGTTTTATATTACTTGATACAAATATTGATATTGATATCATTTATTATTAGATAAGAAAAATATTTTTATCTTTAAGTGTGTTATGTGTTGTAATAGTATCTGCAAAACATATATCTTTATTCTAGATTTTGCATCCAACTATAGAATAGAAAATATACATATTAGTTATTCAAAAACTTAAAAAAAAAAATTATATTTTCATATATATATATATATATATATATTACTTTACATTTTTACTACATTAACAATATAATATGAACTACTTCAATATTAGTATTCCATGAGCACGTTGAGAATATGAAAAATGGACTATTGTTCTTTCCATAAACTTGTAATTAAGTTTCTTTAGGCATACTTTCAATTGAGAGTTAATTTCAAATAAAAATGAATTACAATCATCCATATTTTTCAAAATTTGCAAAACAAAACATTCATAATAGCTCTCATCTAGAAAAATCATCACTTCTAGTACATATATTCGTCCTTTAAATTATTTTAAAGACTATGGGTTTATTTATAAAATATTTTTTTATCCAATTCATCATGAAAATGGTTCAAAATAAAAATAAACACTTTATATATTTTGCAAGAATGCTTGATTTTTTTTCCTTTAAAGTATTTTTCACATTGATAACACTAGAATGATATAAATAGGGAATGCTTATAATAAGTATTTTTCTCATAAAAATGAAGTGCAACAGATTTATGAAAATCCATCATTCTCTTAATTTAAGTGTCATATGATACTTTTCCTTTTCTTTTCTTTTTTTACAAATGTTACATATAAAGAATTTAGTTGTAGGTAGAGAAAAAAAAATTAAAGTATAATATGAATACATCTTTTTTTTTTTCCCATCATAACGAAGGATACCAATCAATATATATATATATATATATTTGAAGGAATTGCAATTGGTATTCTCCTTTAGGATCCTGAAAATTTGCACATAAATTATTATAACAAAATCAATATTTTTAAAATTAAATTGGTCATTAAACTAATAGAAATATGGATTTATAGTTTATTAGTATAACCATAGTTGAACTATAATCGTACTAGTGATATAAAAAATATATTTTTTTAAATTTTATATATTAAAATTCTAATATAATAAATAAATTTTAATAAATTTTAAATATTTAATTATTAATTTCATATTTCTTAAGAGTTTGAAATGTTATTTTTTAATTTAAAAATAAAAATTACCCATGATTAAACTTTAAGTGTATTTAATATTGAGTTTTTGGGGTTTTTACATTATGTTAGAATTTTACTTGTCATTAAAAGACAAAAAAGCAAAAAGCTTAGAGATCATAAATTAGAAAAAAAAATATTTTATCAAATGAAAAAATTTAGCCAAATTAAAAGATGGTTATAAATAGTATATATATTATTTTAGATGTTTTTATATAATACATATATGATATATAAAGTTATTTATCATATTATTGCATTGAGATGTTTATATATACATATTAAATAATGTATAATATTGTTGAAGAAAACTTGTAGCTTAGATAGGAAAAAAAATGTTTGGTGCTTTGTAGAAGGTCGTGTAGTTGAGTCCTTATTTCCATAAGTTTTTGACCAATTATGTGCCTATTCAATTTTATAGGTTAACCAGATAGGAGTAAGGATTGGTTACTAGTCAAATTAGTCAATTCAGTCTAGTTTTCATTTCCATGAATAAAATATATTATTATCACAATATAACCATTTAACATTTTATGATCTTTTAGGTTTTATAGCTGCTTTTTACATTTTCAAGTTTAAAAAACTTATGGCCATTTGCCTTGATAGCTTCTAGTCATATTGTAGCCATTAGTCATAATTTTATGTCATTTTAACAACTATAAGGGTTATTCTTGACCTTTAATGAATAATTTGTACATAGATTATAAGTGATTATCAACTTGTTCATAAACATATTGAAATTGCAATTTTTAAAACTATTTGGTGTCATGAAACAATATAAGTTATTAGCCTTCAAGGATATAGTAAAAAATCTTTTATAGTCATCAATTTATTAAAATATATTACAAAATTTTTTATCTACACTACTCATTTTAACAATAAAATCATTGGTTATAAAATAATTAATCCAAAAGAGATGTGGCTATTGGTCATATAATTATTTTTAGCTTTTTTTTTTCCCAAAACATTTGCCAGTATCAAATTAGTAATCATATTATGAATATGAATAAATCTTGAATCATAGATAATATATGGAAGAACAAAAAGTTCTTTATATCTTAGTGTGATAAATAACAAGTTCCAAGGATTGATATCTTTCATCAATTTGTTAGAGATTTATGTTGATAATTTGTTGCAAAACTAATGACAAATATAAGATATATAATAAAAGCAAGGGAGAAAATTGATAAGAGAGAAAAGTAGATAATTCTCACTCACTTGAATCTTTCATAATTAATACATAGTCTCTATTTATTGGCTTTTAATCATAAAAATAAATCTATGAGTTATAATAATATAAATAAAAAAATTAATTTAAATAATTATATAATATAAATTCTTTTGGAGTTATAAAATATATGCCATTAAATATAAGTATAAGAAAATATCTTAAAAAGTCATTTTTTGAGAATTATAAACATTTACATAATTATAACATTTACAACAAATTAAAATGCATTTGGATTTAAAAAAAAAAAATTGTAAAACTAAAGAACGTTGGTAACATTTTCAAATTTCATGGCTCATGCATCACGTGGTAGTAAGCTAGCATTTTTAATGCAGTACCTTCTCGAGACGGAAGTATCAATGGTCTGCTAAAATTTTGTAAGCTTCACATGATAGAGTCTTCTTTTTGTTTTGCTTTTGTTTTTAATTTTTGGGTTTACAGAGGGGGCATGATATAGTCTTTTGGTTGGCATTTTTTAATGCAACAAATCCTCCCAATGACACAAATGGTGATATTTTAATATTTTCTTATGCAGGAATCATGGGGTTTTATTTCCTATCACTTTCAAGCAATAAATAAATTATAATATCATTTTCCCATGAGAATGCCGTCCTCGTTTTTTTAAAAAGTTTATTTAGTTTAAAATAAAGATATTATGTAATTTTTTGTATTAATTTTTAAAAATATTTTTTTCTTTTTTTTAAAAAATATTAATTTAATTTTTTTCTCTTTTATAAATAAAGGTAAAAATAAAAAAAAGTATATATTTAAAATAATTAAATATATATATATAATTAAAAGTATAATAAAATAAAAAAGTTTAAAAAAAAAAAATGAGTCACGTACCCTAGTCCAGTAAAATGACCTTAAAAGACGCATTTCTGTAGCCAAACGTCACTTCTAGGCGCAACCCCTTTTCTTTTTGGGTTTCCATTCTGTAATATTTTACTGTGCCAAATATTAAATACCCAACCATAAATCTTATATTTCCATACATTTAGTTTATTTTAATTATTTTTTTAAGGGATTGCAGAGTTGGCAATCCTACGATCTTTTAATTATTTTGACAGATCACGGATTATTTTTTCTTTTTTTTTTTTTAAGGGAACGTGGGATTTGTAATTCAATCTTCTATAAAAGCTTTTCCAAAGTAGTTGAACCTTCAATTTTTGTTTTTTAAGAAATTCAACGCTGACAACTTTGAAATTGATTTGTCTAATTTATTTTTTTAACATATAATTTTTATTTATTTTTATTAAATTTCGCATTTATAAATTTTTGTAAGCAGTCGAACAATTTTTAAAATTTTTTAACATATAAATTTTATTGTCATTAAAAGTTAGAAAAATAGTTTTCTATTTTTCATTTTTTAGTCGATTTGTTGTGGACAAATAGAAATTAAAAAATTTTTAAAATACAAAAAATTAGTTTAAAAGAAATTATTACTTTCTTGTTCTATTTATTACCCTCATTTTAATTATAACACATAACTAATTTTGTAAGTTAAAATTAATTATTTATCTGTTATTTAATCTAAAATATTATTATCTGATAACTAACTTTAGAATCAACATTTATATAATTTTATCTCTACTTTTGTAAATACATTTATATAAAATTTTACAACAAATACTTAAATATATTGTTATAGTTTCCTGGAGTTGATGTTGGAGAAGATGCTACTCTCATAAACCCTCTCTCTTGCATAGCCCTCCTCTTCACCATCCATAGTTGACTCACCAAATTCTTTTCCAAATTAGCAGTAACCTCTACAAATCTAGGGATGTAAAAAAAAAAATGTGGGCCCCCCACAACAAAAAATGAAAAAAAAAAAGAAAAAAATTAAAAATTAAAAAAATATGGATAAACAATAAAAAACAGTAAAAAATATTACATAAATAATATACAAGTGATGTGAGGTTATAATCAGTCTAAATGAACAATGCAATCAATAGCTTTTTATATATATAACTGACAACTGATTGTACATGTCTGCACTCTCTATGTCAATGCAAAGGCCACTGCATCCTGAAAAGGAAATCTCATTTGGAAGATGAAGAAATTGAAAATCTTATATATGTTTTGAGGGTCAAACGGACCGAAATTATAATTAATTTATTAATTTTTCAATCAATGAGTCTAATTTAATTTTTAATATCATGATTTCTTTAATATTATCTTTGTGTAGGTTTTTAGTTCCTCTTATCTAGCATATTATTCTAACGAAAATTTTTTGTTTCATCACATACATCAAATGGGATTGAAGCTGGCATTATTTCTTAGGCAATAGATATAAATTTTAAAAAAAGCAATATTATCCAACCAGATAATTTAAACTAAGAGAAACTTTAAATTTTCTTACAGAAACTTTAAATCATAATACTTTACTTTCTTAAGCTATCAAAACCAATAAAAACATTAAATATTAGTTGAAATAAAACATCTAAAAAACTACTTAATTATCATATGATACTATAGTAGGATTAAAAGTTTTAAAACATGATAAAGACATAAGATATTATGTGATAATCATGTGATTTTTAAATATTAGTATTATCTTATATGTAATATTTTCACTTTTTATAGTAGTTTAAGATTTTAAGTATTATGTTTTAAAATTTGTATATCAAAATTATAATTAAACTATAGATTAAAGGAATCTATATCTACATTCTATATATAATATAAGAACTCGTGGAATCCGTGACTTGTAAAGAGTACGGCTTCCATGTATTATATACATATATATTATTTATATATTATTTTTTATGTGGGATTCACTGAAATTTTTTTAATCCACTGCAAATGTAAGGATGAGTCCTAGTTATATGTAATTTTTTTATCCTCTCAGTACGGTTCAGAATTCTTCAGAGAATTTCTAACTATGGATGCTAAATTTTGAGTTAACAGTGACTCATCACTTCCTATTAATACATGACAAATAACACCTTAGTATTCATCACCTAATTTCCAAGACAGAAATTAATCTTAAACGTGTAAGAGAGAATTGATGAAGATGGCTGAGTCTTTATTTCAGAGAATATACATAGGGGGCTTATTAATGCGTTTATTCACGAGTGGGGCAACAAGTGTAGAGGGTGGTAGATCTAGGCTTTACAAGTGAGAAGTCAAGTATGAGTACAAATCTCCAGATTGCTTCAAGAAGCTGGTAATGACCATTAATGGCATGAGTCCAGGACCTCAGATCATGGCCCAGCAAGGTGATGAAATCTTTGTCGAGGTGAAGGACAGTTTGCCCACTGAGAATGTTGCGATCATTGGCATTGTATCCGCCAGGTAATTAATCCCCAAAAGTTCACTTTTTGATTCATTTATGGTCATTGAAGATATATAAATTTTTTGAGTTGTTTAGACAAAGTAGTTGTGCTTTTAATTTTTTATTTAGGTTAAAATGAAAATAATCTCATAAACTCTAAACTATATACAGATAATTTCTTTAATTTTCAAATCTTTAAAATGAATATTCCAAACTCTATTTTTTGTGCAAATAATCCTATATATTTTTCCAGAGAAAAAACACTGTTATGAGTGAATATGTTAATTTACTAATAAAAGAGTGACACATAAAATTAAATAGACTTGACGAATTTTATTTTTTGTGCAAATAACTTTTGTAAATTTTGCATTATATGTAAATAATTTTCATGACGTGTCACATTTCCATTAATGAAATAACAAATTTATTAATAAAAAAATTACTTCAAATAATTTCAAAATTGAAAGAATCATTTTAAAGTTTTGAAAATGGGAAGAGTCATCTATATATAAGCCAAAGTTCTAAAAGTTCTATACTTTTTGAAATTTTATTTATTTTATTTTATTTTCAAAAATGCTTTTAAAAAAGAGTTGTACCAAATAAACAATGTATGTTGGCCAAATTTAAAAAAAAAATTATTTTTACTATTAAATTATTACAAAAGATATATTTAGGAAAAAAAGGAAAATGTGAGATTTTTTTTTTGTAGTAATAGTGTTTTTACCTAAAAGAAGATATTTCTAATTTTGTCTTCTCTTCTTTTTTACAACCAAAAAAAAAGTTTGTGCTATCATTTAAAACAATTTTTGTCTAGGCCAAACATATTAATTTTTTTTTCTAGAAGTACTTTTTAAAACATGAGTAATTTTTTCTCTTCCATAATAATACACATTTGATTTTTTTTTAAAAAAAGGAATTTGATTAATTTTGTTGTGAATGAACAATAGATTAACGACTGTTGGAGCAACGATAACTAGACCTATTAGTCAATGTCCCATTATGTCTGGGGAAACCTTTACTTACAGATTCGTTGTTAACAGGGTAAGGCTTTCGATAATGATGAAATCCAGAAAGAAATTAAATTAAAGTATTTTTCTTCAATTCCATTCACATTGTTGGATAATCAAACTCTATTGCTCCATTTTTTGGGCTAAAAATTCAGGCTGGGACCTATCTATATCTTGCAAATTATGGGTTGCAAAATGGGGCTGGACTTTATGGGTCTATTCAAGCGGCTTTTCTTGATGGACAAATTGAGCCTTTTCACTATGACCATGACCATACCACTCTCCTCCATGACTGGTTCCACAAGAGCTCTTTTGAGGAAACCACTGGCTTGACCTCCATAGCTTTTCAATTTGTAGGGGAGCCCAAGGTAGGTATCTGAGTAACATATATGGTATTCTAATTAGTTTATGGGGAAAATGAATTTTTTGGGTTTTTCTCCGAAATTGACACTTTACAATTATTTTATTAGAAAATATATTTTCTTTTTTCTTTTTAAATTAACAATATCAATTTTAAAGAGAAATGCATAAAGTATGTGGGTTCTACTATTAAAATGGATTCCAAAAATTTAAGTAGTATTAATTATTTAAATAGACTTCACACGTTATGTCTTTCTTTAGAATTAGTCATATCAATTAGTTATTTTTTAAGAGAAATTGAAAATATCTATTTCTATTTATTGGAGAAACTATATTTTTATTTTCTAAATTAAAGTTTAATTATAAAATTAGTCTATGAAGTTTAAAATGTAACAAAATACTGTTTAAACTTCAAAATGTAACAAAATGCTCTATGATAACTAAACACCAAACATTGTATTAAGGATAATTTTGTTACGTTTCCAAGTTTATGTATCAATTTTGCAGTTGAGGGATAAAACAAAATATAGTTTTCCCTAATTTATAAGAAAACTTTCATATGGGTATGAAAGAAAGATAAACCCATCCTTATTTTCATGATCATTCACCGCTTATAAACTAAAGAGGGAAGTACAGTTGCTCCAAATTGTTAGAGGAAATTTGCAACGCAATAACTCCTGAATGCTCCCCATGTGTTCTCACATTTGAACCTGGAAAAACCTATTGCCTAAGGACTTGCCGCTTGACCTTCCTTGTAGCTCTCAGTTTCCAAATTGAGGTATAGATTGCTTGCAAAATTGTCTTAGTGAAGGAGTTATAGTATAACTATTTACACTGGGATTGGATCCTCTCTCCTATTGTAAACTGTGTAGTAAAGGAGAAGGGGAAACAGAGGGAGCTCCACTTGAATGGGGCCTACACTTTTATTTCTTTCCCTATATAATTGTAGAGCGTGCTTGCAGTTATGGGAGAGAACTAAAATCCATTTACATTATATATGCTTCAAAGTTTTGATCATTTGTTCTATTTTGTTTTGTTTTGTAGGATTATGAAATGACTATGGTTGAAGTTGATAGGTATATGTGGAACCATTTGTGGTAAAGCCTTTTATTTGAAAAATAAGAAAAATGGTTTACGAATCAGAAAATATGGGGAATAAGAAAAATTAAGAAAGTAAATATTGATAAGAAAATTTATTTACAAGAGCGGACTTGACCTCAGATGAAAGCCTTTTCAAATCAAAGAGTTCGACCAATTGAAAAATAGATTTTGGTTGAAATTTGTTTTTTTTATTTGGTTTTTGTTTGATTTTTTTGTTATTTCCTAAAAATAAGACACATTTTAAAAGTTGATTTGTTAAAAGGTAAAAATTTTACATCTTTACTTTCATTTGAAAAATAATTTTTGAAATTTTTATTTTTGTATTTTTGGTTTACCCTGTTATTTTCTGGATGAAAAGTGAGTGTGAATTTGCTAAGTGGGATTAATTGTACTTCTTTACCTTTCTTGTATTTTTGACTTATTTGTTTTTTTTTATTCCTTTTTCATGTTTTCATTTTTAATTCTCTTGAATTTTCCCCCTTCTTTGGATTGTTTTGGTTATTTTCTTTTTTCAACTTTTTATTTTTCCCTATTCCCGTTTTATATTTGTTGGTTTTTCATTTATCCCCTTTTTTTTTTGGGTGAATAAAAGGGAGGGTGATTGAAGTTAATTTGGGCTTTTGACAACAAGAGTGGGTTTGAAATTATTTGGCATGTTAATTTGTAAAATTAATTATGCTCTTTTCTTTCTTTTTCCTTGATCTTCTTTGTTTACCTTTTTTTTTTATCTTTTGTTCTTTTGTTTTTTTTTCTTAGTTGAAATTTTTTCTTTTAAAATTAATTTAATGTGGGCCGTTGAAACCCAAAATGCATCAGTATGTCAAGAAAGGAAAAAAAAAAAAAAGTGTGGGCACACTTTGATCAGTTGATGTTAAAGAAGTTACCTTTCTACAGTTATTTAGTTTTTGTAGCTCCTAAAATGTTAAAATAAAAGGATGAGCTTATAACATGTCAAGAAAGAAAATTAAAATAAGACCAACCCTAGGGAGAAACTAAAATCCTCTTTTACCTGGGACATCCTAAATCAAAGATCCCAGTCAATAAATCAATCCACTTGAATTTCAAAAACAAACGCAAAAATTGATTTAGAGTAATGCCTACAAGAGTGGGCAAACAAAATTGAACCTTCCAAATTTCTTCGATGAAATTCCTTCAAGTTCAACCCTGGCCTTTACATTATAATATGATCAGTTCCAACAGGATCATTTGTTCAGGTTTTTGTTTGTTTTGTTCTTTTTTTTTGCCTCCTAACACTTTGTAAAGGATTTGACAGGTATATGTGGAACCATTTGTGGTAAAGAACCTATACATATACCCTGGTGAGACACACTCTGTGCTTCTCACAGCTAACCAGTACCACACAAAAAACTATTGGATCACCAGAAATATTGTTAGCCGTGTCCCTTCAACACCACTGGGCTCCAATTGATGCATCAAAATTGCCCTCAACAACACCACCCCCTGGCCCCATTTGGAATGACACTTCATCACGTTGAGATCAGAGCTTTTCCATTGTAGCCCACAAGAATTTTATCATACCACCACCTCCTAAGTCAGACCGAACCATTGTGCTCCTCACTACACAAAATAAGGTCGATGGTTTTCTCCGTTGGTCCTTGAACAATGCATCATTGAATCTTCCAGCAACCCCTTGTCTGGTTGCTCTCAAATATAATCTAACCACTGCTTTTGATCAAAGCACACCTCCAGGCAACTATGACTCTGCCAATTATGATATCTTTAGTGTAAATTTGACTTGGAAAAAGATAGCAAAAGGTATAATTTGACAAATGCCATTATGAAGAACTCAATGCCCTTCGTCCCTATAAGTGGACTGCTGTGAGATTTCAGGCAAATAATCCAGGTGTGTGGTTGTTCCAATGCCAAATTGTTGCTGACTTGTGGGGTATGACAGTGGTATTCGCTGAAGGAAGAGACGAGAGAAATTTTGTTAGATACACCTGGAGCATGGTGTACTTAAAAAAATCAATAGACAAGATTGAATTTGTACAGGTGGGATCCATATGCATTATAGACGGGGTTTATGTACAGAGTAAATCTTAATCGTTGAGTGTATAAATGACATAACACACTGGGTGTATATAAGAATTGCTCGAGACAAGATCGGTGATTTGTCTTATGATAAATATTTTTAAAATTAAATCAATTATTTAACCAATAAAAATATTAATTTATAATTCATTGAATTGATCATAATTGAATCATATTCAAATCGATGATAATTAAATATATATTTTAAAAGTTTTATATATTAAAATTTAAATATAATAAATAAATATTAGTAAATTTTAAAATTTTAATTATTAATTTATATTTCTTAATATGTTTAAAAAATTATTTTTAAATTAAAAAATAAAAATACCCATGATTAAAATTTATGAATATTTAATATTAAACTTTTAAAATTCTTAAATTATATTAAGAACCAAATGGTAGAGAAATCAACAATTTTGATCAAATACATATATACCTGAAAAAGATGATATAACAAGTAGCAAAAATGGTAAGTATATGCCTTTTGTTTATTTTATATTCTTTTTTTTTTAATTTTTCTCTCTTTCAATCTCTTTTTTTTTTTATTGCCTTTTTTTATTTTTTCATATTTGTTCAAAATAAACTATGATGTTTTATAGAAAATAATCTTTTAAAAAAATTCAAAATTAGTTGATCATTGAGCTAGCCCAATTTTGACTAATTCAACTGATTTTTTGACAAGTTGATTTTATGGGTCAATTGAATCGGCGTAGTGATTGGTTCTTCAGGTTTTTATTCAAACTAACTAGGCTGATCTAATTTTCCTAACATTGCTTATGATAGAAAACTAGTTTGCGTTATCATTTTAAAACAACTTTTGTCTGGGCCAAACACATCAAACTTTTTCTTGGCTAGAAGTACTTCTTAAAAGATAAGTAGGCTTTTCTATTCCATTGCAATCTCTTGATTAATTTTTGCTTAAGGAATTTGATTTCTTTTGTTGTGAATGAATAACATATTAACAATTGCTAAAATGATGGAACTAGAACTTTTAGCCATTGTCCTATTATGCCTGAGGAAACCTTCACATATAAGTCTGTTGTTGACGGGATAAGGCTTTTTAGAATAGAGCAATGCATGTAGCTACACTCAAATCATTTACTAAATTAATTATTTAGTCCTTGAAAGATTTCTCTTATTTAATTCAATCATTTAAAGATAAAGTTTATTAATTCAATTTCTAAAAAATTACTCTCTTCTCAATTTAATCCTCCAAAGATAAAATATTTCAACTTAATCCTCCAAACATCTTATCCCAATTAAAATGATCCTTCAAAAAGAGCTACAAATGTTATCTGAAGGGATTATTTTGATTTAAAAAAAATTATTTTTGAAAGATTAAATTAAGAGAGGAGTAATTTTTTAGGAATTAAATTTAAAAAGTTATCTTCAAAGGGCCAAATTTAAAAATAATTTTTTGAGAACCAAATCATCAATTTGCTCTATATTATTTCCATTCAATTTCATTCACATTGTTTTGTAATCAAAATCTTCTACTTTGTTTTTATTATTATTTGGTTAAAAAATATTCAGGTCGGCACCTATCTATATCATGCACATTATGGTCTACAAAAAGAAGTAGGGTTTTATAGAAATGGATCCCTTCACGTTGCCATTCTTCATTTTGCCTCATGTCTCTTATAAATTTAAACTTTTTTTTCAAATTTTTGTTTATTTTTTTGGAAGGAATGGATCCCCTCATAAGAAAGAACATGAGGGAAAATGAGGGGATCCAACATGAGGGAATCCAAATCCAGACTTTATGGGTCTATTCAAGTGGCTCTTCCTGATGAACAAATTGAGCCTTTTCACTAACTGTGACCATACCATTATCCCTATTGACTGGTATCATAATAGCTCTTTTGAGGAGACCAACGGGCACGACCTCCATACCTTTTGAATTTGTAGGGGAGCCTCCTATAGATAAGTGGTGTGTATATATATATATATGTGTGTGTGTGTGTGTGTGTTATATAAACTTTTAAATATAACACAAAATCATGTGAATACCAAAAACCAAACACTATTTTAAGAAGCTTTTTGTTACCTTTCAACTTTTGTATGTCAATTTTGTAATAGATATTAGTATAGAGAATAAAATGAAATGTAATTCATCTTAATTTATTAAAAAAATTCATGGTACTAAATAAAGATAAACTCATTCTTGCTACAATGATCTGTCAGTGCTAATAAAAGTAAAAAATAAAAAAATAAAAGGTTCGATTGTTCCAACTTTGAGGAGAAATTTACAATTTAACAAATCCTGATACTTTCTAAGAGATGGATCCTTTGCAGTGAAGATCCATCTATAGTGAGCATGTAGTGAAATTTGTGAGGGGCACATTTTTTTGGAAAAAAAATAATTTTGAGAAGGAAAAAAAAAAAATCTTAGGTAATGCAGAAGCAATTTAAGAATCTTCTGTTGCAAAGGATCTCAATCCATGCTCCCCATGTTTTCAAAGTTGAGCTTGGAAAAAAATATTGCCTAAGGATTGGTAGCTTGACCTCTCTTTTAGCTCTCAATTTCTAAGTTGAGGTAATATCTAGATTGCTTGTGAAATTGTTAAAGTGAAGGATTTATAATGAGGATAACAATTTATATTTGGTTGAATCCTTTTTCCTATTGTATGCTGTGCAGTAAGTGAGAAGCAGGAACAAAGGGTGAGTTTTACTTGAATGGGGTCCACACCTTTATTTCTTTCTCTCTATGATTGTAGAGCAAGCTCATAGTTACAGGAGAAAACCAAAATCCATTTACATTATACATGCTTCCAAGATTTCATCATTTGTTTTGTTCTGCCTTGTAGGATCATGATATGACTGTGGTTGAAGATGACGGGCACTATGTGGAACCTTTTGTTGTGAAGAACCTATATATATACTTTGTTGACACATACTATGTGCTTTTTACATCCAACCAAAACTACACGAGAAACTATTGGATCACTACAACTTTGTTGGTTGTGAACCTTCAACCCCATTGGACTTAGCAGTCCTCAATTACTCTCCACTTGATGCATCAAAATTGCCCTAAAAAACACCACCCCCTGACCCCATTTAGAATAACCCTTCATCACGTTTAGATAAGAGATTTTCCATTGTAGCCCACAAAGATTTCATCATGCCACCACCTCCTAAGTCAGACCAAACCATTGTGCTCCTTAACACACAAAATAAGGTCGATGGTTTTTTTCCGTTGGTCCTTGAACGATGTATCACTGAATCTTTCAGCAACCCCATATCTAAGCTGCTCTCAAATATAACCTGACCACTGCTTTTTTATCAAAGCACTCCTCGGGACAACTATGACTCTGCCAATTATGATATCTTTAGTGTACCCCAGAATTCAAGCAATGGCAACGTAGATTTTTATTTGTATGTGTTTTTGGTCTTTCATCTACAAATTTCTATATTATGGCTGAGGGTATTTATGAATTATTTGTATTTCCATTGCACAATCTCTTTTACTATCCTCTTACATATCACAAATTTATTTACCTATGAAAATTTCATAACTATTATTCTGTATGATGAATTATAAAATAAAAAAATATATATGTGATTGACTCTGTAGGGAGATTTACATATGTATTTGAGTTTGTCTTACATATATAACTCACAAGGAATGCTTCAAGTGGCATACACGCTTCAACTCAGTTGTTAAGGAGTTTCTATAATGTTAGGAATTTGAGTTCACAGAAAAACACTTGCACGTCCATTGTTGGAGATTGTGCCATAGGTCAATCATTGTATTGCAAACATTGTTTATTATTACGAAATAAGAGTTTTCTTTTTATTACATTATTATATTATTTGCATGTTTATATATAATAATATCCATGGATAAATCATTTTTTGAATTATCCAAAATGCCCCTAATCAATCATCCTTGTGGAAACAACGATGAATTAAGATTAGTATGATTTTGATTGATTAAGTGTTAATCATGTATGATGATATGAATCAAAATCATAGGCGTGTGTTAGAGAACAGGACGCTGGATAGACCCGTTATGAGATAAGTTACATGGATTAGATCATAAGTTTATCTCATATATAACCGTGTCATTGATCCCTTGGACCTGAGATCACCATAGATTCCTACATGAAGGACACTGTACTTTGGCGTAGTCTAATGTCACCTTTAACCGGGTAATTATAAAGACTATGATCAAGTATAATGAAATCCATGCAAAGGAAAATGAGTGATCAAGATGGAATTTGTCCCTCTAATTAATAGAGAGATATCTCTGGGCCCCTCGATGAGTGTGACTGAGAAATGCATGGCCATGCTCAAATGGAAAGGGTTCCATCTTATATCAGTCTGCTCGGAGATCGAGAAAGTTATGATTGAACAAGTTGAGAATGACATTTTCATATCTTATACTCGATCTAGATATCGTGTGACAAAAGGGATATGATAGGGTTATAAGATAGGTTGCATCGGATCACCGATTCCGTATTATTTGAGTAGTCACAATGTCTTGCTAGAGGCCGCTTGTGATTTGTGGGTCAAACAGTGTAAACTGCCAACATCAATGGGATTGCAGGGTCGCAAAAAACCAACTCGAGCTAAAATGTCCACATTCATTGAATCAGAAATGTGTCTAGATTCAATGAATATCTAGGATGGAGGAATTATTTATATATATATATATATATTTGATATTATATATATATATATATGAATTAATTTAAATTTGATTATATCAGATAGATTTAAATTTAAACTAATCAGATAATTTAAATTAAGCTCTAGATATTGTTAGTTTAAATTTAAACTATAGGATAGATTTGAATTTAAACTAATAGATATATTTTATTAATTTTGATTAATTAAATATACCTGAAACTCTAGTCTATAAATAGGGGTTTCCATATAAAAAAAAAAAAAGACAGAGCTAGAGCTAGAGCTGCCTCCAAAATCCTTAGAGAGAGGGACATTGTACGGACTGTACGGCATCGTACGGATAGATTGCTAGCACACTGTTTTAAGTTGCGGAACCCCATTCGTGTGGATACCAGTAGAGGGAGCTGATCTACGATCAGTTCCTATGATCCAAATAAAAGTAAACAGCAAATTCAATCGGCAGAAAAAGGTAATTCTCTGAACCTATTCAGTTTAAGTGATTTTGGCGGATCCTTGGTGAGAATTGGGATTAAAATTTTAAATATTTCCGCTGTGTGCCTCCCATAATTCCCAACATCCATACCCCTCGCAAAATTAATCCCACACTTAAAAAGTGGAAGATACTCCCACAGAAAACTAAAGAACACGCACACACAGAGTTTTACAATTTTTGGTTATTTAAAAGAAAAATTTTGATAAGGAATAGCACAATGAAGAGCGGTGCCATCTAACCCAAAATTACATTATTGTATTATATGAAAAAAAAAAGGTAAAAATACTTCCACTCTTCTCTTAATTAGATTTTTATTGTAACAATATACTGTTAATTAAAAAAATACATTGCAACGAATTAAGATTTAGACTTAAGTTCTATAATGAAGGCATTTTAATAAAAATATGTAGTATTAATTATTTAGCCACTACAGATCCCTTAACTTTTGATCTAAAATAATGTTTCCTTGTAATGTATTTTTTTTTTTTATTTTAAAGGATGCTTGTCTATATGTTCATATTACAATAAAGCATGTTGTAATTAAGTTATCTTTTTGAGAAAGAGTAAGTATTTTATCCAAAAGTTCAAAAAATGACTTGCTCTGTTTGGTTGGTGAAAGAAATGGTGAAAAGAATATAAAATATGAGTAGGTGAAAATAAGTGAAATAAGAAATGACCGTTTTATCCCTACTTTAAAAAAAGTGATTTGATAGATAAAATAATAAGTATAAAGGTATAATAAATATTACACAAACTATGTAAAGGGAATCCGATCGTGACGCAGTGAACCAAACGAAACCTTAGTTTTTGTAGTTCCTACTTTTAATAATATCAATATTGCATTTAATTTCAAGAAAAAGTAATTGAATTAAGTCAATTTTAAATTATTTTTATGACTTATAACGGTGAACAAAATTTAACTATTATTAATATAATTATTTTAAATTAATAATAAATAAGTAATATAATTTTAATTAATATTAGAGGTAATAAATTATTTTTGGGTTATGACTTGAAATAAAAAGAGGAGATTTAATATACCAAAAGAGTAGTGTATTGCTTAGTATGAAAATAAGATTACAAGTTCTTATCTCTATTAACTTAAAGGAAGAAAAAGACATATTATCACTGCTAATATATAGTAGTAATTAAGGTTCTAGATTCTAAGGAATGTGTATTACTATTAGTCTCAATATATTAGCTGCTTACTTGCTTGCAACTAATTGGGATTCATTTCTCTTTTATACCTAGTGATCCATGTCAAATGTTATAAGGCTCCTTAAAGTTAATGAGGTTATTTTAATGTCATAGGCATTGGTGGTATGGATTGATCCATTCTGATCCTATGAGGATATTATATCTATAAGCCCCCATAACATTACCAAAAATGAAACATTGACTTTTATATAATTTTAAATGATTGATCATTAAAAAAAATTATTATCATGTTAAGTTAATTCAAGATGTTTTTGCTTTTTTGAAAAATCAAAATCCAAGAGAAAGAGAGGAAAATTAATTGCCCAAATTCCATAAGTTCAAGCATCTACAAATTTAATAAATATGGAAATTATTATTGAGGACCATAGTACAAAATTATTTACTCTAAATGACCTTATATTTTAAAAATTACTTTAAAGGATCCAAAAACCTAATATTTGAAATGTTAAGACCAAAATATCCTTACATTGGTTACTGAGGCAATCAACTTTCCATTTTCTTCTTTTTTTTTCAGTCTTTAATTTAGATCATTTCCTATACAAAAGAGAATCTTGTAAGAGAAAGAGTGATTGAACAAGAGGAGCTCACACAGATGGATCCCATTGGACTCTACTTATTCGATCACTTTCTTACAAGACCCTTCTTATATATGAGAAAATCCAAAATCTTTAATCTTGACAAGATACTTCAGTTTTATGTGAAAAGATAGTCACTTGTGCACTATGCATAGTACGCCGTTCTTTGCATTCACTTAAAATTATATTATCAAACATCATCTTGTGGATAGAAATATATAAGAAGGATATTGATATCATTACACTTCAAATATTACATCTTTGAATTTTTTAAAATATAAAATCTTTCAAAGTAAATAATTTTATCTTATCGCCCTCAATTATAATTTCACCTAATAGATAAGACTAAGTAATGTCCTTCTATCTTGGAATCATGGTTATAAAAATCAAATAGAACTGATTTATCAGACCAAGAAACTAGTTAAGTAGCTACAAATCTAATCCAATTAATACTTAAAGCCAAACTTCCAAAACACCAATCAACAACACATAAAACCAACTAAAACCAAACAAGTTAATAAACTATCCAATTTTAATTAATAAAAAAAAATTGGTTCATGGGCCTTCTTGATCCAATCCAATGTGTGCATAAATCTTCACCTTTGGCTTGCTATTTATGGATTTAGCCAGGTACTCTCTAAAAGACTTCATCCTATGTGAGACTTGTATCTTTTGGTTATGGGACATCGTAGAGTATAAGAAGAAGAAGAAGAATAAGAATAAGAACGAGAAGAAGAAAAAGAACTTCGCAGAGTATAAGAAGAAGAAGTGGAGCGCGATGGAGTATCACATGAAGAAGAAGACATTGCTGGCGTGAATTCTGGTTTAGTTGTTCATCAATCTTGGTTCACAAACTTGATAAATCTAGTAGTTGAGCATGAAGAGACACAATTAAAGATACCCCCACTTTTCATATCTGGCTGATGGGTGGTAAGGGTTTTGCAGTTCGGTGGAACCATCGTTCAAATTTCAACGAAAGCAAATCCTAAAATAAACTCACCAGAGTATTAATGCTGGTTCAAACTTGTTTCGTCCATGAGTTTTGTATGGTTAAAATTCTTGCTTGTTCCAATTGCAATTCACACAACTTCGTTCTACTACTCTCCTGCGTTCAAAATTTGCCCGTTCAAATTTGGTTCAAGACACTCTTAGATCCATCCTTAAAGTACCAAAGAAAAGAATTAGGTTTCTTGGGTATTTTAATTTTTTTAAACGCTTAAAAAATTATTTATTAAAATTTTGAATTTGAAATATGCACGAAAAATCATCGTCTTTATATCATTTAGAACATATATAATACATAAAATTTAAAAATTTTCATATCTATTATTATCAAACATTTTTTTTAATAGATCTTCAATCACTTGAGAAACTAAATTTCTTATGCATTAAGTACCGTGTAGTTTTTTATTCTCTATTTTTTTTGTTTGTAAATTTCTTTTAATTTTTGAAAAGAAAGTAATATAAAGAAGTGTGAGAAATAGAGTTGTAAATACATATACATATATATAATTATTATTAATTCAATTATGTTAAAGTAATAAATGGTAGACTAGCATTATTAGTTTAATTTTCAAAACATTGCATAAAATGCAATTCCCATCTCCCTGGTTTAAAAAAAAAAAACTCTCTGCAAATAAATTTGGCCAAACACAATATCTAAAAATAGATTCTTGTACGAAAAGCAGGCTTGCCTACTTGAATATTCATTTGCATATAACAAATTCAGGCACGTTTGCCACTTTCCAGCAAATTCAAACTTCTTTCGATTTTTTTTTTCTTGCATCACATGGATGGGTTTAAAGCTGGCATTTATAATGCAATACTTTGAGGCAAATTAAAAACATCTTTATAAAATAGTGAGTTAGATCCGTTTGGAAATATCGTGCTCACGGAACGGGCTGATGTCTTATTTAACGAGAATATACAGTAATCAGCACTGTCTAAGCGAAAGTTTTTTTTTTTTTTTTCACTCAATTTGGTTTTAATCTTTTTAATTTAGTCATAAAAGATTTAGTCTCTTTAATTTTAATTATAACCGTGTTTTTCCAATTTATTTATTAAAAAATTTCATCCTAATAATCGTAATTAAAAAATACTATATTTCTAATTATTAACTTAAATAAATAAAGTATAATTGCTAAATTTAGGTTAAGTCCCAACAAAGAAAATTATAATTTGTTATCTATATAAATTTATAAGAAACACAAGTTTATTAATATCTATCAATCAACAACAATTGCTGTTTGTAGATATTTAAATAAATCAAGCATGGATAAATATCATTTCTCTTTTATCATGATGACGTCATATTAGTGTGAAAATGAGAAGATTCAAACTCTTAATTCTTTTTTTTATTGGGGTTATTGTCAAACATCCTACAAGACATAGGCCACGATGAAGGCACAAATTTAGTGACATGACAAAATTTAAAATATTTATATATAATTTAAAGGATCACGTAATATTTTATCATGTGTAATATAAATATTTAAAACATATTAAACATGACACAATTTTTCTTTTCATGTATCTGTATTTCATAAAATACAGATTATATGTAGAGGGTTATCGCCCCACAATATTCTCTCGGCGTCCCTAAATATAGCGCCCCATTTAAAAGATTCGTTCTTAAACTTTAATTTTAAAGGAACCCAAGATAACACAGATTTTTTGACAGTATTATTATTTTGAGTAAATTATATAAGTTTTTCTTGAATTTTATTAAAAATACATAGATATTTTTATTTTTAAAATAAAAATTATGCTATAATTTAATTTAATTTTATATTTTTTATGGAAAATACTTTTCATTAATCCTTTTATATATATTTTATAGAAAATATTTTATATAAAATAATAAATTATATTAAATATATATTTTTAAAAAATAAAAAAGCATATATTATTTTAATAATATATATAATATAATTATTTTATTGTTTTATGTGGCTCTAGTACAGTCAACTGTGACTCATGAATAAAATCAAGTAAGAGCACTGTTGCAACCACTTTATGTTGATTGAGTATGTGTTTGGAAACTCGTTTAAAAATCACGTTTATGTATAAATAAAAAATTGTTGCTTCTTTACAAACGTAATTTTGGCCTTCAACAACGCAAAAACAAACACACCATGAGAGATATTGCCACGAACGTGCCATCATCACTTTATTGTGTTCATTGGCACGTAAGAAAGTGCGGAAAAGAACTGGACAAGTGAGAGAAAAAAAATTAAAACTTTATTTGGAACTTAAAAAAAATTTTTTGAGATAAAATTCTCTTCCTAGTATATGATATATTGTACTTCCTAATAAGTTATCAATAAAAAGAGTAAAAGCCATTGTTCTTCTAAGAAAAACTAGACAAAAAATCACTTTATGTCATTATTCAATGTTGTTTTCTATTACATTTTTTGAATTTTTTTTATAAAAAGTTTTTAATGAAAATAAAAAAAATATTAAATAAAATACAATTTAATTAATTGCTTTTAGTATAACTAAAAAAAAGAAAATATTTTTTTATATTTACTTGGTAGAATAAAAATAGTGATCTAAAAGTAAGTGATGACAAATAATTAAAATGTTTTTAAATTAAAAAAGTAATATAAAAATAAAAAACAAATAAAAAAACAAAATTGCTCTTTTTTTTTGCTACATGAAAAATGTAGATACACTATTTTAAATTATATAATTTCATTGTTTTTAATTTTTTTATGTGTAAACAAATGCTTTTATATCTTATTTTAATTCTAATAAAATATATTTTATATTAATTCCTCTCTTTCTTCTATTTTTTTTTTATTTTGTTCTCTTCTATTTTTTTTTTTTACCCTCATCACTACTACAGTACTTTTTTGTTTTTTTGATAGGACACTATCATAGTACTTTTATCGCTTCTGAATAGGTGACATGAGGGGCAGAATGAATTTTTTCATGAATGGCTCTAACTTTGATCCTTTCCTTTGCAATTTAGCGTGAAAACGCCATGGAAGAGAAATTTTCTTCCTTGTCCAATTTTCTTTTTACCAGACACACCTAGCCAATGAATTCTATTTAATTTTTCATTTTCTTTGATCTACCAAATAGGGTATTTGTGCATTAGAGAGACGGGAAAAAAATTAAAAAAAAGGTTGGCCTCAAACCCTCTGCATCGCGACCCATCTTCTCCGCTTTTCATTTTCCCTTTTATTTGAAAAAATTCCCAATTAAAATAAAGAGTGCAAGAATTGAAATTTTGATAATGGAAAAATAAATTCATTTAAACGTCTGATTTTAATATTTTAAACACTATTTTTATCTTTAATATCATTCTTACATTATGACCAAGGAGATAAGTGATATTACTTAACGGTGAAGTTAACATAATTATTTAAAAATTTAATATTTTCTGAATTAAAAATATTTATTACTAATAATTTAAAAATTAAATATATTTTTTGGTCATTGGTAAATGAAAAAACAGTTTTTAATAAAAAATAAATATTTTATTATTTTATTCAAAAATTAATATATTTTAATAATTTTTTACATTAGAGAATGACTATTAGAAATTTTACTTTACAATTTTTTTATTTTAATATTATTTTTACTTTATCAAATAAAAAGATATTCTTATTTATTTATCGGTTATATTAAAACATAATTTATGATTCCAAATTTCATTTCGTTAAAAAAATTATTATTTTACTAAATATAACCATAATGGCAGTGCATTAATGAAACTTACTGCTGAATTTTGTTCCAATTTATTTTGTAGGTGGGTTTACAACGTTACTGTGCTATTATTAATCTTTCATTATATGATTGAATATTGTTTCATTTCTTAGTGTATAATCATTTAATCACAAAAAATTGAGTCATTGATTCTTGACACAAGTGTTTACTGGTCAAGCCAGGCTTTAATCTAATCTGATGCCTTACCCAATTTTAAACATATTTTAAAATTAAAGTTCATTACCTAGGTTTAACCTAGCCTAATCTAATCCAATTTAATATTAGGCAAATTAGGATAATATTAGGTGGCCTAATAATTTTTTTAAAAAAACTTATTATTAAAATTATAAAATAAGCAAAAAAAATTTATATAAATCCTCATAAAAATTAAAATTTTAATATAAATCTTTATTAACATATTTTTTAAATATTTTTTTTAGAGATTGGTCGAATTAATATGTCTCTTAGAGCCAACATAGATTTATTGTTAAAATAATAAAATAATCTTTAAAAAAATAAAATTTTTATATAAATTTTTATAAAATTATATTTTATCTAAAAATTTAAAATTTTTATATAAATATTTATTAAAAAAATATTTTTTATTTTTTCAAACTAATCTTAACCAATATGCTCTTGAGACTATCCTAGTATCCTGTCTAGCCAGATTTTATAACCTAACACAACTCTAAATTTTTGTTTTATTTTTTTTGTACTTAATCCAATCCGACCTGATTTGGCCGTTAGGTCTGGGTCCACCGGGCTTCCAAAGTTGGTAAACGCCCCTATCCTTGAATTTAAGAAACAACAATTTATTGTTTATTATTTTCTATTATTATTAGAACTAGATAGGCAAGTACACCTCTATCGTAAAAATTCTAATTAAACTAAAAATTAAAGGAGTCAATATGTAACTTTCTGACCCGCCCAGTACCATTCAGATTGTTCAGACGATACAATGTGAATTCATTCTACCCAACAGTGACTCATCACTTCCTATAAATGCATGACAAATAACACCATAGTATTCATCACTTAATTTCCAAGACAGAAATTAATCTTGAACCTGTGAGAGAGAATTCTTGAAGATGGCGGAGTCTTTATTTCGGAGAAGATACATACGGGGTTTACTGTGGGCATTTTTATTAATGGGTTCATTCACTTTTTTTTTGAAACAATTAATGGGTTCATTCACGATCACGAGTACTGTGGCAATAAGGGTAGAGGGTAAGCCTAGGGTTCACAAGTGGGAGGTGAGGTATGAGTACAAATCTCCAGATTGCTTTAAGAAGTTGGTAATGACCATTGATGGGAGGAGTCCAGGACCTCAAATCAAGGCACAGCAAGGGGATGAAATCCTAGTTGAGGTCAAAAACAGTTTGCCCACTGAGAATATTGCTATTCATTGGCATGGTGTCTCCCTGGTAACCCATCCCCCAAAAGTTCACTTTTTGATTCATTTATATGCTCATTGAAGAAGTACTTCTGTGGTTGTGCTTTCAATTTTCATTTATTTTACTTTATTTTCAAATAATTTTTTAAAAAATAGTTGTGAACAAACAATCAATTTATGTTGGCCAATTTTTTAAAAAAATTACTTTCTACTATTAAATTATAAAAAATGACAAATTAGACAAAGGGTAATGTGTGATAGTTTTCTTTTTATTTGGAATGACAGTGGTTTTTATTGAAAAATAAAAAAATGTTTTTAATTTTGTCTTTCTTATTTCTTAGAACAAACAAAAAATACTTTGCGCTATTGTTTTAAAACAACTTCTGTTTAGCCCAAATACATTAATTTTTTTTTTTAGAAGTACTTCTTGAAAGATAAGTGATTTTTTCTCTACCATAATACACCCTTGATTAATTTTTGCTTAAGAATTTTGATTAATTTTGTTGTGAATAATAATAGATTAACAACTATTGGAGTGATTGGAACTAGGTCTATTAGTCAATGTCTCATTATGCTTAGGGAAACCTTAAATGATTCATCTAATTTTTTAAATGTTAAAATTTTCTTGCCATATCTAAACTAAAACCTTTTACTATATTATCTTAGAATAAGGGGAAAAAAATACTTACTTAGCTTGAAATACTATTTTCTCTAATTTTACAATTTAAGAAAAAAATTATTCTCTAATGTTTCTAAAATTAAAGTTGTCACAATAATGACAAACTCTATATATTGCAATGTTTTTAAAACCAGACCGGTCATTGAACCGGTGGAGGTACTGGTTCACGGTTTATTGGTCCAACCGTGGTCGAACCGTGGTCGAACCGGTAATAATTAAATATATTATTTAAAAAAAATTATGTATTAAAATTTTAATATAACAAATAAATATTAATACATTTTAAATATTTGATTATTAATTTAATATTTCTTAAGATATTACAAAAATTAATGTTTAATTTAAAATAAAAATTATCTATGATTAAAAGTTAAAAATATTTAATATTAAATTTTTAGAATTTCTAAATCATATTAAAATTCTACTTATTATTAAAAAATAAAATAATAAATAATAATTTTAGCTAAGTATCTTGATATTTGAGAGAAATATTATTAGAAAATTAAACATAATAAAAAGTAAGTATAAAAAATAATTAATTATGCATATTTTATTTCTCTTATATTCTCTTTTAAAAAAAAAATTTATATTTCAACTCCCTCATCTTTTTTATTACCTTCTATTTTTAATTTGTCAAATTTATTTAAAATGAATTATTCTATTATATAAGAAAAAATTAAAAAAAAAAAAAGAAATTTGCCTCAGACCGGTTCAAACCGGTTTTCACCGGTTTTTTCAGTCCGGTTTTCACCGGTTTTGACCGGTTCTTGACCGGTTTGACCGGTTTTTGACCGGTTCTTTGATTGACCGGTTTTCTAACTCAACCGAACCTGACCAGGGACCGGTTCCCGGTCGAACCGGCCGGTCCGGTCCGGTTCTCACAACATGGATATATTGTGCATTTTGTTATGAAAAAAAGGTTGATAAAGTGGTTTAATGTCTGGAGCAACAAACATATTATGACAAATTCTACATATATAAATATCAAAGTGATACCACCTCAAACAAGAAGTAAAGTTGATCTTGTAAAATATTCTTAAAATAAATATTAGCATATGGCTATAAAAATGTTAGAGAAAAATACCAGAATTTTTTAGCAACTTAATAATATCATATGTGTTATATTTTTTATTTTGACATAAAAGAGTTATGGATCAAATTCTATAATACTAATAACTTCTTCAAAATTTTAAAGTATTTATTTTAATTGAAAGTTCAAATTATTATAAAATACTTTTTGATATATATGATATTATATAATAATATTACAAGTAAGCAATTTATGTTGGCCAATTTTTTTAAAAAATTACTTTTTACTATTAAATTATTTCAAATGACATGTTTAGACAAAGGATAATGTGTGATAGTTTTCTTTTTTTATTTAGAGTAAGAGTGTTTTCATTCCAAAAAAAAATTGTTTTTAATTTTGTCTTTTCTTATTTTTTGGAACAGAAAAAATACTTTGTGCTATCATTTTAAAACAATTTTTGTCTAGGCCAAACACATTAAATTTTTTTAGAAGTACCTCTTAAAAGATAAGTAAAGTAATTTTTCCTCTTCCATAATACACTCTTGATTAATTTTTGCTTAAGAAATTCGATTAATTTTGTTGTGAATGAATAACAGATTAATAGCTGCTGGAGTGATGGAACTGCATCTGTTAGTCAATGTCCTATTATGCCTGGGGAGACCTTCACTTACAAGTTTGTTGTTGACCAGGTAAGGCTTTTTAGAATGGTGCCATGCACGCCGCTACAATTAAATTATTGACTAAATTAATTATTTAGCTTGATGGATTTGTCTTATTTTAATTTGGTCATTTAAAAATAAAATCTCTTAATTTAGTTTCTAAGAATTTGTTTTTCAATTTGATTCTCCAAATAAAATATCTTAATTTAATCATATAAATATTTTCTTTTAATCAAAATCTTCAAAGAAAGCAACGAATACTTTCTTAAGGGAATATTTTGATTAAATAAATATTTTAAGGATTAAAATGAAAAATTTTATCTTTGAAAGACAAAATTAAAAGAAAATGACTTTTTAAAAACTAAATTAAGAAACTTTATTTGTAAAATATTGAATTAAAAAATATTTTTTTGAGAACTAAATCATAAATTTGCTCCATATTATTTCTGTTTCATTTGCACTATTGTTCTGTAATCAAAATCTTCTGCACTTTTTTCATTGGATTAATAAATTTCAGGCTGGGACCTTTCTATATCATGCAAATTATGGTCTCCAAAAAGGAGTAGGGCTCTATGGGTCTATTCAAGTGGCTCTTCCAAATGGACAAATTGAGCCTTTTCACTATGACTATGACCATACCATTCTCCTTAATGACTGGTATCATAAGAGCTCTTTTGAAGAAATCACAGGCTTGACCTCCATACCCTATGAATTTATGAATTTATAGGGGAACCTCAGGTAGCTGAGTGGCATATGTGTGTTTGTGTGTGTGCACGCATAGTATTTAAGTTAATATATATTAAAGAAATTATATTTTCACCCTCAGAACTATGGTTTAATTGCAAAATTGGTATGCAAACTTTAAAATGTAATACAACATCTTATAAACACCAAATGCAATTTCAAAAACATTTTGCTATGTTTTAAATTTTGTATACCAATTTTGTAATCAAATATTAGTTGAGAAAATAAAATAAAAGGTATTTTTATCCTAATTTATTAAAAAAAAAAAATTCATGTTATCAAATAAGGATAAACTCATCCTTATTACAATGATCAGTCACTGTTAATAAAATGGAAGAGGAAAGTTCAATTGCTCTAACTTGGAGGAGAAAGTTTGCAATTCAACAAATCCTGAATGCTCTCCGCATGTTTTCACAATTGAGCCGGGAAAAACATATCGCCTGAGGATTAATAGCTTGACCTCCCTTTCAGCTCTTAGCTTCCAAATTGAGGTAACATCTACATTGCTTGTGAAATTGTCTGAATGAAGGAGTTATAATAAGTATAATATAGTTTACATTTAGCTTGGATTTTCTCTCTTATTATACGTTGTGCAATAAAGGAGGAGGAACAAAAAATGAGTTCCACTTGAATGGGATTCATACCTTTATTTCTTTCTCTCTATAATTGTAGACTCTGCTCATAGTTATAAAGGAAAACCAAAATCCATTCACATTATATATGCTTCAAATAATTTATCAATTTTTATTTTTTTCTTTTGGTTGCTTTGCAGGATCATGATATGATTATGGTTGAAGCTGAGAGTCACTATGTGGAACCATTTGTGGTGAAGAACCTTTACATTTACTTTGGTGAGAGATACTCTGTGCTTTTCACAGCCAACCATACCCACAGAAGAAACTATTGGATCACCACAAATGTTGTTAGTCGTGAACCTTCAACCCCATTAGGCTTAGCAATCCTCAATTACTTTCCAATTGACGCATCAAAATTGCCCCCAACAACTCCACCTCCTGGACCCATTTGGAATGACACTTCATCACGTTTAGATCAAAGCTTTTCCATTGTAGCCCATAAAAATTTCATCATACCACCGCCTTCTAAGTCAAATCGAACAATTGTGCTCCTCAGTACAGAAAATAAGGTCAATGGTTTTACTCGTTGGTCCTTGAACAATGTATCATTGAATCTTCCAGCGACCCCTTATCTAGCTGCTCTCAAATATAATCTAACCACTGCTTTTGATCAAACCACACCTCCAGATGACTATGACTCTACCAGTTATGATATCTTTAGCGTACCCCAGAATGTGAATGCCACTTCAAGCAGTGGCATTTATCGGTTAATGTTCAACTCTGTAGTGGATGTGATTTTGCAGAATGCCAACACAATGAAAGAAGGTCAAAGTGAAACACATCCATGGCATCTTCATGGGCATGATTTCTGGGTCATAGGTTATGGACGTGGTAAATTTAACAAGGAAAAAGACAGCAAAAAGTATAATTTGACAAATCCCATTATGAAGGACACAGTGCCTCTGCATCCCTATGGATGGACTGCTATGAGATTTCAAGCAAATAATCCAGGTGTGTGGTTGTTCCATTGCCACATTGAGGCTCACTTCTCATTGGGTATGGCAGTGGTGTTTGCTGAAGGAATAGACAAGGTCGGTGATTTGCCTTCATCAATAATGGGTTGTGACCAAACTAAACGCTTCTTCAAGCCATAGTACTAATGCGACTAAATTAGACATATAAAATAGTAAGTGAATTAGCTGAATCAATAATAAAATAATAAATAAAGTATTGTTCCTATGAGCACTATTATGAGCATATTATAAACTAAATGTGTGAATTAAAAAATATAGAAAGGAATTATGGCTATTTACAAGATATATACAAACCAAATGCATTTTTAAACTTTAGTACTCACTACCAATTATCGTATGAAATTGATGATATATGTTGTAATTTCATTAGTGACAATTCTACTATTACGATACCAAAAAATAAATAAATAACAAGAGAAAACAAATATATCAACTCATCAGTTTGGATTCTTTGACAAGTATATCTATTCTTCCAACTTGAGACAATGATATGATATTGATGATGAATTTTATAAATTTCCTTTAAAGTCAAGATTTCCTATATGAAACTCTACTCTAGTACCTGATACCAATGGAAAAAAACTCAATTCTATCCATCAAAAATTCTTTTGCAATTACAAGCTTATGATTTATAGGTGTTGTAGTTGTTGTTAACTACTAACAACTTACTAATAGAATCAACAACTCTAACTTCCTATCAGAATAGTAACATGTGCAGACTAGAATATGACAGCAATAGAATATTAAAGCAACAAAAGTATAAAAGTCCTTCACTAAAATGCATGCACCTAATTATTATGTATCAACTATTCCCCCCTCTAGAACATCGTTAACCTCAAAAATAAGGGAAATGATAGTATCAAAGTCTTGGAACTAGTGCTGTAAGGTTGGCAGGGATTCCCATGTAGCATCCTCAAGATTAGTGTGCTTCCGTCAGACCAAAACCTAAGTCAAAGGCAAGTTACACTTCTTAACAACCTTCCTTGTCAAGATAGTTTTAAGTTCTATAGAAAAATAGTCTTTTTCAATCATAGCAAACTACACTGTCCTTGCGGGTACAGCTTCTCCTTTATGTTTTTTCAACAAAGACACTGACTGGAAGAATACGAGTGTTAGGGGAAACTCTAATTGGTAGGCCACATGACCTACCCTTTGCAGAATCTTATAAGGCCCAAAATACTTGGTAGCCAACTTATAAAAGGTAGAATTATTAAGAGTATTATGTCTAAAAAGGTAAAGTTTTAAATAAACCAAATCACCAACCTTAAAAACTCTCTCAGTTCTATGTTTGTTAGCAAGTTGCTCCATTCGGTTTTGAGCCGTTTTCAAGTGATATTTTATTAATTACCTCATGGCTTCCCTCACTCATAAACTTCTATGAATAATTGCATTGTCACTTTCTCTAGCCAAGTAAGGTAAGTGAGTAAAAGGGGCCACACCATAAACAAGCAGAAGAATAAGAATAAGAACGAGAAGAAGAAAAAGGACTTCGCAGAGTATAAGAAGAAGAAGTGGAGCGAGATAGAGTATTACATGAAGAAGAAGATATCGCTAGCGTGAATTCTGGTTTAGTTCTTCATCAGCGTGAATTCTGGTTTAGTTCTTCATCAATCTTTGTTCACAAACTTGATAAATCTAGTAGTTGAGCATGAAGAGACACCATTAAAGATACCCACTTTTTATATCTGGCTGATGGGTGGTAATGGTTTTGCAGTTCGGTGGTTCCAATACATTACAATTTTGATTTCCCCTATTTTCAGACTACTATGACTATTGGTATTCAAATTTCAATGAAAGCAAATCCTAAAATAAACTCACCAGAGTATTAATGCTGGTTCAAACTTGGTTCATCCATGAGTTTTGTACGGTTAAAATTCTTATTTGTTCCCATTGTAATTCACACAACTTCGTTTTGCTACTCCCCTGCATTCAAATTTTGCCCGTTCAAATTTGGTTCAAGACACTCTTAGGTCCGCCCTTAAAGTACCAAAGAAAAGAATTAGCTGTCTTGGGTATTTTAATTTTTTTAAACACTTAAAAAATTATTTATTAAAATTTTGAATTTGAAATATACCAAAAAAATCATCGTCTTTATATCATTTAGAACATATATAATACATAAATTTTAAAAATTTCATATTCATCGTTATCAAACATCTTTTAAATAGATCTTCAATAATTTGAAAAACTAAATTTCTTGTGTATCAAGTACGGTGTACTTTTTTATTCTCTAATTTTTTTTGGTAAATTTCTTTTAATTTTTGAAAAAAACGTAATATAAAAAAGTGTCAAAGGTGGAGTTGTAAAAATATATATATATATATATAATTATTACCACTTCAACTATCATTAAATTAATAAATTGTTGACTAATATTATTAGTTTAATTTTCAAAACATTGCATAAAATGCAAAAGAAAAAAAAAAGTATCTGCAAATAAATTTGGCCAAACAAAATATCTAAAAATAGATTCTTGTCTGAAAAGCAGGTTTGCCTACTTGAATATTCATTTGCATATCACAAATTCAGGCACCTTTGCCGGGATTTTGACGGTAATATGTAAAATAAAAAAAGAAAAGACTTAAATGCTCCGCCGTAAAAACATTTTCCTGAAATGTTTAATTATTTTTTTAATAAAAAGAGTCGCGGCATTGCAAATGCCGTGACTCTTTTTTTAATAAAATATTGTAATGGGTCGCAGCATTTGCAATGCCGCGACCCATATATATATATAAAATATATATATATATATATAATATTAATATATATATATTATATATATATATTTATAAATATATACATTATATATAATTTATAGTTGGTATTTTTTTATATTGTATTATTTGAATTACTTAGAATAATAATTAATTTAAATTTTATTAAAAATATATTTTTGTAATATAATTGAAAATTTTAATAATATAACAAGTGTATTTTTTTAATAATATTATGATAAATATATGGTTTTTATAAATAATTATATATTTTTGTAATTAATTTAAATATTGGTTATAATATTATTGAAAAATTATATGCTTGTTATATTATAAATAGGAAAAATTAATAGTAAAAAAATGAACATTAAATTTAATATTATCCAAATAGTTAGAAAATTTTGACATTACGATAATTTAATGAAAGGAAAATTATTTTAAAATTATCTACTTAATTATGTTTTCTCAAACATTCTATTATTTATATTTTTAGGTAAAGGTAGTTTATTAAAGGACATGACCAATCCTTAAAAATTAAAAAAGAAATCCTAATAGAAGAAAAGAAGTCGGGGTCTTGTATCGATTTTTTTAGAATAAGAAGATAAGAAATTAAAAGAAAATGAAGAATAATACAATATATTAAAAAAAGATTAAAAGAAATTATGAGTAATATATAATTTTAAAATATTAATTCTTTATAATATTTATATTTCTAGTAAAGAAAAATTAATGAAGTCACTCCCCTACTAATTTTTCTCTTTTTTCCTCTGTTCTTAATCAACAAATAAGGTTATAAAGTCCAAGAAAAATACATTTATTATTATTATTGTTGTTGTTGTTGTTGTTAATGTTATTACTATTATAAAAATAAAAGTGCATGATTTTAAAATTTTATTTTTATTCTTTAAAAGGAATAAATAAAATTTTTAACATTTTAATATTGTATAATAAATAAAATTTTTAACATTTTAATATTGTATAATCAAACTTGTAATTATTTTTTAAAAAACAAAATACATGTATAAGAAAAAATATTAAGATTTTATTTTTGAAAGTTATTAAAAACAAAGAAATTTATATACAAGCACTTATATACATTAATTAATTTTTTTCTTTCGCGTATGACAGTGAAGAAGCCGGTCACATGAGTTTAAATAGTATAACACATCTGAATAACTATTTAGACCAAAATTTTTTTACTTTAATTAAAATAACGGGTTATACCGATATTATATACTTACAATTTGATGAGTAGATATCAAAGTATTTTACTGTACACATAAAGGGTGTAACTAACTATTAAAATAAAAGAAAAGAACTGAACATTTTATCCAATATGTCCTCCAGTCCCACATCTGGGTCTTCGGCGTAAGCGCCGGGGACGGCGTTGAAGTGGCTCCTATCCTGCTTCTTCTACTTCTGCTCCTTCTTCTTCACCTTCATTCTCATCGGTTGATCCATTATTTGGTTGACAATTAGGTTGAGGGGATTGAGTAGGGGGAATCGGTTGATCAGGGGTGAAAAGGCCTTGCTGGAAAGATACTCTCCATGGTTCAAAGGGTGCACCAGCGAACTCTGTACTGAACGCGAATGGATCAGAAAATAGAGTAGTGAAGGAGATACCTCTAACCTCCATAGTTTGGGGTGGTGGGGTGGAGAAGAACGGCTGAGGAGCTGGTGATGTGAAAGACGACGAATCACTTCTAGGAGCAAAAGAAGGACCAGCACCTCCAACAGATGAAGAAGACCCAGGTGCGCCAAAGAATGGTACACCAAAAGATGGACCAACACCTGCATAATCTGCAAATGATGCAAAAGGACATGGCTCTTCAGTTTCTTCGTGCACAGGCGCTGGCATGTAGGAGGATGATGGTGCATCTGCCTGACATCTACTGCCATGGGTGACATCCACTAATGGCTGTCTAGTAGATATAAAACCATGTCCCCGCTTTCCTGGGCGAGCCTCTGGCTCTGGTGGTCTCTGTAAATGAGGAGCGGGCGGAGCAGGCTGAGAGACTAACATCTCCCGATGTTCACCCAAGGCCTGCAGCATCGTCCTAACATCTCCACGAGTCCTCTCTCTAAATCCCGCATAATCAAGCTTCGAAGGATCGGCAATGGAAAGCATATATAGGTTGTCCAGTACATCAGTCTGTGAGAAAAAAAAAACATTAACAGTTATGTAGTTGGAGGAAAAACATGCACAAATAAAAGAAAATAAAAAAGAAGAAAAGGTCGTACCACAAAACCTTGGGAGCCACTCTCTGGATGGATCCACCGTCGCGTATGATGCCAATACCAACGCATATAATCAGATGAACGATCTAATGAAGATACCTCTGTATCTGCTTGGGCAACAACCTGCTCCCACATATTCCACGCAGAGATAAATATCATGTGCTCCTGACGCCAATCTTTATGGGTTTTTCCTCTTAATTGCAGAGTATGCAACGATCCCACATTAAACGGTGTTTGAGGGATATGCTGTTGTTGACCAAACTGGCGAAGAACACGGTCTGCATGATGAAATTCAACGAGCCAAAAGCAAATGATAGGTACAGACGCACGCCATATATTTGAACCTACTAAGCAATAGTTTGGAATTAACTATTGGACACTCGGACGGTCATATGGCTGCCAAATGAACTCATCATCTTTCATCTGATCTAATAATATCCTATAAGTCCGTAATGCCTCATTAGTCAGACGAATATGGTGGGGGGCATGCCTCCATCTGAAACCCAGCGGTGGTCCTAAGGGATATATTTCCATCTGAGGATCTTCCTGAGCAGGAAGAGGTGGAGCCAGGCGCGGGAAACGATCCCATACCCACAAGTGTAATAATATTAGACAACCACCAATATTGACTTCAGCATAATTAGTTGCATTGCACAATTCTCTATACAAGTGGGTCAAAACTGCAGATCCCCAACTATAATGACCAGCCTCATCAAAATCGGCAAGCAGTGGTAAATACATTAACATCACCCTATGCCCCGTTCGATCTGGCATCAAGTATCCCCCAATCAACCTCATGATGTATGCCCATGACTCTTGTGTTTCACCCTCGACAATTGTAAATGCTAGGGGAACAACTCTATTGGCCCCATCCTGTGAACTTGCAATTAGTACAGTCCCCTTGTATTTTCCATACAAAAAGGTTCCATCGACTTGCACCATTGGTTTTAGGGAATCAAACGCATCAATACACGGTTTAAAAGTCCAAAAAACGCGATGAAATTTAACCAAATCTTCAGTTGAGTTACTCTGTGGCAATTCCCTATGAACAAACTCATAATATGACCCAGGCATGAAGTGGTTGACTGCTGCTAACCATTTTGGCAAAAAAGCATATGATTGTTCCCAATTTCCGAACGCAATGCCAATTGCTCGGTGCTTTGCCGTCCATGCCTTTTTGTATGTAACAGTGTAGCCAAATATACTATGCACTCTTTCAATTATTTGCCTAATTGACACTGATGGATTCTCGGCCACCATCGACACAATATGCGATGAGATGACGTCAGAGTCAAGCTTTGGATGATCTTGCGATAATGATGGAGAAATGCATCTGTGTGGCCCATTATACCTTGTTATTTTCTAATGCATGTCCCTCTCATCTCGACTTGTTCTAACTCTCCAAGTGCACTGACCACCATATTCTGGACAACGATATTCTTCATATTTCTCTGATGAGTAATGCACTCTAAAAGTGTGGTGCTTGCGAATGGAGTATATCTTGACCGCACGACGCATACATTGTTTATCTGAAAAGCGCATACCAATATATAACTCTTGACTACTATTCAAGTCAATGTTCTCAGTCATCTCAGGGATCTCAATAGAATTTCCACCATCTGAACTAATATGTGAAAGCATGGCATATGCTGGGTCCACATATTGAGCTAATGGAGTAACCTCAGCCTCATCATTATCGTTACCCTCAGAATCATCGTCTCCATGGTCATTGACATTAGGCGGAGCATCATATTCATCCTCATTTTCAAAGTCATCCATAATATCCTCTGTTTCATTTGGGGGCGACGGAGGACTCACATTGAAAATAGGCTGATGTGATGAGCTTGGTTGGCATGTCAAGTCGAGGGTAGGTTGAGCAGCAAAATGACTAACATCTATCGTGCTAGAATCAAATTGTGAGGGATAATCACTGGTACTTTGGAATTGGCTGGTCGACGGAAGGGATTGTGGTACATGAACCTCAACTTGGGACTCTAATAAATTTGTGCCAGTAGTTGATATATGCGCGTATATATCCGGTGCACCCAATTGATTGGGAAATTTTCGGTTGGCTTCCCACATTGTTTGGATATCATCATCATCTTCTAAAGTACACGCCAAGTACCTGGTGGGATTACGCGAGTGAGGGTACCTGTATACCAACTCAATCACAAATTGATTTGGGGCTAGTCGAAGCTTTTCACCCACCACTTTCTTCAATTCATTCAAAGTAACAGTTGCGTCAACTCTTAGTATTTTGGGTCTACCACAGACAAATGTTGCACCTTCCTCACTGTCATAAATTTTGCCATTTGCATATACGCATATGATTTCCTTTCTCACACTCATTATGATTCCTATCATGGAATAAGTGTAGTGACACGTGAAACACAATCATCAATATTAGTTAGGTACATATATCAAATCATATATCATTAGCTATTCATTATCCCATTTACTGGTAAAATTATATGACACACTTCTTGGTATTTTACAATTTTTAATAAAATAAAAGAAACAAAATAGACTGCCTAGAGTTTGAGATATTTGAGTACGTTAATTGTTGTTCTCTAATTAATGAATTGGGTCCCAACAAGTAAAGGGAATCTGCGTGGATTAAAAGCGTTAACATGAAGTGGTGTGAGGGTTTAAATTCAATAATATGGACGTAGTAAAAGCAACTGAGTGTGGAAAAGCAAACCGCGTCATTGCATAAAGCGATGTATCACCATCCATATGAAAAATTTGTGTAATTACACATCGTTTAGATATTCAAAGAAATTAATAATATTATATTTTATAAAATTCTTAATGAGACAAAATTTTTTTCTATTTAAATCACTTAAAAAGATTTAAATATAATTAAAAATATAATCTTTTTAATAAAATCATAATTTATAACATTTATAAGAAAATTAATAATATTTTATTTTATAAAATTCTTAATGAGACAAAATTTTTTTCATTTAAATCACTTGAAAAGATTTAAATATAATTACAAATATAATCGGTTTAATAAAATCATAATTTACAAAATTTATAGGAAATTAATAATATTTTATTTTATAAAATTCTTAATGAGACAAAAATTTTTTCATTTAAATCACTTGAAAAGATTTAAATATAATTAAAAATATAATCTTCTTAATAAAATAAAAATTTATAAAATTTATAAGAAATTAATAATATTTTATTTTATAAAATTCTTAATGAGACAAAAATTTTTTACATTTAAATCACTTGAAAAGATTTAAATATAATTAAAAATATAATCTTCTTAATAAAATCATAATTTACAAAATTTATAAGAAACTAATAATATTTTATTTTATAAAATTCTTAATGAGGCAAAATTTTTTTCATTTAAATCACTTGAAAAGATTTAAATATAATTAAAAATATAATCTTCTTAATAAAATCATAATTTATAAATCACTTGAAAAACTTTAAATATAATTAAAATCATAATTTTTTTAATAAAATCATAATTTATAAAAAATATAATATAATATATTTATTTCATATAATATAAAAGTATAATATTTATTATATAAAATATATTATATTATATTATATATATTACATATACAATTATTCCCTTAATATTTCTTTCTCTCCCTTACCTTAATCCTTGGAAGTTGAACGTGGGCTCGCTGAGTCCGCGTTTGGTAAAGGAGACGCGGACTATGAGGGTCCACGTTTCCTTTAAAAAAAAAAATTATTAAGCATATGAGTTAATAATATTTGCAGTGCAGCGTCTGGTTTTTTTAGTTTTTTAAACTAAGGGAACGATGTCAAAAAGCCTAAATATGAAGATAATACATTATCCTTAAATTTACTTTTTCCTTTGAATAAATTTTTAACCAATCAGTAATGCAGTTTATAGAGCATTTTCCTTCTATTAAATTACAAAATACTCCAGTCCCTGAATATACAAAAATATGACATACAAAAAATACAAATTAAATATATGTAATTTTAAATTTATTTACAATTATTAAAATATTAATTACAAGTTATATAAAATTAGTTTAGACTTTTATTTTCCATATAATATAGTAAACAAAAAATTATCCTATAGGAGTCTAATATTTTTTTCACTATATTTTAATTTAATTTTTCTACTTGAATTTTTTAGAACTAATGATATAAACCTTTGTTTATTTTAACCTTATTCTCTTTCTCGTTAACTAGCAGAGTAGAGTTTACTTATTTTTTTTAATAAATAAAAAAATAATAAATCAACACTAAATAAGTGAAGAAACAAAAAATCAGAAAATAATATATACAAATAATAATAAATAATCAAAATTAAGATTAGATAGAGAACTTACATGTATGTGTACGCCGTAAAACCGGAATAAACTTGGTAAAGCCAGCAATGAAACAAATTAAAAATATTGCAAGAAGAAAGATTAAAGATAATATCTGCAGAGAAGAGAGAAATGGGAGGGGAGGAAGAATGGAGTTTGGAGAGAAAGAAATCTGAAGAAGGAGGAAGACGGATAGAGAGGGAGAAAATGAGGGATGGGCGAGGTGTGTGGGGAGGGGAGGGGGTGTGTGTGTGGGGAGGGGGGATAGCTGCAGCTACACGCTGCAGCGTGCAGCGTGTAGCTGCAGCTTTTGCTGCAGCAAAACTGCAGCTCTGGACCAGTCACGGGTCAAAGGACCCGTGACTGGTCAAAGAGGGTCGCGGCATTGTACATGCCGCCACCCTCATATAATTTAAAAAAAATTTGTGGGTCGCGGCATGTACAATGCCGCGACCCACAAATTATATTAAAAAAAAATTAATAATAAGCATTTCCGTCATTAGATTTTGCGGCAGAGGATTGGAGTCAATTCTTTTTATTTTTAGCGTACGAATGTCAAAAAGCCCACCTTTGCCGCCACCTAGCAAATTCAAACTTCTGTCGGTTTGTTTTTTTTTTCTTTTGGGTTTAAAGCCGGCATTTATAATGCAATATTTTGAGGACAAAAAAATCTTTATAAAATAGCGTGAGTTAGATCCGTTTGGAAACATCGTACTCAAGGAACGGGCTGATATCTTATCCAGCAAAAATATACGGTAATCAGCACTGTCCAAGCGATTTTTTTTTTTTTCACTTAATGTAGTTTTAATCTTTTTAATTTATTCATAAAAAATTCGGTCTCTTTAATTTTAATTAGAACCGTGTTTTTCCAATTTATTTATGAAAAATTTTCATCCGTATAATCTTAATTAAAAAATACTGTAATTCTAATTATTACATTATTAAATTAAATAAAGTATAATTGCTAAATTTAGGTTAAGTCGCAACAAAACAAAAATAGTATGTTATATATATAAATTTATAAGAAACACAAGTTTAAATAAATCAAGCATGGATAAATATCATTTCTCTTTTATCATGATGACATCATATTAGTGTGAAAATGAGAAGATTCAAACTCTTAATTCTTTCTTAATTTGTTTTGTGGAGTTATAAAGGCCCGAATTCAGTGACATGATAAGTTTTAAAATATTTATATATAATTTAAAGTATCACGTAATATTTTATCATGTGTAATATAAATATTTGAAAAATACTAAACATAACACAATTTTTTTTTTATTTCATGTATCTGTATTTCATAGAATACAGATTATATGTAGAGGCTTATCACTCCACAATATTCTCTCGCCGTTCCTAAATATAGCGCCCCATTTAAAAGATTCGTTCTTAAACTTTAATTTTTAAGAAACCCAAGATGACACAGATTTTTTTATATAAGTTTTTCTTGAATTTTATTAAAAATATTAGATATTTTTTTAAAATATATAAAAAAATTTTTAAAATAAAAAATTATTCTATAATTTAATATTTTTTATGGAAATACTTTCATTAATTCTTTAATATATCTTTTTAGAGAGTATTTTATTTAAAAAATAGAAAATTATATTAAAGTATATATATTAAAAATAAAAAATATATATATGCGATTTCAATATAATATATATAATTTATTTTATTATTTTATGTGGCTCTGGTGTAGTCAACCGTATCTTACGAGTAAGGTCAATAAAAAAAGTAAAACCATTGTTCTTGTGAGAAAAACTAGACAAAAAATCATTTTATGTCATTACTCAACGTTCTATTTTATTACGTTCTTCAATTTTTTTCATTTGATATACAAAAAAAATTTAATAAAAATTAAAAGAGAATATTAAATAGAATGCAATTGAATTAATTATATTTGATGTAACAAGAAAAAGAAAAAAATATTTTATTTAATAGGATAGAAAGAGTGAGAAATAGAAAGTAAATAATACTAAATTGTCAAAATATTTTTAAAGTAAAAAATTATATAAAAATAAACAAATAATAGAAAATAATAACAAAATTTTTTTTTTGCTATATAAAAAAATGTAGATACACTATTTTAAATTATATAATTATATAATTTTTAATTTCTTTATATATAAACAAATGCCTTTATATCTTATTTTAATTCTAATAAAACATTGTTTTATGTTAATTTCTCCCTTTTTCATTCTTTTCTTCACCCTCATCAAAGACGCTGCATCCATTGAAGACACACACTATCACAGTACTTTTATCATTAGGTTTCTATGTAGGTGACTTGAGGGGCAAAATGAATTTTTTCATAAATGGCTCCAACTTTGTTCCCTTCCCATGCAATCTAGCATAAAAAGGCCATGGAAGAGAAATTTTCTTTCTTATCTGATTTTTTTTTTACCAAACACAGTTAGTCAATGGATTTCGTTTAATTTTTTATTTTTTATTATCTACCAAACAGGATATTTGTGTATTTGAGAGAGAGGGAAAAAATTTTAAAAAGGTGGCCTCAAACCCCCTGCATTCCAACCCATCTTCTCCACTTTTCATTTTACCTTTTATTTGAAAAAATTCCTAATTAAAATAAAGGGTGCAAGAATTGAAATTTTGATCATGGAAAAATAAATTCATTTAAACGTCTGATTTTAACATTGTAAACACTATTTTTATCTTTAATATCATTCTTATGTTATGACCAAGGAGAAAAGCGATATTATTTAATGGTGAAGTTAACATAATTATTAAATAATTTCATATTTTCTGAATGAAAAATTAAAAAATATTTAATATTTTTATTACTAATAATTTAAAATATTAATTAATTAATTAATTATATATCTTTGTCATCGGTAAATGAAAAAACAGTTTTTTATGAAAATGAATATTTTATTATTTTATACAAAATTTATATATTTTAATAATTTTTTACATTAGAGAAATGACTATTAGAAATTTTACATTACAATTTTTTATTTTAATATTATTTTTATTTTATCAAATAAAAAGATATTCTTATTTATTTATCAGTTATATTAAACATAGTTTATAATTCCAAATTTTATTTCATTAGAAAATTTATTATTTTACTAAATATAACCACAACGGCAGTACATTAATGAAACGCACCGCTGAATTTTGTTCCAATTTATTTGTAGGTGGATTTACAACGTTATTGTTCTACTATTAATCTTTCATTATATGATTGAATATTCTTTTATTTCTTAGTGTATAATCCTTCAATCACAAAAAAATTGAGTCATTGATCTTTGACAGTGGTGTTCATGGACTCGATCGGACTGGAAGTTGGCCTAATTTGATGTTTTGTTTGATTTTGAATAGGTTTTAAAATTAAAATTCATTGTCTGCACTAGACCTATCCTTATTTAATATTGGGCAAGGTCGAGTTAATATTGAATAGCTTGATATTTTTTAATTTATTATTAAAATTAAAAAATAACTAAAAAGAGAAGACTTTTATATAAATCTTTATAAAAAATTAAAATTTTAATATGAATTTTTATAAAAAATATATTTTTAATATTTTTATTTTTTGGAGCTTGGCCAAACCAATATATCTCTTAAAACTGGCACGAATTTATTATTAAAATAATAAAATAACTCTTAAAAATAAGGTTTTTATATAAGTTTTTATACAATTATATTTTATCTTTAAAAAATTTAAAATTTTGATATAAATTTTTATTAAAAAATATTTTTTTTAATTTTTTTAATTTTTTTGGGACTAGCCAAGCTAATATGGCACTTAGATTTAGTTCGGTGTTTAGCCCAACCCAGTTTTGTGGGTTGGCCCAATTTTAAATTTTTATTTTTATTTTTTGTACTTGGCCCAACTATAAATTAAAGGAGTTATATGTAATTTTCAGATTGTTCAGAGGATACAATGTGAATTCTTTCTACCTAATAATGGCTCATCACTAGACCTGATCATGGGTCGAGAAGCCCACCCAACTCGATAGATCTAAGCCTAAAAAAATGGTATAAACAAAAAAAAAATGACTACATTTTTAAAAAGTCTGAATATAAAAAAAGTCGAGTTTGAACTTTTTTAAAGCCCAACCCGAGTCCCAACCCACGCCATATTATAATTATTTTTTTATATATTATTAATAAATAATATTATTAGAATATTTATTTATAACTATAGATATAAGTAAAAAAGAATTATATAATATATATGATTATTATTATTTTTACTTTTACTTATTGTATAATATATTATTATGAATAAATTAGAATTTAAATAAAATAAATTATTAATAGTAATATTATTAGAAAAATTATTATTGATAGGTTTTACTATTATATATATATATATTTCAAGTTATTTAAACTTTTTGTAATTTTTTTATGAATTATTTATAATTTAAAATAAGAATAAAAGTATGCTTAATAAGTAATAATATATATATATATATATATAATATTTAAAACTAAAAAAAATATAAAAATATAAAAAAATTTACAAAATGGGTCGGTCTGGACTTGACTTGTTTTTAATCAGGCTTGAGCCCCAACCCAATACTATTTAAACAGTATCGGGTTGGTCCTAAGCTTAGGCATAAAAAAATTTATGAGTTTAACCCGTGATTAGGTTTACTCATCACTTTCTTTAAATACATGACAAATAATACCATAGTAAATAGTATCGGGTTGGTCCTAGGCCTAGGCATAAAAAAATTTATGAGTTTAACCCGTGATTAAGTCTACTCATCACTTTCTTTAAATACATGACAAATAATACCATAGTATTCATCACTTAATTTCCAAGACAGAAATTAATCTTAAACCTAAGAGAGAGAATTCTTGAAGATGGCTGAGTCTTTATTTCGGAGAAGATACGTACAGGGTTTATTGTGGGCATTTTTATTAATGGGTTCATTCACTTTTTTTTTGAAACAATTAATGGGTTCATTCACGATCACGAGTACTGTGGCAATAAGGGTAGAGGGTAAGTCTAGGGTTCACAAGTGGGAGGTGAGGTATGAGTACAAATCTCCAGATTGCTTTAAGAAGTTGGTAATGACCGTTGATGGGATGAGTCCAAGACCTCAAATCAAGGCACAGCAAGGTGATGAAATCTTAGTGGAGGTCAAAAACAGTTTGCCCACGGAGCATATTGCTATTCATGGGCATGATATTGGAAGAATTAGAATTCAGATTCAAAAATAATAATATTTATTTTAAAAGATCTCTTATCATTAAGTTTAGATAGATTTGCTTAAAGTTAATAATAATTTATTTTAAAATAATGATAATAAATCCTTTAAAATAAATATCTTTAACTTTAAGTCCTCTTAACTCTAATTCTCCCTATGATATTTTTCAGGTAATCAATTCCCCACCAAAAGTTTACTTTTTGATTCATTTATATGCTCATTAAAGAAGTAGCTCTTTGTGCTTTCAATTTTCACATATTTTATTTTCATTTCAAATAATCTTTTAAAAAATAGTTGTAAATTGGCCAATTTTTTAAAAAAACTACTTACTTTTTACTATTAAATTATTGAAAATGACATATTTAGACAAAGGATAATGTGTGATAGTTTTCATTTTATTTGTAGTGACCGTGGTTTTTATTCAAAAATAAAAATGTTTTTAATTTTGTCTTCTCTTATTCTTGAGAACAAAAAAACACTTTGCGCCATCGTTTTAAAACAACTTTTACCTAGGCCAAACGCATTAAATTTTTTTCTTAAGAAGTACTTCTTAAAAGATAAGTGATTTTTTCTCTTCCATGATACACTCTTGATTAATTTTTGTTTAAGAAATTTGATTAATTTTGTTGTGAATGAATAGTAGATTAATAAATACTGGAGTGATCGAAACGAGGTCTATTAGTCAATGTCCCATTATACTTGGAAAACCTTTAATAATTAATTTGATTTTTAAAATATTAAATTTTTCTTGCCATATCTAAACTAAATTTTTAGTATATTATTTTGGAATAAGGAAAAAAAAATACTTACTTAGCAATAATACTCTTATCTCTAATTTTATAATTTAAGAAAAAAAATTATTCTCTAAAGTTTCTAAAATTAAAGTTGTCATAATAATGACAAACTCTATATATTGTGCATATTGTTATAAAATAAGGTTGACAAGATTCTTAATAAGGTTGTTTAATGTCTAGAGCAACAAACATATTATGACAAATTTCACTTATATGAATATCAGAGTGATATCCCTTCCAACAAGATGTAAAGGTAGGTCTCCTAAAAATATTCATAAAATCAATTGTAACACATGGCTATAAAAGCGAGCAAGATACCATAACTTTTTAGCAACTTAATAATATCATATGTATTATACTTTTGATTTTGATATAAAGAGTTACAGTTCAAATTCTAGTATATTAATAACTTCTTCAAAGTTTTAAAGTATTTATTCTAATAGAAAATTTAAATTATTATAACTTTTTTTTAGATATATATGGTATTATGTAATATATTACAAATAAGCAATTTATGTTGGCCAATTTTTTTAAAAAAATTACATTTTACTATTAAATTAGTACAAATGACATATTTGGACAAAGGATAATGTTTGATAGTTTTCTTTTGTAATTCGAGAAAGAGTGTTTTTATTCAAAAAAATTGTTTTTTATTTTTTCTTTTCTTATTTCTTGGAACCAAAAAAATACTTTGTGCTATCATTTTAAAACAATTTTTGTCCAGGCCAAACACATTAAATTTTTTTTTAGAAGTACTTCTTAAAAGATAAGTATTTTTTCTCTTCCATAATATACTCTTGATTAATTTTTGCTTAAGAAATTCGATTAATTTTGTTGTGAATGAATAACCGATTAATTGATGCTGGAGTGACGAAACTGGATCTATTAGTCAATGTCCTATTATGCTTAGGGAGACCTTCACTTACAAGTTTGTTGTTGACGAGGTAAGACTTTTTAGAATGGTGCCATGCACGCCCCTACAATTAAATTATTGACTAAATTAATTATTTAGCTCTTGATAGATTTCTCTTATTTTAATTTGATCATTTAAAAATAAAATTTCTTAATTTAGTTTCCAAGAATTTTTTTTTCAATTTGATCCTCTAAATAAAATATCTCAATTTAATTATATAAATCTTTTCTTTTAATCAAAATCTTCAAAGAAAGCTACAAATACTTTCTAAAGGGAATATTTTGATTAAATAAATATTTTAATGATTAAAATGAAAAATTTTATCCTTGAAAGACTAAATTTAAAAAATATAATTTCTCAAAAACTAAATTAAGAAACTTTATCTTTAAAAGACCGAATTAAAAAAATAATTTTTTGAGAACTAAATCATAAATTTGCTCCATATTATTTTTGTTTAATTTCATTCACATTATTGTTCTGTAATCAAAATCGTTTGTGCTTTTTTCATTTAGTTAATAATTTTCAGGCTAAGACCTTTGTATATCATGCACATTGTGGTCTACAAAAAGAAGTAAGGCTTTATGGGTCTACTCAAGTGGCTCTTCCTAATGGACAAATTAAGCTTTTTCACTATGACTATGACCATACCATTCTCCTTAATGGTTGGTACCATAAGAGCTCTTTTAAGGACATCACAGGCTTAACCTCCATACCCTATGAATTTGTAGGGGAGCCTTAAGTAGCTAAGTGACATATGTGTGCTTATGTGTGTGCACGCATAGTATTTAAGTTAATATATATTAAAGAAATTATATTTTCACCTCAGAACTAGGTTTAATTGCAAAATTGGTATGCAAACTTTAAAATGTAACACAACATCTTATAAACACCAAATGCTGTTTCAAAAACATTTCGTTACGTTATCAATTTTGTAATCAAATATTAGTTTAGAAAATAAAATAAAAGGTATTTTATCCTAATTTATAAAAAAAATTTCATGTTATCAAATAAAGATAAACTCATCCTTGTTACAATGATCAGTGTGAACACCGTATTTTGTTTGAGCAAACTACAAAAGTAATAATAAAATCAAATAAAAAAAAAGGAAAAAAACAAATGAAAGAAAATAGAAATTAGGAGAAAATGAAAATATTGATGGAAAACAGAGAAAAATTAAAATAAAAGCTTTTGAAAAACAATGACAAAACCTGAAGAAAAAAATAAATAAAAAGGGAGAACCCAAAGCTATAGAAAAATTTTTGATTAAAATTTTTATATATATAAAAAAAAATCAAATCAAAATCTAAATCAAAAATATAAAAGAAAAAAGAAAAAGAAACAAAAAAGAAGGAGAACAAATATAAAAATTTGGGAAAAGGAAATTGGGCCAACTTAGACCAAAAAAAAATTTAATTGCTTCAGGCCCATTAGGAAAAGATAAGCCCAAAGTTAAAAGAAGCCCACAGCCCATTTTTAACAAAGTCTGGCCCATTAATCTAAGGCCACAAGAAATTGGCCCAACCCAGCCCAAATCCAAACTTGCTGGCCCAACCAAAATATAACAAAATAAAAAAATTAAGTTGAGGTCAAAACACAGAGCATCTGCGTTTTGACCCCAATACCATCGGGCATCTGGCCAGTACCAGGAGGAAGCAGAGAGGCAAGGAAACACCAGCACCAGGAGGAGGCAGAGAGGCAGAGAGGCACAGAGAAACACGAAAAGGGAAAAGCAGCAGGGGATTAAAGCAGGCATCTAATATTAACTTTTCTTCATATCTATTCCATGATCAGAGGCAGAGAAATGAAAACGGAAAACAGAGGGGTACGAATCAAGGAACAGAGAGGAGCAGACAAGGGGAGAGTGCGAACCAACAAGCGAGAGACAGCGAGAGACAGTCGCGAAGATGAGGAAAGGAAACACGAAAATGGAAGGGAGAAAGTGATGCATCAGGCAGAGGGAGAACAGAGGGCAAAGGAGAAAATCGAGGAAGAGGGAGGCGTGATTTGGGGGGATTTCGAATAAGAGAGGCCAAAATTGAAAGAGGAGGGGGAGACGATTTTCGGATTAGAGAAAAACAGGAGGATTTTGAAAAGGAGGGCACGAGAGGGATTCGAGAGGAGAGTGAGGGGGATCGAAAAAAAAACAATCGGGGAACAGAGAAGGGTTTTTCGGATTCGAATCAAGGAGGGTCAGAGGGAGACGGGGATTAAAAAAAGGGAGATAGTGAGAGATTGAAGGAGAGCTTGATCGAAGGAGAGTATCGAAGGAACCAAGACGGAGAGTTCGAAGAAAGGAGCAAAGAGGAGGAGCATTTGGGGCAAAGAGAGATTCAGAGGACAACGCTTCTCTGTTGTGGCATCTGCAGGTAAGATTCGAACCATTTTTCTCCCCTCTTTTTCTTGCCTGGGAATGAGATGCCCTGAATCTGCTGTTGATGAAATAAAAAACTAGGAAATGATATCTGTACATTGAATGGGTCTGGATGATGATTGAATAACCATGCTCTGTACCCGCTGTAAGGTGTGCATAGCCAGTGTTCGACAGAATGCTTGAAAGAAACCCAGATGAAAGTTTAATCTTCGATTAGCATGTCGTTGTCGAGTCTGTTAAACATTGATTGAGATTCCCCTGTTGATGTTTTTCTTTCAATGAATGGATGTCTGTTTCGGAGTGTAGATGTTCACATGAATGCCTCTAACCCTCAACTTGTTTAATCCATGCTTCAAATCGATGAGAACAATGGTCCTGTTAGTGCAAATTCGAACGGGTAAGGTCTGTTGTTAATAGGGTGTAGGCAACTTGCTGCAGCCTGAACTTAACTCACTCACAGGTGTCTTTGGTTATTCGAGTATGGATATTATACGTATGGTTAAAAAAAGATATCTAGGAATCTCGAGGGAGGGAGAGATTATATGTTTCAGTGCCTTACACATGCAAAACACAGATGCCTGCACAGGTTACTTAGTCTTTATGCTCGTTATTGTTATTTTGTTTGTTTACTTTTTTTAAAAAAAAAAAAGAGAAGGGGTTGCCATGTGGGATATCTTGTCCCCTTAGGCACATAGGATCATACCTGGGAATCATGTGGGGCAATAAGCCTCCCTGATATCTATTAGGTTCATAGTTGCGTTTGACAAGTTTTGGGGTTCCAATGGCCCATACGTAATTCCGTTTTCAAAAGAATTCTAAAAAAAAAAGAGAAGAGAAAAATCAAATTTAGACTTTTGACGAAAAGAGATAAAAATAAAGATAAATTAATTGAATAATTTCTTCTTATGGTAAAAAAAAAATGAGGAATAATAAAATAGTTTTCCAAATCTTTGAAAGGGTCAATATATTTACGAATTAAGTTTAACTCTTTTAACACAAGAAAAATAAAAAAGGAGCTTTTTCTTGATATATTTAGGAATTGAGTTTTTTTCTTGATATATTTAGGAATTGAGTTTAAGTCTTTGAAAAAACCAAAAAAGTCAAAAAGGAGTTTTTTTTATTTTTCATAAATGATAAAAGTTTTTAAAATTAAATTTAGTTTTTCTTTTTTAAAATCAAGAGAAATTGGTTAAAAACAAAAAAATAAAAACAAAAAAATAAAATAGAAGTCAAAATGAAAAATCAAAGGTCCAAATGAAAGGAAAGATTAAGAAATGGGAGTAACCCAAATTTTGCAAATGGAAGCATACCAACTAACTTTAAAATTGTTTAAATTGCAAGAGTTTAAATTATTTTGTGTTCTTTTTCTTTTCAACCAAAGCAAAAAAACAGAGACAAGAAAAAAGAAGAAGGAAAAAGTAAAATTGGCTCTGCATTTTGCAAACAAAAATACTTCAATTTAATTTCAAATTCGTTTTGTTTACAAAAGTCTAAATGATTTTTACTCTTTTTTCTTCTCTAACAAAAAAAATAAATAAATAAATAAAATAATAAAAAAAATAATAATCAGAAATCAAACAAAAGTCAAATAAAAAAAACAACAAAAAAAAACAACAATGAAACAGAAATGAATGAAAAGTAAAAAGCAAGAAAAAATTAAATTAAAAATGTAAGAGAAATTAAATTAATTTTTTTTCTTTAAGAAGTTAAAACACATCGAAACTCGTTTTATTCGTCAAAAGGAAAAGTGATTTATTTTTTTTATCCTTTCGAAAAAAAAACAACACCCAAATGAAAAAAAATTAAATGAAAAAAATTAATTAAATTAAAAAAAATTATTAATTAAATTAAATTAAAAATTGGAAAAACAAAGAACAAGAACAAAACAAAACATAAGACAAAAAAAAAGGGAAGAAAGAAAAAAAAAACCAACAACTAACTAAATACAATTTTCGACCGAACTACGTGGACTTTGATCCCTCTCAGAGGGTACGTAGGCTCTAGGCTTTCATCCTAGGTCAAGTCCGTCTTTGTAAATAAATTTTCTTTTTAATTTTTATTTTCTTAATTTCTCTTATTTTGCTTTTCTAATTTTGTTTGTTTAATTTCTTTCTTCTTTTTTCTTCTTTTAATTTTATTTCTTTCATTTTTGTTTCTTATCTTGTATATGATTTGTGAGGAGAATTAAAATATATTAAAGGCCATATTGATTTTGCACAACTGACTTAGGGTAACCGTTCTTAGTAACGGGTATAGGAGGGTGCCTAACACCTTCCCCACTCACAACTGACTCCCGAACCTATTTTCTGATTCGTAGACCATTTTTCTTATTTTTCAAATAAAAGGCTTTTCTAAAGTTTTGCCTTTTCAAAAATTAAAATTTTGGTGGCGACTCTACAACTTTTATTAATTTCGATTTCAGTCTTCATTTTCTTTGGAGATTGAATCAAAATTTCTTTTTAGAAATTTTCTTTGTTTAAGCGCCACGCGGTCGCATTTTTGGGTGTGACAATCAGTCACTGTTAATAAATGGAAGAGGGAAGTTCAATTGCTCCAACTTGGAGGAGAAAATTTGCAATTTAACAAATCCTGAATGCTCCTTACATGTTTTCACAGTTGAGCCAGGATTGGTAGCTTGACCTCCCTTTCAACTCTTAGCTTGCAAATTGAGGTAATATCTACATTGCTTGTGAAATTGTCTGAATGAATGAGTTATAATAAGCATAACAATTTACATTCAGCTTGGATTTTCTCTCTTATTATACGTTGTACAATAAAGGAAGAGGAACAAAAAATGAGCTCCACTTGAATGGGGTTCATACCTTTATTTCTTTCTCTCTATAATTGTAGACTGTGCTCACAGTTGTAAGGGAAAACTAAAATCCATTCACATTATATATGCTTTAAAGAATTTTATCAATTGTTTTTTTTTAGGTTGCTTTGTAAGATCATGATATGACTGTGGTCGAAGCTGATAGTCACTATGTGGAACCATTTGTGGTGAAGAGCCTTTACATTTACTCTGGTGAAAGATACTCTGCATTTCATAGCCAACCATGGCTACAAAAGAAACTATTAGATCACCACAAATGTTGTTAGTCGTGAACCTTCAACCTCATTGGGCTTAGTAATCCTCAATTACTTTCCAATTGATGTATCAAAATTACCTTCAACAACTCCACCCCCTGGACCCATTTGGAATGGCACTTCATCACATTTAGATTAAATCTTTTCCATTGTAACCCACAAAGATTTCATCATACCATCGCCTTCTAAGTCAAATCGAACCATTGTGCTCCTCAGTATAAAAAATAAGGTCAATGGTTTTACTCAATGGTCCTTCGACAATGTTTCATTGAATCTTCCAGCGACCCCTTATCTAGCTACTCTAAAATATAATCTAATCACCACTTTTGATCAAACCACACATCTGGATGACTATGACTCTGCCAATTATGATATCTTTAGCGTACCCCAGAATGCGAATGCCACTTCAAGCAGTGGCATCTACCAGTTAGTGTTTAACTCTGAAATGGATGTGATTTTGTAGAACGCCAACACAATGAAAGAACGTCAATGTGAAACACATCCATGGCATCTTCATGGGCATGATTTCTGGGTCATAGGTTATGGAAGTGGTAAATTTGACATGGAAAAAGATAGCAAAAGGTATAATTTGACAAATGCCATTATGGAGGACTCAATGCCTTTCATCCCTATAAATGGACTGTTGTGAGATTTCAGGCAAATAATCCAAGTGTGTGATTGTTCCATTGCCACATTGAGGCTCACTTCTTGTTGGGTATGGCAATGGTGTTTGCTAAAGGAATAGACAAGGTCGGTGATTTGCCTTCATCAATAATGGGTTGCATCCAAACTAAACACTTCTTCAAGCCATAGTACTGATGCGACTAAATAAGATATATAAAATAGTAAGTGAATTAGTTGAATAAATAATAAAATAGTAAATAAAGCATTGTTCTTATAAGCAATATTATGAGCATATTATAAACTAAATGTGTGAATTAAAAAATAAAGAAAGGAATTATAGCTGTTTACAAAATATATACAAACTAAATGCACCTTCAAGCTTTAGTACTCACTACCAATTATCATATGAAATTGATGATATATGTTGTAATTTCATTAGTACTAGTTCTAGTATTACAATACCAAAATAAATAAATAAAGAAATAACAAGTGAAAACAAATATATCAACTCATTAGTTTGGGTTCTTTGACAAGTATATCTATTCTTCCAACTTGAGGAAATGATATAATATTGATGATGAATTTTATAAGTTTCCTTTAAAATCAAGCTTTCCTATATGAAACTCTACTCTAGTACCTGACACCAATGGAAAAAACTCAATTCTATCCATAAAAAATTCTTTTGTAATTATAAGCTTATAATTTATAAGTGTTGTAGTTACTGCTTACTACTAACAACTTACTAATAGAATCAACAACTCTCACTTCCTATCAAAATAGTAACATGTGCACACTAGAATATTACAGTAATAGAATATTAAAGCAACAAAAAATATAAAAGTCCTTCACTAAAATGCATGCACCTGATTCTTATGTATCAACTATTCCCCCCTTAGAACATTGTTAACCTAAAAAATAAAGGAAATGATAGTATCAAAGTCTTGGAACTATTGTTGTAGGGTTAGTAGGAATTCCCATATAGCATCCTTAAGATTAGTGTGCTTCCATTAGACCAAAACCTAATTTAAAGGCAAGTTGCACTTCTTAACAACCTTCCTTGTCAAGATAGTTTTAAGCTCCATAGAAAAATAGTCTTCTTTAATTGTAGCAAACAACACTGTGTTTGTTGGTATAGCTTCTCCTTTATGTTTTTTTAGTAAAGACACTAATTGAGGAATACAGGTGTTAGGGGAAGCTCTAATTGGTAGGCCATATGACCTACCCTTTGTAACACTTTATATGGCCCAAAATACTTGGCAACCAACTTATAAAGGGTAGAATTATTAAAAGTATTATGTCTAAAAAGGTAAAGTTTTAAATAAATCAAATCACCAACCTTAAAAACTCTCTCACTTTTATGTTTGTTAGCAAGTTGCTACATTCGGTTTTAAACCCTCTTCAAGTGATATTTTAGTAATTGCCTCTTGGCTTCCCTCTCTCATAAACTTCTATCAATAATTGCATTGTCACTTTCTCCAGCCAAGTAAGGTAAGTGAGTAAGAGGGACCACACCATAAACAATTTCAAAAAGTGACATACTTATAGTTGAATGATAGGATGTGTTATACCATAATTCAGCAAGAGATAACCACTTAATCCACTTCTTAGGGAAGTCACCCATCATACACTGCAAATAACATTCTAAACTCCTATTCAAAACATCTGTTTGGCCATTTATTTAGGGATGGTAAGCAGAAGAGTATAGCAACTTTACTTTGTTAATTTTGAATAAGGCCCTCTAAGAATTCCCATAAAAGATAGGGTTATGGTTAATAACAATTAAACTAGGTAATCCATGCAACTACATTATCAAGGAAAGCTTGGGCTTGGGCCATATCCATGGCTGTATAAGGATGATGAAGTGTCATAAAGTGTATAGCTTTGGTAAGTCTATCCACCACAACTAAGATTGTTGATTTATGGTAGGATTTGGGAAGACCTATGATGAGATCCACACTAATATCAAACCATAATTGGGATTGGAATTGGCAAGGGTTGCAATAAACCTGTAACAACTATTATTTCATACTTATATTGTTGACATCTTTGACATTCTCCTACAAACTCCCCTCACATCTTTAGACATTCATTTCCAATAAAACACTACTGCCAGTTGCTTATAAGTGGGTATAATACTAAAGTGCCCCCACTAAGTCATTATGGAAATGCTAAAGTAACTACCTTATAAGAGGAAAGTCATCTCCCATGACTAACTTGTCATTCTCTTACATGAGTTGATGATCCCAACTGAACTTAGGATGAGAGTTAGTATCAGCCTCTAATTCAACAATTAAAGCCTTAAGTTTGTCATCCTTGGACATGAAACCTTGACCTTTTGATTCAAAATTGAAACAATGGAAATGATAGCATTATAAGATGTATAAGTGGCTGTTACCTCATGAAACTAATGAGATAACATATCTGCTACTATATTGTATCTTCCTTTCCTATAAACAATATCATACTGAAGGCCCTATAACTTATTAAACTATCTAAACTATTCTAGTAAGATTTTTTTTTTGCTCAAACAAATGTTTTAATAGAAGATGAAAAATGAGAATAGTAAAACGCCTCCCATAAAGGTATTAACACCAATGTTTAATGCAATGGGATGTCCCTTTTGGGATAGGATTACCCCAAATGCAATATTGGAAGCATATGTTTTTATTGTAAAAAAAGGTTAAAAAGTCAGGTAGAGCTACTACTAGGGTGGAAGCCATAACTTTATTAAGTTGCTCAAAAGCTTTTTGTTCTTCTTCATTCCAAACAAAGGCACCTTTGTTTAACAAATTTGTTAGTGGCTTACTAATACATTTATAATTCCTTACAAAACAATGGTAGTAACTTGTAAGGCCAAGAAATTTCTTAAAAGATTTTACAATGAAAGGAATAGGCCATTTTTGCATTGCTTCAACCTTTTTACAATCAATAATGACACCTATGGCAAAAATGACGTGCCTTAAATAGTTAATTTGGTTGGCTCTAAAGGTACATTTATTTTTCTTTGCAAAAAGGCAATGCTACCTCGATAAACTCAATGTACTTTTAATATGCTTAAGGTGCAATTCCTATAAACTGCTATAAACCAAGATATTATCAAAGAAAACCAAAATGAATTTTTGCAATAAGGGCTTAAAAACAATGTCCATTAAACTTTAAAATATGGCAGGGGCATTTATTAGTTCGAATGGCATAACTAAGAATTCATATAATCCTTCATGAGTCTTAAAAGTAGTCTTGTAAATATCATTAGGGTCCATACGAATTTAATGATACCTCGCAAGTAAGTCTAATTTAGAAAAGTACTTAGAGTCTTTTAACTTATCAATAAGCTCCTTTACTATAAAAATAGGGAACTTGTTCTTCACCATTTGAGCATTAAATTTTCTATAATTAACGCAAAATCTTTATGAATTATCTTTTTTCTTAACTACCACTACAAAGGCAAAGGCACAATTATTTGGCTTCATTACTCCATTTTCTAACATCTCTCTTACGAATGCTTCTGTAGCATCCTTTTAAATAGGGCCATAATGATAAGATCTCAAGCTTATTAATGTCTCTTCCTTAAGAGTAATTTTGTGATCAACATCTCTTAAAGGAGGTAAGGAAGTAGGTTTCTTAAACATATTAAGAAACTCCTCTAATAATGTGGCCTAAGATTGTTCCTCTACCTTTATCAATGTGCCATCTTTGCTTATGCTTAAACTTGACAACTTATGGTGCTCTTGGTGCTTCACTTGAATAAAATAGACATGTCTCCGTCTCAATAAATGTTTTCCATGCACTTGCTTATCATGTAGCAGCAAGCATGGTTGATCAATTCCATGCAACTCATAGGACTTTCCCTTAAGCTCAAAATGCATAAATTGATTTTTTTTTAAGTTCCATATAATATTTCCCAAGGTAGCCAACCAATTTATCCCTAAAATAGTATCAAAGCCCAACGAAATCCATCACTAATTGAAATGAAATTCCTCCCAAATTCCATTGTAGTCCACAACACGTAACTTCCACAAAACTTGATCACCATTTGCCAAACATTAGTACCAATTATCTTTTATAGCTTCAGCTTAAGTCTTTTAACTAAGGTAACATCCATAAAATTGTGAGTGCTGCCCATATCTAAGAGCAATAATATTGGATGATTCTTGCCTTTCTGTTGTACCTTCATCATGGTGTATTCTTTTAAATCTAAGATTGAACCAATAATGGCATATAATGAGATTCTTGGATGCATTTTTATGGTGTTTTCAATATCTCTTAATTCTCCATCAATGCCCATTTTGTCTTCGCACTCTATATCCTCCACACCCAACATGAAAAGTTGAGATTTCTTGCATTTTGTGGTCAAAGTTGAACTTCTTTGGACACCAATAGCATAATCTATTCTTCCTCCATTCATACATCTTCTTTTTTGTCAATTGTTTAATAGGCCTATCAGAGATAGTGGTTGGTTTTAAGGTAAAGAAATTTGAGGAGTAGGATGAGGTATCTTTAACATTGAAGTTCTTTAAAAAGGAAGAGGTGAAATGTTTTAGTAGAAAGGGAAATTAGTGTAGGTTCGGGCATTGGAAGTAAAGGATGTTATAGGCTTCTTTTGATTTTATGGCATTGATTAGGGAAAACAAAATTGAAAGTTTTTGTAGCTAAACCAAATATTTGGCATATGTAAGGAAGGTTGGTTTAAACATTCTTACCCAAGCCTTAATTCTAGGTTTGAGACCTTCTAAGAAGCAACTAAGTGCAAGATCCTCTGGTAAATCCACCTGAGCTAAAAACTCTTCAAACTTCTCTTGATAATCTTAAATAGAACTATCTTATCTCAAATTCTTTAGCTTAGCCATGGGATTAATCTTTAAAAAATTCTCAAAATATGCTTTGCATCCCTTCCACATGCTCTAACCATTTAATACCACTTAACGTTTAGTTCTTCATGAAACTTTAATGCCATTGTAAGGCCTTGACTTCAAGATGCATCACCATTAATCTTACTCTCTGCTTTATTAATGTCTTATCGATGTCAGAGAACTAGTTACAACAAAAGGACTATCCTCTGAAATATGAGCCATCAAACCTCATGAACTCCATGTGAGAAATTTTCATTAAAAATTGATAGCTTCTTGAGGTTTGCTATCTATTAGTACGATCTAAATTAAGGAAAGTGGCTATTCATTATATGTCCTCCCTACACACTAGTTGTTTCGTTAGTGCCATTTCCTTCATTGGTGATGTTCATCTATGGCACCAAAGTCTTTACAACAAACTTTATAATTAATGCCTCTATTCTCATGACCGATGATTCCAATTTGGTTTTAATCTGATTGATCAAGATATCCATATGCATCACTAAAAATTGAAGATCATAAATCTCCGTCTTCGATTGTGTGAGTTCCTGCTCCATCTCATATAGTCAATTAATGGAGTGTATTTCCTTCACTATTCCAAGAATCATAGAGCTTTGATACTAGTTTGGTGTGAAACTCTGCTCTGGTACTTGATACCAATGAAAAAAACTCAATTCTATTCATGAAAAATTCTTTTACAATTACAAGCTTATGATTTATAAAAGTTGTAGCAATTGCTAAGTACTAACAACTTACTAATAGAACCAACAACTTTAACTTCCCAATAAAATAGTGACATATATACACTAAAATATTATAATAATAGAATATTAAGGCAACAAAGTATTAAAGGAATAGAAAATATAAAAGTCTTTTACTAAAATGTTTTTTATTTCAATATTTTTTTAATTTTAAAAGAAGTAAAATATAAAATAGAAATAATTTTTTAACTTTTTATTAGATAGATATAGAAATTATAAAATTATTTTCAATTTACATTTGGCTTCCTTTATAATAAAAATAAATAAATAGTTGAAATTAAAAAGGAGGAAGGGTTGGGATGCTGAGTGCTACTCAGCTTGAGCTTGGATTGAATCATATCTCATAGCCATTTTGTTCTTTTAGTGATAGACAAAATTCCTTGGGTAGATGAAAGCAAAGAAAAATTGTGGAGAAAATATATAGCTAGAGAAGATAGTGGTACATTTTAATATATCAATATATGCTAGTGTGGCTTGTGTGTGCAATAACAATTTGAATTCAAATAGCAATTCAAGAGACAATCCTTATGCTCCGAGAGATAATGCTTCTAATAGAAGCTTTACAATCCTATTAGTCAATCTTTGTTAGGTTAATTCAAATGAGAAAGGAAGGTGTACACAGTCTTCATAGTCTGGGGAGGCTAATCCTATTGGTCAGCCTTTTTTTATTTTTAATATTAAGGGTTGATGAGTTATGGGTTAAAGGAAGGTATAGTAACTTTCTTTGTTGCCACTTGTCGAAACACTAGAGAAGCATGCAAGGCAATTGCACATGACTTGACACTATTCATATGAGAAATTTTTAGATGAAATGTTATGTCACTAAATTTGTACTTTATTTAATAATAAAAGTCAAAGTGACACTTTAAATAAGACATGATTGAAAGCGATATCATTAATGCTTTAAACGTATGATGAGTTTTAAAGATATATTGATAGTTTTTGACACTAATGGTATCATAAATTTGGATGTATCATGAATTATAATAATAACATATAATAATTACTATATATTTCATTCTATTAAATTTATTATTATAACTATACTTATTAATGACCAAAAAGTTAAATCAATTCTGTAATATGATTTATAAGTATGATTATATAATAAATTTTATAAAATTAATATCTTATTTTATATTTAATAATTTATTAATTCATAATTAAAAATTTATTATAGACTCAAATTCATAACATTATCTCTCAATATCAATACAAACTTGAATCACTATGAAGATATGTGAAAGAGAAAGTTCATATAGCTTTAAATCATCATCAAAATTCCCTCAAGAAAAGGAAGATGATGATCAAGAAGAAGTCCTCTAGATCTTAGTGAATAAGAAAAAAATATTATATCATCAAATAACATTAATTCAATATTAGTTGGTTAATTTCTTAAAATCATATCTAACAAAAAACTTGTATAGCAAGCTTTATGGTGATATTTAAGAATTTAACCTATATTTAATAAGTAAATTCATCCATGCTTATTGGAAGGCATGGGTGCAATTACATGTGGTCTAATGGTTGACTTCCAACCCAATGCCATATGGCAAACAATACTAATTAGATAACAACTGTTCAAAATAAAAAATAAAGTGTGAAATTTAGATATGTGGCCAACAAAACTTTGTCTAAATATCTTTGATTCTATAGTTTTTAAAATTTTTAGTTTACCTAAATAATTTGATTATTTTTCCAAAAACTCTAACCATTTTACAGTAATCCTATATCCTTGAGCTCCTCTCCTCACTTAACATCATTCAAGCTAACTCAACCAAATCTAAGAACATTACTTTTGTTATATCCCTAAATTTGAGTTGGCATTCGCATTATAGCTCTCCCTTTTTTTGCTTAATCTTCAAATCCTTACTTGCAACATATTTATAACTTCATTTTCTAGTTCCATGGATTGTGCTTAGTAAGTTCTTGTTGGTTAGTCCCTAATCTTCATTTTTCCTCTCAATAGTGCTTTGACTGTCCTTGGTTTGGTGTAGAATAGCCATTTGTCTAAGTTATAGCAGAGAAACAAGTGTTGCCACCATGAAAATGGCTTAGTTAGGGCTTAATTAGTCAACTTTTGTGATATGAACAATCAATTGATCACTCTTGTTGGAAATTTGACAGAGTATGTGAAAAGTTTATTGTCATAGTTAATTGGTTGATTGTTACTAAACAGTGGATGATAAGTTGATTTATAAGACTAATAAGTCGATCGTTTAGTGAATAGTTGACTCATACTACCTATTAATGACTTATTGCACTAGGAATAATGTGTTTCTCATTTTCCAATAGGGCAATTGACTTATATTACCTATTAGTAGACTTATCATACTCTAGTTCGACTTAAAATGTGTTGTTCATCCCCAATCCCTCAAACAAATGATTTTTTCATCTCCAAAAAATAGTAACCTTTTATTTTTGTGAGACAAAAACTTAGCATTTCAAGAAATGATTATAATGAAATGAGGACAAGCTCACTAACCTTCAATAATGTGCTTTGGACTTATGGTGGCACAAGAGAACCTTGTGGAAGCTAATGGAACTAATTTATAGGTACAACAACTTGATTTGGGTTTGTTAGAAGCTTGTGGTTAAAGGATGAATAGCTTACCTTATAATGGAGATTTTGGGACATATTAATGTGACCAAGGTTTTCTGGGACTATGAGGTTGAAGGAGGAGCTCATGATATTGTAAATGAGAAAGAATGTGGGTTTGGACAAGTTAACCAAACTATTGGAGCTATGATGCAATTTAGAAGAGCAAAGGATATTGGGTTATTCTAATATTTATAACCACTTCAAGAGTGAACATTAGAAACATTTTTTGCTTAAAACCTGTTGGTGTTAAATAACAAATACCACTTTACATTTTTAAATAGGCTTGGCATGTTTTTACTTTTAAGAAATAGTTATTAAGTCAACATAACAACAGTGAACAGGTGAATCTTCATTAGTTTTCATGGGCTTACATTCATGCCTCCTAATAAGCAAGGGCATGGAAAAAGTCACTTATTTAATATTGAAAAAGCTTAACATCTAACATCCTATTTGATTTGGAGAAAATGAGAATATGGGAAAAAAATAATTAAAAAGGATCCCATTCTATAGAATCACCAACCAAAATGACAAAAATGCCCCATCAAAAGAAGACTCTTCTTTTATTTAAAAAATTATTTTCAATAAAAAAATTAAATTTGAATATTTTTATATTTTTTCTATTATAATTAATTAAAAAAATTTTTGAACTAAAATACAATTATTTTATTATTTTTTTAGTTTTAAGCGTAGTATGATTATTTACCCAATTTTCATTTTCATTTTTCTATTATTTTCATCTGACTAAATATAAAAATAAAAATAAAAATAAAAAAATCATATATTTTTTATATTATACTAATTATAATTATTGGTCACAAAATTTTATCATATCAAAATTTATTTTTATTTTTTTTCTTATTTTTGTTTCTGCCAAAATTATTTCTACATATCAAATGTAGTATTAAAAAATTATCCAACTTTAAAAGAAAAAATTTTCCACCGTAAAAAAAAATAACAACTCTTCATAAGTTTTTTAAAGATGTTAATTCAATTTTTGAAAGGCTGTCTTGGAGCCACGTGTCATAATATGCATGACTTTCAAAACCACGTGTCACCCAGATGAAACCAGTAATCTAGATATTCACACGTTAACAAAACCCACTCCCTCGCAGGAAGACCAAACCGACCGTCCCTGCAGACGGTCGTTGGATTTTCATGCAAATCATACCTCGAGGGAATGCCATTTTCATACCCAAGATGCTCAAAATTCCCAAACCACGACAAAATCTTCGACACGTGAAGCAATCAGAAAACGGATTTAGATGGAGGATTTCGGCCACTAACCTCAATTCCAATTCTCAGCCACAAAATTGACAGCGAGTCTTTTTCTTTTTCCCTTTTCTTTTTCCCCTATCATTTGTCTGGCCATTTTGAGGCTGCAAGTTACGTCTTTGATCCTTTTTCATAAGTTTTTTTCGATAAAGTATGCAAGCATTGGAACCCAAAACCTCAGCGTCTGTTTTCTTAGCTGTAGAATTGGTATATATGCTGGAAGCCAGCAATAGCCCATTGAAGTCATTCTCAGTTCTGATTATCATCTTCTTTATCTGGGTTGAGTTGTTTTCATCAATTAGAATCTGGGGTTTCTGTGTTTTTGCAGATAAGACTTGAACAAGGTATGTTCCTTCCCTTTCCTTCTTTCTTGGAGGTTGTACTCATAAATGTACATGCAGGTAGTATTTATTTGTAAGGAGGAGTCTGTGGAATTTATGTAGTTTTGGAGAAGCTGTAATTTATTGAGGATGGGAATCAAATGCTATGCAGTGTTTAGTAGTTTCACCTAGTCTCTCTACTACGGTTTACTGTTCCATCAAATTTCTCCCCATTTTATTTGACATCTCATTTTGAGCATTCTAGATTTCGCATGAAGTGGGTTTAGTGCTTACAAAAAGCTAGGAAGGGAAAGGAGATATATCTTCTAATAAGCTTGGAACAGAAAGTGATAATAGAGTGAAACTATTGTACTGCATATACTTCTCTTGCACTTGGTTGAATGGGGTTTACTATATAATCATGTACAGGAGAACTATAAGGGTAGTAAGTTATATAAAACATCTGTCCGAAAGGATATTTAAAGGCATTCTCCATAGCCACAGCCCCAAGAAGAAGGCGTTTATCTAGAGGCCACTATGTTATGGTTCATCTAATTTCGTTGTTTGGCTTAAGAACTTGGGTCTATCTGTCATTTTTTCTTTAATGAGTTCGCTTTACTGGGATTCTTTCAGAAATCATATATAATGAGGTTAATGGAGCTTCTTTAACAAGAGGTTCTTGGCATAATTATGTGTAAAGCTTCTTGGTTGTTGTTGCTTTTCTTTTCTCCTAAGATATTTGAGAAAAAGAACTAGAAGTGGTCCAACATCTGGTGGAGTTAGTAACTATGCATGCTTTAATAAACATAGTCTATGGGTCGTGGGTCAACGAAGTCTGCATATGTCCAATTATAAATGCCATTTTCTATTTGTCATATTCACATGTTTTGAACACTGTACAGACCATATGCCATGGATTGGTACCATGGAAGTGGCATTAATGATTCCCCTGTGCCCAACGATCAAGATTTACTGGATAGGCTTCCTTCACCAGGCTGTTGGTCAAATTGGGGACTAAGTGCACCTGAAGGTTTTAATCCACCTGAAATGTTTTTTATCATGAACAGAAATCCTACAAAGGTAGAGCTCAATTTCAATGATGAAAGTTGCAATAATGAAATTGAGGTTCAATATTTTGTTCATGATAAAGATCAGTCTACCAGTTCAATTGTATGTGGAGGAATGCCTGAGCAATCTTTTCAGCAGATACCATTTTCATGTGATCAGCCTAATTTCCAGCTTCAAGACCTATCAAGAATTGAACAGATGGATGACATATTCTTGTAAATGCGTAACCTCTGGGATTAAGATATTTGGTTTCATGCTTGTAAAAAATTATATAGATTCTGAAATGCTGGCATATGTATGCTCTGCATACTAGGAAATCCAATGCCAATTGAATTGCTCTGTGGTGTTCTTGCATTGCAAATTTCTGCACGTTTATCTTTATGATTGGAGGTAGCACAGACTAAGACAATCATACTTATGGTTCGTAGAACTCTATAAGCATGAAACTGTAGTAGCAAGGTAACAGCTCCCATTTTCTTTATAATTATATTATGGAGAAGTCTTATTTTTCGTCTTGCATTACACCCATATTGCAACAGAGCCATTCAATGGTCACTGGCTTACCATTGGCAAATAGGTAACCTTGTTCAAATGATTGTCTTTTGATGTTACAATTTTCACTTATTTCATATAATGCAGGGATTTTGCACGTGAAGATCTACCCTATGTTGAAAATGTGAACAAATCATTTTACTTCTATCCTGATCTCCAATGTAGCATTGCACCTGGTAGTAATTCTTGTTCAGACATTACTCTACCATAAACAAGTATTTCAAACAATATCCATAATATGGGCACAAAATATCTGAAAGCACAAGCCTTCTATCTATTAGGTGGATTGCAGAAAGATATTGCCGCCTTGAAGTTTGTCCCATGCTCCTCGGAAGCTGACAGTTGCATTGATATAGAGGTGAGAATAGCTTTCCATCTGGTATTCGAAAGGTGTTTTGTGTCCGTCTCTTGGCTATAAAGATAGAAATCATGAGTTTCGATGTATAGTTGTCAGCAGTTGTAAAGATAAATATACATTTATTTCTGAATGTATGTGTCTGTTGAAGTGAAAGTCTTAAAATCTGTGTGTGCTTACTTTCTATGCAAATATGAGCCACCACAGCCATCAAAGCTTTTGTAATCAGATATGAAATATCTCTTATCTAAGTGGCCTCAAAGTTATTTGTGATGTGGTAGTCAAGGGCCTCTTGGCTATACATGCCACTTACAGGATCATATTTTTATGTGTTATCTTGGAGGTGCTGTTTCTGTGAAGCAACTTTGCTGTATCTTTATTGCTCCATTATTTAGTGTTCATCCTGACCTGTATCTGTGACTGGATATAGACACAGAAACCAAAGTAACTAGCTTCCATTTTGGTTTTAATTGCAATAAATCTGTTACTTGTTCTGCTTTTAAGGCTTACAATGAAATGTAATCAATTTAATTTCTCTTCAAGGCACCACCAGTCATAGTCTTGGACCCCTTTGAGCAGACCGATAGAGATGAGAGCATGCATGCGGAGTTATCGGTTGAGGAATTTATTCTACAGGATCTTGAGATGGTAATTGCACAGGTGAAGTGACTGAGAACTACAATGCTTGGCAACCGATTAATGCAAGAATAATTTTTGCTGATTTCTCCTCTGGTTCACATTGCCAGTTCACTGCAAAGTCCCGTATTTGCTGCCGAGATGCCCTGTACCGCCTTGCCGAAGACACAAAACATGAGCATGTTGCATGGGAAAAGAATGAAGGTCTTAACATGCAAGTGGCAACGCCACAGACGGATTGTATTATATCAATGAGGTAAAGGGTTTAGATCTGCTGCATGTATGTTATGTCATGTCGTTCTTTAATTGATGTATGTTAATGATGAATTGCAAAGGTAAATCTAAATATGCAAAGACTATTGCTGAACAATTTTAGGATTCTGATGCACTAGAAAACATAGAAGAAACTTAGGTGGTATTTGGTAAGTGAACACCCTAACTTCTCAAGTACTTGAAAATATTTTTGTAACATTTGAGTATTAGATTGTATAAAATGTTCAAACACCACCTTAAATGCATTTGTTGCTTTGGATGACATCAATTTTGCTTGGTTTGCATGCTTGAATTGATACTTAGGTTTACTTCATAGCATAATTGCTTTTGAACTGCACCAACGCCATTCAGTTTTCAGCATGAAAGATGCTTTTAATACTAAGCTAAATATTCCGTATTTAACTTTCATTCAGATTATGTTCTAGTTATAAGAGTAGGAACAGGTTAGTTCTGTTTTCTAGTTTACATGTTTTGTCCTAAGGACACATTTGGTACACCATCATCTTGATCCTGATATCTTGAATGTCAAGCGGCACCCAACTTGTGGTGTCATCCAAGATAGTAGTAGACATAGGATAACACCATGTTGAGATGGGAATCTCACATTCATATACTTTTAGCCTTGTTAACTTTTCTAAAATACCAATTCTATCTTGTAATGATAACATTCAATTGTCATACCAAACATGAGAATCTTAAATGCCATGATATGTTATACCTTGATATCCTATACCATAACATTCAGGATACTAGAGAATGTGAGATAATAGTGTACCAAACGGCTCTTAAATGACACCTTGTTGTTGCTTACTTTGTGATGTCAACACCTCGAGAACTGGTAGTGTTGGGCATAACCCTATGTTCAGAACACTCATGTGCTTGTCCATCCTACTTCAATGATCAAACTCTTGTTTGAAATGTTAACTTGATGCTCAGGTCTGTGAACAAGAAACCAATGGAATCACGGACCAACAATGTTGACAGAGCAGTTGCAAACCTCATGTTCAACAAGATGGAGATGAACATACTAGATTTTCCTCCTAGAACATCATTAAGCTCTCTAAGCAAGAATTAAATGGACCTCAAGGTCTGCAGGGAAAAGGCTCCAAAGCCTTGAATTGGGCACAAAAGTTTCATCGCCACCCCCACCCTCCAAAATTACTAGGCGACGCCCAGGTTCTGGGACTCGGTCGAAGGGACCGACAAATAGTCAATATTTCATGCAGAGATCGAATGAGAAAGCATTTCGTGCTAGTTTGGTTAGGTAACATGGTAATTTGATGGTGAGACTCCTACCAGCCAGATGAGTAATAAGATAAACCAGTTTGTTAGTAGCTAAATGTGCAAAGATGTTTGCTTCAGCATGTGTATGACCTTTGCACCTACATTAATGTAACCTGCTGATTTTATACAATATCTAAGGGCTTGCAATATGCATATTGAATATGCATGTGAAATTTTAATAATTGTAGAAAAAAATTGTTCTTAAAATATGAAATTCTTTTTTTGATAAAGGAAATTGTTTTTAGAAGGAAAAATGGCATGACATACCATAGCTAGTGGTTATTGTTTTAATATATTATATATCCCAACTAAAATTTAGAGGAAAACTATATTTTATTTCCTCACATAGATGTACTTTGCTTTTTGTTCTCCATTGATATTTTCTTTCAATTTAGTTCTTTAATCATAGACTTTTGCTCAGTTTAATATGTCATTATATGGGTTCAAACACAGACCAATTTTATCTTTTTTTTTTTTTTAATTATTGTAAAGAAAATGGTAATGTAGATAAGTTAGGATAGGGGAGCATTAGTGGTATGTTCAAAAATTTTTGTTAGCTCCATGCTCAAATGCTAATTTTACAACACTTATTTCTGACATTCTGGTGTACGAATCATGTGGAGTTCAAGCCTCTCAAGAGACGAGTAGAGATTCACCCAATTAGGTGTGAAGAATTCAATAAATAAAATTAACATTTTAAATTATGTAAATTTATTTTTAAAATTCCTGAAATTATGTCAATATATAATTTTCATCCCTTGATTTTTCATAAAATTTAATTCACATATCTTAATTCATATTGATTAAAAATCAATTTTTATGATCTTTCAAAAATTACTAAAGGAATTATTTAATGTGTTAGTTTATATGTTCAAAATTTTTTTATTAGTGATTTTCACCAAAATTAAGTTAAAAAAAAAAAATTTTAACGACATTGTGAGAGATAGAAGGTAAAATTAAAATGAGAGAAATGCACCACTAACTTCTCGAGAATAGAGTAGAAGCCTAGGAATAGTAGCTCGTCGATGGTGAAGGGAGCTTGCGTCTCTCTCCAACGACAGAGGAGGAAGCAGACACATTTGCTCCAAGTAAGAAGAAGGTGACGAAGGATGAAGGATCCTTCTTTGGGGAATACTCGCTACAGCGCAGAGTTGAACACTGGATGGAGGATATGAATGACAAGGAAGAGTCGGATAAAGGGCCAAGGTCGTATAGGGACTCCTTGCTTCAAGGACAAGACAGAGATGGGAACATGTATTCTTCTTCTGATGAAGACAGTGGCTATCAAGATGAATTCCTGGACAAGAGTATTGATTTTAATTCTTCACTTAATCCGGAAAGTGGAATATGCATGGGAGACAGAGGAAGTTTATCCTAAGTCAGTGTTCTTTGAAGAAGAAAGAGAACGCCCGGTGAAGCCTTTTAGAAGGACCTTAATAGTTAAACTTCCTGGAAGGAGAATTGGGTTCAATTATTTCCAATAGGGGTGAACAGGGAAGACCACTTCGAGTGGGTTTTCGTCGAACATGGAGGAAGGTTTGCTACTGCAGCAGTCGAACAGACATGAGAATGACTTAGCTTCTCCCTTGGAGGACGTGATAATGGTCTGATGATAGTTTAGAAGACCTTTAATATTGCTTTTTCTTACGAAGCTCTTGGTTTGGAATAGCAGAGGAGCGGCTAGTAAGCAATTTAGCAACTCTTTGAGAGAGATCGTTAGACAGCAAAAACCAAATATGGTAGCTCTTTTAGAGCCTCGGGTTTGTGGTAATAGAACCAGTAGCTTTCTCAGGTGGTATTTGGATATTATGGAATGACTTGACATTGAAGTTTGCGGTACTAAGGAGACACAAGCAATTTATTTATTTGAAAATTGATGGAGAGGAGTTTCGCTATTGGTTTTGCATGATTATCTACGCCAATCCCCACGAAGCTAAACGAAGATAGATTTAGTCATGTCTGCAGAGCATAGCTGATTACACGAATGAGTCATGGCTGCTGGCAGGTGACTGACAGAAATTTCTTCCCTTCCAAAACAACAGGGTGGTGCCCAAGTTACTAGAGGCAGCTGCAATACCTTTCGGGAATGGATTCATAAATGTGATCTTATCGATATCGACTCGAATGTTTTCTTTACTTGGAGAGGTCCTAAGTGGCAAGGCTTGGAGAAGGTTTTCAAGAGACTGGATAGAGCTCTTTGCAATGCGAAGTGGCGGAGGCATTTTACTGACGCTTGGTAAAGGTGCTTTTCCTCGCATAGGTTTAGATCACCATTCTATCTTGATTAACATATATGGACCAATTAGCAGTTCTGAGTTACGTCCCTTTCATAGCAGCTTGGCTAACTCATAGTTAATTTTCCAACTGTTTGCAGAAGAGTTGGAATAATTCAAAGGAAACTGGCTGCTCAAGGAGCTTCAGGAGGCGTTAAAAGATATAAATGTATTTGGAAACATAAAACAAAAGAAGAGAAGGCTTCTCCAGAGAACTAATGAGATTTAGAAGTCAGTTTGCTAGCGAAGCAGCCCCTTTCTGGAAGAGCTAGAGGTGAAGTTAACTAAGGAGTTTGGGGATGTCTTATCTCAGGAAGAAATTTTGTGGCACCAAAAATCTAGCGGCATATGGATTTCACATGGGGATTGAAACACGAAATATTACCTCACAAAAACAATAATAAAAAGGAGGAGGAACATAATTAATATGTTGGAAAATGGTGATGATGAGTGGGTCGAAGATGACAATGGAATTTTTGAGATTATTCAGCACTTCTTCACAAATCTTTTCCATGAAGATATTAGTGAGAAACCGTGGCACATCACTAAACACAATTAGGGCCTCGGTGATAGTGATCTTTTGAGAAGACTTGATTAGTGTTTAAATAATGTGGAAATTAAGAAGGCCTACTTCTCCATGGGGGCCCCTAAAGTATCAGGAGATGACGGATTTCAAGCTCTGTTCTACCAAAATAATTGGCAAGTGATTGGTGACAATGTATATGATTACCTTAAGGCCATATGGAATAACCTAGAGAAGATGATGGATGATGGAGGCTAATAAGACTCTTAGTGTTGATTTCTAAAGTGGATAAGCTAGAGTTTGTGAGTCAATTTAGGCCTATCTCCTTATGTAAGATGCCGTACAAAGGAGTCACTAAAATTATTGTGAACCGGTTAAAGCCATTAATGTCTAAAATTGTGTCTCTATATCAGTTTAGCTTTGTTCCAAGGCTATTATTATTGCAATGGAGATGGATCATTGTATGAGAAGAATGCGAGGTAAGAAAGATTACATGGCAATCAAGATAATACTAGATTATTAGGCCATTTATGATAAACTAACCTAGATCTATTAAGAAATTTTAAAATAATTAAATAATTAATTATGTCATGATTAATCAATTTAATTAGTTATTGTTGTTATCCAAAACTTATTTTGAATTATCTAAAAAATTCAAAGTAATAATTAGTTACATTATCTTAGAGGGATATGATGACTTGATTTTTAAGATCTAAGATAGAGTTTAAAATATACAAATAAACAAAAGAGAGAGATTTTTTTAATTATTCAATCATATCTCTGAGATAGAAAGTTTAGGGTTACAACTTTTCTAAAAACACTCCCACTTCCACTCTCTAAGAATGCTATTTCTACTGTGAACTTAAGATTAAAGCATGATTTGTCACTATAGTCCATTATGTAAAGCTGTAATTTGACAATATCCGCTATTGTAGGTAAGTGTTACGAGCCTATCATTTTATGTTGTTTATTTTCTACATTGATATCATAACACCCATTGGGCTCAAATTATTGGCTCTTCCATAAGTGGATTTATGTTGTTTGTATTGCTTGAAACGAGTTTGCTATAAACCAGCATAAAATTTGCTTAATTTAAAATTTGAACATAAATGGGTGCTAATGGCAAAAAAACTATAAAGGCCTTTATAGGTCATAAAACTTATAGAATAAGAAGCTTACATAAAGATAAATTCATGATAAAAATTTGAGGAAAAACTAAAACTCCCCAAAAGAGTAATTTGTTTTTTAAATTTCGAATTTCATGTGTTTGACCAACCCTATTTTGAGGGTTAGTGTTCTCACCTCACAATACCAATGGCTTTGAGCAATACATAAATAGAAAGCTCAATGAAAGAGTTTTCCAATGTTCCAAAATCGACCAAAATGAATGTAAATCAAACCAGTTATGAAGTCTTAAAGTTGGCTCTTTACAAGCACAAAATCTAGAATTTTCAAAAATTGCAGAAAATTGAAATGTTGAAGATGAATATTAATGACTACTTTTTGGGATGACATGTATGGCTTGCCCTTGGCCCCCATTCAACCAAAACTTGGCACTAACGGAAAAAGGCAGGTAAAAAGGAGGCAATGGTGGAGTTAAATTGTCGACACTACCACAAAGTGTAGTGCATAGCTTGCTCGTACGTGCCACCCTTGCCCAGTGTAGAGCCCTTCCCCTTTTCATTTTTCTTTTTGAAAATTTGAGCTTGTAAGGGTGCATGTGGGCTTGTGCATGGAAATTTGTAGCTAGTTTTTAGCTCTAAAATTCTCTAAATTCACAAACTTTAATCTAATATATAATTTATCCATATTTAGGTATTTATTGGTCTTTTTATAATAATTAAAAGGTCTTTAAATGATAATTTCATATATAAAAAAATTCATTAACAATTAAAATTAATCATAATTTTTAATTAATACAATTTTTTAGGGTCAACAAGAATTTAGAGACATACATGAATTAGAAAATGTACCCAAACTATAGCATGCAATACCATATCAATCACATGAAAGACCATTGGCTTGATGTAGAAAGGATAAATCATAAAACTTCATCCCACAAATGGCTTTAAGATTCATCAACTTGCTTCTTGATGACTATTATTGGACACCAATCAAGGAATAACAAAAAGCAAAATATAAGCCTAATACGAAAGCAGGTTAGAAAGGTCTTAATTTCTACTTATGTGTTACTGAGATAGAACTCACAAAAAAACATTGCATTGTGATAAATGTCAAATAATCAGTTTTCCTCTTACAATTTTCGAGTATGAGAAGTGCATAGATATTTGGATGTGATATACATGGAAAGGGAATTTACTTGAAAAGGTTAATTAGGCATGTCAAGTCACTATACAAATCTCCACATAGTCTATTTAATAATTATGGGGACTATTTTAATCATAAGATAGATAAAATACTTTTTGATAAGATGAATCATCTTTAGAACCTTAATTTATTTGAATTATTATTAGCGAGAGAACAATTAATGTTGATGTGATTAAGACAATATTTATTAATTAATAAATACATTTTTTTTTGGCTTTATTGCATAATTTTTTGTTATAAACTATTTTATAGTATGCTACATTTAATTGCATAATTTTATTATAAATTTTTATAATAGAAAAATACCTATTTGAATGGGAGTTATTAGATCAATAGCCTAGGATCATTTAAAAACTATGAATTACAAGAGAATTTGCACACAAAATTTGATAAAAAAAAATGATGACATTTCTAGGATACGTGTGATGAAAGTAGGATAAACAAGATAATAAACCTAATAATGTTATTTCTGGTTTAGTCAAAGTTTATTACAAATAAATAACATTATGTATATAAGTTTTAATTTTGTGCTATGGCTATGTAGATATTTAAATTTGAGAAAATAGCCACAAAAAATGTTATAACTGAACTTAACAATGGTGAGAAACAGGATGGTGACAATTGGGAAGTTTGGCATTATAAAGTCTTTTTATATCCTTGAGAAGAAGATGACAAAAGGGCCACTAAATAATGTTATGCTAGAGTTCAAGCATGAAAGCTTAGCTTAACAAAAGAAAGACACATTTCAAGCTTGTAAAAAGAAAGACAGAATAGATCGTATAATGATGTTGATTTGTATGGTTGATGATTTAATGTGTAAGCAAGAGTCTTACCCAACAGTATAAGTGATGTGAATTTCCCTAAAGTATAAGTTTGGTGGTACTTAATTGACCAAACTTAGAAAGCGCACAATAAAGTTCGACACATATAAACTGCATTTGAATAATTTCATAAAGTAACATTTGAGATGTTAAACATGATAGGGGAGTTGAAGACAACTAGCTTTGCATTGACTGATGAGTAGCAAGTCCAAGCTCTTATAAGATCTTTCCTTGCTAGTTGGAAGCACATGAAAGGAAACTTGACCAATAATGAGTATATCGTTACTTTTGATAATGTTGCTTGTCATTTAGAGTTTGAAAATGAGCATCTAAAGGCTACTAGATCATCTAGTTATGCTTACATAGAAGAAATTGTCAGAACTTCAAAGCCTAAGGGTAAGACGGGCAAAACGCTTTCAAAAGAAGAAAGAATTTGACCAATATTTCAAGAAGGCCAAAAAACAGTTTAAGAAGAAAGGATACATGACAAACAAAAATGTTACATAACCAAGGTCAAGTGTTACAATTGTTTGGGTCATTTTACTCATGACTATACAAAGCAAAAGAAATATATGTATATACATATACATATATATGTTATGTATGCACACACACATATATATTCATCTTCTAATTCTCAATTTAATTATTAAAAGTATTTAGTCCTGTGCTTCCCAAAATCTTGGTACAAAATTTCAATTAATGAAGATAGGGCTAAGATCACCCAATTGGACATCTTGTTACTAAACTTGGCAAGCAAAAAAACAAGAGGAATTTTCTCATGTAAAATATATCCTTCACTAATCAATTATATAACGCTTTCAAATATTACAAAACAACAAAATAAAGCCATAGAAATAGGTTTGAACATCACAAGTTGCTACATAGACAATTGGATAATAATGAGTATAGAATTTTTATAATACATATTCATTAAGGCCTCGTTTGGTTATGAGAAAATATGTGGTAGAAATGGAAATTGAAAAGGAATCGGTTGTGTTTTTTGTTTGATTATAAAAAAATAAGACAGAAAAGGGAATCATTTGCGGAAAGGCATAAAAAGACACAAAAAGTTATTCGAGTATAGTAACATATGAAAAGAAAAAATATTTTAAACCAAAAATTCAAAAGGTCTATAATAGTCCTATTTAAGGTAAAGTTGCAGGTGTAACAGTGTCTTATATTTTTTTTCCAAAATTTTAATTTACTTTTTTTAAAAAATCAAATAACTTTTAGATATTACTTTTAACTAGTATATAATACTTTACTTTTTTTTAAACAATAGGGACCTTAAGGCAAAAAGAAATGCATAATTTTGTAATTGATTATTTTATAATTAAAGAATAAGTAATACTAATTGCAAAAAGAATAATAAAAAATAAAAATAATAAAAAATTAATTATAAAAATAATTAATAATAATTATATTTTCAAAAATAATAAATTATTTTGTAATATTAAAATTAATAAATAATAAAAATAATATTAAATATTAAAATTGACATATTTTTTAAATTTATTATTTTATAAAAGATTTTTATGTTGAAATGTTAAAAAAAAATTATACTGACTGAAACTTAGTGTTTTTTGACTAAATATCAGTCAAAAAGCATTGTTTGTTTTGATCAAATTATTAGTTGAATATTTTTAACTAAAATTTAGTTAAAAAATAATATCTTTTGATTGAATTTCAGTTGGAAATAAAAAATTATTAATTTAGTTAAAATATTTTAATTAATTAATTAATGTTACAATTATTCATTTGGAATTCTATTATGAAAGTAATTAATAATAAATATATTTTAAAAATATAACATATTTTTTAATATTAAAATTAATAAATTATATATATCTTTATATATATATTAAAAATAAAAAAAAAGGCTATCAACTAAAATTCAATCAGTGGCATGTGACCAAATGATAGTCGGTATAATATACTGACATGCTCCCCCCCCTCCCACACACATATATATATATATATATATATATATATATATATATATATATATTTTTTAATATGTAATAGTTAAATATATAAAATATTATGTTATATAATAATATATGATATATAATATATAATATAAATATAATTAAAAAATATTTATTATATTTATATATCATATTTAAATCAATTAATACATAATAATAATATTTATAAATTTTAAAATAAATAATCATACTTATTGTATTAAAATAATAATTTATAAATAATTTTTTAAAAAATAAAATTGAATTAATTTAAAGAATGTATTTTTTAAATATTTTTTAAGTAAATTTTTACTGAAGTATAAATTAAATTTAAATTATTTTACTATAAAAACATGGTTATATATAAAAATATTTTGTTTAAAAGTTTTATTAAAAGATTTATTTCACAAAATAATATATATTAATATATATATATATATATATATATATATATAACACTACAAAAGGTGGAAGAGAATTATTTTGAAAGGGTATTTTAATTTTTTTATTTTCCATTCTATTCCATTCCTATTTTATCAAACCAAACACTCAAATACAAATATAATCTATTTCTTTTTCTATTCATACCAAATACAAAATTTCCCATTACATTCCATTCATCTTTTCTTTTTCTTTTCCATTATTAAATTTTTTGTATACCAACCTAAACCTTTTAAATATATTGCCATGTTCCTATCATATGCCCAATTTATAACTAGGTAAGGCATTAGCCTACTTGACTACATCTAGAGATCATATGGCTAAGTCTTTTAAATACTCAAAGAGTTTTACTTATGTATAATCCTTTTATAAATATGTTTAAGATTAATTATTTAAATTTAAATAATAAATTTGATAGGTTAAATTCCCTCCTTAAGCAATTTTAAGAACACATTCCTTAATATTCCATCCTCAAGTGATTTTTATTTCTTGTTCAATATATACAATTTCTATACAAGAGAATTTTAAAAATTTATGTTTTTTTCCTTCTCTTTATCAATATCTATTTGTTATTAATGTTTTAATTCTAATTTTAAAATTTTTATTATTTATAATTTCTTTATGTTTGAAAATTATTTTAGTAATATTCTTACACAGTTATGCCCAAAAAAAAAAAAAAGAAAACAATGGTAAGAATAAAAAGTGAAAAACAGCCAAGAATGAGTAGAAACAAAATATGGGAGAACAAAGATAGAAAGAGGACCAGGAAGAAAATAGAGAATAATATTTTTTTAACTTCTTTTCTCTCAAGATTTTGAAATACAAAGTGGCCTTCTAATTTCTACGTTAGTAGGTTTTAATTATTTCTTTTATTGTGAAAAATTGTAGTTAATTTTTAAAATTATGTTTAGTTTTTTTTTTCATTTCTTATTCATGTAATTAAATTTTTTAGCTTCTACTATTTGTATTTATCTAATTCTGCATTTTTATACACTATTTGTTGAAAATATTATTACTCTTTAACAAATAGTAAATAAAAATGATTTTTATAAATTAATAATAATATTATTTATTTGTTTATGAAAATTTTAACACTAGTGCAACGCACGGGGTAAATTTTGTCTAATGCAAAGTTAAGATGCAAAAGATAAAATTGTATTAAACTATTTAATTAATTAAATAAGTTATATTAATTAGTGAATTTATGCTGAATTTGTCACCCTGAATTATTTTCCATAATTACACGCCATCCCATATGTAGTGAGAATATTTTGCTTGTCACAAAAGCATTGGATCCACCCCCTGTATGTATTTTCGTATATTTTGGACCTCTGGTTATCGGAATCGTTTGTCCACTTGGGTTTTGCTTTATTGACCCTTGCCCATTATACTGTTCAAAAAAGTGAAAGAACTGCGGTGGCTGCGCTACAAAACGAGACCGAGCCAGGACGACTTTTAGTTCTTGTTACTGCTTGCTCACGAACAATGTTTGGGTTTGGTGCTCTTTCGGCTAGCGCCACCCCGAGCCCCAACTTTGCCGACGCTCCTATTCTTGGCGCAACCATTTACACCCCATCTTGTCACGCAGTTACCCATTGTTTCAATTCTCACCTGCTTGCAAGAACTGAGGTATTCTGTTGTAATTTGGCTCTAAAATTTACACCTTTTTTGTTTTTTTAAACTATTACCTCGCTTTAGTATTCTTCAATGGTTTTGGTCTTCAACTGGGTATGTTCAGTTTCGTTCGTCTTCACTGTGCTGGAGCTTTATTCCCATCAAAGCCATGGCCGAGACTGACACAATTTCAGTCTCTAAAAGTGCTTCTCCATCCTTTGCTGCTGGTAATTTCTATTCCTATTTTCTCCCGCTCTATTAGTCTGGGTTTAATTTGCATTGAGCTAACTAATAATTTGGTTCATGCATTGTTAGCTTCATTTAGTTTCAATGCCCCAAAATTACTGAGTGCCCTTGAAAATAGGGATGTCAAAAGGACTAAAGCACAACAGTTCGTCATTTTTGGGATTAACTTATTGCACTCGGCCACCCACTAAATTTGGGAGACTAAAATCAAATAAGGCTAACAATTTAGGGATCAAATTGTTAATTTACTCATTTGCATTCTTTGTGAGTGGCTCTTCTTATCAAACGGGTTGTCATTTTTTCAACTGTATATCGGGTTACGATTTTGCTGTGTGATTTAGCCCCATACTGTGTTTGCTGATACACTTTTAAATGCTAAGATCTATATAGTATCATGGTTGCTCTTTGATGATATTTCCTACGGGTTAAATGTATAACAGGAATAATTTCTGGCTTATTTGTGTTGTTGTTGCTCTGAAGCAGGCAACAAGCAAGCATTAATATCATTGTCAGACAAGAAGGATCTTGCATTTGTTGGCAATGGGCTTCAGGAATTAGGGTAAATTATATTTGAATTTATGCTTGGTTTTGTTTCGCTTGTTCACGTTTGTTTCTAGGAGGAATTTCAGACTTACTTTGGTACAAAGCAAGCGGCTAAAGTTGCTATTGTAATGGTCCCTCTATTAAATTGCAGATATACTATTGTTTCAACTGGAGGAACAGCTGCTGCACTGGAGAATGCTGGGGTGACTGTTACTAAAGTAGAACAGCTTACTCAGTTTCCTGAAATGGTGAGTATCCATTCTAGATTGAGTTGCGTCTCCCAAATTCTTAACCAGTTCATGTGTTCAATCTTCTGTTTGTGTGTGTACAGTTTCTGATGTGTTTAAGTATATTTGTTATTTTATTATGTCCTTACCAGTATGCCTGTTTTGACATTGCTTTTGGTTTACAACTGTGATTTTCATTTATACTTTTCCACTGAGCAGAATTGATATGGTTTAATTTTTTCTTAACCTCTATAATCTACTTGATTGTGAGTAGAGTCACCTTTATGCTTTCTCCAAAAATTTTTGGTTGATATTAGGACCATGGCTTCTTATCTTTTAGTTGCTTACATAACTCATGCAAACATGTTCTTTATGAAATAAGGATTCTTGTAGAAACCATTAAATTGATGGGCAGTCATGCTTGATTGAGTAATTTTAATCAAACAGAATGAATAAAGTCTGAATAAGCAACTGTTGAAGAGGTTATTGGGATTATAAAAAAGGTGTTGACGGGGAAGAAATTCTTGAAGATATTTGTCACATTATTAGGTTTCATTGGATAAAATGTAGGGCATCTTGAGTTTCTTGTGACCAAATACTCACCTCTTCTACATTGAATCTTATAGATGCACCATCTGATTGTCTGCAGAAGGTTCACCACTTTTTTTTTTTTAATTTTAAAATTATTTAAATTATAGATTACTGCTGCATAAGAGAAATAATTGATGTGAGAGTGGTTGTCTGTTGCTCTTCTTACTATGTTGGTTTAGCTGTTCTCAGGATTAGGGTTGTTATGAAATGACAGCATTTTTATATTTTTAGTATGGTGCATTTTACATATGATCATGCCAGGATTTCATTGGGCACAAAAATTTTTGGTGTTCACCTGAAGCTTGTCTTTACAAATCACAAGTTATAAATGGTGGTTATATCTCTTCCTTTTCTGGAATAATGCCAACCTGGGGCTTTTTAGATTTCCTGGTCTTGTGACAATTCATGTGCTTTCTTGGGTACTCATTAGGAATTTAGGATTCTATAATACTCTTGTACAGTTTACATGAATGACACTAGTAACAAGAATGTTTTGGTTTTTATTCACAGCTTGATGGTCGTGTGAAAACTTTGCACCCTAACGTACATGGGGGCATTCTTGCTCGAAGAGACCAAAAACATCACATGGAAGCTCTTAATACCCATGGAATTGGTAAATTATGTTAATTCTATTAGTACAATTACATGATGCAAGATATTTCATTGTATCAAATTTTGAGTTCTTTGTATTCATTTTGTGTGGATTAGCTTTCTCTAATAGAGTTCTGTTTCAGGCACTTTTGATGTGGTGGTGGTGAACTTGTACCCATTTTATGATAAAGTTACGTCAGCTGGCAGCATTGGGTTTGAGGATGGGATTGAAAATATTGACATTGGTGGTCCAGCAATGATTAGGGCCGCTGCAAAGGTGATTTATTTAACTGACAAGGGAAAATTATTTATACAATCTTAGAATCACTTTCTTGTCTGTGCTTGGCCTTTAGAATAATTTTTTGTGCATAATTTCTAAGGTTGGCAAACCTTCCTAAATGGAATTTCTGCTAGTTGAAAAAAAAAAAAGAGACCCCATCTAGAACCAATTTAATAGTAGAAGAAAGGTAAGTCAGTAGTTTGAAATTGTCTAGCTAGAATTAGAGCACCAAGTTTGTTTTACACAACATCCTTTTGACTCCCAGCAAGACAGCAATTTAATTTCCTATAATTGGTGCAGTGCCACTTTGTACTTTGACTAATTCCAAACTTCTGATATATTGGTTGCTTTGAGATTATACTGATATGACAGATTGTTAAATTTGACTTCAGTTTGGTGCTTGTAAGACCTTTATTTATTTGCTTCATAAACCTGCAACCTGTTAACTAAATGTATAAACCTAGAGTGCTATAAAGTAACTTGGAAGATGTATTCTGCTGGCCAGACACCAATAAACTGCTTCTGAAGAAAGCAACAGTAGCATCCTTGCTTAAATTATGCTATAATTGAGCTAAACTGTTCAGTTTTCCTGGTGGAATATCTTATATAAGCTGATAAGTTCTTCATGGAACAGAATCACAAGGACGTTTTGGTTGTGGTTGATTCAGAAGACTACCCTGCCCTTCTTGAATTTCTGAAAGGAAACCAGGAGGACCAGAAATTCAGGCTAAAGCTTGCTTGGAAGGCTTTTCAACATGTTGCTTCTTATGATTCTGCGGTATCTGAGTGGCTGTGGAAGCAGAGTGTGGGAGGTAGGTATGCTACAAGTTTATAAGGAATTATAATCCAAACAAAACAGTTACTTGTGAGGCAGAAGTGAATATAAAATAACTATAATCCTAGGAAAGCTTTATAAACACATCAGATTTAATTTTGGCATACTTTTTTTTTTTAAAGATAATTTTCTGATTTTGATATTTGAGGAATGAATGGACTGAACAAAATGACCTGTTTCATTTTTAAAAGACGAACTGGCAGCAATACAAACAGAGATTTGTTTATATGTATGTGTGTAGGTTATGTATGAGAAATTGAGTATAAATGGTAATATTATTTAGATATTTTAAGTGCTTATCATTGTAACGGGCACCAAAGAGATTTATTTTGTTGACAGATAAATTTCCTCCTAGCTTGACAGTGCCTCTTGCATTGAAAAGTTCTCTTCGTTATGGTGAAAATCCTCATCAAAAAGCTGCTTTTTATGTTGATAAAAGTCTTTCTGAGTTTAATACTGGTGGTATAGCGACAGCCATACAGCATCATGGAAAGGTGGGAATAAAACTACTGTTTTCTTCTAATATTACCAATAAATATCATTTGTATATCTGAAAGCCATTATTTTGTGTTTGGGGATAAGAGAATAACATGAATTTACAATAATCTTGTGAGTTAAACTCTTACATGTGTCTGCAATCTTATTGTTCTATGCAGGAGATGTCGTATAATAATTATTTAGACGCAGATGCTGCTTGGAACTGTGTGTGTGAGTTTAAGAACCCCACATGTGTAGTAGTGAAGCATACAAATCCATGTGGGGTAGCTTCACGTGATGATATTCTTGAAGCCTACAGGCTTGCTGTCAAAGGTGATCCAGTGAGCGCATTTGGTGGAATTGTAGCTTTCAATGTGGAAATTGATGAGGTGATTTTTGCAACTAAACTTCAGGTTATTATGAATCTGGAATTTATTATTGGATGAATATGTAGCCTGGGAATTTTTTGATTATGGTGAGGAAATTTTTTGGTTTTTCATAGTTTTCTGATCTTCAAATATTCATACTTTTACTTTACAGGTTAGCCCAGCACTTGTTAAGTCAAGAGCATGGGTTTGTCATGTCACATGGTCTCTATTGTAAAGAGACACTTTCCCTATCTTAACATGTTACTGTTTAATATCCAATCTGGGTAACAAATAGGAACTATTTTACATTTTGGATGCTTGCTTTATTGTATTCTAGGCTCTTGCTAAGGAGATTCGAGAATTTCGAAGCCCAACTGATGGGGAGACAAGGATGTTTTATGAAATTGTGGTTGCACCAAGCTACACAGAGAAGGGGCTTGAGATCCTTCGTGGAAAGTCCAAGACTCTAAGGATTCTTGAGGCCAAAAAAAATGAGGCCGGAAAACTTTCACTCAGACAAGTTGGTGGAGGGTGGTTAGCTCAGGATTCAGATGACTTAACCCCTCAAGACATCCAGTTTAATGTAGTCTCTGAGAAGGTTCCGCAAGATAACGAGCTTTGCGATGCAGAGTTTGCGTGGTTGTGCATGAAGCATGTCAAAAGCAATGCTATTGTGATAGCAAAGGTTGCTTTATGTTATATTTTGAAACTTCTCTGTGATGCAGAAGGTTCGTGGATCTGATTTTTGGTTCTTGATTAATTTTGGCAGGACAAACGTATGTTAGGCATGGGAAGTGGGCAACCGAACCGTCTAGAGAGTTTAAGAATAGCAATGAGGAAAGCTGGAACTGAGGTTAAAGGAGCAGCTCTGGCTAGCGATGCCTTCTTCCCATTTGGTAAGTATTACTATCTGATGAAGTACTTGCAATATTGGGACCATTATGTACGTTACCTGGGAAATAGTTATTAGTTAGAATGAAGGAAAGAGAATAGTTAGTTGTTAGTTGTCAGGTAGTTAGGAATATAACTAACTGATATGAGCTTCTTCCTAATACTCCTATGGGTTTATAAATAGGAGTAAGCCTAATACTTTCCATGTAACATAACAACGTATGCAGTGTTATAAAAGGATACATGTTACATATAGTGGCAATTGGATTAGTAAATCTTCTTCTGGTAACAATGCTGAGAAATCCAAAATTCTTCGTCTTTCCATGCAAAACTAATGAACTAAGTATGGATAAAAAGCTATAAAGCACAGACATGCACTGATGACCCTTGTTCAACATGCATAAAGACATGTAAAAATAATATAAAAGGAAAAATTCAGCTTGGACACGCACAGGACACAGCTTGCTCCAGTAAAAGAGAAAATAACCTAACGTAAAATATGGAATGACCAAATGTCTAGAGTTTTGGCTAAAGTGGCGCGTCCCCTAGACTTAAATTCTAGGAGGACCTGATATATCTGGATTCAAATCCTACCCTGCCACTTTTCCATTTCCTTTCTCCTAACCCCATTCTAAGGCCTTATGCCTCCTTCGTTAAAAAAAAAAAAAAAAAGAGGAAAAAAAAGGGACTAGAGCTCATCTTGATGAGATAATAAAATTCTTTTCTAACTTTTCTGTTGCAAATGATATAGTTTAACAATTTTTTTTTTATCTGTAGATTTTTTTTGGGGAAAAATAATAATGTAACATAACATAGGATAATGCAAGTTGTGTTTGTGTTTGGTTTGCATTGCGTTGCATTGCGTTTCAGTGCTTAATAGATTAAGAGCTAGGAAAAGACTTTTGGAATATTTCTTGATACACGCTTGTTTCTTAATTTATATGCAGCTTGGAAAGATGCAGTGGAAGAAGCATGTGAAAGTGGAATTGGTGTAATTGCAGAACCAGGTGGGAGTATCAGAGACAACGATGCCATAGATTGTTGTAACAAGTATGGTGTTTCGCTACTTTTTACCAATGTGAGGCACTTCAGGCATTAATAATGGATGGCCTTGAACGTTGCTGTTTTGTTTTGGGGTAACTTTGTGTTGTTACTTGGTAGCACATTCACTCGAGCGGGTGAAATTTGCTTTTGACCACTCAGGTGGTTGTATGAGTGAAGGGTGTGCTACCCTTTTTGTAGACTGAAAAATAATGTGATAATGTTCTCCATCTTGCTTATTACTAGCTCAATCTTGTAATTTTTATTTGGGAAAATTATGCATGAGAATAATATGATTATCTTCTAATGCAATGCAGAGGCGAATATCAGAAAAATAGTCACAATCACAGTGAAGCCAAAGAACAGAGATTATCCTGTTTACAACTCATGAACAAAGTTGTCATCTGTTGCATGTCTTTGACAAATCTGACTTGGGTTTGGATCAGGTGATAAGAGGTTAATAAAGATTTCATGTCCAATGGTTTTAACTCTCCTTTGATTTAAATCAGAAAGATTTCTAGCCTCTTACGGGTTAGCAAATTTATGGATAAGAGACTTAAATCTATGAATTTTGGTACACTTTCAGTTGTGGGTTGGGGCAAAAACTTTATTAAAGTGATATGAGAAATGGATGAGTAGATAGAGATTTAAATGAATATGCCGGTTAATATAATCAGAAAATTAGTAAATGAATTATAATTTTGATTTGTTTAATCTTAAAAATTAGCTTGAAAAAAAATTGACCAAATTAGTTTAAAATTGATAAAATTAACAAAAACTGACCAAGTTTAGCACTAATCATTCAAAAATTAATTTTTGACATTTTATTTAAATTATAATTTTGGCATTTTGTGATAAGTTGAATATATTGTTTAGCAAATATTATCTATTTTATTTTACATATATTTATTGTCATATGATAAACATTTTAATTAATTGTTGGATTTTTAAATATTATTTTATAATACTTGTATTGATTTAATTATAAAATATTATATATATATATATATATAAACAATTTAACCCCAAACCACTGAATTGTTTCATGGTCGATTCAGTTTTTAAAACGTCGATTAAGATCTACTTGCTTCTCCGAAAAGTGATATTTAAGAAATTCAGTAAAAAAAGACATATTAGTCAATGAAAATATCACAGCACAGCATGCTGCCCCAGCAGAAGATCCACGCGCGAAATTGTGTTGCTCTTTTTCCCTCTTAGACGTATAAGGAAAAAGGATTACCGAAAAATTTTTTTTTTTTGGGTAAAACCGTTTTTCTTAAAAATTAAAAAAGGTTCTGCCAAGATTTCCTCCCCCCAAATGAAATGAGTGGAATTTCATAGGCAGAGAAAGGGGTTAAGAGGGGTTTTGTTTTCCTGGTTCGTCTAGCTCAACCGCCCTCAGAAGCAGTAGAGCCAGAACTCCTCATCCTGATTTGACGGAACCTTTGTTAACACAACCTGAACAAGGGAATATATAGCTGAGCCTGAGATCCACAAGGGGAAGAAGCTGTGCGACAAAGAAGAAAGAGATTATCACTTTTCTGAAAAGGAAAGAAGTTCTGCTTTGGTATGTTTTTATCTTTCTCTTCCTCTATCATACGACTCTGTTCTGCTTCAGGTTTATATCTCCACTGCTCATCCAGTTATCGTCTTATTTACTTCAATCCCACTTTTCTTGTTGTTTCTATCCTTTTTTTTTTTTTTCTTAAAATTAGGGGAGGAAATTGCTGTACCGTGTCGGCTGGCGTACCCATGTCGTTTCAAACCGTATTTAAGCTGTATACAGAATTAGAAAAGTATAATACACGATGCTGGTATTTCCTCCCTTTTGCCATATCGGTGCTTCACACGTTGGATGACAATTTCAAAGCTGTAATTCTCCTCTCGAAAGAATTTGAAGCAACGAAGAGGGGGGGATGAACGAATGAAGAAAACGATTTTTTTTTTTTTTAAAATTAGTCTTTCCTTGTTCTTAGTATTTTTTTTTTCTCAGGAGAAATGGAAATGGGAAGAATTTGCAGAAAAGAGTTATCTTTTCAATTCAATCTACTTTTTTTAGTACCCAATTTTTGTGGTGCTTGATGCTTCTCTATCTGGAGCCAATTTCTTAAAATCCTACCGTCATTGATTCAGGAAACAGTTTGCTTAGACCACCAGGAGAAGTCTCTCAAAGGGCCAGAATGGCTGCTCAGACAATCTCTGAAACTGCCCAGAAGATCATCACCCCTGAAACCCTCCGCAATGTAGCCAAACAATCCGAACGCTGCCTCATTGTCCCTGTGCGTCTCCGTCGTGCCATTAAAAAATACTTACGAGGTCACCACTTTTCTCTGTTTTTACCTCCTCTTCCTATTTGTAATGTATATCTACATAATTCCACAATTTCAAGCTCACGTTGATGGTGGTTGGGTTGGGATTATAGAGGAAGAGGAGCCACATATGAAGAAGAAAGTTTTAAGATTGTCTCAATCATTCAGTCAAATCAAGGATGTCAACCTACAGCTGGCCACTTCCACGTCGAAGGAGCTAGTTGAAGACCCTTTGAAGTCTGTTGTACAATCAAAGCGTTGGAAGATTAAGAGCTCTTATGGTGACATTGGTCTTACGTACAGAGATGATGAGACAATTGCTTATGTTGCATCTCGGATGCCTGCTGTTTACTCTGCATGTTACAGAGTACTCAAGGAGGTAGGTGGGGAAAAACTCAGAAAGGGGAAGAGTATATCTTTAAAATTATTGGTGTTAAAAAGCCAAAACTGATAGAGGAAGAGGAAATGAATTTGAGTCATTTATATTTTGTTAATAATTCCTTGCTAAATAAAATAGTTGAAGTGATATATAGTAAAAATAAAATCTTAGGTGTGGCAGATTATTTAAATGCATGCATGATAAGACAAGTAAACATTAATGAAGATGTTTCTTCAAAGGCAAGGGTAGCATATGTTGACACTGAAATGAAAATAGATTAATTATGCACAAATCCTTTAATGAGAGTCTACTCTATGGCAGCAACAACTGTGGTGATGGTTGTAGATTTTAGCTCGAAATATAATCATGCAGAGAAACAGAATTCACACACCACGTTGAATATAATGATTTACATGGTAAACCTGTAATATGTGCGTAGTGTCTTGTCAATGTTGTTTTGGCCCAACTAATGGGTGTAGGATCTTTTATTTAATGCTTCAATCTCTGTCAGGGGTGAAGTGTGCATTTACTACCTAGTCTTGACATTACTTTGTTACTACTTACTATTATGAATAACCAAACAAAACCTTGTAGCGTTAAATAAAATGTTAGTGCATTTGAAATGAATCTCTTTAAAAATTTGGCATTTTATGTCTCTTTAGGTTCGTAGAAGGCTTCCTGGTTTCTCCCCAGCGAAGGTATTAGATTTTGGTGCCGGAACAGGGTCAGCTTTCTGGTAAAAGACTCTTGAACTTTGTTCTGGTGAATTGTGGCTTTGATATTATAACTCTTGAGTTTGTTATTTCTTAAATTAATTCGTGGTGATTGAAATCTGCTTCTCTAGGGCACTGCGAGAAGTCTGGCCAAATTCCTTAGAGAAAGTTAATTTAATAGAACCATCACAGTCAATGCAGCGTGCAGGCCAGAGACTCATACAAGGTAATTATTTATTAGCTTTTTTGAACCATATTGGTTTCTTAGTTCTTAATCCTTTCAATTTGAGGTGAAGGAGTATAAGATATATAAAGTCTTAAGAGAAGGCTAGTCAAGCAACAGCCAGACATTGGAAATACATATGGCAATGGAAGAGTGTGCATTGACAATGATCATCGTATTTAAAATTGGCTGAACTTTGATTTTAGTGGTGCTGTGTAGTTTACGTTTACTATAATGTAAAAATAATTCCTCTCTTCTTAAGATTGTTTACTAATTTCCATATTATTTGACATTATTCTTAACGAAAGCAGTGTATTATAAGATTGGGGTGCGTACTAAAAATTTTTCTACATGCTTCACTAGAGGGCTTAGCTCCTTTTCATATCCTGGTGCATCAATGGTGGCAAAGTAGTAATAACTGTCATATGACAGAGAACATAATTACCAGGATGAAGTGCATCACTCAGCATGTGTAATGGAAAATGGGAAAAGAATATGAAATTTATTATTAATTATTTGTAAATTATGGATTAAAAATAAATATAAGAAATAATATTCTATTAGGATTAGGAACTAATATTTAAATTACTTTGTTTTAGTAGTTATTTTGTTATCCCTAGTTATCTTTTTGTTAGGTTTTTGTTAGGTTTTAATAATTATTTTCTTTTAGGATTTGATATTTTAATTATCTTTTGTTAGAATTAGACTTTAATATTATCTTTATTTTAAATTATTAAGAGTTATCATTTAGACTCTATATAAAGCCCTTACTAATTAAGGTTAACCAGCTTCTGATTGATTATTGATAAAAATTATCTGGATTTATCAATCGTATCTCTCCCTCCCTTCTTCTCTTTTCCTTTATTTTCTCTCTACATCTCCCCTTTTATTCTTTATCTCCCTTGTTCTCCTTTTGTCCTACATCAATGTGATCTGCTGGAGGAGGAAAGGTTAGGCTTAGGCTTAATTGGTTTGCAGTTTGCCACGTTGGGCCATTGTATCCTTCGAGAACTTGGTCACTTTCTAAGTGTTTCTATATACATTAGATGTAAAGATTGGAATGTTACTAGTCTTTGATTTTTCACATTAACTGATAAATAAGATCAACAATCGTATGACCAAGGCCAAGATTCTAAGGTTCCTGCAATAGTGTATTTGGTATTGACTGAGATCTCTTATAACTTAATCTGAAATCCAATTCCCACTATCAGTGACAGAAGCTGTCTCTTGGACTAGCAGAATAACAACAAAACCTTGAAAGATTTAGATTTTACACTCCGAAACAAAAGATAAAGGTGGTTAAATTGTTGAGATATCAGAAGATAATACAAGTTTCCTTGAGGCATATGTCTGACAGGAGTGATTGGAGCTGGGGCAAATTCAGATTTTTTTCAGCTTTCAAGAATTAGGTATCACCAAAGAAAGTTAGAATAACACAGCCACTTGGACCTGCATATTGATTGGTGGAAAATTGTTCTTCTCTAGGCTATTGAATGGCTGTTGATGATAGAAAGAACTTCGGCAAGAGAAAGAACAATGCAGTATTTTCTCCTTCTAAGATGAACTAAAATAATTGAAACTTTGAAAGATGAAAGAAAAAGAAAAAGGGTTGGTTCTTTCTATTGGATGAGAAGATGGTCCGAAAAAGTGCAAGAGAATTATTTTGGAAGAGATAGGCAAACAAGCCTTACTATGCTTAGTTCTTTATCAGCACATTCAAAAACTTTCTTCCACTGATGGTGCCTGAATCATATCAGCTATTGAAATGAACTAATCTGTCTTAGCATCAACTGTGCCTTAGGATTTTCCTTGATATATAATCCTATGTAAGCCACATCAATTTATGTAGTGGATAACTTTTCACTTCTTTCCAGAAGAAGATTCTTTTGCCATGGCAGTAAATCATCAATTTTCAACTTTAGTAGTATAAGAAGGAATTTTTACTGCATTCTGTTGAAGGTTCTGTTTTGATTTTCTATTAGCTATGTTTGTGCATTAATCAGAATTAGGATTGCATATATTGAAATCTGTTCTTTCTGATATTTATAAGAAGGAAGTCAATAATTGATGAAACTTTGTTTTTCTTTTCTGTTGTTGATAATTTAGGTCTCAAGAATTTGCCCCTTATTCATAGCTATGATAGCATTCAAGCACTTTCCAAAAATATTGGTAAATCAGGGAGGGGGCATGACCTTGTAATTGCAGTAAGTTTATTCTTTTGGATTTATTTTTAATTACCAACAAGTTGTTTGTTCTTCAAGCTCAATGTAGTTCTTTGCAGTTAAGAGGTGAAAATAGCAAACCAAAAAAATAAGCCTGGAAAAATATGAAATTTGTTGACACATAAAATGATCAATATATAGTATCAAATCAAACTATACTGGTTTGGCTTGATTAATCTGTTTGGACTTGTACACTGAAATTTGAAGTTCTGTAAAAGAAAAAGTGCATGTGTTATATCCAAAAAATCTCTAGCAACATTCTTCTCGACCATAATCAACCGACTATCTAGAAACATCTTGTTTGTCACAAAAATAAATTAATAAATACCAAAGATAAAATGATATACTCTTTACGTGACTTATTTATTAAAAAAAATGTCATTTTTTATGCATAAATTTTTATCATGCAGCAAGCTTTATCTTACAGTCAGATATGTAAAGAACTAGAGATCTAATTTTGTTTTGCTCTACCAGTATATTGAACTCTACCATCATGGAATATATATACGTAAAGGAAACTCATTTAAATGTCTAATCAAATCAGAGTTTTACATATTAAATGTTGAGGCTTTTTCTCTTTCCTGTTTTCAAATTTTGAGTTTAGAATGAAACAAACTTAAATAGTTCAGTTGGATTTGCTCTCTTCATTCAGTTTGTTGTTTAGTTGCTGAACCGTACTTGTCTTTTCTGTATTGTTGGTAGTCACATACCTTTTTATATACATTTTTAAGCATTTCTTCATGTTCTATTTAATTGATACTAAGTACCTTTGCAATATATTCTTATGGGCCAAAGTCCTATGTGCTCGGAGAGATACCATCACTAAAGGATCGAATTACCATGGTTCGCCAACTTTGGGATCTAACGCAGGATGTTCTGGTATGATCTCAATTTTATCGTTTTTTTTATTGTTTCATCATGGTGAGGATTTTCAAATACTAATTCATGTAACTCATTAGCTTCTTTTATTCAGAAGTTTTTATATACCATAAAGAAAAAAAGGTTGCCACTTTAGCATATTTTTAGAAAGTAAACAAAGTTGTAAAGAAGTAGCTTGAGTGGGTAATGCTTGCACATGAGAGCAATTTTGAATTTCAAAATTCTCTCTTTCTGTTTGGTCCTTTGCAATATTCAATCTAATGTTATCTCATTTCTGAAATCAACATCTGGTAGGTCTTGGTTGAACCTGGGACACCTCATGGATCTAATATTATAGCTCAGATGAGATCTCATATATTATGGATGGAAAAAAGGGTAAAATTGACTGTTCCTTTTATATTGTGATTTGAAAAAGTTTGAAATGAAGATAATTATTCTGTTTGTTTCAAAATGATGTCTTTTCCCTTTGTGGTTGTGCTTCTATTTAAATATTTTGTTCTTACGAAGAATGGAATTTGCTAACGTGCTAGAAATACCGTAAATCTGCCCATGGGAGGAATGAAGTTTGTAAAGACTTGATGACTCAGAAAACTGGTGCTTATATTGTTGCTCCTGTAAGTATGTTGCATTTTCACTCAACTTCCTTTTCAACATTGCTGTTTGCCAACCTCATTTTCTGTCTCCTTCTCCCGCCCTCCTCTCCTCATCCCTTTTCCATCCTTCTCTTCTTATCTGATAAATTTCCATTGTGCAGTGTCCTCATGATGGGCCTTGTCCACTGGTAAAAACTGGAAAATACTGTCATTTTGTTCAGCGCTTGGAGAGGACATCATCACAGCGTGCATACAAGGTTTCTCCTTAACCCTTCTACTTTCCTTGTTGGAATGAATCTCATGATTCGTACACTTGTTTTCCTCTTTCCCGGATAACAAGTATTATCGTAATGAGAAATATACTTTTGTTCTAACCACTTCATATCATTTTGAAGCGTTCCAAGGGTGAGCCCTTACGTGGATTTGAAGATGAGAAGTTTTCTTTTGTTGCTTTCAGACGAGGGCAAAGACCGAGGCAAGTGTTTTAAATAAGCCTTTCATGCTTGTAGATCAGTGGTATACAAGTAAAATAACAAAACTGGTGCTAAGAGTTCTTTCTCGTGTAACTTTGACATATGGATGTATCTCACTTCTCTATGGAGAAAAATAAATATTTTAACATTTGTCATATTTTTCCTAATTAATTTATCATTATCTACTTTTTCTTTTCCCTGTTTTTTATTTTCAAGCTGATACTTTTTATTACAATTCCTTGACCATTAAACGACTTAAACCATGTATTGTAGGCCTTAATTTTATTCATACTGGGGAACGAATTTGTAATTTTTTGGCTTATCCCATGGATCAGGGAACCTTGGCCTCTTGATGGGATGGAATTTGAGACTCTAAAGGAGCAGCAGGCCAAAAGAAATCCAGAGGATCTTGAAATTGACTATGGTACTCCTTAAACCGGTGCATGCATGTTTACATTAGTATCTTTTTTTTTTTTAATTACAATAGAGTTGTCAAAATGGGTTGGGTTTGGCACAACGCAACTAGTTGAGCTTGAAGAATTAGATTCAGCCCTGTCCAACCTACTAAAATGATGGGCAAACATGGTTGGGCTGGGCCAGTCTTATGAACTGACTTTTTATTTTTTCTTTTTTAAAAAGTTATTAAAATTATAAATATTAAGCATTTATATTGAATTAACCTATTTACCTTGTCAATAAATAAGGTCTTCTTATTTTTTTAATAACTTTTTACTTTAATCAAGATATTTGGCATAATTACTGAATATATATATATATATAATTTTTTAAGAGGTTGGCCCACCTAATCTTCAACCCTCTTCAAAATTGATTGTGCCTGCCCCTTTACAAAGAGGGTCAGCCTAGCCCAATCCTTCAAGATGGCAGGCCTCTTTCTACTTTCCCTAGTCTTTGGAGAAATGTCTTAAATGCAAACTATTCATTTCCATATTTTCATTTGTTTCCCTTTACCACGTCAGAGGACTTGTTGAAGTTACAACAAGCTGATGATGCTCCTTATGAAGAAGTGGATTTGGTTACTTATGATTCTGATGCTGTTGAAACCGAGGCTGCTGATGACGATGAAGTAGATGAGGAGGAAGAGGAAGAAGATACGGTTGGAACTGCTGGTCTTGGTGGTGGCTGGGGCAGAATAGTTTTCATGCCTGTCAGGAGGGGCAGACAGGTTGCAATGAATGTCTGTAGATCTACCAAAAGGGATGCCTCGGAGGGTTCTTTTGACCGTATTGTTGTTACACAGAGCAAAAATCCTACATTGCATCATCAAGCCAAAAGATCTATCTGGGGCGACCTGTGGCCCTGTTAAGGCAAACCGATGTGGTGTACCTTTTGGTCATTCTATCTTAAATAATGGAAAATATAACGTGCTAAATTCTGCTTTTTGAGGGCCGGGCCAGCCTAGTCCACAAGGGCTTTTCATTTTGGTGGCCTAGGTCGGGTCCAAAAAGCGCAATGACGTGGGATCGGACTGAAATCTTTTGCTCCAAATGGGTTAAGTATATGTCGACGCAGCCAACCTCATTACAAAGTTGGGAGCTTGGTCTATTTTGATACCTCTGTCTTTGAAGGGTCATGTCAAGGATTAGATAATGTGAAAGAAAAATCCAATTTTTTTTTTGTTTTTCTTTTAAACGTAAGATTTCTTATGAAGATTAATTTTCTGTATTTTAATGGCCTGCACAGGCCAGAATTCATTTTGTAGGTGGTGAGGAATGAGGATGTTTTAGGAGTTCTATGCTCACATGTGGGAATGCCACTGCCTAAGGTAGGGTGCTACAGGATGAATTTCAGAGGGTCATCTGAAGTTTACGAAGGGTATATTGTTATTTCATTTAAATATATAAATCGATGGAAAGTTCAAATGCTGGAGTTAGATATGTATTTTTGGGATACAAGTGTTTAATGGTAACATTGGCATCCTAAAATCTCTGAAAGGCATGATATACTCACCAACTATATGTATTATTCTCAAAACATGTAATTATCTACCATCTCCAAATAAAGTTTTAGTATGAACCATTTCTTTGATAATAATATATTGTCATTGTAAATAAAAAAATTATTTATCTCATACTTTAAGCCTCATGAAATTATTAGGGGTGGCAAATTTTACTTTGACTTATTTTAATTTCACTTATCCTATTTTTTTTGAGCTTTCGAGTGTTATATGTATGTATATATATATATGTATAGAGAGAGAGAGAGAGAGAGAGAGAGAGTGGAAAGATGCAATGGAATGCAAATAGTGCTAACTGTTGCATAATAAAAGTTTAACAGGATTGGGGTGCATTACTCAGCTATGTGGCTTAGGGGAAGGGGACACTTTACGCTTGGCTTTGGGCTGTTTGTGCTTGGACAATTTACTTGGTTCACTCTCTCATTTGGGTAAATCGCAATTTAGTCTCAGAATTTGTTTGCCTGTTTACTTAGTTTTAATTTCTAAAATCTTTAAGAGTCCACAAGTTAGTTAGTATTAAGAAATTTATAACTCGTTACAAGTTAATACTTCCGTAAGGTGTGTCCATGAAGCAGTGCTAACTGACAGTAGATAGAATCTGCCTCTTCTTTCACTCAAGGTGCAATGAAGATAAACTAATATCGTCAAGGTCATTGCACCTATAAAAATCATCTTAGTTTATAGTTCATGGTTATTGGATTATGGTTAGCTTAGTATATATGACTTTATTGTTTAATTTTAGAGTAAATTATTTACACATCTTTTTTTTTTTTTTAAATTTTTATTGAAATTACACAGACTTTTTATTTATTTTCAAAATATATATACAGATTTTTCCTGAAATGATAAGTTACTTTACTTTAATTTAATCTTAACTTTTTTTTACTAAAATGCCCTAAATTAACCTACATACATATTTTTTTAAAATTAAAAAAAATTAAATAAGAGATATTTTGATAAAAAAAATTAAAATTAAACTAAAGTGCAACATAATTTTTTATTTAAAAAAATTGTGTTCATTTTAAAAATAGAAGAGATGTATATATAATTTCAGCAAAGTTTTTAAAAAAATTGCATAATTTACTTATAAATTTTATCCAAGTTTTAAAAAAGGATAGATAGATAAGTAATTTTGCACTTATGTGGCATTGTCTGTTGATTCTTGTTATCATCAAACTTCTATTTCCAAACCCCCCCCCCCCCCCCCCCCCCCCCCAAAAAAAAAAAAAACTCCCTTTTAAACAATTACCAATGAATAGTTCACTATATAACACTCAAACTCCTCCCCAGCGACATCCATGATTCATAAAACACTTTCTTTTTTTAAATAAAAAATAAAAGGTGAATTGACACACCAGAATATGATAAGACACTAGTATATTTTATGGTCATTGGATTATAATTCTCCTTACTGAATTCTTTGAGTGGTGTGCTCTCATTACTTACTCTAATTTGGATTGGTTTGATTAATTTAAATTATTGCTTTTTCTAATAGAAATTATAATGTGTTTTGAACAAAAGATAAAAGCGGTTAAATCTTTGTAAATATTAGGAGATAATTCATATTTTAGTGAGGGATATTCTCCTTCTATAATTGCTGGCTATTTCAAACTATTAGAGGAGGTAAGGCTGACTTTTGTTGAAAACAGAGCAAGATTTTCTCCTTCTAAGATGAACTAATATGATTGAAATTTTGAAAGAAGAAAGAAAAAGAAAAGGTTGGTTCTTTCTATTGGTAATAGTCAGAAAAAGCGCCAATATATATATATATATATATATATATATATATATATATAGTGAAAGAGACAGGCAAACGTGCCTCACTATGGTTGGTTCTTCATTAGCACAGTGGAAAACTTCCTTCTACTGATGGTGCGTGAATTATATCAGCCTTTGAAACGAATTAATCTGTCCTTGGCATCGACTGTGCGATTCTCTTTGATGTATAATCCTATGTAAGAGGATAATTTCTTACTTCTTTCCAGAGGAAAATTCTTTTGCCCAGGGTAGTAAATTATCAATTTTCAGGTTTAATAGTATAAAAAGAAAAGGAAATATGATCCTCCCCTTAATCATCTTAAAATACACTTTATTTCAATTTAGTCCTTTAAGATTTGAATATCTCATTCTAGTCTATTGAAGAGTATTTTGTCTTTAATATAGTCCTCTCCTTAAGCATGGTAACAAATAATTAATAAACTTATGACTTAACATAAAGTTAATGTGACTATTACGTGTTCAATTCTCACTAAAACATATGCTATGATGGAGCACCAAAACGATATGGTGTTGTGGGCAATTTGAGTGATATAATACTTTACCATAACATGTTACAATGACAAATGGCCCTTAACGGCTACTTCAGCTTTGCTTAGCCCATGCCACTTTTCTTTGTTTACTATTGGCAGACAAGATTAATGTAACCATGATATTGAAAACAAAATATTTTTTAAAGAACAAAAATAAAATAGTTAAACTTTAGTAGACCAAATTAAAAAAAAAAGATATATCTTAAAAGGACCAAATATTAGTTCGCTCAATACTCAGCTATCCTATTTGTCGACCGTTTGAGAATGAGACTTGGATGGAATAGCGGTGAAAGTAACCCAAGTCACTGGAAAAAAATATTCGGTTATATAGTGACGGTTCTATATTGGCTTTAAGGTGGTTTCAACCGATACTAAAGACATTAGTGGCAGTTCAAGAAACTGTCACTGAACCATGTGTTTAGAATGATTTGGTAGCGGTTTTAACAATTGCAAACTAAAACCAAATTAGTAATGCATCCAAAAGTGCTCTAGGCATGTTTATAGTGGCGGTTATGCGGTTCAAGAACGCTATTATTGGCTGTACTTAGTGGCAATTTTCTTAACTGCTGTTAATTTGTAGCAGTTTTGAAACCACTAAATCATATTAAGCATTTCATGACAATTATTTTTGAACCACCATTGAAGCCTTTTTTGGTTTATTTTTTAATTTTTTTCCTCTTCTTTTATTAACAAATATATATATCTATGTGTGTGTGTATATATATATATATAGAGAGAGAGAGAGAGAGAGAGAGAGCCACAAGCAAAACCAATTTGCCACTAAAATTGGAAATAGAATCAACTACAATTAAAAATAATCTAGAGTCAGTTACAATTAGAATTAGAATATGTCTAAGCTACATTTTTTTATTACAAGAATTTGAAGAATGGGTTGCAAGTTGAAAAGGGGAGTGTCCATTTATTTGATCATTTGGTAATTGAAATTTAAAATAAAATATTATTAGCAATAAATTAAAGATCAAATGAAAAGAAAGAATACATTTGTATGATTCAACAAGAATGAAAACTTTATAACATCATTACTCTGAGTTTTTAGGTTGCAAATTCAAGTGGCACTCCACTTTAAAAGTTTTTAAAGAAGAAATCTATTGCATTTTTCATTTGTCATTATCTTTGTCATTGTCTCTTACAATGTTTTTAAAATCAGATCGGTCACTGAACCAATAAAAGTATTAGTTCACGGTTTATTGATTTAACCGTAGTTGAATCAGTAATAATTATATATTTATATATTAATATTAAAAATTTAGTATAATAAATAATAATAAATAAATATTAATAAAATTTGAAACATTTTAATACTAACTATATATAAAATAAATCAAATATAACGTAATATTTAAATTTAGTTAAATTTTTAATTTTAAAATTTGAGTCTAAAATAATTTATCTATTAATAAATATAATCATTAAATATTAATTTTTTGAAATAAGTATTGAAATAGATATTATAAAAATTAACTGTTTAATATATTAATTTTTTATTATAACATTTTTTAAAAAAATTGTATAATAAAATTTAATTGATTTTAAAAGATTTGAATATAATGCAAAAAAAAAAAAGTTGATTAAATATTGTAAAATTTAAAGGAAATGTTATAAGTATAGTTATATAATATTATGTACATTATTGGCAACAAGATAAAAGTAGTGTGATGGTTAAAGCCTTAAAGTCTTCCTCCAAGTCACAAGTTCAATGCTGTCAAAGGCTATTTTAATTGAAAAACGCAAACAATCATTAAACACTTTATATATACAACAATTTGAATATATAGATTGAAGAAGCTTTGAAGCTCTGATGGCAACCAAGCATTTTCTACGCATTCAAAATTTTTTAAGGAGAGTCGATCCATTTACATCAGTTCTTCTTTCAAAATGTTCGGTCAAACTTAGTTTTTTTATCGAGTTTGACTGATTCTTGAGAGCATAGGTTAAAAGGGTTTTTCGTATCGGACTAGGGTTTGGTTCCCGATCCAACCAGTTGAACTAACCAGTCCGATTTTGTTTTAATTACAATAGTCTTTCTAGTTATAACTTACGTGATACAATTTTATTCTACAATTTCATGTAAAAAGTCTTAGACGAGGTCATCCTACCATGGACATAAATGGGATATCCAAACACTTGAAACAAGTAAGCACCTAATCCCAATCCTTTGTCTTGACCAAGGTGGTTTTAAATTAAGTTATGGCCAATAAATCTTGACTCAATTTTTTGAGAAGACCCTTTACCTTTATGCAACTACCTATAAAGATTATATTTAACGATCTATGAAGCAAAAAAAATTGGAAATCTAATTCAATTCTATATAACAAAACAATACTCTTTCACAAATTCAATTCAGTTTAACAAATTGTTTGTGTGACTTTATATTTGTCAATACTCTTCCACTAATTAAATATTCTAACTTGAACAGCAATAACAAGTTCACCCATTGACAAATATCTAGTGTCTGACCACTATTCAGTAACATATACCTGATTAGTTTATGATGTATATAGGCTTCCTTATCGAAATCTGTCTACTGGCTTCAACTAACTTACATCAAGTTAGAGATTGATTCAAATACAAAAGATTCAACGACCAAAAGAGGAATAAATAAATTCAACCATAAAGTAACGGAATAAGTTAAAGGCCAAAAAAAAAATCTTGAATAATTAAAAAAAAAAAGACTACAAGTTACATTTTCTTGATTTGTTTTTTCACTATTAGTTAAATGGTAAGATTTGAACTAATGGTAATGTTTGCAAATAATTGGGTAGCTAACAAATAAATTCTGTCGCTTTTACTTAACAAGAAAGGAGCTTCCCTTCCCCCCCGGTCCCCCGACCCCCTCTTTTTATTTATTTTTAAAGGAAAAAAGAAAGGACTGATCAACATGCATCAAATCGAAAAGTGGAACTAGGTGGCTTCTTTTTTTGGGGGGGGGGGGGGGGGAGGGACTTGGTGGACCCAAGACAATAATGACTCACTAACCTGATCATTTCAATTTCCAACTTTTTATCCCTAACACAAGTGGGATTTTGTTTTTTTGTTGGTGCCTATAGGTAGTGACCCATAATCTTAAAACCCAATGGAACTACATAGTTTAATACCTTCGTACCTTTGTAGTCTAAGTTATCAAGTTGAGTGATAATCATAGAAACATAGCAATAGCAAATTTTAAGACATATATGCAGAGTTTTAACAAATAACAATAGTAGTTTCTGATTTTCCCTCAAGAAGTTACATAAAATGTTTACACCCTTGTATGAATCAAAGTCACATATAATTTCAAAATCAAAGCATTTGAAATAATAACATGGCTAAAATAGTATACAGATATTATTTGTCTCTTAATCCCTTATAGCATACATAACTACACCATCTAAGGCTTCCTATGTAACTCAACCAAAATAGAATAACAATGAAACACTTCAACAATTTAGCACTATTTTTGTTTTCCCAACCAATAGCAATTTAGCACTTTAGTCCCACAGAATTTAAACATTTACATTTATAACCTTAGCTTCATTGCTGATGAAAGAGTAATTGCTTCTTTTATGTGTGGTAATCCACAAATCTTTCTCGCTGATTAGCTCCCACATTTAGTTTCTTACAAATTTTAAGAATTGTTTCATATCTTGAATTATAGCGAAAGTATAGTTCTATTCTTTACCAAAGTGACATTATCATCTTGACCTTCTTTCATGCAAGACTCTCAAATCTATCAGTGTATGAAATCATTTGCTTCTTTGTATTTTTTATATTTTTCTTGGCATTCTCCTAGTAACTCACAAAAACATATTAATGCGGTTAATAAAAAAATTTTCATATATTTAAAAAAGTGTTATTACATTAGTATGTGGGTTGTGACATAGTCTACATCATGGCTCATGTCTTGCACAAGGTCATCCTTACAAATCCTATCTTCTCATACTTTGGGCCTTGAAGGAGATAGTTTAACAATTAAGTGATCATATACAACTTTTCTAACATGCCATTTTTAAAATTTACATTTAGGAAATAGGTATATTATTCTACCTTCAACATTTTCATTGGCAAATGTAAATTCTAGGAATCTATTATGTCCCTCTAAATATTTAGAGGTATTTTGAAGCTCAACAATCCAAAACTTATTCATTTTGAAAAGCAAAGAAATATCTATGTTCACATAACAAAAAAATATCACTCAACATTTCACACATGAATATGATCAATTTGAATAGACAAACATGTCAGTGAAAAGCAAAATTAAACATGTCAACACTAAGATAAGCATAACAGACATCTTCAATTGTTTGTGAACTACTTATTGTGGCAAGAAAGTAGAGGATGATGACAAGAAAGAAGAAGAAAAGAAGCATATTGGCATTTGATAGAAGCCAAAGCTTTCCTTGTATTATTTATATAAAACAGAGCTAGTATCCTCACCAAACAAAAAGGAATTAACAACTCTAGAATTACATGGAAAATGAAACAAAGAGAAAAGAAAGGGAAAACAAAAATAAAGAACCAATTGTTTGGATTTCTAGAGGCTAAACTCTCTCCTAATATAAGTCACATTTTCCTCTTCCCTCTTCTAAGATCACAAACCCTTCTATAAACCTCACCAATAGCACTTCCTCTCTCCTTTAGCTCATCCGCCCCTCATCCTATGTGATAAGTTAGTTACTAAGGAATATTCTCTCTTTTGCCCCTACCTCCGTCTTATGCTTATTACTATCTTTATCTATTTTGAGCTCTTAACTCCCTTTTACTATCTTTATCCTATCATAAGAACTCCTTCCCTTAGGCTCATTGACATTGGTTCCATCATTACCCTACCCAACAAGCTTCGCCTTGTCCTCAAAGTGGACAGTAGTAGGTGGGACTAGTGCCCTATCATGAAAGTCAACAACCATATCATGCATTCTTATCCCATTCTTACTATAATATAAAGCCTTGATTGTAGCAACTTCCTTAAGGAAGGAAACAAAACCAACAGACATGTAAATGCTAAGCAACCTATGCTAATCATTGACTTGTAAGTACTTGAGGCCTTTAGCATTTGAAAGAATTTCTAAACCCTCACCTACTATAGTTATACGTGGCAAATTTCCTTTTTTATTGAATCTTAAACAATGGGTATTATTGAGATCACCCTTAGCCTATTTTGCAAGCACCATCTCACCTTTATAGATAGGCTTAAGATCTTGAAAAATTGCATTTCATGCATCCCATACACGTTCCTTTCCTTCATATATGGGTTCATTCCCATCATTACTTGAAGACAATGCTTTAGAGTGAATTTCTTTGTCCCATTTGCAATGCATCAAAATAAAAAGAGCATGCATGCAAGCTTTTGATCATCTAAATAGTTCAAAAACATGGGCAACAACCATAATAGTTACAAATAATTCATTTGAGCTATAATTTCATGAGGTGCCAATAGAGGATAGCTTTAATGACAATTAGGCTTTTAAAATTGCTAAAATTCTATGAGTGTGGGATGTTACTCAGCTTATCCCTTTTTTAAACTCGTGAGGATTCATTTATTTTAATCGGTTTGGTTGTATCCGCTACATTGTTGGAGGATGCATAATCACTATCTCATGAAATCAAAGCTCACAAGAAAGGCACAAACTTTAATCAGAACATAAGAATTAGATGCTACTACGAGCCTTTTTTTCAATTGCTTATTTTTTCTTCTTTTTGGCTTTTAAACATTGCACCAAGTCTTTAGTCATTGCTTCAGCTAAATGACTATCTTTACCCCTTGATTTCTTGCTCCCCTTGAGTTGGTCTTCATGTAATATAAGGCAAATGCTCTTCATTAATTCCTTGTTTGGTAGCTCATCTGCTCTTATTGAAATGGCCATTTTCAATAATTTCAATAAGAAACTACACGAACAACCCACAACATTAATAGATGGCATAAGATAGACAATTGTTTCCATCAGAAATTTGTTCCTCCCTCAATTAGCTTTAGAAACTAACGCATTAGTAGAAATAGGCAACCACCTATCTATATAGATTTTTAGTACCTCCCTAATCACAAGAGTATCCATTCTGCATTTTGGTTTCATAGCAATCATTACTAGTTAGCAAAGATCAATACCCAATTCCCAATTATCTGCGACCCACCAATCCCTAGGGACATATTCAATTTTCTCTAGATTTGTCATCATATACTTAGTAATTCTATCAAGTTTGGTTATTCTCTGGTTATATTGGTAGGGCCATGTGATGTTTGTTGGGTCCAAATAAGTTTTAACAGCAAGAGGATCTAAACATCTATCAAGGATCTCAATTTTAAAAATTAAATTTCCTTTATCTTCCTTTGTCACTTCAAGATACATGCAATAAGCAACCACAACATTGTGAGTATTAAAAGTAACATTAGCATATAGCATAATTTTGCACATATTTCAAATGCCTCAGGCCTTCGAGGAAATCAACTAAAAAAATTTCATTAGAATCCTCTTCATTAGCCTTTGACACTCAAATCTTCCCCTTCTCAAGTGCTTTTCTTTGTCTTAGTGGTCCTTAATCCTTAGGATTGCCTGGAACATCTCAGTGGAATGGAGACCATAATCTAGTCTCCTTTGTCCCTCTTTCTTGTCATTGAGCGACTACTAATAATTATCAAACTTAGATGCTAATGAACATGTAGCCAAGTTCACCCCTTCCCTTATTATTCAATGTCATGCCTTTATTTCAATAGCCACGCAAAAAGATGATAATAATGTGTTTGCCTTACTTAAGGGTCCTTTAAGATGGGTTATGGGTTGCCCAAATTGGTAATGAAATGGGACACTATTTTGTTGTAATTAAGCCTATAAGATTGGCTTCTATAAATAAGTTTTGGGCTTTTACCCCATCTAATCTTCCTAACCCAATCTGTGAACCAAGTTCGTTCCACTTCTTTGCACTCCTTATTGCCATCTTCTCTAACATAACAGCATATCAACTCTCTATTCCTAGCTTTCTTGACATTGCAAGGGTATATTCGTGGGATCGCTCGATGCTATGGCTGTGGAAGAAATTGATTTCCTCCAACTCACTCAATGTACTTCCTTAGATGTGGATGATCTATTAGCTTGTTGTAACAACATTGGCCCACGAATCATTAGCTTCATCTCTTCTTGTAGCTTGTTCTCATAAACCTTAGCATTAGCAATACTACCTTCTTCATTAATCTCTCCTTCATGCTGTTCTTCTTTTCCCACTTCAATCGTCTAAAGTTTTTGCTTTTCCTTAGCATTTAGCTTTGTCGAAACTTTGTCAAAAAACAATGGTAATTCTAGCTGGTGGTCTCTAATAAATTTCTCCTTAATTCCTAGTTAATTTCTTTTCTAAAGTCCATTTTCTACTTGGCCATTTCCCTTTGCCATTTTTCCTCTTGTTTCTCCTTTTTCATCTAGTTAACACTTGTTCAGTTATTTTCCTTATTTCTCCCCTATCCTTCTTTTCTTGTATCTCCTTCCTCCATCTGGCAAACACTTTTCACATTCTTCATTGAAATTTCTCATAGTCTCAGATTTTCCTAGATTGTCACAGCTTTGATACCAAATTAATAGAACCCAAAGCTTTTCTTGGATTATTTATATAAAACAAAGCTAAAATCCTTTCCAAACAAACAAGAAAATGAGAATTAACAGCTCCAAAATTACAAGGGAAAATGAAACAAAGAAAGAAAGGAAAAACAAAAATGAAGAACCTAGTTGTTTAGCTTTCAAGAGGCCAAAATCTTTCCCAATACAAGTCACATTCTCCTCTTCCCTCCTCTAAGACCACAAACCCCTCTATAAACCTCACCAACAACACTTCCTCTCTCATTCAGCTCACCCACCTTCATCCCATGTGATAAGTTAATCACTAAGGAATATTCTCTCTTTTGCTCCTACCTCTAGCTTATGCTTATTATATTATCTTTATCTATTTTGGGCTGCCCAACTCCCTTCTACTATCTTTCTCCTGTCATAAGCACTCCCTTTCTTAGGCTAAACAATGGTTTCATCAACAGCTAATAAGAGTTTCAAAGATTAATTTGTGTGTGAATCAAATACGAATTTGAGTCTTTGCAATTATATTCATGTGGTTTCTAAATTTATCCAATATTGATTCTTCAATATATAATCAATATGTTAAAAACATAATAACACTATTTGTCTTATAATTTCATGTCATTGGGTAAACCCCAATTACCCCCTTTGAATAATATTTTAGCCATGGGATTTTCACTTAAAAATTGGTCTACTCTCAATTTGTTATAATATAATCTAATGCAGCCTACAACTGTCAAGTTTAAAATGATGTAAATTTGAAATAATTTTGTGCTTTCTTTAAGTAGCTTCTTAGCACACATAAAACACAATATTATAGTGGCATGTGTTGGTCTGTCTACATCTAATATTGCTTTGGGAAAATTACATTTAAGGACCTATATCTTGAAAAATTTGCAATGAAGGATTTTAAAAATCAAAATTATCCTTGAAGACCATAATTACCATCAACTTTTAGGGAATTTACTATTGAGTTTAGGGTATTTATCATTGGATATAAAAAATGCTAAACTTTTTTACATTCAATGGCAAATGCCTTAAGTCTAGTAATAAATTCTCTAAAATTTGATGGTAATTATGGTTCTTAAAAATAATTTTGATTTTTAAAATCTTTCATTATAAATTTTTCAATATATTGGTCTTGGGTTATAATTTTCCTTATTGCTTCATAGACACCAACCTGTAGGCTAAACGTCAGTAAGTAGGCACGTGGTGGTGCATCAATATCTATCATATCTCATTTTATCCCTCTAAATACATAGACCTGACTATGCAGCATTGTCATTGAGGCAACTCCACCTTTATACCCTTGGAAGGTCACAGCTTTAGTAGCAGAGACTCACATACCATGTATAAGAGAAAAAACACACTTTCAATCACAGATTCATCTGCTTTATAGTGCACTAAGAGTAAAGTTTGCACTGATTTTGCCACATCATTCAAATATTTATTGAATTGAATGAAATCATAATCTCCTGAAGTGCTCCTTATAATTTAGAATATAAAGTATGTTAATTTCAACCTTTCATAACGATAAATTCAGATTATCTTAATCCTACCGAATGAAATCATTAGCAACATCATGAAATTCCCCTCTCATGTCTAAAAATAGAAGTGCCTCAGATCTCAAAAACATTTTACCTATATATATATATATATATATAGATAAAAGGAACTTCAAGCCCTTGTTTCAGAAATTCAATTTTTAAGATATGTATCCATCAGCATTAGTGAGTCACCAGGGCTCCATTAATGCTTGACAAAGCTTTTGGAATTGCCCTTTTGCATAACATGAGAGTCTCCTAGGACCAAAACACAAAAGCGTCACTATCTTTCCATGTTAAAAGGTGCTTTTGGTAACTTAGTTGAATCACTAATTGGGAATGGACCCTCTATGAGAAAGTGGTGGAATCAGTGTTCCCTAATTCGACAACATAAATGCCGAACTTTGATCTGGTATGGACGACCCCAATTATGGGTCGTTTGCATACCAGAACGGCAGTAGCAGAGTATTAGAACAGTGTACTACAAAGGAGTAATGGGATATTAAGCCAGAGGAAACTTGCATAGATTGCAAACTAGACGCAGCAGCACCTCCAACAGGAGCGTCAGCGGCGTTGCTTCTTGGGCTGAAGGGAGGGTGGGAGAACGGGATTTTGAGCCAACAGCAGTTTCGGTTTCATTTGGTGTCGAGCATTTGGGCCTTTGTAACCCAATGGTTTTTGAAGCACTGATTTTAATGGCTATGAAGCCATTTGTTGTTCTGTTACCACCCTTTCCAAATTCTAAGACTTTGGGTAATCAAGAAAATATAAAACAGTAATAATTTATTAAATGGGTATGTGATCATTGAGCCCTTAATCCCATCGTCAAACCAATCAGCGCTGTATGTCTATTCCCCTTAAAAAGCTTATATTTTAATCAACAAATAATTGAGTTCATTATCCTATATTTTAATCTTTATTTTTTATTTTGAATAAACTCACTTTTGATTTAATTATGACAATTACATTTTAATGTTTATTATTTTAAAATTTTTATTTTAATCATGATGATTATATTATTTTTTATATTGCTAAAAATCAAAATAAGTAGTAGGATTTGAAAATAAGAAAAAAAAAAGTAAAAACAGAAAAAAATATATTAATTAAGAAAGAAAGAAAGATTATGAGAATATATTGAAAAAAATTTAAAAAATTAGTGTACCAACTAAGCATATCCCATTTGTAGCACAAATTATACAAATTAACATATTTCATATCCGTACTCATATCTCAGCAAATTTTATAGTGAATTACGTATTAGGCAACAAGCACCGGGTGGAATCATATGCGCAAACTATTAGGCACTCAGATTTGACAGAGCCCATCTCAATCAAATATCAGAGCCGGGCATCACAATATTGGACTTGGAACAGTGCAGGATATGGGGATTCTAGTTTGATGGGTTATTTTCATGTCTGTACACACAAGTTATGGCAAATAGCAAGCAGAGGCACATGATTCTCTACAGTGTTAAGCTGTGAAATGTGCTTGAACCCAGTGGAAAATTTAAACAGAAGCACCAGATGCTATGAAACACGACAAAACATCAGACATATACAATAGCTATCACTACATTAAACAAATCTTCAAAATCTCTTAAACTTTCATGTCTTGCGGTTGCCAGAGTCCAAACGCTGAACACCTCCCCTTGCTGTGACTATGCATATCGAACAGACTAAAGGTAGGGAAATCGATGTGTAAATCTAACTAATATCCAACTAAATATACAAATCGAATGACATTTTTATTCATTTTTATATCATACCAAATGTAATTATTTTATTTTATTTATATCTTCTTCTTTTTTTTTGTATTTTTTTACTTAATAATTTAATATACTACACTGGCATACGAATGAAACACATGGGAATTCCAATGGTGGTAGCACTAATGGCCCAGTTCCAAACCCATGCTCGCACCTTGGTTTTAACATGGATTTTGAAGTGGTGTGGTCCTAATTTCCTTTTTCTCACATAAACCAAAGGAAAAATTGAAACATAAGTGCCTAATATTTAAAAAAAAAAAATTCGCTGACACGAGAAAAGAAGTGGAGATTGAATAGATTCATTGCAAGTGCATTCAAGGATTAAGCAACGACATAAAACCCCTTACTGGTACACGGAAGATTCAATTTTTCAAATGCTCAAATCTATTTATAAAATATTTAAGCATAAAAAATAAGAAAAAGAAATAATAATGCATTATGTGTTTAAAATAATCTAAGAATATTAATATTTTCATGTCATACTCAATTCTAATTAATAGATTTCTATATTTTAAACAACTTATACTCATCATACCAACTTAGGTAACATAAGGTCCTTTAGTTAGTGATAAAACCCTTAATCTTCCAATCGATACCTTTGTCTATCATCTAAGCGTTAATATTACACAAGATTCTGCAAAGATTTTTACTACAAATTGTCTATAAATTTGGAAAGAAAAAGAGGAAAAAGTGTATAAAACACACCTGGTGAGCCTCACCCTTTCTTCTTCAATTTCTATCCCAATTTACAAAAACTTTATAGTAAGAAACTTTAGAGGATCCTGACTACACTAGTACATTGATCTTGCGCCTTAACCATACCAAGTCCCTATGGCATTATCTGAATACCATAAATTCACAAAGGGGGCAACCTTGAATATAGTTGCAATTTGTTCATTAATTTAAGACTTCATCTCATACTTAAGACATTGAAAATAATAAGAATGTTCAGGATAAAAATTGAAAAACTTCAGTTAAAAATAAAAGTGATAATATCATCTAAATGACTTAACAACATAGCATTAAGTATGTCCTCATTGAAAGACACTCAATAGCTAAAGCCAAAATTTGCCCATCACATTGTCAACACATCTATCCCTCCAACAAAAACTAAAACTTAAATGTATTTGCTAGGAGGATAGTCCTCAGCAATTCACAGATCAAGGGGTAACCACAATCCGACCGGCCACTTGGTCAAGATCCCGCTGACCACTGGAAGTGATTCTCCTGCCACTGAGAGATCAATTTCAAGATATTTCAGATCAGTGTTCGAATGAGTCTATGACATTCGAATGATAATGTGGAAAGGACAAGCATAACCCAAGAGACAGTTAATGACTAAATAAAGAGAGAAGCAATATGTTCCTAAGGGAAGTTACTGACTGAAATCCTAGGGCATGAAGTGAAGAAGAAAAAGAAAGTGAAGAGAACAAAATAGCCTTTCAATTGTCATTAATAGGAGACTTCTATCCGTGATATTGTACTCTAGGTATATAAACTCTAGCAAACTAACAAGATAAATGAGTCCTTACCCCTTGGGGTCAATTTCAATGATGCTCATGTTCTGCAACTGTTGAAGAATGTGACGAGCAATAGCACCACTGCTCTTGCAGAAATGAGGAGGACGGCTACCATTCCTCTGGCTCCCACCATAAATCCGCTGGAAAGAACCAACACCAAGACCCCCTCTCAAGTAGATCTTCCTTGCCATGGAAGCTGCAACCAGAAATTGAGTTAATAGCTAAAATCTATCAGTACATTTTCTAGAAAAAGGAAAAGAAAAGTTCCCCAGATTTTACAGTAAGCACACATATCAGGAGGCAAATTTGCAATAGTAAGCACTAAGCAAACAAATGAACAAAATCTGACAGATTAAACTCACCAGCTCTAACATAGTACCAATCAGGATCATATGGAGCCAGTTCCTTGAATTTTGCAGTCTTCACAATATCTGTCCACTCGGGAAGCTCCATCTGCTCAGAATTAAAGAAAAATAATTGTAAATAGCTATAAGACAAAGACTCTTGAATAAGTCAGCATTAATAACAGCACCACCAAAGTAAGTAATATCACACACAATTAATTCCCAAAAGAAAGTTTCAAATCATTTGACAAATACAAGAAAAACTCTAAAGAAACAGTTCTAATGCACTATGAAGTGCACAATTACAATACTAAGTCGAAGACAGAAACCACAAAAGTTACGTTTTTCAAGGTCAATCTAATATATTTTTACTAGTTCCCTGTCAGCCGCTACTATAACACAAATTCCCACATATATTATTCTTTTGAAGAGGAAACACAGGGAATACACAAATCGATATTGATACACAACACAGCAAACACACATAAGTTGATTTTAATATTGCCATAATATTGCAAGCAGATTTTTTTTGCCACAAACACAATCACCAGAGATTAGTTCCACAAGGAAAATTTTCAAATCAAACCTAAGCATGGCATGACGTTCAGAACAAAAAATCAATCCAGGTTCGTAAAACAGATCAAACTGAAAAAAAAAAAAACCAATAACCCACATAGGAAACACCAAGCATGGCACACTCATAATTGAAAGACATTCCATTTTGCCCAAAAAAAAGGTTCCGATAAAGTTTCTAATTTTTATCCTAATTTCATCTGCCAACAAGGAATACAGAGAACCCATTCCCAGCGAAGCTTCCCGCACTTTCCTAAAGAAACAAACAAGAGAAGATACCTTGCCAGATCGCTTGAGATGAGCAGAGTAGGCCTTCACAAACTCGTGAGGCGACACATCCTTGACGGTTCTCGCAGTAGCCATGATAGAAAAGAGAGAGCCAACCAAGGAGCTGATAGCCGCTTGAAGAGTGAAAGAAGAAGAAAACGGCTCTGCGAACTAGGGTTTCAAGTTATCGTGCGTGTAATTTTTATCCTTCCCTAATAGGGTTTCTCTTCACCGAATCCGACCCGAGAGAACAATCTGGGTCTTCTTCACAGATGGGCCGCTATGGCCTGTTTCACAAGAGATGAGCGAAGAATTTATTTTTAATTTGAGTCATTCAAATTAAATTTAGATTACTTAAATTTTATTTATTTTTTATTTTTAATCTTAATTATTAATTTTGTTAATGTTGTTAGTTGAAAAATTATTTTTATTTTATATTTTATATATTTCTAAATAAAAAACTAAAAAAATATAATAAAACATGTATCGTCCAAATTAAAGTTAGATAATTTTAATGAGAGCAAATTTCTTTGTTAATTTCTACCATGAGGAAAAAATGCTCTTTAATAGTGACACATGGGCTTAATCCTTATTCAAATTATAAGTAAAATGTAAAAATTTTCAAATAACATAATAATCAAAATGTTATAAAATTGAAATAGTTAATTAAGTTCCTTTTATAAATTTATTTATAAAAAATTATAAATAAAAATTATCTTTCTAAAAAAATTGAAGTTATTGTTTATTTTTTGTTTTAAATTCAATTTTTAAAATCATTCCAATATTATTAAGTCGAAACTCATTAATTAGTCTGCGCTAGAGATGGACAAATTATGGACAATTCTCCCTAAAAACTGCTTATGAGAGTATCGCTCCTATAGGCATTCGGACATTACAGGGAGTTTGGAGGAGGATATGGAAGTTGAAAGTGCCAAAGCGCTGTAACACAATCCTTTGGTTGGTGGCCCATGGTAAATTACTCACTAATGTAGCTCGTCGCAAGAAAGGTTTTGCTTCGCATGACACTTGTGGTCTGCACAAGGGCGAAGCCGAGGATATCATGCATGCCTTGTGCTTGTGCAAGCATGCAAGGGAAAGATGGCTCGAGCTAGTTCCTGTAAATATGAGAACGAGAGTTTTCTCTTTCGTCAACATGATCGATTGGGTTATGTGGAACATAACTCAGCATGCTTAGGTATTTGGTCATAGGTGGGGTTGCATGTTTGCGGTGGCTTGTAGAAATATATGATTATCTCAAAACGATTTTGTGTTTGAAGGGAAGATGACAACTACAGTAGGGGTGAAAGCGAGAACTCTTGCATGCCTTTCTTGTGTAGGGTGGGGATGACAGCGTTTTACGGGATAGATTCTGCCATGATAACTTGCTTTTTCCTACTTGAAAGTGAATGTTGATGGGGTGATGGAGATTGAGTCTAGGATTTTTGCTTGTGGGGGGGTGGCTAGAGACCATGAAGGACCGTTTGTAATAGGTTTTGCGACAAATTTGGGGCTGGGTCCGAGCTCCTATGCTGAGATGTAGGCCATTTTGTGGGGTTTGAAGGTGTCTTAGGACTTGGGCTTCGGGAAGATCAAAGTAGAGAGTGACTATGAAAAAGTAGTAAGATGGATTGAGTGTGAAAAGAGGTTGAGCCACTACGAGTTAGAGCTTGTGGAGGCGATCAAGGAGTTAATGCAGCAAGACTGGCAAGTTTCACTCTCTATGTGTTCAAGGGATGCGAACGTTGTTGCAATGGAATTGTGAAATTGGCTTTGAATAGCTTCTTGGGTTTTACCAATTTTGGAACTCCTCCAGCTGAGATTCATCATGTGTTGCACTTGGATCGAGGCAAGCTTGTTCGTCGTATTGCTTAGTTTTTTCTTCTTCTTTTCTTTTTTTCTTTTCTTTTTAGTCCGTTTTTGTTATCCAATAAAAAATATAAAAGCTTTTCAAAATTGAGAACAAAACATACTTGTGCTGAATTTGAAAACAATTTCTTTATAATAAAAAATCAAATAAGGCTTTATTTTCTAAACTAAATGGAGTTGTTTTTAGTAACGTTTTAAAAATTGAATTGATCATTAAATGTATAAAATATTAGTTCATGATTTAATGACTTAACCATGATTAAATCGATAATAATTTATATATATATATAAGTTATATATTACAACTTTAATATAACAAATAAATGCTAATAGATTTTAAATATTTTATTATTAATCTTATGTTTATTAAAATATTTGAGAAATTATTTTTTAATTAAAAAATAAAAATTACTTATAATTAAAATTTAAGAATATTTAATTTTAAACTTTTGAGTTCATAAATTATATTAAGATTTCACTTATTATTAAAAAAAGAAAAGTATTTAAAAATTATAAGTTAGAAAAAATAATTTATCAAATTAAAATATAATTATAAATAATATATATATTAGTTTAGATATTTTTTTATATTATATATATATATATGATATATATATATATATATACACGTTACATTATTTCATTAAGATATTTATATATATATATATATATATATAAAAATAATATATAATATTGTTGAAAGAGGCATATGACTTAGATGACAAAAACACTTAATACTAGTCCATTTTAGTTTTAATATTGTTGAACTTTGGATAAAACTTTTTACTTTCAAAACTTATGATAATCACTTCAAACTTAAGATTATGTGCAAATAATTCTCTTATTATTAATTAATTTATTAGTTTACTAATAAAAAGGTGTTACATCAAAGAGATTATTTGTATATAATTCAAAATTTAAAAATTTATCTCTATAAAACTTAAAATTCAAAAAATTATCTACACAAAAAATAAAATTTAACTTTAAAAAGTTCTGTATATTTTAGATTTTAATATATATATATATAATATGTAAGAAAGTGAGAAATGAGAAAGTGAAAGTTAGTTAATTTCCTATTTAAGATTAATTCTTTTTAAAAAAATTAACATACACTTGACACTTCAAGCCACTCGTACTGGGTAATGAACACATACTGTAACGTGGAATAAAAAAGTTTAATAGGTTTTTATTGCTAAATTAATAAAAAGTGGATTAATTTTTAGATTTTGAAGGCAGAAACTAGCACAAAGGTGTCTATCAAAAGAATTGAAAGTTAAATGCCAAAAAAATAAAGAATATAAAGTTCAATACTACAGGAATATTTTACAAAACTTTATTAAAACTTTTCCCTCCCTATAATATGTAATATAGCCATTGGCCTCCACTTGCCTCCGCACATACAATTCCTGCTATAGTATTTCACCACTTGCAAAACAAACATTGGAGAAAATGTTTGTTGCATTATTATTGCACAACAGAGGATAAACCAAGCACCGCGTAGGCACAGTTACGCCAATCGAACTAGGAAGGATCTATAGCAAGAAGCAATCATCTTTATGTTTCTACCGATCTCCATCATCATCATCATCAAGATTATTATCACCTTCTTGTTCTGCAAAACTCAGAGCCTTACAAGCCGATCCAGCAACCCCATCTTCATCTTCATCATCCTCATCTTCGTTATCTGGGCAAAAGTAAGATCTCTTCTTCCCCTTCAATTCAGCCACTCTTTTTGCAGGTCCCGACCCTCTTGGGCTCTCATCAACACATCGAGTTGTCTTAATCTTTGGAAGCAAATCTACGATCAACAATGTCTTCTTCTTCTCCTCCTCCTCTTCCTCCTTCCTCTTGTAAACCACAATGTCCGAAGGAATGTCCCACCTCTTCTTCATCCTTCCCCCCTCTGAAATTCCTTCATTCCCTTTTGCCTTCTTCCCACCATCTTCCTTCTCGTTGTCCGGCAAAGACCTCTTCCGCGCAGCTTCAATTGCCGCCCCACAAGATTGATTATTGGAAACCTGGTTATACCTGTTCGATTTTTTTAATAATAAAGCCAAAAAAGTGCACTAACATCAGTCATATTTCTCAATGAATTTGAACAGGAAGTGTCTCAAGAACTTGATGCTTAAATCTTAGTCCGGCACAATTCAATTCAAGTTTTTGAGTTGAGGCATATATATCGAAAACTATATTTTCCCCAATGGAAATGACAGATTAATTACTCTAATGTTGTTCATGTATGCATATATTTTATAAGGGAATTACGAGCAGCAATTCGAGTTATTTACAATGATTTATTTCCTTCAATACCTGCTTGCTATTACTCGTCCTGGCTTCAATGGCTTCTTGGTGGATACAGATTTTTCCTTTTCACCATCTTTGAAGAGTTTTCTTGGCTGAATCAATGAAAGAGCCCCAGAAGATTCTTTCTTCGCATGCTTTTTCGATCCCACTGTGGCAGTCGCAACTTGTTTTTGAGATTCAATTTTACTCACAGTTTTTCGCGATTTCGGGCTAACGGTCATACTTTTCCTCCTTTCCATTATCGCTGATTTTGATTCGTCGATCTCTTGAAGTTTCCAGAAGCACGATTTCCGGCGACTTTGTGTCGACGGAACAGGGGTCATTTCCAGCTTCCCCGGTGGCCGGAATCTCGCTCCGACGAAGATTTCCGACGGCCCCAAACTCACGCCCCTCCGATTAAACTTCGATTTCACACTTGACGACAATGAAGGTTCTTCGATCTTCTTCACACTCTGTTTCGCCTCCATGAACTTCGCAGGCACGATTCTCCCACGCTTTTCAATCGTCATTTTTGCGTTTTGTTCAGCCTTTTCTAGTCGAAGCGATTCCAATCTACGCGACAAGCATTTAATCTCGTTCTCGATCTCCTCAATCTCAGCCTCGATCTTTCTCTCATCTTCTTGTTCGCCCCCCTTCTTCTTGGACATCACCGACGGATTTTCGACGGATCTACCATTCTTAACCAAAATCTTTGTGGGTTTTCTCTGGGAGTTTCCTAGAACGCCGTTCGAATGAAGGGGCTTAATGGGGATCGAAGATTTGACAGAAACAGGGGAATTCACCAAAACAGGGCTCAGATTTTCCTTGCTGCGATCAGAATCGAGTGATTCGGAATTGTTCTCGAACACAGGATGAAGACTTGACCAAGAGGCTTTCATGGGTACTTCGTTCCTGTCGAAGGCGGCATTGTCCCACACCTGAACCTCTGAGGCGTTCATGGCTTCTGGGTATTGCAGAAAGCTCATAGCTTTGTGACTCTACAGAGAAATGGGGTTTTGGGATTTCGATTCTTAGATGTGTCGTGGGTATCAGAAGAAGAAGAAGTATAATTTGGAGAGAAAATTAAAGAGTGATTTTGAAGAGGAAATTTTTTGTATTTTGGGATTATGTGACCGTTAGGGGGAAAAGTAGACGTTAGCACATGGCAAGAAGGAGAGCCATCTAGGCCGTTGGATGGGAAACGGCTCCTATAGACGCTCCGATTTGATTTAAAGGTTCATAAATTTGTGGTAAATGAATGTTTAGAAGGTTTTCTTTTCTTGACCAAATGTTCATAAGCTAAAGCATGGTATTTTTTTTTTTTTTTGAGTAGATGATGGCCTTTTGTCTCGAAAGATAACTAATTTTTGATTTAGTCATCCGAAATGTAACATTTTTAATTTAGTCTTTTAATTATTTTTTTAAAATATTTTTTTGACATTTTGAAGCATTTAATTGTGAAGTTTGATTGATAACTTTAATGTATGGAAAAATTGAAACAAAATTATTAAGAGAATAAACTAAGAGGATTGTACTTTCAAAGACTATACTAAACAATTAATACCTTTTAGAAGTAAATTACATGGATCTCTCTTGAGTTTTGTTTAAATTACAAGAATCTCTTTTCTTTATTTTTAAAATATATATGAACTTTTTTTAAAGTAAAAAGTTATGCTTTACTTTTGTCCAATCTATTATTTTTTTACTCAAATGTTTTTCATTATATAAATGCATTTTTTGTTAAATTTATTTTGAAAATAAAATTTACTCTTTTTTATTTGTATATATTTGAATATAATATATATTTTTATATTCATATTAATTAATAATATTTTAATCAAAAAATTATATTGACTAGCCAATTTAGTGACTTTTAGAGATGCTGGTTCTTCTTATTATATGTCGCCATCCCCTATATCATGATTTGAAACATCTTAACAGATGTCTAACATTTTTAAATCATTTGCAAAGCTACTTTTTTATCCACTCTCATTTAGTGTTGTGTATGCAAGTTACTCCTTTAACCTTAAAGAATCATCATAACTAAGGTTTGCAATGCCATATAAGTCAATTCCTCCAATTTAATCCCTATGCTTAGATTTAAATTCTCCATTTGAAGTCAATGTTAACAACTCATTATAGAAGCAATAACAAGAAAAAGAATTAGGGCATAAGTAACCACATCATGCAAGAAGAAGGTCTCATTATGGCGCTAAGAATCATTTTGAAGAGTTATTTTTGTACTTTTAATATTGATGTAATATATTATTACATATTATATAATTTTTTAATTTATTATTGCTTATCATTTTATTTCTTTTATCTTAGATTAAATTAAATTTATATGTGATTAAATGTTTAAAAAACTTTCATGTTAAAAAAGAGTTTATTTAGTTGGAAACTCAGCGAGTTGATTAAACTCATCTAACTGTGCATGAGTTGGCTCGACACAACCCAAAAAAAAAAAGGTCATGAACTTAAATGGAAGATTATGCAAGATTGTCACTAAATGCATTAACCTCATTTGAATATGTATGAGTTAGCTTAGCACAATCCAAAAAAAAAAAAATATTGGGTATGAACTTGGATGGGTTCCATTTGAGTTCATGCAAGATTATGCCAAACTCAAATTGAATCCATACAAGTTCAAGCAAAATTATGCCAAACATAAATGGATTTTATTCGAATTAGGCAAAAGTTGTAAAAACCCAAATATATATGAAAATTTATTTGTAGAAGTAACTGAGGATGATGCTGGGATTTGATGGTAACCACGGATCTTATCACCTTCAATGTCGCCGCAGGTTTGAGCCTTAGCCAGGTATTAGCTTAATTTTTTTCTTCTTCCATGTCATTTTTTCAGTATACCAAAAGTACCTCTATTTGTATGAATGGTCAGCTAGTTTTTTTGTCTTTTCCTTCCCTAATCTTTTGCCACACACCTCTATCCTTTGAGCAATATTTTCAGTAGTAAGAATAGGCGAGTGAGCAATTAGAACTAACAGCTTGTACCTCCATTAACGATGCAACTTGGTTTCCTTTTCTTATTTATATTTTTGCGTGATATTTTGCTATAGCAATCGTGTCTCATTATTGCTTCTTGGTTGCCATTTCCTTTCGTGTAGAGCCACTTCCCCTCAGGTTTGGATCTTGGCTCTTAGTTGCTAAAAGTGTCTATATCTTTTAATTCTTCCTTGTTGTTTTGGTGCATTTTTTTAATTTTCCATTTTCCTTGAAATCATTCTTCATATTCACTCTCTTTTGTCATGGTTTTTTGTCTGAAATTTCAACTCATTGGTTATTGGTCAGGTGTCCTTAATATCCTTCACGTCCTTAGATGTTTCTAGTACTTGGTTATTCTTCCATTTGGCTTAAAAATTTGCTCTGCACGTTCTCCCTTCCTGATTCTCAGGCAAGCAGAACTGAGATGTGAATGTGGCTACTCTTGTGTGTGCCTCAACTAGATTGGGGAAGGGAAAACCATTGATGTGAGGTAGAGTTAAGTTAAGGACTTAATTAGCTTCACTTTCTCTTAGTCCTCCCATGTAAGTTGTCCATTATGCCATTACTCTTATGAAATTGGGTTAACAATAGAATTTTCCTTCTTGATAGTTGCCATAGACAAATTCCATGATGTAATAGGCATTTTAATGTTGAAGATAATAATAATAATAATAATAATAATAATAATAATAATAAAATAGCTAAATAAAAACATAATTTTGAATTTTGGTGGGTTTGGTAGTTTATTATGCTAATCCTTAAATTTTTGTGGTAAGTGGTCCTAAACCATATAAAGTAAATATCTTGCTTTTCTTTTATTTTTAGTTCATGTTTTAGACCTTAAATATTGAAAAATTTCAATGGTAAATGAGGAAAAATTCAAGAACTTTATGCCAAAAATTTGTAAGGGGTTTATTAACTTTGAGGAATTTTAACTCCCCCAAAATAAAGGTTTCATAAATAACAATTGATTGAGGTATAGAAATTAGGAAGGAAAAATGAATTAAGTATGGCATGGTAGTGGTTAGAAGAAATAGATATGATATTTGAGCATTAACAAAATTGTAACTTGAATAAATAAATTATGTTGGTGTGGTGAAAGGGATATAATTGATTACTGTATCCAAAAAGACTTGTTAAGACTAGATGTTGAAAAAATAAGATAAATTTCCTTATGAGACAATTTGAGATCATCTAAATACTAAGGCCTTGAGAACCAATGTCATAGGATATTTAAGAGGATTAGTCACAACTAAGGAATTAGTAAAGGATTAAATAAAAAACTTCTCTATGTCATCTTAAGAGGTAAGTAGATAATGCCAACTATACATGCCATGCAAATTCCATTCCATTTTTTTGTCTAAATATTATTTATTTAATTATTAATTACTTAACTCTTTATTGTCCTTATTATTTAATTTTCTAAATGCTTAGGTATTATTATAATTTGTGGAACATGCCAAAGTTTGAAGTTGTTTATGTTAAGTATAAGGGTTTAATTAAATTTTGCTGAGCTTTAGATTTATGCTACTTATATGCTCTAATGGAAAGTGAGTGTGATCAAGAATTTGGATTGACTTTGACCATCCTTGTTGGGAGCTATCTATTTCGAGACCATACAACTAACTATAATAAAAGTTAGCCACAGTGCACTATGATTTGTACCTTAACTTAATAAAGGTGTTGCTAGCCCCATGTGGTTGGCTACAATATGTGGATCTCTTTTTATTTTTATGAGCAGATTGCTCAATATCTATGTTATTTATCCTCGCAAGTTATGTGCTTTGTGTCTAATCCATTTAGTACCAACTAGACACTCTTATCGTATTTGATGAATGATTTTATCGGGAAGAATCATTAATCACTATATTAGATGTTTTAATTTTTGGATTGCCATTTTAAAATGAACTTGAATGTGAAATTATTCTTATACTTTATAGTTAGCCTTATTTGATCATTGAGTATTTAACTCACTCTATTTTCATTATCTTTTTAGATAATAAATCGAACTTGACCTTTCTTCAACAGTATAGAAGCAGTCGTACTTTTTTGTTTTGGTGAGCCTCACATAAATTTTGTAAGGGCATATTTTGGTTGTTAATATGTAATTGGTTTCACTTTGTAGTGTGTATGTAGCTTTATTGAATCACGGATAGGATCCCCCACCCTTAGAAATTGATATATAGTAGGTTGTGCTGAAAGTAAAACTTTTTTTTGAGGCAATTATTTTGCTAAGTTGATTGTAAAAATTTTAGGTCTAAATTTTAAGGGAGACTACCAAAATTTCTACAAAAGATATGTAATTAATTATGTTTAAAACAAGTATGACTTATAGTTATTTTGATTGGTTCTATCTCTGGTATTAAATTATAAGGATTTTCAATAAGTTTTAGTTAGGATCCTAGTTTTAGATAGGTTTACAAAGGAGAAATTGTTTATCTTTTGTATCAATCACACTCTTAGTTTCAAGGTGTGACAAAAGTATTCTATTTTAATGCAATAAATTAAGGAAATAGAATACTTTTGCCCATATTACTTTTAATGCAATATTTTTGCCTATATTACTTTTGCCTTAATGATAATCTTCATTATTTCATCTTGATTAGGGAGCCTACTAGATAAATAGTTTGCCACTTATGGGATTAACATTAATCTCTCATTCTTTTAATCAAGAAATGTGACAACTTAAATTTTGTCTCTAAAATTTATTAAGTAGGAGATCAATTAACCAAACATTTAAATTTACAATCCAAGAGATGACTTAATGAGACTTAATGAGGAATCATGCTTGTTTTCTAAAACACAACCATGGCTATCTATAGCTGTGATAGAATTAATATAGTAAGTTAAACTCTGCACATTTACATCAAGAAATGAAAATTGAAACTTCTAAAATTAGGAAGAACTTCTTTAAAAGACATTTTTCATTGCCCACTCAAAATATTATATACACGAGGTCACACCTTGACACCTCACACACACTTCCACTTGCTCACACACTTGATTGCACTCTCACTTGCAGCTATGCCTCGCTTCACACTTGTCACATTGCTTCGCTCAACTAGTGCTTCACACATGGCTACACAAGTGCTTCATGCCACTAGCTCTATTTATAGGATTAATAAGTCAGTTAATAGAAGGATCTTCAACACTTTGAGATTTTTCTTCCATGTATTGTCTCTCTAATGTTTTAAGATTGGATTAATTATTAAATTGGGATAAAAAAAGGATTCATAGTTTATTGATTTAATCATAGTTGAATCAAAGTTAAATTATTTTTTTAAAAATATATAAAAAGTATAAATATATAATATTTTACAATTAAATTAATATATATATATATATATATATATTGTAAAATAATCTTTAAGACAAATATAAATATTTAAAAACATAAAAATTGAATAAAGTATTTTCATATAATAACAAATTTATATAAAATAAATTATATACAGTTTACTAAATATTCTAAATCTCTATCATGTCAAAATTTTGATTTAGACAAAAAAAAAAGAGATTTTTAATTAATCCAATATCAAATTGTTAATTTATCGAGTTTTACAATTTATAACTAGTTTTGTTGATTTTTAATTAGTTTCATTTTCGAGAAATTTTTCAAGATTAACTGAATCAGAACCACAACTAATTCATTAATTTTTTAATCTGACTAATTAATTTGCTCCAATTTTCTTAACTATGCGCCTCTCCTAATTTATTATTTTATTCCATCTTTACTAAAAATTTTTACCACCTCTAGATGAAACCCATTTTACTGCGCCTTCAAGCTTCACTTCAGGTATAGTGCCATAGCTTATCCATTTTGTAAAAGGCTTCATGAACTTTATAGCGAGAGATAAGTTAGCAATAGTATTATGCATGCATCAACTTGCTGGAATAACCTGAGTTTGAAATTGTTCAAGTTGTGATTTAAAAGCAGTTCAATGCAGGTTACATCTTATTTCTTTGAGAGCAACTTTAAAAGGAATTTTATAAATCAATCTAAATGGACCTGTTAATAAAATTTTATTTTAAATATCTTTTTTCTTTTATAAAAACAATATGCTCAAGGGAAAAAGAATATATATATATATATATATATTGATTGTGACTGTGTTTTATCCTAGGGCCCAAAACTAAAGAGTTCAAAAGAAGTGAGAAAAAACAGAAGTAGCCCAAATAAAAGATCCAAAAACAAAATAAAACAATAGTAAAACTAAGCCCAAAAAAAAAATCTAAGGTCTCAAAATAAAAATCCTATTAACATAACTAGGAGATCAAATTATTAAAAAAAACTAGGCCAGGGAAAATAAATCCAAATTGTAAGCTTGATTCAAAATCATAATATAAAATGCTTAAAGATCAAACTACAATTAACTAGAAAAAAAAAAACCCAAAAATTAAAATCAATAGCCCCAAATTGATGCCTAGCCTAACCTGAAGCAAAAAAATCAAAATTAATGCTAAAATTACACAATGGCCTAAATGACTAATTTACTCAAACAAAATTAAAAAAATTATTAGATTTTACACTCTTTTTATATGTGTATTCACGGATACAAAGGGGGGTGCTAGCCCCCCACTGTTGGAACTATCCATGCAATCTTTAGATTGTGAGTTGCATACTGGTTGAACTCTACAAGTAATTTTCACTATAGACCCCCTTATGTTTTCTCACTTCTCTTGATAGAAAGGTTGAATCAGTCTGATTACACTGGACTTGATATGGGTGTTTTATACAGTACTTGGGTGAAGGTTTTTGCTTTTGTTTATCTTTGGCAACAAAAAAATAATTTCACCAAACATAAGTTTAGAGGGTTTGTATAAGGCGCAATGCTCAGTCCTAGAGACAATAGAAAATATTGATGGTGTGCAAGTTGACACTGTGAGTATCTTTAAATATAAGGGGAATGAGCACATGATGGAACAAGTTTTCTTGAAACTGCCCTCTGATTTTGCCCAAAAATTTTCATTCTCTAATAGGTTTAACATTTAGTAATTTCTAATGTGAAATATTTCTAAATATATTTGTAGGTAAAATACAATCCGGTGTCTCGTGATTTTGCTTGATTTTATTTTGATATTATGTGATTTCAAAATTGACATTTGATAATATAATTTTTGCCATCCAATAATTCAAGGATTAGACTTAAATATAATTTTTTTTTTATATTTTATGGTTTATTTTTTCAAGTAAAATATGACAAATGTATAATTTTTAAATAATACTCTCATAAATGTATAGTTTAATTGTGAAACTATATAATTTTCTATACATATTATACACTGATCATAATACAATTTAAAAATTATACACTTATTATGTTTTAATTAAAAAATATGATAACAAAATATTAAAAAATTACATATAAATTTTTTTATAATTTAATCATGAATCCTTTCCTCCCTGTGTGTTTTAAAGTATTCAAACAAAACACTGTCACACCATGAGATTTGCATTTGTTGCCATTCCATCATGTAAATTTTAAAGAGAAAAATGGGTTTGGAGAATTGCTGTTAGAAAATTCCAGACTACTTAGATAGATCTGCTTAAAAGTTTCAAGTGTTGATAACTACAAAGATCTCCTAATTACACACATCACAATAATTTGCTTATGGATGCAAGTGGATGGTGGCTGTTGGCAAATAAATGTTTTGTTGTGAGAGGTCTCTTTCCCATTTTAGTACCAATATATTGCACCTCTCTATGCCTTTATTGGCATGGGGTACATATAAATAAAAGCCATATCATCTTGAAAAGATCAAAACTTCCAAGAGGCAAGGTCTTTCCTATTTTGGTATTGATATATCACACCTCTCTATGCTTTTATTGGCATGGGGTACATGCAAATAAAAGTCACATCATTTTGAAAAGATCAAAACTTCAAGAGGCAAGATCTTTCCTATTTTGGCATTGATATATCACACCTCTCTATGTCTTTATTGGTATGGGGTACATGCAAATGGAAGTTACATCATCTTAAAAAGGTCAAGATTTATATTTGGGTGACATGAGATCCATCATTTCACACGTCCAATTTTATGCATTTACATTGAAATATTATAACCAAGAGTTTTTTTTTTTTTATGTCAAATGTTAAAATCTATCACTTGATATATCTAGTTTTATGCATTTTTATTGATATGCTGTATCTAAAATAGATATATACAGAGTCCATTTAAAAATTTTTCATGTCACACAACAAAAATTGACAAAAATTTAAAGCTATTTACTTTTGAAAACTAATTTTTTATTATTATTATTGTTATTGTTTTACAAACTATCTAAATCTTTCTATCATTAAATCAAACCTAACAACTAAGGCATTCATTCAGTTCAATTGAACGATTCCACTTCAATTGAGTGCCCATATTGCATGGTGTTTGTTAGAGCTATTAGATTGATTGAACAAAGGGCCACGATTTACTAGACAAGATTGAGTCATTTTGCTACCATAAATGTAGAGAAGCCGAACGCTTCAGTGAGGCATTATTTTGGGAGTCCCACATCTATATCCTGTCCTCCCTACTGTCGTCGGTAGAGCAAAGTATGCAGCTGCTGCTTGCTTGCTTAACGACGTGTCGTCCCAATGCAACATCTCCATGTGCTTTTTCACACTTGTCTTAGTAACCTGACAATTTTTTTTCCCATATTACTTTTGGTATACGAGAAAGGAAATCGAGGATAGAATACTTTTGCCCATATAACTTTTAATGCAATATTTTTGCCCAGATTACTTTTGCCTTAATGATAATCTTAATAACATGCTTAAAGATCAAACTACAATTAACTATAAAAAAAAAAACCGAAAATTTAGCATCAATAGCCCTAAATTGATGCCTAGTCTAACCTGAAGCAAAAAATCAAAATTAATGCTAAAATTACCCAATGGCCTAAATGACTAATTCGCTCAAACAAAATTAAAAAATTTGTTAGATTTTACACTCTTTTTATATGTGTATTGACGGATACAAAGGGGGTGCTAGCCCCCCACTGATGAAACTATCCTTGCAATCTTTAGATTACAGGTTGCATATACTGGTTGAACTCTATAAGTAATTTTCAATATAGACCCCCTTATGTTTTCTCACTTCTCATGATGGAAAGGTTGAATCACTCTAATTAAACTAGACTAGATATGGGTGCTTTGTAGTACTTGGGTGAAGGTTTTTGTTTTTGTTTATCTTTGGCAACAAAAAATAATTCCACCGAACATAAGTTTAGAGGGTTTGTATAAGGAGCAATGCTCAATGCTAGAGACAGTAGAAAATATTGATGGTGTGTAAGTTGGCACTGCGAGTATCTTAGAATATAAGGGGAATGAGCAAGTGACCAATGGAACAAGTTTTCTTGAAACTGCCCTCCCAATTTGCCCAAGTAATTTCATTCTCCAATAAGTTTAACATTTAGTAATTTCTAATGTGAAATGTTTTTATATATTTGGAGGTAAAATACAATCTCGTATCTCGTAATGTGACTTGAATTTATTTTAGTATTTTGTGATTTCAAAATTGACATTCAATAATATAATTTTTGCCCTCCAATAATTTAAGGATTACACTTAAATATAATTTTTTTTTTATATTTTTACTATCAAACTTTTTAATTAAGATATGATAAATGTATTATTCTTTGATAATACGCTGATAAGTGTATGGTTTTATAGTGAAATTGTATAATTTTTTTATCAATATCATACATTTATCAAAATATTATTAAAAAATTATATATTTATTATATTTTGATTAAAAAATATGATAAGAAAAATATAAAAAATTACATATAAATTTTTTCATAATTTAATCCTAAATCCTTTCCTTTGTGTTTTAAAGTATTCAAACAAAATATAGAATTAGACAATGAGATTAGCATTTGTTGCCATTCCATCAAGTAAATTTTAAAGGTAAAGAAGGGTTTAGAGAATTGCTGTTGGAAAATTCAAGACTACGTCTATTCAAAAGTTTCAAGTGTTGATAATTACAAAGATCTCTTAATTACACATATCACAATAATAAACTGCTTGTGAATGCAAGTGGATGGTGGCTGTTGGCAAATAAATGTTGTGTGACTATGTTGTGAGAGGTCTCTTTCCTATTTTGGTATCAATATATTGCACCTCTCTATGTCTTTATTGGCATGGGGTACATGCAAATGAAAGCCACATCATCTTGAAAAGATCAAAACTTTAAGAGGCAAGGTCTTTCCTATTTTGGTATCAATATATTGCACTTCTCTATGCCTTTATTGGCGTAGGGTACATGCAAATGAAAGCCACATCATCTTGAAAAGATCAATACTTCAAGAGGCAAGGTCTTTCTTATTTTGGTATTGATATATTGCACCTTTCTATGCATTTATTGGCATGGGGTACATGCAAATGAAAGCCACATCATCTTGAAAAGATTAAAACTTCAAAAGATAAGGTCTTTCCTATTTTGGTATCAATATATTGCACCTTTCTATGCCTTTATTGGCATGGGGTACATGCAAATGAAAGCCACATCATCTTGAAAAGATCAAAATTGAGACAAGGTCTTTCCTATTTTGTTATTGATATATTGCACCTCTCTATATCTTTATTGGCATGGGGTATATGCAAATAGAAGCCACCTCATCTTGAAAAGATCAAGACTTCAAGAGGTAAGGTCCAAGATTCTTTTTAAATTTTTTTCTTCAATTAAAATCCAGGGTTTATATTTGGGTGACATGGGATCCATCATTTCACATGTCCAATTTGATGCATTTACATTGAAATATTATAACCAAGAGTTTTTTATGTCAAATGTAAAAATCTATCACTTGATATATCTAGTTTTATGCATTTTTATTAATATATTATATGCAAAATAGATATAAATTATACAGAGTCTATTTAAAAACTTTTCATGTCACACAACAAAAAATAGACAAAAATTGAAAGATATTTACTTTTCGAAACTAATTTATCATTATTGTTGTTGTTATTTTACAAACTATCAAAATCTTTCTATCATTAAATCACAACTAACAACTAAGGCATTCATTCAGTTTAAGTGAGAAGAATGCGACCCAAAATGAAAATGTGAAGAGTGCGGGTGTCTAAATTAGTGTAAATTTCAAAAAATCCAAGGACATCCAACAGGGCAGTCGGCTTCTCCACATCTATGGTAGCAAAATGACCCAATATTGTTCACTGAATCATGGCCCTTCGTTTGATCCAATGCCTCCGGCAAATGCCATGCAGTTTGGGCACTCAACTGAAGTGAAATTGTGGTTGTCTAATCCTCAACCATTGAGATGCTGACACGCGTCCATATCCTTGATCCTAACGCAGTGTTTCTGTCACAAAGAAGATGAAATCTTGAAAAAGCAAAATGAGTTTTTCTTCTCCTCCAAAGAAAAATTTAACGATGAAAAAAATTGATGAATCAATGATGCGTTCGCGCCAAAACTGTGCCCTCCCTACTGTCGTTGCAAAGCAAAGTATGTAGCTGCTGCTTGCGTGCTTAACGACGTGTCGTCTTGGTGCAACATCTCTATTTCCTTTTCTCACACCTGTCTTTTAAGTAACCTGACATTTCTTTTTTAAGTACAAGTGACAAATCTAAAAATTAAAAAACAACTTTATATGATCTTTGAGCCAAAATATTCTTATGCGATTACTCATTGAATGGCGACATCACATAAAAGTTCCAATAGCAACGTAACTTTTATAAAAGAGAATTAATCTGCAAAATGTCAGAAGTCATCATCTAGAACATTGGTGAAATTTTGTAATTGATAGCAATTAACTTGCAATGAAAAGGAGAAAGAACCATGGAAGATCATGGAAAATTAATAGGATAGGGATAAATCTTCTTAGACATAGTGAATTGCACCAAATATTTGACTGCTTCCAAAACAAGTTGAGTCTGAGATTTTTGTGCTTGACTCTTAGCACCATTGTCATAACATTACATTTTAAAAAAGAAAAAAAGAAAAAGACTTAGACAAATGAATGGATTTGAATTAGGTCAAAAATAATTCGGTCACATTTAGTTAATTACTTATGACCCATTGCTCTATTTTAAGGTGATCACCATGACTCACTAACTAAAAGTCAAATTCAATCTAACCCAGCTATTGACCTTAATTTCATTAAAAAAAATTACTTGATTTTTTAAATTTTATTTACTAAAAAGGGACTCATAAATTTAATCTAGCAAAGTGCATTACAGGAGGCAAAAACCAAGCATTTTCAATATGACCAAATGAAGGTAGACCATTTTGAAAAGGATATTTTCTGACTCAAATCATATTTTTGCCGTAAAATCCTTACTTTAATAGAGAAGTAACATGTGATGCCATTCTTACATCAAAATGTTCGTAATAGCAGCTACCAAAGTCAGTCCAATGGATTAATGAGCTAGTTGTTGGCTCAATTATTAGTAATATTGAGTTGTCTTAACTTTAAATTCTCAATTCAATTCTTATAAGAGACTTCTTATTGATAAGCATTCACTAATTGCAGTATGTATTATTTGGAATTTATCGGCATCCTAAACTTTTTATTCATCAAAACACTCAGAAAAGCTATTGATTGAGGAAAGTTGATCCGAGATTATTTAATAAAATAACAACGCTCAAATATTTTCATACCTTAGCCTTTAATAATATGCGATTGGTTCTTTTCAAAAAATTCCTCCACATGCATATGTTTATTAGAAAACTTGACAAAAAACATATAAAAAAATTTTACCTAAATTTTGCCACTAAACATTGTTAGGTGGGAGATCAATTAACTAAACATTTATACTTATAATCTAAGAGATGACTTAACAAGGAATCATGCTTGTTTTTCAAAACACAAAATTGCGATGGTGGAATTAATAAGGCAGGTCAGACTCTGCACATTCATATCAAGAAATGGAAAACAATGGTATTGTACATACCTCCACTTGCAGGAATAGATTGAGTTTGAAAGTGAAAGAGTTGTGACTTAAAAGCAGTTCAATGGGCGCCACACCTGATATGTTGGAGAGCACTTGCAGAAGAAATTTTGAAAATCGGCTTAAATGGAGTCATCATCAAAATTTTATTTAAAAAAATACTGAAAAAAATTATTTTTTTCAAAGAAAAATCATAGCCTGCATGAGGCCAAAAGAGGGAGAAAATATATATACATATATTGTGCAAATGTGTAATAATCTAGGACCCAAAACCCACTTAATGGTTCAAAAACAAAACTTAGAAAAATAAAGTAGTCCAAATAAAAGATCCAAACTAAGCCTAAAAAAAATCTAAGGTCTCAAAATAAAAAAGAAAAATTATGTATAGGGACCAAGAAGTAAAAAAATTTATTTTTAATAACCTGTTACAACTAGGTTCAATTGTTTGTTGTTAAATTCAATAATAATCATCCTAAAACAAGTAGTAACAAGTCTTTAAAAATAATTTTTTCTTACTTTTGGATCCTTTATTATAATTCTCCCAAATAAAAATCCCATTAACTTAACAAGGACTCAAATTATAAAAAGAAAAAAAATTGAATAAAGGAAAATAAATCCAAATTTTAAGCTTGATTCAAAATCATAATATGACCTTAAATGCTTAAAGATCAAACTAAAATTAACCCAAAAATAACCAAAAATTTAAAACCAATAGCCCCAAATTGATGCCTATCCTAAAGTGAAAAATCAAAATTAATGCTAAAAGTACCCAATGACCTGAATGACTAATTTACTCAAACAAAAATTAAAAAATACTTAGATTTTATACTCTTTGTGTGTATGCATTGATGGATACAAATTAAGGGGGGTAGGGGTGCTTGCCCCCCATCCTTGGAACTATCATCGTGGTCTTTGGATTATGGGCTGTATGCTGGTTGACTATTCTGTAAGCAATTTTTAGTATGGATCTCCTTATGTTTCCTCACTTCTCATGATGGAAAGGTTGAATCACTTTGATTAAACTCAGTTTGAACGACTAAAGAGGATGCAAGCAAAGCTAAAAAGTCTTTTTATTTTTATTTTTTTCGAGGTTTAGGTTCCAAATTTTAAGTTCGAAGAACTGTAAGATCAAAAAGTTTAACAATAAAGAAAACTTACACTTTAAAAATTTTAACAATAACTTAATATTTGAAACCTAAACCTAAAAATTAAAGCTTTTTATCCTTGACTACACTCTTTCCATATGACCAGAGAGGATCCATTTTGGATTAAACGGGACTAGATATGGATGCCTTTTAGTGCTGGAGTGAAAACAATTTCATCGAACATAAGTTTAGAGGGCTTGTATAAGGAGTAATGCTCATCTTAAAGACAATAAAGTATTGATGGTGTAAAAATTAACATCGCTAGTAACTTTTAATATGAGGGAATGAGCACATGACCAATGGAACAAGTTTTCTTGGAATTGCCCTTTGAATTTGCCCAAATAACTTCATCCTCTAATAAGTTTTAGACTTAGTAATTTCATATGAAATTTTTTTATATTTTTTTAGGTAAAATACAATTTGGTATCTCATGATTTGACTTGATTTTACTTTGATACCCTATGATTTAAAACTTGACACTCCATGACATAATTTTCTGTCCTAATAATTTAATCCTTCATCCGTCTCTCTATGTGTGTATGTGTGTGTGATTTTATTTTTAAGTATTCAAACAAAATACAATGTTAGGCAATGAGATTGGCATTTGTTGTCATTCCATCACATAAATTTTAGGTTATGTTTGATAAAGTAGAAAGATTTTAAAAATAATAGAAATGACAATAAAAATAAGAATAAAATGAAATCTTATATCTTAAAATTATGTTTAATATAATATAGAAAAAATGAGAATACTTTTCTATTTAAATATTTGATAGAGTAGAAATAATATAAGAATGAAAATGAAAAATCAACAAATGACTAAAATACTTTTGGTACTAAAAAAATTAAAATACTAATTTTTGTTAATTAACATAAAACAAAAATAAAACATTACTACATTTAAACCCTGTGCAAAGCATTGCTTCGTCCTTCATCTCCTTTCATCTGAAAAGCATTTTTGTTCATTTACGTAAAACAAAAAAAAAAGGTTGAATAGCTTTTTGATCTTTATGCTAAGAAGTTTTAAGTTTTTTTCCTCTCACCCTTTCAGTTTCTTTTCCCACCCTTTCATACATAACAAACAAGGCTTTAAAAGAGAGAAATGGTTTTGGAGAATTGTTGTTGGAAAATTCAAGACTACTTAGGCAGATCTGCTCAAAAGTGTCAAGTGTTGACAGCCACAAAGATCTCTATCATACATCAAATAAAGTGTTTGTGGATGCAAGTGAATGGTGGCTGTTGGGAAATAAATGTTGTATAATGTTGTGGGAGGTCTTTTTCCTGTTTTGTTATCAATATATTGTACCTCTCTATATCTTTATTGGCATGGGGTAGAAGCAAATGGAAGCCTCATCATCTTAAAAAGATCAAGACTTCAAAAGGTAAGGTCCAAGGTATCTTTTTTTTTGCCATTACAAGTGTAGGGTTTATATTAGAGAGAAAGGAAAAGAGGGATGAAGAAAGAAACTAGTTGTTATCATCTACTAAAGGCGACATTTGTTATGTGATTATCTTAATTTTTTATTATTTAAAATTATTTATATAAAATTTGAATATAAAAGATTTAAAATTAATATTTTTATATTATTTAAGATACATATAATATACTAGTAGTTTGGCATGTACTAAAATGTATACTAATTTTTCATTTAATTTATTTTTAAATAATCTTTTTTAATATAAACTTTTATTATAGTAATTTTTTATTTTCAACTATAAAAAAGTAGTGGAAAGTTATTTAATTTCTCTTCTTCCCACGTGCATTTTAATATCTTTTTTTTTATCTTATAATTTATATTTTACTTTTATCTATGTGATGACATATGAATTTAAAAAAAATACCAAAAGATCCCAAAACCATATATATTAATTTTAATATGAATAAATAGACTTTAAGTCTTTCATATTTCTTATATTTGAATATTTGAATTTTTATACTAAATATCCTCTTTCATCTCTCTCTTGGATTCTCTCTATTACTTTCTCTAAACGGACAAGAAAATAAGAGAGGAAAAATTGAGAATATCCATTTCCGGAGACTTTTCCTCTCTGTGCATGCATGAATTTTTAGAATTTTTTTAAACAGAATCATTGTTTACATTACTTTTAATTTATTAACATTTCAGATGCAGAAGTGTCATTAGGGAGGATGATCATTTGATTTGCTATAAACAAAAAGAAAAAAAGAAAAAAGCCCCCATCTTAAATCATTAACTGAGATTACGTCTATGATAATAATGGGTGATTATTATAGAAAGTTACATCATTTTGATACCTTAAGTTTTGACAACCCTGTACTCTTTCAATTAAAAAAAAAAATCTAAGATACATTTTTTTATATTATTTAAATAAAGCATAAAAATATATTATTTTTAATTCATATAAATCTCTCTTCCAAAACCTAGATAATAGCTTTAAGTTACTTCTCGTGGCAAAAACTCGACATGACTTGGATCGAAAAACTTCCAAAACCTATTTTCATTAACTGTTCTGAACAATGGGGTAAATACTAGGGCCTGTTTGGTTATGTTTTTATTTATTTTATTTTGAAAAACAAGTTTTGTAAAATTATTTTTAAAATAAATTTTAAAAATAAAACTTTCGTTTTAATAATTCGAAATTTTTTTGGACGATTTGTTTTTTAACATTGACATTTTTTCTTCTAATGCCAAACCTCTTGAGTCTTGTAGGTAATTCTTACCCCTCAATTCATCACTTAGGCGTTTTTTCTTTTTTTTCATCCACGGCAACTCAAAAATAGTTATTCTACTATTCACTAAGAGCACAACTATAAGCTCTTGAGAAATGACAATATTCCAAATTAAGACAAATTAAGACATACTTCAAAAATAGTTTTGAAGTGCTTCTGCTAATGATATTGTCTTGTGTTAGTACTGAATGGTAGGAACGATTCATCAAGAACGGGATTATGTAATAATAATTGAATTACCCCTTAAAACATCATACCAAACATTATTCTTTTCGTTATTTTTAGAAACAAATTTTTTTTTTCAAAAACAGAACCCAGCAGGCCCTAATACTTCTCCTTCTCCTTCTCCTTCTTCTTCTTGTTCTTCTTCAAAGATCCTCGTTTTCTTTTCTTTCCTATCATCCAAATACATTCTAAGAACAAGGGGACGATCATGCAGAAACTTGCAGTTGAACCCCCCGTGCTGCTGCTTTAAGTTTTATCTCTGCATTAGTTGTTTCTGTCTTTTGGTTTATTTTCCATAAAAACAAACATGATTTCACTATAAAGTCTGATTGTACAGAGTAGTAGTAACCGAAGAACCTAGTTTGAGATTTCAAGAAGGCAAAATAATCAGTTTCTGATGACGATATTTCCACCCTAAGTAATGCACGATAACATTAGTATTAGTATAACATAAAAATTAAGTGTGTTTATATTTTACATTATATATTTGATTACGTTAAATAATATATTATAAATAATATCGGATATCAAACACCGTATTCTTCTATTGATATTGAACAGATAGAGAATTAACATCCAATGTTTAAATCTACATTCTTCAAATATTCGTTGGATATTAATTTTTTACTATCGATACCTGATCCATAAGTTGACGGATATTGAATTGTTTTCAAAGATACCATTCGAAACGATATTAAAAGAAAATCCGAATTTATTGCAATCTCAACAAATAATTCAGAGTTGATGACTGCCGCTTCAAGCCAAAGGGCCATTTGCGAGAATATAGAGGGTATATTAAATACAGGTACACTTCAGAGTTGAAAGAGAAAAAGACTAGCCATTACCTCCATATATAGATCTGCTTAGAAGTTTTTGAGTCACATGTACTGCTTATGGTTGCGATGGTGCCAATTGGGGTAGGGCCTGCCAGCAAATAATGTTGTAGGTGTAGTGATATTCTTGTGATTATGATAAGTGTTTAGGGCGCCAATTGATCCACGTAGTTGTTGTTATTGCAGTGATATTCTTGTGAGGTCTTTATCCTACTTTGGTAATGTTGAGGTATTTGTTGGCATTGAGTAGATGCAAATGGAAGCCACGCCATCTTGAAAGGCAAGGCTTTAGGAAATTAAATATTACATATTTATCTACTTTTTTTATTTTGGAAATTTAAGATCATATTTTTGTGGGACATTGGCACCAAATTTTCCTTGGCTGATCAACCAAGAGTATTTTGTCAAGATGAAAATCTGCTAATAATTCTTTGTCCTTATTTTTTGAACAGATAGTAGAGGCAAGATGCAAAAAGAAGGGTCTTTCTAGATCCTAAATATAGTTAAACCTAATAAATAGAGATTCTAAATGAAGATATATGGAAATGAATGAAGATAACTGAATTGCCACTAAAAAAATTAAGCCACACTTCCACAACAATCGCCACCTCTGTAAAAGATTGCTTCCTTTGAAGATTGACCTTGGAGATTCACGCTTCATTAAAGCCTTAAATATCGTTCAACAAGCAGACACTTGGAGCAAGTCCAAACAATGTTTAAACTTCTCCAATGGTAATACCTTTGTCAACATACCTGCTACGTTCTCTAATGTACATAACTTCTCTAACAAGATCTCACTTGAAGCAACTACCTCTTGAATTTTGTGAAACCTCATTGCAATATGTTTGGTTCAGTCTTACACTTACTTTTTTGACAATTCAATGGCACTTTTACTATCACAAAGTAGTTGAAGGGACTCTTTTGTCAAGTCATTCCTCACATATATTGCTTACGGGCATGTAGGTGCCAACTAGGGTAGAGCTTGCCGAAATAAATGTTGAATATACAGTGATATTGTGAAGTCTTTATCTTGTTTTGGTACTGTTTAGGCATTTATTGGCATAGTGTAGATGTAAATTGAAGCCATACCATCTTTAAAGACAAGGCTTTAGGAAATTAAAGATTACATATTTATCTAAGTTTTTCTTGTTTTAGGAAATTAAAGATTATATTTTTAAGTAGTTTGTTATATTTTAAAATTTAGAAAGTGTTTTGTTTTTATTGGATGTTTGTGACAAATTTTTCTTAGTTGATCAGTCAAGAGCATCTAGCCACAATGAGAATTGGCCATCAATCCTTGGTCATTGTTTTTCGAATAGACAGTGAAGACTGATCATGACTCTCCAAAGGTAGCTCTTCCTAAGTCCTAAACATAGTTAATGTTAAGAAATAGAGGGTCTAAACAAAGATAAATGGAAATGGATGAAGATAACTAAATTGTGACTATAAATATTACTTAAAACTAATTCAATACATGTAGATATCTGAACAATAACAACTGATGATAGAAAAATTTTGGGAAATCTAGTTACAACTCAAATGGTAAATTGGACACAAGTGTAAAATTTAAAATTGGATATAAGTGTGTAAAATGGATAAGCAAGTATAAAATATTGGAATTAAAAGCTTCAAGTGAATAAAATATGTGTAAAATAGGAAATAAATGAGTTGGTGCATAGTTTCTTGTAGTTTTTTTTGTGTATCCTTGTGTTATGGTCTTTCTTCCCTTTTATTATGTATTTTTCTATTAATAACTACTTCCCATGACAAGCTAATGTTCACATTTTACATATCTAATAACTTCATGGTCTTTTTCATGCTTAAAAACAAAATGTATTGCACTTGAACATGTGGAAACCGTATTAATTGGATCAAGCTCAACATATCCCTTTTTGGCAAGTTAGCTATTATTAATCGTTAAGGCTCTTGTCTAATCATGTTTAACTAAAACCTTAGCTAGTTACGCTCAGTCAAGACCTTAGCAAATCATACTCAGCCAAAAACTTGAATATTCATCATTCCTTAGCTAATTTATTACTCATGATCTCGGCTAAATTCATTATTTTTTAGGTGCTAACATTTATACCCCTTCTTGGCATGACCTAACTTAAGCAAGGATATTGATAAGCGTGACATTTTTGTTAGTGTAGCTTGACTCTGGTTTGCCTTCTCCCTAGGGGTTTTAGCTTTTGTCTTTTAATAATTACAAATTTAAACAACAACTAAATAATAGGCAATATGTTAGTCAAGGCTACCCTCAAGAACAAATTAATATTTTCCATCACGTCCTTCTTAACTAACTTAAAATGCCCTTTCTTCAGAGCCTTTTGAATGGCATTACAAAGCACCACACAGTTGTTAATAATATAACTATAGGAGTTATTTTACATACAATACTTCTTTCACTTTTAATTCCTTTGTTGAGAGAATCTTATGCCCATATGGCTACATAATTTGCTTATCCTTTAAAAAAATATTTGTATATTTGTTCCACTTTAGTTATGTTAAAAAGAAATGGCTCTACCACTTTTGGCATTTACATTTCCTTGCTCTTAAATGGTCTCAAGGCTAGGTATGAATAACCTTTTTCACTCAAAATCTTAACAATATTTATGTCATATGCACCAAACTCCTCCTTTTCTTCTAACCCAAAAATCATTGTCAGTTCTTTTTTGGCTTCACCAATGAAAATGATGGAGCCCTTTTTGGAGTTCTGGTAGCTTTTATATGCTCCTTCTCCTTGAAAAATTGCTTTATCCTTAAAGCTTTTGTAATTAAATCCATTAGATCAAAATAATCTTACATGATCAGCATCTCTCTTAGTGCTAAGTGCATTTAGCCTACTACAATCCTAGCCATTTTAGGTTTATGTAATTTCACTTGATCTTCATCTTTTTGAAGCTCTCGACAAACTCTTTGATTGATTCATCGACATTTTACTTCAGGGCAACCACATATGAGATAATGACTTTAGCTTAGGCTTTGTAAAACTATTCATGGAACAGCTTTTATATCTTCTACCAATTTTGTATCAAGTTGGGTGTCGGGTTGGCATACCAAGTGAACATAGTGCAAGTCATGGATAGAGGAAACTATTGTAATTTGTGGAACTTATTCTAGTTTACCTCTTTGTACTAAGCCAAGAAGCAGCTAATATGTTCCATTATTGACTAACCATCCTTATCTAAAAAAGTAGAAAAAGTTAAGGCTTTAAAGTCTTTTACTAGTGGCATGATATAATCCACCAATTATAGAGCTTTTAATAAACTAGTACATCTCATTGTTTAGGGATAAATCCAAAATGCTTTTTCATGTCCTCAACTAACATATCAGGGTTCACCCCTATTACATTTAGGTTCTTGATTGACTTATAACATAGTATGGAATATATCTGAGTACAAAGGCCCTATGAAGATTCCATTGCCACCAGAGTGGCAAGTTATTGAGCAAGCAAGTAAGATAAAATGTTAGGCTAGGCCAAGTTTAGTCATAGGGATTGGCTAATAAATTTCGACTAAAGTTGCAAGTATTGATTATTGAATTTTGACTATAGTTGCATGCAATGGTTGTTGAAAGCCAAGAGTTGTAGTACTCTTCTATTGAATTGGTATATAAAAAGGAATTGACTATTGAAGGGTGTATTAGGTGCCTCAAACATCTATAGGCCATTGCCTAGTAGACGTTTGTAAACCAAATTAGGTTTTGTAGGTGGGGATTATACCAACCATCACTTATAATTGGCCCTAAATTCATAAGGGACAACCTAACAACTAGGCTTAAATTGGGTGCGGATGGCAATGTTAGTCTTTTGGCAAAATGTACTTGCCCATATTACAAACTATTAGTGTTAGCACCCGTTGAATCATAAGCTACTCTAGTTGATAGAAAACTTCCAAATGATATTAGTGATAAGTAGCTCAACTAAGGATAGTAAAATGAAGCTTGCATCTCGTAAAGTGGATTTATCATAAGGTTATATGGTTGGCCCTTAATCGATCCAACTTGCCCCCAACTTATTTTGAGGCTTTCCCGTCCCATTTCTTACTTACTATGGAGTTTGATAACCATCATAGCCTTTAAGATTTTGACAAACAAAGCAAACATCGTCGGCATACACTCCTACATCCCTTCCATCACATAGTGTTTTAGTGATGATATTATGACTATCATATATGTGGATGATTGTCCTTACTTCTTGTATTTTCTTTATTAGTCTCCTTAAGAGTATGATGAGTATCTTTTATGGCTATATCTCTATCAACTATACTTGCATATGATGAATAATTGTTAAAGCATTGATAGCCTCCAAACATGAACAATTGTTCAAAACTTATATGGTCTCACTGGGCATGCTGAAAAATGTTGGATGCTAGTGCCAAAATTTCCCTTGGCTGATTAGTTAAAAGCATCTAGCCATGATGGGAATCGACTAGCAATCCTCGATATCTATTTTTCAATAGATAGTGAAGATAGGATAGGACTCTTTAAAGATGGGTCCTCTTAGGTCCTACACGTAGTTAAGCTTAGGCAATGGTGGTTTTAAACGAAGATAAATGGAAACTGATAAGGATAATTGAATTGCAACTGTAATTATTACTTAAAGTTGATTTAACACGTGGATATCCAAGCAATATCGAATGATAGCAAAAGACTGTGGGATATCTAGTTACGACTCAAATGATTGACTAGAAGTACATGTAGAATGCTAAAATAAAGTGGAAATAAATGCATAAAGTAGATAAACAAGTATAAAACACTAGAAGTGAGCTAGGAATAAAAGTATAAAGGGAATAAAAGATGCATAAAATAAGAAAAAATGAGTTGTTGGATATAATCTTATAGTTTTTTTTTTCGTGTTTTTGTGTTCTAGTCTTTCTTCCCTTTTATAATATCCTTCTTGATAGGTAACTATTTTCCATAATAAGCCATCGTCCCCCTTTTACTCTCTCAATAGTTTCATGGCTTCTTTCATGTTTAAACAAAACATGTTACTCTTCTGCACATGGAAATCGTATCAACTACTTCACATTGGGACAAATGCAAAGTACATAGGTAAAGGTTTTAAAATAGAAATCAATTTTCAAAAGACATTTTAAAAATCAATTTTAATAGTGTTCTTACCAAATTTTTAAAAAAAATTGAAAAAAATCCTTTATCATAGATAAAGTTTTTTTTTTCTATTATGTGTTAACATAGGGCCCTAAACTAACCTAATGGTTAAAAAAAATCAACAAAACAAAAATATCCCAATAAATAATAAAAAATAAAAATAAAAAACTTAAGCCCAAAATAATATAAAGCATCAAAATAAAAATCATATTAACTTAAGTGGGGCTCAAATGAGGGGGGAAAAGACCAAACAAAGATAAAGCTAATTTTAAGCTTGACCCAAAATAAAAATTAAATCCCAAATGTTTGAAGATCAAAAGAACATTAACCCTGAATAATAAAATAGTCCAAAATTATAATCAAAATCCCCCAACTGGTGCTAACTCAACTTAAATCAATCAAAATAATAAATAAAAATTAATGGTAAAAAGTCACATTGACCTGAATAACAAATTGACTTGGAAAAATATCAAAATGTTGTTTATATTTTATGTTCTTTTTTAATTTTCTTATAAAAAGTATCTTAATAAAATACAGTATTTATAATGAGTTTGGCATTTGTTACAATTTCATCACATAAAATTTTTAAACAGAAAAATGGTTTTGGAGAATTGCTATTGAAAAGTTCAAGACTACTTAGTTAGATCCGCTTCGAAGTTCCAAGTGTTGGTAACCAAAAGACTAAATTTTACTACTCCCTCCGGTCTCCAATATAAGTCACCAATACCTACCTTACAGATATTAAGAAAATTAGTTAAAGGTAGTTTAGCTATAAATTTGTATTAAAACATAATTTTTTCCATATTTGTCCTTAATTAAAGAATTTACCTTCATCATTAATAAATTACATTAGTCTTAATGACTCTCTATTTAATTAAGGTTATTTAAGGAAAAAGTCATTTAATGATCAAGACAACTTGGAAAAGTGACTTATATTTTGAACCAAGACAATTTTCTAATAAGTGACTTATATTGGAGACCGGAAGGAATAATATCTCTCAAGATTTGATTAAATTATTTTTTTTTCATTTAAAAAAATTTCACTTAATTTCCTTTTAATTAATTTTTTTTAATAAAATTAACTTTCAACATTATATTTTTTTAAAAAAAACATATTTAATTTTTTTAATTGTCATATTAAAAATAAAATCCTAATCTCATAAGTTTTTTTATTTAAAAAAGTATTTACAACATATATTAAAATATTAAAAAATTCAAGCATAATTTTTAAAATAATAAAAATATTAAATATAATTTAACCAAATTTTAAAAGAAATTAATGTAATTTAGTATAATTGAATATGTGTTTATCAGTCCAAATTATTTTATATCTAAGAGATCCTCGTATGAAAGAGAAAGTAATATAATGAGTATGAGGCTCACACAAAATGTCTCATTAATTCTTGTGCCTGTTGTATTACTCTCCCTCTCATAAAAATCTCTTACATATCAGAGAAGATATACTACATATACTACTTGCAGATAGAGCCTGAAAGTGCCAGCAAAATACTCTCTTATTTGAGAGAAATTTTAAAAAAAAAAAAAAAGATAAATTATATATATTTTTTATTCTTTTATATTACTTTTTTTTTTTTACTTTTCTCTGAATAAAAAAGAATTCAAATTTTGCTGATGTGGGAGGTTGGTGGCTAATAAATGTTGTGTTTTTATGTTAGTACGACGATGTGAGAGGTCTTTGGTTTTATTAGGATGGAAGGCATGCTAGATGAAAACTTAATCCCAACTCCAGTCTTCCCCTCTTCGTAGCTAGCTACCTAAAATTTTGGATATTTTTAGAGTGAGTCATTATTTGCGTCACATTTAATTTACTTTATTTTTATTAAAGAGTACTAATTAAGGAGAATGATATAATTTGATGAATTATAAAATGAATACCCATTTTAAAGTATTATTTGATATCATGTCTCTAGTAATGAGGTATAGTTATTATAGATAATGGTATATTTTTTTTGTTAAGTTTGGAGAGGCCTGTACCTTCCAAAAAAGAAAAATGCTCTAAAGTATATTTTGCATAAAATATAACAAAAAACTCATCGTTCATTATAAATCTCTTTTAAAATGACCTATATGAGTAAACCCTCAAGCTGTTACTTTCAATCTCTCAAGTTGACAATTCTCGCATTTTAAAAAAAAGAAAATTCTATTGTGCATCTCACTTTTCAAAGAAAGAAATCCCTTGTCACATGCATCTTTCTATAAAAAGTGATTATATTAAGTTAACACTATATTTTTAATTATAATCTAATTAATTATTAAATATATAATAACATTTTGTTAAATAATTATTTAAAATATTAACTTATTTAATAATTAATAATCTTTAAAAGAATTAATTTAATTTTCATGTAATTAATAAATATGATTATAATAATACATTTATTAAAATAGATAAAATATTATTCTATGTTTAATACTTAATTACATTATAATTAGATAACATAGTGTTTTTAGGAATATAAAATTATCACTCTAAAAAAAATTATTTTTGGACACTTCACCCACAAACAAGCATTCAAATGAAAGGGAAAAAAAAAAAAAAAAGTCCATAAAAAGTCTCTAGTCTCTTATTCTTCTCCTCACCTCCTTCCTTTAGATCTCTCCTGCTCTCTCTGCAAAGGATGACAAGAAAGTCCATTACTTATACTTTACTTTTTTTCTAGCCTTTTTTTTGGCTATTCCCTTAAAGATATTTTGTCCTTTCTTTCAAATACATTCTAAGAAAAGAGGACATGTTCACAAAAACTTACTTCTAAACTACTCTATTACTATTCTCATTTTATCTCTTAATTTTTGCATCAGTTATCTGTCTTCTAGTTTATTGGCCATGGAAACAAGTAAGTTTTAACAACAAAGTTTAAATTTGAATTGTACATAATAGTATTAACCATAAATAATATAGTTTGACATTTCAGAGATGCAAAATAACTACTTTTGTATGTTGATATTTCCATCTTTGGAAAAGTAAAACTATAAAACACAATTTTAGAAGCCTTATAAGTTGTAATCACCAACTATTTTTTCTCTACTTTTCATTCATACTTGGATTCCAAACAGAGGAAGGAGAATACAAAATGGAAAAAAGTGGTATTAATTATAGTGTGGCACCATAGACAAGAAGATACAGCAATTTCTTCTCAAATTCCAAACAATTAGCCTTAGCACAAGACTCACTTTGAGGTTACTTAATAACAATATTTCATGGCAAAAGTTGGATACTATTATAGAGCAATGTTAAAACAAATCAAAAATTAAGATGAGTTAGAGCCTTTCGTTGCGAAGTCTAGAATGTGCTACTACAAAATTCATTTATCTTTCTATTACCATTTATGTTATTTCATAGAATTTAATGTAAATATTTTTTTCAATTTCACCACCACACTAGAAGATTGCTTAGCTTATAACAAATATTATTATATATTGACTATTATATTCTTTGCTCAGTGAAGGACAAAGCAACAAGGATGGTCCTATTATAAGGGAGAGTTGATGAAGGACTTTATAAGATTGAGAATCCAAGCTATAGACCAACTTATACCAAAAGTGGCTGCAGAAGTGGTTCCTTACAAACACCATATAATCTTCCACAAAAATTTCATCCTAATGCTTTTGTCTTTGTTAAAGAAGAATGGTGCCATAAATTTGGCCATCTTTCTAGTCATGTTTTGAGTTAAGTCATGAAAGAATGTAATGTGAAGTTTAATGCTAATGAAAATTCTAAATTATGTGAATCTTGTATATATGGCAAATCTCACTCATTACCATTCAAGCTACCTTATTCACATGCTTCTAAGCCATTAAAGATTGTTCATACTAATTTATAGGGCCCATAAGTTTTATATTATCTTTCTTGATTATTATAGTTGATATACATGGATTTGTCTTTTAAGAACCAAGAATGTGGCCTTAAGTGCCTTCACTCATTTCAAGTAGCTAGTTGAAAACCAATTTGAGTGCAAAATTAAAATATTGCAAAGTGTTTGGGGTGATTAATTTAAAAGTTTCTCAAGAATGCTATAATAGTCTAGAATTTTATTTTGACATTCTTGTACTTATTCCTCTTTACAAAATGGTAAAGCATAGAGAAAACACAAACATTTAGTAAAAGTTGGTCTCAACTTACTTGCTCAGGTTAAGATGGCACTACATTTTTAGTGGGAAGCCTTTCATATAGCTTTATACTTGATCAACAGGTTACCTACTATTGTGCTAGGTGGAATGTCACATTTCTTTAAGCTGTATAGTGGATATCCTGATTATGCAACACTAAAAAATTTTGGGTGTGCTTGTTTTCCATGCCTAAAACCTTACGATCAATGTAAGCTTCAATTTCACACCATAAAATATGTTTTCATTGGATACAACAACTCTCAAAAGGGATTCAAATGTTTAAGTCCCATTAGTTGAATTTATATATCTAGACATATAGTTTTCAATAATTCTAACTTTCCTTTGCCTCAGGTTCTCTCAACACAACAAAGGTTCTTCAAGATGAAGTTTACCCTGCTACCTTTTTTAATCTCCCCTCTTATACTAAAGAATATCACTTTGAAGTCCTGAGTCAAGATTAAAACCCTTCAGTTGTCTCTCCTTCATGGCTTAGTCACAATGCCATTATGTCTTCACCAACACAATTAACTACAAACCATGTCACTAGAGAAAAATCTAATACAACTAGTTCTGACAAGTCAAACATCTCAAGAAGATCAAGCACTCTAGAACAAGATCAAGGCTTCTCTATAAATGACTATGTCCATTTGAATGATGATAGTAATTCAACAATTGTTAGAGAAGTTTTGGGTCATAAGATAATAACCAGAAGCAAAAGTGGCATTTAAAAGTTGAAGCATCCCTTTATTAGAATTATCTTAATTGGAAAAGATAGTGAACTTGAACTAGCCAACGCCAATTATGCACTTAAGCTACCACAGTGGAAGAAGGTTATGGAAACTGAATAAAATGATTTAGATAAGAATAACACTTGGACCTTAATTCCCTACTCTAATTAAGAAAATATTATTGATTGTAAATAGGTTTTCAAATTGAAGTATAATGCAAATGATTCAACTTAAAAGCACAAGGTTTATTTAGTTGCAAAAAGCTTCCCATAAAATCTAAGAGTTGACTATGGTGAGGTTTTTAGCCTTGTTATTAAAGCTTCAACAATTAGGCTAATACTTGATATTATAGTTTCCTTTAATTGAGAAATTAAACAACTTGACATAAATAATGCCTTCTTGAATGGCATTCTTTAAAAGATAGTTTACATGGCTCAAGCAAAAGGGTTCAAAGATCTTACTAAACCAAGACATGTATCCAAGCTAACCAAGGGCACTATATGGCTTGAAATAAACACCACGGCCCTTGTTTGAAAGGGTAAGAGACATATCAATTAGTTTGGATTTTTGTAACTTAGAGGTAGATAGCTCCCTTTTCTTCTTTAAAGATAAGTTATAAGTACTCTTTGTTTTATGTAGATGACATTATAGTCACAGGAAGTCACCCATGTAGCTTAAAGACTTTTGTTCAGAAGTTAAATAGCTTCTTTTCTCTTAAAAATCTTGGTAACTTTCACTACTTTATAGGTATGGAAGCTTCTAGGGATAGTACTAGTTTATATCTGAATTAAAGGAGATATATTGCTAATCTCCTAAAAAAGTTTGAAATTTTAGGTTCAGCACCCCATCTGACTTTGGTAAATATATTTCAACTAGTGAAGAAGAGCCACTAAAGGATGCTTTGGTTTATAGAAGTGCTATTAGAGCATTGCAATATTTGACCAACATAAAACTAGACATTTATTTTGCTACGAAAAAACTTAATTAATTTCTGAGTACTCCAACAAATGTGCATTGGCAAGCTATGAAGATAGTGTTCAAGAATCTTAAAGGAACATTGACCTTTGGCCTTCATATCAAACCATTTGTGAATCTATTTCTTTCTAGCTTCTCTGACATTGATTAGGCTACATGCTTTGATAATCGCAAATCCATGGTTGGTCATTATGTTTTTCTTTATGATTCTTTGATAGCTTGGTCTTTAAAGAAACAAAATATTATAGCTAGATCTAGCACTAAGTCCGAATATAGTCTTTAACTAACTTAAGTACTAAATTGGCATGGATCCAATCACTATCTCAAGAGATAAGTTTTTCTCTCAAAGAAGTTCCAGTTGCTTGGTGTGATAATGTGAATATAGGTACTTTGGCCATTAATCTTGTTTTTCCTACTTCAACCAAACATATTGAGATTGATGTTCACTATGTTCAAGATAAAGTTTTGGAAAACCAACTAGTCATACACTATGTTTCCTCATTTGAACAAGTTGTTGGTTATCTTACCAAAGCTTTGTCACACTCAAGGTTCTAGTTATTAAGAGACAAACCTAGGGTTTGCTCATTACCTACTCGTTTGTAGGGGGTGTTAAAGTAGATCAATGATCAAGATAAGTTGAAGCATATCGTTGTTTAGTTTAAAATATACTAATACAAAATTCAATTATCTTCTTGTTACTCTTTCTATTATTTCATAAAATTTAATGTAAATATTTTTTCTTGGTTCGACCACTTGGCGGTAAGAGATTGCTCAAGATGTAACAATGCTTATATATTTACTATCATATTCTTTACTTTGCACTAAGAGAATGTGACTCAACTATTCCATCGAAACACCCTTTCTTTTATTTCTAACTAGCAATATTATTTACAAAATAAGATATAAAGTCATTCTTCTTGTATTGTCAAGAAAAATGAACTTTCATGCTTTCACAATCACAAAACTTTACAAGACACATCCCATCCATTTGATTCTAATTAGAAATAAATGAGGTTTTTTCTGCTACCCATGTGGTCTCTTAGGACAATCAAAGCCTCTTCCCCACTCGACTAGAAACTCTATAACAGGAATTGCAAAATACATTTATTACACTAGCAAAAAAATTTTATTGGAATATGGTCTACTAACTTTTTGCAACTTACTAGCATATGGCCCACTACATTCCATAATTGGCTAGTAGTTTCACTGTTTACTATGACGGAAAAAATTCTTAATACTCATAAAGTGTTCTTTACACTAATTAATAAAAACTTATCATAATAAATTTTTATTAGTTTGTTATATAATCAAATAATACATTATATATAGTTAAGAAATTTTTACTAAAAGAACACTCTTAATGACAAATGAAACCCATCTCACCATACTTCTAGAAGGTACAAGGAGTTAATAGAAATTTACTTCAATATATTTTCCTTAACTCTTATATACAATCAACTAGTAATATATTATATGTAACTAAATTTCTACTAGAATAGCACTCTAAATGATAGACCAATCCCACTTAACTTTTCATCTATGAGTTTGGATAATCTCTCTACCATGGAAGGTGAAAAGTGATTAACCCAATCCCTGATTTCAGCCTTCCTAAACAAGCGCTTGTTCTCAAAGTTCTTAACAAAAGTTCCAGACTTGTTTACCTCTAATTCCTTCATATTCTCAAAGCTACACAACTTAATTATGCTACCAACCACACCTCTTCTCTCCTCCTCCAAGCTAAAAAGATAACTTAAGAACTTTGCTATTCTCTTCAAATAAGAATTGGCATCTTCTTTCAAGTCCTCATATTTTAAAAACAAAACTTTGTCAGGTCTTTCCTTGCTTTCATTCTAATACCCTAACATATGGTCCCAAAATGGACCAAACCATTATTCCCTTGTAGTACATATCAAATGCCTCTCTAGTGCCAACAAGGACAATGACTTTGGCTTGATTTTGTTGATAAAATGCCAAGAAGGCACAAAAGTGTCAAATGGGTTCCTGCATATATAGATTATCTTACAATCAGACTTCTTGAGTAAGCTAGGCATCACATCTAAAGGTAGGTGGGTGCCAGAAATCAAGAGCCTCTTAGCCATGACTTCCATAAAAGCACAAGGTGATGGGGATTAAAATCAGGCAAAGGATGGTTTTTTGAAGAAAGGGAAAAACACTTATGATTCACAATGGCAAAAGTAAGGCCTTTCAACCATTTGATGCTTGATTTTGGGATAGTAGAAACAACAACATCAGAATCTTTGGCTTGGAAGTGATTTTGAAAAAAGGTTATGGCTTGTATTTCAGTTGCCTAGCACTAGAAGCCTTGGATTAGATAGAGATAACGAGTTCTCCAACCTCTCTCTCTAGGAAGAGAGAGAATCAGATCCTTACACTCTTGGCTAAGCCTTTCCTCTCCTTCAATGGCTTCTTCCCCATGATCCCAACTCTTTCATTTTGATTTTGCAAATTGGGTTACAATTGTTGGAGCCATTGATGAAGAATTAAGAGAGCACCAAAGTAACTAGTAGAAGTAGCAACAAGCAAAACAACAATGGGTATGCACATTTTAGACTAGAAGAAGCCATAATTTATACCAGAAATGGTTGTTTTAGGCTTCTAGATGAAATTTATGCTTATTGAAACACGTTGAGAACATGCAGAGAAGGCAAGGATGTCGTCCTTTGGCTCACATGCCAATGTGACACCACACTTATTTAATGGTTTCAACATATAGGCTTTGCTTTTTTCTTTCTTAAAAAAGTTATAATTTGAGAATTTTAAGGTAACAATATTTATATTAAAGAATATTAAAATTTATAATTATCTTAAAAAACTTAAAAATAAAAATTTTAATTTAAAATTTTGATTATTGAGTCCTTTAGAATAATTTTAAAATTTAATATCTTTTAATAAAAATATGTTTATTTTAAGATTCTCAACTATAATTTTTTCTTCTTTTTTTATTTATTCTATTTTGTAAATTTTTAACAACTATTTTATTTTCTTCATTCATCAAATTGGTAATACAAAAGGGAGAAAATTATACTTTTGGTCTATTCAATTTCACTTAATTTTTAATTTGACACTTATAGTTTACTTCATAGTCCAAATCATTTTTAATTTAGTTCATATCATTATATTTTTTTCAATATTTTGCCTTATATGTGAGTTTTTTTTTTGGTTATCTACTTTTATCTTTTTTTGTTAATATAAATTATACATAGTCAGAATATGAAGACATTATATAATTAGTTGTGTTAACAAAATTAAACAAAATGCTAACAAAAATTTAACAGTAGAGATGAAATTTACAAAAATATATGGTTTATTGGTGTTATAAGTACTACTGGACCATAAGAGTTTAAATTAATTCAACTCAATCCAAGCTCAATTTTAAAAAGTCCAAAGTATTTAATAGTTATTATTCATCGAGTCTCATTCAAAGAAATATATCAAGTTGCCAACTTGCTTTGAACAAAAAGATTTCAACATGGCAAATTATCTACTCAAATGGTTTCTACAGCTCTACTAAGTAACCTCGGCCTACTAGTCATCATCATCTTATCACCCAAAAAACTTATAAATAGAGACTCTTACAATCTCATAAAAAAATAGTGATTCAAACATATATCAATACATTCATCCACTAATTAACAAGTATTCCAACATATATAAAACTATTAAACTTAGACTCTGCTATTTTAGCTTTATCTAGCCATTATATCATTGTCTCTTTAAATCTCTTAATATAAGTTATTATCATTTTATCTTCTCTTTTATGTCTCTCTATCTCTATTTCTACCTCAGTACAATTCCATCTAAACATCTTCACAAACTGTGATCTCCAAGACCAATTTCCCACAATCTAAATATAGGTGGCAAATTACAAAAGCTTTGTTGAGAGGGCATGTGTCATGTGAAACACTTAAAAGAGAGAAATAAAGCTAGGATGCTTTTCCTTAGTAAAAAAATATAATTAAAAACTCTAACTTAAAATATTTATATTAAAGAATTTTAAATTTTAAAATTAATTTAAAAAACTCAATGATAAAAAAATTTTAATTTAATATCTTAAACTATAATTTTTTGCATAGTTTAAATTTAAAGTCTTTAAATCTTTCAAAATAATTTTAAAATTTAAAATCTTTCAATATAAATATCGTTAACTTAGAGTATACAACGATAATTTTTTCTTTTCTTTTGCATAGAACATATCTTTTTGTTAATTTCATAATCTAACAAATATATAAAAAAAAATTTGACATATTTTATTCACACTTAGTTTTCTTGGATTTGAACTTTAAAAATGGAAAAATGACTACATCTGGGTAGGATTGGAGAGGGAAACCTTTTACTGCATAATTTACCCAGCTTGCTTATTTCTGTTTGATAGGTTTGGTTTAATTTGAGGTTAAGTTTAAATCCCTCCCATGAAGATTTTCACTCATTATTCTTGGCATTTCAGCTTCCTTTTCGATAGGTGAAATGGAAATGTTAAAGAAGCAGGTTGGTTGATTTTCATTTTTTTTTCCTTTACAGATCATGAAATTAAAGTAAGGATTTTACTGCAAAAATTTGATTTATGTTTGAGTCAAAAAATATCCTTTCCAAGAGGGTATAGCTTCGTTTAGTCATATTGAAAATGCTTGGTTTTTGCCTCCTCTAATGTAATTTGCTAGATTAAATTTACGAGTTTTTTTTAGTAAATAAAATTATAAATAGGTAAAAAAATTTTATGGGTTAAATTTAACTTTTAGTTAGTAAGTTATGGGGGATCTCTTTAAAAATATAGCATTGAGTCATAAGGAATTAACTAGTGTGACCGAATTATTTTTGACCCAATCGAAATCCACTCATTTTGTCAGGTCTTTATTTTTCTTCTGAAATATGATGTCATGACAATGGCTTTAAGGGTCAGATAGAACGGATTGGATCCTCTGCATTGAGGATCTTGTAAATTTTCCATGCAGTGAGATTTTGTAAGAGCTACAAAATTTAAAAAGAATAAAAAAAAAAATTTGATTGTGTTTCACTGCAGAAGAAATGTATGGAATCTTCACTGCAGATTATCGCAATCCCAAATACAAACATCTCATAAAAAATATATTTTAAAATTTTTAATTATGTCACACTCAAAAAATTTGTAAAGTATAATATTTTTCATTTTTAATAATTTTTTACTTTTTAATTTTAATTTTTATCTCTGACATTTAAATCTTAAATATTAAAAAAATTCAAGGTGAGGTGACTGTATCCTCTGTAATCCAAAACCTGACTCGGATCCACGCAGCTCAAGGTCAGCTTGTTTTGAAAGCAACCAAACATTGGGGGTAATTTACGGTGTCTCAGAAAATTTATTCCTATCCTATTAATTTTTCATAATCTTTTGTGGCTCTTTTTTCTTTTCATTAATTGCTGCCAGTTACAAAGTTTGACTGATACTTCAAATAAATATTTTAAGACGACTTGTGACCTTTGGCAAATTAATTCTCTTCTATGTTGTTTTGCTATTGGAACTTTTAAGGGATACGGCCATCCAACTAGGGATCGGCTAAGAATTTGTTTGGCTTAGGATGTGATAATGCTGTTTTTTTAAGTAAATTACATAGGTTTTTTTTTTAATTTTGTTAAAATTATATAAATTTTTTATTTTCCAAATATATATAAATTTTTTTTTAAAATGAAAAGATATCATATGCATTAGTTCAATTTTTAATTTTTTTGATCAAAATATTCTATATTTTAAATTTGTTATTTAAAAAAATATATTTAAATTAATCAAAATTCTTTTAATCAAATAATTTGAAATTAACCTAAAATATAAAAAAAAAACTTTTTGTTTTAAGAGAAATATATGTATTAAAATAAAAAATATTTATATAATTTCAATAAAACTAAAAAATATGCATAATTTACTGTTTTAATTTTAGATTTGTTACTTGTATAAAAAAATAAAATAAAATTGTCAGGTTACTTAAAAACTGGTGTGAGAAAAGCAAATGGAGATGTTGCATTGGGACGACGCGTCGTTAAGCACGCAAGCAGCAGCTACATGCCATTCACTGCCGACGACAGTAGGAAGGGCACAGTATTGCATGCAGAGGGTACGGACGTGGGACTCCCAAAATAATGCCCCATTCTGTGTCCTTGGATTTATTGAAACTTTAACTAAGACATTCACACTATTTCATAAAATTTAGTTTAAATATTTTTCTATGGTTCTACCACTTGGCAGTAACATGGATTATATATTGGCTATCATATTCCTTACTTGGCACCCAGAGAATGGGACCCAGCTTTTCCATCGAAACTTATTTTCTTTTATTTTCTAACCAGCAATATTAATCGTAGAATAAGATATAAAGTCATTTTTCTTGCATTGCCAAGAAAAATAAACTTTTATGCTTTCACTATCACAAACTTCATGAGACACATCCCATCCAACTATTCTGAGTGGAAATAAATGAGGTTTCTTGCTACCCACATGGTCTCTTTAGACAATCAAAGCCTCTTGCCCTCTCAAATAGAGACTCTATAACAAGAATTGTAGGTTGCATTTATTACCCCGTAGAAAAAAAAATTATTGGAATATGGCCTACTATACACAATTTATTGGCATATGACCCACAACTTTCCATAATTGGCTAGCAGTTTTACTGTTCACTAAGATGAAAAAAATTTTCAATACTCATAAAATGTTCTTTACATTAACTAATAAAAATTGACCACACCAAATTTTTATTAGTTTGTTGTATAATCAGATAATACATCATATAAAGTTAAGAAATTTTTGCTAAGAGAGCACTCTTAATGATAGACGAAACCCATTCCACCATACTTCTAGTTGGTACAAGGAGTTAATAGAAATTTACTCCCATACTTTTTCATTAACTCTTTATACAATCAAATAGTGATATATTATATGTAACTAAATTTTTATTATGAAAGCACTTTAAATGACAAACCAATCCCACCTAACTTTTTATTTACGAGTTTGGATAATCTCTCTACCATGGAAGGTGAAAAGTAATTAACCCAATCTCCGATTTCAGCTTTCCTAAACAAGTGCTTGTTCTCAAAATTCTTAATAAAAGTCCCAGACTTGTTTACCTCCAATTCCTTCATATTCTCAAAGCTACACAACTTAATTATGCTATCAACCACACCTCTTCTCTCCTCCTCCAAGCTAAAAGGATAACCCAAGAACTCTGCTATTCTCTTCAAATGAGAATTGGTATCTTCTTTCAAGTCCTCATACTTTAAGAACAAAACCTTGTTAGGTCTTTCCTTGCTTTCATTCCAGTACCCCAACATATGGTCCCAAAATGGACCAAACCCAATTATCCCCTTGCAATACATATCAAATGCCTCTTCTAGTGCTAACGGGGGCAATGACCCTGGCTTGACTTTGTTGAGAAAATGCCAAGAAGACACAAAAGTGTCAAATGGGTTCCTGCATATATAGATTATCTTACAATCAGACTTTTTGATTGAGCTAGGCATTGCATCAAATGGTAGGTGTGTGCCAAAAAGCCTTGGCTCAGGCAAGCTAGAGAGATTAGGAGCCTTTTTGTCATGGCTTTCATAAATAGTATACTCAAAGAAAGGCACCAGGTGATGGGGATTAGAATCAAGCAGAGGATGGTTCTTTGAAGAAGGGGAAAAACACTTGCGATTCACAATGGCAAAAGTAAGGCCTTTTAACCATGTGGTGCCTGATTTTGGGATAGTAGCAACAATAACATCAGAATCTTTGGCTTGGAAGTGATTTTGAAAAAAGGTTATAGCTTGTATTTCAGCTGGTTGGCTCCAAAAGCCTTGAAATAGATAGAGATAACGAGTTCTCCAACCTCTCTCTCTGGGAAGAGAGAGAATCAGATCCTTGCACTCTTGGCTAAGCTTTTCCTCTCCTTCAATGGCTTCTTCCCCATGATCCCAATTCTTTGATTCAAATTTTGTGAAATGGGTCACAGCCATTGATAAAGAACTAGGAGAGCACCCAAGTAACTAGTAGAAGTAGCAACAAGTAAAGCAAAAATGGATATGCAAATTTCAGACTAGAAGAAGCCATAATTTATACTAAAAATGGTTGTCCTAGACTCTAGATGGGATTTATGCTTATTAAAACACGTTGAGAACATGTAGAGAAGGCAAGGATGCTATCCTTTGTGCTTTGGCCCACATGCCTATGTGATGCTACATCTGTTGAATAGTTTCAATATATAGGTATGTTTCTTCTTCTTCTTTTTCTTCTTCTTCTTTTTTTTTTTTGTAAAAGAAAAGTTACTGTTTGAGAATTTTAAGGTAAAAGTATTTATATTAAAGTAGATTGAATTTTAAAATTATTGTAAAAAACTTGAAAATAAAAATTTTAATTTAAAATATTGACCTGTAATGTTTTCTTTTCTTCCTAATTTAAAGTTTTGATTGTTGAGTCTTTTAAAATAATTTTAAAATTTAATATCTTTTAATATAAATATTTTTATTTTGAGATTCTTAAATATAACTTTTTTTCTTTTTTCACTTATTTCATTTTGTACATTTTTAACTACTATTTTATTTTCTTCATCCATCAAATTGGTAATACAAAAAGGAGAAAAGTATACTTTTGGTCTATTTAATTTAACTTGATTTTTAATTTGGCACTTATAGTTTACTTTATAATTTAAATCATTTTTAATTTAGTCCATATCATTATTTGTTTTTTCAATATTTTGCCTTATTTGTGAGTTGTTTTTATTTTATTATCTACTTTGTCTCTTTTTGTTAGTATAAATTATACATATTCGAAATATCAAAACATTATATAATTAATTATATTACCAAAATTTAACAAAATATTGACAAAAATTTAATAGTAGCGGTAAGGCAACGGGTTTTGGTCCCGCTATTCGGAGGTTCGAATCCTTCCGTCCAGAGCATATCCATTCATGATATATATCATATCTGAATACAAATTGTATCATTGTATTTGTCACTATCACCTAAAATGTAATTATCAATACAGATTTGAGAACAAAGATAACTATCAATGCAATTACTAATGTGATTATTCCAACTATATTTAGTATCATACATGGAATGATCATAGTCGGGATCGTCACTTTTATTCTATTTATTCCAAGACAAAGATTCAACAATCACTTAGCCAAAATCACGGAACTATTCGTATGTTGTTGAATAGAAATAAGGAATGCCGATCTTTGATAATTTTGTCATCGGCTAATTGTTTTCAAATGGTCCCATTCACCGATGTGAAATATCACAATGTGATAAAAGAATCAATTAAAAGAGATCCTCTAATTCCAATTAGGAATTCGTTAGGCCCTTTAGGAATAGCCCTTCAAGTTGCAAAGTTTTATTCATTTTATTGGTGAAACAGCGGATTATGAGATTCGTTCAAGAAAAGCCAAATGTGTAGTGATTTTTACTGATGACTCAGAGAATGCCGATACAATGGGAAAAAAAAATAGCTCATGCCATTCAATATCTTTATGGGGTAAAGAAAAAGAAGCGAAAAAAAAAATGCATTTATTATCTTTATTAACAATGAATAATAATGAAAGGGCTTCCTTTTTTCGGAAGAAGACACATTCACATCGAATTGATAGAAATATAAAAAACATAACATGGCCTTTTATTGATATTACCTATTTTGAAACTATTACTAATCGAAGGATGAGAATATTAAAAAAAAAGATCAAACAAAGATTCCCTCGGTAAGAGACAAAATTTATAAAAAAATTGTGTTTTAACGATATTATAAGTACTACCAGATCATAAGAGTTTCGACTAATTCAACTTGGTCAAGTTCAATTTTAAAATGTTCAAAGCATTTAATAATTATTATTTATTGAGTCTCATTCAAAAAGATAATATAGCAAATTGCCAAATTGCTCTGACCAAGACGATTTCAGCATGGCAAACCATTTGTTCAAATGACTTCTAGGGCTCTACTAAGCAACCTTAGCCTATTAGTCATTATCATCTTACTACACCTAAAACTTATAAATAAAAATCCTTATAATTTCATAGAAAAATAGCTATTCAAACATTTATCAATACAATTATCCATTAATCAATAAGTATTCCAACATTCACAAAGCTATTAAGCTTAGATTTGGCTATATTTGCTTTATCTAGTCATTATATCATTGTCTCTTTAAATCTTTTAATATAAATTATCGTCACTTTATCATATTTTTTATATCTCTCTATCTCTATTGTTACCTCAAGAAATTCTAACTGAACATCTTCAGAAACTGCGATCTCCAAGATCCATTTCCCACAATCTGAATATAGGTGGCAAATTACAAACGCTTTGTCGGGAGGGCATGTGTCATGTGAAGCATTTAAAAGAGAGAAGTATAGTTGGGATGCTTTTCCTCCCTAGGAGAAAATTACAATTAAGGATTTCAACTTAAAATATTTATACGAAAGAATTTTAAATTTTAAAATTATTGTGAAGAACTCAAAAATAAAAATTTTTAATTTAAAATCTTAAATTATAATTTTTTTTGTATAGTTTAAATTTAAAAATGTTTAGATCTTTCAAAATAATTTCAAAATTTAAAATCTTTTAATATAAATATTTTCAACTTAGAGTATACAACTATAAATTTTCCTTTCTTTTTGCAAAAAGGACATATTTGTTTGTTAATTTCATTATTTAACGAATATAAATAAATGTTTGTGACATATTTTATGCACACATAGTTTTCTTAGATTTGAACTTTAAAAATGAAAAATGACTAAATCTGGGTAGGATTGTAGAGGGAGACCTTTTATTGTAAAATTTACCCAGCTTGCTTATTTTTGTTTGATAGAATTGGTTCAATTCGAGGTTAAGCTAAAGTCCCTCCCATGAGGTTTTTCACTCATTATTCTTGGCATTTCAGCTTCCTTTCCGATATGTGAAATGGAAATGTTAAAGAAGCAGGTTGGTTGATTTTTTTTTTTACAGATCATGAAATTAAAGCAAGGATTTTACTGCAGAAATTTGATTCATGCATGAGTCAGAAAATGTCCTTTTCAAGAGGGTATAGCTTCGTCTAGTCATATTGGAAATGCTTTCTTTTTGCCTCCTGTAATGTAATTTGCTAGATTAAATTTACGAGTCTTCTTTTAGTAAATAAAATTAAAAATAAGTAACATTTTTTTTTTATTTAAAAAAGGTCAATATCTAGGTTGGGTTAAATTTGACTTTTAGTTAGTAAGTCATGGGGGATCTCTTTAAAAATATAGCATTGGATCATAAGCAATTAACTGGTGTGACCGAATGATTTTTGACCCAATCTAAATCCACTCGTTTGTCAGGTCTTTATTTTTCTTCTAAAATATAATGTCATGGCAATGGTGTTAAGAGTCAGATACAAACGTCTCATATGGTTGGGATTATAGAGGATGCATTTACCCTATTTTAAGGATTTTTTTAATTTATATTTTAAATTATAATTTTAAAAATTAAAAGGGCAACAATTATAATTGCAAAAAAAATTATGTTAAAAAAATTTTAAATGTATTACACTCATAAAATTTTTAAAGTATAGCTATTTTTATTGTTATAATTTTTTTACTTCTTAATTTTAATTTTAATTTATAAACTTATAATTTGAGATTCAAATCTTAGATATTTAAAAAAAATTCAAGATGAGGTGATTATGAGCTTGTTTGATTTTGTTCTAATTTTAATATTTTTAAAATAGATATTTTTTAAAATAAATTTTGAAAACAAAAAAATTAAAAAATCTATTTGAATCATTATTATAAAAAATTGTTGTTCTCTATCTTTTGTCTAATTCTGCAGAATAAAAATTAATAAAATAACTAAAAGATGTTCTAATTTTTTTTAAAAAAACACAATTTTATTTTTATGTTTTACAAAATATTTTATTAAAAATATTATTCTAAAAATAAGAAATCAGACAGGTCGTCCGAAACCTGACTAGGATCCACGCAGCTCAAACTCAGCTTGTTTTGAAAGCAACCAAACATTCCGGGTAATTTACCATGTCTCAGATCATTTATTCCTATCCTATTAATTTTTCATTTTGTTTTGTGGCTTTTTTTTTTTTTTTTTGTGTTTTCATTACAGGTTACTTGCTACCAATTACAAAGTTTTACCGCTACTTCAAATGTTTTAAGACAACTTGTGACATTTGGCAAATTAATTCTGTTTTATGTTATGTTGCTATTGGAACTTTTATGGGATGGGGCCACCCAACGAGGAATTGGATAAGATTTTCTTTGGCTTAGGATGTGATAATGTTGTCTTTCTTTCTTTATTCTTTAAAGTAAATTACATAGGTTTTTTTTAAAAAAATTTTGTTAAAATTATATAAATATTTTTATTTAAAAATATATATAAACTTTCTTTAAAATAAAAAGATATCCTATATATTAGTTCAGTTTTTGATTTTTTTGATCAAAACACTCTATATTTTAAATTCTCTTAGTTAAAAAATATATTTAAATTAATAAAAGTCTTTTAGTCAAAGAATTTAAAATTAAACTAAAATATAAGAGAATTTTTTGTTTTAAGAAAAATATATATTCTTTTAAAAAATTAAAAAATATTTATATAATTTCAATAAAGCTAAAAATATATGCATAATTTACTGTTTTTAATTTTTAAATTTGTTACTTGTACAAAAAAAATTAAAATAAAATTGTCAGGTTACTTAAAAACAGGTGTGAGAAAAGGAAATGGAGATGTTGCATTGGAACGACGCGTCGTTGAGCACGCAAGCAGCAGCTACAATACAAGCCTTGCTCTGCCGACGACAGCAGAGAGGGCACAGTATTGCATGCAGGGGGTACGGATGTGGGACTCCCAAAATGATGCCCCATTCGGTGTCCTTGAATTTTATTGAAACTTAGTTGACATCCACACTATTACACACTTTTCATTTTGGGTGCATTCTTCACACTTGGTCATAATACGAAACTATTTATTTTATATAGTTTATATAATATTTGTTATATTTTTATAATAATTATTTCATTTATCATATCACCATTTTATAATAATTATTTTATTTATTAAATCATCATTTTAATCATTAATCTACTATTTTAAAAGTAAAAATACAAAAATAATTTCTTATTCTAGTTATTTATTTTTTACATTTCATTTCATTTCATTTCTTTTTACATCATTTAACTAAATGAGCCTTAAATACTACAGTTATTAGGCGTGATTTAGTGGCAGAAAGATTTAGATAGTTTGTAGAAAAAAAAATACAATAAATTGGCTTTGAAAAGTAAATAGCTTTATATTTTGACTATTTTTTTGTTGTGTGACATGAAAAGCTTTTAACTAGACTCTTTATAATTTATATATATTTTAGATATAATATATTAATAAAAATGCATAAAACTAGATATATCATGTGACAGATTTCTACATGACATACAAAAAATTTATAAACTCTTGGTTATAATATTTCAATATAAATGCATAAAATTAGACGTGTGAAACGATGGATCCCATCCCATGCATATATGACTTTTGTAACCTACATATATTACAAGATAAAATTATGTAAATAATTTTTTTTTTCTCTTGCAAGTATATTTTTTAAAAAAGATATGCAACAACATGTCTCACATTAGATAACATTCAGACTTATTATGATATTTGAGCCTCAAAACCCTTTTATCCAACAAACTAATCCTTTGAAACAGATTTTTCTCATGGTTCAAGTCATTAATACGTATCAAAACCGCAGCCACAACCGTGCGGCATAGGTATTGAGACTGGATGCAAATGCAAGGCCTGAGCCGTATCATGTTTATGTAAAATAAAACTCTAAAATTTCCAGACAATCAAGTCTAATTAATTGTAGCCTTAGTTCAAGATACAGCCGGCCTCAGGCAAAAGGTAGAATTTCATCCATTAGCAAAGCAGGGATATACCTGGTGGCAACTTCACTTTCACTACCACGCAAATCAGTTTGGCATGTTCAAAGGTAACTACAGGTGCGAAAACAAAAATTCAGGGTAAGATATTTCTCTCAAATACGCTGGAAATAAGAACATAACTTGGGTGGATTCCCAATCTCGTTGAGAATCTGTCAAGAAAACCCCAACTAGAAGATCATTTACTCTAGGCCATGATTGGACCAAGAACTCAAGTCTATCCCAAAAAGGATGCAATGGTTGAATTTGGGGCAAAAATTAAGCAGTATGATGTTCAAATCCAAAGGTAACATCAGTCTTTTATGAGAAGGAAACTGTTTAAGTGATTACATAATAAGAATAAACACTGAATGGCAGAAGGATTTAATAGCATTAAATTAGAAGAACAATAATTATCTACACCAATTCTAGTTTCTTCTTTTTTCCATCTGTTATCAACATAATATTTACTTGTGTAAAACATCCTTCCATGGATAAGTTAAATTCTAGACGCATTAATATAGTGAAAATGAAAGAAAATTAAATAACTTGAAATGCTAAGATTAATACTTTATGGACATTGAACAAGAAGCACTTCTTTAATTGTATTATGATCCTATATATCTTTTCTGGATCATAATATCTTTTCAGGACAATTTGAAGGATATCTCCACATTGATTTAGTGCATTTAAGATTTTAACCCATAATGCTTCTCAAAGAATTCGAACTCAAGTTGAAAAGGAACAATACTAACTCTCTTTACTGACTAAGCTCCTCTGGGTCTTGAGAGGAGGAAGTGATTACTTTTATTTAAGGCAATCTTAACTTTTGTTCTCTTACATGCAGTAATAAGCTCCAAAGTTGCAAGCCATTTATCAATCAAATGGTGGAACTTCTACAAATCTTATGTCCAAATAGTGATGATAACGAGGAAGTACAACGAATGTAAAGTTAGCAAATCTTTTCTCCGTTTAAAGAATATTCACTTGGCACATCCAATACATTTCCAGGGTGTTTTACATACTAGACCTCATAAACTCATTAAACTTTCCAAGCTAACTGCATGCATAATAAGCAACATGTGGTCAACCTTCCTCTCCCTTCAATGACGTCTTCTAGATATTTCTGGCGATGAGTCTGAAGCAAAGTTTTTGGCAGCGTTTTCTTTTTTGCTTCTAGAAATTCAATTAGAAAAGGCGAGAAGAGAATTAGAGGATATACCAAAATTGTAAGATCAACCGATCACTGGGCAGAGAATCCATCTGCTATCCATTGACTCTCCATTTAAGTTTTAACTCCAAGGGTGATATTAAGAAGTTTGTAGTCATCAAATCAACAGCATAAGGTAAGTGGCAGCCATATTGCCACCAACAATACTTTCTGCCAATTAATGGGGCTGATGGAACTGTTAAAGATTACCATCAAGGTCCAAGTCCATATTTCGATGCGAAAAATTTTAGGACATATACCCCAATCAGTTTGGATTGATGGAACTGCTAGGGTTGCATGTTGCTCAAACCTAACAGAGCAGCATTCTTAGCTTGTGAATCCAGAGCAATCAAGAAAGAAAGGCTAATCATTTAGAATCTGGAAGCATAGAGGTTTATGAACTTGACGCAGATCCTTTCCATAGATCAGTTTTGAAACCTTCACAAGAACAACATAGGTTAAAAACCACAGATATTATCATTAAAATGATAATATGGATAAAAACGTGAAGTGAAAAGGTGAGGCTTCAGGGTGACTTGTAAAGGATGAGGCTCCTGCTTGGATGCGTCTATTTATCATTATCTTTTAATAATTAGTATCAAACAAAGCAACCGATATTTGCCTTAGTAGAAGCTTCATACCTGTTTGGATCAAACTAAATTTTTAAAAACACGCATTCTCACTGGTATTTTCATTTAAATTGTAAGGTTGGGAAGGGGAAGCATTCTAGTGTTCCTTGACATCTAGCTTACTTCATGAAAATTGTTTACTAAAGGCATAAGATGGGCAGGGAAGACATGAGTGAAAGATGATTAGGATTTGGCTACTTCCTGAGTTCACTTGGGTGCATTCCATGCTTTATTCCTTCTAACAATCTGAAAACCGAAGACACAGAAGTTTGCCTCTGTTGAAAAGCAGAAAAAATGTCTATAAAGTAATGAGCTTAGAGACGTTTCCAAGACCTATTTTGCATAGTTCTCACTTCTCTAAGTCAATAAGAAGCTATTGGAATTGGGTTGTGATCAATGCAACTATTAAACATAGAAATGAAAGACAAATTACTAATCAAGCTTGGTGTCTTTACATGGCTCCAGAAATTGTGGGCAGAGTGGAGGTTGGCCGCAACCACCAACTTTCTGTGTTTGAACCGTGGTGCATGACTTTTGCTTTACAGTGTGTCAAGGAGATACTGTTGCACCATGGTTTACAGTTATAACTTTTGGTCTAGCTGTAAATGCTTGGTCCTGATAGAGATGGTTTTCATAGACTTATTTAGTTAGATTTTCTCTGTATTGTAACAGTTTGGTAAGAGTAAGTTTGAATATGTGTTATGTCAAACTGCAAGGGTAGGAGGAGAGATAAGATAAACATACCGCTTTGAAGTTTACTCAATAGTCACCACTCTTTCATATCCGCAAAATCTGCCACAAAATTACAAAAAAGCAGATACTAACATGTAAAGTTTGTATGGACCAAATCATGGTTTACGGTATAGTCATCGTTGAAAAAATTGTCATTACCTGGTAAATTGCTGCTGAAGAAAACAACATTATATTTCTTCACTTATATCCGCAGAATCTGGAAATTCTGGGACATTAGCAATTGGCAATAGAGCTGTCTGATTTTCTTCTGTGAAAGGAAGTAGCTCCCCTGCATATAAGCTCTTAATGAGCCAGCTAAAAGGCTGCAAAGGAAATCAAGTTAAGGTTTCAGTATATATACAGAGAGAGAGAGAGAGAAGGGGGGGGGGGGGAGGGGAAGGATCAATTGCCACAGGAGTCAATCAAAAGCATTCTTACACAAACAACTTTTACAGGATGAGCTTTTCACTAAATCCACCATTAGATTAGAAGTTATAATTGTAAGTATCATATCTACAAAAATTGACATTAATCCAATATTGTTTGGTACCCATCAATATAACACAAAATTAACGTATAATAAAACTTTTTTACACTATTAACTATTTGATTATATACTTATTTATTTTTCGTAAAATTTCACATGCAAGATCAATATGGTAATTTTTTCTGATTCAATGGTTGGATCAATGTAAATCACATCCAATTATAAAATATTAAGAGGTATAATTATAATATATATATATATATATATATATATGAAGCCCATCAAGTGAGAGGAGTGATCTTATGTTAATCACTCTTAGATCACAAATCAATAGTCAAAATTAACATGAAAATCAAAGAAGAAATTTATCACACATTTATTACAATTTTTGTATTATTCTCGACCACTGATTTGCAATTTAAGAGTGATTATTTTCTCCTCCCACCTCTCACAAAATATCACTCCTCTCGATATGTCTCCTATATATATAAGCAAGAGTTTTCCTCTTTCTACAGATGTTACGTACTGAAAAGTATATAATTCCCACTTAGTCATTAATGAGATCCAAAAAATCATATTCTTACCATCATAGGAATACCCCTCTCCAAGGCACAATATTTCAAGTGACGTGATATACAAGGTTTATCTTCTGCAACTATAGCTCCTATAGAAATCCTTTCTTCATCAATGCTCCTAAATAACCACTGAAGGGTTTTGAAAACCTGTCCACCTCCATGCTGGGCAACACAAGAACAGAAAAGAAATTTAAAAAGATGAAGAGATTTTAACAAGCAACAAAGTACGCATAGATGGACATTTTTATATAACTAAGTAGAAGATGGACAAGATGGTATGTTAACATGCAACAAAATACAGATGGTGTGTGCTGTAATAACTTGCAGTCTCAAGTTATGCAAAACTAGCTAACTAGAAGATGGACATGACGGTATTGATATTGTAAATAGTGTTTGTATATCTCAGCAACTAGAGTAATTCAAGGAATTCATTATGACTTCAGAGGCATCAATTGGACATCAATTATCATTAAGAACCTAAATAAATGTTAGAAATGAGCCATCCAGAGCTAGAATTATAGTAGACAGAAACCGAAATTGAAGTTTATGGTTTCATAATGGATTTAATTAACTCAAAGCAAGACATTAAAATTTAACAAGTGAAATAACTATAATATATTTTATAATAAAAGAAAATAAAATTAGAAAAAACGTGGAAAAAGGAAAATAAGGGAAATTTTACAATTTACAGACAAACCTACATAAATGACTAAAAGTCACTCAACATAACAGAGCAGATTGCTAAGTAGATTATAGTTCTATAGAAAATAAACCAAGACAGCCAAGGCAAAAAAAGCAGTGCCTTCAAGTTATTGAAGTCCTCTAAGGCCATGGAAGGACGAAAAAGACCATTACCTTTATGACACTCGCCAATTTGGTGCAGAAATTTTGCTTCCCGTGTAGCATGATCCCTACTCTCTCAAAAATTGGTTTTTGGTCACCATGACAAGCTGGCCTTCTAGTTATGGTCAACTTCATGTCATTCCGATTTGGAAGAATCATGTACCTAACACAGACAAATCAGAAAAATGAATTGGTGGGGCGTGAGGACACAAATCATTGAGTTAGGAGATTACATCAGATCAAATATGTCCATTGATTGGGAGAGATACGTAGGGGATTAGCTGATTAGTTAAAAGTTGTCAAGAATTCTATTAGTTGTTAGGAAGGATTCTGTTAGGCGATTAATACTTAGTGGCCTATAAATAGAAGATAAACTGATGTAAAGAGGGGTGATTTGATTTGAATACAGTGTGTGTTTTCCGGTGAGTTTCTGTTAGCATGTATCAATTGGTATCAGAGCCATTCTTTGGTTCCACGGTGGCACTAGAGACTAGATCCCATTTACAAGAACAATCAGTGCAGATACAAAGCTCTCTGACACGAATAGAGGAGCATCTCAAGAAAATAGCAATAGTAATGGAGATTAGGAATCTTAAGCAAGAGACGTCTGTTACCGATTACCAAGAGAAGTTTGAAGATCTACTAGCAAAGGTGGATTTACCAGAGGAGATTGCCATTAGATGTTTTGTGGGAGGGCTTCGTAGTGACATTCAAACTGCTGTTCGATTATCCAACTCATCTAACTTAGCCAACACAATGTACTTAGCCTATCTCCAAGAAATCTAAATCCAGAAGATGCAAGAAAAAGAAACAAAGAATATCAACAGAGGCAACTCCAGCAAAGTACCACAGTCACCATTTCCAATCCCAAAGATTGATGAAGAAGTCGACCGTGAAGAGGTCAAAGAAGATAACACGGACGCAAACTCACTGCTCAAAGGTGATATTGCACTGGAACATCTTGACCAACCCCAGGTTCTACTAATCAGAGGGGACACGAAACCCATGGGTGATGATGAGTTCAGTGAGGATGAACAAATCCAAGACCCATTGCTATCAGACTCAAAGATCGATGAAGGTACAAAAAACGATGGTGAAGTAGCAGAGGCTGACGTGAAGCTAGATCAGACAGAGCTTACCGTTCTTGAAGTCACAAAGGCTAATGATAGCAATCTCATCTGGGCATTCGATGACAAAGATGCTGCCAAAATTCTTTTCTCCTCAGTCTCCCTTGTTTCACAAGAATGCAAGATCATCATTGCCAATCAGTTACCCATGAAATTGTTTCAAAACAAGAAGACTAAGAAATGGAGTTTCGAATTGGACAATGGTGGAATGGATGAGATGGTTGAAGACCAGATGGAAATGATAACGAACTGGACCAACGTTGTCTGTGAAGTCGTAGAACCCAAGAACAAGAGCGCGGTGAACGCCACGGAAGTTTTTTGAAGTTGTAGTGGTACGATGGTTCCCAAGGTCACATGGCCCCCTGTTTTGAATCAAAACCAGAATGTATTTGCAATAAAGGGCAGGAGAATCAGAGCACTAACTTCCACTTCAGATCTTAAAGTAGCTGTGTATCCAAAAGAAGATGCCAATTTACATTACGGACGCAAGAGTAAACTCAAACCAGAACCACAAGAATTGTTTTCTCTCGCACTACAGCCTAAAGACAGGTTTCCCTCTAACATTGATCTTCTCTATGTGAGTTCTTGGAAAATCAACATTGATTCATTAAAACATGACGACGACGGATTCTGGTGGGTTCTTTTCGCTGTTTCTTGGAAAGAGGTCCATGTTGTGCAAGATAATTGTAAAGTCCCACATCGGATGGTTTGGTCCTGGGAACGGCCCATATAAACTGGGGGCGATGGCCAAGGCGCGCTGTGAGTTAAGCGGGAAGGGACAAACCCCACTGAACCGGGAAGGCTGGGTCAGTGACCCTCCGGAAAGACGGGATAATATGGTGGCTCTGTGTGGTGTTATTCCACTTCAGATACGTTTAGCCTCTGGAACTGATGGAACCTTCCTGGCGCTTGATTGACAGTTAACTTCAAACATGCATAACTCTCTGCTCAGACCTCCAAATGAGGTGATCTCGGTGGCCACAGAAAGCTTATGACCTCTAATTTATGCATATAAAATTTCATAAGCATGGGACATCATTTGGCCATCGGGTGACACAGAATTCAAAACTGCCAGTATGAACAGTACCCATACCAGAATCTATGAAAAATCCCAACTTTGAAAATTCATCAAATATTCCCTAGGTCTCCGAAAATTATGATCTTTAACTTCCCAAAAAGCTCTTAATGAGACCTAATTGTATGCCAAATTTCAAGGCAAGATTAGCTCATTTGGCCAAAAAGTGGTATAGGGTTCCATTATGGTCAATTTTGACCTCATATTGGATACCAAAATTGCCAAATGGATTTTCCTTGGTCTTGGCACCTTTTGGGCAAGTTTAAAAGCTTATTTAAGACTTGTGTGAGCTGCCCAAATGGTCCCAAACTTCATGCATCTCATTTTGGCCATTCAACCCACACTTATACACATAATCACCAAACTTTACATTCTCATACCATGGCATTTCATACTTAAAACATGTGCTAGTAGTCATACATCATTTCCATACATCTAAACATCACATAATAGTATCTATAATTATAATTTATAGTTTTAAAAAAATTTGTAACCATAATTATGGTTCCAAAATAACAAAATAAGACATATATTTCAACAAAGGTTGTACCACAATTGCTTGGTTCACCTAGCATGTTTTATTTTATAAAGGGATTTCAAAATGCATTCCCATTCAATCATACAAGACATTCAAGAGCTCACTAAGTGTTTGGATTGGCCTCACACTTCTCCTCATGGATTTTGGACTTGTCTCACCCATTCTTTAAGTACTTTGGACTCAACCATACTCTCGGGAGCCCACTTTATTTTTGGGAGACTTTTTACTTTGTCTCAACCAAGCTCAAGGGTTCTTGGCTCATCCTCACCCAAGGGAAGAGTTCTTGGCCTCTCCACACTCAAGCCTATAAAAATTTTATTTAAAATCATAATGTGGTATCAAGAATCATAACATATAAAGGCATGCTAGCATACTTTCCATAACTTGAAAATACACATACACACATTTTAAAATAAGCGGGGTCAGTGACCCTAATCAATTTTTTCCCGGTTCAGTTTTGTCCCTCCCGCTAAACTCCCGCCCTTGGTGGGGGAAATATGGGTCGTTCCCAGGACCAAACCATCCAATATGGGACTTTACAATCCACCCCCCTTTGAGGTCGACCCGTCCTCGGGTCGAACATGCGAACAGCCAGCTCTGATACCAACACCACACAAAGCCACCAAGGTATTGTCCCGTCCTTCCCGGTTCGAGGGTCACTGACCCAGCTTTCCCGGTTCAATGGGGTTTGTCCCTTCCCGCTTAACTCATGGGAAAAACGCGCTTTGGTGGAGGGAGCTTCGCCCCCACTTATATGGGTCATTCCCAGGACCAAACCATCTGATGTGGGACTTTACAATAACTACAATGAAACTGATGGCAGTGATGATGAGGAGCTTGTCCTCGAACTTATGCATCACTTCAATAGCTCAAACCTTTATTGTCTCTCGATTGCAGATGTAGTTCAGCTGAGCTTCTACACTGGACCACCAACGCTATCTTCTTTTCCTTTGATTTTGGCAAATTTCAGCCTCTGTTTCGATGGGATGTTCGTCATCAAGATAAGCAAAGCTCTGCCTGAGCGTCTAGCTTGGAAACTGCTGGTCATTGATTCATACAAGTGGAACAGTGAAGATGCAGGACAGGATACGCTCGCCATTCAAGAGCTTGATGATTCCATAGCTGATTTTAGAAGCTTCAACCTTGATCTTGGAATTGAAATTATAGATCATGGAAGCATGCTCATTTCCTTGGCTCTCTCCCTTTTGATCAACGAAGACCTTCTCCATCTCTTTGTGGCCCTCAAATTGCTCGGCGAGCTTCACCATGTCGACAATCACAAAAAGAGAAAATGGGTAGAATTACGAAAGACTGTGTTTTCGCTGATGTGTACCATTATGGAGCTCATTTTTGCTGTTGTTCACTCTTATTCAACACTCTCGGTCAAACCACCAAAAAAGAAGGATGAAGGGTCTGCATCCCGAAGGCAGGGTCTTCCATACGTGGCTGAAGTAGCTTTGTTCATGTTAATGGGTAGGTCTCCACAAATGGCTCAGGTATTCATGGTAATGATCTACTTCAACCCAGAAGCATTTTGGCCTTCTTACAGCATGAAATGGGTCTTGATAATTGGGGCATTCAACCATTGGGCCTTTCTGCAACATGAAAATGGGCTTGGAATTATATGGGCTCAAGTAGATCCTCTGTTTCATGTTATACAAGCAATTGGAGTCTGGCCCACACCAAAAGGGCTATTGTTGATATGTGAAAACAGACCCAAGAGTTTTGCAAGCTTGGAAACATCAGAAAAATATTACCAATCACATTTTGAATTGTACTGATGCATTTTTAAAACTTGAACTCAGATCCTTGAGGACAAGGATCATTTCCGCGAGGGGAGTATTGATACGTGGGGGATTAGCTGATTAGTTAAAAGTTGTTAAGAATTCTATTAGTTGTTAGAAAGGATTCTGTTAGGAGATTAATACTTAGTGGCCTATAAATAGAAGATAAACTGATGTAGAGAGGGGTGATTTGATTTGAATATAGTGTGTGTTTTCCAGTGAGTTTCTGTTAGCATGTATCAGAGAATTTTGTCAAGCATTGGGGACTGTATCCAACAAAAAGGAAATGATAACTCAGGGTACGTAGCATGAAAGAATTGTTTATCCATTCCAAGCACAATTTCATTCTGAGATCTTTAACCCTAAAAATCAGAAAATATCAATACCATCCCACCCAATGGGTGGGGTTGGAGTTGTGTTGTCCATCAGTAGCTGCAGTTGGGTCTGTGAATCTTCTTTTCTATATGGAAAATTTAGAATTCTTTCATGAATCAAGTTATTTCTGTCATGTCAGGACAAATTTATGTTATCCCTATTTAGTGAAAGCATGCCTAACATGTTAAATTGGGGAAAAAAATGCCGAACATTATAATGGAAGGAAATGACTTCCATTCCTCTAATCCTATTTCAATTCCATCTAAGTCATTACGGTGCAACAAATGTGACAGTCTTCTGGTATTAGGATTATTGAAATCACTAAAAATCAAAGTCTAATCTGTCAAACCGTAATTAAATATCGTAACCAATAATTTTTTTTTCAAAAGAAAAGAGAATAATACATGGATTTCAAAAGCAGAATTAGGAAAGAACACAACCTACTTTTCAGGTTGAAGAATAGTTCTAGAAGCAATACAATCAGTAAGCCACTCAACTTTTAGTATTGAGGCTCCAACAGCACATCCATACAAGAATTTAGTGGTTTGCAGCTGAGACAAACAAAAGAGAATACATTATATAGTAGAGAGAAAAAAAAACAATTATTTAACACTTGCTCTTTACTTCTGGGTCCTTCTAAATAATTTCAGTCTTGTTCCTATCAGTGATTTCATGCCTGTTGCATTGGGTAACTCAGACCAAAGCTATTGTAAACATAACCTTACTGATCTTAGATTTAATAAAACGAAGTTATCTGTTTACATATTAAAAAAGAAGACTTCTTTCAAAGAAGAAATAATATGAACAATTATATATTTTCTTGTCTGAAATTTCTCTACTAGATACCAAATCATGTCCAACCCTACAAGAGCAGCTGGGAATATTCTTTGGGATTTTGGGACATAACTTGGAGATCAGACTTACAGACAGCTTTGTAATAAAAAGTTTCGAAGCAAAATATTAAGAAAACGAGCGAAAATTTTATAAACTGCTTACGAACAATTTTCTGAAGAATTTATGAAGTATCAAGAGAAGAGACAAAAGATTATTGATCATTAGAAACAAACCTTTCTCATACAAAGAATAATAGGAATGTGTAGGCGAGATAATGTAGAACTTCTCTTTCTCCTCGAATTTGGAGGAGAGGGAATGTCAGGAAGAATCACCCCACCAGAATTTCTTATAAGCGCTTCCATGTCTCTTTCCTTCCGACTAGATAATCCAGTGAGCAGGAATTCTGTACCTTGAAATATAAATTTCGTCCTTGCCTTTCTGCAATACTTTGTCAGAGAATGTTTCATATGAGGTACATAGTTTGTCAACGACTTAGAAGCTTTCCTCCTTTTTGCTCTAACAGATGAACCTACATTATTGGAGCACAAAAACAAGTAATTTCCACCAGACCCATTTTGTAGAACAGAAAGATACATTACGCAATCGATAGAAAGAGACTTTACATTTTTTAGATGAAGATTCCAACTTTGAGAGAGTCCTTTTCGGGTGAAGCTGCTCCCCTGCTTCTGAAAAACGTACTTGCTTTCTGACTCTAACATGTCCATCATGGATCTCATTGCACTCAGCTTGTAGCTTATTAAGGTTATTGTTCCGTTGATGCTGAACAAAAGACTTCGGTGGTACATGCCTCTTTGGATGTTTCTCTACATTGATATTATTCCCAACAATCTCAGGACGCAGCAGGGAGTGGTGTGTCCTATCACTTAGAATAAGAGTTGACCTCCTCTCTTCTAATGATTCCACTGGAATGTCACTCTTATCTGCTGCTCTTAAATCATTGCTTCTCTTCTCATACGTTATTTCTATATGTGAATTGTGATTATCAAAGTGTTCATGATTTTGCACATTTTTGTTTCCATCTGTGCACTTGGATGCAGAGAGATCCTTACAACTCCTTTTATCCAAAGGTACAGCAACACCCATCCACTGATTAGTTGGAAGTAGTGCTCGATTGCATTTTTCGATAAGAGATTGGTTGGGGATAACCATGCTATAAGTCTTAAGAGAGCTCAAGTGTTTCCGACAAGTCTGGTCAACACTAGTCAACATCTCAGGCGTTTGTTGAACCATGTTTGTCACAGTGACTGGAATATCTTCCCCATCTGATAAAGACATTATTTGTTCATCTCTATGTTCTAATGCAACATTCTGATCTGAGGTCCTCTGAAAGTTGTCAACTTCAAATTCAGGGATGGCTGGGACATTTATATCCTTATCAATTTCCTCATAGCTCTGAGGTTTCGAATTGGCCAGTTCTGAAGAAATGCTACATGGAACAGCTGAACAAAGAGGATCATCCAATGATAGATTAGAGCACTTGGCCACATTTTGAGAATGCAACATGCCCTCATCAGCTTTAGGTAAGGTTTCAGAAGGTATGCTAGACTGAGAACCAATTCCACACTTGGAGTCATGTTTCTGCACACAAGAAGTCTCATCCGGAACATCGTCTGCAGATTCTGAAAGAAAACTTGTCTCTCTGATGAAAAACTTAGAAATCCGTTCCACACTTTTCTGCTTGAATGGGGATGAATCCAATTCCTTCCAAGAAGGAGAAAGGTAAGACAAAAGCCATCAAGAACAAAAACAGAGTATCAAGATGCTAAAATCCATATTAGCATAAGCATATGCTAGAGAGATACAGATTACAAATTCTAAAATATGAAAGAATTAGCACATCCTCGAATAGCATATATTTCAGTATCAAGTAGAGGGATAATGTACAGCAAGTGAAAAAGGACCAACTGAACAGGCTCTTAGTAAACCAAAGAAAATCACGTATGCAAACTGGCATCCAACATGAATAGAATTTTACCTCCTATAAAACAAATTAATGAAAGAATGTGAAAAGCTAGCATTTCCACAATGTTAGAGCACATGATTAGGAAAATAGTGGTACAAGGACTGAGGCATTCATCAAATTGGAATAGGCAAGAGGTATCCATTTAAATCCTAGTAGCTTTAGCTTCCATATAATGCAATGGGAAATCAGAAAAAGGAAATAGCCTATCCTAAATGGCCCTTCATTTTGTAAGCATCTTCATCCTCTCAAGAGAGGAATCTCTACCAACAGCCATGAACCCCTAGCCAGCCAACCTCCATGTTCACAAGGCACTTCATAAAATTCTAACCCTAATTTATTTACCATTCAACAACCCACTAACTGTGAATCACTTAAGTTAGTTATCAGCTAACAATGGCAATTGCCAAGAAGTCTCACATTGCCACATTGTGTCAACCTACTTCGTAATTTTTGGCACAGTAAAAGTTCAGGGAGGAAAAAAAAAATTCCTAGCATAGTTCTCCAACAAAAGAGTTAGTAGCAAGCTACTTCTAAAACAAAGTCCTAGGAGTTGCCATTTTTTTTTTCTAAAATTCAGATCCTTCAGTTCAACTATAGCATGTAAACCATCAAAAAACACTACTTCAATCAAAATTTGGTCATACTTTTAGCTATGCGAATCTTTTGGTTTTGGTATCCGACACATTGCAACATTGATTTAGCACTGTAGTGTACAAAAACTTCATGCTCGCTAAAATAATTAGCTTTCATTGCATTATTGCATGAACCATTAACTGTAGAAAAACTATGAAGTTGAAGAGGAAACATGAAGAAGCCAATGTCCTGAAGCCTTCCAACTTCTCCTGAATAAACAGTTGGCCTTTTAGATCCCATGGCAACTTATCTTTCTGTCAGGGGGAAGAAGGCTTGGGGGGAAATCAAGGGTGTCAAAGTCTAAACTCACCAAGATTTTGTTCGACAGTATACCATAAGATAAATGACCAGATTGGTGTGACTCACAGAAGGGAAAGGTGAATGAAACAGAATAAACACATACCTCACTTGTCCAACCACCTAACCAGCGGCTTTTAAATCTGTCCAGAACCAAGTAGTTTGCCAAGTTTTCTTTTTCTGAATAATTTTACAACAGAAAATATATGAGCATAAATTCTAGAGACAGGAAAATTATAGGATAACTGAAAAAGTGCTTAAAACTTACCGAAATTCCCAACGACTGAAGAGTTGACACAGTTTTGCAGCCCGTTTGAAGTCAAATCAGCTGAGCCAACTGCCTGCAAAGTGAAAATCAGGGTAGCAGTTATTACATTAAAGACAGTAAAATATCAATACTATAATAGTGGTATAATGTTCTGTGTTTACCATTAAATAACTGAAACAGAGAGATGATATCGGGAAAAACAAATTTCTATCGGTTACCATATTCGTCTATACTTTATCTTTTCAATTTCACTTGTTACAGGTGAAATGCAATGGATAACCAAGATGTGTTATAAGGTTGAACTGTTAAAGCATAAACATCTGAATTTTTTTCCTGGACAGCTGGTCCAGAAAGGCAAAGGCTAGGATGCTAAATTACCTGGTTTAGGGCAGAAACATTGGAAGTATTCTGCACAAATTGATGACAGATATGACCCAAACCAGGGTTATCAGAATGCTTCTCCCTCTCACAACATAAATACTGTATAGGTGAGTCTTCTTTCTGCTGCATCTCCATCTCTGTATTGACTTCTAACTGTTTTTTTGCTGAATTGTCATCTAAATTGACAAGCTGACATATATGCTCTCTATCACTAAGTTTACTATCACAACCATGATACTTTTCAGCCCCAGAGACATCTTTTGCTTGAGACATAACTGAACTGCGAAGTTGTTTCTCATGGGAGATACTAGAAGGTAAACCCACATCTTCATAAGCCTCTGCCATAGTAAAATCATTCAAATCAGAAAGAGAGTCGCTCCAATCAGATTCCTCATTTGAAGAATGGAAGCCATCTTCCAACACCTCAAGCCTAGCCTGCTTCACACGAAGAGCTACTTCAAGTACAGCTTCTGCAGGATATGTTTCTGAAACTGATTCCATCTTTACTAAATCATGTATGACCAATGCCTCAGAAGCTGCAATAGAGAGTTCAATTGCATTGCTGATATCACCATTTTTGAAGCTTATGATGTCTGATTTTTCTTTCTGTTGTCTAACAGAATCAATTTTATCAGCAGAACATTTTGGACCATCCTTTTTCACTGTTTTAGGGATGGAAGGAGGCAACAAATTCTGTTCACAGGCATGATTACCAATCATGGAATGCATGTTCTCTCCAAAATCAACAGAAGTTTTAACTGGTTGCATTGACAGAACTTTACTTGATGCAACTAAATTATGACATGCATTCAAACCCTGGGTTGAGGAAAACAGTGAATCAATGTCGGAAGAAAGGCGCAGACTAAAGTGTAACACCTGCTCCAGTGAAATATTTATTGATAAACAAACCTTAGTGTTGAAATTCAAATTTAACATATAACAGTATAACCAATTTTACAGTTACTGGAAAATAAGACATATTCAACGCATTTCATTGGCATAAATTTTTGCAGATAAGTTTTTTAGATTGTTGAGCACAGAAATATCTACTAGGTTATGATAAATTGATTTAAAGAGCAGGACCACTCTTCTAAAAGTAGATACTGTTTGGTTCCATCGTAATCTAAATTTCAGACCCATTACAAGGACTGCATTTAGAATCCCTGTAACTTCTTTCTTTCAACAGTTTAAAGTCTTGGATAGTTCCAGTAAATTGAGGCAAGTAGCAAATCCATATACAGATATCTACTATTTTATCAGTTAGCCTGTGGAACATGAAATACCACAAGAATGACCGGTAACTCTTCTAAATAAACACTGAAAGAACAGTTATTATCAGTGAGAAAAGAAAATGATGAGGGAGGATAAACAGAAGGTAAACCATTTGATGAACTCCAGTATATAACATTCTTCTTCACCAACAAGAAATAAATACAATAATTCCCATTTCTATTGACATCAGAAGATTATACACAAGCAAAAATGTTAGACAAATGCACTGATATAAGATCAGTAGTTTTAACTTTTAACTCATATTCCAAAGAAAAAATAAAAGCAAAAGAACAAGAGAAGTAAAGAAACTTACATTTCCAGGAGATGAAGCAAAACTAATGGGAGAACTATCTTCTCCAGATAAGAATAAATGGCAGCTTTTGTACCCACATTCTTCCCTTGATGGTACATTAATGTCTTTACCATCACTAAAATTTTCTTGAGAAACTGCCAGATCCTAGGTCATTTCACAGACAAAAAAGATATCAGCAAAGAATAAGGCCAGGCTAATCTGCCCAAGTAATCCGAGCAGAAACTAAATTAAATACATAGCTGTGGTCAAATTTTAGAGTAAACTTCTAGACTTGTATGAGTTTACGAGTGTACATAAACTCACATATAAATTCATGATTCTCCATACATGTTTAACAAGTTTGATTTTTGCATCTATTTGGGGGCATTTCAAGGTCATGTAAAAGCTGGGAGAAGTCTATTTGCCAAAACACAAATGCTACCAAATTTTTCTATATCAAAATAAATGTGAAGCAATGTTAAATTGAAGAGAAACTCCAAAAGCTGCTTGAATCACATATCTAGAGTGCAAATCTAAGGCTTGAAAGATGTAGGAAATAGTAGCAATGAAGATGATGATGAAAGACAATATCAAGCTCTTGACAATTTTTATCATCTATTTCCTTATTAATATAAGATCCATGCCAGTCAGCTATTGAATATTGATTATTGAGCATTAAGGATTTGACATTCTTGGTTTTGAACAATTAACTTTCACGAGTGGTATTTGTTATGGTCACTTACATAGTATTTTTACATTTTATGATGATAAGTGAGCTTGTGAGTCATATATGAATTTTTATTAGCTATTCAATAATATGTGTAAATTCTTATGAGTTAACAGGCTCTCCACAAGTTTTCGTATATCCCCAAGTTCAACAAGATATGACACTTAAGTGAAACATGAATTTGAAATATTAGCTATCGTTCCCCATGAACACAATATATTCAAGTAAAGGCTATTAATATCATTAGAAGTTAGAAACATAAAAGTAAAACCAATCATTACCGGTTCATATACTAGAAACAAGTTATGAAATGAAAACAAAATAAACTTAAATTTAAATCCACAAAAAAAAAAAAATCAAAGAGACAGCAAAAACGGGAGAACAAATTTCAACCTTCACTTTCTCAATGGGATGAATTTGAGACTCCTTTACAGATTCATTAGATCCATCTGTTCTAAGATTCTGAAACCAAGCAGGAAGCCAAACTAAATCCTGTAATATATAGATATGTTAAATAGCCTTCAAATTGACTGTTACAGCTCGAAACAAAATTATACAAAAAAAGAGTCAGTATGAGTACACTGAAAAAGTATAGCATTATGATATATTTATCTTTATCGCAAAATCATATACAAAAAAGTAAATCGGTGATAGAGAGGATATAAGTTCATAGTTATTTAGTCATGTATATCAAAATAACTAAAATCTTGAATATTTATAAATTATATACCACTTCCAGACACATTTTTTCCAGGTAGTGAATTTCCTAGAAAATTAAAACATTCTTTGGCTGAATTTTGGCATTAAAAAAATTAAAATATCTTCATCACCGTATCAACTTAAGGTTCCAACTTCGGAGCTCGAACAAGAAAATGGGGCACCCAAAAGGAATTATAAACAAAACAAAAACACCCATTTTGATTGCAACACCCATAAGTCTTATTCTTCAGAAAAGGAATTCTCAAAATCAAATTAATCCCTGGGTCGAGTCCCGCATATCTAAATATCGGAGATCAACAATGATTCATCACTTGGAAAGGGTGAGAAACAAGACAACAATCACACCAAAATTCATGATCAAAATTCGCATGCAAAATTAACCGGGAAAGAAAAATCAGTTTCCTATAGATCAAAGCAAGCAAAAAGATTGAAAAGCATGAATAAGGTATCAGAAGTGTTGTAACCTCGGAGAACTGAGGAGGACGAAGCCCTAAGCTGGCCATCTGAGAAGCAGCTGTGAGCGGCGAGCTCAATGCCATTGAAGGGTGCCAGAGGGCAGAGGCAGCTCAACGAAGAAAAATTTTGGCGCCAGATGAAACCACGCTTGGGCTGAAGATGCGCCAAAACTGACATCTTATCATTTGTGCATTATCCACTGAGAAAATTTTAAATTTTATAATCCAAAATTACGAATCTGTCCACATTCAAAGAAAAAATTAAAATTGAGACCTAAGGTAAAGATATTTATAATAAAAAATTTTAAATTTTAAAATTATTTTTAAAAAACTCAAGAATCAAAAAATTAAATTGTGTAAAAAATTATAATTTAAAATCTCAACTTAAAATTTTTAATCTTTAGATATTTTAGAATAATTTTAAAATTTAAAATTTTTTTCATACAAATATTTTCAATTTAGGATCTTAATTGTAATTTTTTAATATTTTAATACATGGTAGTGCCACGATTCCAAGGAGTATTATACATATTCTAAATTTTATTGACTTAAATATTATTTTGGTCATTTTACTTATTTTTTTTATTTGTCTTCGTTATGTCTCTTAACTTTTACTTTGTGCTAATTTCATCCTTTTACATTACATCCATTAAAGACTATAATAGAACATTAAGAAAAGTTGAAAAATTATTTGAAACATTTAAAAAAAAAAGATAAAGGACATATTTGAAATAATAAATAAAATTAAGGGAAAAATATGAGACAAATTGAAAATTGAGAAACCAAAACAATGGTTAAGCCTAAATTTTATTTAAATAATTAATTAAAATTAAATTACATCAAATAATCAATTATTTTAAATAGATCACTTCTTGATAAATATTATAGACTTTTAATTTAAAATTTAGATGAAATTAGTTTCTTAGTCCCATAATTTTATTTATAATTTTAAACTCATTTCTTATATTTAAAATGTATCAAAATGGTTCCTCAAACTTTTCATTGGGCCATCTTGACAAATAATCATACACAAATAGCCTTCTTGACCTAGTCCAAATTAAGAGTGAACACTAAGCCTCCAGGCCCATTATGCTCGGTCTCACCCGACTAAATTGGGCCAAGTCCCAAAACAAAAAAAGAAAAAAGAAAAATAGGGTCAAACTTGGCCTAGCTATAAAATCAAGTTGGCCCAACTTTAAAAACCACATTAGCTTGGCTTGACCTTAAATTTTAAAAAAAATTAAAAACAATTATAAAGATTTATATGAAAATTTTAGTTTTTTAAAGTTAAAATATAATTTTATAAGAATTTATATAAAAACCTTTTTTTAGCCATTTTATAATTTTTACAATAATTTCAAAAACATTTTTTTAAAAAAATATAGCTTGATATTATATCAAACCACCTAATTCATAATTAGGCTAGTCAAGTTGAAGTTTATTTAAAATTGGATCAAGTATCGACCTGCCCTGAGACAAGGCTAGGCCCAAGCTTGTCCTAGGCTAGCCTGACTTCGCTTATTTCACCCTTAGTCCAAATCAATTCATCTTGAGTTGGTCATAACAAGTTGAAGACTTGCAACCTAATTTGTAGATCTTGTATGCTTTAGGAGTACTTTTCATAAGACTACAAATAAAACTTGAAATGGGAATAAACTTTAATGAAATAAAATTTTGTCGTTTATGATCATATTTGATATGATATAAAAAAAAATAAAAATATCATTTCATAAATAATTTGGTTGAAAGAAAAGAATGCACAAATAAAAATATAAAGTTGAAAAATAATTATAGTACCATTAAGACCAAAAGTAATAAAGTAAATTTTTTTGGTAATTTTTAGAAAATATTTTTAACTACTTTTAATGGAAAATAATAAAAAATTTATTTTCACTTTTAAATTCAAAATTTTTTTAAATTACTAATAATTAAAAAATATTAAAATATTTATTATTAATATTTTGAATTAAATAATAAAAATATTATTTTAATATTCAAAAAAATTATTGTAATTATTAATAATAAGAAGGACATTTTAATTATTATTTTTTAATTCTATAGAACCGGATTCTATTTTTAGATAGAATACACGTTTCCTTCCAAATGGAGGAAATGGAATCTTAAAATCTCCAACCAAACCTGAATTGTGTGAGATTCCTTTTTCCTCACCCTTTCCATACCCTCACTTCCCACCAACTAATAAACATAGTCTATAATCTTGATGAATTATTTTTAACTAAATTAACAAGATAAATTAATTGAAATATACATAATTTTTTTTAAGGAAGGTGGTAGCAGGGGGATCCACATAACGTAATTAATAACACAATAGGGAAAAAAAGGGTTAACAATGATAAAAACAGACTTCTGTTACACTCTGTATACAAAAAAAAAAAAAAAACAATAAAAAAAGATAAATATATACTATTGTCTCTTAAGTTAACTTAAGATTTTAATTTTGTCATTGAACTTTATTTATATCTAATTTGATATCTTAATTTTTATCTTATGTTTCATTTTCGTCTTTAATTTCATTTAATTTTAATTTGATTCCTTAATTTTATTATAAGTTTCACTTTTCATCTCTTAAATTCATATAATTCTAATTTTTTCTTTTAATTTTATGTTAAGTTTCACTTTCATTCTTTAATTTTATTTTGTTTTAATTAGAACCTTAATTTTGAAAAAACTACTCAAATATTTTTTGTCTTGTAATACTACCAAGTTAAAATGCTTTAGATATTTAGGCTTCATATGAATTCAAAGTTGAGATCTTTGGGGAGAAAAATTGGGCAAGTAATACCAAAATGAAGAAAACAAAGATAAAAACAAACTTAGTTACTAAGTACCAATCAGTTTACCATTTTGTGGAAAAATAAGACATCAAATTGAACCTCTATATAAAATTACAATATTTTCTAGGACTTACTTATATCAACAGACAAATAAAAAAATAAAAAATGAAAGAGGAAAAAAGATTTCGAGTAGTTTTTCAAGAATTAAAGGTTAAATTGGAATAAAATAAAATTAAAGGATAAAAGTGAAATTTAAGATAAAGTTAAAAAATCAAATGGAAACAATTAAAAATAAGGAACAAAAGTGAAAGGTAAGATAAAATTAAATGACTAAATTGGAATCAAATGAAATTAAAGAACAAAAATAAAATTTAAGATAAAATTAGAAAATTTATTTAAAACTAAATAAAATTAAGGGGATTAAAGTTAAATTTAAAATAAAATTAATATATTTAAAGTATATTTTTGCCATAAAAAAAAGGTAAAAGAAATGGATGGGTTGCTCTAGTAGTTTCATCAAATTTGCAGTCTTAGGAAGTGATAGATTGCTGACATTCATAATATCCCTACAATGGGAAATTTTAAAATAAACTATAAGAAAAATGAGAAACCCAATTCATATTTAAACATTTTAAAATATATCTGTGTGAGGTGTTACTTATTTGCTAATATCTAAGTTTTCAAAACAAAAATTTGGTGAATATCCAAAAGACCAAAAGCCCACCGACAAAACAAATGAAAACGGAAGATAAAATGGGTTATTGCAATTTTAAGTTAACTCTTAGGAGTCTAACTTCAAAGGCGTTTATCCAAAGCTAAGGGACAATTTTGGCCAGAGAAAACCAGTAAAACTATCAAAAACTCAATGGGTTGAACGTCTTCTTCTTCTTTTTTTTTTCAAATATGATTATCTTTGAATGACTTTATGCATCAACTAAAATTAGGTCGTCTCTAAATAATTTCAAAGATGTACTTTTCAGTAGGGGCGGAGTCAAAAATATAAAATGAGAGGCCGAAATTTATTAGGATATTTAATATATCGAAGAAAATAATTTTATTAACAATATACAATATGGAACGAATTTAATATTTAACCAATATAATATAAACTACTTAAATAATCATAGCGAATACCATCAAATATAAGATTTAACTGCAAATCAAATTAAAAAATAATCAACATTAACTTTGAAGTGAATGATTTAGCCTGGGGCATTTTTTTGTTTGTAGAAACAAAAGGCTATTGTTTAAGACAATAAATTATCCCGCTTCAAGATTTAAACCTTAAAATTAGTGTATATCATGTCAACTTAAAGTGTACACTGGCTGGATATCACTTTGGCTCGGTGTGCCCAACCTAACTCGGTATTGGTCCAGGTAGAAATTGGGTTGAGTAAGACAGCGGAGCCGAAATCAAGCTAGTCAACTTTTTTTTTGTTGTTGAAAAATTATCAAATTTTAAAGGCTCATATTTATCTTAAACATACAATTACTTATTTTAATATATTTTTTTCAAGATTTATGAATGAAAATAAAAAAATATGGGTTTAGAATAAAAAGTAGGAAAAAAATGCAGGTATAAAAGTTAGAACTTCAAAATGGGAAACTTAGAATCTAGTCATCTGATTATGGTGATTTTTTTTATTTTAAGTATTTTTTGAGACATACGCACCCAAAAGTGGAAGGTAGCTTGCCTAAGTAATTTTTTCAGGAAAGGTCATTTATTATCTTACATCAAGTTTTTTTTTTTTTTTGCTTTTAAATTAAAAAAATACATGTTTTTTATCTTATTTTCTTTTCTCTAAATGTGATAATCAAACTTAAAAATAGTCTAGTAAGGGTTTTGATCCTCTTAACTATTTATAATTTGAAACATGTTTAAAATTCTTAGTTGGCCAAGTGCTTTGCCTAGCTTGGTTTTTGTTTCTTTTTGGGGGTTATCAAGTTCCATGTACACCCTTATCTCAACTTATGTTCTAAATTTATAGGCCCAAAATAGTTTTGTGTGCAACATGCAAATTCACATAAAAAATACTTTTACGAGGCAATGTAATTGCAAAGGGAATTTTTTTTAAATGTACTTGGTACATATTGCATCACGTGCAATCAATAATTAGAATTTAATTTATATAACAAAGATCCATATATAATATAAGTGAGATTTACATACATAATAAATTTTAATTGTTAAATGTATAAAAAAACGTGATGTATTAGGTGCACATAAAAATTACTTATGTAAAGGAGGGGGAGAAAAAGGTAGTTAAGTGTATAAAATTTAAGAAAAATTCTTATATGCACATAATGTACCATAGTCATCTATATACTATTTAATAAAATAGAGTCAAATCACATAACTGAACCTTACATAATACTGATCTATTCATAGGATAGTGCTATAATGGGTAAGAGTATGGGACCTAATTACATGACTTGGCTCTATATTATTAAATAGTGTGTAAACAATGTGAGTCGCCATGTGTAGCTAAGAATTTTTTAAATTCAAACAGTTACACTCAAAGAAAGGTTTTTGTAAGGTCTTCTCCTCTTAACATACAATTTTTAATTCAAACAACTATCATAATTAGAAACTATAATATTCTCAAATGAAACCTTAAGACAATGAATAATTAACATAATTAAATCATTTAAAGATAAAAACTATAGATCTCTCATTTAACTAGCAACAAGAAAGCTCTCCTTTTCTCTCAACTAATGTGCGACAAAATTGTCTCCAAAACTATATATAAACGAAATAAAAGATTTCAGATAATCTCTCCCTCCCGTTTTGGTTCCTCCCAACCTGCATAAACACCCAGCACAAAATGTATAAGTTAGCTTAGTATATTAATTGTAAAATAAATTATACAAATTTCTTATGAGCTTTGTTGAAATTATACAATTTTTTTATCTTCAAAATATAAATAAAATTCTTTATAAACAAAAATTTATCCCATATTTTAGTTTAATTTTAATTTTTATTAAAATACTCTCTATTAATTTAAATACATATTTTTTTAGGCAACAAAAACTTAAATAAAGATTATTTTTGTAAAAAAAAATTAAAATTGAATTAAAATCTATAATAAATTTTTGTTTTAGACAATGTTTGTGAATTTTTTAATATATATATAATTTAAATAAAATTTAAGAAAAAATTATGTAATTTACTCTTAATCTTATATTTTGAACATCACTGAATAAAAAATATGGCAAAATATATGTTGTTATAGTATTGAAAGGATTAATCAACTGTTTACTATTGATAACAATCTATTTTTATGGAGAGATTTCTCTTTCTTAATTTTCTCTGGCTGGAAACAAGGAGAAATATTTGGCAATATTAGCAATATTGAAGGAGGGCCCAGCTCCTCAAAATTCTTACAAATTAATGTCATAACATTATTTGAACTAAATTCACATGTATTTATCTTTAAAAATTATCATTCTTTTACGTCTTTATCTAATTTTTTCTTTTGTTTGTCAAAATTAGTGAAAAACAGTCACATAATTAAACCAACATAAATATCTACCTAACCACACTCAAATTTCTTAAATAGCAAATCTAACAATGAAAGACTATATATTTAGATGATTTTAAGAAATTTTAAGTTTAATTATTTTAAAATACCAAAAAACCAAGAAAAAAAAGCAAAATAACAAATCAATAAACCATTAATATAGTTAACAGGAGTGGAAGAGAAATTAATTACCCTTTTGCATGTTCAAGGCGTGGATCCATAAACCCTAGCTAGCTAACTAAAGGGATAGATCTAGCGGCGGTCATCACTGTACTGCTGAAACTGAATATGATTCAATTGTCCTTTGTTTCCAAACATGTTCATACCCGAGAGACTAGCCTCCTCTATGTTTCCTCCATCAAAACTTCTACTCCTAAACATATGGCGGTGATGGTGGTGACAATGACAGTAATGATGATTTTGGATGGAATCATGGACACAGGCACCACCAATCATACTCATCATCCCCACATCTTGCACATGGCAGTGGATGGTAGTGGTAGTGGTAGTGGCGGTGACGGTGGCGGTGGCTGCAAGAAGAGCTTGGCTCTGGTACCTAGAGAGCTCGGATTTGGCGACGGCGAGATCCAGTTGGAGCTGCCGGAGTTGGTGCTGGAGGAGGGAGATGACCCCGACACAACCGTAGACGGGGTCACGAAGGCGCATGTCAGCCTCGTAGGCGAGGGAATTCGCGGCGTCTTCCCTCTGGTGAGGTGGCAAGTCGTTGAGAAGCTTAGTGGCATTGCTTGCTCCAAATACCTTGTGAACGTTGGCGAACTTGTGAGGCTGATCCGCCGGGAAGTAGGGCGCGAACACACACTCCGGTTGGCACTTGCGTCTCAGAAACTTGCATGCAGCACATGGTGATGAACTCGAAGACGATGCCATGCCACTCGTCAAATAGTGTTCGGATTAGCTTGTGTGCACCTCAATCAATTTACTTTTCTCAATGGCACCTTTTTGTTTCTTAGTTTCTTACTTCTCCCTTGAAAGAAAATAACAAAGGGTGGAAGGGTAAGAGTATATGTGGACACGTGACGCCTCTGAAGAAAAAAAGTTGAATGTTTGAAGGTAGGAATATATATATATATATATATATATATATATATTATATGTACGTATGTATGTATGTATGTATGGAATTTGAAACTCTGAATATATTATGAGCAAACGACACTGCTTTTGTGAGAAGGGGAGCTTGATTGCTTAAATTTACACATTACAATATATATATATATATATATTTACAGGAACTGTGTGATTGTTTATATAAGGAAAGGATAAATAATCAAATCAATATAATTCTTATATACGATTGTTTCTATATTCTAATCTAATTTCTAAAACCGTGATCATAATATTACTCATAATTAGGAGACCGTTTGACTGATGCATCGATCTTGATATATATAGTATATATTCTGGACATGGCCAGAAAATATTTATGATTTTATTTATTTATTAACTGAGGATTGAGAAAATTATGTACATTTTCTGTTTGCACTGCCGGATCTAGCTTGGTTTTAACTTGGGAGGGCAAACTTGCTCTAAAAGTTTAAGATATTTTAATATTTATAATTTCTTATTTTAATAAGTTGTATACCTTTATTGTGTATATGTTGAATTGCATGTCTTCATTATCACTCCTAATTAAGTCAACAAGTTGATGAAAAATAAAATAAAGGTTACACAGTTCAATTAGACACAAATTAAGGAGACATGATTTTTTTTAATGAATCTTACCATATAATACATTTTGAGATCCCCACTAAAAATTTTCAACTAATATGATCAATGAAATATTAACGCAATCTTTATATATATATAATTACTCTTTTTAACCCTCAATCTCCATTAGTAGCGTCACTGCTTTTTTTTTTTCCCCGGGGGAGGGGGGAAAGGGGAATCTATAGTTACCCCCTTATGATTTGCTCTACTATGATTTAAAATATTTCATTCAAAATCTTGTGATTTTTCTTTATTATCACTTAACTATCCGTGTGATTTTTTGGTCATAATTTTAACTAGGTCCCTCTAATTCAAAATCAGGCAATATTCCCCTTCTATTTTCTAAAATGATATAATTTTGCCTTATTATCACATTTTAATTTAAAATTCAATGCTAAATACAATAGTTTTGATGACTTAGACGTTAAATCTAAATGTGAGTTAATAATGTCAAGTAATAATGTCAAAAATCAACAAATTATTAAATTTAACATTAAATCTTCGGGCGGGAAGAAGACAACATTGTCTAGGAAGGCTAAATTGAAACTTATACAAAACTTTGAGAGGCCAAAAATGTATTTGAGCTTTAAATTAATAATTTCATTATCCAAGTATGTTTTACTCATATCTAAGACAACTTCATAAACTTTTGATGTTATTAGTGGGATTAAGCTAATATATTGAAGTTGACGATATCCACTTAATCTCAATAATGCAAAATACCATAATATTCAAGATATAAGTGAACAGACATTTAACAATAAAATTGTTTATTCATTTAATATTCCTGCGATTAGTTTCGATAAAATTGAGATGCAAAATATCAAAAAGTGATTGATTAAACAATAATTGAACAAATCACGTAAGTGTTAACTAACACATTTTAAACCACAAAGACGAACTATAATTCACTTTTTTATTATATATTGTTACAATCAGGGCCAAGTATCATCGTGATTCTTTTAATTTGTTTTCTTCCTTGTCTCAACAAATTCAGAATTTTTCTAGTTACAGTCTAAAAATATAAAAATTAGTTTCCAATCATAATTTTTTACTTTCAAAATCATTATCCATAACTTAAATTTCTAGATCTCAAGGTAACCTGCATTGTTTCTTCTATAAGTCTTAAAGAGCACAAAAAGGATGGTTGAATCTGGCTCTTTAAAATATAATCATTTTTTAGAAAATTTCTTTCTAACAATTATTAGATTTCTAGAAGTTGGCTGAAAATCGGATTTCCTTAAGAATAGGTGAAACACAATTCTTGATTTGAAATATTTCACACAATTATTAGGAAAATGTGAAATCAAAGTAAAAGATGGAGAGATGAGGAAAATCACACATGAAATTTATAGTGGTTTAGACCAAAATCCTACATCTATTCTCTAAGTACAAAGTAATGAAATTTTACTATAAGTAGATAATCATAGTACAAAAGGCCAACCCTTTCCGGAGGCTTGGCTAACTAAGCTTTTACAATCTAATCAACAAAATACTCCAGGGGCCACATAGGAGTTTTACAGCCAAGAATGAAGTAATCTATAATTGGGCCTCGCTAACTTAGCTTTTACAACCTAATCACCAAAGCAATCCAAATAACCAAGTTCAATCATAAGACTTTTACAATCCCGCCCAACCACTAGGATTCTAGTAACTTTAATAAGAAGATACCAAGGAGGATAAAGCAAATGAAGAACAAGCTTACTAAGAGTATTCAAATTTCAATATGAAATATCACTAAGAGTATTAATAATAGTGTAAGCTCAACAAGTACGTAAAGAAACAAACTTAATGCTTCAATAAATTCTTTCTTTCTTTTCGTTGGGTTCTTTATCTCTTTTCTATCAATATATATATATATATATATATAAAATATAACTTTGCACAGTCATTTATGGATCATAGACTCATTTTCTTGAAGTTTACATTAGCTGTCAACACCTTGCAGAATTTTCTGACACCTAATTTTTTAGTGAGTCCTAAATAAATTATACGCTGAATCTCTATGTCAAAATGTTAAGAATAGGTGTGTAAAATGTTAAAACTGACATGTAATTTAGTCAGATAAATTGCAATTCAAATTATAAGCTGCAGAAGCAAAATAAAGATTTAAATACCTCCAACAATGCTCATAGAATTTTTTATATTGAACCCAAACTTGAAAGTCTCCAAAATAAGGTCTACAATTTTGACTACACAAAAGAAAAGAAAGAGAGAAGGATTGTTAGAAGTGTTTTCTGATAAGTTAAAAGTCTTAATGGTCATCTGTGTTAGTCTAATACTACTTATCAAGAACCCCTCTTAAATTTCAATCATATTCAAAACTGATCACTCTCCCATAAAAAAAAAAGTTGTTTAATATGTATCACAACTGAATCCCACTAAACCAAAATATTTGACAATTCAAAATTGAGGGCTATCAATAAAAAATGTTTAATTTTAAAAAACAGAAATATTATGAGATATTATTTAATTATTATTATTTCATAATATCATAACTTTATATATGGAATATCTTAAATGAATCTTTAATTAAAATAATATCTTAATAATTTAATTAAATTAAATACTCTAATATTCTCTCATTTAGTTCAAACATAATTTGTCAAATAACATGTTTATGGGTAAAGTAAATACATACTATAAGAATCTTGGCGATAAATCATTTAAACAAATTAGTATTACCTTCCATGCATTATGTGTAATATGTCTTTAGTTTTATGGGGTATTAATCTATCATGAATAAACATCATGTGTTTATTTGGGTTCTAACTCATATATTTGTCAATCTCTCAACAAAATGTATATCAATATATATAAAGACAATAAACCAAAATTAAAAATTTTATTTCTTTATGTACTTCAATTAAACCAATATGGTTTAAGACTAATTTAAGGCACATGGTCTTTAAATTTTTTCAGATATATCCTTTTAATTAAAGGATTAGCTAGCATTTCTTTTGTCTAAATGTGCTTTATGATAATTTAATTAGCCTTAACCCATTCTTTCAAGGCTAAATACTTGGTGTCAATATGTTTACTTTGACTTTCGTTTTTATTATTCTTAGCCAAGAAAATTGTAGCTACATTATCATAATGCACTTTGATGGGTCTAAAGACCGAATTTGAATCCATAATTTTAAACCTAGTAATAAAATTTCTCAACTATATAGCTTTTGAACTTACCTTAAAACATGAAACAAATTTAGCTTCCATAGTAGAGATAATTACCAATAATTGTCTAACACTTCTTCAAGAGATAGCTCACTTGGCTAAGAAAAAAATGTAACTTCTTTGAGTCAATGCATCTTGCCAAATTTAAGTCTAAATAACTAACAATTTCTAACTTGTCAATCCTCTTATAATTAAGCATATACCCTTTAGTACCTTGAAGGTACCTCATGACCTTCTTCGTAAATCTTTGATGATCAATTTTTGGATTACTTTAGTATCTTCCCAAAATGCCTATAGCAAAAGCTACATTATACCTTATGCAGACCTATTCATACATCAGGCTTCTTATTGCTAAGGCATTGGGAATATTAGCTCTATCTCTTTTCTTTTTAACTCATTTTGGGATATTGAAATAGGTTAAATTTATGCCCTTCCAAAAAGATGCTACACTGATTGAACAATCTTTCATTCTAAATTGTTTAAGAATTTTATTTATATAGATCTCTTGTAACAGTCCCAAGATGCCTTAAGATATATCTTTATGAATCATAATACTAATGACATAGAATGCCTTAACACATCTTTCATTTCAAAATTTTGAAGTAAAATTGTTTTACCTTATCCAGTGACCTTAAGTCACTTAAAGCAAGTAAAATATCATCCACATAAAGACCAAGACTATAATCTTATTCCTACTGACCTTGTAATATATACATTGATCTATGATATTTTCAACAAAATCAAAAGACATGATTACATCATGGAATTTGAGATGCCATTATTGTGAGGTTTATTTAAGACCATAAATAGACTTTTTCAACTTGCACACCAAATTCTCATTGATGGTTAAGGTAAACCTCTCAAGTTATTTTATATATACATCTTTCTTAAGGTCACCATCGAGAAAAACATTCTTGACATCCATCAAATGTAATTCCAAGTCCAAGTGGGCTACTAACATCAAGATGATATAGAGGGAACCCTTCTTGGATAGAGGAGAGAAAGCCTCTTTGTAATCAATTCTTTCTTTTTGAGCAAAACTCTTAGCAATCAACCTTACCTTATAGTGCTCAATGTTTCCTAATAAATCTTGTTTGGTCTTAAAGACCGATTTGTAAGCAATTACTTTGGCTTTACTTGACAACTCTACAAGGTTGCAAACATTATTGTTTGCCATAGACTTCATTTCACCAATTATGACATCATGCCAGAATTTAGAATTTTCACCATTCAATGCTTAAAAAACTAATATGAGGTTATCCTTGAAACTTGTTATAGTCAGATTTAGTTATATACACCAAGTAGTCACAAGGTATTACTGCCTTTTGATCTAAATTGATCTTCTTAACTCAACCTATTGAGATTGCTCAATTGGATAAAGAAGCTCCTTATTGGTTGCATGATCAACTTGGACTTCAGAAGCCTTATTATGTTTTACATTCATCCTAATAAGATAGGTGTCATGTAGAATCAATGTTCCTTTATAACTAGTGAAATTAGTATGCTCGATGTGATCATCTTTATTAACTAGGTCATGTGGTTAATTATTTCCACTAATTATGCCATTCTCAAGAAATGTAGCACTCATAAATTCAACAAATCTCATTGAATGTGAGAGATAGTAAAACTTGTGCACCTTAAACTTCGTTGCATAACCCATAAAACATGCAATGATAGTCCTTAGGTCTAACTTCTTTTGATGTGGGTTATATATTTTTACAGCTTTATAAAGGTGTATAATTCAAACTAGATTTTCAATTTTTTTTCAAATTTCAAAGGTTGTCTTGGACACTACCTTTATTAGAACCTTATTAAGATTATATACTACTGCCTTAAGTGTATTTTTCTATAGATAAACATAAAGCTTGGAGTTGCTAAACATACTCTTTACTATGTCCAATAGCATCTTTTTCCTTCTTTCAACAACACCATTTATATCAAAGGAGCCAGGCATGATGTATTATACTACAATACTCTACTCTTGAAAGAAATCAACAAATGGACTAGGTTCCTATCCATCGCTAGTATACCTATCATAATATTCATTTCTCCTATCAGATTTCATAATCTTAATTTGTTTCTCTGTCTATTTCTCTACTTCTACTTAATATTCTTTAAAGGCATCTAATACCTCACTTTTATTATAAAGTAGGTAGATGTACATATATCGTGAGAAGTCAATAATAGAGATAAAAAATTTCTAGCCATTTTAACATAAAATCATGATAACATATATCAATATATATGATCTCTAATAAATTTGAACTTATCTTAGCCCTTTTATGTGACTTGTTGGTTTATTTACCTTTAATGCAATCAACACATGGACCAAAATCTATAAAGCTTAAGGGTTGCAAACCCCATTTTTTTTATTAGTCTTTTGATCCTTTCTATAGAGATATGTCCCAATCTCCTATGCTATAAGATGATAAAGTCTTCATTCATGATACATCTCTTAACTCTAGGATGACCATGCATAGTAACATAAGAACTAGTCATATCAAGACTAGTCTGAAGCTTATACAAGCCATCAGATAAGAAAAATTTTCTAACAAGAATTAAGTTCTTTAATAAATTAAAAATTGTTCTAGAAATATTTATAGTAAAATCCAAAGGAATTAATTTAAAAACTGAAATCAAATTCTTTGAAAAACTAGGACCATAAAATGTTTGTTCAAAATCCATTATATAGTTAGAGAATAAAATTATTCGGTAGGTTCTAATAGCCTTCACATTTGATCTTATTCCATTGCTATGAAACACTTTATATTTATTAGGATGTGGACTCCTTATGCTGAGAAATCCTTGCATAGTATTCAAAATATGAATTATAGATCTAGTATCAATCTGTCTTGTATAAGGACAACCATCAATTAAATAAGATTCAAAACATATATTTGATAGAGATATAACTTTCTTAGCAAACTAGGCCTTTCTTTTGGGACATTCCTTCTAAATGTACCCTTTCTTTTTATAGAAAAAGTATCTTGCAACTTTCTTGTTTGTCACATGAACAGAAGGTATGTGCTTTTTCTTGTCGTTTCTTTTAGGGGCTTTCTTTTTAGAGCCACTATAACTAACTAAATGAGCCTCATTAGAAGCATCTTTTCCATCAATTACTAGCCTATATGTGCACATATGGACACCAATTCATCAATTGTTCATTCCTCCTTATGTGTATAGGAGGAGATCTTGAATGCGACATAATAAGAAAAAAGTAAGTTGAGAATCAGTTAAACTAAGAATAGTTTATTTGGCTCTATTCCTAGGACCTTTAATTGAAAAGCCAAGTCCCTTATCTACATTATATGTTGCCTTACTCCTATTATACTAGTGAGTTTCATTGTGCACAGTTAGGCCATTAGTGCACCTCTTAATAACTTTGCAAATTAAGCAAACTGAGTATCAATAGCTTTAAGATTTTCCTTGACTATCCTACATTCTGGTATGGACCCATAAATGCTGCTTTGAATGTGTTGTTTGATTATCATCATATTGAGATGGTTTGATCACTTCCAATAATCATACAATACTTTAGCATCTTTATCTTTATCATCTATGGGTCTTAAAGGCTCTTTTACACGAAGAGCATAGTCATAATTAAGGCATCTTAATTGGAGAATGATATCCTCCTTCTAGGCCTTGTAGTTGCTTTCATCTAAAATAATATTGTTGTTGTTATCTGCTAACAATTGGGATGTAAAAGATGCTACAAAGTAATTTCAAATATTAATAATACTTATTAGAACATTATAATGCAAATCAATTATCACATTTATCATAAATGCATGCTTGTCAATGCAAGTCATACTAACACAAAAATTGTATCATTAAAATTTTCATGTGGACAAAGACATTAGCATACGAAATATTCATACATTGCAAATGATGAAACTAAAGTGCATTCAGGTTCCTTAATATCTGCAGGCTACTTAAAAAATATAATACAACTTCTATTCTACTCTAATTAAGCATACATTTATAATTATCTACCAATGGACTAAGATATATTAGAACTGCATACTTAATTAAAATTGATATTTCCAAATCTTTGTGTGATTTTATATTCATAATACATGAACATAATTGTAAAAGATTTTGTGTCTACTTTTTAATTTATACATACTAATCACAAAATTATCTAAGTCCTTTATATGCATTTAAATATCCACATATATGCACTAATTAATTTTATCCTAATAATAATTTATTTAATTAATTGATCAACTAAACTATGTGTGATTAAATAATTAAAAATTCTCCCTTTATAATTATTCCTTAAATGCTCTAAAAATTTGCCTAAAATAATTCCTTATAATTTAGACAAATTAAATGGCACTCAAAATTAATTTTACAAAGAACCAAATGTGCCAAAATTGCCTAAATAATTTTTCTCACAATTTTTTGTAGACAAGTTAAATAACACTTAAATAATTTTACAAAATTTCATATGTTAAACTGTCTAAAAACTTTTTCCATAATATAGACAATTAAATAACTCTAAATAACTATGTTTCATAATTTAGTTTAGGTGCCAAAAAAAATCAATTATGGGACAAAATAAAAATAAAAATAACCCAATAGAACTAAAAATAAATTCAGAACAAATTCAAAATAAGCCCAAAATTAATTTTAAGGAAAAAAAGCCTAAATTTTGCCCCAAAAATGGTCTTAATTGGGCTAAAATCAATTTACTCCCAAATGGCGTCTTTTCTACAAAAAAAGAATAATGATCCAAGGCACTATCCCATAATGGCTTAGCGCCTTTTCTCTTTTTTTTTTTAATTTAATTACAATGGTTAAAAAATTAAAACTTAAGGTCCATAATAAAAGGCCCAAAACAAGATAGAGGAAACAAATAACCCAAAAAAAAAAAAAGCAAAGCCTAAAATCATCTTGCCCAGCACCTCCAATAAAATGAAATGGTGTGTTTCATTAAATGGGTCAAATGACTTGTCATTTTCAACACGTCCAAAATGTGCCCTATGGAAGACTAAAACATGTTTTGGTAGAGAGCCAAAAAAGACCTACCATTTAGGTTGTCCCTTACCTTCAAACGAGTCGTATCACAATAGACTTGCCATGGAACCCAATAGTTTCTTGCAATCCAGAACTTTGGATGACTCTTGAGCCAAAATTCTCATAATTTAATAGCAAACATTTTGACCATCAAAATGCAACAATATGTTAGAAAGTTATAGATCAAATGCACATATACAATGTTCTTACATAGTTTTTGTGTTTTTGCATCCAAAAAACAATCTTATGCTTTCACTCAACCAATCATGATATTGAATAATCATAGTACTTTCCATGCACCAAAAGAATGTATTCAAAACAATTGACATTAATAAATTAATTAATTTCACAAAATCAAAATAAAGAAAGTTCAAAAATCTCTTCTCAAAAAACTAGGATTCATAAAACCAATACACAGGCAAAGGTTATCAGAATCAACCTTTGATACCACATGTGAAAACTAACATGCAATTTAGTCAAAAATAAATTGCAATTCAAATTACAAATTGCAAGAGCAAAAATAATTGTTTAATTTTCTACAACCATGCTCATAGAAATTTTTTATGCTTAACCTAAACAAAGTCTCCAAAGTAAGATCTAAAATTTTGACTACACAAAAGAAGAAAGAGAGAAGGACTGTGGTGCCTTCTGATAAGTCAAAAGTCTCAGTAATTGTTAATGTTAGTTAGACTATACATATTAAAAACCCTTCTTAAACTTCAATTGTTATTAAAACCAACCACTCTTCCATTAAAAAAAAAAGTTTATTTAACATGTATTGCAACTGAATCCTATAAATTCACTAACTTAAAATATATGATAATTCAAAATTAAGGACTACCAATTACAATTATTTAATTTAAAAAACAAAGAATTATGAGATATTATTTAATTATTGTTATTTTAGAATATCCTAATTTCAAATATGAAATATCTTAAATGAATCTTTAATTAAAATAATCCCTCAATAATTAAATTAAATTAAATATTCTAACGTAAACTTTATGGATGCTAGTATACAATTGAAAAGGATTAGGACACCTAACCAATAACATATCGTTTTTTATATTTCCAAAAACATTTTTTAATTTGCTTTATAGTTGAAATAATTTATAAAAGTGCTATGAAAAGAAAAATAAAAATATGAAATTGTTAATAGATACAAGATATCAGTAAAATAAAGAATTTAAAAAATCTTGAGCCATATTATTAAATATAGGATATCACTGTATCAAAAAATGAGTTTTGAAGGCGATCCTTCCTAGGTGATTGGTACGTGAGCTGTTTACTCATCTTAAAAGCTATATCTCCATGTAGAAGCATACCATGCAGTATTCAGTTTCTACCTTCTCCATCCCATTGATCTTTTGCAGCCGCCCATGGATCATGCAGTATCAAGTCAGGCTCTTAAATCATATAACGGCTATTTCTGTTTGATGAAAGGTTCCGATATTTTTATAATATTTTATAGGTAGGACACTAAACTTGATCCCAAAGGTGGTATTTTGAATGACACCCATCATCTTTAAATATGAATGTATTAAAAATATTAGTTTAGCTAAATTTCTCTTTGAAATTAATATTATCAATTTAAAAAAGATAAACATAAAATATGTAGGATTCACTTAAGTAATGAATTTCACACATTTTGTATCTATTTTCTTTTTAAATTAACATTATTAATTTAAAAAGAATTGAGAAGATTTATTTTTAAATGTCAACTACCATCTAAGATATTAAATTAAGATAGCAGTATATTAAACGCTCCCTTATTAGTTTCACACGATCATGTGATCGAAAAATATATAAAAAAAAAAAAAGGATAATTCAAATTTTTTTTAAAACTATTATAAGTTATTCTTTTTCGTTCGAAACTAGACCCCTTATCTGAATGATGTCAAGCGGCATTCCTCACACCGACCACCCTAATGATCTCTGAATGAATCAAACATAGATTGCCAAGGAAATATATTATCTCTTTTTATCAATTTCTCTAATCCTTTCCTCTCTCTCTTTCCCCCCCCCCCAAATTCTACAGTGAACAATTATACTTTAAAAATACTTGTCTCTCAAGCATTAAAAAAATCATTATCAAATGATTCACCAATTATGTACTATAATACTCACCTAGTCACCTTAAATTTGAATAGCCATCAACATCAGCAGCAGGTAATAATATTACTTGGTGTGTTTGATCATACAAGAAAGACAAAACTAAAATGAAGTAGCCGGCCTCATAAGATCCAAATGGCACTTCCTCTTCCTTTGAGCCATTAACCGATTCGCATACTTATATCTAAAGGAATCAGCTTTATAACAAATACACAGAAATCTACGATATAGGATAGGAAGAAGGAGGAATCAGAGGTGTACAATGGCTAGGATGATGCCGTTTCACAGGCGGATGGAGCGAGACGACGATCTCATCCTTTTCAAGGACTTGCAGAAGCAGAAGCTTGAGAATGAGCGCAGCTCAAGCCTCCTTCACCCTGTTTCCTCAGACGACTATGAATATGACTCAAACGGTGACTGCTACTACTTGTTTTCGTTTCTTTGCTTTCATCTTAATCAATGGAATGACATCTCTTCTTGACTAATATCTTCTGGGGAGTATGGGAATAAATTCTTATGATCGGTTCCTGTAAGAGAACCCTGGGGAACAGTGCTCACAATCAGGTAAATAAGCTTATGAGAAAGTGTAGAGATTGAGAGTAAGAAAATGTTAACTGATCAAAAAGTAGGAGACCGTAATTATAGAGAGATAGGTTCATAAGCTCTAAAAGATATTTGATTGATCTTGCAAGACAATGGCGGGTATCAAGTCAATAAGTTTATGAGAGAGCATAAAGTTAGAGATTTTGAGAATAAGAAAATGTTACCGGATCAAAGAGAGGGAAACCATATGTTACCGGATCAAAGAGAGGGAAACCATAGTTATAGATAGGCTGATGAACTCTTAAAGATTTTTGAGTGATCTTGTAAGACAATTGCGGGAAACGGTGCTCGACATAGATTCCTCCAACAATCAAGTCAATGAGAGCGTAAAGTTAGAGATTTTGAGAGTAAGAAAATGTTACCGGATCAAAGAGCGGGAGACCATAGTTACAGAGATAGGTTGATAAGCTCTTAAAGATATTTCTTAAAGATATTTGAGTGATCTTGTAATACAACTGGGGGGAATAGTGCTCAACATAGATTCCTCCAACAAATCAAGTCAAAAAATTTATAAGAGAGCATAAAGTATAGAGATCTCGAGAGTAAGAAAATGTTACCGAATCAATCAAAGAGTGGGAGACTGTCCGTAATTATAGAGAGATAGATTGATTAGCACTTAAAGATTTGAGTTTTCTTGTAAAAATCTCTTGGACCATTATGTGCCGGCTTGTAAAAATCTCGCACGATGAGCTGATTTATTGGCCTCGGTTGGTTTAAATTATAACACCAAAATCTTAAATGCATGAAAGGAGATTTAGATCAGGTTACTTCTACTTATTCATTTTTTCCAATATTTTTCTTACCCTTTTGTATCATATTGCTGTTTTTGTTGGTTACAGCTACAGAAAACTATTGAATTTCTCTTAAAATTGAGTATTTCAGTTTGAGTTTTTGTCTAGTAAGAATTTTAAATGTTTTTCACCGCACTGATCCATTCTTTACTTTCCACCTTCAATATATGCTTATGTGCTAGTTTTAATATACTGGTATTAAAAGTAGGATATATTTTGCAGGGAAGTATTCACTTCATAGAATTCCTTCAGGGAAGAAGGAATCTGGTTATGAATTTCTCGCGGAAAACCACAAAAACGATTATGATTGGTAAGTATGATACATAATTTTTTCCATATATATATATATATATATATATCTGGGAATGATATGTATTCAACAAATGAATGATACTACGAGAGAAGAGATTCTTAAATAAACCTGGTCTTTAAAGAGACGGAATAAACTAATAAAAAGCACTTAAGTAGATATATCGGTTGACATTTTCATGGATCTCATCTCTAACACAAGTTCCTTTGAAGCGTAACGATCATAAGCTAGTAATATTATTATATGTCCCATAAAAATCTCATTCTTCCACTCTATGCTGGGAATCAATAACTATTCATAGCTATCTCCTAGAAGCAAGTAAGAAATTGACCCATTGCTTTATTTCTATTCTATTTAATCTTTGATTCTGACATTACAAGTATATTGACATCTTCTCAAGAACTGAATACTTTTATCATTATATACTGCATATTTACTTCATCTATAAATCTATTTTCTTCCCTGTGAGTTCTAATCTTAATAAGAATGCTGGTTTTAATTGGTCATATTTTATGATACAAATATACCACATAAGTATGAGTAGTCTTCACTGACTTAATTTACCTATCGCATACAAAATTAATCTACCAAAAATTTTCCATTACATTAGTGTAAATTTACATTCATTATATTAATAGGCATAATGTTAGTTACATTTTCAAACCAAGGAAAATAATCTTCCCAATAACATGTGAAACACAAGGTTAAAAACACCACCGGCAACTCCTCTATTTCCATCTCTAGAAATGGAACCAGGTGCTCCCAATACTACTCAACTTGTTGTTCAAAAGGAGTTACCAATCATTCAGCCTCTTTCAAGGGTATGTCACTCATCTCTTTCTTCATATCTCTCATTCTTTTGTCTAACTCATGAAACTTAATGCATATAAAAAGAAAGAGCAAGAGTTTACCATTTTCCATCCGACATATAAATTCATCACTACTTTGCTATCTATCATCAACCACCATATAAGGTTTGAGCAAAATAGAGAAACTTAAATCAGCTTTGGATTTCATCATTAGAGCATATAAAAGGAAAGACCTGTTTTACCCTAGAACTTTTAAAGAAAGAGCTATCTTTTGTCTTTTAGATTCTACAACTACATGTTGCGTTGAATGTTTTTATTGCAATTTTTTTATCTTCGATTTGTAGGGTAAGGCTACGGAGAGTTCTACCTCTTTAGAGGTTGAACTTCTCCACTATTATATGTATTTTGAGATTTCCATTTTATAAAATAAATAATTAAGGCGAGAATTTCAAAAGTGCATCTAATGGTGAAATAGCTCAAACTCTCCATAGAATTCCCCTTAGGAATATCCCTTTTCATGATATGCATAAAGGCAACATACTCCAAAGCTTTCTTCCTTGTAGCCTTGCCAAAAAAATGGCTCACTCATAAACAGTTTGTAGTTTGTAACAAGTTTTGATATCTAAGAATCTATTTGCCAGCATAACATGACAAATTACATGGAATTTGTGTAACTGTTTTAATTACTAGATATATTTAGTTTCTGATAAATTATTGTCATATTAATCAAATTGATGACATGAAAGTGGATTTGAAACTCAGTTTGCAGGGAGTGATTTGAAGGCCTCAAAACCAAAGACAACCGAAGGTAGAGTAAACCATATGCACTCATCCAAAGCAAAACTTCCTATGAGATCAATAACCCCCAGTCAAAACAGACAGAGACCCAGCATTGTTAAGAACAACACAAGTGAACAAGAATCAGGCATTCTCTCTACCAAAAACAGCAGTAATAATAAACTCCATGTGGCTGCTACTGCTAGCAATGCTAAAACTACAATCCAAAAGCAAAGCAGTGATGCTGAGAGCCTTGCTTTGAGCCTTGGGAAAAGCATGGAAGCAAATGATTCAAAAGGGAAGCCTAAGAGTAGGGGTGTTTCACCTTTAGTGAGGTCAAGTGTTGTAGCTCATATTGCAGAAGAATTCCCTAACAAGGCACCACCAAATCTACTGACAGATCATCGGTCAACATCTGCTACTCGAGGACGAATCAGTACCCCAACATCTGCAGTAGTAGGATTTCGAAACCGAGATCCCACTCCAAGAAGTAGACAATCATGTTCACCATCCCCAAGCGTGTCCAATGGTTGGAACCAGTTAGAGGGAACCCAGAAACAATTGAAGAACCAAAAAGAAAGATCAGTACCAGGCACTAAAGAAAGTAGAGCACATGTCATGGGAAGTAAAATGGTTGAAAAATTGGTGAATGCTAGAAAATCTGCCACCAATCAAGCAGAGAGAGAATCAAAACCGAAGCCTCTCAAATACAGAGCGTAGTTCTTCCTTTCTTTGCACTTTGCAAAGTTAGTGGGAAATAGGAACAACTACTTCAGTTGCTATTTAAATGTTTAGAAAGAGATTTTGAGACAAGGATGCTCCGGCAGTGACCAACATGAATGTTTTTGTTGCTTTGCACAGCTTAAAACAGATTTGATTTTTAGAAACTTACATCATGTAGAAATGTCTATCTGCTTTTTTAACATGCAGGTTTTGAATGGCATGTGATCTCAATCAGATAACATCAAATAATTAGCTCATATAATTTTTTTTTAAATGAAACTAAGTTCCAGAATGTGATCTACGGTAAAGCTGGCCAATACATATTTTTCGTACAGTTCTTGCATTCTCTGCCAAAATGAATACTCTATTTTAGCCTTCTATTTGAGTTTTCAGCTGGCACTTAACGCTTCAGAATTTAAGAAATCAAATATAACTTTCATCTTAGTGCATTGCAATAAAATTTAAGAAGCCTAACAGCCTAACAGCCCAACATTATAGTCATCTGTTTGAGTTATCTGAGGCTAACTAAGTTGAATTACATTGCTTGATCCCTTAAAACATTGAAACAGGAAGGCCACTACTAAAGTACATAAGCCTTTACAAACTGTAAGTTATTCAGAGCATCCCTGAGATCAATGGACATGGATGAAGGCATTTTTTGACGCTTCAAAATTCTAGGGGGAATTTTTTCCAACCCATAGCTCAGGGCAATAACCTCTCATGGTCAAAATCAAACTGTATAGTCTCTTCGCTAGTGTTCACAAACTAGCCTAGATGTTTTAGATTTTCAATTTCTGCTCCATTAACTTCAAAACTTGGGCAGCAGAATTAAAATATTTAACAGAAAAGGAATGTAAAAAATTTAAGTTATGATACAAATTGAGAGCAACACAACTTCTCTTGAACAAGGAACAAAATATGCGTATGGAAATTTTTTTCAAAAATAAAAAATAGATAATCTTGAAGAACATTAAAGTGACGTTCTGTTAATTTTTAGATCTTCTGTTTGCATGTGAACAGAAACTAAGATATGATTATCAAATAAATTACTCAATGAATAAACAACTAAGCCAGAAACATTTTTGCACCTGCAATTCTGCTAGAAGCTTATAAGCATTATGATTTCATCCATCAGGACCTAAAAAGAAAAAAGGAAGAAAAAAGGGAAATACGGATAGAAGCAACTCTCAAACAAAATGTCTGCATTCGGTATCTAGAAGCCTACTCATAAAGACGCTGAAGCTACCAAATGGTAACTAATCATTTATCTACTAGGAAGAAAAGGTCAATTTAGGTTACCTGATGAGCTGCTTAAAGACGGTCTGATATTAGTCATAATTGAAGTAAATATCTTCTACACTCATAACCTCTGCATATTTTGACCAAATTTGAATGTATCTGATTGAAATCTTTTGATTAATATAACATGATTGAGTAAATCAGTGGGAGTTATAAAAGTTTCTACTATATTTTTAAATATAGTAAAAGACATATCATTCTTGATGACAATAGACCAACTTCTTGCTGCAGGAAGCTAAAAATTGCTCTGCAGCAGCAGCCCATTGATAAAGCAGGAACATTGGGAAGGATATTTATTAACTCAGTCTATTAATTAAATCATGCCTTATTCCAGCAAAGTGATACTCGCATGGACTAAACCAAAGGAGGGAGTGAAGGCTCAGCTTCCTTAATCCTGAAATCCTCACGAAAACACCTCATCTTTTGCCATACATCTGCCTTGGCATCAAGGACAGCAGTCCTGTTGCCACATTCTTGGCAGTTACTAGCAAGGTGGCATTGGCGCTGGGCGATCCGGACTAGACTATGTAAGAACCATATTACAAAAGAAGAAAAAAAAAAAAAAAAGAGATGCCCCCCAATTTCCTCAACACACAATCACATAAACAGGTAAAAGACTGTAATTAAATTCCAGCAGCAGCAGCAGCATCCAAGGGAACACACTTGCCCATTACACATGGATTAAGAGCCCATTTGGATATACTGTTTTCTATAAGTACTATTTTTTTTGGGGTTTTCTTTGTTGTTTGGGGGGGGGGGGGGTGGGGAAGGGCACTTTAACCTTAAGAAACATGGAACTGTTTGGATAGTTATATAAAATAGTTAGCAGTTTGTAAGAGCTAGTATATGAAGCGTAAGTTATTTTGCATTTGGATACTATGATCAGAGAGTACCTTTTATACACAATTATTTTGACTACAAAATTTTAAAAGAAATTTTGATAAATAAAATTTTAATAAGATATTCAAATATAAAAATAACTTAAATTCTTAAATGTAAATAATTTAAAAATATCTAAAACTAACTTAAATAAGATATACAAAACATACTTAAGAATAAATAAATATAAATGTGTTTTAACATCTTATACAGCAAAGCATGCCCTGATGTATAGCAGTCAACCATTATATTATAAGAAGGTTGATGGAAACCAAGATAGTTTGGAATGCCAAAATCCCACATTGAGTAGTATGGGCTACTTAATGAAGCACTTAAATGAGGTGATTCTCTACCTCAATAGCTAACTTTCAAAAGAGGATTTTCTATCTCACTTGGTTGCCCATCAATTGGTATCAGAACTAGTGGTTGGTAATTTCGGAAAAAGCTACTTGTAGAAGGTTCTAACTAACAGAAGGCTAAGTGAAGTGCCACAAAGTGTAGTGGCTAGGATATCAACTTTTTAAAAGTAGTCAATTCATGGACACCAAGGTAGTATAGAATGCTAAAGTCCCACATCATGTAGTATGGACTACTCAATGAAATACTTAAATAGAATAGTTCTCCCACCATTAGCTTTTGGGGGAGAGTCCCCCATTTTGCTTGAGTGCCAATCAAAAGTGAATCAAGACAAGGATACAAGAAAATGGAAGAAAAGCAGTAAATGGAACCGTCATTAAATCAATGGAATTTAATGGATTCTATCAAGGGTAGCTGGAAGAAAATCAGCATGAAAAACAAGTTTTCTGCTCTCTTCTCTTTCAAGCATGTCTGAACAGAATTGAATATGACTAGAAAAGCAATGGAGTCAGATCTACAACAACGCCCTCCCATATTTCATGATCATTAACACCAGCAGCGGATAAATTTGGGCTTGACATGGTACTGGTTGGCACCGAGTTCGCAGTTTAGAAATATCATTGACAGGAAGTTTTATGAGCACACATTCAATCACTCTTTCAGCCCCGAGACAGAGCAAGTTGTTTCATGGTTTATGAATGGTTTTGGTGATGAAGAGTCACATACTCAAAATCTCTCACAGTTTTGTGCAATATTCATTCTGTAGTAAACCAGCAGGCTCAGGTTATGCCATCCATGATGGATGAACCCATGGTTTTAATGCAGCAGCAGCAGAACAGTATCAATATTTATGTCTCATCAACACAGTTAAACTATTGTCATGTTGGGCAAGCCATGTATGCTCAACCTCTACAGCTACAGAACTCACATACACGGATTCTCACAGACTTTACACTACAGACTTGGTGAAATGGAAAGTTACCTGACAAAAACTTCTCACAACTGAACTCTGCGTGACAGAAATACAGCAATGTACAGCTAACTCAATTCTGTTATCGAATGAGGATGGCATTTGAGGGGCTATGGAAATGGTGGCTGAGGCTTGTAACATGTAGGCCTGTAGTGGATGTGACTTGGGATGTGAATGCGAAGGGATGAAAAAAAGGTCCGGACATACCAGAGTGAAGGGTGTAAAGGACATAATTTTTAAACTTTCATAATAGGTACTTATGTTCACAGAGTACAATAAAGTGCTTACTAGATCTTCTAAAGACGCCTTTTGTCGAGACTTCTTTTAAAAGCCAGAAAATTGCGCTTTCAAAAAAGTCCTAACTTGACAATTCAAAATGCTTTAACTTTTCTCCAAAAGCCTATCCAAACACATTTTAAAAGACAAAAGTACTTTTCTTAAAATAAAAGTACCTTTTATTAAAAAAAAAATCCTATTTAAGCAGACTCCATGGTTTTGGATAGGCTTTCAAAAGAAAGCAAAAACAATGAAAAAGTCAGGATAGGGCTTTTCTATGAAGCCCACATTTCACAGAGGCTTTTAATAAAAATGGAAAATTGGGCTTCTAAAAAAAGTCCTGATTTGACTTTTTTAAGTGCACTTACTTTGTTTATGGGTAAATTATTCTCTCATTCCCTGACAGATGCCCAAGTTATATAGTACTTCACTCTATTATGAAAATAGACACAAACCTCCCTTGAAGTCAGATGATGACCAAAATACCCTAAAAAATAATATTGATTTCCTTCATTAAAAATATAACTTATTAGAAAATTCATTTCTTAAACTTACATTTCAATGTTATTTATTTTGTGTTGAAAACTATAAATTTAATTTATTTTAAATTTTAAAAAATGACTATTTTATATTGGACAAATACATATTTAATATTTGTTATATTATATAAATAATAAATATAAAGATACTTTGGGTAAAATAGATTTAATAGTAATTTATCTTTTGTTCCAAGAAATGTTGATGTAGCACATCTTTTTATTTTAGGAAAGAAGAGCATAATTTTGCAAAACAAAGTGGAGCCCATGTAATTTAGGCATCTCTCAAGGAATGGGAGATTAAGTTACTCTTTGTTTAAAAAGCCCATCCAAATGCATATTTTCAAAGAAAAAAGTATTTTTTTAAAATAAAAGTACTTTTTATCAAAAAAGCATATCCAATAGGCTGATATGTTTAGATGGGCTTTCAAAAAAGGAAAAAGCAATTAAAAAAGTCAAGATAGGTTTTTTCTTTTTTAAGAAGCTCACATTTCATATAGGCTTTTTTAAAAGCCAAAAAATTGGGCTTCTAAAAATAGTTCTAATTTGGCTTTTAAAAGCCCATCCACACACATCTTTTAAAAGACCAAAAGTAGTTTTTTTTAATTAAAAAAGAGATTGACGGGATTCCAAAGAAAAAACAAAACAATTTAAGAAGTTAAGATAGGGCTTTTTTTAAAAGCCCAAATTTCATAGAGGTTTTTATTAAAGGCCACAAAAATTGGGCTTCTTAACAAAGTCCTATTTTGCTTTTTTAAAGTGGTTTTACTTTTTTTCAGAAGTCCTTCCAAACACATGTTTCAAAAGACAATATCAAACAAGCCTATCCAAACAGGCTTCATATGTTTGGATGGACTTTCAAAGAAAAAGCAAAAGCAATTAAACAAGTCAAGATAGAGCATTTTTTAGAGGCCCACATTTCCCAGGGGCTTTTATTAAAAGCCCAAAAATGGGGCTTCTAAGAAAGACCTATGTTGACTTTTATAAATACTTCTACTTTTTTTTTTAAAAAAAAAAAGCCCATCCAAACACGTTTTAAAAGACAAAAGTACTTATTTTCAAACTAAAAGTACTTTTTTATATCAGAAAGGCCAATCTAAATAGGATCCATGTGTTTGGATAAACTTTTATTAAAAAAAAAAATGCAAAAGCAATTTAAAAAGTCAAGATGGGGCTTTTTAAGAAGGTCACATTTCTGGTTTTTAATAAAAGCTGCTGCAAAAGCTCAGCTAAGAAAAACCGGGATTGTTCTACTTTTTCCTTCTTTATTTAATTTTAGAGATATTAAATTTTTACACTTGGATTTTAACTTATTTTTATATTTTAAAGTAATTTTACTTATCATAAAGTACTTTTACAATTTTAAACCGAAGCAATTTTATAATTTAAAATGTACTTTTTGACTATAGTATCCAAACACAAAATAACTTCTATTTCACATAAAAACTATATTACATCAAACTCTATATAAAATAATAATAAAAAATATTATTTTTATAAGCCTATCCAAGCAGGCCCTAAATCTAAATAAGGAATTTAGGACGGCAACAAAAACTCCATAAAGCTGACACCGAAAATCCAAGACAATTTTTTAGAGCTTTGATGCTTTCCTGAATTATATAATCTTTAAACATTTGATTAGAATAAGATCAATGAAAGTAAAAATTTTCATAAGTAAAAGGCCGAGAATCACCTTTGTATATTAAACAAAACCTGCCAGTAAGTCTGGATTTCCATCTTGCACTTCATTTTCAAGAGTGCCTTTAGTATCTTCAACAAACTGAAGAAATATACGACCATAACCCAAATAACCTTATAAAGATTCTCCTATAATACATAGCACTTACTTCCATGCACCAAAATCAATAGACTGAAGAGATATGTGACCCAGATACAAATCCCTGAGATGCTGCTTACACAACCCAATTCGCCGTTTATTCAAGCTTGGATGAATGCAAGTTGAAAACCCAGTCTTCCAACTTGGAAACTTCTGCCTTTCCATAACATGAAGAGTATAGACGCTTGGTGCTGCAGATGAGCACCCAATTACAAAACAATTACAGGGCCTTGACTGTGTCACTAATCTTGCCAGAGACAACAAGCACAAACCACTGTAGGAAATTCCATACATTAATGACTGGTCATTATCAAAAGCTTCAACATCCAAAGCTTCATTTGTCATCTTATTCTCTATCTCCTCGGTTGATGGAAGCCTGCTGAGTTCCAGGTCAAACCGCTTCTCTGTCTCAGTTTCATGTACCCGATACTTTGCTGCTAATGTACGGATGCAGGACTTCCTAACTTGATCAGAAATCAGAAGCTTTACCTCATCGAAGTTAACACAATTCTGATACCATCTCAACCAGCGGCGAACAATCCCTGAAAACCAGTCAATAATTTCTGCAGTATCTTGCAAGATAAGTAAAGTAGCAGGGCAGGGGTATCCATTAGATGTGACCAATCCATATCTCAGGAGACGTTTTTTAATGGCACATATAGGAGCAATAATCTCAGTTTTTTTCATTTCAGGTTGTGTTGAGATGTTACCATTTGGCAAAAGCTTAAGAGTAGATGCTGTCTCAGAAGATATATACTTCTCCACCTGTTTTAGAAATTCATAATAGGAATCTTTAAGCTCTTGGGGTAGAGATGGTTCTGCAACACACTTACATAGGATGATTTCTTCACTCCCAGCATTTTTAGCTTGAACAACTTGCATCCATATCTTCAACAAGTGTTTATACCAATGGTCAGTTTCCATTCCAGACTTACGGAAACAGGAAATACTGTTTAGCACAGAGCTACTATTAGCTAAATGCTTGATTTCTGATTCCTTAACCTTCTTCAATCCATGGCCCAGCCATTTCTTCCCAATTCTAATTGTCCCATAATTCCAGGACTCTTGCCTTTGTAAAGCAAATAACTCTACCTTTTCCTTTAACTTGTGAACAGCTTTAACAGCAGGACTCTCTCTAACATTTCTTCTGATCAAACTTCCCAGAAAGCGAATATTATGAGACCCATCACAAGGTAGTATATCTTTTTGATCATCCACATCCAGGAGCAAAGAATCCTTCAAATAACTTTGGATCTCAGACTTCAAATTAACAGCAGAATCTTTGGAACCAGAAATTGCAAAAAATATCTCATCCATAAAGCGACAAGAGTAGATTCTCAGATCAGGATTCCCTTCAACTATGCACTTAGGATCATGACCATTCAACTGTCTCCTGAACCAGCCACGCAATTTGGAGCCAGATTTATCCTGATCATTACAACTTGCACCATTAATAGCTTCATATTTCATTGATAACCTGTAAAATTCCCGGTCAAAGAGGTCAAAATATATATTCATCAGAATAGAGGATAAAACCCCTTCTTGTGGAAGACCATGGCCCTTTGGGAAACCCCCAATCTCAAAATTGAGTACTTGGGCATCAAACATGCTCCAAATCATAGCATATAATTTTGGGTCTTCTATCTTGTCCTCCATTACTGAGATAAGCTTAGTTAAGACAGCAGCATCCAACTTTTTGGTTAATGGCAATGTAAACCACCAGTCAGGATTCAAGATCCCTTTGCAGATGTACTTTAAAGCCGTGGAATGCCCCCTGCCACTTCGACAACCATGTGAAATTTTAGAAAAGTGTGGCCTGTAAACAACTTCCAAAGTTATCCTGATGGCTTCTTGGAGAACCTTCAACTTTAAATTGGGGAGGATAAGAACTTCTTTCTTCACACCTCTTGTTGAAATAGAGAAGGTATTGGCGTTGACATCAAAACTCCCATGGCATAACCCTTCTGCCATGGTATTGAAAGTGCTGTCATAGTTCAAATCCACATCAACATTAGAGTTAAGTCTAAGACAATTATAAGCATCCTGAAGAGTTTCTGGATTGGAAATTACATTTTCCATTAAGTCTTGAAATTTCCCATTCACATATTGCTCCTTGACCCTCTTTTTTATGCGGTGTTCAAGCAATCTCTTTAGCACCATTCGACTCTTTGTTTTTCTCTCAGCACCTTTAGAGGATTCCTCAACAAGACAGGCCAGGTCTTTTGCCAATGTAAATTTTCCAAATTCCTTATCCATATTATCATTAGCAGTTGACATCATTGAATAAGCACTTTCTTGTATTCTTTCAACAGGTTTACCTGATACACAAATACAAATATTCTTATATACACAAGAAACTACCACTTCAAGACTTCTTTAGTTATTTGAAAATTGAAAGCATCTTATAAATAAATTAGTCAATGGCTAAATTCCATTTTCTTATAAATAAAAAAAATAAAAAGAGAAGAATTGGTAATGTTCAGAGTTTGAAACAGTGACCCTGCTTCCTAAGTTTCTGTGCACTGGTAATGTTCAGCTGCTTGGTTATATTCTAAGCTTATGGAAAGGATCTATTACATTTGGAAGGGAAAATTTGATTGAAATAGCTTACCCATATCAATCAAACAAGAAGAATTGGCTCTAACAAAGTTCAGGCTCTGAAGTATGGAACATTTCAGAAGCTTTGGTCTGCAAACAATGAGCATGCTTTCAGAGACAGCACCACCTTATGCCAAAAGGGGAATTTCCATTCACTGGGTCTAGAATACCGTAAAAAAGAAAAATGTAAGACAAAGAATAAGAGGTTACAGAAAAGAGACCCCTATATGGCATCTTGAATAGTCATCAGAGGTTAAAAATTAAAACCAAAACCAAAAGTTTACGTGATAACTAGCCTTTCTGTCTAAGATATTTTATTAAATCATGAATTATTAAAAAAAGAAAAAAAGAAAGTCTTCCAAATAAGAGATCCATTAAAAAGAAACTTATTCCAAAGCACATATCTTAAGAAACATTTAACATAAATTTTAAAAAGAGTGAGAGAAAAGTAGGATTCTCAAGAGCATAGCATACAGTTTCATAAAAGATTTTATACCAAAGAAAAATGAGATTTCTCTCATAAAGAAAATGATATATAACAAGTATTATCACTAGTTATGATCTCATTATCAACAACCAAATTGTACCAGCTCTTTTACCTCATCCAACTATAACACTACAATGTTGAACCAAACATTGCAGAGACAGCTAAATCATGTCAGAAGGGGAGTTGGTTCTGGTCTGGATAATGGCCTTCCAAACTGATTAACGCGTGAACTCCACCTTGTACATTGAGGCATTGAAGTTTGAACCGCATCATTCCAGTCAAAACAAAACAACTCCGGCATCTGTAGCCAAATATTACAAGACAAGATAAACTTCCCGATCTGACCAATAACTAAAATATTTTTTTCTGCCTTCCACCTCGTGCCAATTAGACATATAGAATTAGTACCTCTCCAATGTTTAACATTTCCCCCTTCAAGAAGTACCCAAATCTAAAGAAATCATACTTCAGAACTGTCTGATCAACTCCATCTAATATCTCTCCCATGAGATATTAGAGGCAACTGACCAACGATGCAGAATCACAAAAGCACATTGGCGCACCCACAGGCATAACAAAAAAGAAAAAAATTGCAAACTCGGTTTAATATGCACGACAATTGACAAATGAGAAAAATAGAAGCAGAGTAACTGTGTCTTGGACCTAAGCTAAAATGGTTTAGAAGTTGTAGCAATAGCAGCAGAAGACTAACCCGTTTGCAGCAATTACCATTGACAGCAAAACAGATGCATGCGATGATGAATGCACTACGGGAAAAGCAATTGCTTCAAGGTTGAGCACAAATTCATGAAACGGAAAGCGAATCGGTCATCACAGCAGCTCCAATGATTCAAAAACAGAGAGGAGAAGAGGGTTTACCTTACAATGTTTTCAAAACCCCAAGGGTATTTGAATCCAAGAAGAAATCACAACTGAAATACAGAATCGAAGAGAGGCTTCGTGGTAGTATTAAAGAAGGAAAACAGCTAGGAAGCATACTTCAGAAGACGGAGAAAAAGTTCGAACTTTCGATGATATATCTGGTAAATTACAGAATTACGCGCATTTTTCTCAGTTTGATCGGTTAAAATTTTTTCAAGGCAAAATTACTTATTTTTCTGTTCCAAAAGTATAAAATTATTATTAATTTTATCCTAAATATTTATATTATATCAATTATTGTATATATTTGTCTGAAATTTTTAATGTCATCTTACATATTTTAACAATTAAATTAATAAAAATTGATTGCATATACATGTAGATTGATGGCCCATGTCATACTGAAGTAAATTATTGATTCTAGATATTACATTAGGTTTTTGACGCAGATATGGAAAGAATAAAAACAAAATAAGGAGATAGATAACAATCAAAACAAATTCCGAAGATGTATAACTTTTACTGTTTCATCATTTGTTTATTAATAAAAGTTGGGACGCGGAGTCACAAGCTCCGTGTCCCTTTTAATTTTTTTTTTAAAATTTTTTAATTAATTTTATAAAGATGCATGTAACATATATAAATTTTAAAATTTTTTTAATTAATTATAATTTATAATTGATATATTTTTATAAAAAATGATAATAATTTATTTATATTCAATAATTTTTAAAATGTTTATATATTTTATAAAAAATTAATTCTCTTATTATATCATACCCATCTAAATTTTTAAAAGTTGTAAATTTTTAAAATCATAATGTATTTAATTTTTTAATTCATAAAAATTTATTCTTAAAATTTTTGTAATTCATCTATTTTTGAATTTCATATAATAATTTTTAACTATGAAGTAAATTATTTTTATTTGTATTTTGAAAAAAATAATTTTTAATATATATTTATTTAAATTTTGTAATCCTCAAATATTTGTATTTTAAAAAATATTAATATATTTTTGTTTTAAATTTTTATTAATATTTTTCAAAATATAAATATTTGAGGATTACAAAATTTAAATAAATATATATTAAAAATTATTTTTTTCAAAATACAAATAAAAAAAATTTACTTCATAATTAAAAATTATTATATAAAATTCAAAAATAGATGAATTACAAAAATTTTAAGAATAAATTTTTATGAATTAAAAAATTAAATACATTATGATTTTAAAAATTTACAACTTTTAAAAATTTAGATGGGTATGATATAACAAGAGAATTAATTTTTTACAAAATATATAAACATTTTAAAAATTATTAAATATAAATAAATTATTATCATTTTTTATAAAAATATATCAATTATAAATTATAATTAATTAAAAAAATTTTAAAATTTATATATGTTACATGTATCTTTATAAAATTAATTAAAAAATTTTAAAAAAAAATTAAAAGGGACGCGGAGCTTGTAATTCCGCGTCCCAACTTTTATTAATAAACAAATAATGAAACAGTAAAAGCTATACATCTTCGGAATTTGTTTTGATTGTTACCTATCTCCTAATTTTGTTTTTATTCTTTCCATATCTGCGTCAAAAAGCCTATTACATTAGGTCCTAAATAAGGTGGATTTTATTTTTTATCTCTAATTATCTACCATCAAGCAAGTATTCCTTTAGGCTGAAAATCAAAACTAATGAATTCTTAATTTATAATTTAGGATTTTGACTTACCGTATGTATAACAATGTGTTACTAGTTATTGTTAATTAAATTAGTGGAATTATCATTTAATATATATATCTAAGATAAAGTTGATAAAAAATAAATATTTACAATAAAATTAACAATAATTCCAAATTTTAAGAAGGGAAAAGATTCTTTTGTCTTTTTGTTTAAAGTATATTATATAAGTTTTTTTTTTAATTTTATTGTAATTACATAAATTTTTTATTTATTTTTAAAATATTTATAGACCTTTTGTAAAATAAAAAAAATATGCAATTCTTTAGTTTAATTTTATATTTTTTAACTAAATACCTTCTATTAACCATTCTTACACATTTTCATAGAGGGTATTTTTAATAAAAAAAATTAAAATTAAGCTAAAGTATATATTTTTAAAATGTAAAAATTTATGTAATTTCAACAAAATTCAAGAAAGACTTCTATAATTTACTTTTTAATTTAATTAATCCTTAGTTCCATTGCAAAAACTATTATTGAACGGATGTCCAAAGAAAAATTGTCCTTCTAAACAAACGAAAATGGGGAATGTCAAAACCAGGCAACGCCCTCAAATTCACAATATTGATACTAATATCATAGTTTTTGAAATTTTAATTTTTGAACAAACGTAAGACTAAATTTTATAAGCCTTCTTTAAAATAAAAAATTATTTTATATTTTAGTTTAATTTTAATTTTTTTTTACTAAGATGCCATTTATTGATCTAAATATGTATTTTTTTAAACTTAAAAAAGCTTTAAAATAAAAAAAAATTTAATCAAAAAATTTAAAATTAAATTAAAGTGTAAAATAATATTTTGTTTTATGAAAAGTTTATATATACTTTAAAAATTGAAAAAAAATTTATGTAATTTTAATAAAATTAAAAAATATGTAATTTATTCTAAGAGTAAAGGGGGGCAAAGAACCTAAATAAATAAAGGGGTATCAAAAATAAAAACAAAAACTCTGAAGGGCGTATCAATAAAATTACAAATTTATTTTTATTGTCTATTATGCTAAATTACATATCGTTTTTCTTTTCATGTTTATGATATTTACGGATTAACCTATGAGTCAATTAAGATTAGATTTTTTTTATGGACAATTTTAGAAAGTGTATTTTTATATTAATTTACTGTATTTAAGAAAATGAAATTTTTTAAAGCACTAGCTCCAATATTAAAACTCGAGTAAACTAATATATATATATATATATATATCTATCTTTTAACTATTACCCCTGTCTGTTAATGTTAAAGTGCATATCACGTGATGATATGAAATCAACATAGATTGAAGCCGAGAATTAATAAATATGAGATATTGATTATGAATCATGAAAAAATTGCTTATTTATAAGTGAGCACATAAGTACATTATTCAAACTGATTTACTATCAGCATTTTAAGTAATATAATTAGTGATGTTATAATAAAACATATCTTATTATTTTGTAATAGCTTGACAGAAATTTAATATTAAAATTACCAATTCTTTTACTTTCTAGTAAACATTTTTTTTAGTATATTAATAAACATTTAGGTATATTATTGTTAAAATTTAAAATTTATTGTTTTCTAAGAAGGAAAAATGGTAAAGACAATAAAATTATATAAAACACCAATATGTATCAATTACATGTTTAACATATAATATAAAATAAATTATACAAACATTCTCTTAATTTTGCTGAAATTACAAAAACTTCCTCTCCACTTCTAAAATATATATAAGCCTTTTCTGAAATAAAAAAAATATTTACTTTAGTCTAATTTTAAATTTTTTTTACTAAAATACTCTCTATTAATCTAAGTATATATTTTTTTAAAACTAAAAAAATTAAATGGAGAATATTTTGATCCAAACAAATTTAAAATTAGACTAAAATATAGGATAATTTTTTATTTCAGAAGACATCTATATATATTTAAAAATAAAATAGATGTGTATATAATTTTAACAAAACTTTAAAAAATTATATAATTCACTCTATAATATATTTTCCCTCATACAAGAGGTCTTAAAGGGGAAAAAAGAAGGGGGGGGGGGGGGGGGGGGAAGTGAAGCATCAATGGGCTGCACAAATATTGTTCTAGTTTTTGGACCGGAAAACGCCTAGACCAAAGATTTTCTTCAACTTCCTGAAGAAAGGGTTCTTGTTTGAGCTTCCTCTGGTCGACGAAGCTTGTTCTGGAGTTTGAGTTTCTGCAGATAATAATAATAATAATCAGAGTTAGCGAGCAATAACATGTAGCATTTTTATTTTAAGAAATAAGTATTCTAATATTACCGTTTGAGGCATCAGAAGCTGCAACACCTATAGGAAACAAAGACTCCGCGTAAGTAATAATAAGATTGATTACAATTATAATATAAAACTACTAGAAAAAAAAAAAAAAAGAGACACACACGCTCTCTCTCTTTCTCTCTCTCTCACACACATATATTTATATATCTCATTTTTTTGTTAATAAAAATTAACAGAAAAAGAGTCATTTCATAAAATAGTAGATTAATGTATCGCCTTATGGGTTGGTGCCTTGGTGGGAGTACAAAGAGCAAAAAGTATAGTGCTCAGTTTCTACATACCATGTCCACAATCTTTTTAAAGAAATATTTCAATGTCACATGATACATGAGACGTTGAAGCCTATTTCAATTGTTATTTAATCTTTCAACATTTGACATTAAAATGCCAATATGAGTTTAGTTCATTTTTACCATGAAATGGATTTTTTGTTATTTAGAGTAAATATTTAAGAGGAAAAAGTAGTTTCTAAAAATATTCAAGTAATTATTATATGTAAGAAATAAATAATAATGACAAGAATATTACTTGGATTAATAATTTGATCTCAGTGCTTAGTATTAGATCATAATTTTTTTTTTGGCATGTATATAAATGATGCATTTCCGTAATCTAACGAAGTTGCTTTATGCAAACAGTATGTATTCTTGATTCTTCAGAATTTGAACGAAGATTTTTTCTTTCCTGAAAAAACATTTAGAGATTATTAATTGAAATTGTAATAAATAATTAATATCATGTACATGGACAAGTAAGACGAAAAGAAAGAATTATTTCACCAAAAAAAGGAACAATTATATATAAGTAGTGTAAATCTTTTATATAATATATAAACGAAAATTATTAAATTTTAGTAACAAAAACTGAAATATAGAATTATATTGTTGAAGTTGCAAATATATTGCATATATACATATATGTTGCAAAAAGTTAAAATAAAATATATAGTAAATTCGCAAAGTATACATTTATTTTATTTGAAAATTTTGAAGTAGATTTGCAATCATATTTTCTATCATTTAGCAAAATATAAATTTTTTAATGAGATAAAAAAGAACTTTATTTACTTTTTTTTTTCTCTTGCTGCTGTACATTGAAAATCACTTCTTGCTTTATTATTTGTTCTGGTAGCAAAAGGGATCCCCTTTCACTATTTAAATAAATTCCTATTCGTCCTAATTTCCCACTAATCTAAGGGAACCCTATTTTCCTTCATGTCGAGGGCCTGGGAGATAGCAAAATTTCCCCGTTTATTACAAGTAAAGATCATTATTCAGTTTTCACCCCACTAAATACCAAGGCAGCAATGCAGAGTCATTTTTAAAGAGAATCTTCCCTACTCGTTGGGGTTGAGAGCATCAATTTGGTTAATATGGCTTGAAATGTAAAAATCATAATCAGGCTTGAGGGCAATTTAAAGCTCTTTTATTCATCATTGGTTAATTCTATAAAGAGCTCAATCTCTCAAAAGGTGAAACTTTTTCACCATTAGATCCTGTGTTTCACATTGTAGACCCAATCGCTCGATATGGCCACAATTTTGCAGTTGCAGCAGTAGTAGCTACAACTGCATCACCCTGCAAACCAGGGGATGAATATTCATGCTATTGCACTGTAATTGTGACTGCAGCAGTGTTGTGTGAATTTGTGAAGAAATCATCATGACTGGGAGGGCCCCAAAAATCTTAAAATGCATTTAAAAGTAAACTCTTAAAAAGTCGAACTTTACATATAATTTCTCTTCATCATCAACAAATAGTATAATATCACATGCAGTGCAAGCATAAATATTAGGCTATTACATTTAAAAGTACTTCCAAAAAGAATATAACTTCATGTTAAGAACTGGAACCCCATCATCATATCAAATTTTAAACACATACACCACAGTTGATTATCATCAAAAAATCTTATCCGTTTATGTAAGTAGCAACCTATTCAAAATGCAGTAGTACAAGACAACTCATCCAGTTAAGTTTCATTACCGTCAGTCACAATATTTTCAAGGGAAGGTCCAGCAGAGCACAAAAGATAAGGTTTCCTTGACCAGTACTCTTTAATTCTCTGTTTCGCATACTCCATGTAGTCAAACTCGATTTTGTTTACATGTGCCTGGACAATTCAGAAGAAAAGACAACATGGATTTAGATTACTATACTCCTACAATAAGTCCCCATATGGTCAGAGACACATACTGTAGGACCTTCAGTAGTCACTGTTCGGGTAGTGAAAAAGGAGGACTGGTATAAACTTGAAAAGTTAAAGGTTTAAGAAGTTTTCTACATTGATACTACCAAGTCATCTAACTATAGGTAAATACAAAAAAAACTTATAAAAAATTTTAAGGTAGATGTAGACCCCGTCCCTCCAAGATAGGTAGAGTAAGAATATCTATTTATGATTGACTTAGTCTACTTATCTTTGCTAAAAGGTCTGATTAAGAATCTCTAATAACTAATGCTAGAGAGAATATGTGATAGTACCGAAATTATTCCCCAGAGGCCCCAGAATAGATGATTTGCAAGTGTATACTTCTCAGCTTCTTGAAGTAGCTGCTCTACTTCACTGTCACTAGGTTGCTGGCCTGCATTCAAGTCCAATAATTTCAGGATGGAACATCATAACTCCCGTATTTGAGGTGAAACATAATAATATACACGATGAAAAATAAGCATATCTTATTCTGTATTGTTTGTAAAATGAATACCATAACAAAATTTTAGACCATGCAACTTGACTGCTCAAATTATGAAATAAATCATCAATGTGTTATTATATATACAGAAAACAATATCTCCTCTATGATAAATTTACACCAAAAGATGAAGTTGGGTTAAAATAAAAACAAAACAACTGTGCAATACCAAGAACCAAAGAAATCCACTACCTGAAGCACTCAAATATGCATGCACATACTTTTTACGCTCCTCCAAATCTGCCAAGAGAAACAGTCATATAATAAAGAACGATGAATGAAAAGAAATTCTACAAGCCACATACCTGGATATTTACTGTAGTCAAGAATATGAGGTGTTTCTGTATGATAATCAGCAGCCATCTCACAGAAGTGGTTTGCGATGTCATATGCTACAGGATTATAACCTGAATATTCATAATCCTGTTTAAAAAGGGCAGCATTAAAATTACGTCTAAGATAACACATTATCTTCAAAATCTCATATCTAGGATTATAAATTAGATCAATCAAAGTAATCAGTCATTAACTGGTCATATTCCCTCGTCTCCCAAAACTTCTTTTCTTTTAAGAGTTTAATTTGACCTTAAAGTGCAGGACAGGATCTCAGCAACAAAGTTCATCAAGCTATAATTAAGACAATTCAAGAGTTTTGCATCCAGATTGGGAATACTAGCCTGCCACCATTAAGAGTAGGTTTCTTCTCTTTTTTCTTTTCATGATGTTAAATGCTTTATCATTTTTGTCTGGGGAAGTGGGGTAGCCGATCTTAAGTTACACTCAATCCTGTTCAAGTCAAACCTCTTAAAGCATAGCCCAGACCCAGAGCCTGTTTACCTAGTTATAACATGCATGAAGATAATTTTTCCATAAATGTTTGTACAGTTCGATTCAAGTGGAAAAAGGTCCACAGGACTTTCAGTATGCAAGTGGAAATCGTTATAACAAAAGGCAAAATCCATGTATGGCATGCCTATGATCAAAGCAGAACTAATCTTTTCTTCAAAGCAAGTCGTCCAATTAAAAAGAAGAATAAGAAGAAGAAGCAACAAAAACCTTAATTTTACAAACTAGCATAAAGAGAAACTCACAATTAGGGTCACAGAATTGGTCTCTTCATTAAGCATTATGTTACCATATTGCAAATCGTTGTGGCAGAACCCTATGCATTGTTGAGTGCTCGAGAGTTCCTTTTCCAACATATCAACTTCCTTGTCAATTGTGTCCAGATAAAAGGCTTCAACTTCTTCAGGGGAAGACAAACCCTTGGCTATACTAATCCATTTTCTGAAGCATAGAGATAAAATTGTTTCAGAAATGATCAAACTTTACCTAAAATCTGGAAGAAAGCAATAAAACTTCTCTAGTGAGATATGCAACTGGGCTCTTATCTGTCACATAAACAAACTCTTCCTTCTGACTCTTTTAAGTAGTGAAGGAGAGATGGGCGATCAGAAAGCACATACCGCATTTTCTCCCATAGGATGATTTTCTTTGGACCAGGCATATCAAGATCGTGGAACTCCTTCATTTTGGCTGCTATAAGAGCAGAGATAGAGGGATCACGCAGATCAGATGCTGATAAAGTCTGGGGAATTCACAGGGGAGTTAAACAGATCAGTCTCATTCGAGGAAGGGTGTATGTGAGCTATCAATTTTAAAATGGGATAGTGCTGAACAGATATAAGCAATGCCTAAATGTTACATATCATTAACAGTGAAAGAGGCTTGCCTTCGATATTCTCATTAATAATGTTAATTATGTTGTAGATTACAATAAAACTATTCATAAGTCTTCACTTAGAAACTTAAGCTTTTAAGTTGAACTTATCCTTGACAGAGTATTAAAGCTTCTAGCATCAAGTTGTCAAGAAGCTAAATGCTTGCACAAATTATATACTGCATTCATTCCACAGTTGCCATTGATGAACCAGGTTTAACAATACCAAATTTCTCTAAGGTGGTTTTAGTGATATCAGTATTAAGATGAGTAATAAAAAGTTCAGATGAGATTACCCGCGCTTTGATGAACTCTTCAATGCGGCCATTTGCAAACCGTCCAAGCAGACAAGGTCCCTGCTCATTCTTAGACAAGAATTCAAATGTCCGTATCTCATCATCCCTATCAAAGAAATTTTCCACACCCTCACCATAAATTCTAACAATAACTTTTCGTGACGTTTCCCCAGTCTTTGTCGGCCATTTTATTTGGAATACCTTATTTGTCATCGCCCCCTTGAGACGGATCACCTGCAATGCGTCTGCATCCTGTACATTGTCCCATTCACTGGATAATGATTTTAGAAGAGCCTTTGCTTCTTCTGGAAGATCATCTACTTTGTTGTTTACAGGATGATCAGCTTTGTCCTCAACAGGATGATCTGCTCCGTGATCTGCTTTGTCCTCCACAGGATGATCCGCTTCGTCCTCTACAGGATGATCCGCTTTGTCCTCTACAGGATGATCCGCTTTGTCCTCATGAGGATGATCCGCTTTGTCCTCCACAGGATGATCTGCTTTGTCTTCTACAGGATGATCTCCTTTATCCTTTACAGGATTCTCTGTAGAAGCCATTGTGAAAGACTCCCAAAATCCAAGTAAAAGCAAGGAATTACTGAAACTATCTAGCTCCCTATATTCAAGACTGTCAGACCTAGAAAGCAAGGATAAATATGAACCATAAGAAAACAAATTAACACAATCGTTCAACTTATCATAATTATATCCAAGAAATTCCAGGTGACATTTACAAACTCATGTGGCATAGTGCGACAGTTGTCCCTCCTTCCTCTTAGATTTTCTTATAACCGTAAATAGTGTCAAAATGCTGACATGGATACAGTTGATAGATGCAATATATGAAAGGAAGGGAGTGGGAGAGGAAAAGAGAGAGAGAGATCGTTATGTCAGATAAGAGTTTCTTTCAAAAACAACATCAAGAAAACGAATCAGCTATTAAGATGTAAAGCAGAAAACCTTAAAACGATTCAGCACTGCCACTGATAAACAATCATGGTGGTTTCTAATTCATTTTGTGTTTGAAAAAGATGCCTCCATTTCTTTTGGTCGTGATGTCTGGAAAAGATAATAGTAAGGCTTAAAGATCCCAGAAGCACCCTGCTTTCTTGTTCCTAGTCAGTCCAATGTACAACATCAAAAAATTTCAAAAAACAGTGATTTAACAACTACTACATTAATTATTGATTACAGGAAAATATATTTGTAAAATGCATCTTGATTCAAGAACAAGAGGAACCTTAAATTCGAGTTTATGATTTTGAATCTTAAAAATAGATTCACTGGCACCAACAGTCACCAAGCGGAATGGAACAGAAAAATGGAAACCCACGATTCCAATTTATCAGCCAAATTGAAATAAAATTGAAGATTAACTTCCAAATAACCGTTAAATGACGCGCACAAATTGATCGAGATATACGAATTAAAATCATTTCATTTCTTCGCGTTCAACTTCTCATAGCTCAATTTCGTTGTTGAAACAACATAAGGGTGATGAGGGTGTTAAAACTATCAGCCACTCAGACAACGTTGCATTAACTGTACAAGAAACAAAACAAAGCAACCCATTTTCCTCAATGCTAACAAGAGGTGGAAAAAACGCAAATGACCGATTGTTCCTTATGATCTATCTATCCAATCCAATTTCCCACAAAACCGAGGAAGTCAAGCAATAAAGCAATGATTAATGAAGTCAAGCAATAGAGCAATGATTAATGAATCTACAAATACCAACCTCAAAAGAAGAGCACCAGCGAATCCAACACTGGCGTAATCTCGGCGACCGGTGATCTTGCCTCCGGGGAAGGTTGTTCGAGAGAAACTGAAAAAGAAAGAAACGGTTGTGGTGAATTTGAGCCTTTGGATTCGGCCGTTTTCAGAAGGGGAGTGACGATAGCAAATCGGTGATCAAGGTTTTGAAAGGGAACGAAGAGAATGAATTTATAAACGGAAGCTTCCTCCCATTTAGTTCTTCCATAAACCAATCGATGCAAGAGCGAAATGGAGCCATGTGTATATGTGTATATAACTTTTCAAATTTAGAAATTACTATTTGTTACAAATAGACCAAGTTATAAAAATAGAAAATTATTGTTACCTCTTCTTTGACTTTAAGAAATAAATAGCATGTATTTTTTAAAAAAATCAATGGTACAAAATTTTCAAATTTTCAAAAGCCAAATTTTAGATGAAATTACCCATGTTTTATTTTCACATGTTAGTTTCTTTTTAAAGATTTATTTTTTATCTTTAAAAGTATTGGCTTAAATGACACATTTTGCATTTAAATGAAGAGACTTAATGTATTTAAATTTGATTTTTATATCACTTTTTTTTAATCTACTATCAACTCTCAATGTCTCTTTTTAACAAAACAATTATTTTCTCAAATTATTGTTATAAATAATCATAGATAATAGTAAAATTAGAGTAATATCCAAATTTAGTTAATGTTGAATATAATAGTTAGTGTTCATCAGAAATAAATGATAATTACTTTATCATGAATTATATTTTTATTTTATGAAAAATATGTTAATTGTTATTCTTGATATTTAATTACATTTTGACTATAAATATTTTATTACTTTCTATTCATAGAAATCATTTTAAAGATATATATATATATATATATATATATTAACTTTATAAATTTCTTAAAATTCAATTGTAAAATATTGAGATTCAAGCTTTAGCTATTAATGGCCAAGGTAACTAATAATAATTTTTTTCAGAAGAGAAAAAAAAAGAAAGAACTTATTTTTCCATTGAGATCATTAATTAATAAATAATTCTCCTTTTTATCAAAAATAAAAAAATAATCCTCCACTCACAATGATTTAACAGTTTACTTGCTATAAAAAGTAAAAAAGTCGGGGAGGAGATGAAATTCTAGCAGCTAGGTTGACAGATGGCATATGCATGTTTATTTTTGGCATATGCCATTCAGCTTTCAAGTACGGCCGCCTCTGTCTTTCGCATTCCCCGCTCTCTCATGATCAACATTTTGCGATTTTCCTTTCGATTTTTATTTTTGAAATTAAAATTAATTATATTAATTTTAAAAAAAAGATAAACACAAAATATATAAAATTTATTTGACATTGTCAATTTTGTAAAAAAATTTAGAGAATGTATTTCTACATCTTGCACTAATGAAAAAATAAATAAATAAATAATTGTTAGCATCTGAAAATTATAATTGATATTGTGAATGCAAATAATAATATAAAGAAATGGCCAGTCAAAATTGCCCCATATCCAATCGGTCAAGGACCTTAGCTGAGAGTAACAAAAACTTCTTATAGTTCCATTTTTCCAACTTTATTTACATATTTTGTTTACTCTATTTTTTTATAACTTTCAGTACTTTATTTTCTTTACCAATCATTCGATAGAATTGTAATTTAGTTGTTTTAAAGCTTTTTTGTTGTCATTCAATTTCATCTAAGTTTGTACATGTAATTTGTATCAATTACAAGAAGTAGTTCTAATTTTGATACCATTGTCTCTATTTGTTGCATTTGAAACCTTTTTTTTTTTTAATCTAGAGTTAGTTTTGTTCAAAACGTAGAACTCAACTTCCCCACTATTTACTCATAAAACAAGGATCCTATTTTTTGGCTAAACGTTGAACGGGAATTTTGCTCCAAAACCTCTAACAATAATACTTCTTGCTATATATGTCTTTAATTTTTGGGTACATTATACTTTTTCTTTAAGAAATGCTCAAATTATATGATCCTTTCTTGTGTTATGAAAAATTTCATGATGATGTGTTACATTGACCTTCTTTGCAACAAAAAATTATCAACAATTACACATATATATTTTGGCCAAAATACCTTTATGTTTATTATTTATAAATAAGATAACAAGTATTAATTATATTTTTAGCCAATATAAAATAGTCACCTTATTAAATTAAATTTAAAATAAATTAAGTTTATATTTTTTGACACAAAATAAATAACATTGAAATAAAAGTTTAAAAAATATATTTTATCATTATATTTTATTAGAAGAAATCAAAATTATCCTTGAAAGTATTTTAGCCATTTTTAGACTTTGAGAAAAAATTTTATCTATTTTCATAATTGAATTTTAGGTAATTGAATAGAGAATTGTGTAATGGAGGGGATGCATTTAATAAGTTCTGTTTAAGCAAAGAGAAAGTTATATTTGGATAAATTTATCTTATTTATCAATATTTTTCTGTGCCAATTTTTTTTATTTTTGATTTCTGATGAAAAAAATTATCTCAATTTTTATTAAATATTAAAATATTAAAAACAATAAAATAAATTATAATTTAAAAAATACCCTTCCCTTCTCTTCCCATCTCTTCCAAAACCCCCCAATTTAGAAGGGAGAGAAATTTGTTTCCACTTCCCTCCCTTCCAAAAACTTCAAACCAAACCAAACCTACAGGAAAGAGAAAGTAATTTAATTCTTATAAATGCTGTATTAATTTTTCCTATACTTGTTTTAATTTTTTTTTTAGATTGTGCTGATATTGACAATATTCTGGCTAAATTCTAACGGGGCAACGAAAGGAGAGTCCAAAATTCACGGGTTATCATGGAACAAGCTTACAAACTCATAGATCAATGGTGGCATGAGCTTTCGTGATTTTAATGCTTTTAACTTAGCCTTTCTTGCCAAACAATCGTAGAGAATTTTACATAATTCATCTCGTCTGTGGGTGAAGATTCTCAAAGGTTTTTACTTCTCTAATACTAATTACTCGACGGTAAAAGGAAAAAAAAAAAAAGACCTTTTATAACAAGGACTATGTTGGCACATTGGTGATAATAATTTTGTCCTTTTTTTATGTGAACACTCCTAATGCTTCAATGGCTTCACAAAAAGTTTGCGACTCTTTTTGAGTGGGAAATGGAATGTCAATCTTTTAAGGTTTTTTTTTTTTTTGGAACTCAAACTGAATTTCAAGAAATTATTGTTAGCAATTTGTTGAGGCTAAAATTCCCTTCGGCTATGTAATCGAGAGATACTAGTTGAAATGGGATGCTGGCAACTCTTATGGTCCTTGTTCTACAATGGATAGGTGGAAATATGACATGATATTTTTAATAACAAGCTTAATTGCAAAATGATCATAAGTACAAAGTGACCTAACGACAAAAACTTCAAAAAAAAGCTTGATTACAACTCAAATAAAGGATTTATGAAAGTTACATATAAATTACAGAAAGTTGTAAAGAAAGTAAGTAAATATTATAATAAAAAGAAGTAAAAAGAATTGTAAATCAAGTTCTTTGTGTTGGTCTTTGTGTGTGTTCTTTGTTGTTGTGCATTTCCTTTTACAGTGTATTTTTACAGCATGACATGTCCCATGTTCAACCATTATTCTCTTTTTGGTGTTGGTGCTTTGCATTATGGACTTTCCATGCTAGTTATGCCATGTATCTCTCCGCCAAAATCACCAATTACAAGAATCCATATATATACTTCCTAATTTTTTGCTCTTTTTGTTATAGTCCTCGGCTAGCATCTCAACTGATTGTTCTCGGCTATCATTTCAACTAGGTCTGTATCAGTTTATGGTTTTCAGATGCTAACATAATTACAAGATATACAAAACACAAATAAAATACCTAGATAAAAAGGAAATGTGGAATACATTAACTTCTAGCTATTACTTGTGAAATCAACATTTTTTGTCTACGGGGTGCTTTTGAGCTCTAAGTTTTACACTTGAATGGTGTATACTATATGTAAAAGAATGTTTGGCGTGTGAAATTGAGCCTAGGGACTTCATATATATATATATATATATATATATATATATAGCCATCAGAAGAGGGCTGATCACACATTCTCAAGAATGTGTACAATTACATGTTTTGGAAACATGTCAATTTTTCATTGGTTGATTTTTTTAATGGCACTAAAAGCCAAATTTTCGTTTACACGAGTAGTCAAGCCAAGCTGAATGAAGCTAATTAAAATTGTAGAATTATTATTTTGATAAATATAACATATATTATTTATTAGATTTTAGTATTAGATATATAAATCATAATTAAAATTTTTAATGTTTTATTTTTCAAATTTACAAATGACACTATGAAAGAATAGTCATTTACCGCATTTTTTTGCATTTAGCCACATTTACCAATATCAATATACTCATCTATTTTGAAGCCACCAGCAACAAAACAACTATGGTAATAGAAATATAAAAGAAATATCAAACAAGTTTAGATCTTCATTGCCTGGTATGGGCACTCTCAGTACTAAAAAATTGCTAGGTTTTATTTTATATGCTAATGTTCTAAAAGATTTCTAAAAAAAATTTTACATTCTTGTTGTTCATGTTTAATTATATACCACATGATAGCTCACTATATGACTAAAAGCTCAGTAATATTTCCCCTTGATTAATACAATTTAACTATAAAAAATTCCCTATATAACTAAAATGAAAGGCTTTAGTGATCATTATCATGATTATGCATAAGTTAAATAGAAGCAGCTTTTCAGCCATCAATTAAAAATTTTTAACCATTTCCCGGAAGAAAAAAATAACTAATTGCCAAAAGAAATTAAATAATTACGCAATCCATCCTATGAGTGAGGCGAAATTACAAGCAAACTTGTCCTTTACTCCTAAGTAGAAATTCCATCCAAGTTTTCTTTAACTTCTTTATATTATCATTTTATCCCTTAAAATAAATTTAAATTATTTTCTCCTTTAGATAATATTGTCAACTTTGTCACCGTAATTACTCCGTAAAGGCCCAAACATCTAAAAAAACCATAAATTCTTTATCTGGTAGTGCAAGGTTGGAGATCCTACTATTTACATTGTGAATGAGTTCTTGCAGATCCTTTATGACTGGAAAATAATATGAAATATGCAAACAGTCAGGTTTCCACATTTCATCACTAGTGCAAGAAATGAATGAGAATTTCCATAATAGCCTCACGCTCATGTTGGGTTAAAAGTGGCCATTTGGGATTATCCAAATTCAGAGGGTAAATATAGATGTTGGTGTTGCTAAACCTTTAGGACCATTGACTGAGGACAAAGTTGATATTGTAAGCATGAGCATACATAAGTTGGCCCATGATGAGGTCCTTTTTTTATGTCACAGAGAAAAGGACCAAAAAAGAACCCACTATCTTATTCTCATATTGTCATATAACCAAGCCACCAAAAAAATTCATATTGTAGAAAAACAAGCCAAAAAAATGTTGTCTTCACTTACACTCTACTGGCAGTATCATCATCTTGGCATTCAAATTCTCTTCTCTGCTGTATTTCTTTTATTCAAAACTTACTACTCATGGCTACCGACTTATTATTCTACTGTGAACATATTTGAAGAACAGGACATGCTTAAAGTTCTACCCAATTTCTGCCAATTATTTAAGCAAATCACGAGACGTATTAGTTATTCCGACTACAAGAAGCATATACAGTCAGTTACTCCAACTACATATACGTAAGTCATCTTATTAGTTGAGGCTATCTTAAGAAGTAACCAATTTAACTGTGAAAAAGGACTCCCACCATGATCTTGTGGGCTTGAACATTGGGGGACAACTTAGATATATAATAAACATTCCTAGGCAACTATTTGATAGCTTTTAAAATTTAGGCTGATTAGTTCTTTAAAATCACATTTCACAATATCTAAATGAGTTTATGGTCAAAAATAAAAACCTGAACGTCGTCGCTAGGATGTAAAGCGTTCGAGGAATTAAGACACCTGTAAGGGAAGAAAAAGGATATGAATTGTATAAAATTAAAGCCAAATTTCTTTCCAAGGTTGTAATAATTTAACAAATCACCTTTCAACTGCTGTAACAGTCTCCAAGCAATTCCATCCTTGTCTTCCACAAATCAAACTACATTTTTTTACAAGACAACAAATCTTGTGAGATAACTGTTGCAACATTTTCTTATCTAACTAAGCAAGGTGATAACAACTAATTGTAGAAGATAGTAAGTAGCAAATGAAAACAAGATCAGAGTTGATCTGCCAAGGCTTACCGTATATCCGGATTATTTTTTAAGAAATTCAAATCTTAAAAATGTTTATCAGGTATATCCATTTGTCTATAAGCATAGATCTTTGATTTGATATAACATATTTAAAATGCTAAAACGTAAATAAGAATTGACTTTCTTATTTTAGAGCAATATGTTAATTAAACAAAGGAAAAGAGAAATGAGTTCAAAACAAGAACCTTCAGTAGTTCCATATATGCAGAATCTTTCTTTGGATCATCTCAGCTTCAGCAGGTCGATGTGATTTCATATATATCTAGAACATAAGAAGCAACAACTTAATAAGACTCCAAAACTTACACCTAGAAAAATTTACAGCAAGAAAGATTGGAAGAGAATTGTTAGGCGAACTAATCATAGCCTACAATGGGTGTGTATGGTCCTGTGGATTCAAGTGTGCGTGTTTCTCCGAGAACAGGATTCTGACAATGTGGTATCTTTTCCTCAGAGACCAAAGCTGAGACTAGTTAAATTTGCTCATTGTTGCTATTAGAGAACAAATGCAATTTCGCAGAGAATGTCACGATGGTTCACGATGGTCGTCGCTTTCGCAGTTGCAATTCCACAGAGCATTTCAAATTTTAAATACTTATCATTTTTATTAGCATATGAAAGTAATCTACTAATCGTCATCCAGAGAAATCAGGAAAAAGCCACAAACAAATTAGGGCAAAATCTTTTGGTGGTGGTTTCCGGTGGGCCATCAGTGCTGGACAACCAGTATGCGGCTATGCCCGTGAAGAGCGTCTCCTTCTTCCCGCAATGGCGTGTCGCTGTGCAGGTGAGAGCGTCTCGTTGATTGCGTTTGCAAAAGAGAGTGAAAGAAGGAAAGAGAAAGAAGGAGCAGAAGGGAATACACAGATAAGGAGGGAAGGCGAAAAAGCAGCAAAAGACGAAGGAGGTTTTAGTGCCCGACATTTTCAGTTGGTTCAAAACCGCCGAAAATTGAAATAAAAATGCCAGTAATCGAATACAATTACCAGCAAAGCCGGTAAAAAAGCATTTTTGGCGGTTTTAAAAAACTGTCGGAAAATGACTACTGTTGAAATGCACTTTTCCTATAGTGTGAGCATTGAAAAATCACAATAATTTTCTTGGATGGGTGATGATTATAGTTTTGATGCCAATGAATTTGAGTTGGATAGAGATCATACTGCAAATGAAGACAACAACCAAGTTAGTTACTATATAAAATGTGAGCAGTTTGAGCAAGACAAGAATAATTAAAAAAATATTAAAAATGATACTTTGAAACCATACGTTGGTATGAGATTTAATATAAAGAATACTGGACATCAATGTTACAATAGATATACAAAACAAGTTAGATTTAGTATACAAAGGGAAGAAGAGTCTACTCTAAATCTTTCAAATGAATTTAATAAATTGGCATGTGCCAACTATTTTTCGTACTGAACAGGCTATGGATAACCCTGTTCCCATTGATTTGGAGTTGAGACTAGGTCCAAAGCAACAAGAAGATCAATGAAAGATTAGAATATTATTGGTGGCAAGCTATTTTATTCAAAGGAATGGTCTGAAGAAGAAAGATTCAAAAAGAATGAAAATAAAAGAAAGAAACATCATGGGGAGATACATGCAAGATGCAATACATGATTGTTTGTTAAATGATCTAAAGATAGATCATGAATTGTTTCTTGGTTTGAAGAAAATCACAACCATGAAAGTGTAACTATTAAGAACTCTCACTCATTACCTTCACAGAGAAATATCATTGAAAGTTAAAGGAGATATGATACAAAAAATAAGCAAAGCAAAGATCAAAAGTAACTTGATGATGAACTACTCTTCTGGTGAAATTCATGGAAGACAAAATGTTGGCTTTACTAAAAGAAATGCTCAAAATTTTTTCCCTACAAGGAGGATAAAAGAATTTTCTATGGGAGATTCTCAAAATCTGCTAAGTTACCTAAATGACATACAAGTAAGTAACCTTTTTTTCTATGCAATTCAACTTGATGTAGATGGAAAAAATGACAATATATATATATATATATATTAAACTGATGCAAGATCAAGAATATACTGTGGTTATTTTGGAGATGTAGTTTGCTTTGATCCTACCAATGGAACTAATAAATCTTGAATTCCATTTATTCCCGTTGTTGTTGTAAACCATAATCTCTAAATAATTTTGTTTGGTTATGCATTGATTTTAAATGAAATTGAGGCACTTGAAATATGGATGAAAGTAATGCAAGGAGTTTATTTTGATGTAATTCTTATTGATCAAGACCTAGTTATCACAAGGGCAATTATATATGTTTTTCCTTTTACAATCCATTGCATTTGCTTATAGCATGTGTTTCAAAATGCTAAAAAACATTTAGGTCATTTTATTTTGTAGGCATTGTAACTTTGGCAAAAATTTTTCCAATTGTGTAACATGATATGAGACAATTGAAGAGTTTAAAATTGGTTGGATGGAACTATTAAGTAGATAGAATCTAGAAGAAAATTATTGGATGCAATGTATGTATGGTAAATGACAAAAATGGGTTCCAATATATTCGTGTGATTTTTTTTTTTTTTTTGGCATATGCTTCTATAGCTCAAAGAAGCAAAAGTATAACCATGGTTCTTGAATGGAAGTATTCTTCTTTTAGACTTTGTTAAAGTGTGTTGAATAAACAATGATTAGTTAATATGAAAAGGAAATTGAAGTTGATTTTAATACAAATCAAATTTTGTCTCCTTTAATGGTAAACATGCAAATTGAGGAAAAGGGAGCTAAATTATATACACTAACAATATTGCAAAAGTTTCAAAAAGAGTTGATTGGTAATTTACATTATATGTGTAAGAATTATATAAATGAAGGAACTATAATTTCCTATAAATATTGGGTAGATGGAGAAGAACTTAAGCCCCATATAGTGAAAATGTTTTCAATTAATTCTACTCTAAAATGTAGTTGTGAAAAATTTGAGTTCGTGAAAATCTTGTGTTGGCATATTTTGAAGGTGTTCATTGCAACAAATTCTCAAAACTTGCCAAGTCAATATGTGCTCAAACAATGGACAAGAGATGCCAAACTTGGAGGAATTATTGGTGAAAAAGGTATACATGTACAAAGAAGATTGTTACCTTCATTTAACTTGAAGATATAGCACAATTTGTCATGAGACAATAGAAATGCTACAAAAAGCTCTTCATCCACTGAAATTTATAAAGTAGCATTGTATTGGTTGCAAAAAGCCAAAAAAGAGATTCAAATTGCCACAAAAAAGCAATGTGCCACAACTTTTAATAATGGAAGAAAAAAAATACCAACATAAGTATTAGTTTGTGAAGAACAATCATATTTATTAAGTTATATATCAATTCTAGATCCACTAATCACAAAGGGCAAAGGACAACTGGTAGAATGAAATCACTTTTAGAGAAATAAAACCTAAAAAACACATTGGTAATTAAAAAAGGGTAATGGTTATATATATATATATATATATATATATATATATATATAATTATATATATATATATATATATAAATTTAAATTCAGTTTATAATATTATGTTTTTTTGCAATATTTAATTTCTTTTTATCATTATTTATCTTATATGCTTAGCTACTTTTTGTATTATTTAGGTTAAAAAATTTCACCAAATATTAAAGATAGCAATTCCAATAATTAAGTCGACATGAGAAGTTTAAATAGTAAGATGTTAGTTTTAAATTATGGATTTCATTTCATATATATTCTTTCACCACCACTTGATTTTGCCTATTATTTGACGTGGGAATGAGTACAAGTGTTGATTTTTTGGAATCAAAGCATCGACAAGGGAATATGAGCTAATTTTTCAAGTAATGAAAATATTCCCTGAGTCAATTTCATTATTTTTCAAGTTCATCTTACAATTAGTATTGCCAAACTATTCCATTACTTGTAAATCTATTCAATGACGATCAGCATTAGGTATATATAATTTGATTAATTTAATTACACACATATTTATGTTTAATTAATAATTTCAATAAATTGCATGTTTCCCTTTAATGGAAACATACATTTATCTAACCTAGGGTTTTTAGTAACAGACAAAAAATCTACTAAGGTATATATATTGTCTGGTAATATAATTTGTATTAGATTATATTATTTACACACATAGTTTTTTTATCCCTAATAAAAATATGTATGTAGCAGGTTGAATGTATAAAAGAGGAAAGGACGCAAGAAAGCGCAGATCAAGAACTTTAAAAAATGCACTGTCGTGAGCATGAGATCTATATATAGTGATAAAAGAAAGCTTAATACCATTTTTTTTAGTGAAAATTTTATTATGTTATAAGAATTTTTAATTTTTTTTGTTTATAACAATACCCACAATTTTTTTTTCTTTAAGGGATTGAAATATTTATATTATTATAATTAAACTTTATTTTCTTGAAAAGAATATTTATTCAATAGAAAAGATTTAAAATGAATAAAAAGTTCTTTTTTAAAAAGATAATATAATTTATTAGATAATACACAATTATTTTTTCAGAGAAAATGAAATGCTTATCTTATTATAATTAAATTTTATTATGTTATTAAAATAATATTTACTCAATAGAAAATCTTTATCTTTTTCAAAAGATAATATAATTGCGTGTTATTCCTAGAAGAAGTAAAAAGCTAAGGCAAAAGCTGCATGAGAACAGTAGAATTTGCAGCAATTGTTATTTCTTTTAACTATTCATTGCTTCTTCTTATAATTTGTATGTGAAAGGAAATTGCAACAATGTTAGCGCAATAGCAATAGCAATGTACTACTGCAAAATTTAGGAAATTTCGTGAAGCGAAAGTCAGCTTCATACGGCTTGGCTTAATGCCTCGTGTAATAAATAAAAATTTGACTTTTAATGCCATTAAAAAAACCAGTCAATAAGAAATTGACTGGTCTTAAAAATATGCGGTCGGGACTCCCCTCACAAAAGCCAAGTTCTTTCATGGTGGAAGGAATGTTTTGTAGCATGTGGAGCCCCATACATAAATTGCAGTCGTTTTCAACCGTTGGAAAATCCATTATCATGAAGCAACAGTTACAATTACAAGTATCTCCACTTCATGGGGTAGAGTGGATTTCACTTCACTAGGTGGGGACTAGGAATGGTGTGTACAACGTTAAAAGTGATTACGAATTTGCTTGGCTTCTTGCACCCTCCATAATCCTGCTCGGGCCTACTTCACAATCACCATCATGTTCTCTTTGGAAGTTAATATATATATATATATATATATATATATATATATATATATATATATATATATATATATATATATGATATATTAATAATATTTATTTTTATATTTTTTAAAAATAAATATATAAAAAATATTTTTTATTTATAAAATTATTTTTTTATTTTTTAAAAATAATATTTATCTACTAAACAGTCATCTCTTACCATCAAAGAATTACGCTTCAAGAGATAGAATTGTACTGACGCCTTTATGGGTCCGTTTGGTTAGAGGAGAGAATAGAGAAAGAAATGTAAAATGTAGATAGACAAGATAAATAAGATAAAAAAAAATTTTTTTATCCTTACTTTTAAAAAGATAATTTAATAATTAAAATAATAATTTAATAGATATAATAAAAAAAATAAAAGTATAATACACATTACACAATTAAAGTAAAAGATATGTGATCGCGTTGCACACAACCAAACGGAACATATGTGCCCACTCTATATTAATGGGATCAAGACAATGGAACATATTTACTTTAGGCTGTACTAAACAGTCATCTCTTACCATTCAAGAATTACTCTTCAATGAGTTTTGTTTTGGAAGAAAGGGGAAGGAAGGGAAGGGAAAATTATATTTAGTTGAGAAAGAAATAAAAAAAATTAATATTAAGAAAAATTTTATCCTTTTTATATTATTTTAATTTTATTTTTTATAAAAAAATTATTTATATCAATAATTTTTTAAAAAATTATAAATTTCAATCTTTTTTATTTTTAATTTTTGATAAAAAATTATCTTAATTTTTATTAAATATTAATATATTAAAAATTAAAAAATTAAAAGGTATAAAAAAGTAGATTAAAACTTAAAAAATATCTTACTCATCCCTTTCCTTCTAAAACTTCCAATTTGAAGGGGAGGCAAATTTGACTCCTTTCCTTCCTCTCCCCTCTAATTTTATTTAACTAAACATTTTATCCTCCTTCCCATCCTCTAAAAAAACCTTTAACTAAACACACCTTATTATAGTTGGGCTCATATAACCTAGTTTGTTTTCTGTCCTAGTCAGAGACTTGAAGGCCTAGATACAACACATTTTGTTTGGTTAAAAGATATAATAATAAAAAAATATATAAAATATAAATAAATAAAGATAAATAAATTTATTTTTATTTTTTAAAAAATAATTTAATAAATATAATAATAAATATAATAAATATTATATAAATTATATAAAAAAAATTATATTCGTGAACCAAATAAAACTTTGAATTATGTAGAATGAGTTCAAGAAAGGCCTAGGGTAGGCTTTAGGTCATGGGTCTTGCATCAATTTCTGATTCGATGACTAGGCTCCTCTTCCTGCTCCCGCTAGTGAATACGTGGTGAGTACAGCTCCAAACGTCTCTCCCTCCGCGATCGCGTGTGTAATCTGAGAGGAGGGTATTGGGATCTAAAACGGAAGGGGTGCTCATTTTGTACGGTTTAAATATATTATTTTTATAAATTTTATTTTTTATTTTAAAATATAAAATACAAAGTAAAAATATTTTTAACTATTAATTATAAAAATGATGATTTAAAAATAAAAAATAAAAAATAAAACGAAATCTGATCCGTTGAGGCGTAGCCATTCCTTAGTTATCCCATGTATCTCATGACGGCATGATGTCAGCCTATATATCTCTTTCTGAGGGGAAGCTGTGAGAATGCTCGCGACGGTCTGTGGTTTAAGGTCTAGAATTGGCCTGTTCCTGAAAAGATGAAAAGCTTTCTCATTAAATAAAGATAAATTATAATATTCATATATTTTTTTATATTTTAAATTTATAATATATTCTGTTTAGTCATCTTTATTTTATTTTAAAAATTAGTTTTTTCATATAAACTTTAATCGATTAATAAGGATATTCAGTTTTATAAATTGATATATGTTAATGGTGCCACTGATTAATAGTTTTTTCCTACTAGTAGATCTTAAAAGCCCAATTTGCTGAAAAGACTTTCGCATAGGAAAACATAATAGCATCGTTGTAAGTTTTTATTATGCCTCTGCTGAAATCTTTCGAATTGTCTGTGAGTATGCCTGCTTGGGATAGACTTAGTACGTGTTTGAAAATTCATTTACAAATTACGTTTGTTCGGAAATAAAAAATTATTATTTTTTTAAAAACGTGATTTTGAGTCAAAAACAAACACATCATTACACTTTACACTGAACAATTTCCGTACAAAAAAAAATTTAGGTATAATACATGGTGAATGACCAAAATTTAATTTGTCCATGTGAGATTTATGTATAATACAAATAGAATTCTAGTATAAAATGTATTTTAACTGTTGAATATACGAAGAACATGACACTCTTGCTGAATGAGAGAATGATCCATATCCAAATGAACTGAGACCTCATTTGGTTGGTGGAAAAGGTGAACGATGAAGAAGAAAAAAAAAGTAAAATTGAAAGAAAGGTATATTTGGTAGACAGAAGACTTTTTTCTTAAGTAAATTGTCTCTCACTAATACGAGAGTTGTCTCCCATTAATATGAGAAAATCTATTCTATTATTTTGTAATGAGAGAAAATTTTAATAAATAAAAAATAAAAATTGAATTATTTTATTTTTTTTAGATAATTTTTTATTAAAAAAATTAAAAATTTTTAAATTAAAATATTATTTTATTATTATTAATAATTAAAAATAAAATATTTTATTATATTTTATAATTATTAAAAATATTTTAATTTTTAATTTTCTTCTTATTTTATTTTTATATTATTTTTATTTAACTAAATATAAAAAATAAAAATATTTTTTTATTATACTAAATATAATTATAGAGTATAAAATTTTTTTTAATTCTCTTTTTTATTTTTATTTTATTAAAAGTTAATTTTGTACACCAAACGAAGTTAAAAACACTATTTTTATTACCACTTTTTTTCTCCAATAAAATACCAAAATAAATAATTATGATTTTTTTATGTATAAAATTTTATTTTTTTCTAAAATTTACAGTTAAAAAATTATTTTTATTTTGCATTTTGTATCTTATAAAAAAAAATTATTTTTAAAATTTAAAAAAATAATAATAAATCTGGACCGTCCAGATCAATCTGAACGGTCCAGATTTTCCACTGCAGAGGCCATGGGAGAGGCCACTGCAGGGGATCCGATCGCAAACACTTCCACTTGCCCATTCAAATGCGCGCGGTGGAGGAGATTGCTTTAAATGTGGTTCGGGACTGCGATAGAGCCAAGTCTTTATGGAAAAGATTGGGGAAACCCATTCATCGGAACTGTCTTCTTCTGCAGTACAAATCAAGAATGGCTGAACTGGAATTTCACGAATGAAAATAGGACTAGTCTCTTAAAGGATCTTCCTTGGGGCAAGCTGTTTGTTTTGGCCCTAAAATTTTGATATGATTTTGAATCATATTGACGATGACAAAAGTTAAATTTATAAAAGTAGTAAGTTGAATATAGTTAAATTTTATAATTGTTTTTTATCAATCAATTTATCTAAAAAATGTTTTGTTTTGGAAATAATATGATATTATAATTTTATATTATACTTTTTTTAACTTTAAACTTAAATATTTTATATTTTTTTGTTCTACTTCAACTTTTTTTTTAGATTGAGTACGGTACATGATTCTATAAATTTACCACAAATAATTTTTAAGTGTTTTTTATAATTTTTTATATTAATAAAATTAAGATATCATTTAGATATATTACATAAAAATCTTTAAAACATTTAAAGATTTCATTTATCCATCACTAAAATATTTGTGAAGTTATATTTAAGTTAAAAAACATAACAGTATATTAATAGTGTCCATGTGGAACACTAAAAACATTCAAAGGTTTTCAATTTTTTCATATGCCAAACTCTATAAAATTTTTCAATAAAAATCAAATATTATACTATGATTTTACTCTTAAACTTGTGGTCAAAGAGATATATTTCCTACTTTGAATACTTGAGATCACACCTTTTAAGGTCTTAACCTTAAGGATTGACCCTAACTTTTAGGGCTAGCCCTAAGGTAAAGTTTAAATTATTTTTATTTAATATAGTAACACAATATATTTTGGCCTCTATATAGATATATTTAAATTTTGAAAGGTAAAATCAATTAATAACCTATCATCAAAGGAAAATTATATATATCTATTTGTTAGTTAAAGAATTTGATGAATGCATAAATTTTTTCATTATAAAATGATCAACTTCTTTTGACTCAGTTGTCACCAGTTTGCATCTTAGTTTCGTCAATTTTCCGAAGTGAACCTATAAGATTTTTTTTTTTTGGGGCATAAGTTTGGATAAAAATTTGCAAGTTTGATCCACTTCTTCTAAAGAAAGTCACTAAATCAATAAATTTTTTTAAAAGAAAACAGTAGATATGCAAATGATGAGTTTTATAAAAAGAAATTGATTTATATATTTATATAAGATTAAATTAATTAGTTGGTTAAAGATAACTTATTATTAGAACTACCAATTAGTATCAGTAGTTAATTGGCTCCAAGATTATGGGATGCCAATTTGTAACGTAGCCTGATCTTAAAAGGGCTTATTAGGTGGGCCCTATAGACTGATTCTAAGGTCTTAACCTTATGAATTGACTCTAGCTTTTAAGGCTAGCCTTAAGGTAAAGTTTAAATTATTTTTGTTTAATGTAATAATACAATATATTTTGGGGTATACATGTATACATATATAGTTACCTAGTAATTGACGTGACTTATTGTAAAAGGTGAGATCGGTTAATAACCTATTATTAATTATATATATCCATTTTTTAATTAAAAAAATTGATAAATACGAACAAATTTTTACAATAAAGTAGTTTATTTCTTGTCCAAAAATTATTCTTCAACTTATATAAAATTATAAATGTTTAAAAAAATATATTTGATCCTTTAAGTTTAGCCCAACCCAACCTAATCCTATTAAATTTAGGACAAAAGAGAATCAAGTTGAAAAAAAAAACTATTTAAAATAAGATATCATTTTACTAGTTCGAGCCTATATATTTTTAAGATTAAATAATCATCTTAAGATCACTAATAACTAATTTGGTATTTTTTACCATCATTGGAATACATAATTTGTTATTTTTATATTAAAAGACCATATATAATCAAAACATATGATACTTCAAGCGCAAAAAACAAAAAAAAACAAAACAAAACAGAACAAAAAAAATAAAAGATGAGTTTTATCAAAACAAAAAAGTTAAATAGATATATTTATATAATAGTGAATTAATTCGTTCTTCAAAGATCATTTGTAATTAATTTGGTCCTTGCATAATTTTAGATCACTTGAACACATAATTTATTATTATAATATTAAATTAGTCATTCCATTATTCTTTTAGGCTATATGACTAAGCTTATGTTCGGTAGAGTTAAAAATTTTTAAGGAAATTGAAATGAGAATAAAATGGAATTTTATAGTCAGGTATGAATTTAGGATTGAACTATTTGGGAGATGAAAATTAAAAAAAAAAATTAACATACTTATATATAAAAAAATTTTAGGCTAAAAGTGTGTGTATATATAAAACATACCTTTTTGTAATTATTAAAGTTGATCATGATGTTCTTTCATATAATAAAATTTATCTATAGTTAGGTATGTGTCAAAATTTTTAGCAATATTTTTCAATATAAGTAATCATGCATTTTGCAAGAAAACAATTTTTTATCTTATTCCTAATTTTGTTTTTTATGATATTTATAATTGAAAATGACATCTCATTTGTTACAGACTTTTCTTTTAAAAAATTTAATAATACTTGAAGGCATTCACACAATAACAATTTTTCTGATATTATTATAAAAAAAATACAAATTAACAGCAACAATCAAATACTAATGGTGCTTAACTTTTCTTGTCATATGATTGAATAATAATACAAGTTAACGTCAACAACCAAATAGTCAAGTAATTAACAAGACCAACAACATCTCTTGATACTAGTTATATAAGTTTGATACTTAGTTGTAGTAGCGCTTTACTTTTTTTGTCATAACCAAATTCATTCTATTTATAGAAGTAAATAATAAAAACAAAAACATTGAAAAAAATAAAATTAAAAATAAAATATAATTCTGATCACTTTTTTTAATCTTAAGTCATATCTGTTAAAGTTTCTTGACTCTTTATAAAGTGACCTTACAAATAAATTAAATATCACAAAGCTATATATTACAAAACAAGCAATATAAATAAAAAAAAGGTTAGGGGGCAAAAATTACATAGAATAAAAGAAAATTTTGAAAATTAGATGCTTATCCCCCCTTAAATATGTCTCTACTTGTAATCTAAAATCATGTTTTTTATAGTAGAAATAATACATGAATAAAAATGAAAAAGGCAAGCAAATGACCAAAGCATCTTTGAAGTAAAAAAAAAATTTAATATTTGTTAATTAACATAAAACCAAAAAAATTGTAATTGAAAATCTCAAATTAAAAATATTTATATTGAAAGATTTCAGATTTTGAAATTATCCTAATAAATCTAATGTTTTATTATTGAACCTTTTAGAATGATTTCAAAATTTAAAATTTTTTAATATAAATATTTTTAATTTGAAGTCATTAACTATACCTTTTTTAAGTAAATATAAATTTTTATTATTATTTCAGATAAAATAATTTTTATTACTCTTTTTATCTTCGATAATAGTATTTTTTTAATATTATAATAAGATGCAATATTTTACTTAAGACATAATTTATGAGTGTAGTCTTCTCAACTGTTCATTCCCCCTCTTCCTCTTCTTTTCTCTCTCTTAATATTAACCTTGTGCGGAAGGATTTGAATCCTCTCCCATGCTCTCTTCCTCGCTCTCTCCAGTGTTAGATTTAGATTATTTGAATTAATTTGGACGGTCCAGATCTAATTTTTTTTGTTTTCAAAAAAATTATTCTTCTAAAGAGATTAAAATGTAAAATGAAATTATTTTTTTAACTGTAAAATTTTAAAACAATATTATTTAACCTTAAAAAAATTAAAAAATTGAACCATTGAAATTAAAATCTGAACGATCCAGATTTTATGGAAGAGGTAAGGGAGAGAAAGACATGGGAGATAATCTTTTCTTGTGTGGCAAAAGAGAGAGGCATCACAAACTTAATATTTTGTATTATAAATTTCATATATATTAATTTCAATAGACCGAATTTGGCTAATTAAGTCTAAGATTGAGGTGTTCTCTTAATTGAACCAAGAACTTAGTGTGTCATGTTATTATTTATACGAACAATTCTTACGTACACCTGGTGCGTTACGTCATTTGTACCCTCTACAGTTCTCAGATTTATTCTACACGTGGGCCCCACTTGTATTACACATGGACCCCACCTATATAAATTCAATCTTATCCATTAATTTATTTAGGTGCACCATGCTCCAAATGTACCTAAAAAAATTTTTATTTATACATATAACAATTAAATTTTTACTTTTACAAATTTAATTACAACATACACCTACTGCATCTAAGAAAATTTCTGCCATCCCAACAAATTTAAACAACGTCAACGTCACACCCCCCAAAGCCATTTAATTTTTTCCCGCGGAGTCCGGTGTGTCCTTCCCCACCCCAACTGTTTCTTCCTCCCTCAATAAAGTCACCCTCACTATAAACCTCACTCCCACCCACCCCAACTTTCTCCTTCCTTCCCTCCCTCTCTCTCTCTCTCTCTCTGTCTCTCTCTCTCTCACATGTCCACCGCTGAACCGCCGATCTCCGCCACCGGTGTCGGCCTCGGCTACGGCATCGCCATCGCTGTCAGCATCCTCGTCCTTGTCTCCACCATCATGCTCGTCTCCTATGCCTGCGTCCGCATCAAGGCCAATGGTCGCCGTATTGGCCGCCGCACCACCTACATCAACCGCAGTGATGATAGCTATAGAGGCAGTGGTGGTGGTATCAGCAACTCGGGCGATCGCGTCGTGGTGGTTTTGGGCCTGGACAAGCCCGCGATAGAAGCCTACCCGAAGATTGTACTAGGTGAGAGCCGGCGATTGCCCAGGCCCAACCAGGGCCCGTGCGCGATTTGCCTGCGTGAGTATGCGAAGAATGATACAGTGCGGTGCGTCCCGGAGTGCCACCACTGCTTCCACGCGGAGTGCTTGGATGAGTGGCTCCGTCTGAGCGCCACTTGTCCTTTGTGTCGGAACTCTCCGGCTCCGTCGCCGGCACCTACGCCGGCTGCCACTCCTCTGTCAGAATTGGTTCCATTGGCTTCTCACGCCAGGTGACTTTTTTTTGTTTAAATTGTTTATTTTCAATTTTTTTTCCAATAGAAAGTAGCAATACACAATTTCGTATACTGACTTTTTTGTTAGTAATAAAAATAGAATAATTATTGTACTGGGACTCTGAATTTTTATTGAGATTTTGTGTGTGTGTAATAAAAATAGAATAATTATTGTACTGGGACACTGAATTTTTATTGAGATTTTTTGAGTGTGTAATAAAAATAGAATAATTATTGTATTGGGACTCTGAATTTTTATTGAGATTGTGTGTGTGTGTGTGTGTGTGTGTGTGTGTGTTTTTCAATTTTGTATTAAACTATGCAAGATTTGTGGTGAGATTTGCCTTTTAATTAGTTGTGATTGTTTTTAGTTTAACCAAATAAAAATTTAGTATGTATAATTATTTAGTATATATTAGACAATTATACGATTTTTTAATTAAATTGTATATTTATCATGGTATTATGTAATCATATTTTCATTATATTTTAGTTAAAAAATCTAATAATATAGGTATAAAAAACCTGTATTTAAATATAATCTCATAAAAAATTATATATAAATTTTTCTCTTATATTCCCATAGAATAATTATTGTATTGGGACTCCAAATTTTTATTGAGATTGTGTGTGTGTGTGTGTTTTAAAATTTTTGTATTAAACTATGCAAGATTTGTGGTGAGATTTGTCTTTTAATTAGTTGTGATATTTTTTAGTTTAACCAAATAAAAATTTAGTATGTATAATTGTTTAGTATATATTAGACAATTATACAATTTTTTAATAAAATTTTATCCTTATCATAGTATTATGAAGAATCATATTCTAATTATATTTTAATTAAAAAATCTAATAATATAGATATAAAAAACTTTATTTAAACATAATCTCACAAAAAATTACATATAAATTTTTCTTTTATATTCCACAACTTCAAAGGTATTGTAAATTAATTCGACTCACATTTAAAACTATATTTATAGATGAAACTTATTTACTACTTTTGTGAAATGATGGATTAACATATTAACTAATCCAAACCCATATAAAAAAGTTCTTATAAAATCGCCCCAACCAAATATAAGAATACATTAACTATAATAACTAAAAAAATAATTTAATAATTTTAAGTGTTTTAAGATAATTCTAAAGTAGAAAGGAAAAACAAATATGCGACATGTGGTTTGGTATGTTTTAAAATGTAACTTTGTAAATTTTTTTGAGGTAAATTACTTGATATATGTGCAAATTAATTTAGTCATCTTTTGGTTTCGTATCAAAATTTTAATGCGAAATTTTAGATAATTAATTAGCCCATGGCACGAATTGTGGTTATAATTAGTAACAAATAAGGTGATATATACTTATAGCAAATTAAAATTGTTGTAACTTGTAGTTGCACAATATTAAAAAAGAGAGTAAAGTAATCTTTTTATAATGCCTATTATATTTTTATTATAATTACTTAATAATATTTATTTTTTATTATATTTTAAATAAGGATATGGGAATTATTTTTTTATCCATTTTATTCACATTTACGTTCACATTTTTATTCTCTTTGTATTTTCATACTAAATAATTCTATATATTAAACAACTGTTCATTCGATCATACTTAATTACTTATATTGGTTAGCATTGGAAGGAAGTTGTCGTTAACTTTCATTTAAAAATATTCGTACATTTTATTATGTTTTATTTTTCATTTTTGTAACAAGGTAAGAGGCCCAAAAATATTAATATATTTATTTGTTTACATTTTTTGATGATGAAACTGATATATTTATATTTAATGAAGTTTTAGTTTTTTCTTAGTTACTGTTAAAACTTACAAATTTTTTTAAATATATATTTCAGTGATTTTCTGATACTATTGTGATAATTCATTTTTGAAACATTGAAAAAAAAAAAGTACACTTGTATTGAAATTAAATTACTATATTAAAAATACATATGCGATCAATTTATTGTTGAGAGCTTGTTTGTCCAAGGTGAAGCCTCAGCTCCAAATGTGGAGAGCTAACACATAACAGTTGTGCTAAAAAATTTTCAATTAGGAAATGGTGCCTTTTAAAGCATGGGCAAGCAAACATTGCTCAAAATGAATCCTTTGCAATATCATATGGTGTGCAGTAAGAGAGAGTGATAAAAAAAAAAAAGGACATATGTGTGGAACTCACTCTTTTTCATCCACTCCTTTCTTTTTTAATTGAAAGACTCAATTTATGTCTTAAATTAATGAGACTTGAGCTAGTTCAAATTCTCTCGTTAATGTGCAAACAAAACGCTATTATGTTAAAAAGAGATATACTCAATTCTTGTATCAAATCCTATATCTATCTCTTTATCTCTCTTTAACAAGATAACATCCTATCTATTTTGGATCTAGACTCCATGTTTATGTTCATTGAACTCATAATCAATTGTTCCTTTAATATAGCAAAGAATTTTCTTAATCACCTTAAAATGAAAACTTAAAGGATTTTCCATGAAAGCGATAGTTTCTACCAAACATATGGGAGTAATCACCCGTCCCAACATGTCATAGAGAACCGGCTTGACACAGAACTGGTCAATGGTCAATAACCGGGTTGGACAGGTTTTTTATGCAATGTCTCGAAACGCTTCCACTGAGCTATTCAGTTTTATTAGGCAATAAAATATAAGTTCTTCTAATGAGACTCTTGAACAATGTGGGCATGTCTTCACATATAATATTTAATATAAGACATTCTTATTCTATAATTAAGATAATTAAAAATGATTCAACCTTAACCATAAAATGATTCAGATATTTTTTATTAAAATTATGTAAATATATTTTAAATAAATTAAAATTTAAAATTTAAATATTATGTTATGTGTAATTTATTTTTTTGTATAATTAATCATAAAATATTTTTAAATTTATTAGTTATATTTATTATCTTAAATTTTTAATATATAATATATATATATATATATTTAATTATTACCGTTTCATACCATAACTTATGGGAGTAATAACTGAGCTACAATGCACCATATTGAATTTTTTTAGCACTTCTTTTATATAGGCTTATTGAGAAATGAAAACTCCATCATTCATTTGCTTTACTTCCATGCCCATATAATAAGTCATAAGACCAATATCGGTCATATTAAACTCCTTTGACATAACTTTCTTGAAATCTTTAAACATGCTTAGATTATTGCCAGTGAAAATGAGATCATCTATACAGATGCAACCAACCAATAAATCTTTATTTTGTTTCTTGACATGGAGGGCATAATCATGCATCTAGTAAAGCCATTTTCTTGAAAATATTTGTCAATGCAATTATTCTAAACTCTTGGTGCTTGTTTTAAGCTATATAACACTTTTTTCAACTTTAACACTTTGTCCACATGCCTTTTCACCATGTAACTTATAGGTTGCTTGACATAGACTTCTTCCTCAAGATAATCATTCAGAAATGTAGATTTCACATCTAGTTGATGAATCTTCCAATGATTATAAGTAGCAAGAGAAACAACTAGCGAAACAATCTCCATGCAAGCAACAAGTGCAAAACTTCTTCATAGTCTATACCTTTTCTTTGCTTATACCCCTTGGCGACAGGCCTTACCTTGTATCTTTCTATCATTCTTTTTTCATTCTTCCTTATTTTGAATATCCATTTGACTCTGATAGCTTTATGTCCTTTTGGAAATGTTGACAATTCCTAACTCTTATTCTTTTCAATGGCTTGAATTTTTTCATTTATGGCTTGAACTTGTCTCTTATCCTTGACAGCTTTTTGAAAGATTAAAGATTCTGATTAACATAAAATATAGAAACATCATGAAACCTTTTACTTTTACTATAAATGTCAGCAAAGGTTCTAAATTTCCTCCCTTTGCTTAAGCTTGAACTTGAACTTAAAGATAAGGATGGTGATCTTTTTCCCTGGGCAATTGAAGTGGTGAAGATATTGGAAACTCTTGTCTTTTAATAACTTCATTATTGGAATCTTTCTTTTCAAAGCATGGGAAGAAATCATATGATTCCTTCACTTGAGAACTCCAATCCCATAATTCTTCTTCGTTGAATTCAACATCTCTACTAATTATAATCTTCTTTGAACTTGGATTAAAAAACATGTAGCCTTTAGAGTTTTCATCTTAGCCATTGAAAATATATTTTTCACTTTAATCATCAAGTTTGGACCTTTCTTGATTTGGTACATGAATATAAGCAATGGAGCCAAAAACTTTCAAGTGTGAGATGCTTGGCTTCTACCCACTCGAAGCTTCTTGAGGCTTCACATCTTTCAGACTTTTAGTTGGAGAATGGTTGGAGAGATAAACCACATAGGAGACAACTTCACCCCTAAAGTTCTTTTGGCATGTTTTTACTCTTCATCATTGATTTAGCCATACTTAAAATAATTTGATTCTTCCTTTTGACTACTCCATGTTGTTAGAGCGATTTAGGCATAGTGAGGGGACAATGAATTCCTTTGTCTCTACAAAAGTTCTTAAATTCATTAGAAGTGAATTCTCCTTCTCTATCGGTCCTTAAAACTTTGACCTCATAGCCATTTTCATTTTCTACAAGCATTTTGAACTTCTTGAACGCATTAAAAGCTTCACTTCTATTTTTCAAAAAATACACCTAAGCTTTTCTACTATAATCATTAATGAAAAGCAAGAAATAAGAATTTTTATTAAGAGATAAAGGCTTTATTGGACTACAAATATTAGGATGAGCTAACTCAAGAGGGTTAGAGGCTTTTGAGATAGCTTGCTTAGGGAAGCTCCTCCTTATTTGTTTGCCAAATAAACATGCTTCATATAATTGATTAGAATGATCAATTCTTGGAATATCTTTCACCATCTTCTTCTCTTCGAAGGCCTTGAGTCAACTAAAATGCAAGTTCCTAGTCTTGTATGCCACTTCCAAAAAGAATCTTTCACACAAGCCTTCAAACACATGGCTCTAACAGTTTGGAAATTGAGTGAGAACACTTTATTTCTTGCCATTAAAATTTTAGCAACAAATTCACCATTTCTATCATGAAGCTAAAGATTATATGCCTCCGTGTAAATTTTGTGGCAACTTTCTTCTAAGAGTCCTAAACTCAAAATGTTGTTTCTCAATTGTGGAATGTAATAGACATTAGAAATCATTTCATGATTACTATCTTTCAATTGAATCAAAATTATTTCTTTGTCTTCAATATCCACCTTGGAATTATTTCTAAACATCACTTGTCTATGAAATTTGCTATCAAGCTTCATAAATTTATTTTTATCACTGGTCATGTGATTGCTAGCACCATTGTTGAGGTATTAAACATTGCTTTCTTCTTTGACTGCAAGCAACAAGACCTCCTCTTCATCTTCTTTTCTCTCTATAAGGTTGGACTCCTCTTTATCCTTGTTATAACATTCCTAAGAGTAATAATCATGCTTGCCACAAGTATAATATTCAACTTGGGATTTGTCTTGGCTCTTTCATAATTTCTTGAATTATAACTTCTTCCTCTTCCTTTTCCACATTTTCAAAATAAACTATAGCCTTTATTTGAGTTAGAGGAACTTTGATCATTTCCTCTTGCTCTTCCTTAGCCATGACCTCATCCACAACTTCTTCCATGTCCATGGCCTCTTGAAGCTCTTCCATGAAGATCTCCATTATTGTTTGAAGTCACCTTTTCCAACATGTTGGCTTCCATCTTACGTTGTCCTCTATTCAACCTTTCTTCACGGGCATAAAGAGAGCCATGCAACTAATCATTTGACATTTTTTCAATATCCTTAGATTCTCAATAGCAATCACAATACTCTCAAACTTGGAATTGAGAGAATAAAGGATATTTTTCACTACATGAACATCTTGTATATTATTACCAAACTTTTTCATTTGATTGACCACTACCAAGACTTTTGAGATGTAGTCTATAATAGATTAATTATTTTTCATAAAGAGTTTTTCAAACTCACCTTTTAGAGTTTGAGGATGAACTTTCTTCACTTGATTAATAGCTTTCAAAAAATTCTCAACAATCTCTTGCACTTGCTTAGCACTATCGATGTTAGCAACCTTCTCGAGCATTTCAACAGCTAAGCCTTGATGGATGATAACAAGTGTTGGCCTAATGTTGCAAGCTTGAGACTTTGATGATAATAAAACTCAATCAATATTTATGTAAAAACTCATTTAAATTCTTTGGCTCGTTGTAAAAATTTTATATGACTTAATTGTTTCGACCCATGATATATGAGTTTTCAGTCGCTAAGTTCAAATGAACTAATGAATTAAACGACAAATTAATTAATGCATAAACAACAAAAGAGTGATGACCTTTACATAAACAGAGAATGAAACAAAAAATTTTTTGCTGTGCCTGTCTTTGATTATTACATAAAAATAAATTATTTCTCTTACCTATGTTTTGAGCTCAATAATAGCATTTATGATGAGTCGGCTAGATGAGCTGTATGGGAAAAACATCATTGGTGATAGTAACTACAACGCTAAAAGTTTTTGAACGTTACAAGCGAAATGAGATTGCTCTTGCCAAAAAGAACATTGAGTTTTAGAACTATCACTAACAGCTAGGAGATGCAAAATGCCTATAAATATGAAGCAAATTTAAGTATTAAAAAAAAAAGAAAACAATTTTGTAGAGAAAAACAAAACATAGCTCATTCAAAACTCTTATAGAATATACTTGCTTAATATCTGGTTTATCTACTTCTTAGGAACAAAAGTTTCTTGGGCTTGAAAGTGTCTCGAAAGACATAAAGTTGTCTTTGCGAATTTGAAAAAAATACTGAATGATAAAATTGAAGGTTAGCTATATAAAACCCTGCTAAAAGTTTATAGTGAAATGTGGAAGCTAATGTTGGTGGTAAGCACGAAGTAAAAACCATCATCTCTGTAAGTTTGTTGTTCTTTAATGAAAAAAATCTTTTAAAAATTGTAAAGGGACTGGATATAAGTCAAGGGATTGAATCAGGATAAATTTCTGTGTACCTTCTCTCTTTTTGTTATATCTTTTAGCTTGTTAAGCTTACCTCCCCCGCTCTTAGAGGACCATGATTTTAGTTACCTAGTTGTGTAAGGGCTAATTTTATTCACTCCATTTTCATATTTCAATTGTTGCTCCACTTTATTATTAACTTCGTTTAATTTTGGTAAAGATCGTTGATTTACATATTTATTTGTTATATTTTATTAAACTCATCGTCTCATGTTAAACATTTTTTACATCCCCTACTTTCTGAATACTTAATTTTAAAGGACAGCTGGTCTTTTACTTTCATAGAAGCAAAAATCATATTTTTTTGCATAACACACTCATTCACCCCCTCTAGATGTATTTATCAATTGGTATCGGAGTAGGTCTCCCTTGATTGTGTGCCTAACAACCTTGAGAACAGGTCCATTATTCTTTAGTACAGAAAATTGTTGTCAACATGTTTAAAGGAGCATATTTCTAAGAAGGATTCTCAATGATTAGACCACCTTATTTCACAAGAAAGTGCTTCTCATATTAGAATGAAATAATAAAGATATACATATACTCCATTAATTACCTGGTGTGGGAAGTTATTGTGGAAGGACCAAAGATGCCTAAAAATGTGGATTTAACAATGGGAGTTATTGTTGACAAACACAAAAATAAATGGATAAAGAATAACATCAAATTGATACAATGCAATCACTATGTCATAAATATCCTGATGTGCACCATCAACGAGTAGGAATATAACAAAATCTCAAACTGTGAGCCAGCCAAACAAATGTGGGAAAAGCTTATTGTCACACACAAAAGAACATTAAAGGTCAAAGAAAGCAATCTTAACGTGCTTATGTATGAATATGAACTCTTTCCCATGAAAGAGGGTGAAGATGTCAAAGAAATGTATAATCAGTTTACTAAGCTAGTTGGAGATTTAAAAGCTTTTGATCGCAAGTACATATTTTATGAGCTTAACCAAAAAATTCTTAGAAGCTTGCCATAAAAGTGGCAATTCAAGGAAGACTTTATTAAAAGTGGAAATCTGCAAGCCTTCTTATATGATGAGCTCAAAGAAATACTCATTGCCTATGAGAAAAATCATCTCAAAAGGCATGTGTTGGAACAAAAAAGAAAGATAACGGCACTAAAAGTCACTGCATTGGAAGAACCTATTGCTAAGGAGGAAGAAGGAGAGCTAGATGATCAAGCCTTTTTCTTCAAAAAGTTGGATAAATACGTGAAGAAGAAGAAGTATATCTAGAAAACTAAAGCAAACTAGAAAAAGGAGGAACCAGTTAAAACCACAATCACTTGTTTTGAATGTGAGAAAAATATACATATTATATCACAATATCCATATTTAAAGAGAAAATTTGTCAAAACACATGGCAAGAAGAAAGCTATGGCAACCTAGAGTGATAATGATAAGGAAGAAGAAGAACTTAGACAAGAAATGACAAACATGTGCTTTATAGCCCTTTAAGAAAAAGAGATAATGCATAAAAACCCTTTACCTTGTGATGAGTTAGATGAAATGTTTAATGAGTTACTTGTTAACTTTAAAAATTTGTTTATTAAATAAGAGGAACAACTTAAAATAAATTCTAAATTAGAAGAAAATGCTCAACAACTCAAGCTTAGCTTAGAATCGACTTTGGAAGAAAACAAATATATGAAGGAATAGGTTGCTAGGCTAACAAAAAAATTGGCTAATTTTGTAAAAGGTGACATAACTTTTTGTAAGAAAGAAAGAGAATTCATGTGAACCTAAAGTAATCATCAATTATTATAAAGACATAGCTTTTACCGCTAAAGCTTCTACTTTGCCTAGGGCCAAAGAAAGTAACCTATGTCTTTATAAGAATTTTATATTCTTTTACAAAAAGCTATGTCTTTATAAGAATTTTATTTTCTTTTACAAAAAGGTTCAAAGAAAGTAAGAGTTTGTTTTTTTGTTTTTTCTTTTCAAATTTTTGTTTGTTTGTTTGTTTTAATTTTTTGTTGTTTTTTTTAATTCTTGTTTTTATTTGTTTGTTGTTTTTTTGTCTTCGTTTGTAATTACATTTGATTTCTTTGTATGATTGATTTTCATTTTTCCCTTTTTTATTTTCCTTAATTTTTGAATTTTTTTTTTTATCTTTTTATGATTTTTTTGGTTTTTTATGATTTTTTATTTTGCTTTTGATCGTTTTTTACTTTCTCATATTTGATTTTTGACTTTAATTAATTTTTTTAAAAAAATTCTGATTTTGGTTTTTTTGTTTTGATTGATTGATTGATTTATTTATAATTTTCTTTTTGATTTTGATTATATGATTTTTTTTATGATTGATTTTTTACTTTAATTTACCACCTTGATGATTTTTAGTAATTTTTTTATTTTCTTTTTTTATTGATTGATTTTTTTATGGTCTTTTTCTTATTATTACTTTTTATTGATTTTTGATTTAGTTTTTTCAATTTCTTTAGTTTTTTTATTTGTTCTCTTATTATTATTATTATTATTATTTTTTAAGGGCTAAACAAGCTGGACATTTTGTTGAAACACTACCTATATTTTATTGATTATATATTTTATTTAAGAAAATCTTTACGCAAGGAAATTTATTTGATTTTTTTTTTCACTTTGAAACTTTTGGATATAAATTTTTTAAAGGAACTTTTTTGGTTTTCTAAAAACTTTTCTTCTATTTTGTTTTGAGTTATCTAAATTTTTCCTTGAAGTTTTCTTTTGAGAACAAAATTAATTTGATAAAGGCATTGGGACCCAAAGTTTATGAAAACGTAAATATAAAAATTTAAGTACCAAGGAGATTTATTATCACATATGTTTCAGTTAACCCTTATGAGCCTAAGGAGATAAATTATCCCACATGGCAATTTTAAAAAGGAAATAAAAAAATGCAAACTAAAGATACTTATAAATATATAGTATCTTGTGAATATGTGTGTTTGTACTTAGTTAAAATCATAACATTCCAAGCATGTACTACATCTTATTCAAAGTGCATGAAATTAAAAAAGAAAAGAAGGAAAACCCATGGAGCATCTTATCTTGCCACCGCCTAATCTCTTGGTATAGCTCTCCATTCTCTTCACTTCACCAGTTCATGGGTGTTGCACACAACAGAAGCAAAGAGACATATTAATTTCAATAATTGTTTTTCACAAATAATAAATGCCTCAATACTTAAGCAAAAATCAACATGTAAAAAAAGAATGTCTGAAAGCCAATGAACACATACTCAATTTATCCACATGGCAAGTAATTCAAGAGAAATATCCCTACGCAAAGAGTCATGCTCGGGTACTTATAACAAGTAAACATGGTTTTGATATCACTCTAGGCAGTATTTACACTAGCTATGAAGTCAAGTTTGTATGTCGCAAATGAGAGTTCAAAACAGCATCAAAGTGCAGCATACATTGGAAGGATTTGTTTAAATCACATACAAAAATTCATAGCATGGCAACTTTATTCAATGGAAAATGTAGCAATTTATTTTCATAAAAGAAAAAGGTATCCAACATGGAGTTTTAGGCAGAAGCTTATTTGGACTAAATATATTCGAACTAGACACCCAACTACAAGAAATATGGTATTCTCAGAATGAGTTTAACTAAATGATCTATAGGACATGAATTTGAACACCCAAACCATGGAATTAAACCACATTCAAAGCAAACACATACAAGGCCTCAATCAAACCAGAAGGAGAACAAGAACCAATGAATCCCAAAATTTGTTCTTCCAACCAATACATATCAATAACCAAGCTAGAATAGAAAAAAGGAAAAGGGAAAACTCAAAACAGCAGTAAGATAAGAGACCAATTTCATCTTTACCCTTTGACACCATCAATTTCAAATAAAAAAGAAAGAGGTTCAGGTGCATGGTATTACGGTATTACCATTTTCAATGCATAATCCTGAAACAGAAAAAGATATCGAACACCAGCCACTTAAAACTAGTCCAAACTCCAACACGCAATAATTCAGAATTTACCACTCTTGTTTTTGGTCTTTTATGAAACACATAATAGGCATTTCCTTCCCCTCCCAAATTACTCAAATATTTTAGGCTTTGAAGCTCAAAAGCAACATTCAAGATCTTATTCAATTCTACAACAACTATATCAAGCTTCCAGAGACAAGAAAAATGCTAAATAATGATAAAAGGGGTTGTTTACCTCAAAGGGTACAATCCAATCTATTCAATTAGTGGATTTCATCTCTTCGGCACGAATCACGGATGATCCACCTTGATGAATCCCGTTGCTCAGCTTCTCCTTTCTGTCTTCATTTTCTTCCCCGTTTCTCTTTCACGTTTTCTTCTCTCTCGCCCCTCTTAATCTCTATCACGTTCTCTCCTCTCAATCTCTCTCTGCTTCTTTCTCCTTTTCGAATCCTCCAACCTTGTCTCCTTCCCTAATGCTTTGTGCCTCTGTTTTCTTTTTTCTCTCGGTCCCTCTCCCCCTTAAATTCTCCAGCCCCGAGCTTCTCTTTCACACGGTTCCCCTCTTTCTCCCTCTCAGTCCCTCCTCTCTTCTCTGATTCTTCCCTATCGCTCTTTCTTTATCCGTACCTCTGTCTGTGCCTCTTGGCCTCGGTTTGTGCATGCTAGGGGATCACCCCACCTCCCTGCCCTTGTACCCTTTTTTGGCTCATTACGTGGCTGAGGGTATGGAGACTTCACGCCTCCAATAGGGGAACAAATCCTCTACATATCGTAGAGCTGCGCATGCCATGCGAATCGACAAAATGGCATCGTTTCGCTTCCTTTAATCGAAGGTTCTAGCCCCTGCCATGTCATAAATAAAATGGTGCATTTCATTTATGGTATTTTGCCAATGAGAAGAGTTATAGAATGCAGCGTTTGTGCAAGCTTCTTCAACCTGTGAAACTAGATCAGATATTGCGAGAATTTCTGCCTTTTTTCTACGAGGTTTCATCATATACAAGGTAAGATTTTTATGGAACAGAAAAGAGAGAGGAATTAGGGAAAGAAGAAAAAGAATAGGAAGGGAGAAATTCTTAGTTACATATTATGAGTCTACCACCTTGCAGTACAATAAACTAATAGAAAATTATAAGTGTTTCAAGTAGTGGGATCCACTGAGACTCATTTTAATGAGTTTCTATTATTTCTTTGCAATAGCTGGTTGTGTAATATATGACTCTTGAGAATTTCTCATTCGTTAGAAGGAGGGGAGGAGAAGGGAAAGAGGCGATGAATATTTTCTTCTGTAATTGTGTTAATATTGCATTGGATGGGATCAGAGATGGTGAGAATTTTTATCAGCCAATTGATGAAAAAATTCAATGAAAGTAAGGCACATTCAGGGTGGTGAGGCCATTGGTGGTACTTTTATGCTCCTATGAAACTGAGCAATCACGTGATGTATTTACATTAAAGAATGGGACCACTGAGTGTGCATGACTGGAATGCAGAGAAACACATGTGCACCACAAGGTGGAAGAAACAGTTGTGTCTCTCTGCTTTAACAAATGCGAAGAAGATATATTATTATATGTCGATGACTCTAGCAGGATCGTTTATTATTGTCATTGATTCTTTTCTATCTGCCTTAACTCTTGCAGGAAGAAACAGTTGTGTTTTTCTGCTTTAACACATGTACTTCTGATACCTATTTTATAGTTTGCATTAGAATCCATTGCTAAAGCATTTATATACATACTTAAAGTGAATTACCCACTATAGTTTGCAATGGCCAACAGACATTAGTTGAGGGTGACCTAAGACTGCCACCTCATATTCAAGCATAATTATCATAACTAAATCACACTTTGATTAAAATATCACCAAAATGTTGGTTGAGAATTGCAAATATGATCTCTGGGTTTTGGAAGACGAGGAGGACGAAGGTTTCATGCAACATGAGGAGGAAGGAGGAGGTCAAGAATTGCATATCAGTTGAGAATGACCCAAGACTGCACATGTAGAGGACGGAGGCTTCATGAAACATATACAAGCAAGGAAGATAGTTTCGTTGCTGCTGCCATGGCTGGTGCAAAGGAGGAAGACGAGCATCACGTTTTGGGGAGGTAAAATGATGCATTTTAGGGCTAATTTCAATCTTCGATGCAATGCATTCTGGGGCCTTCCATGGATGCTTCAAATGGCGTGATATGAACGGCTAAGATTTGCTCTTTTTTGGTAGAAAAAACCATCCAAAACGTCACTGTTTTGATGCTTCCCATGCGCTGCATATGGCTGCAATACGCAGAGGATCCATTCCCCCTCCAATAGCAGGGGCCGTAGGGTTTCTTTTTCTGAGCTCTTGCTTTTTATTTTTTTAAGGTTTTATTTTTTTTATGGTATTGGGCTTCAATTTTCTTCTTTGGGCATTAGGTTTTATGGGTTGGAGGTACATGGGTTGTTATTTTTTTTTTTGGGTTTAACTTTTTCATTTTTTTGCTTTATTCTTTTATTTATTTATTATTTTTTAGTTCCTTTTGATTTTTTTAGTGTTGGACTATTTGGACTTAGGTTATATAAGTTTTTGGAATTTGAGGGAAAAGAAGTGGGTACTTTGTTTTTTTTTATTGTTTTATTTTTCTTTTTGGGTTTAATTTTCCTCTCTTTTTTTGTTACATTGGGCTAAGCCTTCTGTTTCTTTTTTTAGTTATTCTTTTTTTTTTTTTAATAATAGGTTACATTGGTTTTTTTTTTTTAATTTTTTTTGGTTTTGATTCTAATTGATTTTTGATTTGATTGATTTTTTTTTGGTATCACATTAGATGAGTTTAGGTTATTTGAGTCTCTTTTTTTTTTTAAAATTTAATTTTTTTTAAATTTTTTATTTTTCTATTTTTTCTTTTCTTTTTTGCTTTTACATTTTAAACTTATTTTTGGACTATGCTCGGACAAAATATGACATTCACATACGCTTATGATATTGCTAAAATAACTTCATAATAGACATGTCTTAATCACTAGCATAACTATGTATATCCTAGGTGATCTTCCATTCGCCTATATATCACTTAAATTAAAATCAGTTGCTTTCCTAACAATAGTCCTTTAAGTCAAATTTATTGTAATTATAGGATATATGTTAAAGTAACAAGCACTAACTTATTTCCTTTCCTTATGATATTATCAAAGTCATGATGGTATCTATAAAAGGATTTGTTACTTTTTGGGATGTACACAGCAATGAAGTAGAGATTTATTCACTCACTTCACAATCATGGTTCTTAAACACATGCGATATGAATTGCATGCTACGGTGTTTCTTTTATCTTGTAAGAGTGTAGTCAATTTCATTTATTGGTTGACACTATATAGAATTTAGGCTAGACATGCACAATATCTAACTTAAATTTTAATGTCTCACTTGCCTCTCACGATATTCTTAAAGAGAACTTAAATCTGACTATAAGTATTATGGAAAAATTAAGATTCCATAAGTCACTCCATATAATTATGTTTTTTATATCTCATCTTGACTTAATCCTTTTCTTTTTGTTGAGGTCACTTATTTCTATTTTATGTTCTTTCTTTATCACATTGGCACTTTTGCTACCTTACACGACACACACAAATATCTCATCTTTACTTGTTCCTAATGAGTATCAAAGGCGGTTACTCTTATGTGAGAGCCAACCTTATGAACCCATATAACATATTATTGCATTGTGTATACATTGTCTATTATAATGGCACTACATAATTAAAAAAAATCCTGAATTTATTCAATAATCAATTCTTACATAGAATGTGTTACTTCATATTTTGTGCATAGCAAAAGATTTTACATTTTTATATACACATCTATAGTTATTAGCTTAGTAAAAGGGTTTGTTAATATCTTGTTCATAAAAATGTACTTTGTAGTAACATTCTTTTGTACTATTACTTCTCTAACAAAATTGTACTTAATGTCTATGTGTTTGTCCTACTGTGATACTTGGGATGCTTAGTATAAGCTATGGCTACATGACTATTGCAATTTCCTAGGATTGGACTTAGTGATCCACCTGTGATTTCCAAATGTTTCATAAATCTCTTCTAGCCATATCGTTTCTTGTATTGCTGCAAAATATGCTATAAGCTTTACTCTCATATAGCTGATAGTGCAATGCATGTCAACTTCTTAGTGCTCCATGATATCATTCTATTCTTTAGCAAAAATGTGTATCTAAAAGTTGATTTTTGCTTATAAATTTTTCGCTCCAATCCACTTCAGAGTATCTTGCCAGGCATAAATCACTTTGATAACATAGCATATAGCTAGCAGTACTTTTCAAGTATTTCAAGATTCTCCTAATAGTTTTCCAATGCTTTTGACTTGGATTTGATTGGTACTAGCTCATAAGGCTAACTGCGTAACAAATATTCAGTCTTGTACATATCATTGCATACATTAAGTTACTAATGACACTAGAGTAAACGACTCTTCCCATCACTTTATTTTTAGATTCAGTCTAAGGACGCATCTTATGACTTAGATTCTTGCTTCTTACCACAACAGTGTTCATAGATTTGTAATCTTTCATGTTAAAATGCTCAAGAATTTTCTTAATGTAATTTTCTTGCAAAAAAGAAAATAGTTTCTCTCAGCAATCTCTATAAATTTTCACTTTAAGAATGTATTTTGCCTTGCCCATATCTTTCATCTCAAAATTTAAGTATAACCATTCTTTAACAATTAAGATTGAATCTAGATTGTTCCTTCATACCAATTTACAAAACATCATCCACATAAAGGGATAATATCATAACATTACCTTTGAACAGCTTAATGTAGACATCGTGGTCTTCATCAATCATTTGAAATTCATTCTAGGTCATTGCTCAATGATATCTCAAATACCACTATCTAGATGATTGTTTTAGCCCGTAAATGGATCTTTAGAGTTTACAAACATTTTGTTCCATTCCTTTTTCAATGGAACATAAAGGTTGTTCCATATAAATTTTTTCATCTAGTTCTCCATTTAAAATTGCAATTTTTACATGCATTTGATGTAATTCCAAGTTTAAACTTGTAATAACGGCTAGGATTAATCTAATTGAATTAAATAACGTAATAGATGAAAAGGTATCTTAGTGATTTATACCTTCATGTTATGTATATCATTTGGCAACTAAGTGAGCCTTTATATCTTTCAATAGATCCATATGGTTTTTATTTAATCTTAAGAACCACTTGTTGCCAATTGCCCTTCAGCTAGATGGTAAATCAACTAAGTCTCAAACTTTGTTTCTCCTCATAGAATCCATATCTTCTTCTATTGCTTTCTTCCATTTTTCCTAAGCAAGGCATGATAGAGTCTTTTGAATTGTATTTGGCCCTTCATCACCTTGCAGAATAAGTGATGTCCTTTTGATCTTGAAAAGTCATTTGGACACACTTTCTCAGTTACTCTTATGTAAAGGGATAGCGAGTGCAACATTTTCACTTTGCTCTAAAATTTCATTTAGTTTCATAAAACCCATATTCAGATCAATTGATTATGGTATAATTGTTTGTTCTTTACTTTTTATGGTATCTTTAGACTCAATCTTAGTTATACTTCCATCTTCACTTTTACCAGTGAAGACATAACCTTTTGATTCCTCCTAGTATCTAATAAAGATACATTTCTTTCCACTAAAGCCTAATTTCTCATATTTATGGGAAGTGTCATGGATATAAGTAGCAGACCCCTATATTCTTAAAATGCTTAAATTTGATTTACGTTTTGTCCATAATTCATAGGGCGTGGAAGTAACTGACTTGGAAGGCCCTCGCTTAAGGATGAAGGTTGTAGTTAACAATACATTACCCAAATATGGAATGGCAAATTCTCTTATGCCATCATTGATTTAACCATTTCAAGTAATATCATATTTCTTCATTCATCAACTCCATTTTGTTGTGGAATGCCAAGAACCGTTAATAGTTTTATTATGTCTTTTTCTTTATAGAGCTTTTTAAAATGTTCAGATAGATACTTTGCATCCACGATTAGTTCTTAAAGCCTTAAGTTTCTTATGTAATTTCTTTTCAAACATGTTCATATAATGTTTAAAGCATTTTAGTGCTACTTACTTATAAGAGATTAAATAAATTTGACTATATCGTGAATACTCTTCAATAAAGGGAATAAAATACCATGCTCTGTGTCTCACCCTTATATTTATTAGACCACATACAAAAGAATGGATTAATTGCAATGTATGTTCTACTTTAGCTCCTTTCTTAAATGGTTTTCTAGTTGATTTATCTACTAGGCAATACTTACATAGAGACATTTCTAAGTTAGGAATTGGTCATAACAATCATTCTTTTGCTTGTTTACCTATTCATTCTTAGCCTATATGGCTTAGCCTAACATGCCAAATATTCATATTCAAAATAGAATTTGAAATAGAGCAAATAGTAAAGCAATCACCATTAAAAATATTATTATAAATTATATCTAATATGATGAAACCATCCATAAAAAAACCATAACCAAAAAATGTTGTTCCATTATAAGTGTTAATTGAATGATCATGAAAATTAATGTTAAAATCAAGTGTGAAGAGAGAAACTATGGAAACAAAATTTTGTCGGATTTCTAGCAAAAACAAAACATTATGTAGTATTAGGGTTCTTCCACCACATAAGACTAACTTGTATGTTCTGACTCCTTTAACTTCCACCTTTATGTTGTTTCCTATATACAGTTATTTGCTTTTGTAGGGTAGTTAATAGTACTCCATAAAAGATCTACAATCCTTAGCTACATAGTTTGTAGCTTATGAATATACAATTTATAAAGGATGTGATTCAGCTATCAGCACTGATACATAAATGAAATTTGAAAGTTTGTCACATGATATTACCTTCTTTTGCTTAGTGCAGTTATGAGCAAAATGACTCTTCCTCTGATAGGCAGAACACTTAAACTTGGTCTTATCAAGTTTTCTTCCACCATATGTGCCTCGCTTCTTAAACTCTTTCTTAGCCTTCTTGAAATGTTGGCTAGATCCTTTATTTTTTTAAAAGTGCTTGCCTTTCTTACCCTAGGACCTTGAAGTTCTAATAGTGTTTATCATGTAAGCATGACTAAAAGACCTAGCAACCTTTAGGTTCTCATCTTTAAGCTCTAAATGAAGAGCAACATCATTAAAGTTGTGATATTTTGATTATGGATTAAGTTCACTTTCATGTGTTCTTAGCTAACTTGGAAAGATTTTATAACAGCTTGGACTTGTTGCTCATCAGTAAGTGCATAACCAACTATCTTCAGCTCTCTTATCATGTTTAGCATTTCTCTCAAATACTGCTTCATGGAATTGTTTGGACACAGCTTACATGTGTTAAACCTGATTGTGAGCCTTCTAAATTAGGTTGTAGAAATACCACCAAACTTATCCTTTAAGGCAATCCACATTGCTTGTGTATTTGGGTAAGACTCATACTCACATATTAAATTATTAGCTATATAGCTCAGTATCATTATGCAAGCTATGCTGTTTTTTCTTTTTCCAAACTTAAAATGCCTGGAGATTTTTCCTTTGTTAAGCTAAGTTTCCATGCTCAGGCTTTAGCATGATATTGTTTAGTAGGGGTGTTCACCGGGCCCGAAGGCCCGGCCAAATCGGGTCGGGCATAAAAATTTTTTTTAAAAAAATTTAGGGCTAAGGTGGGCCATTAAACCGGGCCAGGCCGGGCATCAGGCTAACCTTTTAGGCTATGTTGGCCTGGCCCAGCTCGAAAAATAATTTTATTTTTTTAAAAAATATTTGTTTATAAAGATTTATATCAAAACTTTAATTTTTTTAAAGATAAATATAATTTTATAAAAACTTATATAAAAATTTTCTTTTTTAAGTATTATTTTATAATTTTAATAATAAATTTAGATTGGCCATAAAAGATATATTTATCTAATTAAGTCTAAAAAAATAAAAAAAAAATATTTTTTTATAAAGATTTATATCAAAATTTTAATTTTTTAAAGATAAAATATAATTTTGTAAAGATTTATATAAAAATTTTCTTTTTTTGAGATTATTTTATAATTTTTATAATAAATGAAAAAAAAAAAGAAAAAATGTCGGGCCGCCCGATTTAGCCAAACTCCGCTCAGTATTAAATCGGGCCGGGTCAGGTCGAGTTAGGGGCCGAGCATCGAGTTTCAATTTTGAAGCCCTTTTAAAATCGAGCCGGGTATCAGGCAAGGCCAAAACTCTGCCCGGCCCAGCCCACGTACATCCCTATTGTTTAGTGGTTGTTTGGTATCTTGCTCTTCAAGGATATAAGAAACTTTATGGTGCCAAATTTCCTAGTTATCATCATTCAATTTTTCAATCTTGTTGAGCTCAGTTATCATCATCTAGTTTTTTGTGGCCATTTTCCCAAATTCAAATGTCTGCATAGACATAAACATAGAATTAAAACCAATATACATAATGTTATTTATTTATTTACAATAAAATTTGACTAGACAAAAAATAACATTATTAGATTCATGATTGAAAGCATATGTTTGTTTTACTTCTATCACATGTATCGTAGAAATGTCATCATTTTTTTATTGAATTTATATGCAAACTTTCTTTTTAACTTATAGTTCTTAAATAACCCTAAGTCTATTAGTTTGAGAACTCCCCCTCAAATAGACATTTTTCTATTATAGCAATTTATAATAAAATTATGCAATTAAATAAAGCATACTATATAGCAGTTTATAATAAAAAAAATCAAGCATAAAAATTGTATTTGTTAAATAAAATCCAAATACATAATCTTAATCACATTAACATTTATTGTCTTCTAACAATAATTTAAACAAACTAAGGTTCTAAATATGTTTTGTCTTATCAAAAGATATTTTATCTACTTATAATTGAAACAGTTCTTATAATTATTTAATGGACTATATGGAGGTTCGTATAAAGACTTCTTGTGTCTAATTAATCCTTTCAAGTGAATTCCCTTTTCACATGGACTATATCCAAATTTCCATGCACTTCACAAACTTGAATGTTGTGAGAGAACTTATTGTCTAACATTCATTACAATACGATATTTTTTTGTAAGTTCTATCTCAGTAGCACATAATTAAAAATTTAAACCTTTCTATCCTACTTCTTTATTAGGCTTATATATCGCTTATATATTGTAATCCATGTATGTCTCTTGGTTCATGTTGACCTAGAAAAGGTAATTAAAAAACGGATTAATTAAAAAAATTAAATATTTTAATAATATTTTTTAATTTTAAATAAATTTTTAATAAATAAATTCATCATTTAAAGCCCTATTAATTACTATAAAATAATAAAATAATACCTTGACATAGGCAAATTATATGTTAGATTAAAGCTCAGCTCTACCTATGCCAAGGGTGGTACATGTAAGCCATGCATTGCCTTCCATGGCAGCTTTAGTGATGGTGACACCACCATTGCCTCCCTCTTGCTTTGCTTATTTTGTTGGTACCAAGTTTTGGTCGAATGGCGTTGAGGGTTAGCCACATGCACCACCCCCGTGTGTGAGCATTATTGTTCATCTTCAATCTTCAATTTTTTCTATAAATTCAAAATTTCTAGACTTTGTGTTTGTGAGAAGCCAATTTGAGGCTTCATAACTCACTCTTTTTACATTCATTTTGGACAATTTTGATGGTGTTTGAAAACTCTTTCAACAATGTTTCATTTTATAGATAGCTCATGTCATTCATGCAGTGAGTTGAGAAAACTAGTTCTCAAAAGAGGGCTGGTCAAACATATGAGATTCAAAAATTTAAAATCAAATTATTCCCTAATGGAGTTTCAGTTTTTCCTTAAATTTTTACCATGAGTCTATCCTTATATAGGCTTTTATTTTGTGAGTTTTAAAGCCTATAATGGCCTCCAGAGTTTTCTACCATGACGGCCCTTTTATTTCCAAATTTTAAGTTTAAGCAAATTTATCCCAAACAACTATCATGAATTTACCTATGGAAGAGTCAATAATCTAAACACAACTAGTGCTCTAATGCCAATGTTGGAAATAAACAACATAAGATAGGCCTTGAAAAAAAACTTAATTGTAGTGATGGATCTTGTCAGATAATTGCTCCACGTGGTAGACTAAAGTCATTGATTGGACTTCAATCTTAAGCTTACAATGTAAGTACCACAAATTCAAAGAGTGGGAGAGGAAGTGAGTTTCTAAGAGTTGTCCTCTCTTTGAACACTCTCTCATAGATATTGAAAGAATAATTAATGATATCTTTTTATATATCTCCTTTTTTATTTAATTTTAATTTGTTTTTAATTCAAATATATGTGATAACTCAATTTCAATAAAATCCCAAGATTTTATCAGTTATCTTATCCTCCTGGGATAATATATCTAACCATTACTTTAATGTTCCAAATTATTCAAAATAAGCTATTAGATAACAATAATTAATTAAATCAATTAATCATAAAAAGCATTAATTATTTAACTAATTATTCTTTTTTGGGTTTTCATTATAGATCTAGGTCAGTTTATTATAGATAGCTTAATAATCCAATAAAATTAAAAGGTGTGATGTATTAACTTTTCCTATAACAAAAGAAGCTACAATTATCTCTATTTTGACCAAAATACTCCTATATTTATTATTTATATAACATTACATGTATATATATATATATATATCTTTGACCAATATATTATTTTTATAATTTTAGAATAAATTAACTTTATGTTTTCCAATACAAAATAAATAACATTGAAATAGAAGCTAATTTTATTTTGATATATCATGTTTTTGGTAACAAAATTAATATTATTCTTAAAAGTATTTTAGTTTTATTTTGACTTTAAAGGAAGTTTTGTGTATATATTCACAATAGAAAGAGAAACTATATAATTTAGGCATCACTTAATCAAAATGTAATTTATCCAAAAATTAAAACGAATCCAATACGTAAAGTCTCCACAAAGTTTTCAAAATTTTCATAAAAATTCTTACTACACAGCATTCTTTTTACTAAAATAATCAAAAATAAAAAAAAAGAAAGAAAGCCAGGCCAATATAAGTGAATTAATTCCTTTTTGTTGATACAATATTTTGTGTTTGGTTTTTCTACTCATCTCAAGGATGAGCATGCCATGGTCATTTTTGAAATGAGATCTAGATCATCTAAATTTCAAATTTCAAATGTTAGATTTTAGAGTTTTTTAATTTAAGTAATCCTTTTAAAAAAAAATTATCGTTAGAAGATTGTTTTTATCCTATATTTTTACATCTTTCAAAATAAAAAAATATTAAGATCTAAAAGAAAGATTTGAACCATATAGATTTGATCTAGATGATCCAAATCAAGATAAGCAACCTATACTCATCCTTGGGATGAGTAGAGGATCTATTTGCCAATGTTTTTTTTTTGGTAAATTGAGATTTGTTAAAAATAAAAATTTGTTGCCTTAATTAATAAAATCTTTAAGTTTTTCCTACCTATAATTATTACTAACAATTTTTTTTTTCAAACTTCTTCCTTAAATTGTCAATTGTTCTTAACATATATCTACTATTTTCAAAATAGGATCGAATTAATTGGTCAAATTGGATTATTGACAAATTGGTTGTGGTTTTAGTCCATTTGACTCATAAAACCAATGCAAAAAAAAAAAAAAAACTGTAAAAACTGGCTAAACTGATAAAATTGGTGAAAACTGAATGGGTTAACACTGAACTAGTCAAAACTAGTTTTTTATTTTTCTAGTCTAAATTACAAATTTAGTATTTTGTGATAGAGATTTATGATATTTAACAGATCCTATTTAACACATTTCACATCATTTTACTGTCATATGCAAAATACATTGATTAATTTTGATATTTTCAAATATTTTTATCTATTTTAAATATTATTTTACAATATATGTATCAATTTAATAGTAAAATATTGTAAATATTTATATTATATATATATATATATATATATTTGAAAAACCAATATTAAATTATTAAACTCTAAATCGCTCCTTATTTTGATTCAATAGCTTGTTATATGCATATCTATGCAATTAATTTGTTAGAAATAAATATTTCTTAATTTAATGACTGAATATTTAATGTATCATATATTATTACAATATAAATCCAATTAATTGATTTATTGCAAATCAATCAGCCGTAAATGTCCAAACTTGTTATGTGCATATCTATGCAATTAATTCGTTAGGAATAAATATTTCTTACGTTAATAACTGAATATGTAATGTATCAGATATTATTTACAATATAAATCCAATTAATTGATTTACTGCACATCTATCATCCATGAAATATATCCAAACTTGTTATATGCATATCTATATGCAATTAATTTGTTAGAAATAATATTTCTTACCTTAATAACTGAATACTTAATGTATCAGATATTATTTACGTTATAAATCCAATTAATTGATCTTTATTGCAAATAAATCATCCAACAAGAAATATGATTGATTTTGCTATCAAGGAACTTGGTACAATGGTCTCCATTATAAGAGTGAGATATATATATATATATATATATCGCCCAAGGCATTCATAAACAAAAACACATTTCTGTTGTTGATAGCCAAAAAGCTGTAAGAAATGGCAAAAGCTTCACTCAAATTGGCTTGCTTAGTGGTTTTATTTCTCATTGCATCTGGTAACTCATCTCTCTCTTTCTCTCTCTCTCTCTCTCTCTCTCTCTCTCTCTCTCTCTATATATATATCACTCCATAGATTTACTACACATGAGTTTCCAAGATGAAAGGAGACCACGATAGAGTTAGAATTTATATATTGACATAAAATCCAGCTCGATTTTAATTAAAGACTAAACTCGATTTCATATATGAGCTTTTTGTTATTTAACTGTTGGCAAATCACATCCATGTTTTTTATACGTAGGGATTTTTAGGTATTTTGATTGAATATCAATTTATATGTTCTATTTTTAATTAGTGTTTTATAAACATAAATATCTTATATATATATATATATTAGTGTATGTCTCAAACTCTTTTAATTAAGTTTTAAAATGAAAGTCATAAAAAAAGGCAAAATGCAATTGATTTAAAAAACAAGAGTTAATATCATTTCAATTTTACAACATGCCAGTGCTATATATATATATATATATATATATATATATATATATATAGGATTGGCACCAAAAATACCAGCACAAGCCAACAAAGGCATACAAAGAAGAGAGCAGTGCATGTCGCAAACAACTAAAATTTAATATTGAAAATATCTTACCTGATATACAACTATATTTAGGGCCCATCTTTTTTTTTTCTCCTTTTGTTTTTAGTTTTAGAGTAAACTACCATATGAATCCATAAAAAAAATACTATCAATTTAATCTGTGAAAATTTATTTTCAACAATTTAGTGTTAATTGACGTAAACTTTTATTTTCATCAATTTAATTCTACCTAATTAAGTTAAGGTCAGAAAAAATAATAAATCTTTTAGTAGACTTTACATATGTATATATATTATGTATAGGACTGGCACCAAAAATAGCAGCACAAGACAGCAAAGGCATACAAGCAGAGACCAAAAAATGTCAGAAGGATGAAGAATGCGACAAAGTATGTGCTTATAGAAAATGTGGTGGTTTAGTCAATAAGTGCTATAGCGGGTGGTGTGTTTGCTGTCAGCATCCTCCTCCTTCTCCTCCAGCAGATCAAATTTAAATTAATTCTGCTGCGTAATACCAAATTGTGCACCTTCTATGTTTCCCCTATGAAATAATCAATAAGAATATATATCTTATTTGAAATAAATTGTATGAAGTATTATGTTCAAATTATTTCAATTCGCCAAAATGAGAACTAATACGTTGCTCATAATTTCAATATATTTTCTAATATAGTCTGACAATTATTGAATCGGAAATTAGTAAACCCTAAACCTCCGTACTGCTTAGGCAAACGTCATGGAGTCCTCCATGATTTTCATTTGGAGAGTGGAATTTTCGTTGATCCTCATTCCCCCTCCCCCCTTCTCAATAAAATAAAATGAAAATAAAACTTCAAGAGAATACTATGACTTTTATTATTTCCTTTTTTTTTTCTTGCATAATTTCAAATGAGAAATATAGTAATTTGGGATCGAAGATGAAATAGCTTGTATTAAAGTTATATTTAATGCACCATGTGTGTCTTTGAGTTTGTTCAAGAAAGAATTTAGTCTAGATTGACATGTAAATTAGTTTGAGAATGTCTTTACCTTAGAGCATAAAAGGGGTCCTATTTTGATTTCCCTGAAAGGTAGTTTGGAAGTAAATCTTAAATGCACAAGAGGAACGCGAGAGAATGTACTTTTATTATTGTTAGGTGGTTTAAAGTCTAAAGATACTCACTGTTAACAAAAAGGGGTTATACCTCATCCAATTTGTGATTGGAGCTGACCTTTCTATCATGTTTATTTGTTATTGTTAGCCCCAAGGTTTCAGACAAGTTTTAAAAGTTTTGATGATTAACAAAATCCTTCAAATAAAATTAAAAGCATTAATTAGTTGACTTGTGAGTAATAAATGTTGATTTGTTAGTATTAACACATTAAAAACTTTCAAGTGAAATATATATCAGGACCGAAAGTGGAAGCACACATAAAGAAAGAAAGGAAGAAAAAAACACAAAAGTTTAACATGGTTTGGTCCACAAATAATCTATGATTCCAAAAGAGATAACCTCATTAAAATAAAACTCTTACAATTTTTGAATAGATAAAATTGCAAACCCCTTCTTAAATACAACTACCCAAGACCTTATGCCCCTCCACTCCTTCCTACTGATGTGGGACTTTGTGAAAAGCCCCAATAAATCCTCTCTTTTTCCAAAGTCCTAATAAATCTCCACTTTGTTGAAAAACTGAACTCTACTCTTAGTCTTCTCAATGTCTCTCCTTCTTCTGCAATCATCTTCGCTGACAATGCATGCCCATCTAAGTAGTAGATGTTCTTCCCTGTCTTCCTTCATTGCATAACTAGGTCTCCATTCTTATCACTTTACACAAAAGTGAACTCACCTAGTGAGATAATGTTAGCTCTACTAGAAGGCATATACCTTACATTTAGAATTACTTTGATTTTATCATTGTCAAACTTTAGATCAACTCTCCCAAAGCCTTTAATTTTTTGCTTTTGTTTTTTTTTTCCTTACATTGTCATAACCAAAGTCACCCTTAGTGTGAAGTGTTAAACAAATCCTGATTAGTATAGATATAGATATTAGCAACAGAATCCATTACCTAGATAGAATTGCTCTCAATAGCAGCCATATTTGATAAGTTCGTTATCATGATTGACCACATTTGAAGAAGAATAAGAATCATCCTTTGATTTACCTTTCAACTTTTTTAGGTTTTCGAAGTCCTTTTTAAACTTTGGACAACAAATCTAGATGTGATCCAAGTCTTCATAGTAATGGCACTTAATAGTGCTAAAGTCTTCTGACTAATTAGGTGGCAATCATTCTAACATTGTTCACCTCTTCCTTCCCTTTTTTGGAACTTTCCACAGCTAGTAGTTGATTTTCTCTAGGGTAATATTCAGTTCCCATTATCTAATGATTCTCTTTGAAAGCTCTTATCACCTCATTCAATTGCAATGTACTTTTCTCTACTAGCATTGATTGTATCAATGATTTGTAGGATCTAAGTAACAAAGCCAATTAGAGCGATGCTTGCATTTCTCCTTTAATTGTCTCTCATGCATTCAAAAATCTAAATACTAGCTTATTAAATTTATGTTCATAGTGAAAAAATATTACCTCTTTCCTCCATCTTTCGTGAGTACAAGTCTATCTTCATCATCAAATGGTTAGTCCTTAGGGCATACTTATCTTCCAACATGTCCTACAACTTCTTTGGTGATATTCCTGATAATACTATGGGGCTAGTGCTAGTCTTATTGTCCTAATTTCTTTCTTTTGGATTGTACTTCATTTTTAATCTTTCATCTCACTTGACTTTTTATTGTATAATGTAGAATCAAGGCCTTGTTGGACCAAATAATTTCAAATTGTGTGTTACCATAGAGTAAAAGCAATTTTTCTATTGAACAATGGAATCTCATACTTCGATATATTCATAGTGTTTAATAACTCCCAATTAAATACCTCCACCCAAATAACAAGCACTAAATACCATAAACAACCCAAATTTAAGAATACTGACATAAAAAATAGAACTAGAAAGCCAAATTTTTTTTTAAAAAAACTTTTTTAGAAAAATGTTGATGTAGCATCGAGACCTATTAACATGGCAATGGTACCTACCTAAACTACTAATGTGGCACCTCTTATTCCTTTGTCTTTCCTCTCTAAGTTAAAACCAATGGGTCTAGTACCACTTGTTAGGACTAAAAGTGGAAGCACACACAAGGAAAGAAAGGGGGAAAAACAACCGAAAAGTTTAATGTGATTTGGTCTCTCAAATAAACATCTATCTACAATCTAAAATGGGATAACTTCACTAAAATAAAATAAAACTCTTACAATTTTTGAATAGAAAAAATTATAAACCTTTCCTTGATCATAACTGCCATAACCTTGAGCACACCTTTGTATTAATCCTAATTTTTGGCTTATTATGTTGCCTAAACCAATACTTAAGGAGCTTATTGATAAGAGCTCATGCCCCCTCCTTTCCTTCTTTCCACCTATGTGGGACTTTGTGAAAACTTCCAATATATACAAGCAATAAAGGAAAGGTGAGTAAAAGGAATTAAATTTGAGTTAGAAACTTAATGGAACAAATCAAAAGTTGACAAGGAAACTTATTAGGTCAAGAATCAAGCAATAAAAAAAAATTTTGCAAAACTTAAGCCAAAATTAAAAGTATAAAATAATTGCTTCAAAAAGAGAAATTGGAAAACATATAGCAAAACTTAAGCCAAGATAATTCTATTAACAAAAGGTCCATGGTTTAAACAAATCATTAGTAAATCATAGTTTAACCCTAGTTTATAATAAATTGTGGTTAAAATTTTGAATTTTTAAGGTGGCAATTTTAACTGCTACTACAAATATATATACCTACCCTCCTACACACATATGTATATATATATGTAAGTATATATTCTTTCATATAAATCCATTTTTTCCTAGAAAATTGGAAAATTTTTAGCAAAACCAATTTCTAGCAACAAAATAATTTTCAACTAACATATCTATCAACAACAACTGAATGACTATTATTATTTATATATTTAATTAATTTACAGCAATGCAAATGGGGAAGAAAAACAATTATAGTGAATGACTATTATTAGCAAGTGGGTTTTTATTATCCTGATCACTTGGTGCCTAAAATTCAAAACAAAGTGTTATTAGTATTAAATTAAAATAAAAAATAAAAACATTCATATGTATGATTCAAGTAGAATAAAAAGTTTAAAAAATTACCCTTCAAACTTGTATGGCTGCAAGCTTTGGTAGCAATGGACCTTGATAACTTTAGAGTGGGAAAGCCATAGCTACTTCCATTTGTCATCGTCCCTTGTCTCTTTCAGCCATTTATGCTTTATGTTCAATGTCCTCATTTTGCAATTCTTTGTAAGAAGGCCTAGATGGTGAACTCCCATGAGCTCAACGTTAAAAACTAAAGACGAGCAAGCACCCAATGCCATTCCTCCTCATTAGTACTTTTGGGTTTCCAAAGCCCTAACTAATGAATTGTCACTTGAAATTTCTTTAAAAAAAAGATTTTTTTGGCCTAAAACATATCAATCCATTCTTGCAAATTCAAATCAAGAGCAATAAATCATTTGAAGAATAAAACCTTTCAATAAAATTAGAAGTTAGCATCCACATAATTCAAACACTTGCATAGAAACCTTTAGCTTCATCATTGATATAAGATTTATCACCTTGTTTATGAACTGTAGTCCACACATCTCCCTATATCATTAAGCTCTTACAAATTTGAAGACATATGTGACATATCTTTAATTACATCTAAAATTCAAATGACTTAATTACCAAAGTGAATTTACCATTTTAAGCTTCTTTTTTGCAAGGCTTTTCGATCCACTAGTATATGGCCTAATTAACTTCTTTCTATTTTATTTATTTTTGTCTGCAATTTCTTGATCATTAACAAAAATGTTAATAAGATCATCCAAGAATCGTTAAATATGGAAAACAAGCATGATTGTCTAAGTCTTTTTGTTAAAATGATAGTTTATAAATATTACCCAATGACCCCTATTGATGCCATCCAAGATGTCTTGAATTGTTTGCTCTTTAGTATGAGTTCTATCATTTTTTTACAATCTATAGCATGCTTGTTTCTAACTAGGTCCTAGTGATTGTAAAATATATCTCTTGTGCACATCATTATTAATAACAAACCTAGGCTACAAGATGAAATACAATGATTAGTAAAGATAATGTGCTAAGAGAAATGAATAATCAATATGCTATTACCTATATAATGGTTTTATGCATGTCATCTTTGTATTTTAGTGGAACATTTCACTAATCTATGTAATAGATTGGAAATGCATTGAAGTCAATCCCTAGCTATCTTAGAAAAACACCTAGCAATCCACCTTTGTCTCTAATTAGTCAGATGGAGTCATTGAAGGGTATTATGACCCTTTGCCCATTAGGAATGGCCTAAACATCATGCATTATTTTCTACTTAGGCCTCAACACACCTTCCTCATCTTTGGAATTAAAGTTGGTACACAATCAAGAAATAAACAGATGAGCATTAAGGTACTCGTTAATTTACTTACCAATGACTTTAACCAACTGACTTTATTTCTATTGTTATCGTAATGAATGCTTTAGATGTAATGGATGAACCAAGTTAATCAATAAGAACTTGGTAACTCGAGTCTCCACCATAACTGACTGGTAAACTCAGTAGATGACTCATGGTGTTAGGCATACTAGCTTTGCTAGTGCTAATTGATTTAAATTTCTTTAAGAACTTCTTCATTTTTAGGATTATTGTTAATTAAAACAAAATAACATACAAACATATATAAGATTAAGCATACAAGCATATATCTTCACCAGTGCATAATAGATCATGTGTAATTATATATGTAATACCTTAACCTTCTAACTCTTACACAATGGTTATATAAGCTATCTCAACACATATGTGGTATATCTGTACACATTTGCGAAGGTGTGACACTTTCATGCATGAATAATTATGTAACGGAAAGCCTAAGTAATTCAATTTATGCTTCATGGACCATGTGAGCTGATCATTATCATTTTTCATCCATAATATATCTATATAAGCCAGAAACATCACATTTTATCTTATACATCTCGAGTTTGGAACCATGCATCATAAAACCCAGAATTTGCTCTCAGGTTCCCTATTGTAGATTTCTAATATAAACTTTAGAAATTCATAACTAATTCTAAAAAAATTGAAATCACGTATATGATAGCTTTCTAGAAAGTCTTAGATGTTAAATAATAAATAAAAATATTTCTAGACTAAAAAAATACCCTATGGACCATGAAAAATAATGGAATAATACTAGAGGTACCTGCTACATCCTGATATTGACCACAAACTTCAAAAAATTGGTTATCTCTCTACAAAGCTTCAAATGAGGTGATCTTGGTGGCTATGGAAAGCTTATGATGTCTATTATTTACTTGTAAAACTTTATGGGAGTTCATTTGGCCTACAAATGACACAAAGAAGCAAATTGACTATATGAATAATACACATACCAATTCTGTATAATTTGGCCAACTTTGAAATATCATAATAAATTCTCTAAAATTTAAAATTGAGCGCTCTTTAGCTTTTTGAAAAGCTCTAGATGAGTTCTACTTATTAGCCAAATTTCATGTAAAAAATCATTCATTTTGTTAGATTTTGGTTTAGCTCAAGGTTTGGTCAAATTTGAAGTCTATAATGGATTCCATATGTACCAAATGCTCTTCTCATCTTTTCATAACCATTTGAGCATGTCCAAAAGTATAAACATAGCCTAGGGAAGCATGCAAAATGATTCAAATCATTATAGAGCTCAATCTCACCACACCACATGCATTTGTACACATGAACATAAAGGTGCTAGGATGTTAATTTCCAACATAGGCATCCATTTAACTTCAATATTGATATACAAATCATAATTACATACATTTAAACTTGTTCAAGTGGTTACATCTCATATACATCATGTTTTTGCAAACTTTGACATTAAATTACATTCAAAGCTATGCTATTATCAAAGTATAGCTAATCGTACTCCTCGGCTGCCATTTTTGCTTTCTTGAGCTTTACCTAGATATGGTTAGATGAAAAATAAGGAAGAATAAGATTCAAAGAATTCCAATAACTTTTTACCCTTTCAAACATACATAATGGATGCTTTCACACGTCAAAGAATGCATGCATGGCATTTAGGCTATTAGTAGTCATATATAAAACATTTTCTTTGTTATAGAAAATCATATATATTATGCATAGGCTCTCAAGGGCATTGGTTTAGCCTTATTCATCTTCCTTGTGACTTTTGAATTTGTCTTACCCACTTTCAAGGGACTTTTGACTTAATTTCATTATTCTTGAGACTTTTGCTTTTGTCTCACCCATTCCTAGGGATTTTAACCTCATCATCACTCATGTTAAGAGATTTTTGGTATAACCAAACCTATTCAAGTCACTTTGCATACATAAACACGTTTTAAGAAACATAATGGTACCATAACATGTAAGCAATGGCTAGATACATTTCTCATAGTTCAAACATACACACAAGCACTTACAAACAAGTAAACATCTAAGCAATGCATGTGAGAAATGTTAGAGAGCTACCTTGAAGCAAGTATCACACACTTTTCCTTTAATTCCTCTTCCTTTTTTAGCCAAGCATATGTAATTAGGTGGGACTTGATTCTCTTGGCCTAAAGATATAATTCAATCATTGGAACAAGCTTTAACTTTATAAAAATTCTATGGAAACTCATTTTCTCATATAACTCCATTATGGTTTTATACAAGACACAATGAAGCAATTATAGAAATTCATGATCTTGGCTCCAATTTCTCCTTCAATCTAAGTCTTTTAACTCCATTTAGATTCCTTGGAGTTATCACAAATTTATCTCAAGGAGCCTAGGTAGAAGTTGCTTTTTTATGTTTTAAAATAAAGCTTACACCTCCATCTCATAAACCATACTTTCTAAATTCATTACAAAGCTTCCTTTGGTGTTCATATATCATATCTAGTCCCTTTCTAGCCTTAACAAAATTTAAAACTCTCTCTAGGTGCATGGAGAGTTCTAGGCCAAGACACACCCAAAGGAAGGAGCCTAGGAATTTTGTAACACCATAATGCCTTAACTCCCATTACTCTCCCTGTAAGCTCGATTCCATATGATTTCCAAAGAACAAGTACAAACCGTGACATTTTCATACTAAAAATGGGATTTAAACGTTCATATTTTGCCCCGTGGGTCCCGTGAACCCGTCATTCATATTCTCTACTCAAACTCTATTTATACGACTCATACATAGCATTAAACAAGCCATAAACCACGGATATGAAGCTAAAAACTAAGAAAATGAAATTTCTCACATGGGCCCAAAAGTTAGATTTTTGGCTCTAATTTTGAAAAATCACAACTAATTATAGAAAAATGGGAATAAAGAAAATCATAGCTTTCTGGAAAGCTATAAGTGTTAAATTTACACTAAAAATAATTCCCAACCACAATCTCAGCGTTTGGACCATGTTTGACATAAAAAATGAGACAGAAGTCCGGCTGTCCCTGTTTCTGGTGCAGCTTACTGTCATGAATTTCAAAAATTCATAACTAAATCTAAAAAAATCCAATCTAAGAAAATTATACCAATTTGGAAAGCTACAGATGTTAAATAGAGGAGAAAAATAAGTCCAGATCAGTTTAGTAGGCTTTAGGCCTCAAAAAATGATGGAACAGTAATGAAGATCGGATGGCTTCCCTGATGCTGATACAAAACTTCAGAAGGTTTGTTCTCTCGCTACAGACCTCTAATTGAGGTGATTCTAGTTGGTTTAGGTCACTGTAGTTGCCTAGTTTATGTCTAAAAAATTTTATGACAATTAGACTCCATTTGGTCTATGAATGACATGGATTTATTTTCAAACTAGTTATACAGTATCATAACCAAACCATCAAAAATTTCCTAACTTCAACAATTCACCAAATATTCCCTAGACCTCCAAATATTACCCACTTTACCTTCCCAAGAAGATCTCTACAAAATCTAGAGGCATGCCAAATTTCATATAAAAAAGAGCTCATTTGGTTATACTTTGACGCAGCTCATAAATTCGACAGTTTTGACACCCAAAACTGTTCAAAGTGGGTCCAAGTGGCCTCCTACATGTTCTCACACCTCATGAACAAATTTTAAAGCACAAAAATAGTATATATAAAATGTCCAAGTGGTCCAAATCATCATACATTTCAAACTTACTATGCTACGGGCCAAAATACATTATCATATATAATCCACAAAAAGGGCAAATCCCACATTTGCATTACTTTAGCTCTCTATATAGTTTATACTTCATTTTTCCATACATTTACACTTGCTTCAACATTTACATTTCAAAAATAGTAGGCGCATATTTATTTTGGTACCACTTTACATCAAAAGAACCAAAATAAACTAACATTAGCTAAACATGCTCCTAGGCTCTTTGGTGTGCACTTGAATCTCCTTGAGCTCCACCTAACATGTTAAGATAGGAGAGGGAAGGGGGTGAGATTCATGGAATCTCAGTAGCTCATGCACTCATTCAAGGAAGCAATCAAGGCATATAAACAAGTCAAAGCATGCAAATAATCATCTAACCATTCACAATCATACAATACATGATTCACATGCCATGAAAATCATAACAATGCCAAGAATGAGCTTTAGGAACTTTTGGTTTAGCCTCACTCGATTTTAGGGACTTTTGGATAGCCTCACCCGATTTTAGGGACTTTTGACTTGGCCTCACTCGGTTATGAGACTTTTAGCCTTATCTCACCCAGCCTCAGGAACTTTCGGCTCTACCTCACCTATCTCAAGGGACTTTTGGCACTACCTCACCCGAGCAATTCTTACAATCCAACACATAAGCATATTGGTACCAATGCATCATGGCAATAACATATGGCATGTCTCACACAATGAGTATAAACACAAGCATACAATGACTATTACATCTAAGAATGCAACAAGAAAGAGTAGAGAGCTACTTTATGAGCCAACACAAGCTTTTCCTTTCAATTCCTCTTCTCCCTTCTTGGTTTCACAATCACACTTTGATAAAGGTGTTTCTCTTGAGCCTAGACACAATCAAGAGCATGGAATTACTCTCTTAGAATGCAATTAGACCCTCACAAGACTAGGAGTTTAAAACCTACTTTTTCCCTTCTTAAATCTTACTAACCCTTCTCCTAGTTCTTTGCATTTCTCCACTTAACACATTATCTTTCAAGGGTTTCTTGCTCATTCTAGGTCAAACTTCCTTCCTCTCTCAAGCTCCCAAGTTGGTAAACCAACATACTCAAGGAAAGCAAAGAAGAGCCTTCTTCAAGAGTGGTTTTCCACTTTCCCTCTTCTGACCCATGCCTAAAACTCAACTAATTTCACAAGCAAAACCATAAAAAGAGAGGGCAAAGAGAAAAGAACAAGATTCTAAGAAGAAAAGAGAGAAGCTTGCTTACCTTTCCTTTATTCTTCCTTCCTTCTCTTGGTCTCTCTCTCTCTCCACGCCCCTTTCCTTTCTTTTGGTCGAAGGCTAGGTCAGTTAAAAGAGAAAGAATGAATTGGGATGTTTTAAGAAGTCAAATTCTCCCTTTTTATGTTTTTCTGGACTAACCCTCGCTATAGCGAAAATTAACCTTCGCTACGGCGAGCACGTATCAGTCCCAGACCCCCTTTTTCGCTATAGTGGGCGCTACAGCGAGCAACTCCCTGGTTTTTGTATGGAATGCCCGCACTCGCTATAGTTAGAAGTATTTTTGTTATAGCGAATATGTACACTGGCTATAGTTAGGCCATTTCTCACTATAACGAACAGGTACATTCACTATAGCTAGGCCATTTCTCGTTATAGCTAGCAGATTTAGAAAAATTTCAGGATTTTGAAAATTTTCAGCTTTCTTCTTTCTTTTTTTTTTTCTTTTTTTGGTTGTTACAAATTTTGCTTCATTTTCTCTAGGGAGTTAGTACATGTGAGACTTTCTAGGTGTCTTGAGAACTTATATATACTCTTAAACAACTTAAATTACCCTTAGGAAGCTTCATATTTGCCAAGTTACACCAAAATCCCTAAGTAGCATAACTTGTTCTCTAATGCTTCTTATTTAATTCCAATTGCATTTTCTTTATCCTCACACTTAAAACCCTTAATCCTACCTTGGTTTAGACAGACTTCCTTCCCTCTTGATTAGGCTCAAGGTTAGTCGAACATACACAAGGAAAAGGAGGCAAAAGAAAGCAACAAAATCTATAGAAAATTACCTTGTTTTCTAGCTTTTCTAAGGTGTTTCCTTGTGCTTCTAGGAGCTCTTGCAAACTCACCCTTCTCCTTGCCAAAAAATTCATAAAATAGCCCCAATTCAATCATCCAAACCATGGGAGAAGAGAGGAGAAGGATGGGAACAAGCTTACTAAAGGAAGAAGCATGGAAAAAGCTTTAATTCCTTACCTTTTTGCTATTCTTTCCTTCCTCCTTTGCTCCCTCCTTAGACACCTCTTCAAGCTGGTCTCTCCTCTAGTTTTAGGCAAAACTTATGTTAGTTCAAATGAGAAGGATAAAAGGATGACATATATAAAGCAAGGCTTCTTAAAAATTCTTTTTAAAAATTTCGTTCTTGTCCTCTTTTCTTGGTTATTTTCTTTTGAGCTCATTTCAACTTCTTTTGAAGAACTATATTTTCTATCATAAAATTTAGATTCTATAACTTATAAAATGCCTTTGGTTTCACTCGAATTAGATTAAAAACCTTTCTGAATGAACTAGTCAAAGTTTGGGTTAACCAATACTCTAAAACGTAAATTGCAGGGGTTTTAACTATTCTGGGATTCCTATGGTTTCTATGGCCTCTGAGAATATCAAAAAAACTTATTTTTTCCATTTAAAGATCCTTTCTTTGAGTTTTCTAAGAAGTGCCTGAAATTACAAAACTGCCACTACACTTCTGTTAATTTTTGTTTAGCTGTTATGGCTCTATTTTTAGGGTATCTTGGGTCTTGTATTCTCATTATTTAAAGTCTAAATTATTATTCTAATTTTATTTGGCTTCAATATTTTTATTTAGTGGACTTTCTTTTATAACATGTTCATTTCTATCATTTTTACAAAAAACTAGATGTTACAATATATAAGAAAAAACATACAAGCATATATCTAAAAATAAAAGAAAAGGAAAAACTAGAAAATACTTAACCTAAACAAGCATAAGTTTACTTCTTAGTTTGGGAATAGCGTTTCCAATTATTGAGGTTGGTTACACTTACTCTTATAAATAATATCTTTGTCATCTTCACTCATGTCATACAAGTCATATGGCTTTAGATGCACAATTATACTCCTATCTTTATCCAGCTCATCTTCCATATAATATACTTGTTGAGCTTTTGAAGCTTGAATGTATAACTTATCATCTTCATTATCATTGGTATGTATCAATCGTGAAAATTTGATAGAAGCGAATCCTAATTCAACATTTCTAATGCCTCTTGAATTGGTCGTTTGGCCCACATACATTTGAATAAGGTAACCATAAAATGATGTAGTCCCATCAGCAAATACAAAGTCAAGAAATCCATAAAGTCTATTTAAATATTCATAGGTATTTTGGGATTTAACAATCTAAGACTTATCCATTTCTAAAAGAAAAAGAAACACAATATGATACTGCATTAGCTTATTAATATAGTTAATCTAACTCCTAAACCAAGATCTATAATGCATTTTTTTTGCTTTATTACATTGTAAAATTTGATATTGTACTAATATTTTTTAGTTGATATTGCATTGTATAAGCTAAACAAAAATAGACAAGATTACACTAAGAACATAAAAAAATGATCATAGATGTAATTTTATAAATTCTAGGTACCAATCAATACCAAATACCAAATCCATCCTCAAATTTAAGCTTATATGAGTGACAAATTCAACATCTTTGTCCCTATTCAATCCTTAAAAGACATTCAAAATGGATAAATTTCTAATCCTTAAAAGAATATTTGAAGTGGATTAATTTTTCTCAGCAGGATATAAAAGGACTAACAAAAATCATATTATTTGCCATAAAAATTAATTCCTAAAGATGTGAAGTGAGAAATGTCCAAAGACATATTTGCTCCCATTAGATCTCAAAGCATAACATCTTGATCACTCATTAGGGAAAGAAAAAGGAACACTCACTTTCAATCATATCACTAACATTACATTAAACAAGAGCACAACATATAGTATAATTTTAACTTTGAGCCAAGTTATGAATTAATGACATCAAGTTAAACATCCATTACATGACTAAATAAAAACAATGTCTTATTAATTTGACAATCAATAGCCATCACTTAATAATATTGTGTCTTACTAATTCTAAACCACCAAAAAAAAAAAAAACACTTAAAGGCATGCTATAGACATCTTGAGCAAATCCAACTCAAAACTACGAAGAAACTAAAGAAAAAAAAAGCGTTGGGTTGGGGAGATTGAATGTGCCATGAACTTTTTTATACACTTACAGATAAGGGAGGTGTGGTGCTATGTTTATGGGGGAGCTTCATTCATTTGTTCATTCCTTTATCCTATTCATAGATTTATGCTACTATAAAATATGGGAGGGGGCATGCATGAAGGAGGAAAAAAGGTTACCTTTGGAAGGGAAGAGATATCATATTGGAGAAAAAAAATAGAATTGGGGTGGGGGTTTAGTGTAGCAAAAGGGCATTTGTAAGGAAGGAAAAAGGGTCATCTTTTTTTGTGAGGGGGGACTTATCGTCAATAGTAGAGAAGGGAAGGAGAGAAGAAAATAGGGGTTAAGGTTGTTTTGTTTTTAAAAGTAACCTTAACTGCAATTTTAAAAAAATTGTGGTTAAACAATAATGAGGTTTAACCATGATTTGAAGAAATTGTGGTTAAGTTCTAGGAAACTGTGGTTAATATGTGCTTAACCACATTTATTAATAATTGTGCTGAGTCTTTTAGTGGCTTAACTACGATTATTAGTATCCATGGCTAAGCTTAAATTTAACTACAGTTATAAAATAACTATGGTTAAGCCTTTGATTTAACCATAGTTATTTTAACCATCATTAAGCCAAGGAATTACCATAGTTTTGATAACAATGGTTAAACTATTATCACTAAAGAAGACTAAAAGGACATGGTGAGACAAAGAATGAGAAAAATATCCAATGACTACTCTTGATCAAAGTGTAACACCATATAATTCTAGCCTTTCCCTCTACGTTTACAAAATTATACTTGCTTGGCTTCATTCAAGTTTAAGAAAAATCCAATAAAATAATGCATTATTTTTGTGTTGCATAGGGTTTAAAATTTTCATTTGGCATCCCATTGGTCATATGAACTCATTGATATTGTTTCCTACTCCAAATACACTTATACATTGTCAAAACCATCTCAAAACATTCCATTCCTCCTGAGTTTAGAACAATCATACACAAAATAAATGCTTTGGCGTCAGATTTACTGATACAACTTTCTGTTATCAACTTTAAAAATGCATAATTAAATATAAAAAAATCAAAATCAAGTAAATGATAGCTTTTTAGAAAGCTCTAAATGTCAACTATAGTTAAAAATCATTTATGTCCATGAAAATATCATTTGGACCATAATTGACAATAGAAAAGTACCAAAGGTCCAGCTACCTAGGTTTGCTGTCACAAGTCATTGATATAAATTTCAAAAATTTATAACTAATTTTAGAAAAATAAAAACTTAGAAAACTATACCATTCTGAAAATCTGCAGATGTTGAAAATAACTTTAGACCAAAACATACATGTTTAGGCTATGAAAATTGATGGAACAATACCAGAAGCCCTATTGCATCCCTGATACTATCATGAAACTTTAAAAATTTGGTTCTCCCTTTATAGAGTTTCAAATGGGGTGATCTTAGTGGCTATGGAAAGATTATAATGTATAGTTTATTTTTGTAAAATTTTATAGCCATGGGACACCATTTGGCTCACAAGTGATAAGGAAACAAAATTTGACTATATGAACAGTGCACCCTACCATTTAGCATTTTTTTTTTAACTTTGAAAAATCATAATAAATTCTATAGAGTTTCAAATTAGGTGCTCTTTAGCTCTATGGAAAGTTGTAGATGAGACCTAGTTGTTGCTCAAATTTCATGGAAAAACTCACTCATTTGGTCAGATTTTGGTTCAGCGCACAAAATGGCCAAATTTGATGTTTTAATTGGTTCAAAATGAGGTCAAATTGCTTTCTTCCCTATCTATGGCCACTTTGGCATGACCAAAACCACATTCATAGCCTAAGCAGACATGTCATTTGGTTCAAAATATCATGGAGCTCATTTCCACCATGCTACATACGATCATACACATTGGAAGCATAACACATAATGGGTTTTTGGTGGCCAAATCATACATACTCATTCATAAGAACCCAAAACCATTCCATACATCATGTCTACATATATTTGAGTATGCTCAATTGACTACATCACATATACAACTCATGGTTACTATTCTTTAACATCAAAATACATTTACAAAGCTCATTTTTTTTATATATATGCCAAAATCTTGCTTCTTATGCTTGTTGGCTCCTACTCCTTGGCCCACTTGACTCACCTAAACATGGTTAGATATTGGAGAAGGAAGAGTGAGATTCTAAGAATCCTAATAGCTTTTAACCTTTTCAATCATATATAATAGCCATAATTTCAAGTCCAAGAATACATGTATGAACATTAAGCTACTAGTAACTATACATAAATTCATTTCCATATGTAAAAAGCTCATACATATCATATATTGGCTTTCAAGAGCATTGGTTTAGCCTTACCCCCTTTCTTTAGGACTTTTGGACTTGCCTCACTTATTTTCAAAGGACTTTTGATTAAGCCAAACTCTTCTTGAGACTTTTGGCTCATCCTCACCTTTACTAAGGGACTTTTAGCTTTACCAAACTCATTCAAGTCATAACACATTTATAAAACACATTTTATGCATATAATGGTACCATTGCATGTAGAAAATAGCTATACACATTTCTCATGGCATAAATGTACATACACACATCCAAAGATAAGAAAACAACCAAGAATACATGAGAGAAAGGTTAGAGAGTTACTTTGAATGCAAACACACACATTGTACTACAAGATTTATATGTCCATAACACCAAGTAAATAATGAATGGAGCAAAAATCAATTTGAGTCATTAATTAAGATATAGTATCTCAAAAGTGAAATAAACAGTAGATTAAATGGTACACAAATAGGAAAATAAGTTATTATAGAAAAATCACATTGAAAGCAACCTATATTTATTCACAATATAATAATATTAAAGCTACTATGATCAATATGCCTTAACAAACTAAAAGTGAGTTCTTATTATTGACCCTTATTTAACATAATCCTAACAATACTCTAAAGATACCTAGAATAAATTATTGCTCATTTATGGCTATCAAAATATGAAACACACGCCTTTATTGGCCAAGAATTGCAATAAAGCTTATGATGTAAAGAATTATAGAATTAGAGGCCATATTTTTAAAGAGAAAGGATACCTTGAACACTAATTTGAAGATGGATGGTTAGAAGCTTACCTTGAGGACAATGGATAGAAGATAGAGAGATAAAGAGACATGATGCAGAGAAAGGAGAAAAATGTCACACATATGAGTGGAGATTGTCATCGCGCATGATGTTGCTAGTGATAGAAAGTAGTGAAAAAGGAACATCATGGAAGGCACAAGGTTGTATAGTGGTAAAAAAGGAGATTAGAGGGCTAAGCTTAGGGATTTGGGTATCTTGAGGTGTAATTTAAAATTAGGACTAATTTTACATCTTACATTAAATGGTAGCCTTATGCATCATCCTGCCAAGAGGCATGTGATTTGAATTGGCTTTTAAAAATGTTTTTGGAAGCATGTTATGCACAGCCCATGTATTTTTGCCTAAGGCCTATGTATCCTTCAGGTGTGACCCTCATGTGCAACAACATATGGTCATATACAAAATCCTGTAGAAATGCACGAGGTATCCTTGCACTATTAAAGTAGTTATCCTATGTGTTGCAACATGAGTTGTGCTACAATTTTTAATTTTAAACCTCTTATTTTACATGGCCCCCTATGGAAGTGCATAAAAAGGCTGCGTAAAACCTTGAATGTACAAAATTTAACATTTTTTTTCAAGTACCCAAACATCTAAGGTCCTACTTAATAATTAACCACTCTTAGTGTAACATCCCAAAATTTATTAAGAATAATTATAGGCAATTAAAGAATTATTATGAAGATAATTAGGCAAATCATAAGAAATAGAAATTTATGGAGAAATAAATTATTACTATGGGTCTAAAATTTAATTGGGTTAGAAATTTTTTCTAGGCCCATAATTAATTTAAGCATGACAAAGCTAAAGATTTATGGAGACCCAATCCAAATAAATCCTTATAATGTGGCCCAATAAGTAAATTTCTGAACCTAAATGGGTCTTAGGCCTTTAAGTCAGCCCAACAGCCCTACTTAAACCCTAAACCCTTTCAGCCTCCCTCACATTTTGTTGAAGACATAAGTGACTCAAGAGAAAATTCAGAGGTTTAAGGGAGGCTAGGGTTCTACCGACATTTTGGCTCTATTTCTTTCTTCTAGAGCAAGATTCAGCTAAGGTAATCTACATGAAACTTAATCCTTTCTTCTTCTTTTTTAATTTGGCCCAATTAATTTTTTGTTTGGAGTGTTTTCACCTTAAAACTAAAAATGAAGTTTGTTATTTGGTGCTTTCATTGTGGATTTTCAGAGGTTGAGGCTAGAAAGATTGTTAGGTAAGTATCCTCTCCCCATTTTGATGTATTTTCTGTTGGATATATACCTTATACCTAGAAAATGGAATGGTATTTTAAAGTTTCTAGTGGGGGAAACCAAATCCAAACTTAGAGCCTCTTGGTGGCTGGGTAAGTATTTTCTAGGTAGTTTGTAATGATTGGATCCTATAGTATTTGATTTATGTTGTAATTAGCACTTAAGAACATGCTTGATTTGATTTGGGAATCTTTAGAGTGTGAAAATTATCTTTGGCTTCAAGACTAGACTCAATTAAGTGAGGTGATAAGGTTAATTTTCATTCCTTGGATATGTCAACTATAATCTTATACCTACTACACATATATGATTTTGAATATTAAATGATTAGTTGTCTATTTGAATTATATGTTTGGACCTTATGTGAGTCCATGATAGAGTTATGGTATGGCTGCCACTCGTGCATTGTACTTCGATCAGGCACTGAGTTGTGATCAAACTCTTACATGCATTGAGCCCAAGTTGTGCTCATTGGAGAGTTGGTGCCGTAAATGAACCCCTCCTGGTGTTATTGGCCTTTAACATGTTGTATGTGATTACTAATATGGGATAGTAGTTATCGGTAGTTTAATTATTTCATTTATTGATATGATAGATGTTTCTTATGCACAATTGATTAAATTACACGTATGTTAATTAATATGGTATATATGAATGGAATTTCTCCCTTAGTTACTGAGATTTATATCTCACTCTATTTTATGGGCTAACAATTTCAGATGAAGGCTCCTCTAGTAAGGATTAAGGGAAGCAAGTGAATGAATATCCATGAGTTGAGACCATGTGTGGAAGTCCTATACTTGGAATGACCAAACTTAAACTATATGCTATTTTTTTTTACAACGCTTTTGTATAGTATCATCATGTAATCATATTACCAAGTATAGGTATTTTGTGTTTTGTTATCAATGGTGTAACTAATAAGAGAATAGACCTTGTAGTAGTGGAAAATGATGTATGTATTCAATTATAATCTAATATAAAACTTTACTAATATAGAAATATGACTTGTCACTTGGGAGTATATTTCTGTTTCACCATGAATGATGATCTTGGATTAGTGTTGTATGGAACCTTTGTTTGAACACCCTTTTGATTAACATTATCAATAGTTTTTGCCCCTTTTGTTGTCAAAATTCATAAACTACTAATGTAAGGTAGATAGATGGGTTTAGATTAATACTTAAGTCTGTAAGTGGTTATAATAGGTATGCTAAATAATTTAGGTGGTTGGATTCCATTAAAACCATACAAATTAAGGTAAAATGATCTTAGAATGCTATTAGAGGGAGAGCTGGAATGTTTATGATGAAAATTAAAAAGTTTAGGTGCAAAATAGAGTTGAGTTGGGACTAAAAGTACCTAAGTCATGGCTAGAGCTCTTCTAAAGGCTAAGAGCACTACGGCGCAGGGTAAGAATTTCACTCAGGAAGGGTAACAAACTGAACATCGTCGTGATGTAGGACTCTTTGTTATGGCACAACTTAAGAGAAATAAAAGGATAAGGTTCCAGAAAGTAACCTCATTGTGACACAAGTAGGACTTGCCATGGCGAGAATCGAGGAGAGCCAGAACAGTGTTCCAGTAACTCACCTTGCCACAGCGCGAATTAAGGAATTTTGAACAGTAGGGTCTAGAAGGCAACTTCATCATGGCAAGAAGGCCTGAGTCATGGTGTAGAACATGAAAATTTGGTTTCGAGCTCTAGTAGCCACTCAAGTTGTGGCACGAGCATACCAAGTCACAACATGAGTTCACAAACCTAGTTTTTAGGTTCCAGAAGCCAATGTGGCCATGGCAGGAAGATCCAAGTCACGACGTAAGACACTAAACTTCTATTTTTAGCCTCTAAAACTAAATTTTCTTGCGGTTAATGGTATGCAGTGACTTGGAAACAATTATAAGAGGGTTTTGTGAGTATAAAATCAATAATAAAATGAATCAGAGGTTTCATTTGACAACTTAAATTACTTGTAGGCTTAATTCACTTTGTTCTCGGATCAATAATCCTTAATGATGATAAAGTTCAAATTCCCTCACTTTTTCCTAATTTAGTTATTTATACTAATATTAAACATTGATTTACAATTATTAATTATGCAATTAAGCTTAATCATTAAAATTGGGAGCTAGAGTTGTTATAGTCAGACATTTGTTATAAGGTATAAAAACTTCCCAAACTCCCCTAAACATAGAATTTTCACTTGTTTTCAAGTATAGAGAATGTAAGCAGTTAAGGTATTCTATCTCAATTCCAATTGCAAAGAAATACAAGAGAAGCTAAAAGGAACTTCTATGATATGATCTAGGAGTTTTTGATGCTCTATCCGAGTGAATTTGACCTCAAGTGATTCTCTTCATGCTTTCACATCTCTTTCTCTTAAATGTATTCCTAACAAATAAATAGTAAAACCAAAAGTAAATAAAGAAAATCCAAAAATCAAAAGTAGGGCAAAAGTTATTTTTGTTAGCTTGACTTTAAAAACCCTTAACACTAAAATTTTGAAAGGGCAAAAGATGCCACTTTCTTAATTGTCTCCTTAAATAGATATGGATTAAGTCATTGGCCATTGGCCTTGAAAGGGCCAATTGACTTAGTATCAATCTTAATTGCTCTATATGGAAAGACCTTTAACACCTTAAAGGGCTGGACCACCTAGATTTCAACTTACCTAGAAATAATTTTAAGTGAGAGTTAAAGAGTAAAACCTACTGTCCTTCCTTAAAGTGTTTATCATGCTAAGTTTTGGTTTGTTCCTTATAAACATTGGCATTTTCATATGCTTCAAGGTAAAACTCCTTTAACTCACTCAACTTAAAAGTCTCCTTTTCCCAATAGAGGCTAAGTTTAAGTCTTTAATAGCCCAATAAGCTTTATGTTTTAATTCAAATGGGTAGTGGCATCCTTTACTGTAAGCCAACTAATATGAAGACATATCAATAAGAGTCTTAAATGTGGTCCAATATGCCTAAAGTGCATCATCAAGCTTAGAGGCCTAATCTTTTTAGGAAAAGTTTTCTCAAGTGTCTTCTTGATTTCCATATTTGAAATTTCCACTTGCCCACTAGCCTGGGAATGGTAAGGAGTGGCTATGCAATAATTGCCCATACTTTTTTAGAAGGGCCTCCAAGTGGTGATTCCCAAAATGAATGCTACCATCACTAATTAAGGCTCTAGGGACTCTAAAGCAAGAAAAGATTTTTTTATTATTTATAATCGTTATCTTGGAGTCATTAGTTGATGTTGTTATGGCTACCACCCACTTAAAGACATAGCCTACTGCTATTAGTTTGAATTTGTTATTAAAGGACAATAGGAAGGGGCCTATGAAATCAATCCCTCAGACATCAAACAATTTAATCTTTAAAATGTCATTTAATGGCATTTAATTATGAGTTGAGATGTTTCTTGTCCTTTGGCTCTTATCACAGGCTAATATCAACCGATGTACATCTTGAAACATGGTGGGCTAATAAAATCCAAATTGCAAAATGTTTGCAACCATCTTTAATACACTAAAGTGCCTACCACACTTTCTTAAGTGGCAATGCTCTATGATGTTTTAGCCTTCCTCTTGACGTATAATGAGTGAGGCCATTAGAGCAATGTTTGTAGAGTAGGGGCCCTTCCTAAAAGTAATACTTCGTATAAAGTTGGAATTTCCTCCTTTGATGGAAGTTCAACTTAGGTGGTAGAATGCCACTCACCAAATAATTGATGAAATCGGCATATCACGGAGTTATGAAAGCTAGTACTAAGAGTTGCTCATCAAGGGAGTCTCCTTGGATTGGTATTTCAATGTCCTCGTTAATAGTTGGCTATTCCATTCTTGACAAATGATTAGCCATCACAATTTTCTATCCCTTTTTTTATCTCAAATCTCGAGATTAAATTCTTATAACAATAAGCCCATCGTGTCAAACAAGGTTTTGAGTCTTTCTTTGATAAAAGGCATTTAATGGTAGTATGACCAATATATAAAATTGTCCTTGACCCAATTAGATTATATCAAAATTTATCAAAGGCAAAGACAATCATTAACAACTCTTTTTTTATGGTAACTTAGTTAACTTAGGGGTCATTTAAAATTTGCTTACATAGGTTATTACATCTAGCCTTGTGTCCTTCCTTTGTCTAAGGACAAAACCTAATGCACAGTCATCGGCATCACGCATCAATTTAAATAGGATACTCTAATTTGGCCTTATGATAAGGGCCAAGGCCAATTCTTGCTTTAATCTTTCAAAGGCCTCAAGACACTTTTAGTGAAATTTAAATTCAATATCTTTATTAAGTAATTGATAGAAAGGCCTAGAGATTTTAGATAAATCTTTTATGAAGTGACGGTAAAATCTGGCATATCCTAAAAATCTTTTGACTCCCTTTATAGAAGTTAATGGTGGCTTTTTTTCAATGGCAATAATTTTTGTGCCATCCACCCTTGTCCCTATCTAATATCCTATCTGATATAGGATATATGATAACTTTAAGATCTCAACCCTAATAACCTCTTTCATATTTCAGTTTAACCTATATTGGTGTTCTATAGATGACTTATGGTTATCTTTTATTAAAATCCCATGTATGTATAGTGAGGGGCTAAGTCCTTTTATGTCAGGCATTATCTAACCAATTGCCCCTTCTTCTCTTTTAATACCCTTAGCAGCTTCTTTAATTATACCTCAATAAGGTCGTAATATGAGTAATTATACATGTTCTACTCTTTACACTTAGTTTTATAATATTTCAATGGGGCTAATTTGATGACCTTAGGTTTATTTTATATTATTTAGGTTAAATTCATATTAATGTGTTTTAATTGCTGATAAGTATGATTTTTATACATTTTATTCTCCCTAACTTAGTCATTTTAATAAATAAATGTGGGTTAACGAATGCAATTGAATGGAAATTGATTTTAATAGCCATTTTTGTACTTTAGGAATTAATTTGCAAAATTTTGAAATATTAATGCTCAATTTTATTTTAAATGATTTTGTGAATTTTCCTATTGAATTGTTCTTATTATTTGTGCAGATTTGTGAAGGGCAAATAGCTTAAATGAGTATTTGATTTAAAGAAGAGATGAAGGCATGTATATATGGGAGGAAGAAGCAAGGGATGTACGTGGAAAAGAGACTGGTTGAAGGAGACTTGTGTGCATTCACTCTCATGACCAACCACGTCTTCTTGTTGCTCTATTCTGGTGAGTAGAAGCTGCTAAACACACATGCAGTGGCTGAACTCGAGCAGCTGAAATAAGGAAATCTGAGCATGGAAGAAGAAAATCACATGGAGAATGGCTAGACAGCAGCTCACAAACTCCAGCAGAAAGAGAGGAAGAGAAATGAAGAAGCCTGCTGGACAGCAACGTGAAATTAACGTGAAGGAAAGAGAGAAGAAACAGCAGCTGGACGAAGCAGATCTGAAGCCACGAAATGAAGTTGCTGGAACAGGAATGAACGTTGCAGATGAAGAAGAAGAGGCACGAGTTGCTGGTTTGAATGAAGATGCTAGACCTAAGGAAAAGAGGATGTGACTTTCAGCGCTAGAATACAGAGCTGGGAGCTTCGTGCTTGGCTGAGGAAGAAACGAGAAAATGAGTTGCAGAACCACGTAAAAGCTGCAGAATAGAGAAAGGAAGCGCAGCAGCTACAGAGCCAACGAGAAAAGCCACGAGTTGAAGTCTGGACAGCAGCAAAACGTGGAAGAACAACACAGAACAGAGCATGGAGCAGAAATCGCTGGAGCTGAAAACATATAAAGAAAACGAGCTGAAAAACGAAGGAAGTGCTGGACAACAGCAGAATAAATGGCAAAGAAAAAAGAAGCAACGTGAAGAATGAGCAAGCTGAATGTGGCTGAACTCGAGCAGCTGATTCAAGGAAGCAACACGAGTTAAGAAAGAAGCAAAAGCTGGGTTGAAGGAGATGGAAACGAAACACAAACCAGCAGCAAATGAAGAGAAGAATCAGACTCGAAATGCAAAGCCACGAAGAAGAAAGCTACGTATGCAGAAGCTACAGTGTGCATGTGGATTATTATATCCACAATGGGGCCCACATTCAATAATAAAAGAAGGAAAATACATTCGGGCAAAGAAGGAACAAAGGAGCTGCAGGGAATTTAAATAAAAAAACTGAGCACGTGGAATTAAGAAGGCTACGAGCTGACGTGGGAATTAAGATGAAGATGAGGATTAGTTGCGAGATTTCAGCGTGCAGAATCAGAAGGAGGGAGACGTGAACAACGAGGAGAAGGAGAAAATAAAACCTAGAGGGGACGCTGGGAGATAAACAAAAGAGGAGAACGTAGAAGGAGAGACGGCAGAAAAAGAGTGCGAGAAATTCCAGCGCTGAAGAAGGAAGCAGTTCTAGCTAAATTCTCCATGATTATGGCTCCTTTGATCGATTCTCCTTTATTTGATCCCTCCATGGCAGCTTGAATTCCTTGTGGTGGCTAGCTGAAGATTGAATTCTCCTATATGAAGATTTGAGCTCTACATCTCCTATTGAATTTGGATAAAACTCTCTTGCCAATCTTTTGATTTTAGCATTATTTCCTTTATTAATTTGTCTAGGTTTAGCTTTTTGATTTAGGAATTTAATTGCTGGAATTACTGGATTGAATTAATTCTTGGATTGAACTTGATTTGAACTTTGGAATTATTTTTTTTATCATCATTCCAGAATTAATGCTGTGCAATTGAACTCTAAATTCCTCTTGACTTTAGGCTAATTGATGCAATGGTTATTGGGTTAGTTAGCTGGAACTTTTGTGCAATTAATTGCTTGAGGGGTTAATTAATTTAATTGGTGAATTAGCATCTTGAGTGAATTGTGCAGTAGCTTTAATAAATCAATAAAATTTAGTGTAGTGTGTTCTTATTCTTAATTCAATTAATTAGTTGTTTAAGGTTTCTTGTGGTTGCAAAATTCTTTGAACAATTGATGAATTGAATCTTGGATGGTTATTCAAGAACCTTATGAGGAATGCACTAAAGAGCAAGAACTTAATCCTAAATTGGTAAGCTAAATAGAGCAAGGATAATCGAACTCTAGGGAATCCAATTGAAAGCTAGTTACCTCATTTACTTGATAAATCACTTGGACTTAGTTTTAGATTTCTAATTCTTGTCAATTAATTTTAGTTTAATTAAATTCTAGCATATCAAACCCCCAAGTTAGATCCTAATAGTAATATTTAGAATATTCTTCCATAAACAATTTAAGGCACAAACTCCTTGAGAAGATGACCTAGGTTGCACCATTATCTACAAATTTATTTTGTTACCTAGTTTTATTTGAGATTGTTCGACACGATCGTCAATTGCATACTTATTAGATTTAGGCTTTAATTGTTATTATTATACTTTGATTAACAGTGGCCCAGTTATCTGTGTTTTTGTGCTTGCAAGTAAGCTAAGCCACACAGATAGATTTGGACATTTAATAAATGGTTTTGGATGCTAAGCTTATTTTATTTAGGAATTAATAATATATTTTTATAGTTTTGGACCATATAATATAACCCCAGCTCATCTAGTGCTTTAAATTTTCCCTTATGTCATTTTTAGAGAGAACACACTTCCTTTTACATTATCTCTAGAGCCTTCATAGACTATTTTTCTCTTTAGAGCATTTTGTTTCTTTCATGGCATTTTGAAATCTTCTGTGATTGATCTAAGGTATCAAACTTGATGTCAAGACCCAAGTCTATGATTTGATTATACATATTCGTTTGATTTTAATTACAGAATGAATTCCATCTTTTTTTTCTCTTTGTTTTTGTGTTAATCTTGATTATATTGCTTGGGTAAGTTAGATTGCATAATCATTGGTTCGTTTGCATGATCTAAGAGTTATGTTTGATTTAATCGATTGATTAATCAATCGAATTTGTTCTATTTATCATGCTAGAGGTTTCTATGTGTTAATCTTGATGCATTCAAATAGGGATTGATTTTGTGTTGTTAATTTGGCGTGGTTGCATTAGGCCTAATAACAGAGTTTGATCATAACTTTAGGTGGTAACTTAAGAACATCAAATAGCAATAACTAGGAAATTAAAATTGAATCAACGAAATCTTTAGAAGACAAGGAAGGTGAGACATCAGAGAAGTGAACCTAGGATTGATTGTACTTTGGTAAATTGATTTATTCCTAATCTATTTCAGTAGCTAGTTTCTTATTTTGATTCATCTCTTAATTTCACATAAAACCCCCCATTCAAATTAATTATGATTATATGATCTCTTGTAATTTCTTAATCTAATTGGTTTGACTAAAGGCTCTTTGAGAGACGACCTAATGAGCACTATATTGCAAATTAGATAATTTAACTAATCTTGGTCAGTTCAATAGTCGTGAGTTTTTCTATTTCTAATTATCCAACCAACGGCTCCTTTTTCTCTCTTAATACCCTCAGTAGCTTCTTTAATTATAGCTCAATAAGGTCAGTAAAAATAATGATTGATAGAGTATTATTTTCCCCTAAGTAAGCATATTTAATATGAAATGGAAGTGGATTTAATTATAAGGTTAGTGTCTTTTCAATGAAAAAAGGTAGAAAGAGGTGCAATCTCACTATCACAATTAGTTGTGGTAGCTTCTAATATTAGGCAAGCTTTTAGAGGGTCATTAAAAGATTCTTTTAACTATGTTTCTATCATAAACCTATCAAAAGTGTCTAGCTTCAAACACTATTCATCATAAGACATGTTTTTCATGTCTTTAAATAAGTTAAATTCAACCCTATCCTCTCCCATTCTTAATGTAAGCTTTCTATTCCTAACATCTATTATAACTCTAGCTATGAATAAAAATGATCTTCCTAATATCAAAGGCATAGTAGTTTCTTCTTCTATTTCTAGGACTACAAATTCTACTAGAAGATGAAATTTATCCACTTTGACTAGTGCATAAAACAACAATAGGGTGCTTTATAATTTATCAGCCAATTATAAAGTCACAATTATGTGTTTCAATTCTCCTAAACTAAGTCTACTACAAACAAACAATGGCATCAAACTAACACTAGCATTTAAATTAAACAAAGCATGATCAAAGGCTATGTCGCCATTAATGCAAGGAATAAAGAAACTCCCTAGATCAGTGAGCTTTGGTGGAAGCTTATTTTGAATAATGGCTCTATACTCTTCAGTATATACAATGGTAGCATGCCTTTTTTATTGTCATTTTATTAGACAAGATTTCTTTAAGAAACTTCACATAAGTAGGCATCGGAGATAAGGCATCAACAAAGAAAATATTCATGTGAAGTTGTTTCAATATGCTTAAGAATTTCTCAAATTATTTGTCTAATTTTTGTTTCTTTAATCTCAGAGGAAAAGGCACTAGGGGTGCATATGGTTTTATTGGCACTTATGGTTGATGAGGTTTAGGTTGATCATCCACAACTTAAAACCAAAGCACTAGAATGCTTTTTTTCATCAATTTGACTTTGATTTTTAAAAGGCTTAACCTCTTCATTAGTCCTTAGTATTTGACTTCCATTTCTTAAGGAAATAGTCTTACAATGCTCCATAGGATTTATCTCTTTGTAATAAACAATTTTCCTTGAGCTCCAGAGTTTGATAAACTAGCTAACTAACCTAACTACACCTTTAAATTCCTATTGTGGCTAGCCACCTAATCTATCTTGGACTCTAATATCTTAAATTTTTTTAGGGGTTACATTTAGGAACCTGTTAAATACAACCTCCTAGGATGCCTTATTCTCATTTATTTATGGACCTCCTTGATTCCTATATTATACCCTTACCTAGGTGGACCACTATGATTCCCTTGATTACCCCAAGCTAATTTAGGGTGATTTTACCACCTAAGATTATATGTTATGAAGTAGGAATTATTATGTTGTCTAGAATTATTTGAGACATAATTTGCTTTCTCAGACATATTTAACCTCGCAAAAATATTCATTTGATAGTTACCATAAACATGACTAATATCACAAAGTTCACAACTATGACAAGGGTTAGAATTGGACACTGCATTCACACCAAGCTAATCAAACCTCTTCATTAGCTAATTAATTTTTGTATTTAGTGCATTAATACTATCTATCTCTATAACACTAGTGGTTCGTTTAGGTAGATGCCCTTCATTAGGTCAATTATAATGATTGGTAGCCATTTCTCAATGATGTCAATCACTTCATTAACTAATTTCACCAATAAAGATCTGCCAATTTTAGCATCTAAGTTCACCCTAAGTGACTATTCTAATTTGTTATAAAATGTCTGAACTAACATCTAGTCTTCAATAATATAATGTGGGCATCACCTTTGAAGGTCCTTAAATCTTTCCTATGCCTTATATGAAGATTTACCTTCATATTACACAAAACCTTGAATCTCACTTCAAAGTTTGGTAAGTTTATTATGTGGGAAATATTTAGTTAAGAAAGCTTGTGATAGGTCATCCTACATGATAAATGAGTAAGGCAACATAGATTTCAACCACCTTGCAACCTTGTCTCTTAATAAGAAGGGGAATAACTAGAGCTTAATTGCATTATCTAGAACCTTATTAAGCTTAATTGTATCATATATTCTTAGAAAGCAAGATAGATCTACATTTGGGTTCTCATGTATTCCTCCTCCAAACTCATTTTGTTGCACCATTTAGATAATTTTAGATTTTATCTCAAAATTATTCCTAACAATTACTAGACTAACAATACTATTGCTAAGCCCCGTTGCATCCATCACGGCAAAATTGTGCACCAGTTGACAATGATCAGTTGCATCCATTGCTAGTTGCCAAGGGTTCTCTTATTGATTTAATTAAGGTGGCTAATTTCCTGGTAGCTAAACTTGTAGAGCTTCAACCCATCTTCTTCTATTATTATGGAATATTCACTTATGCTGAAATTATAACCTTGAAAATCACCTCCTAAGGAGTGGGTCATTAGCCTTGAACACTCCTTCAAGTTTGAAGTCAAACTTGAACAAAAACAAAATTATTTATTATTTATATTCTAATTAAAATAAGATAAATATATAAAAATTTCTCAATTAATAAAAAAAATTATCAAATTAATATTGATTATACCTTCAATGGCAATAAGACTAAATTTGTTGTAAAAAATTTACAAGTGTACAGATTAAATAGGTAATATAAAACTAAGTCTAGAAATTTCTTATAAGAAAGGTTAATTAATTATCAATTTCTTTTCTAATTACCCTTATTATCTAGAAAATAGTAAATTCAAATTAACTAATCTTAAACTAAATTTAATTAATTACCAACTAATATTAACTAAAAATTGATCAAACTAAAATGGACTAATTTAATGCTAAAATTACTAAGTTAACTTATCGATCAAACTTTTGAAGTTTAGAATACTTGTTAAGCTCAATTAAAGGTGAACTTATGAAATTATTTATATGAACAACAATTCATTATCTATGAAATCCTTTTTCAAGGTAATTCATAAGTGTAACAAACCTAATTCTTAATTACCATGATTAGACTTAATTAAGTGGTTAATAATAAAAAATCAAGGCCTAAAGTTATTATGATTAATTACATTAGAAAAAAGTAAAGAAATTTAAACTTAAATATCATTAGAGTTATTAACTAAGCAACAACAAATTAATTAAATCTACAAGTGATTATAATTATTAATTAAGACCTTTGATTCATCATATTATTGATTTCAACTCACAAAACCTCTTATAAATATTGCCAAGTTGTTACATAACATTATCATAGTAAATCTCAAGGTTTCTAAGTCAAAAATAAGAGTTTAGAAACCTTTACCATGACTTGGACCTTCTCTACCGCAGCTAAGTTGGTTACTGGAACCTAAAAAGCAAGTTTAAGGTCTCCCACCACGACTTGGTATATTCGTACCATGGCGTAAGTGCTCTCAGGAACTAATATTCACACTTTCGCTCGCCATGGCGAGTTGGACCTCACTGTAATAGGCTTATATGGCGCCGTGATGGGAGAGCATCTTGGAACTTACTATAAAAAATTTCACGATCTGCACTGCAGTAGGCCATACTTGAGCCATGGCGAAACTAACTATTAGAACCCAAAATTTTTCTCCCTTGATTCTTGCTGCGACTTGATCCTCTCGGGTTATGGCGAATCTACTCTTTGGAGCACTCCCTACCTGACTTCCTCGATTTATGCAACAACTAAACTCCTTACATCATAGTGAGGTTGTTTTTTATCAATCTCCCTGGGTGAATTTTTCACCTTGCGCCGTGATGCTCCTTGCTTCTGATTGACTGCTGGCTATGACTTAGCTATTTTTGGCTGCGGTATGACCTTCTTCTACACCTATACCTCTCAAATTTCATCCCATACATTCCAGCTCTCCCTTTAGTAACACTCTAGGGCCACTTTACTTTAATTTGTAGGGCTCTCATGGCATTCATCTACCTAATATATTCAGCATGTCTCTCATTACTAAATCAAATCCTTGGTATTGATTCCTACTCATCTACTGTCATACATGAGCAATTTTCTATATCAATGACAACAAGAAGGATTTATAACTACTAATACTATCATCTAAATATAAATTCTAATATAGGCTCCATGCATTACTAGTCTAAGTCAATAATTAAGGTATCACATGATTACATTCTCAGACATTGGACCATATCTTAGAATCAACAAGGTTTTATATCAAATATATAGGTGCATACATCAAATTCCAAGTTGTAAAAAGTCTAACTCCTTATTAGTTATATCATTGTTTACCAAAATACAAAATACCTACACTGGATAACATGATTACATGATGATAATGCTATACAAAAGAATAACAAAAATTAGTATCTATCCTAGATTAGTTCCATCTAAGTGTAGAATTTCCCACACATGGTCTTAGCTCATAGATGTTCATCCACTTGTTTCCCTTTATCCTTACCTGAAGGACCTTCACTTGAAATAATTAGGACATGAAACTGGGTGAGATGCAAATCTCAATAACCAAAGCAAATTCTATTTATATATTCCAATTTAATTAATATATATGCAATTAATCATATAAGTATCAAAAATAACAATCATATCAGTAAATGAAATAATTAGGTTACTAGTGACTACTATCCCATACTAGCAATCACATTTCACATGTTAAAGGTCATTAACACCGGAAAAGACCCATTCATGGCACTAAGTCCCCAATGAGCACAACATAGGCTCAGTGCATATAAAGGTCTGATCATAACCTGATGCTCGATCAAAGTATGATGCATAGGTGGCAGTTGCACCACAACTCCACCATAGACTCATAAGGTCCAAACACATAATCACATGGCCAACCATTCATTATGCATTCAAAATCATACTTGTGACACCTCAATCTACTACCACTACCTAGCCTCTCAATAGGCTCGGTTCCATATGATTTCCAAAGAATCACTACTCTTCCGTGGCATTTGCATGCTATAAACCGGGGTTTCATATACTCATCTTTTGCCCCGTGGGTCCTGTGAACCCATCTCAAGCATCCTCAACTCAAACTCCATACATACGACTCATACATAGCATGAAACAAACCATAGGCCACGGGTATAGAGCCGAAAACCATAAAAATTATATTTTCTCACTTGGGCCCAAAAGTCATATTTTGGCTCTAAGTTTGAAAAATCATAAGAAATTGTAGAAAAATGGGAATACAGCAAACTTTAGCTTTCTGGAAAGCTCTAAGTGTCAACTTTACACTAAAAATCATTCCTAACCACAAACACATCGTTTGGACCAAGTTTGATATTGAAAATGGGAAGAAGGTCTAGCTGTCACTGTTTCTGGAGCAGCTTTCTGTCATAACTTTCAAAACTTCATAACTAAATCCACAAAAATCCAATTTGGGCACATTATACCAATTTAGAAAGATACGGATGTCTACTAGAGGAGAAAAATAAGTCCAGGTCAGTTCAATAGCTCCTGCACCTCAAAAATCGATGGAATAGTGATGGGGGTCAGGTAAGCTCCCTAATGCTGATACAGAATTTCAGACGGTCCAATCTCTCTCTACAGACCTCCGATTTGGGTGATTCTAGTTCCTACAAGTCACTTTGTTTTCTAGTTTATGTGTATAAACTTTCACCACATTTGGAATCCATTTGGTCTAAAAGTGCCACAGATTTCATTTTCTGGTTTAGATGAACAGTACATGACCAATCCATTAAATTCTCCCAAATTCAACAATTCCCCAAATATTCTATAATCCTCCGAATATTACCCACTTTAGCTTCTCAAGAAGCTTTCTACAAACTCTAGAGGCATGCCAAATTTCATGGAAAACGGAGCTCATCCGGTCATACTTTGACGTAGCTCACAAAAATACCGATTTTGGCACCCCATAGGTCCAAAACGGGTCTAGATAGCCTCTCACACATTCTCACTCCACATGGACAAGTTTAAAAGTATAAAACTGGTATATCTAACATGTCCATATAATCCAAATCATCATACATCCAAATCTCGCTATGCTACGGCCAAATATACACTATTTCATTCATGCATCAAAAGGGGTAAAACCCTCATTTCCATTCATTTGGCTATAAACATATTTCATACAATATCCTTTCATACTTCTACACGTGTTACAAACTTTACATCTCAAAATAGTGGGCACATCTTCATTTGGCACCACTTTACATCATATTTACATTAAAATATCAAAACATAAACTCATAACTAGCTACGCATGCTCCTAGGCTCCTTGGTGTGTGCTCGGTTCTCCTTGAGCTCCACCTAGCATATTAGTTGGGAGGGGAAAGGGGTGAGATTCAGGGAATCTCAGTAGCTCAAGCACTCAATCTAGCAAGCAATCAAGGTATATAACAAGTCAATGCATGTGAATAAGCATTTAGCTATTCTCAAACATCCAACACATAATGTACATGCTATGGAATTCACAACAATGCCAAAAATGGGCTCCAGGGACTTTTGGTCTAGCCTCACCCGAGTCTAGGGACTTTTGGATGGCCTCACCCGAGTTTACGGACTTTTAACTTGGCCTCACTCGTTTGAGACTTTTGGCCTTGTCTCACCTATCTCAAGGGACTTTCGGCTTCACCTCACCCATCTCAAGGGACTTTCGGCACTACCGCATCCGAGCAATTCTCACAACTCATCACACAAGCATATTGACATTCAGTGCATCAAAGCAATAGCATATGGCATATTCCACACATTCAGCATATACATATCATACAATGACTATTACAACTAAGAATGCTACAAGAAAGAGTGAAAGAGAGAGCTACCTTTGGAGCCAAAGTCAACACAAGCTTTTCCTTTCAATGTCTCCTTTCCCTCCTTAGGTTCACAAACACACCTTGATGTAAGTGTTTCACTTGAGCCTAGACACACCAAAAGCATGCAATTACTCTCTTGTAATTTAATTTAGAGCAACCCTCTATCACACACAACCTAGGGTTCTCTCTCTAGAATGCCATTACCCCTTTCTCTCTCTCAAGCTCCCATGATAGTGGAAAACCTCATTTTCAAAGAGAACTCAAGGATTCAAAAGAGTTTTCCACTTTCCCTCTTCTGACCCATGCCCAAAATCTGTCCATTTTCATAAATAAAACCGCAGAAAGAGAGGGCAAAGGGAGGGGATCAGAGTTCTAAGAAGAAATGGGAGAAGTTACCTTACCTTTCCCTTGATCTTCCTCCTTCTCTTGATCTCTCACACTCTCCACGCCTCTTTTCTCTCTTTGGGTCGAAGCTTAGGGCAGATATGAGAGAAGAAATGAGTTTGGGCGTTTAATGAAGTCTAAATCTCACTATTTACTCTCTTCCGGACTGACTCTCGCTACGGCAAAAACTAACCTTCGCTATAGCGAGCTCGTGTAATCTGGCTTCGCTTTGGCGAGGTGTAGCCTTCGCTACGGTGAGATCGGGTCAGTTCCCTTCGCTATAGCGAGATTTACCATTCGCTATGGCGAAATCGCATCAGTTCCAGACTTCACTTTCGCTATGGTGCACGCTACGGCGAGCAACTCCCTGGTTTCTATACGGACTACTGCCAGCACTCGCTATAGCTAGAATAGCCTTTGCTGTTGCAAACTAGCTCTCTCGCTGTAGCGAGACCATTTCTCGCTATTGCGAGAGGACTTGGCAGAAATTCTGGATTCCGAAAATTTCCAGCTTTCACTTTCTTTCTTTTCCCTTTCCTTTTCTTTTTCCCGGTTGTTACAATACTTGTATAACAAATATAAAATTAAAGTAGACATGCATGGAATTTAACATTAACCCTAGTTGTTTCACTTGTAGATAATTCTTTGAAAGCCAACCACACTGCTACTTCAGCCTATGGACACAAAATCAGATCATTATTATTCTTAATCATTATTTATAGCAGCAAAGCCAACACTTAAAGAATTAAACCACAAAGAACTACCCACTACAAGAACCAAATTTAGATTTGGTTGTGCCTATACTAATAACCTCATAACAACACTCTAAGTTCTGGGCAAATTCACATAAAATCACTATTCATATCATAAATAAGTTATAGGGGTACTAAACCAACAGAAAATGCATCTTAATGAGAAGTTTATATTTACCCAATATATCTCTTAGCTTCGACTTCTGAAAATCCTTCAAGAAAATATCAAACAACTCATATCAAATTTGAGGTATGGGTGAAAATGCTCCAAATAAAAAACCAATTAGGTTAAATTGAAGAGGAAGAAGAGAAGGTCAAGTTATATAACAATTATCTTAGTTAATTTTGGCTCTAAAAGCGAGAAATGTGGCCAAAAAGATGATGGAAACCCTATCCTTTAAGGGACCTCCAAATTTTCTTCTTGCTCTCTAAATGTTTATGCAGAATGGTATAAAGGATGAGGGTTTTCTCTTAAGGTTTTAATGACAAATGGGCTAATCCATTAGCCCAAGGCCCAATGGGGCTCCCTTTTAGTTATTGGGCTATGATTTAATGAATTGGGCTATAGAACTTCTAGGATTTTTAATGGGATTTTGGGCTTCTAACTCAATAAACTAGATTAGGCCTTTATTAGTGTTTATCCATAACATATTTAAATTAATTATGGGTCTAAATTAATTTTTTAATCCAACTGAATCTTAAACCTACATTAACAATTTATTCCTCCCTAAGTTTCAACTCCCCTTTCCACTTAATTATTTTCCTTAATTACCTACACTAATTCCCTAACTCATTATAATTACTCTAAATTAATTTTAAGGTATTACAATAAGTGGCCATGCAAATCTAATCCTATTTTCACCATCTTACCCTTAACACAATAACCCATTAATCTTAAGGAATTAAAAAATAACCTTATGTATAATGGCTTGGCATGCACAAAGTTCCTAAATCACTCAAGCTTAATTTTTTATCTCTATAGAATTGATCATAAGTTTGTTACCCTATAGATCTATTATTGTAATTAGCCTCTCAGCCTTATCACAATAAATCTAATATTAAAAGATGATTAGCCATTCAATAAAAGTAAATGCAAAGCAATAGATTAAACTAAATAAGTCATTACAAAAGTATCCTTAATTAGACATATTAAGTTCACATATTCATTTGAACCCCAAAACAAGGAGTTTAGGTTAAAACTAACATCCTAAGAATTAAATGTGAATGACTTATGACAAGTAAAAGAAATAGAAGATGTAGAAGATGAAAAGAAAACTCTAATCATGGGTGCAACAATTTTAGGAAAGGGATATGAATTTCCAAGGCATCAATCTTAGATTCTAAAGCTCTCCTAATTGCAGCACACACCTATAATGCTATCTAATCATGTATTTAAAGATCTCAGCCTTTGGGTTTCAAGTTTTTTTTTTTCAAGAATACCCCTAGCTGAGCTATATTAATTGAAATAATGTCATACACAACCTAGCCATGTATAAATACCCCAAATACATAGGTACCTATGCACATATTAAGCTTATCATATGATTTCGCAAACCTTTTTCAGAAATGCATGAGGAGGCCATGCGATGCCTTATATTTGAGCTTTCTTATTTTTTTCTCTACTTCCTCACATTGTTTGTGTGGTTCACTCTTATAGGGTCATGTATGAGCTTTAAAGTGTTAATTTCCACTCTAAAAATGTCTTATGGCTTAATTAATAACTCTTGGTTAAAATATACAAAATTTGCATCAAAGTCAAAAGTAATTAAATTCAATCATCACATTAACTAACAAAACATGAAAATTTTATACTTATCAAATATAAACCATATCTATAAGATTTTAATGCCAAAATGTCAAACTTATATTGACCATGGACATTTGGGAAAAAATTCAAAAGTAGCTAGAATAGTGTCCTTTGTCATTTATGGCATCAATTGCAATTTAGAACCAAGGGTCAGGCTTATTTCTCTCTCTACTAAAGCAGTTATGAAAAGCAAAAGGTAAATTACATTGTGCTTCACTCAACCTATATCAAAACATCATTTCAATGTGTATTTTCTCTTTCCCTTTGAAAATTGAAAAGACTCTTTTTAAAGTTGGTATTCAAACTATCTCTCATTCTCTCTAACCTTAAGAGACTTTTTTTTTTAGAATTTTTTTTTAATTAAATGCCTAGAATCAAAACTATGGCAAAAATGCAGTCTCCTTACAATAAAAATCTTCAGCAAAAATAAGATTTAACGTCCTCTTCTAGTGCATCTAGGAACAAGGGCACCAAAAATCATTATCATTAAAGAATAGTAATAGAAGGATTCCTTCCAAGAAGCAATGGTGTACAGAGGAAGAATTAGGACCACCACTCATTTAAAGTTACCAAAAATAAAGCCCTTTAAGAAACGAGACACTCTAAAACCATCAACAACTAAACTTTCCTGCTTTAAAGGGAAAAAGCCAATGAATCTTTCTTCTAAAAGCTTTCACATTAATGAAGAACTAGAGAAATCCATTGAAGTCAAAGAAAATCCTTTAGCCATGGAATCTAAGAAGACATTAACAATGGATAAAGGCAAAAGACCATTAGAATCCTCCTCTGTACTACATCAATCCAAAAAGAAATGAAAAGTAACTCTTTTAAAAATAGAATTTGATGAACACTTGAATAAAGATACCTCAAATGATGGATGGATCAGAGGATTCAAATGATGATTTACTTCTAAAACACTTTATCTCAGAGGAAGAAAATGAAAAATATGAGAAATTTTTCAAGGAAAGAAGCATTGCAACTAGAAAGACAATTTCTTTGAAAGACTTAAGGAATAAATGGTATAACATTGAAAGCCATTTTATGGAAATAAGCTAGCAACCAATTTGGGAACTTATGAGTTAATATATGAATAACTGGTAAGGCATTTCTATACCAACTTATCTAATATGGAAGATGGTATTTCCATTCAATCATTTTTGAAAGGGAAAAGAATAATTTTGAATTTGAAGAGATTGAATAAACTACTTAGAATGAAATTCATTAGAGAATCTTACTTAAAAAAAAAAAAAATAAGAAAGGGACTTTCCTATAACTTATAATGCTACAAGAGACTTCTTTATAAAGATACAAGATTTACTCACTCCTAGAAGAGTAAATGGGTTAGCTCTTTATTTTGAAAAAAGAGTAATGGTACACATAATCAACATTTGCCTTTTACCTTAAATTTGTTCACTAAAGTCTCTAAATGAAAGGGATGTCTACTTGCTCTACTTTCGATCACCAAAACCTTCATCCACTTTGGCACCTGGATCCTGAGATTTATGGCTCAGGTACTAAGGTCACACATCTTTCTGCTAGTTTACCTTACTACATGCTTCTCACAAGGTTGTACATGGCCAACATGATCAACGTAAAGAATTATCCTTCTTATATAGTGGATTTAACATATGATAAAACCATATTTAAGTTGATTAAATTCACACCTATGGGTGACCATTAGGTAAGGATGATGGATATACCCCCTTTAGTACATGATGTTGCTGAAGATCCTGCAAATACATAAAAGAAGTTCCTCTAAATGAATACCCTACTATCTAGCCTATTAAGAACCTTATGGAACTAATGCTTGTACCTTAAGAGATTGAAGTCCCTATGATTAAAAATTTTGGCAAGGTCCCTACACCTATTGTCCCTACAGTCCATATGGATAATCCAAATCCATAAGATCCACCTTCAATTCCTGCTAATGAAAATCAAGCCAAAATAGCTTAGCATCTAGATCTTGCTACTCCTGCAAATGCCCTACGGAATCCTCCTGAAATGCCTTATTTACCTCTAACCTTTATGTCCTCTAAATCCCTAAACCATTTCACTTAGACTTTTTAAGAGATGTTCTCTACCCAGGTCAAATTAAATAAAGAATTAATAGCTAAAATCTAAGTGACCAAGTTGTAGTGCTGACTATAGATGCAAGCATCACCAAAGGATTACTTAAAGGTAAAGGAGTGATACATCAACACCTAAATTTCTTACAAAGTGAAATGTAGGATACTAATAAAGCACCTAATGCAAAGCTCATATCTCTATTTAACAAATTGGAAGATATTGATGCATCCCTTAAGCTTAACTCAAAAGATGTCTTATGCTTTTTAACAACTTGCAAGAAGATTCTTTTAATGACTTGGTCCTTATAAGTTTGGCTGGCCAGTGATGGTCCTTCGTATTTTACTCTTTACTTTATTTCACTTTTAATCCTTTAGCACTTTAGTTCCTGGATAACTTTATGGTCATTTATTTCATTTTCACTATTTACTTTGTTGGATATATTATTGTTGTGATTTGAATCTTGTTATGACTTGCTATATATATGGATTGTTGCTAGATATTAATCTCTTTTACTAGATATTCTATTTCAATAAACCCCTTTTGTTGGTGACAAAAAAGGTGAGAGAATTTTAGACTTTATATATTGCATAATGTTGTTTATAGGGTGTATATGCAATTTACAAGGTGTTGGTTAACCTTCTAAGTTTTTACCTTTGTGCTTTGCCATGCATAAAGACTATCTATTTTAAGGGAAGCAAAAATTAAGAGGGAGACCTATTTGAATTGTGCTTTAAATATGTTTAGGATTTTTATCTTTTTAGTTTTGTCATCATTAAAAGGGAAAAATTGTAAGCCTAATAGTCTCTTCCAACCCTTTTCATGTTTGATGATAACAAAGCCTAAATTTTTTATAAATGCTAGATAGTTTTAACTTAGTTTGAATTGATTATCTTTGGACCAAAGTTTGTCTTAAACTTAAGGAATATAAGATAAAAAGAATATTTTATATTTATTCCTATTGTTATGTCAAAGTTGACTAAATCTAAAAGCTGTAAAAAGTACTCTGTCACTTTTCTTTCATGCTCTCTTTGCATCTACAATAGCAAAAAAGTAAGGTGTCTCTACTTTATGTGTTTCTCAACTCTAATGCATTAATTGGCATTAATGAAGAAGAGATAACTTGAGTATAAGTAAAGCCTCTTCCTTTTCTATTCAACGTGCTCTAGAAGTCTCAAACAATGAAAGAAAATAAAGAAGATCTAAAGACAGCTAAAAGAACACCTATACCATCCTTAGCTGTTCAACCTTTATGATGACTCTCTTACTGCTACAATGGATATAGTTTGAAGATAGTCCTTGTCTAATGGCTAGAAGAAATGAAGTTCTACATATACAAAGGAAATGAAGAGCAGAAGATATACAAGTGAACCAAAAAGCATTTTGATTCAAATTTTATTATAATCCTTTTTGTTCTCATCTTTCCTACTCTTTCACTTGTTCTAAGTTGATTAGTGATTGATTTATCTAGTTGATATAGAGTTTCTGAGCCCTTTGATTAATAAGGGTCCTTATATTTCAAATTCTTATTTTGTAAGTCTTCCAAAGTGTTGGAAAGCTAGTTTATGTGTGAGCTGAGAAAACCACTTATAAAAGTTTTAAGTGAGTTTGGAAACCTAAATGTATAAGCTATTGTGTAACAATGATTTGCTAGTGAGAAAATCCCTTAAGGTCATAAACGGACTAAATACAAGACAGAAGGCTTAAACGAAGATAATATATGGTGTACTTTTTCTCCTTTAATTTCACTTTATTTTTGTCATTACATTCTATTAGAAAATCCTATTGATAAGGTTTTCTTAAGTCTATTTGATTTTCAAACTATATACTTCTTTTGACAACATCTTATCAGCAAGATCTTTTTAAGTTTATAAGATTTTCATCTTAACATATTTAGCAAGGAATTTTTAAGTTATCTTATTTTTCTACAAAACCACTATTCACCCCTTTATATGCATTCTTTAAACTCCATTACTCTAACCTTAGAATGTTTATGATAACAAACATCTTGAATGAATTTTTCAAGAACTCACTAGGTTTGAGCTCATTATACTACATAATTAATATCTTTTTAGCCTTGTATAAGACTTGGAATTTATTGTAAAAGGTTTGATGGACCCTAAAGCACTAGGATTTATATTCTTAAATCTTATCTTGAAAGTTTTCAAGTGTGTATAAGTTCAAAATTCAAAATGGACCTTTTTTAGGACTTCTGGAGGTTCCCCAATCAATTGAGCCTTAGTAACAATTAATTGGCCTTTCTTAAAAAAGCATAAAGTGCATTTTAATTAGGGCTAGCCAACTAACCTTGAACAACAGTTGATTGGGCTACTACCTAAAAGTGATTAGGTCACTCTGAACTAGTTGACTACTAGTGCCTCCTCTTCCCTCCTTTTTCAAATTTCTAAAAAGGAAGTTTTGGGGACCAATTGACTGTCGAACTAAACTAATTGATTGGTATAGTACAAAAAAAGTACCTTTAGCTTTTAAAACAATTATTTTTGTACAAGTTGACTTTCCTTCTTTCTCTAACAGCTCTATTAGGACTTATGATACAAATAGGTCATATGAACTCAAAATCATTTGAAAAATTTACTTTAACCTTGTGTAACCCTTTTTTAGGTCTAAATCATTCTTTTCTCCTTCTAACTTTGTTTCATTTGTAAATTACTCTTTTAAGAAAGTCTTTGCAGATATTCTCATATGACTTCCTTTAAGTGAGATTGAAAACTCAAGGATAGAGAATCCTTAAGTGAGTATTGGATAAAAACCTAATATAAGGGAAGAGACACTTAATTATGTGATTCATTTAAGTTATTTGGTGTAAGTGGCTTGCAAGTGTCTATTGAAATCTTGCAATCTTAATGGAAAATTTCAAGATAACTCTTGAGTACTAAATGTAGCTTATGATATAAACTGAGTTAGGATAAATAGCTTATGTTTTATCTCTCTTATTCTTCTTTCATTACTTTACTGCACTTAAGTTGTTGCTATTGATCTATTTATCTATAATTTTCTCAATTTTTCACTTGCATTAAGTTTAATCTTACTTTACAAAGTATATCTTCCTTTTTGCATAATAATATTTTTTGAAAATTTATTCTTCAAATTTAATTTTTAAGTACCTAATTCGCCCACCCTCTTAAGTACTTAACTATTCCTTGCAACCCTTAGCTTCCTCATACTACTTATTAACCTCCACCTAAGCATTGAACATTATTATCTTTTAAGAATTATGGTTCACAATTGAATCAATTGTCTCATCATCAAGAAATACAAACATATGCTTATAGCATGGTTAATGAAATGACAATCTTTCAATTGAATATTCTTTATAACTAATTTCAAAACCAAATATTCTCCCTATTGATTCATATAGAGATAAGTATTTGCAATTATAGAACATTTTTATGTCACCTTTACATTCTTCAACTTTGATATTCTCAAACCCCTCATAAAATTTTATAGTCACTCTATCATGACCCTTATTAGCATACTTAAAGAGTATTAATCTAGATGCAATCCAAGAAGGAGGGTTGAATTGGATTCTAAAATTATTTCTCCTTTTTTAATTAATTTAGATTCCTTTAAGCTATGTCAGGTTCCTAAGAAACTTGATCTTATTCTTTATAATATAATGCTTTAAAGAGTAAGAAAAAGAGAAAATCACATAACCAATTTATATTGGTTTGCACTAACATGTCCTATATCTAGTACCCCAGCACAAAACAAGGATATTTTACTAATCATAGGTAATTACCAAATACACAAAGCAACCCTACAACACAAGCATAATTTTCTAGCTTTTACAACCTATCTTAAGGTAACCTCATAAGCCTTAGCTTATGGCTTTTACAACTTTTCTTTTCTTTATTGGTTTTCCCACACATTAAGTTTTCAATAAGATTCTTAAAAATTCTCCCCAAGTTTTTTTCAAAGGTATCTTAAAACTTTTCCTAGGATTTTCTAAAGACACATAGAAACTTAAGATCAAATAAGATTCAGGCTAAACTCATAAAACTCTTTCGGGGTTTTTTCAAACATAATGGGCTAACTCAATAGTTACACATTAAAGCATAGCTAAGAACTTTACAAAGTATGTGTTCAACAATTTGTTCTCACATTGTTTTCATTTTCAAATGGTCTTTAAAATATGTGGTAACCATTCAGCATATTACCATTGACAGCAACTTTCTTCATAAATGTACATATATGTTCCAATGTCCAAGAATCTACCTTAAATGCTTCATATCAATTTGTAATGACTTCTTTTCATATCAAGTAGACATTAAATATGTACGTCATTATATCCGTGTGTAATTTCTAGAACTCAATAATTTTGAATTGATTTTCTTCAATGTAGTCATGATTATGCATCCTTCAAGTAGCAAGGCTTCCTTATATAATATTCTTAATTTCTAAACGTGCCTCTTTCATTCCTAATCAGAGATATAACATTAAAAGCATAAGATAATAAATTAATATAAGGTTAAAATAAGATATTTTCATATAAATGACCTGACCAATATATTTGAAATTCTTTCCATGAATTATTCACATTAAATCTAAGATATTAAAAACTTTCTTTATATGTTATCTTCATAATACTACAAACTATCTTATCTCAATATCTTTCCATATAAAACAATTTACTTAATTAATTTCAAATTTAAAATCTTTCCATAATGATTGTGCAATATTATTATTAATATATAATTAAGCCTAACAAACTTTCCTAGGCCTAAAATAATATTTTTGATAATCATAGCTCAGCCTATTTTCCAAAGATCCACAATTGATTATGTTTGACATATTTCAAAACTGAAAGACCCAAAAACAATTTCTTCAATATTCTCTCCCTTTTTTATTATGGTGGACATGTGAAATTAATAAGGCCATAAAAACTTGGAAAATATCTAAAAGATAAAGAGTAAGGAGCACTTCCCATTTCATCAAATAATAAGAAGCATGTTACTTTCCTTTAATTAGAGTATGTATGAATAAGACAAGGAAAGCTCCCCCTTATTATATGCTTCCTTTAACCTATTGCAACTAAGATATACAATTTACTACAAACAATATTTAACAACATAATTATCAATTTACCACATCCAAATTTCTCTCTTTTTGTCCTAAGCAAAAAGTGAGGACAGATAAGCACACAAAATCAACAATAAGATGTAAGCATTCGAATAAAGGATAATCTAACTACCATTAAACGAGTGAAGCTAATTAACATAAGGTTGTAATAGAAATCAGATAATAAAACATAAACTTAGCACACAAAAAGTGTGTGTCAAATAATTTTAAGCAACCATTGTCATAAGAGTCTTGGCAAATGATAGCTAATAATCATCCAACCATTTAAAGAGTATAGTCATCCAAAAGTAAGATGCATAATGCAATATGATTTAAGGTAATAGATGGTGCAAGTAGGTCTTGTGGATTAGAAGGGCCTATAGTGTAACACCATAATATATTAGCCCTAACTAGTCTCCACTTAGACTTGATTCCATATGATTTTCAAAGAAAAAAGAGCAAATCGTGGCATTTCCAAGCTATATATCGGGGTTTAAATGCTCATATTTTGTCCCGTGAGTCTTGTGAATTCATCAATCACATACTCTACTCAAAATCCATTTATAAAACTCTTACATAGCATAAACCAACCCACGAAACATGGATATGAAGCCAACAATCAGAAAATATAATTTCTCAAAACAAGCCCAAAAGTTAAATTTTAGGCTTTAACTTTGAAAAATCATAACTAATTTTAAAAAAATGGGAATCAAGAAAACCATAGTTTTCTAAAAATCTCTAGATGTTAAATTTATAATAAAAATAATTCCAAGCCACAATCTTAGCATTTGGACTAGGTTTGATATCGAAAAATAGACAGAGGTTTGGTTGTCCCTGGTACTGATACAGTTTACTGTCATGAATTTCCAAACTTCATAACTAATTCCAAAAAACTCCAATTTCGGCAAACTATACTAATTTGGAAAGTACAGATGTTAACTAGAGGGAAAAAATAAGTTTAGATCATTTCAATACCCTTTGGGCCTTGAAAATTGATGGAACAGTAACGAAGGTCAGATAGCTTCCCTAATGCTGACATAGAACTTCAGAAAGTTATTTCTCCTTCTACATACCTCCAATTGATGTACTTCTAGTTGGTATAGGTCACTGTGGATGTCTAGTTTATGCCCATAAAATTTCATGACAATTGGATACTATTTGCCCTATGAATGACATAAATTTATTTTCAGACCCATGGTAATAGTGCACTAACTAAAACTAGAAAATTCTCCAATTTTAACAATTCAAAAAATATTCCCTAGACCTCCAAATATTTTATACTTTAGCTTCCCAAGAAGCCCTCAATAAACCCTAGATGCATGCGAAATTTCATATCAAGAAGAGCTCATTTGATCATATTTTGACACAGCTCACAAATTTAGCAAATTTGACACCTTTTAAGATTCAAAATGGGTCTAAATGACCTTCTACATGTTCTAACACCTCTTGGGCAAATTTGAAAGTATAAATATAACATATATAAGTTGCCCAAGTAGTCCAAACCATCACATATCTCAAGCTCACTATGCTACGAGTAAAAATATACTATTACATACAAGTCACCAAATGATCAAATCTCATATTTCTATTGTTTGGTTTCTATACATGGTTCTCACATCATTTATATACATTTAAACTTGCTTAAACATTTACATCTCAAAAATAATATGTACATATTCATTTTGACACTTCTTTACATCAAAAGAACCAAAACAAGTTATACAACTAGCTAAGCATGCTCAACTAGGCTCCTTGGCTTGCACGTTAGTCTCATTGAGCTCCATCTAACATGTTAAGATGGGAGAGGGAAGGGGGTGAGATTCATGGAATCTCAATAGCTCATGCACTCATTCAAGGAAACAATCAAGGCATATAAATAAGTCAAAGCATGCAAGTAGGCATCTAACTATTCAAAATCATACAACACATGATTTATATGCTATGAATATCATATCAATGCCAAGGATAAGCTCTAGGGACATTTGGTCTAACCTCACCCAATTTTTAAGACTTTTGGATTGGCCTTACCCTTGATTTATAGACTTTTGACTTGGCCTCACTCATTTATAAGACTTTTGACCTTGTCTCACCCACTTTTAGGGACTTTTGGCTCTACCTCACCCGTCACAAGGGACTTTTGACACTACCTTACCTGAGCAATTTTTACAACCCAAAACATAGACATATTAGTACCAATGCATCAGGGTAACATCAAATGACATGTCTCACAATACAAGCACATACACAAGCATACAATGACTATTATACATCCAAGAATACAACAAGAAATAGTGGAAAGCTACCTTACAAGCTAACACAAGTCTTCCCTTTTGATTTCTCTTTTTCTTTCTCGGTCTCACAATCACACTAAGTGGAGCTGTTTCTTTTGGGCCTAAACACAACAAGTAGCATGCAATTACTTCTTAGAACTCAAACAATTACTCATAAAGGCTAAGGGATTGAATCCCTAGTTTCTCCTTCTTGAATTTCACCAGCTCTTCTCTTAATTCCTTTGTGTTTTTCAACTCCCCATACTCTAATTTAAGGGTTTCTTACTTGTTCTAGATCAGACTTCCTTCCTCTCTCAAGCTCTTAAGTTAGTAGAACCAACATACATAAGAACCAAAGAAGAAGAAGCAAGATACATAAGCATCTACCTTGAGTTCTAGCTTCTTCCAAGAGTGGTTCTCTTTTGCCTTCACCTTCCTTTTTATTCTCCACTCTCCCTCTTCTGAACCAAGCTTAAAACAAAACTAATTCAATAATCAAAACCATAGAAAGAGAGGATAAAGAGAAAAGCATAAAATTAGAAGAAGGAGAGCTATAGAAATCTCAAGTTTTACTTACCTTTTTCTTATTCTTCCTTCCTTCTCTTAGTCACTCTCTCTCTCTCTAGCCCTTTTCTCTATTTTGGTCAAAGCTTAAGTTGGTTAGAAGAAAATGAGAGCTTCTGGAGTCTTTAAGAAGTAGAAATACACTTTTTCATGCTTTTCCAGACCCACCCTCACTATAGCAGAAATTCACCCTCGTTACAGCGAGTACGTATTAGTCCCAGGCCCCTGTTCTCACTATGACACATGCTATTGCGAGGAACTCCCTGATTTTTATATGGGACGCTCGAACTCGCTATAGTTAGAAGCATTCTCGCTATAGTGAACAAGTACACTCGCTATAGCTAGGTGGATTCTCGCTATAGTGAACAAGTACATTCACAATAACCAAGCTGTAACTAGCAGACTTAGAAAAATTTTAGGACTTAAAAAAATTTCAACAATTCTGGTTGTTACATGCAAGGGTAGTGTGATAAAGTATGGTAAAGCTAGGTGTTTCCAAAAGATCCAGAAGCTTCTTAATGCTTGTGAATTTTTCTTCCAACTTCTTAGTAATAGATTTCTTTACATTGTCAAATTCTTTAGCTTAAACCATGCCTGTTGTAATGATTAATTCTTTCACCTTTTTAATTTCACCTATAATATTATCACAAATTTGATGAATTAAGGTGATTACTTGAGATGGTACAATGATGGTTAACTCATCATGTGGCTAAGGAGAAATGGCAACAAGCACTTTAATGGTTATTGCAATAGGTGCTTGCTCTCCACCTTTGTTGTCTTTCTTGTCAACCTTTAGTTCAATGGTAAAGAGAGGGATGCAGTTTCAAATTTTGATGTAAGAAAAGCAGGAACATCTTCTTCAATCATTTTCAAGAGCACTCAAATCTTTCTTAGACTTAGTTGAGTTCATTTTCTCTTCTTCCTCTATAAGATCAATCATTCCTTCATCTTTATCTTTTCCTTTTAGAGATAGCCTTATAGATTTTCTCACAGGAGATTAGCACTGAGTTTTCTTTCCTTTACTAGATTTACCATGACTAAAAGTAATAAACATTTTATTTCCTTTGAATAAAGGCCTAAAGGTGAGATCATGTTTGGTTCCTTTGGCCAATTACTTACCAACCTTTCTATATTGCATAAATGCCAAAAATATAAAATCAAAGTTAGCTTGAGATGCAACCATTTCACCTTCATATGCATTTATGTCAGCCTAGAGATATTAAGCGATAAGAGTGATAATCATACAGAAAGGTAACTAACTAAACTCCCATTATGAAAGCTTTCATGTGAGTTAAGATGATGAATAGTAAGTTGAAATGAACGAATGAATAATGTACCAAAGGTAGAACACTACCAGATGGCTGAGCGACTTAGATTTAGCCACACACAAGATAACTAATTGATTCAAAGCATGAAAGCATGTGCATGTTAGCATCAACAATGGGCACATCAATCACATTTTCTTTCTTACTCGATACTTCTTTATATAATATTCGTAATTTCTCGGCATACCTTTTTCATTCATAATCAAACATTTAACATTATAGGATAATAAATCAATGTCAAGTTAAAAAGAGAAATTTCCATATGAATAACTTGACCAATATATTTGAAATTCTTTCCATAAACTATTCTCATTAAATCTGAGATATTATAGACTTTCCTTATATGTTATTTTCATAATACCACAAATTATCTTATTTCAAAATCTTTCCATGCAAAATAATTTATTTAATTAATTCCAAATTTAAACTCTTTCCATAATGATCATGTAGTATTATTATTAATATTATAATTAAGCCTAACAAACTTTCCTAGGCCCAAAATAATATCTTCAATAATTATAACTCAACCCATTTTCCAAAGATATACAATTGAATATGTTTGACATATTTCAAAACTAAAAGACCTAAAAACAATTTATCTAATAAAGAGACTATATTTGGATTGCACCATTCAACATTCAACATTGATATTAGCTTTATGCTTCCTCAATAAACATGGATTGTAAATAATAATCTCGAGTATAACTCCATTCATCTCTATCATGGCACTATTATTTGAATCCTATAAGGCAAATACCCTTCCTTGATCAATTACCATATACTCATTTAATGATTTGGGAAAATGTTTAGAATCTATAAATAATTTGGAAAAATATTTAGAACACTTACTTCTCATAATAACTTCACATTAACTAATCCATTAGCTAACTAATTAATTAAAAATTTATTGCTAATGAGCTAATAATTCATATAACATTAGTTAAAAATTGACATATTTTAGTTAAGAGTTTAATCTCTACTCCTTATTAGAAAATTTTAAATTGTCAATAACACTATTAATTTCTATTGTAACTAACTTGTTGATTCATAAAACTAAGATTATGTTTTAATCTTCAGTGTGTGACCAAATCAATAGTGCCAAAAAAATAAAGTAATTGAGAGTCGAATATGTGACAATACAATAAACAATACATCACAAGCTTATTTCTATGTTGACGAAGTCAAAGTCTGAAAGCCATATGTGTAGAATTAGCATTGATGATAAAATACAAATTACCTACAAGTTGGCTTAGCAACATTGGAAGGGTCAGGTCTAAGATTAAATTATTTGTGGGTGAATAAAAAAATTAACATATTTATATTTATAAAAATGTTATGCAAAAATATATATATGTAACATACTTTTTATAATTTATTAAAGGCGAGCATAATATTCTTTGATATCATAAAATTCATTGTTATCAAACTTTTCAACAATTTCCCTTTTAATAAAAGTAACCATGTAGCTTGTAAGAAAATAATATTTCATTTATTCTTGAACTTATTTTTTATGTTGTCCATAATTGAAAATAATCTATGATCACTTATTGCAATTAAAATTAAAAAAGTTAATAATAGACTAAGCAAACAATCAATCAAATAATAAGTATATGTATATATATATATATTTTCTTCAATCTCTACCATAACTAAAAAATTATTCACATTTTTTTAAATTAAGATGTCAAGGAATATCAAACTTATAATGTTATGTTTATAATTAATGATGCAATCTCTTTTTATTAGTAAAATTATTAATTTTAGAAAAATAAAAAACCATTATATATCTTGAAAATAAAAATTACATATAAAAATTTAAAAAAATCAATAATAAGAAAGATATTTTTTTTGGTGTTTTGGGGGTTTAGGGGTGAAGGGCCATGCCCCCTCTCCATCTCTCAATGAGTATTTGGAGTTGCTTTTTGCTATAACTGATCTTTTAAGAACAATTTTATGGATATGCTATAAATAAATTCCCCTGCGCTTAACTTTATCTACTGGCATGCTTCTTAGTAGGTCAAATTTTAAATTTTTGAATATGTTAGTAAGTAACATGATATAAACCTTAAATTCTAAGATATATGTATAGTTAATATATGTTTGTTATAGATGTCTTGCAGGCTTAATATTCTCATAAATTCAAAACAATCAAATCTACATTATTAAGATCCATGTTACTAGAGTAACCGTATTAACCTGAACAAATCTAATAATAGTCGATGCAAATTTTTAACCAAAAAAAAAAAAGAGAAAATGAGATCTAATTTAAATGAAGATCATAATTCCTAAAATTCATCATCTTATTAAAATTTTTAGTGTACATAGGTAGCTCCAAACGGTCTCTTTCTTCTTTTAGTTTGTTAAGTAAAGAACTTATACCCCAACTCATTTTAAATTACATAATATATTCCAACTTTACTAAACTTCTTTTCTTTCTTGCTATAACCTCAGGTACAATGTTCACGATCTTTATCCATTTCTTTACTTGTATTAATACTTTATATTTGATTTAATTTTTAATAGGGTTATTTATGAACTTCACTTCTATCAATTTATATAAAACATCTTAATACATTATTATATGAAACGAAGCTTAAACATAACTAGTGATTAACTAAGTATACCTCATATATGATAAAGAAATTAATTTAATACCAAATTTTTCGTTAAAAAAATAGCTTTTATTATTATTTTAAAATAGATCTAATCTAAAATTGTGTAAACTAAAAACATAAAAATATATAAATATATCACATATAGTTGTGAAACCTATATACATGTTTATATTTTTTATGATCAATTTGAACAACCTATCTTTTGTAGATTAGATTAGTATGAGAATTGTTCAACTTTATTAGATTGATTATCAATTGAACTTGAATACACTATGGATCATGATTGCTTTATATAAGTTTTTAATTTAGTATTTTCAATGAACAAATGAAAATAATTATCCTAGTAAATCATACATTTAAAATTTGAAACTTGACTAAGAGATGGAAGTCACTACTCATTCTAGTCAAATTTAACCATAAGGGTCCACCAATGAACTAAAAATTAATCATGAACCAAATTTAGAGTAAGTATTCCTAAATCATTGCTCTAATACAAAAATATAATACCTAACACTCTAAATACTCTAAATGTAATAAATAACATTTAATATCGAATTAAGAGGACACAAATGGTAAAAATAAACTAAAACATTCAAGAAAATACCAAGAATTTTAAGCTTTCAAAGTTAGAATTAACTCTACCTCATTTAGAATCAATTCCAACACTTAAAAGTTAACTAGAACCTAAGTACATCACCTTCTTAATGTAATCATAGTATATTAGATTTTAGGGATTATCACACAGCAGATGGAACAAGAAGAATCAAAGGGATCTCTTTATGTTTTTTTTCTCTTTTGCTAATATTCTTTTAATGTTAACTTTTTTTCCTTTTTAAAAAAATATAGGTTTTTATTAATGTTAGAATCAATTATCAATTTTTTAAAAAGAAATTGATCATTTGATAATTTTAAATTCAAATTTTAAAAATTTATTCCAAATAAATTATTAATTAATAATTAATTATCATTAATTAATTATTAATTAATTTCTTTTTGGGTCTTAAATTATAGGTCAACTCGTTATGGGTAGCCTAATAATCCTATATAAGCCTAAAAAACTAATATCTTTCATTCGCACATGATGGAATAACTAATACCGAATCCTTTTAATTCCTTCTAGTTTTTCATACTAAGTTCTCTGTCATGATCACATAGGCATACAATTTAAGAGCTCTTGTACTAGAAATCCTATAATAAGACTAGCATAAGAGACTATAACCTTTATATATACATATCACATATTCATATATGTGCCTAGATATATCCATGTACAGTTTTACTCTAGATATATCCATGTACAGTTTTACTCATGACAAATCTAATCCCTCTTGAGTTATACATTACTTTGATTGCCTTTCTCATATGCTTAACTTCATAATAAACATGTCTTACACATTAGCATAATTGTGTATATATTAAGTAATCCTTTGTTCGTGCATATATCATTCAAATAAAAAAAGTTACTTTCCTAGCAATATTCCTTTAAGTTGCATTATCATAACCATAGGATATATGCTAAAGTAGTATACATTGTTCATCTTCTTATGATACTATCAAAGTCAAAAGGATATTTATGAAAGGATTCATTACTTTTTAGGACTCACATAGTAATGAAGTAAGGATTTATCCACTTGCTTCCCGATTGTAGTTATTAAGCACGTGCAATATGAATTGCATATAACGGTATTTCTCTTATCTTATAAAAGCGTATGCCAATTTATTTGTTTAATCAAAACTATACAAATTTCAGTCTAATCACACATAGTGCCTACCATTCCATTTGTCTTCCTCATGAAGCTTAAAAGAGAATTCTTATCTGGCTACAGTATTATAGATGGTAGGAATTTATAATTCGATCCATATAATTATATTTCAAATCTCATCTTGACTTTCTCTTATCTTATAATCGAGGTGACATAACCTTATAATTGTGGCAAGATATTTATAAATTTATGTTCTTTCATTTTATCATATTGGTACTTCTGCTGCCTCCAACAATGAACACAAAAATATATCATTTATACACACTTCTCATGAGTGTCAGCATCAAAGGCTATTGTTCATGTGAGAGAAACAACCTCATCAAACTATACAAGATACTATTGTATTGTGTATATGTTTGAGTATAATTATGGCACTATATTGAAAAGAAATAAAAACATTTATTCATTCAATAGTTTGATCATGCATCAAGTGTATCACTTTATATTCTACTCATACTAGGAGATTTCATATGCTTTATATATACATCTCTAGGTATAAGTTTTCTCAAGGGATTAGTCACCATCTTATGTGTAGAAATATATTGTATAATAACACTTTTTTATGTTATTGCTTCTCTAACAAAGTTATATCTTGTATCTATATGTTTTGTTTTACTATGATGCTTAAGGTCTTTTGTATAGGCTATAGCTATTTAACTATCACAATTGATTAGAATTGGATTCAACACTACACTAGTGATTCTTAAGTGTTCCATAAATCTCTTCAACCATATAGCCTCTTGTATTGCTGTAGAACATGCTACAAATTCTACTTCCATAGTTGATAAGGTAATGCATGTCTGCTTCTTGCTGCTCCATGATATAACACCATTGTTTAGCAAAAATGTATATCCAGATGTTGATTTTTGTGCATCTAGATCTCTGCCCCAATCAACATTAGAGTGTTCTATCAAGCACAAATCATTTCCTTGATAGCATAAAGTATAGTCAATAGTACCTTTTAAGTATCTTAGCATCCTTTTAACAACCTTCCAATGCTTTTAACCTAGATTTGATTGGTATCAGCTTGTAAGGCCAACTGCATAACAAATATCCAGTTTTGTACACATTGTTGCTCACACTAAATTGCCAACAACACTAGAGTAAAGGACTTTTTTTGTGACTTTCTTTTCAGACTTAGTTTAAGAACACATCTGACAACTCAAACTCTTGCTTTTTACTATAAGAGTATCAATGGGTTTATAGTCTTTCATGTTAAATCACTTAAGAATTTTTTTTAATGTAATTTTCTTGTGAAAGAGCTATTAATTTCTTTGAACGATTTCTTTAAATCTTAACTCAAAGTATATAATCTACTTCACCTATATCTTTCATCTAAAAAGTTAAAGATAACAATCCTTTAACAACTTTTATTGAATCTAGACTATTCCTAACTAATAATATATCATCCACATAAAGAGATAATATTACAATATTGCTTTCAAATAACTTAATGTAAACACAATGGTCTTCATCAATCATTTGGAAATCATTTAAGGTCACCACTCAATGAAATCTCAAATATCACTGCCTGAATAATTATTTTAGTCTATAAAGGGACCTTTGAAACTCACAAACTTTCTTCTCTTTTTTATTTTCTATGAAACCTAATGGCTATTCTATATAGATTTCTTCATCTAATTCTCGTTTAAAAAATATATTTTTTACATCCATTTTATATAGTTCCAAATCTAAACTTACAACTATAGTTAAAATTAGTTTAATTGAACTAAATTATACAACAAGCAAGAAATTATTTTCATAATCTATGCCTTCCTATTGTGTATACTCTTTAACTACTAAACAAACTTTGTATCTTTCAATCCTTGGTTACATGGTCTATGGCTCTTAAGTCTATAATCCATAAAGGATGAGATTCAGTTATTAAAATAGTGTTAGAACTACAGACAAAATATGGAGATGAAGTATATGGTGATACCTTTCTTTGCTTAATATAGTCACGAGCAAAGTGACCTATCTTCTTACAGGCATAGCATTGGACCTTAGTTACGTCAAGCTTTCTTCCACCACACTTTCCTTTCTTCTTAAATTCTTTCTTAACCTTCTTGAAATGACCAGATCCTCTCTTCTTATAAGAACGCTACCCTTTGGCTTTGAAGTTTCAGCAATCTCTATCATATAAGCATGACTAGAGCATTTAGCAACCTCAAGGCACTCAACTTCAACTTCCAAATGACAAGCAACATCATCATATGCAGTGATACTCCCATTGTGGGTCATGTTGACTTTAATAAGTGGCTCTTTAACATCTTACTCCTTAAGGATATAAGAAATTTTATGATGCCCAATTTCCCAATTCTCACCATTCAATTTCTCATCCTTGTTGAGCTCAACTATTGTGTGGTCATATTCAATAACTTAGATATCTACATAGACTTAGCACAAATTTGCAATAAATTTTAACTAGACTAATAATAATACAATTAGGTTCATGATTGAAAGTCTTTCCATCACATGTGTCCTAATAATGTTATTATTTTTCTATTAAATTTATATGCAAATAACAATTAAAATCATAGTTCTTAGATGAACTCATGTATTCTAATTTAAGAACTCCCACTCAACAAATTATTTATCAATAATTAATAATAAATAAATAATGCAACATTTAAATAAAATATTACATTAAATAAAACACATAATTCAAATCCATTAATCTTAAAATTACATAAGTTAAAATTAATACAACATATTTGAATATTCTAAAGATGTTTCATCTTATCAAATAATTTTACATCAACATGATCAATCTTAGGTCTATAATTGTAAACAGCATTTTGTACATCATAATGAATTCATCTTGTATGCTCAATCGACCTTTTTAAATATATTCCCCTTTCATATGCACTTCTCATATTTGAGAATTGAGAAAGTAAAATAGAATGTCTAATATTAACAACAATGTGGCATTCTTTTGCAAGCTCTATTTCAGCTGCGCCCGAATAAAAGTTCAAGGATTTCCAATTCTTCTCTTTTGTTTGGCTTAACTTTTTTCTCTCAATTCAACCTTAATTGGTGTCCAAGATTCATCATCTGGGAATGTGTTGATCAAGCCCAAAGCCTATGAAAATGGTGAAATTTTGACGCTATTTCTTATGAGATAAGATCTCAGATTAACTATAATATTTCTCATCTTATAAATATGTTGTTAAACTCTTTTATTTGAATCCATTTTGTGATTAATTTATGTTTTTATGCTTAGAATGTTCCTATAAAATAAATAAAATTAATTGATTAATTTTTTTATAATTTTATATAATTTTTTAAACATTTAAAACACAAAAAATTTACTAAGAAAATATTTAAAAATTATTCAAAAATAGACCAATTATATACCAACATGTAGATATAGAATTTAGGAAATTTTTAGTCCAAAAACCATGCAAAAATGGCCTTGCATGCACCCCAATGCACTACAAGAAATGGCTGCCCTTGAAATTAAAAAAAAATTAATAAAATAGTCTAAGTAGTGCTTTGGCCACTTTACCACTTCATTGGACTCTTTTCTCTTCTCTCTTTCTATTGGTACCTTTGTTAGGCCATTCAGTGTTAGAGGTAGATCACATTCTTTTTTATGAGAGTGGTCCTTATACATCATCTTCAACCTTGGGCCACTTTTTTTTTTTTTTTTGCAAGAATTTTTGTGATTTTTCAACCTATTTCATGTTTCATATTTCATTCAATTTTCACCCATTTTTTTATGATACGTATGGCATTTGAAAGTTTGTTCTACAGGCTATTGTTATATATCAATTTTGTTCAAAGAGGCGACATGTACAACAAATACTAACCATGTGAAATTCTAAAATTCATGTTGAATTTTCTCTCAAATTTCACAATGAATTTTCCTCAAAATTTAACCATTAGTTCTATACTACATAGGCATCTTATGGTACAAAATTTGTAGTCTAAAAATTTATCTACAATTATTTGGCATTAAAGCCCAAAAAATCTCAATTTCATGAATATTATGTATCTTATTCAATTGTACAAAATAAGCATATCTATATGCACAAAATTCATTGCCTAATCCACAGGAATAGAAATTACTGAGAGACTTAGACTTTGATACCAATGTTAGATTATATACAATAAATACAAATATGAAAAAAAAAAACTTATTTGTTATATTGTAGAATTGATGGATCTTCAGTAAAATCTACCCACATAGATGTGCAGAATCATAATGTATTGAATTTTAGAGATCATCACAAAATAGATGGGATGAGAAGAATCAAAGAGATCTTTGTATGTTTTTTTTTCGCTTCTAACAATATTCTCTTAATGTTAACTTTTTACCATTTTTTAAAAACACAGGTTTTTATTGATGTTAGAATCAGTTATTAGTTTTTTTTCAAAAAATTGATTGTTTGATAATTTTAAATTCAAATTTTAAAAAATTATTCCAAATTAATTATTAATTAATTATTACTTATCATTAATTAATTATAAATTAATTCCTTTTTGGCTCTTGGCAACCCAACAATCCTATTTAAGCCCCATAAACTAATATACATTAACTCAGTAACATATCATCATGTAACAATAATTAACATAATTTCATAAATACACTCGAAGAGATTTAAAATTGTCATACACTTACTATTAAGATACCATCACCTTCTACATGTACACCCCAAGCCTAACAATCATATGATAAGAAAAGAAATATATTATCATATGATAAGAAAAGAAATATATTATATTAATTCTAGAAAACACCTAATTTCAACAAGTAAAATCTCAAAAGTTGAGAAACTTAACTTACTCAAACTTCTTAAACTCTCAATTCTTTAATTTTGTACAAGACACAAATTCCAACTAAATAAACATTCTTAATTTTTGCATATAAAAGGAAACCTAACAAAAACTCAATCTTAGATATGGAATTTAAGTGAAAAATACCTTGGATGAAGGGGATGGACTTACTGAAACTTTAGGCTCACTAATTATTCTCTTTTTCTACCAAAAATCATTTAAGAATTTCAAATCTATCAACCTATAGTCGTACAAATGGCAACCACATTAAAAAATAATTAGATCAAATCGAAGGGCAAAAAGAGTAGAGGGAATTCTTTTCTACTTACCTAAGCCAAATATCATGTCCCCCCCCGGGTCTCTTCTCCTAATTGAGGCTGTAAACCTCAAAGTAGTTTACTTCTTTTTCTCCTACATTTTCAGCGTAGTGATAGAGGAAGTGTTTCACCATGTTTTACTGGTGGGAGTGTTTTAAGATGAGAAGGAATTAAATGTTAAGATTAATTAAATATTTTAGTGAGTTGGGTTTAAGTTCTAAATCCATTGAGTTATGGGTTTTAACTTATTTCTTCATATTTAAACTTTTTGAGTTGACCCTTTTAGTTCAATTATAAGAAAAGGTTATGAGGGAATAAAACCTATTTTTTATTTAATTTATTTTAATTCCAAGAATAATTGGGCTCTAATTTTTTTGGAGCAGTTCTACTAAATTGCTAATTAAATAAACGTATGCCTATAACTAATTTGTTTTTCCTTCATGATCAAAATTAAATAGTCATAGGTTTTAATTATTTTTAGTTTATTTATTAAGCCTTTAATTAATTATTTTTTTAAAATCTCCAAATAAATTTCCTTTGTATTTAATAATTTTTGATTAATTAAACAAAAATTTTCTAATTTTATTTATTATCTAAATTAATCATTTTTTAAATCTTACAAGCCTTTGCAACTGTACAAGGACTCATGTCCCACTAGTTTAAAATTTAAAGGGGGAGGAAAAAAGAAAAACCTAATCTATACGTAGTCACAGTGTGGCTCCTAGCGAAGTTTATATATACGTGTATATATATATATATATATATGTATATATATATATATATACACATATATATGTTACAAGCCCGATGCAATCGTACAATGAACCATGCCTTACCAGCTTGGAATTTAAAAAGGGGGAAAACAAAACCCAAAAAAAACTAATGTTTCACGCAGTCTGAAAAATGATACTGTGGCTCCTGGTAAAATCAATATATATATATATATATATATTAGATATGGTAAAGGGACAAGATTGAATTTTTTTGAAAATAAGAGTAAGATTGTGCCTTTTTTAACCCCAAATTAAAATTCTTATAAAATTAGTAAGATTACAAATGCATTTTGAGTCTATTTTATTGGGTGGAAGTGTAAAACCAACCAATCCCATTCAAATTGAATCCACCAAGCCCAAATTGATCGCCGACTTGGGTCTCTGATTCCCGTCGTTTGCTTAAAACGGGGCTGGAATTGTCGTTCCACCTTTCGACCCATCCCCCTATTCTCCTTCAGATTTTCTCTCTCGTTGATTCTGCTCCCCCAGGTACTATTTCTCTATTCTTCTTCCAATTACAGCTCCCTTTGTGTGTGTGGATGTCCCTCTATTCGTTTAAACGTTGAACTTTACTGTAATGTTTGGTTAAGATTGAATATTCGAGGAACAATCGGGACAATCTAAATCGATTTCGTGGAACTCGGGTTGTTTTTAGGGTTATCATGATGTCAAAAATTGTTGATTCCGATTGTAATCTGGGAACGTCTGCGATATCCAATTTTGAAAGCAATTTTCTGTGTCTGTCCTAAAATGCTGCAAAAATTTCGTATCTATATTGCACTTGGATTTTCACGTTTTCTCTGTGTGAAATTATTATTTTTCTCATATTCTATGATGAGAAAATGGTTGGCGTTGGATCCAGTTTATAATAGTTACAAGAATAGTATGGATGTTGGGCGTTTTTGTTAGTGTTTCTTTGTTAGAAAGGGGCTGGACTAGCTGCTACCATTCCATGGAACCTTGTCTTGTTAATTGCATAAAGTATACCAATTAAAACTAAATTTTAGTGAATGCAGGATCAATTTGATCATCATTCCCTTCCGCCTTCCATGTCCACTCAATCTCTACTAAAACCTTTTTTTATATAATCCTTGTTCTTTGTTCACTTGCGTAGTAAGGATGGATAGTGTTAGGGCCTTTGAATACTGTTAAGATTTATGAATCATGCCTGGAAGGATATTGGGGGAGAGCTAGCATTTCTACTGGTAGTGAAAGTAGAAGCTTTGCTTTTTGTGTCCAGAACATAACCTATATAAAATAGCAGTGGAAAGATGCTGTACTTTTTTGGAAATTTCGCTGAAACAAAACAAAGTAAAGCTGTGAAGGGAAAGAAGTAACTGAAGCTTTCGTCTCATAGTTTTTCCAACCTTTTGGGGTTTATTTTCAGTGACCTAAATAACAGTTTACAGTTCCTTGAATGAAGTGGAACACATTGGAAGATGCAGGGAGTGGTATTTTGTGGTTTGGGATATATTTACTGTCTAAGTCTAGTGATTGCTTTCATTTATCAGTGTTATCATATTTTGTAGGGACTATGGAGTATAATTGAGTATATGAGAGCAAATAAATAATGACATGAAAGAGAACAAGCAAAATTGAAAAGCTACTCTTGTAATCTGATTAATTAATAGACAGTTCAGACCGTTCAGGGTATTAATCTTTAATAGGGGATTCTTTTAGGAAATAATGATATGTTATGTCCTTCTAGGAAGCAGGGGCAGAGGATAATCTGTGAACATAGCTTAACTCTTCACAGAAGGAAGTATGGAGTCTAGGCCTTGTAACGCTATTATCAAAAGTAATTCACACCACTGACTCCTATCTGCAGTATCAAGAAGCACAGACACTCAAAAAAGTCCCATAACGTATGTTGATCTTTATATCTCCTGAGGCCCCTGTCGAAGGAAAACACTCCACTCCTTGACCTTGACTACCATATACTCTTGGTTGACAATCCATTGCCTCCAATTTTGTTCTTGAAGCATAACTGCATAATTATATATGGTATAGCCCCTTAGATAATTTCATTAACCTTGCTTTTAAGTTTTCCCAATCCTCATGGGCACCCCCCCTCCAACCTTTTAAATGCATATAGTGCACCAATGCAGCAAGTATCTGTATCTCTTTTTATATCCATTGCTTTTTGAGAACACAACACCTTAGGCAGGCTGTTGTAGTCATTTCAACACCTGCAGCATTGAGCACTTTGATACCCCTTTGTTTCACCAGAGATTGTGGATTTTGGTTGTCCCTCTCTGTTGTTAAAATTGCATGATTTGTGATTCTACATGATTCAATCTTCCAGTGATACACATTGCTGGAAGAATTGGAGAACAACTTGAATCAGACCATGAATCACTGGAATTGCAGTGATTCAGTCCAAAAATTATGTAATGCATGATTGTGTGATACATCAACATTTTATGATTATTTTTGTCTGGACTGTGAAGTCAGGCTCGCTGACCAGACTCAGTCTCTGAATGTGCAAATTTCAGTTTTTCACCTTTTTATTTTTTGGTTTAAAAACAAACACAAAGGTCCTAAGCGGTACTCTATGGTGCATATAGGATAATTAAAAAAAGGGCATGGTTTTGACTTTCAACATATGTTTTCCATTAAAAACGTCAATGAATCCCACCAATGTTTTTGGTTGCATTGTGGACTATTTAGTGCTGTGCTATTGCCTGTTGCCATTCCAAACTCTCTCCCAACTATTTGATATTCTCCTACCTTCTCTGCATTCTACCTTTGCTTTTGAGTTTTAAAGGTGGAATTCCTAGTTTCTATTGTGAATTTTGGTGCTGGACTACTATTGTTCTACTGTCTCTGTTCTTTGGAACTATTGATAGGGAGGAGGATAATTAAACCTAATTACTTATGAATTTATGATATATAAGCTTATATACAACTTGTACAGAGTTGGAGACTTAAAGTACTTTTAATTGTTAAATTTACTATATTGAGTATTTTGTTTATATTATAGATATATACATATTTTATGTGACATATTTCAATTTATTTTTAAACTGTTATTGAATCTTATAATTTGATATCATTTACACTTCACTGTTCAGAAATTAGGTTTCCAATGATTTGACAAGTATGGTCCATTTCATCACCCTGACCATCAAAAGCTATAACATTTCCTTTGCTACATTACTATTATGCGCACCATTCACTTGAATCAAAAGAATGATTATGGATTGAAATGGGTAAACTGCCTACACCAGAATACTTGCATTGCATCATTCTGGTCACATGTGACTGAGTTTTCACGAAAGATTTGGAAGAAGGAATTGAACAAGGAACAACAGTTGGAAATAAAGATGGATGTCCTCATAGTACCCAGAACCAGTATGAAGAATCTTTTGCTGACTATGCATTAACAAGTTGGAGCCCAGTGAAAGTCTCCTTCTCCTTAAAAATCAACTGCTTTTCTAGGATGTCTGCCATCTCCCCCTGTAGCCTCTCAATAAGCAATCCACTGCCATTCTTTTCCTTGAAATAAGTGTCATGTATATTACCATACCCTAATAAACCCTCTGTCAGAAAAGGATTCACAATTAGATTCAGACTTCTGTTCCACTTAATCACCATTCCTTAACACCACTGTCATGCCCTACGTAACCCCTGGCCCCTGGGTCAGATAAAGTTGAGGCCTAATTTTTTAGACCATCATCTCATTTTGTAATGTTGTCCTGAGGGGAAATCAAAGCCATTAGATGTAGTTCATCACGTTGAAGATCAGGTTATGAGATTGAGATTTGGATTTCTGACTTGTGCAAATGTTAGGCATCATTGTTATGTATGCATTAGTTTCTTTTGGACATGCAATTAAAACATATATCCTTTTCTTCACTGAATTTAAGCTGTTTATATCAGTCTACTGTGTTATTGGTAGTACCTTTCAGAGTTCAAAAGCCTTGTATTTCCTCCTCTTCTTTTGTCTTCATGCTGCCTTTGTTGTTTATTATCATTATTTTTTTCCCAACTTTGTAAAGTCCTTCTTTTGTAGCCTCTGTTAAGTTATTGCATATGACAACATGGCGTGAAAATTCTAGTACTAGTTACTTTGGGTTGTTTGTTCCTAGGTCTGCCAATCACGTGGGAGGAGGGGTGAACTGATTTTACATTCCAGTTTTCAGAGATGATGAAAGGGATATCTTCTAATTTAAATTTTAGGATTGACCATCCATCCTCCACTGGTTGTACTGCTGAGAAATCTGCACATGTTGGTTTGAGAAGTTCCTTAAATTGCTAGACTGAATATCAATTTATTTTGGAGTTGTCTGCACTCTGCAGTGAATTTTGTTCTGGTTTTGGTTTTTTTTTTTTTTCTCCCTCTTTCATTCTGCCTTTTTTTTTTTTCTTTCTTAATAACTTAGGCTTCATGTTGAAGGGTTTCCTTGAAATTTTATTTAGTTGCTTGACCTAATGGACTAAAGTTAGATTTTCACCACTCCTAGTTTGTTTAAAATTTCCATATAAAGTAGTGATTTGCTTTGGCACAAGTAGTTATATTCTTCTTCTTTTAAAGGGACTTATAAAATACTATTCTTGGACCTTTGTTCAGCATTCTAGGTCAAGTTGTTCTTTGATACATTCTTTTCCCAGTTCCTTTTTCAGTCTTCAAATCTCAGCCTTCTCAAATGAATTATCTTTGCCTTTCTGATTTACTTGAATCGTAAAAAAATTTTAAAAGGGCAATAATTTCCCAAATATTCATTCATTTCCTTATTGCTTGCAGTAAGATTTTCTTTTCGAAGCTTGTGTGCTTGGTTTTGTGTATAATATGGAGCAAGAAGAAGGAAAGAAGGACACTCAGAATCCTCCACATGTGTCTTCTAAACCTGAGTTGCCCAAAAAAGATAACAGCAAGAAGGATGCAGAGTCATCAGAAAAAGATAACAAGAAGGATGCAGAGTCATCAGAAAAAGATAACAACAAGAAGGATGCAGAGTCATCAGAAAAGGATATCAGCAAGAAGGATGCAGAGTCATCAGAAAAAGATAACAGCAAGGATGCAGAGTCCTTTGAAAAGGATAACAGCAAGAAGGATGCAGAGTCATCAGAAAAGGATAACAGCAAGAAGCGTGCAGAGTCAACAGAAAAAGATAACAACATGAATGATGCAGAGAATGCCCCAGAAGGATCTAGTAAACCAGAATCAAGTGATAAGGATACCCCACGATCACTAAAGGCCCAATCTAAGATTGTGAAGAAGTCTCAGGCTGGTAGATTTAATACCAAAAGGACTAAAGGTGCCCGAGGGGACTCTGGGAATATGGAGCAAGAAGAAAGCAGGAAGGACACTGAGAACTCTCCAGATGTGTCTTTTAAATCTGAGTTGTCAGAAAAAGATAAAAGCAAGAAGGATGCAGAGTCATCAGAAAAAGATAACAATGTGAAGGAAGCGGGGAATGCTTCCGAAGGATCTTGTCAACCAGAGTCAAGTGACAAGAATACGCCACAATCGTTAAAGGCCCAATCCGAAATTGTGAAGAAGTCTCAGGCTGGTAGATTTAAGACAGAAGAGACTAAAGGCGCTCAAGGGAACACTGGGAATATGGAGCAAGAAGAAAGCAGGAAGGACACACGAAATTCTCCAGATGTGTCTTTTGAACCTGAGTCAGCGGAAAAAGATAACAGCACGATGGATGCAGAATCATCAGAAAAAGAAAACATCATGAAGGATGCAGAGAATGCCCCCAAAGGATCTAGTCAACCAGGGTCAAGTGCCAAGAATACCCCACGATCATTAAAGGCCAAATCTAAAATTGTTAAGAAGTCTCCGGCTGGTAGATTTAAGACCAAAATCACTAAAGGTGCTCAGGGGGACACTGGGAATATGGAGCAAGAAGAAAGCAGGAAAGACACTGAAAATTCTCCAAATGTGTCTTCTAAACCTGAGTTGTCAGAAATAGATAACAGCACAATGGATGTAGAATCATCAGAAAAAGATAACAACAAGAAGGATGCAGAGAATGCCCCCAAAGGATCTAATCAACCAGAGTCAAGTGCCAAGAATACCCCACGATCATTAAAGGCCAAATCTAAAATTGTCAAGAAGTCTCCGGCTGGTAGATTTAAGACCAAATTCACTAAAGGTGCTCAAGGGGACACTGGGAATATGGAGCAAGAAGAAAGCAGGAAGGACACTGAAAATTCTCCAAATGTGTCTTCTAAACCTGAGTTGCCAGAAATAGATAACAGCACGAAGGATGCAGAATCATCAGAAAAAGATAACAACATGAAGGATGCAGAGAATGCCCCCAAAGGATCTAATCAACCAGAGTCAAGTGCCAAGAATACCCCACGATCATTAAAGGCCAAATCTAAAATTGTCAAGAAGTCTCCGGCTGGTAGATTTGAGACCAAAATGACTAAAGATGCTCGGGGGGACACTGGGAATATGGTGCAAGAAGAAAGCAGGAAGGACACTGAAAATTCTCCAAATGTGTCTTCTAAACCTGAGTTGTCAGAAATAGATAACAGCACGAAGGGTGCAGAATCATCAGAAAAAGATAACAACATGAAGGATGCAGAGAATGCCCCCAAAGGATCTAGTCAACCAGAGTCAAGTGCCAAGAATACCCCACGATTATTAAAGGCCAAATCTAAAGTTGTCAAGAAGTCTCCGGCTGGTAGATTTGAGACCAAAATGACTAAAGGTGCCCAGGGGGACACTGGGAATATGGTGCAAGAAGAAAGCAGGAAGGACACTGAAAATTCTCCAAATGTGTCTTCTAAACCTGAGTTGTCAGAAATAGACAACAGCACGAAGGGTGCAGAATCGTCAGAAAAAGATAACAACATGAAGGATGCAGAGAATGCTCCCAAAAGATCTAGTCAACCAGAGTCAAGTGACAAGAATACCCCACGATTATTAAAGGCCAAATCTAAAATTGTGAAAAAGTCTCCAGCTGGTAGATTTGAGACAAAAATGACTAAAGGTGCTCAAGGGGACACTGGGAATATGGAGCAAGAAGAATGCAGGAAGGACGGTGAGAATCCCCCAAATGTGTCTTCTAAATCTGAGTCATCAGAAAAAGATAAAAGCAAGAAGGATGCTGAGAATCCTCCTGAAGGATCTAATAAACCTGAGACAAGTGACAAGAATACCCCCCAATCATTAAAGGCCAACTCTAAAATTGTGAAAAAATCTCAAGCCAGTAAATTTAAGACCAATAAGAGTAAAGGTGCTCAGCAGATATGGGGAAAACAAAGGAGGAAGAGTAAGAAATTGTTGGGAAACTCAGAAATGTTCCCCAATAAAGACTATATGGAGAAGAAGTTTTCACAAGACACCCAGCAGAAGAGAACTACTGATGAACAGCCTGAGAAAAGCCAGAGGGATGAGAAGAATAAGGAGGAGGACAGGCAAAATAGGAGCAATAGTGACAAACCGCTTAGCAAGAAGAATAAAGAGAAGCATGGAGAGTTAAACAGGGATGCAATGAGTAAAACAAACAAAGGTAGGCATGGTGGAATTGGAAAGAGTCAATCAAATGAGGAAAACAGAGAAAAGCTTGGTGGCTTAATCTTTATGTGCAATGCAAAGACAAAACCCGATTGTTTCCGTTATCGTGTCATGGGGGTTTCAGCTGGTAAAAAGGATGTTGTTTTTGGTGTCAAGCCGGGCCTGAAGCTTTTTCTGTATGATTTTGATCTTAAGCTGTTGTACGGGATTTACAAGGCAACATCTTCTGGAGGCATGAAACTTGAACCAAGAGCTTTTGAGGGTTCTTTTCCTGCTCAGGTTACTTTTGCCCTCCCATATTTCTTACCTGATTTTCCCTAAGATTCTTGTCTGGGTTGTATTGAGATTTATGTGCTGATGGCTCAAACCTTCAGGTGCGATTTAACATTGACAAGGATTGCTTTCCACTGCCTGAGAGCATTTTCAAAAGGGCTATCAAGGAAAATTATAATGAAAAGAACAAGTTCAAAACAGAACTTACTGTTAGACAAGTGAGAATCAATTGTTGCCTCTGTTGTGGTGTTGACCATTTTGTTGAATTCTTATATTTGATTATATTCAAATATTCTGTTTCAGGTTAGGAAGCTGACAGAGCTTTTCCGACCAGTAGAAATTCATTCTACTCTGCACCCTGTCCACTCCCCTCCAAAGGTGATAGTCCGGGATAGGGAAGTTCCTGATGGTGTAAGGGGATCAAGGCCACATTCGCATAGGGAAAGACCTGCCAGAGATAATTATGCCAACAGCCACGTGAATAGTTACAATGTGCTGTCTGATGAAAGAGATCACCGAGTTGAAAGGAGAGAGGAAATTCCTCGTGATTTATTTCTTACTGAAAAGGACTATCGAGCTTATGGTTTGCAAGGAGATAGAAGTGTTGTCAATCCTCCATCTCGTGTTAATCCTATTTTGGATCCTTACAAGAGAGATTATGAAAGGGAGCACCTTCATCATGTGGATCCTATCTACAGGGACAATGTCCCTGCACATGCAGAAACTCTTCGCCCTGATCCTCCTTATCTGAATGAGACTAAATATCAGGCTTACGGTCATGGTGCAAGACATGACTACACAAATGATCCATATCGTCATGCCTTTCATCATGTTGCTTCATTAAGGGACTCATACATACCACCTTTGAGCAGAGATGAAATCCCTTCGAGTTCTTATTTGGCTAGTGGAAGAACCTTGGTTGGGGCTGAAAACTTGCGGAGGAGAGAAACTGGTCAAGATAGGCTGTACTCAACATACGCTGCCGATGCTCTGTCAGAATACAACAGGACTCAGCACTATCATGGAGCCAAGCCAGAAGCCACATCCATCCCTGTTTCATCTCGTTATTCTTTTGCCGGCCCTTCATATTCCTATCGCTAGCTTAAATGTGCATCTTTACTCCTTGTCAAGATTTCCTGAAGATTACTATCTTTTCTATTTAGTGACTGACATATTAAAAGCCCTGTAGGAGTCTAGAAGATTGTCTTTTAAGGTTCTTTTGGACTATGGAAAGCATGCCTATGTTGTGTCTGAAATCTGAATGCTGTGATATTTGATGGGCCAATGTCCCTCTGACAATTACGGTTTCCAGCACAGGCACTGGCCTAGGAAATTTTGATGAGGGCTGACTTTCACATTATCTCAATGTCATCGATGTTATACTTGGGTTCTCTTTGAACGGGTTATGAGCTTATAAGCACTTGCATGAAAAGTGCGCGACATGACAAACAAGCATGATTTCGAGAGTCATTAGTTGAATAACAAAATTTGCCATAGTAGACTGTAGGGCAAACAAGCGTATTTGTCACTAGGAATTTACATTAGCTCATCAACCTGCAAAAGGGGATCCCCAAGAACAAGCAAAGTTACTTTCTACTCTCATCTCCTGTGCTCCTTATGTCAAGGGTAGTTAAAAGCCCATTGTAGGGTTCTCAAGTATCTCAGTTTACTTTAGCTATAACTTTGTAATCTTCTATTAATAATGTAACCATAACTTATCAAACGCATGCGTTTATGAACAAAATTCAAACTTTTTTATCTTCTTGATGCATGTGTTGGAGTATCATGATAAACATATATCTAAGATAAGAGTTTCCTACATAATAATATAGAAGATATTACTTTAACCTATAAGGATTGGCTTTAAGTGATAAATAAGTTTGAATTCAGCAACTAACAAATTTCTATAATGTCAAGAGTTTAAGTCGACGAAAAACACACTTGTGATGAAGAATAGTTTTGCTATCAACTAACAAATAAGTTTGAATTCAGCAACTAACAAATTTCTATAACCAAACACGACTTTTTATTAGAATTTAACAAAAAATTTAATGACGAGAAACTTTTTCGGTCACGTGCCAGTGATTGTGATTAGCCTTATTAGAAAATACAAAGAGCCATAACCACGCGTAGCCATCTGGCGACTGTACAACGTTGAACTCCTACGAATGAAGAGCCGGAAAGGGAGAATGACAAAATGGAAGAAAAATAAATTACGTGAACGAAAGAGGAAGCTGCTTCATGCAATCCGCGTCAATGAAAATGGTGAAATAATTTGATATCTTATTTATATATTTTTTTAATTAATAAAATCATATAAAAATATCTTTTCTTTTTTCTTCTATCATAATAAAAAAATAAGAGATTATTCATTCACTTTTTGACGTTTATTTTCCCTTTCTCTTATTATCTTTTATTTCTTTTTCTTTTCTCTCATGTTAGGACCGAAAAAATGCCGCTTTTAAAACCAAATTCGTGTCTGGCATAAATTAAGTGTCCAAATGGCAAAAATATTACCCTTATATACCCACCGACTTCCCTAACTTTTATTTTTCTCTAAATTATTTTAAGAAATCGGTGGTACTACCGTCGACTTCTTAGACTGCCACCGATTTTAGGCATGTTTCTCACCTTGATAAGGGCAGTCAACAGCAGACCAAACGCCAAATTAGCTTCAAACACTGTCACCGCCTTAAAAGAGAGGGACAGGAGAAAGTGAAGTTTTCTTCTTTTTTTATTAATTTACTATATTTTTGTTATAGAAAATATTTTTTAATTTAAAGATGATAAAACATATTTTCTATAACAAAAAAATATAATAAAAATATTTTTTAAAATATTTTAATTAAAAAACCAGATTACATCACTTTCTCTTGCCTCTGTAGAAGTGGTGACAATGTTTAAAGCTAATTTGTCATTCTGCTCCTCTTTAAACTGCAGCACATTACCCTTGTCGTCTATTAACTTCTGCAGCTGAGTTCTGATTGCTACACTCGTTTATAACGTAAAAAGTTAAATATAAAAATAAAAAATATATAATTTTGTTGATATAAAATAATTTTAATATTTTTATTTTTAATAATTAAATAATTATGAATAGATTGAATCATAATTATAAAAATAAAATTATATTCTTAATTTCTGAATGTTTCCACTTCAATGGTAAAAAATTATAGTTGGTAATTAAGCACAAAAAACAGAGATGGAAGACACGGGTTGCAGCAATCAGGGAAGGGAGGGTAGGGTAATTTTTTTCGCCCAATCAGAACAGGCCACATGGAAGGGAGAATCTAAATAGGCCAATTGATGCAATCCACGTGGAGGGAATCTACGCTGACGCAACACAGTAGGACGCCCTACCCCATGCTACAAGCTTTCGCAGGCAACGGCTTGGAACCCGACAACGAACAGACTAGGTGCTGCAGAGCATCGCCGTGTTACTATTCTCCATTACCACTTGGATATAATTTGAATTGTTTGAATTTTTTAATTTTAATATATTTTTAATAAAATATAAAACATAAAATAAAAATAATTTTTAATTGTTATTGATTAAAATTAAAAAATTAAAAAAAAAAAACTGTTAAAATTTAATCTGGACGATGAATATAAATAGGAGCGGCACCAAACTCACGCCCTAACTTTAATTTGTTGTATGAGATAATCTGGCCTCAACTTTTTGAGTTAAGCATAATTCTTTTTTTTGGGCCACTAATCAACTGTTGTTATCGGGACGTGATATTAAAAATTTATCTTATTTGCCAAAGGTTAATCATGGACATGTTTTCATTATCTAAATAAAAATGCTTAAAATGATTTTTTTTTTTAAAAAATACAGAACGTAATTGATGGCTAGTATATATATTTTGTTGTTGTTATAATTTTGAGATATTATATGATATTTAATATTTATAAATAAATAATAATAAAATTTTTGGTAGTTCATAATTTTTTGTAATAGTAAACTCGTGAACAAAATGGTTTGAATGTTGAAAATTGCAAATTAAAAATATTTCTTGTCTTAAATATCATGTAGTAAAAAATAAATTAAAAAATTTTGAACCATTATATTTTAAAATATTAAATTTAAAAATAAATTAGAAAATATAAAACTTTGAAGCAATAAATGAATTTAGAAATAATAAAGTAAAAAATATATTAAAAACAGTTTTATAATAATAAAAGAATGCTAACATTTGGAAGACTAATTTTAATAAACTTTAAGCTTGGATATTTAGAATTCAAAATTTATTAAATAATTAAAAATTATTAAATTCTGTAAGAAGTAGAAAAATTTAAGAATTAGAATTTGGAAATTTTACTTAAAGAAATGAAGAAAAAAATTCAAATATTGGAAATGTACTAAACTTTTAATTTTAAAAATCACTAAAAAATTTAAAATATTTGTACCAAATTTTGAAATCTATTTTTTTCAGAGATCAAAGTTTATATATATATATATATATAAATGCATTAAAATTATAAATTTGAATATTAAAAAGTATTAATAATAAATAATGCCAATATTTTGAAGAATATCTTTCTATAAATAGTTATATTTTGTACCATTATTTTTTATAGAGTTTAAAATCTTTAAATTTCAATCGTAATAATTTTTTTAAATTAAATGTTAGGTAGAATAGTACTCTCTCTGGTTTTCAATATAAGTCATCAATACCTACCTCACAGATATTAAGAAAATTGATTAAAAATAGTTTAACTAATTGAATTTGTATCAAAATATATATTTTTTCTATATTTGCCCCTAATTAAAGAGTTTACCTTCATTTCTAGTAAATTATATTAGTCTTAATGACTCTCTATTTAATTAGGAGTATTTAAGAAAAAACTTATTTAATGATCAAGATAATTTAGAGGAGTGACTTATATTTCGAATCAAGACAATCATCTAATAAGTGATTTATATTAGATACCGGAAAGAATAAATTTCAGCACGCAAGAGATTGTTTATATATCTTTGTATGTTTATATGCGCAATCCCTGTCGTAAGAATCAAAATGAATAGGAAGATTCATGCACGTATGCAAGCAAACAGACGAATTTGTAATGACAACGTGGGTGTCACTTTTGAGTGTGACCTATTCAAAGCATTGAGACTTGATAAAAACATTTATCTCGAGAGGTTAAAAGCGTTGATTCAAGATAAGTTTTTTTTCCCAAATCAGATGGTGTTTGAATTAATTTACAGGCCCCGTTAAGGCTATATTGCCATTGCACTATGAGAGGTTATACTTATTAGAGAAGGATTTTGATGTCCTAGTGATGGTTGAAACTCACTCACAATTTTCTTTCTATATTGGTTTTGCAAAGTTTGTATGAAGAGATTTTAACTGTTTAATTAGTATTGACACTGAGGAGTTTTTTTTTTCAAACAATAATAACTTGAAATAGAAGGAAAAATTAGGTGAAACAGTTAAATTTTTTATTTTTTTGAACTTTTAAAATAAGTTTAAGATTTAAAGTACTTTATAATAAATATTTTCAACTTATCATTCTAAAATGTAGTTTTTCCTTACATTTAACTTAAAAATTAGACAATGGAAAAAGTTAAATTGACTTAATTAAATACCATTAAGGAGATGTAATTTTTTAATTACTAAAATTTAAGTCTTAAAACTAGAAAAAATTATTTTCTTAAACATATCAAATTCATGGTGGGATGTGCAATTGCCTGTGGGGAGATCTAGTCCCGACGATGGAAGATACCCCATTCGTCCTTTTACAACAAAACTAGTTGCTTTCTCGATTCAGAAAATGTCCGTACGGGCTCTACAGGAAAAAAAAAATCGAAAAAAAAGTGTGTAAACAGTATGGCTTTATATAGGCAGAGTCAAGCCGAATATCTAATAGGCCTGATACCCTATTCGATTAAGATATCGAACTTATTTTTATGTCCATAACTCAACCCGACTCAATCTGAACAAATCTGATTTTAGGACAATTTAGGGCAGGTTAGAGCCACTTGGACTTTTTTTGTTTTTTAATAAATTAATACTTATAATATAAAAATATTTTTTACAGACTTATAAGTATATATTTCAAAATAATAGACTTTTAAAACTCTTATATTTTTATTAATAATAAAAAAATAGTCTAATATTATCAAACAAAATATAAGTTATACTAGCATAATTAGCCTTAAATAAATATGTGTATTTTCGTTATTCAACAAAAAAAATATCAGGAAACATATACATCAATGATGAAAATAATTAAGAAATAGGAAATGTTTGCGTAGGTAATAAAAACTACAATATGTAAAGAGAATCGAATGAAAAAATAATTATATATATATAAGATAGCAAGATGTTAATAATTTTAAAAAAATAATTATTAGGGTAGGTTAGACAGAACATATTTTTGCTCGTGGCCCACCTGACTTGATATAATTTTATTTAAAATTTTGTCTATTTTATATTTTTGACCTTATCCAATTAGACCAGGTTAAGACGGATTCTTAGAGCGCATCGGACCAATAATCACCTCTAATAAACAGTAACATAAAATACTACATAAACAGTATTCAATACCTCGTGGGAGCGCAAAGTGAATAATTTATCTATGGTGGGACTCCACCGGAATTTATATATATATATATATATATATATATTAAAATGACATAATAATAAACATGATAATTTGTTGCAAATATTAATTGTTTTCGAACAAAGTAACGATAATCGTTCATCAAACTGGTCTCTTAGTGGCTATCAATGAACTCTTTGATCTTAGCAACAAGACACCCAGTTTGTTCAGCAGTATCTGCGTCCGTTTCCACCGCAACTGAGTTCAGATAAAACACATGTCCCACTCCTCTGCTAACGAACAGCTCCACTTCCTTCTTCGCCTTCCTCATGGCTTCGTAGTACTCTATCTCCGTGTCTACCATCAAGTCCTTCTCTGCCACGCACAGCAGAAACGGCGGCAGCTTTACGCAGTCCAGTGGCGGCGCCGTCTCCCCCATCGGGCACGTTATGGGGTGGTCCTTGTTGCACCCAACCGGTAATGCCAAGCCCAACATCTTGTCTATCATATCTAACGTTAAAAATGGCGACTCGGGGTTCTCCGTCTCTGACTTGCTCCGCCGAGAGCGGACAAATCCCGGGTGGAGAGGTATCCCTCCGGCGAGTCTCAGCGGCACCAGTTCTTGCTCCCCGGCCAGTGCAGCGACTTGATGAACTAGGTTCCCGCCGGCGCTGTCACCGATAAGGAAAACCCGGTCGAAGTCCGCGCGATCGGCGAGCCATGCCGGCTTGTTCGTTTCGCGTTTTGCCACTGATTGGAGCCAGAGTAGGCCAGAGAAAGCATCGTCTATGGCCGCAGGAAGGCGGTTCTCTGGGGCGAGACGGAGATAGACCGATACGCAGATGACCTGGGCGGTTCGAGTGATCCGGCTGTAGATATAGTTGTACATGAACCAGTCGGGTTGGCTTATGCAGAACCCGCCACCGTGAAAGTGGATGAGTATCGGAAGTTTATCATGGTCGCTGCCACCGGGTTTCGTCTCTGGTAGATAAATCCGGACACGTTGGCCAGAAATTTTGTCAATGACGACGTCTTCGGTGGCAACTCCGTCCACGAGTTCGCGGTGGGGAGGTACCGGTTCAGTGAGGAATTTATATTGAGGTGGACCGGTCCACATCCGTTCTACTGAGCCGTCATCAAAGAGTCTGAGCCAACCGGAGACTTCCTCAATGAGCTTCCTTTGAGGGACCATGACAACAATGAAGGAGTAAGTGGCAGTGCTGGTGCCAAAGAGCGATTGGTGTGGCTTGAAGTTAATGTAAGGGTGCTCTTTATATAATCATCGCAACTAGATTTTTCTCCCTCTCTCTCTCTCTCTAACTAGTAAGAAAACCAATTTTTTTTCTCATATATATATATATATATATATATTACTTTTTATAAAGATTTAACATATAGATTTTTTTAAAAAAATATTATATATTATATTTTTATTAAAAAAATAAAAAAATTACATCTAAAGTCTTATCATATTTTAATTAATAAGGTAGTTTCATAAAACACAAAGAAAGAATAACAGAATTATTGGGCCTGTTTGGTTTTTTATATTTAAAATAGTTTTTTATTTTTAAGAACAAAAAAATAAAAAAACTTAATTGATAATGTGTTTTTAATAAAGTGTTTTGTAAAAAAAAATAAAATTTTATTTTTAAAAACAAAAAAATCAAAATATTTTTTTAAGTATTTTGTAACTTTTATTCTATAAAATCAAAAAAAAATCGAAAACAATTACTTTTCAAAATAATAATTTAAACTGATTTTTTAATTTTGTTATTCTTAAAATTTGTTTTAAAAAACATCTATTTTAAAAATATTAAAACAAAAATAGAATCAAACACTTTTACTTTTAACCCCCTTTCTCTTTTCAAATTTCACAATTTGTCTCGTCATAATATTTCACTAATTCATACCATGTGATTATTATAATATTATCATTAAAAAAAAAGGACAAAAACTTCTGGCCATTTTTTTAAATACCCATCAAGGGTTACACTATCAACAACACTAGGGGGGAAAAAAAACACTAAAACAAAACACCATAACTTTGTCTTAAGATCATGTGTACCTTCTTCCATCATTGACATCTAGGGGTACAGGCAGGGGGAATCAGTAGGGTCTTGGCCCCCTCTGTTACTCTAGGAATTATTATTATTATTATTATCATTATATATAAATTTTGATAAAATTTAAGTATAACTTTAAAAAATGATAATAATAAAGTTTGCATATAAGTTTTATAAAATTACACATAATTTTTAAAAAATAACAAAATTTATATGTAAATTCTTATAACATTACACATGACGCTTTAAAAATTTTTCTACCCCGACCTTTGTTGACATTAATTCTTTTCCACCTACTGAGTTTACTATAAGGATTCGTGAATCCACAAATTTTGTCAGAAAGATTGTAGAAATATTTGTCTAAAACTGGCAGCTTTGGGTGTCTTCTATAGATGAAAATCAAATAGAACCATAAATGCATAAAAACAAAATTGGTTGGATTGCCAATCAAATCGTGTTGAATTAGAATATTAATGCCTTTCCGTCTTGCATATAACAATTCTTTTCCTGCACAACTCTTCCTCCCATCCCATCCCCATTTTCAAACTACATGTTCTCTCAAGTTTGCACAAAGTAGGACATTTGCTTTTGAAGAACGCAATCACCGACTTAGACTACCTTATTCTTTACCAAGCATGATATAATAAGTTAATTTATTGAAATATTTAGATGTAGGAGAAATTTTTCATTTTTTGTCAAAGAATTAGTTAAACTTTTGCACAATATCAGATTATGATTTTATTCTTGATATGATAATAAAAGTAGTTAAATTGATATTAAACTGTAAGATGAGGTTATAATTTTATTCTTAATATAAAAAATAAAGATAGTTAAATAAATTTTTTGGAGGAAAGAATGCATATTATGCAAAAAGTTAATTTCAGTAACCAAAAATACATTAAAGGAAAGTTTAATGTAATATTTAAGACAAGAGAAGTATCAAAGTATAATTAAGTTATACCTTAGAATTTACTCCTTAATTTGTTTTCCTTGATCATTACAAATAGAGTAAATTGCATTCACATCCCTTGGTGTTTACATACATTACGGTCAATATTTCTTTTATTTTAAAAGTTATACTTGACTTTTGTAACATTTGATATATTGCAAAAGCTTTTTTTTCCTATTTACTTTCTTTCAATAAAATTTATTTTCTGTATAATATATATTTTTTTAAAAAATAAAAGTATTTAATTATTTGTACTATCATGCTAAGAATAAAATTACAATTTCATATTATATAAAAATAAATTAATTTTATTGACAAAAATATCAAGGGATCCAAACATAACTTTAAAAATAAAAGAGATATCAAAATATTATTTTACCCAACTTAAATAAAAATATGCGTAATTTACTCTTACAAATATGTAATAATTTTAACACAATCGGCTGGCATGGATGAAGCCTAGTTGATTGAGGGGTGGCGTTCCCAAATTTTCTAGAATCCTTCTAACTTTTATACTTTTGTATGGTTTCAAATAAAACTTAAATCTCTTATAGAAAACAAAAACTTGACAACTTTTAGGAAATCAAAGAAAATTATATTTTTTAAATTATTAATACTACAACAGCCCAACTATATTTAGACATTAATTAATCTGAAAATTTCATTTATTTAAGTGGATAATGCTTTTCTTAATAATTAGAGTCATTGTTACGAAAGAAAAGTCATACATCTACAATTGATAAGAATTATTTAAATTAACTTCCACTTTTCTTCTTTTTCTGGGGGGCCATGTACTTGTTTCAAAACTCATGAGTTACACCCGTTTTGCTCTAAAGCCACTAAATGGATCGGTAACGAAGAATGTGAATAATATATATATATATATATATATATATATATATATATATATATATATATATATATATATATATATATATATATATATATTCTTAATTAAGCTCGATTCTTTATATTTTAGATAACATATATATTATTATAAAAGTGTAAATTATTTATGTCATATTTTTTAAAATATAAAATTAGTTAGCTAAGTATGGAATTCGGATCCCCTCCTATTACAGGGGATGCAGTATGCCAAAATGATGTTTTTATTTTTTAAATTTAAGTTTAGGGATAAATGTGGAAAATACAAATTGTAATATTAAGAACACAAATTTTAATTAGGAGAAAAAAGTATATTTTAAAAAATTTAATCACATTTTATAATTAAAATTTTTAAAATATTTTTTTATAGTAAAAATTTTAGTTCTTATAATTAAATTTTATATTTTTAAAAAGATTTTAAGATTACTTATTGCATGATACTTACTTTTGGACAAGACCGTTATTTTATTAATAGTCTGGTCCCACGTCCAAGAAGAAGTTGCCCAGCGCCTATTTTCCACGCCTTTAAGTCTCCTTTAAGAAAATTTATTAGGTGCACAGAAAATTTATTAGGTGCACCACGCCTGGAACATGGTGCACCTAACTAAATTAATAAATGAGATTGAATTTATATAAATGGGGTCCATATGTAGTATAGGTGGGGTTCACATGTAGAATAAATCTGAATCGTAGAGTGTACAAATGACGTGGCGTATCAGGTGTACTAAGAATTGCTTCTCCTTTAAATATATATTGCATTGTTTCATATCTATATATATATGTATAATAAAAAATATTTATATAACAACATATATCACACATATATAAATATAATATATATATACACAAAAACCTCTAAACCAATTTATATATTATTTATATCAAATTTTTTTATTTGATAAATTATTTTTTTAATTTATTATTTATAAATCCTTTACTTTGTTATTTTTTAATGGCAAATAAAACCCTAATATAATTTTGAAAATTTAAAACTCTATTAAATATTTTCAAATTTTAATTATGAGTTATTTTCTTTTTCTAATTCTAAAATGATTTCTCAAATATTGTAAAAAATATAAAATTAATAATTAAATATTTAATATTTATTTATTATATTCAAATTTTAATATATAAAATTTAATATATATATATATGTTTAATTATTATCAAATTAATAAATTATAAATTAATATTTTTATCAGTTCAACAACCTGATCTAAAAAGATTAATAAAGATGTCCTATTTTATAATCAATCTAAATCCACGCATACTTTAAATTTTGGGCCCATTCATAAAATTTGGATTCTCGACTCCCGAGCAGATGTGCTCCAATTTTGTCGACAAATTATGACCCTCAATTAAGACGTATACACCAACCTCTTGCTATAAATACATCTTAAAGCAATTCGGTATAAATTGAGAATGGATCCTTTACTCCAAGTGTAAAGTAGATTTTTAGTTTTTTTTTTTAATTTTTATATGTAATTAAATCTTGACATTAATAAAATTTGTAATATTTTATATGCTTATTACTTGATTTAGTAAGATCTATTTGAAAAAATGAAGACAGAACTATTTGTAAAAACTTATATGCATTATATATTTTTTACTAAAACAGAAAATATACACATAAAACATTATAAATCTTACTAATATAGAGATCTGACTGTAGTTAAAAAAAAATAAAAAATTTGCTATGCCCATTATACACAATGCTGCGCAGCAAAAACCCCATTCTGGTATAACTTACATTATGCCTTATTTTTTATGTTACGAACACTGAATTAAACATCAAAATCCTTGCAAAAGCATCGACTCTCATCCCTTGGGATTGTCTAAGGTGTCTTTGACCACAACATTAAATTGCTCGAACGATTTGGTGTTTGTAACGTCTTTTTATAAAATTAATCAACTTTTGAATAAATGCATGGTTACTAGATAATTAGTACACTCTGAGTAATTAATAGTGGCCCCAACTGAATAGGGAAGCAGTGGCCAAAAACTGAAAAAAGCATTCTATGCATATTTAATACATGTTTAAAATTTTGTTTTAAAATTACGTTTGTGTAGAAATAATAAATTATTGTTTCTTTGTAAATATAATTTTGTATTTATAAATGAAAAACTAAACACACCATTAGCGAGTGGCTTCTCTCCACGTAAATTGGACAGTCCAGTCGTGAGAGAGAGAAGTTGCTTTTATCTTTTTTTTTTTAAGTTATATTGTTATTATTGTCTTAGGACTGCACTATTCAATCCATGACAACAATAGAGAGAAGCTGCGCCCGCATATTTACCCTCTCATTGGAAATTTTGATGAGAGTAAGTGAGATGGCTAAGGGTCGGATGAAATAGTGTGGATGTGATAACTTTGAAGGGTGAATTTTTAATATTTATTGTTTAAAACAAATAAGTTAAGCTAGTTAGAAAAAAGAAATAAAAATATAAATAATTCAAAACATTTAATTTAGAGTAGTTTGAAAATTAGGGTGTGGCTCTATCCCATTAACTTTTTGTAAGTATTTAATTAATGATTAAGATATTGTACCTACCTTATCATTTCCCAAAACACTCTCAAATTGTTCTCTCAATCAAACCCTCCATGTACATGTGAATATACTTTATTCAAAAACTTCATTAAAAATGAAAAACACTTTATTAAAAGTATAATTATATATAGATACCACATGCAACTAACACTAAGACTATATTGGTGTTTGTGAAGTCTTCTTATAAAATCAATTTTCCAGTCAATGCGCACTAATTAATTAGTTAGTGGCCCCAGCAAGATAGGAAAGCAGTGGTACATGCATATGAATATTTTTACTTTATTTTTGAATAAATTATTTAAATAAAAAATTAAATTAATAAATAATTTTAAATGTTTTAAAAATTAAAAACAGTCGAAAGTTATATAACTTTCCTCTCTTCCCCTTAAAATTAATTACTATCTCTAGTTGATTTTATGTCTTAATTTATTTTATTTTATCTTTTTACCAAAATTTATAATTTTGAGACTAATAACAAAAAATTTCCAAAACACATATATTGATATAAAATAGTCAGTGGTTCGAGTGCATGTCAATTTTTTTAAAATTTATTTTTAAATAATTTTTAAAAAATTAAACTAAAAGTTAATTAATTTTAATTACTCAATCCTATTCTATGCGAATAAAATTTTTAAAATAAAAAATAGTAGTAAATAGTTATTTTCACCCTCCCACACTTCACAAACTATATTCATTTTCTTAAAAATTTTGTTTTATATTTCTGTATTAATTGTGAGACTAATATACCATTAATGCCCAAAATCATATTAATCTAGAAGCATATTCAATATTTAATGTGCATTGATAGTGCATCATATTTTATGGTACAAAACCCCACTTCTTTTCTTTTCTCATCGTACCTACTTTAATCTTTTTTCCTCTCGCATGAAAACAACATCAACAACTTTTTCCTTTTAAAGCATCTTCTGAATAGAAATATCCAGCCAAAAATATCTAATTAGGCAACTACTCCAATTCAAACATATTAATGAAGAGAACCAAAATTAAAAAGCATATATTAGTTAAATATCCAATATCGCATACATTAGAAGCCATCGCATATAATAATTTTTGAAATGTATGGTAGAATTTGTGAAAATATGAAAAAATTATCATAAAATTGAGGACCAACAATATAGAAGCGGGAATTACTATATACAAAATTAACGATCACGGTCACGTCAATTTTAGAAAGATAGGCTGATGTCTGCTGAATTGTAAGTTGATTTCACGATGTATTGACGTATACACTTTAAATAATTTATTACTTAATTATAACTTTTAAAATTAAGTTAAAATTAGAAAAAATATGCATATTTAACGTTAAAAATTTTAATCTCTTACAAATCTAGTTCTTCACAAAATCATTAAAAAAACGCCATATATATTTACATACTATTTTTTATTAATCAATATATATATATATATATATATTTTTAAATCTTAGAAGAAGTTGTTCATTGTTTATTGGTTTTAAAACAATAATTAACTTTTTTGGTTGGACTGCATACACTTTTTTTTTTCTAATTTTATTTTTAAATTTGAATGTTTTGCTATTAGATGGGCCCCACGTTGTTTAGCAATAATGAGTCTCCTGGTCAACTATCGTAATTTTCTTAACTAATTTTTATTCATTTAATATTTCGAAAATAAAATTTTAAATAGGCCAGATTAATTGATTAATGCAGAAGAGTGCTAAAAATTTAACTCAGGACGAAATTTGTAGGCAATCTCTACAACAACAACGACAACAACAACTCTCTTACCTTACAAGATCTTAAAAAAAGAAAAAAGCACAGAGAACAAAGCAAACACATTGAGCATAAATATTACCAAAATTCATCACGAAAAGAAAAAAAATAGAAAGCAGAAAGTAGAAAAAATATACTTTTTAATTTGTAAAAACTATATGCTTAATTAATGGAAAAAATCATAAGTCAAAATTCTAAATTAAAGATATTTATTTTAAAAGAGCAAAAAACTAAATTAAAATTTTTTATGATATTTTTATTTTAAACCTTTAAATAAATTAAAGAGAGCCTAAATTTTAAACTTATCTTAAAGGATTATAAGATAAAAATTTTTAACTCAGAATCTGAATCTGTAATTTTTTATGCAATTCAAATTTTTAATTTTAAGACCTTTAAATGATTTTAAATTTTAAAATATTTTAATATAAATATCTTAGGGTCCAAAAATATAAATTTTTCTAATTATTTAGTCCTAAATTATATTTTTACACGCTTCATTTATTAATCTTTACAATACGCATATCTGTTCTGTTTTTTATTAACAGAAGACTAATAAATAACTAGTTAACATTTTAATGAATAGTTTAAAAGTAAAATTTAAGAGCCAAATTAATGAATTACGTACGATCTTAGGACAAAAAATACATCTTTTAAGTTTGTTCAGTGGTTATCGATGAACTCCTTGACCCTTGCAATGAGAGCCTGTGTTTGGGCACTGGTATTGGGGTCGGTATCAATTGCAATTTTGTTCAGATAAAAGCCATGACCTACTCCTTCGCTTACAAACATCTCCAACTCCTTCTTCGCTTTCTTCATGGCCTCGTAGTACTCCATCTCCGTATCTACTATCAAGTCCATCTCCGCCACGCACACCAGAAATGGCGGCAGTTTCAGCCCCTCCAGCGGCGGAGCTCCGGCGCCCATCGGGCACGTTATCGGGTGGTCCTTGTTGGATCCAGCTGGCAAAGCAAAGCTCAAGAACTTGTCCACCATGTCCAGCGTTAAAAACGGCGACTGGGGTTTCTCCAGCTCCGATCTGCTCCTCGTCGACCGGAGAAACCCTGGTTGAACCAGCACCCCTCCAGCAAGTCTCAGAGGGTTAAGATCCACCGCCGCGGCTCTCGCAGCCACATGATGAACTATGGTCCCGCCAGTGCTGTCTCCGATTAGAAAAACCCGGCCAAAGTCAGCATGTTCCTCGAGCCACGGCTCATGGGCGGCGGTGTTTCCTTTCGCGACAGATTGAAGCCAGAGGAGTGTAGAGATGCCGTCGTCGATGGCGGCTGGGAGGCGGTGTTCCGGGGCCCTTCGAAGATACGGGGAGATGCATATAACCCGGGCTGAACCGGCGATCCGGGTATAGTAATGGTAGTACATGAACCAATCCGGTTCGCTTATGCAGAACCCACCGCCGTGGAAGTGGAGAAGTATCGGTAGTTTGTCTCTGTCCTTAGAGTTTCTTTCCGGCAGGTAAAGACGCACGCGGAGGCCGAATATGGTGTCGACGTCACGGGTGGCAACTCCGTCGAGGAATTCATCGTGGGGAGGTACTGGATCGGCCATGAACTTGAGGTGGGGTGGGCCGGTCCAGGTACGGTCTACAGAACCATCGTCGTGGAGCCTGAGCCAACCGGAGACCTCATCCACAACCTTCTTGTGTGGGACCATGGCTAAGTAGTACAGATTGGTATTACTCGGAGCTGACAAGAGCCTGGTGGATGTTCGAAGCAAAGGGTTTGGTTTCTTTTATAGAAACTGCGAGTAGAGAGAGAGAGAGAGAGAGAGGGGGGGGGGGGGGAAGGTTCAAAGGAAGTTACTGTTTTGATAGAACAAAGGTGGAATTGCCAATGAGACCGACAGTTTTGCCGTTTTTCACTTTCATCTCTCGTATGCATGTGCGTCACAAGGCTGTTCCAATCCTATAAGCCCCGTTTCGTATAGAGAGAGAGAGAGAGAGAGAGAGAGAGAGAGAGAAGGATAAGGATCAAAGGAAGCTACTGTTTTGATAGAACAAAAGTGGCATTACCAATGAGATTGACAGTTTTGTCGTGAAAAACTTTCACCCCTATCTTATAAGCCTCGTTTGACAGCATAAAGAAAAGAAAGGAGAAAATAAAAAATTATGTAATGTTTATTTTATTTTTTATAATTATTATTTAATATTATTTATTAATTATAAAAAATAAAATTATTAAAATTATTTTTTTATTTAGAATTATTTTTTTATGTTTATTTTGGTATCTAATTTGTTACCTATTAAATGAGCCGGTCTTTTTTTTTTCCACTTCTTATGAAGTTTAAAAAGAAAAAAAATAGAAAGAAGGGAGTAGATATTAAAAAAAAAAGATTGAATATATAATTTTATTTTTACATCATTTTTTCTTTGAACTTTATAAAATTTTATAATAAAGAACTCTAAAATATTTTTACACATTCATTTGTGGTGTATATTGTGACATAATTGAATTTTAAGGACTTAATTTTTTTATAAATTTTTATATTTTTTATTATCAAATTTTTTAATTAAAATATAATAAGTATACAATTTAATTACAAAATTAGATAGTCGTTTGTAAAAATTATATACTTGTCATGTTATAATTAAAAAAATTATATAATTATTATATTTTTATTGGGAAACATGATAGTAAGAATATTAAAAATTATATATAAGTTTTTGGCTAATTTTAAATTATAATAATGTCAAAATTTTAAAAATTATATCAGTTATTGAATCAATAAAAATATTAGTTTAAAGTTTATTGGTTTAACTATAATTGAATTATAGTCGAATTGATAATAATAAATAAATACTAATAAAATTTAATCATTACTAATTATTAATTTTAAATATTGATAAAAATAAAGGAGTAATTTTGGCCAAATGCAATATTTGAGAGAAATGCCATTAAGAGATATAGCATGACGGAGAAAGTGTTAAAATAACCAAATACACATCTTTTGTTTCCTTTTATTCTCTTTTCTATAAATTTCTTTCAATTTCAACTCCTACTATCTTCTATCTTTAGTTTTTTATATCTATCCAAGATGAAATTAAAAAAACCTAAAAAAAAATTAAACCTTAAAATAGTCTAGTTTGTATCAATTCAGCCACATTTTGACCATTTTTTATTGTTTCTTGAACTATTTTTGACCGTTCAACTAGTTTCAATATGGTTTTGACAACATTATATAATGTTGAGTTTAAAGTTTAAAATTAAAATATAAATAGTAGTATTTTTTACTTTTTTAAATGAGTGATGATATTATAAATTTGGGAATATTATGACATAATAATTATTAAATATAAAATAATATTTTGTCCATTACATTAAATTAATTTGATTACAATAAATATTTTAAAGGTAAAAGTATTTTCTTTCAACCCGAAAATTTGGGGTCATTTTTAATTCTATTCTAAATGTTTATTATTTAAATTTTGTCCTAAATGTTTGTCAAACTTTTTAATATCATCTTAAATGTTAACTTCATCAATTAAATTAATAAAAATTAATAATGTCTTGTTACATATGCATATGTCAAACCTTAAAGACTTTATCAGCTTTAATTTTTGTCTAAAAAAAAGTGTTTGCTCAATATAATAGAGTTAAAAATAAAAAATAAAAATATTATTTTTAGATTAGGTGGTATATTAGTATGTAATTTACTTTAACTTATTGTAATGACAATTAATTAATTTATGTGTAATCATTTGTTCAATTTTTATTAAGTTAACTGATAAAGTTAATATTTAGGATAATATCAAAATTTTAATAAACATATAAAATAAAATTAACAAAAAATAAATATTTAAAATAAGTAGTAAAGAGTAAAGATTGATATTACTCGAAACTGACAAGAGTGTGGTAGGTGGTAGACGTAAAGGTATATCTTTTATTTTAAAAATAATAACAAAATAAAGTTGTGGATAAAAAATAATTTTTTTAATGAACATAAAAGTGGTGAATTATATAAAAAAAAAAAAAACAAGATATCTTTTGAATCAAGATACTCTAAAGTTAGGGAACCGTGAAGTGGTAAAGTTGTGTGTGTGTGTGTGTGTGTGTGTGTGAGAGAGAGAGAGAGAGAGAGTGTGTGTGTGTGTGTGTGAGAGAGAGAGAGAGAGAGAGAGAGAGAGAGAGAGTGGGTGCGTGTGTGTGTGTGTTTTGTCATTCTTTTTCCTCAAACAATAATAAACTTTGGAGGATTTGATCTGATATCTTTCAATTTGGAATGTCCCCCAATGGCCCACGTATTATCTTCAGTTGGGCCTCCAAAGTATTTAACAACAAAAGTCCTCCAATATGATATTTGCATTTTTTTCCTTAAAGGATGGTTCAAATAACGATTAAAAGATAGTTGACAAAATAAGGTTATATTTGATAAAGCAGAAAAATTTTGAAAAGAATGGAAAAGGTTGTAGAAACAAGAATAGAATAAAATCTTATAGTCTTTTAAATTAGTTTGATATAAAATAGAAATAAATGAAAATACTGTTTTATTTAAATGTTTGGTAGATTAAAAATAGTTTAAGAATAAAAAATAAAAAGTAAAAAAATAATCAAAACACCCTTGATATTAAAAAATATTCAAAAATTATTTTGGTATTAATTAAATAAAATTCTATTGCATCAAAACCCTACGCAGAGCATTTCTTTGTCCTCTTTTCCCTTTTATCTTTCTCCTCCCTCCACTTTGAGCAACAACTGGAGTTGATTTTTTTTAAAAAAAAAATCACAGTGCTAGTAAGCGAAAAATGGTTTTATTTATAACTGATTTTGATTTCGTGTGTTGTTGTAGTGTTCAAGTACTAGAAGGGTTTGAACCTAGTGTATGAGGTAAACAAGTAGGATTACAACAAGTGTAATAAGAAGAACCTGATCAAGAAATTTGGAAATTGTGAGAAGGGTTAGAAATTGACTATTGTGGTATTGTCTGTGAGATTACATCAACCTCTCAAGCCATCACTTGCTCATCCTCCTCCCTCTGTTTTGATTCCTCCCAAAGCTCCTTTTCTTGGTGGTGCCGAGTGGTGTGAACGGATATGGCATGGTCTTTTCTTTGGTCTTTCTGTTGTGAACAATTTCTTTCCATCCATATTTTGATGGAAAGCACATTGGCCTTATGCAGAGGCAACGGCTTCCATCAAGGAATATGTTTCAAGTCTACTAAAAATTTTTTTAGATTTTCCTTCTTCCTTTTAGTTTCATTTCTAGCATTTTCAAATCTACCAAACATGGCCGAAATTTATGGAATTCAGTGGACTCAAAGCCCAATTATTCATACTTAGGGCATAGAAATGTGATTGTATGGTGTGAATTTGTTAATAAAATTTATCTCTAATATAATTTAGACATTTATATATGATTAGTTAACATTACATATTTTTCTTGGTATATTAGAGGGGATTAAATATGTAACATATTTTTAGAATAAAATATATAGACATTTTTTGCATTTTGTTAAAATACATGGATTTTTTTTTTCTATTTTTAAAATTTTCATAAAATTTTTTAAATTTTACTAAAACTATATGAACCTCTCCCTAAATTTTATTAAAATTACACAAACCATTCATCTATTTTCAAAACCAATACAAATGACCTAGATTTCCAATTTATTAACAAATTTCTTTTTAAGTTTGATTGAAATTATATAAATTTTCTTTAAATTTTTTAAACTATACAAACCTCCTCTATATTTTTAGAAAAGATTTATGTATATTTTTAAAAATAGAAAGAATGTTTGTATAATTTTTAAAAAGCCCATAAGAAATTTGTATTAATTTTAAATATAGAAGAAAAATTAGTATAATTTTCATAAAATTTAAAAAAATTATGTAAATTTTAAAAATTTAAAAAATTCATATAATTTTGAAAAAAAAAATATTTTACTCTAATTTTCGACTTAAAATATGTTTCGGTGAATAATAACAAGCATAAATCCACATACACTTAACTCAGTGCATATAACCATTCCATCGAAGTTGCACTTGAGTTGTTGAGCTTTCAAAATGTGTCAGCTCAGCTTGTACTATAACTCCGTTTTTGAACTTTGACCTCCCTTCCCTTTTAATTGCCCTATAAAACTTAATAGGCCCCTAAACTAAAGCGCTGAGTTGATTGCTGAACCATCACCTACCACAAGAAGACAAACAACAGGGTTGTAGAATTGCAAAATTAATTTTTATTTAATCTAAATATCAAAGTTGGCAAATGGAGAATGTAATATCCAATATTCAAACAATAACTACGACCATTTGTATTTCATCAGGATTTTAAATATCATATAAATACGGAGGAGCTTGCTCCACTTTCAAAAGAGCATGGGGTGGTATTCCAAGATAATGACACTCATAATGGTGGCTCACACTCACTTACCAACGCAATCGCTCTTTGGAAACACCTTGCATCGCCTCTCTATTTATTATTTGGTGGTGAAGACTTGGAAAATAAAACTAGATTAATTAGTCTTCTCGAGATAAGTAAAAAAAGGATCGCTGATGAAGACTTGGAAAATAAACAAGATTAATTTTTTTCCAAGTCTTTTTTTATTCTTTCTTTTAATTATCCTGAAGGACTTGGAAAATAAGCTGACATAGTGCACAGAAATTGAAAAAGAACAGACTAATTCGTTTTATTTTCCAAGTCCTCATCAGTGATCCTTGAAATTCAAACAGGCACAGATCAGCTAAGTGTATTGTGTACGAGCAATTCTTGTGTACATCAAGAGCGCCACGTCATTTATATACTTAACAATTAAAATTTATTCGGCACATGGATTCGCCTGTATTACATATAGACCTCACCTATACAGATTAAATTTTAATCATTGATTACTCTTGGTGCATGATAAACCAAGAACACCTAAAAAAAAATTCTTATTGCAATAGACAAATGGTACTTGTTGAGGCCTTATCACCCAGTCTGAGATATATATATATATATATATATATATATATATATATATATATATATATATATATATATATATATATATATATATAGAAAAGCTAGGAGCTATGCCTTGCAAGATGAAGATGTAGGAGATTAAAAAAATTTCAGTGGGTCTTATAAAAAGAAGAAAAAACTAAAACGCGGGCCCCATAGAAAGTAAAAAAAAAAAAGATTTAAACAGTGATAAACAGTAATAAAAAACAATATCGGACTCACAAGATTTTAAATATATATATTGATGCCGGGACTTGGACATTGTTCATAATGTGGCATTATGATATATTGTTTATATATTGTTTTGTATTGTTCATATATTGTTTAACATTATTTATCTGTATGATTATTATTTTTTTATTTTTTCCCCTAAGACCCACCTTTTTTTTGATGGGATCCATATTTTTTTGAAAAAATCTCTAAATTTCCACAGATTAATGCTAGTAATATATAGAGACGACATGCAAGGCGTTTTCAGAGTGATTGTGGAGGTAGCTGGGTGTTAAGCACCCTTACAGGTGTCACACCATCACAGGTTATTTTAAGCGTGGAGCAGGTTGCTCCATGTTCAGATATTTTTTTATACTTATTACACGTAAAGGAGCTTGTTATGCGTTCAGTCCCTTCTTTTTTTTTTTTATAAAAAAGTTTCATTTCAATGGAACACAGAAGATATTTTTCCGCGTTTTATGAAAATGTAAAAACTATGTTTAAGAATCCTGGTAAAATACTTCGGCAGATGAGCACTGTAACAAATTGTTTTTGACACTGTAGTCCTTCCTTTCCCTCCTTTCTCACTGTTTGCCTTCTTGTCATTTTCCTTTTTATTTTCTAATTTTTTTTAGCACTCTTGCGAGTACAGGATTGATTTGGAAAATGTATATCTTTGTAACTTGTTAACTTGGTCTCTTGATTTCCTTAAATTTGGCAAAAGTGGCAACATGCACCGTTTTCTTTTCCAGTTTGATGATTTGTCTAGTTTTCAAAATATTGCTCATTAATGATAGGAATCAATTTCCCTGCTCCTGATACAGGAGCAAAGTGTGCTCTTGTAATCTGGATCGTCCAAAATTTAATTTAGACGGTCCAAATTTTATTTTAGATTTTTTTAAATTTTTAAATATCAAACTTTAATTTTTTTATAAGTTTATAGTATAAAATTATTTTTATTTTATTTTTTACATTTTAAAAATTAAAAAAATGTTTAAAAAATTAAAAAAATCTAGAATAAAATCTGAACCGTCCAAATTAATTCTGGACGGTCTAGATTACAGGAGCACACTCTGCTCCTGTTTTACAGGAGTAGAGAAACCGGTTCCTGATACTTCTCATTTGACCCAAAAAGAAAAAGGATTGTACAAAATTTTCCATCTTTGGTAGAGTTTTCTGTTTTGTACAGATCTAGGTGTATAGGACTGATCTTAATATGGGGCATTTCCTTCCAAATTCACAATGAAATGGCTACCCTGTTGAATACTGGGGAGTATATAGTGGCCCGCGAAATTGAGTTTTTAGGTTGTAAATATATGCCAGTGGGCTACTGATGATTATGCATGGGCCATTTTCCATATCTCATTTGTGCAATATCATATATTTTGTGAGCCCAATAAAATGATGTCCCACCTTTCAGTCAACCCAATAAAGCTCTATATATATATATGTGAATAAATTATTTAGATGTTTTTTTTAAAGTTTTACCGATATTATATATATATATATATATTTTAATTTGTGAAACATATACAAATTTTTTGAAAGAAAATTATTTTACAATTTAATTTAATTTAATTTTTTTTGATCAAAATATCGTCCATTTAATTTTTTAGTTATATATATATATAAATTAATGGAAGGTTTTTTAGTTAAAATTTAAAATATGTAGAGCAATTTTTTGTTTTAAAAGAAGTTTATATATATTTAAAAAATAAATAAAAAGTTTATATGATTTCAGTAAAATTTAAAAGAGATATGTATAATTCAATCTATATATATTTTCAAGTATGTTAATATAAAACTAAGATTCAAATTTTGATCGTTCAATTCTAAAATGTGGTCTATATATTTTTAAGTATGTTAATCCAACACTAAGATTCAAATTTGGATCATGCAATTCTAAAATGTAATCTAGTACCATTATAATAAAGTTGTCTTCATATTAAAAAAAAGAGTTGTTCTTCTACTCTTTCTTAATTTTTTTGATGAAATAATTTAGTTTTAAATTTTAAAATAAAATAATATTTTAAAGATAATATATGGATAAATTTGCAGAAAAATATAGCATTTGTACAGATAACATTCTTTTAATACATTTAGAAAGGAAAAATTACTCTAATAAACAAACCATTAGAAAGACAATATAACTCCAATTGTGATTAAAGAAATCAAACTAATTAAACAAACACTTTAGATAAACAAAAAAAATGCACTAAGCTTAGTCAAAAACAAAAGACAAAAACTTGTGGTTAGGATGCCATGGTTTGTTTGTGCTTTTTGTGTTGTAGTCAAGTGATGGCAAGATTGGTCTATCTCTTGATTCTTTTCAATCTCATTGAGACAATATTTATATTTAAAAATCAAAAAAGATTTTTTGAAAATATTCACTGAGCCCAACCACGTACCCTAGTAATGGTACAGCTAGATAAGATTTAAACATAACCTTAGGCCACCCTCTTGATTAAGGGTTTATCTTTGTTTGCTAGATGGTATTGGATCATACAAAGGTTGTTTCTACTTCAATTGCGCTGAACATTAATGGGTCGAATTTCAATTTTTCAATGCATTCTGCTATTGGGATTGTGTTTCGTGCTGTGGATGCTATCTTTGCAGGCTATGATATCACAGTGTCAGTTTCTGCTTTTCACACAAAGGCATTAGCCATGAAAAAAGGACGGGATTTCATCAAGGGATTGGGTCTTGAACATATTGTGCGGAATCAGATTGCAATGAAACTCGTTAAATCTATTACTTATTACGTCATCTATAATTTGTTTTTCGGTAAATGATGGAAAGTTTAAACTTAAGACCAATTGTTAAATTACTTACATTCCTTACCACTAAACCATCACCTACTAACTTAATTCATCTGCAGTCTGAGTGGAGAAGTTTTGCTCTTATTGAAGATACAAAATCTCTTCCTCCAACTTTTGGTTAGTTTAAGCTTTCTTGGGTCAAGAGATTTGTGAATTTGAGTATCAATTGGGTAGTTAATACCATAGTTGTCAAATTTGCAAGTTGACTTGCTGAATTTACAGAGTCTACATTTTTAATTAAGGCAGAAAACATGTCAAATTGCTTGTGTATTTGGGATTAAAATTAAATTCTGCAAACTCTTGCAGAATTAGTTGATTCGGCGTGTTTGAGGCAAGTTAAGTGAATTTGAAAATATTTCCTTTTAGCTCAAAAATTATGTCAATTTAACGCAAAAAAGAAAACTTCAAAAGGCTCATTTAAAAAGCTTAGTCAAAAATAAATCTTTTCAGTCTTCTAAAGAGTTAAAACCAAAAAGAAAAAGGAAGTGTCAGCCTTGCTACACATGTTTATGTTTTTGCACAAAATTTAAATTGCATTTGAAAATTTTTTTTACTTCATGTTGTATTTTAATTATTATGTATAATATAATTATATATTTTAATAATTATTTATTGGCGGAAATAAATTTTTACAAATTTACGTTGTGAATTGAGCTTCTTAGTTTGTCTAACTCACAAGGATAACAACCTTGATTCGTACTGCTTTGAAGATGTGCTTTTTTTGGTTGGATATCACCATGTTAGTACTGACACTGCCAGGATGCTGTGATGTCTCAACCTAGTTATATGCAATGCTTTCTGTGTGTGGTCTTCGAATTTGTGTCCTTTTTATGTTGCTGTAATTTCTTGTAATATAAACTCGGTTTGCTTGGTTTGGAGTGAAATTTTATATATAGTTGGCAAACAAAAATTAATTTACTTTCGTTTTTCTGTAGTGGGCAAGTGAATCATTCACGTCGAGGCTAGACAATTAACAAAAAGATAGTTAGGTCATATGAATCAAACATATCGAATACTTATCTCTATTACTGAACAATCCATTAAGATTTAAGATTATGTTTCATCTGTGGATGTGTACTGATCTCTATCTATTGACACCACATATGGCACGCGCTAACAAGTGAGCTTAATTTCTTAATCACAACGTTGATGATGCATAATGGAATTACCACAATATTTATGTCTCATCCTTTCTTTTCTTTCCTATTCCTTTTTCTCCAAGCAAGTGAAACCAAATTTGTGAACTACACAATGAAAGGAAATATTCTCTTTCCACTAATTCTTTCTGAATTTCTAGTTTGGTTGATGTGAATAACTTGGATTAAGTGATTTCCATATTTAAATCATGAAATTTGAGAAGTAACTAACTTCCCCACTATTGTGTTCTTCATTGTCCAACCAGGAGAGAAGCAAAATAGCCGCGACTTTGTTTTTTTTCACCCAAAGTTAATTAACTTGGATTTTCGTTTTAGTTTCCTCATAATAAAACAATAAGTTCCTATCCAATAGGTCACCATTGAAGCCTTATGCTTTTACCCAAAGTGACATGTGCTTAATGAAAGAGGTGAACACTGATGGGCTTTCCACTAACACACATTGTTTATATAATCTTTCACATTCTACAGTGGTAATCCAAAGTGATATGTGCTTAATGAAAGGGGTGAAAATTGGTGCACTTTCCACTAATATACATTGTTTATATAATCTTTCGCATTCTACATTGGTTTCTTGTACCCTTGGGAATAAATTTGTGCTTGCTTGATGGATGTATAAGCACCCATGCTTATTAGGTTTTTTTTTTCTTAATTTATAATTGTTTGTATCGTTGAACCTAGTTTCTAAGCATTTTAATTAGGATAAATTATACAAGTTTCTCATAATTTTTGTTAAAATTACATAAACTTCTTTTTTAATTCAAAATATATACAACCTTCTCTGAAACAAAAGTTAATTATTTTATCTTTTAGTTTAATTTTAAATTTTTTGATCAAACTACCATCTATTTAATTTTTTCAGTTAAAAAATTATGTATTTCGGTTTAATGAATAGTATTTTAGTAAAAAAAATTTAAATTAGACTAAAAAGTAGGGTAATTTTTATTTCAAAAGAAGTTTGTATATATTTTAAAAATAGAGAAAATGTTTGTGTAATTTAATCTTTTAATTAACATTATTTTTCAATCCAATGAAAGGTGGGTCATCAACACGTCAAATGTAAGATGTACAAATTAATTAAAGCATTCCTTGTGACTCAATAAAGGTAGGTAAAACTTAGAATTTTAACATATGACAGGGCACTTCAACACACAATACTATAAGCCAACTCCTTAAATTTGATTAGCTTTGTGTTTTTATTAGCATTTATAAAATTAAGACTCTATTAACCTAATAGGAGTCATGCCACAATGACAAAAGTATTAGAATCTTGTGTTGCTAATTAAAAGTCAAGCTCTTACAAGAAAAATTATCAAATTAATTAAATCAAATGTAAGTGCTCATTCAGTAGTTTTTTCCCCCTTTTTAAAAGATAATGTTATCCATTAATTAAAATGAGAAAGAAAAAAAATGCTAGAGACAACATACTAGAGAATGTTTATAATATACCGAGCAACAATCTTAGTTACAAGCAACGCACACAAAAAAAGTGCAAAATTGATATAAAATCAACAATTTCAAAAAATAAACAACATAAAGAACCTAAATTATGTTCATAGTACAAACCAAGCCAAAAGCTAATTAAGGGGGTAAGGGTAAGGTCGTTTAGAAGGGGGCCTCCCCTTTTGAAGGGGTCTCACAGCTTAGTAGTCGTGGTGGGATATATTATTAACATATTGCTAACCTTTTCCCACTACTGAAAACTCTACTTTTAGGGCGATATTTAATAATGACCTAAAAATGTCATCACTAAAAGTAGACTTTAGTAGCGACAGAGAAATGTTGCTACAAAAAGTTGTCATTAAAACAATGTTTTTCGTTTGCTAAAACTTTTAGCGACAATGAAAGAAAACTTGCCATTAACTATTTTTTTGTAGAGACAAAAAATCCTTACTAAATGCCTTTCATGATGACTTTTTTTGAGTCATTACAAATGCATTATAAACTTATTTACAAAGAAATTAAAAAAATTTAGGTGTGAAAACATTTATTGGTGATAGTGCTTTGTTGCCAATAAAGCCAACTTTGTTGCCAATAAAGCCAACTTTTGTGGCGACATTCATATAGTCTTTGTGGATTTGATTGTATCTTAAACATATAATTGTAGCACCTTGTTGAAAATATCTATCTTGCTTAATTAATAAGGTGGCAAAGACTTATCTAATGTGGATTTCTTAAATGAATATTTATCATGGCGAAATAGATGCTCTAAGGGTAGATACTGCTAGTGGCAATCAGACTAACAATATTTTTAGTCATGATTTAACACAAATGACTTGGTCTTCTCCATATAATAGGGACAAGTAAGCCTTTTATGTGTGGTCCAACTTGGTAACATCTTATAAACAGGGAAGTTGTTGATGATCCACAATAAGCCCTCATGTTAAAATTTTGCTTCTTTGCCATATCATATATGTTGATCCCATCCTCTTATAACATTCTTAAGTCATCAATCAAAGGTCTTACTAGGTGACTTAGAACTAGGAATTACCAAGGTGAGAAATGTGTATTCCTTTTTCATATGTATGCTAGGTGGAAGGTTGCATGGTATTTAAAAAAAAAAGCCAACACAAGTACAATGTCACTGAGCCACTAAAGGGATTCAACCCATTTATGTAGAGCCCAAGTGGAACATTTCAAATCTCAACAGAAAATGTCAGATGGGTAGCATCGAAATGTTTCCATGCCTTTGCATTTAATGGATGAGTGATACTTGATTAATTTTCATGGACTTCCTCTAAAACCTAACATGTCCACTGTGTAGTGTTCTTAAATATGAACAGACACTAGAATCTCAGAACAATAGGGAAATACAACAACATTAAGAATGAGACATCCTTTTGATTTCTTCCACTTTTGCCCTATGATTTAAATCGAGGATGTTGGCACTTTAAATAAACAATCTTCTCAGTATTTTCCTTATAATCTAGCATGCAATGATCTAGGCATGCATCTATCTTTATGTAGCCTAATACTAGCTCATTCACCATGTTTTTAGATCTATAAAAGTTTTTTGGCAATCTCTCTAACTTTGGAAACATACTTTTGATTATGACTATCAATTTGATCATAACAACTTTCACTCTTATTGAATGCCAACTTCATATTTAGGAGTTGTGTTATTATTGACAAATTATTGTGCTTCACATAACCTTCACACAGTGGTTCGTTGTTATCCCTTAATAAGTCAAAGAACTTCCATGTTGATTGATTTGGTTCCTACTCAAACTCCTAGTCATCATAATCCATATCATTGCTCAGTGCATCCATAACCATTTAAACATAAGGGTTCTTACTTTCTACCTTAACATTGACATCATTTGCAATTGAAACACTATCTCCCTAGCATTTCTTCCTGTGACATGTCCAATTGATATACCCCTCTATAAACTTATGAATATACAGGTGTTTTTCTACCCAATACAATTTCCTTTTAAAAAATTTTTTGCACCTAGTACATGGACAAGAAAGGTGTCTTAAATCATCCACCACTAATTTATTCTCATGTCCAAATTTAAAGAAATCATTGACCCTATCTTCAAACTAAAAAATTACTTAATTAGAAGTGGGATCCCTTCTCTATAACATTCAACTTTGATCGAGTTTGATGGTTGTTGAAACATGTTGGTGCAGGACATCGTTGGCTCCATCACAATAATGTATAACCCTATCCTATTTGCAAAGGCACTTTTCCAAACCTATCTAGTGGCACCCCTAAAAATCCCCCACCTTCTACTTGTCAAAATTTTGGTAGCATTTTCCTGGTCTCCTAAATGCATGACAAGATTAGGGCAACACCCACCTATCAAGTATGCACTTGGAGAACAAAATGAAATGTAACATTTGAAAATTTCACCAAGCACAATGTATGTCATTTCTATAAGTACTATTATTAGAGTGAAGGAAAAAAAGTCTTCCCAAAATGTCCAACATTAGACAATTCAAGATTCATTATAATGACACATGCCTTGAAACATATATGTACTCACTTGTATCAAAATTTGAATAGGAAACCAAGGTTTTACTTGGATTTAGACTCTAACATTTCTACAACACTTTTGGCAGAATTTCCCCTGATAAAAGGGACTTTCTTAAAATTTACAACATCATTTTTAGACTATCAACATATAACATTTTACATGAATACATATACACAACCCATTCAAAGATTTATACCAACCCACAAAAAAAGAAAAATGAAAGGATTAGTTTGCACTAATTACAAAGAACTCTAGCAATTAATTAGGGTAGTATTCCTTAATATCCCAACAAACCAAAATGTTAAAAAAGGACACTCACATGTATAGTTTTGCTAAATGAAACAAATCTTAGCAATCCCAACAAGAACCACAACAACATTGAGACTAGATTGATACCAAGAAGTGACTTGCGCAAAGTGAAGTTGGTTGCCTCTATCGACAAGTATGAAATTAAGAAAAAAAATATGCTAAAAGGCATATAGCTAGCTCTACTAAAAAAATTTTCTTTTCTTGAAAAAGTTTAAACATTTATAAAAATTGAATCACAACAAAGGGTGAATTATCAACAATGGCAAAAATTAGGGAGAGGAGAGAGAGAGAGAAGTGACATGAGAGAAAGGGGAGGGAGATTAAGTCTTTTTTTTTTGGAGGGAATAATTCTTTGCTAAACAAAACATACAATTTAGATTTTGACCAACAAGGGATTCCTTAACACTCAATAAGCCCCTACCAATAAACGAGGGAAAATTCCCTAGTTAAACTTATAGAGAGGGAATTTTAATCATACAAAACACTAGGCTCACTAATTCCTTGTTGCTTGGTAACAAAATTTACTACCAATATTAATGTGTGTTTTTTTAGAATTTAGCCACTTTAGTGATGGATGTCCTATTCCCTCGTTATTTAGCAAGAATAGTGACAGGAGCCTTTCCTCACTAATATCTCTTGATATTTTTCAATTTTCTTGTCATGATCTAGTCTTCTAGGACCATTGGAGGAATTGTCATGCAAGCTATTTGAAGGTTGTAGGCACCACTTAATGGATGAGTGAGACGCAGGGTGAATTTTTTGCAATATATATAGTAATGAAAAAAGGCATCATAGCCTTGCTAGATGAGACAGTTGATCACTTGGATAAGAGAAACGCTGATGAACAAAAAAAAAGTTGTACACCAACAGCTAGAGTATAAGAACCTTAGGCAGTTTCAATGCAAAATTCTTAAAACATAATTAACATCAATTAGTAGTTAAATAAAAATAAAAATTTTTACATATGATAAGCTATATTTGTGAAAGCTACTTGGCTATGCCCATTTTAGCCATGCTTCATGTTAATTATTATAGTAAGAAATTGGACTTAAACCTTACCTTTGTCTAAAGAGGAAGGTCCTTTAGCTTTCGTTAGACTCCATATTCCTTATATCTAGCCTTCAAAACTTGCTCAATATTTGTGCTCATGTGGTTCATGCTAAACTCAAGAACCCTCCTCTATTTGTGTCAGAAAAAATAAAAGACCACTCAAAATCTATTATATTAGTACTATTTATTGATTTCGTAATTGGTCATACCTCTTAAAATAATTTAATTAAGAATAAAAGTATAGGCTATATAAAAAGTCACGTTTGTGCATCAGAGTATTTATTTCTTTTGAACTTGTAAAGATGAATATGTCAAGCAAGAACATGATCGAATTTTCAAAGTTCCAGAAAGAAATTAAATCTTCAATTGAATATCAATTGCTCTTGATCAATTAATTTCAATATAAACCATTATCCATTCAAGTCCACGATTATTGTTAACTAAGTTTAAGTGACAAGTCCAATGTGCCCTTTATATCTTCAATTATGTGGCAATATTAATCACATATAGTTAGTGGCTTTGGCTGCTGTGATTAATAAAACCCATTATGCAATTGGTGTCAGCAGCAAACTGGATTGGTTCTTTCGTATTATCGTTTCGTTACTACTTTATAAACCAAATTACAGCTTAAAAAAAAAGTTAGGAAGTTGGCGTTGATCTTAAATAATTTATTAAAAAGAAAAAAAGTTATCATAATACTACTTTAAACGCTTGTTGGGTGGTCGTTGAACATATTGATAACGTCACTGATTAATTATTTTACTCAACTTCATGAATTTGTATATGTTTGCAAATGCAGGAGCAACATTCTCTGCAGGCTACGCATTATATTTCAGATAGTAAAATATAAAATGATTAAGCATCGATTTAAAAAAAAAACAGAATTTTACATTTATATAAGGTATAGGCTATTGAATAAAAATTCATAAATAGGAATTTTTTTTAATTTTTTTCATCATGAATAACTAGCTGTTATTTTATTCTTTAAAGTGCATAAATTATAGAAAAATCGTGTAAATTGTATCTATTGGACAAACTTTAAGAAATGACAAAATTGCACGTGTATATAGTATGATCAATGGATTATTTGCCTAAAGCCTTCCTTAATTAATTGGCCAAAAAAGGCTTCCATAATTAATTAACGTATAATAAAATTAATTTTTAAGTGCATTTTTAAAGTAATAAAGTTGAGATACTTTGTCTATTTATTAAAATTGTTTGGACAAGAAGGTAGCATTACTGTCAGATTATGTTCTTATTTCAGAAAATCTAGTAAAGGTTATATTTTAAAAAAATATTTTCATCTAAATAATGTTTCTCCTTTGCTGATGCTGCTTAATTCCGAACTTTCAATCAGTGCTTCATCCACTTAATCAACCGTTCAAGACAGGAATGTAATCTAATAAACATATACAAATAAGTAAACACAAAAAGACACTTGCTTTGTTACTTATTTTTGCTGTAATATTAATATCCTTCTACAATATTCTCTTGAAAACCAAAGACGTACACTTGGAAAAATCTCTCTCAATCTGTAGCCTCTATATACTTGTAAACGAGTTTATAAATTATCATATAAATTTATATATTGTAGTTACAATATTATATTTTTAAAAGGTACTGTAACCACATTAGAATTAACTGCCTATTAGGAAGCGCATATCACACTTGTATCTCTATATATACTACTTTTTTTTCGGCTAGTCCACAATCTTAAAAAAAATATGTTTACTATTAAAAAAAGGACATTATATTTGAACGTAATTAAAGAAAAACCTAAGGGGTTAGCTTAATTATTAGTAAGAAAGAGTATGTAATACTTGGTCAGTGACTCTCAATGTCACATATTTGAATTTTAACTGTTAATTATTAGGATCAGAGAATACTTTAAAATCATTTAGTCCCAAAGCATATATATGTGAGTGCGCGCATTTAATTCAAGCTAAGAAAACAATTAATCTTACATACAAACTGACCTGATCATAATTACTTGACAGAAAGATATTAGCTAGGTTCTTTTGAGTCTCATAATGGAGTATGATTATGAATATATAAACTTGCAATATACAATACAATATGGTCCACGTCATTTATGCAGCAAATAAATTAGTGCCTTTGAATAAATTCCGTAAATCATAATTTACCACAGCAGAGTAAGCTTGTTGTCTATACTCTATTTGTATAAAGAAAATCACTGTCCATTTGTGAGTATCCTTAGATTCCCCAAATTGTCTTGTAGTATATTTTTTGATGTTCAACACAGAATCGCAGCAATTTAATTCTATTGGCAAGCAAGCAAGAACTGCCATGATAAGGTTCTGTTTTTTTTTTCCCCCCCGTTTCTTTTGTTTTTATTAGTCCTTGTCTTTTACTTCCAATTATTTGCATGCCTTTTCCATTGCAACCTCCATTCAGCACTCTATTATGCAGCAATAGCTAGTAACTTATCAATTGGCCAACCCAAAATCAAAATTTAACCCCCAAAAAAATAATTATTATAGAGTTCGAACTTATATTAGATTAAACTCTTTTATGTAAGATGCACTTCATGATTTATATTGTAATATACATATATATATATATATATATATATATGCATGTATGTATGTATGTATGTATGTATGTATGTATATCTCTTTTACAATAAAAAAAAAAACTCTTCAAAAGTCAAACTCTCTTTAAAATTAACGTAAGAAAATTTGTAAAGCTATACTATTTTGCATTAATGTCCCCCAATAGATTAATGTCTTAGCTAGAGATGGAGAAATGAATCTTTGACCACAGCTTTTGAATTTTGTTGTCTTCGTGTGTTTTACATTGGTCCAATAATGGAAGCACTTTTAGGTCAAAAAAATTGGCTTTTTCAGAGCATGATGAGCTAGAACAAAAACTTAATGGTAGCCAGCACCAATAGCATATTATGTGATGTCCTTTAAAATTTAAACTTCTAAACTTATAAAGAAAAGTAGCATTAAGTAGTGGGTGAATGTGGAAGATAATAAAAGGGGCTTTAGCGTGTTTGGAGGCATGGAAGGCAACAAATTACATGCATGAATAATTGAGAGAGAGAGATATGCTAGACTAATGGAAAGCACAATTTACCATTAATTGAATATATATTGGTTATACGTGGAAAGAATGGGAAAGATATGGCTAATGGATGGCTCCATCATGTTTTACTTTTGATCTTATTTTATATATCATCCTCATTTTTTATTGCTATTTACTTTTTCATGGACTCAGTACTACTACTATTATATGCTTTTTATGGCGTTATGTAGCTGCAAGATATGACAATTATAGTACTAGCAAAATCATGCTGTGTAGTAAAATGTTTGGCATATGATTCTTGAATATTTCGAAAAGAAAAAAAGAAGCCATATATGGATATTTAGAGATTAAATAAACACTAAAAAAGGTTATAGTAAAGGTTCGTTATATATATGGATGTCGATGAAATAAAATCCCAAAACTTTGTCAAAAAAAGTGATATAGTTTAGTGATTTCTCATTATTTTTTTAAACCACAATATTGGGATCTTTTTAAAAATCATTCACTGAAAATTTAGTGGTTAGAATTAATATACTCTTTGTAAGCAATTCTTGTATACATGTAGTGTATATACATGTAATGGTGCAATAGTCTACATACAAACCAAATCTGAACTGATGCATGTATGCAGATCACATGCACATAAGAAAATTTTCTCTTCATAACCACTCTTCTTATATGATAAGTCTCCATATTATAGTACATATTTAACAATAATGTTAATTAAACATTTTTTAATACAAATTTCACGACTGAAATGTAACTGCATCTGAATTTAGATAAGGTTACTTGAAAAATGTTTAAGGGAAGTCATATTATAGCCCCTTATAATTAACAGTTGTGAGCATTGTGAAAAGTTTTGATCGTGTGAGTAATTTTTTTTTCTTTTCTATATATTTAAGTGAGCTAATTTGCTGTTACGTATATATCCAACTTTGTAAACCAAGACCATACACTGATATAGATGCATGAATTAAGGAGAAAAGAATGGACAAAGAATAAGTTATTAGCTAAGAGTAGCTTTGTTTTCTTTCTTTAGGAAGTGTTACCTTGGGTTCCAACACATCCACACAGATTGTGGTCATATCAGTTCACCCCACTCTTCTTGCCGACTTGAGTACCGGCTATATACATCAATTCCAAGTGTACAACATACGCATGACAATGCAATTTCATTTCATGCACGCATCTTTTACCCCTCAAGTTTTATCCAACTCATACAATCCCAATTTTTCAGTACTCCAGCTTTGAGGGGGACAAAGAAGAAAAGCTAGCAGCCTATATTTGGATGCTTTAGAGATTATTGTTGTATGACAGATTTTTAAGTTAATTATATACTATTTAAGATAGGATGAATAGATTAATAATAAGTAACTAAATTATCTAAAAAACAAGTGTGGAAAGGTATTAAGTATAATTGAATGCATGCCCTAAAAATTTCACTGAAAATTCATCCTGGAACCTGAATTACACTAACTTGTGTTACTTGTCTATTCAATTTGGTGTTCCCAAAATGTCTCTTTGGTGATTGGATGTGTCTGAACATTTATGCTATCTAGGTCAGTAGGATTCTACTTTTTCATGTGTGTGATGAAAAATCAACGATTGCAGAGGATGATTAGATGTCCATTTATTTTGGTGCTCCACTTGAAAGTGTCTCTAGGGCTCAACTTGAACTTTCTCACTCCGGAGCTTTTAATTTAAAAAAATTATAGTTAAAAGTTTTAATTTAAAAATATCTATATTAAAAAGCCTTAAATTAATTTTTTTTAATTTTAAAGCAAAAAATTTTAATTTAAAGTTTTAAATTAGAATTTTTATGCAATTTAAAATTTATTTAAAAATAATTTTAAAATTTAAAATTTTTAATATAAATATTTTTAATCTAATTAAAGCCTTGAATTGTTATTTTTTCTTTTAATTTTGTGATCAACCAATTACCTAACTATCTTCTAATGCACGCTTGCATATGCCAAGAGGATCTCTAGGAATATCTAGTTGCATTTATCCTTATTACGTGCTTGTAACATAAGTTCAAAGGACAGACTGAAGGAAAACGTTTAGGTTTTGACTGGCAATTTGTTTGGTTTCTATACAAAATCACAAATAATTGATTTGGGACTTTGTATATCCATTTTTTTTCAATGTCAATTGTCTATACATACAGACCCATTTTTTGAATTATACATAGAATACGACTAAAATCAATTCTCTTTTTTAAAATATTAATGGGAAATTGAATCTTTATTGAGGCAAGTCATAATATTATCTTTAAGAAAATTTCATCTTGGAAATTTATTGATATATACATTTACTGAACTCAGTAAATTAATAAAATGGAAAAGATTAAAAAATAAAAATAAAAATAAAAATGTTTTGTTTTCCATATATTATATAAAATTATGCGAATATATAACAATATTCTCAGGAGTTTACATGATAACTTCACCATTTAGATTAAATCCATATTAAATAAATTTTAATCTGAGTTCAATTTCTCTAATGAAATTACAGAAAATGTGGGTCATAGGAGTAGTTATCTAACGACGATTTAAAAAACCAGCCCAGCTAGGATTTAAATGAGGGTCATAGGAGGAGTTTTCTAACGACGATTTAAAAAGCCACGGCTAAAGCCAGGATTTAATGGCGGTTCATTAACCACTGTAAAATCCATGGACTTAACAACAGTGCTACTTAATTAATACCATCGCTAAGTTCACAGGACCTAATGACGGTACTTCAAATAACCGTCAAGTCCTATAGATTTAAAAACAGTTACTTATAACTACCATTAAGTCCGCAAGACATAACAACAGTTACCAAGAAGGTTGTTAAGTTCTGTGGACTTAACGAAAGTTACAGATAACTGTCATTAACTTCAAGTCATTTCCAAAGGGGGGAAAAAAGAGAAAGTTGGCATCGTGGCGTCAAACTTCATGGCCATGACACTCTATGGATTTTATATACTATAACAATGTTAGTAAATCTTGATTAAAGTTTTCAATTGATTTCTGACTACCTTTTCTTTTTTGTTTCCTATTTCATTTCTCATTGAGTTTCAAAAAGGAGACTGCAATCCATACAAAAAGCTACGCTTGGTAGTATTTTTCACAGAAATTCAGTGGCCAATAGGAGAATTTCAATAGGGGAATAGGGCTCCCAATGTTGTTCAATTGAAGTTTGGTTGGCCAAGATTGACCAAACTTCAATTGGAGTGAAATTTGAAATTTAAAAAAATTTTAATATTTGTATTTTAAACTAAAATTGAAAATTTAATTTTTTGTGAATTTCAAACCCACCAAAATTTTGTTCTTTCCTTTCTGTATATAAATTTTTGTTCTTTTTCACTTTATCATTTTGGTTTTGGTCTAGAAGTGCTCTATTCTCTTTGTCCCCCCCCCCCCCTTCTTCTTCTTCTTCTCAGAAGAAAATTTTTCTCTCTTCTTTTTATCATTTTGGTTTTGGTTCAAAAGTGCTCTCTTCCCTCTTCTTAGTGCTCTCTTCTCTCTTTTTCTTCTTCTATTATTCAGCTGTGTCTATTTTCTTTGTTCATGTGGCTTCTTAATAAATTTTCTTTTCATTACAGAAAAGTGTAAAGAAAAGAAGAAAGCTAAAAACCAAAAATGATAAGAATGACAAACTTAAAAATATTTTTAATTAAATTAAAATTAATATCGGTTATTAATTTATTATAATTATGGATAAATAATTAATAATAATTATTTTAAAAATTATCTAATTTTAAAGTATAATTATTATTATAAATATCCCAATTTAAAGTGTAAATATAAATATAAATATAATTATTAATTATAATTACAATTAATAAATTTTATTTTCTTTACAAATAGTTGTAGAGAAGAGAAGAAAAGTTGAAGACCAAAAACAATAAGAATGACAAATTTAAAAAAGTATTAATTAAATTACAATAAATATTAATTATTAATTTATCATTATGAAGAAATAATTAGTAATAATTATTAATAAAACATTATTTTAAAAATTAACTAATTTTGAAGTATAATTGTAATTATAAAAAAACAAAATGAAAAAAATATTTATATAAATTGAAATGACTTTTAGTCATTCTTTTTTTTGTCTTTTCTTTTTAATAAAAAGCTACCAAAACTTGCATTGAGTTAGATGTTATTGTTCAATACTGTTTCCCCACTAAAAATTAGTCAATAACTACCTAATTATTGACTAGCCAAAAATCGATAGATGGGGCAACTAATTTTTTGTCGAAAATAATCTATTTCTAATTGAATTAACATTTTTTCTAGTTGACTATTTTGTTGGTGTTTTGTGTTTTAGTTGTAGTGACATCAGGAGTGGTGAAACAGCTTAGGTCATAGTGGTGCTCATTATAAACCCTTGTTAATTCTATATGGCCTAACAATGGTTAATAGTGAACCACCATTAAGTCTAAGAAAATTGAATCCAAGGACCTATATCATATAAAATTTACAATAAAAGATCTTAAAATTAAAATTATTTTCAATGACCATAATTACTATCAAGTTTGAAGAGACTTATTATTAATTTTAAGAGATTTACTATTGGGTGTAAGAAGTTCAGCACTTTCCTATACTTAATAGTAGATCCTCAAAAACTAATAATAAATCCCTTAAAATATGATGATAATAACTGTTTTTAATGGTAATTTCAATTTTTAATGTTCTTCATTGTAAATTTTTTATGAAATGGGCCTTTAGATGTAATTTTCCCTTAAATTTATGTGAGTTAGTAGCAAAATTTTTGAAACCACCATTAAGACACATTGTCTTAATGACATTTCTTTACTATCCATCGTTAAGGTCACTAAAAATAACCCCTATCCTCTCACCCTAGTAACCTTTATGCTTGCATGTACCCTACCTTATCTGCCTCCTCTCTTGACACCCTTCTTTGAATGAAGTCTACTAATTTCTTGTTTCATTATTATCAACATTGCCATTGAGTCTCATTGTTGCCCTTTTTTTTTTTGTTTTGCACAATTTCTATCCTCCTCACAAGCTTCATTGATGGTGGAGCCAAGACCTCGAGCTAGTGGGTGCAAACGATTTTTGTTTCAAAAAAAATTTTTTTTCTTCAATTCAAGAAAAAATTGTACATTTATAGTGTATTATTTGAATAAAATGTTTCTCTTTGAAATTTCGGAGTTAAATGAGATTTAACTCACTAATATTTTAAGTTCTTCTAAATATAAAAACAAGTTCAAATTTAGATGAGTAATGTGCAAAAAATACTTTTTTATATTAATATCAACAACTTTAATACCTAAATCCTTTTGAGGACATAATTATATATCTACTCAATACTTATATAATACATAATAAGGATACACTAAAAAAATAATTATTACTCTGAAACATTATAATAATTTAATGAATTGCTCAGAGCATTTTGAAGGAAAAAATTAATTTGATGAAACATAAAAATTAATCACCTTCAATATGCAAAAATTTATAGCTACAAATTATTGATACTATTTTATCAAACAAAAATATAAAAAAGTTCTATAGTATTTTCAAAAACTATATTTATAGAGCACGATGACACAGAAATAAAGCGAGATGGATAGAACATGAATGAAGAAGAAGTTGAAAAAAAAAAGAAAAAAATATTGGGATAGCAAGGGGGAAAGAGAAAAAGCATGGTATAAAATTTGACTAAACCTAAGGACAATTTAGGTAAAAAAAAGGAAAAGTAAAAGGGAAATGGGAAAAAAGGAAGAGAGGTAGAGAGCAAATGGAAAAATAAGAAAGAAAAGAAGAAAAAAAATACATCTGTGGGTTTAACAAGTTCAAATTAAAATATCAAATAACAAAAAAATAAATTTACAAGGTTTAATAGGTTCAAAAATTGAAGAAATATGGGGGCATAATATTAATATTCAACACTATATTCATAAAAATCTTTAAAAAAAATTGACGGGTGCATTTGCTTACCCTTGTGAGTATGTAGCTCTGCCAATGGCTATGCTTTCTCTAAAGGCCATTGAAGTCATCACTTCCCATTTTTCTAAGGCTATTGAAGGTGAAGTTTTTGTGGTATCCGTTGTTTGATTTGATGTGTGCATAGAATTTTATTTGTTGTTACATGAATTTCTTGCTTTTTTGGAGGTTCAATGGACTTGAGTTCTTTCTCTTTGTCTTGAGCTTTCATTTTACTTTTTTGCTCTTTTCTTGAATCTTCAAACTTTTATACTCATTTTAGATAATATTATTTTCTTCATATTCACAAATCTACATTTCTCCATAAATTGTATAATTAAATGTTGTCCTTAGATGGTTAGTAGAATATATGTTTTACATAGTGTATGGTTGCATGTGTCGACATGTAAAATTTCATGGTAATTAACATTCAATGAAACTTTGTTCCAATTTCAAATGCTCTCTTTATAACTAATCTAGTTTATTAATCATAAATTGAGATCTGGTAACACTTTCTAATTTTATAGAAAATGACTAATGGAAGAAAGATGAATCTATAACATTATGGCTTATGTAGTCTTTAAGCAATTATATGTTAACCCTCATGAAACTTATTAACTAGTACACTAGATTATGGACCTTGTCATTATGTATTTGTGTTAAAGTTTTTAAGGACCTTTCCCACTCCTCCCAAAAAAAAAATTGTTACATTTTTCTTACTAATCATGGTAATGTAATGGTTCACTCTATTTGTTGACTATTTGACACATTCATGGTAAATTGATTTGTTGATTCTGATTGGGATGTGATTTGCTTGCAAGTGATTGATTATTCTTTTTTAACATAGTTCAAGCCTTCACACAAGAATCTTTGCATCTAAGACATGACTTTTAGGTGTGTTGGTTAATTATTTAGAAGGCTCATCCATGTTGATCATTGGTAATGCTAGCCTTTCTTGATGTTTAGGCTATTCAAGTTGTCTAGGTTGTTTAGCTTGTTGGGTGTTTTCTTAGATAATGTTAAGAGAAACTTCGTAGTGTTTTCCTTTAGTGATAGTGAATGAAGGGTAGTTCTAGCTTATTATAAGAATGATATGTATAGGAACTTTATACATGTAATATCACACTGATTTTTCAATTTTTTATAGCTTGTTTATGTATCTTTATTAACCTTGTACTTTATTTTACAGACCAAGTTTTCCATAAACAATTGTAACACCATAAATTCTAACTCATCTCATGCTTTTACATAACTTAATATCATGAATCATGTAAGTTTCCCATGAACAAAGCAAAGAAATAATGATTATTTTTGTGTTGCGTTATATGTAAAAATTTCCTTCGATGTCATGTGGACCGTGTGAGCTCATGCTATACATTCTCAAATTTAATTATATTAATAAAACTCATTTTCATCACAAAATCATGCTCACAGCTCATGGAAATCGAAATGAAGCATAAAATGAGATTGTTTAATTTTGCCAGATTTGCTCATTTCTCTGACCAAACTTTGGAAAATCATAACTAATTTTAGAAAAATTGAAACTATACAATCTTGGCCATTCTGGAAAGCTCTAGATATTTACTTCATACTAAAAATATGTTCAGATCATAACATTCATCACAAAGGACTTTTGACATCCAGAATTATCTAAAGGTTAGACTATATTATGGAACTATCACAGAATTCTGCAGAAAACTTTGAAAATGTCCAATTAATTTAAAAAAAAATCCAATTTATGAAAATGATACCAATTTGAAAATTTGTTGATGTTAGCTAGAGAGGAAAAATAACTCCAAACTAGTTCATCAAGCCCAAACCTCAAAATTTAATGGAATAATAACTTAAGTCGGGAAAAATTCTTGATACTGGACAGAATGTTCAAAAATTCATATCTCCTCTCTAGACCTCCAAATGAGGTGTTCCAGTTGACACAAGTCACTGTGAATGTATAGTTTTTTTGTATAAAATTTCATGGCAATTGGATACTATTTGAGCCTCGTGTGACAGAATTCATTTTCGGACCAAATGAATAGTGCAGTAAACCAAAACCAGAAAAATGGCTAACTTTGAAAAATCATCAAATATTTTGTAGACTTCCAAAAATTATGATCTTTAACTTCCTAAAAAGCTTTCAACAAGCTCTAAATGTCTACCAAATCTTAGATCAAGAAGAACTCATTTGGCTAAAAAGTAATATAGGATTCCATTATGGTCATTTTTGGCTCCATATAGGGTACCAAAGTTGCCAAATGGATTTTCCTTGATCTTGGCACCTTTTGAGCAAGTCTAAAAGCACATTTAAGACTTGTGTGAGCTGCCCAAATGATCCCAAACCTTATGCATCTCATTTTGGCCTTTTCATCCACACTTATGCACATATACATCAAACTTTCAAATTGCATACTTTGGCATTACATACCCAAATTCTATTCTAGAGTTCATACATCATATCCATGCATTTATACATCACATAATATCATAATTACATATGTCTCAAGGGTCATATGCCATTTACAATAATCATATACATCATTGAACATCATTATGGTTCAAAAGGATAAAGGCTAGACATATGGATGTCAATCTCCCTTCTTCAATGTTGTTAGCTCCCATTACCATATCCACTTGGTCCACCTAGCATATTAGATCATTGGAGAGGAGGGGATGCAATCACACACTTTTTCTCTTGAAACTCCCTCCCTTGCTTTGGCCACACACCCACAAAAGTGTGGGGACGGTTTTTCTTGGCTTAGACACAATTTATGGGAGCCAATTAGGTTTATGAAACAAATTCTAAGGTCACACAACTAGCTTAGATACTACGTTGTTCTATAAACCCCATTATGGTTCATAAATGTACCTAATGAAGTAACACCTTTCAAATAATTTCTAGGCTCCATTCTTTCCTCTCAAATATGATTCTTAACTCCTTTTAAGCCTCTTGGAGTTATCACACCATTAAAACAAAGAGCCTAACAACATATTGCTTCTTTAGGTCATAATATGAAACCTAAAGCACCAAATCACTTTCTATGAGTTCTAAATTTTTTTCAAGGCCTCCCCTCATCTTCATTCATCATACATGACCCAAGAATGACCTTAGAAAAATTTAAAACTCTCCCTAACTACCCCAACCTTGCTTGGCTGAGACTATGCCCCTTTTTGGCCTCCTTGGAATTCTCTTTGTTTTCTTGAAGGAGGAAGCATATGGGGAGCATCTTAGAGATCTTAGGAGCTTATTTAAACTCTTAATTAGTGATAACCTCCTAATTTAGGATTAAAAAGAATTATATTTGACACTAAATTAGGGAGGTAAAGTTCTTTTCCCTTGATTAATAGATTAAAAATATATTCAATCAAACAAAACAAAAGAAGTATTTCAATTTTAACATTTTTATCAGTTTGAGCCTCATTTTGTGATTGATTTCAGTTTCAGGGAAAAGTTACAAAGTATAGAAAGAGTTGCAAATAAAAAGGGGAAGCTAAGATGGGCAACCACAGATTTTATAAGTCTTCTCGCCATAGCGAGAACAGAGTTTGTTGTAGTGAAATGGTAAATTCGCCATAGCGAAGGAGACACTTCGCAATAGCGAAGTCGCATTGCATAGGAAGTCCAGGGACCAACTCGCTATAGCGTGGAAGTAGCGAACACAGCAGAAAATTGAGAACATATGAGATCTCGCTATAGCGAGAGACACTTCTTGCCATAGCGAGATCAGCCCTGAAACGCACAGTTTTACTTTTCAAGCTAAAAAGAGAGGAAAGAGGGTAGGGCTTCGACATTCTGCGGCAGAGGAGATTGCTGGACGTCCAGGGAGGTGATTTTGGGTGGTCTTTGAAGGCTTTTCAAGCTTGGAGAGGTGGAAGAAGGAGAAAGAATCAAGGGGGAATTCCATTTTCTGCATCTCTACCATTCCCTTGTTTACTTTCTTTGTTTCTTTTCATCTTCTTCATGTATTGGATTGGGATTTGCTGTAGATTTAGCTATGTGTAGCTAAATTCCTTTTACCTAGAGCACTATGAACCTGATGTGAATTAATCCATTGTTTATCTTGTTGATTGTGATAATTTGAGCCTTGTGTATCCTTCTCTTGCTTAATGCTTTCTTAGAGATTGACCACCTCTTAGAATTGATTTTGGTAATTGGAATTGACCTTGAAAAAGGGGTTCTCATTAGACTTAAGAGTTGGATAAATTAAGTTTAATTAACTAATTTGCAATTGGGATAGAAATATATCTAATTGCCTTAATTGGTTTTTGTAGAGGGTTGTAGTTCCTAATGCACTCTAACCTAAATCTAAGGACACTTAGATTTTAGATGAGAGTAGGGTTATAATTACATCGACGGACGGTTATAGCTTCTAAATCTCTTAACCCACAAGGTAAAAATTAATTGCAATTAAACAAGAAATTAAGTTCTAGTAAGCATCAAGGGAATAGTGACTCTAGGTAATTTCAAAACCTTGGACTCTTCCTAAAATTTCTCTGCCAACTAAGTTTTCTTAAAATTGTTTCATTTAAAATTTAGTTCTAAACTCAAGATTTGCTTAATTGGTTGCTTAACGTGGATGAAAATAGGTTGTGCATTGCCTAATTGTTTTTAAGTCATTTCTCGTGGGAATGATACTTTACTTATCATTGAACTATTTGATTCGACCTGTACACTTACGGACATGCATAAAAATTTTCGTGGTCAATTAGGCCTAGAAATCATCACATAAAATCAGATTTGGGAAGGTGCACACAAAACCCTAAAATTTACATCTTAAAATCTAATGGTTTTTTTATAATTCCCTTTGCATATTCTTAATCTCCATACCCTTTTTCCTTATATTCATGCTTGGTTCTACCTAAAAATCATCTCCTTCTAGGGTTTACTCGAGTGGGGCGAAATGGTGGAGAAGGGAACCAAAGATGACAATTATAGGAAGATAAATTACCTTATTTTCTTGCTTTTTCTCACTTGAATTTTGTGTTCTTTGAGCTCCTATCTTCAAATCCGAATTTTGCTTTGAATTTCTCCCTTGAATCAGATTTATAAACTCTATTTAAATCAAAGGAAACAAAGGAGAAGGGAGGAGAGGAGGTGTGGATGAAGAAAAACATGAAAAACTACTATGGAAACATACCTTTAAGCTTGATTTTCTCCTCCTTCTTCTCTCCCCTTGGTGTGCCACTCTCCTAGGGTTTTTCTTCTGATTTGGGGCAGAATAATCTGAAGCTAAATGAGAGAGAGTGTGAGGCGCCACCTATTTATAAGGGAGAAAGAAGCACTTTTTCAAAAATTTCCATTTTGCCCTTCATTCTTTGCATTTTTGTTTCTCTTTTGTTTTAGCTCTTTTCTGAGAACTATTTTTTTTATTATGAAATTTAGATTCCCAATTTAGTAAAATGCTTTTGGAATCACTCAAATTAGAGCTAAAATCTTCTCGAATAAATCCGTCAAAGTTTAGGTATACTGACATTGGAAAACGTCCACTGGAGGGGATTTAACTGTCCCGAGGCTTTCAATAGTTTTCAGGGCTTTCGAGAACCCCGAAGAACTCAAGACTTTCATTTAAAAAGCCCTCCTGTGTGAATTTCAAAATTTGTTCAAAATTATAAAAATGCCATTACATTTCGTAAATTTTTCGTAGGAAATTGTTTCTTCATTCCAGCTCTATTTTTCTTTCCTTTTGAGCTTGGGATTCTCATTTTTAGGAGTTTAGAATACTTCCCAAATTTTTTGGGACCTTAACTATCTCATTTTGAGGGACTTCATTTTGTATTCGGTGAGTTTTGTTCGTTGACGGAGAAATCGTACGTTACGTTTCTCACGTTTTCTCTTATTTTTAGAGAACTAGATGTTACAACAATGATATACACAATAGCTACATTCTTCAATCAATTGAAATCAAGTGGAAGAATGGGCATTCACATTAAAGACTAGATAATTGTTGACATCCCATCAGGCGTTCCAAGGGACCGATAGGGATATATATATATATATATGTATATAGACTATCATCTTGACCTATAAACTAAAGTAATAACAATGTTTACAATATATACAAATTCTTGATTGGTCTTATTAATATGTTTCCATCAATTACCGGGAGACTACTGAGAAAAATAAAGAGAGTAGAAGGAAGTAAATGATTCCACATAGTAGCAGATTTAAAAGTCTTGCACAAAAAAAAGGTTAAGATGATAAGTTTACTTTGGCAAATAATACAATTGAACTTTTATGTAATTTGAGATATGTTACACTTGTCTTAAAAAATCTATGTAAGGTTGAACATAGGGGCCCAATTAGTCAAGGAGATTGTGGACTGCCACATATAAGAGGGTTGATAGATCTTTCATCAATGACAAAGCTAGAGCTATTAGTATAAGTGTTTGAATTCTATAGGAATAAAGCTAACTTATAATTTTAGTGAAATGATTTATTGTTAAAATAATTTGTTGCTTTTTACTTTTCCTAAACTTGTAGGAAAAGATTTTTATGCATTATGCTAAGATCTCTTCTTTGCAAGAAATTTCAAGTCTAGATTCATTAGCTTTGGCTTTACAAAGTTAGAAACACCCTAGTCAAGTCCAAGAATTAGAATTAGGTGCTTGCTTGTCCCAAATGTTTGGATATCCTACTCATTTCCATAGTGGGATTCCACCCTTTTAGGCCTTCTTTGCAAAATGATGTTCAACTACTTAAATCACTGATGGAAGAAAGCAATAGTTGGAGGTAATTATGGCTAAAAAACAATTACATATGGAAGTAGTTATGGCTTTCCTCCTCTAAAACTTTCTAAGTCAACTACCATATGAGCTTTTTATCTTAGAAGCTCGAGTAATAATATTACAACCTCTTCATTATAGTTGAATCATATAAATGAGCAATATTCTTTTTTTTTTTGTCTTTAATTTACTATCAATAATATTTTATTTTGAATTTTTGCATTAAGTGATCAAGATAGTGAACACTTTTCTCTGGCGCAACAACTTATTCCCTAAATTGTTGTAACAAGAATAAGTAGTTTAGACAAATTTATCATATTTGTAATTGACTTTAAAGTGTTTCTAATAATCTATTTGATGTTTTAGTGCTAAATTGGTTTTTCTTACAGGTATATATATGTCAATAAAAGGAGGAAAAATATAAATTAAAAAATGATTTAATAGCAATTAAAAATTGCCACTAAATCCTCTCATCAATTTGGTTTTGGACTGCTATTAAAGCTATGATTTAATGACAATTCATAATCTACCACTAGATCTATAGTGCAAGGGCAATTTTTGATCTGCCATTAAATACATGGTTTAACAGTGATTAAGTCAATGGTTTAATTGCGTTTATGTAGTTATCACTAAGTTTGATTTAGCTATGGCTATTCCAACAATTGCTAAACACCATCGTTAAATTGTTTGTGATGGATGGTTCCATGATGGCTTTTATAATCGCAGGTAAAGCCATTTGTGGCAGTTGGAACCACCATTAAACACTACAAAAATGTCTTCAATTTCTAATGGTTAATATTAGTAGCAAATAGTTGAAATCACGATTTTCCGAACAAAACAATATATTGCATAATTTGTCATTATTTTAACTATGGCAAATTCATTCTTACAATTTTATCTATTGGAATTGTCTTTCTCTCTCTCTCTCTCACACACACACACACACACACACACACACACACACACACACTCACACACTCCCCTACATCTTTTAATTCTTTGTCACATCAAATGAATAAATATGAATTTTATTGAAAATATTATTTAATATAAATATAATATTAATAAAAATTGAATTAAAAAATTAAGAAATAATGTTAATAAAAATTAATACTAATTATTTTAATTGAGTTAGTTAATTATATATTAATTAATTTAAAATTATTTATTTATAAATAATGTTAATAAAAATATATATCAATAAATATAACAAAATATTATCAGAATTTATTTCTGATAGCGTAGTGGTGGGACAAGTTGTTAGAATTTATTTTCGACAACATGCTGAAATCCCATAACAATTTAAGAAAATGTTTTTTTAAAAATTGATAAATTAAAAAATATGCTTAAATTTAATTTATGAAAAAGTATAATGTATTAATAAATAATAATATGTTTTATTTTATCTTGTTAGAAATTTTTATTTTGTATGTATTTATTATAATAATTAATAATTTATTATATATATATTTAAACATTTATAATAGGGCTTTTTAGAATTATTAATAATTTAAGGTATATTTAATTTCTTTTTATTATTTTTAAAATTTTTAGGTTTTTTGGGCTTGCGTTTCATTTCTTTTTTGGTATTTTCTAGGGTCCAGTTTTTCTCCTTTAAAATTTTCAGAATTGTGTAGGTCTTCTCCTTCAAATTTTATCAATTCTTAGTTCTTTGATGAACTAAGACAAATTCTTAAACAAATCAAAAATCAAATCAAATTAAATCAAAAGAAATGACATAAAATAAATAAATAAATAAAAGCTAGACACAAATATTGAAAATTTCAAAATTTAAACTAAAAATTCTAATCTCTTAATTATTACACGAAAAAAAATGAAACGTATACCAACTTAAGAATAGATTAAAAAAATCCAAATAAAAGAAAGAACAAATCCAAAAACAAACTATGAAAATGAATCTGAGAAAAAGAGAGAAGATAAAAAATTATAGCAACAAACGTATACCAACTTGAGAGCTAAAGAATGGCAAATGAAACAGAAAGAAACAAACATCTTTAAACAAACGAAAGTAGTTGAAATTTACATAAAGAGAAAGGAGGAAAAAACTTTGTGAGCCAATTGCTATGAAAAGGAAAAGAACATAAAATGAGACAGTAAACTTTGAAATTTATAGAGACAAAAAAAGGGGCTGAATGTTTAGATTTTAGATTCTCGCTTGAAACAATGATAATTTTTCTTATATTCAGGCCTATCAACCTCTTTTTTTTCCTTGCTATGCAATATATTATAAGTTAATATATAATTGAACTTATTAACCAAATGTATAATATATAATTTTATGAAATAAAAATATTAAATTTAAACAAAATAGAAAAAATATAATATAATTTTAATTACAAAGTTATATTACATAAAATTTATAAAATTCAACAATTGTTGTCATCTTCATGCTACTTAAAATTATCATGTTCATCCTTATTATTTAAATGAGAGGTATTTAGCCTGTAAAAAGAACTTGGCTTAGTATCATCTTTATGACATTGTTGTGAAATATGTTGAATGATAGTTTTAAATTCATCTAATTCTTGTTGGAGCTATTCAATTTGTGTGAGAATTTCTTAATATATTATAAGACATACTCCCAATACCATATACTAAGCCTTTTTTTTTTTTTTTACTTTGGTAGCTTTTAGCCATAAATCTATCTCTAAAACACTCTCTTCTTTACTTTCATACAAATTTTTAAGGCATGTATACTCATTCTATAAAGCAAATATTAGAAAAGGTCAAAATTGTACAAGTAAAATGTCATTGCATATATAAATTAAATATAAAATCACAGTTACTTAAATAGTTTGAGATTTTCTATCAATTTATTTTGATGGGTTTTTAAGAAAACCAAAGAATATATTGGTGGTCTTCTCAGTTCTCGTGCTTACAAAATAAAATATTAATAGATAAATATATGTTTAAAAGAATTAGTAAATATATAGAGAAATAAAATTAGTTACCAATCTTTTGATATGTAAGCATTAAAATAGAACCCTCAATATCTAAGGATGAACCAAACTCAGAATTGGAGGCCTTATTCCTTTTCATCCACTCACGAAGTGATTGATATTCTAAACTATTCCACTTTACACATAACTCATCCCATATGAATTCCTTAATCCAATTAGTATTTTTTCCTATCTTACGTGCGTTATCAATTAAATCTTTGAGATAATCATTTACTTTATTCTTTCAAATCTTATAAGTGTCTTTAGGTTTTCGATAATAATATTTCTAAAAAAATTATAAGTTATAATTATTTAAAAAATAAAATAATGGTATTATAATTATATAAAAAATGCTTAGCAAAATTCACCTTAAATTGAACAAACTATAATTCCCTATATTAATGAGGAATTTCTTTTCAGCTATTCTACAACCCTTCATATTTATTATTAAAAATAGTTATTATATATGCACGAACTTCATTACTATTTGGCATAAATCTACATAAATTAAATATTTATTAGTTAACTATATAAGTAATTAAATGTTATAATAAATTGAAATAATATTAAATACTAAATAATAACTCATCACCATTAGGTTGAATAAATTATTTTTGAATATTATTAAGGGTTGGAGCTTGGGACTCAGAAGTTGAAGTTTGAGATTTCTCATAGACTAAATAAGAAGACATCTACTAGATGATAATCCTCATTGATATATCTAAATAAATTAATTAGCAAAAGATAAAAAAAAAATATATATATATATATATATACGTAAAATTTTTTAAACATAAAATCAAAATAATTTAATAAAATTAACTACCCTTACCTTTTACTTATTTACTTATACTTTTGTATCTTGATATGAATTACCTTGTTTCCTCGGATGACAAAGCAAGAGTGTGAGAAAGATGAAGAAGATTGAAGCAAGATGTGGATTCAATTTGTAAAAGAAAGGGTGGAAGACACACACACACACACACACACACACACACACACACACACACACATATATATATATATATATATTACATATTAAAAAGATAAATACATCAATCCTGTCAAGTTTGAGTTTATACAAAGTCATATAAGAGAATATACAAAAGTATCATACTAGAAAGTTACATCAATGCATGAATATCTACATATTATTAATAGTAAAATTATAAAAAAAATCAATATAAATATAAAAATTTATGCATTATTATTATTGTTATTACAAAGAGTTTTGTAATAAGTCTTATATGTATTAATCTGTCTTGGTAAGGCTTCAATAGTTATTTTATTTTTCTTGAAATTGTAAATTATAAGGGCGTAATACACTACTAACATCTAAATGTGGTATGCCAATAGTTAAATGTTTTTTCTTAGTAGGAATTGTAGCTTTAATTTCACTTATATCTTTTCATAATCTAGTACTTCGTATCTATAGCTAGATATTTGATTTTCTTCTATTTCTTGTGGCATATTTCTAAGACCATAAATCATTCCTCGAACCTTTCTTCCTTTGGAGGCTTACATCCAAAAATTTATTTCTTTAAATAATTGTTACAATAATAATGGTCCCATAGAAGGAATATTTATAGTATTCAGATTTGTAACTTTAAGCTTGATGTATTCATTTTGAACAAAAGTCATAAAACATGAATTAATATATATTATTGACAAATAAAAATTAAATAAATAATTTAATACAAATTTACTCTTACAAATATGGTTTTTGAATTTTTATCAATTCACTTATCATTTGTATAATGGATATGATATTGAAGCTTGGATAGAGTTGGTACTTTGCCTAATTGTTTCTTAAGCTCCTCTTAATAATGGCTTCTTGGAGTAGTGCTTTCCGCATGACGAAATGAGATAGAGCTAGAGCTAGATGTTTTATTCTTTTTTTTTTTTCTTTCACTTCTTTGTTGGAATTGTGAACTATTCCAATTAGCACATAATTCATTCTATATATGTTCTCTAACCTAGTCTGGCCTTTTATCTTGACTTTGTGCATATCTAATTAAATTCTTCAATTTATTCTTTATGTGATACAAAAACACCTTATAAACTTTATGGTGTCGTTTTGCAATCAAATAATAATATTTCTGCAAACATGATTTTTTTCAATTGTTATCTAATTACAAAAAATTCAGCTTATACCATAAAATGTTTATAACACATAAAATTAAATTATAATCCAAACTCATAAAACCATAATTGTCTAACTACTTCAGGAATTTCTGAAAGACAATTATATAGACCATTATAATTATATTGTATGATGGCAAGAATGTATTTACCAACAACTTGACTATCTAGTGTGATTTTGATTGAGAAATAAATGAAATTTATATTAATTAAATTTAGAAATAATTAAAATATATGATAAATAAATATTATAATTGTTTAAAAACATGTAATTAAATAAAAACATTACTATGTTTCATTCGTTTTGATTAATTTTCTTTTCTCAACTTTGCATCCTTAACAAACCTAAAGATAAAGAGATTCACCTTGTAGTGGTATTTTTCCTGACTTCTAAAAAGACATAAATATTAGTAATTTATTTTATATGTACATATAGATACTACTTGTAAACATAAGCAAGCTCTACTTTATGTCGCTTTGTTGTATAGGCATGCTAGCTTGTTGGTTCACATTGTTTTTGCTTGACTGATGTATATTCTAACAATAGAGTATTTAAATTGATGCATATTATAAGAATAGAGTTTTAGATTATAGTAACAAGTAAGAACTATTATTTACTTCTAAAAATAAGAGAGAATGATGAATAAGATAACAAAAAAGATATAAAATATTAGAAATTAAAGATAGAAAATAAAAAGGAAGATATACAATATAAAGATATAAAATATTTAATAAAAAATAAAAATTTAATCCCTTAATTATATTTTCATGTGAAAAGATGTCCTTCACATCTCTTCAAAAGGGATGTGAAGGGCATCCCTTCACTTAAAGCTTTCACATGAAAGGTTTCATGTAAAGGATGCCATGGTTAATGCCCTTGAATATATATATATATATATATATATATATTTAAAATATATTTATAAAACTTTATTAAATATAAAATTATATTTATATAAGTTAAAATATATAATTAATTAAAATTTTATAATTTATTTACATTAATCTATTTATAAATATTACACTGTTATGTAAATATGTTGGTTAGCTATAGTTATACATACTTGATCTATACATATCTGAAGAAGAGTTTTAAAATAAGTTAAAATAAAACAATAATATCAGCAATGAATAACAATAAAACAACAATAAGTAAGAATAATTATTTTAAAATAATAAAAAATAATAGCAGAAATATATAAAAATATAATAAAAAATAAGATATAAAATATATAAATGTATAATATATAATATTTATTTAAAAGGTATACTTTTCAAGTGAAGGATTTAACCTTCACTTGAAGGGTTATTTTTAATTATTTTAAAGTAATAAATTTTTTTAAATAATATAAATTATAAATAAAATTAATAAAAAATGAAATTAATAAAGAAAGTTGAAAACTTCATTTATTATAAAATTTAGAATTAATAATAATAATAATTTTTTATATCTTATATTATAAAACTAAAAAGAATTAAACTAAATCTAAAAGAATATAAACTTATATTTATAAAATTATATTTATACATATATTAATAAAATTTCATTAATAAGCAATAAAATCATATCTATTACATAATGATTTTAAAAATATTTAAATAATTCAATGTTTAATAAAATACATTTCATTTAATGATTAGTTGTATTTTTTGTCATTATTTTCATCCTAATTATTATTTTCTTTGTCTTCATCTTTGTCTTTGCCCTTATCTTTTTTGGTGGCTTCATCTTGCATATCAATTTAAAGATCCATATTTTCAACTAGCAAATCTATGTGAAGGTCCACTTCAGCCATTTCCCCCTTCTCTTGTAATGTACTAGATAATATCTTGTCATCTACTGTAGTAACATGTGCCTCATCATTTTGATAAGCCAACTTTAACATATTATTATCATTTACCATACTTCTTGCTCTAGTTTTGAGGATAATCCACTAGTAGACTTTATTTGTACTTCTCACATAATATGGCACATAATATACTTGGATAGCTTCTTCTACAAACACAAATAAATCAAATTTTCCATGCCTCCTTGTATGTTTAATTTTAATAATTTTATATTTTTTTCATATCTTCATCCCTCAATTCATAACTGAGTCAAATCAATCACAGCTTGTAGGTTTTCTTAGATATTTTAATTGCACCACTATTTTTAAGGATACTGAAATAGTCATTTTTTCTATTTTTCTTGTTCTTTTCACACAAACTTCACTATTTATTATCTTTTTCCCAATGCTCCAATTATTGGTGTGAAACTTGTATCCATTTGCAAAATATCCTGACCATATTTGCACCTCTCTAAAAGTCCCCAAGATAAAAATTTCAAATATATATTGTTTCTAAATATTTGTTAATTGAGAAATGATTTGACACAATAGAATTAAGATATAATTATGCAAGAAAATACATAAATAAAGAAATGTATGCACATATAAATAAAAACCACTACAAGAAAATAGCGAATTTCTTGCTTTTTTTGTGAGAAAAGCCCCAAAATTTTGTGAGAATTGTCATTCTCACGAAAATTCTCATGAAAAAAGGGTTGTGGAAAAAAAGAAAATAGTAGTAGGAAGTCAACCTTCTCACGAAAATTTTTTGTCAAGATATTTTCTCGCAGAATATTTTCATGAGAAAACATTAGTGAGAGTAAAAGGTTTGAAAATTATGAAAATATTGTGATTTTCTTGAGGATTTTCTCACTATATTAATCTGTGAGAAATTTTCCTCATGCCTTAAATCTGAAAGAAACTTAAAAAAAGGATTTGTTTTAGTTCTCATGGATTTATATCATGAGAAATTTTTTTTATAGTAATATTCTGTGAGAAATAATAGATACGTTACATTGTTCTCACAAAATTTTATTGTGAGAATTTCTATGAGAATGTTTTTCTTACGAAAAAATTCCACGAGAAAGCTACAAAATTATATAACTCACTTTGTATTTGGTCGTGAACCCCTACTTAAACAAATAGCTCTTGTTTAAACAATCAAGGCAAATAATGCTTGAATTTAGCCAACTAATAACAAAGCCATTATCAATCAATAGATAAGTAGTAAACATTTGTTAAAAACATCATAAGGTGCATCGAACCTAAGACAAAAATGTACTAAAAATCATAAAATTACAAATCATAAATCCATAATAATGTCATACAATCAATAGCCTTAGAATCATTCTTCATCATCTTTGTCCCCATCATTATCATCTTCACCACCACCATCATCATCGTTGTCATTATCATCATCATCATTATGAATAGGTTGAGGTTGTGAAGTGCCACCTCTCTTAGTTCCTATATTTATGTGAGACATAATTTGTTTCATGAAGGCTTCCATCTTGTCCCTATGGGCCTTTTGCACCCTAGCAAGACTTGTTTTATAAATTTGGGCTTGTTTTAAGAGCTTCTTTCTAATTTCTTTTTAAAGGAGGCCTCTAAATGTATTCTCATTTATGAAAGCTTACCAAAGTCATATCCAAACTGTTGTGTGCCTTCAGAACTAAGGATACCAGCCTCTAATCCAAACCCATATGCACAACCTCTCTTGTTCTTTCCACTAACAACCTTGAGCCATATGGAAGAGTTAGTGTCATTGTGAACACCATATTTTGTCCAAGCAAACTCCAAAAATAATAACAAAATTAAATTGAAAAAAATAAAAAATAATATATATATATATATATATATAGAAAAAAAGAGGGACAAAAAACAAAAAGAAATTAAATAGGTCATTTTAACCTAACAAACTCAAAAAAAAAATAATAAATTAAAAATAAAACAACAAAAATGAAAAATAAAAATAAATCAAGTTAAAGGCCCATTAATCCTAATATTGAAAAAAAAAATCAACAAGGGAATAATAGAAATAAAAAGGGCTAACAAAAGAAAAAGAAAGATCTAACCTAACTCAGAATTGGGCCAGACAAGAAAAAAGGAAAAACAAAATGAAACAAAAAAAAAAGGGTCAGGAAAAGGAAAGAATTGGGCTTGAAGAAAAACTAAATGGATGAGAGCCCATTTTGACAAGAAAGCAAGCCCATTTTCGGCCAGCCCACGAATTTCGGACTCCCCCTCCCCGCTTCGCTGACCCGTTTGAAAGTCTGAAAAGAAAATAACGCTCCTCAGACGCAAGGAACCCTAAGGCTGCTGGTCCCCCCTTTGGCTCTAGTGTTGCTCCCGCGAGCGTGTTTGAAGGCAATGGGATGGAAGGGTACGGAGGAGTGCTGGTGTTGCAAAATCGTGGAGCAGAGAGGCGCAATGAACTAGTACGAAGAGCAGAACGGCGAGGTGCGCGAGTGAGAGTGGCGACCACTCTCGGATTCATTATAAATAGAAGAGGCTGAGGGAGTGCAGAGGAGTTTTTTTTTTGGCCCCTTTTACGGATTGAAGGAACTTGAGAGGCGAAAAGATTGAAGGAGAAGGGAATTCTTTTGGAGAGAGAGACGGAGGTAGTGTAGTGGGGATTCTTAGGTTGTTTCTCTTTGGTGGCTAGTGAGGAGTCCGAGAACCAGAGGGAAGAAGGAAGGCTTCTAAGGGTTTCTGGAGAGGCAATCTCCGGTCAGGGAGGAAGTGAAGGACTTTTTCGAAGAGAAAAAGCTGAAAGGCAAAAGAGACAGAGAGAAAACTCATCGGTTTCGAGTGACAAGATTTTCTGAGTCATATTCTGGAGGGGACTTCTTCGGATATCTGGTGCTGTCCCGAATGAAGTTTATCGATTGCTGGCTTCCGAGAGAAGAAGAGCAATCCCTAGCAGCGCCGAATTAGCTAACAATGGCTGTGATCAATCTGAAGGAGGAAATCTCGAAAGGTATGTTTCTTTCCTCTCCTATCCCTTATTAAGGTTGAAGTTATAGATCCGTTTCAGTAGCTTAACATTGGGAATTGAAATTGCTGCTTCAATTAATTCAAGCCTGTTCTTGAGATGCATAGTCTGATTGCTGGTTTTTACTCTGGTGAGATTTTGTAAATAATGTTATGTGCGTTCTGCCTTGGGTTGAGATTGGAGTGAAATCTGGTTTTCTGTATGCTCCTAAAAATGCCTATTGTATGATTGATATAATGTCTGAGCGAAGTCCAGTGGAATGGCTTAAATCCTTGATCATAAAATTGCGATATAGAATGCAGGGAGGACCCTGATTCTGTGGTGTGCTGGATTAAAGTTTTTTTCTTTTCTCTCGTTAATGTTCAGGGACTTAGAATCTTACGATGCATAAACTTGAATTATAGTCCTATATCATCTTGATTGTTTGTATACCAGGAATCCTATTGTTTTAGTTTAAATTCGAGTTATTGATGTGATGAAACTCTACATCCATTCTCTGTCCTTTCGAATGTTTTCTGTCCTGTTGGTTTTCATTATGTTGCTGTGGAGAATGCTGCCCATTTTGGGTAACGCGAGCACGTTGATGGAGCCAAAGGGAGGAACCTGATTGCACTGTCCCAGGGATGACCATATTGGTCTCGCCAGCCAAGGGATGATGGGTTGGAGAATTTGTTATAATTTTCATACTTTTATTTTATTTTATTTTATTTTTATTATTTATTTTCGTTTTTGTAAACTTGCCTAATAGTGATGATTGGATACTGAACACTGATCACCCACCCTCACAAATATAAGGTATTTGTTTTTATTTGTTTTTTATTTTATTTCTTTCATTTTTTTTATTTTTACTTTACTGTTATCTATTTTATTCATTTTTCAAGTTATTGGCATGGCCATGTGGGATTTCATATCTCCTTGGGCCCATAAGAATAAACCCAAAAGGCCATGTGTGGCAATAAGCCTCCTGGTACCTTTTGGGTCATGAATTTACATTTTTTTGGGCTTCAATGACCCCATTCGAAGGTTTTTTTAACAAAAAAAAAAACTACTCAAAAAATAATAAAAAAAACAATTCAAAAAAAAATTTAAGAGAGGATCAATTATTCTTTTTTTTTTTACAAAAAATTACTATTGTTATCTAGAGTCTTAAGGATTTGTCTTGAAAAGGGTTTCTTATGAAATTTAAAAAAACCTCATTTGCAAAAGTCTAAAAGCATTTTCTTTTCTCTCTTCTAGAGTTGGTCCTCTTCTTAAGAAAAAATAAATAAACAAAAAAAATAAAAAACTAAAAACAAAAAAACAAAAAAAAGGAAAGCAAAAAAGGCTTAAATGATAATATAAATATGAAAATACAAAAACATTTGAATAATCACAATTTCAAATAAGAAAGAAATCATAACAAAAAAAAAGGGTAAAAACAAAAATAAAAAGAAGGCAAACAAAAAAGAAAGAAAAATAAAAGGAATGGAACACAAAAATGAAAATAGGAAAAAACAACAAAAATAATACAAATAATAATATAAAATAATAATAAAAAAAATCAAACAAAACAAAATAAAAATACAAAAAACAAAAATAAACATCAACTAAAACAAAAAATTAAAACAAAAAAAAAGAAGACAAAAACAAAAAGTGAAAAATGAACAAAAAAAAAAAATAGAACACACTAGAAAAACCAATAAAAAAATTAACTGAAATAAAAGAAAAGTAAAAAAAATAAAATATAAATAAATAAATAAAAACAAAAAGAAGGAAGATAAAAAAAATAAATAAAAAAGAAGGGGAATAAAAATAAAAATAAAAATAAAAATAAAACAAAAACACAACACAGAATAAAAAAAAAAAACGAAGGCATAGAATAAAAACAAAACAAAAAGAAAAAGAAAAAGAACAAAATAGAACCAAAAAAATAAATAAATAAATAAAAAGTAAAAAAAATAAAATAAATAATGACAAAACTAAACAAAATTAAACGAAACAATGATAAAAAGAGATAGAGAAAGGAAAAAACGAAAAAACATAAAATGATTTAAAAGTGCAAGGAAAGCAAAATTAAATTTACCTTTAACAAATCAAAACACATCAATCAATTTCAAAATTCGTTTTATTTGTTAAAGGAAAAAGTAGTTTTTATTTTCTGTCTTTTTGCAAAAAAAAAAAAAAAGGGAGAAAGAAAAAAACAAGACAAAACAACAAAAAGAGAGGGAAAAGACAAGAATAAAAAATAAAGTAACAAAATAAAAAGCAAAAAATAATAATAATTAAGAATTAAAAAAAAATATATATATATATATATATAAAACATAAATAAGAAATATAAAGAACACAAACAAACAAATAAAATAAAATAAATAATAATAAAAAAGTAAAAAAAAAAAAGATATACCAATCAAATACAATTTTCGCCTAACTACGTGGATTTTGATCCCTTTCGAAGGGTACGTAGGCCCTAGGTTTTTATCTTAGGTCAAGTCCGCCCTTATAAATAAATATTTTCTCTTAATTTTATTTCCTTAATTTCTTTTATTTTATTCTCTTTTCTTTATTTTATTCTTTGAATTCCTTTTTTGTTTTGCTTTTAGTTTTCTTTCCTCTCTTAAATTTTATTCCCTTAATTTTTTTCTTCTGTTCTTTGCATGTGGTTGGTTAAGGAGAATTAAAATAGAATAGATGCCATATTAATTTTGCACAATTAACTTAGGGTAATCGTTCTTAAGAACGGGTGTAGTGGGGTGTCTAACACCTTCCCTACTCACAATCGACTCCCGAATTCATTTTCTGATTCGTAGATCATTTTTCAAATTAAAAAGATTTTTTCAAAGTTTTGCCTTTTCAAAAATAAAATTTTGGTGGCGACTCCTGAACCTTATTTATTTGAACCCCATTCATCCAAATTTGTTTATTTTGATTTCTTTTTAAAGGCGCCACGCGGTTGCATTTTCGGGTGTGACAGTTTGGCGACTCCACTGGCGAAATCATTAGAGAGTCAAGCCCAAGTTAAGTTAGTTGTGCAAAATGTTATGGCCTTCCTTTTATTTTGGTTCTCCCGTTTGGTTGTTGTTCGTGTCTCACATGATTAGAATAGATAACATCCCATTTACATGCTTGCCTCATTGCTTTATTTCATTGATTATATATAACATGTGTTAAGATAGATAACATATGGAATAAAACCTTAGGGTAGGTGATTATTTTTGTATATGTTACTTCTTATTTTTATCTGCATATATTTCTCTACCTTTTATTCTGCCAATCTGTTTAGTAGATGAGGGTTGGGTAGTCCATAGGGTAAAAAGGTAAATGCTCTCCTCACACACATCACTGATACACAAATATATCACACACGTTATGAGCCCTATACCCGGGTCTGAGTGTTCCTTAGGTTAGTAGAGGTTTATATTGATTTCCCTGTGAAGCCTTGTGCTTCCTGAGGTTATCATGAAGACCTCGCCTAAATTGTACCTTGTTATATGGACTGGACCAGTGTAGGATCTTTTTCCTCTCAAGGTCGAATTCATATGATGAGATCCTCATCTCATGGTGGGGGCAATTTAGGGACCAATGATTAAGGGTCATAGATCTGCCATGAAAACTAGCACTGATAGTTAAGCCATAGATGCCTCCTAAATAGGTAGAGCCATACTTCTATAGACCAATGATTACAACCTAGGAACTATCCATAGTAGGACAAAGGAGAGCGCCTTTAATCGTTCATGCATTACATCCAACAATACCCTAGGAAAAGTGACACATCGCCACTGATTACTGAAGTAGTTGACGGGTTGTTATGACACCAACTGGACATAATGTTAACTATGATAAAAGTCTGCATTAGTTAAACTAACCCTTGCCTAGTGGGTTTTTAACCCTGAAAAGGCCATCATCGCATTCTTTATGGTTCCTCGAAAGGGGAGGTCTTCAGCATACATTCATACATAAAATAAAGCTTAAAAGAAATGGATATGAGTTAAAATAATAAACACCGCATAATATACTCTACCCCGCGAAACAATGAATTTCTAATAGAAAATGAATGTTTCAAATCATGGAAACGATAAAATCCAATTGTTTTATATCATCAATAAACAGATGTGATGTCTCAGTTAGAGAATTAATTTTTTAGGACGATAAATCGTGTAGAAAGACTTGTTTCTCTCGATTTAATCGTCGACTCTTTTCTCCCATGGAGCAATAGGCCCCTCAAGGAAGAGTGCAAAGTTTTTTTTTATCATTTCTCATGTTGAGGCATTACATCCAATATCATAGCATGAATATCAGTACATCATTATGTTAGCTTACTGAGCATATTGGTGTCAATTGTGTAGAGAGCTATTCTTTTTTAAATTGATTCTCGTACCTTTATTCTCTATGGAATAATAAATTCCTTGAGAGTTAGGTAGAATTGTCAAGCTAACAATAATGATACACTAACTAATAAGTTTTGATATTTTGAAATAATGAACAGTCATCTGGGTTAATTGGCACGATAGTGGTAATGGAACCTTTAGGCAATGGACGATATCTGAGCTCAAGACCAACTGGCCTAGTTGCAACGAGAACGAAGCTTAAAATCAAGGCAGAAGCTGAATCGGTCGAGAGTTTGATTGTCTTAAGTGAGAAGTTGACTGGAAGGCATATCCGAGATTTTCAAAGGGATTATGGGGATATTCTAGACTTGTTGCGAATACCGGTCTAGCCAGAAGCACTTTCAGCCTTGGCTCAATATTAGGATAATTCACTAAGGTGTTTTACGTTCTCTACATTTCAGATTACACCTACTCTAGAGGAATATGGGAGTTTCATGAGTACACTCATGGGAAAGGATGCTTCTTTTTACTACTATCTTGGACATTTGCCATCAAAGCGTACAGTAGCTCAAATTTTAGGGGAAGATACTAGTAGAATTCAATTACATCAGAGAGGACAGACTGAAGGCCTTTCGAGAAAGTACGTAGAAAGGCGTTTGGAGATCTTAGCTGAAAAGGAAGATTGGGTGACTTTTAAGAGAGTCCTTACGCTAGCCATATATGGATTAGTGTTATTCCTTTTAGCAGTGGGGATAATTGATTTGGCGGCTGTAAGTGTTCTATGGATGGTGGAAAATCATCGTGTGAATCCCACGCCTGCAGTTTTGGCAGAAACATTCTCGACCTTAAGCTTTTGTCAACAAGAAAATGGAGGAAAATTGAAGTGTTGCCTACAACTCATCACCGTTTGGATGTTCAACCATATTTATGGGAGGCAATATCAATTGGGTCGACGACATGATACTATACATCACCCTGTTAGGGATTTCCTTAATCGTGAAGGTGCTATCCTGTTATCTTCAAAGAAAACTCGTGATGATTGGGCTCAAACCCTCAGTTAATTGGATGAGAACACAGTATGGTGGAAGTTGGCTTAGTGGAAAAATGAAGAAATAGTGTACTGTTGCGGAGAATTCTTGAATGTACCTCTGATAAGCCCTCGAGGTTGCATTAATTACAATCCGTCGATTGTTCATCAACAGTTCGCATATAAACAAGATATTCCGTCTGAGGAAGCAATGTAATTGGTTCATTTTTATCATAGTGATCCAGAAGCCAAGACGCTTTGCCAAAAAATAAGAGGTGCGTGGAGCCGAGTGATATGTAAAGGGAGATATGAATTGGGTAAGCGGATCGTAGCCACAACCAAGGAGTATCAAGAATGGCTGAAGGAAAGGACAAAAGGGGCTAACCCTTCTTTCAGATCAATTGACCCCATGCTTGGCAATGATATGCAAGTAATTGACAAACAATTAGCAAGGTAAGTGGAAGAGAAGAAAGAAGAATTGAAAGGTTTAGAAGAAAAAAGGCAAGAACGCTTGAGGAGTTTGAGCCAAATGAGAAGCGAATGTGCAGTGTTGCGAGCCAAAGCGGATAGGGCAAAGAGGCATAGAGGAAATGTGGGGCATGTTGGGATGAAAAGGATGAAGGAAGAAAATATAAGATTGAAGGATACCATAGAAAAGGCTCAACAGCGGGTAACTAAAAATGAAAAGAAGATACGTATTAGTAGAAGCCAGTTGATGAAGGTCTTGAAGGAAAAAGATGTATTAGAAAAACAAGTGCGGAAGCTTAAAACTAGTGGGATTCAACACGAAATTGATATGCTGGCAAGGGAATTGGAGCAGAAAATGCATGAGATATCCATTGTCAAAAGTGATAATACTGCGGTAGTACAAAACTTGGTGGAACAGCTTAATCAGCAAGCTGAGATGATTGAGACATGGAAAGTACTTCATGCAGAGCGAGCCACAGAAAAGGAAAGTTTCATGTCCTGGTTCAGGAAATTGTTACTCTTGGCTGACGAGATTCTCCCTAGTTTCACGAGCACATTGAAAGCAGCTGAAGGTTTGGCTAACCCATGGAATACACCAAACGAAATGACGGAGTTTTTTATGTTATGTAATGACATTGTAAAGGAGTTGAAATATCGTAATAGTTATTAAGTTCCAAGGAATTCCGATGTAATGAAGAAACAAAAGTTGTATGCTCCTTAAATAGCTTAGATGAATACAAAGACCTGATCATGTAGGGGTTTTTAATTCCCTCTTGTGTCGAGTGTCAACTTTGATATTCTTACATGGGTTAATGAAATCCTTTAAGAATCAGAGGTCCCGATGTTCCTTTACCATTATGCCAAAACAGTTAACCCAAATTAAAGAATGTGCACATAATAATGATAATAATAAAATAAGAGGTATTTTTTTTCATTATCACTAAATTTGTTTTCTATTTACAGAGAAAAGAATAGAAAGAGTCAGATAAAAGAAAGACAATATTGCACCTCCGAAACGCATCCCATCTAACCAGACACGTCCCACTAGAATACACAACACACGTTTAAGAGCCAAACTCATGGAGGAACGTCAAGGGGAAGGAAGTCAAAGAATTAAGAAAGACACAGTCACACTGAATAATCGCATCACGACCATGGAAAATCAGATGGCACAAATGAGTGACATGATGAGGATGTTATTGGAAGCTGTCAAGGGAAAAGGCATTGATAATTCACCCAGTGCATCCAGTCATCCCCCCGATGCTGCACACATGGGAAGAAGCTCATCCAGAGTGGTTATAACTGAAGAACATTCTAGTCGAATACCTGACCCTGTGCTACAACAGACGAATGCACAAGATCCTCCTGTGATGGTGGCTGATAAGCCGGTTCCCCGTGATGAAGCAAAAGATATACAAGATTTTCTTGGGTATGATGCAACCTATACATTCCAGATCCCAACTGCGGATAGCAAAGGGAAGAGTAATGATGTTAAGGAGGACTGGGAAAGAGAGTTAGGGGAGGTCAGAGACCAACTGCGCGATTTACAAGGGCCAACTACATGGGGATCACTGGATATAGAGGAGTTATGCTTAGCTCTCGAAGTATCAATTCCGAAGAAGTTCAAAGTTTCAGATTTTGACAAGTACGATGGTTCCAGTAATCCAATTTATCATCTCAAGTCATATTGTACCAAGATGACTGTTTGGTCAAGGAACAAAAAGTTTCTAGTAAACTTCTTCCTAGAAAGTCTGACTGGGTCTGCCTTATTATGGTTTATGCAATTAGACCATTCTAAAATTTGAAAATGGAGGGATCTTACAAATGTTTTCATGAAACAATACAAATTCAATCTCGATACTACCCCTACTAGGGAACAGTTGAAGAGAATGAGTAAGAAACCAACCGAGTCGTTTAAAGAGTATGCCTAAAGGTGGAGATTAATGGCTTCCCAAGTTCAACCTTCGATGATCGGATCCGAATTCTGCTCTTACTTTATTTGGACCTTATCTGATCCATTCTACAAAATTATGTTGGGAACTCATGTTACTGACTTTGCTGATTTAATCGAGGTGGGAGAGAGAATTGACGCAGACATTCGAGACGGAAAGCTTGCATCTCCTTTGACGGAGGGCGGATTCAGAAGGGGACAGGGTATGAAAAATAAAGAAGGAGAGATAAGTTATGTTCAACCCTTGAGACCAGTCCTGCGTCCACCGGTCTCTTATCAGATTGGTAGGGAAAGTGAAGGCCAAAATCAGTATAGGCCGGCAGCGAATGAGCAGAGACAACAAGATAGAGGTTTTAATGTACGGCTGAAAGACAATCGTCTATGGCCAAATTTCAGTTCAACCAATGCGGAGTTATACCAGAAACTACTGGAAGCAAAACTCATAGGACCATGGTATGTGAAGGAGCTACGACCACCATACCCAGCCTGGTATAACCCGAATGTCTCTTGTGAATATCATATGGGAGTTCCAGGGCACTTAATTGAAAATTGTACCACTTTCAAGAGGAACATGTTAGATCTGATCGAGTCCAACCATATCCAGCTAAGGTCTGGGGAAGCTTTGACAATTGCCACTAATCCCCTACCTACTCATGAGCGCCAGGTAAATGCCGTTGGAAATGAGTTGGGATTTTTTAAGAACCCCATTACTGTTAGATTGCCCTTGAAGGTTCTGCTAGCTAATCTTCAATTAGCTGGTTATGTGTTGGAAGTATCACCAAAAGAGTTTGTTAAAACCGTCACTGGGCCACAAGCTGTGTTCTGCGACTACCACCAACAGTATACAGATCATGAAGTCGAGAGGTGTGTACAGTTCCAAAAGGTGTTACAAGAATTAATGACATTAGGGGTTGTGATTGTAGGGAGGTCGGAAGAGGAAATCTGTGTAACAGATGAGAAATATGTTGATATCATCATCCCTACTAGACCGTTGGGAACAGTCACTCTAACTATCAATGATCCTAAGTCAATAACGGTCCCTTTTACCCCAAAACTATCCCCAATGATTATTAACATGCCAGCTCCTTTCTCATATAAAAGTGATCGTGCTGTACCTTGGAGATATAAAGAGATCATTGAATTTCCCTTGCATCAGATATTAGTTGCTAAAGCGGAAGGAAAACTTGTCCCTAATATAATTGAGGCTCGGAGAGTCACTTGGAGTGGCAGGGTCTACTCTCCTGCAAATGCTGACAAACAACTGAAGGGAAAAGGCGTTGATACTAGCAGCCAGAAGGTGGCAAAAGAATAGTACTGATGAAGAATTCTTGCCAATCATGAAACAAAGTGAATATGATGTGGTAGAACAATTAAAGAAAACTTCAGCACAGATTTCAATGTGGTCCTTAGTCATGAGCTCGGAGGTACATCGTCGAGCTCTGCAAAAGGTATTAGAAGAAGCATATGTGCGGCCTAATGTCACCCTGGAAAAAGTAGCTAGTGTAATGAATATCGTCAAGTCTGCATCCACCATCTCTTTTTCTAAAGAAGAAGTCGTAGGAACGTCCTCTAATAAGCCAAAGGCTCTACATATCACACTGAAATGCAACGGGTTCATAATTGCAAAGGTTCTGATCGATGGAGGGTCGGCATTAAATGTGTTACCGCTAGCCACATTTGAACAATTGGCAATGGAGGTGTCACACATTGAGAAAAGTGACATGGTGGTTAGGGCATTTGATGGCTCTAAAAGGGCAGTGATTGGCAATACTCACTTGTCTTTGGAAATTGGGTAAAAAACATTCGTGGTAGACTTTCAAGTTATGGATATTAATCCGTCTTACACAATGCTATTGGGAAGGCCTTGGATTCATTCTGCTGGTGCCATGCCTTCCACTTTTCATCAAAGGGTGAAGGTTATTGATGAGGGGAGAATAATCACTATTAAAGGAGAAGAGGAGATAATGTTGAGCAAGCCCAACTCCTTGCCATGCATCGAAGCTGCTGAACAAGAGATGGAAACGTCGCTTCAAGGTTTAGAATTGGACGGATCCAAGCATATTGTCGAAAATGTTAACCAGACTGTGATGAAAATGTTAGAAAAAAATAGGTTTGAACATGGAAAAGGATTATGGATACAGTTTCAAGGAATTGAACGGCCTATCAGTCTCCCAGAAAATTCCAAGCGTCGAGGATTAGGGTATGAACCCTCACTGCCACATCAATTAAGGGCACAATCAAGCACAAAGAGAAGTAAAGAGCAAGAGAAGCAAGTCCCCCACATCAGGGAAACTTTTCCAACTCCTTCAGAGATTATGAATCGGTTAAGCATTTTAATGGTTGACGACGAAGTCATGCGAGGAGTTAAAGCCTGGATCAGGGTCGATAATTCTGGAGAAAGATTAGATAACTGGGACATCGAGGATATCACTGATCTCGTGACTTTAGAGTAATTGTTATGATCATGTTGTTCTTTTGTTTTAATCTATTCAGTCAGTACTTTATGGATGATAGTGGTATTTTATGAATGAAATTAAAATCCTTGAGTATCAGGCCTGTTCTTTCTATACATTTTCCTACTCGTTCATTTTCCTTTTTCTTCTTTCAGGAAATCATTTTCCTCGGGACTCCTGTCCAACGCAGAAGTCCTTGAGCCCCCATTGAGTGATTTATGCGTCACTACGGATATGCATGGTTCCGAATCTGATAATGAAGAATTAACCTAAATTTTCGAGAAAATGCTCGATTCTGAAGATAAAGGAATATGCCCACATGAAGAAATAATTGAAAACATTAATTTGGGGACAGAGGAAGATAAAAAGGAGATTAAAATGGTAGATAATCTAGAAAAAAAGGAAATGATTCAGCTCTTTGGGGAATACATAGACGTCTTTGCATGGTCTTATCAAGACATGCCTGGACTTGATCCTGAGATTGCTTCTCATGAGATTCCTTTATTCCCAAATGTTGAGCCAAAGAAGCAAAAGCTGAGAAGAATGAGCCCTGACATGTCTTTGAAAATAAAAGAAGAGTTTATGAAACAATTAGAAGCAGGGTTCCTCCAAGTGTCCACATACCCTCAATGGGTAACAAACATTGTACCAGTCCCTAAAAAAGATGGAAGGGTTCACATGCGTGTTGATTACAGGGATTTGAACAAGGCAAGCTCTAAGGATGATTTTTCGCTGCCTCATATTGATGTGTTAGTTGATAATACAGCTCGAGCTCATCGGTATTCCTTCATGGATGGTTACTCGGGGTACAATCAAATCCCTATGCATAAGGACCATAAAGAGAAAACTACATTCATTACGCCATGGGGAACCTATTGTTACAGAGTGATGCCATTTGGGTTAAAGAATGCAGGAGTGACTTATCAACGGGCCATGATGGCACTCTTTCATGATATGTTGCATAAGGAGGTGGAAGTATATGTCGATGATATGGTGGCTAAATCTGGAGAAGGGGAGAGTCATATGGCAGTTTTGAGAAAACTGTTTGAAAGGTTGCGTGAATACAAACTTCGCTTAAACCCCAACAGGTGTATCTTTGGGGCTTTAACTGGAAAGTTATTGGGCTTCATGGTGAGCCAGAAGGAAATAGAGGTGGATCCTGACAAAGTAAAAGCCATTCAGGAAATGCCATCTCCCCAAACAGAAAAGGAAGTACAGAGTTTTCTGGGTCGATTAAACTACATAACAAGATTCATTGCCAACTTAACTGCAACCTGTGAGTCGATTTTTAGATTGCTAAAAAAGAACTACACTGGAGGATGGGATAATAACTGTCAGCAAGCTTTTAACAAGATTAAAGATTATCTATTGAGCCCCCCAATTCTGCTTCCACCTACACAAGGACGACCTTTGATCCTTTATTTGACCATCTTGCCAAGATCAATGGGGGCAGTATTAGGGCAACATGATAACTCCGAAAAGAAGGAGCAAGCAATTTATTACTTGAGTAAGAAATTTAATGAGTGTAAAGCCCACTACCCTTTGATAGAGAAAACTTATTTCTGGTTAGCATGGACTACTAGGCGTTTGCGCCAGTACATGCTTTATTTTACCACTTGGCTAATCTCTCGAATGGATCCTATCAAATATATCTTTGAAAGCCCATATGTTTTTGGGAGAGTCTCAAAGTGGCAAGTGATTCTATCTGAATATGATATCAAGCACATGACACAAAAGTCTGTAAAAGGTAGTGTTATAGCGGATCACTTGGCTGAAAATTCTTTGGATGAGTACCAACCCTTGGATTTCCATTTCCTTGATGAGGACATATTGGCTGTAGAGGGGGATGAAGATGAGGGAGGCGATAATGATACACGGTGGAAGATGTATTTTGATGGAGCCGTAAACATGCACGGCTATGGTATTGGAGCAGTAATTACATCCCCTGAAGGAAAGCAATTCCCCGTAGCCATTAAATTGGAGTTTGAATGCACCAATAATGTAGCTGAATATGAAACTTGCATCAATGGGTTAAATGCTGCAGTAACTCTTCGTATAAAAAGCCTCGAATTTTTTGGCGATTCAACTCTTATAATTCATCAAGTAACCGGGGAATGACAAACTAAGGATTCAAAACCGATTCCATATCAGAAATTTCTGGCTCAATTAATCGAACAATTCAAAGAAATCAACTTTCATCATATCACCCGAGATAAGAACCAATTTGCAGATGCTTTAGCCACTTTAGCAGTGATGATTCGGCTCGATTATGGAATCCAAGTCCAGCCGCTCCAAGTGGAAGTCAGAGATTTACCTGCGTATTGCCTAAACATAGAGGAAGAACACGATGGGCAACCTTGGTATTATGACATTAAAACTTATATGACAAGCAGGGAATACCCAATTGAAGCCACAGAAAATGACAAAAAGGCTATTCGGCGCCTAGCCATGAACTTCTTCATCAGCAATGGGATCTTGTATAAGAGAAGTCATGATGGTACACTGCTACGATGTGTGGATGCGAGGGAGGCCCAGAAGATAGTCACAGAAGTGCATGAGGGAATATGTGGTACACATACAAACGGTCTCATGTTGGCTAAATAGGTCCAGAGATATGGATATTTTTGGTTAATAATGGAGAAGGATTGCATCGATCATGTTCGAAAGTGCCATAAATGCCAAGTATACTCAGACAAAATCAATGCACCACCTGTTCCGTTACACAATTTGGTGGCACCTTAGCCATTCTCCATGTGGGGCATTGATGTAATCGGCCCGATCAATCCAAAGGCTTCAAATGGACATCGTTTCATTCTGGTTGCCATCGATTATTTCACCAAGTGGATAGAGGCCAATTCCTTTGCTAGTGTCACTCAAAAAGCCTTTTGCAAGTTCCTCAAGACGAACATCATTTGTCATTATGGGATACCTGAAAAGATTATCACGGATAACACTGCCAACCTAAATGGAACAGAAATCTTCAAGCTCTGTGAACAGTTTAAGATCAAGCATCATAATTCAGCGCCGTATCGACCACAGATGAATGGAGCCGTGGAGGCGGCAAATAAGAACATAAAGAAGATCATTGCTAAAATGATGATCACCTACAAAGATTGGCACGATATGCTTCCATATGCATTGCACGGTTATCGTACGACTGTGTGTACGTCGACTGGGGCGACTCCGTACTCTCTGGTTTATGGAATGGAAGCTGTTACACCAATTGAGGTCGAAATCCCGTCCTTACGAGTATTGATCGAATCCAGTTTAGATGAAAGTGATTGGGTGAGAGCTCAATATGAGCAGTTGAATATGATTGAGGGGCGAAGACTCACCGCCATCTGTCATGGGCAATTGTATCAAAAGAGGGTGGCAAGAGCTTTCGACAAAAAGCTTCGTCCTAGAGAATTCAAAGCTGGCGAACTAGTTCTTAAAAGAATATTGCCAAATCAAGATAATGCTCGGGGCAAATAGGCTCCTACATACGAAGGGCCTTATGTTCTAAAACATGCATTCTCAGGAGGGGCATTAGTTTTGATGGACATGGATGGTCATGAATTGACTAAACCCTTCAATTCAGATGCAGTTAAAAAATATTTTGCATGAAAAGGAAAAAGCTCGCTAGTTGAAAACCCAAATGGGCGACCTAGGCAAAAGTTAGAGCACAATAGAAGCTCGCTAGACTGAAAACCCGAAAGGGCAGCCTAGGCAAAAATTAGAGCAAAAAAAAAAAGAAGAGTAAGAAAGTAAAGAAAAGAAAAGAAAAAGAAGGGGAGAAAGGAAAAGAGAAGCCCGCTAGGCAGTATGAAAATGCCCAGGCAGAAGGCAAAATCAGAAGTTCAAAGTTGGGTAAAAGAATGAGAGCAGCAGGTGTTGAATTAGATTCCACAAAATGCATATCTCGTATAACGCAAAGGATCGCCTTGTGGGGGCGAGCGAGGACAATTGTAGAGGACATTCTTCGAAAGAACTTCTGGGTTCTAGTTCTTTCATCTCTCATGTATTCCAAATTACTTATTATCTTAACTCTTACGAGCTTTATAAAACTTTCTGTTAGAGATTATTCTTCTAATAATTTCTCATCTATTTTAATTACAATTCATTCGTATTGCTACCACATGCATTCATGCTTTATATGACTAAATTAATAACTAAGGAACGACATTCGTCAAAACAAATACCTAACACGCCAATATTAATATCTTCTTCGAACCAGTTAGCTTAATCATTGCTGGAGGGATAGACTGGGGCTAACATATTAAACGTCATCCATTAAAAGGCCATTTCCTCTCAAGTAAATCATCCAGACGTTTATGAGTGACATATGTGGGGGGCTTTCCTTCCCAAGAGAGCAAGTGAAAGGGACGATTGTGGTCTCTAAGACAACGCACAAAGATCTCTGTTGGGGGAGCATTGAGAATTCTCAATTGGATAAAAGGCGTAATATCGACAATCTGGTTAAATGGGTTGCGCTTTGAAGGGACAAAATGTCTGGTTTCTAAAGTTGGTCAGTTCAAAGTTCAACGCTTGATAGTACCTCTAAATTGGCATTTTTTTTATAAATAAAAAAAAACAAATTAAAGGAGAAATAATAAATTAAAATCACAACACGAAAAAAAAGGAGAGGGAAAGAAAAGGGAAACGAATACAACAAATAATAATTCATAGTTGTCATGCATGCCTTCGTATTGGGGCAAGTAAATATCACATAAAGCATCCCACATGTTCCTCAACTCGTATCAGAGGTAGCATCCATATGCCTCATGTTTCTAGCTCGCGAGATTACATGCATCCACCAGATCCATTAGTTCCATTCTCCATGAAACTTCCTTCATATATCATGCATCCCACATATACACATGCATTACTCAAACGTTTGGTCTAAAAGTCCTGCAGAGAGTAGGCACCTTTAAGTCCTACGAAGAATAGGTACCCCAAGTCCTGCGGAGAACAAGAACCTTTAAGTCCTATGAAGAATAGGCACAAATAAAATTCCTATGAATAATAGGCATCCAAAGTCCTGCGAAGAACAGGCACCTTTAAGTCCTACGAAGAATAAGCACCAATAAAAGTCCTACGAAGAATAGGCACCCAAAGTCCTGCGGAGAACAGGCACCTTTAAGTCCTACGGAGAACATGCACTTTTAAGTCCTATGAAGAATAGGCACCCCAAGTCCTGTGGAGAACAGGCACCTTTAAGTCCTACGAAGAATAGGCACAAATAAAAGTCTTACGAAGAATAAGCATCCAAAGTCTTGCAGAGAACAGGCACCTTTAAGTCCTACGAAAAATAGGCACAAATAAAAGTCCTACGAAGAATAGGCACCCCAAGTCCTACGGAGAACAGGCACCTTTAAGTCCTACGAAGAATAGGCACCAATAAAAGTCCTACGAAGAATAGGCACCCAAAGTCCTGTGGAGAGCAGGCACCTTTAAGTCCTACGAAGAATAGGCATCTAAAGTCCTGCAGAGAACAGACACCTTTAAGTCCTACGAATAATAGGCACCCTAAGTCCTGCGGAGAATAGGCACCTTTAAGTCCTACGAAGAATAGGCACAAATAAAAGTCCTGCAGAGAATAGGCACCTTAAGTCTTATGCAGAATAGGTGCCCAAAGTCCTACACAGAATAGGCACAAACAAGAGTCATACCAGAATAAGCAACCCGAAGTCCTGTGTCGGAGCAAAGTTGCACTTCTAGGTAAGTTAACTCCCCTTGATCTATCAGCTCCCCAAACAATATACATGTTTCCATCTTTACTTATTCATAAGTTAAAGATATCGAAATTTGCATTTTCGATTTCTTTACTTAAAGAATAAGTAAAGAGGGGCAACCTGTAAACAGTAATATGTTGCTTGGGTCGCTCTTATCTTTTCTTTATTGTTTAATAAGGGACAATCAAATCAGCTCGAACAAAATACATGTTATTATCTTTACTTGTTTCTTAAGTACAAAAAAAAAAAACTACATTTTCATTTTCCTTGCCCAAGAAACAAGTAAAGAGGAGCAACTGTGAACACCGTATTTTGTCCAAGCAAACTCCAAAAATAATAACAAAATTAAATTGAAAAATATATAAAATAATATATATATATATATATATATATATATATATATATAGAAAAAAAGAGAGACAAAAAACAAAAAGAAATTAAATAGGTCATTTTAACCTAACAAACTAAAAAAAAAATATAATAAATTAAAAATAAAACAACAAAAATGAAAAATAAAAATAAATCAAGTTAAAGGCCCATTAATCCTAATATTGAAAAAAAAATTAACAAAGGAATAATAGAAATAAAAAGGGCTAACAAAAGAAAAAGAAAGATCTAACCCAACTCAGAATTGGGCCAGACAAGAAAAAAGGAAAAACAAAATGAAACAAAAAAAAGGGGCCAGGAAAAGGAAAGAATTGGGCGTGAAGAAAAACTAAATGGATGGGAGCCTATTTTGACAAGAAAGCAAGCCCATTTTCAGTCAGCCCATGAATTTTGGACTCCCCCTCCCCGCTTCGCTGACCCGTTTGAAAGCCCGAAAAGAAAATAACGCTCTTCAGACGCAAGGAACCCTAAGGCTGCTAGTCCCCCCTCTGGCTCTGGTGCTGCTCCCCCGAGCGTGTTTGAAGGCAATGGGATGGAATGGTACGGAGGAGTGCTGGTGCTGCAAAATCATGGAGCAGAGAGGCGCAATGAACCAGTACGAAGAGCAGAAGCGCGAGGCGTGCGAGGGAGAGTGGCGACCACTCTCGAATTCGTTATAAATAGAAGAGGCTGAGGGAGTGCAGAGGAGTTTTTTTTTTGCCCCTTTTACGGATTGAAGGAACTTGAGAGGCGAAAAGATTGAGGGAGAAGGGAATTCTTTTAGAGAGAGAGACGGAGGTAGTGTGGTGGGGATTCTTAGGTTGTTTCTCTTTGGTGGCTAGTGAGGAGTCCGAGAACTAGAGGGAAGAAGGAAGGCTTCTAAGGCTTTCTGGAGAGGCAATCTCCGGTCAGGGAGGAAGCGAAGGACTTTTTCGAAGAGAAAAAGCTGAAAGGCAAAAGAGACCGAGAGAAAACTCATCGGTTTCGAGTGGCAAGATTTTCTGAGTCATATTCTAGAGGGGACTTCTTCGGATATCTGGTGCTGTCCCGAATGAAGTTTATCGATTGCTGGCTTCCGAGAAAAGAAGAGCAATCCCTAGCAGCGCCGAATTAGCTGACAGTGGCTATGATCAATCTGAAGGAGGAAATCTCGAAAGGTATGTTTCTTTCCTCTCCTATCCCTTATTAAGGTTGAAGTTATAGATTCGTTTCAGTAGCTTAACATTGGGAATTGGAATTGCTGCTTCAATTAATTCAAGCCTGTTCTTGAGATGCATAGTCTGATTACTGGTTTTTACTCTGGTGAGATTTTGTAAATAATGTTATGTGCGTTCTGCCTTGGGTTGAGATTGGAGTGAAATCTGGTTTTCTGTATGCTCCTGAAAATGCCTATTGTATGATCGATATAATGTCTGAGTGAAGTCCAGTGGAATGGCTTAAATCCTTGATCATAAAATTGCGATATAGAATGCAGGGAGGACCCTGATTCTGTGGTGTGCTGGATTAAAGTTTTTTTCTTTTCTCTCGTTAATGTTCAGGGACTTAGAATCTTACGATGCATAAACTTGAATTATAGTCCTATATCATCTTGATTGTTTGTATACCAGGAATCCTATTGTTTTAGTTTAAATTCGAGTTATTGATGTGATGAAACTCTACATCCATTCTCTGTCCTTTCGAATGTTTTCTGTCCTGTTAGTTTTCATTATGTTGCTATGGATTATGCTGCCCATTTTGGGGTAACGCGAGCACGTTGATGGAGCCAAAGGGAGGAATCTGATTGCACTGTCCCAAGGATGACCATATTGGTCTCGCCGGCCAAGGGATGATGGGTTGGAGAATTTGTTGTAATTTTCATACTTTTATTTTATTTTATTTTATTATATTATTTATTTTCGTTTTTGTAAACCTGCCTAATAGTGATGATTGGATACTGAACACTGATCACCCACCCTCACAAATATAAGGTATTTGTTTTTATTTGTTTTTTATTTTATTTCTTTCATTTTTTTTAATTTTTACTTTACTGTTATCTATTTTATTCATTTTTCAAGTTATTGGTATGGCCATGTGGGATTTCATATCCCCTTGGGCCTATAAGAATAAACCTAAAAGGCCATGTGTGGCAATAAGCCTCCTGGTACCTTTTGGGTCGCGAATTTACATTTTTTTGGGCTTCAATGACCCCATTCAAAGGTTTTTTTTTAACAAAAAAAAAAACTACTCAAAAAATAATAAAAAAAAATTCAAAAAAAATTAAGAGAGGATCAATTATTCTTTTTTTTTACAAAAAATTACTATTGTTATCCGGAGTCTTAAGGATTTGTCTTGAAAAGGGTTTCTTATGAAATTGAAAAAAAATCTCATTTGCAAAAGTCTAAAAGCATTTTCTTTTCTCTCTTCTAGAGTTGGTCCTCTTCTTAAGAAAAAATAAATAAACAAAAAAAAAATAAAATAAAACCAAAAAAAAAACAAAAAATAAGGAAAGCAAAAAAGGCTTAAATGATAATATAAATACAAAAATACAAAAACATTTGAATAATCACAATTTCAAATAACAAAGAAATCATAACAAAAAAAAAGGGTAAAAACAAAAATAAAAAGAAGGCAAACAAAAAAGAAAGAAAAATAAAAGGAATGGAACACAAAAATGAAAATAGAAAAAAACAACAAAAATAATACAAATAATAATAATAAAAAAAATCAAACAAAACAAAATAAAAATACAAAAAACAAAAATAAACATCAACTAAAACAAAAAATTAAAAAAAAAAGAAGACAAAAACAAAAAGTGAAAAATGAACAAAAAAAATAAATAAATAGAACACACTAGAAAAACCAATAAAAAAATTAACTGAAATAAAAGAAAAGTAAAAAAATAATTAAAAATAAATAAAAAAAGAAGGAAGATAAAAAAAATAAATAAAAAAGAAGGGGAATAAAAACAAAAATAAAAATAAAATAAAACAAAAACACAACACAGAATAAAAACTAAAAAAAAAACGAAGGCAGAGAATAAAAACAAAACAAAAAGAAAAAGAAAAAGAACAAAATAGAACCAAATAAATAAATAAATAAAATAAAATAAAATAAAATAAAATAAAAAAATATAAAGTAAAAAAAAATAAAATAAATAATGACAAAACTAAACAAAATTAAACGAAACAATGATAAAAAGAGATAGAGAAAGGAAAAAAAAGAAAAAACATAAAATGATTTAAAAGTGCAAGGAAAGCAAAATTAAATTTACCTTTAACAAATCAAAACACATCAATCAATTTCAAAATTCGTTTTATTTGTTAAAGGAAAAAGTAGTTTTTATTTTCTGTCTTTTTGCAAAAAAAAAAGGGAGAAAGAAAAAAACAAGACAAAACAACAAAAAGAGAGGGAAAAGACAAGAATAAAAAATAAAGTAACAAAATAAAAAGCAAAAAATAATAATAATTAAGAATTAAAAAAATAAAAAAAAATAAAAAAAGATATACCAATCAAATACAATTTTCGCCGAACTACATGGACTTTGATCCCTTTCGAAGGGTACGTAGGCCCTAGGTTTTTATCCTAGGTCAAGTCCGCTCTTATAAATAAATATTTTCTCTTAATTTTATTTCCTTAATTTCTTTTATTTTATTCCCTTTTCTTTATTTTATTCTTTGAATTCCTTTTTGTTTTGCTTTTAGTTTTCTTTCCTCTCTTAAATTTTATTCCCTTAATTTTTTCCTTCTGTTCTTTGCATGTGGTTAGTTAGGGAGAATTAAAATAGAATAGAGGCCATATTAATTTTGCACAATTAACTTAGGGTAACCGTTCTTAAGAACGGGTGTAGTAGAGTGCCTAACACCTTCCCCACTCACAATCGACTCCCAAATCCATTTTCTGATTCGCAGACCATTTTTCAAATTAAAAAGGTTTTTCCAAAGTTTTTCCTTTTCAAAAATAAAATTTTGGTGGCGACTCCTGAACCTTATTTATTTGAACCCCATTTATCCAAAGTTGTTTATTTTGATTTCTTTTTAAAGGTGCCACGCGGTCGTATTTTTGGGTGTGACAGTCATTCGACCCTGACTCTTAAGTTTGCCTCCTCTGCTCATACTGGCTCTTCATCAACCAAGAATAGGAAAATATTAAATATATAAAAAAATTAATCATATATTCATCATATAGTAACAATCTTAATCATAAACTAGTTATGTGACTTACGTAAAAATATCAGAGGCTTTTTTATTAGCCTAACCTCCTTTCTTTTTATTATGCTTGTCACACCCGAAAATGCGACCGCATGGCCCTTCAAAGAAAACGAAAATTGAAATCAAAATTAAAAATAAGTAGAGTCGCCACCAAAATTTTAAATTTTTTAAAGGTAAAACTTTGAAAAAACTGTTTCATAAGAAAAATGAAAATGATCTGCGAATTAGATACGAGTTTAGGAGTCGATTATGAGTGTGAAAGGTGTTAGGTATCCTATAACACCTATTGCTGAGAATGGCTACCCTAAGTCAGTCGTGCAGAATCAATATGACCTTTAATTTATTTTGGTTCTCCCTAACAAATCACATGCAAAATAAGAAATAGAAATAAAAGAAATCGAGATTGAAAATAAAAAAGGAAGAAAGAAATTAAAGAAGCAAAATTAAAAAAAACAAAAGAAAAGAAAAGAAATTAAGAAAATGAAAATTGAACAGAAAATTTTATTTACAAAGGCGGACTTGACCTAGGATGAGAACCTAGGGCCTACATACCCTTTAGAGGGATCAAAATCCATGTAGTTCGAATGTAGGCTGTATTTATTTGTTTGTTTTTTTTTATAGATTTTTTTGAGGTTTTTTATTTATTTTTGTTTTTGTTTTATTTTTTTTGTTGTTATGTTTTATTTTGTTTTTATTTTTTTAAATGACTAAGCTTTTATTATTATTTGTTTGGGTGAAAAGATAAAGAAAATAAAAATCACATTTTCTTTTGGCAAATAAAACAAGATTAGAATTAGTTAATGTGTTTTAATTTGCGAAAGCTAATTAATTTCACATCTTTATTCTTTTCCCCTTTTGTTTCTTCTCATTCTTCTCTGTTTTTTTTTTTTTTGCTTTTCCTTCTAAATTTTATGTGTTTTGTCTTGTTTTATTCTTTGACTTTCATGATTTTTGATGGCATCAAAAGGATTTTCCTTTTTTTTTTTCCCTATAGTTTCTATTTTTATTTTATTTTATTTTTAGCTTTTTTTTGTTTTTGTATTTGTTTTCTTTTTCTTTATTATTTTTTACTTTTTATCTTTTCCCACCAACATACTCAAAAGGAATAATTAACTTTCAATTTTTTTTATACTAGTTCTTTCATTTTAGAGAAAAAAAAAACCTTTAAGAAAGAGGGAAAAAATTATTAGAAATTTATTGCAAGAGACAATTTTTGGTTTTTTTTTTTTAAAAGACACCTCATTTTGTCTTTTAAAAAAAACCAAATACACTTTATAAAGAATTCTATATGATTTTATTTTATTTTGCACTTCTTTTTTGGAACTTTGTTTTGAATCATAGTTTAATAATAACCCCTCTTTTATATTTTCCTTTTTCTTTTGAAAATTTTGAAAATAAAATTAATTGAAAGGGTTGTTGAAGCCTAAAACCTATTAGAACGTAAATTTAAGACCCATCGGACATCAAGGGGGCTTATTGCTCCACATGGTCCTTAGGTAATTCATATGGGTCTGAAGGGATAAAAAAAAATCCCACACGGCCATTTTTCTTTTTAAAACGATGCAAGGTAAGGTAAAGATAAACCACGATAAACTGTGAAAATAAACAAAGTAAAATACTTATAAGATTTGTGCGTGCTTGGTGTATTCATATACAATTGTATTTGAATGCATTTACATGAGAATGGAGAGATTATACAACATGCATTCAATCACATACAGTAGTTCTCCATAGGCTTTTACCTATCATAATTTTCCATTCACCATTCTACTTCTATGCCTGTGTCTTGGTTCCAGACTAAATCAAATGCTTAGCTCACATAGTCATAGACCAGGTTCCTCAGATATTATCTCCAGTGTATTTGAACAGCAACAGGCATCATCATCACAACAACCCAACAAAGATCAAAATATTATAACGAGGGGATGTTATAAAAGCATTTATATAACAATTTAGCTACCAAAAGCCCCATGATTTCCTTCCTACGACTTTCCTTTTAGAATTCCATGGCATCAAAATTTTAGAATTAAATTAAACTAACAAGGTCCTAGATATAAAGCTTAATGAACATAAATGATCAACTGGTGCAGGCAGACAATCAAAGTTAAAAGAATCGAGGGAACCTTTACATCCCGTATCAGAGGTTCTACCATCAACGTTTAAACATATCTATTGGACTTCATTCAAGCATTCTGTCAAACACATATTGTGCTCGTTTTAAGGAATGTACAGAATATAGGATCACAAAAAATGCACACAGCTAGAACTACATAGGGGTACAGTATTCCAGGTAAAACTCCTTTGAAGCAAACTTACAAACTAACTAAGGAATGAACTTTTCAGAGAAAATGATTTATCACTCAGGAATAGACTCGGAGTAACAACACCATTGAAGCAACAATTGAAATCCCAGAGTCAAGCCATGGAAATAGATTCATGATTTATTCATCTCAATAGATATAAAGAAAAAGAAAAGGAATAAATGCCTTACCCTGTGAGACTTGCTTCTTCAGATAAAATATATAAGCTTTCAACTAATTCTGAACTACTGAGAATTGTTCTTCCTTTCCTTAAAGCCAATGATCAAAGGGTCTCTTCCTAAATTCCTTTCCACAGAGCCAAACACCCAGAGAAGGCCTCCTCTCTATTTTTCTCTCCTTCTCCCTCAATCCTCTTTTGGCCTCTAGCTCACTCCCAATCTCTCACTCCCTCAATTCCAGTCTCAGAATCAACCCAGAACCCCATGCCTCTCTCTGTTCTTCTCTCCCTTGCGTTCTCTGCCTCTCCTTCCTAATCCGAAAAAATCTCTTTACCTCAATCTTCTTTCTTTGCTACTCTCCCCCCAAAATCCCCTGACCTCTCTTGCCTTTTCTGCTTTTTAATTCAAAATCTCTCCTCCCTTTTTCCTTCTCGCTCCCAGTCTCTCGAACCTCACGTCCTCTCCATCTTCGAAAAAAAAACCTTCCTTCCCTGATGCCTCACTTTCTCCCTTTTTCCCTCTGCTGTGGTGCTGTGTGTTTTTGTCTTGCTCTATGCCCTCTGCCCCGTATAGTCCCCATCGTGCTCTCTTTCCTCTGCCCCTCTCCCCTTGAATTAGAAAATCCTCCCTCTGCAAAAGCTGCTCCCCTTCTGCTTCGTACAGTCGCCTCGTGCTCTTGGAGGATGCGAGAGAAGAGGCCAGAAAGGAGACCACTGGATCCATTTTTTGGACGTGGGCTTCAGATTTGAAGCAAGTTGTTGGGCTGAAGAAATGGGCTTCGCTTTTTTTTGTTCTTCAATCCATTTTCCTTTTCAATGTTTGGGCTTAACAAATTGGGCTTCTGTTAAAAGCTAAGGATTTAGTAGGACGGGGCCTGTCAGAGAAAAGGGGTTGGGTTTTAGATTAGGCCACTCTCCTTTTTTTTTCTCTTTTTTTTTTACATGGATTTTTTTCTTTCTTTTTTTTTTTTATATATAATTTTTTTTTGTTTTTTTTTGTTTTTACATTATTATTTTTTTGGGTTTTTTCTTTATTTTTTTGTTTTTATTTTTTAAAATTTTGTTACTTCCTATTTGATTTATTTTTTTAGCTTGTTGCGCTCATTTGATTTTTCTTCTCTTTTTTTATTTTTATTTTTTATTTTTCCTTTTTATTATTATTTTTAATAATTTTTTTTATTATTTTCTAAAGCTTTGGGCTTTTTTTATTTCTTTTATTTTATTTTTTCTTCATTTTTTCTTAATTTTCTATTTTCTTTCTTTTCCTTTTTTGTTTGTTTGTATTTTTGCTAATTTGATTTTGTTATTATTTTTGTAGTTTGCCTGGACAAAATACGGTGTTCACAATGCTAGATCCTCTTGAATACCTTTATGATTTAAACTTCTTTACCCAACTCTACTTCCTACAACATTTGGGTAAAATATCTTAGAATTACATCAATTAAACCAATATAAACATTAATCTAATAAAAATATGACATTCAAAGAATGCTTAATATCCTTCTCTTATACTTTAAGAATTATGCTAGATCCTCTTGAATACCTTTAGGATTTAAACTTCTTTACCTAACTCTACTTCCTACAACATTTAGGTAAAATATCTTAGAATTACATTAATTAAACTAATATAAACATTAATCTAATAAAAATAGGACATTCAAAGAATGCTTAACATCCTTCTCTTATACTTTAAGAATGGCACACACCCACATATATGTAAACATTCTCCCATATCTATAGCCTTATTTGCCCTATTGCACATAGACTTGGCCTTGAACTCTTTAATTTTCCAATACTCATCTAACTTAACTTGAACTACTGTAGATAGCCACTCACCTTTAGTTTTCCATTGTGAATGTCTCTGAAGGATACATGCATTACAGTGTTATACTTTTTTCTCCATATCTTGTAAATCCATCGTTTAGTACATAGATCCTAAGCACACATTTTCTACATTAGAAACAAGCAAGATTAAGTATGTAAAGAATAATAATAACACATTAACTATGTTTATCATAAAACCTAAAGAGTTATATAATTAGTTTACATTAAACTCCACAAACCATAAATTTTTCACAATGTCAGGGACTTTAGTAAATGTTGGTCACCTGTATTCAAACTTGCTATAAATGATTTAAGACAATATATTGAGTGGTGGAACATGTGTATAAAACTTGTGGAATGGAGAGTTATATAGCAAGTGTACAAATAAAGTAGCAATAACATTACAAAAGAGATGATGTGTTTTAAGAATTCGTACTCATAAACACCATGAGGTCTAAGAACTAGTTGTCCATCACTCAGTCTCTCCCTTAGCTCATATCTAAAGGGACGATAAGATGAGCTAACTACATCTGTTCTTTAAATATGTGTAGAAGGTCCCTTTGACCCAATAAAAGTGGATTGATCAAGTGGTGTCTTAATGTGTGGAGATGGAAAAAGACATGATGTAGACGCTAATCCTCGAGGGGTCCTAGCATGTGGAGATAGTTGAGGAGGTGATGATTGTGTAGCAACTACTGATGTCTAAATCAGTGCCACCTATCGTACAAACTTCCCTTTGCGCTTCTTGGTTGTAGAAGATCCTCCACCCTTGTTGTGTTCTCTGCCTGACATCTAAAAGGGAAAATAAGGAACATTTTAGAAGTAAGCATGAGCTAATAATTTATGTAAGTCAAATAAATTGTTAAGTAATAATCACCATAATTTATCAAATTTTATTAATCACTTGCTAAATAATAATTATTACAAGGATCCTCTTCAGTTTCAAAGATTCATTGTTTAATAGTTCCTCACTTTCTTCTTCAATTTTATTATTTTCATCAATAAAAGAGCCAATATGCACACCGTCCACTTCTTCATCTTGACCCGTGTTATCTCTTAGATTTTGGTCACCAAAGTCATTTTCAACTAACTAAGGTGAACTTTTGGCCTCATCTTGGAATGATGCATTTAATTATCACTAGGGCATCAATTCTATTCCTCTCTTTCATTCTAATCACAACATGCTAGCCTTTTTTGTTAGGTATTGCTTTTGGATATGGTATAAAATATACTTGATCAACTTGTTAGGCAAAGATAAAAGGGTTATTACCTTTATAAGTTCCTTTTTCCTTAACCTCCACATTACCATATCTAGGCTAAATTGAGTTCCTTAATTAGTATAATCATATCAATTGCAATTGAAGACTATCAAATACTTAACGGTAGGTCAATAAAATCTAATTATATAACTTCCTTCAACACACTATAATATGAAAATTCAATTTAACTATAATTATTTCTTTTTACACATACTCCATTATTATTTGTCTTTCTTCTTTTTACCCAGGAGGCTGTGTGAAACTTATAACCATTCATAGACCATTGACCCCATGTATGCACAAACCTTAAGGGATCTCAAGTTAAAAAAACTGACAAAGCATCTTGTATCTCATTTAGAGGGTTCAAAACCTAATCCAAATGACAACAACATTATAGAAACATAATGTAAAGAGTTTAATTTTGTGAATTTATAAATTCCTTTTTGAAAATTTATATAAACTTACATAAGTTTTGAACCATTCATAAAATTCAGGTGAAATATGTTTATCAGCCTCCTCATAGGATAGAGTTGAGTTTCTAGAAAGTAATGTCTTAACATACAAACTACATTATATCATGGAAGGATTAACCCGATTAGTTATAAAATTACATCTAAAAGGATAATTATATATTTAATCAAACTAAGAGAGAATCTTACTTGAGGAAACGTATCACCTATGGATAATTGAGAAGGATATACAATATTATAGCTTTTGCCTTGTCATCAGTAAGATAAGAAGTGTTACTAGTAGCTCTTCTATAAGGTTGGCCCAGATAATTGAAGATAGAGATGGGGGGATGATCATTGTGCTCCCTACCATCATCATTTTGAGAAGCTCTCCTGATTCTTGAGTGAACATAGGACTCAATAATATGAGCAAAAAGTTACAGTTTCTTCAAGTATATATACTTTAAAAATAGATCCTTTAACATGGGCTTTATTTTTTTACCTTTCTCTTTAATGTATATAAAAACCTCTCAAATAGATATATCCTCTTATATTTTATAAGTCCACCCACTTTTGCTTTATACATCAAGTGAATAAGTAAGTGCTCCACGACATTGAAAAATCCAAGAGGGAATACTTCTCAAGTTTACATAATATGATTGGAATGTTTTGCTCCATCGCATTGAGATTATTTAGTTGTAAAGTAAGAGCATAAAGATTTCAAAAGAAATGGCTCAGCTTCGTTAAAGTATTAGAGATTAGGGATGGTAACCCCTTATGTACTATTGGACATAACCTCTTCATGAAAATATGACAATTATGACTTTTCATCCCTACTAAAGTGCAACTTTTCACATCAACACAATGCCCCAAGTTGGATGCATAACCATCTAGAAACATTAGAGCTTTTACCCATTCACATACCACCCACATTTGCTCCATATTAGATGTGTACGCCGCCTTAGGCTTTAGGTGTAAGGTAGGCCACTTATAGTACACATCTAAATCTAACCTTGCTTTTACATTGTCTTTCATCTTACTATTCACATCTATAGTTGTGTTAAACACATTTTGAATGACATCTCTTTTTGTATGCATTATATCTATATTATGTTGATTCAATAAGTCATGCCAATAGGAAAGATCCAAGAAAATACTACGTTTAGTCTAATTATGGTTTTGACCATACTCCTTCAAAGATAGTGGTTGTGCAGTCTCTGTGGTATTTTTTAGGAAGTTTTGTTTATTCTAATGAAATGGATGATTTAGTGGCAAAAATTGATGATAATAATCAAAATAATAGGTTTTTCCTCCATACTTCAATCATAATGCCTTTGAACAACTCATGCAAATAGGACACCCTAGTCTTCTTGTAGTTTGTCAATTACTCAACATGTGATAAGCTGGGAAATCATTGATAGTCTACATAAGAGTAGCTCTTGAGTTGAAATTTTGTTTTATAGAAATGTCATAAGTCTACACACCTTCTTCCTAGAGTAACTTCAAATTGTCAATTAAAGGTTGTAAGGATATATCAATCTTACTTTTTAGATTATAAAGCCTAGGTATTATTATTGTTAAAAATATATATTCTCATTCTATACACATGCTTGGTGGAAGATTATAGAGAATAGCAATTACAGGCTTTGGAATTTAAACTAAATGGAGTAAAATTGTTAGCATAAAGACTCATGACATTCCTTGGTTTTGATGCAAATTCTAAATGAATTCGATGAAAATGCTTCCAAGCATGCCCATTCGATAGATATGACAACACACCTTCATCACAATAGTTTTCATGATGTCATCTTATATACTTTGCTAATGTATTAGAGGTAAACAATATCTGGAGTCTTGGAATAATTGGTCAATATCACATTTGTTTGTTAAGGATCTCCTTAAACTTCCCATTTCCTACTCTTAGCTCCCTAAATCTTGCTTCACTACAAAATTGGCATTCCTTACCATCAACTACATTGCCATAATACAACATACATTGCTTAATATAGCAATCAATCTTTTGATAACTATAACCAAGTTTTGAAACTAACTTTTTGTTTTGATACAAGTTAGCAAGCATTCAATGATTAGTAGGAAAGATCTCAATCATCCATATGATGATATCATCGGTATACACCTTAAGAATGTTATACTCAAACTTGATGCTCAATAATCTCATAATCACCGACAACACTATATGATTTTTACACCCACCTCATAACAAAGCTTGTGAGGCATTTAATATGTCATAAAACTTTGTAGAATTTGGATTAGGGTCCTCAAGCATGTCATATCTTTCAAACAATGCCTCAACTATATCTTTAACCATATGCTCACATCGATTTAAATCTATACGAATGTTGGCATTGGTTGGAGCCAATAGTGGACATTCCTCTATATGATTATGCCAATAGTAATAATTAGACATAAACCTTTTTTTCATATAAATGCATCCTAATTTCATCTGGCTCATGATATCTCATACATTTGCACTTTATGTAAGGACATCTAAACCTCCCTTCTTGTTTAAATACACCTAATTGACTTGTAAACTAAGCAAACTTCTCTACACCTATAAAGAACTCTTGTGTAATCCTTTAATGATTACCCTCTGTTCCATTACATATCTAATGATGATGCTCCAGGAGATCTATTAGACTCAATCCCCCCAAAAGATCACAACAAATACCTCAATTAAATGCCTACATCATTGAGATGTTACATAATTAAAAATTGCTAATTCAAATATTATTATATTTATGCCTATATCATGCAAGACTCTTGAGTAATGAAAAGATTAAAATAAGAGGCTAAAACCCCAGGCTCCAGGAAAGAGTGTTGTGCTAACATGCCAATTGAAAAAATTAAAGGTTCGTAAGCATGTGTTAAACAGTTGTGTTTAGGGCAACATAATGAATCCAATGGAGCTAAATTTTAGTGGTTTGTCTTCATTATGCATTCAACTATTTTTCCTTGTCTAAATTGGTCTATTCAACATATTATACTTCACTTTCTAATTTTTTTCTTTTTTATCTTTATATTATAAAAATAGTTATGATTAAGCAATAGTTTAGTAATTTTGCACCTCATTTAAATTGTTTGTACATGTATTTTGAAGATAAATCACTCTTAATGTATGTTAACATTATACTAAATGTTAAACATTGTGACTGACCCAAAAAAAGTTAACATTATTCAAAATTTTTAATTAAAATAAAATTTTCTTGCTTTATCTAAACTTGTCTCTATTTACATTTAATATATTATATAATTTGAATACTTACAATAGCATAATAAATTTTTATTAAATATTTTGTTTATATAAATTTGTGAATTACCAAATTGATCCTTTTATCCCTACCAATAGTTTTTAAAATAAATATCACCTAATATATGTCAAAAGCTATGCACAATTGAGTTTATGCTCCATTGTCATAACAAGAACAAAAAGTTATGTATTTGACTTTCATTATCTTTTTTTTTTTTATCATAGCAAGAAGGGGCCAAATATTATTATCCAAAAATTACAAATTAATTCAACATAAGCCACTTAATCCAAAAATAATAAACAAATAAACACAATAGAACAGTTTAAACTACTAACTTTTTTTTCCAAGTCCTTACAAAATTATGTATTCATATACCCAACACTATCATTAAAATATTAGATAAGCAGCTAGTTGAAAAAGAATTGTATGGAAAGGGAGGAATACACTCTCAACCTTACACTTATAGATATAGCAAAATCTAATAGAAGTAATAATAAGAGATAAAATAATAATAATAATAATAATAATAATAATAATAATAATAATAATAATAGTTTGTTTAAGATATTGAAAACATAATATAAGATAAATTTGCTAATGAATTTTTTTTAAAGAATTATCATAAAAATAAATAATTGAATATATATAAACATTTATTATATATAAAACTATATAACAAGTGACACATCAAGTCATATATAGGTTAATATAATATATTAATATAATATTATATATATAAGGAAATATCGAAGCGGATTGAAGGTAACGCAGTAGCCAAATCCAAAAGTAGAATGTAGTCCAATGATCCAGCTTGGGTAACAGTATTCCTAAGCAATTTTGATAAAAAAATTGATGTGATCATATACTAAATTATTTATTAAAATTAAAGTTAATTTAATCTATTATTAAAATAATAATTAATTTTTATTAAGATTTATTAAAAAATATTAAAAAATACATTGTATCAATTAAATTCATTATATGAAGATTTAGGATTATGAGATTAAAAAATGTAATTGAAAGAATTATTATCTTAATATAAAAGCCATTATAAATTGAATTCCAATTCAGGCTGTATTTGTTAATATATAAATACAAATATATGTAGATATATATATATATATATATATATATGTTAATATTGTAAAATATTAATGAAAAAATGATCTGCAATGAAGAATAATGTCATCACACCATATTTCATATAAATCTATATCTAAATAAAGACATCAAATATGCCAATAATACAAACAACCCCCATTTTTCAGATGAAGATGTGCATAAAATCAACACAAATTTCAGATGAAGATGGTAGCCAAAAATCAAACTCAAACCTGGGTTTAAAGATAAAGATGCCATGGCTGTGCGAGATCTACCTTCCATAGAGTTCAAACCTCGGTGAGCTCAATGCCATTGAAGGTGGTTAGTAACAGTTGACGGAAGATGACTAAAATAGGTTTTAGGTTTAAGGGGACTGCAGTGTTGAATTCATGGTTTTAAATTACGGTCCGCATCATGTGATGCGGCCGCAATATTATTGTTGCGATGCCGGCCGCATCCGTATTTTTTGGCCGCAATGCCCGCAATACTTCTTATATTATTTGCAACGCCTGCAACCGCAATCGCAACGTAACCGCAACCGCAACCACAATTTAAAAACATGGTTGAATTAGGGGAAACATACGCGTTCAATTTGATGCAGCAATATTACCATCTCATTCTACCATGATCTAAGTCGTTTAATCCATTGCACAATGGAAGACATGCTACGTCACTGGAGGGTAAATGAAACGCAGCATTTTGCTCATCTTCAAATTTAGATACAGAAATCACAACTATCACCAAGATTTGGCCATGTCACCTTCTTCTCCTGAACCATTCATGAAACGCCCTTCTCACATGACGTCTTCCACCTTCAGAACCCTATCAGCAACAAAGTCCGAATTCACGCAACCAAGGATGTGCCCTTTAAATGTTGATTTTTCCCTCCCTTTGATTTTCCCCAACCAGTTTGTGATTTATGTTGCTTTGTCTATGGTTGATGTGTAGGATAGGGAAGATGAAGAATTGCAAAACTAAGAGAAAAAAAAAACAAATATTATATAAAAAATCAAAAATAGCAGCAGCACTGGATGACTTTTTCTGGTTTGAGTCATAGCCAGCCACCTACTCGGTTTGAATAACTAGCTACTCACTTCCCTACAGCAGAAGTAGCAGCAACGCAGGAAGGGGAAGGAGATGCGAAAAGAGGTTCTAAAGCTTTGAGGAAGAACAAGGACGATGTGGTAGCTTGGTGGATGTTGATTTCGACGGTTGTGATTTGGTAGGAAAAACTGGAAAAAAGAAAAAGGAGCCTGTTTGATTTCTTATCTCAAACAGTTTTTTGTTTTTGAAAACAAAAAAATAAAAAAATTGTTTGATAATATATTTTTAATACAATATTTTGTAAAACATAAAAATAGGATTGTACTTTCAAAAACAGAAAAATTAAAATATTTTTTAGATGTTTTGTTAACTTTTATTCTGCAAAATAAAAAAAAATAGAATACAACAATTTCTTAGAATAATGATTCAAATAAATTTTTTTAAATTTTTTTATTTTCAAAATTTCCTTTAGAAAATATCTATTTTAAAAATATTAAAATTAGAATAGAATCAAACAGATCAAAATTTCAAATGTTCTCATCTATTGGATAGATTAGGCAGCTCGCATTAAAGAAATAAACCACAACACACCTTCTCATTTATTGGATAGATTTGGCAGTACACATGAAAGAAATAAATGACATCGTTATTTTGTTGCCACAACTTCAAATATGGTTTCAAAAAAAAAAATTCTTTTACATTTTTTTCCTTCTCACAATAAATTGTTTCTTGTGAAAACTTCTCATAGTTATTTTCTGTGAAAAAAATTGTGAGAATTCAAAATATAAGTTTTTTTTAATATTCTATCACTCCTCACAATCTCCTACCATGAGAATTTAAAAAAAAAAAAGTTTAAACCTTTTTCTCAAAATCTTTTTTTGTGTGAATTGTCATGGCAAAATATCGTGAATTTGTTAAACAATTTCACTCCTAATTTCTCATGATTTCAGGAGAATTGGAAAAACATTGTTTTTCCTCATGGAATAATTCTATGCGAAATGTTGACACCTTTTTCCCGTCACCACATAGCAATTTTATCTTCGCATTTCTTACAGAATTCTCTCAGCAAATTCTCGTGGTAGGAAAATTGGGAGTACTTACCACGAAAATGTGCAAAGAATTGTATACCATGACAAATTCCACGAGAATTTCTCTCTAGCCTTATTACACAAGAACTTTGCACGAGAAAATAATTGATTTCTTATAGTGTGCATAAATAACGATGTCGCCATGCATATACATAGGATTTAAATCACAAAACAAATTGCTACTTAATCTTAGCATCAATTTTCTTGAATCTAATGTATGGATTTGCTCTTTTTAACTCTTGTTCAAAGGTCATGTAAGATGGCTTAAATGATAGGGCCAAATAAAAATTCACCAAGGTATAGTGACAAATATGAAACTTCCTCAAGATAGGGTTTGACTTCATTGCAATTCAATAGGACATGAAAATGAGTGATGCATATTTCTCTATCACTCAGATAACAAATTCAACACTATCTAAGCAAATATCCAACATGAGTGAAAATTGATAAGGTTGGCTCATTTGTCTTTGCTTTATTTACACAATCATTTTGACCAACTCTAGTTCGTACTGAAGTTATATGTGACTCAAAGTAGTATGAACAAAAGGATGATGCCTCTTGTGACAAATACACTTCACATATAAAACCTTCAAGATAAGCTTTAGTTTTAACTATGCATTTTAAGCTTTTAAAAAATTCACCTTATCAAAGTAGTCAACAAGTAGTTAGACATGATAATAAATTGTTACAAGATAAAGTAATTAGAAATTGTTAAAATATCACATAAATAACAATTTACCTTTCAAAGGGATACATCTATTAATATTGGACTGAACCACCAATCCTAGCCTCAAATGGCAAATGGATTGGTAAATGTTCTAAGAATCAAAGAATTCAGGTAGAAATATTCTTTTTAGCTTGCAAATAACGATAGGAATATTTCACTCCATTTGTATTACATCATCAACCTTTAATGTTGTTGAACATAGTTCTTTAAAGAATTGACTCAACTAAGTTATAGGCTTTTATATTTACTTAGGAAGTGCACTAAAAGTGATTGGCAGTAAGCATTCCAAAAGAAATGTGATAATCATGACTTTTAAGTTCAAATAACTTTCCTTCCTTTGAATCCACACATCTTGATAGATTCAAAGAATACCCATTAGGTATTTTCAATTCTTTTACCCACTAACAAATGTCCCTTGTTTGATTTAATGTGAGAGTGAACTTAGCTTTTAGCTTTACTACTTTCCCATTAGCTAATTCTTACAGCTCTAAATCTCTTCTATAATATTCTTTTAAGTTTATCTCGGCTTTTATGTTATTTTTGGTGTTTCCTTGGACATTCATAATAGTATTAAATATATTGTCAAACATTAATTTTTCTATATGTATGACATCTAAATTATGTCAAACCAGTAGATGTCTCTAATATGGAAGCTCCTGAAATATATTTTGCTTTGTCTAGTTCTAATATTGCCTATATCATGTTAATCTAAAAATCCCTTGATCTACTATGCTAGAATGGATTTTCACATATTGCCATAATTCTTCTCCATTCAATCACATATGCTGAAAAGTCATTTATCATCCACATTAATATTGCTTTCATTTGAAATTCTACTTGCTTGAGACATCATAAGTTAATATTCTTTCTTTCATAATAATTTCAACTCATCAATTAATAGTCGCAAGAGTACATCAGTCTTAATTTGAGAATTTTGTGATCCAAGAATGATTGCTATAAAAAAGAAGAAAGGAGTAGTCATGCACAACTTAGAAAGAAGATTGTAAGGAGTAATTATCATAGGCCAACATGAATACAGTGAAGTAGACTAGCTATATAGATTGAACCCCATTGTCCATAAAACTAGTTAAATATTAAGTGGCTCTATAGCAAAATTCGGATATACCTTATCAAAATATTTCCATACTTCTCCATCAGATGGATGGCATAGTACAGTTTTATGCCTTTTATTGTTTTAATACTATTGCATAAACTCAGTAGATTAAAGTATAAAACTTTTGCAATTTAAGGATAATTGGTAAATAATGCATTTTTCTTATTGGAATCTCTTTTGAATTTATTCTTTAACTAGGTTGACTAATTTTATATTGAAGTGCTCCACAATTATCTTGTTTATGTCATCTTTATAATACAAACATACATTGATTGATGCAAACATCAATCTTCTGTATAGATAGACCAAGTTTTCATATTGGTACCAATTATTGGGTGCACCAACATTAGATTGGTAACTAGTTTTAATAAGACCTATAAACTGATTAAAACTATATTGTGATATATTGTTATTAGCTTTAATGTTTAATATTTTGATAGTAATAGATAGCTCAGACTGATTACTACATTTTAGCCACAAGCATTGTTAAATACATATTTAATAAATCATAAAATTTTTGGGCTTATACATTTTAAGAATCTTTAACATGACTAATATTATTATTATAATAATTTACTTCATTAATATTGCCAATATCAAAATCAGGGCTAATTGTATAAAAAATTATTCTTTCATAACTCTTATTATGGTCTTCATTTACTAATCATAATGAGCCACACATTCCAACATTAATATTACTTATTGGGGATGATTCAATGTCACTATGATATGTCCAACACCAATATTTATGTTGAAACATTATTTTATAAAGATCAACTTTTACTAATGAGTAAAATATGCTGTATTTTTATGTTTAGAATAGAGACATCTAATTTTTTCTCTTTTTGAACTTGGTCCTTTTTCACAAGCAAAACTAATAAAATCTTTTACTCTTAATAAAAATTCATTAACATATCCTTTATGTCCAAGATTTAACCTACTATGCATCCACTTTTGATTGTTAAGAATTTTGATTTTTTGTGATAATAAATAATTTAAATATTATTTCACAATTCCTATTAAAACAATTTATCTTGCAAATATAATCAAATAAATCAAATTTTCCTTGTATCACCTAAATTATTATCACCACCATAATTTTTGATATTAATTTATAAATCTTAGCTAATACTATTTCTCGACAATATTATCACAAAACCAAAAAAATAATTAATACTATAAAGCAAGTATTTATAATAAAAAAAGTATTTCATACATATGTTATTAACTAAATATGTATACTTACCTCTTATTTCTCTAAAGAAAGAATTTAAGCAACTGAATTTCTATAGCAAATATTACTAGCAAAATTCAAAAAACAATGTAGTAAAATTAAAAAAATTCAAACAACTATACTAAAGGTTCAAAATTGTGAAGAAGAGAAAAATAGAACTGCAAAGAAGAGAGAATTGTGAAAGAGAAGAAACGGAGTCAAACAAAAATATTATATATATATATATATAGAGAGAGAGAGAGAGAGTATGCATCCAATGGCTATTTTGTTTAATTTAACGGCCATTTTTTTAATTTTTTTTTACGATCAAGAAAATATGCACATAGCAACATCCAGGTTATTATTATATAAAACATAATTTACTAGTGTACTATACTATATTACATAATTTATATAAAATATGTTATCATACTATCATTATATACCTTTACCTTTTTCTAAATAACAAATAATAGGAGAAAAATAAATATATTTCAAATTTATTGATATTTTTAATAAAAAAATTATTTTTATTAAATTATTTATATTTATTTATATATTTCTTAAATAATATAATAATTGATTTATTAAATAACTATTTTTATTTAATAATAAATATAAACAATATAACTTATAATATAATTATAATCTAAATTAAATAAATATTTAGATTTTATTATTTCTAATTTATTGTATATTAATTAATTAAAATTTACATTTTATTTAATTTATATTTGAGTTTTTATTTTTACATAATTATATATTAATATATGAGGAATATAATATATTTTTATACTATATACTATATAATATTATTCATAGTATGCAACCAAGAGTTTGTTGCTATTTTTAGCAATAAATTTTTAGTCGCTTGTGTCTGTTTGTCTGGCAAAAAATAATTCTGTTGAAATTTTGTCGCATATTTCTATTGCAAATAGTTTGTATTGTTTGTAGTAAAATCCATTAAAAAAAACTGCTGCTAAAACTTTTTTTTTTTGTTATGCTGCACCTTGTCAGTATGTGAAATTATGCCTTTAAAATTACACGGAGAGAGAACTAAACCTAACCAAATTTGAAGATATCCCTGAAGGCGGTAATTGAAGAAAAAAGAAATTTCAAATTATGAATTCTAAACCTCACAACAAACTAAGATACCCACCTTTTTATATTTTGTGAACGTCATATTTTCTTTATTTATAAAACCTTAAAAGTAAATTAACTGCTCGAGTCCAATATCGACCCACTTTCATATTTTAATTGCAATCTTTCTCTTTCTTTAAATTTTCCTTGTTATTATGTACAGTGTTTGGAACGTGTGGGTGATCTCAAGTAACAGTCTCCCAGCTCCACTAGGGTGACTCAGATGCCTCACCAGTCACCATTACAGTGCTACGTGTATCCCACTTCTCATCTATTACATGATCAATCCGATACTTCAAAATAGAATATTATATATTTCTGCAAATGGATAATTATAAGAAGTTAGGTGAGAAATACTCTCAAATTAAAAAAGCATTAATTGGAAGAATGATCATTAACATTTTTAGTTTCTATGGAAGAGAACAATTAATAATAAACTTCTTTTTTTAAACAATAATGAATCTTTCTATATGTTGTATATTAGAACAAGTAATTATGTTTTTTAAATTATTTTATTAACATAAATTTGAACCATTTTTTTTGGCTAATCATCCACACTCTTCATCACTAAAATACATTTAGTTTCTAATGGGAACAAAAGGGTACAGGTTTATTGTCCTTTGAAATCTTAAAAATAGAATAACAATGTAAATATTGATCAGGGTCCACTTGAAGTGTTATAAAAGGCAATTATTCTGTCGATTATTTAAAGAAGATACAATATTTCCTATTGAAGTTCAGTTTTTTCTTTTAAAATGCTATTCTATGATATAAAGTGTAGTCTGTGTTCATCTCTTCCAATCTTTACTGCTTATTTTCTTTTCTTAATTTCTGGCCAAGCATCACTAAAATATTCATCCATTGTACAGATGTTTCCCCATTGAAAGCGATTCCTCAAGCCCACCCAGACACCACCATAGGGAGAGAAAGGGGGTATAATTAGTCCTCTCGTAATATCACTTGATACTGTTATTTTAATTGCATCTTTTCATTTATTTTTAGTTATTAAGAATAAATCAATAAATAAAAATGTCAAATTAAATGGCAATTAAAATTTTATATATACTACTTTGCTAAGTTCAAGCAGTGAATTTTAAATGTTCGTGTGGAAGTTATTTATTTATTTTTAAATTACATAAGAAGCAAAAGGCCTAATTGAGAGGAAAGGTAGGAATTAGATCCTTGTTCATTAAGATCCTTTGACACTCACGTTTAGGTAAAATGCCATTTGAGCCGATACTTTATTTGTCATCTAATGTAACTTTTTTCCTTTTCACTTGTTCATTTGCTTTTATATGTAAAAAATAAATGGTAAAATATAAAATTAAACGATAATATCATGTAATATTCTTGTGCGAGAAATCTGATCCGAGAAAGCGAGAAATTCTCTAGATATCACATAATTAAAGTATGTACATGCAATAGAGAGGAATAATCATATGTCTAAAATGCGGATGTAGACAGCATGACGTAGACAAGTTGATACAGGTTGCTATAAATTATAGGAGCCATCTCAAGCTTAACCCTAGGAAGAAACACAGCCTTTCTTCTTCAAAGAGTGTGTTCTTCTTCCTCTTTTCTCTACTAATAACTATCTCTTTTCTTTTGCTTCTTCGCTCATTGATATATACACTTCCCTTAATTTTCTCAACAAATCAAAGCTTTTCCCTATTCTCCATATATGAAAAAATGGCAACCGAAAAGCTTAGATGCTGTGGCAGCTTCCTTGAGAGCTCAAAACCCTACTTTGCCATGATCTCTTTACAGTTTGGGTATGCAGGCATGAACATTATCACGAAGGTTTCGCTCAACCAAGGCATGAGCCACTATGTCCTTGTGGTTTATCGTCATGTCTTTGCAACTGCTGTTATTGCTCCTTTTGCCTTCATTTTTGAAAGGTTCATATAACAAACTTAATCTACTCCATAATGATTACCTTGTTTTATTTACAGTTTTACACAATTAAAGCTCTTTACAAATTATTTTACTGATACTATACTTGTGGTTCAATCTTCCAGGAAAGCTCAACCAAGGATAACGTTCAAACTTTTCGTGCAAATTTTCTTCCTAGCTCTCCTAGGGTCAGTCCCTTTAATTCAGACAAAAACAAAAGGCGCAGTTTTTTATATATTTGTTATATGTTTTATATTTTTTTTCAGTAAAAACAAAATAGCTAAATATCACATAATTACTTATTTTAAAAAAATTCTAAGGGTTATATATTCTTATTAGAAAATTTGATACTTAAGCTTTGTCATTAATTTAACTTAATGCATTATCCAGCTTTATACAAGCTACAGCATACAAAGCTTTGCATATTAACATGAATTTCACTTGGTTTTATTTGTTTTCAACAGGCCTGTGATTGATCAAAATTTCTACTATGCTGGGTTGAAATTTACTTCCCCAACCTTCTCATGTGCAATGAGCAACATGCTTCCTGCTATGACTTTTGTGATGGCAGTTTTATGCAGGTAAATAATAATCAAGCACAAAACCAAAAGCATTCTTATAAGTTTTTCTTTCATAAGTTTTTTTCTTTTCTTTTTTTAAAATGCTCATTGTTTTTAGTTTTTTTATTATTGATATGGGTGTTAAATTAATTAATATATGAAAATAATATATGTAGGATGGAAAAGATCAACATGAAAAAGGTGAGATGCCAAGCAAAGGTAGTGGGAACCTTAGTGACAGTGGCTGGGGCCATGTTGATGACCTTGTACAAAGGCCCTATTGTGGAGATGGTGTGGACCAAACGTGTCCATCCTGCTAACAAAACCTACTCATCAAATCCCACTTCTGCTTCCTCTGACAAAGAATGGTCCATTGGCTCCATCTTCCTCATCATTGCCACACTTGCCTGGGCTTCCCTCTTTGTTCTACAAGTGAGACTTCATAATATCTTAAACTTCTCTCTCTCTCTCTAAAAGATTGTCTTAGAAACGAGAGATTCTTAAATATTTCGAGATGGACATTTAATCAGACCCATCACTTTGATATGTTTACATTTATACATTGTCATTGACTTGTTGTACACACACAAAGTCAATAAGAGATATAGATATATTTAGTGACTGAGACCCACTCTATGTTATACGTTCATTTGTCATATGCTTGATGCACATTAAATATATTGCCTTAAAATTTTTTTGTTAGAATGGATTCATTAATTAACAATATTTGTGTGTCATTTATATTATTGTGCAGGCCAAAGTCCTTCAGACTTACAAGAACCATCAGCTAAGTCTCACATCACTTGTGTGCTTCATAGGCACTCTTCAGGCTGTTGCTGTTACATTTGTTATGGAGCATAACCCCTCTGTGTGGAGAGTTGGCTGGGATATGAACTTACTTGCTGCTGCCTATGCTGTAAGATATTACTTCAATTACATGCCTTTTCTTGGCTTTTGTGTGTGTGTGTTTTTCTGTTATTGTACGTCTTAAATTAATAATTTTGATTATTTTTCATATTTTATGTATATTAGGGGATTGTGACATCAAGCCTACCTTACTACGTTCAAGGGTTGGTGATTAGGAAGAAAGGACCTGTTTTTGCAACTGCCTTTAGCCCTTTAATGATGATTATTGTAGCCATCATGGGCTCCTTCATCCTTTCAGAACAAATTTATCTTGGAGGGTAATTAATTAAATTTCTTAGTTATTTTGTTAATATGCATAAATGCGGAAAAAACTTTAACAAAAAGTTTAACCATGCATATATATACACACACACACACACACACACACACAAATATAAATGATTCCTTTTCATTTAGTATATCCTTAACTACCTAACGTCAATCCTCGCCCAATTAAATTAATTTGGCATTTTATTTCTTCAGTGATTAAAAAAAAAAAAATCTTACAAGAACAAAAGTTATATACCTGTCGATTATAACATTTATCTATGTTTATGTAAAATGTTAATTCACTTAATTTAAAATCTAAAGAACATATTATTGAAAAAATAAAATAATCTCAAATATATTAGTCACAAATTATATCGTATCTCAATAAATAAACGGTGATAACTAATCATAGTAATTTATTTCATAACCTTTCACTATTTTTTTTTGTGGGAATATTATTTTGGTTTTTATAAAGTTGATATATATTTGGCTAACAGAAGCTATCCACTTGTGGCTGCAGGGTGATTGGCTCCATCTTGATCGTCATGGGGTTATACTCAGTTCTATGGGGTAAACACAAAGAAAGTGTGGAGAACAAAGTGGCAGATCAAGAGATACCACCATTGCCTTTAAAGGGTGCTTGTGTTGATGGAAATGCAGATGCAGATGAATTTACTGAAGCAAAATCAGTGAAAATTACAGAAGCCAACAATAAGCACGTCTCTTCAGTTGTTATTAGCATGCCTATGCCTGAACTTCCCATGAAAACCAACCAAGAGGCAAAAGCTTAAGAATTTTGGATTATTAATGTCTATAAGGAATTTTTTGTTTTGTTTTTCTGTTTCCCTTTTTCAATTAAGCTATATGTAAGAATTTTAATTTGTGAGAACTTTCAACTAATCACTTTGGGAGCAAAGAGAATTATATATTAAGGTTCATCTCTGTTGCAATGAGCTTATAGTTTACATGATACTAATCTCAGTCTTAAATATTAAGAATCTGATCCCTATCTATACTCCTTTCGCCCAATTTCTACCCTAAAATTTAGGCCTTTTTTGTTACTTGAAAAAGCTCATCTCAAGCTAAAGCTTTTTCTTTTTTCTTTACTACAAAATTTTTTCATGCTTTTTGTTTGTTGGTACAGTTATGGAATTTTCTTTCACTTTTTCTATTTTAATTGTGGGAGAAAAGCTATGGTATGATTCGGATTCCACTGAGGTTAGATAGTGATAATTGACTTTTTGTTTTTTCAATTGCTGAGAATCTCATCTTCCATTACTGCATCTAATGCCTCAATATATTCCCTCAATTATTTATAAAAAAGTTAGTCATTTGAAGCACAAGAGCAATATTATGAATTACCTTTGATTAGAAAAAGTAAAGTGACTGATCGAAACTATAGTTATTTATAGATAATTAAAATTTTGATCGTCCATGATATTGATTAATTAATAATTCCTTGGGGAGTTTAAGTTTTTCTCTCTCTTGTTTCTGTATGTGTTGATACGTCGTGTCTTTATCCTTGGAATGGTGGTTTGGATGCTGATAAGAAATCACTTCCCCTTATTACTTTTATTCTACTCTGTATATACTATGGCCCTATGGGTTAAATATATAATTGATATTTATTCTTGATATAAACATCGAAGGTTAGTATGGCTTTTTTGACATGAACATTATAGAATAAAAAAGAAATTAATTCTTCTAATTTGCACCGTCAGCTTTATTTACACTATATGTTATAGTATTTTTTGTTAGCATAAAATACATAGGCCTCCTCTAGATTTTGTTGAAATTATATAGATTCTCCTTCTATTTTCAAAACCTATATAAATCTCACTTGAGTTTTGTTAAAATTACATGGATTTCTCCTAAGTTTTGCTAAAACTACATAAATCTCCTCTCTATATTCAAAACCTTCCCTAAAACAAAAGTATATTACACATATGTTCTCCAGTTTTTTCTAAAACTACACAAACTTTTTTTTTTTCATTTTAAGAGGAACTTTATGTATATTTTGAAAATAAAAAAGAAATCTGTGTAATTTAAAAAAAATTTAAAGTAAGTCTGTGTTGGTTTTAAAAATAGATAGGACGTCCATATAGTTTTAGCAAAACTCAGGGGAAGTTTGTGTAGATTCCGACAACATATGAGAGGGTCTGTGTAGTTTTAGCAAAATTTAGTGGAGATTCACATATTTTACATTTTTTTTTATAATTTATTTTTAGGTGTTTTAGATCACTATGAGTTGTAAGACATTTTTTTTTTAATTTTTTGTTTTATAAATTTTTGTGGTGTCTTCACTTGAGGTGAATGGAAGTACCAATTACTTGTTTTTTGTTCAATAAGATTTTAGGCTCTTATTTGGCTTTTAAAAAAATTATTTCAGCCTCATTTGAGATAATAAATAAAACAAAAAAAAGACTTTAAGTGAACAAATTAAATTAAGGTTAACATAGTTCTCTAGTCCTTTAACTTTATTTATTGTTTCAAATTAATCTATTAAATTTAAAGTGCTTTAAAATAGTTCCTTAATTATGAAATTTATCTCATCAAAATCTTTTTAAAGTGAAATTCGTTAAATTCCTAACGCCATTTATTTTTATGCTAGGGAAGTCACATGAGATTTATTTCTTGCATTTTGAACGATGACATGACATCCACTTAGCTTTGAAAAAAAAAAAGGACTTCAAACCAAAACCAAACACAAGTTCAGACGCTCACACTCCTTTCATCTTTCCTTATTGCCCATGGCTTGGAGTTCTGCTAGGAAACAAGGACGCATATTCAATGGTGGCCTTCTGGTCATTAAAGGAACATGATGTATGTTCGAAAGTAACAGGGAATGACTTTGTGAGCAAGATTAAATATATGAATGTCCACTATACTATATTTTCAAACCTGTTCCATCACTTATTTGCACTTATTCAAGTCCGCTATAGCCCAAATTTTCATCATCATAGGTGATATGGCTGGTTGCTCTTTAATCTAGGTACCACGAGGGGTCTACAAGTACCTCAGATGTTGCTAGTAATATGGATGCTTGATTTTGAGTTGTTATTATAAGTGACCTGATCATTAAGGACAAGCCTTGAAAGCTTTGATCAAATCGATAACAATAAGTGCCTATTGAATGACCAACTTTGCCATATAACCAGCAAGTAATAGAAGCCCTTTAACAATTGGATCTTGCACCTCTACCACGTTTGCCATTAAAAACTCTTGCTCTTCCTCCATGATTTACATTCATCCTGTTGCCATATGAGGTATGACCTAGGTTGACAGAGATGTTCGTAGAAATCTTGAAGTTCTTCCTAATTCTTGCTTCTTGAGCAAGAATGAGGGATTCAATATCAACTATATGGATCGAGTCTTTGTTGAGACAAAGGTGATGAATGGATCATAGTCTTCTAAGAGACCTTCAAATATATACTCTATGTGGTCACCGCTCGAAATAGGGCATCTAATTGTTGTTAAGGCATCAACTCTTACCTTGATTTTCAGCAAGTAATCATTGATGGATGTAGCCCCCTTTTTGTTGTTCTTTAGCTGCTTCATGAGTTGCTTGATTTTAGCTCTTGTTTGTGAGGCGAAGAACATATGAATTCTTTCCAGATCTAGACAGATGACTCACATCCCATTGTAGCAGTGAGCACACTTTTAGTCATGGAAGATAACATCCATGACATCAATATTTGATCTTGATGATCCCATGCTAGAAACTCTAGATTGTATTTGCCATTAGCTTGATCTTCTTCAGAGGCAAATTTCGCAGGTGACACCACAGCTGGATCTATGAACTTCAATAGCTTATAACCTCTAATCATTTAGCAAATCTATTGTTTCCATACCAAGAAGTGGCTATTATAGAGCCTTACTGATATAAGATGAGCGAAAGATACATCTTTCTTCTATGAGGACTGAGAACTTGAATAATTCTACATCTTCAAGAATATGGCTTTGATACCATATTATAAGAGAAGAAGAAAATGAAGAGTGAATAAGAGAATAGGCGAGAAATTATTTTCATTACTAAAGGAGTGTTATTGTACAGAGACTATATAGGTTTGGCTTTGGCATAACTACTCATACTCTATTGCAACATAATATTAACCACTTCTAACTTCTCTAATATTAACCTCAGGTTTTACTTTTATTATGGATCATGGTAAGTGTTCTTCATTACATTCACTCAAATGTTACTGTCTAATGCATTTACATGAAATCCTATGTTATTTGAATATGGGAATCACAAATTAAAACAGTTTTTAAAATACCTTTTTTTTATTATGAGTTTTCATAAATCAAGAGAACCTTTTCCTTTATCAAGTTTTCTCTTTCAATGGATTGAAATCAAGAGGCTATATGAGCATTATGATTTATTTAGAATTAAGGTTTGATTTTTGTAATTGAAAATTACCAAATTAGGGTTTGATTTGTATAATCAAGGATTTACTATCAATTGTAACATATAATGCAAATAAAAATAACAAAACAAAACTTAAAAATTTAATTTTTTTTATAATATTTATGTTAATAAGTCAAGGTTTGTTGCATTTATTAACTTAATATATTATTTGTTTATTCTATGATAACGTTGTTTAATTGGGTTTAGACCAAAAAATAGATGGGTTTGTAAAATTTAATTTTCAGATTGGGATATAAATTTGGTTATAGAAATCCAAATATACCCAAGAGGGCTAATATATGAATTATTTAGTTTTCTTTTACTCTTATGCAATGTTATTTCATTTAGGGGTATATAAGACCTGACCATATTAGGTTGAGTTAGGTCTCGCCAAAAAACAAGAAAGGGTTGTAAGACTAGGCTGGCTATGTTAGACAATTTATTCGTACCTAAATCTTAAGAGTGAATGAAGAATGTTGTCCATCCATACTTAATTATAAAAAGTGTAAATTATATAGATCTTTCTTGAGTTTTATTAAAATTACTAAAACCTTCCCTTTATTTTTAACTATATACAAACATTTCTTGAAACAAAAAGTTATGCTACACTTTAGTTTAATTTTAATTTTGTTTTAACTACAATACCATCCATGAACCTAAATGCATTTTTTGGGATTAAATTTAATGAAAAAAAATTATATTTTTTTCTTACTTTTATTTGTATATATTTGAAAAAAAACCTATTCTTTTTATTTTTATTTATGTATATTTGAATATAATAAATATTTATATATTTTGGTTAATAGAGGGCATTTTAGTCAAAAAATTTAAAACTGGACTCATTTGTATATTTTGGAAAAAATGATAGGTTTGTGTAATTTTAATAAAATTTAGAAGAGATGCATGTAAAGTGTAAAATGCAAATAAGATATACCATTAATATAACCTAGGCTGATAAGCTAAAATAAAAAATAAATTACATTTATATTTGGTTGAAGTATCATTAATATCCCATATTTGTTTTAAAAGCATTATTCTATTTTATGATGTTGTAAAAACTTCTTTCATTATTTACATTTTTTGAATGTCAATGTTAAAATTTTCACATAATATATATATATATATATATATATATATATATATATATATATATATATATATATATATATATATATATATATATATATATATATATATATATCCTTCTAATTAAAATGAAATTATTTATTAGTCATTAGATATAAAGTTGTGCAAGGCCTAAATGGCCTAGTGAATTTATCTTGACCTAAACAATTCAGGCCAGGGAAAAATTAAAAAACAAAAGCCAAGGAAAAGCTTAAAAAAAGGGACAACTAAGGAAGAAGAAAAAAGGATGCAACAGCAGGTAGGGATAAATTTTAGGATAGGCCTTTTAACCATCCTAACCTGGCCGAGCCCAATATATTTGATAAACTATTAAAAAAAACTTTTCTTAAGGTTTTGGCTAGCTGATGGATGCACAAATGCTACTATTCAGCCCTCCTTCACCATTAGATGCATGAATGAACCACAAATGACACTCCCTCCCTCAAATCCATGATTCCACAGTAGACAACACTTCCATAGCCACATTGGTGAGTCATTGAGCCTGGTTTGTCTGCTTTAATGGTCTCTAAGTTTGCCTCTCTCAGTGGCTCACTTGATCTCTCCCCCTTAGGTCTTGTCTTTCTTCAATCTCATAATCTCTCAATCTCTCTCGTCCTCCTCTTCAATCTTTCATTAATCTAGTCTTTCTACTTTGTTGGTCTGTAGCCAATCTCTTTTCAGCAAATTAGGACATTAGGTACAGGCAGCTAGTTCAATTCGTGTTGCGTCTTTTCTATTGAATCTCTCTTTTGGTTTATGCTTTCATATGTTGAATCTCTCTTCTATTAAATCTTTGTTGATTATTGAATCTCTCTTCTATCTCTTTGTTGAATCTCTCCTTTAGCTATTTCATATTTATATATGGCTACTTTGCAATCATAGATAATTAGGTAGTTATCTAAAGCGCAATGTTCCTCTAGAAAGGAAAAAAGGAAATAGAAAACAAATCCAACATAAAGGAAAAAGGCAAAATGCAACTCTAAGTGTGACCCTAATCAACCTTATCTTGGTAATGCAATCTTCTTGGCACAAGTTTTAAAACATTATCCCATAAAATAATTTGATCATCAAGCGAACTAGAAAATATAATAAGTGAAATTAGAAATAGTAGAGGAAATGAAAAACAATAGACATCATCAAGATAAGAAATGTGTAATATATATATAGGTATTGTCAAATTTGAGTAGATCTCAATTAGTGTTCATACCATGATTTGAAAATTTGTGGTTAAATTTTTGCAAATGATTGTTTTTTGTTATTTTTTGACTTGATATAAAACTTAGGCCTTAGTCTTTGTTAATTCCCCTTCTTAATCATGTTTTTTTACTAATGCTGACTTAGACAATGATTATTCTTGTTATGGGGCTATGACTTGGCTTAAATTAACTTAAAGGCCAAGACCAAAACCATGTACTAAAATCTATTTAGATAGATTGAAGTTGTGTCTAAAATCCTAGTTTTTGAAACATTTAATGATGTATGTGTTTAGGATTTAAGTTATGATGTTTAATTACTATGGGGTTTTGTTACTAATATGAGGTTAGTTTAATGAACTATTATTATTGTCTACAAAATTTTTAGAGAAAAAGGAACCAATGACAGGCCAAATAACTCAAAAAAACTAAGGCCAATCACCATCCCAATCCCAACCTCAATCCACTAATATTCCTACCAAGACTCCCTTGCTTCAGATGCTACTACTATTGCAGCCTCTACTTCAACTTCAAATTTTAAAACTACAGGTTCCAAGAGAAAACCTTATACAAACAAGTCTAATATTTGAGAGCATTTCAAAATACTTCTATGACTGAAACAGGTGGGGAACATAGAGTTATATGTAAATATTATGAAGTTTCTTATTTGTGTCACCTAATTAAATATGGAACAAGTGGATTGAATAGGCATATAAAAGTATGTAAGAAGAACCCATATAGGCCGATCAATCAAACCATGTTAGCATATAGTGAGTCTTCTAGGGAAGATGTTCCAAAAGGGTTGCTCAAAGAAAAAACTTGGTCCTTCACATTTACAAATTCAGCTATCCTTGTGAGACTAGATGTTTATGGGATCCTTACTCTACTTCCTACGCGTAAAAATAATTTTCATTGCATCTCAATTTGATCCTAATAGGAGAACACCCAATGCATTTCTTTTTCTTTTTCTTCTTTATTTCTTTCTTCTCTTTTTTTTCCTCTTTTATTTTCCTCTCTATCTCTCTCTTTCCCTTCTTACTTTTTTCTTCCTCGTGACTCCACCTTCCACATACCTTCTATTCTACAAATCTCCTTTAACCTATTCTCTTTGTTAATCAACTTCACCTTTCTTGTTGAAATTGTCCCTCCTCTTTGACATGCTACATTACTAGAAGCCTACCTTATCCATCAGAGTTCACCTATCTTCTCCTTCTTCTTTTCACTATGTTAGCCGTGAATCAACAAGAGCCACTTGTAGGTTGGTTCTTTCTTATTTTCTTTATCTTCTTCCTTCCATTCCCCTTCTTTAGTTGCACTACCATAGAAATAAGATATGTTGGCACACATTCATTGGCGGGTCTCTAAAAACTGCCAACAAAAAACTTTTGTTAGTGGTTATTAAAAAAACCACCAATAGAAACTATGAAAATAGTTGGCGGTTTTTAAAAAATCACTAACTATAATATTATAGTTGGCGGTTCATTCAAAATTGCCAACTATACAATTTTTTATAAAAAAAATATGTAAAAATATAATTAAGTTTAATTGGCAATTTTGTATTAACCGCTAACTAAAATCTGATTAATATTAGTGATTTCTTTATAACCACCAACTAAAGTCTAAGTTGGCGGTTTTTAGTAGAACCACTAACTAAGGTCATTTTAAAATCATTTTTTCAGTCAGAACAATTTACAAAACCCTGTTTCAAGTGTTCTCTAAGTAGAAGTTTACACATAGCTATAACCTTCCACCACCTTAGCCCATTGTCTTCAGTGCCATTCCTTGGTGATTCTCTCCCCATTTTTGGTGGATTTCTTCTTTTTCCTACGACTTCCACACTAGTGGCCTCAGTTTCCACCCCATTAATTCATTCAGCTTCCTCCGTAGCTTGTTCCTCTTCGTTCGTTGTCTTGTTAGGAATACAGAGGTATTTCTCGGCTCTCCTTCTACCCCATAAGTAAATTTCTTTTTTTTTTTTTTGTTCTTTAGTTTTGAATGATTTCTAATTGTTGTTTGTGCCATAAATACATCATTCACTAACGTTTTCTAGAATGTGTGTAGAACATATCAAGTAGCAAGTTCTTAGTTGATTGTTTGGCTTTTGTGTGTGTTGCAGAGTTGAAAATTACAAAGCATGAGTTTTTTAACACTTCCTGTCATTGCTCTATTATCATGGACTATTGGAATATTGTAGTTTTAGTTTCAAAATAGGACTTAGCTTGGGAAACTTTCATTTTTAAGCTGTTATGCTGTCGATTTTTCTTTAATATATAGATTGAAACAAAAGAATAATTTGAAAGTTTGTATAATTGGGCAATATTTAGTAGAGTTATAGGTAAGAATCCAAGTATATTAGAAGTCACTAACTATATTCTACTCAAATTGGTTCTTGTTAGATCTAAAAGCTATGGACTAGAGATGGATGTATGCTAATCATTTGTCGGGGAATATGAGGATAAAGTGAAAGAGTTTATTAGGTTTGTAGTTGAGCATGTAAATGATCCGAGTAAAATTATATGCCTTTGTTTAAATTGCTGCCATGTGAAGCAAATTAGTCCAGTTGAGTTGGAATATCATTTAGTGTGTAATGGGATTGGCCAAAGTTATACATGTTAGACAAAGCATGGTGAGACAAAGGATGTGTATAGTAACTTGGAGTATAGTGGGAGTTGTCCCTTAAATAAGTTATACACAAGTACATATGAGGCTGACTGTCTTGAAGAGATGCAAATGTGGTTGAAAAGGCTCTTTAGGATTATCCTGAAATGTTTGAGAAGTTGAAAAGTAATGAAAAAAGATATTGTATTTTGGCTGTACTAAATTCACAAGATTGTCAATGATGTTGAAGTTATATAGATGTAAAGCGAGAAATGGATGGAGTGATAAAAGCTTTACAAAATTACTTGCTCTTTTGAACAATATGCTACCAAAGGATAATAAGCTTCTTAGCCGAACATATGAAGCTAAACAAATGTTATACTCTATTGGCATGAGTTATGAGAGGATACATGCTTCTCCCAATGATTGTATTTTATTTCAAAATGAATATGTATCATTAGAGAAATGTTCTAAATGTAATGCCTGACATTTTAAAAACAAAGAATTGAGTCTAGTGACGGTATTATGGTATTTTCACATTATACCTAGATTCAGATGCATGTATAATAATGTAAAAGATGCGAAGCACTTGACATGGCATGTAGATGAAAGGATTTAAGATGGCAAGCTTTGGCATCCTACAGATTCTCCTCAGTGGAAAAAAAAATTGATCATGAGTATCTTCATTTCAGGTAAGAAGACAAAAACTTACACTTCACATTAGCTATCGATGGAATGAACCCATATGGTATCCAAAGTAGTACCCACAATACATGGCCGGTGATTTTAGTGATTTATAACTTACCTCCATGGCTATGCATGAAGCGTAAGTTTATGATGTTGTCTATGCTAATTTTTGGGCCTAAGCAACCTGAAAATGAAATAGACATATATTTATCTCCTCTAATTGAAGATTTGAAGTTAATATGGGAGCTGGGAGTTGAGCTATATGATGCGTATAATTGAATTTGCAAGCTATGCTGTTTGGGATAATCAATGACTTTCTAGCGTATGGATATTTGTCAGGATATAGTATTAAAGGACATTGCAGATGCCTTATTTGCGAGGAGAGCACACTTTCCATGCAGTTGGAACATTGTATGAAGAATGTCTTCCTTGGGCATTGTAGATTTTTACCTCTAAGACATCATTACCAGTGGTGAAAAAAATCTTTCAATGGAAATATAAAGGAAGGTAGTGCACCTTTACCTTTTAATTGATGAGTAGCTGTACGAAAAGGTAAAGGATTTGCATAACTATTTTGGCAAACCTTTTGCAGAATGCCTTGGGACAAGCAGGTGGAAGAAAAGGTCTATTTTTTTTGGAACTGCCATATTGAAAGTCCTTATATATGAGGCATTTCCGATATGATGCATATTGAGAAAAATGCATGTGACAGTGCAATTGGTACGTCACTCAATGTGCCAAGAAAGACCAAAGATGTCATTAAGGTGAGATTGGACTTGGTTACTTTAAGAATAAGAAGAGAATTGGCACTGGTGAAGGAGAGACATCGTACTTATCTACCTCCTACAACTCATACTCTATTGAAAAGAAAAAAAAATATTTTTTATGAATTTCTTGATGGAGTTAAGGTTCCAGAGGGGTATTCTTCAAACATTAGAAAGTTTGTATCAATGAAAGATCTGAAGTAGAAGGATCTCAAGTCTTATGATTGGCATGTTCGGATGGAGCATTTGATACTGGTGGCTCTACGCTCCATTTTGCCCAAGAACATGCAAGGGACAATTATTAAACTATGCTTTTTCTTTAACTTCATTTGTAGCCAAGTGATTGACCCCATGAAATTGCTGGCATTACAAAGACAAATTGTGATCACTTTGTGTAAGCTTGAGATGTATTTCCCACCTTTTTTCTTTAAGATGATAGTTCACCTACTATTCACTTGGTTAGGGAGACACAAATGTGTGGCCTATCTTATTTGAGGTGGATGTATCTAGTTAAGTGTTAGATGAAGATATTAAAAGGGTATGTGAAAAATTAAAGTCGACCAGAAGGTTGCATTGTTGAACAATATATAGTTGAAGAAGCTATTGAATTTTGTACTAAATACTTATCCAATATTGATAATATTAGGCTTCCGATATCTCAACACATGGGAAGAACTACTGGGAAAGGGATTATAGGAAATGAAATAGTTAACATTTCAAGTACACAGTGGGAGTAAGTGCACCTATATGTTCTACACAACTATGATAAGGTTGAGCCATATGTGTAAAGGCACAAGGAGATACTTAGAAGTTTAAACCCTAATAAGAATGAAAGCTAGATATTGAAACAGCATAACCAATTTTTTATAGATTGGTTCAAAAATCACATTTTTAGAGTGTTAGATATAAATTTTGGTACAATCTCTGGAAAATTGAAATGGTTAGCAAGAGGTCTAAGCCTGCATGCCTTCTCTTACACCGTTTATCTCATCAACGACTACACATTCTATATAAAAGCACAGGTTGATTGGAGTACTGTTCACCACTCGGCTTACACCGCAAGTGCATGGGTCGTGACAAAGTAGTATAAAAAGATTATCGTTCCCACGAGGATTGGAGTTGAATTTGATTAATCATTAAATTTATGCCTTGAACTAGGTTGAGCAGACAATTGTATAATGAAGTTGGGTGTAAAAGTAACTTTACAAATGAATTTATAAATGGAGTTAAAAGATCCTTTTAGACTTTAAGCATATAAGGGATCTAGGATTATCTCTCCCCCTAGTATTTCATAGCACAAGAATAATCTCCTCTCACCACAAATGAATAACAACTCTATGTACTAGTCTAGGAGTTAAATACTACTTGGAAAAGCTTTCTCAAGTCAAAGTCAAGTGTTTAATTCCATCAGTTGCTCAAGCTCTCTCACAACCAATTAAATCCCAATATTAAGCTCAGACCCAAATTTGACTACACAAGGTTTAATGAGTGTATTTCTACCTCACTAACAAAACTATCCATTCAATACCTAAATTTCAAGTTCTTGCATGATTCAACTTAAGTTCTATACTTAAGCTAGCTCTCTCAAGCATCACTCAAGCAAACAAACAACTAATTGGTGGCCAATCAACCAGAAGCATTAAAAACAGAGTAAAATCAGCACATATATGTCATTAATCAATGGAGGTGGAGGAGAATCAAATGTTAATCCATACAAGGGTTCAAAATAATCCTAGACAAAGTGACTAGCTCCTCATAATCAGCCACAAGTTCACAAAACAACAAGATTTCGAAGCCATGTCAGAATACAAGAGAAGGAGAAGTAATAAATCAGAAAAACCAATGGAAATGACTTCAAATCTCTTTGAAACTTCAATCCTTGGCTCTTCTCACTTGTACAAACTCCAAACCCTAGCACACCAGCTCCCCAAGCTGCCCAGAAGTCGAAGAATGCCTCTCTTTGTCGAAAAATCTAAATATATGAACCCCTAGCATCTGTTAAGCCTCAAAACGCAGTGTTTTCAGTAATTCATGGTTCGCCGCGGCTAACATATTCTTCGCCGCGGCGAAATACTCTCGGGACTGCACTGACTTCGCTGATCAAGAATTGGCCGCGGCGAAAAGCTCTTTGTTTTGCTCCCTCCTCCAAGCAGGAATTGGCCGCGGCTACACATGAATTGGCCGCGGCGAATATTGCAAAATTCCAATTTTTAGCATCTAGCTTTGAAGTTTAATAACATCTGCAAAAAGTATACAGTTATAAATATACCAAAATATTCCTAAACTGAGGTTAAAGTCTACATAATTAGACTAAAATTGAATCAGTTAAGTTTAAGTATCAAAAATGCACATTTTCCTATTTTGAGTATAATTTATGTACACAAATACACCACAAGATATTCCCAACTAAGGAAAAATGTGCTGAAAAAGCATGAATTTAGAAAGATTATCACACCCCCAAACTTAGACTTTTACTCGTCCTCGAGTAAAACAAAATGAAGAAATAGTCAAATTTCATGAATCACCCAAATATTATGAATTGCATGGTATAGTCCTCATCAGTTGCTACCATGATAAGCAAGACAGGAGAAAATGGAGTGTAAGAAGATTCAAGACTCACAGCATAATGCAAAACTTTTTAACATTTTTTTAGCGTGTGTGTGTGGCTGGTCAAGGTTTCATTTTCCAACAATTGTTCAGATCAAAAACCACACTTCAATGTATATATAAACTACTTCAACAACAATACTTTATATGCTAAAACTTTTCTTCCCTCTCCACTGTACATCTGACCTTACAAGGATTTCGAAATCATTAGGACTTTTAAGCTTGTAATGTGGCTAAGGTAAGGGCTAAATGAAAAAAAAAAAGATAATAGAGGATGCAAATTACTTGAGATAAATGATTATGCAAGACCCTATCCTCTTTTCTACATTTCAAGTGTTCTTTCAAAATACTACATCTCCCCCAAACTTATCTTCACATCTAAATGCACTCAGACTCATTGAAGAATAAATCATATTTTTGTTTTTTGTTTTTTTTTTCAGCACATATATTGAGTGCAAATAGTTACAAACTATCCATCATTCACATTCCCATGATCAAGGTTTATCAGAATGTATATCAAAATATAGCATCCTACTTCTTCCAAAGTATCAAGCACTAATCCATTATCTCAAGTCCAAGGTAGAATCATGGTTTTTCAAGTTTATGGGATATAAGTCTAATGCATAAATTCAAACAGAAAATTTTTATGGTTTTTTCAATTAGGCTCAAATGGTGGGTTCAAGGGAAAATATCATTAACAAAGGACAGCTTGAAAGGCACAAACGCATTTAAGTACTGCCCAAATCATTTTCCAAAATCACATAAAATCATTAGATCGTTTTGAGGAATTCCAAGGATGGTTCTAAAATTTTGAAATTGAGAAAGAACATATACACTAATTTGCTGCCATTTTTCCACAACAAGAGCTTTCAAATGATTCCCCAACGTTTGTGTACAAAAATTTTACCTTAAAAATATCATAAAACAATGCATTATTCTATGACTCAAGTGCTAACAATCACTTCCAAAATTTCCTGTCAAGCATATAATCTAAGCAACTCACAATCATTGGACCCAAACAATCCAATCAAAGGACAATTCAGCAACCTAACACAGAAATTCAGTAGTTTACAAATAAAAGTCTAAGTGTCAAAATTAAAATCACGCCTAATCAACAACAAAAAAGTATACCCCCACCCCCAAACTTAAAATGGACAGTGTCCTCACTGACAATTAGAGGGAAAAAGAGGATCAAACTACCACTCACAAAAAGGTAGTTACACAAGAGAACATAGCACGTGTATTCACCAAAATAGCAGTAGCTACAGGCAAAATATGAACCCGACAGGCATCAACCAAAACTAAACTTAAGCTGCAACAATTAACAGAAATTGACATCTAACTAGTTTCCACATTTAAAAGCAAGATAAAACCAGTCTACTGTAAATACCTATATGAAAACAGAAATGAAACAACAGAATAACTAGTGGGCAAATAAAAACAGAAAACCAGTAAAAAGAAAAAGAGAAGTCAAAGATCAGCAGGCTGGTTCCCGCTGGGGCTCTCATCATCCCGAGCTCCAGAAGCTTTATCCGTCAATAGTGGCAGTAGGCGCTGTAGCTGAAGCCGAATCTGAGTGACATCATCACCAATACTATCTACCTTGCCCATCAACAGATCCAGATGCCTATCTACACTGGCCCTCCATAGGTCATCCGACTGCGCAGGACCAGACTCCTCTACTGCTGGAATATCCGGGATTGGCGCCTCCTCCTCCATGACATCTGGGTCTGGCTGGTCTGCCCCTGGGCCTTGGGGTGCCCTGTGGGGAGACTTGATCGCTCTATAGTTAAAGAGCATGGGGGCCACGAACACTTCCTCGTTGGCTCTACCTTTCACCCCTGATTGTAGACACCATTGCAGAACAAAGTGAGGAAAGACAATCGCGCAAGAGTGGTCCGCTACGGCCGCTTCGAGGCTGTGATACATTATAGCAGCAATGTCCACCGGCTGTTGGTTCATCAGAAGGTAAATCAGGAGGGCCTTCTCCCACGTGGCATCACTCAGATGTGAAGTCAGCAGAATATTGAATGACACAAAATGTAGCCAAAACTTGGCGTCTCTACCCAATCTCTTCCTTTCAAGGTATCTCTGCCCGCCACGAGGGATCTTCCACAACACTTGCCCCTTATGATCCAAAAATGCAGCAATGTCATCAAAGGGGATCTCGTCTTCATGCTGCATTAGGTATGCATAACGGCAATCAGCTACCTCAGGCAGTTGGTAGAATGTGCGAAGCGCCTCCTCTGAAATGTTCACTTGAACTCCTCTCACCCGACATTTCAAACTGATTGCAATGGCTGCCTGGGTATAAAATTCTCTAACAATGGCAGCATTCCCACCCGGCTTTTCACCCATCAGAGAGCGTAGGTGGTAGGTCTGATCAGCAATCACACAGAACTCCCAATCGGTTGTGTAAGGAAATTCTCTTTCTGGACGAATGGGACGGCTTTGTACTCGCTCTTTAATGGCAGCCGGTGATTCTTGTTCTGATTGATGTGAAGCACTAGGACGAGATCTTTTTGGAGCCATAATACCTACAAAATGACAAGAAACCAGCCCAGCTAACTAGCCAAAAACACAGAAAAGAGAGAATAAAACTAAAAGCAAAAAGAAAAGGGACAACACCCAAACAAAAGAAATGAAATAGCCAAGCACCAAGACTAGCACAAACTGAACAAAATAAGGGCACTCTCAGATGCTTACCCCACCACAATGCCCACATTAGCCTAAAGGTTGAAATTGAGTTACCGGGCTACCATTCAATGCCAAATCAAATAACCAGATTAATGGACCAGTCCCCAATGATATCCCAACTCAATTTTGATTCAAATTCACTGTACCTCGATCCAAAATGCCAGAACCATACCCAATCTCCTAGCTAATTACAAACCAATTGACAATTCATGATTCAAAATGATAATGTCCTATGTAATCCAGCTTGATACAACAATTCAATCCCCCTAAATACTAAAAGCCTAACAACTGAGCAGCATAACTGAGCCATAGGACAGAGCAATTATCTGAGCAATCTGACAGAACAGCAATTTGAGCATAACTATACAAGTTAGAGCATAGCAGCACAACAATCCCTTTTCAGATTCTACAAGTTCCTAACTCAACATTGCACAGCAAAAGGAAAGACCTGACTCAATAGTTCAGCTATTCAACACGAAGGCAAATCTGAAGCTTGGCACACAGAATATAACAGAACAATTCAACAACACATAACAGAGCAAGCAAGAGATAACCTAATGCAGCGAATAGCAACAGCAAATCAGAATACAACAGTTCAACAGCAAATAGCAATAGCAAAAATCAGAAGCCCCCAGCAGCTATAACGGATGGATACTTACCCGAGAGGAAGCACACGAGACGGGGAAAGCACACGAGATGGGGAGTGGGAAACCTACTGCTGCGTCGTGCATCGAGGGGGAGAAAGCCTTAGGATGTGGGAGGCGACGACAGAGGAGGAGGGAGAATTTCAGGAGAGTGGCATCGGCAGATGAGAAGCAATGGGCGACTGGATCAGGCGATGGATTTAGGGTTGAGTTAAGAGTAAGTTAGGGAATCCAGGTGAAGGCTGAAAAGGGCTGGATGAATCAGGCAAGAAAGTTGGATGAAGTGCAGTGTGGCATCTTGGGAATTTAAGGAAAGATATGCGAGCAAAATGGGAAGAACACCACAGAATTTTCGGACATCAGCTATTTTTGGCCGCGGCTAAATGTTTATTCACCGCGGCCAATATGGTTCTGTTTCACACCAGAACTGGTGAACGCTATTTAGCCGCGGCCAAATATTTAGTTAGCCGCGGCCAATTAGCTCCTGTTTAAGCCCGCCCTTTTTAGCTGCGGCCAATTTTATGTTAGCCGCGGTGAATACCCCTCTGGCTGACTTCACTGGGCACCACATGAGAAATTTGCTGCGGCCAATTCTTTTCGGATTTGGTTGTGGAATTCCAGAACACTCTTAGCCGCGGTCAATAAATAACCTGGCCACAGCCAATGAGGCTCACTTCTATTTTAATGTACACTACAGCAATTTCTTCTCTTCCACATCAAAATTAACATGATAGGGGCATGTAACCTAATCTCAAATAATGTTTTGCTTACTTCTACACCTATCATTTCTATAAGGCTCTAAATCAACTTGAAAATGCATGATTTTGACAACAATCTCTGAGGATCAATGCAGGATTCAAGCTTTAATCAGGAACTTGTGAACTTAAACATTTAAGACAAACACCATATTTGAATTATCATCAAATTGCTCCTATATCACAGGGGTTTATGCATATTAGAAGGTACATAACATGAATGGGTGCACTTCCCTGAAAATGTTTGTCCACAAATGTGCCTTGAATTGAATTGAATGCCCTCAGTGATATCATTCCGTTTTGCCCTCGGTCCCCACTGAGAAGTTACCCTACAAAGTAAAGGAAAACACATAAAACTCTACTGGAAACTAAAATCTACAAAAACAAGACAAAAGGGCGAAGTAAAGAGCTTGGGTTGCCTCCCAATAAGCGCTTACTTTATAGTCTTCAGCCGGACTCATCAATGGTTCATGTGGAATCAGCAAGGTGGAAAGTGGAGGTCTGACGATCTACATGCCCTCCCCAATAGTGCTTCAATCGTTGACCATTCACCTTGAATTTTTCACCAGAGTTGCTCGCCAACTCAACTGCTCCATAGGGAAAGACTTCGACCACTGTGAAAGGTCCTGACCACCTTGATTTTAGTTTCCCAGGAAAGAGCCTAAGACGAGAGTTGTACAACAAAACATGTTGTCCTGGCTCAAATGCTTTGGGGGTGATTTTTGGGTCATGGAAGAGTTTGGTCCAGTCTTTATACACTCTTGCGCTTTCATAAGCGTGCATTCTAAATTCATCCAACTCATTAAGTTGAAGAAGTCTCTTCTCGCTTGTAGCTTTGAAGTCAAGATTCAGCTTTTTGATCGCCCAGTAAGCACCATGTTCCAATTCAACTGGCAGATGGCAAGCCTTTCCAAAGACCAATTTATAAGGTGACATGCCAATTGAAGTCTTGAAAGCAGTCCGATAGGCCCACAATGCATCATCAAGTTTTGTGGACTAATCTTTTCTTGACACACCCACCGTTTTTTCCAGGATGCTTTTGATTTCCCGATTGGAAATCTCGGCTTACCCATTAGTTTGGGGATGATAAGCCAAAGCCACTTTATGCTTCACTCCATACTTCTTTAATAGGGCTTGAAATTGGCTATTACAGAAATGCGATCCCCCATCGCTAATAATGGCTCTTGGTGCTCCAAAGCGGGTGAAGATATTTCTTTTCAAGAATTTGAGCACCGTTTTTGCGTCATTGGTGGGACTAGCCACAGCTTCCACCCATTTGGAGACATAATCCACCGCTACCAAGATGTATTGATTTCCTAATGAGCTAGGGAAAGGTCCCATGAAGTCAATGCCCCATACATCAAACAATTCAACTTCCAACATGTTTGTCAACGGCATTTCATTTCTCTTGGATATGTTTCCCACCCGTTGGCATCTATCACACTGAAGCACACATGTGTACGCATCTTTGAATAGTGTGGGCCAGTAGAAACCACTTTGCATAACTTTAGCGACTGTCTTTTCTCCCCCAAAGTGGCCTCCATAATCTGAAGCATGGCAACGTTGCAAGATTACTCCTTGTTCTTCTTCTGGTACGCACCTTCTTAAGATGTGATCCGCACACCGCCGAAACAAATATGGTTCATCCCAGAAATAATGTTTGACATCATGAAAGAACTTCTTCAATTGATGCTGTTTCAAGTCAGGGGGAACCACTCCACAAACAAGATAATTGACGATATCCGCATACCACGGATCTACAGTGTGCTGAACGTTCAACAATTGCTCATCGGGGAATGCTTCCTTAATATTTTGAGCCAATTCTAGTTGAACTTCAGTATTCAACCGAGAGAGATGGTCAGCCACTTGATTTTCGCAACCCTTTCTATCCACAATTTCTAGATCAAACTCTTGCAACAAGAGTACCCATCTAATCAATCTGGCTTTCAAATCTTTCTTGCTAACCAGGTATTTTAGGGCTGAATGATCAGTGAATACAGTAACTTTAGATCCCACGATATAGGCCCTAAACTTATCACATGCAAATACCACAGCTAGCATTTCCTTCTCTGTAGTGGTGTAATTCTCTTGTGCTTCATCTAGCGTTTTATTGGCATAGTAGATGGGGTGGAAAATTTTCTCCTTTTTCTGACCTAAAACTGCTCCGACAGCGTAATCACTTGCATCACACATGATCGTGAAGGGCAAGTTCCAGTTGGGCGCTGTCATAATGGGTGCTGTGACCAGTTTTCTCTTTAATTCTTCAAAAGCTTGTAAACAGGCATCATCAAGCTTAAAGTCAACATCTTTTTCCAGCAATCTACACAAGGGCTTGGTGATCTTGGAGAAGTCTTTGATGAAGCGGCGATAAAAACCGGCATGGCCAAGGAAGCTCCTCACACCTTTGACAGAAGTAGGTGGGGGTAGTTGTTCAATGATGGATATCTTGGCCTTATCTACTTCTAGTCCTTCCTTGGATACTCTATGGCCTAGCACAATGCCCTCTTGCACCATAAAATGACATTTCTCCCAGTTAAGCACCAAGTTAGTCTCTTCACAACGGTTCAGCACAAAATCTAAATTGTCGAGACACTCATCAAATGAGTCACCAAACACTGAAAAGTCATCCATAAAAATCTCCATAGATTGCTCAATCATGTCAGAAAAGATAGAGATCATGCATCTTTGAAATGTTGCCGGTGCATTACATAAGCCGAATGGCATCCTCCTGAATGCGAAGGTGCCATAGGGACACGTAAAGGTAGTTTTCTCTTGGTCTTCTGGGGCAATTGCAATTTGGTTGTACCCTGAATATCCATCCAGAAAATAGAAAAATTCCTTCCCAGCTAGTCTATCTAGCATCTGATCAATGAAGGGCAAAGGAAAATGGTCTTTGCGGGTTACAGAGTTCAGCTTTTGGTAATCCATACAGACCCTCCATCCAGTCACTATGCGGGTGGGAATGAGCTCATTCTGAGTGTTAGCCACTACAGTCATGCCTCCCTTTTTTAGAACACATTGAACTGGGCTCATCCAAGAGCTATCTGAGATAGGATATATGATACCCGCATCTAGCCATTTCAGAATCTCCTTTTTCACCACTTCTTTCATATTAGGATTCAATCGTCGTTGATGCTCTATTGAAGGATGATGGTTATCTTCCAAAAAAATCTTGTGTATGCAAATTGAAGGGCTAATACCCTTGATATTCGCTATATTCCATCCCATAGCCTTCTTATGTTTCTTCAGTACTCTCAAGAGTTTCAATTCTTGCTCTACGGCTAGATTAGCAGCAATGATGACCGGTAAGGTGTTTGATTCTCCCAAAAAGACATATTTTAGATACGCCGGGAGTGTCTTCAGCTCCAATTCAGGAGGCTCCACAATGGAGGGTTTTAAGGAAGGTCTATCAACTGAAGTTAAGTCTAGAGTTTCAAATTTTACTCTCGACGGGGGAATGACCGGGGTAGCACATATCATAGTAACGCATTCTTCCTTGCCTCCCTCATCTTGCTCACTTTGCAGCGGAGGTGCTTCACATTTGCCTTCTATCATGGCTTGTTGAGATTCATAGTGGATAAGATGGTCTATCATATCTAGATAGAAACACTGTTCCGGCTCATCTGGCAATTTAAGAGCTTTGAACATATTGAATGTCACTTGCTCTTCACCAACTCTCATGGTGATGTCTCCCTTTTCCACACAATAAGGGCTTTACCCGTAGCTAAGAAGGGTCTTCCGAGAATAATTGGAATCTCTCGGTCAGCTTCACAATCAAGAACAATAAAATTCGCTGGAAGGATGAATTTATCAACTTTCACCAAGACATCCTCAACTATTCCCCGAGGGTATGCCAGACTTCTATCAGCAAGTTGCAGAGTAACCGTGGTAGGTCTTGCTTCACCCAATTGCAACTTTTTGAAAATGGATAAGGGCATCAAATTAATGCTGGCTCCCAAGTCACACAAAGCTCTAACCATGAAGGTCGTGCCCATGTGACAAGGAATGGTAAAGCTTCCAGGATCTCCCCTCTTTTGAGGTAACTCCTTAATGAAATCTGAGCTATTTTTTGTCAATGCCACCACTTCATGTTCTTGAAATTTTCTTTTCCTGGAGAGTGCATCCTTCATGAATTTTGCGTATTTGGGCATCTGTTCCAATGCTTCTAGAAGAGGAATATTGATGTGCAACTGCTTGAAGGTATCCAAAAATTTCTTATATTGGGTATCTTCAGTCTGCTTCTTGAATCGTCTAGGGAAGGGTAATGGTGGAATTTGAGTAGTTGGTTGCACTTTCTTCCCTTCACTCCTCTTTTCTTCCTTATCCTCATGCTCCTGATCATCCACCTTTAGGTCTTCTGAACCATCCTCCTTAGAACAAGAAGTCCCCTCCTCGTCTACCTCAGGTGGCACCATATTAGGTTTAGAAGCATTTGATAGAACTTTACCGCTTCTCAAGGTGACGGCCTTGCACTCATCCTTGCCTTCCCTTCTAGGATTGGGAACGGTGTCACTTGGGAGATTTCCTCTTGACATAGCGTTCATTTGGGAGGCGAGTTGCCCCACTTGCACTTCCAAGTTCTTGATAGCTGTGTCATGCAAAGAGAAGATGGCCTTAGTTTCAACCCTTTGAGTTTCTTGATTAGCTAGTATCTGAGCCAACATTTTCTCCATCTTGGACTCTTCTTCTTTAATAGGGTTTTGTCTTGCCGGAACCGAAAATCCAGGGGGTTGAGCGGGCCTTGCACCCGATAGAGAAGCTTGATTCAATTTTGGACCTTGACTCCATGAAAAGTTTGGGTGATTCCTCCACCCCGGATTATATGTTTGGGAGTAAGGATTGTTTTGTTGACTACGCTGAGCATTGTTCATGTAATTCACAGACTCCAATGTGTAATGGCATTGCTCAGACAAATGTCCCTCTCCACAATGGTCACAAATAGTAGGGGATGGTTGGACTGCATGAATTCCCATTGGGTTAGGTTTCTTCATTTGGAGTTCCAAGTTGTCAAACCTTCTGTTCATAGCTTCAAGTTGTGCAACAATATTATTAGTTGGGTTTGAGGATTGTCCCCTTCTCTGAGATGATCTTCTCCCGGATGCATACTGCATAGTGTTGGAGGCCATGTCATCGTATAGATTGTAAAGCTCATTGACTTGCATCTTCCCAATACCCCCACTAGAGGCATTATCTAGCATCCTTTTTGCATCTTCATCAAGACCATTCCAGAAAGCTTCCATTAATACGTACTTTTTCTGTTCATGGTTGGGGCATGTTCTACACAGCTCCTTAAATCTCTCCCATGCTTCATAAAACAGCTCTCCAGGTTGCTGCTCAAAATTTAAGATTTCTCCTGGTGGCTCTCCTGCCTCGAGGAATAAATCTGGCCTTGAATCTGGACACTAAATCTTCCCATGTGCCGATAGATTGTTTCGGAAGAGAGTTGAGCCATGCCTTAGCTTTATCCTTTAGGGTCATCGGAAACAACCTCAATCTCAACGCGTCCTTGGACACTCCATTTTGTTTGAAGGATTCACACACCTCAATAAACTTGCTGAGGTGTATATTGGGGTCCTTATTATAGCTGCCACCAAACAATCCGTTCATCTGCAACATTTGAAGCATGACTTGTTTAACCTCAAAGTTTCTTGCTTGAATATCTGGCATGCGAATACTAGAGTGATAACTCTGTGCCTCTCGATTAAGGAAGTCATCCAATGTGTACAGATCATTTTCATCCGCATCAGTCATTTCAGGTTAAGGAGGCACTTCTGGCTCTAAATTGGCTTTATCAAAGAGATCTTCGATATTCAAAAGGATCTCAAGGCTGTCTGGATCTATCCCTTGCATGCGCGAGAAAGGTGCCTGTAAAGAAAACACTCTAAACAAGTATCAACTAATTACAAAAAGAAAACTTAAAATGCAAATTAACAATTTGAAACTATCTACACTTATAGATACAAGCTCAATCGTAATTTTACTAACACTAATTTAATGAGAAATCACAGAAGTTTCAACTTTCAATCCCCGGCAACGGCGCCAAAAACTTGTTCACCACTCGGCTTACACCGCAAGTGCACGGGTCGTGACAAAGTAGTATAAAAAGATTATCGTTCCCACGAGAATTGGAGTTGAATTTGATTAATCATTAAATTTATGCCTTGAACTAGGTTGAGCAGACAATTGTATAATGAAGTTGGGTGTAAAAGTAACTTTGCAAATGAATTTATAAATGGAGTTAAAAGATCCTTTTAGACTTCAAGCATATAAGGGATCTAGGATTATCTCTCCCCCTAGTATTTCATAGCACAAGAATAATCTCCTCTCACCACAAATGAATAACAACTCTATGTACTAGTCTAGGAGTTAAATACTACTTGGAAAAGCTTTCTCAAGTCAAAGTCAAGTGTTTAATTCCATCAGTTGCTCAAGCTCTCTCACAACCAATTAAATCCCAATATTAAGCTCAGACCCAAATTTGACTACACAAGGTTTAATGAGTGTATTTCTACCTCACCAACAAAACTATCCATTCAATACCTAAATTTCAAGTTCTTGCATGATTCAACTCAAGTTCTATACTCAAGCTAGCTCTCTCAAGCATCACTCAAGCAAACAAACAACTAATTGGTGGCCAATCAACCAGAAGCATTAAAAACAGAGTAAAATCAGCACATATATGTCATTAATCAATGGAGGTGGAGGAGAATCAAATGTTAATCCATACAAGGGTTCAAAATAATCCTAGACAAAGTGACTAGCTCCTCATAATCAGCCACAAGTTCACAAAACAACAAGATTTCGAAGCCATGTCAGAATACAAGAGAAGGAGAAGTAATAAATCAGAAAAACCAATGGAAATGACTTCAAATCTCTTTGAAACTTCAATCCTTGGCTCTTCTCACTTGTACAAACTCCAAACCCTAGCACACCAGCTCCCCAAGCTGCCCAGAAGTCGAAGAATGCCTCTCTTTGTCGAAAAATCTAAATATATGAACCCCTAGCATCTGTTAAGCCTCAAAACGCAGTGTTTTCAGTAATTCATGGTTCGCCGCGGCTAACATATTCTTCGCCGCGGCGAAATACTCTCGGGACTGCACTGACTTCGCTGATCAAGAATTGGCCGCGGCAAAAAGCTCTCTGTTTTGCTCCCTCCTCCAAGCAGGAATTGGCCACGGCTACACATGAATTGGCCGCGGCGAATATTGCAAAATTCCAGTTTTCAACATCTAGCTTTGAAGTTTAATAACATCTGCAAAAAGTATACAGTTATAAATATACCAAAATATTCCTAAACTGAGGTTAAAGTTTGTATAATTAGACTAAAATTGAATCAGTTAAGTTTAAGTATCAAAAATGCATATTTTCCTATTTTGAGTATAATTTATGTACACAAATACACCACAAGATATTCCCAACTAAGGAAAAATGTGCTGAAAAAGCATGAATTTAGAAAGGTTATCAAGTACAATGTAAAATAGTGGTGTAACTCTTATAGCTCAATCTATGCATGTTTCTAGTGCTAAAGACAAAAATCCTATCTATGCAAACATGTCATACTTTGAGATAATTAAACGCATATGGGAGCTAGACTACATTTTGTTTTGGGTGTCAATATTTGGTTATAAGTAGGTTGATAATAAGAATGGCCTTTAGATTAATGAGTTAAGGTCTATCCAGGTGGATCTTGATCGTAAGAAGTGGTCCATTGTTATGTCAACAAACAAAATAAATGAGGATAAAGATGATGTTCAACACAATTAAGATGCTGATGTTGAGGATGATCCTTTTTTAGGAACATTGCTTGAAAGTGATTCTGTAATGTCCAATTTTCATAAAAATGACGAAAATAGATACATTTTAAAAGTAAGTCCTCTGAAATGAATTAGTTAAGGTCCAAAAAAATTATAATAATGATATAGACATTAAGTAATAAAAATAGGAGGTCAGAGGTACCCTGAAATAGATGCTAAAATAACTAGACAGAATTTAACAAAATAGCTATATAACATAATGACGTATTTGTAATTTCAGGTAATTTTTAAAATACTCACAGAAGGACTTTTTAAATAGAAAATTTGAGTTTTTTGGGGTTCTTAGAGGCCTTAAAAACCATGGGAAGCCCCGGGATAGTTAAAAACCCTCTGGTGTATATTTTCTAACGTCGATTGACCCGAACTTGGACTCTTTCGTTCAGAAAGGTTTTAGCTTCAAATTGAGTGATTTCAAAGGCATTTTATAAGATTGAGAGCTAAATTTTATGATAGAAAAGACAGCTCTTAAAAAGAAGCTAAAAAAATTGAAAACCAAAATGCCAAATTTATAGGACATAAATAGAATTTCTTTAAAACAATTTTAATTCCCCACCTATATATATGTCACGCCCCCTGTTCTCCTTATTTGGCTAGTTTTATTTCTACCTTAAAATAGAAGAGAGGCCTGGGGAAAGTGGTGCACAAGAGAAGGGAAAAGGAAGAAGAAAAACAAGCTAAAAAAGGTATGTTTTCATGGAATTTCCTAGTCTTCTCTTTAGCAAATTTGCTCCCCTCCTTCTTTCTATGGATTTGTTGATGTATTTGGGTATGTTTTAAAGTCATACTAAGGGGGAAAATTTCAAGTTTAAGGAGAAGAATCCAAGAAAAATGAAGAGCATCTAAGAAAGGCTAGGAAATCAAGATAAAAGGCTAGTCTCCATGCTTCTTCTTCTTTGTTCTTATATGTGTGTAGTTCGACCAACCTAGGGATAGCCAAGAGCTGGGAGTAGAATTTTTCGAAAAATGAAATCAATAGGCATTATTATATTATTTCAGAGAACATTTTGACACAAACAAAAAGGATTCTAGGAAGACAAAAATGCCACCTAAAATCTTTTTTTTCCAATTTCTATTTACATTGTGGTTAATAATCTCCGTTTAGCATCTAGCAGGGGAGAATCCAATTTAAAACTTGAGCCAAGAGAATTATCTTTGGAATAGAAGTTTCTGTCTACTAGGACAGCCCTTATTCAACTATAAGCACCAATTAAACTTCATTTTAAAACCAAATTTATCTGCTTTGAAGAGAAATTTCCATCCTTTGAGCGAAGCCATCTCTTTTCTGGGTCAACGGCTTTCTCAACCATATAATGAAAGTTTCATTCTTTTTCTGCTATAGCTTACTGGGTGATGGTTTTTCTTGAATGAGAAAGCTCATTTTGTGATTTGCTGATTAGTACTAGAAGGTCCAACAATGGTGAGTATAGCTGTACTTTTAGATCTATGGAGGAAAAACTAAGAGTTTAATCCGGAGTTGTCTTTGGCATGGACCTATCGCTCTTCGGGATTATTCTCTGCCTCTTCTGCTGCTATCTCTTTCGTCACCATCGGGTCATCCTTTGCCTCAAGGGCTATATTCTGATATGCCCTCTCGCCATCCATATCGGTCCACCTGCATTTATGTGCCCAAATTTTGTATGCATGTTTTTGTGTAACTAGAACTAGCTCAAAGGAACTCATTCCAAAAGACCAGCCTATTAGAAGGAGAACCCTTGAGCTTATAAATCCCATTTCACTTATGAGGTTTCCTGACGTAGGACTCATGACAATGCCACCCCCTCAAGAGCTGATGTCCCCGATGGCCTCACTCTGTGACGCTTCACTCAGCAGCGCTTCACTCGATGTTCTTCTAGTTAACCCCTCCACAGGTAACCTTTTCTGTGACTATCGGTCTCTCAATGAAAGCACTAATGTAATGAGTACAAGTCCAAAAGGAGAGACCATTCTAAAAGACTAGCCTATTAGAAGGGCGAGCCCCTTAAACTTATAAATCTCACCGATGTTGGATTCATAACAGTTTCTCTGGAATAAGTAATCTAATCTGGGACTGGATTTTATATACATTTTTATAAAAATCAATAATCATTGGTCCGATTTATGTGAATTAGCATATGATGAGTTGGATTCGTAGGGTTGTGGACTATGAAGCACTCATAGTTAAAAAACAAAGTCTTATCAAATTTGATTTGTAGCTGACACTTATACATGACACCACGTTTAAATTACACTGGAATACTAAATATTGTGTCCGTTTCGTAGTGTCCAGGTATGTATATGTTTTTATGTTATAAGAATGCTTAGTGGACTAGATTGTGTATAGATTTTGATAAAAATCAATAATCATTTGTTTGGTTTATGGGAACTACATATTTTGTCATTTTGCACTATCCATGTATGTAAATACTTTTCTATTGTGAGAATGCTTATGTGGCTAGATTTTGTATATATTTTGATAAATTTAATAATCATTGATTGGGTTTATGTGAATTAGCTTATGATGGGTTGGAGTTTGGTGTGGACTATAAAGCACCCATATTTAAAAAATGGAGTGGTACCAAATCCAATATGTGTAGACATGACAACATATCCAAATTATACTAGAACACTACATATTTTATTGTCTCGTAGTGTCCATGTATGTAATTGTTTTCTTGTTGTAAGAATGCTTACGTGGGCTGGATTTTGTGGACATTTTGATCAAAATCAATATTCATTAGTTTGGTTTATGTGAATTAGCATATGATTAATTAGAGATTGGTAAGGTTGTAGGCTATGAAGCACCAATACTTAAATAATGAAGTTGTCATCTCCAATATGTGTTTGACATTTGCATCAAACTCAACACTACATTTCAAATTACATTGAAACACTACATATTTTATCATGTCTCAAAGTCTCATTGTGGTGTCTTATATCTATGAGGTTGTGGTCTACTAGTCTACCTTTAATTGCCCACTAGTGTCGTAAAAAACTCATATTTTTTCCCACTTTTAGTGTGATCTTTTAATTATAATGCAACTTGATTCAGTCTTTCACACTGAAGTGAAATCTTTTCACTTGATTTGTAGATTATTAGAACAATCAAAAACTGTTCTCTCTTAATGGGGAGGCTTGAAATTAATAGAATGTTATATGGTATTGCACATGATTGCTATAGAGCAGTTGGCATGTACCTATGGTTGCTTGAAGTTTTGACAGAAAGGGTGTTGGAAAAGTGACAAGGAGTTAAGCTAGGAAGCATGGATACGTCATTTCTGGAGGCGTACCCATACCGGATACATTTTCAATATGGATACACGCACCGTACGAGTATAAACGTACCCCATATATTTCTGTTTCTTTTGTACGTTTCGAAACATTTTTTCGTACTGAAACATTTCAAAAACGGCTTCGAAACGACTCTAAAACATAACAATGCTATTTTCTGCCTCATTAACCTACCTTTCGTCTCTGTCGAACCCAACGCTTCTCCCTCACTCTTTTCTAGATCTGGAGTTTCCCGTTGCTGCTGCATCTCGCCTCACATCGCTTGCCGTCGCTCATCTCCTCCCTCTATGAAGCCGTCTGTTCCTCCATTGTCTTCTCCGATGGTAGGTGCATCTTCATCTCCATGTCCTGCCTTTTATTCCACTTCCCCATTTCATTATTTGCAGTCACTCTTTTTTTTTCTCTTTCTTTTTTATTTTTGGCCGCTATAGCTAGTTTGAGATAAATTCTTCAAGTAGTCAATCATGAAATAAAAGGCTATGTTGACAATCACCTCTCTTAGGTTTTTGAGTTAAAGTACTTTTTGAGAAAAGTTGCTCCAATGTTTATCTATATTTTCATCCACAGATTGGGAAAACTTGGCAATTGCCATTATCAAGAAAGTCCACTTAACTCGTTTGCAGCTATTCATTTTCAAGAAAATGAGTTACAACTACTTCACAATATCCAATTAGATGAATACTAGTCTACTAATCATATTTCATGTTTGATCATCATTAGTTCTATCATGTTTCAATTCTGTTTCACAACATCTAAGTTTTGGGTTATTATATAGTTAATTAATGTTGGTGGTTCTTTTCTTTTCATGGTAAGTTTTATACAATTATTGTATTTGAGAAATAATATGAAATGATTATGCCTTTGTTGTTGATGGATTTAACTCTAATGCTCATGCTATCTCCCCTCTTATAACAAAAGTGTTAGCTATGCACAAAAAATTATACGTGGTTCACATTTTAAGATATTTTTTTCAATATCATTATATAGTCAGATTGTAGTGTTCTCATCTATTCAATTTTATATTTAGCAATTGCTTCGGATTTGATGATATTCATGCTCTATATTAGACTGTTGAAATTTGTTCTTTTGTTTGGATTAAACATTTCGTAAATTTGACTGTCACCTGGTAACTTTCTACTACAAAAAAGATATGCCCTTTTAGTTTGGGGTCTATGCTCTTGTCTTTACTAGTAATAATTTTACAACAAAATGCTTTCACTTCCAATAATGTTATTTATTACTAGTTAGTACATATTTATTTATGTTTTCACATTTCATCTATCATTGAAGTGCTCATTTAGATTATATTTGATTGAGCAGAAAAATTTTAGAAATAAAAATAAAAAGAAATATGCACTAGTCTAATATACATTAGTCTTGTTGTTGTTTCTCTATCATAGGTATCATGGCAACTGGAAGTTCTAGTTTTGCTAGTAATCCTAGACCTACTACTTCTGTTGAATATTGCTCTAGTAGTGTTCTCCAAAAAGAGGGAACTCCTTTATGAGTTTATGTAACTTTGATTGTTAGAAGGAGAAACTACCAATTCTGGTGGAAACAAATATTGGAAGTGTAATTATTGTAACTGTGAATTTTAAGGATCTTATTCTAGAGTTAAATGATGTTTTTTGAGAGTATCTAATAAAGGAATTTCTACGTATCCCAAAGTTGATGCTTGCTGTTTAACAGAGATGAAAAATTTATAAGAGAAGGCTGAGAATATATCAAAACCAAAAGAAGTGTCATTACCACCACCAGCTAGATGCTTATTTTCTTTAGGTGTTCAAATGAGTATAATCAAGGAAAAAAGAGAACAGTTGGTGCGTTGGAAAAAGCTTTCAACCAAACACCTAGGAAAAATTAGTGTGCAGAAATTGCTAGAATATTCTATTCTGGTGGTTTATCTTTTAATTTGGCACGTAATCCATATTACATTAGTTCTTATCAATATGCTACAAATAATGTGATTTCTGGTTTTAAACCTCCTAGTTATAATGCACTAAGAGGCCCTTTGTTGCAACAAGAAAGGGAAAATGTTAAAAGGTTGCTTGAACCAATAAAAAGGACTTGGAGTGAGAAAGGAGTGAGTATTGTAACAGATGGATAGATTGATGTATCGCGAAGGTCATTAATTAATTTTATGGCTGTATCTTATGGGGGTCCTATTTTTTTGAAGGCAATTGATGGGACTAAAGAATATAAAGACAAATTCTACATAGCTGAGTTGATGAAGCAGGCAATTGAAGAGATAAAACCTCAAAATGTAGTTGAAATTATTACTGACAATACCTATATTTGTAAAGCTGCTGGTAAGATTATTGAGGTTGAATATTCTCACATTTTTTGGACACCATGTGTTGTCCACATGCTCAATCTCGCGTTGAAAAATATATGTGCAACTAAAAATATTGAGGTAAATGAATTAGTATATGAAGAATGTCATTGGATCACTCAAATCAGAGATGATGTAATTTTTATTAGAACTTTTATCATGAATCATTCCATGAGGTTGGCCATTTTCAATGAATTTGTGCCCTTGAAATTGTTTGCCATTGCTGAGACTAGGTTTGCCTCAACTATTATGATGCTAAAAAGGTTTAGACTCATAAAAATGTCTCCTTGCACAATGGTAATTAGTGAAGAATGGAATACATATAAAAGGATGATGTTAGAAAGGCTAATACTATTAAAGAGTTAGTTCTTGACGACTCTTGGTGGGATAAGATTAATTACGTCATCTCTTTCACAAAGCCTATTTATGACATGCTTAGATTTTGTGATACGGATAAGCCTACACTTCACTTGATTTATGATATGTGGGATTCAATGATAGAACAAATAAAGGTATCAATATATAAATATAAGAAAAAGGATCTTTTTGAACATTCAAGATTTTTTGAAATTGTGTATGGAATTATAATTGATCGTTGGACAAAGAGTTGTACACCACTCTATTGCCTTACTCATTCATTGAATCCTAGGTAAGTTATATTAATATTCCATACTTATATTAGTGATATTCTTTCCACATTTAATTTTGTGCTAAATAAGTCTAATTCTCATTGTTTTTATTGCATATTACATAAGTATTACACTCCTTAATGGCTTAACGTGGCACCAAATAGAGTTCCTCCTCATTTAGATGGTAAAATTTCAACCGAGAGGACCAAATGCTTTAATATGTATTTTAAAGATCCTAGGAAGAGAAAATTGATCCTTCAAGAGTTTTCATGTTTTGTGGAGTTTCAAATGCATATTCATTATTTGATTCTTTACAAGATAGGTGGAATTTGGAGCCTAAAGATTGGAGGTTAAATTATGGTTCTTCAACCCCAATACTCCAATGGTTTGCATTAAAGCTTCTTCGTCAACCATGTTCATCATTTTATTGTGAAAGGAATTGGACACCTACTCTTTCATTTACTCACTGAAAAGGAACAAATTGAATCCAAAAAAGGCTGAAGACTTGGTTTATGTTCATACCAATCTTTGTCTTTTGTTAAGAAAGAGTAAAAGTATTCCAATGGAGTGACTAAGATGTGGGATGTTAATGGAGATCATTGGGAGCCATTTGATAGGGCAGGAAGTCTTGAGGTTGCAAATTTATCTTTAGATGAACCAGATTTAGAACAAGAGCTCATAGGGAATGTTACTAATGTCGATGTAAATGAAGATGAAGATTAGTTTGGATTGGAAATTTTAGTATTAATACTTGTTGGAAATGTAACTTATTATGAACATCTTATTTATACTTGTAAATTGTTTTATTATTTATGCTATTGTAACTTATTTATGGTTTAATTTAGTTTTTAATGTGTTAGATTATTAAATATATATATATATATATAATTATATATATATTCCATACCCATATCGTAAAATTTTAAAAATTATCGTATCTCACGTATCGTATCGTGTCATACCCGATACGCGTACTCGTATCGGTGCTTCTTAGGAGTTAAGCGCACGAGAGAAGTCGTGTCACATACTCTGGCTGCGGTCACTATTTGGGGATATGAATAGATTCAATTACTTTCTTGGTTTGCAGGAGCTGATACTTTTGGATATTCAATGAAATAGGAGATTCTTAGTTATCATTTATTGTAGGATGGTGTTTAGGTTGAAGCATAATGAGAAAACCCATCGAAACCAATTTCTGTCCTCCCATTGTGTCAGACTATGATAATTTTGCTTGAATTCATTATGGTGCAAGCGCTTTGTGGTTCATAGAGAAATTTCTTCGATGGGTGCTCAGTGTGATCATAAGTAAGGAACTCTGGAATTGATTATTTTGATTTTTCTTTTTGTGAATTCTTTCCTTCTTGCTGCTCTTCTTATCACTCTTTCTTAGCAGGATAAATTCTTAATTACTATTAAAAAAAAAAAGTTTTGGGCCCCTTTCTTTAAATTTTCTTAGATTCTAGCATGTAAAATGTATACTTGCTGCTATCCTAGTCCTTTTTGCCGTCATCCATTTAACTTTTTTTCTTCCTATTAATTCACATGGCTTTGTCAACTTTCTAGGTGAACTAAAGGAATGCAAGGTCTAATTTTCAGGGAGGTGTAAATATTCTCATTTCTTCTTACGGATCATGATACTTCCCCAAATGCTTTTTTGCACACCCACGTTTAATTTTTCTAGGTAAAGCTTACATTTGGCCTTGTTCGTCAACTTCACTTTTTTCCTTCTTTTAGCTTCTATTGGTGACTCACATTCCTTAGTCTAAATCTACGCCACTGAAATACTGCAATCTGAAGAGGGGATATGGTAATGGTGAATGTGATTTAGAATTGTGGATCTGACTCAATCACAAACTTTGAATTGTTGCTTAAATATTATTGGGAGAAAAAAGGAGAAGAAAAGTATTGATATCTTTCCTCAAATTGAAATCAAGCATTCGTTCTTTTACCAGTATTGCTTGTTATATTTTGGCATATTTGTTCTTTTATCCTTGAGCCTATACTGACATATAGCAAACATGCAACTTTAAGTTGAGGCCACCAGTTGTTTATTGTGATGTTGGCGCAGCATTGTCTGAAGATTACATTTCTAATATACAAAGTTCTTCTAGAAGGATTTTTAGCACTGATGCTTTAAGATATAGTACAAAGCAGTACAATGTTGAACTAAAACCTCTATTCTCTGCTAAGACATTTGCAATGACTTCCTTAATGTCATTCTTGATGTTTTATTTGCCTCTTCTGGTGCCCCCTGCTGACATGGAAGATGATGATGGTCGCTTCCTTCAGGACAATCAGGACCATGTTGATCTGATTGTTCCCTTTAAAAAATCGGTGAAGCAAATCATGCTTGAGGTCTGTTTTATTTCATTTTGTCCACTCTGGATTCATGAAGACTCTTAGCCTGCAATACTCATTATCATATATAAATGCCAAGAGTCATTTTTCATTTAGTGTTGGTATTAATGATGTTGAGGTTGCTATTCTCTTGAGAATTCAATGAATATACGAAGTTTTCCCCATTAACACTCAACACTGGCATGTTCTGGTCCTTACTATTATATCAAAACCTTATAATTTGTGCTAGTTTCTAAATTAATACTTTGACATTACCTCTCATTAGTCAATCGAATTGGCTGATAAGATCTGTACTTTTCAAAAGGACAACATTTCTATTGAATCTCTAATTTCTAGGAATAAGTTACATTACTCATCTAAGTACCCTTTCTACCATAATTACACTAAACTCTGTCTTCTTTTCTCTTTGCCTTTGATTTAATTAATCTCCTTAGATGGTGGAAGTTTGAGAAGAAAAATTTATATATGCCACTACAAATGTGTTGCCTCTTTCAAAAGCGACTTTTCTCTTTCGAAATGATCACTTTGGTTTCTCCACATCAATCATTTGTTTTTTATACTCTATCTTCCTGATGAGCCTTGTTTTGTTGATTCAGTAATTATCAAATGGTGCTATGGAGTATTATGGTTTTTTATTATGTAATTGCCCAAGTAACCTGGTTATCAAAGTATTGTTGTTCCCTTATGGTGTTTCTCCGCATGTTTCACTTACTGTGTTTAAAACCCAGCTGGTAAGTTAAATATGTTTTGTATGCCATCCCAGACTACGGTGTGACCACTAGATGGATTTTAGAAAAAATTTCTGTCCATTATATTTCACAAAGAATGGCATGGGAACTTCTTAAAGGTACATGCTCTGAAACTGTTTCCCAATGCAGGTGTTTTTAGTGATAATTTTCCCAAGAATAAACATCAAGCAATTAATATTCAGTTATTTACTACAAAGGGCGACTAAAATTTGTTGATGGGCGAGACGATTGTTTGGTATAATGTGCCTTTTGATAGACCTTACAAGAAGTCAATTTATGTTTTCTCATACAGATGTTCCAAAATCAGTCGCTCGCAAGGCTTAAAGGAAAATGCCTACTTTGGTTTACATCTATAGCGCGAGCAGGACAACTTTCAGAGGCCAAAGCAATTTATGAAAGATTAAATTTAGATGTAATTACTTATATCTTTGTCATCAAATTTGTTAATTAAAATATGACAAGTACATGATTCTCTAATAATAACATGACAAATGTATGATTTAATTGGAGAACTATTATTTGCAAAAGCTAAATAGTTGTCTTATTTTAATTGAAGAACATGATAACTGCATATAAGTTTTATCCATTTATAAATTATCTCTCCATTATGAGATAGCTTGAGCTTCTGACTTCAATTATCTTATGCCAATGCTTGTGTGCAGGATACATGCTTGAAGTTGCATCATCGTGGGTTGTCTTACTAGGCATTGAGATATATCGATTCTTTTCTTGTCTTCAGATCTAAAAAGAGAATAAGAATGTTGATCAAGCAGCCAAGTAAGTTGGACTTCTTGGACAGAAGGTTTTCATGGCTATAGTTTGGTGTAGTTCATATCTAATTTTTGCCTCCATCCAGGGTGGGATTGGTGCTACCCTTTTTTGCCCTTCAACTGGCCAGCGGATTGGTAAGACTATGAACTATGCATGCAAAGATTGGAACATTGCTTGTTAATCGCATGAATCACGTTAAGACCATTGATATCAATTTGCTTCCCACTCTTGAATTACTTGTTTTGTTTCAGGTCGCGAATGCTAGTGATTTTGCTGGCCCTATTATTGTAGCATTTTGCGTCGACAAGGTTTTTCATGTGCGACTTTAGCACTGGTTATGATTTCTTATCTTACAAATTTTGCAGTCTTTATATGCCATTTCTGATTAAACTATTGACTATAAGTAGCTTGCTAAGCTTTGTTGAAGCATTCACCACATTTAAAACATTGGTATTGTTTTAATGGGAATTCCTAATACTATTCTTGGCATTTAAGAAGTGTTTGGTTAGATAAATGTTAGTATATAAAAGGAAAGATGATGTAAAAAGTAAATAGGTAGAATAAGAAATAACATTTGTACCTTTGTTTATGACAAAATAATAAAAAATTGATAAATATTATTAAATAATGATTATAAGGATATATTAAATATTGCAAAAAGAATTACATTATAAACTATATTATGACAAGCAAACCAATCAGGGCTTAAGTGTTGATATGTTTGGCATCAAAATGACGTGGTCAGCCTCATTTTTTTTTAGTGAGAAAGTAGAGAGATTGATTTTTTCTATTTTTTGGGTCACTAATAGCAGCTATGCAGCACAAGTGTATCTATCACAATTTTAGAGTCAATTTTACATGAATTTGATTTCCCTTGCTATTTAATTGAAGAAAAAATTTATATACAATTCATTATGACTTTGCTATTAAGTTTTTAATTGGAGAATGTAATATCCTCTTTTAATTTAATATATGAATAATACGTTGATTATAATTAGGTTGAAATTATAGGATAAGTTGTATAATATATATGTATTAAGATACTTTATATGTTAAATTATGTGTTTTATATAATTTAATTATTACTATTGAAATGAATTGTGTGAATTGTATGATATATGATAATAAGTTAAAATTTTAGTAAATATATTTATTTGATCTCATGATATCTTTGTGTTTTATATAATTATTATTACACTTAGTTCAAATTTAAGTAGATATATTTATTAAAAAAATGTATTAAATGATTATGTGAGTATATTTAGTGAAATTAGAATTTATTTAATACTTTATTAGTGAAATATAAATTTTAAGTGAAATTTTACATAATAAAAATATTTCACTTTAAAAATACATTGTGTAAGTTAAATTGACTAATAAAAAATTCTATACAAGAATTTATTTATAAAATTAAATTAACTTAACTATCCAATTAAAATAAGACCAAAGGAATCTCTTTTATATATATAAAAGCTGTGGTTTAGAGCACTGTTTATTTGTTATTGTTTATAATACTGTCTATAACATCGTATCATTGCACTGTTCACTCACTGTGTTTCATGTTCATTCATACATTTTTTTTTTAATCTTTTTTTATTATTATTTTTATTATGGGACTCACATTTTTTTATCACCCCTGAATTTGCAGGGTTATTGCTAGTTAAAAATTTAATTAAGGAATTTATAACTACGCCATCAAGAATTTAATTAACAAAACAAAAATCTAATTAAACCATAACTCACCTCTCTCTCTCTCTCTCTCTCTCTCTCTCTCTCTCTCTCTGTATATATATATATATACATATATATGTTCAAAGGATTTCCAATGCTTCCAAATGTATTACGTATATACCCAAAAATAAGATTACGATGGCGTCATATGTATTGATGAAGTAAGTATATTACATTGACAAAGTGATGCAATCCTCGGTGACTAATAGCCTATAGTTGTAGCATTGAAATTGGAATGAATAACAGAATTAAATTATTTTTATTGTGTTTGATATTATAGGAAAAAGAAGTAAGAATACTTTTTATTTATTTATTTAATTGGATAAAAATAATTTAAAAAATGAAAAGCAAGTATAATAAGAGGATCAAAATGCCTCTAAAATTAAAAATTGCTTGATTGAACAACTCCGGCTCTACTTGCTTCAAACAACCAAATGGTGAGGGATGCAGCGTGTCGTTTTCTTTGTAGCGAATCTTTTGCAAATCAGCGACCATGGGAAGAAGAAAATAGCATCGCACATTGCAACGACAGCACAGCCAAAGATGGAAAATGGAACAAAGTGCGGTTGAAATTGCTTTAACTCCCCTAGGTGGAAGGAGTTGTGCGTGGCTGCACTATCGCCGTTGGTGATCGACGACTTATCATGAGAGATGAGGGCTTCGCGAGGTTCCTGAACGGAGGGGAGAGTGTTTCAGCTGGACTATGTGGCTTTGTTGAATGACTGATGGGATCAATCTGTGTGGAGCACCAAGGGCAAAATGGACTTTTCCCCATTTTGGCTCCAAAGGCAGACCTCAGTTGTGGGTTACAGGGACGGAGAAGCTTTCTGCTGTACTTGAGACTGGCGTCCCTTTCCCTTTTTGCAAACCAAACAGCAAAACACTCAGGATTCCTTCTGTCTTTCCTTTTCATGAAGCAAACCAAATGGATCATAAGTTGTACTAAGAATTTGTTTGATAGTTAGAAAGAAAAAAAAAATTATATAATATTTATTATACTTATATAATTATTATTTAACAATACTTATTTTATTTTATAAATTTTTTAAATAATAAAAATAATTATTTTTTATTTTTAAAATCACTTTTTTATTTTTATTTTTATTTTTATTTTTATTCTTATTCTTAACCTTTTATATATTAACATATGGCATAAATTCATTCCTTCCCTTACTTTATATATAGTCAAGCCTTCTTTCCACTTCCTTCGTCAAGCTAGCATCCTAGTGGAGAGACGGAAGAGAAAAATAAGAAAAAGAAAAAAAAAGAGTTTAAATTATATGTAATTTTTTACATTATTATTATTATATTTTTTTAATTAAAATATAATAAGTATATAATTTTTCAATAATAAAATAACATGTGTATCATTTAATTAAAAAACTATATAGATGGTTTCAAAAATTATATATTTGTCATATTATTACTAAAAAATTATACACTTATTATATTTTAATTAAAGAATATGATAATAAAAATATAAGTAATTACATATTCACATATCTTAGTTTTATTTAAGAAATTATATTCAAATTTTGTACCAAATGTTTTTACAGGAGGCAAGACATGCTCAAAATGTACCAGCATCAATCAATATATATATATATATATATATATATATAATCTTGTTACTTTTTTATCACTGTTTATATCCTTTTTTTCTGCTTTCGTGGAGCCCATGTTTTAGCCTTTTTTTTATATGGGGCCCATTGGAATTTTTTTAATTAATAAAAAAAACATTGTGTACACTTAAAAAAATAGGCTAAAAATGTGACACCATATCTTGTTTCACGTACTAGATAAATAAGTTATTTCCCTATATTAATTCTTACTTAAATTTGAGAATATAGAACTACTCCACAAGTTTTATCCATCTACATAAAAGTAGAAGGAAATGAAAAAAGCATGTCAAATATACATTCTCCACGTCTAAAAATTACTCAGATATATAACTTATTATATTTTCAGCGTAAACAGTGGGCCTTATAAAACAATGTTGTTCATACCTGCATGATGTATCAATTGAATGGAGTTCAAATTAATTATATTATTTTGTCATTAGCTTTACGTGAGCTACTATACTATAACCATTTTACTGCAATTTTCAAAGGTCCTCTTCTCCTTATGTATGCAGAGTTATTAGTAAAACTTTTGTCACTTCAAAATCAGTAAGAGATGATGATGAAGTAACTTTCCTCCATATAAATCATACCCTGATCTTTATGTAAAGCTCTAGATGACATGGGATAAGGATGAAATACTTAGCATACAAGTGAAGACAAACCAAGGAAAAAATGAACTTTGGTACCCACGTGAAAGTTCAGATGACAAGGGATGAAGACGAAATACTTTGCATCGAGTGAGGACAAATCAAGGGAAAAAGCAAATTTGGTATTTACATGAAGGCTCAGAAGTATAAGTTTATTTGCTTTCACTCAATTTGTTTGGCAGTTCATATTTGTGTATATATATATATATATATGTAAATAAATATATATTATATTCACTAATAATTTGTAAATTATTATATAACATATTTTTTATTTAACTAAATAATACATATGTCTAGAAATATAATTGTAAATTTAAAAATTATTTTAACACTTATTTTTTATAAAGACAACTTAACTAAAATAATTACTTATATGAAATAATTTTTTAAATGCGAGTGAATAAACCAATATGAAATTAATAACATAATTAATTGATATAAAACTACTCAATGTAATTACAACATATTTTTTAAAATTTAATAAAAGAATTAATTATATTTATTATTTTTTAATTTCACTTCAACATTATTTTAATATCCCAAATTAATCCTTTAATTAATTGTTTTGAAAATAAAAAATTAAAAACATATCATTTATGTATACGTAAATACAAATTCAAATGAGTTTATTTATATATGTATAACATAACAAGGTTTTTTTTCTTTTATCAATAGTCGATAAAAAAGTTATTAATAGCGTGTTATTGTCCGAAAGTTTTGAAGAATAATATTATCTCAAAAAATAATAATAAACTTTTTTTCTATCTCATTTTCTCATGTCACATCCAAATAAGGGAAAAAATATATCTTTTTCCGCCTTTCTTACCCTCTCAATTTTCTCTCTATTTTTTTTTCCCTCTACTTTTCTCTCTAAACAAAGCATTAATATTGAAAAACCTCACTCTTGCTCCCCCCCTCCCATTGAAGAAGATCCATTTGCATAATCCAATGGTATCCGCTACTTGTCTAGATTCTCTAGAGTTGACCTACTGACACACAGGGCCTTCGAGTCAAAAGACAACCGACGTTCCCATAGATAGCTTATTATTGCTGTCTGTGACATGATAGGTTTGATTTTTAATAGAATGAAATGCATGATCAACCTAACGTAGCAAAGTCAACTATTACAGCTCAAAATTTGGATGCTCGATCAATGTTCTTACGTTATAAACATACATACGTACCAACTAGACTGAAAAAGCGCAATTGCATCACCTATAAACAACTAAACTCCACAATCTGCATGGATATGACTTCTGTTTTTTTTTTTTTTTTCAGGCGCACGGAATCACCCTAACGAGTCTTCATGTGTTTTGGCAACATTATGTTAAATATATACAATAAAAACCTAATTAAAATAGTGACCACATATTAAGTATTATCAATAGCTCTTCATGTCAATAATTTTAATTGCATTCACTTCCTTTTCTTTTCACTTCTTTCTCCTTTTTTTTAACAAACAAACCTCTTTTTAGATTTTTTTTTTTTTGAAAATTTTGAGAGAAGAGATGGTCTGTTTTTTTTTTTAAATCAAACTTTAAAGTTTTCAATCTTTCAATTTTTTTGGTTTACTAAAAAAAATTTTGAGCATCATGCATTTATTCTCGCTTAATCTGAGATTTTGTTGTGGAAGTTGTCAAATTTAATAAATCAAGTGGACAGACGTAATTGTCTTATTATAGGGATGATGATATTGATGAATTTTCATGCTAATGGCCGTCTGATTGTTGGAAATGGCTTCTATAGTTTATAGATGTTTGATATAGTTGAAAACAAATGGACATTTAATTTATTTTTTATATTTGATTGATTGAAACTAATGTCGTAATGAAAAAAAAAATCAAATAAATGATCATAATACCTTACATGTAAAAAAATAATAGAATAATAATTTTTTTTTCTATGATAATAGTGATAATAGCCATGATGACAACAATAGCGACAACTATGACAACGATTGTAATGGTAATGGGAGTGATTCATATTTAAGGACATTTTTGTAAATGGCTATTGCATTCTATTGAAGAGGTGGACTTTCCTTCACATCTGGGATGGATTTTTTATTTAGCCAAATCATGGAATGAGCTCTAGCTGATGGAAATGAAAGATTATGCATTCTGTCAACTTTTGTTTACTGGACCTAAATCTTTAGTTCCGCAAATCAGTAAAACTTTTATTTACTTTTTATTTCAATGAAAAAAAGAGTCATAAATGTTCATTTGTTATTGTTTTGTTTTAAAATGTTTATAATTATAGTGTCACTTAATTTTATTTGAATGAAGTTTTCAATTCTTTAGGGAAAAAATTAAAAAGTTATATCTATAAATTATATTTTATAAAGTATCAAGTATATGGAAAAATTTATTATTCAATATCCAATGCTTACCATTTAATTGACAAAAATAAAATGCGTACCACTTAATTAATTAATTACTCAATTTTCATGAGTATCAAGTATTTGGAGTGCGAGTAGGAAATGCGAAGAATTTATTCATATTTGCAAATCGATTCTCTGGTGCTGTTGTGTTGTACAAGCTGCGAAACAATCCTGGCCGTCCAATCATTTTTTTTTATTTTGCAATTTCAACTGTCCATATTTTTTATTTTGATTCTTTTGTTTTTATTATTCTGAATAAAGCAAAAAGAAGATAATTTCTAAATTTCTATCAGACAAATAAAAAAAATGATATATTTCAAATTGAAAAACTATTGTCATTTTACTTTTTGTTTCTTTAAAAAGAAAAAAGAATCTAAATAAAAAAATGGACTCCTGAAATTAAAAAAAAAAATGGAGGGTTAGGATTGCTACGCAGCAAAGAATCTGAATGAAAATGGCATGCCTACCAAATCGAGATGGTGGATAATTGAAATACACCCAGATATTACCTCGCAAAATTTTAAAGCCTAGCTTTGCCTATTTTTTGATATCAGGTCATAAGGATTTTTTTATTCTGTAAAGTTTTTAAATTTTAACATTGACGACTGTCTTTAACAAAATTCAAGAGATGAATTAAAAGAGGTGCTCAATCGGCCACCGCCTAACACAAGTTTAATTTTAAGCTTTATCAATTTCTTAAGGTCAACTGGAAATAATTTCTCTTGTACATGTTCTATTTCCGGCATGGATGGCCATCCTTGATCGAATTACAGAGATGATTTAAGAAAGCTGCAAACAAGTTAGCTTAGAGACCACCTAACACAAGTTTAAATCCTATCTTTGCCAATTTATTTGGGTCAAATTGTCAAAAAAATTTATTGTGAATCCTCTAGTGGTCTTTGTGGATAGAACTGTCTTGAATTGAATTGAAAAGAACTATAAATTAAAATACGTACAAGTTAGGTTCAAACGTGAGGGCCATCATCTAAGGAATTTATTATCTGAAATATATAAACTTAATATAAAAGATGCATCTTTAAAATTTATTAAAAAAAAATTAATATCCTAATCACACACACATACAAAATTATTTAAAAAAATTTAATATCCTAAACTCCCCTCTCTCTCTCTCTCTCTCTCACATGCATCCGACTTCTCTACATTCAACGCAGGACATAATACAATGCAGTCCATGTAATCTAGATCGTTCGTGCTATCGAAGAGATGAGACAAGGCAACGTGTCCATTTTAATCTACATTTTGTCAAGAGAATTTTAAATATAATATGAAACATAATCGTGGCTGTCCATCCCCTTTAGTCATTGAGGTCGCGACACATGTCCATTCTTGTTCCAAACTTTGCATTTCACGTGCATCTTCTTCTCTCATGTTGCAGTATCTAAATAGCTAAATGTGGATATGCCGAAACAGCCAAAATGCATTGCAAAGAAACTGACCAAGAAGAGTTTAGATAAGATCTAAACCAACCAAAATGCAAGAAGAGATCAAATAAGTTACAAAAGTATTTCTACACATGCAATATTTCCAAAATGCCAAAATGCAAGAGATTAGATCAATTACACCATCATTACAAAAGCATTTCTACTAGCCAAAATGCCTAAATTTGGAAAAGCAAATGCATGCACACATGATTATGGTAAAAACAAACCAATCAACTTTAATTAAATAATAATAATAATCAAAAGGTATTGGCCCAATAGTTTCTCAACCTCTTTTTGTTTAATGATTCCAAAAGTTCAAGTAAGATAAAAGCTCACTTTGCAATCCTTCTTGTTGTAACTTTTTATGTGACCTGCAAAAAGCATGAAAAACTTTTTAAGGTCTCTGCAATGTTTTGTCTTTTTGTTAAAATGTTGAAAGTTGCCTCTGTCTTTTCACCTTGTTGCATTTTTTATCTCTAGCTTTTCATAAAGTCAACCATTTTTTATTTTAAATCCTTCAAGAGTATTAATGAATAAGAGAAGATAACTAGATCACTCTACATGCAACCCTTTTCTTTAGACGTGTTAGTTGGAATCAAAAAACATAAAAGAAACCTGTGAAGCCTATCTACCCAGCATGCTAAAGTCTCTTTGAAACGTCCAGCTTCTTCATGGCTACATAAATTCTATGGTCCTTCAATGGTTAAATCTCAAAAGAAGTTTTCCAACATCTAGTTTTCAATTTGTATATAAGAAGAAGCACCGTTTGAATCAATATAACTAATTGAGAAATCTAAAGAGAATTTGTTCCTTAGTGTATAGTCTTTTGTGCTTTTAAGCTGTTGCTAAGTGTTTAGTTTATTTGACTATTGATAGTCTATATTATGAGCTTTACTTTGATCTATTGGTGTTCGTAAAAGTTTTTGAATCTCATAATAATTGTGTGAAAGAAAATTAGAGCTATGTGTAAGTTGTTAAAGTTATAAAAGTTTTAGGTGAATTTGGAAACCTAATTTCTTGGCTATGTACTTTAATTTTATGAAGTAGAATTCCTTTGATATGTTGCCAAGGACTGGATGTAGGTTTTGTGGACTAACCCAAGATATATCAGGTGTACTCCTTCCTTTATTTCACTTTTATTTCTGTGTTAGTATCTATGCAAAAACTTTGTTAATAAAGTCTTGATTTAACTCCTTAATCTATTATTGTTCAGTTAAGTTTTAAAATATCTTGTCGATAAGATTTTAATCTATCCATAAAGTTTTTAATTTTACTATTTCGTTTTAACTTTTAATTAATTAATGCAAATAGCACCTATTCACCCCCTCTAGGTGCATTTCTCATTTGGTATCAAAGCAGGTCTCACCGATTTTATTGCTTAACCGCCTAAAAAAAAGATCTTTGTGTTTTATAGAAAAATGAGTCAACAAGCACTTGAAGGTCCTACTTTCTTAAAGGCTTCTCAACTATCAAACTGTCTTACTTTAATGGAAATTACTACACTTACTAGAAGACAAGAATGAGAATCTACATTCAATCGATATACTATCGAGTTTGAGAAATTATTGAACATGGTTCAAAATTCCCTTTAAAGAAGAATGAAAAAGGGGAAGTTGTCGATAAGCCCAAAGATGAATGGTCAGAGGATGATATTAAGATGGTGGAAAGTAATGTCAAAGTAATCAATATTTTGTATTATACTGTACGTGGTTAGAAGTATGATAAAATTTTTAATTGTGACACAACACCAGAAATATGGAAGAAACTCGAAATGACGCATGAAGAGACATTGGAATAAGCTAAATATGCTAGTCTATGTTTCACATGAAGGAGAACGAAAGCATTGAAGAAATATTCAATAGATTTGCTAAGATTGTAGGAGATTTGAAAGCTCTTAGAAAAATATACATGCATCTAGAGAAAGATTCAAAAGTCCTAAGATGTCTTCCTCCCATATGGTAATCGAAGGTAGATAACTTAAAGAATCAAAACATTGCCTCAATGCCTCTTGATGAATTACGTGGTCATCTTATTACCTATGAAAGAAATCATCTAAAAAAGAATGAATTAGAGTAAAATCGAAAAGCTCTTGCTTTGCAAGTTATGGCAAACGAAGAACAAATTATGAAAGAGGAAGGAGAACTTGATGCACAAGATATAGCATTCTTTTCGAAGAAATTAAAAAATTATGCTAGAAGAAAGAGGACGGTGGGAAAATTCAAAGGTGCTTTGTCAAACAATACTGTAAGATGCGATGAAGTAGCCAAAAACACGATCACATGCTATGAATATGGCAAAAATGGTCATATCAGATCAGAATGCCCATTTATAAAAAGGAAAAAAGCTATGCTACATGCTAGAAGGAAGGCTATGGCAGCTTAGAGTGACGATGATGAAGAAGAAGAATTTGAAATAAAGTAAGAACTTGCAAATATATACTTCATGGCTGTTAAAGAAACTGAGGTAACAACTGAAATTGAAAATTTTGATTTACAGAATAATTTTAATGAACTTTTAATAGATTTTGAAAAATGATTTGCAAAGTATGAGAACCTTATTCAAGTCAATTCTAAGCAAGAAGAAAACTCAAGCAACTTAAAAGTAAAGTTAATGAATTCCATAAAAGAATTAAAAGGTCAGGTAAAATCCTTAGAAAAGAATCTAAGACTATTATTAGAACAATAGAAGTGTATGTTTGATAGGCTAGGCTTAGGCTATGATGAAAAAAATGGTGTTAAACTTTACAAGAATTTTTTTGTTAGAGAAATATACAACTCACATTCTACTATCACATGTCTTCGATATAATAAAATTGGTCATGCTTGTTATAAATGCAAAAACAAATCAGAAAAACTTGTTTGGGTTCTCAAAAGCACTGATTCAGCAAAAGAAATATACACTAACGACAAAGGACCCGAGAAAGTTTAGGTACATAAGAAAAACTAAATCTATTTGTAGATTTGTCTCAAAAGAAGAATTTCAAGGAGTGACTAGTTCCTAGACAGCAGTTGTTCACGTCATATGACAGGTGATTACTCTAAATTTTTATCCTTTACTCATAAAGATAGCAGTTCTGTTACCTTTGGAGATAAAGGCAAAGGTAAAATTGTAAGTTTTGGAAAGGTAAGTCTAAACAAAAATTGCTGCATTGATAATGTATACCTTGTCAACAAGATCCTGCACCTTGTCAACAAGATATGTGTAGGGAAGCAGAGAGTTCAAACAAACCTGAGTCTATGAACATAGAACTACCCAAAACAGATTTGAAGCTTCAATGTGAATGAAGACGCTCTTCATCATAATCTATGTAATACATTATTGGAAATCCTAATAAAGGATTGAGAATAAGAGTATCATTCAAACAAAACAACCTGACCCTCCTTTCATAAATTGAACCCAGGACTATAGAGGAAGCATTGAAGGATGAAGACTGGATAGCTGCAATGGAAAAAGAACTGAATTAGTTTAGATTAAATGAGGTATGGAGATTGGTAAAACTTCTTGAGAATGCCTCAATAATAGGAACAGGGTGGGGTATTTTAAAATAAATTAGATGAGCAAGGAAATGTCATAAGGAACAAAGCTAGACTTATGGCCCAAGGGTACTCTCAAATGGAAAGAATTGACTTTGATAAAACTTATGCCTCGGTTGCTAGACTTGAATCTATATGTATGTTACTAGCCTATGCTTCTTTTATGAATTTCAAACTATGTCAAATGGATGTTAAAAGTGCCTTCTTGAATGGATTTATCCATGAGGAAGTGTATGTTAAACAACCCCTTAGTTTTGAGGATAAAAATTTGCTCAATCATGTTTACAAACTTTCAAAAGCTCTTTATGGATTAATACAAACTACTAAAGCTTGGTATGAAAAATTGAGTAACTTTCTCTTACAAAATGGGTTTACTAGAGGGAAAATTGACACCACTCTCTTCATCAAAAGGCATAAAGATAATTTTTTACTTATTTAAATTTATGTGGATGATATTATATTTGGAAGTTCTAATGAGCTTCTCTGTCAATAATTTTTTAAGCTTATGCAAGGTGAATTTGAAATAAATATGATGGGAGAAATGAACTTTTTCTTGGTTTACAAATTAAACAAACAAGAGAAGAAAATTTTATCAATCAAGCAAAATACACCAAGGAGTTGCTCAAAAAATACAATTTTGAAAATGTGAAACCTATAGGTATTCCAACGCGCCCATCAAAAAATCTTGACAAAGATGAAAATGGTAAGAATATTGATCAAAAGTTGTATAGAGATATGATTGGATCTTTATTATATCTTACTGCAAGTACACTAGACATCATCTTTAGTGTATGTAAATGTGTTAGATTTTAATCCAATCATAAGAAATCTCATTATATTACTATAAAAAGAATTTTCAAATATCTGGTGGGAACACAAGACCTTGTCTTATGGTATCTAAGATCTAACAAATTTAAATTAGTTGGATATGTAGATGCTGACTTTATAGGTGATAAACTTGATAGCAAAAGCACCATTGGCACTTGTCAGTTTCTAGGAATTGTATTGGTATTCTGGTTTAGCAAGAAACAACGCTCTGTGGCTTTATCAACTACTGAAATTGAATATATGGCAGTGGGAAGTTGTTGCACTTAACTTCTATTGATGAAATAATAACTTGAAGATTTTTCGCTCAACTTCAAGCAGATTTCAATTTCCTACGACAATACCAGTGCTATCTATCTAACTAAAAATCTTGAAAATCACTCTCAAACTAAGCATATTGATATTAAACATAACTTTATTTGAGACCATATACAATAAGGAGATGTTGAGGTTAGGTATATACAAAATGAACTACAATTAACTAAAAAACCTTGTCGACTGGTTAAAAAAACGTTGTTGACAAGATCTCTGAGGCCATAAAAAGTCAAATGAATGTTGACAATGAAGTTATGCTTCAAAAATATTGTACCATCTTCTTTACTAATTAGAATATCGTGTGGTTTATGCCTTCAAATTAGATATTCTTTCTCTTCTGAAGCAAATATGAAAAGAAGTGCTTAAAGTATAACGTGTCAAAGAAATTGGTTGGCTACTCTCTCCGTATTGATAACTGATGTGATAAGAAAGACTTTTCTCAGCACATTTCATCTACCCATCTTTAAAACTCATCTCCCAATCCTCAGTAGTTTTTTCCAAACCCTAGCAATGCAAGACATCTATTTCCTCTTCGATTCAAAAAGCCCTAAATAAAAATGGTAGTACATAAATCCACAACATCACAAAAGCATTGCTCTCTTTAACTTTAAGTCCAATCAATCTCTATCAAATAGTGCTCAACAACAACCACAATCATCTTCAATGTCTAACTATTATTGCCAAACATGATGAGCAATATGTTCTAAACCTTCGAAATCTGAGTTAGTGAAACAACCTTTATGTCAGCCTTTGCTATCCAGTACACCCGCTGAAGACTCCTAGAACCTTACAAAAACAACCTTTGACAAAGCTCTTTTAGAATCTCAACCCATTCCCTCAAAAGAAATATTTGGTGCTTGTAAATCAAAATGCCTTTTTCCACCATCATCTAATTTGGAGGGAAAGAAATTAAAAAGCTTGTCTGAAGAATAACACTCAAGTGAGCTTATTAAAGAAATTCCTTCTGACTCAGTTGGCTCCACTGACAATGAAGATTCTTTATCCCTAAAGGAAAGGTACGATTCCAATTTTAAATGATACTCTGTGGCTTGTGGAAGAACGGTATCTTTGGAAAAGCTCAAGACCATCCACTACTATATTGAACAATCATCTTTGGACATAGGATGGCACAAGGTCCTTGAACTGTAGGAAGAAGTATATGAGGACTTAGTTTGATTATTTTATGCCAATTTTTCTGTTATAGACAATGGCTTATCTATTATCTCATTCATCAAAAGTCGAAAGATTATGTTAACTAAAAAGAAATTGAGTAAGATTTTAGGCATGACATTCATAGGAGAATCCTACTTTTTTCAGAAGATATAGAACAAAGATTTTCCAATCACCTATGAGATTGCCCGAGATTACTTGGTTGAATGACCATACCTCTTCTTTCCTAATAGGGTGAATGGTCTTGCTTTATGCTTTGAGCAGAGAATCATGGCTTACATCATTAGCACCTGTCTATTGCCTTGATCACGATCCTTAGAATCACTAAATAAAAGGGATGTTTGCCTTTTATATTGCCTTATAACCAAGACTCACATTGATGTTGGTACTTGCATATTGCGATTGATGGCTGAATCCATTTACATCTCTAACCCGTCAGTTAGTCTCCCTTATGGAATGTTGCTCACCAAAGTATTCAAGGTACATTAGATTAATCTGAAGCATCATTCATCCATCATTGTAGATACTACCTATAATGAAGCCACCTTCAGACTAATGCAATATACTCTGTTAAGGACTCAGTGGATTCGACTGATAGATGCTACTCTAACTTCTAACTAAAAGAAGCCTTCTGCATCTTCCTCTGGTCATGATGATAGTGTCAAAGCCCCTGTGTCTCCTTTAGCAACTGATACTCGTGGCAAGGCTCCAGCCTCCCCTGCATCTTCTTTTGTTCATGAACCTCCCTCCTCTTTAGCTTCAAACCCCTCTTCATCCCAGGATTCCCTTGAAGTACTATAGAAAATGTTTAAAGCTCAGACTTCTCTCAATCACATGTTTGCTAATTTTCTAAAAGAAATCAATGCCCAACTTTGTTAGATGAATGATCAAGTTGGTGAACTCACTACCAGTGTTGGAACTATGAGGAGTCTCCTACAAGAACACGGCCTTATCAGTCAACAACTTCAAACTACTCATTAGGAACTTAAGGATGCCAAATCAAGCGTCAACTTGAAGGCCACTGCTCTTAATCATCGATTTTAGGACATTGATATTGCCCTCATTGACTCCATTAAAGTGCCCAGAGCTATTTGCAGATGAAGCTAACTTCCTGGTTCTTCATCATTTGACTGGCCTATGATGGTGTTCTCTGTCACAGAACCCATATTTTTTTTGGATATTACTAAATACTATATTCTAATGTTAATTTTCTAATTTTGCTCTATTTATCTTCATGGCTATTTAGTCTTTGGACAATCTTTAATTATCTTACTGGATGGTTTTCTAATTTATTTTTAGATTCTTTCTGTTTCTACCCTGTTACTCGATTACTGGAATATGCCAGGCTTATTTCTATTTTTTCCTTGGTCTTAGATTACTGTTTGCTTATTTCTATCTCCCTTTTGCTACTGACAAAAAAAGGGAGAATAAGGTTTATATATGATTATTGGTTATATCTGATTATAGTTGATGTTAATACTGTTTATAAGTTTATTGGCAACAATGTTTATATCTAGTTATATCTAATTATAGTTAATGTTAATATTGTTTATGGGTTTGTTGGCAACAAGGTTTATATCTTATAAGGTAACTATACCTGGCTCCTTTTTTTTTTTCAACTATGTGCTTTAGTCCCAGTAATCAGTTCATCTATTAAAAGGGGAGCACATACTTAGGGGGAGTTTATATGTTTTCTACACATCTGTGACGACTTTTATCACTTAGGTTTTGTCATCATCAAAAAGAGGAGATTGTTGGCCCAATGGTCTCTTAACCTTTCTTTATTTGATGATTCCACTCTGCAATCCTTTTTATTGTAGCTTTTTATGTGACTTGCATAAAATATGAAAAACTTTTTGAAGTCTCTGCACTATTTTGTCCTTTTGCTAAAAAGCTGAAAGTTGTCTTTGCTCTTCTCACCTTACTGCATTTTTTGTCTTTGACTTTTTATAAAGTCAACCTTTTTCTGTCTTAAATCCTTCAAGAGCAATAATAAATAAGACAAGATAACTAGATCACTCTACATGCTACCTTTCTCTCTGGATGTGTTGGCTAGAAGCAAAAAACATAAAAGAAACCTATGAAGCCTATCTACCAGCATGCTAAAGTCTCTCTAAAATGTCCAGCTCCTTCACAACTACATAAATCCTATGGTCTTTCTGTTGGAGATTGTGCCCTAGACCAATCATTGTATTGCGAACATTATTTTTATTACGAAATAAGAGTTTTCTTTTTATTACATTATTATATTATTTACATGTTTATATATAATAATATCCATAGATAAATCATTTTTGAATTATCCAAAATGTCCCTAATCAATCATTCTTGTGGGAACAACGATGAATTAAGATTAGTATGATTTTGATTGATTAAGTATTAGTCATGTATGATGATATGAATTAAAATCATAGACGTGTGTTAGAGAATAGGACGCTGGATAGACCCGTCATGAGATAAGGTACATGGATTAGGTTATGAGTTTATCTCATATATAACCGTGTCATTGATCCCTTGGACTTGAGATCACCATAGATTCCTACATGAAGGACACTGTACTTTGGCATAGCCTAATGTCACCTTTAACTAGGTGATTATAAAGACTATGATCAGGTATAATAGAATCCATGCAGAGGAAGATGAGTGGTCAAGATGGAATTTGTCCCTCTGATTAATAGAGAGATATCTTCGGGCCCCTCGATGAGTGTGACTGAGAAATGCATAGCCATACTCAGATGGAAAGGATTCCATCTTATAATTAGTCTGCTTGGAGATCGAGAAAGTTACGATCAAGCAAGTTGAGGATGACATTTCCATGCCTCATACTCGATCTAGATATCGTGTGACAAAAGGGATATGATAGAGTTATAAGATAGGTTGCATCGGATCACCGATCCCGTATGATTTGGGTAGCCACAATGTCTTGCTAGAGGCCGCTTGTGATTTGTGAGTCAAACAGTGTAGTTGGCCCACTGCCAATATCATATGGGCCTGCAGAGTCGCACACAAGAACGGATCAACTCGGGCTAAAATGTCCACATTCATTGAATAAAAAATGTGTCTAGATTTAATGAATATCTAGGATGAATGAATTATTTATATATGTATATATATATAAAATTAAATTCGAAATATATATTATATATATATATATTATATTTGATATTATATATATATGTATATATATATATATAAATTAATTTAAATTTGATTCTATTAGATAGATTTAAATTTAAACTAATCAGATAATTTAAATTTGATTCTATCAGATAAATTTAAATTTAAACTAATTAGATAATTTAAATTTAATTATATTAGATAGATTTAAATTTAAACTAATCAGATAATTTAAATTTGATTCTATCAGATAGATTTAAATTTAAACTAATCAGATAATTTAAATTAAGCTCTGGATATTGTTATTTTAAATTTAAACTATAGGATATATTTGAATTTAAACTAATAGATATATTTAATTAATTTTGATTAATTAAATATATCTGAAACTCTAGTCTATAAATAGGGGTTTCCATATCAGAAAAAATAGCTAGAGCTAGAGCTGCCTCTAAAATCCTTAGAGAGAGGGACACCGTACGGACGTCATACTGAATTGTACGGACGTCGTACGGAATTGTACGGACAGACTGCTAGCACACTGTTTTGAGTTGCTGAACCCCATTCGTGTGAATACCAGTAGAGGGAGATGATCTGCGGTCAGTTCCTGTGATCCAAATAAAAGTAAACAACAAACTCAATCGATAAAAAATGTAATTTTCTAAACCTATTCAGTTTAAGCGATTTTGACGGATCCTTAGTGGGAATTGGGATCAAAATTTTAAACATTTCCGCTATGTGCCTCCCATAATTCCCAACAGTGGTATCAGAGCCTGGTTAATAATTACTTAAATTGAGTACCTGTGTGTTCTAAGAATTTTAACTTATGCTCAATTTTTCGCATGTGCTAATATGAGATATATATGCAATGTTGATTTGATCAAGTTATTTTAAAGCATGAAATCTAATCATAGAGATCCTTTTAATAAATCCGTACATATATATGATATATGTATAGTTTTCAATGTGATTGAGAACATAATTATTAATCTATTACATATATATATTTGATATATTTTGTACAGATTATATTTTGTTTCAATTCGAATTCGTTTCGCTATGTATGTGACGCACTAAATTTACAACCTTTCATATGAGATAAGATGTTTATAACATGTGTGTTTGTGTTGTGATTTGCTTGGATGGGTATGGTGCATGATATGGCCCTAGGATACTTATGGTTTGTGATTTTTTTAAAAAAAATACGGCCTGCATGTCGTGCCTCTCTCTATTCATTCTGAATGTACATTCTTTTCTCATCTCACAACCCCTCGAATATTCAAGCGAGGTTTCTCTTTGTATATATATAAATTTTATCTTAAAGGAATCCTCTCATTGGCTTAGGAGGAGATAGGATAGATGGGTCATATTGTGTCACATTTATTTTTTATGATGAGATCATATGTATGTATGTATGCTATCGTAGTATATAATTGTGTAACAACTAGTTTTATGAAATAATGAAATAAAATCCCTCATATAAAATTTTAAGTTACAATGCCGCCGACTAATGAACATCTGTCAAGACTTTGATTACCTGACGGTAGGTTCCACCAAAGTAAGATACACTTAGGTTATCTTAGTAAGGCAACTTGGGTAATGGTAATACTCATAAGTTTCATAGTGGTTTGACTTAATTGAAACTATCAAAATAGTTTTGAAGCTCAAGGCATTAGATGGGATTAAACATGCCAAATTATATGATGAATGAATCCTATAAAAGATCTAAGAGTTACATGTAATGTAATTGGTAAACGAGTTACCTACCTAAATAGCTTAATTTTAAGCGTCTTGCCAAAGCAGACTTATAATTAAGTGAAATATGGGTCTTAGTCTGCTAAATTAAATTGAAGGTTATTTTTAGTGGAAAGTTATTAGTTTAATTTTTACATATTCTGTTGTAGAAAAAAAAATGTCGACAAATAACTCTGATGCACTATCATTGCGATCCGTCCTTGAAAAGGACAAACTCAATGGGACAAACTTTCTTGACTAGTTTAGGAACTTGAGAATTGTTCTCAAACAGAAAAGAAAGTTATATGTCCTAGATGAGCCCATTCCTAAGGAGCCTATAGGCAATACTTCAAGAGCACAAAAAGATGCCCACACCAAGTATCTCAATGATTCTGTGAATGTGGGATGCCTGATGTTAGCCACCATGGCCCTAGAACTTCAAAGAGATCTAGAACTTATGGAGGCTTATGAGATGATTGTGCATCTCAAGGAAATATTCTAACAACAGGCAAGGCAGGAAAGGTTTGAAACCACAAAGGCCTTGCATTCCTGTAAAATGGCTGAAGGTGCATCAATTAGCACTCATGTTTTGAAGATGAAAGGCTACCTTGATCACCTTGAGAGGCTCGGATTTCCCATAAGTCAGGAGTTATCTACAGATTTGATCTTAAACCCACTCCCTGAAAGTTATGACCAGTTTGTCATGAATTACAATATGAACAACATGGAGAAGTCTGTTTCTGAACTGCATAGGATGCTTAAAACTGCCGAGCAAAATATTAAGAAAAATCCAAGCTCTATTTTAATGATTCAGAAAGGTAAAGGAATGAAAAAGAAAGGCAAAGGCAAAGGAAAGGGCCTGAACAATAAGTTCAAGAACCAAAACAAGCCTAAACCCAAGCCTGAAGCTAAGAAGGCAAAGCCTCCCAAGGAAGGAGTTTGTTTCTTTTACAATGAGCCTGGTCATTGGAAGAGAAACTGCAAGCTCTACCTGGAAGATCTAAAGAAAAAGAAGAATAGCGGGGCTATTACTTTAGGTATCTATGTTATAGAAATTAATATTTCTACTTCTCCTACGTGGATATTAGATACTGCATGTGGAACTCACATTTGTACAAATGTGCAGGGTCTTAAAAGGAGTAGGAAATTGAAAAAGGGCGAAATAGACCTACGAGTTGGAAATAGAGCAAGAGTTACTGCTTTAGCCATAGGCACTTATGAATTAGTTTTGCCTAATGGGCTTTTGTTAATTTTGAACAATTGCTAGTATGTTCCTGCTTTGAGTATAAACATAATTTCACTTTCTTATTTGGATAAGGAAGGTTTTATTTCAATTATTGGGAATAATAAATGTTCTATTTATCGTAATGACATTTTTTATGCAGATGGTGATTTGCATGGTGGTCATTATTATTTAAATATTGATACTCCTAATAATCAAGATGTCTATAACATAACTACCAAGAGGATCAAGACTAACGACTTAAATCCGGCCTATCTCTGGCACTGTCGTCTAGGCCACATAAATGAGAAACGCATTTCAAAGCTCCATCAAGATGGACTTCTGAAATCATTTGATTTTGAATCATTTGACACATGCGAATCTTGTATATTGGGAAAGATGACTAAGGCACCTTTCACTGGACACAGTGAGCGGGCCACTGACTTATTGGGCCTAGTACATACTGATGTATGTGGTCCACTAAGTACAACTGCTAAAGGAGGCCACTTGTACTTCATTGCTTTTATAGATGATTATAGTAGATATGGTTACATCTATTTAATGAAACACAAATCTGAAGCTTTTGAAATGTTCAAAACATTCCAAAATGAGGTACAGAATCAGCTTGGCAAATCTATTAAAGCACTTCGATCCAATCGAGGTGGTGAATATTTGAGCCAAGAGTTTATTGACCATCTTAAAAATTATGGTATTGTCTCACAATTAACCCCACCAGGAACACCACAATGGAATGGCGTTTTTGAACAAAGGAATCGAACCTTATTAGATATGGTTCGATCCATGATGAGTCAAACAGATCTTCCACCATCCTTTTGGGGCTATGCATTAGAAACAGCTGCATTTACACTAAACCGTGTTCCATCCAAGGCGGTTGAAAAGACACCATATGAGATATGGACTGGGAAAAAGCCCAATTTATCTTTTCTCAAGATTTGGGGATGCGAGGCATATGTTAAGCAACAGGCCTCAGATAAGTTAGCACCCAAATCTATAAAATGTCTTTTTGTGGGTTATCCTAAAGAAACTAAAGGATACTACTTTTACAACCCCACTGAGAACAAATTGTTTGTTGCTCGAAATGGTATCTTTTTAGAAAGAGAATTCATCTCTAAAAGAACTAGTGGGAGTAAGATACACCTTGAAGAAGTTCGAGAGCCACAAAATTGCATTGAACCGGAGATGGAAAATCAAAAAGACTCACAACAAGTTGTTGAGCTTACTCAAGTAACACAAGGCCCACGAAGGTCTGATAGGACACGACATCAGCCTCAAAGATATCGTAATGTATTGCTCATTGATCAAGATGAGCCAACCACCTATCAAGAGGCCATAATGGGATCAGACTCTGAGAAATGGCTAGAAGCCATGAAGTCTAAGATGCAATCCATGTATGACAATCAAGTATGGACCTTGATTAACCCACCTGAAGGTATAAAAGCCATAGGGTGCAAGTGGGTTTTCAAAAAGAAAACTGACATGGATGGCCAAGTGCATACTTTTAAGGCACGATTGGTTGCAAAAGGATTCAAACAAACACATGGTATAAACTATAATGAAACCTTTTCACCAGTCGCTATGATCAGATCAATCAGAATCCTTCTCGCCATTGCTACATACTATGATTATGAGATTTGGCAAATGGACGTGAAAACAGCATTCCTTAATGGAAAGCTGCTTGAGGATGTGTATATGACACAACCTGAAGGTTTTATATGTCCAGAGGATTCTGGGAAGGTTTGCAAGCTTCAAAAATCCATTTATGGATTGAAGCAAGCATCTCAGAGTTAGAATCATCGCTTTGACAAAGTAGTCAAAGATTTTGGTTTTATCCAAAATATTGATGAACCTTGTGTTTACAAGAAGGTTAGTGGGAGCACAATTGTATTTCTAGTGCTTTATGTTGATGACATCCTACTTATTGGAAATGACATTCTTACCTTGCAGATTGTTAAGCCTTGGTTAGGAAAGTGTTTCTCAATGAAAGACTTAGGCGATGCCAATTACATCCTTGGGATTAGGATCTATAAAGATAGATCCAAGAGGCTAATCGTTCTAAGTCAATGCACCTACATAGACAAGTTATTGCATAGATTTAGTATGCAAGATTCAAAAAGGGGTTTTGTACCTATGTCTCATGGCATCAATCTCAGCAAGACTCAGTGTCCTAGTACACGTGATGAGCGAGAGCGCATGAGTAAGATTCCATGCGCATCGGCTATTGGATCAATCATGTATGCCATGTTGTGCACTTGACCAGATGTCTCATATGCCTTAAGTATGACTAGTAGATTTCAATCAGATTCAGGTGAGAATCACTGGACTACCGTCAAGAATATCCTAAAGTACTTGAGAAGAACTAAGGATGTATTCTTGGTGTATGGAGGATTGGATGACGAGCTTATTGTAAACGGTTACACAGATGCAAGTTTTCAATCTGACAAAGATGATTCTAGATCGCAATCAGGATTTGTATTCTATTTGAATAGTGGAGCAGTAAGTTGGAAGAGCTCAAAGCAAAGCACTGTGGCTGATTCTACAACAGAAGCTGAGTACCTAGTAGCATCAGATACAGCTAAGGCAGCTATTTAGATTAAAAAGTTCATAACTGAGCTAGGGGTGGTGCCTACCATCTCAAATTCGATAGATTTGTTCCATGACAACAATGGTGCAATAGCACAGGCTAAAGAACCTAGGTCACATCAAAGGACAAAACACATACTTAGGTGATATCACCTTATCAGAGAAATCATTGATAGAGATGATATAAAGATATGCAAAATACCAACTGATGACAATGTTGCTGATCCTCTTACTAAGCCGCTTGCACAGGCTAAGCATGATCATCATGTTAGGTCAATGGATATTAGAAACATTAATGATTAAACCTAGTGCAAGTGGGAGTTGTTGGAGATTGTGCCCTAGGCCAATCATTGTATTGTAAACATTGTTTTTATTACGAAATAAGAGTTTTTTTTATTATATTATTATATTATTTGCATGTTTATATATAATAATATCCATGGATAAATCATTTTTGAATTATCCAAAATGTCCCTAATCAATCATCCTTGTGGGAACAACGATGAATTAAGATTAGAATGATTTTGATTGATTAAGTGTTAATCATGTATGATGATATGAATCAAAATCATAGGCGTATGTTAGAGAACAGGACGCTGGATAGACCCGTCATGAGATAAGGTACATGGATTAGGTCATGAGTTTATCTCATATATAACCGTGTCATTGATCCCTTGGACTTGAGATCACTATAGATTCCTACATGAAGGACACTGTACTTTGGCATAGCCTAATGTCACCTTTAACTAGGTGATTATAAAGACTATGATCAGGTATAATAGAATCCATGCAGAGGAAGATGAGTGGTCAAGATGGAATTTGTCCCTCTGATTAATAGAGAGATATCTCTGGGCCCCTCGATGAGTGTGACTGAGAAATGCATGGCCATACTCAGATGGAAAGGGTTCCATCTTATAATCAGTCTACTCAGAAATCGAGAAAGTTACGATCGAGCAAGTTGAGGATGACATTTCCATGCCTCATACTCGATCTAGATATCGTGTGACAAAAGGGATATGATAGGGTTATAAGATAGGTTGCATCAGATCACCGATCCCGTATGATTTAGGTAGTCACAATGTCTTGCTAGAGGCCACTTGTGATTTGTGAGTCAAACAGTATAGTTGGCCCACTGCCAATATCATATGGGCCTGCAGGGTCGCACACAAGAACGGACCAACTCGGGCTAAAATGTCCACATTCATTGAATTAGAAATGTGTCTAGATTCAATAAATATCTAGGATGGAGAAATTATTTATATATATATATATAACTAATTAAATTCGAAATATATTATATATATATATATTATATTTGATATTATATATATATGTATATATATATATATGAATTAATTTAAATTTAATTTTATTAGATAGATTTAAATTTAAACTATAGGATAGATTTGAATTTAAACTAATAGATTTATTTAATTAATTTTGATTAATTAAATATATTTGAAACTCTAGTCTATAAATAAGGGTTTCTATATCAGAAAAAATAGCTAGAGCTAGAGCTGCCTCTAAAATCCTTAGAGAGAGGGACACCGTACGGACGTCGTACAGAAATTGTACGGACAGACTGCTAGCACACCGTTTTGAGTTACTGAACCCCGTTCGTGTGAATACCAGTAGAGGGAGATGATCTGCGGTCAGTTCCTGTGATCCAAATAAAAATAAACAACAAACTCAATCGACAAAAAAAGGTAATTCTCTGAACCTATTCAGTTTAAGCGATTTTGACGGATCCTTAGTGGGAATTGGGATCAAAATTTTAAACGTTTCCGCTGTGTGCCTCCCATAATTCCCAACACTTTCAACAGCCAAATCTTAGAAGAAGTTTTCCAACAACTAGTTTTCTATTTGTATATAAGGAGAAGCAGCATTTGAATCAACATAGCGGATTGAGAAATCTAAAGAGAATTTGTTCTTAGTGATATAGTTTTCTATATTCTCAAGTTATTACTAAAGTATTTAGTTCATTTAACTATTCAGAGTCTATATTGTGAGCTTTACTTTGATTTATTAGTATTTGTAAAAGTTCTTGAATCTCATAGCAATTGTGTAAAAGAAAATTAGAGCTGTATGTAAGTTATTAAGGTTGTAAAAGTTCTAAGTGAGTTTAGAAACCTAGTTTTTTAATTGTGTATTCTAGTTCTCCATAGTGGAAATCCCTTAGTGTATTGAAAGGGGACTGGATGTTATGTCTTATGGACTAAACTAAGATATATCATATAGGGGTATTTATCTACCTAATTAGCCTGAGAGGTCTGCCCTAATCTAACTTAATTGGGTCGAGTTGAGTCAAGCCAAAAATATAAATGGACATAATTTTAATAAAATTATATAGGGTTGGGTCGGGTTACGGATAAAAATATATTTTGCCTAGCCCAACCTGACAGTTACTTTTTTATTTTAAGCTATCAATATCTTGTTATTTTATATCTTTCTAGTTGTAATTTTTATTACCTATCTAAACCCCTTACTTTTTCATTATTTTTTTCATGATATGCATGCTTACTAATTTTTTTTTTGTTGAACAATAAAAATGCATGTTTACTAAAGACTAACTATGTCAGTATAGTTTGTGTTTTGCTTGATAATACTAGGTTATTTTTTATTAAAATTATTTTACTGATCAAAACATAAGGGCCTATTTGGTTTGAGGGGCCCTCCCCTCCCCTCCCCTCCCCTCCCCTCCCCTCCAAAAGTGGGGGTTTTTGGAGGGGAGAGAAATTTTTTTGCTCCATTTGACTAAATTGCCCCTTACTCTTATTTTTATTTAAAATATAATATAAATCTTATTTTTTTAATGGGGTTTAAGATAATTTTTTATAAAAATAAAAAATATTTTTTGAATAAAAATAAAAAATTATTTTTTATAATAAAAAGTAAGAAAAAGTCTTTTTTATAAAAATAAAAAAAAATTAAAAATTTTAATACAATAAGGATATAATTGTCTATTTAATTTTATCTCCCCTCCCCTCCCCTCCAAATCAACCAAACAATATATCATTAAAACCCCTCCCCTTCCCTCCCCTCCCCTCCCCTCCTTTGAACCAAACACTCCCTAAGGCTTTAAAAGCCTATTATGGTGAAATCTATGTTTATAAATGTATAAAAAAAATATTTTTACATTGTAAGTATCAATTTATAAGGGAAAAAAAAAAAGAAAAATTGGCCTAGGAGGCCTTAACTTGCCATAACCTAACATAAAATTGGGCTAGTTCAGGTTGGGTTGGGCCACAGATATAAAAATAAATTCGATATCTTAATTGGGTTAGGTATCGAGCCTACTAAATATCCGACCCGACCCTGCCCATGAACAGCTCTAATTTAAATGTACTCTTCCTTTTACTTCACTTTTATTTCTATGTAGCATCTGTGCAGAAACCTTGTCAATAAGGTCCTAATTTAACTCATTGATCTATTGTTATTCAATTAAGTTTTAGAATATCTTGTCGACAAGATTTTAGTCTGTCTACAAGGTTTTCAATTTTACTGTTTCATTTAAACTATTAATTAATTAATTAATGCAAATAGTATCTATTCACCCCTTCTAGGTGCATTTCTTAAAAGAAACCAATGATGCAGAGTTTTCTCTTGATTCATTTCGTCATGAATCAAAAAATCTATAATCAATCTAGAGCTTGATCTAATGTGGGCAAACATTAGTCCAAAACCTCCTTTTTCTTTTGTGCATAAACATCAAATCAAGGGTATTATAAAGATTTAATGCTTCTTTTTTGATTATACCAAAACTTTGTGGGAGAAGAAGATGGTTAACGAAACAGGGGATGTGAGGTGGCTGACTTCATAAGTGATTAATAGGGCAAGTAAGCTGGATGTGCTAAAGAAGAAGATGTATGCAAAACATAGTATTTAGGATGCAAATGGACACATGTCGATATCTCAATAGTTGAAAGGAATGGACGACCACAATTACGCTTCATATTATATTTAAATTCTTTTGATAAGATGCATATTAAAATGGACACGTGGCTTTATATCATCTCTCTGATCACACAAATAGTTTGGATTTCACGGACTACATTACATCATTTCCTTGTGTTGAATATAGAGAAGCCGAACACACATACACACGCACTTGCACCTTAAAAAGCACTTGTGGAGAGAAACAATTAAAATTAGGACAAAGAAAAATATTTATAAAATTAAAAATACTTTTTTATTTAATTTTCTCTTGTACACATATTGGGGGATAAGGCACACTAGCACCTTAAAAAGCATTTGTAAACAATCACAAACTCTAATACTACATCCAAGAAATATGAGGATACTTATTGTATAAAGAAAACATTTATAAGATTAAAAATAATTTTTTATCTAATTTGTTTGTTTGACCATCAATGAATAATGATAATATATGGTTAGAGTATTTATTTTGTACTTTCAAAAAAATTTTCTCTCAAATTCTACCAAACACATTTTCATTTATATGTAATAACTTCTATTTTAATAAAAAAATTAATACCATTTTTAAAGATATTTTGGTCATATTTTCACTTGAAAGATTTGTGTATAATTTCATAATAAAGAAAAAACTATGTATTTAAACATCTCTCAATGGAAGAGAAATAATTTATTTTAAAAAATTTATATTTCTTAAAGAAATTTTATATGTATGCATTTCTAAATCCTTTGTTCTTTTGTTCAAAAAATATTAGAGTAAACTATACAAGTATTCTCTTGGTTTTACTCAAATTATATAGATCTTCCATATGTTTTTGAAATATATACTGTAGTCTAATTTTTAAGTTTGTGACCAAAATATTTTCTATTAATCTAAATATTCAAATATATATTGTATCCAAATATGCACAAATAAAAATATAAACCAGTAGATATTGTTTTTATTAAATTTAACAAAAAAATTATGTATTTAGGTTAATAAAAAATATTATAGTTAACAAATTTAAAATTACACTAAAATATAGTACAATTTTTTATTTTAGGGGATGTCAGTATATATTTTGAAAATAGATAAAAAAAATCTTTATAATTTTAATAAAACTTAAAGGGATTATGCTTAATTTGCTTAAAATATTAAGATCATCTTCTTTTAATTTTCCATAATATCTGCTAGGTTACAAAATTCTATGAGACATGTTTTTTAATTGGAAGAATTAGAGTTAAGAATGCAAAGTTAAAAATATTTACTTTAAAGGACCTATTACCATTAAATTTAAGGGGTTTTACTTCCATTAGATTTAAGTAAAACCCTCTAAATCTAATGGTAATAGGTCCTTTAGATTAAATATTTTTAATTTTGAGTCCTTAACTCTAATTCTCCCTTTTTAATTTTCCATAATATCCATAGCATTACAAAATTCTACATGGCACTTGCATAACTGTACTTTCCCATCAACCAAACAAGACTTTGTAGAATCACAGACACTAACAACAAGTGGTGTCGTAGTCTTACCAATTAGTGCAATCTATAAGCGAACAAAAAGTTAGAAGAAGCATAGGTGATAATATCTTTATTCTTCATTTTGTGGTCCATATTGGTGCCAATATTAGATAGGATCTAAAAATAGAATACATGAAAAGGAGTTAATAGAAGAGAAGAGTTATGACAATCTGGAGTGCTCTAAAGAAGAGGACCATCTAAAGGTGAGAAAAATTAAGAAATTCAGGCATGATGATACTGTCAACCCATATATGGAGGAGGATACGCGCCCTGACGATGGTATCGAGATGCAAGGTACTCAATTGCATGGTATTACGGTTGAACCAGAGTGGGGAGGTGAACACTCTTAGGGAGGTGAATATACAAGACATGTGCTTATTTCATACAAAGACTCCCTTATGAAGTTCAATGGAATAGATAATTTGTTAATACTAAGATCTATGACTATACCAGAGATAAGGTAAGTAGATGATAGTGACAGATGAAAAGGACATAATATAACTCATAATATTCAAATAGGTATAGAGGAGAGGTTAGATCTAGTATGGGAAAATAATGCCAAAATGCTAAAAAGGTTTCAAATATAAATAAAATGGAATATCAAAAGAAATATATCCAAAATTATATAAACTAACCAAAACAAAGGTGTCACTAAAAAACACAAGTCAAACTCCCACTAAACCAAGGTGTCAATTAAAAAAATTTCACAATACCTAAAAGTCACATGTTTCTTAAACTCATTGTTAAAGAATCAACTGAACATATTATCCATAAAACATATATAATTTGAATATGAGATTCACAGATCTTCTCTCCAACAAAATAAGAACTTAATATCAACAATTTAGTGCACCGACAATTCATATGATTTTGAGAGAAATACATAGTAGAATCATTGTCTTCAATAACATGCATAATAGAAATTAATTTCCTTAACCATGTAGCCAAAATGGCCCCACAACAAGTGACCCCACAACAAGTGACATACTATGCAACCAAATGAAGTAGCTATGAGTGTTTATTTGACATCTTTCAATAAAACAGCTCCTCCAAACATCATAAGATGTATATTCAAGCTAAGGCAGCTATTAGTGTTTACATGACACTTTTCACAAAATAGTTCTCCAAAACATCATAGGATATATATAGAAATAGATTTCAAATCATTTACATGAATCGTATAATCTGAATCCAATAAGGCTAATAATTATAAGTGGATTATATCTACTCTAACTCAATATGTGATTCTAAGTACTTTGTAGGGACCAAGTGAATTTTTCTAAGTAGTTTTCTCAAAAAAATTCAAAATAGGATTGCTCAAGTATTTACCAAATACCCTAATAGCAATAGCTATGTCCATATGAGTACACACTTGAACAAACATGAAGTTGCCAACAACAGAAGCAAAAAATGGAATACTTTCCATTTTATTCCTCCTTATGTAATATTAAGAAACTAAGATTTATATAACCTCTTAACTGTTTTAATAAGTGTACCATAAAAGGAACAAGAGTGTAAATTAATATCTTAAACATTTAGTCAACTAATGTTCCTTAAGGCAAACTTAAAATATCATAAGACTTATCTTGATGGATTTGTATCCCAATAATATAAGAGGTCTTAAAAAGATTTTCATATCTAATTTCTTAAAGATATACTAATTTAAAGTGCTCACAACAAAATCACAAGAGGTTATAGCCTCATCATACTTTAAATATTAATGCTTAAAAACTTGTTTTAGTCTATAAATGGGTCAATTGATTTACATATTAAGTACTCTTTCTATGATTCTATAAATCCATGTTATTGAATTTGAGACAAGTTTTAACATAAAAGGCAATCTAAACATCCATATAGTAGGGTCCTAAAACAAAATCCAATTAATGTCATGATCTTTCCAAGAGTATCTTTAATGGACACTAGTGAGAAATTATATATAACCAAATCTTTTTCCCTGATTATGGCCATTTCAATCAATTTGATCTTAAATTTTATAATATTTCTTGTACCCTCATAGTAGGTCTTAAAGACCCACTTAGCCAATGGCTTTGTAGCTAGATTAACTTTTTAAATTCCTAGATTTACATATGCAATGAAAGAAATATGACTTACTTTATTTTTGTTAACGGTATAAAACATTATTGAGTCTTTTTTCCTTTTTATGAAGAGTCATGTTAACATGAAATAAGGGTAAATCACCACTCGCACAAAATCCTACCAAATGAGAGGTAAAAATTTATACAATATGAATTTGCTCCCACTAAATTTTTGGTGAGAAATGTTCATCGATATTTTATTAAACCAAAGAAATATATTGAGGCAATGAAAAATATTTATTATGCCAAAATACTTCATTGACTTCTAAATGATGTTTACTAGTTACAAAATTATAATATTATATTACTTTCCCAATCTTATAAACCTTGACATGTTTCAATTAATTACTCAAGTAAGACATCAAATAGAATATTTACTAGAAATTCAATTTATAAGTCCTTAATATAAGTCTCATTCAAAGTTCTCATAAAAAAAATGATTGTATCGGCATAGAAGCTAAAATAGTAATAATATAGGGAAATATGAATTATGTCTATAATATAATCATAAAACAAAAGTTTCCTTCAAAATCCAACTAATGTAATTACAAATACAAAATTGTCATTTATCGTGATTCCGTCGATCATAATAAATCAAGAGAACTTATTAGGCATATGAAGGATAACAAAAAATAATGTTTCTAATACTTTTGTATTGATAAAGTGTAATAAATATTAAAACATCAAGTGAAATGTATTATAATAGCAAAAGAATTGATTGACAATGCTATAGATTAAAATATATCCTTGATATAAAACCCTTACACAATCAATCTTTCGATAATTAAAAAAAATTATTTTTCATACTTATTATATTATCAAAATTATACCAAATAATGTCATATTGATAGAGTATATCCATTACTTGTATAATATATCTCATGTAGTCCAATACTTAAAGTTAAAAAAAATTATAGAGTAGTTCAATGATAAGTGGAAGTATAGTTAGTTAAAAAATAGAATTATACAAAATTAGAATACTATAAATAATATATTCATTCTCATATTCTAGTAACATAATAACTCAAAATGCATACATCTAACCATATGATGTTATCAATCACAAATATATCCAAAACAATTAGATGATATGAGAGTTCCTTTCATGAACGTTATTTAAAAATATTTTAAGAAATATGATTAAGTATATTTTAAAATATAATTATAATCCTCAAGTATTTATCATAGGCAAGGTATCAATAAAATAAAATATCTTTTGCAACAAAAAAAATCTTTTAAGTCATAAATTTTTAAATTGTAAAACTCTCAACATTAAAGCTAAATATTTATCATTGAAAGTCAAACATAATTTACATAATCTATTAAAAAAGAATATATCTTTGTTATAAATAGTTTTTGTGCCTTTTACAAAATTTCACAATTATATTGTGAACTAAAATATTATGATACATTTAATACCAAAAATTGAATAATTATAATTTTATAAATATATCTTTAATTTAAAAAATATACAAATGGCTTTGTATAATAATAGATTACATTAATAATGCTAAATTGATAGGATACATTAATTATCAATGCAATTTAACTAGCAATTATTGTGAAATATAAAACAGTAGAATCATTACCATATATATAGGTAAACATATACATATCAATTAAAATAAAATACCTTAAACAAATTAACCAAAAGATACTGTCACAACTAGTCTCATAATAAGTGAGCATGTGTCAATAGCCGAAATTACCTTATCGACAAATAAAAAACATGCCGTCATATTCAACAAAATCAATATCTTTAATATCTCATAACAATATTTGATAAAAGTATGGACATGCAATTAGATGACATGATGTACAAGATACACATATACTATTATCAAATTATGAAATCAAATCATGCTCCAACAAAAAAATTATGTCTAGAATCATCTATTTATAAATTTTCAATAATGCCTCTTGATAAAATTAATAGGTCACAAATGAATATAGTATATATATATATATATATTCAAAATATTTAGCTTACTCTAATTTTTATTTTTAATAAAAATATTTTTTACTAATCTAAACTAGAATCTGTGGACATCGTGCATAGCGCCCAAGGTAAATAAAAAAACTATTACATCATGAACATCTCAATAACAACAATTTTATAATAAATCTATAATAAAAAGCAAACATTCTTTTATTATATATATTGATACTAATATTCAAATATATATTATATCTAGATACACATTAAAAAATAAAAAGAATAAATTTTATTTTTAAATATATACAAAAAAAATAAAAGAGTAAATTTTTTATTAAATTTAACAAAAAATTATATATTTGGGTTAATAAAAAATATTTTAGTTACAATTTTAAAATTAAATTAAACTATAATATAATTTTTTATTTAAGAAAGATGAATATATATTTTTAAAATAAAAAATTATAAAATTTCAAAGCATGTAATTTATTCAAAATATTATAATCATCTATTATATATATATATATATATATAAATATTGTGGTGGAGCCATGTGCTAAGTCGATTTAGCTCCTCATTGAGTTGTGTATTGATATTGTTTACTTTCCTTTTTTCTCATAACTTTTTTTATGGGATTTATAAAAGTATTCCTGGGTCTCTACAAATGCAAGAGAAAGTATCTAGTTTTTTTAAAACTTTCCATCACATCCGCTGGGTTAGAAAATTCTACGGGACACGTGTTTTAATTTTTTATGATATCCAGTGGGTTACAAAATTCTACGGGACACGTGGCACTCGCATCACCTTACCTTCCCATCAACCAAACAAAACCTGGCGGAATCACGGACACTAACGACAAGTGACGTCGTCGTCTTACCTGTCAGTGCACTCCGTGAGAGAACGATGCCAAAAGAAGAAGCACAGGCTGCGGAAGCTACTGTACCAATTAGCGAAGCCTCATCAACTTTCTCTGACCTCCAGTACGCTGATGCGAAGAAAATGAACTCCCCATGTGATTCTCATCCCGCCACTTTCTTGGGACTTCTTCTCCAATCTCGATCCAGCTCTTGCGATATCGGTGGCGATGGCTCTTCTCAGCTCCTCAGGGACTTGGTCACCAGGGAAATCAATGCTTTTCTATGGCTCGCTCTCATCGTCGTCACTACCCTTTTGCTCAGAAAGGTCGTCAAGCTGTTCCGATTATGGTATAAAGCGAAGACGATTCCTGGGATTCCGAGTACCTCCTTCTACGGACACTGCAACCTCATTTCCCGGGAAAATCTCACTGGTCAGTTTTCTTTTTCGCTGATTTGTTGATTTTTGTCATTGTCTCCTTCGAGCAATCAAATTAGTATTTATTTTCTGAATCTCTTCGATGGATTTCTGCTAATTCAATCTGTGGTTTAGTTGATTAGTTATCACTTTATAAGGCGGTGCATAGACATGGGTATTGCGTCATGTTCCTCTACGATCTACTTCTGTTGTTAATATCAGTTTCATTTATTATTATTATTATTATTATTATTATTATTATTATTTTGCTTTTAGATTAAATATGTAAATATTTTAGATGTGCTTCTGGTCCCAGGACCACGTTTATTGGTTACATAGATTGCTTGTCGAGTTGTGGGTAGAAATTGGAAATTTCTTCGTTTGCCTACGATTGATTGCAGGAAATAGAGGGTATTACCTTTTTCTTCACCTTTTTTTTTTCAATCTATTGGCAGTATGTGTGTGCGTGTATTCATTTGTCTTCTGAGAAGGATCTATGGAAAGAAGTGGGGCCTGAATGCTCCTCTAGTCTATTGATTAGGTTGTATGATACATAATACTGAATAATTTGAGATTGACAACTATTATGTATGAGAAAACTTTTTTCAGCAATGAAAGAGAACTATTCAGGCTTGCAAGAACAGGAAGATTGGAGTGGAATCTGTTTTTTGTATTCATTACCACCATGCACTTATATTATCAGCTCAAAAAGATAAAAGTGATCACCTTTAGCTTTGCTTGTAAATGGAAATTTCTATGTAGTTCAATGTTGGAATGGCTAAATTGTTGATAATCATAGGATTTCATAGTAATAAAAATTCTAGTGAGTTTTTGGTATTGAATAACATTAGAGTCGACTTTTGTTTTTTATATTTAATAAATTAAATGTATACTTTTCTGTTTGACTTTCAGATCTGTTGTCAGAATCTCACAAATGGTATGGACCAGTTGTTAAGCTATGGTTAGGTCCTACACAGCTTCTGGTGTCAGTTAAGGATCCAGTGCTAATTCAAGAGATGCTTGTAAAGGCTGCAGACAAGCTACCTTTCACGGGAAAAGCTTTTCGTCTAGCCTTTGGGCAATCAAGCCTCTTTGCTTCTTCCTTTGAAGAGGTGCTTAGCTGTCTTATTATTTCTTATTATCATCCCTCTCCATTCTCACATTGTCATATATTGTGCTTGTGATTGTCTTGACAAAAGTTGAAGTTGTAACCTAATGTTTTGTTCACCCCAACAACGGGGGAAGCAGTAATGACCCTGTACATATGTACTTATGTTTGTGAAATCATTTATGAGATTTATCTCTAATTAGTCTTATGTACATATGTTTGTCATTTTACCATAATGATGCTGATAGTGAAGCAATACATTTTCGTCATTTTGATACCAATAGCTAATAACATATGTTATTTCCTTATCACGTGATACTTATGTTAATTAAAATACATGATATGTGAGTTTTGGTGTTTATGATTGGAGTCTCAAGTGCAATAATTGACTTGTGCCCCAGCTGCAATGTGTTTGGCGCCTTTCAGATTTGAGATCTTCAGATCAACCTACTCTTCTTTTTTGTTCACACTTTATTATTATCTATCTCTAATATTGTCTACAGAAATTACAAATCCTGTATTCTTCCAGTATACGGTCCTTATTCTGATTATGGCAACTTGGCATTTGATTGATTTTAAATCACCAGGTGCAAAAGAGAAGGGAATTCTTGGCAACAGAATTGAATGAAAGATTGCTCAGGAATGCTGATCTAATTCCTTCAACAGTTGTTGACTTCATCATGCATAAAATAGATAACATCAGAGGAAATATTGATTGTAGATTGGTTTCTAAGAATATGGCTTTCAGCATAATGGGAGCAACATTCTTTGGAGATGGCTTCTTAGCATGGCCCAAGGCTGCAATTTATGAGGAACTCCTTATGAAGATTGCTAAAGATGCTTGCTTTTGGGCATCCTATAATGTGACTCCCTTCTGGAAACGGGGATTTTGGAGATATCAATGCTTATGCACGAAGTTGAAATGCTTAACTCAAGATATCCTTCAACATTGCAGAAAAAATTGCAAGCTGTTTCACCATGTTGAGCAAAATGTCCATAGTGAAAGATCCAACACAGAAATGGGGACAGCACATGGTGCACAGTGCTGTTCTGATGTTGACTTTCAAGGTTTCTTCCGTGAGCATAGTGATCATAATACTGCAAAAGAAGAATCTTGTGGAAATATCATGGGTGTGATGTTTCATGGATGTCAATCTACAGCAGCGTTAATCTCCAATTTATTGACTATGCTTGTCATGCATCCAGAAATACAGGATAAGGTAGCTATCAGTCCATTATGTTTTTGTTGTATCATGCTACATGGATCCCTTAATTCAAATTTACTCTCTAAAATCTTAAAACCTAGACCCCAAGCTTGAAATACCAAAATTCCCTAGAAAGTTTGGCAGGTTTGAGATGGATCTATTCAGTTCGCTTTGCAATGAAGAGTGTTGGCTAAGTTGCACTTGAGCATAGAATTCTTCTGATCCCTTTGTTAGGATGAATGCTCTTTGTTTGCCATTCTGTGTTTACTTCTTACAGCTTATTTGACATCTATCTGTGTCTCTGGTATATTGCTTCTTTGGAGTGTATGCAATCCTGCTCAGGCAGAGATCTCAAACTGCTTTTCTTCTCTCTTTTCCCCCTTTGAGACAATTTTTTAACCAAATTGCAGTCAACACATCTAACAAACAGTTATACTTGTATCTTCTTAAAGAAATAACTCATATAAATACTTTTCTTGATAATACCGGTGAATATCTTTACAGGACACTGACTGCATCTTTTGACACCCAGCATATGGTCTTGCATTTAGTTGAAGAGTGATCTCATATATTAATATTTTCTTTTGATAATACTGGTGAATGGCTTTACAGAACATTTTGACAGCCAGCATATGGTCTTAGACTTACTAAGGGCCTGTTTGAAAATTTAATTCAAGGATGAAACTGAAAAGTTACAGTGCAGAAATTGCTTTAATGCTCTTTGTTTAATACATAACAAAAATCAATTTAAGTGAAGAGTGCTGAAAACATTCAGCATAAAGGAGGTCACTAAATGCATTCAGCGGTGTCCCCTATTCTTATTCAAGTTATTAAATGACAATAGCTTCATAGCTTCATTAATGTTGTTAAATGCTAATAGTTTCTATGAATACAAATCTGGCACTTACTATGAAATGTTTTTCAAACAAATAAATTTAGTGCTCAATTTTTATCTATAGAAGTTTCACTACTAATTAGTCGGTGCTTAAATTTTTTTCAGTTTTATTTCACATGCGTAGGTGGCCTAGCATTTAATTTCTTGACTGTCAAAGTACACTAATGCGGTGGTGAATCTTGTATCTTCGTCTGGTTTCCTATCATTTTCAATTCTTACTTTCATTATGAGACTTAAATTGATAAAGGATTGCTCTGCATCTGTAAACTGTGATCCTTATTCTTGGTTGGCTAGTATTTCCGTGCTTCAAATTGATAAACTGCCCCATGGTGCTAATAAAAATGGATTTTTGTAAATTATGAACAATTTGCATGACGTTACTTATTAGGCAGCAAATTTTATCAGTGTATATCTCTAATCAGTGCATGCATGCATATAAACAAAAGCCTGATATCCTGGTACCAACAAGAGGCTTTAACTCCGTGTGTTTCATGTGACTGATATCATCATAAATATTGGTAGAACAGGATTTAATTTAAATGCACAAAGGCCTGTCTAATATGGTTTTGATTTGCAATGCTGTGCTTTGCTGCTTTTATATGATTGTTTTCACTTTATGTTTGCAAGCCATTATCTGTAACTTCTGAGTTCAGCCATAAAAGGAAGGAAAAAAGAGTTAAACTTATGCATATGCTTATCCAGGTTTATTCAGAAATCACCATTGTGGGGAAGAAGCCATTGAAGTATGAACAGGGAGATATTTACAGGATGCCTTTACTATTGGCTACAATTTATGAATCTGCACGTCTTCTGCCAACAGGGCCCTTGCTGCAAAGGTGTTCTCTGAAGCACGGTGAGATCTTGCTTACTGTTCTCTCAAGCATGAGCCCATGATACTGTTCATTATATGCCATATATCTGGTGGTGACGGTGTAGCCTCCTTGAGCTTTTTGGTGAAAAAACCAACTGAATTAAAGCCTGTGCACATTTCCTGATTAATTATGGGCACTGCATACATGGCCTTACTTATTTGTGAATTTTCTCTATTAGTTGATTAAGGTGTGACATTGTTAGGGTAAGATAACAGTTGAGAGTTAGTGTCATGAATCTGCACTATTAGTAGATTTTGTAAGCATGACCATTTGAACCCTTATAGGGAGTAGTAGTCATAAATTTTGGTTATCAGAGGTTTGAGATTTCACATAATATGTGTGTGATGTTACTTAAAAGTTTACATATATAGTAAATAAAACAGGTAAGATGGTTATTGAACACATCAAAATTTATTATCTTATCTAGTGGAAACAGAACCTGGGGGCTAGAATTGAATAGAAAATCTAAACTTTAGGAACAAAATGACAAATTTCAGAGTTTTAAGGACAAAATAAACAGAAGGTCCAAACTTAAGAGATACATTAGTAACTTTCTTAAACCTTAATTTTGATACTGGTGATTTTTCATGGAGACTTCTTTGTAAAGGTGCAGAGGATTTCCAGAGCTCTTTTGTATTGATTCCCTTTATTATTTCTGTTGCCTTGTCTAAAAAGAATGTTTTTATCCTCTCTTTCCTGTATATTCCTTTTAATGAAGTTATTTCCTTTATCCCCTAAAGAGAGGGTAATGGAGGATGGGAAAAGAATAAGAAAATTATTATTAATTATTTGTAAATTATGGATTAAAAATAAATATAAAAAATAATATTTTATTAGGATTACGAATAGGAACTAATATTTAAATTATGTTGTTATCTTTAGTTATCTTTTTGTTAGGCTTTAATAATTATCTTTTTGTTAGGATTTGATTATCTTCTCTTAGGTTTAACATTACTATTATCTTTATTTTAAAATTATTAAAAATTATCTTTTGGGCTCTATATAAAGCCCTTAGTAATTAGGGTTAGACAATTCATTTGATTATTCATTAATAAGATTATTGCTATTTTATCTGAATCTCCCCTCCTCTCTTTCTCCTTCCTTTCATATTTTCTCGCTACATCTCCCTTTTATTCTATTTATCCCTCGATCTCTTCTTGTCCTACATCAATTTTGGTATCAAAGCAAGGTTGCAATTCCAAATCACTTCCCTTGTTACCTTTCAACCTCATTTTTATTTATTTATATTTCTTCATTTTTCGGACCATTTTTTTCATCCCTTTCTACCTTAGATCTCAAAATTCATTATTTTAGAGTATTATGGGGGTAATATTACTAATTTTGGCTTTCTAGATTGCTATGTTAAGGTTTACGATGGAACAAAATACCTAAACTATCCAAACTAGTTTGGATAACTTCAAAAAGAATGTGGACCATTGTTTTGATGAACTTATGGGTGCCATTAGTCAATTTTGTATAGAAATTATTGGCAAAAACTTAAAATTAAAGGCAAAAGACGAATGTCATCAAGAGCCTAAAGTATTAAAGAAAGATATCTTAATTGCGTCCGATGTTGTTATTGTGGAACCCCTTGATTGCCCATCAGACATTGATGATGATGGTTCCATCATAGGGTTTGAAGAATAGTTGGAAGTAAATTTGGGATGTGAAGAAATCAAACTTGACCAACAATCTGAAACTCAACCAAAAATTGTAGAATGTTATGTTTAGATTCAACTAGATCAATTGCTTCATCCAATTGAGTTTGTTATTTCAAATATATTGTTGAATCCGAAACTGTCTTGGACCATATCTTAAAGTAGTAGTGTTATTATTGTGGTACCCTTTGATTGTCCATCAGCCATTGATGATGATGGTTCTATCATAGGGATTGAAGAATAGTTGGAAGTAAATTTGGGATGTGAAGAAATCAAATCTGACCAACAATCTAAAGCTTAACCAGAAATTGTAGAATGTTGTGTTCAGATTCAACTAGTTTAATCACTTTACCCAATTGAGTTTGTCATTCCAAATATATTGTTGAATCCGAAACTGTCTTGGCTACCATTTCTTAAAGTAGTAGTGTTCATCATACTGAAAGCTCCCAGATGGATTATTTTAATGCTTTTGTATTTCAAAACTCGAGGTTGAGTTTTATCCAACCAGGGAAGAATAATGGAGAATGGGAAAAAAATAAGAAAGCTATTATTAATTATTTGTAAATTATGGATTAAAAATAAATAAAAAAATAATATTTTATTAGGATTAGGATTAGGAATTAATATTTAAATTATTTTGTTTTAGTAGTTATTTTGTTATCCATAGTTATCTTTTTGTTAGGATTTGATTATCTTCCCTTAGGTTTAAAATTACTATTATCCTTATTTTAAAATTATTAAAAGTTATCTTTTGGGCTCTATATAACACCCAGGGTTAGACAATTCACCTGATTATTCATTAATAAGATCATTGCTATTTTTTTTTTTTTTGATATCATTGCTATTTTATCTGAGTCTTCCTCTCCCTCTCTTTCCTTCCTTTCATATTTTCTCTCTACATCTGCCCTTTATTCTATTTCTTCCTCTTTCCTTTCTTGTCCTACATCAGAGGGTGATTTAACAAAACATGATGATTATGTTCTTTCCGTTTTATTAGCTTGGTTGTGAACTGGAATTAAGTTCCATACCTTTGTCGGATACGTTAAGTTTTATCTTTGTGTTACTCTGTTTACATACCTACATCGGCAATGATTCTGATTTTGAGTCCATTAGTTTACTGCTGCAATAGATTTAATTATTAAATATAGATTTAAGGTTCAAATCTTCTAAAAATGATGAAAATAAGCATAGTTTGAGAGAAGGCTTAGTTCCATTTTAAAGCAATATTGCTGACGTTTGAGCATGATTTGGAATTTTGTTATTAATGATATAATATGTATTCTTCATATCTTTGGATCCCTTTCAGCTTTTGCCTTTTAACATTTCTATCAATACACCTGCTTACATTTATCTGTTACACACTAAATATATGGTTGTGTTTATATTTCTGCACTTCTTGTTTATTAAATTTCATCCTCCTGTGTTAGACTTGAGCTTTGCAACTGGGGTAACCATTCCTGCTGGAGCTGTACTGGTTGTGCCTATTCAGTTGGTGCAGATGGATGCCTCCAATTGGGGTAGTAATGCAAGTGATTTCAATCCATTCCGATTTTTGTCAAATGGTGGAAAGGGATCAAAGGTGGTTCTTGATGCTTCAAACACAGGTTTCGTACCTTCCTTATATGTGATATTGAGGATTTTTTTTTTCTCTGTCTGTCAAAGTAAAGGTAGTCTGCTATCCTGCATTTCATTCGCACGGTACTATTTTTTTATTTTTCTCACCTATTGTTCCTTTGTTTGATCTGTTGCACCAATTTTATTTTTGACATGCACTCGACAACAGCAGTCATAACTCATATCTAATTTTAATGGTTTTAATATATAGTCTAGTGGTGAGAGTTTTGAATAGTTTGCAAGAGGTCTGTAGTTCAAAATTCAAACCCTGTACAGGTCGTGTGCTAAAATAAAAGTACTTTGATCATTTGCTTCTTTCTGATCCCACAGACTTAGACTGAGCTTGTATTTGACAGTTTTATCAATACTGATTTCATTTTTGCTTGAAGTTATATTGGTAGCATGCTCTATTATGTTTGGAAAGAAAGAAAATCGGTATAATTTTGCTGGCAATTCAAATTTTGAATGTATCATTCAAATGAATTTTTTTTCTGAAATGTGTTATGATGTAAAAGTTGTTAGTTCCTGTTTGAGCAGCTCTTACTGCAACTTGCACTGAAGTTTGCATATAACTTAGGTTAGGAGTTTTGTGGCAAGTGTGAAACTTGATGATTACCTTGATGCTTTTCCTTCCATATTTAAAGGGGAAAATCCTTGTTATTTATCCATCACTAATCTTCAATATTTGATCATTCTTTCAGGTTCTACTGAAGAACATACAAATCCTGGTGCTGACTCCTTGGTATTAAATGATCCAAATGAAAATGCAGCATTTCTTCCTTTTGGATCTGGCACACGTGCCTGCGTTGGCCAGAAATTTGTAATTCAAGTAGTTGCAACATTGTTTGCATCAATTCTTAAAAGATATGAGGTTTGTGCTATAAACGAGTATTTCTTTTGTTCTTCCTGCTTCTCTAGTTCCGTTCATGTAGATTTGTGCTATAAACAAGTATTTTATATGTTATGTTCATGTAGAAAAAGAAAACTACATGAACATAACTAATAGATTTTTAAAATGTTGTAAATTATAAAACATCGAATGTGGATACTTATTGATTCATGAAAGGAGGAATAAAATATTTTATAGGAAGTGGGTGAGGCAAAGGTGTTGGATAAGTATGTTATGTAGTAAGTAATTATGTTATAATAATCATGTATATCAATGCAATGGTGGTGATAAGATTTTGTTATCAAGTGGGAAAGAGTGGTTTATGTTTCTTTAAAAGCATAAGCATCATTTATTTAAAATGTTGCACCTGAACTAGGGTTGATTGTGGTGGTGTTGTGAAGTGTAATTTGAACAGAGAAAAATTAGCTGTAATTTTTAAGGAGATGTAAAATTTATTCATATGTAATTTTATTAGAGAACCTAATAACAAATACTTCAGAAACTTTTCCCAGGTCTTGTCCAAATTGAGATTGTATAGCAATTGTAGTGAAGGAAGTAGAATAAATGAATTTGGAAAGTTCTAATTATTAAAGGGGGCTTATTCTACAAGAGATTAGGCAGTTTCTGATCTTTCCAGGATCATAATTGATGCATGTTTTCCCCTAAAACATAAGTTACATACCATAATAGTGGCAAAATAAGTATATTCTACATGATACAATACTATAGATTCTTGTCTATGAAATTTTAGGGTAAAGTACAGTTTACCCCTGTGGTTTGGCCCAAAGTTAGTTTGTTTTCTTCTGGTTTAAAGTTTTTCAGGTTATACCCCTGTAGTTTGATCCACTACTACTAAACCAAAATTTAATAGAAATAATCACATGAATGAAAAACCTGAGAACAATGATGAGTTTCATTGCTAAAGTTATGTTTCACTCAAATTTTGAACCCCAGTGTTTTGAGACCATTGCTGAGATTAAGAGACAGTTTCAAATTTCAATTTCCAAATATTAGCTTAATTTTAAAAATTTCCTTAAAGGATTCTGAATATGTTAAAACTATTAGTGAAACATATTTTCAACAATGGAACTATTCACCGTTTTAACATTCGCACATTTTATATGATCGCCACATTTTGAGGTCAGGAACTTCATATTTCATACTTTGTTCTGTAGCATTTGATAGTACTGGCAGGAGACTTGATTGGGCAGGGTGCATTCTTATGGAACTGTATCTTTTGACAACTTATGCTAACTTTATATGCAGATAAAGCTTCACTCTGGACCAGAAAGTGAGCCAGAACTAACCTTCAAGAATCATCTTCTTCAGCAGCTTCCTAAATCACTGATTGTATTCGAGAGAAGGGATAATTGACAGAAATGAACTGAAAGGGTGCTATGTATGTGGATGTAGCACGTGTTGTAACTATAAGTCATCATTCGGAAACACTGGTTTCTCTCACCTTTTTTCCCCATTTTTACCTTCCCTTCACATCATCTTTTTCCTCTCTCCCGAGATGAACAGGGAAGTTCTCCTTCATGTTTGTGGCTCGTCGCTGTCAGCCGGGAAGATGCAACGGGAGTTTCATAAGAAACTTGGGTTTTTTTCCTCCCGAGTTTTATAAATAGCCTTAGTGCTGGCTTTTGGCCATGGTACATCTTTTAGTTAGTTTTTGAAGCACTCTGGGTCTATTGCTGCGTTAGAGCCTTATATTTTCCTCCTCCCTTGGATATGGATATCTTGTGTTTCATGTTGCCAACTTTCTTTTTCACTCCTGAAGGGAGTTTGTTGTTGTATCCCAATGTTTTCATAATTTGCTATGAACTTTTTACATTGTAATGATTAATGACTATGTTTTATTATGTTTTCTGATTTCATGTGTGCTCGAGTAGTTTTTGAATCATTTGATGGCTGGTCGGAGCTGGCTTAATTTAAACTGGACTCTTTGAAGAGAGATAAAAATCATTTGATGGTGTCATAATAAAAAATTCTATATCGAGTTCAACCTCTGCAAAAAGATGTCAATAGGAATGGCAAAAAATTTTCTTATGTAGAGATTTTTGTGAGGATTGACCCATTTGGAGACTCGAGATTTTCACAGCATGGGTAGTAGGGGGAGCAATTTCTGCCCGAAGCTATTTGGGGGTGGGGGACGTCTCCGTCATGGAATTCAAAGATGAGGGTGGAGAGGGTGAAATTGGTTTCTCTTATTTTAATTTGGATTATTGAGATTAAATTTAAATATTTTTTATTTTTTATTTAGAAGGATGTATGATATAGAATAAAAATAAATTTTTTACTATTAATTTAAAAAAATAATAATTTGAATTGAAAAAATTAAGAGATTTGAAAAAACACCTAAAGATGACGAGGCGATCCTGACGCAAGTGTTGCCATGTAGCCATTCCTAGTTATCAAAGTTTGATTATATATATTTTTTATTTTAAATTAATGAAATTGAAAGCAGATATATTCACTATTTTAAAAGAATAATTTACATTTCTAACATTAAAATACTTCTAAAATTATGAAAATTATATATCCTTTACATTAAAAATGAATTAAAATTATATTTAATTTTTTTGAAAGAAAAATAACATATCTGGGTTGAGGCTAGCTTAGACTCCTTTTCATCCGAAGGTCTGAGCTCAATTTCAAAATTTAAATTCAATTTAAAATTTTATTTTAAGGCTTAAATTGTTTTTCTAAGAAGATAATTGCATAAAAAATTTTGCTCCTCAATTTGTTAAACTTTTTTTATTATTAGGTATACTTAAAGGTTTGCACCTTAGTAATTAAAAATGTTAGAGTGAGAATTTCAACATATATCTAATAATAGAAGTATAAAAAAATTTGATTCTCAAAAATATAATGCTCTTCATAGAATCATCCTCTTTCAAAGTAAGTCTGATCATGCTTGTCTTCCTTAGCAGAGCCCACAAATGCCAAACCTAAATTTTCTATGAGCTAACACGCAAGAAATGTTTGTGATTCTTACTACTGAGCACCCTAAATTTCTCCGACCTGAATTTATTCACATATTAAAATGATCATTTCTTTTTAATCAAAAGATTTAGATTTTCATTAATCAAAATGAAAATAGAGAAAAAATTTCGAGACAATGAATCTAATTAACCTAAATTATATTCTTGCTTACCAACAGAGAGCACAGGAAGAATGTAAGGACTTTCCAGGTTGAGATGACTGGAGGTGCTGTGAGCATGGACGGAGGAAATGCCAATTGTGACTACTCTAAAGAGGAGGAAGATCAAAGGGAAAGAAGTGTTAGAAAACTTTGTGTGGATGGTATGGAACACCCTAACAGGGGGGAGGAGGATACAACTTTGGAGAGGACGAAGATGACTGACGTTAAGAATGTGAATTCTAATGTACCTGGTTCAAGGATATGTGTGTTGACCCGGACACCCCTCATGAATCAGAGCCTGGCTCATTGAATTGTAGGAAAATAATTTCATATAGAGATTCTCTGATGGGATACAATGGTGTGGACAATCATTGAGACAGATTGATACCAGATAACGGAAAAGCATAAATTCTAAAGAGAAAGTATGTCAATTCATTCACACTTACTCTTTACAGTATACTTCTATTCATATCACATAGGAAGAGACAATCACTGAGTTATTTAGAAGCTAACTACTTTCTTGCTAACTAACTACTCTTGACTATTAACTACCTATTATTACAATTAAACCCATGTATCAATTACACTCCCGGAAAAAGCCCTTGTCTGCAAGGATTAGGAGTAGGTTGAGTAACACTGGTAGGGAAGGTTGGGAACTGTTGCTGCATTGCAGGAAGATCCTCCACGTGGCATCTTCTAAGCTGGTAAGTTTCCATTGAACAAGTACTTGAGTCACAGGAAGATTGCCTCTCTTAACCACCTTTCTCCCCAGAATCACCTCTGGTTCAAATGTATGGTAGGGCCGAGCTGATAGGAAGGGAAGGACCCATATGTTTCTTGAGTAAGGAGATACGAAACACTAGGTGAACTTGAGTCTAGGGTGGTAACTCCAATTAGGCAACCTTGCCCACCCTTTTCGCTGATTTGAAAGGCCTAAAATATCGAGTTGTAAGTTTATGGAGAGAAGAGTTATTGATCAAATTCCTTCTAAAAGGATGTAATTTCAGATATACCTAATCACCAATAGAATATTCTCTATATGTTATTTTCCAATTTGTTTGCCAGACCATAATGTTTGGGCCTTATGGAGGTGTTACTTGAGTAATTGGACTGTAACTTCCTTGTCAATATAGCTTCTATCAATCACTTCATTTGATGAATCCTTACCATCGTAAGGTAAGTATGTAAGAGGTGGAATACCATAAATAACTAATAAGGTGGACATGCCAATGCATGAGTGGAAAATAGTGTTATACTAGAATTCAATTAAAGATAGCAACTTTACCCATTGGTTTGGAAAATCCCCTATCATGCATCTTAAGTAACATTCCAAACACCTATTAACAACCTTAGTTTGTCTATTTATTTATGGATGATAAGTTGAGGAATATGCAAGCTTCACCCTATATAAACAAAATAATTCCTTTCAAAATTTCCTATAAAACACCAGGTTTCTATATGGTACTATGCTCTTGGGAAAGCCATAAAATTTCACTATATTATCCATGAAGAGTTAAGCTACTTCAATAGTTGAATACCAATGCTTTAAAGTTAAGAAATAGGTTGCTTTGCTCAGCCTATCAATTACAACCATTATGACTAATTTGTTGTAGGATTTAGGAAGATCTCCAATAAAAACCACTGATAACTTAGTCCACATAGTGTCTAGAATGGGAAGTGGTTATAACAGGCTTGAGGCAGCTAGATTTTTTGAAATGCTAAAACACTGCATATTCTTGAACAAAATTCCTTACTACTCTTTCCAAGCCTTTCCAATAGATCATAAAAGAAATTTGCTTGTAAGTAGCAATCATCCTTAAATGGCTTGCTAGTGCATCTTCATGAAACAATTTTAAAAATTGTACCCAAAGTTGTTGGTTGGTCCCAACCACCAATTTTCCTTCTTTCAATAGTTGTCCTCCTAGAGTGTTTAGGCCTAGATAAAGGGTCTTCTTGCAAATGTTTAATAAGTTTTTTGTAAATTTCATCTTCTTTCCAAGATTTCTGGGCTTTTGTAATGAATTCCATAGCTACTAAGATGATAGCTGCACATGAAATTTCTAAACCTGGCTACTTTCGTCGAGATTAGCCATCTGCAACTCCATTGTCTTTACCCTTTCCATACACAATGTCATAACTAAGACCCCATAACTTGTAAGCCCATTGATATTGGTTTATGGATAACCTTTTTTGTTCTAATAGGTACTACAGGGGAAGGTGATTAGTCTCAATAAGGAGCTTCTTAACTTGAAGGTACTACTTCTATTGTTTAATAGCAAAAATAATAGCTATCAATTCTCTTTCATAAATGGATAAGTTTCTTTTAAAAGGATAAAGGACCTTACTAGCATATGCTTTAGGATGGCCTCGTTGTGAAAGCATTGCACCAATACCAACCCTTAAGGCATTTATCCTTACCACGAATAGTTCCTCAAGGTTTTGTAGTGCTAATATTGGGATCATGGCCAATTTGAGTGCTTGAAAAGGTAAATCTACTTCTTGACCTAATTAAACACTTCATTCTTCTTTAATAGGTCTTTTAATATTGCAATAGTACTGTACAAACCTTCTATAATAGGCAATAAGGCCTAAAAATCTTCTTAAAGATGCAATAGATGTAGGTATCAGCCAATTAACTATCGCTTCTATCTTCTTTGGATTAACTTCCACCCTTCTAGTTAAAATCAGATGGCCTAAGTAATCCACTTAAATAGCCCCAAAAACACACTTACTTTTCTTAGCAAAAAGTGTGTGGTGTCTTAATGTTACTAGTGTAATCCGTAAATGTGACTTCCAATCCTTGGTATAAACTAGGATGTTGTCACAGGAAACTAAAATGAATTTCTTTAGAAAACACTTAAACAATGCATTCATTAACTTTGGAATGTGACAAGGGCACTAGTAAAACCAAAAAACATAACCACAAGTTTGTACAACCCTTTTATGGGTATGGAAGGCCATTTTATAGATGTCTTCATCCTTCATCCTTCATCCTTCATCCTTATTTGATGGTATCAGCCCTCAAATATAGTTTAAAGAAAAATTATGCCCTATTTAATTCATCAAGTAATTCCTCTATCACTAGAATAAGGAATTGATTTGTTATTGTTTGCTTATTTAATCATCAGTAATCAATACAAAACTTCTATGTGCTATTTTTTTTCACTAGGACAACTAGTGAGGCAAAGACACTAGTGTTATCCCTTATCACACCATTCTTTAACATCTCTTATACCTGTTTCTCAATTTCAGTTTCCTAAATAGGGCCATACCTATATAGTTTGGAAATAATTGGTTGGTCCTATTTACAAATGAATAAGATGATCATATGAAAGGGGTGGTGGTAGCACTTTAGGTTCTTAAAAGATATCTTCAAACTCTGCCAAAATGTTATCTAATTGTGTCTACGACTGCACTATTAATCGAGTTGTTCCAAGCCCAAACATCAACCTATTCTATTGTTTTGCACTTGCAATCAAAAGGCCTGTTGTGTAGCTAGAAGTTTCTTCGCTTGTAGCTACTAATATATAAAAGAGATATTGGCTAAGTTAGCTTCCAAGATACGATAAAACTTATCATTCATCAATATCACTTTTTCTTGTAGATCCCATAATATCTTCTTAATTGGAGCTAGCCGTTGAGCGCCCAGTACCATGTCATGCTTCTAAATGCATTATTAGGAAATCAGCTTTGAAAACATCTTGTTGCATTAACCATTTTAATTGAGTGCACTTCTTAGTTACCTCCATTTTTTGCCTATTAGCCAGTGTTACATTCATGATATTAGCATATTGTAATTTCAAACCCAATTTCTTGGCTACAGAAATTATGGGTACTTCTTGCATCCATTAAAATCATAGTTGGCTATCTCTTTATTCTTTCTAGTACCCTTATTATTGAGTGTTGTTGTTGTCCTTCAATGGCATTTAAGGAGACCATTGAATCTGCCTCTGGGAATTCTTCTACCCTATCACTAGCATCTTGAAATTCATGATTTTCATCTGCTTAGACTATTAACATGAACACTTGAAAATTTTTACATTTGTGATCTTTTATGTAATGCTCTAGACACCACCAACAAAGGCCCTTACTTCTCTTTTCTTCCATTTCTTGTCTAGTTAATTGCTTAGTTAGTTTATTGTTTAATGTGATAGATGAATTAGGGGTAGATTTAGTAACAAGTTTGTAGTTGGAAGATGGGCTTTTGTACTATGAGGTATTGGTATAGGAATTTGGGGCCTTAGAGAGTTCTTGGTAGGGTCTTAAGGCAAAGTACTAAAAGTTAAAATTACATTTTTTGGTAGGCATATAGTATGGTCATGGAAAGCTTTGATATTAGTTTCTTGGAGTCTAGTTAAGTATATTGTGTTAGCTAAGTTGAAAGGGTTGAATAATTAAACAATTGTTTAAATGTCATTGTGATGCCCCCTATAAAACAACTAATAGCAATCTCATCTAGTAAAGCCACTTCTGTTAATAGTTCTTCAAACTTTTCCTGGTACTTCATAACAAAGGCCTTTTGAATTTAAGATTTTTGATCTTTGCCATTGCCTCTATTTTTGTAACATCTCTAAACCACATCGACATGTTCTTGAAGTAATCTTCCCAAGTTATCTTTGTCATCTTCTTTTTCTTCATAAAATTCAAGTGCCATTGCAAAGTCTTGCTTTCCAAATGAACACTCAATAAGCAGATTCTCTGGTCAGCTAGTGTGTCATTAATGTCAGAGAATTTCATGCATCAGTATGCCTACCCATGCAAGATGCTGCCATCGAACTTAGGGAACTTTATTCTGCAATGTTTGGTTGGAAATGAATAATGGTTATTGTATCCTCCATTGTATGATCCAAATTGAAGGCAAGTGGCATTCAGTTCGTGTTGGACATAGCAACTAACTTATTGAATTGCCCAGTCGCTCCTTGCCCATTCCCTCCATGGCCATTTATTACTAGTTGTGCCACCTTTACTACTAATTCTTGCCCTATCGTGTTCATCGACACCATATTCACTACCATGTTTACTATAAATCCTTTAATCTACGATATTGATGATGCAAATCGCCTACCTTTGCTGTGTTTTGTTCTAGTTATTGCTCAAACTCTGTCAAACGATCTTACACTAAATGTTCTTGCAAGTAGGATCAAGTCTTAGGTGCCATCATGGACTAAGGAGTGGCTTTAATGCTAGAATGATATCAGATAATGGAAAAGTAGGAAATCTAAAGAGACAATACGTCAATTCATTCACACACACTTTTTACAATATACTTCCCATTTATATCACATAGGAAGAGATAATCATTAAGTTATTTAAAATATAACTAACTCTTTTCTTGCTAACCAACTAGTCTTAACTACTAACTACATGTTATTATAGTTATACTTGTGTATCACATATCAGGAGATGTTAACTAATTCTGTAGTTTCTAATAACATCAAGGAACTCATGAAATTACACCTGATGATTCTTATCTCTGGAGATGAATGGAAGGAGTACGATCATTCTTGGGAAAAAAAAATCCCTTATGCTAACCTGCTTAGGTAAGAGATTAAACTATTGGTTCCTTAAAGGAAGGTTAATTAGACTGTGGAACATTTTGGAGTTTGAATTGATCGACTTGGAAAATAATCATTTCATTGCCAAATTTTTAGATCCTAAAGATCATCAATACATGTTGAATGAAGGATCATAGATGATTATGAAGCATTATCTTATTTTTCAAAAATGGACGCCTATACTTGACCCTACCATAAACTATGTTGGTAAGATTGCTATTTGGGCTAGAATCCCAAACTTGATAATACAATATTATAACAATCACTTTTTGTGGCAATTAGGCAACTATATTGGCCATATGTTTAAAGTGCATGTGAACAATCTATCTACAGGTAGTGGTAATGACTATCATATCAAATGGGACCATTTTGCACACATAAATGTGGAGATTGACCTTAGGAAGAAGCTGATATTGAAGTTCATCGTAAGAAATTCTATTTTTTACAATGCAGTATGAAGGTCTAAACCAAATTTGTTTTAGTTGTGGTTGATATGGCCATAGAAAAGAAGAGTGTTCCTCCAATTTCAAAGCCTCTGAGCTTACAAGAGAAAGTAGGAAGGAGACTTATATAGTTTCTCCAATAAACTAAAAGCAAACCTTAATCACCATGAACGTTGTCGCTAACAAAATCTTTGGGCCTTGGATATTGGCTAAAAAATTGAGTGGATAGAGGAATAACCAAGAATCCTAAAACTAAGGCATGATCTCAACAATTGCATTCCGTAATGTAATGTTCATCTCAATGTCCTTAAAGATCTCGATTAAATCTTATCCTTGATTCATGATTTGCCACTATTGTTGATTTAGAAGATGAAAATATGATTGTGATGCAACAGAATAATGTATCCTAGACTATGGAAGCCATGGATTTTATTGAATTGTGTGCTTTAAAAAGTCAACACACCAAATGATAAGATGTATAGGGCCCCATACAATTTGGACTTGAAGACCACAAGCAAACCATAGTGAATAAGTAATGTGCAAACTAAAAGTGCACTAGGCCCATCTTCAAAGCTTAAGGGTAGCCTATGTCCTAACATATTAGATGGGCCCAATGTCAGTAAGAAGAAATGCAATGTTCAATTATAGCAGGTGATGTAGGGAAGTATCTCTAAAGCTTGCCAAAGGAAAACTAATGGGTAGCTTAATAGGCCAACACAAAAATCTCGATACAAAACTAATGGCAGTAGGGAGGGGTGGTACTTATGGTGGTGCTTTAGGACTTAATAATATTATTGACAATACTCTTAAACCATCTAAAGTCCCTGATTATGATGATTCCCTCAAACTTCCTTTTATATGCAAAAAAGAATTTGACAAGAAATGATCAAGACAATATTCTAAAGGCCTGTGGTGCATGTAAAATATTCCATAACTTTCTTTGAGGTTCTTTAGCCTTCTTCCTCATCTTTTATTTTAACATGAATTTTTTCGTTAGAATTATAAAGGAGCGGTAGCCAAAATGTTCCCTTTTTGTATATACAATTTAACAAGTATGAATAATGTTTCTCTTCTTACTCTTTTGGAACTAAGATTAGTGTGGCAAAGCTGATTAGGTAGTTCAGAAATTAGGCTTTACTAATTGGATTAGAGTGGAGGCAATCATATCTGTAGAAGGCATTTGGATCCTTTGGAAAATTGATAAATTCAATCCTAATTACTCACTGTCAGGTTTAGTTTCTTAATTGTGAGGTGAATTAAAAGATTTTAGGATTGCTTTCCTCTTTACTAGCATCTATGCATACCTTATTCCCAATAATTGTTTGAATATTTAAGAGTCTCTTTCTACTATTTCTTTCAACGATTTTAATGCTTACTTATCTCCTTTTGACAAAAGTGGAAGGGCTCAACCTAATCTATATACTATGAAACACTTTTCTAATTGTATTTCTCAATCCCAATTGATTAACCTCAGTTTTATTAGTCTTAAATTCACCTAGGAATAGGGTGAGTTGAAAGCAAGGATCGATTAGGTCATTAGCAACATTCAATGGCAACTTCTTTTTCCTTGGCTCCAAGTTCATCACAATTTGAAGAATGGATTCAATTATAGACCCATTGTGATCTTTCTTAATATAAAGCAGAAAAATCCTTACAAAAGAAATTTATTTTTCTTTCAGGCTGTGTGGCTGCTTGAAGGAATGGATTGACGTAGTGGAATAGGCTTGGTGTGGTAAGGAATGGATTGATGGCATCTCCAATTTCATCAATAATGTTGCAACTTGGAATAAGGAGAAAGTTTACACTATCTCTTTCAATAAAAACCGTGTTTTATAACAATTAGCAGGAGTTGAAAGGAAGCTTGCTATTTATAATAACCCTTTCCTCATTCATCTTGAACAATAATTGTGGGAGGAGTATGATAAAATCTTAGCTCAAGAAGAATTGATATGGTATAAAAATCAAGATGCAACTAGCTCAAATGGGGAGATCATAACACAAAGTTCTTCATGCTTGTACCATTGTTTGTAGGAAAAAAAAATTTCATTAGTCCTATCAAAGATGATTCTAACAATTGGGTTTCATACCAAAAGGTTTTAGGTAACATGGCGACTGAGTTTTTCTATCAGCTTAATACAAATGAGGCAATTAATACTTTGGCCAATCCATCTTAAATAAATTTCCATGGCTTAGCTCGAATGACATTAACTTCATTCACAAAGAGATTTCTTACATGGAGATAAAAAAACACAAATTTTAGTATTGGGGCTTTTAAACTCCAGGTTATGATAGTCTTCAAGCTATCTTTTTTCATAGTCAATGGTGCATTATTAGCAAAACCGTTTGTAATTTTGTTTAAAAGGCCTTTTAGAATCTTGATCTCATTTGCTAGGTAAACCACACATATCTTGTTCTCATTCTAAAGATTGACTATCTAGAATCTTTTAAGGAGTTTCGTCCTATTTCTCTATGCAATGTGACCTTTAAAATTGTGATGAAACAGGTGGCTGCTTGCCTGAAAATTTTTTTGAGCAAGCTAATTATCCATCTAGTGTAGTTTTATTTTGGGTCGCCATAGTAGCAACAATATTATCATTACTAAATAAGCAATTCATTTCATGATAATTAAGAAGGGAAAAAAAAAAAGGTTTTGTGGCCGTATAAGTTGATTTAGAAGAAGCTTTTGATCATCTCAATTTGCTGCAGGATACTCTAGGATCTATTGGTTTAAATGACTAATTTATTAAGCCTATTATGACATGTGTTACCAGTTCTTAGATGCAAGAGCTCTAGAATGGAGATACCTCCAAGAGTTTTCGCCCTTCTAGAGTTGTACGACAGGGGGATGACCTATTCCTTTATCTATTGGTTTTATGTATGGAACGCCTTGTTCATTGCATTTAGAGGGGGTCGATAGTAAGCTCTTGTGACCTCTCCAGCTATCTAAAAACAACCATCTATTTCACTCATTTATTTTTGGCGGATGACTTGATTCTCTTCTTCGAAGCAAATTTAGATCAGATCGAGATTATGAAAGATTGCTTTAATTTCTTTTGTAATGTTTCAGGTCAAAAGATGAATTTAACAATAACTAAAATGTGCTGCTCACGAAATGTTCATATATCCAAAACTTTTGACTTGAGTAAAATTCCCAGTGTGTCTTTAACTAGTGATCTTGGCAAATATCTTGGCATTCCTCCATTGCATAGATGTGCCACGAAGAATAGTTATAAGCACATAGTGGAAGAAGTAAGGAAACGTCTTTCTACCTGGAAGAAAAAGCTATTGTCCTTTGCTAGTAGACATACTCTCATTCAAGCTGTTCTTTCCGCCATTCCTAGCTACTCGATGCAAACTATGCTCCTCCCTAATGGTGTTTGTAACGAGATAGAGAAATTATGCCGCCACTTTCTTTGGGAGTCGAATGGGGAGGGGGAAAAAAAGAAACTTCACTTGGTGGGTTGGGACAATATTTGCAAGCCAAAATCGCACGAGAGCCTTGGTTTAAAGATGATGCTTTTGCAAAACAATGCCTTCCTTATGAAACTTTGCTGAGGTCCAGTTTATAATCCTGAAACACTTTGGTTCCAAGTTCTTAAAGCGAAATACCGATGTGGTGGTGGTTATATCCCAAAAGCCAACAAAAAGAAAATAGCGTCAAACACTTGGCAAGGAATTGCTATGGTTTAGAATGAGTTCCTAAAAACCATTGGTTGGAACCTGGGAGACGGCACTAGAGTGAAGTTTTGGACTGATAAGGGGACCCCTCTCCCATTACCTTGGGGTGACTATGCTGTGATTCAGGAGGCTGGGATTGGAATAAGATAAGGCCCTTCATCTCGGATAGAGAACGAGGCACCATCCTTAAAGTGCTTCCTCTTTCTATGAATAGGAAAGCTGACATCGTTGTTTAGAAGTTATCTCATGACCAGGAGTTTTCGGTTAAAACGGCGTACTCCGCTCTCTTGGGGAAATTGGCCCTCCTTGAAAAAATTCGATACTTCTCTTTGGTTATTCGCTTTAGAGCGGCTTCAAACGAATGGCCTCAAAGCTCAACGCAATCTGACCAACAATAGATTATGCCCTTTCGGTTGTGATGAGGAGTAGACCCCCTCCATTGTGTTCGAGACCGTGTCAGGGCCAAAGAACTTTGCAAGAGGTTCACCAAACCAACCTATAGGTCACGTTTCGTTTCTTTATCTGCTAGAGATTGGATCAAGTGGAACCACGCATCTGACATGGGGTCTGATGCAGTGCCCACCTTCCGTAGAATAAACTTTTTGGATACACCTGTTGGTTGCTATTGACCTCGCGCTGTGATGCTCTGTTTAATGAGAACCAAGATTTGAAGGATTCGGACCTCTTACTTCAAATGCATTCCAAGGACCAGTGAAGACGTGAAGCTCAACAAGAAGAATGGGAAGTTGTATGTTTATAAAAGTGAACGGCTTATCTACTGGCGTTATCCAGAAGAAGGGTGGATAAAGGTTAATGTTGACAGATCAGTTAAGAACAATGGTTCAGCTGCTTGTGGTGGCCTCCTTAGAGACGAAGTTGGGGGTTGGGTAGCTGGTTTTGGTTGCTAGCTTAGGTTCTGTTCAATCACAATTGCTGAACTTTGGGACATTCTCCTTAGTGCTCTGTTATCCTGGAAGCACGGTTACAAGAAGGTGGTCCTTCATGCAGATTCACGGGCTGCTATAAATCTGATTCATAAAGGGTGCGGACAGAACCATTCGTGTTCTAGCCTTGTTACGGCAATCAGTATGATAGTGAATTGGGATGGGCTTACTAGAATGATATCCGATGGATTTTCTGTGATTTCGATTCTTGTCCCTCTTTACCTGTGAGTAAGTTTTGCATGCTTCTATAGGATGGCTCCTGCTTCTTTTGTTATCTTGGTTTGTCAAATTATAGGATGGTTTTAGACTTTAAAGTGATTTGAAATATTTGGCTAGAGAGGAATGCTTGTATTTTCAGGGGTTTTTTCTTGTCTTTAGATGACCTATTGGCAAGGATCATGTTTAGAGGTTCTTTGTGTGGTTAGGGTCAAGACTCATTTAAGGGAGTGTCTCTTTTAGATATACAGAGGGAGTAGACAACTTTGCTGCATGTTTAGTTAACCTTTTTACTCTAGTTTGCTGTGGTCCTTGACCTTCTCCTAAGAGGATACCCTTTCCTCCTTATTTGTGTCTTTCTTATTTCTTAACCTATGTGTTGTTTTCTTCTAAGACTACTTTTAATATTTCACTGCCAGAATTTCTTTGGCGGTAGAATATTTACAGTCTCCACATCATGCTTGTGGCTATCACCATTGACCTGTACAACATTGTCATTGCAAAATATGATTTAAATTGACTGATGCAGGGGAAATAGGAGCTTAATAATTTAACTGTTTTTTTTTTGGGTTTTTTTTGGCCTTCTAACCAATACCATGAGTTCATATCTGCTAAGTCACAAATGAATGCTTGAATTCTCTCTGATATTTATTAATTTTGTTAAAAAAATATAGGCTACATTTACGAGATTGTATGTTGTAAATCCATTAAGTCTGTGCATAATATTTATTATGTATCGCTCTCGTATAATGTAGGCTGTGAAGGCTCAATCGGCTACTCATCATTCAGACAAAACACTACCACAAAGATTGCGCCAGTTCGTTGGGTAAGCTCTTAAAGAACTTTCTCTTGATTGATAGTTTTTTCTACCTCACTGGAAGAAATTTTCAGCAATCTTGACAGCGCAGGTAGCCACCGGTTCTTTAGAGACTCCTCTTTTCTTTTCTCTCTTGTCATGGGAAGACTGGTCAACCTCGTCTGCCACCATCCTAGTGGTTATCAATGTTGGGAGAGGCAGGGGCTGGCAGCAAATGACTGGCCAAGACCCATATGTCTAATATTTAATGCAAGGAACTTTTTGTTTTTCCCTTCAATTACTGGATTGCTGAATGTGCATACTGCAGCCATATTTATGATATAATTGTTTGATGTTTGTGTTAAGTGTTTTGTCATTTTTAAATAAGAGAAGAAAGTACAAATTCTTTTGAAGGGAAAAAATGTTAATTTAATTTTACTTTGGATGATTATAAAGATAGGATGAGTTATGTCTTCTAAATGAGTTTAGCTTTTCTAATTACTATATTGCTGCAATTCTGAATTATATTTAATATTAAATGCAGAACAATTCAATGTAGAATGCACAATGCTAAGTGCTATAGCATTTGGGAGCCCTTGTCAGTTGTCACTACAACTGTGCTATCCACTAATACTATTAATAACCATGGTCTCCATAAATTTAACATCAGATCTCACTCTGCATGTAAGGTGGCTACCACTATTTGGAACAGGTTGTTTGAAGTTTTTGTGAGAAGTGGGTGTGTCCTTTTAATTTCGTGCTGTTTTTAATAATTTCATAGGTTTAAGAAAGAACCTGGTTTAATGTTTATGATATTATTTGGTGTATTGAATTGGAGCCGAAAGCTTCTAGTATCCATCAGGCAACTTTGTTGCCTGTAGATACTTTATTGGATATGATTGTTTTAGTAGCCTCTCTTTGGCGTTTTTGGTCTTGTTTTGATGAATTTGGATACTGCCTCTGTCCTATGAGCATTGAGAATGTCCATGTTTTAGGTATGACTCAGTTCTCTGACTTTTTGCATTTGATTAATCTAAAGAGGCTTACATGTGAAGTCATTATGGTTCAAAGTTTCAGCTCTATACCCATTGCCATTCTATTTTGATGTTCTTGTTTTCATGTTGATATTTGGTCTTGATTATGTCTATAAACCTTGGCTTTGGTGGCCAAAGTTTTATTGAAAGCCAAGTAAAGGATGTTTATTAGTTATTCAATTTGAATAAACATGTTCTTGTTTTAGTTCATTGTGAAATGGTAGACCAAAGTACTGAACAAACTTAAGGCTAACACCAACTTGAGCCTAGCTTTATTCTTAGTCAACCCCCCCTAGATGTTGCTATTACTACAGCCTTTGCCACTGCTACACATTCTACAACTATGGATATGTAGAGAAATCCCCTTACAACAATATAGATAAATGTTGACGGGCTCTAGCTGAATTTGTGATATGTGATGTGATTCCCTTTCGGGTCATGGAAGGGCATGAGTTTCAAAAGTTATGGAATTCTCTAGAACCTAGACTCCCAATTCTATAAAAAGTGATAGTTGCTAGAGATTGTTTGAAATTCTTAAATAATCCCAAAAGCTCAAAATTAAAAAAAAAAAAAAAAAGTGTCTGTGTGCTTGCCTCTCTACAAAAACTTGGATATTAGTTCAAAATCTTGACTTTATGTGTCTCCCAACTCATTTTATTTATGAACATTGGAGACTACAAAAGTATATCTTAAATTTTTGTATATTTGACAATTATAAGGGTGACACTATAGGAAAGGCAATTGAGAATTGTTTGTTGGGATGGGGGATTGAAAAAGTGTTTGCATTAACCATAAATAATGCAATCTCCAATGACGCAGCAATGGCATATTGAAGAAACAATTGAAAAATTGGGATGGATTAAAGTATGATGGGGATTATCTATATGTAAGCTATTATGCTCACATTCTGAAATTAGTGATAAATGATGGGTTAAGGGATTTCCATAACTCTATCTTTTCTATTTGGCATGTTGGTAGATATATGAGGTCTTCTCCTGTAAAAATTCAAAGATTCAAAAGTTTTGTTGAACAAGAAAAAATAGAGTCTAAGAGTTTTGTATGCTTCGATATTGTAACTAGATGGAATTCTACTTACATGATGTTGGAAACTAGTTCCAAAAGGTGTTTAAAAGAATGGAAGATGAAGATGAGGGGTACAATGCATACTTAAAGGAAGATATTCATTAGATTGGTCCTCCTACAACTTCTAATTGGAGTAATGCTTCTACATTTGTTGAGTTCTTAAAGGTCTTCTATAGTAATACATTGAGATTGTCTAGATCATTGTATGTGACATCAAATACATATTTTCATGACATCACTTATGGTCAAGACATGTTGCAAGAGAATGTTATGCAGAAAGATCCTCTTACTAGGGATTATGGCTAAGAATATAAAGAGTAAGTTTGATTAGTATTGAGGGAAGCCAAACAACATGAATTCTTTGTTCATCATAGGGGTGGTATTGGATCCTAGATATAAATTTGACTATGTGAATGTTATTTTCAAAGATATATATATATATATCTTGATCACGAAATGTGTGCATCTATGAAGAAAAAAGTCAAAAACACCTTATATTGTCTGTATGAACAATATTATATAGGGCTTGTTAATGAACTACTTGAAATCTCTAAAGATATTGTTGAATTGAGTAGAATGAACATGAGGGTATTAATGGTTCCATCCTTTTTTTCTTTTAAATAAAGGATAGGTGGCTGGCATCAAAGAAAATGAAAGTTATTTCATATTAGAGAACGGACTTGCAAAAGTATCTTGTAGCTAACTTGATTGAGGATGAACTTTCTTTTGATATCTTGGTATAGTGAAAAAAAAAATTATAAAGTATAAAGTATTTTTTCTAGTTGCACATGATGTGTTAGTCATGCCAATATCCACTATGACTTCTAAATCTACTTTTAGCACCAGTGAGCGTATGCTTGATGTTTTCAACAGTATGTTATCACTAAGAATGATTGAAGCACTCATTTACACTAAAAATTAGGTATCCCTTAAAGAGTTCAAATTTAGTGATCGTAACTTTGATTAGTACGAGAAGTCCAAAGATATTATTGCATCCAATAAACTCTATATGTTGATAATAATGCATGTCTATCTTGTGATTTTTACTTTTTTAATTTTTCTATTGTTTAATTTTTACAGAGGTTCTAGGAGATTCAAGTGTAATTGAAGACTTCATGAACATCAATTGATGTATTTTTATTTAACTTTTGCAATTTGCAACTTACATATTGTATTTTATGACTCCTAGAAGAATGTATCTGTATTGTACACTCAATCAGGACCTATAAAAAATGTACAATGTAGCTTCTAAATCTATTTTTAGCACCAATGAGTGTGTGCTTGATGTTTTCAAAAGATTGTTATCACCAAATATGATTGAAACACTCATTTAGCCTCAAAATTAGTTATCCCTTAAAGAGTTTAAATTTAGTGATCGTGACTTTGATTAGTATAACGAGTTTGAAGATATTATTGCATCCAATAAGTTCTTTGATAATAAATTGATAATAATGCATTTCTATCTTGTGACTTCTACTTTCTAATTTTTCCATCATTTAATTTTTACAAAGGTCTTAGGAGTTTTAAGTATAATTGGAGATTTCATGAATATCAGTTGATATATTTTTATTTAGCTTTTGCAAAATTTACAGATTGCATTTTATGACTCCTAGAAGAATGTATCTATATTGTACACTCAATCAAGACCTATAAAATGTGTATGTCTTAGTCTTTTAGCCTGATGCTTAACCTATAAAATTTCATCAATAATGTCAAATTACTTGTATTTTATATGTTTATTTAGAGCTAGATAACTGTATAAATTGATGAAAGCATTATACAAGTTTTTGGGGCTCATCCATAAATTTTGATAGTTGAAATGAATGACCTTAATGGGAAAAATTGTAAATATTGAAGAAAGAGGTCCAAGTACTGATATATACACAAGTTCATCTAGATAATAGATGACATGAAAAAGCTTTTAAAAGGTAAACAATATTGTTTGCAGTTAAAAAAAGAAACTTTTAAAAGGTCTAAGGCTTTTTTTTCTTTTTTACAGTTAGAAAAAAGAAACCATGTAGAGAAAGGATTGCTGACAAATGTAGATAGAGAACGTTACACTGTAGTGTTGCTCTTGGAAAAATAAATTTGGTAAGGAAAAAATAATAATGTTTCTATTTATCATTGTGGTGTTGTTGTGATTTCAAGCCAAACTATCTCCCATATAAATTTATTTGGTTCCCTCTTTTCTTTTTATCTATCACTCTCATTTATTCTTTTCCAATATATAATAATATAAGTTATTGATAAGATCTATTTGTAATTGCTTGGTGAGAAACTCTTAGGATATTTTTCCAGTTTGTAGGCCTCTATAAAATTTTCATTTCAATATATTATCCTTTCCAAAAAAAAAAATTAACTTAGCCTATCCTAGATTTGATATGAAATTGGGTCTTCTGAGCCAATCTAGACCCTAGGCCAACCTAAAGTTCAGCCTAGCTTAGTCCATGCGCACCTATATGAGGTGTAAATGACAATTTTAGAAAAATTAAGTCAACAAGGATAAAGGCAGACTATCTAACCCAAACAAAGCCAATAGCTAAGGGGAATAACGCATGCCCTTTTAGGAGGGGAGGCTTCTCCTTTCTCAAGTGGGTCTCCTTTCTCAAGTGGGTGTTTGGAGCTAGTAGTCATTATGTGCTTTTTCTTAGGGAGAGATATGTTATCAACATATTATCAGCCTCCTCCTTAGTTATAAAGGGCTTCCTTCTTGTAAGTTTCTTAAGGTTGGTCATCGGGATCATCTTGAATTTTCTTGTTGAGAGGAGAACAAGAAGGCTAGGTCCTAGCTAGTTTTTTTTATTACCAGTCTTGGTCTCTTCAAGTTGGTTTCTCAACATATGGATACCCTTATAAGTTATTTTGAGTCCCAATACCAGGGAAAATAAAAAAAATGATTCACTTAATTTTTGAAAGTGCTATTGAATAATCACAATATGGTCAATTGGTTGGTTCTTATTGTTGTTCCATGACGTATTCTTTAGGGCTTTATGATGCTCCAAGTCATCGTTAAAGAAAAGTTAAAAGAGGTTATGCCCTACCTCTTTTGGTCTTATCTCTTTAGGTTTAACTCTAATCGCATTCAGGACATGCAACAAATTTAGAAGGTAAATAAATCTATTAGTAAAAAATTTTTCAACAAGATTTCTCTTGGCGAGAAGGACACCTTGAATTTTCGAGTCTTCCAAGACAATAGCATTATCTTCTTCTTCCTTGTTCACTATATTATTTTGAGGATCAACTGCAGTAATCATAGAAAAGGAACTCTAGGGTTTTCCCTTAACTAGAGTTTCCTTAATCGTTAAGGGATTGCCTCCTTAAACTGTAACAATAGCGAATCAATTTTTTAAGGATGGAGGCTTTGGGGTTCTTAACAAGAATGGTCACTATGTAACTCCAAACTAGTTGTTGATCGTTGGCTTAAGATTTACTATGTAATGAGACTGACGTTCAAGTGCCCTTTTGAGAAATGGGGATCAACAACTTCAGGTTTGACAACACAATCCTGCTGGGTGAGAAAGGTGATCAGTAGGATTAGGAGAGTCAAGCTACGTCGCGCAGTTTGATGAATGGAGTATTGCACTCATGTGACCAGAGAAAAGTCTAAGTGACTAGGCATGGGAGAGGAATTTTATTGACTTTATTGAAATGATTATTTAATAAATAGGAATTTAAATGTCACATCTATTAAGTTGAAAAAGGTTTGAAAGGGAGAAAAACTTTGTAAGATAAATACAAAAAAAAAAATTGTGTTATTTAATCATTTTAATAAATGTGAGTTTTATTGTCTTTCTAATTAAAAAAAAATTAAACAAAGTATCCTATGTAAAAATTGCAAACATAAGTAAATAGTGTGAATGTGCAATTGTTAACGTATTCTTTTATATATTTATATATTATGGTGGGCTAGCTTGTGTATCAAGTAAGAGTGGATCCCTCTCCGAGTAATTTAGAGGGTGCATCCCCCACATTGTACTGGATTGAAATCTTTTGCAGTGAGGATCTCAGTACAGTGTTCCTTAGTGAGATATACAAGAGAGATAGGGTGAGATTTATAAAAAAAAAAAAAAATTGTTTTAAAAAACAAGTTTAATTTTGTAAGACACCTTAAAAGGAATGCAAAGGGATCCAATTTATGGGATCCAAATCCCATCGTGCCAGTGCATTTAGAAAGATAAATTCTCTTTTAAGTGTAGTCTTCAAAGTTTTAACTGAATACTCATGATAGGAAGTGCATCTCTTTGACCACTAGGCCAACTCTTTAGAGTTCATATCCTGCATAATTGAGTAAAGAAATGATTGAGTGGTGGAAATGAATATGAATAAACATAACAACATGAATTCAAAACTCACCTAATAAAAAATAAGGTTTGAAAAATTAAAAATTCTTGTGTTCACACGCGTATAAATGAAATGTTTGGGTGTAGCTACGGGGACTTCTTTTGAAATTTTGGATTCCTTTTGTAGCTCAAGCGATAGGAGAGATGATCGGGGAGGTGATGGATATAGATTGGGCTCCCACAATCCCAAGAAATATCCACTTCATGAGACTTATAGTCAGAATACTAGTTAATCAATCACTACTCATGGGGGTTCTGAGAACTGAGAACGAGGATCCATCAGAATTTTGGAGTTGATATAGTTTAACCTTTCAAGAATTCACTTTGTTCTCGAAGCTAGGAGATTCATAACAACAACACAAGAAAATCTACTGAGGTGTCGGGAATTAGAATCCCTACTAGTGTTCGTTATCACCCATGGCAGACTTTACCTCTTGATTTTGTCTTTGAGGGGCTGTTAGATGCCAATGTTAACAAGGCGTAGACAGATTTGGACACAACCCAATGCTAGCCCCTTCTCCACCAAAGTTTACCTTGAGGAAGAAATACTGGATTTGAATGTATTAGTCCCAGAAAACCCTGATACCAACTGTTCGCAACTAAGGGATATGAAAAACACGAAAATCATATCCAAACGCAAGGAAATGTGGGGAAAAAAAAAAAAAATTAACCCCCAATTGTTGCTCTCGAAAAATGGGTTCTCTACCTGTGGGATGCTTCCAAGCTTTGAGTTTCATACTATTGATATTGTATCTCACGTTTTGTACATTTTGAAGAGTGTAGAAACTGAGCATGGGGACCCCATATTTATAGCATAAACTTTGACCCCCCTTCCTATCAAAGGAGCCAACTTTTGTGAAGTGAGAAGGAATATTCCGTTGCATGATTTTGGAGCCCCCAAAATTTTGGACCACATTGTAGCCATTGGGAACAACTCAGATTTGTTGCCAACGTTCAAATGCAAACGTGCAAATGGCTACCTTTCATCCTTCTCTTTTCTCTTCATCTTCTTTGTTGTCTTTCTGGTTTGACCATCCCTTATGGATTGCTCTGATTACAATCACTCTGAAATGGCCATGCTCCGAGGTGTGCGATTCTCAAGGTGCTCAAAGCATCACCGACATTGAAGTCCTGGCTCGTTTCGCTATTGATGAGCACAAGAAAGAGGTTGATTATGTTTTCTTACGTAAGTTTTAGTGGACATTTCTCTTTGCTTCTATTCTGGGTTGATGTTTGATTTTATCATGGTCTTTAATTTTCTTTGGTTAAATTATAGTTTACTTCACTCGTCTTGGTCCAAACTATCTGATTAGGATATTTTTCAGTATTAATTTTAACGCAAATAATCAGGTGGACAAGAAATGAATCATAATTATAGGACGACTGGCCCTATTAATCCAGTTCATATAATGCTTTTTCAGGAGCGAGAGGAAATGCATCTCAAGTACAAAAATTAGTAAGTATGAGAGGATTAATGCTGGACCCACAAGGACAAATGATTGATTTACCCATCCAAAGCAACTTATTTACGTGAAAGATTGTCTTTAACAAAATATATCATTTCTTGCTATGACGGCTGCAAAAGAGTTGTGGATACTGTTGTGCGACCATCAGATGCTGGATATCTAACACGCATACTTGTTGAAGTGGTTGAACACATTGTTGTACATGGAACTGATTGTGGCAACATTCGAGGGATTCATGGGAGTCTTCAGAATGGGATGATGCCGAAAAGAATTTTGATACAATCATTAATTGGTCGTTTATTAGCAGACGAAATACATATACCCATATATATACATATATGTATGTGTGTGTGGGTAGGTTCACGATGCATTACTATTAAAATGATGAGTAATTTTATTGTTGAAAACTTGAAAGTATGTTTCACACATAATTTGAACAATTTTAAACTCACATTACTATGATTAAGCTCACATTTGAAATTACAACTATTGAACAATAAAAATGTTTAAGATATTAGTTGAACGGACATTCAACAATGAATTGGTTCACCATTGTGACATTTACGTGATTTGTTTTGTTAAAATTTGGATGTAAAACACCATTGAGTGGTTAAGTAGGAGTTGATTGAATCACAACGTTGTTGGGTGATACACTTCAAACCACATAGGAGCACATTGATTTTGGTTATATAAGCAAGCGCTCAATGGCATGTGGAATTAGTGAACTTGTTATAATACAACCCTTAGTCATATTGATGGGACAAATAATTTTTCATGAATTTCAAAAACTTGTTTTATCATCTGTGACAATCTTTTTGTTTGTGCTAAAGTCTAATGTACTTAACCTTAAACTGAACTTAGGTTTCTGTGTTCGTCTGAATTGTTTTCCTTGTAATGGGTCTTTCTTCTCACTCTCCTCATCATTATTCTAAAAAATATTTTTTTATAGGGAAATAAGTAATGGCTCATTTTGTATGGTGTTGATTGAAGAACGCACTGCTGGAGTTTGCAAGGGTCGTGAAGGCACGGGAATAGGTTGTTGCTGGTAAACTGCATCTTCTTACTCTTGAAGTCACTGATGTTGGCAAGAGAAAGATCTATGAGGCGAAGATCTGGATGAACCCTCGATGAACTTTAAAGAACTTCAAGAGTTCAAGCATGCTGGTGTAGTGCTGGCATTTACCAGTTCAGATCTTTGTGTCAAAAGAGGTATGTCATTTTTAAATCAAGCATATGAGATCTTGATATCAGTAGTGGTGTTTAATATGTTCCTTTTGCTAAAAAGCTGGTACTGTAACCATCATTTTACGATGGCTCTCCAATAAAGTGCAATATCACTTGGGCTAGGATTGCCGTATTAGTTATGTGAAACATATTGAAGCATGTCCATGCATTAAAATTCATCAATATCTCGAGTTCATGACTAGATCACTTCTTGAAGGAGTATAGTCAAGGATTGGCAATAAGTAATAAATACGCACTGCTTTAAGGCAAGCCTTCAAATGACAATATCATCTTGAAAAGTCAATGCTATCATATACCATTATATTGCATACCTCTTTTATCTGGGATTTTTTCGTTTTTCCCAAGAAGCTTGAACATTGACATGGACATGGACTATGTATTATGACAAATTCTGATGTCTTGAGCTGTTATTTGAAGTATCATGTTGTATCTAGTGTCTGACATGCATTGCACATGGACATGATTCATTTTTTGAGGCGCTTGTGCTTCTTAATAAGTTGTAAACACAACATTTGGCAGTAAGTTAGGGTTTTCTTTCCAAGTATTTATACCAGTATTAGTGAGAGTTACATATTGTAATTTCTTCCCAATTTCTTACATGTTCTGTAGAAAGTAAGATATATCCTCTTAGTACCAGAAAGTTAAAAGCAACGTCCTGGTAATTCCAAATATGTGATGTGATGAAGATTCTTGTAGATTCCAGAGTCCAAGGAAAGGAGTTTGGATCCTCTCTTCCTTCTTTCTATTTCCTATCAATTTTGGAGAGAGATAAATATAAATTCTGTGGGACCCACTTAAGTGATGTGTTCTATTTGAATGTATGGAACCCACTTGATTTATGGTCTCATACATTTTGTATCTATCTCTCTTCAAAATTGATAAGAAATGGAGAGAATCCAAGCTCCAAGAAGAGTGGAGCCAATTTTCTATTTATTGTTGTGTATGGCTCAAAAGTTCTAATTGATGTTGGCCAATTTTGGCGTGCCTTAATCAACATGACCTGAAGTCCCAAACTTCCTCTTCCCAGTATCAAGGAACACTACTTAGAATTGAGTAAGAGTTAGTTATCTTGGTTTTGATTTGGTACAGTGAGGACTAATCATTGGAAATTGAAATGTTATTTAACTGCCTTGAAGAAGCCATAAAGTAGGGAAAGATGAAATCGATATATGGTTTCATGAATTATTGGAATATATGATTTTATCTTCATTGCAACACTGGTATGTGAAAACACTGAATCAACTTATTGATGGGATTTGTGTGGATTGTTATTTGTACATGAGCAATTTCAGTGGAAAATGCAGACGTAGGCTTCTAGGATGGAGGTCTCTCATTGTTGTCCCAGTTAGCCATCTTGGATAATTGTGCTTTCTTATCTTGGATTTTAATTTCAGTAAATATTAGAGTCCACATTGACTATCCAAGACTGAAAGCTTGTATTATAATTACTGTATAAAATTTTGTGATATCTGCCTTGCTGATTGTTGATACCTTTCCCATGATTCTCTTATAGAGCAGATGAACCCCAAGTTTTATTGTTATCTTGTGCTGCTGACCTGTTTTTGTTATCAGATGGCCATAAGCCAGGATGGCAAACAGTGCCAGCACATGATCCTGGAGTTCAGGATGCAGCAAATCATGCTGTCAAGACCATTCAGCAGAGGTCTAACTCGTTACTGAGTTATGAGCTTCATGAGATTTTGATGCAAAGGCTGAGGTCAGTGCCTTAATATGTATTGTTTGAAATTTTCTTGGTTTTTTTTCTAATCTGCTCAACTGGTTTTGGAATGTTATGCCACATATGGTTGGGTTGAACTGAACTGTTGCATGAAATGTGATACTTAGACGTAGTTTTCATCTTGGATGAGTTCTCAAAAGTTATTTTCTTTTACCTTATACTAGACACGCTGCTGCATGCTTGTTTACCAGAAACCTTACTGAAAATAATTCTGTAAATTATTTTTGTTCCGTATAGTTTTTGGCATCCAGCTTATCTGCTTAGATTATGAGACCAAAGTGATATCCAATAAGCTAGCTGTTTATAACCGAGGTGGCATTTATCAATTTATGGGGTATAAATTTTAAGAAACAATTTTGTCTTATATGACAAATTGAATTTACTAACTTAAAATACCTTTTATAAAATTTTCAAAGCAATAGGAATAATTATGTAGGGATCATGCATGATGGACGGGATTGTATTTTTTTAAAAAGAAAAAAAAGTTGTGGTCAGAACACGTTCATACTTATTCAGTAAAGCAAATGATAAAACTGCTGGGTAATTAATGCTAGATAGCTACCAACAACGTCGCATTAAGCATTTTGATTGAGCTCTATTGGTACTTAGCCCTTCTTCAGTAAAAACTTTGACAAGTTCTTGATATAAGGCTATTGCTCCCTAAGATATGTGAATTTAGCGATTCAAACTCTCAAGAGAAAACCTGCAGTCTGCCTGCTGCATTGTTTACTAGCTTTAATAATTGTCCAAGGTAGCTTTGCAAGCTGCACTTCCTCTGATTGTCTGATCATTGGGAGAAAATAACTATTAATTGAACATCTTTCCTGAAAGTAATGTGTTTCATTCCTTCAATGGCAAAACTTAAGATACACAAGAACAATCAAGGTGGCTCCATCTGAATTAGATGGAACCAGATCATTCCCGATCTGAAGCTGAGTCTCCCAGTATTTATAGGGAATGCTAAAGGGGTCTTTTGACTCCTAAAGTTTCTAGTCCTGTTTTAATCTACTGTATATGGCTTATGCTTAAAAAGAATCAAAACGTTGTGATTATTCTTATGATCTATGTATTAATAATAGTCTAATACCTTAGCCTTGTTTCTCTTTGGGGTCCTCTGTTGTGCTTTGGCAACTACTTCTAGTTTTCTGACTTGTGTGCTTGGGCTTATTTTTATGTTTCAGTTCAATGTTTTTCATTTTCTTTCATGAAGTTCTATTTATGTAAGAAAAATTTGTCGAGCAAATATCAATATTAGTGGATGAAATAACAGAAAATATTAAACGTAGAGTGGATCTTCTAAATTTTGACTTATAAATTTTAATATAAAATTAGAGAGAAATAAATACAAGGTATAAGACTTACACTTTATTACAGTTTCTAATGTTAAAAACTTTCAATATCTAACTTCATATCTTGTGTCTCTTTCCAATTTTACAAGAAAATTTATTAAAATAACTTTAGAAGATCTATTTTGTTGAACACACACACAGCTACTAGGTATATAGTGGTTTAGAAACGTAAATATTTTGTCTTAATCATGTAAAATAGAAAAAAAAAAATCTCCATTTATTATTTTTATTGAACAGCCTAATAACAAACAATAAAAAAAACTGTACCCAAACTTTGTCCTCAGTACAACTCCTTCAAATCGTTAATAACATTGCATTCTAATATTTCATTGCAGGGTTGTAAGTTCTGAGATTGATCCAACACTAGCAAGGTTGTCACAGCTATATTCATTGAAGGCCTAAAAGTTCACAGCTAACATTTTGGTTAACTAGGTGTTTTCCTACAGTTTTCTGGGATACAGATATTTTTGGGACCTACAGCTAGGAACATGTTTTGCTGTCTATGGGATAGTCATAATGATACAGGAAGTCCTCTTCATATCTACTTCAGAAAGCGGCCGCGTGGTACTGTTGTGCCTAGATGAGTCGTGTCCAGAACAGAGAAATAGAGGTTACAAGGAGTTGAGGGTAGTTAAGGCCCATATGTTACTTTGACTAGTCGTGTCTCCCACTTTCTCGTTACTGCGTATATTTTAGTCTTCATGGTTGTGCTCACTCTTTTATTAACTGTCTCTTAGGTATAAATAGATTATTAGGACTTAGCTATGGGAATCATTGAAGGTATTAAAGAATCTGTGTATTCTGGAGATTGGTCCCCTCCATGCGGACCGAGTGTTGAATGAATGTTTCAGACTCTTATCCCAATCTTCTTCTAAATAATTATCTTCTCTGATTCATGTTAGTTAAATTATTTTCTCAACTCATATCACATAATAGCATTGGTACGTAATTCTCATAAGCTTTTCCATTCGATCTAATCCCCCAAGGGAGTTCAATATTTACCCTTCTTCACATAATCCTCCTCATCCTTTTGTATCTGTCTACCAAGGTGTGCTAGCTGCATAGTATCAGTGGCCATCTTGTCTCCATCAGAAAAAACCAGCCAGGGATTTCTTCATGCATAGTCTCAGTTTTTGGAGGATTAGGCAAAGGGGTATGAGCTACTACAGGGTCGGCACTCTAGTCCTCGTTTTCATTCAGGTTGGCATTCAGATCAATGTTACGGAGGGACTGAGGTGTGCAAGCTGCATGGTGTCAATGGCCATCTTGTCCACATCAGAAGGGAGACCAGCCACGGATTTCTTCATGCATAGTCAATTTTTGGAGGATCAGGCAAAGGGGCATAAGCTACTACCGTGTTGGCATTTTTGTCCTCGTTCTCATTCAGGTTGGCATTCAGATCAATGTTACGGAGGGACTGAACACCTACGTTAGGAGCTGGATTATTCTCCTTCTGTAGCTCCTTCAGCTCTGAACCTTTATCCATCGCCACATTTGTATTAGGGTTATGTTTGCTGCTGTTCTGAACAAAAGTGCAAGGCTAAGATTCGAGCTTGCGATGATGGGTCTCTCTTTCAACATTTCAAGCCCCTCGACCGTGGCCTTCCCCTCTACGTCGGCCTCTTCCCTATCAGTACTGCCAGCATGGTTCAACTCATGCTGTAAAAGTAGAAAAACATAATTAATCCCCAAAAAAAATATTTAAGTCCTAGATTAGGGGACTCCTAGACATCGAGCCATTTTACTTGCAAAACAAGTTATTCCTTAAATACTTCAGCACTGTCTTATGGTTCATAAATGACAAACAACACTAAAAACAAGAGTTATTGGGAAAACACCGAAATTCTGTTTTTCTGCATACTTGGGGTGCCAGACATGATAACATTTGAAAGAATGAGATCATACAATGCACAAGTGAAACTATTGAATGTTTTAGGTGAAAGCTTGTGTCAAGAAAAATGTAAATATATCAAGGATTCATATGCAACCATAAGGAAAAGTGTAATTACCATCTTGCTTCTCTTGAGAGTCTTCATTGCTATCATGGAAAACATCATTTGCTGCTTTCTTAGTAAAGTATAAAATTCTTAAGCTCATCAAATACTCATATGCATAGATCAATCAAGAAGTGTAAGGAGAAAAAGGTGAGTGGATTCAAACCTTCTCTTTGGAACGACCAGATCATCAGCACCAGCCTCAAAATGGCCATGCCCATGACCAATGTCAGGAACCCTGGATGACACCCTTCAGAAAATCAAAGACATCATATTTTTGTACACAACGTTTTCTGCAACTCATATTTACCACGGATTAAAATGGATTTTGCACTATACGTTAAAAGTAAAAAATGGGTTGGGGAAGCAAGAAAGAGGAGCAGTATCATACCGTAATTACACAGGTCCTGTATATTACATACTTTGATCTTCTTGTAAAGGGAGACTTCCTCTAGTAAGTAAAATATTTGTATATATAATAGAATTCAATCTTGGCCTCCCATTATTGTGTAAGATTTTTTATATCGTCAATTAACCATATAACGCCATCTATTTAATAGAGACTTGAAACTTCTACTACAGGTGAAATATCCAACAATGTGGTACTTTCTGTTTACTGATAGTTTAGAGTTTTACACACAAAGCTGATCCATATGAAATTTTAACTCTAAGATTAATCACAGACAGTTCAATCTTGTTGTTGAGCACAATGAACGAACCATCAAATGAAAGTTTTGCAAATCAGTATAGTAAATAGAAACTGCACCTGTCACATTAAAGCAAATCAAATTATATGCTGCCTATTTTGATCTTATTTTTATCAAGTTGAATTTCATGCGACCATCTGGACTCTTGAAAGCCTGAACAATTTTGCCATGCAGTAAGCTTGGAGAAACGTCAAAAAAAGGGTCAAGAAAATAAAAGTAGAAAAGTGGGTTTAGAAGAAGAATGTTAAAACAACAAACAAACAAACAAATACAGAATACTGCGCCATCCAGACAAAAAACAAGAACATTGACGCAGGTCAAACAAACAGGTTTCTTCTTTGGAATTAGATTTGCGGAGAAGGCTGCCGAGTGTCTAGTTTTACTCCATTTTGTGGTGTTGGTTTGAAATGTTGAACTGGAGTTTCCCTTTTAATTGTCATTAGAAATTAATCTAAGCGATGCAGCATAAGTCAAACTAGCCATGAATAAATTATATTTAAATATTCAAGTTTTATAAAATTCACAATAAAAAGATTTTAAAATTTAAAACTACTTTCAAAGAACGAAGTTACAATCAAGTTTTACAGGAGTTACTATAAGGATTTAAGATAATTGATATCAAATTTTAAAAAAGTTACTATTAAAATTACTTAAACAATAACTTTCTTAAAATCTAATAATAATTTTTCTAAATCATAATATTAAGTCTCAATAACTTTGAAACTTGGAGATAATTTTAGTTTTTAAAATTTTTTAGTATAGATTTTTCAAAAACTAAGTCTTTAAATATGATTTTTTCATAAAAATACGTAACTGTCATTAAGTTCGTTTTAAAGATCAGAATAGACAAAAGTTATGATGAAGTGGCAGGCTGCATAAGTTAGAACAATGAAGCAGAAGAACGAAGTTTAACAAACAATTGTGCCCACAAATAAGCATGGGCACTTGCAAGCAAAGCCAATTCACAATATAATAAAATATAAGTCCAAAACAACATTGGTCAATAACAGAGAATTCGGCTTTAAAAATTCCTTTACAGCATCAAAACATCACATATCAGCTATAACTATAAGCAACACCATCCTTGTCGGCCACTAAAAATCTACATTAGAGAAAGTCTGTGTAAACAACTTTATTAACTTGAAGAGTTGACATAACTCTTGATAGAATCGAATTGATGTATATTTTAAAAGGTTCAAACTAATTTGATATTAATATCTTTCAAAGATTGAAATGATAGAACAAACATATTTCATAGATACAAATGGTAGTTTATTGTTTATTGTCATGACTACGACGGCATAAGACATGAGAGAAAAATGAGCTGTAACAACCCCCAAGTTTATCCTTGTCAAGTGCATTGTTGCACAATTGTAACATGCTGTTTGACGGATGGTTTAATAGAACAACAATTTGAAATTCGAAATTCATTTTAAGAGAACAGCAGCATAAAAATCCATAAAGAGCACAGGTACTTGCGCCAGGGTCAATGTCTTATATAAGCGTAATGTATTCATGATGTTTTATCATTTCATTGAGATGCTTCAGCGGGAGTTTTGGTGGTCATCTGATCAACTGCATGAACTGTACTCTGAAGCTCCTCCCATATGGCTTTGTACACCATCCTTTGCCTGTTTACAGCTGATTGTCCCTCAAAGGCAGCAGAGACAACGTCAATACTGCAAAATAAACCCAGATAATTTTTAATATCGAGATCTTATATAGGATTGGCCAAGGGGCCAAAAATATCAAACCATAATAATAGATCAAGGATCCTAAGGTCCTACCACTTCTAACAGAAAAATGTTTTTAAAGAAAATATGTAGTTACATAAAGTTCATACACAAGCATATATCAAAATCTCATCAAGCATTAACAACACAAGCTGTAAGTTGCAAAAGTCACAAGATTTCTATAGGTAGGATCGTAAGATTATACAATCTTACAATCAAGATTGAGATCTTGACAACTATCTAGATATTAGACCCATGTCCTATCCAAGCTATACAGACCAAAGTGCCAAATGCAACTGATATTACCAAACATGGCATCTTATCTAAATGACTTGACAATTGCTCTGATATTATACCAAATGCCATCCCACGGAAAGTTCCTTCCTTGTGTGGAGGCAAATACACTTTTAGGCCTATAAATTTGAGACAAAATTTTCAAAATTTGTACCTAGAGTTATTTTTTTCCCCATTTTTCTTCCCCAAAAAAAATTTGGTGGAACTAAAAAGTTTTCAATTGGGAATTTTGACGAATCTTGACACAAGTTTTTAACAGTAAAGTCTCCGAATGCAGCAAATAGGAGTACGGCAACAACCCTAAAATTCCTCAAAATGAGGTTTCAAATATATGCGGTACAAGGATTGCAATGCAATTAAAAAGCATGCACTAATGATTGAAAGTTCTGGTCAAGATGTGGATAATTTTAAAATTAATGGCTGGAGCAGAGGGCAGCGAAGAACTAGAGTTGTCAAAATCCTATCCAAGCTATACACACCCAAGTGCCAATTGCAAATGATATTATAAAACATGGCATCTTATCTAAGTTACTTGACAATTGCTCCGATATTATACCAAACGCATGCATCCCACAGAAAGTCCCATACTTCTCTGTAGGCTAAAATACACTTTAAGCCTCTAAATTTGGGACAAAATTTTCCAATTTGCACCTTGAGTTAACTTTTTCCAACTCCAAGAAATTTTGAATTGGGAATTGAGCTTAACTAGATGAATCTTGACACAATTTTTTCACAGTAAAATCTGTATATATAATAAATTCATCAAGTTGGATGCTCCTATCAAATAATACAAAATTTGCCGAAGTTAAGAAGCATTATATTAATATATTATTATATATTGCTTTATTGCTGAATTCATCCAGGATTATTTTGTTAAAAATTCCCAACAGTACATTAGATAATGCTCCACTTTTGTAACATTGCATTGTTTTAGTAAGAATCAGTGATTTTAAAGATCTTGTTTAGCATACAGGTTCTAATAAGATAATTTCAGTCATTTTGGTGAACGAGAATATAAATTAGAGTGAAATTTATAGAACAAGGACAATATTGAAAATTTTCCAAAACTTTAGCCACCAAAAATGAATGTGAGCATAAATTTAGCAAAACAATATTTTTAAAAGAGGATCTCTTAAGTTAAGCACAATGACCTGACATAATTATATAAAGTTACAAACATATGTAATTCCAATATCAAAAGCCTGACATATGTAACATCCAAAACAGGTCTCTCTCTAGTCTCTATGACTAAAACAGAATGTATGCAAACAAATAAGTAGTTTGCTCAATATGGGCTATACTTAACACCCTAAGGTAAGGTATGCAATTCAATACAAAATTTAATTAAACAGCACTTTTCCTCCTCACAAGATGCTTACCCCATCCCTATTAAGCTGAAGTTACACACCCGCAAATATCAGACCCCTAGAAATAATGCAAGAAAAACAAAAACATATTAGAAGTTAAAGGAGCTCTCTAGTAACATGAATGAGGATTTTGACAACGTTCGTTAAGAAGTAAGGCCTAATGATAGAAGACATCTGGTGGGATGAAGTTTCCAAGATGGATCATGTGCCCCAGAAAGGATCAAGGCTTCTTCTCTCTTTACATAAATTTCTCTGATTCTGTTAAGCTTGTTCTCATTGCAGGGATTGCTTTTATAGGTTTTTAAATCTTTGTCTCCTTTGAAAATTTCAAGATGTAAGGCTATCGGCTCTCCATAATCTATCTTCTATTTTACTATTTTTTGTTTTTCTTTTTTAGTTCTAGCGTCCTCTTGATATCCTCTTGTGTATTTCCTGTGAACCTATTGTTGTTTAGCAGCTATCTAATAGAAATTTCTATTAACCCAAGACTTTAAAAACCAAAAATATATGAACCCGAAGGCAGTCCAAATGAATCTCAACTTCATTTAAATAGTAAGATAGAATATTAATGCTCACCTAACATGCCGACCATCACCATAAGCATCTTTTACAGAGACTGATTCTGCATCGAGATGATCCTTGATCTGTTGAATTAAGTTGCCAATTGAAACAATTAATACCAGCATTCCGCTTACCCATATGATGGAAGCTAACGATTCAATTAACTTGTGGCTCTCTGCCACAAACTAATTCTCAGAAGCATATTTTTCAAAGATAACCTTCCTATTCAAGTTCGGAAGAAACTCCTACACTGATACACTCCAAGTCTCCAACTAGCTGATTATCCTTTCAAAGAAGAGTGCTAACAAAGCCAAATAACATAAAGGCTAATGAATGACTACGGGCATCTGTTAAGCGGTAAAGGACTCTATTGAAATAGCTCACCATTTATAACCTTAACTAATTTGGGAAACACACACCCACAAAGGTCACTTTCTCCCTCCCTTCCTATTTCACAATTATGCTGCTATCCATTTCATATTCCTATCACCCTGGGTCAAATGCAAGTCAATAAAAATGGGCAATCTAAAAGGGTAGCAGCTAAAGGACTGTTGCCCATATTAACTGCCCATCCATCATGCGAGAAAAGATTAGTACCGTGTAAAAACAGAAATTAAGATCTTTGGCTAGAAATTTTGCCAGTAAGCATCTAATGATGGGGCAAAAAAAATTATACGAGAATAAAAAGCACCTTCTTCTCCATGGACAGCATGAGAGGCAAGTCGATAGAGCCAGCGTCGTTGACATCGGTAGCGCGCGCACAAAGATTGCGAACAAAACGCGAGGGAAAGAAGGTGTTTTGTAAGAGAACCTGTGGATTCGCGGGAGAAGTGATGGATTTTCGGAGAAGCATAGGAGGAGTTGGAGGAAGAAGAATGGAGTGGTATGGTCGATACAGAACTGGAAGACGAAGTAAGCAACGATTCACTGCGAAGAGGTGGGGGCGCATTTTCACTTCGTTTCCTCTTTTCCTTCGAACCCCAAATTTTGGGAAACCACTCAGGCAAAAGCAGAATTAGTAGATTTGTAAAGTCGGACTAGATAAGATTTTTTATTAAAATTTTATTTTGGTTTCTCATGGGTAAAGTTTTTTAATTTAATTTTTAATTTGATTTTTTCAAAAACTATCTTTTTAATTTAATCCTGTACAGGTAGATATTATTTTAATCTCTTATAGTTAAGTGCTTTATTTGTGAAGAATAATTTAAAAAATACTCATTTGTTAAAAATGAAATTAACAAAACAATTTTTATAAGAAATTAAATTAAAAATTACCGAGATTAAAATAAGATTTTACTCCCTGCATCAAAAGTAAACTTCAACAACGTTATTCCATCCATTGATATCCTCCAAAAAGCATCATCTCAAGACTGATCAAATATGCCCTTTTGTCAAAATTGCCAAGAAACATTGGATCACATATTCTGCAATGTATCTTTGCAAGGGCTATCAGGTTTGCATCCCCCTTTTTTATCAGAGTGGATTTGTTTCAGAATCAAGAAATCATCAAGTAGCTGGAATCTTGGTTAAGTAAGAAGGAAGTTTATGAGTAATATCTCACTTTATCACCAAATTCTTCATTGTAGCTTTGTATGAAATTTGGAATGAGAGGAACAGATGCATACACAAGGGGTCAATTCCCAATCCAGATGCAGTAATCAACTGAATTCACATAAGCATCCAACACAACAATTTCACATGGCAATCAACCTCCTCTGAAGCCAAGACACTGCAGAAGCTAGTCATTAGGAAGGAAATAATCAAGAATATAAAACTCCAGTCTGAAGGATGGGAAGTTATTCGCTGGCATAGTAAAAAGAAGAGGACCAACAAAGACATCATAATCTGTTCGATCATACTACTAAACGAAATCGTGATTCGCGAATGAGGGTGGAAAGAAAAAAGGAAGCAATCAACAATTGTTTGACTCTCAAACCAGCAAAATCATTAGATAGATCACTACAGCTGATTTTCTTCAATCATCTCCATTCTCACACAGGATCCACTCGATTTGTTTCAACAATCAATTGTCGACACTTTCGGAGCAGAAGAACCCAACGTACCCAGATATGGAGGACCATCAGGAGGGATATATGAAGTTTAGCTTCTTGTTTCTCTGGTTTTCTTGCAGGATCCATATCCTTGGAAGATTAGTTAAGATGGAGGAACAGGATAGAAACATATCCAAGGCGTCGCTAATAACAATCTGCTTCTTTTGTAGCTTCTCGGTTTAATTTGTCATTGTAACAAAATTAAATAAATAAAGTTTTACTCACAGATTTTTTATTTTAAGAAAGGGTGTTGCTACTTGGGCACTAGTTTTAAAATATTTATTCCTTTTAATTTTATAAATTAAAAATAATTTTAATTAAAATTTATAAATGATAAGCATTGATGACATTTATCTACATTTTTTAATGACAACACTAACCTTTATAATATATCACTTATATAATTTTATTTAAAATGTGTTTTGGAGCATCAATCAAATTCCTTTAAAATTCTTTTTAATATTATTATATTTTATTATTTTATGAGTCTTTTTTATATTAAAAAATTAAAATAATTATTTACTTATTTTTTTATTTAATTTATTTTTAACCAAATAAAAATTTTACTCTATTATCTAATGAAATAACATTTAGTGAATAAGTTTATAATCTGTATATAATTTTATTCATCAAATAAATAAATTCAAATACACGAATGAATAATATCAAAAAAAAATCAGATGAGGTTAATTAGACAATTTAAAAATAATTTTAAATAAAAAAAAAAGAATGTATTACAAAAAGTAGGTAGAAGTGCAAACAAATATAATTAGTGTTCATCATCTATCATCTTGACATTTTATTTAAAATAATTTTTAATTTACAAATATCAAAGTGTTAGTAAAGGTTTGGCACCTAAAAGGGATGAATTAAGTGTTTTAAATAAAATAGAAAATTTTCAATTAAAATTATAATTTTCTAAACCACTTTTGATAAAATATTATGAGCATAAAAATTAAGGAGACTACAAAAGCAAGATGCATATAAGTTGAGAAGGGACAAGTAACAGTATAAAAATCAATTTAAGTGTAGTAAATAAAATGAGAATAGAAGGGAGAAAGTAAATACAACAATATCTTGGTTTAGCTTAAATTTAAGTTTATATGTAGACTCCAAACCTCAACTTGAGATTTTTCACCACATCAACGAGATTACAACAGCACTTCGCAAGCCACAATAGCAAACAACTTAAAAGAATTTCTCAACTGAGGGTCTCTTCCCCTTATAACGAGTCTCAACCCAAACCAACTTAAGGAATATCTATTCTTGAGATTTCAATCTCACAACGGTGAAACAAAAAGGGTTTATCAAAGAAACTCTTTCAATAAAATGGACGTGTAGATGAAAACACTCCAAAAGGGATAAGAAGACAAATATAAGCACAAGAATGATCACACAAGGTTGTGAATAAGTTTTTAATAATGTTTAAAGTTTATATGGCCTTGTTTTTATAGCACAACAACAAGTGGAAAGTCAATTGATACGAAAATAGCCATTTAAAAGTTGTTCAAAAGTTTTTCCATATTGCAACAATCAAGCGGTATATCCTAATAGCAACTAGTACATTTGTTTCATAAAAAAAAATGAGTTTTAGAAGGAGATAGAACATTTTAAGCATTGCTAGTTGACTATTAGAGGCCTAAGTCAAGTGGTAACCTCCAAAGGCCAACTAGTTGGTTAGACGCAGGGTTGGCAGTTAATTGGTTACTTTCAGTAGTGCCAATTGATTAATAATACTTTGCCAATTAACTAATTACATCCTACTAGTATGTTAATAATCTAAAATTTTCAAAAAAAACTAAAAAAAGCTATATGAAAATGCTACAAAACCATATTACGCTTCAACCAATAAATTTTAAAGAATTTTAAAAACTTAAATACTCTTCAAATCTCTTTATAAAGATTTCTAAAAATTGAATAAAGAAGTTCTTGGTGAGCTCAAACATTGTTTTAAAACTTAAAAAGTCATTTAAATTGTTTGTTATCGTCAAAACTTATATTTGCAAGACAGTGGGATTAAACAAGACACTTAATATATATATATATATATATATATATATATATATACAATTATAGAGTCTCTTGGTTTCTTTGTAAAAGAAATTATACAATTGATTAGTAAAACTATACAATTATCTTGTTGTTACTTGTAAATTTGGACTGATTAGCTGAACAAATAAGTTAACTCACACATTTGATTCCCATGCTCAGGTGACATGCTGAGGAAGGGACTTTGTTCCTCAATTTTGAGTTTCTAGACTACTAAAGAAATGCCTAGTTTGAAGAGTGACTAATACCTACAATTGGAAACAACAATAAAGGAAAATAAAGGCATAAATGCAATAAAAAAAGTTATAAGTATAGTAATAAGTTCTCAAATTTAAAGGCATAAAAATAGAAAATAAAATTGAAAGGTTTATATTTGATTAATTGGATGTGTGTCTTGAAAATGAATTTACAGTTAGTATTTATAAGTCTAAAATTAGTTGTTAATCCACTAAAATTATCTCTCACTTCTTAAATTTTCAACTTATGTTTACAATAATATAGGATCATGGCCAACAATCTCAATGTAAGTAGGTGCCACGTTAGCTTTTTCTAAGGATTAAAATAATATATTTATTTTACTAACTAACTATTTCATCAACCAACATATCACCCATATCCCTAAAATTTAAAAGAATGAGTCTTCAAATATATTATGCACTTCCCTTAACTTGGTCAACTCATGAATCGTCCCTTGTTTTTAACTACCTTTAGAATATTCTACAAAATTCCTAACTCATAGAAAGGGTGTTAAATGGCTAAAAACTACATGAAAATATTTAAATATTCTTGTATATTTCAAGAACACATTATTAGACTATTTTTCTCTAAATATTTTAAAAAACTCAATAGCTTATACACATGGGCCAAAAACATTATAGCCTATCTTGACTTCAAAAAGCCCAACTCAACTAATTTATCCAACAAATATAGCCAAACCCAGCTAATACCATCCAATGGTTTAGCCAAAAGTGACCCACACTATAGGCCTAAAACTTGGACTAGTTCGAATATTTTATGGTGTTAACATTTTATCCCTTACATCTTTTCAGTTAAATGATAAGGAGGATAAAAAGCTAAAATGATGTATTTTGAATTTTGAATTTTGAAATTTGCATTTTGCTTATTAAACTCAAAATGAAATTTGATTGCTTTGAACTTTGCAGCTATTACTTGGTTTTCTTAACCAATTTTTACAAATCTTCTTCTTAAAAGCTAAAGCTTTATTCTCTTTCATTGTGTTTGCTTACCAAGTGACCTTAGCCTTCAACTCCTTTTCACTATTGCATTCTTCCTTTCTCACTTTTACCCTAGTCATGCCTTTAGCATCTGACTCTTAGAATCAAAAGTATTATGTTGCTACGATAACGAAAGCATGCCACTTAAATGAAGAAGGATGAATTTTACCTTTTAGATCCATAACCCATTCTCTGACAGTCACGGTTTGATAATTGGATGTAGTTCATCAACTAACAATCTTTGAATAAGACTATGCAATTAACAAGCTTCACACCTTTTAGCATATCTAAAACAATTAGTTATTATTATTGGCCAATAATAATCATGTATGTGAATCAATCATCTCATCTTAGGTCCAAATCTATAGGAACTATAAATTCCTTCCTGAACTTCCCCCATAACTCTTATGTCTTCCATTCTATTTGAACATTTCAATAATAAACCCTTATACCCCATTTTGTATAACTCATCATTTATTAAAACATACTAAAAGGCCTTTTGTTTGAGCTTGAAATCTACTATAAATGAGGGTTTTTCTATGTAGCTGATTAATTGTATTCTTCAATTGTAAGCAGTTGGTTGTTGATCAATAGCTATAACTTCATGTGTCTGAAGGATTTCTTGATCATTCTCAAAATCCATAGATTTAAACCCAGAAGCATGTTAGGATAAGTTGTTAGCTCCTACATTTTCTCCTCTAAGTATATACATAATTATCACATCAAACTATTAAAAATAAGCATTAGTTGTTTCATAATAATGTGATAAACTTAAATTATTGCAATTATATTTTCTAATAAGTTGTTTGATAACTAGTTGAGAATCTCCCATTATTTGATGAATTGAGTCTTTATGGATATCAACAATCTTATCCCAATAATTAAGACATCATATTCAGCTTGATTATTTAAACAACCCAATTTCAACTAGAACATGAATTTTTCAATTTGACCGATTGGGCTAGTGATAATAACTCTTACCCCAATAGCTTTTGGAGTTTTGGATCCATCAAAGGCTAATTCCCACAGTTTGAGCTGTACATATCTGTTGGCTTCTACTAAAGGATCTTTAATATTAATACATTAATATTAAGCTAAAAAATCAGTTAAAGCATACCCTTGGACAGCCTTATGTGGAATATATTTTAAAGCAAATGCATCTAACTTAATAGCTCACTTCATTAATCTTTCTTGTAAGACAAGCTATTAACTAAATATTTTACTATGTCAATTTTGCACATAACTAAAACTTCTTTAGATAAAAGATAATATTTAAGTTTTATATATGCATACTACAAAGAAAAGCATAATTTTTCCACTAAAATATATATAGTCTCAACATCATTCAACAATTGACTAAGATAATAAATAGTTCTCTTAGTTTTATCCTCGACATCATGTGCAAAAAGGCAACCAATGGATTCCTTAGCAACTGAAATATAAAACTTCAATAGTTTACCTAACATGATAGGTACTAAGATTGGTGGGTTAACTATGCTTTGCTTGATATATTCAAAAGTTATTTGTTGTTCTTCTCTCTAGATTAATTACATCAGCATCTTTCAACTTTAGTAAAGGTGAGAAAGCTTTTAATTTCCTAACTAAGTTTGCAATGAATCTCATATAATAAATAACAATAAGCAAAAATTAATCAATTTTACAAGGTCAAACATGATTACATGACTTAATATTCAAATCCAAATAAATCAATATCCATTATAACATCCAAATCACAAATTAAACTTAAAGTGGTGCATATTGGCTTGAAGGGTTGTATATCTAAATAGATTCATGTGCATTTGTTAAGTTGAATTTGTTGGTCAATCTTTACTCCCACATGCTAAAGGAGTGGAAATAAAAAAGGGTTGCCTGTGGAGAAAGGGATTATGCAATTTCCATTTTCTAACTTGTAACTCTCTTCATTTACATTGAAGAAAAGTATGACTACTACATTACAAGTCTTTCACTTTTAAAGCATAAAGCTTATTACTTTGGGTTCTACATTTTTATATTAAAAACCAAGCATCAATTTAAATAATTTACCTACACAACCAAAAGCCCACAATCAAGCTCATTTTCAAGCTTAGCAAATAATAAAGGAAATGAAATTCACTTGACCCAAGCTTAGAAGGTTTGAAAAAGAGAAGGAAGATGATTAATGAAGGGGAAATGGAGCTCTAAAACTTCCTAATTCATCTAATATCTACAGCTACACACACTCAACCTAAAATATGTTGCAACAGAGGGCACTTCACATATTGGATTTGTTTGGATAGATGGAAGTACGGATCAGCTAGGGGTTGCTTTCTTCCAACTCTCAAAGTAAGGTTTCGGCCAAAATTGAAGCTTGCACCCTCACATTCATGGCTGCACAATTGAACACACATAGAGGAAGGGAAAAAGGAGCTTATTGGGTAGCTATGCACTATGGAATGATCAAGCTAGATTGTAGAAGCTACTAACCTAGGAAAACTTGGCTTCTAAGTGAAGAAGCAAGACCTCAAGATGCATAATAGAAATAGAGTCAACAAATGTGGAGAAGAAAAGAAAAAGCTAACAAAAATACAAGAAGCAATTACTTATCTTATAAGGACATTAATAGAAGAGGAAGTTGCAGCCATTAGCACGAGCAAAGTAAAAATATAAGTTTTAAGACTTATGCAAATCCCCATATCACTAAAAACAAAAAAGAGGTGCAAATTTTCTAATCAACATGTTTCATATCCAAATGAAAAAAGAAATAAAAGAAAAAAAATTTATATAATATATATTATATTCTTATAATTATTACTTAATAGTATTTATTTTTTCTATTAATTTTTAAAATAGAGGTATGAGACTTACTTTACATCCACAAAATTATCCTTTTTCTTTTTATTTCTATTTTTTTTTCTAACTTTCTATAAACTAAACAATTTGTGATTAACCAATGATCAAAAAATCGGACCGGACCTGCCGGTTCGACCGGTTGGACCGGCAACCAGTCCCTTGTCCGGTCCGATTAACTCAAAAAATTAGTCAAGCAGAGAATCGGTCAAACCGACTGAACCGGTCAAACTGGACCGGTTGAAAACCAGTTTGAACCGGTCAGTCCTATTTTTCTTTTTTAGTTTTTCTTATATAATAGGATAATTTATGTTAAAGAAAGTTGACAAATTAAAAATAGAAAATACCAAAAAGAAGAGGAGATTGAAATATAAAAAAAATTAAAAATTTTATAATATAAAATAAATAAAAAACATATACTTGATTATTTTTTATGTTTTCTTTTTATTATATCTCATCTCCTAGTAGTATTTCTCTTAAATATAAAAATGTTTGGCTAAAATTATTATTATTTGATGATAAATAGAATTTTAATATAATTTAGAACTCTAAAAATTTAATATTAAATACTATTAACTTTTAATTATAAGTATTTTTTATTTTTCAATTAAAAAATAATCTCTCAAATATTTTAAAAAATATTGAGTTAATAATTAAATATTTAAAATTTACTCATATTTATTTGTTATATTTAAATTTTAATATATAAAATTTAAAAATATATTTTTAATTATTACCGATTCGACCACGGTTCAACCACGGTTTGACCAATGAACCGTGAACCAGTGACTTCACCGGTTCAATGACCAGTCCGATTTTAAAAACATTGTGATTAACAATGCATTCCTTTTGGATTGGGTTAGTGGGTTCTTAAGTTGGCCTATGGTTTTGAGCTTTATTACTCAAAATTGGTTAACCTGATGCTAAGTTCAACTTTTATTGAATATTTTGATTTTTGACCCTTTTTTTAGTATTTGGCTTTTAAGGTGAAATGGACTGAACTAGTGCCTGATTTACTAGTTTGTTGAGCAAATTGATCGATTTGTTGGCTAAAGTGTTGTTATAGTTTTTTATATTTTAAGAAATAAGTTATTTTGATTAATTTTTTAATTACATTGCCCTTTGTTTTGCCAGTGAAATAAAATGTATTCAATTATTTAGTTGAGTTACCAGTAGATAATTATTTAGGTCATAATTAATTAGACTGAAATATTATTATGGCAGCAAATCTCCTCCTATCCAGACGGCCTTGGATGAGAGAGATGTGGCGTGGGCCTCATATGGGTACCACACGAAAATTCTCATATATAGGAGCCATGAAATTATATCTCGGCGAGTGTTGGATTGTTCATACCTCGCATAATTCAGGTAAGAAATGACGGCCAAAACGAACAAGGGCCAAAATAAGAGACACGACAGGTCAGATGATGTCGTTTTATGAGATCAATTTTTGTTTACAAATATATGCCATTCCCTAATCCTCGTTCGTGAAACCGTTTCTGTTTGCGTTGTGTTTCCCATACAAAGATGAGTTTGGATTCTTTTCAAATTTTTTAAAAATTTTTTGTTAATGCAAAACGTATAAAATTCACTTATATATTCTTCAAGTAATTTATACTCTGAGTTTTTTTTAAATTAAAAAAAGATTAAAAAAATCAAACTATTTAGTGATGCCGCTCAGCCTTCGAACAAGTGCTCGACGAGTATCAAATTCCAAGTACTCGTGGCGCTCAAATTGGTAGAGAGAGACAAAGCGTTTGGAATGCCATAAAGGAGACCGGAGCGAGACTTTCTGTGTGCGTTAAAGCGAAGCCTTCTTTGCCAAGTACGAAAGCGAATGAGAGCAGCAAATCCCCCGCTGCCTTGCTCTTCTTCTTCGATTTCATCCTTCACTCTTCTCTTCGTCTTCTTCGTCTTCTTTCTGGTCCGATCATCCCTCGCGGATTGCTCTGATTACGATCGCTCTGAGATGGCCACTCTCGGAGGTGCGCGCGATTCCCAAGGTGCTCAGAACAGCGCCGACATTGAAGGCCTTGCACGTTTCGCCGTTGAGGAGCACAATAAGAAAGAGGTTGATTTTCCTTTTACAGAAGTTTCAATGCGGGTTTCACTCTCTTTTTCGATTCATGATTGATGATTTGATTTGAGCATAATCCCTGATTATTTTTGGGGGGGGGGGGGGGGAATAAAAGGAAAAATGTTTCATTTTACGTTCGTTTTGATGGGGTTGATTCTGAACAATTCATCTGTGGTGAATTTGGAAAATTGGAGTCTTTAACTTGAAATATTCGCTTTCCTGATTGCATATATATGCTCAATGAGTATGAGGAATTAGTGAACTTTTTATGTCTGGCTGGGAGGGAGGTCTGGTATCTATGCATTGTTTTTTTTTTTTTTGGGGTGTCCTCCAAGTATTATGCTTGTTTTGATGTACATACCCATTAAGTGGATTGCTGAATTCTCTGTGTTGGTCTTACGTATTTTCCTTTTAATCGGTCTCTCTTTCTCACTCTCCTCATTTTTACTCTACATAATGCAAACTTTTTTTATACGGGATGGAGTAATGGTTTTGAATGGTGTTGATTGAAGAACGCACTGCTGGAGTTTGCGAGGGTAGTGAAGGCAGAGGAACGGGTTGTTGCCGGTACACTGCATCATCTTACTCTTGAAGCCGTTGATGCTGGCGAGAGAAAGATTTATGAAGCCAAGATCTGGGTGAAACCCTGGATGAACTTTAAAGAACTTCAAGAGTTCAAGCATGCTGGTGATGTGCTGGCATTTACCAGTTCAGATCTTGGTGTCAAAAGAGGTATGCCATTTTCTAAATCAAGCATATAATAAGATCTTGATAACATTAGTGAATTAACGATCTAAAACTGGTGTTTGATATGTTCCTATTATAAAATGCTGGTAGTGTAACCATAATCTTACGATGGCACTGCAATGAAATGCGACATCATTCGGGCTAGAATTGCTGGATATATGTGAAACGTATTGAAGCTTGTCGATTCATTAAGGTTCTTCAATATCATGAGTTCATGACTAGATTACGTCTCGAAGGAGTATAGTCAAGGATTGGAAATAAGTAATAAATGAGCACTGCTTTAACAGGAATTTTTTTTTCCCTAAGAAGCATGAACATTCACACGGACATGGACTTTGTGATTTGACAAAATCTGAAGTCTTCAGCTCCTGTTTGAAGTATCACGTTGTGTCTAGTGTCTGACATGCCTGGACGTGACTCATTTATTGAACACGTGACTCATATACTGAAGTCTCTGTGCTTTATAACTACTTATAAACGCAACATTTGCTAGCTAGTTAGTAAGTTCTATTTTTTTGGCTTAAAATTTATACCAGTAATAATAAGAGTGTTACATGTAGTAATTTCTTCCCAATCTTTATATATATGCTGTAGAGAGTAAGATATATCCTCTTAGTACCAGAAAGTTAAAAGTGATGTCCTTGTATTTGCAAATATGTGATGTGATGAAGGTTTTTGCAGTTTCTATAAAGTCCAAGAAGAGTGGAGCCATTTTTCTATTTATTGCAGTGTATGGCTTAAAAGTTGACCAACCTTGGCATGGCTTCATTAGCATGACCCAAAATCTCAAAAACACTCCCCTTTCCCAGTATCAAGGAATGCTACTAATAATTAAGAGTTAGTGCTCTTGGTTTTGATTAAATACAGGAAGTTGAAGTGTTATTTAGTTGCATTGGAGAAGCCATAAAGTGGGGAAAGATGAAATCAACATATGCTCTCATGAATTATTGGGATGTATGATTTTATATTGATTGCAACATTAGTATTTGAAAACATTGAATTGACTTTATGATGGGGATTTGTGTGGACTGTTATTTGTACATAAGAAAATTCCATGGAAAACGCAGAAATAGGCTTTTAGGATGAAGGTCTCTGATTTGTCCCAGTAAACCATCTTGGATAGCTGTGGTTTCCTTATGTTGGATTTTTAATTTCAGTAATATTAGTACATATAGGCAATCCCAAGACTGAAAGCTTGTATCATAATTACAGTATAAAGTTCTTGGTATCTGCCTTGCTGATCGTTGATTCTTTTCTGACTATTCTCTTATAGAGCAGATGAACCTCAAGTTTAATTGTTATCTTGAGCTGCTGACCTGTTTTTGTTATCAGATGGCCATAAACCAGGATGGCAAACAGTGCCAGCACATGATCCTCAAGTTCAGGATGCAGCAAATCATGCTGTCAAGACCATCCAGCAAAGGTCTAACTCATTACTGCCTTATGAGCTTCATGAGGTTGTTGATGCAAAGGCAGAGGTCAGTGTCTTCATATGTATTCCTTGAAATTTCTTGGTATTGTTAATCTGCTCTACTGGTTTTAGAATGTCATGTAACATACAGTTGGGTTGAAGTGAACTGTTGGGTGTAATGTGATGCTTAGAGTTCATGGGTTATAAACTAATGAGTTTTTATGTTTTTTAGGATGAAAGCAGATTCTGTTGCAGAAAATTTTCTGGATGTTCCTTAGAGTCATATTACTGGAGAATTTGTCACTATTCTGGTTTTTAAAAACTGTTCTTAGATTTAGTTTTCATCTTGGGCAAGTTCTCAATAGCTTATTTTGTTTGACCATATATTAGACATGTTGCTGCATGCTTGTTTACCAGAAACCTTGCTGAAAATAATTCTGTAATTTTTTTTTTCATATATTGTTTTTGGCATCATGTTGAGCTGCTTAGCTTATACTTAAGAGTTATCTTTTTACCAAATATCTGAGACTAAACAGAGATCACCAATAAGTTAGTTGTTTGTAACCCAGGTGGAATTTATCAATATATGGATTATATATTTTAAGAAACAGTTATATCTTCTATAACAAATTGAAATTACTAAATGAAGAAACTTTCCATAAAATTTTCAAATCAATAAGGATATTTGTTTTGTTTTCCGATGGTATTTTATATGATATCTTGAGAGGTGATTATATTCTTATGTTTTGCCCCCTGTCTTGTCTATGTAATCATTGTTAATTATGTAGAGATCGTGATTCATGCATGATGAATGGCATTGTATCTTTTATTTTTGGTTAGAACACGTTCATACGTTCTCATTAAAACAAATGATAAAACTGCTGGGTAATTAATGCTGGATTGCTAGCAACAATGTTGCATTAAGCACTTTGATTGAGCTCAATTGGCACTTCAGTCAATCTTCAGTAAAAAATACTTTGACAAGTTCTAGATACAAGGCTATTGCTCTTTAAAATAAGTGAACTTAGTGATACAAATTGAAACCCTTTAGAGGACAAAACCTGCAGTCTGCCTGCTGCACTGTTTACAAGTTTCTTTTATAATTGTCCTAGATAGCTTTTTAAGCTGCACTTCTCTCTAATTTTCTGATGATTGGGAAAAAAAAATCTGTTAAATTGAACAATCATTTTCTGAAAGTAGCTCATGTTTTATAGCTGATGGATGTCTTGAACAGGTCATCGATGATTCTGCCAAATTCAACATGCTCCTGAAGATCAAGAGGGGAGACAAGGAAGAGACGGTCAAAGTGGAGGTACACAAGAACAATCAGGGTGGCTTCCATCTGAATCAGATGGAGCTAGATCACTCCTGATCTGAAGCTGAGTCTCTCAGCATTTTAAAGGAATGTTAAAAGGGTCTTTTGGCCCTAAAAGTTGCTACTCCTGCTTTAATCTGTTGTGTGTGGTTTTATCTCATACTTGGGAAGAATCAGAACTTCCTTGGATATCACTCTTGTGATCAGTGTATTAATAATAGTATAATACCAGTATAATATCTTATCCGCGTCTCTCTCTGGGTGTCCTCTATTGTACTTTGGCAACTAATTCTAGTTTTTGACTGGAGTGCTCTACTTCTTTGTATGTTACAGCTCACTGTTTTTCATTTTTCTTTCAAAATGTTCTATTTACGTATGAAAAGTTGTTGACCAAATATCAGTATCGGTGGATAAGACAGTAACGCAGACAAACGCGCGTGGGCAGAACAGAGCAATGAACTTAAGGTTCTGACTATCCAAATTTCTTGCTACTAGATACTTAGTGGCTTAGGAGCATAAATATCGTTTTATTTTAATTATGATAAAGTGGGTATAATATCCACCTGCATTTTCACGAGACTACGTAACGTCTCGTTTTTAACAATTGAATAATGAAACTATGAACTACCATTTCCATGGATCTGTAAAAATCATAGATGTCAGACTGAATTCTTGAGGCATTTATAATTGCCGTTACAAAGCCAATACATAGGCTATTAAATAACATAATGTGTGGAGGAGAGCATTGTACTCTAGGCTTATATACAACATAAAGAGGGATTATACTTTCATAAACTATTATACCCAAAATTTTCGCAAAATGTAATTTTTTTAATTTGTTTGTCAACTTATCTACTTGCTTTTGAAAAAAAAGAAAACGAAAATCAATAAACAAGTTCAATAACTAGTTACTTTATCCTTCATATAAATTAATCGAATAAAAATTAGCCTAACTTCATTCTTTTCATCAAGCAAGTAGTAGAGAGTAAAACTTCCACATTACAATAAAATTATCTATTAACCTTCACTTAGCAATTAATTTTTTATTTATTTAAAATAACTTTTTTTTTTTGATACACAAAATAACTTCTTTTTTTACCATAGTATTAAAGTTTCAATAACTAAGTGTTGAAATTACAAGCTATAAAACTTAAACAAAAAGTAAGAAAATTTCAAGAAGCAAAACTTAGTTTGCTATGTTTTATTCACTAATTTATACATAAAAATATTACAACTTGATCAAGCAGCATTTAATAATTACCCATTCTCCTAAAATTAGAAATCATAATCATAAAAAGCTAAAAAATAATAAACTGATGTTGCCTAAAAATATATATCATTAACATTCAGTTTTTCACCAAATAAGGTAACAAATTTTATTGCAAAAAGTGAAAATCGTCAAAACAAAAAAAAGTTGCACTCAACTATATTCGTAACACTTAACTTTAGGTGCTTAACTTAACTTATTGTTAAGTTTTTAACTTCAATTCTGCTTGAGGTTTCCAATTTCACCTATAATGCGCTTAACTTTTCTCAAGGTTGCTCAACTTTCCCAAGTGCACTCAACTTAGCTTAACTTAACTCGAGTGCACTCAACTTTAGTTGGACTTAACTTTGCCTTATGCTAATTTCAGAGTTAAATTTACTCCAATTCTTCTCCTTAACTCCAATATTCTCCTTCTTAACTTTAAAGCATCTTCAAAAATGAAAATAAAAAAAGAAGAATAAAACTCCCCCTTAATGCAAGCATTGATCCCAACATCAAGCATTTCTCTCATAGTTTTGAACTTTTTTTTCTTGCAAGCCATTGGTGAAGATATTTGTCACCTGATCTTTTGTATTACAATGTAAGAACTAAACTTTGTTTTCTTTCACCGCTCTTCTAATCATGTGATAATTGATTTTGATGTGTTTCATTCTTTTATGGAACTACAATATTCCTAATCATAGCTATAATTGACTTGTTATCACATAGAATCTTTATGGCACCAATTTAAGACATACTCAAGTCATCCAATATCTTCTTCAACTAGAGTGCTTGCTTTATAGCAGTTAATGCTGCAATGTACTCTACCTCAACTTAACTTAATAATTCCTTATTTCTTGAAACTCTAACACACATTTTCATATCCGAGAGTGAAGCAATATTTTGAAGTGCTCTTTATGTCATCAAGGGAGATAGCCTAGTCACTGTCCATGAATTCCATCAAGTTGACATAGATATTTTATAAAATATTCCAAAATCTAGGGATCCTTGAATGTACCTTAACACTCGCTTGACAACTAAAAGATGGTTTTCAATTGGAGCACTCATGAACCTTACCAAAACACTTGTGACATATATTATGTCGGGCCTAGTGATACAAAGGTATAGCAATAACTCAATTAGCATTCGATATATAGCATCTATTGAACTTGATCCACCATCTTTGCTCGACTTACTTTCCTAAATTGTTGGTATGCTCATAATCTTGACCTTACTTAGGCTAAATCTTCTCAAAACCTTCATGGCATATTTCTTTTGTGAAATAAAAAAACTTTGAAAAGATTGCTGCACTTTAATTCTCAAAAAATAGGATATACTTTCTAGGTTATTAATCTTGAAGACTTCTTTTATTTGTCTTTTAAATAAGTTAAGTGACTTAAGATTGTATCCAATCATCAACAGGTTATTAACATAAATGAAAACAATAAAAATTTCACATTTTTGTTGTTGAGTATATAAGGTAGCTTTAGTATAGTTCCTTTTGAACCCTAAATTGATTAGAAAATTATCAATTTTGACATACCAAATTCTTGGAGCCTGTTTAAGGCTATAAAGAGCTTTCTTTAACTAGTACACCTTGCTGCCATCTTGTTCAAAACCTTCTAGCTGTTCAACACAAATTTTCTTCTCTAGAACTCCATCCAAAAAAGGCTGATTTGACATTAAGTTGAGTTACTTTCTAGCCTTGTTTAGCTATAGTTAAGAATAGTAGTATGATGGTATCAAATCTTGCAACTGAAGTAAAGGTTTCAATGAAGTCCACACCTTGCATCTATGTATATCCTTTCAGAACTAATCTTACTTTATGCTTGTTTATGGTCCCATTAGAATTCCACTTGAGTTTGAAAACCCGTTTTGTGCCAATCACATGCTCGTTAGTTGGTCTTAGCATTAGCACCCACTTGTGGTTCTTCTTAATCATCCTTAACTCCTTCTCCATAGCAATTCTCCATTTTGCTAATTTTAAAGCATCTTTAATGCTTATGGGTTCTGGAAGGCTAATATTGCATCTAGCATAGAAGTCTTTAAGAGATCTTTTCCTTCTAACTACATTGTCTTCATTAAAATCATCATCTCCTAAGGTGCCAACAAGTTCTTCAGCAACATCTTCAATGTTTAGAACTTGACTAGAAGAAGTAGCAATTATTTTTTTTCAATCTGAAGCTTCACCTTCATCAAATTTCACAATTCTACTTATAATAATTTATTATGTGACAGGATTAAGAACTTTGTATTTTTTGGAGACATTGCTATATCCCACAGAAACACCAATTTTTGGTCTTTGATCAAGTTTGTCTCTTTTAACTTTAGGAGCATAGGCATAATATAGACTCCCAAACACTTTGAAGTGGCTTACAAATAATTTTTGACCTGCACATGCTTCATATGGGATCTTCTCCTTCAAGGCTTTGGTTAGAAGTCAATTTTGTAAATAAACAGAAATATTGACAACTTCTGCCCACAACATCTTCAGCAAGTCCTTCTTCAATATGAGACCTTTGGCCATATTCACGATAGATCTATTCTTCCTCTCATTTACACCATTTTGTTGTGGTGAGTAAGTTACAATAAGTTGGTGATTTATACCTATTCGTTGGAGAAACTTCTTAAACTAATTGGAGGTATATTTAGTCCCATTGTCGATTTCCAAATCTTGATTTTTAGTGAGCACTTATTCTCTATCATTGTCTTAAACTTTTAGAACTCAGTGAACACTTCAGACTTTTTATTAAGGAAATAAACTTAACAATATCTTGTATAATCATAAATGAATAAGAGGAAGTATTTGCTATCATTCAAAGATGATATGCTCATTAGTCCACACATATCTAAGTGGATGAGCTCCAACTTACTAGCTACTCTCAAGATTGGATTAGCAGAGAGAGCATTTTTACCCAACTTTCCCAACTGACATATTCCACATACGCCATTGCAACCACTTACAAGTTATAGATATGACACCAACTCCTTTTCTTAGAACAACTTTAATAAGGAAAAGTTGACACAATTACCATTTTATTCTATACCAACTTAAACTTTTTCTTTATGGTCTTTCAACTTAAAAGAAAAACTTTTGTTGTTCATTCTTATTGAGAATATCTTTACACTAGCAGAACAAAAATTTTTACATATTTTACTCTTGAATGGTAGAGTAAAATTTTTATCTAAAAGATGTTCAACAATGAAAATATTTTGACTTTAACTTAGATACAAACAAGACATTTTCTGTAAGTCTTGTACATGAAGGTGTTTAAATAGTAACAACACCTTTTCTTTTGATATTCATAAGTCTAACATCTCCAAGTCTTACTTTGGATGAATAACTTTTGTCCAAGTTTTTGAAAAGTGTTAAGTTTTATATCATGTGATGCATGCATCTATTGTCGATTAGCCACACATCAATATCTACAACTACCTTACAACATTCTTTAACAACAATGGCAACAAATAGCCCCTCTTCATCAATTTCATTGTTGTTAGGTACTTAGGTAGACTAGACTTGAAATTGCTAATTTTGATTTGCCTTATCTACTTTGTCAACATAACTAAATAGCTTGCAAGACTAGCACTAAACTCCAAGTCTGAACTAGTAGTAATCTTCAGCATAGTTTGCCTTCTGGTAATGAGGATATGGTGGGAACTTATCCTTCTTACATTTTCTTTCATTACCTTGTTGTTGCTTCTTATTCCATTTACTCTTCTTTCCACATTTTTCTTTTTCAAAGCACTATCATTTCATGGTTTTGGCTTTTATGTTGCTACTAGTGTAGCTTCACTAGCACTCACTTCCTTTTTGAATGCTTTTCTTTCCTCCACTGCTTGTAATGCATTGCAAATACAACTATAGAGAGTTGTGTCACATCTCTAGTGTCTTCCAATGAAAAGATCTTTGCTTTAAACCTTTCAGGAAGTGCTAGCATGACTTTCTCCACAATCTTTCTCTTTTTCACTTCTTCCCTAAGCAAACTGATCTTGTTTACAATTGCTGTGACTCTGTTAATGTAGTCCTTCACTTGGTCAAACTCCTTCATTCTCAACAATTTAAACTCCCTTCTTAAGTTGTAAATTTGCATCTACCAAGTCTTTATCACTCCCTTAAAACCCCATCTTTAAGTTCTCCCAAGCTTTATTGGAGGTCTGATAGCCCTTGTCCTAGTGAAGATGACTTCTCCAATGGTTGAATGAATAAAGAGAGAGCTCTATACCTTTTGGTTGTCTCCTTTAAATAATATTTAATTTGGTTGATTGTTAGATTAGCTGGTATGGTATATACAACTTTATCAATTTCAACATACTTCCAAAGAACAAATGATCTAATATAAGCTTTCATCTTAACAGCCCACATTTGGTAATTTTGCTCGATGAAAATTGATGGGAAAACTCCACAAGAGGCCATAGCAGAACATATAGGAAAATAATTATTCAAAGGTAGATTATGATAAGTTTCCTTACTAGTTTTTTCATTCACAGTCCCTCAAAAGATTATAGAAGTTTTAGTACCAAATGTTGAAATTACAAGCTATAAAACTTAAACAAAAGGTAAGGAAATTTTGAGGAGCAAAGCTTAATTTGCTCTATTTTATTCACTAATTTATAGATGAAAATATTACAACTTAATTAAGCAATATTTAATACTGAACTATTCTCTTAAAATTATAAATCATGATTCTAAAGAGGTAAAACTAACTGTGTTAAAATAGATGTCCTTAACATTTAATTTTGTATTGACTAACTTAATGGGTTTTGTTGCAAAAAGCCAAAAAAAATAAAACAGTTGTACTCAACCTATAAAAAAATTGAACTCAATTATACTTAAAATACTTAACTCAATTTTAGTGCTCAACTTAACTTAGCTTTAAGTCCTCAACTTCAATTCTATTTGAGGTGCTCAATTTCACCTATAACATGTTCAACTCTTTTCAAATTCACTTGATTTTTTTGAATGCACTCAACTCCACTTGAATGCGCTTAATTTCAACTATACTTCAATTTAAGTTGATTTCAAAGTTAAATTTATTTCAATTTTTCTCCTTATCTTCAATACTAATTGATTAAGTTCAATTCTTGTTATCCAAATTCTTTATGATTAAATAAAACTTTAGCCATACTTTAAGATAAAAAGCTTTTATAAGATACAATATTTAAAATTATAATAAAATAATTCATAAGTTTTTATTTAATATTTTAAACTAAAACTTCTTTTTAAGTGGAGAATTATAGATAACTACATTTATCCTCTAAGGCAGAAATCATGAAGAAACAATATTAACTACTCATTCTATGTGAGGGCATAACTTGAATAAAGTTGATATTTGATATCAAGTTTTTAAATCAGAACGTAACATAAAATAACTTATTTGAAAAACTTAATCATATAAAGTTATAAAAAAAATCTCCATTTGTCATTTTATTGAAAAACTTGATAACACACTTAAATGCTAAATCCTAGTTTTGCCTTTAATAAAACTTCAAATCGTTAATGTTAATAACATTGCATTCTAATATTGCAAGGTTGTGAGTTGAGTTTCACCCAGCATTAGCAAGGTTGTCACATAACTACATTCATTGAGGGGCCTACAAGTACACAAAGCTAGCACTTTGGTTAACAGAAAGTTATATTTGCTACAGGAGATGATAGGAAACAGAGACAAACCAGGGGAGAGAAAAAAAGGATCAAGATCTTTTTGGGACCTACAGCTTGGAGCATGTTTCGCTATCTAGTAGGTAGTCATAATAGGATTGGTATGGTAATCCTCATAAGCTTTTCCATTTCATCTAATCCCCCAAGGGAGTTCAATATTTACCCTTCTTCATCATAATCCTCCTCATCCTCTTCTATTTGTCTACCAAGGTGTGCAAGCTGCATAGTGTCAATGGCCATCTTATCCACATCAGAAAGAGACCAACCAGGGATTTCTTCATGCTTAGTCTCAGGTTTTGGAGGATCAGGCAAAGGGGCATGAGCTACTGCTATGCTGGCATTTTTGTCCTCATTTTCATTCAAGTTGGCATTCAGATCAATGTTTCGGAGGGACTGAGCGCCTTGGTCAGGAATTGCATTATTCTCTTTTGGTAACTCCTTTGGCTCTGAACCATTATCCACTGCCATATTTGCATCAGGATTATGTTTGCTGCTGCCCTGAACATGAGTGCAAGGCTCAGATTCGAGCACGTGATGATGGGTCTCTCTTTCTCTTTCAACATTTCGAGCCCCTCGACCACGGCCTCTCCCTCTACCTCGGCCTCTTCCCCTACCACTACTACCGGTATGGCTCAACTCATGCTGCAATAAAAGAAACCATAATTAACCTCCATGAAATTATTTAAGTCCTAGATTAAGGAACTGCTAGACATTGAGCCATTTTTACTTAAAAGACATGTTGCTCCTTCAATACCTCAAGACGGTCCTGTGGTTCACAAATGACAAACAACACTAAAAACAACAGTTACTGAGCAAAACACTGAAATTTTGTCTTTCTGCAGACTTCGGGTGCCAGACATGATAAAATTTAAAAGAATGAGATCATACGTGAACTATTGCATGTATTAGGAGAAACTTGTGTGAAGAAAACAAATAGACAAAGTCTCATGAAGAAAAACTAATTATGTGCAATGATAAAGGAACTTTCTTTTTCCATAACAGAGTTGGACACGAGCACATTTTTGTTATGCTGAAGGAAGGCAAAAGTTGGTCACAAACATAAATACAGAAGGTTTAATAATGGGTCTAAAATAAGTTTCTATAATGAATTTAGAGAATCTTACCTGAAATAAAGCATACGCACACACAGGCACACACAAACTTCAACATAAATTTAAGAAAGAAAGTAAATATATCAAGGATTTTGATGTAACTATCAGGAAAAGTGCAATTACCATCTTGCTTCTCTTAGAGTCTTCATCACTATCATGATAATCATCATTTGCTGCTTTCCTGGTAGGGTATAGCTTTTAAGCTCCTCAAATATGTAAATGCATAGATCAATCATAATGTAAGGAGAAAAAGGTGAGTGGATTCAAACCTTCGCTTTGGAAGGACCCGATCATCAGCGCCAGTCTCAGAATGGCCATGTCCATGGCCATGCCCATGACCATAGTCAGGAACTCTGCTTACGACATCCCTCAGAAAATCAAAGACATTATAGCTATGTACGCAATGCTTTCTGCAATTCAGATTTACCACTGGTTATAATGGATTGTGCACTATATGTTAAGGTAAAAAATGAGATGGGAAGGCAAGAAAGAGAAGCAGTATCATATCATAATTATACAGGTCCTGAATATTGCATACTTTGATGTTCTTGTGAAGGGAAACTTCCTCCAATAGGTAAAACACCTGTCTATATAATAGGATTCAACTTTGGTCTATCATCAGTAAGAAGAGTTTTACATTGTCAATTAACCATATGATGCCATCTATTTAGTAGACACTTTAAAACTCTACTGCAGCACAGATCCAACAATGTGGAAGTTTATATTTACTGATAAATTATAGAGTTTTAAACACAAAGCGGATCAAATATATATATATATATATATATATAACAGTTCAATCCTTTTGGTGAACACAACAAACCTTCAACCATCAAAAGAAAGCTGTGCAAATCAGCATAGTAAATAGAAATTGCACTTTTAACATGTATTGTACAGTAAAAAAGCATAATAAAGCAAAAGTAAATTATAAGCTGCCTATTTTGATCTTATTTTCATCAAGTTGAATTTCATGTGACCATCTAGACTCATGGAAGCCTGAACAATGTTGTCATGCAGTAAGCTTGGACAAACGTCAAACAAAGGTTAAGGAAATGAAAGAAAAGTGGGTTCACAAGAAGAGTGTTAAAACAACAGACCAAAGAAACTACAGAATACTGCAGCGTCCAGACAATAAATAAGAAGATTGAGACAGGTCAAACAGAAAGGTTTCTTTTTTCAAATTAGATTTGTGGAGATGGCTGCCAAGTGCCTAGTTTTACTCCATTTTGTGGTGTTGATTTGATGTGTTGGACTGAACTTTCCCTTTTAATTGCCATTAGAAATTAATCTAAGCAATGCAGCAGAAGTCAAAACAGCCATGAATAAGATATAAATATACATTTGAGTTCGTTATAAAGATCAGAATAGACATAAGTTATGATGGAGTGTCAAGATGAAGAAGTCAGAACAATAGAGCAGGAGAAGGAAGTTTAACAAACTATTGTGCACCCAAATAAGCAAACGCACTTCCACACACAAACACTTTCACAATATTATAAAATATAACTCCAAAACAACATTGGTGAATCATACAGAAATTGGCTTTAAAAAATCCATTACAGCATTAAAACATCTTCTCTGTTTTATTTTATCTTCCACTTATAAATCAGACATCTATGCTATAACTATAAGCAACACCAGAAATTAAATTCAAAGATAAAGTTAACAGAATCCTATTTGACACTATGCTATGTTCTTGAGTTAGTTCGAATTCACTAGCATGGAAAATAAAAGAAATAATAACACACATCATAATAGTCCCTCACTTACAAATGCAATGCACTCATGGTCTTTGCTCCTCTCTGAAGAGTTATTTCATATGTACGGTCACAAAGATCTTGCAAAAACAGCTCTAGAGCTTTAGCTGCAAAATATTAAAAATTAACATCAATATAAAAGAGATAAGAACTAGCGGCAGCCTAAAGTAAACTAGCCAATAAGTCAAATTAACTCACAAACTAAAACAGGCACTGCTAGTGCTATCTTCCCAACATCTTCATCTGCTTGCATTATCTTTTTAATCCGAGCCTGCAAATTAATGTTTCCATAATTTCATCAGATAAAGCATTATTTTACAAGATCTCACTCCTTATAAAACTATAAGACAGAAGTGTTCAGCTAGGTTTAAATTACATTTTAGCACTTCAGAGGAGAAGTTTATGGTAATGTTTCAACTGAAAACATAGTTAATATCTCACAGAATCTATTTCTCTATCTCTCCCTACCAACTAGGGGTGTTCAAAACCGATCCAAACCAATTGAACCAAACCAAACTGATAAAAACCAAACTAAACTGATTTAAAAAAAACTAAAATCTATTTTGGACATTATAAAACTGATTGGTTTGATTTGGTTCTCGGTTTAACTGAACCAATAATTTTTTTTTTTTTTGCTTCTATTAACTAAGTCCAAATTATACATAAACCTTTTATCAATAAAAATAATAATATTTTTTTTTTACTTTACTTATATTTAGATGAGTTCATCAAATAAGCTATCTTGAAAATGTTATTATTTTATTGTCTTCACATATAATATTTAATTATAATTGTAGAATAATTGAATATAATTATAAGGGATACTTTTTTTATAGAAAAAATAATATATAATAATTAATTATTTCAACATTATTATTAATTAGAATGTTAAGATGTATCATATTAGAAGTCAAATTTTACATAGTACAAGAAACAAGATCTTAAAAAAAAAATTAAATCACTTTTAGATCCAAAAAAGAAAAAGTATGAACCAAACAGGACTAAACTAAACAAAAATCGAACCAAACCAATTAGAGGTCAAAACCAATAAGGTCCAAGAAAATACTAAACCGATAATATTGGTTCGGTTTGGTTTTGATCCAGAATCAAACCGAACCTATAAACACCTCTACTACCAACCCTACCTTTGTCTCCCTTCAGGAAATAAGGAAAAATCAGTTAGTAATCCTCCTAGCTCTCAAATAAAGTAAGCATACAATAAGGCTAACAAACAAAGTATACAAGTATTTGATTAATTATAGACATTCTGTATGCTGGGAAAGTATAATGGCTGTAACTGCTCGATACAACATGTCTATAATGTATCAGAAACGGATTGTGCAACAATGCAGTGGTGTTAACACATGATCTTCCTAGTTTAAAATTAGGTAAGTGAGGAAGGGAATTGTAATCTGATATAAATCACCCTGATGTCACAGGAAGCTGCCAAATCAGCCAACAACCCTAAGTTGAAGACAGAAGACATTAGCTCTTAATAATCTAAAGGATAACAACGAGTTACCCAAGAAAAGGGAATCCAGAGTCTAATGCTATAAATTAGAAGAATCATGTACCTAAAACCTAATTTTCATTGATACTTTTCAAGGAGAAGATAACTGACAGAGGTTGGCTCAAAATCGCCAGGGCAGTCTCAATTAATGGAACCATCAATTAATTTTAATGCTAAATTTCATCCTAGAACCCAAACCTAGCCAAAAACCAAAAAGTAACATCACTTAGCTCCATGATACCTGACGATACACCCATCTACTTCAATTATCGACTCCAATCGAGTTAACCAAAGAAACCCCAGAAACTACAGTGAATTCAAATTATACCAGTACTTGTGATTTAAAAACAAGACTAAAAAAAATGTTCAATTACATACAACCCAAAATAGGAATCTTCTATGGACGTTGGCAAATTTCATTTCTCTTTGCAAGGGTTTCCACGCTACCAAAAAACATAACACTGACAAAAGATAAACAAAAATTATAAATCGAAGTAGAAATTACTTACAGCAGGGAAACGGGTATCAAGCTTCTTCCTCATAGTATCCAATTTAGGGCACTAAATTGAACCAGAGAATGAGACAGAACAAAATCGAAACTTCAGAACAAAATCATTGCCACCATCATTTGCAAGATAAAATCCATCAAACCCATCTCAGATCCGAACGTACTCTCATAGATAACAACGAGCTTTTAATCCAGCGGTATATCCGTCCGTACGAGTTTGAAGAAGGGAAAAAAATAAACGAAAACTTGCGAGAAACTTAAAGTGAATTAAAATGACGGATCGGTGACGAATGATACAAGACAACCCAATAGTTGGAGAACATCAAGGCAGAAGCGAAATTGTTGTTGAAAAAGTAAAGATAAAGGGAAAACGGGGGAAGAGAAAAGCTGAAATGTAATGATATTATTGGCATCCTCTCTGATTTAGCAAAGTTCCAGTCTTCATCTTGTTTGGTGCCAGATAAGACTGAATGAAGTTGTCCCAACTTTGCTCTTTCTCTTTTGGCTATTCTCCCCTTTTTTTTCCGAAGGAATTGAACAATAGTTTTTATAGTTATAATCTGGAAAATTCTCTATTTAGTTTAGTATAATAATTTTTTATTTTAATTAATTTAATTTTATATATTTTATTTTTTAATAGAGAAAGTAAAATAACTCTAGGCTTTATTTTTATTTTTTTAACAAAGTAAGTTATTATATCTAAGTCATTATTTTTTATACTTCAATTATATATGTAAGAAAATAACATTTCTCTTGTCAAACTTAAGAAAATAATAATTACACTTACATATAACTTTGCCTATGTGTTTTAATGCAAATATTTTTATAATTGGTTTCAAGTTTAGGAAAAAAAAAAAGAAAGGTTATGTTAAGCAGTAAAAAATCATCATAAAATTTTGTCAAAATTTTATGTCATGGATCATCGATGTATTATAATTAGTGTTAGGTAGTTGTCTAGAAGCAATACACTATATAGCTTGAGTATAGTGTAAAATGAGCAAGAGATGTATTATTGATGCTTAGATATAGTGAAAAATAAGTAAGGGTTATCACATTTTTATAAACAAATATAGGTAAAAAAACTAGTTCATAAAAGTAAGATTCGCTTTAGAACTTATAATATAAGTACACTTATAGAAAAAATTAATAAAAATAATAGATATTATGATTAGGAGGATGATTACTTTTATGTGTTTATAAGAAACTAAATCAGTAGGATAAAAAACAAAAAAATTAGACACATCACATTTTAAGCTCTAATACATTAGCAAGACTAAATATAAAAATGAGATAGGTATAATTGTAGATGAATATTGAAAAAATGTTATGGTGGATGTAAAAATATTAGAAGATATAATCATAATATTAAAGTTTGTAGTAAAAAGAAAAACTTTTAGTGTTATTCATACTTATGCAATACAAATAGAATTAGAAGAATATTACAAAATAAAATTTTGAGAAGACTTAAAAGGTTTAGTTCAAGAAATATTATTAAGAGAAAAAATTCTCTTAAAAGAGCATTTTAATAATCATGTGGGAAGTGCATCTAGAAGTTACAAGGATTTATATGGGGGATATGGCTTAGGGAAAGTAAATGTAGAAGGTAAAACTATTATAAACTTTTTATTAGCATTCGACTTTACAATAGATAATATTTGTTCTAAAAAATGCGATGAGCATCTTATCCTATACAAAAGTGGGGAGGCATGCTCTCAAATTGTTTCTTTCTAATAAGGAAAGCGGATAAAAAAGTTATGCATAAATTGTAAAGTTATGCTTAGAAATAACTTAACTACCTATCATAGAGTTTTGATTATGAATATTCGAGTTAAGAGGAGAGTAAAAAATAAAGGTCAAGATAAGGTATTAAGAATTAAATGGTGCCAATTGAAAGGGAATAAAGAAAAGAACTTTTAAAGAATTATTTTGACGGAAAGGTCCTGGGAGGCACAATAAAGTGCTAAGAATATATAAAATGATATGACTAAAGAGATTAAAAAAGTTGTAAAAGAGATTCTCGGTGAATCAAAAAACTTTAGATCTAAGGATAAATAACTTTGGTGGTGGGATACAAGCATACAAGATAAGATTAAAATTAATAGGGAGTATTATAAAGTATAGTCTTTTTTATGTAAAAGTGATAAAATTTTTTTTAAAAAAAGTAACTAACAAAAACACTACAAAGACAATGAGCAAAGTGAGAGTTAAGGTATTTAATAAGTTATATCAATTTTTAGATACTAAAGTTAAGGAAAAAAATATTTACAAGTTAGATAAAAATAAGAAAAGAAAGACAAAAAATATGGACAAAGTGAAATGTGTTAAGGATGAAGAAGGGAAAGGTTGGTCACGAAACAAAATATCAAAGAAAGGTAGAAGGGTTATTTTCATAAGCTATTTAATAAAAAACACAGGATCTTATTGCATTCGAATAGGCTAAACATTAAAGAAGAGAATCAAAATTATATCTTTTATTGTAAGATTAAAGAGTCAAAGGTAAAAAAAATATTAAAAAGGATGGAAAATAGTAGAGTAGTTAGACTAAATAATATGCCTATTGAGGTATAGAAAAGTTTAAGAGTAAAAGAAATAAGTTAGTTTACAAAATTGTTTAACGAAATTATAAAGTCTAAGAGAATACTAGATGAATGGAGGAAAAGTACTTTAATATCTATTTATAAAAGCAAAGAAGACATGTAAAATTGTGCAAATTATAAAAAAATTAAGCTCATGAACCATATTATGAAGTTATAAAAGAGGGTAATTGAGTAAAGATTATGACAAGAGATTCACATTACAGAAAATCAATTTAGTTTTATGTCAGGAAAGCTAACCATGGAAACAATATACTTACTATAAAGATTGATAAAGAGATATCAACAAAATTAAAAAGACATACACATGGTGTTCATCAATTTAGAGAAAGCATACAACAGGGTGTCAAGAGAGATTTTGTAGAAGATTTTGAAAAAAAAGAGGAGTTCGTATTGTTTATGTTTGAACAATTCAAGATATGTATAATGAAATTACAACTAATATGAGAACCAAATGTGGGCTCATAGAAGATTTTTTTATAACCATTAACTTACATCAGGAGTTAACTTTGAATCCTCATCTTTTTACTTTAATCTTAAATGTACTCACTAAACATATCTAAGAGCCAGTGCTACAATATATACTTTTGTAGATGATATAGTTCTAATTGAAGAGTCGAGAGAAAAAATAAATGAGAAGTTAGATATGTAGAAACTAGTTTTGGAAGGACATTGATTTCATTTAAATAGAAGTAAAATGGAGTATATGGAATGTAAGTTTAGCAAGATGTGCACTAATCCTAACATAGAAGTAAAAATTAAAGAACATGTTATATTATACCACAAGTCACTTGGTTTAAATATCTTAGATCCATTATATAACATAACGGGGAAATAGAGAAAAATGTAAACCATAAGATTCAAGTAGGATGGATGAAATAGAAAGTGCTTCGGGTGTTGTTTGTAATAGAAGAATACCACTAAAGTTTAAGAGTAAATTGTACTATATAGTTATAAGATTTGCAATGTTGTATGAAACTAAATGTCCGGCAATAAAAAGCTAATAAGAGAATATATTCAATGTTACAGAAATAAGAATGTTACGTTGAATAAGTGGACACATCAAATAAGATAAAATTAGAAATGAATACATTAGAGATAAAGTTGAAAGAAAGATTGTAAAATTATAACTTAGAAAGTTTGGGCATGTGCGGAAAAGACCTGTAGAAGTCTCAATAAAGAAAATAGATTTGTAGAAGCTCTAGTAAAGGGAATAGATCATATGAAGAGTAGTTTAATAATTAGAGGTAAAGAGAGACTAAGAAATACTATAGACAAAACTATTAAGAAGAATTTATACTTAAATGGTTTGTCTAAAATTCTTATTCAATATAAAACTTTATGACATTGTTTGATTTAGGTAGTCGACCTCACCTAATGGGAAAAAGCTTTTTCTTCTTGTTGTAATTTGTTATTAATAAAAACTATTTTCATGGAAAAAACACAAAGATAAATATTAGGAAGAAATTTATATTCTTATTATCCTATCAAAACATAATAAATGTATGGCTCTTTAATTAAAATATGATAAGTGTATAGATTTTGTAAACAAATATATAATTCTTCAATTAAACCATACATTTGTCATATTTTTGTCCTGATAATAAGAATATAATGAATTACATCTACTTGTAGCCTAAAAGTAATATTATAATTAAAAAGTGTTTACATGTATAAATTTAAAAACTAGCCATTATAAAAAAATTTTTTCTTAAACAATTATTTTTAAAAGTATCATAATAAATAAATAATTTCATGTTCAATTTAAGAGGTTGAGGTAATGATGGTTTATTAAGTAAAAAGATCTTTACAAAGGAGTACAATAGCAAGATAAAGTGAAGGATGATGTCTCCTAGGCTTGGTTGCATATGTGTTATGTGGATAAAGTTCTTCTTTTTCTTGTATTGCAGATGAAAAACTCTATTTATAGGCTTTCTTTGGTGATATGCAAATAATGATGATGATTAGGTCAAATTGTCTAATAGAGATGTAAATGCTGACTAATTAGGATGACTAGTTGTGTTAGAACTATTCTGTTTAAACTAATTTGGACAACTTGTTGTGTCAATCCTTTGTATATGGTTTGGTGAATCACAGCTATTAAACTTTGAGTCTTCTAAAAGTGGGTTAGATTAAGTTGGGCAGTTGGGATTCTTATAGCTATGAGACCTCCATAACATTAGTCCTTAAGTCTATTAGTAAAGTGTTGAGCTATGTGGGTTTAGAGTAATGTATTCTTTTTTGGCTGATTTCAAAGCTTAAAGTATGAGTTTTATGAAGTGTAGATGTTTTTATAAAGTGGCTTCTTTGAAGATTGGCTATCTTGCAATTATGGTTCTAGGAAAGAGGTGAGAAATTTTTTGCTTTTGCAACTTTCTTGTTTCATGTTCCCATAATTCACCACATTCATGTGCATTATCCCGTGGAATATAAAAGATTGTGGGATGTGAAAGGTTGTTTGCCAACTTTTTTTAAGTCTTATTTGTTGTAATTTTGTTTGTTTGTGTGCATTCCTTTGTCCTTTCCCTTTGGCTACCATATTAAGCCAATGCCTTTTTTAGATGACTTTCAGAGCAGTAATACAAAAGATGATCTTTGTTGATCTTAAGATAATCATTGCTTTTCCTTGATCATTTTCTTGTCATTGCCTTCTAATTAGCAGAGGGTTTTTGATGTGGAAAACAATGGGACTTCTTAGTGCTTTATAAGGATATTCTTTAAAGAAGAGTGTATTTTCTTTTGAATGACCATTTTAGTTTTATAATGGTATTGATAGGGTTAGCCTTTTGTTAGTTGACTTCACTGACAATTTAATATGTGTTGAATTTTATGACTTTTTGCTAGTTTGGAAGAGTAGAGTTGTTATTTCCTTTGTTTGTTACTTTCTTTTTTAGGAGAGTATGTCTTTATTTAGGGTGTGTTTTGTGGGCGACTTTATGAATTTGAGGTTGAAGTGAATATATCGTTTCCTTTTCATGCGAAGTACTAATGACATTTTTTCCCTTCACTTAACGTTATACATACACAAGAAAAAGATGCATTTGGATCCTCACATTACATAGTAGATTTTTTTTTTCTTTAAATGTAATTAGATCTTGATATTTATAAAATTTACAATATTTCATATGTATACTATTTGATTTGATATATATATATATATATATATATAATGTATAATAATTCTTAGTTATAATTTTATTTTGAGTTTTTTTTGGGGCAAATCTTACCAAACAAAATAGTTTACATATAAAATATTATAGATCTTATTAATATCAAGAACTAATTACATTTAAAGAAAAATAAAATAAAATAATCTGCTGCGTACACATAGTGCACAGCACCAAGGATCCAAAAGTGAAAAAGATAGCATATCGTGGAATTCATATATATATATATATATATATATATATATATGATGTAAATTTTGAAGAAGCCATTTGCCATGCACTTTTGACCGTTCGCTGATTGTTAGCAACACATACATGTAAGAATAACCATTTCACAACCCACGTTATGAAATATTCCAGTAGGCTATTGGAAGAGGCAAAGAGCGAAACTGGGAATTGAAAGTGGAAGTGGCGTGAGAGACCATGGGAAGATGAAACTGAAAATGAGTAGTGGGATTGAAATATGGTTGAGAGGTGCAAAGTGATCTGGTGTAATAATATTGTATTTTGTATAATTGAAGAAAAAAAGATTAGATAACTTTTAACAATGGAATTTTTTTTTTCAATTTTAAACGCTGAAAACTATTTGACCTTACACTTCTTAACCTAATTTTCTTCAATAGTACATTGTGCATTTATCTCAACATTGGTTAAAGGTTTGATAAAAATAATTGTAAGTATGGTTAGTAATAATTTGGGAAAATTGCATCCAAGGCCCATATGATATAAAATTTATAATAAAAATCTTTAAAATCAAAATTATTTTCAAAGATTATCATTATTATAAGATTTTAAGAGATTTACTATCAATTTTAAAAAAATTACTACTAGTACAATATGATTCGTCCGAAAAAGACATGATAGTAATTTTTTTTTTATATAACAGGATTATTAGTTACTTGTTGGATTTTTTGGTATTAAAAAAGAATCAATTTAAAATTGATAAGTTGAATTATGAAATTACAAAACATAAGTTTTTTGAATTGGATTAACATTCCCAATTTTTGAGTATGAGTAAAGGACAATAAATTTCTTAAAATTGATAATAAATATCTTAAAATTGATAGCAATAATGGTCTTTGCAAATAATTTCAATTTTTAAAGCTCTTCGTTATAAATTTTATATAATGTGAATTTTTGGATACACTTTTTTCAAGTAATTTTGAGTAAAAGTATTTTTGTCTTACCTTTCTTTTTAATGATTTTACTATTGCTTTTAAAGAGCAATTTCAATTTTTTGTTTTTTCATAATAAAAAAATATTTTTATTATCACTCTAAGAATATATATATATATTGCAGAAATTTGCTAAATACTTCAATTTATCTCAAAATAAGTATTCTTTTAGAAAAAGAAATTCCCTCAGATTAACTAGGCCAAACAAGCTAGACATTCGCTTTACACCCTAGAGGCTTACAATTAGATAATATCTAGATTTTCTTCATCAGAAAGCCCACTGACTATGTCGTATGATTAGCATGTAGATTTTAATTTAGGTTAACTCGTGCAGACAAAGTTTTCCATTTGATTTAAACGGCGCCCTGAGAAAATTACAACGCTGGTTAATTTTTCCATTAACGTAAGAGCTACTACTTTCATATCAGTTGGACCATTCATCAACTTGAAATATTATAATGTCTACACAAAAAATTCAAATATTATATATATATATATATATAAGAAAAAAAAGGAAAAGACAAAAACCCCATTTTACTCTATGACAAATGAGATAATTCTCAATTTAATCTTTTATAAAATTGTCTCTTTCATTTGATCCTTCGCAAATAAAATATTTCTTAATTTGGTTCTTCACATATATGTACTTTTCAATTTAATTCTTTACAAATAAAACTATTAAAAATAATATCTTTTTATTAATTTACTGAAAATAAAATTAATGGTAGATTAGTAAAATGACATTATTTATAACCTATTAAAAATTATGTTACATGTTATTACATCTATTAATTTTATTTATGATAAATTGATAGAACAATATTATTGATAATAATTTTATTTGTGAAGAATCAAAATTGAAAAATATTTATATGTGAGGGATTAAATTGAAAACATAATTTTATAAGATACAAAATTCAGAATTACCTAATTTGTGAAAGACTAAATTAAAAAAGATAATTTTATGAGAGACTAAATTAAAAAATAAATTATTTATGATAGACCAAAATAGGATTCTACTGGTAGAAAAAAAGTGAACTCAATAATGACATGGCCCAAGCAAATTTTCCTTTAATATTTGGATATATGCAAGCTTTTTTTTTTTTTTTTTGAATACATTCAGAAAAGCCTATAAAGACTAACCAAGCTAACTAAAAATATTGAAGTCAACGAACCCTAGAAGAGAGTCGCGTTTTAGCAGCGGGTGTTTTCAGGCGATTTTTAGAAATTGGCAAGAAATGATATTTTACTGGTTATTTTAAGATACCTAAAATATGATAGTAATAGTCCTAAAAATTATTTGTAAGTTGTAACTCTAGAAAGCGTGAATGATAATTAATTGAACTAATTACAATAAACATTGTTATGCATAAGTTATACAAGAATGTTGAACAAGTTATTATTATTTAGATTTTAGACTTACTGGAGTTATAAGAAGTTTTTAAGGTTATTATAAGTTTAGATTTGTTATTATCTTAATTTCTAATTCTGATGTCACTTGCATGTACAAATTACAGTTTTAGTTAGTTATCACTTAAATTTCTTAGAGTTACAAAGGATTCTTAGAATTATTATTATCTGATTTTAAATTTGTTATTATATTATTTCTCAATTCTAAGATCACTTATATACATAAATTATTATAAGTTTCTAAAATTATAAGAGACGTTTACTATTATTGCTATCCAATTTTATATTTGTTATTACTTTATTAATCAATTGTCCAATAATATTTGTTTGTTATTAGGGGTGTTCGTTAGGTCCTAACTTACTTGATTAAATTGGGCCGAACATAAAAAATTTTTTTTTTTAAAAAAGTAGGGCTAGGTTGGACTAGGCATTGGGTTGACCCTTAGGGTCATATTAGTCTAACCCCATTTGACTTGAAAAAATAAAAAATATTTTTATAAAAATTTATATCAAAATTTTAATTATTTTAAGAATAAAATATGATTTTATAAAGATTAATACAAAAATATTTTTTTAAGAAATTATTTTATAATTTTAATAATAAATTCAGGCTAGCTCTATAAAACATATTGGCTTCGCCAACTCCAAAAAAAATTAAAAAAATATTTTGTTATAAAAATTTATATCAAAATTTTATTTTTTAAGAATAAAATATAATTTTATAAAAATTTATATAAAAATATTTTTTTAAGATTATTTTATAATTTTAATAATAAATTAAAAAAAATACTAGACGCTATGATATTGGCTTGACTCTACTTAGTATTTTAAATAAGATTAAGTCGAGTTTAAGCAATGAGTTTTAATTTTAAAACCTGTTTAAAATCGGATCGAACATCGAGATAAGCTAAAGTTTAGTCCAACCATTCCCATAAATACCTCTATTTGTTATAACATCAATTTGTTATCATTAATGCATAATAGAGCTATAAGAGTATTTTAACATTATTACTACCAAAATTTTGATTTATTACCCATAATGCAAGGGAGAATATGAAGAAACACGTAAATAGTAAACGACAGTTATGAGATTACAAAAAACTTGTAAATGTAAGAAGTTTTAAAGATGAGATGTTATGCTATTTATCCCCCAATTTCAAGTGCTACAATACCTCATTCTTCCTATAGTCTCTTTTTGTGCTTTCTTTATAGGAAAAAAAATGAAATGGTGTTGATGAATTGAAGAAAAGAAGAAAATAAATGGAAGGGGTATTATTGCTTATTTAATCTAAAAATTAAGTTTTTTGGCTATTCTAAATAATTTAATTTTTATTAATTTTTATTATAAACAATAATAACTTAAATTTTAATTCTTTTATTTAGATACAACAATAGAAAATATTTATGAATCAAATATAACAATATTAAAAGTATTTGTTTCAAATGTAATATTTTTTTAAAACTTAAGGATAGAGTTCCAAAAAACATGTGTAACAAATAACCCACTTTTTCAAATCTGGTGGCATCAGATTGAAACACAGGAGCCATGCCAGCAATTTACTGGGGGGCACATTTGTGATTGGATCTGAATAGTACAGCACACGAGCTTGCATTTGAGTTTTCATGTTATTTTTATTGTTTTTTTAATCAAAATTGGCTTAAATTAAATTCCTTCCCTGTAATTTCCCCCTTATTTTTCACCTCCTCTGGGTTTTAGCACGCAATGTCTCCCGCATTTACACTCTATACCATCGTTACAGTGTACCCCAATAGCAAAATTCCCTCTCTTTCCCTCTTTTTCTCTCTTGCATGCGCGATCGAAGGAGACGCTCTCACCTGCAGAGCCGCACGCCGTCGCGAGGAGAAGGAGACGCGTGTCAAGAGAACAAGGAGACGTTCTCCACTGGCACAGCTGCACACTGGTTCAACCGCACACCGGTTGTCTAGCACTGGTCAGCCGCCGGAAACCATCGCGGGAAGATTTTCCCTAATTTGTAAGTGGCTTTTCCCTGATAAGATGGCCTCAACTGCTCGTGTTGTTCCGTTCTTAATATTCTCACGAAACCACTCTTAGTTTTTTCCTCTTATTAATTTCCGATTACTAGAATGAATTGGGAAATTGCTTAAAGGCACAACCCAAATTGAACTTTCCTGATTCCGTGATCGCCGATTTCCAGTTAGGGCTTAGCAAGTTCCTTTGAAAAAGAATCGCCGCCGCCGATTCTGTGACACCGGTTTGTGTTTCTCTGCCACCTTATTCTCACGAAGCCATCTTCCTTTTACCTCTTCCTGGTTGTTCTTGCTCTTACTTTCTTGCTTTCCTAATTTGAGGGGTTTGGCTTTGAATTTGGTTCGTATGAATCTTACCCGTTATTTGAGTTTTTCATGATGAATTGCTTTAGTAATTATTCTTCATTTTTATTAGTGCAAGAGTATCACTACGGGGCTAATTCATTTCAGCTTTATGTATTGCAGTCAAACATGTTTGATGAGTCACTGCATAAAGATTGATTTTGCTGTGTGAAGTGGACATTTTCACTTATTGTTTAAGAAAAACATGACCTGCGTTTGGTTAATTGCATTCACCCACTCAAGCATAGGAGATTTCGGATCCATGTTATCCCACAAATTATGGCCCAAATTGCCTTTTTTTTTTTAAATACTTGATCCTCCATTAATGTGGAACTTCGAATTTGGGAATTAATCTAATGAGATATTCTCTTGCATTCAGTTTAGTGTTGCAGTGTCCTACGGTTATTAGGAAATATAGAAGTGTTGAATCTCTGATTCTACATGTTTCCTTTTGGAATCCTAAAATTCTTTCTTTTAATCAACAAAAGTTAAGGAGAGTAAGAGATTGTTTGTGGAATTTTTAGTGGTAGGCTTAGAACTTAAATTGTTGAATGTATGATCAATCCAATTTGAACATAAAACTTGCCTGTCTTCACGTGTATGTTAAAAGGGTAGGCATAGTAATTAGACAGTTAATTTTTTCTTGGATGTTGTGATTTCTTTTGCAATTTTTCTTAAAGTGATTGATTGATCTATTATAGAAACTTATAGAAACTTACTAAACCGTTTGTTGAACCGGTGAATTATTATTGCTGAACCAAGAATTTTGTTTAAAGTAACAACTTTTGATCCTTTTCCTGAGATTTTTTTTTTAAACTTGCCAAACTGTATACAGCTGATGATGGTATACGTTCTTGACCTTCTCTAGTTTTAGATTCTTATTGGATTTCCATGCTCTTCTCATCTTTTTGACCTTCTCCTTGGCAATATCATTTTGAATTAGTCAAACAAATCAAAATCGTGGCCAATACTTTATAAGCTATATCAGTCATGCCAATATCTACTTCTTCTAGATTCTTTCATGTCTTATAACAAAGATAAGAGTAGATAAGAATAAATTGTGTCAAGGCTGTTGTTATTAATATTGATTACTAATGTTTGTAGCTTGGTTGTTACTCTGTTAGATATTAGCTTTTAAATTGGAATCCTTAAGTTTGGATGTTAGCATTTATTTTAGATTATTTTTCCCCTCAAATTCTTGACCAGGTTTGTTCTGTTGCTCCATGGCAATGATTTTTGCATTCTGTCTGGATTGCTTGGTCCAACCTAATTTCAAATTTAACATGGCTGGCTAGTGTAGAGTGGAAGTTTGAGATAATGTTGCATATACTTTCGTTTAAGTAGAAGTAAAACGGAGTATATGGAGTGTAAGTTTAGTAAGAAGCACACCATTTCTAGCGTAGAAGTAAAAATTGGAGAACATATCCTACCACAAGTCACACGATTTAAGTATCTTGGATCCATCATACAACATAACGGGGAAATAGAAGAAGATGTAAATCATAGGATCCAAGCGGGGTGGATGAAATGGAGGAGTGCTTCGGGTGTTATTTGTGATAGAAGAGTACCACTCAAACTTAAGGGTAAATTCTACTGCACAGTTATAAGACCTGCAATGTTGTATGGAACTGAGTGTTGGGCAATAAAAAGTCAACAAGAAAATAAGTTTAATGTTGCAGAGATGAGAATGTTGCGGTGGATGAGTGGACACACTAGACGAGATAGGATTAGAAATGAATGCATTAGAAAGAAGGTGAAAGTCGCACCTATTGTAGAAAAAGTTGTAGAATCGAGACTTAGGTGGTTTGGTCATGTGGGGAGAAGACCTATAGAAGCCCCCGTTAGGAGAGTAGATGTGATGGAGAATAGTCCAATAAGTAGAGGGAGAGGAAGACCAAGAAAAACTATAGGAGAAATTATTAAGAGAGATTTAGATTTAAATGGTTTGTCTAGAAATATGATTTATGATAGGGATTTATGGCGTCGATTGATTCATGTAGCCGACCCCACTTAGTGGGAAAAGGCTTTGTTTTTGTTGTTGTTGTTGTTGTTAATTCTGTTTGAAATACTTGTTATGAAGTGGCTAGTCATGTCAATTATGAAGTGTACTTTATTTGTTGAGTTGGGGTTCACATTGTGCACTTTATTTGTTTGAGTTGGGGATCGGATTTTCTAGTCCATGCATTTTACTGCAAAGAAATGGGTTTAGGTCTACTGTGTTGGCTGGTTTTCTTTTTTCCTCTCTCATAAAATGATTCATTTGGCAGCTTGTTTATAGACTTTAATAAGTTGGTGTAAAAGTGATTGTTGTCAAAATTGCAATTTAACTTGTAACATTGATCAAGTTTAAGAGTTTAGGTTAGGAACACATGTCTAGTTGCACTTAAACTTGGTGCAAACTCATAAACTGCTCAGTTCACTCACTGAGTTTACAAAACATTGGCAATTGAGCTTCTTTCTTTGGTTTCTGATTTTCATATCACAGCCCGATTTCCTTTTTCAGCCCAGCCTGTAAAGGGGAAAGAGGGGGAGCACAAAATGCTGTGTTTTACTGTGCAGCAAATCCTCAAAAATTCTTTTCTTCCTCGCTTTGTCTTTTTGACCCTTACTGCAAAATGCAGCAAGTTTCCTTGACCCTTACACTTCAAATGCCACTGCTCTGCTGCATCTCTTTCAACGCAGCTTTGAACCAGCCTGGCAACAAGCCATTCAAACTTTGATCTCCTTTGATCAGCAGAAAGAGCTTCAATCACCTGCCATTGTTGTAGCTGTTCATCTTGCACAAGTCATCTGCAACAGGCCAACAAGCACTCCTTCATTCAGCATCAAGGCCAGCCCTCTTCCCCTTCTTTCGCCTTCTCTCCCTTGGGTTAAAGTAGTTCCCCCAAACTCCTTTATTTGTTCTGCTGATTGCTGTGGAGGAATAGGAAATTTCAATGTTTTTGCTTTTATTCTTTTGTGTTATATATTTCGTATTTCTGTGTTTTGATTATTACACAGCATGTCTCTTTTCTTAAGTTACTGGCTGCTGCCATATGCTTAATTTATTATTCAGTGTTTTCTGTTTCATATTCAATTATGATCATTTGAAAAATAAAATGATGAATTAATGTTATGGTTATGCTACTTGTGATTTTTTTTTTTTAATCATGTGACCATGACTCTTAATAGTTCTTATTTGACACTTGGATAGTGACCTTTTGTGTGTGTGTGTGTGTGTGTGTGTGTATGTATTACTTTTTCCCCTTTTATGATGCATTTTAAGTATTTTTTTTTGGTCATGGGTTTATATATTTCATTAGCTGTTAAAGTATGTAAACTCGAGTTTACCTTCCCTCATGAGCTCACTTAGACTCATGAGTTTGACAGCCATTATAGTTGAGAGTAAGATGTTTGAAGTTTCATTTCACCTCTTACTGGTGATATTTTAGTTTAATTTAAGATAACTGGGGGTTTTGTGTTCCTTTGCCTTTTACACGATCTGATCTTTGTTTCTATTCTAGTTGTTTGGATTGCTACCCAATCCAAGTTAACTAATAATTGAAACTTATAAGTAACTTGGTCCCTTTTGTTTAAAATTTATAATAAGCACTTTTGTATCTGAAAGCTTATATTGAAAAGCGCCTCTCCATGATCTTTGTTTCTATTCTAGTTATTTGGATTACAACCCAATCCATGTTAATTAATAATTGAAACTTAATAACTAAATTTTGATCCCATTTGTTGAAAATTCTGTAAAATTATTTAAGAATTTTAAATTTTATAGCAAGCACTTTTGTATCTGAAAGCTTATATTGAAAAGTGCTTCTGCATGATCTTATTATGCTTGAGGGTTTCTATACACTTTCCTGAGCCACAAACTTGTTCTCCCCTGGGTTTAAATCCATATGTGAAGGACAACTTCTTCAGGACCATCATCAGACTGTAAATGTGAAGGTTAATCACGTTGCATGATGGTTGTCCTCATCAGGATCAATATAGCAATATCAGAATCTTTTTTGAGTAGCTACTAGTGATTTCAGTCTGGAATAGAATAAACATCAAGTTGGAATTTATTTGGGTTTGATTGACTGAGTAAAGAAGATGTATGCTTTGTGATTATGTATTATTTTTCTACTTTCTCAAGGTTTTTTGAGCTCTAGCCTTAAGACTTGTTATTGTTGTAGCTATGCTTCTGAATCAGATGTTCAGTTTTACTGAAACTGAAGATTTCAGATATGGACTTTTATGTGAAGAGAGCAGTGCATATTTATGTACAGTTTATATATAAATACACACACTCTCTCTCACACACGTTTGGGTGGGGTTTTGCTGCCTAATGTATGTGTTCATATATATTTATCATAGCATGGTTATTATTTCCGTTCTGTTGAATTTAAGCTTGATATTTTTTTTTTTTGAGCTGAAAATGCAAGTCAAAACTGTCTGACTCTGATATGAGAACTATTTTGAGAAAATGAAAAGGAGAGGCTTAAGGTATTTTCCTGTCATGGGTTTGGATGGGGGTTGCAGGGGTAAGGCATCTCAAATTTTTTGGTTAGTGCATTTTTCTCCAGATGTTTGTCCCTCCAAAAGTCTTCCTTCAGTTGACTTCTGCTTCTGGCACTAAGTTTGCAGATTTACTGATCTTCAATTTATGGAAGATTGATTGGTATTTAATTTAACTGATTGGATTTAGAATATTTTATCTGATTAGTTAATACTTTATTAGGTCTTTTCTTGTTATTTGTGAGTGTTGTAGCATCTAATAAATATTTTCAAAGTTCTAATTTTTTTTAAATGAAATATATTATCACAAAATGATATCTCGGCAGGTAAAAGCAAACCTTTCAAGAAATTTCCCCAATGTTAAGGCAAAATAAATTATGCTCCACCGCAAGGTGAATGCATTCCTTTACATAGTTTGTGTTTGTTTAATGTCTATTATGCTCTTGTCTTTTTTAGTTTATCCATCAAATCACTATTTTAACTAACAAATTATCTTTTTAAAAATAGGGGCAAAAAAGTCATTTTTTATCTTACTTACCCGCATTTTACATTCCTTCCTCCTTTACATATACTGCATGAATTATGATTTCATTACCATTATCAGCCAGCAATTGCATGTATAACTTATGTGGCTGCTGGCTGCGCATTATTCCAGTAAAGATTTAATTAGTCTGTGTAGTCTCATTTAATTGGACTCTTTGATTATTAATTAAACTGCAGAATTTTGAATATTGGGGTGTTAAGGCCATTTGTATTTTTTTTTTAATTTCATATTAATTTGAAATAATGTTAGTTTTGACATAAACTGAGTCACTAATTTGTGCCCTATATTCTGAGTCACTCGGCATTTAAACTTGATCGATGATCTCTAGAAAATGAATGTTCTTATTGGAACTACTGTTATAATTCTGTAAGCCATTTAAGTAATATTGAGTTCTTACATTGTATCAATTTTTTTGTCTAGTAAGGATGCAAGGATCTTCTTCTCTTAAAAGGAAACGATTAGATGTAATTCCTTCATCTGAGTCTCTCACAGATCCAGAGCGTGTCCTTTATAATGTAATTCGAAGCAAAAAGGACTTGGGAATCTGGACAAGAGACATGAAGCGAGAAACAAACCTCCCTGACAATGTGGTTAACAAGGCCCTTAAGCTGCTTCAAGCCAAGAAACTAATAAAGGAGGTTGTTAACATCCAAAACAAAGGGAGAAAGCACTACATGGCTGCAGAGTTTGAACCATCGAAAGAAATCACTGGTGGGGATTGGTATAATGAAGGGAGTCTAGATGTAGACTTCATAAACCTTGTAAAGGACCTATGTTTAAAGCACATTTTTAGGCAGAAAGTTGCCACACTCGATGGAATTTTGGACTGGAGCAGAAAGAGTGGGGTCTTTGCTGTTGAGTTTACAACACAGCAAATAGAAGAGATTTTACGCGCTTTGGTTTTGGATGATGAGATTGTTGAGGTGAAGAGCACTGGATTTGGGGATTTTGCATCTGTTCCTGTAGGTAGAGTTTGTTATAGATGCACAAGCAAGAGTGGCCCTAGGGGGGAAGCAAAATCTGGTGCCATGGCTTCTATTCCATGTGGAGTTTGTCCACGAATAAGCTCTTGTACACCAGATGGCATTATCTCTCCCAGGACTTGTGTCTATTACCAGAAATGGTTGGACTTCTAAATGAGTTAAAAATCAATTCATATTTTTGTTGGATGTATCTCCAGGATTTTGTTTATTTGCCTCCTTTAATGAATCCATTTGTTTGCTTTGTGCTGCTACCCTGTTAAAGTAGATTGAAGCTGTAAAGTTAAATTCTTTTTTCGATTGGGAAAATATATAATTTGGTCTTTGACAGATATATCTCTTAAGGTTTTAGTATTTCTTCACAGAAAAAAAGTTTATATATGTTGTTCTTTATATCATTTCTATTTTGTGGAAAAATATACTTTTTTTATTTTAATTAAAGATCTGATAGCAAAAATATAAATAATAGTATCTAAGTCAAGTTTTTCATGGAAAAATACTTATATATAATTTTTTATATTTTTTATTAGATTTTTTAATTAAAATATGATAAATGTATAATTTTTCAATAATAACATTATATATATATATATATGATTTTTACATATGTGAATGATTTTTTAATTAAGTTATGTAGTTATCATGTTTTAATTAAAAAATCATACATTTGCTTTATTTTAATTAGAAAATTTGTTAGTAAAAATATAAGAAATTATATTTAAGTTTAATTCTTTATAGAAAAAATTTATATATGATTTTTTTATATTTTTATTATTAAATTGTTTAATTAAAATATGATGAATGTATAATTTTTTAATAATAATGTAGCATGTATAATTTTTCAATTAGATTATATATTTTTCATATTTTAGTTAAAAAAGTAATTGCATTTAAGTTTAATCCTTGCTTCACATGTGTTAATCCCTTAGAGTTTATCTAGTTTGCTTGCTGCGATGTAATTTGCGGTATAATCTTTTTGTAATATTTATTATATTATTGTAATTATTACTTAATAATACTTGTTCTTTTTTATTATTTTTTTAAAAGTAGATGCAAGAGCATTATTTTCTACTTCACCTTTGTACTATTTACCTTTTTATATGTATTATTTACATTTTCCACCCCTTTACACGCCTAACATTCATCTAATCAAAATGGTGAGTTTATATTTCGTTACACGACAGTCCCTTGTTGGACTATATTTTTATCTATTTTGAGATACTAATTCTATACACTATTGCTTTTTACAAATTGAGAGGGATTAATTCGTATAGAAAAGTAAATGAAGAACTAAAATGTCAAGTGATATATCTTTATAGGACCAAATTTTATGTTATATATATATATATAATTTGTATGATTTTAATTTTTTTGGATTAAAAGTGATATGGTTTAATTGTATGGCTATTTATTTTATACTTCTATTATTTGTATTTTTTAGATTTTGTGTATATATTTGAGAATTTTTAATACCAAGTAAAAATATTTGAAAAAAAATAAAATGTTCATAATCAATGAATGAGTTTATTTTAAAACTATTCATTTAACAAAAATTAGATTTCATGGCTCATTAAACTAATTTCAAGCCTTTAACTTACCATAAAATAACAAAACATTGTTTTAATTAATGCGTTTTAACGTTAGTTTCTATCTAGGGTCATTACATTGAGAAGGATTTTTTAGGGTATAATAAGGAGAAAAATCATCTGAACTATGTAGATGGATAATAAACAAAGATTTAAATTTCTTCCAAATCCTAAAAATTAAAGGGCTTTGAATTGTAAAGGGAAATAGATTCCACAGTACTTAAAGAGGTGCACTAGAAGAGAAAAAATATTAAAAGCTTCTAATATTGGAAGTTGCTTTCTAAGGTTGGCCCCACACTTTTAATCTATCCCTCTTATTGCACAGCGTCAATTTCTCCGTAACTGTGGAGGATTTGAATGCCAATGATAACTTTATGTTTAAAGAGTGTATATATAACTATAAATATATATTGAAGAAACTAAAAAAATATTAAAAAACATAAATAAGAAGTACAAATTAATTGAAACACATTATCTATTTAGTTTTTTTATTTATCTAATTTTATTCACAATTAGATCAGGGATTGTGCAAAAAACCTTTTAAAAATTTCAATTATGTGAATTAAGGTGTAAAAATATTCTTGGAGGATTTGAACCTTTGATACTATTTATATTCCCAACCTACTTACTCTTAACACCTAGATTATGCCTAGGTGAGTAACTCAATATATCTTTAATTAAGGTATATCTCAACTCAAACAAACTTATACCTTTTTTTTTTAAAGTATTTAGATTCAATGGAGGTTGTGATTTTGGCTACCAGAGACCGAGGTTATCACACGCCATCAAAGGAGGAGGATGACTCGATGGAAAGAAGCATCAAGCAGTTAAAGGCAACAAGAGAGAGTGGATTATAGAATGGATGAAAGGATGCTTGATGTAATATTCGATTTTTCTAGAATTGGACCGAAATTAATTAGATTATAAAAGGAGACCCCCAAAATAAAATAAAATAAGGTAAGATAGAACTAGTGTAATAAATATGGTGTCCAATAATGATGGTAAGGAACTAGAAGTGGCTCGAAATTGGAGCTGAAGTGGCTAGATGGTAAGAAATGTCACGCAATGGCAGAAATTGTAATTTCGAGAAACTTTTTGAAAAGGTAAAGAAAGAATTTTTAAATGATAAAATTAAGTTCACTAAGGTTATTAGAGGTTCTGAAAATAATATGAATCATTAGAATGGTTAAAACTTTTTTGGTGTGCGATTTCAGCAAAGGGTTGACTAAAATTTTGACCAGATAATTCAAGATGATTTTGAACTTCATAAAATTGAAAGAAAATATTTTTAATAAATTAGAGGATCTAAATTTTTATATAGAAAAGATGGTTTTCAAAATAAATTTAAAATGAGCTCATATGAAGGAACAAAAGTAGAGAGACATAATCAGTATTTCGAGAATTGTTATAAAAATCTTCCTCTACCTTTTTATATAGTCAAGTCAGCTTCTCCACCATTCCAAACCAACACTTTAGCTTTGTATTAGACTAGAAATGGCATCCAAGAGAGATAGAGGAGAGAGAAAGGAAACTAAGGCAAATTGTATGAAAATATATGGAATTTTTTAATAAGCTAGTTATGAAATTTTCTCCTCTCTTCATTCTTTTTCTCTTGATGGGTTTAGATTCTTGAAAGGAGGAGTTTGATGGTTGACCTTTTGAGGAAAAGTAAAAGTTTGAAGCAACCAATTGTGGCTTAAAAATCACTATTGAACAAGCTTTCAAACAAGGTATGGCATAAGTTAGAAAACTTGATGTTCCTTGGACTTTCATCCTCCTTATATTTCGACCTAAAGAGAGAGGTAGAGGAGAGAGCTTGAATTCAATAAAAATTTGATAGAAATAAGAGTTTAGAAGGGAGGAGAGTAAGATTATGCAAAGAAAACACCATAAAAGACATAGAGAACATGTTATGTCACCTAGGGTTTCCAATTGAGCTATGGAAGATGTATCATAGGAAGCTAATTTAAATTCTCTAAGGCCATATTTGAATTAAAAAAGAGCTAAGGATATCTTATATACCTCAAATTACCTAAAAAAATGACAAAAGTTTAATGGAAATCAAAGGAGTACTTGTCTCAGCCTAAAGTTAGATGAAATATTTAGGGAGTACTTTCATGAATTCTAAGATTTTAAGTGGTCTAAATATGAGCAATGAATACTAATGGAACCATTGAAATGAATTTAGAAGCACTATTTTGAAAAGTGAAATTGTAGGGTTCACAAAGGGCCTAATAAAGCAACCTAGTGTTACCCATATTTTAGCTTGCATGTGATAGCCCTAATGAGTTTCATTAGAGTTGTGACTTTTATCAAGAGAGATTTTGAGGCCTAGAGGTTGAATTATGAGACTTCCCTCTTAAGGCATTTACAGTAGCTTAAAATTTTCATGTTAAATATCTATAGGCTTGTGTAAGAAGGAAATGAATTAGAATGGGTTTTAATGGGTTACCTTGCATTTGAATGATGTGTTTAGGCCAAGCTAAAGCAACTTTATAATTTTGTGTATGTGAACTTGAGAAGCATGTAAAGAAAAAGCAAGAACAAGTGGGTTAGTGGCATCTTGAACCTCCACAAGTCTTAAAGTAGCTTTCTCTCCATTTCTTGCATGTAATTGAGTGCTTGAATGAGTTGATATACTTGTGTGTGTAGTTGCTTGATGCTTTCATTAAATATGATTTATTATGTTTTCATATGAGTTTTATGAGAACTTTATGTTTATGAAAAGTTTATGTGATGACTCTTAAGTTTCTAAGGTATGGAATTAAGCATAATAGTTCTTTCTTGACCCCAGGTTGAGATTACTAAAGCCCAACTAGTTTTATGATATTGCCATAGCTAGAAATGAATGAGTTCTCATGTTATATGTGGCAACCCTAACTTCTATTTATTGTAATTAAGGTTAAATATGTGATTAATAATCATGAATTGGGGTTACAAGATATTACGACTAATTACTTTAGAAAATACAGGGAAATTTGAACCTTAATGTTATTAGAGTCATCAATCAACTAGTTACAAGCATTTATGTACATAAAGGAAACAAACGCTCATTTATAGGCCTTTGATTCTATTACCCATTAATTCTAACTTACAAGAATCTTTTACCAATGTTTCCAAGACATTCCTTGAGGTCACCATATGAAAACCCAAGATTTTTAAGTGAATATAAGGGTTTCAGGATGTTCGTCGCGGCTAAATTCCTTTTAGTCTCGACTAATTGGTCTCGAGTTCACTCCTTACATTGTCACTGATTTCGCCACGGTGAGTTGGACTTTTGCTGCAGCTAACCTATGTGGCGCCGTGGCGAGAAAGCCTCCTAGAACCTACCTTGCTTGCTTCTCACTATTGGTCGCGGCCAATTTCTCTTTTTGCCGAGGCTAATTCCTCTTTGGAACGCCTGGCAAATTCTCACAAAAATTTGCCGCGGCCAATTCCTATTTAGCAGTGGCGAATTACCCTCTGGGTGACTCCTAATTTTGTCTCTCACATTTTGCTGTGGTTAATTCTAGTTTTCATCGTGACGAATTGCTCTCTGGTACTCTCCCTGGGCAACTTTGCCTCTATTGGCCGCGGCTAATTATTTTGGCTGTGGTGAAATGCCTTCTGATCTTACAACTCCTAAAATCATGTCTCGTACTTTTTACTCTCTATCTAGGGGCTCTCTAGGTCCACTCTCCCACTTGTTATGAGATTCTAATAGCATCTATTTAGTGATTTGCCCTAGATATTATATCATTACCCATCCCACATTTAAAGGTGGATTCTCCTACTCATTCGTTAGTCTTATATCAGCAAATTTATAAATTTCTCACAATAGTCATTCAATCATATTTTCATCAGATAATTCATGCATCGCTAGATCAAATCCACAATCAATATATCACATGATTTCATTACTTAAATAGCTAGTTAAAACACAGGTTTACAAGCTAGAATATGTGTCATAAACTCATACATCCATCAACAATTAATATGAAGCCTATTTCTCAATGCTTACATTCTATGTTATCCAAATACAAACTTCTACACTTGGCAATACAGATACATGATGATGCTATATAGAGGTTAACAAAAATTAGTATCTACTTTATTCCACTCAGACCAAGTGTAGCTCCCCACACCAGGCCTCAGCTTATGGATGTTCATCCACTTACTTGCCCTTATCCTTACCCGAAGAACCTTCACCTGAAATATTTAGCCTATAAAATGGGGTGAGATACAAATCTCAGTAACCGAGGCAAATTCCATCATATATTCCAGTTTAATTAATATATATGCATGATTCACATAAGTATTAGAAAACATACTAGTCATATTAGTAAATGAAACAGTTAGGCTATCATGATTACTATCCCATACTAGTAATCATATTTCCACATGTTAAAAGACCAATAACACCGAGAGAGGCTCGTCTATGGCACCTACTCCCCATTGAGCACAACTAGGGCTCAGTGCATCTAGGGTTTGATTATAATTTGGTGCCCGATTGAAGCATATGCACGGGTGGCAGCTGCACCACAGCTCCACCATGGACTCACAAGGTCTAATCAAAATATAATAGATAGCTAACCAATTCATTCAACATTTCAAATCATTCATGTATAGCAAATATGAAATTAAAATAGATATATGCATGGAATTAATATAGTTCCGGTTACCTCACTTGTAGTCAATCTTCTAAGAGCCAATTGAATGCTACTTCGACCTATGGATACAAAACCAAGCCATTACTATCCCTAATCATAATTTGTATCAGTAAACTCATCACTTAAAGAGTTAAGCTATATAGGATTACTCAGAAACACTTACCTAATCACCACTAAACCAAATTCGGATTTGGTTGAGCCTACCCCTAAAACCTCAAAATAACACCTCAAATTCTGAGTAAATTCATATAAAAATAATACCCATATTATAAATCAGTTATAGGGGAGAAAACATTAAAATAAAGAGTTTATACTTATTTAATAACACCTTCAGCCCCAACTTGCAAAATTTCACTAAGAAACCCCAAACAACTATATTTCAGATTTTGGGTATGGTGAAAATACTCTAAATAAAAAACTAATCAGGCTAAAATGAAGAGAAGGAGAAGGGGATTAAGTTATATAACTATTACTTTGGCTAAATTTTACTCTAGAAATGAGAAATGATGGATTTCTTGCCCTAAACCTTAGCCTCCATTTAAACCTTCGAATTTCTCTTTTGTGTTCTACGGAATGAGGGTGGCCAAGTTAGTTTTTAAGGTTTTAAGTTAGGTCTAATATGGGTTATGGGTTAACCCAAAGGACTAATACCAAGTGGGTTTCAGACTTAAGCATTATTGAGTCAGCTTTCATATGTTGGGCTGCAGAATTTTAACTGGGCCAAACCAAGTTTAAAGGACTTAATTGATTTGGGTTTGCTTCAAGGTTATTGGGCCAATTACAAGGGTTTATGCAAGTTAGGTCTTGAGTTTCTAATTCATTAAATTGAATTAGGCCATCACTAGGTGCTATCTCTTGGGCTAAGCCTTACAATAAGGGTTAGGTTTGCACCTAAAATCCTTGGGCCCCCAATAGTCTCTAATCATGGCCTATTTGATTTAGTTTGGGTCTAGATGGAGTTTTTAATTCAATTAAATTTCAAACTCATATTAATAATTTATCTCTCTAAAATTCTCAGTCACCTAACTTGTCCAATTATTCCATATTAATTATTCTTAATTAACCTAAATATATGATTAACACCTTAATTAATTTTGGGATGTTACATTATATGATAGATATGATTTACATGATGCATGTGCCTAACATTTTTGCACCATATACATTGCATTCACTCATGGTATTAAGTTTATGCTATTGAAATTCTCCCCAAATCTCACCCTATGATCGCACTAACCATTTCAGGATTACCAAGGCAAAACAAGGAAGATGAGAAGATTAGATATAGGGAATTATGTATTATAAGCACTACATGTGCTAAAATGTAATTAATGTATTAAGAATGGCAAGGATAATGTATTTGATGTGCAATGGATAATTTGATGCCATATAATGTATAATATCATGTTTTTGAATGAGAACTTATATATGAGCATGAGAATGTTAGTATATAGCTCCTTGTGGTAAAACATGCCCAATAATATGTAATTTTGCCTATGTTTGCATATATTATGTTTGTGTATACTTAGGTGTCAAGGGTTAAATTTTGATCTCAATCTTTTGGCATGATATGAAATAGTTAGAAATGCTATTTAGAATGATTAAAACTTGATCCAAGTGGAAGAATTCCATTTGAATGCCAAATGGCCCAAAAGGACACCAATATTAGGCATAAAAAAACCCAAAATAAATTCTTATATCCAAAATGGCCCAAATGACCTAGTTGGAGTTTAAGATTTGGCATGCGTATAGACTTTTAAGAGAGCTTTCTAACAAGCTAGAAATCATAATATTTGGAGATTTACAAAATATTCCATGAATTTCTAAAATTTTAGAATTTATGCATAATAGTCTTTGGTACTGTTCATGTGGCAATTTTGGATTTTAGTGGTCTTGAAGGGTTAAATGAACTTCAATGCTCATAAAATTTTACAAACATACAGTTGGCATTATACTAGGGCCACTGAATTGGCATAAAAAGGAGTTGCATAGAGGAAGTTATGAATTTTTGAAGTTAAAGGTCTGATTGTGTTTAAGTACTATAGTAGTCATTGATATGCAAGGTTTTTTGTGAGCCAAATGAGCTCAGATGCTCTTGAAAATTTTCCAACACATAGATCTCATCTCAAGCTTTCCATGGCCTTTGAGATCACTTAAAATGGAGTTGTGTAGCCCATGATATGGAATTTTAAAGCTTAGGTATGTCATATGCCCTCATTTTTACAATAGGTTAATGTTCTATTACTTTTGGCAAGGTAGATGAACTTAGTTTTACCTAAAAATTTTATAGCTTGTATTTCACATCCTAAGCTTTCCGTGGACACCTAATTTGCATGATTTGAGATTGTATAGCCTAAGTTCTGAAATTTTAAATTTAGTGCAAATTTTAGGCTTATGCTATCACTGAGGGTCTAGTAGAGTTTTAGGGCGTTCCATGAGCTAAATATGTTAAAATGAGTATAAAAAAATTTTTTTATGATGAAAAAGAATTAAGGAAAAGAAAAAATAAATCTTGGACCCCTATAGCTCAAAATGACCCGTAAGTGGCCCAATTTAAGTGTTGAAAACTTTGAAAAATTTATGAATGGATGTGAATTTTGCTAGCAACTCCATAATTGATATGCGTGAGTTAGTTAGATAAGTGTTATGTGACGACCCTAATTTCTTATCATCATAATTAAGGTTAAACACATGATTAATCACTATAGGTCATGAAAATGTGGAGAAATTTAAACTTTAATGTGATTAGAGTCATCAATCATACGATTTCATACACTTATGTTCATAAGGAATTTAAATATCCATTTATAAGCCTTGAATCTATTACTCATCAGTTATAATCCATCCTAATGACTCTAGATCATCCTTTGTGATTAATATATGGAAAACCAAGATTTTCTAGTTAATATAAGTGTTTCAGCATGTTAGCCGCGGCCAAATTATCCTTAGCCGCGGCCAATTCCTTTCTGTTTTACCCCTTTCTTCATCACTAGTTTCGCCGTGGCCAACCTACCTGGCGCCATGGTGAAGAAGCCTCCTGGAACTTCCTCGCTCGCCTCTCGATATTAGCTACGGCCAATTCCTCCTTTTGCCGCGGCCAATTCCTCTCTGGAATGCCAGGGACATTCTCCTAAAAGTTCACCGCGGCCAATTCCTTAATTCGCCGCGGCTAATTTCTCTCTGTATGACTTCCAGTTTGACCTCTCACATTTCGTCGTAGCCAATTTACATTTCACCGCGACGAATTCCTCTCTGGCACTCTCCCTGGGCAACTTTGCCTCTATTGGCCGCGGCCAACTCCATTTTAGCCGCGGTGAAGTACTTTCTGATCCTACACTCTGAAAATCTGGACTTATACTCTCCTTTCTCCCTCCAATCTCACCCTAAGGCCCCTCTACCTTAATTGTGGGGCTCAAATAGCTTTCCTTAGCCTAATTTATCCGACTAATCTATCATCTCTAATTCAAGATTCAAGGGTCATTTTTTCCCCTTAATTACCCTATATCAGCAAGTCCATTTATCAGCAATTTGTAAAATAACAATAACAAGAGTGCATGAACTATCAATAGATATCACTTATGTTAAGATTACATCTCCAATAATAAGCTACATCAAAGTTCAACAAGGTTCATTGTAGATAACACAAATCCATACATCAATTACTAATTTAAAGTAAAGCCTACTCCTCAATAGGTACACATCATATTATCAAAATACAGACTCCTACACTTGGCAATATAGATACATGATGATGCTATACAAGACTTAACAAAATTAGCATCTACTCTATTCTACTCAGACCAAGTGTAGCTCCCCCACACTAGGCCTCAGCTCATGGATGTTCATCCACTTGCTTGCCCTTATCCTTACCCGAGGAACCTTCACCTGAAATTGTAATCCCATAAAACGGGGTGAGATAATAATCTCAGTAACCAAGGCAATTCCATCATATAATCCAGTTTAATTAACATATATGTATGAATCAAAATCATATCAATCATCTCAGCAAATGAAACAATTAGGCTATTATGATTACTATCCCATACTAGCAATCATATTTTAACATGTTAAAGGCCATTAACATCGGGAGAGGCCTGTCCACGGCACCTACTCCCCATTGAGCACAACCAAGGCTCAGTGCATCTGAGGTTTGATCATAACTCGGTGCCCGATCAAAGCACATGCACGGGTGGCAACCGCACCACAGCTCCACCATGGACTCACAAGGTCCAATCATCATACAATAGATAGCCAACCAATTCATTCAACATTTCAAATCATTCATATATAGCAAGTATGAAATTTAAATCGACATATGCATGGAATTAATGTAAACCCCGGTTACCTCACTTGTGGACAACTTGCAACAGCCACCAATGGTACAGAGTCTCCCTATAATCATAGCATCAGATAATTACTACTCTAATTCATCATTAACAGTTACAACAAGTACCCAAGAAATTTAAATGCTATTAACTACCTTAAGAATACTTGCCCAGCCACCACAAATCCTAAATTCGGATTAAAGTGTCCTCTACCAGAAATTTCAATATTCCATCCAAAATCCTAAGCAAATTCGTACAAAATTAATACCCATAATATAAATCAGCTATGGGGGTCTCAAACCAACAAAGAAAACATCAAAATGGGGGGGGGGGTTTAAACTTACCTAATACCAACCCTAACCTCAACCTACGAATTTCACTAAGAAAATCCCCAAACACCCACATTTCAGATTTTGGGTATGATGAAAATACTCCAAATGAAAAACTAATTAGACCAAATTAAAGAGAAAGATGAGGGGATTAAGTTGTATAACTATTACCTTAGCTAAATCTTGCTTCAAATGTGAGAAAATGTGGATTTATGCTAAGAACCCTAGCCTCTCCCTCTCACCTCCGAATTTGCTTTGTGTATTTGTGTTTTGCAGAATGTGGGAGGTGGCTGGTCAGTTTTTAAGGTTTTAGTAGAGTTAAGTTGGGTTAAGGGATGGGTCATGGGTTGCTCCAAGTCCAACTCCTAATGGGCTCTAGATTTTTAGCTTTGTTGGGCCAGTTTTTAAGTGTTGGGCTGCAGGATTTTATTGGGCCAGTTTTATAATTTGGGTTGCTGAAATTTAATGGGATTTGAGCCAAGTTTGAAGAGCTCAAGGGTTTAGATCTGCACCTAACTCATTGGGCTTCCATTAGCCTCTCATCATGATCTATTAATTTGGGCCTAGATGAACTTTCTATCCCAATTAATTCACAAACCCATGTTAACAATTTATCTCTCTAAAATTTTCATTCACTAACTTGCCTAATTATCCTCTATTAATTATTCTTAATTACTCTAAATCTACGATTAACACCTTAATTAATTTTGGGGTGTTACATGTTAAGGATGAGTTAGCATTAGACCTGATCAATATAAGAGCTAAGATAATATCTTGTCAATAAGGAAGAGCTAAGATAATATCTTGTCAACAAGGTTGAGGATCTTGTCGATAAGATCTTGTATTCAATAATGTGAAATCCAAGACCTTTTCGATAAGGTTTTCTATAAGTAAGTACAAGGTTCTCTAATATAGTAATTTGTAGTAAATAGCATGTGATGGTGTATGTGACGACCCTAGATTATAATATCAGTGATTATAGCTAAATACGCAATTAATAGATAATGATCAAGGTTTGGAGTCATTGCAATTAATTACATTAAGAAAATATAGGGGAAATTTAAACCTTGATACTACTAGGATTATCAACTAACAACCATAACGGGAACATGCATAAAAGGGGTTTGTACTATCATTAAAGGTTTAGGATTCATCCATTAATCAATTTCAACCCACAAAAACATCCCACCAATGTACTCAAACTATTCCCTAACATTATCCTTACTGAAATTAAGGTTTCTGGGTCAAATATAGGAGTTTGGTGACCTGCACCGCGACTTAGAACTTTCCCGCCGCGGCTAAGTTAGGTTCTGGAGCTTGAAAACTGAGTTTTTAGACTTGCGCCGCGGCCTAGAACTCTTGCGCCGCGGCCCAGTTACTCTATAGAATTTTCCTGACTTTCGCCGCGGCGAGTTGGACCTACGCCGCGGCCAACCTATTTGGCGCCGCGGCGAGTTTTGCTACTGTAACCTTCCTAATTAATTTTCTCGACTCGCGTCGCGGCGAGACTTCTTGCACCGCGGCGAGGTTACGTCCTGTCACCTCCTGGGCGATTATTTTCACTCCGCGCTGCGGCGAGATTTCTCAAGCCGCGGCGTCCCTCGCCACTGTCACTTCCTAGGCCGCGGCGAAGCCTTCCTGGCCACGGCGTGATTCCCTTTTGTCACTAGTTTCACTATATTTCGCCCCCTACACTCCATTTCTCTTCTTAGGGACACTCTAAGGTCACTTCCCCTCATTTTATATAGCTCTAATGGCATTTATCTACCTTATTTACTTAGCTATTCTTCCATTACCAATTCAAAACTTATATGCCTATTTCCGTTCTCTAATTACCCTCTATTAGCAAGTTTATAAAATAGCAACAACAGAATATACATGAATTACCAGCAACTATCCTTTAATACTCAATCAATAGGGGTTCCATATAATGGGGCTCATACCAATGTCTCAAGAGTTACATTTCCATTAACAACCATATTATAGGTCAACAAAGTTTACAGCAGATCATATGAATCCATACATCAAATACTAAGTCAAGAGGGGGTCTAACCCTTTAGTACATACATTCTCAATAAATCAAATGTTCAAGCCTACACTTGGTAATGCAGATACATAATGATGTTATACATTAAGGAATACAAAATTAGCATCTATCCTAGCTAAGTCAGCCCAAGTGTAGCCATCTCCCCATAGGTTGAAGCTTATGGATTTTCATCCACTTGCTTACCCTTATCCTTACCCGAGGAACCTTCACCTGAAATATTGATCCCATAACACGGGGTGAGATATAAATCTCAGTAACCAAAACAATTCCATCATATAATCCAGTTTAATCAACATATATGCATGAATCAAAATCCATATCAGAATCATATCAGTCATTTCAGCAAATGAAACAATTAGGCTATCATGATTACTATCCCATACTAGCAATCATATATTTAACATGTTAAAGGCCATTAACACTGGGAGAGGCCCGTCCACAGCACCTACTCCCCATTGAGCACACCAGGGCTCAGTGCATCTGGGGTTGATCATACCCGGTGCTCGATCGTAGCACATGCACGGGTGGCAGCCGCACCACAGCTCCACCATGGACTCACAAGGTCCAATCATAATACAACAGATAGCCAACCAATTCATTCAACATTTCAAATCATTCATATACAGCAAATATGGAATTAAAATAGATACATGCATGGAATTAATGTAAACCCCGGTTACCTCACTTGCAGACAATTGTAACAGCCACCACAAATCCCAAATTCGGATTCAAGTGTCTCCCACCAGAATTCTCAATGTTTCACCCAAAATCCTAAGCAAATTCATATAGAATTAGTACCCATAATATAAATCAGCTATGGGGGTCTCAAACCAACAAAGAAAGCATCAAAATGGGGGGTTTAAGTTCACCTAATACTAACCCCAACCTCAACCTACGAATTCCACTAAGAAAACCTCCAAACACTCACTTTTCAGATTTTGGGTATAATGAAATCTCTCCAAATGAAAAACTAATCGGACCAAATTAAAGAGAAAGATGAGGGGATTAAGTTATGTAACTATTACCTTGGCCAAATCTTGTTCTAAGTATGAGAAAATGCAGAAATCTTGCCCCAAACCCTAGCCTCCTTCTCAACCTCCGAATTTGCCTCTTGAGTTTCAGAAAAATGAAGGTGTGGCTGAAGCATTAGGGTTTTAGGTGGGTTTAAGTTGGGTCAAAAGGCTGGGTCATGGGTTACTCCAAGTCCAAATCTAATTGGGTTTCAGATTTTGCTCATTGGGCCAGTTTTCACTTGTTGGGCTACAGAATTCTTTTGGGCCAGTTTTCACACATTGGGTTGCTGAAGTTTAATGAGATTTGGGCCTAATTTGAAGGGCTCAAGGGCTTGGGTCTGCACAAGGGTAATTGGGCCACTTAATTGAGCCTATACAAGATAAATCTTGGGCCTCTATCTCATTAAATTAGTTTGGGTTTGCCTCTAGTTCATTGGGCCTCCATAGCCTCTTATCATGATTTAATTAATTTGGGCCTAGATGTAAATCTCTATCCTACATAAATCCTTAACCCATATTAACAATTTATCTCTCTAGAATACCTATTCACTAACTCGCCCAATTATGCTCTATTAATTATCCTTAATTAATCTTAATCCATAGTTAACACCTTAATTAATTTCGGGGTGTTACAGTGTAACACTTGAAGGGACAATTGTTGTTATATTTGCATAGGAACAGTAATTAATAGTAGTAGAGTAAGAAAAAAGGTTTTTAGCCTAGAAAAGTCACTAAACTTTTATTGATGAAAGTTGATATAAATACATCTTAAATGTAACTAAAAACATTAACAAAATGCATAAAAATCTAAGTAGTTAAAAAAAATATTAAGAAACCTTTTTAAAATTAAAAAATAGATCAACTTCCTTATTTGTAGCATTATCCTTATTTTTTGGAACTTTCACTAGGATTTAGCATTTGAAGCATAAAAGTAATGCTCCTTTTCACATTAGTTGCTATAGATGCCTAATTTCTTTCTTAAAAATTTTAATGTTGCCTTGTTTAGAATATTTGCAACTTGCTTTTCTATTTTGCAATAAAGCAAAGACACTTCTTCTTTTTTGTATTTCTTTTAAGAAATAAAGCTTGATCTTAAAAGTGCTTTGTTTTCCATGAAATACTAGATTATTGGATATGGAGATTGCTATTTGATTATCAACAAAATGGGTGTGCTTTCTTCTTGTACCATATGAAGATCTATTAACACTTTTTTAACCATAAATCATGGTTAGTAGCTGCTATAGTAGCTATTTATTCAACTTTAGCAATGCTTTGTGCAATAACTTCTTGTTTCTTTAAACACTAAGAGAACATGCTCAATCAAAAATTGAAATGAAACCTAGTTGTGCTTCTCAAGTTATCTACAAAACCTACCCAGTCACTATCAGAGAAACAATGCAATTGAAAATCTTGACAATAAGAGTATTTGATACCATCATTCACTGTGCCCTTTATGTATGTCACTACTCTTTTGGTTGCCTGAAAAAGTACCTCACTAGCACAATACATAAATTGTGAAAGCAAGCTCATGGCAAGTTGTTGGAGAATCTGCCTTTATTATTGAAGATTTCAGTGATTGATTTTTCCTTCTTTATTAGCTTTGATTTGTTTCCTTTTGTTGCTTTATTTCCAAAGGTCATATCTAACCTGTGTTATTTCCTGATTCTATAGGCTTTGATTAGAAGATCTTGTCTTCTATTCTCCCTTATTTAAATGTGGCCCTTTATTAGAAATAAATTAAAGCATTCTTAGATCTACTCCTATCCCTTTTTTCTTCTTCCTTAGAAAGTTAAATGGTATTAGAGTTGAAAAACTATGAGGCTTGATCCTCTTATCACCATCGGCAGGTGCATTGCCTTTATCACTGAAACCCATGATGGATCACCTACTTATGCCATTACTCAATCCTAAATAGGATAGAACCTTGTGTCTACCACTCCTCTCGGCTCTGCTATCTAAGCCAGCCATGGGTTCACCATTTCCAATATCACCAACACCACATACCCTTCTCTTGTCATGATAATAGGACATAAACTCAATGATACTAATTATTTCCAATGGTCTTTTACTACAATGATGTATATCAGAGGTAAAGGAAAGGTTGCCTACCTCATAGGTGATATTCCTATACTTAAACCAAGTGATTTTAAATAGTTTCACTTAGGATGTAGAAAATAATATGATTATGTCTTAGCTTATTAATTCTATAACACTAGAGGTAGGTGAAAACTTCCTTTTAAGCAAATAACAACTAAAATTTTAAAGGTTGTAAGGGATACCTATTTTTCTAGAGAGAATATCAATGTTTTAATTGCGATTAAAACCTTTCTTTCATGACTTTAGGTCGAGAGAATTGAGTGTAACTTAGTATTAATGCCATTGGTAGGAACTTGACAATTATGATTTTTACTTTTGGTCTTGTACCTTTGATCAATGCCATTGGTAGGAACTTGACAATTATGATTTTTACTTTTGGTTTTATACCTTTGATGCCTTTCTTTTTAGGATAATTATAGAGGAAGAGTGGATTAGTAAATTCTAGATCTAAGAGTTTGCATTATCATTATGAGCATAAGGCCACTGCCTAGCCTTTAAGATACTATTGCTGATATTAGGTGTGATAAAAGTAGACAAAAACTCATTAGAGGTTCACAACTAGCTATGACTTCTAATGTTTCAACCTTTATTACCCGAGATACTCAATTTTCATAGCCTGATAGTAGATCATAGAGACAAATTATCCAATAGTCTTATCTCTTGTATGACCATTACCACAAACCAGGTCACACAAAAGGACCAATGTTAGAAATTACTTAGTAATGCGACCAACTCAAGCCTAAGACCATAATTGCAGCAAAGGGAAATATGGTAAACAATGAGGGATCATTTGACCATCCCATATTTAGTAAAGAACAGTGTCACACCTGAAAATGCGACCACGTGGCGCTTTTAAAAAAGAAATCTCGATTCAATTTCCAAAGAAAAGGAAAACTGAAATCAAGATAAGTAATAAGTAGTAGAGTCGCCACCAAAATTTTAATTTTTGAAAAGGCAAAACTTTAGAAAAGCCTTTTTTTAATTTGAAAACTAGTCTGTGAACCAGATTCGGATTCGGAAGTCGATTGTGAGTGGGGAAGGTGTTATGCACCCCACTACACCCATTCCTAAGAACAGTTACCCTAAGTCAGTTGTACAAGATCAATATGACCTTTAATCTATTTTAATTCTTCTAACAAATCACATGCAAGATAAGAAATAAAGATACAGGAAATAAAGCTGAAAAAGAAAAAGGAGAAATAAATTAAAGAAACAAAATTAGAAACGACAAAAATGAAAGAAAAGAAATTAAGAAGATGAAAATTGAACAGAAAATTTTATTTACAAGGGCGGACTTGACCTAGGATGAGAGTCTAATGCCTACGTACCCCTTAAAGGGATCAAAGTCCACGTAGTTCGGGTGATTGAAAACTATGTTTTGGCTGGATTTTGTTTTTGTTTTTGTTTATTTGTTTTGTTGTTTTTTTTATTTGGCTTTTGTTTGATTTTTGATTATTATTATTTTTTTAGAGAGAAAAAGAGTAAGAATCATTTAGACTTTTGCAAACAAAAAGAATTTGAAATTAGTTGAGGTGTTTTTATTTGCAAAAGGGAGAACCAATTTTATTTCTTTTCTCTTTTTTTTTTGTCTTTGTCTTTGTCTTTGTTTTGTTTTCTTAATCAATTTCTTTTAGTTTTGGCAAACTTTTCAAGAAAAGAAAAGCTCCATTTTAATTTTGAAAACCTTTACTATTTATAGAAAAAACTTCCTTTTTTTTGGTTTTTAATTAATTTACTTATCTTCTCTTTTTTTTTTTACTTTGGTTTTGTATTTATGATTTTTCTTCTCTTTCTCATTCATTGTTTGTTTTTCATTTTTCCTTTTTTTTAATTTATGATTTTTTTTCATTTTTTATTTTAATTTATTTTTAGTGATTTTAATTTTTTATTCTTTTAATTTTTTGATTTTTTTGTTTTGATTTATTACTTTTGATTTTTAGCAAGGAACTTTCAAAAAGGGATAATTCTTTTTTTAAATTCAAATTGATTTTTTTGATAAACCTTTCTTTTAAAAGGGAGAATTTTTAAACATTTTGTTTCTCTTTTTCTTTTTCTTGTTCTTTTCTTTAACTTTTGAAAGTTACTTTCTTTTTGTTTTGCTTTTCCTTTTCCTTTTTTCTTCTTTTTTTTGGTTTGATTTGTAAAAAATAAATTATTTGATTTTTCAAAGATTATATGTTTTTATTAATTCTTGCACTCTCTTTTTATTAAAAAAAATACAACTTACTTTTAAAAGAAATTCATTTTATTTTGTTCTGAAATTCTTTTTTTTGAAAATTTGCTCCTTTTTGTGTTAATTATTGAAACTCGAAATTAATATAAAAACATTTGACAATCCAACTAAGTGACTGAGGGGACTTATTGTCACACACAGTCCCGAATCACTCTTAAACGCCTGAGGAGATATCAGATCACACGCGGCAACTCTAAAAATTAAAATAATATAATATAATATGATAATATATCTTATAGACCCATAATAATTGATGATTGCGTGTTGGCCATTATACATTCTATGATTTTTTGAAGTACACTTTACATATCATCTATAGTTCATGGATAAAAATAAAATAGAATAAATTTCCTTCCCTGCTCATTCGTTGAAGTCCCTTGTCACATCTTGCTTGACATATCACCGAGGTATGAGCTCCCAAGCCATGCGCCTCGCATAGAGAAAGCAAAAATGTGCATTAATTTCCTTGAGATATTAACATGCTGTCGGCCTGTTCTTAAATGGAACTATGAATCCCATTTCCAAACCAACAATTAAGCTCAATTCACTCTCATCAATCAATAAAGCCACATGTAAACTCTGGATAGGATGTTCCCCACAATCTCAAGCTAGGAACCAAACTATAATCACACTCAAGATTACTGGAGCAGTAAGTACCCACTAAACAGCATCCATATGGAGTTCTAAATCGGTAACTCAGCTTAAAGCCACGTCAAGGAAAACCATTGAGACGACAAATTCCAAAAGTGGTAACAAGATGGAGTTAGGAAATAGCACACCTTTTAGAATTTAGGGTTTAAAGCAGTCAAGCAAGGAACCGAATTAACCTTGTGAACAAAGCATGATCCAAATTTCATTAACTAAAAATGCTTGAATCAAACGAATAAGTGGAAGTTGCCAATAATTCTTTCAACCGTATAAAACTCGCACATCCAGCATTAAGCACTAAAATTTTTTTTTACTCATCTCCCTTCAAATAAAAAAATAGCCGAATTTTAGTCATAAGGTATTAGACAGAGATGAATATGTAGAACCTTGGGGACATTCTTAAATGGAATTATGAATCTCATTCAACGCAGCACATCCATGTTTTACCCACAGCCCAGACAAACCAATTCTTAATAGATTTCGGGTATACATAACGTAGGATAAACCATAAAAGGAAATGAATAGGTAACAAGAAAGACATGTGACAGGGGAACAACGGCCATGACAAGCAGAGCATTAAAGGGACTAACAAGGAGATTATGACAATAATCCAATTCAAACGTTGAATCCAGTAAACATTTTAATGTCAGCCAATTGATTCATATCATCACAGAACGTCAGAACTCAAATTTCATGCCCAAAATCATTTCTTATGGTAGCAAGTCATTCATAATTGCATAACAGGATAATCTTCCATCAATATGGTGCCAAATCAGAGCATATAGGAGAAATTTTTTTTTATAAAAATCAAACCCTATTATTCCGTAGAATCAAACGGTATATTAAGAACAACATCTTAATATGATTTCCAAAATTTGTATATAGCAACAATGTACTCAGAGGGGCAGCATCGAATTTCAGAGGGAGTCAAGCATGAAAATAAAATGAACAATAGAGGCGATATATGGGGGATTTCGGGGCTTCTTTCAATTACGCTCATTCAACACATTGTTTTCTCCAATCCAGACCACACAGCCAGAACGAAAATTCAAGCTAGCGAAGAATATAAAGGAGACTCGAAATTAATACATACACAAACAGAAAGATAGCATGGGATTAATATTCCTAGATCCATCAGACCTGACTAAGCAAATTAAGCGAAGCTGTAAAACTCACGTTCTTCTCCTTTTCGCAGATGATCTAGTTCGATGAATCCCGTTGCTTGGCTTCTCCTTTCTGTTTTGATTTTCCTCCCTTCTAGAAATTAGCCATCCATCTTTCAAACTTCTATTTCAGCGTGTCTTCCTCTCTTGGCTCCTGCCGGCCGAATCCATTTGCGGAAACCCCCACACTTGCGTTTTCTTCCACTTACCCTAGACCCTGTGCCTTTCGATCCTTTTCTCGAATTAGAAGGAATCCCCTTCCATTTTTTCCCTTTTCTGTTTCTTCTTTTGTTCCTCTTGATTCGAAAGCTCTCCGACCCCCTTCAAGCTCTCTCCATCCTCTCCTTCACTTTCTCTTTTTATTCAAATCCCCGTTCTCTCTCCTGCGTTCTCTGATCTGGTCTCTCCCCCCTAATCTCGAAACTCTTCCCTTCTGTTTCTCCTTCGGTTTTCCTTGTTCTCCACTTGAATCTGAATCCCCAGAACAAAACCTCCCTCCTTCTCCAGTCTCGTTCCCTCGATCTGCCCCTTTTTTTTGATTTTTCGGTCCCCTTTTCAATCTCCAAATCACACCTCCCTCTTCTTTCGATTTCTGGTGGTGAAAGGGACCTGAAGGGAAAGGTCCATGCCTCAAGCCTGTTGCTGCAGACCTTCTGCCTCTTTCTTTGTCGACTCCTCTGCAACGCTGCCATTCTTGTGTTCCTCTTAATAGAACTTTTGGTCTCTGCCCCCTGTCTCCTTCCTTTTTCATGTTTTCCCTTCTGCTGGTGGCAGGAGATGCAATACGCTGAAGGAGGTTGGGTTCCTGCGTTTTGGGGTCTTGGGGTTAATGGGCCGGATGCTGGGCTATGGGTCTCCTTTGATCTTGGGCTGCCTCTCTTTTGCTCTTTATTGGTCTAACAATTTTTTCTCTTAATGGGCTTGGCCAAAGAGTTGGGCTGGTTGCAGTATATGTTTTTTTCAAGATTGTTTTTGGGCTGGAAGTTTCTTTCTCTTCTTCTTCTCTTTCTTTTTTTTTTTAAAAAACTTTAGTTTCATTTTTCATAGCATTTTTCATAATTCCCCTTTTTTTTTAATTTGGTTATTTTTTTTCTTTCTTTAGTTTTTTGTTTTCCTTTTTTTCTTTTTTCCAAATTTTTTTTATTATCTTCTAAAGCTTTTAATTTAATTTTTTGTATTTTTCATCATTTTTTCACTTTCTCCTAATTTTCTATTTTCTTCTTTTTTTTTGTTCTTTTTTTGTTTGTATTTTTGCTAATTTGATTTTTTTAATTTTATTATTTTTATAATTGGTCCGGACAAAATACGGTGTTCACAAACAGATTGAATTCATGAAAAATATGTTCAATGCTACATGTAATAGTGGCATAAGCTTTGGACATGTTGCATAAACAAGTAATACATTAGGAGCATTACTCTTTCAAGCTAATCCTAGTCTAAATTAGATCATTGATTCTAGAGCCATATACTATATGTCACATCATTACATACTATATGCTATAACTTACTATATTAAAAAACCTTGCATTTCTGTCAGAAAACTTTGTTAACAAGGTTTTAGATTTCACATTGTAGAATATAAAATTTTGTTGATAAGATCCTCTTGTTGACAAGATATTATCTCAGCTCTTGTATTGACAAGGTTTGATGCCCTTTATCCTTTACAACTTATCTAACCAATTCATGCATATCAATTATGGAATTTCAAGCAAAAATTTACATCCATTCATTGCTTTCAACACCTAAATTGGGCCAATTATGGGTCAATTTGAAGTATAGGGATCCAACCTTCATTCTTTCTTTTTATTAATTCATTTTCATCATAATTAATTTTGTTCATACTCATTTTATCATGTTTAGCTTATGGAACCCCTTAGAAAGATAAAAAACCCGAAATGATAGCATGCACATAACCTCTGTACTTTCTTTGAAAATTCATAACTTAAATTATACAACTCCAAATCATGCAAACTTAGTGTTTATAGAAATCTTAGGATGTGAAATACATGTTATAAAAGTTTTAGGGGAAATTGAGTGCATTTGCCTTACTAAATATAATAGAACAGTAGCTCTAGTAGAAATGGGGGGCATATGATAGACTTGAATTTTAAAAATGGATATATTGAGCTACACAACTCCAAATTGGGTGATCTTAGTGGCCATGGAAAGCTTATAATATTATATATATGATTGTAAAATTTCATGAGTAGATGAGCTCACTTGTCCTACAAAAAATCTTGCATATTAGTCATTCCTATAGTACTCAGACATCATCTGACCCTCATTTTAAAAAATTTATAACTTACTCTATACAACTCCTTTTTATGCAAACTTAGTGGCCCTAGAAAGAATATAACGCCAACTACATATTTATAAAATTTTATGAGTTTTAGAGTTCCCTTCAGATCCATTAAAAACCAGAACTACCACATGAATAGTATCAGGGACTATTCTGCATAATTTTTTGAAATTTTGGAAATTTGTGGATCTCTAAAAATTATAATTTTTAGCCTGTTAGAAAACTCTCTTAAGAATCTATATGCATGCCAAATCTTAGACTCCAACTAAGTCATTTGAGCCACTTGGGTATAGAGATTATTTAGGGTCTTTTTATGTCTAACTTTAGTATCTTTTAGGTCATTTGGCATCCAAATGGAATTCTTTCACTTGGAGCAAGTTTTAATCATCATAAATGACATTCTAACTATGTCATATTAGGCCAAAGGACTTGGATCAAAATTTAGCCCCTTGGCACCTAACTAGTACATGCTTTCCAATGACATTCCATACATCGTCTTAGCCATTCATTGCCAAATCATATATTCACCCAACTAACATACATGTTTTCATACTCAAATACTTGGTTCCATTATTAAACATCATCAAATACATAAGTAACCTTCATCCATACATAATGGTTAAGTCATACATACACACTTCGTAACGTCTGATATTTTGTAAAAATATTGAAATAAGTCAATTATAAAAGTAAGTCTCTTGAGATGAATGATTTAAGGTCAAATAAAATTAGGATAAAATTTAAAATAATAAAAAATAAAGATTTAAGTATTGAGTTGCCCAAAAACTAGAGCTAGAGTGGTTCAAAAAAATTACCGAAAGTATAGTGGTATTTTTGTAAATATATGCACTTTTTGAAAAACTCACAAGAGGGCTTTTTAAATAGAAAATTTAAGTTTTTCGAGGTTCTCAGAGGCCCTAAAAATCACAAAAATCCTTGAGATAGTTAAAACCCATCCGATGTATGGTTTTAAACGTCAGTTGACCTAAATTTTGACCTTTTTATTTGAGAAGGTTTTGAATCCAAATCGAGCGATTCTAAAACCATTTTATAAAATAAGAGACCCAATAGAAAAGACAGTTATAAAAAAAGAGTTAAAATGGACCTCAAATGAATTAACCAAGAAAGCAGGATGTAAATAACATTTTTAATGAACAAGTTTCTTTTAATTGCTTCATATCAGTGGCGTCCCACCCTAGAGCTTCTCCTAACCGATTTTCTTCTGTCCAAAATAGAGGAGAAGTTTGCCCAAGAAGGAGGCTCAAGGAGGAAGAAAGAACACGAAGAAAGGTATGGAAATTCAAAACTTTTTATGGTTTGGCCTTTAGAAACCTTGTTCTCCTTGTCACACCCGAAAATGCGACTGTGTGGCGCCTGTTAAAAGATCAAGTCAAAATTGAAATTGTAAAAAGATAAGAAGAAATAGGGTTCAAGAGTCGCCACCAAAATTTTAGTTTTGAAAGGTAAAACTTTGGAAAAGCCTTTTTTAAATGTGAAAAATGGTCTGCGAATCAGAAAATGGATTCGGGAGTCGATTGTGAGTGGGGAAGGTATTAGGCATCCCACTACACCTATTCTTAAGAACGGTTACCCTAAGTCAGTTGTACAAAATTAATATGGCCTCTATTCTATTTTAATGCTCCCTAACCAATCACATGCAAAGAATAGAAGGAAAAATTTTAAGGAAATAAAATTTAAGAGAAGAAAGAAAATTAAAAGCAAAACAAAAGGAATTCAAAGCATAAAATAAAGAAAAGGGAATAAAATAAAAGAAATTAAGGAAATAAAATTAAGAAAATAAAATTAAGAGAAAATATTTATTTACAAGGGCGAACTTGACCTAGGATGAGAGCCTAGGGCCTACGTACCCTTATGAGGGATCAAAGTCCACGTAGTTCGACGGGAAATTGTGTTAAAGTTGATGTTTTTGTTTTTGTTTTGTTTTCATTTTTTATTAATTTTTTGTTTGGGTGTTGTTTTTTCATGAAAAGACGAAGAAAATAGATTACTTTTTTCTTTAACAAGTAAAACAAGTTTTGAAATTGGTTGATGTGTTTTAATTTGTTAAAAGAAAATTTAATTTTACTTTTCTTTGCATTTTCAGTTTTTCCCTCTTTTTTCCTATCATTTTTCGCTTTTCATTCATTTTCATTTTCATTTTTTTTGTTTTTATTATTATTATTATTTGTTTTTTTGTTTTATTATTATTTTTTCTTTCTATTTTATTTTTTTGTTATTTTTTTATTTCTATTTTATTTACTGTTGTTTTTTTCTATTTGTTTCTCTTTTCTATGGATAATTTTTTATTTTGTATTCTATTTTTTTTGTTTTTTATTCTTATTCCTTATAAGTTTTTAATTTGCATTTTAAAATTGAATTTTAGAATAATATTTATAGTAAAATCTTTCTATTACTCTCTCCTTTTTATCGTTTTTGTTTTTTCATTTTTTTCTCTTTCTTACACCTTTTTGTTTTTTTGTTTTTCTTGATTTTTTTCTTTTTAATTTTTAATTAATTTTTTCTTTTTTTTTTAATTTTTGTTATTGTTTTTTTCTCCTTTTTCTTGTTATTTATCTACTTTTTACTTTTTTCTCTATTTTTGAATTTCTTTTCTTTTACCTCCCTCTTTTTCCTAAACTCTTTATTCATTCAAACGTTTTTTTTTAATCCTTGTTTTGTTTTGTTTTATTTATATTTTTTTTTTTGTAAATTTTGTTGATTTTGTTTTCCTCTTAATTTTTTTTGTTTGAAAATTAGATTTTGTTTACAACTTTTGAAATGGAGATTTTAAAAACTCAGTTATTTAAAATCAACTTTCGAAATTGGAAAGTTTATCATTATTTTCTTTTTATTCCTTTTTTTTTTGTTGCTTTCTCCCTTTCTTTTTTTTAGTTTTTATCTGGTTTCTTTTTTTTTTTTTGAAAATCTTCCCTTTTTTAAAAAAAAATCAATTTGATGTTGATTGATGCAGCCCAAAAACATATAAAATATAAATTGGTAACCTAATGAATACCAAGAAGGCATATTGCCTCACATGATCCATTGGGTTTAACTCCTAAGCATCTGAGGGGACAAACAATCCCACACGACAATTCTAAGATAACATAAGAAAGATACAAAGATCAAAGAATCAAAAGCAAACAATAACTTGTGAGAGTGGGTGTTAGGTGTTCAGCCAAAATTCAATATGCCATTCTTTAAATGTGTACAAGGGTAAAAAAGGAGAAATTACACAATTAGGACTCAATTGCCCCTTGTCCTTTTGATTGGATCGATGATGAACTTGGTATGTTCTGCCAAGCTTTATGTGGCTCTACCTTCTCATTCCTCTTATTGGATTGATGAGAGAACCCCCTGAGCAAGTCATGCTCCATATATATTGCTCCATCCTATTGAGACCCAAGAACAAAAACAGACTTTCAAATGAAAAGCCAGTGACGTTTTCTCTCTGGTTTCTTCCTCAGCCTTTGAGCAACTTCCAATAAGCCTCTTTACTCCAATTCCTCCTCCCTAATGAAGCTCAATGCAAAAGGAACAAAAACGAAGGAATTAGTGACAATTGTAAAATATGATTTTGAGAGGAGATTATTTCAAGTGAAGTTCCACCATGTCCCAATTCACAAAAGAAACACTGGACCAGTGGACTCCATATATCAAACCCACTAGGTATCATGAAGCAATGAAAAGAAATTGGCATTACTTGTGAGAGAGCTTAAACTGACTTCAGATGCAGAATAACAACAGATTAATAGCTACCTAATCATTTCATTCTGGGCAACAGAAATGGAATCAAAGGTGACATAGGTTATATATATAAAAAAAATGTAACACTATATGATCAACATCATTTTGCATCATGAAACACAAGTAAAACTCAGGACATTTTCAGACAGCTCCTTATTAAGCAGTGTATGACCAAAGTAAACGGAATAAACCGTTATAACTCAACATTGCCCCACTACACAACAAAGAACATGAATAGGCTCAGGAAAAACTATCAGATAATTTATAATAACATGAGACAACTGAGCAGAGTCAAGCTTATTCACAGAAACTTCTCATCATGGCTCAAATATGAAGAATAGCTCTCCACTGATCACAGGACAAAACCCAAATGTACAATTATATACTAAGGAACAGGCCAAATTCTATATCAAGTTTTTCATTGGACTGAACAAAACTATCAGGTCAGATCAGGGACCATCACTGCACAACTACTCCAAACATATGCCATACTGTATAAGATTATCTATCCTTCCTAAACTTTTTAGCAAACAATCCACAATCACAACGGAATAAGCTTCCATTGACCCAGGGTTCAAATTAGATTATTTTTGAAACTCAACACAAAAAGGGACATTACCTAGAATCCAAGAAAGCGTGCCTCCCCTTCATCCTTCTATCCTGGTTCTCTTGGTCATTCTTTTCTGGACTTTTTTTTTTTCATATCTCCCCCTTGCTTACTCTCTGTCTCTCCCTCAATCTCTCTGCTTCTCTCAATCTCTACTCTCTGCTCTGAAATTACTCAAACCCAAAAACCCCAAATCTGGAGCCAATCCCCCCACTATCCAACTAGGGACTATCCATGCTCCAACCAATACAGAAACAATTTTTACCACCCCAAAAGTGAACAAGAGAAAGATACGAAGCTCATGCCTTTCACCCCATAGATGTTCTCAAAATATTATATTAAAAAAAAACTTATTCAATCAGAAGCATAGAGGCATTCAAACCCCAGTCCAACAGTATTATCAAATACAAATTTAGGTTTGAGTTTCTGTTTAGATGAACATGGCCAAACCAAAAATCATTTGCAGTTAGATTCAATCACCATGCTTAGACAGAACGGCAATAATGCATCAAACTCCTCAAAACCAGTGAGAGGGATACGATGAACGAGGATATTAATCAAATGGTTTATCAAACCCAGATTTGAATATCAGCACATATAACATACATGGTTCTCATACTTTCGAAAAATAAGAGACGCCCAAACAAAAAAATGGCAATAAAACATACCTCAGTGAGCTCGTTTTCTCTCCTTTCAATCTCTGCTTCTTCGTCTCTCTGAACCTCGCGTCTCCATCCTCTGTCCTTTTGTGCGTCTGCCCTTTTCTTTTTTCCTCTGCACTCAGAGTCCTCCCCTTCTCTCGTCTCGCGTCTGCCTCCTTTCGTTCGTGCCTTCTTTCTCCTCTCGCTTCTGCCCCTCAGTCTCCTCTCTTTTTCTGCTTCAGAATGTCTCTCCTTCCATTTGCCTCTCCCTGTCGATCTCTCCTTTCCCCATACTCGAGTGGTGCTCCTTCCTCATCCTCTCTCCGTTGCTCTCTCCTTTCTGCCTCTCAGTCTCCTCTTTTTCAGACCAGAGGCCTCTCCTCCTTTTTCCGTCTTTCCCTTTTTCTGCTTCTATACTCTCTCCCGTGACTCTCTCTCACTCTCCATTTCTTCCTCTCGATTTTTTCTCGGTCTCCCCCCTCATCACCGAATCCCTCCTTTTTTGTTTCTGCTCTCCTCTCCTTTATTCTCGTCAGCCTCTCTTCTCCGTTCTCTGTTTTCGGATCAGAGGCCTCTCCCCTCCTTTTGCCTTTTTCCTCTGCCTCCCTTTTCGTTTCTGTCTCCCTTTTCATTTCTGTGTCTCCCTCGCCTTTTCCTGTCTCTCTGCCCAAGGACCCAATGGAGGGGACCATCGGGTAGGGTTTCTTTTTTTAGTCGGGTAGGATTTGTCCAAGATGGGTCTTTTAAAACGGATGACGGGTCATGGGCTTCAATCTAGGTTGTAAAGGTCAAAAGGCTGCTGGACTGAAGGAATGGGCCTATGCTTTTTTTTTTTTTTACCCTCTCTTTTTCAACTCTTTTTTTTTTTTTAAGAATACTTGGGCTTTTGATATTTAAATATTGGGTCAAAAGGTTGAATTTTAGGTTAGGACTTTGGACTTAAATTTATTTTGGTTTTATTTTATTACTCTCTTTTTCTTGTTTTTATTTTTTTTTTGTGATTGGGATTTTTATCTTTTTTGTTTTGTTTTGTTTCATTTTTCATTTTTTTTAATGAAATTTTGGTAACTAAATTCAAAATTTAGGCCAAATCGTTTTAGTTGATGGGCTTGGGGCAACTAAATTCAAAATTTGGGCCCAATATAAACAGATTTTTTTTAATTTATTTGTTTTCTAAAGCTTTGTTTTTTTTTTCTTTTATTATTATTTTTTTAATTTTTTTTGGTAATCTTTGTCTTCTTTCTTTTCTTCTCTTTTATTTTATTTTTTCTAATTTAATTTTTTTGTTATTGTTTTCATATTTTTTCTTTTTTTTTTATTTGGGTTTTAGGGTTCTTCTTTTTTTTTAATGGCTTTTCTTTATTACTTTATTTTTCATATCTTTTTTTTTTGCTAATTTGCTTTTATTATCATTTTTTAGTTTGTCTAGACAAAACACGGTGTTCACAGCAACACCCCTTAAATAAATTTTAGGCTCCATTCTTTCCCTTCAAATATGATTTTTGACTCTTTTTAAGACTCTTAGAGTCATCACACAATTAAAACAAAGAGCCTAACTACATGTTGCTTCTTTAAGTCATAATATAGAACCTAAAGCACCAACTCACTTTCTATGAGCTCTAAATTTGTTCCAAGGCCTCTCCTTATTTTCATTCATCATATATGACTCAAGAATGGGTTTAAAAAAACTTAAAACTCTCCATAACTATAAGAACCTCTCTAGGCCGAGATAAAGAGCATTTTTGGCCTCCTTGGAGCTTTTTTTGTTTTCTCAAGGGAAGAGGCATATGGGGAGCCTCTTAGGGAACTTAGGAGCTCATTTAAACTCTTATTTAGGCCTAGAAATTATCATACAAAATTAGATTTTACAAGGTACACATGAAACCCTAGAAATTGTATCTTAAAATCTAATAAATTTTTGTTAATTCCCTTTGCATATTCTTAATCTCTACACCCTTTTTCCTTAGATTCATCCTCGGTTTGACCTAAAAATCAGATCCTCCTAGGGTTCCTTAGCTTAGGCAAAATGGAGAAGAAGAGGGAACCCAGATAGCAACCATAGGAAGAAAAATTACTTAGTTTTCTTACTTTTTCTTGCTTGAATCTTGCTTTCTCTAAGCTTCTCTCTTCAAATCCAAAAATTTCCCCTAAATTTCTCCCTTAAATCAGATTTTTAAACTTCATTTTAATCAAAGAAAACAAAGGAGAATGAAAGAGAGGAGGTTTAGATGGAAGAAAGCATGAAAAACTACTATAAAACCATACCTTAAAGCTTGGATTTCTTCTCTTCTTCTTCCTTCCTTGGTGCTCCTAAAACCCTAGCTTTCTTCTCTAAAATTGGGTAGAAAATTCTGAGTCTAAATGAATGAGAGAGTGGGGCGCCCTACCTATATATAGGGGCAAGAGGAAGCATTTTTTAAAAATTTTCATTTTGCCCTTCATTCTTGGCATTTTTGTTTCTTTGTTCATTTAGCTCTTTTTTTAGAACCATCTTTTTCATTATAAGATTTAGGTTCCCAATTTAATAAAATGACTTTGGAATCACTCAAATCGGAGCTAAAATCTTCTCGAATGAATCCATCAAAGTTCGGGTACAACAACATTGAAAAATACCCACCGGAGGGGATTTAACTGTCCTGGGGCTTCCTATGGTCTTCAGGGCCTCTGAGAACCTCGAAGAACTCAAAATATTCATTTAAAAAGCCCTCTTGTGTGAATTCCAAAAATTACAAAAATACCATTACGTTTCATAAGATTTCCATCAAAATTTGTTTTCTTCATTCTAGCTCTGTTTTTCCTTCCATATAAGGTTAGGATTCTTTTTTGTAGTAGTCTAGAATGTTACTCAAATTTTTTAGGACCTTAACTAATTCATTTCAGGGAACTTACTTTGAAAACCTGTCCGTTTTCGTCGTTTAACAAAAACTGGACATTACAATACACACTGATCTTATAGGCCCTTAAAGAACTTCTTCAATTAAGGGAAGTAAATATTGTATTGTTTTCATAGATAAGCTAACAAGAATGTGTTATATTTATTTTTTGAGGTTTAATTTAGAAGTTCTTGATGTATTCTGGAAATACAAGGCTTGAGCTAAAAATCAAAATGGTTACAAAATGCAAGTGCTGATATCAGATAATGAGAAGGAATGTGCTTCAAAATTTTAACAAGTTTTATGAAAAAGCTAGAATTGAACATCAACTCACAGCTCCATACACTCCACAACAAAATAGAGTAAGTGAGAGGAAGAATAAGACATTAATGAATAAACAAGATGTTTACTTCATGAGAAAGAGCTACCAAAAAGGTTTTAGGTAAAAGATACAAGTACTGGTGCTTTTCTCTTAAATAAGCTTCTAACAAGGGCTCCATAAAAGAAGACACCTTTTAAGGCATGATATGACTACATATCTTTCTTACACAATCTAAAAATATTTGGTTGTTTATGCGTTTCTCTAGTTCATCAAGTAAAAAAGGATAAGCTAGATAAAAAGGTAGAACTTGGTGTGTTTATTGGCTACAGTAACATATATAGGGTTATAGAAATTTTTAGCCTTAAATAGGAAAAATTCTAAACTTCTATGGAAAATGAGCGACAGAATTAGGAGGATGCAAAAGAAAATCAATGTTTGCTACCTTCAGTTAATGATGTTCATGATATACCAATTAGAGGAACAAGACTAGTTTCAAAAGTCCATCAAAGGTGTAATGTAGCCATCTTGGAGCTTATTAGATTTAATGAAATTGAAAAGGGTCAAAAGTGGGTTAAAGCTATGAAAGAAGAATTAAGGATGATTGAGAAAAATCACCCTTGGAAGCTAATAGAAAGACCTCAAAATAAAAAAGTCATTAGGGTCAAATGGGTGTTCATAACTAAGTTAAATGCAAATGGTTCAATTAACAAGCATGATGCATGGTAGATGGTAAAGGGTTATCCTTGGAGTAAACTTCTTTGAAATCTCCACCAATAGTAAGGTTGGATAAATTAGGTTGTTGCTAGCAATTGCAGTACAAAAGGGATGGCAATTGTATTAATCAAATGTTAAATCAACTTTTTAAAATGGTTTCTTGAAGGAAGAAATATATGTGGAGCAGCTAAAGGGCTTTACCATGAAAGGACATGAAGATAACGTGCATCTATTGAAAAAAGCCTTACACGATCTTAAACAAGCTCTAAGAGCTAGGTATAATAAAACCGATGATCATCTACTAAGTCTAAGGTTTAAAAAAGGCTTTAATGAACCTACTTTGTATGTAAAAAATGTAGCTTGTTATTTGATAATTATGTTTGTTTACGTAGATAATATACTTGTGACAAGAAGTAATGAAGAGCTTATAAAGGAATTCAAAGATGAGACCTTGAATGTCTTTGAAATGACTGATTTAAGAGTGATGCCTTATTTCCTTGGAATAGAGGTAGACCAGAAATTAAATGAAGTATTTATTTGTCAACATAAGTATGCAAAGGAGATTCTAAAAAAGTTTCAAATGGAGGACTATAAGTCCACAAATACTCCTATAAATCAAAAAGAGAAATTAAGCAAAGATAATGGTGTGAAAAGATTGATAAAAGTCACTACAAAAGCTGGATTAGGTGTTTGACATACCTCATAGCAACCAAACCTAATATAACATTTGTGTAATTTTCTAAAAAAAAAGAATTAAGCAAATCTGAGAATGCTCTAATTTATTTATGATAGAAGGCTGCATTTAGATAAAGGAGAATATGATACAAGATCTCCTAATCAAAGCCCATAAAATTAAGAAATAATTAAAAAAACTACAATAATAGACGTCAAATCTGACCTTTGGAAACAGAGCAATAAAAGGGAACAAATCAAAATTGATAAAAAGGGAAAATCAGTCACTAAAATCTTCAATAATAAAGTAGATTCTCTAACATAATCTTGGTAAAAAAGACAAATTCTCTAACACTTCTGGTCAAGTTGGGGAGTAAATGTCAAGCATACCCAGGTTGCTAGCAAGGCCTTCAAACTTCATGCGAGGTAAAGCCTTAGTGAGAAGATTTATAATGTGGTCTTGAGAAAAGACATAAGTTAACTCCAAAATTTCAATATCAAGCTTTTTCTTGATGAAGTGCCTATCTATTTCAACATGTTTTGTTCTATCATGGTGGACTAGATTTTTGGCACTGTCAATGGTTACCAAATTATCACAAAAGGCTTTCATCATACTAGCGACTTGTATTCTCATTTCATTTATTAGTCTCTTAAGCAATAATACTTCACATATCCCATAAGCGAAAGCTCAAAATTCTACTTCAACACTCCTTCTAACAACAATAGCTTATTTTTTACATCTCCGAGTAATGGGATTTCCTTGGATTTCCTTATAGAAAGGTATAGTACCCTAAAGTTAAGTGTCAATCTATGATAGAGCTAGCACAAACTACATCAATATAATCTTCTATGTCTTTCTTTTGATTTTTCTTAAAGAAAATTCCTTTTCTTAGGGTCATTTTTAAATATCTCAAAATTCTACATACAGCCTCTGTATATTCATCTATAGGCTTATTCATATATTAACTTGCTACACTAACAAAGAAACTGATATCTGATCTAGTGTGGAAGAGATAAATAAGCTTCTCAACTAATTTTTGGTATCTTCTAGTATTAATGGGATCACCATCTATCTTGAAACTTGACTTGTAGATGGTTTCCATGGGAGTATTAGTCGGTTTAGAGCCTATCATTCTAGTTTCTTTTAGTAAATCAAGAGTGTACTTTTGTTAGAAGATTGTGATTCCTTTCTTACGTCTCACCACTTCCATCCTAAGAAAGTACTTCAATTCACTGAGGTTTTTAATTTCAAATTTTTAGGCAAGAAACTCTTTCAACTTCTTGATTTCTTCTTCATAGTCTCTTGTCACTATAATGTCATTAACATTAACAATTAGTATAGCAATTTTTCCTTAAGTAGAGAACTTACAAAAGAGAATATGATTAACCTACCTTTAGGTGTAATCATACACCCTCACAATTCTAATGAATTTTTAAAACCAAGCCCTTAGTGACTATTTGAGGCTATATAAAATTCCTACTGTTAAGAAAGTGAATACCAAGAGGCAAGTCCATGAAAACTTTTTTCTTAAGGTCTCCATTGAGGAAGGCATTTTTAACATCTAACTAATGGAGTTGTCAATCCATGTTAGCTGCCAGGGAAAGTAGAAATATGATAATGTTGAATTTGGTGACTAGAGCAAAAGTCTCCTGATAGTCTATCCTAAAGGTCTAAGTGAACCCCTTTGCCACTAATATGACCTTGTAAAAATTTATGCTCCCATCAGGATTATACTTAATGATAAACACCCAATTACAACCAATAGGTCTTTTCCTTTCAGAAGGATTAATAATTTACTAAGTGCTATTTTTTTCCAAAGTTAACATCTTTTCTTGTACAACTTGGTTGCACTTTAAAGTACAAAGAGCTTCTTGAGAAATTTTCTCAGCGGAAATATAAGTCACAAAAGCATTGTAATTGTGTGAGAGTTTTTCATAACACACAAAATTGCTAATAGGATGTTGAGTGCAACTCGTTACACCTTTTCTTAAAGTAATAGGTAAATCCACAGGATCATGAAAAGCAAACAAACGTAGTTTTAAGGTGATGGTTGGTGTGTCTTGGGGATGTACAAGGCTCTTCCATTTCAGTCACCTCCCTTCTAAAATAGAACAATAATTCTTTCTATTTATTCTTTGATTTTGGTTCAACTTCAATGGTATTAAACTTGTCATGAATTAGGTCAGTTATATTAAGAGAGGTCACAAGTTGGTTAACCAAGGTAGAGGAGTTAACATTTGTAAATGTAGTCTAGTTCTTATGCTCATCTATTTCATTATTTTCATTGTTTTATGTGTTATTCAAGTACAAAATACCCTATTGTCCTTCTTAATTCTCCCCTGAATAGGGTTTTTTGGGTAATACCATTGATGCTCAAGAAAGGTAACATTTAGGGTAATATAAAATTGGCAAATGGTAAGAGAGTAGCATTTGAACCTTGCTTGCTTGAGGAATAATCAAGGAAGATACACGCCAAGGATTTTGGTTTAATTTTACCATTGGAAGTGGCATGAATGAAGGATGTACATCCAAAGATTTTAAGAGGTAAAAAGGAAAAAAAGGTGAGTGTTGGGGTAAAAAGAAAGGAATTACTGGCAAGATGTCCTAAAGTTAATAGGTTTCGAAGGTATCCTATTTATTAGGGTTGTGATGAGAATAACTTCTCTCTAAAAGTGTTTAGGAAGATGGGTGGAGATAAAAAAAAGGCTCTAGTGACTTCCAAAAGGTGGTAGTTCTTCCTTTAGGCCACTCTATTTTATTGTAAACTATTCATAGAAATAGTTTGAATGAATTATCCCATGGTTATAAAAAAAAAAAGGCTTTAAGGTCAGAATTGACATATACTCACCCATTATTGGATCTTAGAACTTTTAATTGGGTCTAGAATTGGTTTTCAATCATGATACTAAAGTGTTTAATGATCTAGGGCACTTCTAACTTTTCTCTCATATAGTATACCCAAGACTCTAATGTGATCATCAATAAGAGTAATGAATCATCTAGTACCCGACATACTAGGTATTTTTTAATGTCTTAAAACATCGCTATGGATAAGAGTAAAAGGATAAGATAATTGGTATCGACGTGAAAGATAATGACTTTTTGTATGTTTTGATTTTTTACACACTTCACAATTTGATGAACTACCATTTTTATTGCATAATTTCAAAAACAATAATTTCAAATACTTAAAGTTAGGATGAACTAACCTAAAAGGCTATAGCGTTATCTCTTTGTTAATACTAATAGTTGAACAACCTTGCTTGAGGTGATTGCCCCTTGATGCATGATATAAAGCCTCGCACATTCCTTAGCATGCCTAATCATCTTCCCTGATTCTAAGTCTTAAAAATAATGAGCATCATGCTAAAAATTAGTTACAAAACCTCGCTCCTTGGCTAATTTGCTAATGGAAATTAAGTTGGACTTTAATTTAAGCATAAACAAGTTAATTTAGCATTAAAGATAACAAATCCCATGCCTTCAACCTCTAAATAAGTACCATCAGCTATTTTAACCACAACGCTAGTAGTATAGGGAATAAAATTCTGAATAATGGATTTGTTATTGGTCATGTAGTGTCATATCTGGTTTCTTTAGAATTGGACTGGAACTAATGAGATTACAAAAGAGAACTCCCAGAATGAAATGAAATAAGGCAAGATAAGGCTAGATCAATCAACAGAGTATTTAAAAATGAGGATAAGGAACTAGAGATGGTCCAAAATTGGAACCGAAATAGCAAAACAACTTATTAAGGAATATAGTGACAAAAATCTTAATTTCAAGCAACTTCTCAGAAATTTAAAAGAAGGAGTTTTAAATAATAAAATTGAGCTCACTAGGGTTCTCAGAAGCCCTGAAAACCATAGGGACCATCAGAATGGTTTAAACCCTTCCGGTTTATGATTTCAACAAAGGGTTGACTGAAACTTTAACTAAAAGATTTAGAATGATTCTGAATACCATAAAATTGAAAGAAAATGTCTTTAATACACTAGAGGACCTAAATTTTCATATAGAAAAGATAGTTCTAAAAAAGGAGCTAAAACGAGCTCAAACAAAGGAACGAAAGTGGAGCGATATAATCGGTATTTCGAGAATTGTTATAAAAATCTTCCTTCACTTTTTAATAAAGTCAAGTCAGCTTCTCCACCCTTCCAAAATGACACTTTAGCTCTGTATCAAACTAGAAATGGCATCTAAGAGAGATAAAGGAGAGAAAAACAAAAAGCTTGCATTTTGGTAAGGATTTTTGCCTTTTTTTCACTTCTTCCTACTTAGCAAAATTATTCCTTTTGCTAAGAGCTTCATTTTGATGTAAATTTCATCCTAAGATTCCTTATTTTCATGGCTAACCTAAGGCTAAAGTTCAGATTTTTGAGATGCTCTTTTGAAGAAAAAGCTTTAAAGTAAAGAGCTATTCACACTCATATGCATCTTGTTGCAAGATTTTTGATTTTGTGTTGAATCCTCGAGCCCTAAATTTCGTCCATGGTGGTGTTGAAAACATATGATATTTCTCTTGGTTGTTTGAATGATTTAAGAGCATGAATGGGTGTTTTAAACATTATTTCTTATGAGTTCAATTGAAATGGCTAAATTTGTGCATTTGATGATCTTATATGTGCATGGACTAGTCAAAGGGAGATAATATAGGAGAGAAGAATTGCTACTAGAATTGAGGCTATTAAGGGCTTATTGGAGTATTTTTAAAGATGAAAATTAAGTAAGAGTGATGTTAACTTTCATAGATATGCATTCTTGAATTTTAGCCATGTATGTAGCTTAAGTTGAGAATTTGAGATGCTGTCATGGAATTGTAGTTAAGGTTGTCCAAGCAAGTTTTATATGATTATTATAATTTATTTATGTCATGGAAATGAAGTTAAAATTAAGAAAGCCTAAGAAAATGAGCAAAACTCCCTTAACCCTTTTATATGGCATAGGTTCAGCCAAGCATAGTTGGAGCACCTTGAGAAAACTCTAATGGATTTTAAGGTTTTAAGAAGCCCAATTATGATAAATAACCACTACTGGAACCATTGGATTGAATTTAAAAGCTTTACTTTGAAAAAAAAATAACATTCAAAAGGGGGCTAAAGAAGTAAATGGCCCTAAGCTTGTGTAATCATGTATATGATGGTTCTAATGAGTTCCATTAGAGTTATGTGACTCATAACAATTGAGATTTAAGATCCTAAAAAGTGAAATCTAAGAGTTGCTACTTAAGGAGGCATAAAGTAGTTTAAATGCCCTTTTGAGTTTTACTAACTCTATATGGTAGCAATATAAGTTGGAATGTATCCTAATGGGTGCTTTGTATTGTAATTGATGTAGTTTGGACCGAGCCAAAGCAAACTCATTTTGGGTATGTATGAGTCCGAGAAGGATATGGCAAAAGATCAAAGAAAAGAGAAAGATTCAAGAGTTAGTGGTAGGTTAAGGCTCCTAACTCTACAAGGTAGCTTTCTCTCCAATTCTTGTATACAATTGAGTGCTTGAATAAGTTGATATGCTTGTGTGTGTAATTATTTGATACTTTCATGAAAGATGATCCATTATGTTTTTATATGAAATTTATGAGCATCTTATGTTTATGAAAAGTTTATGTGATGGCTCCTAACTCCCGAAGGCATGGAATTGAGCGTAGTATCTCTTCCTTGTCCCCGAGTTAAGAGTAGTAGAGCCTGGCTAGTTTTATGATGTTACTATGGCTAGAAATGAATGAGTTTTCATGTTATATGATGCATATGATTTATATGATGTATGCGTATAGCATTCTTGCACTATATACATTACATTCACTTATAGCATTTTTATGTGCATTGAATTAGATGAGATTTTGCTACTGAGATTCTCCCTGAATCTCACCTCTATATTCCCACTAACCATTTCAGGGTTATCAAGCTAAATCAAGGAAGATGAAAAGATTTGACATTGGGAGTTTTGTATTAAAAGCACTATATATGCTAAAATGTAATTTATGTATCAAGAATGGCATGGATAATGTATTATGAAACTTGAAATGTAAATAGTCCAACTTTTGCAAGTGTGTAATACCTAACCATCTTTAGGCTTCCTATTACTCTCCCAAGGTATGTTAGTATGTAGCTTCATTCATTGCAACAAGAAAACAGTACATTCATGTAATATTCTTACATTACGTAAGCCTAAAATTTTCGTTTCATGCCATGTGGGCTATATGAATCCATCCATATCATCCTCTACTTAGAATGCATCTATAAAGTGATAAACATCATAAAAAATTTCACCAATTTTGGGTAAGAAGCCACACATTAGAAAAAAGGGAGTTTTGCCTCGGGTCCAAATTTTAGATTTTTGACATCAACTTTGAAAAAGTATAATTAATTCTAAAAAAATTGAAATCAAGCAAATGATAACTTTCTAGAAAGCCCTAAATGTCAAATATAGGTTGAAAATCATTCTAAGTCAGTCAGATGGACTATGATTGATAACAAAATAGCACTAAAAGTCTAGCTGTCTAGGTTTGCTATCATAGGTTACTAATATAAATATAAAAAATTCATAACTAATTCTAGAAAATTCAAAAACTAGAAAACCATACCATTATGTAAAGATATGGATGTTAACTAGAGGTAAAAAATAACTCTAGGCCAAAACAAAAGCATTTAGGCCCTGAAAACTAATAGAATAATAACAGGGGTTTGGCTACATCCCTGATACTAATATGAAAATTCAAAAATCCATTTCTCTCTCAATATAAATCCAAATTAAGTGCTCTCATATGTTACAAAAATTTTATCATGTCTAGTTTATGCTTGTAAAATTTCACCACCATTGGATTCCATTTGAACTAAAAGGACCTCTGGAACCAAAGCTGACTATATGAATAGTGCATTTGCCAATTCTGCACATTTTGTCCAACTTTAAAAAAATTATAATAAATTCTTTAGAGCTCCAAATTGGATGCTTTTTAGCTCCATGGAAAGCTCTAGATGAGACTAATTTCATGCCAAGACTAGCTCATTTGGTCAAATTTTGGCTTAGGTCAAGAATATGGCAAATTTAAAGTCCAAATTGGCATAAACTAGCACCATATGATCCTTATATCTTTCCACAACCATTTGAACACATTTGGGAGTATAATTACAGTATATATAAGCTATCCAAGTGACCCAAATCATCATGCATCTTAAAATGACCTTCCTAGTTGCAAATATACACATTCAAGAATGGGCTTCCAACTACCAAAATCGTACATTCTCATACATGTTATTCCCATTTTGGTTTATACACTATATTTACATGCTTTTATAATTACTCAAGGCTTTACATCCCAAAAATAATATATACATACAAACTTTGACATTTAATTACATCAAAAGCTATCCTAATGTCAAACGATGGCCAATCATGCTCCTTAGCTCTTATTTTTAGCATTTTGAACTCCACCTAGACATGGTAAGATGGAAGAAGGAATAGGTGAGATTCAAAGAATCTCAATAACTCAAACGCCCATTCAAGTAAGCAACCAAGGCATATAAACATGTCAAAGAATACAAGCATGCATCCAACATAAATAAGAATCATTCAATCCATAATTTCCATGCCATAGCAACATGTCAAAGCTAAGAACAAACTCTAGGAACTTTTGGTCTAATCTCACCCCATTTTTAAGACTTTTGGATTAGTCTCACCCTTGGTCTAGGGAATTTTGACTTAGCCTTACTCATTCTTGAGACTTTTGCCCTTGTTTCACCTACTGTTAAGGACTTTTGGCTTCACCTCACCCATTTCAAGGGACTTTTGGCACCACCTTACTCTCAGAGAATAATTCACATTACAAAAGCAATTCAAAGAAACATAATGGTATCATAGCAACAAGACAACATCAAGTGGCATGTCTTATGATGCAAATACACATACAAACATTCAATGACATTCATATAACCAAGAATGCATACAAGAAGGAATGGAGAGCTACCTTGGTACAATTTACAAATCTTTTTCCTTGACTAATCTCCTCCCCTCAAGGTCGCACACTTGCAAATAGATGGAGTTTGATTTCTTTGGTCTAGACATAACAAATAGGATCTCATGATATTCTTGAAATAAGTTCTAGCATCACTCACACATTAAAAAAGCACACTTGGTTCCATGGTTGTATAATGGTTCCATAAAAGGCCTAATGAAGCAACTACCATAATTCAACCTCTTGGCTCTATTTTCTTCTTATATCTAAGTCACTTGACTCCATTTAGACTCCTTAGAGCCATCACACAATCATTCCCAAGAGCTTAGATACATGTTGCTTTTTTAAGTTACAATATGGAACCTATAGCTCTAACTCCCAATCTATAGCTTCTAAATTTTTTCCATGGCTTCCTCTCATCTTCTTCCATCATATATAGTTCCAAACCAAGCTTAAAAGAAATCAAAACACTCCTTAGCCCCTTCACCTATGCTTGGCTGAGACATAAGAAGCATTTGGAGCCCATGGAGTTTGTAATTTTTCCTTGATGGAAGAGGCACTTGAGAGGCTTCTTTAAGGTCTTAGGAACTCAAATAAATACTTACATAAGCTAGAATATTCTTGAATCAAACTAGATTTTACAACACATTCATGAATCCCTAGCTTTTCTATCTTGAATTTCAATGGTTTTTCTTTAAATTTCTTTGCATTTCCTAGGTGCTCATAGCCTAAAAACTAGGATTCTTGCTTGTTCTAGGTCAGAATTCACTCCATCCCAATTGCTCTCCATTTGGCTAAACCATCACACATAAGAAATAAGGAAGAAGAAGAAAATATGCGTGGATATTTACCTTGATTTCTTTGCTTCTTAAAGAGCTTCTTCCCTTGGTAAAAGCCTCTATTTGAATTTCTACTCTTCTTCCTCTAAACCAAGTCCAAAACAATCCTATATTACTAACTAAAACCATGGAAAGAAAGAGGGAAAAGAGGAGTGTAAACACTATATTTTGTTCGGGTCGCTCTTACCTTTTCTTTATTGTTTAATTGTCAGAAGGTAATCAAATCAGGTCAAACAAAATACGTGTTCTTATCTTTACTTGTTTCTTATGCAAAAATATCAAAAATTACACTTTCAATCATAATGCCTAAGAAACAAGTAAAGAGGGGCAACTGTGAACACCGTATTTTGTCCAGACAAACTAAAAAATGATAATAAAAGTAAATTAGCAAAAAAAAAAAAGATATGAAAAATAAAGTAATAAAGAAAAGCCATTAAAAAAAAAAAGAACCCTAAAACCCAAATAAAAAAAAAGGAAAAAATATGAAAACAATAACAAAAAAATTAAATTAGAAAAAATAAAATAAAAGAGAAGAAAAGAAAGAAGACAAAGATTACCAAAAAAAAAATTAAAAAAAAAATAATAAAAGAAAAAAAAAACAAAGCTTTAGAAAACAAATAAATTAAAAAAAAATCTGTTTATATTTGGCCCAAATTTTGAATTTAGTTGCTCCAAGCCCATCAACTAAAACGATTTGGCCTGAATTTTGAATTTAGTTACCAAAATTTCATTAAAAAAAATGAAAAATGAAACAAAAAAAAAGATAAAAATCCCAATCACAAAAAAAAAATTTTAATTAAAAAAAACAAAGACAAGAAAAAGAGAGTAATAAAATAAAACCAAAATAAATTTAAGTCCAAAGTCCTAACCTAAAATTCAACCTTTTGACCTAATATTTAAATATCAAAAGCCCAAGTATTCTTTAAAAAAAAAAAAGAGTTGAAAAAGAGAGGGTAAAAAAAAAAAAAAGAAAGCATAGGCCCATTCCTTTAGTCTAGCAGTCTTTTGGACCTTTACAACCTAGATTGAAGCCCATGACCCGTCATCCGTTTTAAAAGACCCATCTTGGACAAACCCTACCCGACTAAAAAAAGAAACCCTACCCGATGGTCCCCTCCATTGGGTCCTCGGGCAGAGAGACAGGCAAAAGGCGAGGGAGACACAAAAACGAAAAGGGAGGCAGAGGAAAAAGGCAAAAGGAGGGGAGAGGCCTCTGATCCGAAAACAGAGAACGGAGAAGAGAGGCTGCCGAGAATAAAGGGGAGGAGAGCAGAAAAAAAAAGGAGGGATTCGGAGATGAGGAGGGAGACCGAGAAAAAATCGAGAGGAAGAAATGGAGAGTGAGAGAGAGTCACAGGAGAGAGGATAGAAGCAGAAAAAGGGAAAGACGGAAAAAGGAGGAGAGGCCTCTGGTCTGAAAAAGAGGAGACTGAGAGGCAGAAAGGAGAGATCGACGGAGAGAGGATGAGGAAGGAGCACCACTCGAGTACGGGGAAAGGAGAGATCGACGGGGAGAGGCAAATGGAAGGAGAGACATTCTGAAGCAGAAAAAGAGAGGAGACTGAGGGGCAGAAGCGAGAGGAGAAAGAAGGCACGAACGAAAGGAGGCGGACGCGAGACGAGAGAAGGGGAGGACTCTAAGCGCAGAGGAGAAAAGAAAAGGGCAAACGCACGAAAGGACAGAGGATGGAGACGCGAGGTTCAGAGAGACGAAGAAGAGGAGATTGAAAGGAGAGAAAACGAGCTCACTGAGGTATGTTTTATTGCCATTTTTTTGTTTGGGCGTCTCTTATTTTTCGAAAGTATGAGAACCATGTATGTTATCTGTGTTGATATTCAAATCTGGGTTTGATAAACCATTTGATTAATATCCTTGTTCATCGTATCCCTCTCACTGGTTTTGAGAAGTTTGATGCATTATTGCCGTTCTGTCTAAGCATAGTGATTGAATCTAACTGCAAATGATTTTTGGTTTGGCCTTGTTCATCTAAACAGAAACTCGAACCTAAATTTGTATTTGATAATACTGTTGGACTGGGGTTTGAATGCCTCTATGCTTCTGATTGAATAAGTTTTTTTTAATATAATATTTTGAGAACATCTATGGGGTGAAAGGCACGAGCTTCGTATCTTTCTCTTGTTCACTTTTGGGGTGGTAAAAATTGTTTCTGTATTGGTTGGAGCATGGATAGTCCCTAGTTGGATAGTGGGGGCGATTTGCTCCAGATTTGGGGTTTTTGGGTTTGAGTAATTTCAGAGTAGAGAGTAGAGATTGAGAGAAGTAGAGAGATTGAGGGAGAGACAGAGAGTAAGCAAGGGGGAGATACGAAAAAAAAGTCCAGAAAAGAATGACCAAGAGAACCAGGATAGAAGGATGAAGGGGAGGCACGCTTTCTTGGATTCTAGGTAATGTCCCTTTTTGTGTTGAGTTTCAAAAATAATCTAATTTGAACCCTGGGTCAATGGAAGCTTATTCCGTTGTGATTGTGGATTGTTTGCTAAAAAGTTTGGGAAGGACAGATAATCTTATACAGTATGGCATATGTTTGGAGTAGTTGTGCAGTGATGGTCCCTGATCTGACCTGATAGTTTTGTTCAGTCCTGTGAAAAACTTGATATAGAATTTGGCCTGTTCCTTAGTATATAATTGTACATTTGGGTTTTGTCCTGTGATCAGTGGAGAGCTATTCTTCATATTTGAGCCATGATGAGAAGTTTCTGTGAATAAGCTTGACTCTGCTCAGTTGTCTCATGTTATTATAAATTATCTGATAGTTTTTCCTGAGCCTATTCATGTTCTTTGTTGTGCAGTGGGGCAATGTTGAGTTATAACAGTTTATTCCGTTTACTTTGGTCATACACTGCTTAATAAGGAGCTGTCTGAAAATGTCCTGAGTTTTACTTGTGTTTCATGATGCAAAATGATGTTGATCATATAGTGTTACATTTTTTATATATATATAACCTATGTCACCTTTGATTCCATTTCTGTTGCCCAGAATGAAATGATTAGGTAGCTATTAATCTGTTGTTATTCTGCATCTGAAGTCAGTTTAAGCTCTCTCACAAGTAATGCCAATTTCTTTTCATTGCTTCATGATACCTAGTGGGTTTGATATATGGAGTCCACTGGTCCAGTGTTTCTTTTGTGAATTGGGACATGGTGGAACTTCACTTGAAATGATCTCCTCTCAAAATCATATTTTACAGTTGTCACTAATTCCTTTGTTTTTGTTCCTTTTGCATTGAGCTTCATTGGGGAGGAGGAATTGGAGTAAAGAGGCTTATTGGAAGTTGCTCAAAGGCTGAGGAAGAAACCAGAGAGAAAACGTCACTGGCTTTTCATTTGAAAGTCTGTTTTTGTTCTTGGGTCTCAATAGGATGGAGCAATATATATGGAGCATGACTTGCTCAGGGGGTTCTCTCATCAATCCAATAAGAGGAATGAGAAGGTAGAGCCACATAAAGCTTGGCAGAACATACCAAGTTCATCATCGATCCAATCAAAAGGACAAGGGGCAATTGAGTCCTAATTGTGTAATTTCTCCTTTTTTACCCTTGTACACATTTAAAGAATGGCATATTGAATTTTGGCTGAACACCTAACACCCACTCTCACAAGTTATTGTTTGCTTTTGATTCTTTGATCTTTGTATCTTTCTTATGTTATCTTAGAATTGTCGTGTAGGATTGTTTGTCCCCTCAGACGTTTAGGAGTTAAACCCAATGGATCATGTGAGGCAATATGCCTTCTTGGTATTGATTAGGTTACCAATTTACATTTTATATGTTTTGGGCTGCATCAATCAACATCAAATTGATTTTTTTTTTTTAAAAAGGGAAGATTTTCAAAAAAAAAGAAAGCAGATAGAAACTAAAAAAAAGAAAGGGAGAAAGCAACAAAAAAAAAAAGGAATAAAAAGAAAATAATGATAAACTTTCCAATTTCGAAAGTTGATTTTAAATAACTGAGTTTTTAAAATCTCCATTTCAAAAGTTGTAAACAAAATCTAATTTTCAAACAAAAAAATTAAGAGGAAAACAAAATCAACAAAATTTACAAAGAAAAATATAAATAAAACAAAACAAAACAAGAATTAAAAAAAAAACGTTTGAATGAATAAAGAGTTTAGGAAAAAGAGGGAGGTAAAAGAAAATAAATTCAAAAATAGAGAAAAAAGTAAAAAGTAGATAAATAACAAGAAAAAGGAGAAAAAAACAATAACAAAAATTAAAAAAAAAAGAAAAATTAATTAAAAATTAAAAAGAAAAAAATCAAGAAAAACAAAAAAACAAAAAGGCGTAAGAAAGAGAAAAAAATGAAAAAACAAAAACGATAAAAAGGAGAGAGTAATAGAAAGATTTTACTATAAATATTATTCTAAAATTCAATTTTAAAATGCAAATTAAAAACTTATAAGGAATAAGAATAAAAAACAAAAAAAATAGAATACAAAATAAAAAATTATCCATAGAAAAGAGAAACAAATAGAAAAAAAAAACAGTAAATAAAATAGAAATAAAAAAATAACAAAAAAATAAAATAGAAAGAAAAAAATGAATAAAACAAAAAAACAAATAATAATAATAATAAAAACAAAAAAAATGAAAATGAAAATGAATGAAAAGCGAAAAATGATAGGAAAAAAGAGGGAAAAATTGAAAATGCAAAGAAAAGTAAAATTAAATTTTCTTTTAACAAATTAAAACACATCAACCAATTTCAAAACTCGTTTTACTTGTTAAAGAAAAAAGTAATTTATTTTCTTCGTCTTTTCATAAAAAAACAACACCCAAACAAAAAATTAATAAAAAATGAAAACAAAACAAAAACAAAAACATCAACCTTAACACAATTTTCCATCGAACTACATGGACTTTGATCCCTCATAAGGGTACGTAGGCTCTAGGCTCTCATCCTAGGTCAAGTCCGCCTTTGTAAATAAACATTTTCTCTTAATTTTATTTTCTTAATTTTAGTTCCTTAATTTCTTTTATTTTATTCCATTTTCTTTATTTTATGCTTTGAATTCCTTTTGTTTTGCTTTTAATTTTCTTTCTTCTCTTAAATTTTATTTCCTTAAAATTTTTCCTTTTGTTTTTTACATGTGATTGGTTAGGGAGCATTAAAATAGAATAGAGGCCATATTAATTTTGCACAATTGACTTAGGGTAACCATTCTTAAGAACGGGTGTAGTGAGGTGCCTAACACCTTCCCTACTCACAATCGACTCCCGAATCCATTTTCTGATTCGCAGACCATTTTTCACATTTAAAAAAGGCTTTTCTAAAGTTTTGCTTTTCAAAACTAAAATTTTGGTTGCAACTCTTGAACCCTATTTTTTCTTATCTTTTTACAATTTCAATTTTGACTTGATCTTTTAACATGCGCCATGCAGTCGCATTTTCGGGTGTGACAGTTGCTTCATTAGGTGCAATTATGGAACCATAATGAGATTATAAGCCAACCTAGTGTCTAAGCAAATTGTATGGCCTTAGAATTGAGTTTATGAACCTAATTGGCTTTCGTAAATTGTGTTTAGGCTAAGAGAAATTATAACACCATAACTTCTAGCTCATTTCATGCCATTTATAAGTTTTGTATTATCAATCCCACAAGAGTATATGAAAAAGGGGATAAAAATAATAGACTATTTTCGCGTTGCGCTATATCTAAAAAATTCAATTCGGTGTCACGTAGATCATGTGAGCTTATAATATACTTCCTCATATTTAATTTCATTATGACAACTCATTTGCATTACAAAAACATGCCTATAATTCATGGAAACCAAAATGGAGCTCAAAATAAGCAAGCATATTTTTGGCCAGATTTGCTCTATTTTCTGACCCAATTTTGGAAAATCATAACTAAATCTCAAAAATTCTAAATCATGAAATCTTGGTTATTATGGAAAGCTTAGAATATCTACTTCACATCAAAAATATTCCCAAGTCATAAAATGCATCACACAGGACGTTCGACATCCAAAAAGCTACAGAGGTCGCTGGCTGCATGGGCTATTGTTCAGTTTACTGATACAAACTTCTAAAATTCATAACTAATTCTATAAAAATAAAAATCACACAAATTATGTTATTATGGAAAGATAAAAATGTTAACTTAATTCTAAAAATAGCTTTAGAATGAAAAAGATATGTTTAGCTATCGAGAACCTATGGAATAGTAACTGAACTCTCGGGGCATTATTGATACTGACAGTTAACTTCAGACATGCATAACTCTCTGTTCAGACCTCCAAATGAGGTGATCTTAGTGGCCACAGAAATCTTGTGACCTCTAGTTTATTTATGTAAAATTTCACAAGCATTAGACACCATTTAGCTATCAGGTGACATAGAATATAAAACTGCCAGTATGAATAGTATCCATACCAGAATCCATGAAAAATTCCAACTTTGAAAATTCATCAAATATTTCCTAGACCTCTAAAAATTGTGATCTTTAGCTCCCCAAAAAGCTCTCAATGAGACCTAATTTCATGCAAAATTCTAGATCAAGACTAGCTCATTTGGCCAAAAAGTGACATAGGGTTCCGTTATAGTCAATTTTGGCTCCATAATGGGTACCAAAATTGCCAAATGGATTTTCCTTGGTCTTGGCACCTTTTGGATAAGTTTAAAAGCATGTTTAAGACTTGGGGGAGCTGCCCAAATGGTCCCAAACCATTTGCATCTCATGTTGGCCTTTTTACCCTCACTTATACACATTACACTAAGCTTTTCTCAAATGTATACATTGGCATAAACACTCAATTTATGTTCTAGAATACATACACCATACTCATTTATTTATCTATTACATAATATCATTTTTACATTTGTCCAAGGGGTCATAGACTATTTACAATAATAATATATATCATGAAGTCTCGTTGTGAATCAACAGACCAAAAATCAAGCTTAAGAATGGCAATCTTCTTTCTTCAAGGTGGTTGGTTCCCATTGCCATGTCCATTTGGTCCACCTAGCATATTAGGACATTTAAGAGGAGGGAGTGAGATTCAAGAATCTCAATAGCTCATCTCCCATTCCATCACACATAATATGTGCAAGCAAATTCTATGAATGCAGGTGTGGGAAAAATAGAAGTCATGAACATTTAAAATCAAGCTTGGCATAGAAACACATCATACAAGGCATTCAAGAGCTCACTAAGTGTTTGGATTAGCCTCATCTTTCTCCTCATGGATTTTGGACTTGCCTCACCCATTCTTTAAGCACTTTGGACTTAACCATACTTTTGGGAGCCCACTTTGCTTTTGGGAGACTCTTTATTTTGTCTCAACCAAGCTCAAAGGTTCTTAGCTCATCGTTACCCAAGGGAAGAGTTTTTGGCCTCTCCTCACTCAAGCAAACTCACACAAACATCATGTAATCATTTGAAATATAATATGTAAAGGCATGCTAGCATACTTTTCATAGCTTGAAAATACACATACACACATTCTAAAGCAAGCTAAACACACATCCATGCATGAGAGAAGGCGGAGAGAACTACCTTGTATACAAACACACACTTTTTCCTTAGCTTTCAAGCCTCCTCTTTTAGCCACACACCCACAAGTTGGTGGAGATAGTTTCTCTTGGCCTAGACACAAATTATGGGAGCCAATTAAGTTCATGAAATAATTTCTAGGGTCATGCAACTTGCTTAAACCCTAGATTACTCTACAACCTCAATTGTGGTCCATATTGGCACCTAATGAAGCAACACCCCTCAAATGATTTCTAGACCTCATTCTTTACTCTCAAATATGATTCTTGACTCCTTTTAAGCCTTTTGGAGTTATCACATCATTAAAATAAAGGGTCTAACATCATGTTACTTCCTTAGGTCACAATATGGAACCTAAAGCACTAACTCATTCTCTAAGATTCCTAAATTTTTCCTAAGGTTTCCCCTCACATTCATTCATCATATATGACTCAAAAATGGGCTTGAAACAATTTAAAACTCTCCCTAACTATGCCATCCCTACTTGGCCGAAACTTAGAGCATAAATGAGATTTCATGGCTTCTTGATTTTTCCTTGATGGGGGAACCATTTCAGGAGGTTGTTAAGAGTTGTAGGAGGTCAAGGAAACACTTAAACAGCCAAGGAAACTTATAGATTAAATAAGCTTTTACAATCTCCTTAAGTGCTCTATACTTTTCCAACTTTTAGGTTCATGACTTTTCATAGGGTTTTGTTCATTTTCATGGAGGAAGAGGCATATGGGGGACCTCTTAGGGATCTTAGGAGCATGTTTTAACATTCAATTAAGCCTAAAAATATTCATATAAAATTAGATTTGTAAGGGAGCATTTAGACCCCTAATAGTTCCAGGCCCTTTGTTTTAATGATGTGATGACTCCAAGAGGTTTAAAAGGAGTCAATAATCATATTTGAAAGGACAGAATGAGGCCTAGAAGTCCCTTAAGGGGTGTTGCTTCATTAGGTGCCATTATGGACCATAATGAAGTCTATAGAGTAATCTAGTGGTTCATCAAGTTATGTAGCCTTAAAATGTGTTTCATGAACTTAATTGGCTCCCATAAATTGTATCTAGGCCAAGAGGAACCTTCCCCACACTTTTGTGGTTGTATAGCCGAATCTATTGGTTCATTCTTAACCCTTGCAACCTAAAACCCCTAATCCCTCTATAAATTAGACAGAAAACAGCCCCTAAGAATTGGGCTCATGGTGGCTAAATTTGTGCAAGAGGAAGGGGGAGGAAGAAACTACCAAAGAATGGAAGCTTTACCTTGTTTTCTTGCTTCCTTTGGCTTGTTCTTCCACTTGGTTGGCTTACTCCGTCAATTTTCGAAATTCTCCTTTCTGTTCTGCCCCAAAAATAGCACCAAACTCTCCATTAAAACCATAGAAAGAAAGCTTGAGAGGAGAGGAGCAAGGTTCAAGAAGGAAAGATATGGAATTTCTTAAAGTTTCTTACCTTTTTCTTGAATTTCTTCCTCCAAAATCCTCCTCCTCTTGTGCACCTAAGAAGCTGGAGTTTTCCTCTAAAATTGGGTAGACGCAAGTCGATGTTAGAGAGGAGAGAAAGAACGTGGCATATAAAGAAGAAAAAGAAGCTTCCTTTAACACTTTAATGCCAATTTTGCCCTTCATTCTTAGCATTTTTGTTTTTCCTTCGTTTTAGCTCCTTTTTGAGAATCGTCTTTTCTATCATAACAAATAGGTTCCCAATTTAATAAAATGCCTTTGGAATAACTCAAATCGGAGCTAAAACCTTCCCGAACGAAACGGTCAAAGTTCGAGTCAACCGACATCAGAAAGAGTATACTGGAGGGGCTTTACCGGTCCCGGGGCTTCCCATGATTTTTGGGGCCTTTGAGAACCCTGGACAACTCAAAATTTTCATTTAAAAATCCCTCCTAGATGCTTTTCTAAAATTACACTTATTTATGAAAATGCCACTAGCCTTTTGAAAAATTTTTTGAATCACCTCGACCCTAGTTTCTGGGCAACTCAAGGCTCAAATCCTCATATTTTATTATTTAAAATTTTATCCAAATTTTATTTAGCCTTGAATCACTCATCTCAAGGGACTTGCTTTGAAAGCGTACCTGTTTCCATCGTTTAACGAAAATTGGACATTACAGAAATCTTCTTCACACTTTTGCATGTGTGTGGCCGAAGCAAGGAAGGGAATTTCAAGAGAAAAAGTGTGTGATTGTATCTAAGGTAGCTCTCTCCACCTTTTCTCATGCATGGATATGTGCTTAGCTTGTCTTGAATGTATGTATGTATATTTTTAAGCCATGAAAAGTGTTCTAGCATGACTTTGATTCCATGGTACCATGATGTTGCAATATACTTTCATATGATATTTTTGATGTGTGCTTGGGTTTGCTTGAGTGTGGTGAGGCCAAGAACCCTTAAGATTGGTTAAGAGAAAGCAAAGCGTTTCCCAAAAGCAATATAGGCTCCTAAGAGCATGGTTAAATCAATAATATCTTAAGAATGGGTGAGGCAAGTCCAATATCCATAAGAAATTGGGTGAGGCCAATCCACTTGCTTGGCAAGCCTTTGTATGCTATGTATGACTTTCTCAAATAATAAAAATGTCTCTTGAATGTTTGTACATGTCAATATGACCATACATGTATTTATGAGACTTGTTTACATCTATTATGTATGATTGATTGGGAGATGAGCTATTGAGATTCTTTGAATCTCATTTCTTTCTCTCCAATGATCTAACATGCTAGGTGGATCAAGTGGATCAGGTAATGGAAGCCAGTCACTTTGAAGAGAAGAGCTTGACACTAATATGCATAGCTTTTGCCTTTTAAAGCCATAATGATATCTATTGATGTAAATTATTATTGTAAATGGTCTATGGCCTTTGGAACATATGTAATTATGATAGTATGTGATGTTTAAATGGGAGGATGTATTATGTGACCATTAGATTGTAAATTAAGTATGTATAGGCAATGTAGCTTTTTGAATTAGTTTATAGAATTATGCATATGTGTGGATGAGATAGCCAAAATGAGATGCATGAGGGTTAAGACCATTTGGGCAGCTCACATAAGTCTTAAATATACTTTTAGACTTACCTAAGAGGTGCCAAACCCCAAGGAAAGTCATTTGGAAATTTTGGTATCCTATATGGAGCCAAAATTGACCAATTTAGAACATTACATCACTTTTTGTCCAAATGAGCTTTTCTTGATATGAGATTTGGCATGCAATTAGAGCTTGTTGAGAGATTTTTGGGGAACTAAAGAACATAATTTTTGGAGGTTTACAAAATATTTGATGAATTTTCAAAATTGACAAATTTTTTGGTTTTGGTCATGTCATTGTTTACTCAGGTCTGAAAATGAAATCTATCACACAAGACTCAAATGGTGTCCAATTGCCACAAAATTTGATAGAGAAAATAGACATTCCCAGTGACTTGTGCCTACTGGAAGACCTCATTTGGATGTCTAGAAAGGGGGATATAAATTTTTAAAGAATTTGTCCAGTATCAAGAATTTCACCTGACCTCAGTTACTGTTTGATTGAATTTCGGGGTCTAGGCGTGCCTGAACCAGTTTGGAGTTATTTTTTTCCTTTAGATAACATCTACTCATTTGTATGGATTGAATTTTTGTAGAATTAATTAGACATTTTTGAAGTTTGCTGCAGAAATCTATGACAACACTAGTGGACAGTTTGACTTCTTGACCATTTCAAATGTCAAACGCCCTTTGTGTTAGATGTTATGGTTTGGACATATTTTTAACCTAAAGGAGACATGCGTAACTTTCTAGAACGACTAAGAATGCATGATTTTGATTTTTCTAGAATTAGTTATGATTTTCCAAAATTTGGATAGAAAAGAGCCAAATCTGATTAAAACTTTTATATGTATATTTCATGCATTTCTTTGAATTTCTTGAGATGTAGGCCACTTTTAATGATGCAATGAGTTGCATTCATGTAATTAAATATGAGAGTATAAGGTATGAGCTCATATGGTCCATATGACACCGAATGAAATTTTTATGCACGATGTAATGCAAAGAAGTGTATTATTTTAATGGATTTTTCTCACTTCCTTCTTGGAATGTATCATATGAGCATGCAAATGTGTATGACATGAGTTAGAAATATAAGTATTGCATGTATCAACTCTAGGTTTTATGAAGCTTTTCAAGTTTTTGAGGAAATGGACCTACTTTGCTTCCCAAGTTGACAAACCTTGCAACTAGGTAGGTTTTTTAATAAAGGAAGACCATGAATCAACTCATTTTTCTATATAAATAAGAGTGCTACATGATGGAAATGATTTAGTCTTTTATGCCAAATTTTTGCATTGTTCACAAAAATTGTATATGCTGCTTGCTCGTCCTTTATTATGTCTAGAGAAAAACTCTTGCTTTTCATCCTTATTTTGAACACCTCCTGATATTTTACATCTTTGATAATGCACTTCTTATCTTCAAAGAGCACTTTAAAGCCTTTCTCTAGTAGCTGTTTAACACTTAGTAAATGCTAGTTAATCTTAGGCATATATAAAACATCAGCAATTAACTTTGTACTTCAAAGAGATTCAATTGCTATAGTCCTTTTGCCTTTTACTTCAATGAACTCCCCATTTCCAACCTTGACTTTAGAAATTTTAGTGTTTTCAAGCTCTTCAAAGAGTTCTATATCATAGGTCACATAGTTTGTGCAACCACTATCAACTAGCTAGTGTTCACTAAAGTTATTGCTTGCATAACATGAGGCAACAAACAATTGCTCCTCCTCTTCCTCTTGCTAATTTGCTATTTAAGCCTTCTCTTCTTGCTGAATGAAATTGTTCTTACAGATTCTTTCATATGATCTATCTTTTTGTACCTTCTGCATTTCACATCAGGCCTTCTCTAACACTTATTTGAAAGGGTAATTTCTTCTTCCACAATATTGACATGGAGAAAATTTTCCTTTGCTGTTGCTACTATTTTCACTAGCATTATTATTATTATTACTTGCTTTAGCATCACCTCTACTAGAATTCTTTTTCCATGTCTTCTATTCTTGCCTTTGCCTCCATCTTGAGTTTTGATTGGCTTGAAAAGCTCCTTCTATAGCTCCTTGCCTCATTAATCTTCTTTGCTTCTATGCCTATAAAGCATTCAAAAGTTCTGCAAAGAAATGCTTAAAAAATATTTAGACTCTTTTAAGGTAGCAATTTTTACTTCAATTCTTTTACATAATGTAACTAAAATCTTTTTTATAACCTTTTTATTGGATAACTCTTCACCAAGTAGTCTTACCTTATTGATAATGTAGAGAAGCTTATTAGAATACTCTTTAATGGTCTTTGCTTCTTTCATCCTTTGCATTTCAAATTCCCTCTTGAGGTTTAACACTTGCATATTTCTGGTTCTATCACTACCTTAATATTTCTTTTTAAGATAGTCCCATAGTACTTTTGTTAACTCTAAGGATATAGTTTTGGTGAAGATGGCCTCAGACATAGTTGAGTGCAAGCAAGCTTTTGCCTTAAATTTTGTAGTCTTTCTTTCATTATGACTCTTGATTTAGGCAAGTGTTGGATTGTTTGGCAATGGAGCCACTTTGTAGTCATCTTCCACTGCTTCTTAAAGGTCACTAGCCTATAACAAGGTTAACATTCAAACAACCCAAATTTGGTAATTTTCACCAGAAACACTTGGGAGGTGTTGTGAGTGTGTTAGCCTTATAAGCCATGTTTGAAAGTTCTTCATTTTCGAAAAAAAATTACTCTCATAAGTCCCACAAGATAATTAGGCTCCAATACCAATTTGTTGTTATATTTGCACAGGAACAATAAATAATAGCAATAAAGTAAGAAAAGAAGGCTTTTAGTCTGGAAAAGTCACTAAAATTTTATTGATCAAAGCTAATATAAATATATCTTAAATGTAACTGAAAACCTTAACAAAATGCATAAAAATCCAAGTAGTTAAAATAGATACTAACAAACCATTTTAATATTAAAAAAATAGATGAACTTTCTTATTAGCAGCATTATCCCTAATTCTTTAGAACTTCCACCACCATCTAGCATTTGGGGCATAAAACTAATACAATTGTTAAGGAGGGTTTAGATTAGACAATTAATGAGCCTATTAGCCATTTGGCCATACCTACAGTGTAATATTTGATTTTTGTTAAATGACAGAAACGGATGCATTTTCAAAGTAAGTCCCTTGAGATGAGTGATTTAAGACCAAATAAAATATATATAAAAATTTAAATAATAAAAAATGAGGATTTGAGTCTTTAGTTGCTTAGAAACTAGAGCTGCAGTAATTCAAAAAAATTATTAAAAGGCTAGTGACATTTTCATAAATAAGTGTAATTTTGGAAAAACACATTGGAGGGCTTTTTAAATGAAATTTTTGAGTTTTTTAGAGTCCTTAGAGGCCTTGAAAACTATGGAAAGCCCTCGGGACAATTAAAACCCCTCCGATGTATGTTTTTTAATGTCAGTTAACCCAAACTTTAGTTGATTTATTCGGAAAGATTTTAGCTTTGATTTGAGTGATTCCAAAGGCATTTTACTAAATTGGGAACCTAAATTTTATAATGAAAAAGACGGTTCTCAAAAAGAAACTAAAACAGACTTAAAACAAAAATTTCACGATGAAGGGACGAAATGGGAATTTTTGGAATTCTTTTATTCTTGAAGCTTCTTAAATTCATGCCCTCTCTTGCTTTCATTTTCCACCATCTTTCTTCTACCCAGAATAGAGAGGAGAACCAGCTCTTTTAGGAGCATAAGAAGAAGCAATCTTGAAGGGAGAAAAAGCCAAGAAAAGGTAGGAAATTCCATGAAAAAGCTAGCTTTCTCTTTAGCAAGTTACTTCTCTTCCTTCTCCTCTTTATTTCTATGGGTTTGATGGTTTTTTGAATATGTTTTGAGGGTAGAATAGAGGTGGAATTTTCGGATTTGAGGAGAGGGGGCTAACCAAGTGAAGAACAAACCAAGAAAAACAAGAATCTAAGGTATTTTTGCTACTTTCTAAGCTTAAGTCTCCTTGCTTCTGTTCTCTTTATTTTTGCCACATGTAAGACCAGCCACAAGGGATTAAATTTCTGGCCAAACCAAGAATTAATCATATGAATTAGGGTGTGGGAATTTAAAATATGTAAAAAAATTCAAGTAAAAGCCATTGATTTTTAAGATAGCAAAGTGTAGGATTCTTGAAGAGTTTGTAAAATCTGTTTTAATTCATGAACTTTCTAGGTTATGTAAGCATTTAATTGAGCTTCTTAGACCTCTAGAAAGCCTCCCAAGTGTGTCTCCTATCAAGGAAAAATCAAGAAGTCTATGAACCTTTCCTCCCCCTTATGTTTCAGCCTAGGCTAGTTAAATAGGTTAGGAAGTATTTTAAATTATTCTAGCCTTGGTTTAGGACTTCATATGATGGTAGAAGATTGGAGGAGCTCTTGGAAAAAATTTAGGAAGCCTAGAGAATGAATTGGTGCATTATGTTCCATAATATGACCCAAAGAAGCAACATGTAGTTAGACTCTTTATTTCAATTGTGTGATGACTCCCAGAGGTTTAAAAGGAGTCAAGAATTATATGTGAAATGAAAGAATGAAGCCTAGAATTTGTTTGATGAGTGTTGCTTCATTAAGTGTATTCTTAGAACCATAAAAGGGTTTATAGATAAAGTTAGTGTGTGAGGGAGATATGTGGCCTTAGAATTAATTCCATGAACATAATTAGCTTCTATAAATTGTGTTTAGGCTAAGAGAAATCATTCCCACACCTTTGTATGTGTGAGGCTGAGGAAGGGAGAGTAAATTCAAGAGAAAAAGTGTATGGTTGCACCCAAGATAGCTCTTTTCACCTTCTCTCATGCATGAATGTATGCTTACTTTGTCATTGAATGTGTGTATGTGTGTTTTAAGGCATGAAAAGTATTCTAGCATGATTTCATATGTCATGGTACCATGATGATGCATTATGTTCTTAAATGATATTTATGATGCTTGCTTTGGTTTACTTGAGTGTGGTGAAGCTAAGAACCTTTAGCCATAGTGAGGATGAGCTAAGAATCCTTAGAATTGGTTGAGACAAAGTAAATAGTCTTCTAAAAGTGAGGTTAACTCTCAAGAATAAGGTTGAGTCCAAAAATCTCTTAAAGAATGGGTGACGCAAGTCCAAAATTCACAAGTGAATGGGTGAGGCTAATCCACTTACTTGGCAAGCCTATGTATGTTATGTATGACTTGCTCAAATGCCAAAAATATCTTTTGAATGATTGCACATGTCAATATGCCCATGCATGTATTTGTAAGACTTGTTTTGCATCTTTTATGTGTGATTGAAAGGGAGATGAGTTATTGGGATTCTTTGAATCTCATGCCCTCCTCTCTAATGTTCTAACATGCTAGGTGGACTAAGTGGATAAGGCAATAGAAGCCTACACCTTGGAAGATGAAATTGTAACAAGAAAGTGTTTAAATTTTGTTCCTTTAAGGCCATATGAATGGCAAATAGTATAACCCATTATTGTATATGTCCTACGATGTTATGAACATGTATAATTATAGTAATGTATCATGTCTAAATGAGAGCTAAGATTATATGTATGGAAATGTGCATTTTGGACATGTGGTGGTAAACTAGTGTTATGAAAATGTATACATAAATGGAAGTGGACTGACCAAATTAAGATGCATGAGGTTTAGGACCACTTGAGCAGCTCATACAAGTCATATTCATGCTTTTAAATTTGCCTAAGAGGTGCCAAATATCAAGAAAGACCAGCGGGACACATTTGGTATCTAATATGGACCAAAATTGACCATATTGGAAACTTATACCACTTTTTGTCCAAATGAGCTCTTCTTGATATGAGATTTGGCATGCATTTAGATCTTATTGAGAGATTTTCGAAAAGCTAAAGTGTAGAATTTTTTGAAGTCTATGGAATATTTGATTAATTTTCAAAATTGGGAAAAATTCTTAAATTAGTTCAGGGTACTGTTCACTCAGGTATTCTATCACTTAAGCAGTAAATGATGTCCAATCACCACAAAATTTTATAGTGAGAAACTAGACATTCACAGTGACTTGTCTCAACTAGAAGCACCTAATTTGGATATCTAGAGAGGGAGATATGAATTTTTGAAGTTTCTATCTAGTATCAGGCATCCAGATTAACCTAAGTTACTATTTGATTAGTTTTCGAGTCCTAGATGTGCTTAAACTAGTCTAAAGTTATTTTTCCCTTTATCTAACATCTAGAAATTTCTAAATTGGTATCATTTGCATGAATTGGAGTTTTGTGGAATTAATTAGACATTTTTGAAATTTATAGTAGAAACCTGTATCAGTACCAGTAGCCAGTCTGACCTCTGCACCTTTTCAAATATCAAACATCCTTTGTGTGATATTTTATGGCCTAAAAATATTTTTAGCATAAATTAGAAATGTGTATCTTTCTAAAAGAATGCATGATTTCAATTTTTTTTAGAATTAGTTATAATTTTCCAAAATTTGTGTCAGAAATGAAAAAATTCTGGCCAAGACAATTATCATAAATTTCATGTATTCTCTTGCCTTGCACAAGCTCAAAGCTACTTTTGATGATGGAAATGAGTTGTATCTATTTAATTAAATATGAAAATGTGATACATGAGCTCACATGGTCCACGTGACATCGAATAGAATTTTTATCCCCTATGCAACGCAAAGAAATTCATTATTTATGTGCCATTTTCTTGTATTTCTTGAAAAGTGGATGGCACGAAGTATATAAATTGTATGAGAAAGGCTAGAAAGTTATGGTGTTACATATAGGAAATTTGTTAAGGAAGCTCTTTATGGATAATTTAGTGGCTAGAGCTTCAGGAAGGTGGATCGTGACTTATAAAGACTCATTGGTAGGTTACAAAGTAGTTGAGAATGGTGCACAACTAGATCTAGATGACAATGAGATAAATATGTATAGGGAGGAAGGGGAGGTAGCAAACTCGAAGGAGATTAAATAATTAATGAAAGTTTGTCTTGTGATACCTCTATTAGATAAAGAGTGGAGAGACTATTGCTACCCTTTGAAGAAAGCATTGGTTCTAACTTTGCTAGGGAAAAAGCTTAGCTATCACTTCCTCAAGGTAAGGCTAGTGAAGCTCTGGAATATCCTAAACTTTGAACTAGTCAATCTTGAGAATAATTATTTTCTTGTGAGATTTGTCAATCCTAAATTCTATTAATTTGTCTTGAATGAAGGACCTTAGGTTATCATGGAACATCATTTAATTGTGCAATAATGGACACTTGATTTTGACCTGAATGAGAATAGCATTGAGAAAATTGCTATCTAGGTCAGAATCTTGAGCCTACTAATTGAATTCTATAGTGAACACTTCCTTTGGAGATTGGGTAACTAAATTGCAAAAGCCCTGAAGGTTAATATTAACACTTATTGGATAGGGAGAAGAGGTGAGAATAGAAAGGGAATGGTTTGCTCGTATCAACATAGAAATGGACATAAGGAAGAAGTTGATTTATAAATTCATTGTTAGAAATTCTTTTTTTATTGTTAAATAAGAAGGATTAAAGTTAACTTTTTTGGCTATGGAAGGTACAGTCATAAGATGGATGAGTATCCTACTAAACATGCGGCTTTAATAGTGGTGGAGGGTAATGGTGACAAGGGCTAGAGATTATATCAATAACCTTCTACGAATGCTCTAACTAGTTTGAATATTCCACTAAACGAGGAATATGACCCCTAGATGTTAGTTAAGAAAATAAGAAAATCACATACTTTTAGGGAGAAGTTGATAGGTTTCACATTGCAGAATCAGGATGGATGTTTAATATAAGGATCTTGACATATCCTAATAGCTAGCAAATCAAGATTTGATCTTATCGCAGATATGGAACCTAATGATTTTGTCACCAAGTAATAGAATTAGTGTCTTGATAAGTTAAAGGCCTTAATTCTTACGGATATGTCCATAATTGTTCCTTATGATAATATATTACACCTCTTAAATAAGGAACGCGGGTTGAAGATTATGCTTGTCGCTAACTTGATGACTATTAGTGGATCTAACAAAGAGAATATTGATCCTGCATGTAGGGCATGTGATGGTGGTAACTCTAGAAGCATGAAACACATGTAAGAAAGTAATGAGAATGAGGGTATGATCTCCCATGGGGTACTTCATTCATGGTCCAATCCTGAGCTTAAACATATGAAGAGGCCTAGTATATGTCTGCACCATGTAGTGCAAGGTAATATAGCTAAAATGACATATAAAGGGAAAACTGGGATAAGCTGGTGGGGCTGCCAAAAGAAACTTTAGCAGCTACTCTAAAGTGTGTTATTGATGGGTCTACTAGAAGCCCAAGTGACCTAAGTTTGTTGCAATCACTTAGCACCCTTGACAAACCTAGTAAACCCCTCGATAATGTGATGCTTCAAAGTTACTAAAGTACGTGTAGCAAAGCTTGATGGGTGATAATCCAGAGAAGTTGTGGGAGGCTTATGGAGCTACCATGGTTTATTATAATAATCTATAAGGCTCATGTAACTTTTGCTTTTATTCTTTTATTTTTCCTTTTTTAATCATCTTTATGAATTTTGCTTGTTGGAATTGCAGAGGAGCTGACATGAAAACATTTCCATTTCGAGTTAATGATCTTGTCATAATAAATGTCATTTCTCTAGTTTCATTAAAACCTTGAATCAGTGGTTATACGGTTGAATGGGTGGTTTATAGACTAGGGTTCATTGATTGCATCAAAGTAGAGGCCACTAGTTTTGTAGGTGGTATTTGGCTCTCGTGGAAGTAAGACATGAGAAAAGTCAATTACTTGAATTTGCATGTTTAATTCCTCCACTGTCGTATTAAGATTAAATCTTCTAGGACATCTTTTGCTTTTACCAATGTTTATGGTGATCCTAACACACAGTACCTTATAGATTTGTGGGATTTGATTACTTTGCTAGCCATTAATATTTCTAAATGTTGGCTTTTTTGTAGGGACTTCAATGCCTATCTTTCTCTTAGTGATAAAAATAGGGGCTCAAGACCTAACTGGAGATCCATGGGCAAGCTCATGAAATGCATTAATAACCCTCACCTTTTGGACCTTGGCTTTATTAGGCCTAAATTTACTTAGGAAAAAGGAGATGTGAAGAAGTAATTAGATTAAGCTTTGTACTACTAGTTGGAGAACTGAGTTCTCTCATTTGTGGGTTTTCCATTTAATTAAAAAGGGATCAAATTGTCGTGCATTGAAAATAGATTTGGGTTTAGAAGGAAGTCAAAGCATCAAGTCTAATATTTCCATTGTCATGCTACATGGTTTCTAGAAGATTATTTCAATTATCTATTAAAAAACTCCTGGCAAGAGAGGAATCGGCATGATAGGGTGCAATCTTTTATGTCTAGAGCTGAACAATGGAATAAAAAGACTGTAGGGAGCATCTTTTACAAGAAAAAGGAAAATTATTAATTGTATTCAGGGTAGGGAAAGGAAGCTTAGTTTGTATGATAATCCATGTCTCTATCATCTTGAAAAGCAACTTTAGGAAGAGCATAATAAGTTTCTAGCCCAGGAGGAGTTAATCTAGTATATAAAATTGAGGTGTAATTGGCTAAATTGGGGTGACTATAACACTAGATTTTTTCATGTCTAAACCATTGTTAAAAGGAAGAGACTTGGTCACTATATTATTTGGGCTTTGGACAACAATATCTACAAGCCAATTCACTTATTTAAGAGGGACCCCCATTACACATCTTTTTTTTTTTTGGCAAGTGATTTAATCCTCTTGGCAAAAGCAAGTGTGAACTAGTCAAGGTGATGAAAGATTATATGAATATATTTTGCAGATCTTCAAGACAAAAAAAAATAATTTTGCCAAATCCAAAATGTACTGCTTAAGAAATGTGTACTTCACAAAAGGCCACTGAATTCAGTCAAATTTTAGGTGTCATTTTTACTGGAGATTTAGGTAAGTATTTGGGGTTTCTTTTGTTGCATAAGTATGCCTTGAGGAGTTGCTTCACACATTATAGAAAAAGTTCATAAAAGATCATCTTCTTGGAAAGGCAAACTTCTCAACTTTGCAGGATGCACTACTCACGTCCAATTTGTTATTTGGCTCTTCCTAGTTACTTCATGCAAACTACACTACAACAAAACAATTAAATAAGAAAGGATATATCTATTGCAAACCATAATTTTCTATCAGAAAAATAAGTTTTGCAACAGATATAGTTTGACGCATATTCTGTCATTATTTCTATTGTTGCTACTATTTGTGATAGAAAATTTTGTCGCAAAACTATATGTTCTTTCTTTTCTTCAACACTCCTATTTAACATAGACAAGACAATTTAAATATTAGAGAATTAATTTAAAAAGCTCATAACTTTTAAATTTATAAATCTACAATAAAATTTGAAATCATAATAATTAATTTAATTAATAAATAAATTAATAAAATAATAAATCAAAAAATAAAATAATAAATTAAAAATAAATTATTAAATAATTAATGAATTTATTAATATATGAATAAAAATGATAATAAATATATTAAAAAAATTATGGTGACTGCATTATAATAGGGCATTATTCTACCACAATTCTATCGCTATCTTTATAAATATATATAAATATAAATTAAATATAAAATATATAAATAATTGCAAAATATATATTAATAAATATATTATATTAATTATATATTATAAATTGATAAAGTGATGGATTCTATTACTATATGATGGAAATATGGTAGGGCAATGCACTACCATATTTTTATCGTTATATATAGCAATGGAATAATGGTAGGAAATTGCCCCACTACTATTCCATTGCTAAAGGCTAATAAAAAATTAAAAAAAAATATTTTTAATTAATAATTATTATTATTAAATAAATAATAATATCATAATAATTTTAGTGATAACACAAATAATGATTTAAAATTACAAGTTAATATTAAAATATTATAACAATGAATTTTTTTTAGCGTAAGTTTAATTATTGTTTATATTTTTATTAAGAAGTTTACTTTACTTAATTTTTTTATACAAATATTTTATATAAATATGTTATTGTTAACAATTCACTTTATGTTAATTCTTTTGTATAAACATATTATTGTCATCACAACTACAAATATAATTTTTATTTTGTACACAGAAAAAATAATGAAATATGAAGAAAAAGAAATTGGTAAAGGCAAATAGTAAAAATAATAATTAGGAAGAACAAGACCAAAAAAATCAAGTAACTTGCAGTGTCATGATATTGTCTTTTATCATTGCGAAATGCATCTTTCATCTTCTACAAGAGAAAAAAAGAATGAATTAGAGATATAGCTGGATAAATGAATTAGAGAAAAGAAAAGAAATATCAACTTATCTTATTTATCATTATCTTCATCATGTTGTGTGAAGAAATGAAAAAAAAACCTATGTAGGAAAAAAGAGGAAGTTATGAAAGAAAAAAAATTGAAATGGAAAAACAAAGATGAAGATGAAAAGGCCTAATTTTGAATTACTAGAGATAGAGATCAAGAAGAGATGAAGCTAAGACTAGAAAGAGAGATATGGAAGAGACGAAGTTAAGGGTCTGAAGATAAAAATAGGGAAGAGATGAAGGTATATATTTATATCAAGAAAAGGAGCAAAAATTTAAAGGTTTTGTATTTCACGATGGCAGATAATGTAGAGTTTAGTTTAATTTTTTTAGTATTTCTCATAGGAGAGCTAATTTTACCATTTTGAGAGGAGGTTAATCTTTTTTTTTTCATCGCATTAATGGCTTATGGTATATATATATATATATAACTAAATTTATAATTAATTATGTAATACATCACAAAAGCATTAAATTTAAACAAAATATGAAATTATAATATAACAACAATTACATAAATTAAAATATATTAAATTTTAATTAAAAATACATTAGGCTTTTATAATTTTTTTAGCAATCACTCACTCCCTCGTTGTATCTCATTATCCTCATCTTCCATCACATTATCTTGAGTTTGATCTTAAGGCATAGGCATTTCTGGCCTATGTACTAAGCTTGTGCTAGTTTAATTATCATGCGATTGTGAGTATCGTTAAAAGAAAAACTCCTATATTGACTTAATTCAGCTTTAGTTTTTTCAATATATTTTTATTGTTCATAAAGTGGGGTATTACAAGGATCTTGCATAAAAGTTATATATTCATTTCTTATAACTTCTTGAATATAGGTAGAATGACTGTAGGCTGGCTCTTGGGATTTAATGAATCTAATTGTTGGATTTTCATATATGTTATAGGACATGCTCCTTAAACCATATACTAATCCTTTTTTCTCCTTCCACAACTTGCATCCACAAAGCTAATTCTGATATATTCTTTTCCCTATTTTCTATAATACCATAAGTTCATACACCTTATACCATAATATTCAAAGCATTACATATTCATTTGCATGAAGCTTGCATACTTTAGCAACGAAAATTAAGGGTATGGATACCGAAATTCATCATTTATACCCACAAGAGTTATTTAAATTTACCTCAAATCATTTTCACCCATAACATACTCAAAAATATCAGAAACAACATAATTTGAGGCCTATAACACAAATCAAGAATCATTTCTCATGGATTTACATTTTTCATTCTCGATTTGCAGGGGCAGGTTACTGATATAAACTTAGAAAAATCATAACTAATTCTAAAAAAAATTAAAATCATGCATATTATAGCTTTTTGGAAAGCTTTTAATGACTAAAAATAGTTCTAGAACACAAAAACACCATCTGAACCATGTAAAACAATAGAATAGTACAAAGGTACTTGTTGCATCCTGATACTGACCATCAAATTCAAAAATTCGGTTCTTCCTCTACAAACCTCCAATTGGGGTGCTTTTAATTGCTACAGAAAACTTATCATGTGTAATTTATGCCTATAAAATTTGATAAGTGATGAATGCTAGTTATATATATATATATATATATATATATATATATATGAATCCTCCTAATTTAGGTACTTTAATGATTAAATATGGGTTGTTGCATTTAATTAGGTAGATAATTGATTTTATTACCATTTTTGTATTTTAGGAAATTAGTTGCAAAATTATTGAACATTAATGCATAAATTTCTCTTAAATAATTTTGTGAATATTCCTACTTGATTTTTCTCATTCTTTTGTGCAGATTTTAATGGGCAAATGAAGCTTGAATGAGAATTTGATTTAAAGAAGCGTAAGAGAAGAGTTGGGCTTCAAGTATAATTTTTGTTGGGCAATTAAAATTAGAATGGGAGGAATAAATCACATGGTCCTTCACTCATAAAACCATATAGCAACTTGTAACATCATTCTCTTATTGCATCACATTCATAACCCACCTACTTCATTTAACACGTAAGCATGGAAGGCAGCTCACATGTGTGGCTTATTCATTCACTCACACACACCTACTGGATGCACAACCTTGCATTTCCACTTTCCACGTCACAAACATAACAACACCATAAAACATTCGCATATGAAGGTTGCACATCCCACGTAGGCAGCTTCTTCACATGATTACACACTCACACATCTCACTCCACTTGTGTAGCTCCCTACATCCATACACATGCATGGTTCACGTAGGCAATAACCTATTTCACACACTTATACATATAGTGTTACAGCTCACTCCCTATCATTCTCTCTTACATTGACACGTAGCAGCCTACTTATAAATACACACATTGCATTGCATATGGAATGGGGGCTGGACAAAACATGATTCAAGAGAAGAGCAAAAGGTGAAAAGAAGAGCTAATAATTCATATGGATGAGCATCAATTTGATGCAAATGAGGGAAAGTGCTCACGTGGAAGACTTTGATGTGGAAATGAGGAGGAAGCTGCACATGTATGAATGGAAAAGTGTGAAGAAGAAGTTACGGGTTGGGAAGATTAAAGAAGAAAGATCTGTTACACGAGGTAAGGTTTGGACTTACAGAGGTAGAACATGTATGTGAGAGAAGGAAACAGCTAGAATAGAGCTATGAGAAGCATGGAGGAAGTTATGGGTTAGAAGAGAAGAAGCTTAGGCAATTTACACACATAAGTTCAGTTTCATGTAGCAGTACGGGTTCGCTCTCACGTCTCCCATTTCATGAATCAACACATAAGGTAGCAGCAAAAAGGAATGAAGCCACAAGCATACACATTTGATTAAAGAGGAGAAATTACATGGAAAGTATGTGGAGCTAAGAACGAGAAGAACCTATAGGAAGAAGCTGTATAAACATGAAGCCATTGGTTTTAGTAAGGAGTAAAACGTAGAGTGGTGTGAAAAGAAGAAGCATGAAGTATAGAAACAGAGGAAAGAAGCCATGTAATATCTGGTTCTCTAAAAATGAGAGAAAATGTGAAAAATGTAATGCATGGTTTCTCCATAAATGAACGAAATTCACAAGATACAAAAGCAAGTCTCCAGAAATGGCTTAGTTAAGGTCTCAAAAAATTTAGAAAGCATTCTAGACTCCTAAAAATGAGAATCCCAGTTCAGACAGGAAGAAAAATGGAGTTAGAATGAAGAAACGAATTTGAACGAGAGGTTGACGAAATATAAAGACATTTTCATCATTTTGAGCAAAATTTGAAATTCTTATAGGAAGGCTTTTTAAATGTAAGTTTTGAGTTTTCTAGGGTTCTTAGAGGCCCTGAAAACCATGGAAAGGCCTGGGATAGCTAAAGTCCCTCCGGTGGACATTTTCCAATGTCGGTACACCTGAACTTTGACTGATTTATTTGAGAAAGTTTTAGCTCCGATTCGAGTGATTCCAAAGCCATTTTACTAAATTGAGAACCTAAATTTCATAATGAAAAGAAGGTTCTAAAAAAGGAGCTAAAATGAGTTAGAAATGAAAATGCCAAGAATGAAGAGAAAAATGAGACTTTTTGAAAATGTCCTTCTTAAACCCTTATATATATATGAGGCACCCTTCTTCTTCCCTCATTTTGGTTGACCAAGTTCTGCCCAAAAACTAGAGAAAACTCAAGGGAAGGAGGCATACAAGAATAAGGCAAAGGAGAAAGGAAAATTTCAAGAAAAAGGTAAGAAATTATTAGAATTTCCTAATCTTCTCCTAAGGAAATCTCTTTTCCTCCTTCTCCTTTTTCTCTTTATGGTTTTTTAAAAGTTTTTAGTGCTATTTTAAGGTCAGACCAAGGAGGGAAAATTCGGATTTAAAGAGAGGAAGCCAAAGAAAGGAAGATTCAAGTGGGAAAACAAGGAAAAACAAGGTAAATCTTCTATCCCATGGTAGATACTTCCTCCCCTTCCATCTCCCTATTTCGCCCCACTCAAGAAGCCATAGGAGGGCTGAAATTTTGAGCAGAGCTAAGGGTGAATTCTATGAATTTAAGGGAGGAGAGTAAGAATATGCAAAGAAATCCAAGTAAAAATCATGAATTTTGTAAGATAGAAAAGTTAGGGTTTTGATTGCACCTTGAACTCTATCATGAACCCTAGCCAAATTTTATGATGATTAAGTGTTCATATGAGTTCTTAAGACACTAAGAGAGCTTCCTACATGTTCCTCCCATTAAAGGATGCAAGGAAACTCCATTGGTGCCTTATGGAAGTATAGCTTTGACCAAGGAGAGTCCATGCACCTAGAGAGTGTTTTAATTCCTTCCAAACTTAGTTTTGTATCATGTATGATGGGAGAGTATGATAGGAAGCCTTGGAAAAAGTTTAGAAGCCATGGAAAGCAAGAGGGCCTTATATGTTCCATAATATGGCTTAAAGAAGCAACACCTAGCTAGGCTCCTTGAATGGATTGTGTGATGACTTCAAGAGGTTTAAATGGAGTCAATAATCATAAATGAATAGATAGAATAGAGTCAAGATGATGTTTTCTTAAGGTTACTTCATTAAGTGCATTATAGAACTATAAAAGTACCTTATGAGTCATCTAGCTTTTCTAATGATTGTGTGGCCTTAGATTTTGCTTTAGGAGTATAATTAGCTTCCATATGATGTGTCTAGACCAAGAGGAATGATCTCTACCTTCTTAGGTGTGTGAGATTAAGGGAGAGGACTCAAGGTTCAAGGAAAAAATGTGTGAATGCAAGTAAGGTAGCTCTTTCCACCTTCTCTCATGCATAGATGTGTGCTTACATTGTCTTAAATGTGTGTATATATGTTTTAAGCCATGAAAAGTATTCTAGTATGATTTTATTTGCCATGATACCATGAGGATGTATTATGTTTCTAAATGATGTTTATGATACCTGCTTTGGTTTGCTTGAGTGTGGTGAAGCCAAGCACCCTTAGCCATGGTGAAGATGAGTCAAGAACCTTTAGAATTGGTTGAGACAAAGTAATGAGTCTCCCAAAAGTGAGGTTGACTTCTAATAGTAAGTTTGAATATAAGAACCTTTTAAAGAAATGGGTGAGGCAAGTCTAAGATCTGCAAGTAAATAGGTGAGGGTAATCCACTTACTTGGCAAGCCTATCTATGCTATATATAACTTTTTCAAATGCCAAAAATGCTTCTTAAATGATTACACACGTTAATATGCCTATGCATACATTTGTAAGATTTGTATTGAATACTTTATGTGTGATTGAATGGGAGATGAGCTATTGGGATTCTTTGAATCTCATCCCTTCCTCTCCAATGTCTTAACATTCTAGTGGAATAATTGAGCAAGGTATTGGAGGCCACCAAGCTTAGAAGAAGAACATTGACATTAAAGTATATGAATATGCCTAGTTTTACACCCTTTTTAGCCATACACATGGCATATGATGTAATCCCTTGATGAAATTGTTATGTAAACATATGAGGATGTGTAATTATGTTGATATGTTATGTACAAATAAGATTTAAGGTTATATGTATGGAATCATGTATTTTGGTTATATAATGGCAAGTTTGGCTCTTGAATGGTTTGATAGGTTAGTGTAATAATAGAAGTAGAATGGCCAAATTGAGATGCATGAGATTTGGGATCACTTGGGCAATTTATGCAAGTCATATTTATGCTTTTAAATTTGCCCAAGAGGTGCCAAACATCAAGGGAGACTATTTGGACATCTTGAAACCTCATATGAAGCAAAATTTGATCACTTTAGAATCCTATACTACTTTTTATCCAAATGAGCTCTTTTTGATATGATATTTTGTATACATTTAGATCTTGCTAAGGGCTTTTTGGAAAGCTAAAGTATAGAATTTTTAGAGGTCTATAGAATATTTGATAAATTTTTAAAATTGGAAATTTTTTTGATTTTGGTCAAGGGTACTGTTCACTCAGGTTCGAAATTAAATTCTGTCACTCAAGGGGCAAATAATGTCCAATTGCCATGAAATTTTATAAAAAAAAATTGGACACTCCCAAAGAATTGTACCAAATGGAAGCACCCTGTTTGGATGTCTAAAGAGAGAGATATGAATTTTTAAAGTTTTTGCCTAGTATCAGGCATCCATACTGACCCAGGTTACTATTTGATTAGGTTTCAAGGTTTGCGCGTGCTTGAATTAGTATGAAGTTATTTTTTTTCCTCTAACTAACATTTGTATCTTTCTATATTATTATCATTTGTATGGATTATATTTTTTGGAATTAATTGGACATTTTTGAAATTTGTAGTAGAAACCTATGATAATACCAGTAGCCTACCATACCTCTACCCCTTTTCGAATGTCACACATCTTTTGTGTGATGATTCATGGTTTGGTCATATTTTTAACATAAATTAGAAATTTTTGGATTTCCAGAATGGCAAAGAATGCATGATTTTGATTTTTCTAGAATTAGTTATGATTTTTGAAAGTTTGTGACAAAAAAGAGAGATTTCTAGCCGAAAATGCAATTATGTGTTTTATGCTTCCTTTTGCCTTCCATGAGCTCTAGACCAATTATGGTGATGGAAATGAGTTGTATCTATGTAAATAAGTATGAGAATGTGATACATGAGTCCATATGTCCTGTGGGACTCCGAAAGAAAAATTTTACCCGTAGAGAAATGCATATTGATTTATGACTCCTTATATCACTACGTTGCTTCCATAGAAATTATATGAGATAAGGCATAGGAATTGCATAAATGGAGTCTTAAAAGTATGGAGTTACAAGCCATGTCATTCATAAGCTCATGTCTAGAAAACATGCACGACTGGAAGCAACAAAGGAGGACTCTCACGTGATTAAGAAGCTATATGGAGCAAAACGAGGAGAAGAATCCACAGGTTTAGTGAGGGAGAGATAGGGAAGAGATTTACGTGATGAAGTAAGACACAAACATGTAGATTATGATGTGAGGAGAGGAAAAAGGTGGAGCTGCATTGAAAGAGAAGCTACGGGCTGGATAGAGAGACTTCGATGGTTTTGTTTTGTTAAGGAGAAGGAGCATACATGCAAGCCACGTGATTTATTAAAAGGAAAGCTTGGGCTAAAGTAATAAAAAGGAAGTTAGAGCACATGGTAAAGGCTGGAGTAAGCACGTGATTTATTAAACAAAAAATGGTAAAACAAGCTCGAAGAGGCTGAAGGTAGAAGCACGCATTCCATTCATTCGTATTCAACTCCATCCCCCATTTTGGCCGTAGCTTTATTCCATTCCATTTCCTCCATTAACTTCCATCTCCAATGAAGCTCTAATTCTCTTTTATGGATAGCTTGGAAGACAACCTTGGAGAAGTTTGAATCCATGGAGATAACAAAGGAATTTTGGCTAAGATTTTCTCTTTTTTTTTTTTACATTTTCCTCTTTCTTGTATTATCTTGGTTAATGTTGTATTGGATTCAAAATTTGTGTTGTTTACAATTAGTGGCTGGTTAGATACTAATTAGAAGACTATTTTTTGATTAATTGATTGGATTAAGTACTAAAATTTTCATTTCTCCTCCAATTTCCCATGTATGCAATCAAGGTGTTCGATGAAATGTATGAGTGAAATTATATGCTTGATTGTTTGATTTGAGGATTCCTTGGAATTTAATTAGTTAATTAAACATTTTAGAATGATAATTTAGAGGCTAATTAATCAATTAATCAATCAAATTTAAGTGTTCATTATTGCTAAAGGCAAGAATTAATGATTTAATGCAGGATTAAGATTTCAATTCGACATTAAATTGTTAATCCCTTGGAATCTTGAGTGGTAACCCAAAATAACTTGTTATGGGCACAAATAGAAACTTTTAGACCAAAATCAATTACAACTGAATTAGGATAATGATAGTAGATACCACGGGACGAATCCAAAGTTAGTCACATGTCTATCATTCACCTTTTAATTCATGCAATTAGGTAGTGATTACGAATTTTATTTCAATTTAATTTTTGTTAGTTAAATTTAGGTAAAACTCCCCCTTTAGTTAGGTATTTTTAAAGTTTTTTTACACTTAAAAAACTCAATTAAACATTGAATTCTATTTCTTAAAGAGACGATTAGGTTGTGCCATTAGCTATATATTTTTTAACCTAGTTTTATTTTGGAGGTTGTGCAACATGACCTTTCAAAATTTGGTGCCGTTATCGGGGACATTGGATTTTTAAATGTTTGAAAATGATTTCTAAGTGTTTTAGCTCTATTTTTGTTTAGTGTTTGCCTTGTTTTGAACTTAGTTTTTGGATATTTCAATGTTACGTAACAAGTGTTCTGCTTACTGGAATTTTTGTTTAATGTGCTTAGAAAATTCTCAAACTTTGTTTTACAAGGTTTTTAGATATTTTAAGCAAAAATAATAGCATAGCTATATGGTGCACCCTTTTTTATCCAAATTCTAATGTTTAAGGCATTTTTTCTAATTTTTTAGTATTTTTTTAGGAATTTTTCAATTTTTCTAGATTTAATTTCTTTAATATTTGTGAGTTTATTTTGTGTGATTAATGATTAATGCTATGATTTTCTTGCAATGATAGTTACATGATATTGAGCTTGACCAACTCAATAATAATGTAACTTTAATGCATAGCAAATAATAGTATCAACTATAAAGAGTGTCTTGATAATCAAAGACTTTTCTAGTTAGTTAAGTTAAAGGATAAGCTAAAGAAAAGGAAGCTAAGGGATTCCAGTAATGCTAGAACTATAAGGAAAAGTATTAAGAATGAATCCTCAATATGGAATGATGTAAAAGGAACGTGCTTCTATCATTAGAATTTTAAAAACTAAGTAGCATGAGTTCAGCATGTGTAGTATTAGTCCTTTATGATATAACTAAATAAAATGAAAAGGGACCAGCATATAGTACTTATCCTATAAGAGATGTAAGGCACACTTGTTGTGTGAGATACCTTAGTGCTAAAGGCATTTGAGTGTAGAATATGGGCATAGAGAGAAAAGACAAGATGAATACATGTAAAGTGTAAGTCTAGTTTGCATATCAATCAAAGAAAGTAAAGTAAAGTAAGCTAGTAAAAGTGAATAAAGAAAGCATGATGAAAAGGCTAGAAGTGGAACCTTATGATCCTATAGGGAGTAGCGAAAATACTCCTAAGTATCATTACTATGGGATCGACAAAGAAGCAAATGATATAGATCCTACTTCATATGAAGAGTATAGTAGACATCTAAGTTTATCCTTGGAGATTGTAAGTAATGGTTGCCAGACTTGTAAAGGGTCAATTACAGATACAGTGATCTTAGGCTCTGAAACCTCCTAGAGATGGATCGTAATAGATCATAACACAGTATAGCGGGTTGTAATAAACCCTAGTAGGGCTCTGAGAGGTTGCAATAGACCCAGGGGTTGTAGTAAATCCCACAAAGTTACAAAGAGCCTACGGTTATAATATAGCAATTCTTTTAGAAGATGATGACCTAAGATAGTTTTTATAGATCAGTTTAGTCTTAGAGACTAGTACAGTTTCAAATAGTTTTTATCTCAGAAACTAGAGACTTTCTAAGTCTGGTAGACTATTACTATAATATAGAAATAGCCCCTTATGAAGCACTTTATGGGAGGAAATGTAGGTCCCTATTATGGTGGGTTGAGTTAGGAGAAGGGAACCTTATAGGCCCTAATATAGTGGACCACACCACTAAGCAGATAGAGCTAATTAGATAGAAACTCCTAACAGCTCAAAGTAGATAGAAAAAGCAATGTAGATACCAAAAGAAAGCCATTAGAGGTTAAGGTTAGAGATCATGTTTTCATCAAAGTATCTCCAATAACTAGTATGGGTAGGTCTATAAAGGCAAAGAAGCTCAACTTGAAGTATTTGGGTCCATTCCAAATTCTTTCCAAAGTTAGACCAATAGCTTACAAAATAGCCTTACCTCCTAACCTAACCTAACTTCATGATGTCTTTGATGTATCCTGATTGAAAAAATACTAGTCAGACCTTTCACAAGTCATAGAATATGAGAATATAGTATTACAAGACAATCTTTCATTTGTTGTGACACTAGAAAGAATCATAGACACTACGGTCAAGCAGTTGAGGAATAAAAGCATTCTTATAGTGAAAGTAGTCTAGAAGGGGTTAACTCCAGATAAAGCTACTTAGGTGATGGAAGTAGACATGAAGGAGAAATATCTAAAGCTTTTTCAGTAAGGTAAGTTCTAAATTTCAAGGACAAAATTTTTATTTATGGGGGGTGAAATGTAACAACTTACTTTTTAACTGAACTATGAATGGTATGTTAATAAAAGAGGACCCTAAAGTAATTGAATTAAGATAAAATAAGGCTAAAATATTAATCAGTATGTCAAGAAATAGGGATAGGAAATCATACATAGAAAGAAAACAAAGCTAAAATAACAAAATGGAAAAAAGGATTTATTAGTGGTAAAATTGTAATTTTGAGCAAATTTTAGAAAGCTCAAGGAAAAGAGTTTTAAAGCCTAAAATTAAGTCACCAAGGTTTTTAGAAGCCTTGAAAACTATAGGAACAGTTAGAATTAATTAAGGTCTTTTCCAAAGTGCTGAAAAAGGTCAGACAATGCCAAAACTTTAGGCGGAGCTATTTTTCATTATTTTAAACCATTCAAATCCCACAAATAATGTTTTTATATGAAAGAGAATCTAAAAATTTGTAAGGAGTAGTCAAATCCTAAAAGGCCTAAAAATGAGTTCAAACAAAGCAAACAGGTGCGTAGGAACAAAATGGTCATTCAGAAAAATTATAAAAATGAGGCTTCTTAAGTAAGATACACCTCATCATCTTCTCCAAGCTTCCATTTTCAAGAAAAAAAAAATCATCCATGCTATGACATAAAGAGAAGAGAGAGAGAGAAGAAGTTTAAGTCTTTGTTTAAGAAAGTAAATAACCTCGTTTCACCTCTCGCTAGTTGGAAAAGTTATTTCTCTTTTTAAGAGCTTTCTAATGGTAGTTTTCTTTTCTTAAAAACTTGAAGATTTAGGTCTGACCTAAGCCAAAAAGGAAGTATTTTTAAGAAACTAATCGGTGGAAATTAATCTACGTGAAGAGAGTTTCATTTTAAGGTAAAGCTTTATTTGAAACACTTATAAAATCTTGTGTTTTTAGGCCATATAAGTTTCAACCTAGATAGAGAAAGTGAAGAAAAGAGTTTTTCTTCATGAGTTCTTGATGGAACCAAAGGTTTTAGTATGCAAGGATTTTATATCTAATATTATTTTCCATTGAATCACAAAAGAAAGCAAGTTAGACCATATTATGTAATGGTTTGGCCTAGGCTTCTTCAATGGCTAACCAAGTTATTTTTCATTCCTAATTAGTATATTTATATGTTATTTGATGCAAGGAATAAGAATCTAAGTTTAGAATTAATTAAAACCTTGAAATGTATAAGTTAGGGTTTTTATGGTTTCATATTTGGCCGATAGGAACTTCATGAGAAGTGTTAAACCAATTATGGAAAGTTAAAGTCAAGAGGGATTTTCTCACCCTTGAATATGGTAAATTTTAAGTATTTAGAAGGCATAATTGCTACCTAATGAACTTGTGTCTTGAAACTACCTATAAAGAGAGTTTTAAGTATATTTAAGTGGCCTAAATTATAGATAAAAGTCTTAGAGATTTAAGAGAAATAGTTATAAGCATTAGATGTTGATGTTATGTTTATATGACATTTTAGGACAAGTTAGTGAGGCTTCATCCCATTGTAAGTGTGGGGTAGGGAAAAGAAAAGAAACAGAGCTAAAAATAGAGTGGGAAATTTAGAGATTTATTTGGTTTCTATCACCTATCCAAAGTAGCTTACTCTTCTTTATCTAGTGGCCTAAATTATAGATAAAAGTCTTAGAGATTTAAGAGAAATAGTTATAAGCATTAGATGTTGATGTTATGTTTATATGACATTTTAGGACAAGTTAGTGAGGCTTCATCCCATTGTAAGTGTGGGGTAGGGAAAAGAAAAGAAACGGAGCTAGAAATAGAGTGGGAAATTTAGAGATTTATTTGGTTTCTATCACCTATCCAAAGTAGCTTACTCTTCTTTATCTAGTGGCATACAGACTTGTTTGAGCTTGATATCCATTGTATTGTATTAGTTGTTTTATTATAGTAGATGCTTTATTGCATTTTACAAAAGTTATATGTCATATTTACATATTATGTTTAATGAGCTAAGGCTAAGAAATAAAGAGGAGTAATGGGAATGACCGCAGTAGTTCTCCCAAACCCAAGAGAAAAGCCTAAGCTAAGCAAAGTTTCATGCCATGATTAAGTAAATTACAAACATGTGAGACATTTACGTTAGTTTTATATGACCACACATACTTGCATCATTCTTGCTTGACTATCTTATACTTATTTAGGATTGTTTAAGTATAGCCACTGAGATTCTCCTGAATCTCACCCTTATCCCTATATTTTCTACTAACTAGTGCCAGGTGGAAGCTTCAGTGCCAACAAAAGAAATGAGAAAGAATGATGTTTGAACTTGTAGAATCATATAAAAGTTTTGTATCTAAATCTTTTTGTAATGTATAAAGAATGTATATGGACTATGTTTAACTCCATCATGATGTATTATGTACATTAGCATACTATAAGCAGTGATGTATGACTCTAGCTTGAGTTATTTAGTTTTAGTTGATGTTTTATGCCCAGGTTGTGATATATGACACTTTTATCATCTGTATTTTCCTTTGTTTATGAGTTAGGGTTGAAATGTGACCATTTTATTGGTTTGGATAGTCAGTTTTATAAGGGGAAACTCTGTCAGATTTTCCTTAGAATCTTATGTATGTTTTACTTTTAATGATTAAATTGCTTAGACAAGGAATTTATGAAAAAGGAAAGTATATGAATTTTCAAAAATGTTGGATTCAATATCTTTTTGTTGTCAGTAAATGGACTTATTGTTGAACCATTTCAATTAAATAAGAACTCGATAGTTAAGATGTTACAAAATGGATTCTTAATCAACTAATATATAGAGACAATATATATTTGAAAGATTAGCTTCAAGACCTTTTAGAAAGGTGTAAACATGACCAGGATATTCTGTGAATAGATAAAGTTTCACACCGATAATTGGAGTGTTAGGAAGAAGACAATAAATAGTGTAGTTTGTGTGAAAGAAATAAGAGAAGATGGAGATAATGACTATTTTTGTGTCCTTAAAGAGGTAATGTAGTTATAATATCCAAGAAAACCTACAAAAAATTAGTACTATTTTACTGTGATTAGTTTGATCTAATTATGAATATAGGGACAAAAATACATAAAGGATATGGAATTATTGAAATTAAACATATAAAGAGGTATGGAAAATTTGATCTATTTGTATTTGTAGAACAAGCTATCTAAGTATATTATGTGCTATATCATGGGAGAAGTAGAGAAAAGGTTGATTGGTAGGTTGTCCTCAAAATTAGAGCAAGAAGTGTGGTGAATGATAGTAATATATTAGAGTCAACTTATTAAGATGATAAGGCATATGTTAGTACAATAGATTAAAAGATATTATCTGGTACATTACGAGAGTTAGGGGAAATGGAAGAGGTAGATCTTCATATAGATTTATTAGTTAAAGATGTGGATCTTCATATTGATATGCAAGATGAAGCCATCAAAGAAGATAAAAATGAAGATGAAGACAAAGAAAATAATGATCAAGATGAAGATAATGATAAAAAAGACAATTAATCATTAAATGAAAGGTATTTTTATTAAAAAATGAATTATTTAAATATTTTTAAAATTATTATGTAATGGATATAATTTTATTGCTCATTAATGAAATTTTATAAATATATGTATAAATATACTTTTATATTGTATAAATATAATTTTATATTCTTTTATATTTAGTTTAGTTCTTTTTAGTTTTATAATATAATATTTTTCCTTTAGTATTAATATGTTTTGAATTTTATAATAAATGAATTTTTAACTTATTTTATTAATTTCATTTTTATATTAATTTATTGATAATTTCGCAACCTTCTTTCTCCAAAAAAATCCTTCTGTTAAAGAAATAGTTCAAGGAACTAAACTTGATCAATGTGGGCTTCAGTTTACCTAAGTTGAACAATATCTTACTTTGGAAATCCCAACCAGTTTCATTTCTCACTGGATTCGTCAAGGATATACCCATCTCCATCTTGGAACTATCAGACTAGTCCTCACCCTTCATGGCAGAAAAAAGGATTGTAACCACTGCTCGTGTTTCCCTCTTGGATACTTTATATACCTCCTTTTAGAATGCTTTGCTCTGATATGAGGTCAGGACCAAGAATGGTATCAAAGCCTTCACATTTGTAAGATAATTGGATTAGATTTACTAGTAAAAGAAAGTAAGAAGATTTATTCCCCCATAACCATGTTAGTAATGTCCTCTACAGTTGATTCAGAAGAATCTGTCCGTCTTCTTCTTCCCTTTCTTTAACTAGATCTATTCCTTCTTCTTGTATATCCTATACCTCTAATAAAATAAATAATCTTGTAGAAATTTCTCATATCCCTGAAGAATTTTGTTCAGAAGAATCTATCATCCCTTTTCTTAATCCTTACTAGCTCTACCACTAGAATCATTCTTTTACTATATCCATCCCTAATCTTCCTTCTCCAAAAAATCCTCCTGTTAAAGAAATAGTCCAAGGAACTAAACTTGATTAGTGTGGACTTCAGTCCACCCAAGTTGAACAGTATATTACTTTGGAAATCCCAACCGATTTCATTTCTCACTGGATTCTTCAAGGATATATCTATCTCCATCTTGGAGCTATCAGATTAGTCCTCACCCTTCATGGCAGAAAAGGGATTGCAGCTACTACCCATGTTTCCCTCTTGGATACTTCATATACCTCCTTTCAGAATGCTTTAATTAGAGCTGCTCTTGTCACCCTCAATGGTGGAAGTGTTATCTTTGCCATCGTACCTAATTTCAATATCAAATTATTAGATCCTACCCTTCCTACCAGATTAAAAGTATAAGTACATATCAATGGTGCTTAACAAGTTACTGATGCGGTCCCAACAACCCTCCATCACCAGGTGATTTATCATCTTCAGAACCATTCAGTTGACCTCTACTTTCAGAACACCACTGATGATGTTCTTTATATGGTTTTTAATGGGTTAGACAACAACACTATTATTTAGATCCCAAAGCAGATTCCTAAAGAAGATCTACTTCAACTTATACCTCTTGCATGGGTTACAAATTATAAAAAAGAGTTCCATGGTGGATAGAAGACTTTCCATACTACTACTCCCCCTATTCTTGAAAAACTTTTTAATAGAACTGTCAAATCTACCTTCAAGAGGCTTGGATCTAAAGAAGTAACCTCTTATGCTTCAAGACTGCTTAATCATTCCATGATAATCACCTCAGTTGTCACCTAGAAATAGAAAAAAGGTCTTATAGGATAAACCTAATGGGTTCTATTCATATATGGCAAAAATTAATGGAACTTCCTTTGGGATTGTGATCCATCCATGTGTGACCCTGATTGTGGCTATTATGACTTGAAGAATTGGGAAGGACCTAAGGATAATGAATGGAGACCTTATGATTCATGTGCCATGTACTGAAAGAAAAAGTCATCTAAGCCATCTTCAAAATCTGGCCATTGCTTTCACAAAAAACATGATTCTGGCTTAGATGATGATGATAACCAACCTCCAAAGCCTCAATAGGTTGGCATCAAATTACAAAAGCCAAGGCTAAAAGCTTTTTATGACCTGCTTAAAGAGCTAGGTCATGAAAACCTTCTTCCTTCTCTACCTCTAGAACTAGAACTAGTGATCTAAACATAGGTACTTCCTTAGCCTGTTCCTTGTATGATGTTCTCCTCTGTATCAAAAGCCTATGACTCTGAATTCTCTGCTATGGAAAGAAGAACTAATCTTGAGACAAATGTTACAAATAAGTCATTTTATGTACCCACAAAAGTTTCTTCTAGTAGTACCATGAGGCCTGTCTCACAAGTTAAAGAAGTCCTTAATTGGCATACTCATAATGCTACAGTGGCTCAGAATAAAGTTCTTCAAAGGATTGACTCTCACCTTGAGAATCTTTGCAGTTAAATAGCTTATACTAATTCTCATATTGATGGACTTTCTACACATGTCCAAGAATTGTATGATCGCCTTTAGTAGTAGGTGACATCTCTAGATGCGGAACTTAAAAGTTTCATCGCCCATGGATATATAGGTCTTGTCTTTACTTAGAACGAACAATAACTTTATAGAGTAAAATCTCATATTGATCAAATAGAAAAGGATATAGCTAAAGATTATTCTAGAAGCATTTATGAACCTTTTTCTTCACCTTTCATGCCTTCCTACAACCCATATCATACTCCTTCATACTCACCTTACCCTTAAGAAGCTGATTATTCAAAATGTTTTAAGATGAACTATGAAGTCTTTCAAAAAAAAGAAAACTATCTTAGTCCAGCACAGTTTAGATAGCTTCAACCCAAACAATCATAACCTCAAATCATCGGGATTCACGCTAGGATGAGTCTTGTTTGTAGGATTGATATCTCTATTTCTTTTGAAAGGAAGCTGGATGAAGAAGGCTTTATTTTTCCAGAGAAGAGAGGAATGAGAGAAATAATCATGTGATTCTGGGCAATATGGCATAAATTGGTCATGAAATTCTTTATATCCAGCAGGAACTTGAGAATGTTCAAACACCTTAGAAACAGATATTACGCCTTAAATTGTTATTTAAACTGGATTCCTTAAGGAAGAATTTGAAGTCTCTTGGCTTGATAATAGATATCCATTCTAAGAAGAATGTCTTTGTCTGAGAGACTACTGCCAAGTACTTTAGTCCAAATAATGCAATTGGGGAAGATCCTAATACCGATTCTTTTATTGGTAATAAGATCAACTTTAAAGATTTTTCCATCAGTAGCATTGAAGTATTCAAAATGAGTAGTTTATGCCTGTGGAGGAAGGACTATAGGATTCATTAATCTTTTCAATGCTCTAGTATCCATATAAGCAATGACAGGAATAGGCTTATGATACTTGCTTTGTAGAATCTGCATCTGAACATAAGGCATTGGTGGCTCTTTCTATTCTGCTAGTTGACATGGCTGCACGAAATAGCTATGATTAATATAATCTTCATAAGAGTCTAAGTCAGAAAGTTTAGAGTCTAAAGACTGAAGTCCAAGTAGGGTAAAGGTAGTATTATTGTCAGCATCGTCTTGCTCAGAAAACAATTCTTCAATATCATGATCTGCTACAAGAAGAATGCTAGCCTGTATTTGTTGAAGGAGCTTTACTTCTTTTTTTTTTTTGTTAGACATTGTTTAGCAAAATGCCCTTTTTTTCCACAATTGTAACAGCGATCCTTTTTCTTATATTGAGTCAATCTCTTTCTAGAAAACCTACTTGGCTTTTTGGGCCTTTTCTTTCTATAAGGCCTATAAGGTTTGGTGTAAGCATGCTTGTAATGAAATTTTTTTTTTGTAGGACATGAGCATATAGATTTATCTGTGCACTTGATCTGGAGATAAGATTTTTTGCAAACCTTTTGTAATGCTAGCTTTCCATCCATCATTGAGTTAAACATTTTATGTTGCTCACATAGCTTTTCAAGGGTAGCTATAATCAATTGGTAAATTTCTCCCAGAGAAATATCAGTCATTTCTCTTTTGAGAGATTAAATAGCTCGTGAGAGTTTCGGCTATAACTCTTCTGGTAAAGAGGCTATGAATGTGTGTCGTAAATTGACATTATTAAATCCATTAAGAAGATAATATCTCTCAGCCATCCTTTTACAATGAAAATCAAGATCCTTTTTCTTTAAAAAATAGCAATGCATATGAAAGTACTCTTGATGTTTCTGTTTATCAAGAAGATGAAAATCTCCGAGGAATTCTTTATGGAGAAAACCAAGGAGTTCATTAGCACTACCAACTATTATATAGAAACGCTGTCTATACTCACCTAGGCTTTGAAACCATTCTCGAAGAGTGCCAGTGATTCTAGTAGTGAACTCAATAAGTATTTCTTCAATATTAGTATTTTGACGAGTCATATGAAGATCAGTCCATATTGAAAATTCATGCAACTTATCTCTTTTGTCAGGAGAAGCTTCATCAAATGTAAACCAAGGTCCAAAAGGCAAACGAGTTTGATTTTGAGCATGGTTTGAAAAGTTGTTTGATAAGTTTGATACTTAGTATGTAACACCATATATTTCTAGCTTGCTTCCTATCATTTTTAAGTCTCACATCATGAATTGCACAAAGAGAATGAAAAAAATAGCATTAAAATAATGCCATATTTAGTGTTGCGTCGCATATGAAACTTCCATTTGGTGTCATGCAGACTATATGAGCTCATGCATCATATTCTCATATTTAATTACATGAATACAACTCATTTGCATTGCTAAAATTGGCCTCCAACTCGTGGAAATCAAAGGGGAGCATCAAACTCACAATTATATTTTCAGTCAGCATTTTGTCAATTCTGTCACCAACTTTGGAAATTCGTAATTAATTTTAGAAAAATCAAAATCAAGCATAATATGGAATTATGGAAAGCTACAGATGTCTACTTTATTCTAAAAATATTTCTAGGCTATGAAACATAATATAAAAGATATTTGACATGTGAAAAAGTGCAAAGGTTTAGACAGCTACTGGTACTGATGTAAGTGCCTGCTATAAACTTCAAAAATGTCCAATTAATTACAGAAAAATTCAATCCATGAAAATGATACCAATTTAGAAAGATATGAATTTTATCTTTATGTAAAAAATGTATTTAGACCAAAATAAATACGTTTAGCCACTGGAATTCAATGGAACAGTGACTTAAGTCGTGTTGCTATTGTTATAGTTCTAGAAATTCAAAAATTCTTATCTCTTAGCTCAGAACTCTAAATGAGATGCTTCTAATTGTTACAAGTCACTATGAATGTCTAATTTCTTTTTATAAAATTTTGTAGCCATTGGACTATGTTTGCCCCTCAGATGACATAATTACACAACTGACCAAATGAATAATACTGGTGCAAATCTGAATTTCTGATACTAACTTTGAAAAATCATAGAAAACTTCATAGACCTCAAAATGACCTAATCTTTAGCTTCTCAAAAAGATCTAGGAAAGATCTAATTTCATGAAAATTTTCAAGTCAAGAAGAGGTCATTTGTTTAAACTTTGCTATAGCTTAAGATTATGGTACTTTTGGTCCTAACAAGAGGCAAATTTGGTCCAAATGAGCTCTACATTGCTCCACACATATTTGAGCAACTTAGAAAGCATAAATATAGCATAAATAAGCCTCTCATAAGGTCTAAACCATCATGCAACTCAAATTCATCATGCAACCTCTAGAAACATACATGCACGAGTGAGCTCCCAAGGTATCAAATTGCATACTTCCAATCATTTAACTCTATTCTTGATATATATACTATATTTATATAGTTTTACACTTGTTTAAAGTGTCATGACTCAAAAATAATATATACATATATACTTTAACATTCTAATACATCAAAACTAGCAAAATTTGCTAAGAGATGGATATTTAAGCTCCTTGGCTTCCATCCTTTGGATATTGAACTCCACTTAGATGATATAAGATGAGAGAAAGGAGGGGATGAGATTCATTGAATCTCAATAGCTTATACACTTATTCAAGAATATTTTCAAGGCATACAACATGTCAAAGCTATAAGTATGCAATCAATCAATTTATAAAGCATTCAACTTTCACATTTTTGTGTCACAAACTCATGTCCAGTATAAGAATGAGCTCTAGGGACTTTTGGTTTGGCCTCACTACATTTCTAGGACTTTTGGATTGCCTCACTCTTCGTTTTTGGGACTTTTGACTTAGACTCACCCATTCAAGGGACTCTTGACTTTGTCTCACCAATGCCATAAGACTTTTGGCATTTCCTTACCCACATTAAGGGACTCTTGGCACTACCTCACCCTTATGAGTCATTTCTACAATACAAAGACATTCAAGAAAGTATATTGGTATCAAAATAGCAACATAGCATTAAGTAGTATGTTTCAAACATATACATATACACACAAGCACACAATGACACATATGCAACAAGAAAATGCAACAAGAAAAGGTGAAGAGCTACCTCGGTGCAAATTCAAGCTTTACTTTATTTGTTCTTTCTCTTTTTCAGTTCCACAAGTACAATGAGGTGGGGTTGGATTTCCTTGGCCTATTCACAAGAAACAACACTTAATTATACTCTTGGAACAAGTTAGGACTTCCAACTCATTCTCAAGAATACACTTTATGCCATTTGTCACAATATGGTTCTATTAATGACCTAATGAAGCAACTACCATTATTAACATTTTTGGTTTCATTCTCTTGCCATATTTAGACCTCTTGACCTTATTTAAGGTCATTGAAGCCATCACACACTCACTTTCACAAACCTAGGTCTATGTTGCTTCATAAGGTTACATTATGAAAGTTATTGCCTCATCACCCAACCTAAGGCTTCTAAATTTTTCCCAAGGATTTCTCCTATCTTTTTTTATCATATAAAGTCCCAAATCAAGCTTGGAACCATTTAAAACATCCCCTAGCTATCTCTATGGGTTTTGACTGATTTATGCTTCCATTAAAGACCCATGGAGTTTGGAATTTTTTCTTAATAGATAGGGCACTTGGGAGGCTCCCTAGGGGCCTTAGAAACTTAAACAACCACTCACATATGATGGGAAATTTTTGAATCAACCCATATTTTAGATTATGTTCAAGAATCCTACACTTTTCCTACTTGAATTTTACTAGCTTTTCATGCATTTCTTTGGTATATTCCATCTTCCTATGACCTAGTTTGATGAATTCTTTTGGATTATAAAACAAAAAATCTTCCCTCATCATGGTTCTATTTTAGGCGTCCCACCATGGAAGAGAAGAAGGAGAAAAAGAAGCAACAAAGGAGGAGAAACTACCTTGCAATCAAGCTTCCTTCAAGAGTCCTTCCTCTTCCCTCTTCCTCCTCCTTTAATTTTGAATTTCTCTCCTCTGGTCTGATCCTAAACTAGCACTAAAAAGTTCATTAAAACCATAGAAAGATAAAGCAAGAAGAGGATAATGAAGTTTCAAGACGAAGAAGTAGCAAAATCCTACACTTTCTCACCTTTTTCCTTACTTTCTTCCTCCACAAATCCCTCTCTTTTGTGCGCCTAAGGAGCTATGATTTTTCTCCGAAAATGAGTAGACGAAAGTTGGTTTAGGGAGGGAAAGGATGAACGTGGACTTTAAAGTGGCATTTAGAAGCTTCCTTTTAAAAATTATTTCCATTTTTGCCCTTCTGTAATGGCATTTCCGGTTTGGCTTCATTTTAGCTCCTTTTTCAGAACTATCTTTTCCATTATAAAATTTAGGTTCCCAATTTAATAAAATATCTTTGGGATCACTCAAATCAGAGCTAAAACCTTTCCAAACGAACCGGTCAAAGTTCGGGTCAACTGACATCGGAAAGAGTACACTGGAGGGGCTTCCCATAGTTTTTAGGGCCTCTGAGAACTCTGGGTAACTCAAAATTTTTGTTTAAAAAGTCCTCCTAGGTGTTTTTCCAAAATTGCACTTACTTATAAAAATGCCATTGGCCTTTCGGTACATTTTTGAATCACTCTGGGCCCTATTTCTAGGCAACTCAAGATTCAAGTTCTCATTTTTTATTATTTAAAATTTTATCAAAATTTTATTTGGCCTTAAATAGCTCATCTCAGGGGACTTGCTTTTCAAATTGGACCATTTCGGTATTTTTGTGACATACCTGGCATTACACAGTATGATCTTCATGGTCTACATTGGACTCATCATATTCTTCTACATGAGTGGTATTGACCATACAAGAGGCTAGATGTGGTACAAGTTCATCATTATTAGAACTGATAGGTTCTAGGCCAATAATTTGCGACTGATCAAAGTCTGAATCAAAATTATAAGGAACTATTATGGATGATAATGCAATGGTTCTAGAAGGCTTTGAGATTCAGTTTGAGCTTATTTATTTTTCTAAGAATGATCAAGGTGAGAAGATTGGGTATTCTTAGGAGAAGAGGGTGGTGTATGAATTTGTAAAGGTTTTGAAGGAGGAGGTTATTCAGGAGGTTTGGTCCATGAGGGAGAAGCCATATGATAGGGCGAGAAATGATGAGGTCTTTATAGAGGATGAGGGTCTCTAGGTTCATGTTGTGATTGTCTGGGCTGAAGCTATCTAAGCTGTGCTAGACTAAAATAGTCTTTTTTTTTTCAAAAGACTTCATAGTTCATCTTAAAGCATTTTAAATAATTAGCTTCTTGAGGGTAATGTGAGTATGGAGGAGTAGGATATGGGTTGTAGGAAGGCATGAAAGGTGAAGGGAAAGGTTCATAAATGCTTCTGGAATGATCTTTAGCTATATCTTTTTCTATCTGATCAATCTGAGATTTTATTTTGTGAAGTTCTTGTTCTTTCGTAGTAAAGATAGGACCCGTATATCCATGGTCGACGAAACTTTTGAGTTCTGCATCTAGAGATGTCACCTGCCGCTGAAGGCAATCATACAATTCTTGGACATGTGTAGAAAGTCCATCAATACGAGAATTAGTATGAGCCGTTTGAGTGGAAAGATTCACAAGGCGAGGTTCAATCCTTTGAAGAACTTTGTTCTGAGCCGTAATATTATGAGTATGCCAATTAAAGACTTCTTCAGCTTGTGAGATAGGCTTTATGGTACCACTAGGAGAAACTTCTGTGGGTACAGAAAATGACTCATTTATAACATTTGTCTCAAGGTTAGTTCTTCTTTCCATAGCAGGGAATTTAGAGTCATAGGCTTTTGATGCAGAGGAGAACATCATACAAGGAATAGGCTGAGGAAGTGCCTGTGTTTAGATCACTGGTTCTGGTTCTAGAGGTGGAAAAGTAAAAAAGTTTTCATGACCTAGTTCCTTAAGCAGGTCATAAAAAGTTTCTGGCCTTGGCTCTTATGATTTGATGCCAACCTATCAAGGCTTTAGAGGTTGGTTATCATCATCATCTGAGCTAGAATCATGTTTTTTGTGAGAGTAATAGCCAGATTTCGAAGATTGCTTATATGGCTTTTTCTTCCAGTATGTGGCACATGAATCACGAGGTCTCCATTCATTATCCTTAGGTCCTTCCCAATTCTCTAGGTCATAACAGCCACAATCAAGGTCACACATGGATGGATCATAATCCCAAAGGAAGTGTCCATTAATTTTTTCGACATATGAATGGGACCCATCAAGATGAAATCCATAAATAGGAATCAGACCTTTTTTCTATTTCTAGGTGACAACTGAGGTGACCATCATAGAATGATTAAGCAGTCTTGAAGTAGAAGAGGTTGCTTCTTTAGATCTAGGTCTCTTAAAGGTAGATTTGACAGTTCCATCAGAAAGTTTTTCAAGGACAGGGGGAGCAGTAGTATGGAAAGTCTTCTATCCACCATGGAACTTTTTTTCATAATTTGCAACCCACACAAGAGGCATAAGTTAAAGCAGATCTTCTTTTGGGAATATGCTTTGGGATCTAAATAACAATGGTGTTATCTGGTCTATCAGAAACCATAAAAAGAACATCATGAGTGATGTTCTAAAAGTAGAGGTCAATTGAATGGTTCTGAAGATGATAAATCATCTAGTGATGGAGAGTTGTTGGGACAACATCAGCAACTTGTTCAGCATTAATGATTTATACTTGCACTTTTAATCTGGTAAGAAGGGTAGGATTTAATAATTTGATATTGAAATTGGGTACGATGGTAAGGATCACACTTCCACCATTGAGGATGAGAAGAGTAGCTCTCATCAAAGCATTCTAAAAGGAGGTATATAAAATATCCAGGAGGGAACACATAAGCAGTGGCCATAATCCCTTTTTTGCCATGAAGGGTGAGAACTAATTTAATAGCTTTAAGATGGAAATGGGTATATCCTTGACGAATCTAGTGAGAAATGAAACTGGTTGGGATTTTCAAAGTAACAAACTATTCAGCTTAGGTAAACTAAAGCTCACACTAATCAAGTTTAGTTCCTTGGACTATTTCTTTAACATGAGGATTTTTTGGAGAAAGAAGGTTGCGAATGGATTTAGTGAAGGAACGATCCTGGTGGTAAAGTTGGTAGGGATTAAGAAGAGGGGTGATAAGTTCTTCTAAATGGGATTCTTCAGGGATATGAATAATTTCTACATGATTATCTATTTTATTATAGGCATGAAATATATAAGAAGAAAAAATAGATCTAGGTAAAGAAAGGGAAGAAGAAAGACGGCCAGGTTCTTCTGAATCAACTGTAGAGGACATTACTGACATGGTTATAGGGGAATAAATCTTTTTACTTTCTTTTACTAGCAAATCTAATCCAATTATCTTATAAATGTGAAGGCTCTGATACCCTTAGCATATTTTTTAATAAATAATATTTATATATTTATATATTTTATATCTTATTGTTTTATTAAATTTTTGTACATTTTTTTAATATTTCTTCTTCTTTTTTATTATTTTAAAATAATAATTTTTAGCTTTTTTTGTAGTCCTTTGGCGATATTATTTTTATTTTAATTTATCTTAAAGCTCTTCTTACAATATGTATAAATCAAGGAAAGTGAGATGAATTAATTTGCCTATAGATATAGCTAACTAACATGCTTACACAATAATATAATATTTATAAGTAGATTAATGTAAAATAAATTATTAATTCTTATAAATTTTTAATTAAATATATATTTTTAAATTTATATAAATATAATTTTATATTTCATAAAATTTCATAAATATAATATAAATAAGTATATATATACATAGATAAGGCATCAATCCTTCACGCCTTCACATGAAGGGATGCCCTTCACAACCCTTCAAAAAATATGTAAATGGCATTTTTCATATGAAAGATATCTTATGTGTAATGTTTCACATCAGATAGGAGGATCTTCGGCTAAGTCCATATAAGTGAGAGTAGTACTCTTCCTCACAATAAGGCTTTTTCTTGGGCAATGGGAAGATGGTCCAAAAGGAACAAAACCTTGGGCCCCACCAAAGAAGCGATGCCATCATAATACGGAGATAATATCATCAAGGGCTCTGTATGAAATTAGTATCAAAGCTAACCTAGTCGTATGTCCAACTTGATGACGAGTTGGCCCAAAAGGAGAGTAGAATGTAATGTCCCACATTGGATAGGAGGATCTTGGGATAGGTTCATATAAGTGGGAGTAGTACTCTCCATAACAATAAGGCTTTTTCTTAGGCGATGGGAAGATGGTCCAAGAAGAACAAAACCCCGAGCCCCATCAGAGAAGCGGTGCTATCATAATATGCAGACAATATTGTCGAGGGTTCTGTATAAAATCACAAATGTCATACCACATCTCTCTAGCATTTATTGTATCTCAATATTAACTAAAAGTATCAATTTAAATTCATTTTCATAAAAATCACACTTTTAGCAGCGAAAATAACCAACATAATAAGCAAAATTTATGCATTCTTGGCTTTATGGACCATATGAGTTTACCATATTTATTTTTCATCCTTAACACATGTAATCTACTAAAACTAATGCAGTTTAAGGCACCAAATTGGGGTCCAAGGTGTATAACACAAAATAGCATCATTGCATTTTCTATTAACTTCCATAATCTAATATGAATTTTTAAAAATCATAATTAATTCTAAAATATTCAAAATTATGCAAATTATACAATTGTAGAAAGCTTAGGATGTCCTCTAACTATCATAAAAATTTTATATCAAAACAACTAGGTTTGATCCACAAAAACTAATGGAACAATACATCAGGTTATTGATGCATCCTACAATGAGACCTTAATTGAAAATTTTCATATCTCCCTCTACAAACTCCAAATGAGTTGCTCTTAGTGGTTATAGAAAGATCATGATGTCTATTTTATACTTGTAAAATTTCATAAGCATTGGGTTTTATGGGCCCATGAATGATACAGAAATGCAAACCGATCATATGAACAATAACTGGGACAATTTTGCATGACTTAGCCAATTTTGAAAATTCATAATAAATTTTCTAGAACTCTAAATTAGGTGCTCTTTAGCTTTATGAAAAGCTCTAGATAAGACATATATGCGTACCAAATTTCATACAAAAATTTGTCAATTTGATTAGTTTGTAGTTCAGGTCAAGAATATGGCCATTTTTGGGACCAAAGTGGTGCAAAAGGGTGTTACATGACCTTCCAACCAAATCAAAGCCAATTGAGCATGTCCAAAAGCATGAAAATAGTATAGGGAAGCATCCCAAATGGTCTAAATCATCATACATCTCTGAATAAATTTCCTACATGACTTTATACATACATGCATCAAGGCTCTATGATGTCAAATTCTTATATACTCATTCATTTGACTTCAAAATTGATACATACAATATAGTTACATATATTTAAACATGTTCAAAGATCTACATCACATATACATCATCTGGTTATAAACTTTGACATCAAAATGCCTAATTTTCTATTCTCTTGTCAAAGTCTTGTTCTTCAATATGTTTGGCCTTCATTTCCTACTCTACTTGGCTCACTTAGACATGGTTAGACATAATATGGGAAAGAGTGAGATTCAAAGAATCCTAATAGCTCTTTTTCTCTTTCAAGCATACATAAATGGAACATTTTCAAATCAAAGAATGCAAGCATGCCAATAAAGCTTCTAATAACTATACATAAGCATAATTTCATGTCACATAAGTTTATACAAGTCAAACATAGGCTCTAAAAGATGTTAGTCTAGCCTCACCCTATTCCTTGGGACTTTTGGATTTGTCTCACCTACTTTTAGGGATTTTTGACTTAGTCTCACTCCTTCTTGAGACTTTTGGCTTTGTCTCACCCATTCTTAGGGATTTTTAGCATCTTCTCACCTATGCTAAGGGACTTTGGACACAACCTCACCCATTCAAACCATTTTGCATTCAAAACTTCATTTAAGAAGGATAATGTTACCAAAACACTAATCAAAAGCTATAGGCATATCTCATGGATCAAATATGCACACAAGCATACAAAGACAATTAAACATATAAGAAATGCATGCAAGAAAGGTTAGAGAGCTACCTTGAGTCAAGAAACACAACTTTCTCCTTTGCTTTCTTACTTCCTCTTTTCGGCCACAGACTTACACCTAGGGGGATTTTGGTTTACTTGGCCTAGACACATCAAATAATTCACAATCCAATCATTAGAACCAATTCTAGCTACACATAAACTCTATACAAGCCCACTATATCTTATGACATCAATACGGTTCCATATAAGAGCATAATAAAGCAACCTCTAGAATTTATGATCTTGGCTCCACTTACTCCTCCAATCTAGGTCGTATAACCCCATTTAAACTCGTTAAAGTCATTTCCAACTCAATTCAAGGAGCCTAGACTCAACTTTCTTCTTTTTGCCTTAAAATGGAGCCTAAACTTCTATCTCATAAACCTTGACTTCTAAATTCAAACCAATGGTTTCCTTAGTGTTTACTAATCATATATAGGCCATTCTCATCCTTAGAACTAAAGAAAAATTTCTCTAGGTGCTCACTTTCTCTTTGACCTATAACTAAAGAAAAATTTCCCTAGGTGCTCACTCTCTCTTTGATCGAGACACATATGCACACTTGAGGCCATAGAGTTGTCTTAGTTTCTTTAGGGAAATAGCCACTTGTGAAGCTTCTTAGATGTCTTATGAACTCATACATACTCTTAAATAAACTAAATTATCCTTAGAAAGCTTCAAGAATGGTTAGGTGCAACAAAATCCCTAGGCATCACAACTTGAATTTTAAGGCTTTTCATTTAGTTCCACTTGCAAAATCTTAATTCTCATACTCTAAAACCCTTGTTCCTACCTTGGGTTGGCTAGAAATGATCTCCTCCTAGATGGTGTAGGTTTGGTTGAAACTATACATAGAAGAAGGAGACAAGAAAAAGTAACAAAATCCATGAAAATTTACCTTCTTTGCAAACTTTCCCATGGTGCTTTCCAAAGCTTCTAATCCCTCTTTCAAACTCTGCCTTCTTCTTGCTGAACCATCCATAGAATAACTCCAATTAAGTCATCGCAGCCATAGGAAAAGAAAGGAGAAAGAGGAGAAGAATGTTGGTGAAGGAGAAAGCATGAAAAATCATGAAATTCTTACCCTTTTGCTAGGTTTCTCTCCTTCTTCTTCCCTCCCTCTTGTGCATTTCTTGGAGCTAATTTATGTTCTATTTCAAACTAACCAAAATGTTAGTTATGAGAAGGAGCCAGGTGGGACTTTTCTAAGAGCAAAAATGTGAGTTATCATACTTTTCCAAAATTCTATTTTAATCCCTACTCTTAGCTCTCTCCATTTGGACTCATTTTAAATTCTTTTTTAGAATTTTCTTTTCCATCATGAATTTAAGTCCTTTAAAACAACTTTGATTTCATCTAAATTGGATTTAAACCTTCTCGAATAAATTGGTCAATATTTTGGGTCAACTGATAACCAAAATGTAAATAGAAAGGGTTTTGACCATTATAGGGGTTTATAACTTTTGGGACCTTTGAGAACCCTGAGACACTCAATTTTTTTATTTAAAGATCCCTTTTTTGAGTTTTCTAAACTCAAAATTATAAAAATGTCATTAGCCTTTTTGACTTTTTATTTGACCATTTTGCATTTATTTCCAGCTAACTTTAGCTTTGTATTCTCATTTTTAAGTATCTAGATTATTCCTCTAATTTTGTTTGGCCTCTAATTATTCAATTTTGGAGACTTCTTTTTAAAATCTCCTTAATTTAGGACTTGTTAACTAACTAGGTATTACATGATGAATTAGATAATGAAGTACTACATGAGTAGATATATAGGAATTCAAATCTACCAAATCACTCATATTATGATCTTTTACATCTTAGGTTTTTTTATTTTTTAAGAAATATTTTATATCTATATATTTTATATCTTCTTCTTTTATTTTTTACCTTTGTTTTTTATCTTTTATATCCCTTTTTCCTATCTTCATCATCATTCTCTCTTATCTTTCAAAGGTAAATAATAGTTCTTACTTGTTGCTCTAATGTAAAACTTTATTGTTATAATTTATAACAATTTAAGTACTCTGCATTGTTAGAGTATACATCAAACAAGTGAAGCGACATGAACCAACAAGGCAACATGCCTACACAGCATAGCAACATGAAGCAGAGCTTGTTTATGGCTACAAGTAATATCTGTATGTTTTTAGATAGATATAAAATAAATTACTAATATTTATATTTTTTTAGGTGTTAGGAAAAACATAAACGCAAGGTGAATCCCTTTACCTTCAAGTTCGACAAGAATGCAAAGTTGAGAAAAAATAAATAAAAACCAATGAAATAAAGTAATATTTTTATTTAATTTCATTTTAAAAGTAATTATAGCTTCTATTTATCACATATTTTATTTATTTATAAATTTAATTAACATAAATTTAATTTATTTTTAAATCAAATTCACATTAGATGGTCAAATTGTTGGTGGACATGTTTTTGCTATTATACAATACAATTATAATAGTCCATACGATTGTCTTTCAAAAGTCCTAAAGCAGTTAGAGAATTATGGTTTTATGAGTTTAGAGTATAATTTAATGTTATATGTTATAAATATATAAGATAAAAAAATGAGGCTTTTGTAATTAGATAATACTTTTTTAAAAAAATCATGTTTGCAAAAATATTATTATTAGATTCCAAAATAACACCATAAAGCTTATGAGTTGTTTTTGCATTATATAAAGAATAAATTGAAGAATTTAATTGGAATGCACAAAGTCAAGCAAAAGACTAGATTGGATTAGAAAACATATATGGAATGAATTATGTGCTAGTTGGAATAGTTCTTTATTCCAACAAAGAAGCGAAATGAATAAGAAAAATAAAGCATCTAACTCTGGCTCTAGCCTATCTCTTCATGTTGGATGCACCGCACTAGCAAGCCATTATTAAGAGAAGCTTAGGAAACCATTAGCCAAAACACTAACTCTAGCTAAGCTTCACTATTATGTCCATTATAGAGATGACAAGTGGATTGATAAAAGATCATAAACTATATTTGCAAGAGTAAATTTGTATTCAATTACATATTTAATTTGTATTTGTCAATAATACATATTAATTCATGTTTTATGGCTTTTTTTAAAAATGAATATATTAAGCTTAAAGGTGTAAATTTGAATACTATAAATATTCATTTTACATGATCATTATCATTGCAACAATTATTTGAAGAAATAAATTTTTGAATGTAAGCATCCGAAGAAAAAAAGGTTGAAGAAATGATCTATGTTTGGCTTTAGATACAAAGTACTAGATTATGAAAAGAAATATATAAGTGAAATTAAAGCTATATTTCCTATTAAGGAAACACATTTAGATATTAGTGTACTATATCCAAATATTAGCAGTGTGTTATGCCCATACAATTTGTAATTTCAAGAAAATAAAAAATTAAAGCCTCACAAGGACAGACTAATATGTATAAAAGTTATTACAAAACTCTTTGTAATGAAAATAATAATAATAATACATAAATTTTTATGTTGGTATTATTTTTTTTATAATTTTATTATGAATAATATGTAGATGTTTATGCATTGATATAACTTTTCAATATAGTACTCTTTTATACTATTATGTATTAGGGTGATGTGTTTATATTTTTAATATCTAATATCTAATATATATGTGTGTGTGTGTGTCTTCCACCCCTTTTTCACACATCGAATCCACATTTTTCACTAATATTTCGTCTCTCTCATCCTCACTTTGTCATCCAATGAAACAAGGCAATTTGCATCAAGATGCAAAGCATAAATAAATAAATAGAAGTAAGAGTATTTTATTTTATTAAATTATTTTCATTTCATATTTAAAAAAAATGTATTTACATATAATTAATTTTTTTCGATGTATTGTTGAGGATTATCATCTAATAGGGGTTAATCATGATCTCAACGTACTCTTCCTCTAGTCCATCATGATTTCAAGCTTTAACTCTTGAGTCTCAAGTTTCAACTCATAATAGTATTAAAAAATAATTCATTCAACCTAATAGCAATGAGTTATTATTTAGTTTTTTTCAATATTATTTCAAGTTATTATAACTTTTAATTATTATATATTTAACTAATAAATATTTAATTTATGTAGATTGACACCAAATAATAATGAAGTTTGTGTATTTATAATAAATGCTTTTAAAAGTAAATATGAATGGCCCTGGAATAGTTAAAAAGATGTTCCTCATGAATATAGAGAATTATGGTATGCTAAATTTAAGGTGAATTTTGTTAATCATTTTTTTATACAATCATAATATCACTATTTTATTTTTTAATAATTATAACCTTTAATTTTTTGTTAAAGAAATATTGTGAGTGGAGACTCGAGGATACTAATAAGATTTGGAAGAATAAAATAGCTTATTGTCATAAAGATTTAATTGGTAATGCATGCAAGATGAGGGGGAAAAAAATTCATTGGATTGGAGAATTTATTCGAGATGCATTGTGTGTAAGTGGGATAGTTCAAAGTATCAATCACTTTGTAAGTAGATGAGAAGAAAAAGAGCTTTTAGTTTTGAGTTTAGTTCATCTTTACATATTGGGGGTTTCATTTTGATACTTGATGTAATACCATAACTTATTAGCCTTTCCTTCTCTTTACCCATACTTAGCTTCATTCACTTTGCAAGAAAATTAATATATTTAATAGCATTAAATTGTGTTACATACGGCTTTAAAAATTCATCTTATGTTCCATGGACCACATGAATTTATCAATATCATTCTCTATCCATAACATATCCATACAAGTCATGAACGTCATAATTCATCTCATATATTTCGGCTATGAAGCCATATATAAGAAAAATCAAGTTTTGCCCTCTAGTTGGCATGTCTAACTTTCTGGTGTGAAATTTGAAAATTTATAACTAATTTTAAAAAATTTAAAATAAGAAAACCATACTATTCTATAAAGTCCTAGATGTTAACTAATGATAAAAATAATTCCAGACTAATGCACTAGCATGCAAAAATTGATGGAACAATACCAAAGGTCAAGCAGCATTATTGGTGTTATCATGAAATTTCAAAAATTTGGTTCTCCCTCTACAGAGCTCCAAATGAGATGATCTTGGTAGCTGTAGAAAGCTTATGATATCTAGTTTACACTTGTAAAATTTCATGAGTATTGAATATCATTTGGCCCATGTGTGACATAGAAACATAAACTGATTATATGAATAGTATTATTACCATTTCAGCAGAATTTTTTTAACTTTGAAAAATCATAATAAATTCTCTAAAACTCTAAATTGAATGCTCTTTAGCTTTGTGAAAAGCTTTAGATGATACCTATATTCATTCAAAATTTTATGGGAAATTCGTCCATTTGGTGAGTTGGTGATTTAGCTCAAGTTTTAATCACTTTTTGAAGTTCAAAATGGTTCTTAAGGCACCAAAAGACTCTCTTAATGTTTCATAGCCATTTAGACACGTCTCATAGTACAAATATAGCTCAGGGAAGCATGCCAAATGGTCTAAATCCTTATGGAGCTAATTCTCACTATGCCACTTGCTATCATACACAAGCATATCATATCACATATGGGCTCTTTGGTAGTAAAAGCATACATATTCATTCATATAGTTCTAAAATAGGTGCATACATCATATTTACATACATTTAAATGTGCTCAAGCATCTACATGACATACACATCATAAGGTTACATCATTTGACATCAATATGCTAACAAAATGGTTAAATAACAAAGTCTTTGTCAAAACATTAGTCTTCAAGGTTGTTGGCTTCTATTTCTTTGCCCACTTGGCTCACTTAGACATGGTTAGACATTGAAGAAGGAAGAGTAAGATTCCAAAAATCCCAATAGCTCTTTACCTTTTGAAACATAAATAATGGATGTATTTTCAAGTTTAAGAATGCATGCATGGCAATTTAAGCTACTAGTAAACATACATAAAGCATTGTCCATGTTCAAGGAACTCATACATGTCATACATAGGCTCTCAAGGGGATTGGTTTAACTTCACCTATTTTTTTGGGATTTTTAGAATTGCCTTATCCATTTTCAAGAGACTTTTAACTAAGCCTCACTCTTCTTGAGACTTTTAGCTTTATCTTACCCAATCCTAAGGACTTTTGGCTCATCCTCACTTGCTAAGAGACTTTTAGAATCACCATGCCCATTCAAGTCACATAATATTCATAAAACACATTTCAAGAATATCATGGTACCATAACATGTAGACAATAGCTATAAACATTTCTCATGGCACAAATAACCATACAAGCACCCAAGGATAAGAAAACATCTAACAATGCATGGGAGAAAGGTTAAAGAGCTACCTTTAAAGCAAAATCACAAGTCTTTCTCTTGATTATTTTTCCCTTCTCTTGGCCACACACTTGCACTTAGTTAGAGCTTGGTTCTTTTAGCCTAGACATATCAAATGGGACACAATTACATCATTGAAGCAAGTTCTAGCACCACACACACTCTATGTGAAGCTATTTTGCTATATGGCTCAATTGTGGTTCCGTACAAGACCTAAGGAAGTAACTATGGAAATTTATAATCTTGACTCCATCCTCTCCTTCAATCTAAGTCTCTTGACTCCATTTAGACTTCTTGGAGTCATCACACATTTATTTTAAAGAGCTTAGCTATGAGTTACTTCTTTATGTCTCATTATGGAGCCTACACCTCTATCTCATAATTTAGGCTTTCTAAATTTTTTTCAAGGCTTTCATTGATGTTCATCAATCATATCTAGTCCCATTCTAGGCTTAGAAAAATTTAAAATACTCCTTAGGTGCATGGAACCCATTTGGCCGAGACCTATACAATGAAAAGAGCCTACAAAGTTTTGCAAATTCCCTTAAAGGGAATGGCACTTGGAAGACTTCCTAGAGGTCTAATGTACTCATACAAGGTCTTACATAAGCTAGAACATCTTTGGAAGAAATCGGATCTGTCCATTTGTCTAAGAATCCTTAGGTTCTCATTCTTGAAATATAACACTCCCTTTTTTGTTTCAATTGCCTATTCTTAATTCTCACATTCTAAGACCTATGTTTCTTCCTTGGTTGGGTTAGAATTCATCTCCTCTTGGATGGGCTCTAGGCTGGATGAATCACCATGAAGGAAGCAAGTAAGGAGAAGCAACAAAACAATAGTTTCTTACCTTGATTCAATACCTTCTCAAGAACTCTTTTAATTGCCATAAGCTTCTCCTTCAATTTCTAATTTCCTCCCTCTGAAGCAACCACAAACCAGCCCCAAATAAGTTATTAAAACTATAGGGAGAAAGAGGAGAAGGAGAGGAATAAGGTTGCTAAAGGAAGGAGCATAGAAAAAGCTTTAAATCTTTACCTTTTTGCAAGCTTTTTCTTATTCTTCTTCCCCTCCATTTGGGCATCTCTCTTAGCTGAGCTCTCTTCTATTTTGGACAAAAGTAAGGTTGGTTAAATGGAAAGGAAAGAAGGGACGTGTAATTACTCTAACGTTCCTCACTTATTTACTTAGTTCCACATCCTTGGCATAACAACATTCTCAAGAAAATCTATTAAAATAATATAATATTTTACGTTATGTAGGGTTCAAATTTTTCATTTTGCATCTTGTAGGCCATATGAATTCAGCCATAGTATTTTCTACTCCAAATACATGCATACAAGTTAAAATCATCCCAAAATGTTCTATTTTTCCTAAGCTTAGGACATCGACACACAAAATCACAAGTTCAGTTTTGGGTTCCAATACCAAATTTTTGATGCAAACTTTGGAAAATGATAATTAAATCTAAAAAAATTAAAATCTAGTGAATGATAGCTTTCTAGAAAGCTCTAAATGTCAAATATAGGTTAAAAATCATTCCAAGTCATGAAAACACTAGCTGGACCACAACTGATAATAGAATAATATCAAAGGTCTAGTTGCTTAGGTTTTTTGTCATAAGTTACTGATATGAATTTCAAAAATTTATAACTAATTCTAAAAAAATCAAAACCTAGCAAATTACACTATTTTGGAAAGCTATAGATGTCTACTAGAGGTTAAAAATAACTCTGGACCAAAACAGAAGCATTAAGGTAGTGAAAATAGACCTCATTCTTTTCAAATAAATACTTAAGGCTTTTATTATCGCTATAGATTTCTATGACTGCTCCATACAGGTAGTGTCTCCATATTTTAAGTGCAAATACCACTGCTGCTAGCTCTAAATTGTGTGTAGGGTAATTCTCTTCATGTGGTTTCAATTGTCTAGAAGCATAAGCTACCACTTTGCCCCTGCATAAGCACACATCCTAACCCCTTCTTTGAAGTATCACTATAGACTATGAAAGTCTCTTTAGGGTTAGGAAGCACTAGAATTGGGGCTATGGTTAATCTATGCTTCAACTTTTGAAAGCTCTTCTCACACTTCTCATCCCACACAAATGCTACGTTCTTTCTAGTGAGCCTAGTCAGTGGCATTGCTATCTGAGAAAAGCCCTAAATGAACCTCCTGTAATATCCAACAACATTCGTAAAAACACATATTATGTACATAATGATACCATGGCATGTAAAAAATCACTAGAAACATTTCTCATGGTAAAATCATGCATACACACATCCAAAGACAAGAAAACAACTAAGCATGCATGAGAAAAAGGTTAGAGAGCTATCTTGAATGCAAACACATACATTTTCCCTTGATCTTTCTTCCCTTTCTTTGGCTACACACTTACAAGTGGATGGAGTAGGATTCCTTTGGCTTAGACACATCAAATAGGACCCAATTACACTTTTGAAACAAACTCTAGCACCATACACACTCAAGGAAAGCCTACTTTCTTAAATGGCTCAAATATGGTTCCATATGATTCCATGTATGATTATTAGTAGCAAAATGTTCATATATGCATCCTTTAGCTTGAAAAGCATGGCTATTATGTATAATTGAAAGGGTTAAAAGCTATTAGGATTCCTAGAATCTCATTCTTCCCTCCCCATTGCCAAAAGATGTTTAGATGGACCAAGTGAGCAAAGAGAGGAAAGCTACCACACTTGAAGATGAGAGATTGACAAAAGCATTGTGTTATCTATCCATTTTGTAAACATATTGTTGGCAAATGATCTAACCTCATATGTAAATGATGTATAGTCACTTGAACATATGTATATATATGGATATATGATGTATGTATAGAAATTGAAAGCATATGAATGATAATAGATGTTTTTGATATTGAGATGCACGGATGAGTTTGTAAGATCTTGTGAATGTGAACAAGTAGGATAGTGATTTTGTGATGTATGGATATCTAGACTCCTCAGACAAGTTTAATGGATTGTTTTTAAGCTTTCCCACATGCCCTCATCTAGTGCTTTTTGTAGAGCAAAAGAGCACCTAAATTAGAGCTCTATAGAATTTATTATAATTTTTTAACATTTAGAGAAAAATATTGAATGGTAGGATGTACTATTTATTTGGTCATTTTCTTTTCCTATGTCATCCATGTGTCAAATGGTGTCCAATAATAATGAAATGTTATAGGCATAAACTAGACATGATAAGCTTTTCTGTAGCCCTTGAAAACACCTTATTTGGAGGTCTGTAAAGGGAGAACTAAAATTTTGAAGTTTAATATTAGTATCAGGGGCACACCTCTAGTAGAGTGGGACGCCTTTTAAGACGCACGTCTTAAGAATTGTTCTTAAAAAAATGCCATTTTTGCCTCTTGTCTTGGCTCTTTTATTTTAGGTTTATTTTAGCTCCTTTTTTAGAACTATTTTTTCTATAATAAAATTTAGATCCTCTAATTTATAAAAAGGTTTTGCAATCACTCAAATTAAATTTAAAACTTTCCTGAATGAAGAGGTCAAAGTTCGAATCAACTGAAGCTAAAAAACATACACCGAAGGGGTCTTAACTGCCCCAAGGGTTCCTATGATTTTCAGGGCCTCTGAGAACCCTAAAAAGTTTAAATTTTTCATTTAAAAAGCTCTCCTATGAGTTCTCAAAAAATTGCTTGTATTTACGAAAATGTCACTACACTTTTGGCGATTTTATTGAACTACCCTGGTTTGAGTTTTTGGGTAACTCAACATTTAAATTCTCATTTTTCATTATTTAAAAATTTATCATAATTTTATTTGGCCTTAAATCATTTATCTCAGGGGACTTGCTTTTCAAGCTAACTTATTTCAGTATTTTTACGAACTACCACATGTTACAGGACGTGCTTTATGAAGGGTGAAAAGTCATTTAAGGCACTTTTTAAACTTTGCATTTTAGTCCCTCTCCTTGATTCTTTTCATTTAGGCTCAATTTAACTCTTTTTCGAAATTCAGCTTTTCCATTATAATAATTAGACTCTCAATCTTATAAATTGACTTTGGTTTTACTAAAAAAGGATTTAAAACCATTTCAAACTGTTCAATCAAAGTTGCGGTCAACTGACAACCGAAATTACTCATCAAAGGGGTTTTAACTGTTCTAGAGATTTTATGGTTTTTAGAGCCTCTGAGAAACCCAGAAAGCTTAAATTTTTTATTTAAAAACCCCTTTCATGAGTTTTCCAAAATTTTTAGATGTAACATCCAAGATTTTTGAAGGTTTTTTAAGTCTGCTAGCTATCGCTAGGATCTCTGTTGGCTATAGCGAATGTACCAATTCGCTAAAATGAATTTCTAATTAGTTATAGCAAAGGTGCTGGTTTGCCATAGCAAGGATGCAGCCCGCTATAGCGAGTTTGTATCCCTCACACAAAATCCAGGGAGTTTCTCACAATAGCACTCTCCGTAGCAAGAATAGGGGACTTGGGACTGATAAGTGCTCACCGTAGTAAGGAATATTTGTTCTAAAAAAAGAGTAAAAAAGTAGATTTTTACTTCTTAAAGACTCTAGAAGCCTCTCTTTTCTTCTAATCGATATTTCCTTTACTTAAGACCAAGGAATAGCTCATTTAAGAAAGGCATAAAGGAGGAGGAAGGGAGAAGGAAGGAAACCAAAGAAAACGTGAGAGAAACTTTAGATTTTCATAGCTTTCCTTCTTGGAATTTTGTTCTTCTCTCTTTGCTGTCTCTTTTTATGGTTTTAGTTGTTGAATTGGCTCTGTTTTGAGCTTGGTTCAAAGGAGGGCGAGTAGAAATTCAAAAGGGAAGCTAAGGCAAAAGGAAATACTCTTGAAGAAGGCTTGAATTCAAGGTAGATATCTATGTATCTTTGCTTCTTCTTTTTCTTTGCTTCTTGTGTATTTTAGTTCTAACAACTTGAGAGCTTGAGAGAAGCAGGAAGTTCTAACCTAGAACAAGCATGAAACTCATGAATTAATGTGTGGGAAGCTAGGAAATGCAAAGTAAGTGGAGGAAAAACCATTAAACTTTAAGATAGGAAACATAGGGGTTATTGAACATTTTGTACAATTTGATTTTGTCTAAGAATCCCCTAGCCTTTGTGAATATTTGTTTAAGTTCCCAAGACCCCTAGAAAGCTTCTCAAGTGCCTTTTCCTTCAAGAAAAATTTAGAAGCTTCATTAGACCTTTTATGGAATCATAGATAAAGTATACTTCTCAAATATATGGTTAATGCTTTGGCTTGTTCCAAGAGAGTGATTACATGCTATGTGTTATGTTTAGGCCAAAGAGATCAAGCTTTATCTAGTTGCAATTGTGAGATCGAGGAGGGGAAAGAGAAATTAAAAAGGAAGAATTATGTTTGAGTGCCAAGGTAGCTCTTCATTCTTTCTTGTTGCATTCTTGGATGTATGATAGTCATTGTATACTTGTATGTGCACTTGTATCGTGAGACATGCTATTTGATATTGCCTTGTTGCATTGGTACCAATATGCTTATGTTTTAGGTTATGAAAATTACTCTTGAAGGGTGAGGTGGTGCCAAAAGCCCCTTATGATAGGTGAGGTGGAGCCAAAAGCCCTTAGGAATAGGTGAGACAAGGCCAAAAGTCTTATAGATGAGTGAGGCCAAGTCAAAAGTCCCTAGACTAAGGTTGAGGCTAATCCAAAAGTCCCCAAAAATAGGATGAGACTATACCAAAAGTCCCTAGAGCTTATTCTTGGCATTGATATTATTTTCATGGCATATAAATCATGTGTTGAATGATTTTTTTATGGTTAAAGAGTTACCTTGATAGCTTAATGTCATTTTATCTATTAATATTTTATTTTGTATGCATAAGAACTAGGAAGACTGCTAACATATTCTGAGATCTTCTTAGAGACCCATCAAAATAATAGAGTTAATGTTGATAGAAAATTTCAAACTAATTATGTAGTTGTAGTTTTATATTTAATTTATATTTGTAATTACAAATTTAATTATACAAATTTAATTTATTCTATTATTTGCTTTTCAAGATAAGTATACATGACTTAAAAATTTATGTGAAAGTTGTCACTCCATATCCCTTTAACCTCACTATATCATATATTATAGCTCATACATGCTTCATACATGGGTTTCGAGGAAAAAAAAAGAGAGATTGAAATCATGGCTCATAATAGCGTGTGTAGCACTTTAACTATTCAAAATTTTCTTTGTGGATCTCATAGACTCTTCAATATTATCTTCTACTCATATTCCATTTAAACAAGTCATAGACATCATGAAACATCTCATACAATTTGGATTTGAAGCCCTACACATAAGAAAAAGCATGCTTGTTTTCGGGCCCAGAATTCAAGTTTTTGTCACCCATTTTGAAAATTTATAATTAAATCTAGAAAAATCAAAATCCAATAAATCATAGCTTTCTAAAAAGCTCTAAATGTTAAATTTATGATAAAAATACTTGCAAGCCATGAAAACATCATCTTGGCTATGTTTGACAATAGAAAAGTAATCTAGGTCTAACTATCCTAAAGTTCTAATATAATTTACTGATATGAATTTCAAAACTTCATAACTAATTCCACGAAAATCCAAATCAAGTAAACCATACCAATATTGAAAGCTATAGATGTCTAATTTAGGGTAAAAATAGCTCCAAAAGCCATAAAATGATAGTAAGCTATCAAAAATTGATGGAATAGTGCTTGGGGTCCTATTGCATTACTAACAGTAAGTTCCAACTTCAAAAATTCATTTCTCTTTCATTATACCTCTAAATGAGGTGCTTTTACTTGCTAGAGCTCACTATGAATGTCTAGTTTTTCCATGTTAGATGACATTAACATGTGATCTACTCATGTGAATAGTACCCAGACCAAAGCCAACCTCTAAGCTAAACTATGAAGAAGCATAAGAAACTCTATAGACCTCCAAATAATGTGGTTCTTAGACTAGTAAAAAGCTCCATATGAAACTTATATGTATGCAAAATTTCAGCCTCAAAATCACTCATTTGGTTAGGTTGAGGTTCAATTCACAAAAGGGGTCATTTTTTATCCCAAAATGGTTCATATGAATGTCAAATGGCCTTTCCCTAAAACCAAGATCACTTAAGCATATGGGTATGCTACAATATAGGTTAATAAACTTGTCTAAGGAGTCTAAATATCCATATGTCATAAAACCACTACCCCACTTGTTCACATGTATAAGTTCTTAAGGGCACAACCATACATTTCCATGACAAAAACCTCTAATCTCATTCATGTACTTCCAATTCTCATACATACATCATATATTCATATAATTACATATGTTCAAATATCTATACAACATATAAATCATAAGATTACATCATTTGACAACTAAATGATTACAAAATGGCTAGGTAACATAACCCTTTTATCCATATCTTCTTTTCAAACTTGGTGGCCTCCATCTCTATGCTCACTCGGTCCATCTAGACATATTAAGTAAAGGAGAGGGAGTGAGATTCAAAGAATTTTAATAGCCCTATACACTTTTAATCATACATAATGGATGCATTTTCATCAAAGGGATGCATTACATGGTTTATGAACTACATATGCATAACAAGGACATAGTTTTCATTTCACAAAATCTCAAACACATCAAGTAGACTCTCAAGACCTTAGTTAGCCTCACCCATCTCTCTTAGGATTTTTGGACTTGCCTTACCCATCTTACTTTGGGACTTTTGACTAAGCCTTACTCCTCTTGAGACTTTTGGCTCATCCTCACCCTTATCAAGGGACTTTTGGCATCACCAAGTCTATTCAAGTCTTATACACACATAAAAGCAATTTAAGACACATAAGTAGCACCATATATATCCTTACTAGCTAGGCATGCTTTTCATAGTTCAATACACATACAAGCATCCAAAGTAAGAAAACATCCACAAACATACATAAGAGAAAGGTTAAAGGGCTACCTTGAATATAATTACACACACTTTTGCTTTATTTCTCCTTCCTTCCTTTGGTTACACCCTTGCAACTGGGTGGAGTAGGATTCCTTTGGCCTAAATACAACAATTAAGATCCAATTACACTCTTGAAACAAACCTTAGCACCACACACACTCTAGAAAAGCTTGGGTTCTTATTTGCTTAAATTATGGTTCCATATAACATCTAAGGACCTTGTTTTGTTTTTTTGGTAGTAGATACATTTGGGAGGCTTCTTTAATGTCTTAGGAACTTACACCAACTCTTAGACAATTAGAAAATACCATTAGAAAGCTTCACAAAATTTATGGTGTAATAAAATCCCTAGAAATTGTATCTTAAATTTTGAGGGTTCTTTCTTGGATTTCTTTGCACTATCTTATTTCCCACACTTTAACTCTTAATTTCCCACTTGGTTTAGTTCAAAGTAACTTCCTTTTGGCTATCCCATAAGTGGCCAAACCACACACCTAGAAGTAAGGGAGAAAAAGCATGAAAAGCAATAAATGTACCTTAGTTTCTAGTTTTTCCTTGGATGTTCTTTAAAGTGGTTAACTCCTCTTTTTAGAACTCCACTCTTCCCCCTCTAAACTAGACCCAAAACTACACCAAAGACATCATTAAAACCATAAAAAGGGAGATGAGAATGAGGATAATCAACTTAATAAAGGAAAAACTATGAAATTCCTTACCTTTACTTAGTTTCTTCCTTCTCCTCTTTCTCCTCCTTGGTATGCCACTTCTAAAGCTTTGGGGATCTATTTTCAGCAAGCTAAACTAGGTTAAAATAAGGGAGAAGAATTTTGGACCTTTTAAAAAGTAAATTTCACTTTTTCACATTTTTTTTAGAATAAATCTCACTATAGTAGGAAACACCCCTCATTACGGCAAGAATTTATCAGTTCCAGGTTCCCCTATTCTTACCACAGCTAGCACTATTGCGAAAACCCCCTGGATTTTGTATGAGCAACGAATTCACTATAGTGAACTAGCATTCTCACTATGGCAAACATGCATCCTCACTATAGTGAACAAGCATTCTCGATATAGCTAGAAGGCTTAGAAAAATTCTGAAATCTTGAGTTCTCATTTCTACAAAAACTCGAATGTTACAAAAGTAGAAGGGAAAGTATTTTAAAGTTGGGTTTATGGCTAGAGGTTGGTAGAGGGAAAAAAAGGCTCAATATATGGCATTGGGATTATATCTTATAATATATTAAGAAATCCTATATCTCAATACACTAACACTCATTACACAACATATCTTCACTCTTCTTATATCTAAGAAATTGTGAGGAATGAATTTATAAATTTGTCCTAACAAACTCATAATGCCTCACTTGAAGATTAGAAAATACAAATTGAACAGCTTTGACAAGAACTAGATGAATTTAAAAGTATTATTTAATATCTTTCATAACAATATTATCAAGATGATACTAGGCCAAATTTTTTTACTGGTAGATACTTCTCATTTAAATAATGAGAATGAAGATGATAATTCTAATCAGAACAAGGATTATTGTTAAATTTTGTAAATTTCATGCAACATAATCAGTGTAGTTAAATTTGTATGGGATTCTTTTTCCTATTTTGTTTAAATTTGACATTTTTATTACACAAAATTATATATTATATATTTAGTTAATAAATTTAATTATATATTAACTTATAATGTATGTATTAGCTTATAATATATTATACATACCAAAATTTAATAATATATATTAAGTTATAATATATTACATAGTGAAAAAGAAAATGAGGTTGGTAGGAGTGGAAATAACAAAAATTATCATTATTTCTTACGAGAATATGAAATTTGATTATTCTACCTTTTTTATTTCTCTCTATAAATTTCAGACTTTAATTGCTATCCCATTTTATATTCTTTTCCTTTTCACATCAATTGCCTCACCATTTTTTTCTCTTTTTGCTCTATATAAATTTCAACTGCTTTTGTTTGCTTGAAAATGTTTATTTCATTTTTGTTTCATCTGTCGTCCATTATTTAGCTTTCCAATTGGTGTATTTTTGTTGCTACAACTTTTGATCTTCTCTTTCATTTTCTAGATTTATTTTTGTTATATTTTAATCTTGTGAATTGTTACTGGTTTTGTTTTGATTTTGTTATTTGGACCTTTTTTTTAATCCATTTGTATTTGTTATATTTTGTGTGTGTTATTGTGAATTTCTATCTTTCCTTTTTTTTTTTTCCTATAATAGGTAAGAGGTAGGCTAAATTTTGAAAATTTTAGTGTTTGTATTTGGTTTTTTCTAATTTTTTATTTTAATTAATTAATTAATTAAATTTTATTTCTTTTGATTTGATTTGGATTTTGTTTTTAGTTTAGAATTTGTTTTGGTTCATCAAAGAACACAAAATTGATCAAATTTGAAGGAGAACATTACGTGCCATTCCAAAATTTTTGAAAGAGAAGTGAAACATAAAAAACATAGAAAAAGAAATGAAACGCAAGCAAAAAAATATTAAAAAAGTCAAAAAATAATAATAAATTAAATATACATTAAATTATTATTAATTCTAAACAATCTGATTATAAATGTTTAAGAAAATCTACATAAAATAAATGATTAATTATAATAATAAATATATATAATAAATCTTTTTAACAAGATAAAATAAAATAAATTATAATTCATTAATAAAATATAATTTTTATAAATCAGATTTAAACATATTTTTTAATTTATTAATTTTAAACAATTATTTTTTGATATTATATTGTACTATTAGAAATTCATTTTTGACAATTACTAAGTTTTGAATAATATTTTTATAAAATTTATTAATATATATATTTTATTAACATTAGTTATAAATAAATAATTATTAAGTAATTAGTTAATTAACTAATAATTAACTAACTTAACGAAAATAATTATTATTAACATTATTTTTTCATTTTATATTCATTTTTATTAATATTATATTTATATTAAATAATTTTTTATAATAAAATTTATATTTATTAATTTGATGTGATAGAGAAAGAGAGGACGCAGGCATAAGAAGGAGAAAGAGAAAAAGAGACATTTCTTATTGATAAAATTATAACGATAGATTGTGCAATAGCTTGTTTTGGTCAAAAAATCATGATTTTAACTATTTGCTATTGATATTAATTATCATAATTGAAGAGATTCTTGTAGTGGATAACAATAGTTAGAATTTTTGTATGAATATATATTTTTTCAGGTAGTAGAAGTTATGTAATATGATGTTTTACTTTCTTATTGTGTATATTTTTTGTTTTTGTTGTTGGTTGACTACTTGTATTTTATAGTAATATTTTATTGCAAATTAGACATGTGAATGAATATGGAACAAATAGAATATTGATTTTTTAAAAAAAATAGTGAGGGATTAGACAGGAATTAATAAGGGAAAAAGCAAGTGATTGGAAAGGGGTTAGAGAAGGAAAATAATAAGGCAACAGCAAGGCAATCACAAGGGGTGTTAGCAAGCTAAATTCCCCTATTAACTTTTTAGGGATTTTTCCCTCACTAAATAGCAACGTTTTTTAGAAAAATTGATAAAGAATTAGTAACACAATTTTTTAAAAGAAAATCCTATAAAAAATTGTTAATGAGAGAATGGGGAGAAAAATTTTTCATTGCTATTTAGTGACAAAATTGCCCCTTGCTTTTCCCTCACTAATTCTTCTTTGAGGAGGAATAGCAAAGGACTATTCTTGACCTTTTTTTGTAGTGTTGAAAATGTATAATGATAATTATTTAGTTGGTGAGTAAAATAAATTATGCTAATTATTTATTGTTTTCCTTTTGATGTATATATAGGAAAAATGGAATTAGTGAAATTAAAAAGAACAAGAGGAAACAAAATGATTAGTATTGAGTTGGAAGATATAGAGTTTGTTATTTTTTGTTATTGTCATCCTTTGAAAGTTTAAATTATGTTCACCTATCTAAATTTGTTCATTATTTCTAACTAATTATTTTAATTTTTCAATATCATTTTGGCAACATCAATAATAAATTAGGTTGTGTGCTTTAAAGACAACATCTTGATACTATTTTTGAGTTACAAAGAAGGAACATAAGTATTGGCAAAAGACAAAATTTATTTGTTTTAATATAATTTATTTAGTAACATTTCAATGACTTTTTTTTTTAATTCACTTGGCATGGATGTGACACTAGCTTCCTTATAACAAATTACTATTGTGAAAAGATGCAGATGCGTAAAGTCATAGATTTTATAACACAATTCTTAGAGGCAGGAATATATTTAACTGTATGAGCTTGATTTGTATTTCATTCGGTGACTTGTATGGTTATTGTGTCAAGTGTCAATTTATGGAGAGAATTTGTTAGCCCTATCTTGCTACAACAAACTTGGTATTTTCTTCTTGTTTATTTTAAATTCTAGGTATTTATTATATTAACTTTTACTTTTGGCAAGTTTAGCAATGTAGGCAAAGGTTAGGCAATAAAACCCTCATAGGTTTAAGGATGGAAAAACCTTCACCTTGGTGAAGATTTATGATGCATTGGGAATTAATGAGAAATCTGCCAAGTTAATGCCTTTGAGGAGCTTGCTCTCCATATTAGATTATCTTCTACTTTTCAGATTATGAAAGTTTTACTCGACCAAATTGAGAGTGACCTAAATCTATCTCTAAAGAAGCTTTCTATTTAGAAAAATCAATTTGAGGTATTATTCCTTTACGAACTATCATGTAAATTCTAACCTTTTGACTTATTCTATAGGAATGGCTAAGAAGCTTTCTATTTGATGAAGTTGATGAACTTAGAAGCGATAATTTCCTTGATTATTTTCCATATATAATACTGTCACAAGGAAGCTCTCTAAATAAAAAACAAAGTATTGATAGGAATTCTATGGAAATTACACTTTCACTGGCACTTGCTTCAAATGTGCCAAGAGGACGACATTCTAAGTAGAAGCTTTACATAAAGTGTTGCATATTTGATGTGATTTTCACTAGCAATAATTATATTTGATCATATGGTGAAAATTTTAATTCCTATAAGTTTATGCAGGCTATGTTTTTTGTCATAACTAGTTCCTTTTTAACATATTCATACACATATGAAGTATAAATACAAGAATCACATCTATTTACATGAAATTAGACACCGAAATCAGTCCATTTATGGGTCATTTTGAGCTATAAGGATTCAAACTTGATTCTTTCTTTTCCTTAACTCATTTTTATCATAAATAAGTTTGTTTATGTCCATTATACCATGGCTAGCTCGTGGAACACACCAAATTCCTATAAAACATGAAATGACAGCATAAGTCCCCAAATCTACACTAATTTTAAAAATTCATAACTTAAGTTATCCAAGTCTTATATCCTTTAGGAAACTCATTTAACCTATTATATACTTAGTTAGAAAGGTTTAGAACTAACTTGCCTTATTAGCTTCTTTTAGGGCCTTAAAATGTCAACTTTCATTCTAAAGATCCTAAATTCAATCCAATACTTCTATAATTCTTTATGCATCATACATAAGTCTCTAAATCCATTAAGACTCAAAGAAACACTTCTTAATTACTTCTCCTAAGAACTGGCCGAAATCCTCACATGTATGGCCACTATGGAGTTTTGCTTACTTTCTAAGGAATTTAGCACTTATAAGAGTTTCTTAGCCTCTTCTTAACTCAATCATACTATTACATAATCTAAATTATCATTTTAAAGCTTCCAATTTCCCTAGGTGCACTTAAAACCCTAGATATTTAAATTGAAAATCTATAGCTTTCTTTTGGTTTCTATTGGTTTCATCTTAATCTCTACACTCCAAAACCCTTGTTTCCATCTTAATTTCATAAAAAACCAACTCCTTTCCTAATGCTCTTAGGTTGGCCGAACTGATCAAGCAAAGGAAGAACCAAGAAAAGTGATATTTCCATAGAGAATCATTCCTTGTTAACTTCCTTGTCAAATGGGCTTTCTTAAGCTTTCAAGATTTTTTCCAAATTCTTCCTTCCCTCTATTGAACCAGCCATGAAACATCACCATTTAAAATTCTAAAACCATGGAAAGATAAAGGATAAAGGAGAAAGAAGAAAAGAACATTAGAAAAAGGAAGGCTATGAAAAAAAAATGGCATTTTCTTACTCTTTTTGCTTGATTTTCCCTTTTTCTTTCTTCCTTCTCACTAGATGCCATGGAGTTTTGGTTTGGGGTTGCTTTTCTTAGTTCTGAATTGAAGAAGATGGATGGAGTGCTGAAATATAAGAAAAAGGTGATTTAACAAATTTTCAAAATACCCATTTTGCCCTTCTACTTTGGTTCTTCTGTTTATGCTCGTTTTAGTTCCTTTTTTAGAACCATCTTTTTCATATAAAAATTTAGGTCCTTTAGTTTATTGAAGACATTTTATTTCAATTTTATGGGGTTCAAAACCATCCTGAATCATCTGATCAAAGTTTCAGTCAACTTTTTACCAAAATCACATACTGGAAGGGTTTTAATCATTTTAATGGTTTCCACGATTTTTAAGGCATCTGAGAACCTTAGTAAACTCAATTTTTTCATTTAAAAATAATTTATTTAAATTTTTGAGAAGTTGTCCAAAATTACAATTTCTACTATTGAGTTCCATATTAAGTCATTTAGCTATTTTGGCTCCAATTTCGAGTCGCCTCTAGATTCTTACCCTTATTACTAGATACTTTGTTTATTAATCTAGATCTATATATTGTTATGTATCTAGCAACATAGGAAAAGGTTAGGAAATGGAACCTTCAAAAGTTTTATGATGGAAAAAGTCAGCACTTTGCTAACCTTCATATTAATAATGAAAATGATTGATCAGTTCAATGAGTAAATTGAAATATCATAGTATACGTATTCTTTGGAATGGATGGTATACTATCTCATGTTCATAGGCATCAAGGAAGGAGTTCCATTGTTTTATCCTAAACCATAATATGATTATGGGAGGAGGATACTTTGCAAGTTTGCATATGCTTAAGTTATATGTCATAAAATGTCAATCTTCATTGGTTGTTTTGTCCAAAATTTTTGCTATGCTGTAATGAGCATGTAATATCACTTTTTCATTTTATTTCTAAATATTGTATTTTATATTCTTTATTGTTAAATGCTAGTGAATACTTTTTAGTCAGTTCTCCTATTTTTGCTTATTGCAAGATTCCTATGTGCTTTTTAAGATCTTCTGAAAAGATGGATTTCAAATAAAGGGAATAAATCATTATAAATGAATCAATCAATCAAATTAAAAATAATTAAGTCATCTCAAATTTAAATTCAAATGGATTAAATGAAATTATAATTTAGTGATGAAAGTAGGTAAAAAATCCCTATAACCCATTTGTTAGCATTTTGAGGCACCACTTGTTATCATTTTAATAATAGATCAGGGCTAAAAATTTTACATATTAACTTAAAATAACTAAAGAGCATTTGTGTTAATTCAATAGAGATTTTGGTTGAAGTGTAGTAAATTCAGATAATGTCAAATGGAAATATAAGGAAGGAATAATTATTTCACTATATAAAATAAGCAATTTAAGTTTATGTTAAATGTATAACAATTGTAAAAGAAATAGTTATTATGTTATTAACATAATAGATGCCAATAAGAGTTGATTTTAGCAACTAACTAAATAAATAGGCTTCTAACATAAGGAAGAACAGTTATGATCATTAATGCAAGTTTAGTTTTATTAATTCTCTCATCTTCTCTAACTTTCTACATTCTACTCCATATTTTTCCTATTAGGTGGTATTAGAACCATTTAGTTCATAGATGGTAGAGGCTATTTGTAACACCATAATTTCCTATCTTTACCTCATGCTATTTCCAAGTCTCATGCTATGGAATTCACAAAAATGCAAGAAAATAGCATATAAAAAGTGAATATTTTAGCGTTGCGTCGCATATAATTTTTTTGTTTGGTGTCCCATGGACCATGTGAGCTCATATATCACATCCTAATATTTAATTACATAGATACAACTTATTTCCATCCCCAAAATTGGGCTAGAGCTCGTGTATGGCAAGGGGATACATAAAATTCATGAATGCAATTTATGCCAGAATTTTGTCTTTTCTATCACAAATTTTGAAAAATCATAACTAATTCTAGAGACATTGAAATTATGAGTTCTTTATCATTCTAGAAAGCTACACATGTTTAATTTATACTAAAAATATGTTTAGGCCATGAAACATAACACAGAAGACGTTTGACATTAGAAAGATGCAGAGGTCTGGCTGGCCATTGGTACTGTCATAGGTTTCTGCTATAGATTTCAAAAATATCTAATTAATTTTACAAAAGTCTAATCCATGCAAATGATACCAATCTAAAAATCTATGGATGTTAACTAGAGGGAAAAAATAACTCTAAACTAGTTCAAGCACATCTAGGCATCAAAAACTAATCAAAAAATACCTAAGGTTAGTCTGAATGCCTGATACTAGGCAGAAATTTTAAAAATTCATATCTCCCTCTCTAAACATTCAAATGGGATGATTATAGTTGGCACAAGTCACTAGGAATATCTAGTTTCTTTTTATAAAATTTTGTGACAATTAGACATCATTTGGCCTCTGAGTGACAAAATTCATTTTCAGATCAGTATGAACAGTACCCTTGACCAAAATCAGAAATTTTGCTAACTTTAAAAATTAATAAAATATTACATAGATCTCCAAAAATTCTGAACTTTAACTTCTCAAAAAGCTTTCAACAAGTTCTAAATGCATGCCAAATCTTAAATCAAGAAATAAAAAGTTGTATAGGTTTCTAATATGGTCAATTTTAGCTCCACATAATATACCAAAGTGTCCAAATGACCTCCCTTGATGATTGGCACCTCTTGGGCAAGTTTAAAAGTATGGATATAACTCGTATGAACTTTCCAAGTGGTCACAAACCTTATGCATCTCATTTTAGCCACTTTACTTCCATTTATACATATATTTCCATAATGCAATCTTCTCATTACATGTCCAAAATGAGCATTTCCATACATACAACCTGAGCTCTCATTTATACATGATACATTAACATAATTATACATGTTCAAGAGGTCATAGGTCATATACAATAATGGGTTACAACAATTGTCACTTAAATGGCCTTAAAGAAGCACATTCCATGCACTTTGGTGGCATACTCTCATCTTTCAAGAGGTTGGCTTCCATTTCCTTGTTCTCTTTATCCATTTAGCATGTTAGAACATTGGAGAGGAGGGAATGAGATTCAAAGAATCCTAATAGCTTATCTCCCTTTCAATCATACATAAAATATACAAAACCAATCTTACAAATGCATGCATAGGCATATTATATAACATAAACATTCAAGAAGCAATCTTAGCATTTGAAAAAGTCATATATAGCATACATAGGCTTGCCAAGTATGTGAATTAGCCTCACCCATTCACTTGTAGATTTTGGACTTGCCTCATCTATTCTTTAAGAGGTTCTTGCACTCAACCTTGCTCTTAGAAGTCAACCTCACTTTTGGAAGACTCTTCACTTTGTCTCAACCAAACCTTAAAGGTTCTTGACTCATCCTCACCATGACTAAGGGTTCTTGGCCTCACCACACTCAAGCAAACCAAGCAAACATCATAAACATCATTTGAAAACATAATAGATCATCATTGTACCATGGCATATGAAATCATGCTAAAATACTTTTCATGGATTAAAACACATATACACACATTCAAAGACAAGCCAAGCATACATTCATACATGAGAAAAGGAGGAGTGAGCTACCTTGTTTACATTTACATACTTTTTTCTTGAGTCTTGAATCCTCTATCTTGACCTCACATACCCAAGAAGGTGGAGATAATTTCTCTTGGCCTAAACACAATTTATGGAAGCCAATTAGGTTCATGGAGTAAATTCTAAAGCCACACATCTTCCTTAAACACTAACTTGATCTATAAACCCCTTTATGGTTCCAAGAATGTACCTAATGAAGCAACACCCATTAAATAAATTTTAGATTTCATTCTTTCCTTTCATATATGATTTTTGACTCTTTTTAAGCCTTTTGGAGTCATCACACAATTGAAACAAAGAACCTAACTACATGTTGACTCATCCTCACCATAGCTAAGGGTTCTTGGCCTCACCACACTCAAGCAAACCAAGCAAACATCATAAACATCATTTGAAAACATAATAGATCATTATTTTACCATGGCATATGAAATCATGCTAAAATACTTTTCATGGATTAAAACACATATACACACATTCAAAGACAAGCTAAGCATACATTCATGCATGAGAAAAGGAGGAGTGAGCTACCTTGTTTATATTTAAACACTTTTTCCTTGAGTCTTGAATTATCTCTCTTGACCTCACATAGCCAAGAAGGGGGAGATTATTTCTCTTGGCCTAAACACAATTTATGGAAGCCAATTAGGTTCATGGAGTAAATTCTAAGGCCACACATCTTCCTTAAATACTAACTTGATCTATAAATACCTTTATGGTTCCAACACCCATCAAATAAATTCTAGGCCCCATTTTTTCCTTTCATATATGATTCTTGACTCCTTTTAATCATCTTGGAGTCATCGCATAATTGAAACAAAGAACCTAACTACATATTGCTTCTTTAAGTCATATTATGGAACCTAAGACACTAATTCATTCTCTAGGCCTCCTAAATTTTTCCCAAGGTTTCCTTTCATTTTCATTCATCATATATGACTCAAAAATGGGCTTGAAAAAATTTAAAACTCTCCTTAGGTATCTCAACCTTGTTAGGCCAAGCCTATGCCTCCTTTTGGCCTCTATGGAATTTGCTTTGTTTTCTACATAAAAATATGCATATGAGGAGACTTCTAGGGATCTTAGGAACTCATTAAAACATTTATTTAGGCCTAGGAAGAATTATATCAAATCAGATTTTCAAGGAAACTCATGAAACCCTAGGTTTGCCACCTTGAAAATCAATAATCTTTTCTTGAATTTCTTTGTATATTCTTACTCTCCTCCCTCAAATTTGTGGAATTCACCCTTGGTACTGCCCAAAATTCAAGCCCTCTTATAGCTACATATATGAGGCAAAATAGGGAGAAGGAAGAGGGAAGTAGCTACCATGGGATACAAGATTTACCTTGTTTTTCCTTGTTTTCTTGCTTCATTCTCACTTTCCTTGGCCTCCTTTCTTCAAATCCGAATTTTTCCCTTAATTTTTCTCTTAAAATAGATCCATATACTTTAACATAATTATAGAAAATAAAGGAGAATGCAGGAGAAGAGGTTTGGAAAAGAAAGAGCATGAAAAACTACCAACAATTCATACTTTTTACCTTATCCTTCTCTTTCCTTCATCCTCCTCTTGGTGTGCTTCATGCTTTAGGGTTTCCTTCTAGTTTAGGATAGAAACATAATGGGCTGCATGAATGAGGAGATGGGGTGCCACTTATATATAAGTGGGAGGAAGAAGGACTTTTCAAAAATTTTCATTTTATCTATCGTTCTTGGTATTTTCGTTTCTAATTTGTTTTAGATCCTTTTTTAGAACCGTATTTTCCATTATGAAATTTAGGTTCCCAATTTAGTAAAATGTCTTGGGAATCACTCAAATCAGAGCTAAAACCTTCTCGAACAAATCAGTTAAAATTTGGGTCAACTGACGTTAGAAAGCGTCTACTGGAGGAGTTTCAATTGTCTCAGGGCTTCCCATGATTTTCAGTACTCCTGAGAACCTGAGAGAACTCAAAACTTTCATTTTAAAAGCCTTTATATGAGAATTCTAAAATTTACTCAAAATGATGAAAATGTTCTTACGTTTTGTCAATCCTTTTATTCAAATTCTTTTTTTCATTTGAGTTCCGTTTTTCTTTCCGTCTGAGCCTAGGATCTTCAATTTTAGGAGTCTAGAATACTTCCCAAATTTTTCAGGACTTTAACTAAGTCATTTCAGGGGACTTGCTTTTGTATCCGATGAATTTCGTTTGTTCGTTTATAAAGAAATCGTACGTTATGTTTTTCACGTTTTCTCTCATTTTTAAAGAATCAGATATTACACTATTTAGACCTAAGCTATCTTGAGCAAGATGGAAGAGAGGCTCTATTTATCCATGGAGCAATAACTTTTGACCTAGATGGACTAAAGAGTAGAGGATGTCAACCTTCCAAGAACTAATGGAAGGAGTGGCTTCATAAATGATACAACTAATGAAAGTGATGGAATCTATGAGGATGAGCAATAGTGATAGGGATAAAAGTGAAAGTGACAGAACTAAGTGATGAAAAGGCCTATACATGATTGATAATAGTAGTAAGGCAAAGATTAGTAGTTGCCTACTTGTTTCACAAAAATGGAGTTTCTAAAATTTCAATGTGGAGACATTCTTGGTTGGATTTTGAAATGTGAGACATATTTTCGATTAAATGAAACACCACAAGAAATGAAAATGATATTGGCAAGCTTGTATTTGGACAAAAATGCTTTCTGTTGGCATCAATCATATGAAAGATTGCAAGAAGGTCGCTGCATCATATGGGAATTATACTCAAATGCCATTAAGAAAAGGTTTAGGCTTGTATATGAAAACCCCATGGAAGAGTTAGTCTAGTTAAAGCAATTTGGTATTGTTAGCAAATGACCTAATTTCCAAGTTAAAGTTACCTGAGCCTTACTTAATTAGTTGCTACATAGTAAGGCCTAAAAGGATATAATAGGAAGAATGAGGCTATTTAAACTAATAACACTACTGGAGATGGGAATAGTAAAACTTCAAGAACTAAGTTGTCATACTTCAATTAAGGGAGAAGGAAATAAGGTGGTTGCAAGAATAAGACCTTGGGCAATTGACAGTGCTATAAACTAGGACAAACTAGTAAGTGCAAAGAATAATTGGGGGAATACAACTAGCACTATAGAGAAACATAGGGGGAAAAGGGTGGATTTAAATTAGGCAAGATCTTCCCTCTTAAAGACATTAAAGAGCATAGGGCTAATAACATGTGCTACTTTTGTTATGAAAAGTATGCACAATATAACACCTAGTATCCCCAAAAAAGGCCAGAAATATAAGAATTAGAAAGGAAGTCCCCTAAATCAATGGGATAATAGTTAAATGAAATTAGAGTAATAATTTAGATCCATAAAAATGAAGATTTGAGATTTGAATTACCCAGAAACTCGAGCTAGATGAGTTAAAAAAATTTTTGAAAGAATGTTGGGGTACTTTTGTAATTTCTGAAAATTTTAGAAAACTTATGGGAGGGATTTTTTAACAAAAAGTTTGAGCTTTTCGAGGTTTTCAGAGACTCCAAAAACCATGAGAACCCCTAAAATAATTGAAACCCCTCAAGTGAGAGATTTCGGTCGTTAATTGACCAAAACTTTGACTAAATGGTTCAAAATGATTTTAAATCCAATTTGGATGAAACCATAGGCAATTTATAAGTTAGAAGACTTAAATATTATGGAAAAGATGGATTTCAAAAAGGAGGTGAAATGAAGCCAAATGAAGAAACCATAGTTTAAGGACTAAATTAAAAAAGTGAAAAAGTAATATAACTTTGCTTTTGGGGGTCTTATAACACATTCAGCTTCAGCCAATTCCTCTCCATTGAAACATGCTAGTCTAGACAGATTTGAAGAGGGCTCTATGAAATGCATAAGAGGAAGGAAGAGTAACTAAGTGAAAGAGTAAAATTTTTAAGGTTTTTCATGCTCTTTGCTTCCCTAAACTTATTCTCCTTTTCTCCTCTCTCTTTCTATGGTTTATGGCTGAGTTAGTGGAAGGAGGAGGAGATTTGAGAGAACTTATGGGAGCATAAAATAGAGCTCTTGAAAAGCTAGCAAATAAGGTAAGAATGTGATGACCCTAACTTCTAATCATTATAATTAAAGTTAAATACGTGATTAATAATCATGAATTGGTGTTACAAGACATTACCACTAATTACATTTAGAAAATACAAAGAAATTTGAACCTTAATGTTATTAGAGTCATCAACCATATAATTATAAGCACTCATGTACATCAAGGGAAACAAACATTCATTTTTAAGCCTTTGGTTCTATTACCCATTAATTCCAACTCACAAGAATCTTCTACCAATGTTTTTAAGTCATCCCTTGGGGTTACCGTATGAAAAACCAATATTTCTAGATTAGAATGAAAGTTTGGGACCATTAGCTACGGCTAAATGTCCTTGCGCTATGGCCAATTACTTTCGAGTTCACTCCTTATCTTCACAGCCACAGTGAGTTGGATCTTTGTCGCGGCTAACCTATATGGTGCTACGGCGAGGAAGCCTTCTGGAAACTACCTCGCTCGCCTCTTGCTATCGGCCAATTCCTCCTTTCGCCGCAGCTAATTTCTCTCTAGAATGCCTATCATATTTTCACAAAAGTTCACCGCGACCAATTCCTATTTAGCCATAGTGAATTACCCTCTGAACGACTCCCAGTTTTGCCTCTCACATTTCGCTGCGGCGAATTGCTCTCTATAACTCTCCTTGGGCAACTTCGCCTTTATCAGCCACGACGAAATGCCTTCTGATCCTACAACTCCTAAAATTTTGTCTTATATTCTCCACTCTCTATCTAGTGGCTCTTTAGAGCCACTCTCCCACTTGTTATGAGATTCTAATAGCATCTACCTAATTGATTTGTCCCAAACATTATATCATTACCCATCCTACATTTAAAGGTAGATTCTCCTACTCATTCATTAGTCTTATATCAATAAATTTATAAATTTCTCACAATGGTCATTCAATCATGTTTTCATCGGATAATTCATGCATCGCTAGCTTAAATCCACAATCAATATATCATAGAATTTCATTACTTAAATAGCCAGTTAAAACACAAGTTTACAAGCCATAATAAGTGTTATAAACTCATACATCCATTAATAACTAATACGAAGTCTATTTCTCATTGGTTATATTCTATGTTATCAAAATATAAACTCCTACACTTGGCAATATAGATACATGATGATGCTATACAGAGATTAACAAAAATTAGCATATACTCTATCCCACTCAAACCAAGTGTAGCTCCCCACACTAGGTCTCAGCTCATGGATGTTCATCCACTTACTTGCCCTTATCCTTACTTGAAGAACCTTCACCTAAAATATAATCCCATGAAACGGGGTGAAATGCAAATCTCAATAACTAAGGCAAATTCCATTCATATATTCCAATTTAATCAACATATATGCATGATTTCATATGAGCATTAGAAAACATACTAGTCATACTAGTAAATAAAATAATTAGGCTATTATGATTACTATCCCATACTAGTAATCACAATTCCACATGTTATAGGACAATAACACCGAGAAAGGCCTGTCCACAGCACCCACTCCCTTATGAGTACAACCAAGGCTCAGTGCATCTGGGGTTTGATCATAACCCGATGCCGGATTGAAGCACATGCAAGGGTGGCAGCCGCATTACAGCTCCACCATGGACTCACAAGGTCCCATCACATATAACAGATAGCTAACTAATTCATTTAACATTCAAAATCATAATCATGCAGTAGATACAAAATTAAAAAAAACATACGTATGGAATTAGCATGAACTCCCAGTTACGTCACTTGTAGACAAACTTGCAAAAGCCATTAGTGGTATAAAAATCTCCCCAACCATTACAAATTCCTAAATTTTGGAATAGAGGTGTCCTCTACCAAAAACTTCAATATATCATCTTAAATCCTATGCAAATTCATGAAAAATTAATACCCATACTATAATCCAATCATTGGGTCTCAAACCAGTAGAAATACCTCAAAAAGAAGGGTTTATATTTACCTAATGTCAGCTTTAATCTCAACTTACGTAATTTCACCATGGAAACATCAAATGACAAGTTTCAAATTTTAGGTGTGGTGAAAATACTCCAAATGAAAAACTAATCATGCCAAAATAAAGAGAAAGAGAAGATGATTAAGTTATATAATTATTACCTTAGCTAATTTTGAGCTTAGAAGTGAAAAATGATGGATTTCTTGCCCCAAATTCTAGTTTCCCTTCAAACCTCCAAAAATGAGTTTTGTGTGTGTGTTTCAGCAAAATGTGAAGGGGCTAAAGTGTTTAGGGTTTTAGTTGGGTTTAAGTTAGGTCAAATGTGGGTCATGGGCTGACCCAAGGGTCCAATTGCAATTGGGTTCTGATTTAAACCTTGTTGGACCAGCTTTAATCTCTTGAGCTGCAGAAATTTAATTGGGTCAGACCAAGTTTAAAGGACTCAATTGATTTGGGTTTGCTCAGGGTTATTGGGCCAATTACAAGGGCTTATGCAAGTTGGATCTTGGGTTTCTAATTCATTAAATTGAATTGGGGCATCACTAGGTGTTATCTCTTAGGCCAAGCCTCACAATAAGGGTTAGGTTTGCATTTACAATCCTTGGGCCCCCAATAGTCTTTAATCATGGCCCATTTGATTTAATTTGGGTTTAGATGAGGTTTCTGACTCAATTAAATCTCAAACTCATATTAATAATTTATCTCTCTCAAATTTTCATTCATCTAACTTGCTTAATTATTCCATATTAATTATTCTTAATTAACTCAAATCTATGATTAACACCTTAATTAATTTTGGGGTGTTACAAAGAAACCATGGACTTTTCTTGCTCCATCTTGTTTTCTACTTTTAGTCATGTTTGGATTAGACCTAGCCCACTTAAAAGAAGATGAATTCTGACCTTAGCAAGAGAGTAACAAGTGTTTGAGAGTATGAGAATTAGGAATAGTCCATTGGAATCAAATTGGAAGCAATGAAATTCAAGATTGAGAATCTTAGGGTTTTAAGACAAATGCCTAAATCTTATTTTTCCTAGAGATATTCTAGCTTATCTAAGAGCTTGTATGAATCCATTAGACCTCTACGAAGATTTTTGAGAGCCATTCCCTCAAGGAAAAAGCAAGCAACTCCATGGGCTCCTTCTATGTACATATCTCAGCCTTAAAGGAGTTGGAACACTTAGGGAGAGTTTTTTTTTTCATTCTAAGGTTATAAGAGGCTTAGCTATGAATTATAAATGCTAAAGGAACCAATGGATTGAATTTAGAAAGCTTGGTTTGAGAGTTGAGGTTTTAGGTCTCAATTTAGGCATAATGAGGTAACCTAGACTTTGGCTTCCTAAAATCATTTTGAGAGGGCTTCAATGAGTTTATATGGAGCTATATGGTCTAGAAAGAATGAGAATTGGGAGCCAAGAGCATGATTTCAAGTGGTTGCTTCATTATGTCATATATGGACCATAACAATGATTTAAGACTAAGTGAGTTAGTTTAGAGTTTTATAAAGCTATAATTGGTTCCAATGATTGATTTAAGTCTCATTTGATGTGTCTAGGTCAAGAGAATCAAGATCTCGTTAATTGTGAGTGTTTGGCTAAGAAGAACAAGTAAAGTGCAAAGGGGAAAGCTTGTATTTCCTAGTCGAAGGTAGCTCTCTGACCTTTCTCAGATACATTCCTTGATTTGTTGTTTGTCTTGGATTACTTGTATGTGTATTATGAACTTGTTTTGATGGGTAATGGCTTGAGTGGGCTTAGTGATGCCAAAAGTCCCTTGAGGTGGGTAAGAAGGAGCCAAAAGTCCTTAAGAGTGGGTGAAACAAGGCCAAAAGTCTCAAGAAATAGTGAGGCCAAATCAAAAGTCTCTAAAAATAGGTAAAATAAATCCAAAAGTCATAAGAATTTGGGTGAGGCTAAATCAACAACCTATAAAGCCTATGTTTGAATTGTATGAACTTGTATGATATGGAAAAATGGCTATGTATGTTTTCTAGAAGGTTTTATGGCATGCTTGCATTCCTTGACTTGAAAATGCATCATATATGTATGTTTGAAAGGGTAAAAGAGCAATTGGAATTCTTTGATTCTCACTCTTTACCCTACATACTTATTTTTGCCTAAGTAAAGCTCAAGGACCAAGTATAAGATGCATTTTGGCTTGAGGTGGAAGGATTGACAATAGAATAAGAATTTTTTGTACCTGGATGTCAAGAGTTTTGTACAAGAGTTGCATATATGATGCATAAAAGGATTTTAGAACCAATTGTATATGTATGTATGTTTTTGACATCCACATGCTTGACTGAGCACTTGTAGCTTTGTATATGAGAGCAAATGAGGAAGTGGTTTTGAGATGCATGAGTTATTGTACCTCTTAGACAAGTTTTAGATGCTATTTTTAACCATTCTCACATGCTCAAGAGGTCATAGTTAGGGTAGGAGAGTATTTGAGTTGAATTTGACCTCATTTGGTGCCTAAAAAGTCAATTTTTGCACCCTATATCCCAAGTTGACCAAATGAACGAATTTAAGCTTGAAATTTGGCATGAATATAGGTCTCATCTATAGCTTTTGCTGAGCTAAGAACCACATTATTTGGAACTCTAAAGAATTAATTATGAATTTTCAAAGTTGGGACAATAATACAAATTTAGTCCAGTTACTGTTTATATAGTCAGTCTATGTTTCTACGTCATCCAAGGGTCAAATGAAATCCAATGCTCATAAAATTTTACAGATATAAACTAGGCATGATAAGATTTTTTTAGTAATTGAAAGCACCCCAATTGAAGTTCTTTTGGGGGAGAAGAAAATTTTTAAAGTTGATGGTCAATATTAAGATGTAGATAGACCTTTGGTGTTATTATATTATTTTTTGTGGTTCAAATGGTGTTTTTTTTGGTCAAAACTATTTTTATTATTAGTTAACATTTAGAGCTTTCCAAAAAGCTATCATGTGCTTGATTTCAATTTTTCTAGAATTAGTTATAATTTTTCAAAATTTATATAAGTAAACTATCTCTACAACCCGAGACCAAAAAAGCAAATCCATGAGAAATGAATCTTGATCTATGCTGTAGGCCTGGAATTATATTGTTTCTGATTTGTTTGGATATGATATGAATGAAAATGATTTAAGGTAAATTTAAGTGACTCATGTAGGCAAAATTGAACCATTTTTGGTATCCATACGCTTGATTTCCATAGCTAAAGTATGCAAGCTCCATGCAAATGAGTATGTAATGCTTTGAATATTATGGTATGGGGTGTATGAACTTATGGTATTACACACAAGGTCATGACTACCCAGAAAAAAGGAATTTGTAGTTACAATTATAGAAACTGAAGGCAATAAATGTTAAGCAGAAGCAAAAAGTATGGACATAGATGAGGCAAAAGAAGTCTTGCAACCAATCCCAAAAGTGCCTTTCAATGTAATAGAAGGAGTGGAGGGTAATACAACAATGAGAATCCAGGGCATGTAGGAAGAAAATGGGATGACCAAAGGAAAAATTAGATAATGTAGAACTTACAATAGGAGGGGGAGGTAAGCTAAGTATTCAAGGGTTTTATAAGCAATTTAAATGGCAAATGTAAGGATACAAGTTAAATACAAATGCCCTTATTGTTCCTCTAAACAGGTGTGAGGTATGCAATGGTTGAAAGCTATTAGACGTGTGAAATAAGGTTTTTCATATTTAATCATGGTGTTTTGGTACAAGAGAAAGTTGGTAACACTAATAATAAAAGGGCCAGAAAAATGAAGATGGTGACACAAACAAATTAAGGAAACTAATGATGAAAGGGCTTAATTTTTCTTGATTCAATAAGTACATAAGGAAGAAAAGGTAGTGAGATGTGAGAGTATTAATCTAGAAAAGGGAAATAAAATTCTAGCAATGATAGAAGAGCTCCTAAATGATTATAAGGAAGCTTTTAATACACCTAAGGCACTTTAACACTTTAGAGAAGGTCATAATCATGCCATAAACCTTCAGGAATGGAGAAAGACATTATTAAGAAGATGATAGATGAATTGCTTAAAACAAGGATCATTAAAGATAGTTCATCTCCATTGTAGCCCCTATATTCCTTATTAAGAAAAAGGATGGATTATGGAGAATGTGCATCAATTAGAGGGAGTTAAATAAGAAGACAATTAAAGACAAAATTTTAATTTCAATAGTTAAAGACTTTTTGATGAATTATATGGGGCTAAATTCTTCATTAAATTGGATTTGAGAATCGAGTATCATGAGATAAGGATGGAATAGATTTTAAAACATATTCAAGCCATTATGAATTTCTTGTGATGCCATTTGGATTGACAAATACACCAAACACCTTTTCAAGTAGTTATGAATGGCATTTTTAAGGAGATTTTTAGGAAATTTGTACTTTTTTTTTTGGATGATATTTTAGTTTACAACCTTACCTTAGAAAACCATGTTAAACATTTATAGATGGTGTTAGATGTTTTGAAGCAACACTAGTATTTGGTGAAAATCAATAGATGTTTGTTTGTTGTAACAAAGGTAGAATATTTGGGGCATAACATTTCTAAAAAGAGGGTTGGTATAGACCAATGGAAGATTAAGGTAGTAAGGGAATGGCAAACACCTTCTAATGTGAAGCACCTTAGGTCATTTTTGGATTAGACAAGGTACTATTGCAGATTTATCAAGAATTATGGTGAGATTGCAAGACCCTTAACCAGGATATTGCAATAAAACTTTATCTTATAAACTAAGGAATTTGATGTAGCATTTCAAGCATTAAAAGAAGCACTAACTACAACACCCATTCTTGCACTACTAGATTTCACAAAAACATTTATTATAAAGATGAGTGCTTTCATTCATGGCATATGAGCTATTTTAATGCAACAAGGATGGCCACTAGCCTTCTACAATAAAGGTCTTTAACCTAAACGTGCAACACTATCTATGTATGAGAAAGAATTATTGGCTATAGTTCAAGCTATAGACTAATGGCACCAATACTTAGATGGAAGGTACTTTATCATACAAACGAACTAATAGAGTTTGAAGTACTTGTTGAACTAGAAAATCAAGACATCTTTTTAGCTATTTTGGCTTGCCAAATTGGTTAGGTATGACTATGAAATTTAATACATCGGGGCACTGAAAATCAAGTAATAGATACACTTTCTAGAGTTCTAATAGCTCAATTATTGCAAGTGGTAGTCTCTTCCACATCTATTGATTTATGGTAGCAAATAAAAGACTTGTGGTTGGATGGCATTAACTTTAGAGCTATTATTACTCATCTAGCTCAAAATCTCAATCAACAAATGAAATACACTTGGGATGGTCAAGTATTGTGAAGAAAAGGAAGAATAATGATTGGGGATAGTAGCCAACTCATAAATAGATTGCTTACATGTATGCATTTCTCTCCTAAAGGAGGACAATCAAGAGTAAAGGCTACTTACCAAAGAATAAAGACTTTATTTTGCTGGCATAAAATGGAGGTTGATATTAAGAATTTTATATAACATTGTGATACATGTGACCGTTGCAAACATGAAAAATATTCTAAACCCATAATTACTTCAACTATTACCTATTCTTCAAGGCATTTGATCAAGTATTTCCATAGATTTTAAAGAAGGGCTACCTAAGTTAAGAGGTAAGGATGCTATTATGGTAATCATTGATAAAATGAGCAAATATGCACATTTTATAGGGTTCCCACACCTACATATAGTAGCAACCATGGCATAACAGTTCTTCAACAATATGTATAAATCACATGGGGCTATTGTATACATTATGAGTGATATGGGCCTATTTTTTGTTAGTAATTTTTGAAAGGAATTTATGAGATAGTTAGAAGTTCATAAAATCTAACTTTAGCTTATCATCCCTAATTTGATGGTCAAGTTGAAGTATTCAACTATTGCTTAGAAACTTTTTTAAGATGCATGACATGGGAAAAACCTAAAGAATGGCACAACTAATTATCCTTAGTCAAGTGGTGTTATAATGCCACTTTTCGTGCTACTGTTCAAGCTACGCCATATGAGATCCTTTATGGTTAGAAGCCTCTCATTCATCTTCCTTATTTGTCTAAAGATAAACTAGTGGAAGTTGCAGATCACTCTTATGTAGCAAGGGAAAAGATGGTGGCTATCATTTTGTATTATTCAGCAAGGGTTGCTAATAAAATGAAACAACATGCAGATAAAAGGAGGATGGATAAGCAATTTCATGAAGGAGATTGGGTATTTTTGAAATTACAACCTTATAGGCAAATTTCATCAACTACTAAGAGTTCTAAAAGCTTGCCCAAAGTATTTTGGGCTATATGAGATCTTACAAAGGATATGAATAGTGGCTTACAAGCTAAATTTACCATGAGACTCACAAATTCATCATACCTTCCATGTCTCACTATTAAAGCCATGCCCCAACTCGGCCATATCCTAAAGGCATCCACCAATAAATTGGCCAACTTAATTTGACCAACTTGTTCTTAAAATTATCTTGTAAAGGAGGGTAGTTCGAAAGCAGGACAAATTAGTTACTAAAGAATTGGTATAATGGAAAATTTTGCTTGATGAAGAAAATTGATAGGTTCTATTATATGACTTAAAAAGGATGTGCCCTAATTTTGTTAGCACTCACCCTTGAGGACAAGGGTTTCTTTGGGAGGGGATATTGTTAAGCGTATAACAATTATATAAGAAGTAGTTATTTGTTATTAATAGAATAGATGCCAATAAGAGTCAATTAGCAACCAACTAAATAAATAGGCCTAGAAAAGAAGGAAGAGTAGTTATGGTCATTAGTTCAAGTTTATTTTTCTTAATTTTCTTATCTTCTCTACCTTTCTGCATTCTACTTCTTATTTTTCCTATTAGTTTATAAAATCAAATATATAACCATTTATTTCACTAACAAATTTTTTTTCAAAGTAACTTTAAGTATTGAAAATATCAATACTCTAACTCTTTGTTAAGTGACAAATCAAATACATATTCAACTAATTGTAAGCCACATACATTAGCCATATTTGAAGCAGACCAACTTTCTTCTTTCATGTTGCTTAATTTTTTGTTCATGTCAACTTCTTTGTGGGTCACTGTTCCCATGTTTTTTCTTTAAAATTGTAACTATCTAACATAGAATTTCTTTGAGTTTGTTATGATGGCTTGTCCATGCATATTAGTATGCTTGTCAACAATATTATTTTTTTAGATAAATTTCAACAGATGATGACTATAAAAGAGATGTAGTATACTTATTTAAATCCTAAGCTATAGCATCTTCAATAATCCTTTGTGAATGATTAGTACATGAAAAAGTTATCATTATATACTATTAGTACATTGAATTAATGTAAGAAATCAATACAATTTAATTAAAATAAATATTTTTTAATTCTTTCATCATACAATCAATTATCAAAGAAATTATTAATAATGTATATCTTCTGAGGTACCACTTGGTGAATCTGAAATAATGAGATTCTCTTAAGGATGACTTGGTCTAGTATTGCTCCAGCTGACTTTATTTTTGTTATTCTTAAATGTAGAAGCTACAGCCTTGCCTACCTCCTTAGAAATAAGTAGTAAACAAGACAAAGCTCATCAGCACATTATAAAGAAAGTTATCAAAAATTTCATCAAATTGGTGCCTAGAGAATGCCATTATTGTGCCAAAGAATAATCAGCTTGACCAAAAATGCAAATTTAGATAAGTTTTGTCTACACAAAAATAGTATGGCAAATCTTGAGTTAGTTCTAATTGGTCTATAAAAAATACAAACCTTACCCTTAAAACTAAGGAATTAGGGTTAGTGGTTGTTATTTAAAATTTCAAAACTCCTCTATTTTCAAATCTAAAAATTAAAAAAGAAAAAAGAAAAAGTTATGCATGTCACCTTCTTCTACAAACTTCATACGTAGATACAACATGCGAAACAAGGCTATAATGAAAATAAAAGAAGGCTTCAAGTCAACAAAATGTAAAGGCAGCCTCAAGTTACTATTATTTACTCATATGGCCTAATTTTCTATAATATTTCAGACTTTATTTACTATCTTTATAATTTATTTTACTATCACTCTATTTGTGTGGGGGGAGTAATGAATGAATAAATAAATATTTGTGATTTGCACTAGTCGAAAACTAAATCTTAAAGTTGTTTTTATATTCCTTAAATTTTCATCTTATTTATTCATGAATAAAAATATTATAATTAATAATATTTCTAATTTATAATTAGCAAAACTAAAAAGAAATATCATTTTTATGTAATGTTATTTGATATTTTAGGTTTGGTTACAAATACTTTAATCGCAAAATTATAAATATTATATATAATACGGTTGCATCTCATGGGTGAAATTACATCAATGATAAAATTAAAACTTGAAGTTAATTAAGAATTTAACTTATTAATTAATTAGTTTTCGTAATATAAGTTGAATGTTTTATATCAAGCTTAAAAAATTAAATTTAAAATTTAAATTTACAAAGTTTAAATATGCGTGATAAAAATTTTACTCATTATTAACTTTGAGTCTTTTTTGTTTTTTTTTTCAAGAAATGTGTTGTTCGGGATGGGTTAAAAAGAAACCTACACGAAGATGGAGGGAGAAAATCATTACCCATTGCAAAAGCATATTGAAGTCTTAATGATAGAAGTATTTATGTGTCCATTGAATAAAAATTTAAATATCAATATATATATTGGCATATAAAAAAAAATACATTGTAGTATTCAAATACATATCCTTCTTTATTCATAATAATTTCATATCTGTATTTATGTGAAATATTAAATTAATTCCAATTACAGATCACACACACACATATCACATGAACTAGTACATCCCATGCATCATACAAGTCAACACCTAATTCTAGAATTTTTTTTTATTCTTAAATATTTATCAAATTATTTTTATAAAGAAATAAGATAACTAAATAGATGGTTAATTAATTACCAGCCAAAAAATACCACATCATTTCATATGTATATCTGCACATATCTCTGCGCAATATTACCATACAATGCACCAGTGTATTTCTAGTTAAATCAGATTAATGTACCCAAAAGAACTAAGAATTAAGTACTTCTACATTAATATATCACACACACACACACACACACACACACACACACACACATATATATATATATATATATATCCAAATAGCTACTTACTTTTCTTTGTTTTTTTGGATATACAAGAGATAAAACTAACTGATGTAAAAGGACTAAGAAAAGCAATGAAAGAAGTATATGCAGACGAAATTGGTCCCTCTACAGTTATACTCTGATGCAGTCAAAGAAAAAGAATAACAAAAAGAGTAGAAATATGTATAAGATATACTTTTTTTTTTTGTCATATGAGTTTGGGTCTTTTAAAGTATAAACTTATAAAATACTTCTAAAGTCAAAGAGGAAGAGAAAGTAAAAATGGAATATGGAAAAATAGAATAAATAAGTCTTATACACACTCTTACTCCTAGTATCATCTTTTTTATTTTAAAAATATTTTATATTTTAGACAATTTAAATTTTTTTTTACACTTATTTTATTTATAGATATTTTTAAACTATATTATATGCAATCAATTTATAATTAAAGAAGATTCGGACTCGTGTATTAACAAACATAAACTCGGGAGGACATTAATTACTTGCTTGTTAATATGTTAAATATTTACTAGGGGTGCGGCAAAGACAATATAATGTCATAGTGACGATTGTGACAATCCAATCAAATATGATACGTACTATGTGGCAATGGCGAAGGCGTTGTACGAGTTGTACCTATGAATTCTTTTACTCAGTTTCATTTTTCATTATGAACAGTTTGTTTAGTATATAAAAAGTTAAAAATAAAAATTAAAAAATAATTTTATAAATTAAAAATATTCATAATATTTTTACTTTTAATGATTAAATAATGATTGATAGATAATATTAAATAATAATTAAATAATTATTATAAAGATAAAATTATAATTTTACCAAATTTTCACTTAATTTCCTTCTCCTTTTCTCTCACCCGAAATTCCATCCATTTATTTTGTATTTTTGACCAAAAAGAAAATCATATATTTGGTATAAAATATCCTTATCATGTGAGGAAAGTATCAAATTGACACCAAAAAACAAAAAGTTTTTGGTATAAACATGTAGCCATTAATCAAGCCAAATTATATCTTACCTTCCTTCAATAATTCTTCTCTTCAAGAGGCTAAGTTCAGGGATATGACCAAGCAATTAATTTATTTGTACAAGTAATTATTCATGGTTACCTATTTTGCTTCTAGCTTGAAATCATATATAAACTGCATAAAAGCTGTGATGCACTAACGCCACACAACCATATTCTTATTTATGAAAGTTTTGACTATTTGAATAATTAGCAGTAAATTATATATATTTATGGAATGTGTGTTTAAATTTGAGGAAGCTTGGTTATCACTACAATCATTCACTACTAATGCAAATCATAACTGCAAAAGGAGATTTCTTTCCGATTCATAAAAGATATATTGCATTAACTAGGTGCCTCTAAGAATATATAAGCATCCTTGTTTTTCCTTCTCCTTAATTTGATTCTGGCTCCCACGGATTCAAAAAGTTCTAACTTTTTCTCTTTTTCTTTGTGCCGTCCATGGCAGCACCTGGTGTAGATCATTCTCCCTCTGAAGCCTCTAGCATCTCAGGAGGCTCCAAAGGCAAACCCTCCAGAGAAGTTATCGAAAACCAGAAGATGAAGATGGTTAAAGTGAGTGAATTTATATAGCCTCTTTTTTTGTTTGTTTTGTTTTTATTATTTTTATTATCAGGGTAATGCTAGAGAAAGCTTGAGTAGTCAATAGCTCGTACTTTCTGACCAAAGGGATTCCTTATCCTAATAATTTCAATGTCATAAAATTTTGAATTCATTTTATAATAAGACAGCAGACAGTCTAACAATCAGAAAGTTTGAGCGCTCGAACTTTCTATAACATTGCCGTTTGTATTAACGATTAATTTTTATTGTTTTAATAGTTTAAAGTTGTAAAACAGATAAAATCTCAAGGTTATTTCTAGATCGAGGTAAAACACACAGAACAAAATAATCTGAAAATTATCCGGCTTCCATGTCCAATATTTGATTAACTCTGTCTCATATGTTGTTTGATTTCATGAAGCTTTCCAACGATGATTCCATTCGTGCGTCGAAGGTTGAACTCGATTTTTTCAATTCTGGACTGAACATGATGGGTTCCTCTTCTAAGGAAAACATTAATAACAATGGGAAAGATCATGGTCATGATCATGAGAAGACACAGAGGACTTTCTGCTGCAACTTCTGCAAGAGAGAGTTTTCTTCCTCACAAGCCTTGGGAGGGCACCAAAACGCACATAAACAAGAGCGTGCACTTGCAAAACGACGTCAAGGGATTGTTACTGATCATTTTGGTGCTTTAGGGCACCACCACCCTCCACACTTTCCGTATTATAATAATTACCCTTATTATCCAAGCCCTCTAATTAATTATGGGCCTTTCAATTATAATAGGGGATTTGGGGTTAGAATGGAATCCACGATTCACAAGCCTTCTTATAATCCTAATCATCGGTTTAGGCATGATCAAGCCCTAGATAGGTTTGAAATTATGCCAAGTTGTGGGACTTCAAGGCTAGAGGAAATTAGTAATATTGGCCCTCTAATTCACCACTTTGGCCATAATTCTTCTCCAACTACTAATGCTACTGTTGATCAACGTATCAAGTTCAAACCAGAAGAAGCTTCCAGTGAGGATGATAATCCTGATTCTTCGGGTCTTGATTTGTCGCTTAAGCTTTAAGTTAGTTTTTAAATTTTTGTTATAGTTAATTAGTTTTTATTTTAAATTTTTTTCAAGAATTTTCGTAATAATTTTAAATTTTTTGCTTTGTGTTTTAAGTTATTGGGTTTCTTTTCTCATATATTTTGGCTTTCAAATTTATTACAGAATATTGAATAAGATGTTGAAACAAGACGCGATGTGTCTTTGCACATTAATTTTACAAAATTTTTAACATTAGAAGTTAGTTAAAAAAAAGATTTTAATGTTAAAGAGTTGAGAATAAATGAGAAGCCACGTGTCCTCAAACATTAATTTTATAAATCCCTAGCTTTATCAATTTTTAAAATTAATTGACGAGAATGATTTGACACTAACCTGATGAATGAGTTAGACGAGTCCACAAATTGACTCAAATGCGAGACCACGGTACCCAAAAAAATGGCTGTAATTCTTTGAACTTTAGGAAACTAATACTTTGAAGATATTATATTGCCAAATTATAAACTACTACTGCTAGTGATCATCATATTAAGTTCAAAGCCAGATGGAACTTCCAAAGAAGATGCATAATGCTGAATCTTCTGGTGGTGTTGATTTGTCACTTAAGCTCTAAGATAGTTTTTTTTTTTTTTTTATGTTTTTTATATAATGTTTGAATGTTTTTCTTTGTTATAATTAGTTTAGAGATATTTATCAATGGTTAAATATTTGATTATTGCCTTTCTGTCGGGTTTCTCTCAATTATATTTTGGCTTTGAAATTATAGAATTGAGTAAGAATTTTTCAGCGTTTTCCATTTTTAATGAAGTTTGATGAGAATATATATATATATATATATATGTTGTTTTTTTTTTTGGAGAATTAGAGTTAATGATCCAAAATTAAAAATATTTACTTTAAAGGATTTATTACCACTAAATTTAAAGAATTTTACTTAAAGTCAGTAGTAATTTATCTTAAAATAATGATAATAGATGCTCTAGAATAAATATTTTTAATTTTGAGTCTTTAATTCTAATTCTCTATTATTTTTTCCCTTGTGTGGCTCCTCATATAAAAGATTTATAATTTCTCGTATTAGATCTGAATTTTGGCTTGATAGCCAAGTACCATTTTTTTTTCTTTTTTTAAGAAAACCCAACAGGAAAAGTTTAAAAAAAATTAATCATGTGAGTTGAGTAAGTTGAGTATATATATATATGTGAGATAATTAGGCATACTAATCAAATTTTAATTTTGTTAAATTTTTAAGGTTTGGATACATAGCATTTAAAATCATTGGCTCCAGAAGCCAATTTAGCATGAAGGACCCTTTTTCAACTAAGCCCGAATAATATATTAATTTAGGTATGCACAAGTTTAGACACCATTTAACCACAATACAAACTAAAAACTTTAGCTCCATCTGTCCTACATTATACTTATGAATATTAGCAAACTTAAGACTTTGAAGGATATATAGCCTTTATTGAATACGTTTAAGTTCTAATATTAGCCCTTAATTTTGGCTGGTCACCATCGTATATATCAGTATTCAATATAAAGATTAACCCAAAAAAGGTTGCCCCAGTACCATATGAAGTGTGATTATAAGCGGTCTTGTATAATTAAGTTCGAATCTTAACCTTATCAATTTCTTGAAGTGAATTGTAAGAAACTTGTGAGATGTTCAAGAACCACCAAACCATACTATCGAAAAAATTTGACTTCTATATAATGATGATTTTGTAGAGACAAACTGTGTATTTTTCCAAATTATAATCATAGTATATGTTAATGTCTTGTAATACATATATTGTGCATATCATCTTAATTAATCATAAACAAAATATAATCACTTACTGAATTGTTCCAAAAGACGAGACTTGATCTATGTTCAGAGTATATATATAATTCAACGAAATATTTAGATTATGGTAAATAAGTTATGCATAATTCTGGCATACAAAAATTAAGCATGCTTAGCTATGAGTCTATGACAGTTGTTATTAATAAAAATAATCGCATTGTAAGATGTGAATATATTGTGAGTACATGAACAATTTATTCCATTGATGTTCAGAGCCAAAAAGAAATTTAAAAAGGAATCAAACAGGAAAGGCAAGACTTGAAGATTCGTCAAGATTAAGTTTTATAGAGATTTAAAAATAGAAAAAGAAAATTTACGCTGTTCTAAGCTTTCCATTATCAATCTTTCCAAACATGTGCTTTATTATCAAGAAGTCTGCTGGTCAGAGATAATATATATATATATATATATTCACCAATAAAAAAATACACAGGAATTTTCACACACTCGTACATATAAGCAATAAATTACCTAATCATCTCTTTTACATGTGATTACTTCACAGCGATTGAAATAAAGATTCTTCCGCTGCGAATGCTGTTCTATTCATTCCACCATGTGAGGTATTGAAGAAATACATTTAATAGTTATAATTTTAAGGAACATGAGGACTGTCATTTTGTTAAGATATTTATTTGAAGTTACGCGTTATACATCTGGGTTTGATCACAACTTGCAGGGAGATTTAATTACTTTCATTAAATATTCTATAATCTCCATATGTATGGTAATTAAATCTGATCATCTCAATGATTTTCTTTTATTAATTGGATATGACTTTGATTTTGCTTTGGTGGTCCATTAATCATGGCCTGAGTATATGATACTCTCTCCAGTCCTTTTTATAAGGAAATCTAAAGAGATTTTTTTGGTCCCAAAATATAAAAATCATGATATATTTTTTTACTTCATTAAATAATAATTTTTTTTTTTACCCTTCATTTATTATTACACCCAATATACTTAACAAGGCATAACGTTTTCCTATGCAAAATAAAGATGGGTAAAATAAGAAAAAATTACCAAATTTGAACCTAATCAATGAGTTAAACTGATATTAACTATTTTTCTTAATACCAGTGAAACAATTTTTTGTTTCTAATAAAAAAAAACCTGAGGGAGTATATAATAAAATTAGTTGACTATTAATTAATATTATTAAATATGATGCTAACTAATTACGTTTTGTCTCCAATATAAGTCACTTATTTAAGAATTGTCTTGGTTCAAAATATAAGTCACTTTTCTAAGTTGACTTGATCATTAAATGACTTTTTCCTCAAATACTCCTAATTAAATAAAAAGTCATTAAAACTAATACAATTTACTAAGGATGGAGGTAAACTTTTTAATTATGAACAAATATGAGAAAAAATTGTGTTTTAATACAAATTCAATTAGTTAAACTACCTTTAATTAATTTTCTTAATATGTGTGAGGTAGATATTGGTGACTTATATTAGAGACTGAAAAGAGTATACTAATTCTTGGCAAGAAAAAAATTATATTAATTAATAAACATGGTCAGAAATTAAAGAGAGAATCACAATATAGTTACTTTTTTTAATTAAAAACTTAGTTTATGAATTATTAATTAGATGAATGCTTAGGTAAATGGCACATTGACCTTTAATGCTTAGTAGTTTATGTACACTTACAGAGTTAAATATCTTTGGACTTTATCCGGGCTATCTTCTCTCCAAGTGATTCTAAAAGTATATTTTTTACATTGGCCTAGTGTATATAAATTTTTACTTATAAAGTATTACTTGTTTATGCATTGTTAAGTTGAAATTAAAAAAAATGGTGCATGGATGTTGCCTTTCCTCAATTTTGTTATGCACAAAGAGGAAGGAAATGAAATGATTGGAAAGGATCCCTTATCCATGCAACCCACTGAAATACAAACAGTCCAACAATTAATGAAAAGGGAGAAAGCATCAAATATTTTCCTCACCAAAATAGAATTTCACATTCCAACTTTACCCCATTTTTAAAGCTACTAAATATTTCTGCATTTCATTTTTACGTACTCCTCTTTCTCTATTTGGATCCCAGTATTTGCAGAAGTCACTTCTCTAATCTATGTTGCCAATGAAGATCTTTTGTAGATAACATATTTTGGTATACATAGTTTAATGGCGACTCAAATTAACACAGGGCGTACAAATATATAATTTGATCATGACAATATCCTTTTTATGCAAGGTTTATGTAACTTTTAGCTTTTTATATGCTCAAAATTTTATGTGAATGATTTAAGGAAAAAGAAAACTTTAAAAGCTCATGTCAACTTTAAATTTGTAGCTAAACTCATATATGTTGGAAGTTCAAGTACAATTCCTTGCTACACATTTATAGATAAGAATTCCTATTGTATTAGAATTTAATTATAAAAAATTATAAATAAACCAAAAAAAAAGAAATCAAGATAAATACACGGCATACTTAATTATATTTGAAAGAAAATGAGACTTTCTCATGGATACCTATAAACTTACAGCAAATAGATTTTCTCAACTTACTACTCCACGTAGTGTGATTGTAGTCATGAGTTGGACTTTATATGAGTTTCATAGTAGAGACATCAAATTTCAAAGTGAGTGAAAGGAAGGATCACTATTAAAAGAAAAAAAAAAAAAAGACTTTTAGTAATAGCTTTTAGTGACAATTAAAAATGGTTGCCACTAAATAAATAGTTTTAGCAACTACTTTATTAGGTTGTTGATAAAAGTTCTAATTAAAATATTATTACTAATTTTAACAAAATTTTTAATGGTAACAAAAAAAATTGTCATTAAACTATAAAGTAACTAAAAAAGTCACTATTAAATATTTTTAGTAGTAACGTCAAGTGATAATATTTTAGTTGTAATTGAAAAGTCGCCACTAAATCTGGTTTTTAGTGGCAACAAGTTGATGTTGCCACTAAAGGTAACTTTAAGTGATGATGAGTGTTGCCACTAAAAATTTTGCATAATTTTTTCAAATATATAAATTTATTGCCAAGCTTTTAGTGACATCAAAAGTTATCACTGCTAAAAGATCTTTTAGTAGTAATTAGAACTAGTTATTACTAAAAATTTTAGTACAAAATTTTTTATTAATTAAAAATATTTGTGCCAAAACTTTTAATAACGACTGGTTCTAGTCACAACTAAAAGGTACATTTTAGTGACATTTTATTCGTCACTAAAAATTTTAACGCAAAATTTTTTATCAATTAAAAATATTTGGACTAAAACTTTTTGTAGTAATTGATTTTAGTCATCACTAAAAAATACATTTTAGTGACAACTATTTTACTTTTCGTTAAAATTTCTGGTGCAAATATTTTTAATCAATCAATAACGGGTTCTAGTGACCACTAAAAAGTATCTTTTAGTAGCTACTATTTTAGTTACCATTTAAAGTTTTGGCACAAAATTTTTTTGTTAATTAAAAATGTTTATGCTAGAACTTTTAATGGTGACTATTTCTAAAAGGCATTTTGACCAATTAAAAATTTTTGTGCCAAAATTTGTGGTAACAATAGGTGAAATCACCACTAAAAATAACTTTTTGTTAAAGTTATATTTCTAAGTATAAAATATTTTTGTAACTTATTTTTATATAAAAATATTTGAACTTAAAATATTTTTATAAACAAATAATTTAAAAAAATAAATTATACTTACAAAAGAAAATTAAATTTTTAAAGTTAATAATTAATATACCAAATATACAAATAAATTGAGGTAATCTTTCTTTAAAATTCTTAATAAGAATTAAAAAAAATATTTTTACATACAAATAAGTTACAAAAATAAATTATACTAAAAAATTTAACTTTATAAAAAAAAATTAAATTTATAAATTTAATAATATTACTTATATTATATATATAAATATACAAATAGGATGAGATAATCTTTCTATTAAACTCTTAATCAGACTAAAAAATATTTTTATATATAAATAAGCTAAAAAATACTATACTTAGAAATATAACTTTATCAAAAATTATATTTATAAAAATATATATTTAATTATTATCGTTACAATTAAACTTTATTAAAATGAGACAAATGAATCGTGAACTAATATCTTTACTAGTAGAATGACTAGTCTAGTTTTTAAAATGTTACAAATTTAAAATTTATTTATTTATTTATAATTTAATATTGGATGATAAAATCTCTTTAAATTATATGTATATATTATTTTTTGAAAAAGAGTATTATAAAAGAATACCTAATTTAATCCTAAATTTCATCTTTTCTTTCACCTCTCAAATTTCTATTCTTTCACCTCTTATAAAATGATTGAAATAGATAATTATTAATATTTTAATCAATATTATTCAAATCCATGAAAATACTTAATAATTATCTCATAAAATGTATATTTGTTATGTAAACCTTTTTATGTATATAACATTTATTGAAAGTTTTTTTTAATTATTCTTTATTGAGTTTTTGAAATTATATAATCAGTAATCATACATAGGTTTTTCCCGCTGAATACCAATTCAAAAGGAAGACTAAAATAAGTGAAATGAAAAGGTTTTCCCCCCTAAATTAGCTAAAGGGAATAATTCAAAAATTTTAATCATTAAAATTTGTTGCAATGTTGACAAAGAAAAAATGTATACATAGATTTTAAAAACATTGCATATTATTTATAATTTAATATTGTATGATAAAGTTTAAATTAATTGTTTAAAATTAAAGAAAGTATGTATACAAAACTTTAATTAATAAAATTAAAAAATAAATCAAAGAATACATAAAATTAATTTCCCAAGATAAGAATTAAATTTAAAAATCACATAAAAAAGTTTTTTTCTATTCATATACTTCTTTTATCAAATTCGAAACTCCATTACTCGTTTAATCATTTATATCCATATTCCCCTCCTTTCTCTTCATTCAATCATTAGATCTACATTCTCTTCTCTAGGTCACTTATTTGTGAATTAAAACTAACACAAAAATTTTACCTATTTATATGCTTCTTATATCAAATTCGAAATGTCATCTCTATTTTGCTCTAGATCTACTTCTTTCTTCTTCAAAATCTAGATTTTAGCATTATATAATCATTAATCAAACATACAAAATAAATCAAATAGATAATTTTATTATTACTATTTAATTTAAATAAATATCTCATAAAAATTTATATTACTTTAATTTAAATAACGACACATAATGTATTTGTTGTAATACCATAGCTCATTAGGTTCCTTAGTCTCTTATCCATGCTTGATTTCACATATTCTCAAAGAAAAGTTGAATATAAATATTGGCAATTTATTGCATTATGTAAGGCTCAAAAATTTTATTTCATGTTACGTGGACCATATGAACTCACCATTAACATCTTCTACCCATAATACATCTATACAAGTCATAGGCAGCATAAAACATCACACCAATTTCGGGTAAGAAGCCACACATAAGAAAATAAAGGAGTTTGTCTCAGGTTTAACTTTCTAGATTTCTGACATCAATTTTGAAAAATCATAATTAATTCTAAAAAAATCAAAATCAAGCAAATGATAGCTTTTGGAAAGCCCTAAATGTCAACTATAGGTTAAAAATCATTTGAGCCATGAAAACATCAAATGGACTATGATTGATAATAGAATAGCACCTCCAGTTGCCTAGGTTTGTTGTCACAGGTTACTGATATAAACTTCAAAAATTCATAACTAATTTTAGAAAAATCAAAACCTAACAAACCATACCATTCTAAAAAGTTATGAATGTCTAATTTTGATAAAAATAGTTCTAGATCAAGGAAATGGTGTTTAACTCACAAAAATTGATAGAATAGTACTAGATGTCCTGTTGTGCTACTAGTACTATCATAAAACTTCAAAAATTTATTTTTATCTCTCTACAAAGCTCCAAATTGGGTGATCTTAGAGACTATGGAAAGCTTATGGTGTCTAGTTTATGTCTATAAAATTTTATAACTATTGGATACTATTTGACCTATGAGTGACAAGGAAACAAAATATGACCATATGAATAGTGCACCCTACCATTCAACATATTTTTCCTAACTTTGAAAAATCATAATAAATGCTCTAGAGCTCCAAATTGAGTGTTCTTTGGTTCCATAGAAAGCTCTAGATGAGACCTATATTTATGCAAAATTTCATGCTAATACTAGCTCATTTGGTTAAATTTTGATTTAGCTCAAGAATATGTTACTTTTGATGCCATAAAGGGATCAATTTGGTTCCAATTAGCCTCCTCACCATTCCATAACAATTTGAGCACATTTTAAAGTATAAACATATCATGTATAAGCTTCCCAAGTGGTCCAAAACATCACACATCTCAAACTCACCCTTTCACATGCATCAATATACAATCAAGAATGGGCTCCCAAGTGGTCAAATCACATTTTCTCACTCATTTGGCTTCAATTTTGGTTCATACACTATATTTACATACTTTGGCATTTGCTTAAAGGTTTTGTATCTAAAAAATAATTCATACATGCAAACTTTGACATTTAATTACATCAAAAGCTACACTAATGTCATAGTTTGGCCAATCATACTCCTTGGCTACCATTTTTGTCTCCTTGAGTATCACTTAGACATGATTAGATGGAAGAGGGAAGGGGTGAGATTCAAAAAATCTTAATAGCTCAAACACCCTTTCAAGTAAGCATATAAGGCATATAATCATGTCATGGAATACAAGCAAGCCATAAACACTTCCAATAACCATTCAATTCATAATTTCCATGCCATCAAAATATGTCAAAGTTAAGAACAAGTTCTAGGGACTTTTAGTCTAACCTCACCCTATTTTTGAGACTTTGGGATTAGTCTTATCCTTGGTCTAAAGACTTTTAACTTAGTCTGACTCATCTTTGAGACTTTTAGCTTTGTCTTACCAACTTCTAGGGAGTTTTGGCTTCACCTTACCCATTTCAAGTGACTTTTGGCATAACCTCACCCATAAAGAGTAATTTCACAATCAAAATGCAATTCAAGAAATATATTGGTACCAAGGTAATAAGACAATATCAAATGGCATGTCTCATGATGCAAATACACATACAAGCATTCAATAACAATCATATAACCAAGATATGCATGTAAGAAAGAGTGGAGAGCTACCTTGGTGCAAGAAGATAATTTTCTTTCTTGCTTCCTCACTTCCTTGGCTCGGCTTCACACCCACATCTAGAAGGAACTTGATTCAATTGGCCTAGACACCAAAAATAAGATCCAATTATATTTTTGAAATAAGTTCTAGCACCAAACACACACTAGGAAGTATACTTTATTCTATGGTTATATAATGGTTCCATAAAAGGCCTAATGAAGCAACTACTAGAATTCAAGATCTTAGCCCCATTTTCTCCTTCAATCTAGGTCTCTTGACTCAATTTTGACTCCTTTAAGTAATCACAAATTCATTCCCAAGAGCCTAGATACAAGTTGCTTTTTTAAGTCACATTATGAAACCTACACCTCCATCTCACAATCTAGGCTTTCTAAATTTTTCCTAAGGCTTCTTTTCATATTCTTCCATCATATCTAGTCCCAATCTAGGCTTAGAAAAATTTAAAACACTCTTTAGGTCCTTGCTCTTGGTTTGGCCGAGCCTATGCCTCTCTTGGTCACTCATTGAATTGTTTTGTTTTCTTAGAAGAAGAGGCACTTGGGAGGCTTCCTAGGGATCTTAAGAACTTAATTAAACTCTTACATAAGCTAGAACACCCTTGAAAGAAATCAAATTTTATCATATGTCTATGAATCCCTAGCTTTGTTATCTTGAATTCTCATGGTTTTTCTTCAAGTTTCCTTACATTTCCTAGGTTCCCATACCTCAAAGCCTCACTTACTATCATGTTTATACCAGAAATGGACCCCTATTATACAGCCCTTATTCTGACCTAAACCATAAAGAAAAAGAAGTTGAAGAAGAAGCAACAAAGTCACAATTTGCTTATCTTATTTACAAGCCTTCCAAGGGAGCTTCCTTATGCTACCAAGAACTCTCTCAAATCCTCTCTTCCCTTTCTTGAACTCACCACATATTAGCACCAAATTAAATGCCAAAACCATGAGAAGGAAAAGGAAGAAAAGGGGAAGAAGTTTAAAAAAGCAAGGAGTAGGAAAAAGTGGCTAAAACTTACACTTTTCAAAGCTTCTTCTTCCTTCTTTGGCCTCCCTTCTTGTACGCCACTCTCAACCCTTCTTGGTTTTGGTTTATCATGTAAAAACATTGGCTAGGAGGTTAGACCAGATTAGGACATTTTTTTATAAGCCATGTGTGTATTTTCACACTTTTTCAACTTTGCAATATAGTCCCTCATCTTAATTCTTATCATTTTAGTTCATTTCAACTCCTTTTTGAAAAATGTCTTTTCCATCATAAAATTTAGGTCCTTTAATTCATGAAATAGTTTTGGTTTCACCTAAATTGGATTTAAAATCATTTCAAATCATTCGATAAAAATTTTAGTCAATTGACAGCTAAAATCGCTTATTAGAAGGGTTTTAATTATCCTCAGGGTTTCCATAGTTTTTAAGGTTTCTAAGAACCCTAGAAAGCTCAAAATTTTCATTTAAAAAATCCTCCTATGTTTTCTAAATTTTTTTGAAATTACGAAAATACCCCACATTCTTTCAAAAAGTTTTCCTAACTCTTTTGGCTCAGTTTTTTGGACAACTAAAGTCTCAAATCCCTAATTTTAAAGGTCTAAATTATGATTTAAATTTCATTCAGCCTCAATTATTTTTATTTATGGGACCTCATTTAAAAATTTCTTTAGTTTTAGATTTTTTTGAATAATCAAGTATTACATTTGTTATATAAAATTTATTAAAAGTTTCCTTTTAATTAATCTTTATCTATTTTTAAAGTTATCTAATCATTAATAAAAAATAATTATATTTTTGAAATTTTAATTTTTAATGAATACATTAAAAATTTAATTTTTACTCTAATGTATCCTTCCTCCCCCAGACATCTACAATGTACAACACAACTCCCTCTAGCCCTTAGTTTCAACTTCTGAAGTAGAACAAACAAAAAAGAGGTAGAAAGAAATAAAAAGTGAAGGAGAAGAAGAAGGAAGGGATAAAGATTGAACTCCACTCCAATATCTTGTTATTGTAAGATTGATTTTAGTTGGATAAGTTTCTTAAATTCATATTATGTCTTCTTCTTTGTCCATTAATGCCATGGAGGAAGTATAAACTCTAGGTTTTGTAAATGGGGATTTTTGGTTTAATATTCAAGTTCCATGGCTTACAATGGTTCTTTTTGGTTTAGGTAATAAGTAAGAATATAATGATTTCTATGGATTTCTTGGTAAGGGCACCCATGGATGCGAATTTGGAACCTTAAATTCAATCTTGATGCTTTAATGGTTAGATGATGCTCCTTTAAGCTTGGGTAGACCTTAAATGATGATTTTTTATGAAGATGAGCCCCATTGTGATGATTTAGCATGGATTTCCTATTAAGGTAGCCACATATGCGAATTATAGAGGGATAAGCTAGAGGATAGCTTATGTTTGGGATTAAAAGCTTTAAATAGTTTAGTTAGAACGAAAATATAATGCGTAGATTATAGAAAAAGATACATTAGGATATTTAAGAATAAATATTCTAAATTCTCAATTAATTTTTGAGTTATGTATTTCTTGATTTTTATTATTTTTATTGTTGATCCTGTACTTGAATTTGGAACTTAAGTGGAATAGAGCTCCTTTTGCATCAATGTTTTGCAAACATCAATTAGATAATAGAAAGCATTACGTAATTATAGAAAGCTTCTCTTTTAGGCTTATTTTAATGGTGAACGGTAGTTAAAAACAAAAATCTCAAAATTGAAGGCCTAAACATGCTTTTTAAGAAAAATAAGTGATCGAACCACCTGCAGCAGTTTGCCATTGCATAGATCTCAAAAAAAAAAAAATACCTTGATAAAAAAAAATACCTCAAACAGGCTACGGTGCTCAAATTTTTGGCTTTTTGAAATTTTACTTTCCAATCTTATATTTTCTTCATAATTTCTCCTATAAACCCATTTTTTTATTTTTTTAATCACTTAAACTATTTTTTTATTTATATATCAATTATCAATTGTTTCTTTTTTTTATTATTTAATCTAATTTCTTGAGTTAATTAATTATTAATAAAAAAATTTAAAATGATATTATATAATTATATATAAGCAAGTGGAGTAAAACAATAAAACAAGATTTACTAAAATAACAAAAACGAAGTTAAAAAAGCAAGGAAAACCTAGACTCATTTTCACCAAAGTCTTTCCCCTTTTCCAATTTCAAACCTTCTTTGTATCCAATTAGAAGATTCGATCCAAAACCTTCTGCAAATCCTTCTCAATTAGAAGATTCATTCTAATACATCCCTTTGGTTGATTTCATTGTGAATGAAGCTATTCCAACAAAAATATTTTGCACACAAAAAAGCAGAGCATCCTACGACCTAATTTTGCTGTGAAGGAGGGGATCAGAAAAACTAAAGAGGAAGGAGGCGATGTAAGTGGTAATCTGGTCTATTGTTTGCTCTTTTTTTATACATTTGATTTTGTGTTGTGAGTGCTGTGAATGTAGTTGTGGTCTATTGTTTGCTCCTAGTAAAATTGAATAATGCCCATTAGGTGTTTGTGATAAAGCCTAGATAGTGATGCCACTTTTGAATTGAATTCACTTTCTTTTTCTTAGAATTTCTTCTTTTTTGTGTTGGTTTCTCCTCCTTTGATGGCTACTTCATGTCTATCTTCTAGCCTCTATGAATTTGTTCTGCTTAGTTCTAATATGTAAATTTGTAGTATATATTGCTAAACATATGAATTCACACTAGTCACATAGATAGGGCCATAGCCAATTATGCGGTCATTTAAAATGGTTACTAGAGAAGAGTCATATGGTAACCTTTGTCTAATAGAAGGGAGATCATTTGCACAAAATTATATATGTAATAACTTAGTAATCTAATATAAGTGAACAATATGCTCAGAATTCCAAATAAGAGCTTACTGTTTTATTGTTTTCTTATTTCACCATGAATAAAAGGAATGCTATTTATCTTCTTATCTTCATTTTAAGGTACGTTAGAAAAAAAATCAAGAAAAAAGTGGCAAATTTATTATTATTATTATGATCATTCTTTTAAATTTTTAAAATTTCCCTTATAACTTGTAAATCATCTTTTGGTTAAAAGTTTTGCAATTTTACAAATTTACATTGTTCAACTACCTTGTTCTCATAATGTATGTGGAATGATCTAGGAAATATCATGTGCTGGGCATGGGAGGGGGCTAGATGAAATGGATAGGGCTTAGGATGTGGAAATAGATGAGGAAGGCATAACAACAAGAGTGATGTTGCATTCCAACCGCATACGAGAAGGCAACTCGAACATGATACACTAGAAGCTTAACATTCTCCATTGCCACTAGAGCTAGTTGGTGTGAAAGAACAAGATGGTTCACCTCTTACCCAGCCATCACAAAACCAAAGTAGTGTAGGTGAGCAAGGGAAACAATAGTGTTTGGTTAAATTTCTACCTTGTGTCATATATAGATATTTTTTTAAGTATTATCATTTAATTTTTTTCTTTTTTCCATATTATTCAGCTTCTTGCGACATTGTTAATAAGGGTCAAGGGAAGTATAACTATTTAGAAGTTGACCTTAAAACAAAATTTGACAATAAGATCTTAATTACCATGTCTAGGACCATTGAATAGTCGATTGGAAATGGGGCTTAAGACTTATCTAGTTACATTAGTTGGGTGGTGCAGACTATCGTGTCATTTAGAAATGGTGATTAGAAAGATATTGCAAACAAAGATGGGGACACTATGGGGTTGAAAGTGAAGATAACAAGTTGCATATTTTAAATGTATATCTTTAATTAATATACAAATACCTATGTTATGTTTGCAATTATAACTATTTATAATTTGAACTTGCTATTCTTAATGCATAGGACAAATTTGAAGTTCATGACCCTCAATAAGAAATGGCATTTAAGTCTTAGTGCATGGACTCGATGCAACAACTCTTCAAGAATTAGAAGGCTTCATTGTTAAAAATATATAAGGATTACATAACTAACGAGGAAAGGCAAGTAGGTTCAAACTTCATTGCAACTGTACTATTATTAATTAGATGAAGTTTTTTGATATTTTATCATTAACAACACTTTGGCTTTATATGCAGGCTGCAAGTAGTAGCATAGGTCAAAATAAGTAACATTACATACATGTAGGACTTTCTTATTTGCAGAGTTTGAAGAGTCTTTAGTGAGCATCTTATTGTATTTTAGGAGAAATTCATTTCTATATTAACTATTACTTTGTTTCATGCTAAGAAGCTTTGAATACTAATGTCTGAAAAATTTGTAGAAGGACCTATAAAAACAGAGGAGCTAGCAACAATTGATCGAGTATGGGAGGCACAACACATCCATTGAAAAAAGGAGAAGAAGATAGTATAGGCTAATTCGAAGTCCTAGAAGATCCATGTAATGTTTTCAAATTCATTGACTTTAAAAAAATTGTCTACTTTTGCACCATTTTCCATGCTTCTAACTCGTGTCCTACACTAGAGTTGCACATTCACAATTTGTTATTCAACAATAAACCATAGATGAAAAGGCACGCATAACTGGAGATGAAATATTAGCTACTGTACTAGGGGAAAGATCAGGGTATGTGCGCTGCAAGGGGTATAGGAAGAAACCTTAAAGAAAGAGAAGCATTAACCAATTTGAAGTGGAGTCTGGAGTTTCTTCTACAATAGAACAAGTGCGTGAAGAGATGCACTAAGAAATGGAACAAAAACTACAAGAGTAGCGAGCCCAAATGCAAGCACAGATGCAAGCTAAAATTCATGCTGAAATGGTTGCCTTCATGGCCACATTCTAACAGGTATCTTTTGCACTTCCTTTTTCTTTTTGATGTTAAAAAATTTAGTGTTATATTGCTTTTTAGCAAGAAAATATACCTTAGATGAATAATGCTTCAAGTGGAAAAGCTCAATAATTCTATGAGTAATTAGGAGTTTTAATGATTGATTATTCAACTAAAAAAAAATGCATCTTAATTTAGTATAATTTGCCTTTTATATCACTTTTGTGCCTAAGGTTCTATTTCAAACTTTTGACATTAATTTGTTTTTAGCGTACATAGTTTTTCAAATATTATGCTTCATTGAAATTGGAATGTGGTCTTAATTTATCACACAAGTGATTGTTTTGATGATGAAAATCTTGGCATTTACAAAGCAAAATGAAGTGTTTAGATTAAATGCTAGTGCCCCTTTCTTGAATTACAAAGATTCAAGCAATTGCCCATACTAACTTATTTCTCTTTTCCTTTTGTTTAGTAATGTTGTAATGCTAGTTTTTACATTTATACTTGTTGGATAGTGTAACATCCGAGTTTCCATAGACATGAAAACTCAAGGTTTCAGAATTTTTCTAAATCCCCTAACTATAGCAAGGAGGCCTGTTAGCTATAGCTAGAATGCTTGTTAGTTATAGTGAGGATGCCTGTTTGCTATAGTGAGGATGCCTATTCGCCATAGCAAGAAAGTCAGCTCACTATAGCAAGTTTGTGGCTCATACAAAATCCAGCAAGTTTTTCGCAATAGCACAAGCTATGGCGAGAACTGGGGGGGACCTGGAACTATTAAGTGCTTGCGCGTAGCGAAGGGTGTTTCCCGTTATAGCACGATTTATTCAAAAAAATGTGAAAAAGTAAAATTTGCACTTTAAAAATGTCCAAAACTCTCCTCCACCTCTAAACTGACTTTTAGTTAGCTGAAAGAAGAGAGAAAGGCTAGAGAGAGGGGTACATAAGAGGGAGAGCTAAGAGAGGAAGAAGAAGTTTTGAAAAGGTGAGAAACCTTATTTCTTTCCTCGCTTCTTCTCATTCTAAGTCTTTCTCCATCTTCCCTTCTCTTGTTCCTTGAATTTGGAGGTTGATATGGTTATATTTTGAGGTCAGCCTAAGTAAAAGAAGGAAGTTCTAGAAGGAAAGGCTTGTTACAAGTGGAAATCTCTTGAAAAAGCTCACAAACAAAGTAAGCTTCTTGAGTTTTAATGGCTTCTTCTTAGATGTTTCTCTTTAGTAAAATTTGGGTCAAACCTAGCCCACTTAAAGGAAGATGAATTCTAACCTTAACAAGAGAGAAACAAGTGCTTGAGAGTGTGAGAATTAAGAATAGTCTATTGAATCAAATGGGAAGCAATAAAATTCAAGATTGAGAATCTTGAGGTTTTAAAAAAATTGTTTAAGTCTAATTTTTCCTAGAGATATTCTAGCTTATCTAAAAACTTGTATGAGTCCATTAAACCCCTAAAAAGATTATAAATAGTCATTCCCTTAAGGAAAAAGCAAGCAATTCTATGGGCTCTTTTTATGTACATATCCTAGCCTCAAGGGAGTTGGAATACCTAGGGAGTAATTTAAATTGTTAGTGTAACACCATAATATATTAACACTATCTAGCCTCCCTCTGGGCTCGGTTCCATATAATTTCCAAAGAGCTAAATACCAACTGTGGCATTTTCATGCTATAAAACGAGGTTTCAAACACTCGTCTTCTGCCCGTGGGTCCTATGAACCCATCATTCACATTCTCTACTCACACTCTATTTATACAACTTATACATAGCATAAAACAAGCCATAAGACACGGGTATAGAGCCAAAAATCAGAAAAATGCAATTTCTCACATAGACCAAAAGTCATATTTTTTGCTCTAACTTTGGAAAATCATAACTAATTATAGAAAAAAGGCAATCTAGAAAAATATAGATTTCTGGAAATTTCTAAGTGTTAACTTTACGCTAAAAATAATTCCTAACCACAATCTCAGTGTTTGGACCATGTTTGACATAAAAAATGAGACAGAGGTTCGGCTATCCCTGTTTCTGGCGTAGCTTACCATCATGGACTTCGAAAATTCATAACTAAATCCACAAAAATCCAATCTAGGTAAACTATACCAATTTCAAAATCTACAGATGTCTACTAGAGGAAAAAAATAAGTTCATATCAGTTCAGTAGCCCCTACACTCTGAAAATCGATGGAATAGTAACGGAGGTCGGCTGGGCTCCCTGATGCTGATACAGAACTTCAGAAGATTCATTCTCTCTCTACAGACCTCTGATTTAGGTGATTCTAGTTGGTATAGGTCATTATGGTTATCTAGTTTATGTGTATAAAGTTTCATGACATTTGAACTCCATTTGGTCCATGAATGACACAAATTTCCTTTCGGACCTATGGTAACAGTACATGACCAAATCATCAAATTTTTCCAATTTCAACAATTCACCAAATATTCTCTAGACCTCCAAATATTACCCACTTTAGCTTCTCAAGAAGTTCTCTACAAACTCTAGAGGCATGCCAAATTTCATAGCAAGAAGAGCTCATCTAGTCATACTTTGACGGAGCTCACAAAATTAATGGTTTTGGCACCGGTCAAAGTGGGTCCAAATAGCCTCCCACATGTTCTCACACCTCATGGACAAGTTTGAAAGCATAAAAATAGTCTATATAACATGTCCAAGTGGTCCAAATCATCATACATTTCAAACTCACTATATTACGGGTCAAAATACACTATCATATGCAAGCCACAAAAAGGGCAAAACCCACATTTGCATTACTTTGGCTATCTACATAGTTTGTACATCATATTTCCTTACATTTACACTTGCTACAACATTTACATCTCAAAAATAGAAGGTGCATATTCATTTTGGCACCTCTTTACATCAAAAGAGTCAAAATAAACTAAAATTCATTTAACATTCTCCTAGGCTCCTTGGTGTGCACTTGGTTCTCCTTGAGATCCACCTAGCATGTTAAGTTGGGAGGGGAAGGGGTGAGATTTATGGAATTTCAGTAGCTCATGCACTCATTCAAGGAAGCAATCAAGGCATATAACAAGTCAAAGCATGTAATTTAGCATCCAACCATTCTCAATCATATAATACATGTTGTACATGCCATGGAAATCACAACAATGCCACAAGTAAGCTCTAGGGACTTTTGGTCTAGCCTCACCTGAGTTTAGGGACTTTTGGATGGCCTCACCCAAGTTTAGGGACTTTTGACTTGGTCTCACTCGATTATGAGACTTTTGGCCTTGTCTCACCTATCTCAAGGGACTTTCGGCTCTACCTCACCCATCTCAAGGGACTTTCGGCACTACCTCACCTGAGCAATTCTCACAATCCAACACACAAGCACATTGGTATCAATGCATCAAAGCAACAACATTTGGCATATTCCACACAATAAGCATATACACAAGCATACAATGACCATTACATCCAAGAATGCAACAGAAAGAGTGGAAAGAGAGCTACCTTATAAGTCAACACAAGCCTTCCCTTTCAATTTCTCTTCTCCCTCCTTGGTTTCACAATCACACCTTGATGGAAGTACTTCACTTGAGCCTAGACACATCAAAGAGCATAAATTACTCTCTCATAACTTAACAACTCTTAGGAGTTTCTTCAGAGCAAACCTTCTAACATATAAGAACCTAGGGTTCTCTCTCTCTCTCTAGAATGTCACCAGCTCTTCTTCTCTCTCAAGCTCTCATGTTAGAAGAATTATCATATTCAAGGAAAACAAAGAAGTTCAAGAGTGTTTTCCACTTTCCCTCTTCTGACCTATGCCTAAAACCCTATTAATTTCACAAGCAAAACCATAGAAAAAGAGGGCAAAGAGAGGAGATCAAGGTTCTAAGAAGAAAAGAGAGAAGCTTGCTTACCTTTCCTTTGTTCTTCCTCCTTCTCTTAGTCTCTCTCACTCTCCACGCCTCTTTTCTCTCCTTGGATCGAAGTCTAGGGCAAATAAGAGAGAAAGAATGAATTGGGTCATTTAAGGAAGTCAATTTCTCGCTTTTTACTCCCTTCCAGACTGACCCTCACTATGGCGAAAATTAACCTTCGCTACAGCAAGCTCGTGTTAGTTACCTTCGCTATGGCGAGGTTTAATCTTCGCTACGGTGAGCTCGTATTAGTTCCAGACCCCCGCTTTCGCTATGGCGCACGCTACGGTGAGCAGCCCCCTAGTTTTTGTATGAAAGGTCCGCACTCGCTATAGTGAACAGCTACTCTCGCTATAGCGAACAGCTACTCTTGCTATAGCCAGGCCATTTCTCGCTATTGCGAAAAGACTTAGAAAAATTTCTGAATTTCAAAAATTTTCAGCTTTCTTTTTTTTTTTTCCTTTTCCCTTTTTCTGGTTGTTACAGTTAGAAGGCTAGAGAGGGGCTAATTATGAGTAAGAAATATTAAAGAAAGTCTTGGAATGAAATTAGAAGGCTTATAGGGGAAGATGGACCTGTAAGTTCCATATTTTAGCAGAAAGAAGCATTAGGAGTCCAAAACCCCTGGTTTTGAGTTGTGATGATTCTCAAGAGTTTAATTTATGTTAAGAGATCTAGAATGATCAAAACATAGGGGCCAAGAGTGTAATGCCCGGTATGTTATAAAAACACTAAAACGGGTCGATTTAAAAAGCAAATCCCCTGAGATGAGTGATTTAAGGCCAAATAAAATTTGGATAAAATTTTAAATAATAGAAAATGAGGATTTGAGCCTTAAGTTGCCCAGAAAATGGGGCCAAAATAATTCAAAAAATTTGCCGAAAGGTCAGTGGCATTTTCGTAAATAAGTACAATTTTGGAAAAACATCTATGAGGGCTTTTTAAATAAAAATTTTAAGTTGTTCAGGGTTGTCAAAGGCCTTAAAAATTATGGGAAGCCCCGAGACTGGTAAAACTCCTCCGGTGTACTCTTTTCGACGTCAGTTGACCCAAACTTTGACTAATTCGTTCGAGAAGGTTTTAACTCCGATTTGAGTGATTCCAAAGATATTTTATTAAATTGGGAACCTAAATTTTATGATAAAAAAGATAGTTCTAAAAAAGGAGTTAAAACAAAGTTAAACTGGAAATGCCATTATGGAAGGGCAAAAATAGAAATAAATTACACAAAAAAGCTTCTAAATGCTCCTTTTAAATCCACGTTCAGCCTTCCCCTCTCTAAACCTACTTTCTTCTGCCCAAATCTCAGAAAAGGAGCTGCTATTTTGGAGGAAGAAAGCCAAGGAAAAGTGAGAAAGTGTAAGATTTTCATGCTCCTTCCTCTTGAAACTTCATCCTCCCCTACTTGCTTAATCTTTCCATAGTTTTAATGTAATTTTTTGTGCTAATTTGGGTCCAGATTAGAGGAGAGAAATTTGAAATTTAAGGAGGAGGAAGAGGGAAGAAGAAGGGCTCTTGAAGGAAGCTTGATTTCAAGGTAGTTTTTCTTCCCTTGTTGCTTCTTTTTCTCCTTCTCCTCTTCCATGGTGGGATGCCTCAAATAGAACCATGAAGAGGGAAGAGTTTTTATTTTATAATCCAAAAGAATCCATCAAATTAAGCCATGGGAAGATGGATTATACCAAAGAAATGCATGGAAAACTAGTAAAACTTAAGTTGAAAAAGTGTAACGTACTTGAACACAGTTTAAAATCTTGGTTGATTTAAGACTTCCCCATTATATATAAGTGTTTGTTTGAGTTTCTAAAACTCCTAGGGAGCCTCCCAAGTGCCCCATCCATTAAGGAAAAATCTCAAACTCTATGGGTCTTTAATGGAAGTATAAATCGGTCAAGACCCTTAGAGATAGCTAGGGGATGTTTTAAATGGTTTCAAGCTTGATTTGGGACTTTATATGATAAAAGAAGATAGGAGAAACCCTTGAAAAAAATTTAGAAGCCTTAGGTTGGAAGATGAGGCAATGGCTTCCATAATATAACCTTATGAAGCAACATGGACCTAGATTTGTGAAAGTGAGTATGTGATGGCTTCAAGGACCTTAAATGAGGTCAAGAGATCTAAATAAGGCAAGAGAATGGAACCAAGAATTTTACTTGTGGCAGTTGCTTCATTAGGTCATTAATGGAACCATATTGTGACAAATAGAACAAAGTGTAGTCTTAAGAGTGAGTTGGATATTATAACTTGTTCCAAGAGTATAATTAAGTGTTGTTTATTGTATATAGGCCAAGGAAATTCAACCCCACCTCCTTGTATTTATGGAACCAAAAAGGATAAGGAACAAGCAAAGTAAGGCTTGAATTTGCACCAAGGTAGCTCTCCACCTTTTCTTGTTGCATATATGTCATTGTGTGCTTGTGTGTCTATGTATACGTTTGAGACATGCCACTTGATGCTATGATACTATTTTGATACCAATATGCTTTCTTGAATGTCTTTGAATTATGGAAATGGCTTACAAGGGTGAGGTAGTGCCAAAAGTCCCTTAATGTGGGTAAGGAGATGCTAAAAGTCTCATGACATGGGTGAGACAAAGCCAAGAGTCCCTTGGATGGGTGAGGCTAAGTCAAAAGTCCTAAGAACCAAGAGTGAGGCAATCCAAAGGTCCTAGAAATGGGGTGAGGCAAAACCAAAAGTTCTGAGAGCTCATTCTTATTCTTAACATGTGTTTGTGACATAAAAATGTGGAAATTAAATGCTTCATCGATTGAGTAGTTGCATACTTGTACCTTTGACATATTGTATGCCTTGAAAATGTGCTTGAATAGGTATATGAGCTATTGAGGTTCAATAAATCTCGCCCCCTCCTTTCTCTTATCTCATATGATCTAGGTGGAGTTCAAGATCCAAAGGATGGAAGTCAAGGAGTTTAAATCTCCATCTCTTGGCAAATCTTCCCATTTTTGATGTATTAGGATGTCTAGAATGTGAAAGGATATATGTATATGTTATTTTTGAGCTATGACACTTTGAACAAGTGTAAAAATATGTAAAGATAGTATATGTATCAAAAATAGAGTTCAATAAATGGCATTGTACAATTTGACCCCTTATAAGCCCATTTGTGCTTGTATGTTTGTGGGAGTGGCATGATGAATTTGAGTTGCATGAGGATTTAGATCTTATGAGAGGCTCATTTATGCTACATTTATGCTTTCTAAGTTGCTTAAATATGTATGGAACAATGCAAAGCTCATTTGGACCAAATTTGCCTCTTGTTGGAACCAAAAGTGCCATAATCTTGAGTTATAGCAAAGTTTGACCAAATGACCTCTTCTTAACTTGAAATATTGCATGCAAGTAGATCTTGCCTATATGTTTTTTGGAAGCTAAAGATCAAGTCATTTGAAGGTCTGTGGAATTTTCTATGATTTTTCAAAGTTGATATCAAAATTTCGAACTTGCACCAGTACTGTTCATTTGGTTAGTTGTGAAATTGTATTATCTAAGGAGAAAAGGTGGTCCAATGGCTATGAAATTTTATAAGAAAAAACTAGGCATTCCCAGTGACCTATAGCAATTAGAAGCACCTCATTTGGAAGTCTAAGCTAAGAGATATGAATTTTTGAATTTCTGGAAGAGCAACAGTAGTGTAGCACAACCTAAGTCACTGTTCCATTAAATTTCGATAGTTGAACGTACTTTCTCTAGTTTGAGTCCATTTTTACCATAAATGTAACATTCATAGCTTTCCAAATTAGTATCATTTTCATGGAATGGATTTTTTTGGAATTAATTGGACATTTTCAAAGTTTATAGCAAACACTTCCATCAGCACCAAAAGCTATCCAAACCTTTGCCCCTTTTTGCATGTCAAACACTTTCTGTGTTATGTTTCATGGCCTAGACATATTTTTGGTATAAAGTAGACATGTTTAGATTTCCATAATAGCTAAGAATTCATGATTTCAATTTTTTTAAAATTAGTTATGAATTTTGAAACTTCATATTAGTAATCTAAACCAATAGCCCAGACAGCAACGACCTCAATAGCTTTTCAGATGTCAAATGTTCTCTACTTAATGATTCATAAGCTAAAATTATTTTTACCATGGGGTAGACATCTAGATCTTTCTGGAATGGTAAATTTTTTGGGTTTTGATTTTTGTGGATTTAGTTATGAATTTTCAAAATTGTGATAGAAAAACTAAAATTCTAGCCGAAAATAATAGTGTGAGTTTGATGCTTCCCTTTGAATTCCACGAGTTGTGGGCCAACTTTGGTGATGCAAATGAGTTGTATGTATGTAATTAAATATGAGAATGTGATATATGAGCTCATATGGTCTGCGTGACACTGAATGAAATTTTCATATGCGATGCAATGCGAAATAAGGCAATATTTTAATGCCATTTTTTCATTCCCTTTGTGTAATTCATAATGTGAGACTTAGAAATGATAGGAAGCAAGCTAGAAATATATGGTGGTACAAAGAGTAAGAACTTTATGTGTTACCTCATTGTGGGTATCATGGAACCATAATGAGATCTTTGAGTTAAGTAGCCTAGTCTTGAGTTGTAAGGAACTAAGTTTCATTTCCATGACTTAGTGATGCTCCATTTATTTCTATAGGCTACGAGAAACGAGTCCCACCTCCTTGCAAAAGTGTGACTATAAAAGGGAAGGGGATTCTAAGAGAAAAGTATTGTGCTTCATTACAAAGTAGCCCTCTAACCTTTCTTTCATATATGTGTGTGGATGTTCTCTTGCTTTGGATGCTTATGTGTGTGTTTGAACTATGAAAAGCATGCCTAGCTAGTAAGGATATATGTGGTGCCACTTATATGTCTTAAATTGTTTTTATGTATGCATAAGACTTGAATAGACTTGGTGATATCAAAAGTCCCTTGAAAAGGGTAAGGATGAGCCAAAAGTCTCTTAATATGGGTAAGACAAGCCAAAAGTTTCAAGAAAAATGAGGTTTAGTCAAAAGTCCCAAAGTAAATGGGTGAGGCGAGTCCAAAATTCCTGAGAGAGGTGGGTGAGGCAAACCGAGGTCTTAAGAGTCTACTTTGATATATTTGAGATTATATGAAATGGAAATCATGTTCTTAATATGCATATGTAGCTCATAGATCATACATGGCATTCATTTGCATGAAAACTACATCTATCATGTATGATTGAAAGTGTATAGGGCTATTGAGATTTTTCAAATCTCACCCCCTTCCTTTTCCCATCTCAACATGTCTAAGTGGACCTAGTGAGTAAAGGAATAGAAGCTACCATACTTGAAGATAGAAGATTGGCAATAAGAATTTGTAGTTAGCCACTTGGTAACCATAGTGTCAGAAAATAATGTAATCTCATATTGTAAATAATGTATAGGCCCTTACACATATGTATATGTGATGTATGTATGGAAATTGAAAGCCTATGAATAAGAATAGATGTTTTTGACATTGAAATGCAAAGATATACATGTAAGATCTCTTGTATGAGGGCAAGTGGAAGAGTGAATTTGTGATGTATGAGTATTTAGACCTTTTAAGCATTTTTAGAGGGTTGTTTTTATACTTTCCTACATGCTCAAGTGGTCATGTTGATATTAGAAGAGCATTTAGTATCTAAATGACACATATAAAGGCTTAAAAGTATCATTTTACAACCCTATATCACAAAGTGACCAAATAAATGATTTTGAGACTAAGATCTTACACACATATAGATCTCATATAGAGATTTTTTTAGTCTAAGAACCACATTATTTGGAGGTCTATAGAATTTATTATAATTTTTCAATAGCAAATTTTGCATATTGGTATAAGTTACTATTCATTTGGTTGGAATTGTTTTTGTATCATTTGAGGGTCAAATGAAGTCCAATGGTTTTGAAATTTTATATGGAGCAACTAAACATTCACAGTGACCTATAGCCACTAGAAACACCTTATTTGGAGGTGTGTAGAAAGAGATATGCATTTTTGAAGTTGAAATTTATTATTAGCAACACAACAGGACCTCAAGCACTGTTTCATCTATTTTCATTAGCTTAATGTCATTTTATGGATCTAGAGCTATTTTTTGCTTAAAGTAGATATCTGTAGCTTTCTAAATTGGTATAGTTTACTCAATTTGGATTTTGTGAAATTAGTTATGAATTTTTGAAATCCATATCAGTAAGCTGTATCAAAACTCCAAGACAGTCAGATTTGGGATCCTTTTCTATTGTAAATCATTCAAATGTTGTTTTCATGGCCTAGAAGTATTTTTATAATAAATTTAACATTTAGGGCTTTCCAGAAAGATGTGATTTGTTAGATTTCAATTTTTCTAGATTTAATTATGAATTTTCAAAATCTGCCTCATAAATCTAAACTCTAGACCCGAAATTGAACATGCATTTTCTGATGTGTGGGACTCCAAATCTGAATTTCATGAGATATTTTATGATGTTTATGACTTGTATAGATGGATTATAAGTAAAGTATGATGTTTGAGAATTCACAGGGTCCACAGAGTAAAAAAAAAAATTTTGAACCCATATAACGTAGAATATGGCATTGTTTTAATGTTTTTCCTTTATGAAGTGTCATGCTAAGGATGTGGAATTCTTGCAAATGTATAAGAAAGGCTAAAGTAAGGTTAGAAGTATTATAGTGTTATAGATAGACTATTGCAGTAATGTATAAATGAAACTTGTTAGTAAAGTTTAATTTGCTTACGTATTTCAAAATGTTGGATCTTGTAAAATGGTATATGTTATTAGAGATTTAGAACATTTATTCTTCACCATTTATAAGATTATAAAATCTATTTTAACAAATAAGATTGAAGAAAATAATTGAGAAAAATATTATAACTTTGAAAAAAAAAACCTCTTTAGCGGTGACTAAAATTGTTGCTAATAGTGTACAAATATTGTTGATAATAGTCAATGCCTTGATATCTTTAGCGACAACACAAAAGAGTTAATGCTAAAAGGAAAACTTTAGTGACAAAAGAATGATTCGCTATAAAATAGGCATTTAGCAACTATAAATGTTGTACTATTGTCGCCCCTAAAATCTTATTTAGCATCACCAAAATGTTTGGCCATTACATTTAGCGCTGACAATGGTCACCACTAATTCTTCTAAATGCCCATAATAAGGAATTTTGGAGGCTATTAATGTTGCTACTAAAGCAACATTTAGCGTTAAAGTATATGTCGTCATTAAAAGATCCATTTAGCATTGGCTAAATGTTATTGCCACACATGTCTCCCCAATGGAGGCTTCTTAAAAGGCCAAATAAAAGGACTTTTAAGGCAAAATAGTCACCACTAAATCGCTTGAAGTAAAGGGTCATTACAAAAAGTATGCATTTAGCGACTACGGCTATTGGCAAAAGTCATTGCTAAAAGTTTTGTGTTAAAGGATGTTGTCGCCTCTAAAACCTTATATTTAGTGACCACTTTTCTTGCCTCTAAAAGTATTTTTTTTGTGACAACATAAAACTTAATGAACTTTTAGTGGCAAAATTTGTTGTTTCTAAATGTTGAGGCCTTAAAATTTAGTGGCGAAATTACATATATTTAAGAGCGAGTTTTGTCATCACAAAAAGTCTGTGTATTAATGACAATTTTTTTTGCCATTAAATCCCTTTAGCAACGGCTATTGTTACGGCAACTTAGTGATGACTAATTTTTTGTTGCTAAATATTTTTCGTGATAACTTTTGGTATTTTAGTGACAATGTCTTTAGAAGGGTTTATTTTCTCCCAAGAAACACTTTTTTTTCAATGTGTTGTTTTTGAATTCTCTCACACATACGACACTTTTCATGTTCACCCACTTTACACAATTGTCAGTTTTCTTTTTCTTTTTTTTACTAAATATTTGATTGACTTATTTCAAAATTTAAATTTCAAAAATTCAAAATTTAATATTAATTAATTAATTGCAAAATAATTAAGTAAATTCAATTATGGCTTTATTTATCAATTTGGGTCAATTTATTATGGGTGGTCTAATAATCTAACATCTCATTGCAACAAAACGAGAGTTTACCTACTAAACTTTTAGTTGATAAACTCAGAAGCTCAACCGAAAACCAGAATTTTAACTAAAAATTTTGTCAAAGAATCCATTGATTTTTTTACTATCAATATTTTATACCAATTATAATTCAATCAACATGTAATGCATTATGCTTCTCTCTTTGTTGTGATACCAATGAACATCATTGGCAGTTTTTTAATTCACAAATACAAATTATATTTAATATATAATAAATAATTAACAAATAATGTTAATAAAATTAATTAATTAATAATAATAATTGATATAAATGATAAATAAAAATTTTAAAAATAAAAATAATTAACATTTATTTATTTTAAAAATAAAATTATAATTTTTTAAAAAATATAATGGTTTGATGAAAAAAAAAAAGAAGTTGGATGTAAACATTTTCAACAAAACATTAGCCAAACATGTGTTCCATCATATGTTTGTTGAAACCATTTTTTTCTCTCCTTTTTAATTCTTGTAATATTTCTTAATATACTAATTAATCTGATAAATTTTTAAAAATTAATATTAATTTTTGTTATATTTATTTTAGTTATCCATATATTATTATGCATATTTCACGTTTTGTATTTTTTGGGTTCTCTAGATATCTATTCTTCATTCTTCATGTTTGTTCTTCATTTTCTACGTATCTGTTCTTCATGTGCTTTATTCTTCTTGTTCATTTTCATTCACTCCTTGATATGTAAACCACGTATATGAATAAGAAAAAAATGAATAATCAAAATACATTCTTGGGAGCAAAAAAAAAAAAAAAAACTAGATCTAAAAAAAACCCAAACACAATAATAATTAAAAAAATTTTCTATCCACATTACAAACAAATTATGAGATCTTAAAAAAAAACTAGATATAGTAATAATAAAAAATGTGGATTGTAATATATAATTTTATGAAGTAAAACTATTAAATATAAACAAAACACGAATAAAAATATTATAATATGAGATAATTTAGTAAAAATAAAATTACACAAATAAAATTACATAAAATAAAAAAAAAATTAACAATAATTTTTTCCTCTTCCTCCTCCTCCTTATTATCTCTATTGATGTAAAACATAGGGAGAATTAAAGTTTAAAACCTAAAGTTGAAAAAATTTACTTCAAAAGACCTGTTACCATTATTTTAAGATAGATTATCACCGACTTTAAGTAAAACCTCCTAAACCTAATGGTAGCAGGTCTTTCAGAGTAATTTTTTTTAACTTTAGGTCCTTAACTCTAATTCTCCCTAAAATATATCTCGCCTATATCTAAAACTTGGGCCAGCATCATCTTTACTTTTGTGCTTTTGAAAAAAATTTAATTGTTATGTAAGTGTTTTAATTTGTCTTCTTAATTGTTCAAGCTCAGCATTATGACTTTATGTTGAATAATCCAAAAATTCTTCGCTTATTATTTCTTGTATATAGTCAAAGGGATTATATGCTAGGCTTAAGAATTGGAGTATCCAAACATTGGATTTTCAAATATATTATGAGATATAATTCTAAACTACACATAAAACCTTTTTTCTTTCCTCTCAAAGCCTTCATCCATATTCAGTTCTGATATACTTTCACCTTTATGTTTTGTCATATTTTTTCCTCCTATAGTTATTCTAGAAGTAAATAAAAGGAGTTAAAATCATAAAATTATAATAATATATATAAATTAAATATAAAAAGACACTTATACATACAACTTCATATTTTCTGTAAACGCAAATGCCACATGTTTTACAAGTCTTAAGGAAGACCTCAAGATATGTTGGGTTTCTTAATTTTCATGCCTACAAAATAAAATGTTACTAGTTTAAACATATATTTTAAATAATAAGTAAAAATTTGAAAGAACAAAAGTAGGTATCAATCTCATTGCATGCTCAAGTATTGAAATAAAACCTCTTGTATGTTGAGATGAACTAGACTTAAAGATGAAGGCTCTATTTCTTTTCATTTTTTCACTCCTTGATTGGAACTCTCAAGTGCCCCATCTTCCAGATAGTTCATCCTAAATGGATTTTCTAATTTATTTATTTATTTTTCTAAATTTCTGAGCATCACTTATTATATCTCTTAAATGTTTAATTATTTTTTTCTTCTAATTTAAATAAATCTAATCATGATCCTCAGGACTCCAATAATAATATTTCTATAAAAAAAATATTTCAATTACTAATAAAAAAAATACATAATATTATAATAATTTAATAAATAATTAGAAAAAATCACCTAAAATACTAAAAAAGAAACCATAAATTTTGATATTCTTTAGAAAAATCTCTCAAACTATTTTAAGCTCCTTTATATTTACTTTTAAAAATATTTATTATGCATGAATGAACTATGTCATTATTTGGTTTAAATCTACATAAAACAAATATTTATCAACTAAATTTATAACTAATTAAAAGTTATAACAATTGTGAACACCGTATTTTGTCCGGACCAATTACAAAAATAATAAAATTAAGGAAAAAAAAAAGAAAATATAAAATTAAGAGCAAAAAAAAACAAATGAAAAAAAATTAATTAAATCAGAAAAAAAAGGGAGCTTAAGAAAACAATATAAAAAAATCAAAAGAAAAAAAAAAGCCCAAAGCCTAAAACAAAAAAAAAAAAGATTTTTTTTTACTCTTCTTCTTTCGTTGCAATCCAATACGTGAAAAAAAAAAAAAGACAGAACAGGGTGAAGCCCATTCCTTTAGCCCAGCCCACAGCCCATTTTTTAAAATCTGGCCCAAGAAAAGAGACAGCTCCAACCCATTTCAACTAAACCGGCTGGCCCATCAACCAAAATATGCTCTGCATTTGGCCCATCTACCAAAATATGCTTTGCATTTTTTTTACCCAAAGACTCCTAGAGTCTTTCACCTCTTCAGCCCCTGCCCTCGACAGAAACAAGAAAAAGCACAGAGAGGGGATTCAGGAGAGCAGGGCTGAAAAACAGACAGGAGGTAGCGTCCAGCATTTTAGAAAAACCAGCAGGAAAAGGGGCAGAGGATTAGGGGTGCGATCGAGGAGTTGACCTCCCCTCATGTCTCTTTCACAGTGGAAGGCCGAGAAGAAGGAGAGGCAAAAATCGAAGGGAGAAAAGGACACATGAGGGAAGAAGGGTTTTTCGGTTTTTGGAGAGAAGGTAGAGAGAGGGAAGAGAGGGGGAGGTTCCAGCAATTTAAGGGGGAATTGAGAAAAATCGGGGGACAAAGGGGGAGAGCTTTGGAGATTTGGAAAAAAACAATGAAGGCATCAGAGGGTTCCTTCCTTCAGTTCGAGTCAAGGAGAAATAGGAAGAGGGGCGATGAGAGAAAAACTGAGGGGAGGCCGAGAGGAAGAAGAAGACTGAGAGAGAGGAGGAGCAGAGGGATAAAGAGAGAGAAAGAGAACGATCGAAAAAAAAGGGAGGGGATTTCGAAGAGGGGAGACTGAAAAGGAGAGACAGAGAATGAAGGCAGGGGAGATCAAAAAATCGAGTGAGGGAGTGAGAGATTGAGAGTGACCGAAAAATGGAGACCGAGGAGGCGAATAGTGCGAGAGAGTGACCGAAAAAAAAAAGATCGAGAGACCAGAAGGAAACTGAAACTCAGAGGGAGAGGGAGGATTTTTGAAATAGGAAGCAGCGGAGGAGATTCGGGGAAAACGAGGGAGAAAGGGGGGTCTGGAGGATGAAAAAAACCAAGGAGCAGAGTGGGAGAGATCGGAAAAACAACTAGGAGACAGCAAGAGAAGAGGAGGGGTTTCGAGAACAGAGGGGGATCGAGGGAAGGCAGAGAGAGTGTGAAAAGAGAGAGCAAGAGAGAGGGAGACCGAAAAAATTGGGAGGCAGAGGGGATTTGAGAGGCAGGGGACTGGATTCGAAAATGGAGAGATAGAGGAAAGATTTAAAAAAAAAAAGGGAATCGAAGGGAGACTGGAGGATGAGAAATTGGAGAATCAGTGAGAGATTAGGAGTGACCGGAAAAATCAGAGAGAATAAAAAATCGAGAGATAGAGAGGAGATTCTAAAAAATCGAGAGGCCGAGAGAAAGAGACGAAACCGAGGGGGAACAGAGAACGAAAAAAGAGTTTCGAAATTAAAAGGGGGGCTGGAGAATCAGAGGGAGGGGGACCGAAAAGAAAATCAAAGGAGTGGAGGTTACCCATGTCAATCTTGATGATGGAAGCAGCGCCGGTCTAGCCTTCCCTGCTCAGAGGATCATGTCTCTTCAACACCACCCTGAAGCAACCCAGGCGCAGTAGGAGAACAACAAACCATTTCTTCTTCATGGTCACGACTCCTGCAGGTAAGGTTCTTCATCCGTTTACAGTAGCTTGAATGTGAAGTCGCTGTACTGGTTTATACGCTGTGAGAGGGCTGCTGACCATTCTAGATTACTGCATTCTATATTTGTTTTAAAAAGCGCCCAGCATGTGTTCGATGAAAGGTCTAAGAGAAAAATCTGAGAATGAATTAGATACCTGGCCTCTGTAATTGCTGTGTTATATGTTTGATGGAATCCCGGCTGAAATTTCAATCTCCACGATATTGTTATTTTGCAAATGAATGGGACACTGGGATTGTGCATTCTCACTGACTGGGACTGGATTTGAATCATAATTTGGGGAAGAAAATTTTGAAGCATCTCGTTATTTCATTGTTTTGCCATGTTCGAATTTTAGTCATTATTTGAAATCAGTTCCTTTTTTATGCTTCACGTTTTGAATGGATTGATATTCACTGACTGGGATAGAATTTGAATTATGATTTTCTGCGAAAAAGAAGAAGGTTTCTGAGGCAGCTCCCTATATTACCATTCTGCCATGTTCAAACTTTGATTGTTGTTTGTAATTAATTGGCTTCCCATACTGATTGGATTGGGTTGAGATTGCTGATTTGGTTCTAAGTACGGATTTTGACAAATCCTGCGTTGGCTTTCGCTTGCTGGAATGTTATTGTAACAACCGGGAAAAAGAAAAAAAAAGGGAAGGAAAAGAAAGGAAGTGAAATCTGAAAATTTTCAGAATCCAGAATTTCTGCCAAGTCCTCTCGCAAAAGTCCCTAAACTCGGGTGAGGCTAGACCAAAAGTCCCTGGAGCCCATTTTTGGCATTGTTGTGAAATCCATAGCATGTACAATGTGTGTTGGTAGTTTGAGAATAGCTAAATGCTTATTCACATACTTTGACTTGTTATATGCCTTGATTGCTTGCTGGATTGAGTGCATGAGCTACTGAGATTCCCCGAATCTTACCCCTTTCCCCTCCCAACTAATATGCTAGGTGGAGCTCAAGGAGAACCGAGTACACACCAAGGAGCCTAGGAGCATGTATAGGAGAATGTTAGTTTTATTTTGATATTTTGATGTAAGTTTGATGTAAAGTGGTGCCAAGTGAATATGCGCCAACTATTTTTGAGATGTAAAGGTTGTAACATGTGTATAAATGTATGAAAGGGTATTGTATGAACTATGTTTATAGCCAAATGAATGGAAATGAGGGTTTTGCCCCTTTTGTGGAATGAATGCATTAGTGTATATTTGGCCGTAGCATAGCGAAAATTGAATGTATGCTGATTTGGACCACATGGACTTGTTAGATAGACTATTTTTATGCTTTTAAACTTGTCCATGAGTGGCTAGAGTGTGTGAGAGGCCATTTGGACTCGTTTTGGACCTTTGGGGTGCCAAAACTGGGAAATTTGAGAGCTCCGTCAAAGTATGACCGGATGAGCTCCTCTTGCCATGAAATTTGGCGTGCCTCTAGAGTTTGTAGAAAGCTTCTTGAGAAGCTAAAGTGGGTAATATTCGAAGGATTATAGAATATTTAGGGAATTGTTGAATTTGGGAAAATTCAAGGGATTGGTCATGTACTGTTCATACAACTGGAAAATGAAATCTGTGGCATTCTTAGACCAAATGGATTCCAAATGTGGTGAAATTTTATACACATAAACTAGACCACCACAGTGACTTATAGGAACTAGAATCACCCAAATCGGAGGTCTGTAGAGAGAGATTGGATCGTCTGAAGTTCTATATCAGCATCAGGGAGCTTACCTGACCCCCATCACTGTTCCATCGGTTTTCGAGGTGCAGGAGCTACTGAACTGATCTGGACTTATTTGTTTCCTCTATTAGACATCCGTATCTTTCCGAATTGGTATAATGTGCCCAGATTGGATTTTTGTGGATTTAGTTATGGATTTTTGAAAGTCATGACAGAAAGCTGCACTAGAAACAGTGATAGCTGGACCTTTCTCCCATTTTCGATGTCAAACCTAGTCCAAATGCTGAGAATTTGATTGGGAATGATTTTTAGGGTAAATTTAACACTTAGAGCTTTCTAGAAAGCTAAATTGTGCTGCATTCCCATTTTTCTACAATTTCTTATGATTTTCCAAAGTTAGAGCCAAAATATGACTTTTGGGCCCAAGTGAGAAAATGCAATTTTTCTGGTTTTTGGCTCTATACCCGGGGTTTATGGTTTGTTTTATGCTATGTATGAGTCGTCTATATGGAGTTTGAGTTAAGGATGCTTGAGATGGGTTCACAGGACCCACGGGGCAAAAGATGAGTATATGAAACCCCGGTTCATAGCATGCAAATGCCACGGAAGAGTAGTGATTCTTTGGAAATCATATGGAACCGAGCCCGGTGAGAGGCTAGGTAGTGGTAGTAGATTAAGGTGTCACATTTTTGGTATCAGAGAAATGGTTCAGGCACTTTTGCTCAATGTTAGACTCTTGAATGCTATAAATTGCTGGTGTTTGGTGTGAATGGACATGAAAGTTGTAGCATCCATATGCATATGTGTTATGAACTGAGGATTGCTACTTCTTTTCAGACATGGTTGAGACTAGACGGGGCAGGGGTAGAGGCAGAGGCAGACTGCCCAGGGCTCAGAGAGATGAGCCAGAGGTTCCTACTGAGACTGGGGTTCCTCTGCAGGCCATCATGGATAGACTTGACCGGTATGAGGCCATGATGGGCTAGCACCAAGAGATGCTGGAGCAACAGAGGTATATTGCCCAGCAGCAGCATGATATGATCATGCATCTGCAAAACACCCTGGCTAGGCAAGAAGAAGCCAGAAGGGATGCCCCTGGACCTCAACCATCTACATCCAGCATTCCACCTGTACCTCCCCAGGAGCCTGCTGCTCCACAGACCCTGACGCCTATCCAAAAAGTGTTGAAGTAGTTTAGGTAGAACAATCCACCCTCATTTGACGGGGAATTGGATGCGGATAAGGCGGAGGCTTGGGTGATGCAGCTTAAGAAAATATTCTCAGTGATGGATTGTACCACTGAGCAGAAAGCCCAATTAGCCACCTTCATGCTAGAAAAGGAAGCTGATAGATGGTGGGAGAGTGCGAAACCCCTGATGGAGACCAAGAACATACAGATAACTTGGGAGACTTTCTTGGTTGAATTTTATGAGAAGTATGTCCCAAGTTCAGTGAGGAAGAAGAAAGAGATGGAGTTCATGGGCTTGAGACAGACGGATGAGATGACTGTGGATTAGTATGTGGCCAAGTTCATAGAGTTGTCTCGGTATTCCTCTTACCTCCAGAGGTATGATGATGAACCCTAGAGATGTGAGCAGTTTGAGACTGGTTTGAGGCCCCTGATTAGCGACAGAGTCACTCCACAGCAGATCAGGAAGTTTAATACTCTTGTGGAGGTCAGTAGGGTGATTGAGACGAATCTGCAAGTTATCATGCCTACTGGGACGACGGCTAGTCAGAAGAGGGTTCCGGATTTGAAAAGGCCAAAACCAGAAGAGGGTTCTAGTTTGACCCCTAGTAATAAAAGGAGAGGCAAAGGGCCATGGAATAGAAAACTACAGCGAGGTGTGTCACCTCCGCGGGGCCAGTCATCCTTCTAACAGTCTCTGGTGACATGTTATAAGTGTGGGAAGCCGGGGCACATTGCGAGATACTCTCCTCAGATGGAGACAGTGCCTCCTCCTAGACCACATACCCAGGGCCAAGTGTTTGCCCTTACTCAGCAGGAAGCCAGCACATCTCCCAGTTTGATCCGAGGTACGCTGTTAGTGAATGGCTTTCCTGTAGTTGCCATGTTTGATTCGGGTGCTAGTCACTCGTTTATATATAATGATTGTGTGAGGAAATTGGGTCTGGTTGTTAGTGTCTTGCCATTTGACTTGTCTGTCATTACACCCACTGGAGGCCACGTGGTTACTTCCCATACTTGCTTAAATGTCACTGTCCAATTTAACCATTGTCATACCACTCTTGATTTGGTTTGTATGCCTTTTCATGAAATTGATTTGATTATTGGTATGAACTGGTTGGCTGCAAATAATGCTATACTTGATTGTGAACACCGAACCATTTCCCTACCTGCTTGTGGGACCATACCTAGGGTAGGAACTGAGTTATCTTTTATGACTACTACCCAGGCTGAGAGATATTTAGAGTGTGGATGTCAAGGGTTTCTAGCCTTTTTCTCTATTTGAGCTGAGGTAGAAGAAGGGATAGAGGAGATCCCAGTTGTCAGGGAATTCCTAGAGGTTTTCCCTAGAGAGTTTGATTTTAGTGGTCTACCTCCTGAGAGAGAATTAGAGTTCCCTATAGACATTGTGCCTGGTGCTGGACCGGTGTCCAAAGCTCCTTATAGGATGGCTCCCGCCGAGTTTGCTGAGTTGAAAGAGCAGATAGAGGAATTGTTAGAGAAAGGGTTTATCCGCCCTAGTGTTTCACCTTGGGGTGCTCCGGTGTTGTTTGTGAAAAAGAAAGATGGTAGCTTGCGGTTGTGCATTGATTACAGAGAGTTGAATAAAGTTACCATCAAGAATAAATATCCTCTCCCTAGAATTGATGATCTGTTAGATCAGTTGGCTGGGCCATCTGTGTTTTCTAAGATAGATCTTAGATCTGGTTACCACCAATTGAGAGTGAGAACTGAAGACGTCTCTAAGACGGCTTTCAGAACGAGATATGGGCACTATGAGTTCCTTGTGATGCCATTCGGATTGACGAATGCGCCTGCTGTGTTCATGGATTATATGAACAGGGTATTCAGACCGTATTTAGATCAGTTTGTGGTGGTCTTTATTGATGATATTTTGGTGTACTCCCGATCTTTTGAGGAGCACGAGAGGCATTTGAGACTAGTCCTAGAGACCTTGAGAGAGAAAAGGTTGTATGCCAAACTGAGTAAATGTGAGTTTTGGCTGACCGAGGTGCGATTCTTAGGTCATGTGATCTCACGAGATGGGGTTGCGGTGGATCCCCATAAAGTTGAGGCTGTGTTACAGTGGGATAGACCTAGAACGATCACCGAGGTTAGGAGTTTCTTAGGTTTGGCAGGGTATTACAGACGATTTATTCAGGACTTTTCTCGAATGGCCTTACCACTGACGAGGCTAACTAGGAAAGATACACCTTTTGTGTGGGATGAGAGATGTGAGAAGAGTTTCCAGGAGTTGAAACTCTGTTTGACCACTGCCCCTGTGCTGATTATCCCTGACCCTAGTGAACCATTTGTGGTTTATTGTGATGCTTCGGGCAAAGGGTTAGGATGTGTGTTAATGCAGCAGGGTAGAGTAGTGGCATATGCCTCGAGGCAGTTGAGACCTCATGAGGAGAATTACCCCACACATGACCTGGAGTTAGTTGCCGTAGTGTTTGCTCTTAAAATTTGGAGACACTATCTGTATGGTGCGACCATAGAGATCTATAGTGACCACAAGAGTCTGAAATACCTGTTTGATCAGAAAGAACTCAATATGAGATAGAGGAGATGGATGGAATTCTTGAAAGATTATGATTATGTGTTGAAATATCATCCGGGTAAGGCCAATGTGGTGGCAGACGCCCTGAGTAGAAAATCCATCCATGTAGCCCATATGATGATTAGGGAGCAGGAGCTCCTAGAGAAGTTCAGAGATTTAAACCTCTCGTGTCAGGTGGTATCGGGTAGATTGTATCTAAGTGAAACCCGAATTGAGAATATTTTGAGAACCCAGATCTTAGATGCCCAGAGAGAGGATAAGTTCCTGAAACGGATCAGGAATGAGATTACCCAAGGTAAGACTTCAGATTTCAAGTTGTCTGAGGATGGCATGATAGTATATCGGGATAGAATCTGTGTACCTAGTCAGAATGAGTTGAAAGAAAGCATTCTAGAAGAGGCGCATAAGAGTAAGTATACTATCCACCCAGGTGCCACCAAGATGTATCAGGATTTGAAAAAGATTTTCTGGTGGCCAGGGATGAAGAGCCATGTGACGAATTATGTGGCTAGATGCCTAGTGTGTCAGAGGATAAAGATTGAACATCAGAAACCGGCTGGGTTGTTGCAACCTCTAGATATCCTTGAGTGGAAGTGGGATAGTATAGCCATGGACTTTGTCATGGGGTTACCCAGGACATCCTCTGGACACAATGCTATATGGGTAGTTGTGGATAGACTGACGAAGTCTGCAAACTTTTTAGCTATTAAGGCTACTTATACACTGGATAGATTGGCCCAATTGTATATCAGAGAGATAGTGCGACTTCATGGAGTACCCAATAGCATAGTTTCGGATAGAGACCCCAGGTTCACATCGAACTTTTGGAGGTCATTGCAACATGCCTTAGGGACCAAATTGCGGTTTAGTACTGCATATTACCCCCAGACAGATGGTCAGACTGAAAGGATGATCCAGACATTAGAAGATTTGTTGCGGGCATGTGTGCTAGAGATGAAGGGGAACTGGGATGCGTATTTGCCGTTAGCAGAGTTTGCTTATAATAACAGTTATCATTCCAGTATCCAGATGGCCCCTTATGAGGCTTTGTATGGGAGAAAGTGCAGATCCCCTCTGTGTTGGGTTGAATTAGGTGAAAGGAGTATGATAGGACCTGAGATTGTGGACCAGACCACCCGACAGATAGAATTGATTAGAAAGAGGCTCCTCACGGCCCAGAGTAGACAGAAAAGCTATGCTGATAAGCGTAGGAGGCCGTTAGAGTTTAAGGTTGGAGACCATGTGTTCATTCGAATATCTCCAATAACGGGAGTAGGTCGGTCAATGAGGGTAAGGAAGCTCAGTCCTAGGTATATTGGTCCATTTGAAATCCTTGAGAAAATTAGACCCGTGGCTTACCGAATAGCCTTACCTCCTAACCTAGCCCAAATACACAGTGTTTTTCATGTCTCCCAGTTGAAAAAGTATTTACCAGATTCCTCACATGTCATAGAATATGAGCATGTGCAATTGCAGGAAGATCTTTCCTATATAGTGAAACCAGAGAGAATTGTGGATGCTAAGCTGAAACAGCTGAGAAGCAAGAGCATTCCTCTGGTGAAAGTGATCTGGAGAGGTCTGACATCTGAGGAAGCAACTTGGGAATTAGCGGATGAAATGAGGTAAAAATATCCAGAGTTATTCCCTTGAGGTAAGTCTTTTAAATTTCGAGGACGAAATTTCTTTTAAGAGGGGTAGAAATGTAACAACCGGGAAAAAGAAAAAAAAAGGGAAGGAAAAGAAAGGAAGTGAAATATGGAAATTTTCGGAATCCAGAATTTCTGCCAAGTCCTCTCGCAATAGCGAGAAATGGTCTCGCTACAGCGAGAGTGCTTGTTCGCAATAGCGAAGGCGATTCTAGCTATAGCGAGTGCTGGCAGCAGCCCATACAAAAACCAGGGAGTTGCCCGCTGTAGCGTACGCCATAGCGAAAGTGAGGTCTGGAACTGACGCGAGTTCGCCATAGCGAATGGTAAATCTCGCCATAGCGAAGGGAACTGACGCGATCTCGCCGTAGCAAAGGTTACACCTCGCCATAGCGAAGCCAGATTACACGAGCTCGCTATAGCGAAGGTTAGTTTTCGCCGTAGTGAAAGTCAGTCCGGAAGAGAGTAAATAGCGAGATTTAGACTTCATTAAACGCCCAAACTCATTTCTTCTCTCATATCTGCCCTAAACTTCGACCCAAAGAGAGAAAAGAGGCGTGGAGAGTGTGAGAGATCAAGAGAAGGAGGAAGATCAAGGGAAAGGTAAGGTAACTTCTCCCATTTCTTCTTAGAACTCTAATCCCCTCCCTTTGCCCTCTCTTTCTGCAGTTTTATTTGTGAAAATGGACGGATTTTGGGTATGGGTCAGAAGAGGGAAAGTGAAAAACTCTTTTGAATCCTTGAGTTTTCTTTGAAAATGAGGTTTTCCACTACCATGGGAGCTTGAGAGAGAGAAAGGGTTAATGGCATTCTAGAGAGAGAACCCTAGGTTGTATGTGATAGAAGAGTTGCTCTAAATTAAAGTATAAGAGAGTAATTGCATGCTTTTGTGTGTCTAGGCTCAAGTGAAACACTTACATCAAGGTGTGTTTGTGAACCTAAGGAGGGAGAGGAGACATTGAAAGGAAAAGCTTGTGTTAGCTTTAGCTCCAAAGGTAGCTCTCTCTTTCACTCTTTCTTGTTGCATTCTTGGATATGATAGTCATTGTATGATTATGTATATGCTTGTTGTATGGAATATGCCATATGTTATTGCTTTGATGCATTGATGCCAATATGCTTGTGTGTTGAAATGTGAGAATTGCTCGGGCGCGGTAGCGCCGAAAGTCCCTTGAGATGGGTGAGGTGAAGTCGAAAGTTCCTTGAGATAGGTGAGACAAGGCTAAAAGTCTCAAACGAGTGAGGCCAAGTCAAAAGTCCTTAAACTCGGGTGAGGCCATCCAAAAGTCCCTAAACTCCGGTGAGGCTAGACCAAAAGTCCTTGGAGCCCATTTTTGGCATTGTTGTGAAATCCATAGCATGTACAATGTGTGTTGGTAGTTTGAGAATAGCTAAATGCTTATTCACATGCTTTGACTTGTTATATGCCTTGATTGCTTGCTGGATTGAGTGCATGAGCTACTGAGATTCCCCCAATCTCACCCCTTTCCCCTCCCAACTAATATGCTAGGTGGAGCTCAAGGAGAACCGAGTACACACCAAGGAGCCTAGGAGCATGTATAGGAGAATGTTAGTTTTATTTTGATATTTTGATGTAAGTTTGATGTAAAGTGGTGCCAAGTGAATATGCGCCAACTATTTTTGAGATGTAAAGGTTGTAACATGTGTATAAATGTATGAAAGGGTATTGTATGAACTATATTTATAGCCAAATGAATGGAAATGAGGGTTTTGCCCCTTTTGTGGAATGAATGCATTAGTGTATATTTGGCCGTAGCATAGCGAAAATTGAATGTATGCTGATTTGGACCACATGGACTTGTTAGATAGACTATTTTTATGCTTTTAAACTTGTCCATGAGTGGCTAGAGTGTGTGAGAGGCCATTTGGACCCGTTTTGGACCTTTGGGGTGCCCAAACCGAGAGATTTTAGAGCTCCGTCAAAGTATGACCGGATGAGCTCCTCTTGCCATGAAATTTAGCGTGCCTCTAGAGTTTGTAGAAAACTTATTGAGAAGCTAAAGTGGGTAATATTCAGAGGATTATAGAATATTTGGGGAATTGTTGAATTTGGAAAAATTCAAGGGATTGGTCATGTACTGTTCATACAACCGGAAAATGAAATCTGTGGCATTCTTAGACCAAATGGATTCCAAATGTGATGAAATTTTATACACATAAACTAGACCACCACAGTGACTTATAGGAACTAGAATCATCCAAATCAGAGGTCTGTAGAGAGAGATTGGACCGTCTGAAGTTCTGTATCAGCATTAGGGAGCTTACCTGACCCCCATCACTGTTCCATCAGTTTTCGGGGTGCAGGAGCTACTGAACTGATCTGGACTTATTTTTTTCCTCTAGTAGACATCCGTATCTTTCTGAATTGGTATAATGTGCCCAGATTGGATTTTTGTGGATTTAGTTATGGATTTTTGAAAGTCATGACAGAAAGCTGCACTAAAAACAGTGACAGCTGGACCTTCCTCCCATTTTCGATGTCAAACTTGGTCCAAATGCTGAGAATTTGATTGGGAATGATTTTTAGGGTAAATTTAACACTTAGAGATTTCTAGAAAGCTAAATTGTGCTGCATTCCCATTTTTCTACAATTTCTTATGATTTTCCAAAATTAGAGCCAAAATATGACTTTTGGGCCCAAGTGAGAAAATGCAATTTTTCTGGTTTTTGGCTCTATACCCGGGGCTTATGGTTTGTTTTATGCTATGTATGAGTCTTCTATATGGAGTTTGAGTTGAGGATGCTTGAGATGGGTTCACAGGACCCACGGGGCAAAAGATGAGTATATGAAACCCCGGTTCATAGCATGCAAATGCCACGGAAGAGTAGTGATTCTTTGGAAATCATATGGAACCGAGCCCGGTGAGAGGCCAGGTAGTGGTAGTAGATTAAGGTGTCACAGTTATCATGAAAGTCCTACTGCTTTCTACCTTTGCTTATTTGTTTCTTTTTGCTGCTAAAATGCCAAGTGGGTTTCCTGACCTTATGTGTTTATTTACGGATATTATGCTGCGTCATGAGTAAGTATGCTTTCGTGGAAACTTATGCATATTTTGCTTTCTTTGTGTGAGGCTTGCTACCTACTAGTTCGTGATTTGGTGAATTGATATGCATGGGAAGCTCTGCCGAGGGACTTAACTTGGTCAGGAGAAAAACTTTATTTCTTTAGGCATTACACTTGAGATGTAAAATGCGATTAAAATATCTTGTTGGATGTACAAAGTCACACACAATTACTATTTGCTGTGTGTTTGTAAAATATATTTTATTTTATTTATTTCGTTTTCTTTATTTAGAGTTGTCGCGTGAGATTTAGTATCTCCTCAAGCGTGTAGGAGTGACCAAGTGCTGTGTATGACAATAAGTCCCCTTTGTTACTTGGTTGGGTCGTCGAATGTTTTTGTATTAATTTTGAGTCTCCATAATTAATAAAAAAAAAAGGAAGGATTTTAGAACAAAATAAAATGAATTGTTTTTTTTTAAGCAAATTGTATCTTTTTTTTTAAAAAGGAGAGTTTACGAATAAGTAAAAATATATAATCTTTGAAAAATCAAATAATTTTTACAAATCAAATCAAAAAAAAAAAGAAAAGAAAAAATAGAACAAAAAGAAAGTAACTTTCAAAAGTTAACAAAAAGAACAAAAAAAAGAGAAACCAGTTAAAAAATCCTTCTTTTAAAAGAAAGGCTTATCAAAAAATCAATTTGAATTTTAAAATTTTATCCTCTGAAGGTTCCTTGCTAAAATCAAAAGTAATCAATCAAAACAAAAAAATCACAAAAATAATAAAATAAAAATCACAAAAAATGCATTAAAATAAAAATGAAGAAACAATAAATTAAAAAGAAAGGAAAAATGAAAAAACAAGTATCAAGAGAGGAAAAATCAAAAATACAAAAATCAAAGTAAAAATAAAAAGAAGATAAGTAAACCAATTAAAAAACCAAAAAGATAGGAGTTTTCTCTATAAATAATAAAAGTTTTCAAAATTAAAAATAGAAATTTTCTTTTCTTGAAAAGTTTGCTAAAACCAAAAAATTGATTAAAAGAACAAAACAAAAAAACAACAAACAAAAAAATCAAAATGGAAAAATCGAGAAATGAAAAAAATCAAAATGAAAGGAAAAATTAAGAAATAGGAGTAATCTAGGTTTTGCAAATAGAAACGCACAAACTAATTCCAAAATCGTTTCAATCGTAAGAGTCTAAATTATTTTTATGTTCCTTTTCCTTTCAACCAAAACATAATAAAAAAAGACACACAAAAAAAAAAGGAAACCAAAAAACAAAGACACAAAAAAAAAAAAGAGGAAAGAAGTAAAATTGGTTTTGCCTTTTGCAAATAAAAACACCTCAACTACTTCAAATTCATTTTGTTTGCAAAAGTTTAAATAATTCTTACTCCTTTTCTCTCTAAAAAAAATAATAATAACAATAAACAAAATAAACAAAATCCAAATAAATAAAAAAACAACAGAACAAATAAAAAAAAATAAAAACAAAAACAAAAACAAAATCCAAGCAAATCATAGTTTTCAACCTGTTGAACTACGTGGACTTTGATCTTTTTGAAAGGTACGTAGGCCCTAGGCTTTTATCTTAAGTCAAGTCCGTCCTTGTAAATAAAATTTTCTTTTCTTAATTTCTCTTATTTTGCTTTTCTAATTTTGTGTGTTTAATTTCTTTTTCCCTTTTTATTTTAATTTTATTTCTTTTATTTCTATTTCTTATTTTGCATATGATTTGTTAGGAGAATTAAAATAGATTAAAGGCCATATTGATTTTGCACAACTGACTTAGGGCAACCGTTCTTGGCAACGGGTGTTGTGGGGTACCTAACACCTTCCCCACTCACAATCGACTCCCGAACCTATTTTCTGATTCGTAGATCGTTTTTCTTATTTTCCAAATAAAAAGGCTTTTCCAAAGTTTTGCCTTTTCAAAAATTAAAATTTTGGTGGCGACTCTACTACTTTTCTTAATTTTGATTTCAGTTTTCATTTTCTTTGGAAATTGAATCGGAATTTCTTTCCAAGAAATTTTCTCTTTTAAAAGCGCCACGCGATCGCATTTTCGGGTGTGACAACAATTTTAAATAATATACAACAATTAAATAAGAACTTATCACCATATGGTTCAATAAATTATTTTTGGATTGTCCTTGAAGCCAAAGCTTGAGTCTTTCCATGCATTGGGGGGAGGAGTGTTTTAGCATCGCGATTAATCTCTATTTGATAACATTCCTTATGGAGACATCTAGATTAAAAAAAGTAAATGATTTAAGAGATAAAAAATTATATCAAGATAAAAATTCTTGTAAATATAAAATCAAAATAATTGAATAAAATTAGCAAAGATAAACAATAACTTTTGTACAAAGAAGACATTGACTGAGGAATAAAACAGACTAGGAAATGAAGGAGATTGATAATATTGAGAAGTCTTTGTGTGTTTGTGTGAGATAAGAAGTATAGAATGAGATGCTATATATATAAAAATAAAGAAGTATAAATAAAATCTTTGAAATTCAATTTATTTGAACTTTAATTCATGTTGCTTATATTAAGGTTTTAATTCCATCAGTATTACATGTTGACACAGTAAGGTCTTGTCCATCAGCGTATATGATATAGTAATATAAACAATAGAAATGAAACTAATGAACAATTTACTAATAATAAAAAGTTAAATAATAATGTTAGTTAATGAATTACAAATTTAATACAAATTATTATTTTTTAAATGTATTCATTCTAATTGTTATTATTATTATTATCTTAGTTATCTTGACCATATTTGTCAAGATCAAAATAACTCTTATATGTATCAATTTAGCCTTTAATGGTTGAAATAACTATCTTATTTTCTTGGGATTATAGGTTTAGAGAGCACAACACACTTTGCAACATGTGGATGTAATGTCCTTTGTGGAAATACAACTTCCTCGATACTTGAATAATTTTTGGTATTGAGATCATTATCTTTTGTATTTAAATCAGGCAAAAATAGCCTTTTCTATTCAAGTGGCCCTCATTCAAAGATTTATTTTGTAACATTCGAGTTTCTTTGAAATGAGGACTTAAAGTTTCAGAATTTTTTTAAGCCTCCTCACTATAGCCAGGGTGCCAGTTCACCATAACGAGTTTGTGTCTCATACAAAATCTAGGGAATTCCTCACAAATAGTGCTAGCTGTGGTGAGAATAGTTGGGACCTGGAACTGATAAATTCTCACCGTAGCAAGAGATGCTTCCCACTATAGCGAGACTCATTCCGAAAAAAATTGTAAAAAAGTGAAATTTTGCTTCTTAAAGAGTCTAGAATCATCTCCTTTTTTTGACCGACTTTGGGCTAGCTAAAAATAGAATAAGCTCTGCCTAAGAGAGAGAGAGAGATAAGGGGAAATTTAAGGAGGAAGAAAGAACAAGGAGAAAGGTAAGAAAATTTTTTAAATTCAAGTTCCTTCCTTTGGCAAATTTATTCTCCTACTCCTCCTCTCCCTTTTCATAATTTTGGTTGTTGAATTGGTTTTGTTTTAAACCAAGTATATAGGAGAGAAGTTGAGAAATTCCAATAAAAGGCTAAGGTAAAGGGAAAGACTCTTGATGAATGTAACATCCAGTATTACGTAAAAACATCGTAATGAGTCAGTTTAAAAAGAAAGTACCTTGAGATAAGTGAATTAAGGTCAAATGAAATTTGGATAAAATTTTAAATAATAAAAAATGAAAACTTGAGTCTTGAGTTACCCAGAAATTGGGGTTGGAGTGATTTAAAAAATTTGCCGAAAGTCTAGTAACATTTTCGTTAATATAGACACTTTTTGAAAACTTTACAGGAGGGCTTTTTAAATGAAAATTTTAAACTTTTTGGAGTTTTTAGAGGTCCTTCAAACTATGGGAAGCCCCGAGACAGTTAAAGCTCATCTGGTATACGTTTTCTAATATCGGTGAGCTTAAACTTTGACTGATTCATTCGGGAAGGTTTTAGCTCCAATTTGAGTGATTCCAAAGGCATTTTATAAAATTGAAAACCTACATTTTATGATGAAAAAGACGGTTCTCAAAAAGGAGCTAAAACGAAAATGCCAATTATAAGAGACATAAATAACATTTTTCAAAACAATTCTCTTCCTTTTGGCTTTATATCAGGCGTCCAAAATTTTGGCCTCTTCTTAACTGACTTGAGCTCGTCCAAAATAGAGAAGAGGGCTGGAGAGAGAGGTGCACCAAGAGGAGCCAAGGAAGAAGAGAATAATCAAGGAAAAAGGTAAGAAATCTTAAGGATTTTCATGCTTTTTTCTTTTGAAACCTTATTCTTCTTCTCTCAAGCTTTCTTTCCATGGTTTTGGATGCTTAAATGGTTCTATTTTGGCCTTGAACAAGAAGGAAAAAGTTGGAAATTCAAAGAGGAACCTAAGGCCAAGAAAAAGACTTTGGAAGGTCTAAGGTAGCTTCCATATCTTCTTGCTTGTCTTTTCTTCTTCCTTTAATGTTATAGTTTGGCCACTTTGAAAGCTAAGTAGAGGAGGAAGTTTTTGTTCAAGAACCATTGAGAACTCATTGATTTAGGCTATGGGAACTTAGAATATACCAAGAAATTGCAAGAAAAACCAATGAAATCCAAATTGGGAAAGTGTAGAACTCTCGAACATAATGCAAAAATTGTTTGATTCTAAAATTTTCTTGCATATGCGAGTGCTTAATTAAGCTCCTAAGACCTCTAAGAAGCCTCCCAAGTATGTCTCCCATCAAGCAAAAATCAAGAAGTCCATAAACTCTTCCTCCCCCTCATGTCATGCCCTAGGCTACTTGAATAGGTTAGGAAGTGTTTTGATTTGTTCTAACCTTAGTTTGGGACTTCATATGATGGAAGAAGGTAAGAGAAACCTTTAGAAAAAATTTAGAAGCTATACATTGGGAGATGAGGCAATGGCTTCCATAATGTAACCTTATGAAGCAACATGTACCTAGGTCTATGAAAGTGAGTGTGTAATGGCTCAAGGACCTTAAATGAGGTCAAGAGGCCTAGATATGGCAAGAGAATGGAGCCAAGAATTTGAATTATAGTAGTTGCTACATTAGGTAATTAATTGAACCATATTGTGACAAATAGAACAAAATGTGGTCTTAAGAGTGAGTTAGATCTCCTACCTTGTTCCAAGAGTATAATTGAGTATTGTTTATTGTGACTAGGTCAAGGAAATCTAACCCTACCTCATTGTGCTTGTGGAACTAAAAAGGGGAAGGAGTAGCAAAGTAAAGCTTGAATTTTCACCAAAGTAGCTCTCCACCTCATTCTTCTTATATTCTTGGTTTTGTATATGTCATTGTGTGCCTGCGCATGTTTTTGTGATTTATGAACATGCCACTCGATGCTATGTCATTGGTTTGTGAAAAATACTCAAAAGGGTAAGGTGATGCCAAAAGTCCTTGATATAGGCAAGAAGATGCCAAAAGTCTCAAGGTATGGGTGAGATAAGGCCAGAAGTCTCATGGATAGGTGAGGCTAATTCAAAAGTCCCTAGGCTAAGGGTGAAACAAATCCAAAAGTCCTAGGAATGAGGTGAAGCAAAACTAATAGTCCCTAGAGCTTATTCTTGGCTTCGATGTGAATTTGTGGCATGAAAAAGTGAATTTGAATGCTTTATGGTTATGTAAACTTCCATACTTGTGGCTTTGACATGTATATGCCATGAATGTGTATGTGAATGGGTGTATAAGCTATTGAGATTCCATAAATCTCACTCCCTTCTCTCTTCTATCTCATATGGTCTAGGCGGTGCCCAAGAAGAGAGAAATGCAAGCCAAGAAGCTTGAAAGACATTGTCTTAAGAAATGTGTAGCCTTTCTTGTAACTAGATGTCAAAGTAATTGTGTACATGTTATTTTTTAGTTGTAAACTAATAAGCAAATGTAATAATATGTATGAATGATGTGTGAACCATTTTTGGTGCAAAATCAATGTAAATGAGAAAAATTAAACACTTGATGGTATGTATTTGCTAGTGTATTCTTAGATGTGGGATGGCTAAAATGAGATGCATGATTATTTTGGCTACTTTGGTAGTTCATACTTAATATAATTATGCTTTTAAACCTGCTCAAGAAGTGCTAGAACATCAAGAAGACCATTTGAGTCCATTTTGATCTATAGTTGTTCTTAAAATGACTATAATGGTGAGCTATGGCAAAATCTATCCAAATGAGTTCTTCTTGATCTAAAATTTGGCATGTATATAGGTATTGTTGAGAGCTTTTTGGGAAGCTAAAATGCATAATATTTGGAGGTCTACAAAATTTTTGGCAAATTTTTGAAGTTGGCTAAAAATTCAAAAAATGACAGTGGCACTGTTCATATGGTCTAAAAATTTCCCTCTATCATTTATGGAGCAAATGACGTCCAATGGCAATGAATTTTACAGAGAAAAACTAGACATTCATAGTGACCAGTGCCAACTAGAATTACCTCAATTGGATGTCTAAAGAGGGAGATATAAATTTTTGAAGTTTCTGTTATGTCTATTCCAAGCATACAGTCAGACCTCTATCATTGTTCCATCAAGTTTTGGAGTCTCAATACTTTTGAATTAATTTGGAACTATTTTTTTCTTCTAGTTAACATCTATAGATTTTTGAATTGGATTTTTGTGAAATTAATTATGCATTTTTAAAGTTTATATCAGTAACCTATATCAAAAATGCTAGACATCCTAACCTTTGCCACTTTTTTGTTATCAAACATGGTCCAAATGATATTCTCATGGCTTGAAATTATTTTTAACTTAAATTTAACACTCATAGATTTCCAAAAAGCTATGGTTCAATAGATTTTGATTTTTTTACATTTAGTTATGATTTTTCAAAACTTCCTTAAAAATCTACTACCTTGGACCCGAGATGAATAAGCCATTTTTTCTAGCTTTTAGCTCTTGATCTGTGGGTTAAGCAAAGTTTTGGAATGTTTATGATTTGTATGGATGGAAAATAAATAAAGAATGGCGTTAGTAAGTTCATGGGGTCCATGAGACGTAAGATAAATTTTTAAACCTTGACGTAACGTAATTAAATTTATTATTTTTATTGTCTTTTCTTGAAGTTTCTTTGATAACACATGCAATTCATTTGAATAAAGGAATGTGATGCTAGATCTAATATGGTATGACAATGAAGCAAGGAAAACAAGGTATGATTCATAGTTTCATTCGCTCTTCTTCCCTTGCTCTTCATGTGTGATGTTTCAGCCAAGGAGAGAGCTTGAGAGAGGGAGGAAGTTTTGACCTAGAACTAGCAAGAAACCATTGATTTAAAGTATGAGAGCTTGGGAAATGCAAAGAAAGTGGAAGAAAGACCATGGAATTTCAAGAAAGAGCAACTAGGGATTCTTAAACACTTTGTAAATTCTATTTTGATTCATATGTTCCCTAGCATATGTGAGTATTTGTTTAAGTTCTTAAGACCCCTAGGAAGTTTCCCAAGTGTCTCTCCCTTCAAGGAAAAATTTAGAAGTCATAGATTGAGAGTTGGTTCAATAGGTTCCATAATGCACCTTTAAGAAGCAACTTGTACCTAAACTCTTGGGAATGAGTTTGTGATGACTTCAAGGTGTCTAAATGGAACCATGAGCCCTAGATATGAGAAGAAAATGAAGCTAAGAAATTGAATGATAGTAGTTGCTATATTAGGCCATTAATGGAGCTATTATAGAACCAATAGACCAATTATGCTTCTTATGTGTGTGTTTAATGCTTTGGCTTGTTCCAAGAGAGTAATTGAATGCTATTTGTTATGTCTAGGCCAAAGAAATCAAGCTCCATCTATTTATGGGTGTGAGACCGAGAAAGGAAAAGAGAAATCAAAAGGAAAGAATTATGTTTAATTGCCAGGGTAGCTATCCGTCCCTTTCTTGTGTGCAATATGGTTATGTGAATATCATTTGATGCATGTATGTGTGGTTCATTTACAGAGAAATTGAATGTTACATAAATAACTATGATAATGAGGGACTAAAAGTTTAGGTAAGATGAAAGAAAAAAGCAAAAAGAGAAGAAATAAATAAGAAGTGACTAAACCATGCAAAGTGCTATATTAGTGGCAAAACTAAAATTTTGAGCAAAATTATGGAAACTCAAGGAAGAGAATTTTAAATGTCAAAATCAAGCCCATTAGATTGAAAACCATAGAGACTGTCAAAATGACTAAATCTTTGACAGTGTACGATTTAGAATATCAGTTAACCAAAATTTTGACCAAACTTTTAAATTGTTTTAAATCTAAAAATTTTAAAGTAAATACTTTTAATAAATTAGATAGCCCAAATTGTTATATGGAACTAACAATTCTAAAAAATGAGTTAAAACAAGTTTAAACGGAGCAGTTAAAGTTTTGAAATGTAAAGAGAATTTTGCAAATTATTTTAAAACACCTCCTTTCCCTTATATATATGTCACACCACTTGGTCTACTCCTCATAACTAACTTAGAGACTCTAAAATCAATAGCCATGGATATCCAAAGGAGGGAGGAAAGAGAAAAGAAGAAGCAAAATAGCTAAGAAAAAGTGCCTAATTTCATAATATGCTAGTTATCTCCTCTTTAAGCCCTAATGGTTTTAGTTTTTTGAAAGGAGCTTTCTGGTTGCTGAACACTTGAAGAAAGGAAGGAGTTTGAAGTGACAAATTGCATCACAACAATCTCCATTTGACAAGCATTCAAATAAGGTATGATATAAGATGAGAAGCTTGCTTTTCCTTTGAGTTCCTCTTATTCATCAATTTAGCCAAGATATAGAAAACCTAGAGGGAGTTTGATTTTGACCAAAACGTAATAGCAATAATGGTTTTGAAGCATAGAGAATAAGATTATTCTAAAGGAATCAATTAAAAAGCAATTAAATTCAAGTTAGGGCACTTAAAGTTTTTATTGCACCTTAAAAGTTTTGAAACCCTAAAAAGATGTTTTAAGACACCTAGAACCAAACTTGAACTAGAAGAGAGTCAAGGATAATCCATATTCGTTAAATTTTCCATGGAAGAAGCAAAACTCCCAAGTGGTGCATGATGGGTGCTAGTCTCGACCAAGACATAGTATGGATAACTAATGAGTTATTTCATTGATTCTAAGATTATAAGTGATCTATATATGAATAATAAATACTAATGGAATCATTGGATTGAATTTAGAAATCTTAGTTTGAGAAATGAAATTTTAGGGTTTAAATGGACCTAAAGACCAACTTCACTTTTGGCTTGTTTAATCATATATATGACGGACCTAGTAAGTTCCATTAGAGTTATATGGCTCATAACAAGTTAGATTTAGGCGCCTAGATAGTGAAATCTAAAAGTTGCTTCTTAAGGAACCTAAAATGGGTTAAAGTGACATGTTAAGTTCTAATAGGATTAGGTGATAGTAGTATAAGTTAGAATGGATTTTAATTAGTCCCTTTACATATATTGATATATGTAGGTCAAGTTAGCCTAAATTCACTAATTTGTAGGTGTCAAGCCAAGGAAAGACAAGGGAAAAAAAGAATCAAGAGGGTTAGTGGTGATTGAAGCTTATCAATCCATAACGTAATTATCTCTCTTTATCTTGTTTGCATTTGAGTGTTTGAATGAATTGATATGCTTATATATTTGTTTGCTTAATGATTTCATGAGCTATGTCTTTGTGTTAGCTTTTATCTTGAGTTTCATGTATGTAAAAGCTATGTTTTGGCTCCGAGCTCTCTATGGCAGGAAATTGAGTGCAATATCTCTTCGTTAACCAAAATTGAGTTTAGTTGAGCCTAGCAAGTATGTTTTGATGCCATGGTTTAATGAAAATGGAAGTTTCATGCTAAATGTTATGTTTGAGCTATATGATATTTATGAGTAATATGCTTACATTTCCTCATGCCATTCTTTGTGATGCATTCATATGAATTAAGATTCGCTACTGAGATTCTCTTAAGAATCTCACTCTATATATCTCCTACCAACAATTTCAAGTTCCTTAAGTAAGGAGAAGGACAATAAGAAATAATAGAGTTTAGAAATCATGTATTAAAAGTTTTGATGTAACTTATGTAATTGATGATGTATGAGATATGTGAGTAATGAAATATTTTGTATATGATAACAATATGTAATAGTAACTTGTGTATAAGCTTGAGCACATGAATATATGCCATTTTAATGCATGAGTTAGCCTTTAGTACATAGTTTTATATATGAGGTACTATGTGGTCTATATGTATAATTGGGCATATAGTTAATTTTTTATGCTAGCCATATTTCAAGCAATGGATCTTATGAAAATGAAGTATGAATGGATTAAAACTTGCTCAAACTAAGAGATTGCAATTTAGAAACCAAATGGACCATTTTGGAATCAGATTTTGGTTTAAATGAGTTATAAATTAAACCTTTACCTTGATAGTCCAAATGACCTAATTTGATGCTAAAATTTGGTGAGCATTTAGAGAATTTATAGAGCTTTTTAACAGGCTAAAGATGAAATTTTCTATACTCTACAGGATATTTTATGAATTTTTGAAATTGGCCAAAGTGTGTAGACTTTGACAGTTACTATAACTATTGTCACAGCCTCCGTTTTGGTTCCATTTTAGGTGTCAAATGAATTTAATTTCATATAAAATTTTTACAGCATAAAGTTCAAATCATAAGCTTTTCATGGATATCTAATTTACTTAAATTAGAGTTACAAAGCAAAATTTATAAATTTTTTAATTTGACCCATAATATATCCAAAAAGGCCAAATTGAGAAATATAACCCCTTTATGCATTTAGACCTTGGATCATTATTATGTGAGTTGAAATAAATGTGCCTATGGGGTTTATGAGTCAAAATGGCAAGAAAATCAAATTGGGACCTTAGAGGCTCATTTGACATAGAAATAGGCCAAAATTCACTGCTGAAAGTTTGGTAACAGTTGTAAATTGTTGCCTTAGAAAAGGAAATGATATTATGTGAAGCAAGTTATAACACACATTCAATAATTCCTTTTAGGATTAGATACATATACTATAGAAAATCATTGTGGGAAGCAAAACATCTAACTAACGGCCAATAAAATAACTAACAACCTAAAGAAAGTCCCCAGCAATTGCACCAAAACTTGATGACTAGAATTTAGCATACCATTCCACAAAAATAAAATTTATCTCTGTAATAGAGTAATTATACATTTTCTACTCCTTATACTTAGTTTTATAATAATTTAATAGGGCTAATGTAATATTCGGTATTTCATAAAAACACTGAAATGAGTCAGTTTAAAAAGTAAGTCCCCTGGATTGAATGATTTAATGCCAAATAAAATTAGAATAAAATTTTAAATAATAAAAAATAAGGATCCAAGGCCTGAGATGCCTAAAAACCCAAGCCATGGTAGTTCAATAAAATTGCTGAAAGTGTAGTGGCATTTTCGTAAATATGAATGCTTTTTTAAAAACTCACAGGAGGGCTTTTTAAATGAAAAATTTAAGTTGCTCAGGGTTCTCAGAGGGCTTAAAAACCCTAAAAACCCCTAGACTGGTTTAAACCCCTTATGGTGTATGTTTTTTAATAATGGTTGACGTAAATTTTGACCTTCTCATTTGGGAAGGTTTTTAATCCAAATTTAGTGATTCTAAAACCGTTTTATAAGGTAGAGGACCTAAATTTTATGATGGAAAAGAAGGTTTTTAAAAAGGAGCTAAAATGAGACCAAAATGAAAATGCCATGAAAGCAGGACGTAAACAACATCTTTAATGAATAATTTTTAATCTTCTTTCCTTATAAGAGGCTTATCACTTCTTCTCTCCTCCAACCAACTTAGTGTTCTATCCAAACAAAGATAGAGGCCAAGAGAAAGCAACGTCCAATAAGGAGGCTCAAGGAGGAAGGAAGAACAAGAAGAAAGGTATGAAAATTCAGGACTTTTATGGCTTAACCTTTAAAAACCGTATTCTCCTCTCTTCTCTCTTTCTTTCCATGGTTTGGTTAGTAATATGGGGCTGTCTTGGACTTGATTCAGAGGGAGAAGGTTAGACTTTGAAAGAGGAGGCTATAGCAAAGGGAAAGACTCTCGAAGAAGTTAGGAAATCAAGGTAATCTCTTTGCCTTTGTTGCTTTCTCCTCTTTGCTTCTTGTATGTGGTTGTTTGGCCAAGTGAACAGCCATTGGAAAGGAATAATTTTTGACTTAAAGTAAGCATGAAACCTAGGTTTTAGACTATAGGAACTTAGAAAATGCAATGAAACTTGAAGAAAAACTAGTGAAATTCAAGATAGCAAAGTTAATGATCCTTGAATATATTTTAAAATCTGGTTATTTCCAAGAATTCTGAAGCTTATGTGAAGGTTTATTTGAGGCCCTAAGACCTCTAGGAAGCCTCCCAAGTACCTCTTCCATCAAGAAAAAATTGAAAACTCCATGGGCTCAAAATGCTTCATATGTCTCGGCCAAGACTACTAGGAGCATCTAGGGAGGGTTTAAATTTTTTCTAAGTTTGGTTTAGGACTATATATGATGGAAGAAAATGAGAGGAAGTCATGGAAAAAATTTAGGAGCCATAAATTAAAAGTTTGAGCTATAAGTTTCATAATGTGACTTAAAGAAGAAACATCTATCTAAGCTCTTGGGAATGATTGTGTGATGGCTCTAAGAAGTCTAAATGGAGTCAAGAGATCTAGATATAAGAAGAAAATAGAGCCAAGATCTTAAAATATGGTAGTTCCTTCATTAGGTCTTTTATGGAACTATTATGTAACCATAGGAAAAAGTATGCTTCCTTAATGTGTGAGTGATGCTAGAACTTGTTTCAAGAATGTAATTGGATCCTATTTGTTGTATCTAGGTCAAAGGAATCAAACCCCATCCAATTGCAAGTGTGTAGCCTTGTGGGGAAAAGAATAGTCAAGGAAAAAGACTTGTGTTTGCACCAAGGTAGCTCTCCACTCGTTCTTGTATGCATTCTTGGTTATATGAATGTCATTGAATGTTTGTATGTGCATTTGCATCATGAGACATGCCATTTGATGTTATTTTGTTGCTATGGTACCATTATATTTTCTTGATTTGCTTTTGGTAATGTGAATTGCTCTTATAGGTGAGGTTGTGCTACAAGTCTCTTGAAATGAGTGATATGAAGTTAAAAGTCCCTAGGAATAAGTAAGACAAGGCCAAAAGTCTCAAGGATGAGTGAGGCTAAATCAAAAGTCCCTAGACCAAGGGTAAGGTTAATCCAAAAGTCCCTAGAGTTTGTTCTTAACTTTAACATGTTGCTATGGCATGGAAATTATAGATTGAATGATTTTTGTTTATGTTTAATGCATGCTTGTGTTCCTTGGCATAATTATATGCCTTGGTTTCTTACTTGAATGAGTGTTTGAGTTATTGATATTCTTTGAATCTCACCACTTTCCCTCTCCCATCTCACTATGTCTAAGTGGAGCTCAAAGAGACAAAAGTAAAAACAAAGGAACATGATTGGTCATATTTTGATATTAGTGTAGCTTTTGATATAATTAAATATCAAAGGTTTTATGTATAAACTATTTGTGAGGTGTAAGTATGTATAAACTATTTGTGAGGTGTAAGCCATTGGTCAAATGTAAAAGTATGTAAATGTAGTGTATGAACCAAAGTTAAAGGCAAATAAATGAGAAAAATGTGATTTGGCCACTTGAGAGCCCATTCTTGAATGTGTAATTATGCATGTGAAAGGGTTAGTTTGATATGTGTGATGTTTTGGACCACTTGAGAAGCTTATACATGATGTGTTTATACTTCAAAACATGCTCAAGTTGTGATAGAGTGGTTAGGAGGCCATTTGGAACAAGTTAACCCTTGTATGGTACCAAGAAGCCATATGATTGAGCTATGTCAAAATTTGACTAAATGAGCTAGTCTTAGTATGAAATTTGACATGCATATAGGCCTTGTCTTGAGCTTTTCAAAGAGCTAAATAATCCTGAATTCGGAGCTCCAAATAATTTTTTATAATTTTTCAAAGTTGGCAAAATTTGACAGATTTGACAAATATACTATTCAAATGGTCAATTCCTTCACCTGTGTCATCCATAGGTTTTATAAAATTTTACAAGTAAAAACTAGACATGATAAGCTTTTTGTGACCCTAGAGATCACCCAATTTGGCGATCTGTAGAGGGAGAACGAAATTTTTGAAATTTTATATTAGTATCAGGGATACAACCAGACCTCTATTATTGTTCCATCAGTTTTTGTAGACTAAATTCTTCTTTTTTGGTCTAGGATTATTTTTACCACTAGTTAACATTCATAGCTTTTTAGAATGTTATGGTTTGTTAGATTTTTATTTTTTTAAAATTAATTATAAATTTTTTAAATTTATATCAATAACTTGTGATAGCAAACTTGGGTAGTTGGACCTTTGGTGCTATTCTTTTGTCAATTATAGTCCAGTTGATGTTTTCATCACTTGAAATGATTTTTAACTATAGTTGACATTCAGGGCTTTCTGAAAAAATATCATTTACTTGATTTTAATTTTTCTAAAATTAATTATGATTTTTCAAAATTGATGACAGAAATCTGAAAAATTGAACCTTAGACAAACTCCTTATTTTCTAGTGTGTGGCTTCTTACCCAAAATTGATGTGATGATTTATGGTGCCTATGACTTGTATAGATGCATTATAAGTAAAGGATGATATAGATGGGTTCATATGGTTCACATAGTATGAAATGAAAATTTTGGGCCCTATCTAATGCAAATTTATTCATTAAATTTATTATTATTTTTTTCTATGTGAGAGTGCTAAATCAAGCTCTTAAAATGAAGTTAAGCATAAGTAAAGGTCTATGGAGACTAATAAATTATGGTGTCATAGCTAATTTGATGACTTTAGATTTATTTCATATTATTTAGGTTAAATTAGAATTAATATATTTTAATTGCGTAATTAATGAATTTGGACTTTAATTGTTATCATTGTACTTTGATCAATAGAGGCTCAATTATTTCTATTTTTGTTCTCCTAAGTAAGTTGAGCTGTACATATGGATTTTGACATTTAACAAAAGGCAGTGAATGCTAGGCTTATTTCATTTAAAAATTAATATAATGTATTTTTATAGTTTTGGACTATATGATGTAACCCTCGCCCACTTAATGCTTTAGATTTTCCTTAGGTCATCATATCTAGAGCCACCATGAGCAGTTTTTCTCTTTAAAGCATTCTGTTTCTTTCATGGCATTCTAAATTCTTCTGTAATCGATTCAAGATACCGAACCTGATATCGAAACTTGAGTTTATGGTTTGATTATATACACTGGTTTGATTTTTAACTATAGAACGAATTTTCTCTTCTTCCTCTCTTTGTTTTTGTGTTAATCTCGATTATTTTGGTAAGGTGATTTAGATTACATAATTACTGGTTTGTTTGTATGATCTAAGAGTCGTGTTTAATTTAATTGGTTGATTGATCAATTAGATTAGTTCTGTTTATCACATTAAAGGTTTCTATGTGCTAATCTTGATGCATTCGAATAGGGATTGATTTTATATTGTTAATATGGTGTGGTTGCATTAGGCTTAATAATAAGGATCGATCATAACTCTAGGTGATAACTTAGGGATATTAAATAATAATAACCAGGATATTAAAATTAAACCAGAAGAATCTTTAGAGGACGAGGAAGGTGAGATATCAAAGGAGGGAACTTAGACTTGCTTGCATTTTGGTGAAGTGATTTGTTTCTTAATCCATGTCGGTCGCTAGTTTTCTATTTAGATTAATGTTTTAATTTCACATAAAACTTCCATTCAAATTAATTTTGATTTTGTGATTTCTTGTAATTTCTTAATCTAATTGGTTTGACTAAAGCCCCTTTGAGAGATGACGTGGTAAGCACTATATTGTAAATCAATTAATTTAATTAATCTTGGCCAGTTTGATAGCTGCGAGTCTTCCGATTAGGTACCAAAAACTTGCTAGCTTAAGCACACATACTTATAGCAAGTATCCTAGATGTTCAAGTAGTATAAAATGGATGTTGAGTCCAAGTATCATATCTCTCAAGGTGTTAGGGAATGAAGTGAAATCTTATTGGTTAAAAGGGAAGGAAAATAATATAAGCAATGTCTAATTATATACACCACAAATAGTAGCCTAATTGCTTGGTTACTAGCATTCAAAAATCATATTGTTTGATTAAGAAAATTAAAAGAAAACAAATCAAAACAAAAACTCAAGACCTAACAAAGAAAAGATTCTAAATGTCAGACTTAAACATTTGAATGGATATGAATTAAACCCCTTGTTCATCACCTATGCCTAGTTATTAAGTGCTAGCAAAGTTTCTACAGTGATTGAACGTGCCTTACAATTATCAACTTATCTTTCATAATATATCTCACTTAGGACATGCATAACAATTATCTAAGCTTAAATTATTAGCAAACTTCATTAAGTATGGTGAACACATAGACAACTAAGTGCTCAGACGTGCCTTGTAATTAGCTTACACAAAGTTCCCATTGCTACATGCCATCAAATACCTTATAAGCATTCTCTTAAGAATGGTATGATAGCAATCATAAATTGTCAAATCATACTAGTGTGCCTCACAATTATATTATGCTTAGACTTAATTTTATCCTTATTATTTCTTCCTAAATTATATTCGTAACTTAACCATGTGCCTTGCAATTAAGACAAATCATATATTATAACTAAAATGGATAACTTAAACAAGAAGGCATGAAGAATAGCATATGCACAACATTGTAATTACATAAACACCAATGAATCCTTACAAAACATTGTTGTATCAATAAGAATCCATTCAAATCCCTACTAAACTTGTAAATAAATCAACAAAATAGCAAGTACAAATTGAAAATAAGGATTAGATAGATGGGTAGTAAGGTGAGGAAAGATTAATCAAAGAAAGACTTAAGATTTGCAAACCTGAAACATCTCACTCGATATAATTTGCCTTAGACGCCTTCAAATCTGATTTTTTGTTAACATTCCTTAGTGCTCAAGCTCTTTAGCATTCTTTCTAAGCCAAAAAGCCATCGAATAAATGGCTAAAGATCTATTTTTAGTAGAATTAGGAATTAAATTTTTCAATGCATCACATGGATGATGAGTCCTTCATTGCATAGGCAATAAAGTCTTCCATGAACTATTCCGAGTTGCCACATCACCTAGGCATTTTGATATATTGTCTAAGTGATGACCTTTAATATTCTGTTGTTTTTAGGCTTACTAAGCTCTAATCCAACTGCAACCTTTTCTCAATATCTACAAAATTAAGCCTAAATACATTATCCATCATTTATGTTATTAAAACAACAAAAAACTAATTAAAATATAATAATTCATAATATTTATTGAAAAAATACTAAATATTAGAAAACCAACTAAAAATGTCTAAAAATATTAATAAAAGCCTATGATAAATTCTCAAATAAACTTATAAAAATTTGTAAATTTAGGACTTATCATTGAACCAAAAGTTTAGTACAAATGGGTATGAGTGTTGGCAAGCATCTTTCTAAGGTCAACACTTTTTCACAGAGCATTCAAGAAGATGTTGTTGCCACTAAAAGCACTATTGGCTCCAATCTAAGTGAGGGCAATGGAAAGAATTTGAATGTTAATAAGCGAGAAATGTACGATTATTCTTTAAACTATGCTAATAAGCTTGAAAGAGTATCACATCTTCCTCAGGTGTTTATGGTGTTTATTCATGAAGGGCATTGCACCAATGATGAGTTACCTAACAATTTTACTTGTTGCATTTATGCCTATTACGCTAGTTTTAGGGTTTTGTTTCCTCTTCCAGAGCTAGTATTGGCAATTCTTCGATGTTATAATCTCCATTTGTCTAAGCTTTTCCCCTTTATCTTTTGGAAGGTCTTGGGATTTTGTTATTCTTAAGTGTTAGCTAGTGTTACAATTTCCTAAAGCTTTTTTACTTTACTTTTCTTCCTCACATTTTAAACAGCCAATGATATTTCACTCCCAAAAAGGGTACAGTGAGATGTTATGAAGATAATAAATAAGATCCCAAAGGAATGGAAAAATACTTTATTTTAAGTGGAGGTTGTTCGAGGTAAAGGTGTATAAAAAAACTAGGTCTTCTTTATAGTTGGATTGACTTTCTAACCAAATGGGAAGTTATTAAGGTTGGAAGAGGATTTCAAGATTATTAGCCAGTTTACTAGCAAAACTCCTTTGTTGTCAAGGATTGGTTATATTTTTTAGGTCTTAATTAACTATAGGTTGTTGATTTGCTGTGGTTTGACTCCTATGGAAGTTGTAGAGTTGTGGGATAATTTGTTCAAGCCCTTTAGTGGGGAACACTTGATTGAACAGAAGGAATACTTACCACTTAATTTAATGTCCTCAATATTAATCAATCCAAGTCAATGTGTTTGAGTTTTTATGTTGTGTCATTTATTGTTTTGAGTTTTTTGGCCATTTGATTCTTGAAGTCTTTATTTTAGTGTTTTCTCTTTGGGTTTGTGTTTGCCTCTAACATTGATTCCTAGTAACTAGGGTGATTTAAGATACTAGGTCTACATTAGATTAACCTATATTATAATATAGTGACAATTAGCCCCTAACATCTATTAAAAACCTATAGAATTATAAGAAACCAATGTTCATGGGATTGACCTTACTCAAGATTCATTTTATTACTTGTACTACTAGTGTACTTGCTAGTCTATATTATATAGATTAGTCGCAACAACTTCTCTTCAATTTAAGTCCCCTTTCCTTGGTTTAAGTTGTCTAACAATTCTTGATCATTGGTTCTTCCATCATAGTTCAAAGCTAAAATTGTGAGCTCCATATGAACTATGGCCTCTGTTTCATATATGAGGTTGAAAGGCATGTCTCTAGTAGCAATTTTAAACATTGTATGCATTACCTAAAGGACTTTTGAGAATTCCTTTGCCCATATACCTTTTGCTTTGTCCAGCTTCAACTTTAGGCCATTGACAATTTCTTTATTCATTGCATCAACCAAGCCATTTGTTTGTGGGTAGTTGACTGAAGCAAATCTTTGTTCGATTCTATATCTTGAACAGAATTCTTTAACTTTGCAACCTACAAACTAAATCCTGTTGTTAGAAATCAGCACGTTAAGGATCCCAAATTTGGTAAAGATTTGGTCATGTAGAAAGGAGATGACTTGCGCTTCTACAATTGAAGCAATTGCTTAAGCTTTAACCCACTTGGCAAAAGGGAAAAGGCTCAAGATACTGTGAATTTCCTCTCCAAAGATATGGATATAGTTGCCAAATCTTTGGCATTTGTCACAAGTATCCTAACCCTAGTAGATAAGGTTGGCCAATAATAATCAAGGCACAAAATCTTTTGGGTCAGTGCCATTCCACCCACGTAGGTAGCACGGTTCCTAAGAATTAAGTCTCTCTCTTTTTCTTTTTTTTTTAATAGTTAGGGATCTATGCTAAGTATTGTTGTTTCTTAGGGTTATCTTGGATTGCCCTAGTAATGCGAACATTAACAATGTAGATTATACCAATTTAGGTCTATGAAAATATTAGATTTATAAAACTCCGATAACACTTTTATAACTTGTTATGATGTTATCTATATTGATGTATTGTATGTAAATTTAAATGCATCAGGAGGTTCAAAGGGGGTTAGTGGACTTCTAAAATCATTTGGCGAGACTATTTAATTCAAATAAAATTTGAGGATATCTTAAATTGTAATAATAATAAAAAAAAATTTCATGAAAAAACTTTTTTTCCCTGGGCTTTACTCCTTCAATTACTCCTATTCATACCTCAAGTCGTGGAGCATATCTACATTAATAAGATCTTGAAATACTTTTTAACAAAATTAAATGTAATTAATTTTTTAATCAAGTTTTTTGAATAGCGGTTGGGTCTGGTGCACACTATTATTAAACCCCAATAGGTTATTAATAAACCCCATTGTATTGTTTCCTTTTTATAAAATAAACCCTAAGGACCATATAAATAAAAAAGATCAAACTATTTATATAGTTATTCATTAAAAGTTTTATTTTATAGAAAAGATTTCATGTCATTGTTAAAATCCAAGGGGAATAACAAAACACAGGTGCATTTATTTTGAAAATACCAAATTTTGTTTAAAGCTTTCTTCTATTCCATTCTATTTTTTTCATTTTTATGAACGCCCCCTTAAATTCTTTAGAAGCTAAACAATTGTTTCAATTACCAAATAAAATTTGCTTGCCCCTCAGGCAAATCCTTACTTACATATTCTGTGAAATAGTCAATTGGTTTCCTAGTCCCTGTAGTATGTGATGTGAGCATATATATTGGCATGTGCATTCATTAACTCACACAAACAAGATTCTCATATGAAAAAGAAATTCAAACAAAAATGAAAAGAATTTATTCTCAAACACCAAAAAGTAAATAAAAATATATAATTTTGTTCGGGGAAAAAATTTACAAATTGTTTAAACCATTGTATAGATTGGTTTTAGTAACTAGAAAGACATAATATTACAAAAATATAGAGCTTATTCTTCCCCTTTGATTTTTTGTTATGTATTTTTTGTAAAACAATTAAATACGTACCTTTTTTGTTCCTTTAATTACACACCTTAATTTTCTTTCAAAGGATAAGTATTTTTAAATTATTAATATGACATTTCCCTTAATCACCATAATTATTATATTTCCTTGGGCCAAAAAATAATTATTACATTTCCAACTTAATCCTAATCACCTTTCCAAACAGTTGAGTCTATCCAAAGTTGAAATTCAAAACTCAACATGAAAGAGAAGAAATAGGATTAGACTTTCATATAATTTCTTATATTTTTATTATCAATTTTTTTAATTAAAATATAAAAATTTATAATTTTTTTAATTAAAACATAATCAGTTTATAGTTTATTATTTATTTTTTCTAAAATAATTAAACACATTCCCTATTTGTTCCTTTAATTACACACCTCAATTTTCTTTCAAAGAATGAGTATTTTTAAATTATTAATATAACATTTCTCTTAATCACCATAATTATTATATTTTCTTCAGCCAAGAAATAATTATTATATTTCCAAGTTAATGTGCCATCCTAACCACCTTTCCAAACAGTAGAGTCTATCCAAAGTTGAAATTCAAAACTCAAAAGGAAAGAAAAGAAATTGAATTAGATTTATATATAATTTTTGTGATATTTTATCAAAATTTTAATTAAAATATAAATATATTTGATTTTTTTAATTAAAATATAACAAGTATATGATTTAATTAGATCATTTGTAAAAATTATATGCTTGTAACGGTATTATTAAAAAACTATATGCTAATCATTTTTTAATTAAAAAAATTGATGGCAAAAAGTTAAAAATTGTATGTAAGCTTTTTTTAAAAAAAATAATTTATATGTAATTTTTTATATTTTTATTATCATTTTTTAATTAAAATATAAATGTATAATTTTTTAATAATATGATAATAAATGTATAATTTTGTAAATAATTATATAATTTTTAATCAAACTATATGTTTATTATGTTATTATTAAAGAATGTTATATTTTAATTAAAAAATTTAATAACAAAAATATAAGGAGTAAAACTGAAGAAGAAAATGTAAAAATTAACAATAACGTCAATGCTGCATAATTGTAAATCAATTTTTGTAAAGATTCCCCCTTAATTTATTACTACGCGTGAATTGTCAAGCATTTATCTTAACCTTAGTCAGCAAGTATCTGGGTCCAGTGTCCCCACCCCATGAAGTCAAACTGCGTTCTCACTGGCGCCCACAGTGAATGGGACATATGGGTCACACTGTAAACTATAAAAGGTCCCATTTTTTTTCGAACTCATACGTTCCTTGGCCCTCAAGCACTTATGCGATATCGGGAAGCGCAGGCACAAGCATCGATCATTCGCTCCATAACTACTATTCTTCGCTTGATTTTTGGTGTGTATTTTCTCATCTCTGAGCTTCTCGCTTCCCTTATCTTGAGTGGGGGTGACGGTTTTATTTATGGGTTTGCTAATTGCTTCATCTACGTGCGTCTAAGCTTATATGTGGATTCACACAAGCCATTTTGTGTTTCGCTGCTTAATTCAGGCATAGGATGATAGAAAGGGTTTAATATTGTGTAATGCACAATTAATGGGTTAAGGACTTTGATTATTTTTTGTTGGTTCGGTACTTTTAATTTGTTTGTGAGGTGCTTAGGGGAGAGAGGGCAGGGGATATTGTTCGTTTCTTGATTTGGCCCACGAACTCAAGAAATGCTCATAATTTTTCTTGTTTTCATAGTAAATGTGTCACGGATTGTGCCTTTTGTGCCATACTCAAAATCAAAAGAAGCGCTCTCAAATTTGGAGGGTAGCTTACTTTTTTCTTTTGGGGTACCCAAGACTATGGGTGAGCTTTGACATTATTTATTCATTTATTTTTATCAAATTCAAATTGCCTTGTGTATAGTTTAAATGAAAACCTTGGTGTGCTTTTCAATGAGAAGCTGTGAAAGAATAGTGAATTTATGCATGTAGTTTAAATGTTAGTCCTTTTTCACTAATTTCAGCACCAATGCCATCATTTCTATCCCTTGCAAGATGCTTTGCTATTATAGTGTCAAAATAGATAATAGTTTGTGGTGTGAGAAATGATGATATTGGCAAAAGCTTGCAAAGAAGTACCCTCTATAGCTACTTTATTTTGAGATTTCAAATAAACAAGCCATTGCCTTTTGTAGTACTCCTTTCCTCATTGTTGTATGATTGGAGCCAGCATATATAATTTTATGTTTTGTTTCAGTTGTAACTATAAGTATCTAAAATTAAGTCCAGAAAAAGTTGCTTCAACTTAAGAATTTTACACTTTGTATCTAGGGTGAAAACTAGTGGTTGTTCTGTAAAATCTAAAAAAGGTCTTGCTGATTTCAACAAAGGTAAAACAGTAAAGAAAAGGTCTGTTTCTAAATTCATCTTATGATGTTAAATTTGATGAATTATTTAGTCCTGCTTTCTACTAGATAGTTCAATGTTGTTACTGCTTTTCAAATAAGCATACCCTAAAACTTTTTGCTGCAAAGAATACAACTGCACTGCATTAGGAATATGTTTGCCATTCTCACATATTTTATGAATTTTAGGGAAACATCGAGTATCTTGTATACTGGATGGACAGTGACAGCTCAAGAGCTGCTAAAGGTGCAGCCAACACTGAGACCAGCGGATGGAAATCTGCAGAGTTTCGTAAAATGATTGTGACGAAAATGTAAGAAGCATACCTGTGCCAAAATATTTTTAGAATTACGCATATTATTTAGAGTTATCATAGTCATGTATGTCACATTGTTATCTTGTTTTCAATTACTTTTAATAGATGCTTACAGGTAGTTTTCTTGATAAGATAACATCATGTGTTGAACTTAAATGATGGAATCTTTTCTGTATCAACTCAAACATTTGACATAATGAATTATGGCCTGTTTGGTTCCCCTTCTGCTATGTAATCCATGATGTAATGTTTTTTTAATATCTATTATGCCCTTATAATCATTATTTAATTGTATCTATCATTTCTTATCCCACTTACCTACATTTTCAAAAGTAGGGGCAAGAATATTATTTTTCTTCTCACCTATCTACTTTTTACATTCCCTTTCATTTTAAATACCTAACATTCAGCCAATCAAATGGGTCCTAATTCTTGCATACAACCCTGCTTTTCTGTATCATGGTAGTTGTTTTTGTTCTTACTTTAGTTTTACTTTGCCCTGTATGCATTTATGAAGCTCTGGCCCAAATTATGCGGCTGGAAAAGTAAGTCAAGTTACCTTCAATGCATGTCAATTTTCAAAAGTTGGGGTTTATATTTTATGTCTTGCAGAACTTTTATGCTTATTTCTCATTAAGACAAGTCTTGCCAGTATTGAAGTTCAGTGTAATCAGAGAGAGAGAAAGTGTTTGTTGGAGCCCAAACAACTATCTATATAGCTCCCTGTAGAATCCTAAGTACAATGTAGTAAATTAAGCCCAGCTGCTTCTCTTGACACTCCCTCTAAAGTTAAAAGTCTAAAACATAGATATTGTTGTATAAAAATTTAGTTCTAGTCTCATTAAGTTCTATGGTAAATAAATCTGCCAGTAGCTCTCCTGTGTGAACATAAGAGGTTGAAGTCAGATTCTGTTGAACCTTTGCTCTAACAAAGCAACAGTCTACTTTAATATACCTTGTTCTTTGATGAAACATGGGTTTAGACTTTAGACAAAATATGCTTGGCTCAACATCATAGAGACAGAGATATTAAACCCAAGCTCACACCCAGTTTGAACCATCAAATGATATATACTGCCTCCTTATGGGATTGTGCAACCACTGTCTACTCCTTGCTCTTCCACTAAGGGATGGGCAAAAAACCCAAGCTCTATGGATATCCACAAAATTTACTCACTTAGGTCTCGGTATAGGGTTATGGGTATTTTTGGGGTTTGGGTATGGATATGGGTATTGGTTTGGATAGTATGATACCCACCCTGCCCTAGGCTTGTAGTATATGTATATATATTTATTTATTTAAATTTGTACATACGTTTCAATATAATCATTTATATATATAAAAAGCCGTGGATGAATACTGTTCATTAATAATGTCACGTCATCGGGTACTGTTTGTTCACTGTTTTATACTGTTTTATACACTGTTTGATATGGTTTACACCATATTTTTTTTATTAAAATTTTTTCCGTGTTTTTTTTTTTCATTTTTAGTGTGGGACCCGCATTTTTTTGAAAACCCCTGAATTTCAGGGGTTACTGCTAGTATATTATAAAAAGGTTTAAAAAAATACCATCCAATTAACATTCTATGGGTTTTGAATTAAATTACTAGTTGTTTGAGACATTTTATTTTTTATTGGAATTTATATGAACAAATTTTATGTAAATGAGTCACAACTTGAGAAAATTTCCTTATTTAAAATTTTTCTAGGTAAATGGGTCAAGGTTGGGGGATTTAAGAATTCAATAGAAAAGAAAAAATTTTTGACTTGCTCATTATGGGCCTGAGAATGGGGACTAGAGTGCCCTACCCATAGATATCCCTACTTCCATCACACTAGATTTGCTCCCTAAAAGGTATCATGTTGCTCACTACAATCATCTGGAGACCTCTGTGCTTTGTTTTCACCTTAAACAAAGGCTTTAACTTTCTTATGACAACGATCTCTGATTCTCTGCACAGTATCTTTATTCTTAGAGTTATTTTCAATTAGTTCACCATATGGATCAGGGCATACCACTGAATATTGGTTAAAGAAGACATTGGGAAAGCAATGCATGATCAAGTATGTTTGGCAGTGTTTGATGGGCTTAGATTTGAGCACACTTGTCTAATCTAGCAAATTAAGAACATACTCTCTTTGAAGAAGGATACTTTTTTTGGATCTGATATTTTCAATCCCCAGAAAATACTTCAATATGCCCAAATCTTTGGTTTGAAACTTAGTGTGAAGAAACATATTAGGTACTCTAATACTGCACTCATCACTACCTGTAACCATAATGTTGCCAACAAATACAATTAACAAAATAAATTGTGTACCAGAATGTAAGAAGGTCACCATATGATCACTTCCTTTTTTTTGCAAACCATCCACAGCAATCTCACTAAGGAGTTGTTTGGTATATTGGTATCTTACAAGACTAGATATCTTGTATATGATACTTTGGTGTTTAGGATTCCTATGTTTGGTATGACCATTGAAAGTTGTGAAAGAAAAGATACAATAGGTATTTTATAAAGTTGACGAAGTTATAAATTTAAGGAAGTGAGATCCTTATGATTTTCTGGGTGATATGAGAGATCAACAAAATGAAGGCATCCCATGTCTCCAGGTGTCTTGGATGCTTCTAGGAATCTTTGATATCAATGTACTACCAAATGCAGGTATCTGGAATGCTTTAATAAAGATGATGGAATAACAAATGTCTCTGAAACCTCCTGAACCATGTCCTTAGTATCATACAGTATAGCAAATTTCTTTAGTCTACACAGTTTACAACATTCCCCATGTGCAACAAATCCCAACAGTTGCTCTATATATACCTTCTCTTGCAAATATCCATGAATAAAATGCATTCTTGCCCACCAAGCAAGTTTTCAGCTTAGCAACAACTGTCAGAGCCTATTATTAGTTTTGGCCAAAAATATAAAGAGACAAACATATTTCAATTTGGCCATAGGGGAAGAGCTGTCAAATATTATTTGTACCATAGGTTTGAACATCGTCTTTGCCCACCAAGCAAGTTTTTAGCTTAGCAACAACTGTCAGGATTCATCTTCCTGGCATACACGCATTTACAACCAAAAAATAGTTTACCTGGATGTAGATGAACCAAGTCCCATGTCTGATTATGGTAGAAAGCAAGCATTTCCTTCTCCATGGCATTTCACCAATCATCATTAATCAAGGCTAAAGGTAATGACTTAGGAACTAGTGTATTATCAAGAGAAGCAATAAAGGAGCGAGATTGATGACATATGAGTATCCTGAAATGAAGGTAGAGATCTGATTAGCACAGCTGTGTCTACTTTGTGAAGTGCATTTGGCAGCACTAGGATATGTTTATCAGGAAGCTAGTGGCCTGGTAGTATCTAGTGCTGGTCTATAGCATAAGCCATGTTCTGATTAGATCTCACATGTTGAGAGTAGACCTGTGATGGGAGGTTTGACAGGGAAGAGGTGAAAAGTAAGTTATTGTACAGAATGGGAAAATATCTGTGGATTCACAAACATGAAGAGACTGTTGAGACTCAAATAAGAAAGGTGTAGATTCAAAGAAGGTGACACTTTGCAGATGCTAATTATTGGCCGGGATGGGGAGAATAGAAATAGCTGTTGATGCAAATTTTGTGACCAAATAAATAGCTATCCTACTCCATTTTAGGTAAATTCAACTGTTAGTTACAACTTGATAGAAAACCTCCAACTGAATAAGTAAACTAGAAAATTTGAGATTCAGAGAAGACTTAGAAACATGCTAAGAAAAGAAAATAAGGAATGTAAAGTTCTGAAATTTATCTTTCCTGTTGAGAAGAGGGATTTCACCTTGAGAACTTCAAAGAAGTATCTGGCTGTTTGAATCCTTCAAAAGCTTGCTGTTTCACAGCAGAATGTATGTTGTCACACAAGCTCCTTTTATGTAGTTGAACTTCCTTCAGGCCTCTGTCTGATTTTCTCCAGCAGAATTTCTCTCTAGAATATTTTCTCTCCACATTAGGAATTTAGAAATTTTTTCCTCCTAAGCTTTCAACCTTTATTTATAAAGGAAAGATGATAAAATCTTAATGCGCTTGAGATAAGATAGAACTCTTCTCTTTATATTAGAAAAGAGATGTTTATGCATTTATAAAATTCCCAGGGCTTAGTGATAAAATAAAATGTTTATTTTTATCCTAGAAATGAGATATTTTTGCCAGACCCTGGTGCATTTGGCTCAACTCAAGTGCAATTCAAGAGTATCCAGATATTTATACCTTTGGAATTTTTGTTGGGAAGAGTTGTTTTCCTGTCTCTTTTGTGAGTTTCAGCTCATTGCTTCTTTAGGCAGGTTTCTTTAATGATATGCAGATTGATTGGACTGTTCTTTTGAGTTTACTATGTAGTATTTTAAAAAAAAAAAAAAAAAACCATGCTTCAGCTGTTTTAGGATGATTCCTTGTTCTATTGCTTTGTGCTTTTCTTACTTTGATTAAATTCATCTTTTAGGTTGAGCATTTTCATAGGTTTAGAAGTTTAATTAATGTGTGTTTTCCTCTGATATTAGTAAACTTTCTAATGATTTGCTTCATTTTACCTTAAAAAATTTTACTAGTATAGAATCCGTTAACTTTTATTAGGTTCTTTAAACTGACTCGGTATCATCTACATGCAATATATTATTTTACAGCATGGAAACTGTAATCGTGAGCGCTCCTCGCACTGTGATATATAGAATATCTGATGTTATAACTTTTGCGGAAGAAATCGAGGAGAAGGTGAATGCCTCTGCCACAGATGAGGTATCTTCAAATCGTCTGTGATATTTTCTCTTCGTGCTTTTGAAACACTTCATCCTTTAAATAGATCATTCAAATTAAAAGCTTTTTCCTTTTTCGATAAGTACATATTTCAAGAATCTGCCCTTGTGGCCAACTGGCCATAGATGCTATGGAAACAGAATTTCCTGCTGTCTGAACAGGTCATGCCCTTTACTGTTGCAGGGTCTCATGCTATTCCTTGACAATTTTTAACTCTATTTTATCCTGATCTCAACTATTAAAATGTCCTTTAATTTGGATTATTTTTCCATTTGCCTCCTTCTCATCCATCTCAAACCTAGATTTAGATTAGTCTCATAAGATCAATTTTGATTTTTTCAAAACTAACAAAAATTTTCTAACACAAAGTGCTGCGGGTGTTCTTATACTTCACTTTTCCTCATTATATTCTATTATCCATTCTATTTTTGTATGAGTTATTAGGTTCTGTCATAACAAATTTGAGCAAACTTCCATAAGAAGAATTTGTACTCATTAAATAATATTTTTGTTATGGGATTAATTTTAGGCTGATTACGTTGCAAAGATATCAAGAAGGATAATGTCAATAAAGGCATCGTGTCAGAGTTCTGCAGCCAATCCTTTGCCATTGCATGCTTTTCCCAGCCTAGAAGCCTTATCTGCTCCAGGTATTGAAATGAGCTAAATCTTTCATGTCAATCCCCCAGGGCAACTTCCTAATGCTGTATTTTTTTTTTTTTCTGAGAGTGGGGGTTCATAAATATGTTTTATTTTCATAATTAAGATTTAGGGCCCATTTGGTTGGATGATATAAAAGGAGAGGGAATGTAAAAAGTAAGCAGGTGGAATAAGAAAATTACTTTTGTGTCCCTACTTTTAAAAAAGTTATTGGATAATTAAAATAGTGATTTAATAGATAGAATAATAAATAGAAGAGTATAATAAACATTACATAAATTATGTAAATATATTACGTCTACGTTGCTACTAACCAAACGAGCCCTTAATCTCTTCTTCTATTAGCTTTAGTTTGGCACACAAACTCTGAGCCATGGTAAACAAGTCTGAAACTTAGAAGTTGAAGAAAATCAGAGTTTTGTTGTTCTCTGATTGCTTATTCATTCATGGGTAAGACTACTACATATAAAGGGAGAGATGGTAACAAGTCTGCCACTCAATCCCACGCAATTAGCTAACATAATTTCAAATTAAGAGTATAATAACCTAGCGAGATCCTAGGAGCTATTAAAGGATAACAAATGTTGACAAATCAGAGAGAATAATATCCAACTAATATAAATAACATAAAAGAGAGTCGAGAAGATTATGGGATTTTCAACACTCCCCCTTAATTTAAAGAATATATGGTTATCATTCCAAGCTTGGAACTGACTCTTGCCATACTTTAGTTAATAAGTAAGCTACTTGAGAATGAGTTGGTATGGAGACCAATTCCAACATTCCTGATTCAATATTTTCCTTGATAAAGTGGTGGTCAATATCCATGGGTTTAGTTCTATCATGATGGATAGGATTTTCGATTATACCAATGGTAACCATGTTATCACATAAGACCTTGTGGAAGATTATGAAGCATAATCTTTGGAACTGAATCATTATGAGGCATGATTCTTGAGATTAAGTCAAATTACTGATTTAGGAAATTTTTTTTCTGTATTAAAGTGTATTCTTTCATATTAATAGCCTTGTCTAATTCCTTAATTCTAGGAGGGAGTAGATCATCTTTAATATGCTTGGTTTTAGGCTTAACTTGCTCCTGTACAGTTGTATAAATAGGTCTTTGGCTCCCTTGTCAATGATATATTCAGATTTCAATAATAATATCTCTTTTTCACAAAGTATCAAAGCCTTCTAGCTAATATGTGCCCTCTCCTTTCTTATGTTTTCTTGTTCCAAAACAGAGCTTCATTCGCCTAGTTTTTGTTCCTCTATTCCTTGAATCCGAAATATAGCCCTTCTTTTTCATGGATATGTTTCTCCCTCTTTTGGCTACTTGTGACATGTTTTTAGCACCATCATGTCAAAGGTGATTATTTCATCCAAGTTAATTGACACCCCGAGGTTTAGCTATAGTGTCTAATGGTGGAGAAAATAGAAGTCTAGAGCAGACACATATAAGTGAAGATAAATGAGGCAGAAATTTAAAGTAGGAAAATCTTTGGTGCAACTATTGCAAGAAACCGAGACACACCAAAGGATGCTGCCAGAAGCTACATGGGAAGCCTCTCGAGAGTGGACAAAACAAACCTCAAGGACAAGCTCACATGACACAGCCAAGCCATGAAAGCACTCAAGGACACAAAAGGCTTAACAAGGAAGAGCTTGAGAAGATTAAAAAATTGTTATGGCTGAAAATTATCTAGGAAGATTTAAAGATCAAATGAGATGGTTCAATGAAACTCTATTGTGATAACAAATCAACAATCAGTATTAACCACAACCCAGTGCAACATGATAGAATAAAGTACATTGAAGTAGATAGACACTTCATAAAGGAGAAATTGGATAATGGCCTAATTTGTACTTCCTATGTCTCATCCAAGTGGCAACTAGCTGACGTTCTCACTAAAGGGCTTAATAGTACATCTTTTGAAGGAATCATTTCCAAGCTAGGAATGAAAAATATTTATTCACCAACTTGAATGGGAGTGTGGAAGACTACGAAGCATGAGCTTTGGGATTGAATCATTCTGAGGCATGATTCTTAAGACTAAGTCAAATTATTGATTTAGGAAAGTTTCTTTTCCGTATTGAAGTATATTATTTTGCGTTAATAGCCTTGTCTGATTCCTTGATTCCAGAAGAGCAGATCATCTTTAATATGCTTGATTTTAGGCCTAAGTTACTCATATATAGTTGTATAAATAATTCCTAGGCTCTTGTAAATGATATATTGAGATTTCAATATAGGCTTTTCTAATATAATTTTTAGCTCTTGATTTAGCCCTTTGACCTAAACCCTTTCACATATCCCTTGAGCAAGTGCACAAAACTCTTTTCAGCACTCTTTCTTGCTACTACAGATTGTTTTTGGCTTCTCCAAGTGACTAAATTACCTTAAACAAAGGTGCAATATCTTGTAGTTAATCTTCTATCTGCGATGGACCTAGCCCAATCAGTATTTGAGTAAATTTCAACCCCTCTGTATGTGCCTTTTTGGAAGAAGAGACCTTTGCTTGGAATCATTTTTAGATACCTTAAATCTTGTATACTGCCTCTAAATGCTACTCATTGGACTTGCTCATATACTGGTTCACAAGGCTGCTTGGGAAATTGATATGAAGCCTACTGTAGAAAACATAAATGAGTTTACTCACTGGCCTCTAGTACCTCCCAATAAGAGCACTTTCTTGCTTGAAGTCAAGTTTGTAGTTAGCTTCCATGGGAGTGTCAGCAAGTTTACATCTCTACATCCCTATTTCTTTTAGCAAATCCAGTGTATACTTCCTTTGAGAGACAATAATGCCTTTCTTTGATCTTGTCACTTCCATGCCTAAAAAATACCTTACGTCCCCAAGCTCCTTTACTTCAACTTCTTTGGCAAGAGAACTTTTCAACATTCTTATCTCATCATCATAGTCCCCTATAATGGCAATATCATCCACATATACAATTAAGATAGCAATTTTCCAATCAGAAGCAAATGTAGCAAATAAAGTGTGGTCAGTTTGACCATAATTATACCTATAACTTTTGACAACCTTGGTAAACCTATCAAATTAGGCCTTAAGTTATTGTTTCAGGCTATATGAAGACTTATGGAGCTTACATACTTTGTTAAAATTATCGCTTGACTCAAATCTAAATGGAACCTCCATGTACATTTATCTTTCAAAGTCCCCATCCAAGAAGGTATCTTTCACATCTAATTAATGGCGAGACTAGTTAAGTTTAGCAACTAGTGACCATAAAACCTCAATAGTGTTGAACTTGGCAATAAGAGCAAATATCTCTTAATAGTTAATGCATGGGTTTGTGTGAATCCTTTGGCAACCAATTTAGCTTTGTGGCAATTAACACTGCCATTTGGGTTGTATTCAGTGGTGAAAATCCATTTATAGCTCATGGGTTTTTTCCCTTTAGGAAGCTTAATAAGTTCCCAAGTGTCATTCTTCTCTTGTAAAGTCATCCTCCATTCTAGTCTTTTTGCTACCTCATGAACATTTGGTGGCACATTTACAGTAGATATATCAAACCAAATAGAACTCATCGGGTAATTTTCCAATCACTATAAAATATTTTATTCATTGAAAAAGGGATAGAAACAAATATTGGAGCTATGTTGAAGAAATAGGGGGCCAAGCTTCGGCTCTGAAAACAATTGAAGCCCAACCTAACTCTTCCCTCAAACCTTGCTATTATACCATGTAAAGAAAGAATACTCTAAATGGGATATATGACTACTTAGCTAGGCACCCCATGTGTCTATTTATAATTATAAAAATTTGGTTCCATACAAAGGGTAGTAAAAATAGTATTAGCCCAGCCTACTAATGGTCAAAACACTTACTTTAACCTAGTCGTCATATACTTGCTATTCTAACAAACATCAACTAGTTGATTGCAAATATAGCTTTTACTATGAAGGAGAAGACTCTATTTAACCTGAACAAGGATTTGTTTTTATAACATTGACGGAGAAAAATGTGAAAGCATTAGAAGTTCAATTGAGAACTTATCATTGTTAAAAGCTTCTATGACAAATAAGGCCTCCTTGCAATATTGGTGTTTGGTGGACCAATGATTTTATTTTATCATCTCGATTTTATTGTTAATTTGATCATTCATGTCCCACCCATTTTAGTAACCGTGTCAAATGTTTTTAATTGCTTGTTTAGTGGAGTAGAAATACATGCATTGTGTTAATTCAGCTTCTAGAGAGGGATAGTGTGGTGGCAGGGGGGCCATTTCTACAGTTCACTTGACAATCCTAAGGAGGTTAGATTATATATGCAGCTTTTAGTTGCTTCAAGTCTAAATGGAATTTATAGAAAGTAAAAACAGTTTCTTGACTTGTACTAGCTTCTTTAGTCTCCCTTTTTAATTATTTGCATAATTTATTCCCAAATATTTATCAAGTAATCCACCTCCCCGTGTTTGATTTGATTTAATGTCAGTTGACTGAATGCTCTTGTCTACATTAATTATGTCTAGGAGCAAATGAAAGAGTTGCAAATATAGATTGGCAGGAGCCGCTCTATCAAAGGGTAATATCCAAAATTGTTTTCCTTCATTTCCGTATTTCGTTTTGGTATCTCTGATATTTGTCTTGATTGATACTTTTATATATGACTAGCAAAATTTCACTAAGGTGCACCATAAAGGATACACCCTGTGTAAATTGGTTATACTTCGTTTTTTGTGTACAAACATTGGCTATACTTTGTCCCTCTAACAACTGAACAAGAATACCATACTATAGCACTCAGAAGACAATTAGTGGAAAATCAATAAAACAAACTGTTGAAATTTCTTTCTAAGCTCACCATAAAGACTGTACCTAGTCATTTGAGAACCTGTCAATCCAAGTTTTTTTTTTTTTTTTCCAAATCCCAATTAGGGCTGAGGCCTCAATCTTGAAGACTCTGACATACTATGATACTAATAAGAAACATGGTATTTGTTGGAAATCACGTGTTTATTATCCATGTTTATCTTGTTTTAATTAGTCTTTATTTTCTGTTATTTGTCAACTATATAATTCATGATACGATTCTCCCAGGATTTCGTTTGATTATTATCTTTAAAATTACTGTTCCTGACTTTGTGGGATTGAGTAAGCAAACCTGTTGCTACTTCTCCCCTAAATGTATTTGGGTCTGTCACCATGAATAAAGTAGGAATCAGAGCCTTTCTTCTTTGATTTTCTTCAGTATTTTATAGTGATCACTCTAAAAATAAAGTTCTTTTAATATGGCCCCCAAACAATAGAAATATAGGTTTTGCAAGTGATAAGGGTGTAACACTTGTACTCATTTTGAGCGGGAGAATAACCTATAAACATACACTTGACAGCTCTAGGATCAAGTCTGCATCAATCATGAGAGTGAACATGAACAAATGAGACACAACGGAACACTTTAGGAGTAATTTAGAGGACACATTGCAAGCTGGAAAATATTGAGAGAACCTTCGTGAGACTTTTAAAATTAAGAACACGAGAAAGAAGATGATTGATCAAATGAGCAACAGTGAAAACAGCCTCTCCCCAAAAAAGTTTTAGGGACATTATATTCAAACAAGAGAATCTGAACAGATGCTAAGAGATGACCATTCAATTGTCTCATTTTGTTGGGAAGTATGCACACAAAATGACTGGTGAATAATTCCTTCTTTTTGGAAGTAGGAAGTTAGCACTTAATTGGAATAGTCTTTAGCATGATCTGTCCTTACCCTTTTAATTGCCACATTGAATTGGGTTTTAATCATGGTATGAAAGATGTGAAAGATTGTGCTCACATCAAATTTTTACTTAAACAAATAAACCTAGGTAACCCGAGTTCAATCATCAATGAATGGTATAAATCATTGAGCTCTTCGGAACCTGAGAGGAACCCCAAACACCGCTATGTATAAAATAAAGGGAACAGTAGTTCTTTTATGACTTAAAGGAAATGAAACACAACGGCCTCTAGCAAACTCACAGACCTCACAATGAAAATCATTGAGGTTAATGTCTTTGAACTACACAGGAAACATGACACTAAGGACACTAAAAGAAGGATGCCCAAATCTGAGGTGATAAAGCCAGATTTCGTCTTTATTTGAGTGAGACAGAAGGGATAGATGTTAGTCTGGGTTATTAGGCAACTTAAGATAGTAAAGTCCATGTCTTTCCTTAACATGCCCAATTATCCTCCTCGTGTTTTGAAAAACACGAGTCATGAGACAACACAATGCAACTTAAATCCTTTAAAAGTTGAAGAACAGATAATAGATTTGTGGACAATTTAGGAACATGTAACACGTGTAAGGGTTATGGATGGGTTCAAAACAATGTCTTCTTGTCCAGCAATAGTGGCCAAGGATCCATCAGCAACAATGATTTTCCTATTACTACGACATGGTTGATATGCAAGGAATGAGAGAGGAATGTGTCATGTCGTCGGTAGCTCCAGAGTCAGTGACCAAAATATTTGATAAACCAAATTTATAAACACTTAGAGAATAGGAAGATAATATTTCACCTAGGGTTGCCACGGAACATCTACCTGAAGTTTGATCAAGAGCTTCAAGAAGAGACTTAAGCCTCCTAATTTTCTTCTTCTTGAAGATGTTGTGCTTTTCACCACCTGTTTGGCTAGGTACAAGTAGTGTTTCAAGCTGGGAAGAAATTTGGAATTGGGCTGAAACTTTAGTGACTAAAGACATAACTGGGTCATAAGAAGTGTTGTGTACATATATATAACGCCAAGAATGAATTCAAGGCAAAATGACGAAAGCCTAAGCTGGGCAGGAAACAAAAGAAAAACGACGAACATAGTTAGACAACAGAGTAGCTGAGAGATGCAGGGTTGGTTCGAGACAGAGAATGGGAAACAAAGCTTGAAAATGGACGAACAGAAGTAGAGATTTGGAAGGAAAAATGGACGATGAGGCTGAGTGATGAACAAGGCTGGGTTCGACGAACAAAGATTAGTGCAGATGGGTGATTCAGGAGAAAGACGGAAAAAGGACGATTTGGGATGAATGGGTTTCCAGGATGATGGTTCCAAATTGACGACAATGGGAAACAATTCTCGAAAACGGATACTGGGCAAGTAACGAGCAAATGCTACGATGGTAGTGGATAGGTATTCGCTACAACGAAGGTCGCAGATCAATGTGCCAGCGACCGGCGGAGCTACGCATGCATATGAGGGGACGGCTCCCCTCCTAAATTTTCAAAAATATATTATTATTATTATTATTATTATTAAGTTTTGATATTATGGTTACTTTATTCTTTAAAATTTTAAACTTAAAACACACACACACACATATAATTAAATTATATAATTTTTAAAATTATTTAATATTTTAATCAAAATTTAATAAGTTTATATATATATATATAAGTTTTACCAAATACTTTTATTATTAGTTTTTTTTTCAAAATATCTTTACTCACTCATACAAACAAGTAATTACTTTTCTCTTTTTCATCTCTTTTTTTTTTTTGATAAAAATTAACACATCATTTATAAAGTTAAAAAGAAATATAAAAAGATATTATATATATATAATTAGAAATATTATAGTATTTAATCTTTTGAGTATTTTAATTTTATTTTTTACGTTATTTGCATTTTATATTAGATTTGGTATTTATTTTTTGTTAAGTGACAAAAATTTAAGAATTGAATAAATTATTTTCATGTTAAAAAAAGATGAATTGTGGTGGAGCGCACAATTTTTTGAAATATATATATATATATATATATATGTGTGTGTTATAAAGTTTCAATGTTATTGTCTCATATTTCTTAAAAATTTAAACTATTCAAACACATGTTATATAATTTTTGTATTACTTAATTTTTAATTTGAATCTACTAAATAAATAACTATATATATATATATATATATTATGTGTATAACTCTTAAAAATATTATTGTTATTATTTTTTTATTTTCATTCTTTTATTATTTTTTCTGTTTATCTTTTTTTCTTTTTCTTTAGATGTGACTCTGACACAAATACTTTCAATATTTATGCAAATTTTTAAAATCAATTTCAAATTTTAAAAGTTAAGTATATCACTTTAATCTTAAATATTTAGTGTACTAATTGTACAATAATTTTATTATTTATTGTTAATATAAAAATAAAGAAATAAATTTATATATTCAATTTCTAACATTTTCTTCAATTAATATACTATATATAAGTATAAATTTTTTGAATAGAATATGAAATTTTTTAATAAAAAATTGACATCAAAGTAATAATATTTACGTAGATCTTATAAATTTATTTTTTTAGCAAGATTAATTTAAAAGATTTGTCATTAAATTTAGGATAATAAATTAAAATTTCGATTTATTACTCTTTTGATCTAAATAAAATTTGAAAGGCACCGACGCCTCTAGCCTCCACCTCAGGTGACAATGAAGGTCGACTTCGAGGGAATGGTCCGAACCCAGGAGAGGAGCAATGGGCTTCGAATACGGAAATACAGTGGCAATTAACGCACACTTGCTCACTCAATCAGATTTCAGTTAAAGAAGATCGGAAAAAACCCTGAAAGTCTTAAGCTCTGATGCCATGAAGCCAATTGAGGCAAATTCTCATCACACACTTTATTCCTCTGACCAAATTACACACTTTATTCCTCTGACCAAATTACACACACACACACATATATATATATATAGCACAAAGGGTATAATAGTGGTGATAATTACAATAGAGACTAATCACACTAGACATATTTACACATAATTACATCTATATTCTATGATTCCATCATATTCACGGAATCATGTCTTCCAGCCTTCTTTTCCTTCAATCTGCACCAAGGGAGACTTCCCTGTTGTGAGTTGCGCTTACTTGTAGTATTTTTTGTTTTTTAGGGTTTGGTGCTTCTAGGGCTTGGGGATTGGTGGCTTTGATACCATGTCAGTGTAGAAGATAAAAAGAGAGAGAAGAATCTGAATGGGATGACTTCGGACAATCAGTTCTCTGTGTGTCTATTTATAATCATAAAACAAGTCAATGAAATAGCATAGGCCTAGCCCAGTAGATGTTGACACACCCTCCCTTACCCTTGTTGTTACACTATTCTAACACGTGTAGTACAATGCAATACATTAATCCCAGCCCATTTTCTTATTAGTTCCCTTACCAATACCCAAACTGTTATAGCACTCAATCCGCAAAATACTCCATGGATTGTGAATGTTTGTTTCTTTGGTTATTCTACAATTAAAACGTTTGAATGTCATGTACCACAAATTGGTAAGTAACAACAACAACCATAACAAGACTTGAAAATAATATAGTTTTTGGAGAAACTTAGTATTTTTCTTCACCGAGTCATGTGTTATTGATGGAATAGCCCAGTACATAAAATAGGAAAGATGGTTACGATCATAACCCATCTAATCCCACAAAAACAGAAAGATTCAAATTCAAGTGATAACTATCCTAATCAACAAAATAATAGATAAAGCAAATATGATATCATTAACTAAAGTAACAATAAAATACTAATCAAAATAAAAACTTAAAAAAAAAAAACAATAAAAGGCACACATGCTCTTAAGTTTAACATTAAATAAAGAATGCATGTCTTCTTCAACACTCCCCTTTAAATTAGAAAGTAAATGTTGAGCATTCCCAACTTGGAGCTTAGTTTTTTAAACTTAATTCTTGTGATAGCCCTAGTCAGTAAATTAGCTACTTGAGAGTGAGTAAGAACATAAGTTAACTCCATTGTTCCTGACTCAATTTTTTCCTTGATGAAGTGCCTATCAATTTCTACCTGCTTCACTATATTGTGGTGAAGAGAATTTTTTGTAATGTCAATAGCAGCCATGTTATCGCAAAACACTGTCATAGGTATATAAATTCTGATTTTGAGTTTCTCAATAAGTCTTCTGATCGAAATGCCTTCACAAATATCAAGAGCAATAACTCTACTTCATCACTAATCCTAGCCACCACATGTTGCTTCTTACTTCTTCGAGTAACCAAGTTACCCTGGACAAACATACAATATCATGTTGTGGAACTTTTATCAATGACAAATCCAACCTAGTCTGCATCAGTGAATACATCCAAACTCTTATGAGTTTCCTTTTCGAAAAATATAAACCCTTGCCTAGTGTCATCATCAAATACCTCAAGATTTGGTAAACAGCTTCTAAGTGCTTCGCATTTGGCTTATTCATAAACTGACTTACTACATTAACAAGGAAGCTAATATCAAGGTGAGTATGAGAAAGATATGTTAGCTTATCTACATTGTGTTGGTACATCCCAGTGTCAACAAGAGCACTCTCTTGCTTGAGACCCAGTTTGTAGTTACCTTTTATAAGGGTGTCTACTAATTTACAACCTAACATTTCAGTATCTTCTAGCAAATCTAGAGTACACTTGCTTTGGTAGATAGAGATACCCTTCTTAGATCTTGCTACTTTCATACAAGTAAATACCTCAAGCTTCCCAAATCTTTAACCCCAAAGGCCATGGCAAGACTTTTTCAATTTCACAATTTTATCAACATCATCTCTTGTTATAACAATATGATCAACATACACAATCAAGATAGACAATTTTCCATTAAAAGAAGATATAATAAACAATGTGTGATTAGTGTAATACTGAGTGTACCCATATCCTCTCACCGTTGTGATAAACCTGTTAAATCAGGCTCTAGATGACTATTTCAATCCATTCAATGACTTATGGAGCCAACAAACTTTGTTGGAATTGTGTTTAGCTTCAAGGCCTAGCAGTATCTCCATGTGTATTTTCTCTTCGAAATCAGCATTTAGGAAGGCACTCTTCACATCCATTTGGTGAAGAGGCCAATCCAAGTTTGCAACAATAGGGTGCAACACTTTTGTTATATTGAACTTTGCAACAGGAGGAAGTTTCTTGAATATCAATGCCATGAGTCTAAGTAAACCATTTGGCAACAAGCCTTGCCTTGTGACAATTAATGCTGCCATCTAGATAATATTTGATAATGAAGATCCACTTGCATCCCACTAAAGTTTTTCCGAGGGGTAGATCCACTAATTCCCAAGTTCCATTCTTTTTAAGAGCTTTCAACTCCTAAATTGCATCTTTCCATTCCTGTTTTTCCACTGCCTCATGAACAGTCTTAGGTAATTTTTGAGCATCCACATTAGTAACAAATGCTTGAGTACACGATCTTACTCCCTTTCCTCATGATCTTCAGTACTTGGAATAGAGGAAGAAACTTGGCCTTGCTTAGGGACTATACACTGCTCCACTGTTTGATGCACTGCTGTACCTTGTTGGTCAGCAACTTGTCCTCTTCTTCTCCTTGTATACACCATAATATCTTGAGGATGAGTGGCATTACAGTCAGTTTCAGGTTCAGTGTTCTTTAAAGGTTGGCAAGGCTGGTGATCAGTTTTAGGTTCAGATTTAGCGTTCAATAAAGGTTGGCAAGGCTGGCAAGGCTATGAATTGGTCTGAGGTTGGCCAAGCTGTGAATTGGTCTCAGGTAGTAACTGTTCAGGTTCAGCAGTGACAAATTCAGAATTTTGAGGCCCAAAATTGTACCTAAACAGCCATTCTTGTTGTTTGTAAGGCATCTCTCGCCGAAGGGGTGTTTGGGAGTAGTAGGGCTAGTTTTCAAAGGAGGTGATTATCATTGTGATTTAGGTTTTTTTGTTATAGGCCTTTCTGGGTAAAAGAATAGCTGATAAAAATGCATCTGATGGCCTTAGGAGCAAGTCTTCCCCCATGGTCATTATGCACAAAAAAAGTAAATCTAAAATTCTTTTGAGGTACCATAGACATGATAAGAGTGCTTAGAAAGGTCTCAATAAATTTTTGATATGGAGAATGGAAGTTTATTGTTCGGGAAGGCTTCTCCCCAAAAAATCTTGGGTATATTTAAGGTAATCATGAGGGACCTAGCTACTTCAAGGAGATGCTTATTTTTTCTTTTGGCAATTTTTTTTTTTTTTTGGGTGTTAACACAAGAGCTTTGGTGTAAAATTCCTCGGTTAATTAGGAAGGGTCCAAAGGTAGAGTTGAAATAATATCTTGCATTGTTCGTTCTAAAAATTTTAATTTGGTTTTGGACAAAGTTGTAAACCATTTTGAGGATATTGGCCACTTCTGATTTTTCTTTTAGAAAGTACACCCAAGTTAATCATATATGGTCATCTACAAAAGAAACTAACCACCTAGCACCATTGATATTTTTAATGTTGGTAGGACCCCAAATATCACTATAGATAGTTGTGAATGGCTTGGCAGGTTGATAAGTGTGGGAATGATAAGAGCTTCAAACATGCTTAGGAATTTGGCAAATTTTACATTGAAATTGAAAAAGAGTTTAATTCATTAATTGAGGGAACATCTATTTGATGTAATGAAAACTGGGTGACCTAACCTATAATGCCACGATAATACATTATTTTTAGAAGCAACATAAGTAGACATAGCAACTTTATTTCTTCTTTCAAGTCCATGAAACCACATATTTCCCAACACTACCAATCGTCTTCCTTGATTTCAAGTCCTAAAATTAACAACCATTATAGTGGAAGTTAGTTACACATTTCAAATCATTTGCAAGTTTACTAATAGAAAGTAAATTGCACACTAACTTGGGAATGAGTAAAATATCCTTCAACAATAAGGTATCTAGTAGCCTTACTTCACTAATTCCACTAACTTCAGGTAATGAACCATCAGCAATCTTAACAAATAATTTTTGAGTACATGGTACATAATTTTCAAGAAGAGAGATGTTACTAGCCATATGATCAGTAGCCCTTGAGTCTACTATCCAATTGTGTATTTTCAGAACTTGGGTATTCAAAGCCATCAGGTGATTACCATTTTTTGCAACAGTTCCAGTTCCAACAATCTTGTTAGAGCTCTGTTCCTGATTGCCAATCATCTTTTGTTTCAGCTTAAGTTGCTCTTTAGTGGACAAGTTGGACTCAAACTGAACACCAACTTTATCCTCATTTTCCACCATCATGCCTTGGGTCTCCTTCTTCTGCCTTGGTTTCCAGTCATTTGGCTTTCCGTGGAGCTTCCAACAAACATCCTTTGTGTGTCCTGTCTTGTAACAATGATCACACCATGGCTTTCTCTGCTTCTTCAATTTAAAGTCAGAAATTTTAGTACCAAGAGTAAGTCTCCATCTACTTTCTTCAAGCTTCACCATGGGAAGACCTCACTTAAAGATGGTAAAAACTGAGCATCCATTATTCTTCCTCTTAGTTCTTCAAAATTGGCATTAAGCCCAAGAAGAAATTTTTATGTTCTATTCTCTTCAACAAGCTTCTGGTAGTAGGCAGCATCAGAAGCACAAGACCAACTGTGAGTCTTGCGTATGTCTTGCTGCTGCCAATAACAAGTGAGGGCATTGATATATGGTGTGACAGCAAGTTCTTCTTGTCTGAGATCATGAATTAGTCCTTCCAACTCAAACAATACAGCAGTGTTTTCCTTAGATAAATAAGTCTTGTGCACAGCCTCCCATATCTCCTTGGTTGTTTTGAAAAGTAGAAAATTTTCTCCCACCTTGTTGGTCACGGAGTTAATGAGCCATGACATGAACATGTTCTTAGCAACCCAAAATTTGTACTTTGGATCTGCTGAAGCCGGCTGGACAGCTTCACCTGTGAGATATTGGTCCTTCTGACGGGCTTTGATGAATATTAGAGCACTTTGTGACCACTATAAATAATTGCTTCCGTTGAAACAGTGGCCAGTGATAATCACAGGTGTGTTTTCGGCAATCATAGGTGCAGCAGATGTGTTTACATGGCTGTTTGGCTGGGACAAATTAGAGGACTTTGAAGGAGAGCCCTGAATGTCGGTATGAAAGGGCCCCAATGGTGCTGAAATTAAACATCTTAATTAGGTCAGGCCCTTTGGAACTCTGATATCATGAAGAAACTCAGTATTTTTCTTCACTGAGTTGTGTGTTATTGATGGAATAGCCGAGTACATAAAATAGAAAAGATGGTTACAATCCTAACCCATCTAATCCCACAAAAACAGAAAGATTCAAATTCAAATAATAAGTATCCTAATCAACAAAATAAGAGATAAAGCAAAACTGATATCATTAACTAAAGTAACAATAAAATACTAATTAAAATAAAAACATAAAAAAGCAATAAAAGGCACATGTGCTCTTTAGTTTAACATTAAATAAAGAATGCACGTGTTCTTCGACAGTTTTTAAAAACATGCCTATATATTTTCTACAACAATGGCTGTGACCTTGGAAGAGTGTTAGGAAACCACTTCCTAACTGGCAGCCGAACCAAGATAACACAGAACACAGCAGGAAAATGCAGCAAAGCTATAGCAGAATAATGGAAAAGATAGGGAAGAAGAATACCCAAGCTGGCAATTCGAGGATGCCAGGAACTCCTCACATCTAAATCCTTCTCTGCCCTTCCTCTAAGCCAGCCTTTTATTCTTCTACTCTTCTCTCTTCTTTCTCTTCTAACTGTTTTCCACCAGAGGCCCTTCACTCTTGCCACCTGTCCATTCTGTTTTGCTGTTTCATTCTCCCTTGCACCTGTCTAGGCCTTCTCTGGTACACCTTATGGACTTTGGCCTAACACACAGATATGAAAGAAAGCACCATATCAGTGTGTCTAACCATTCTAATAAATAAAATATGTTTTTCTCTTGACCAATATTATATGGTTGTGGAAGTCAACAATTAAAAAAGCTATAGGGGGTCCATTTAGGTTCTTTTTGTTAGAATTATAAATCATTATTGAGGCATTAATTAAGGGATTAGACTTTATAGTCAAGTGGTTTTTTCGGGTATAACAGCTTGAGGCTGATGGTAAAGTTCAATCCTTGCTGCCTCTAGTTTTGTAATTAAATTTTGAGAATAATGTGTTGGTCAGTTTTCCGAACAGGGTAGTGGTGAACTCCAGCTCTTCATAGTTCCTTATTGCAGGTTCAAAGGATAAGGAGCATGCATTTCTCCAAACTCACTGCCCTGTACCAGCATTTAAGTAGTAAACTTCAGCAGGTAGATGATCATTTTATGCCAATGATGAATTTTCTGCACAATTAACTCAAATGTTTTCTTCATACTAGTTTCAATATATTATGTCATGTTAATTTTCTCCAGTGTGATTCTGCTTCTCAAAATATGAAGGCAACTCATATAGAGAAATACAAATTTGTAAAGAGACTATTGGAGGACATTTTTATGCACTTAAATGTGACCAAAAGCCAGATTACCCCAGATTTCAAGGAGAGACTGGATAGACTGGAAAAGCACATCAATTCCATTCTCCGCCCAAAACATGTTCCTGCAGATCATCAAGGACCACATTCTGCTGATGTGCATTCCATACAGCAGGCTCTGCCATCACAATCTAGAGTTTCTCAAGACAAATTATCTGAAAAGCAACTAACGTTGCCATCAATGTGCCCACAGAGTTCTTATTTGTCAAACCAAATTCCTCATCAAAACAAGATGAATTCACAAGTGAAATCAGCTAACTCAGAGAAGTTGATGCAGCTAGTGGCAAAGGAATCCAACAGTTCACAGAAGTATGAAAATCTTCTCTCTGAAATAGAAGGTGGGATTCCTTTACAATCCATTAATTCATTCTGTTATACATTCATCAATTACCACTGTCTTGTTCTCTATGCCAGGGGTTACTAGCAAGCATTATATTGAGAACTTGCCAAGCTCAAGTGCTGGGAATGCTGTTCAACTGCAAATAGATGGTGCACAACATTCAAATGAATCATTTCTCATTAGCACTCCTGGAATTTCACCTTCACCCTTGCTAGAAGATTGCAACAATCTGAATGAAATTTCTCATAACCCCACAGTCATTTCTGATGAACCAAGCCCTGCAATCCAGCGCTTGGTTAAAGTGGTTAGTCTAAATCTTACAATGTGCTTGTTCTTTTTTTCTTTTTACTTTATACATAAAAATTGCTTGTAGATAATACCAAATGATATAATTATGATAAATTTTCAGTTGCCGTCCATGTCACCCAAATCATTAAGTGAATCTATTAGTGAAATTAGAGATGTAGTCCGTTTGTCTGATATATTACCAGCATCGTTCGAAGGACCAAAGGATGTGATTGGCTCAAATTTGGTGGTAGATCTTAGCGCAGATTCACAAGCAGGATACTCAAATTCTGATGATTTTCTAACAAGAGAAACGAAGATGAGACGCTGCCATAATGCAATGCCCTTATATACTCCTTCAATATATGCAAGTACAACTGAATCATTCAAACCGTTGACTGATGCTCATAAATCTGACATAAACTCAGTCACATCTCAAATCAAATGGCCTATGATTGAGGTAGTACATCTTCTTTCTGGTCTTTTTGTCATGATGCAAGCTACTAAAAAATATGCCACACATGTATCCATTGATTTCTGTATTTATTGAAAATCACTTAAGAGCTAATCCCTTCCTTATTTTATAAGAATTCAAAAAAAAATTTTGATAATCATCCTCATTATTGTCCATGAAAAGCTTCCTCCTAGATTTGCCATTCCACAGATTCTGCTTTTTCTGCAACTGCCAAGAAATCTCATTGCGACATTGTCCCTCTTGCTGATGTTAGAAATGTGCTTACTTCTGAAAATTACTTTTCATAATAAAACTCAAGTGTTGGTAAGAACTGTTTTATTTTTTCCTGCTCAAGAGTATGCAACACTTGCAGGAAAAATGTGCTCTTTTAGAAGAAATAAAGAAGGTAAACAAGTTATTGATAGACACTGAGGTAGTTATAAATGAAGCAGACGCCATTCCAAGTGTAGCTGCAGGAGCTGCTGAACATGGTGAAGGATTAATTGTCAAATTGTATTTCAGAGCAGTAACTGTCAGTCTGGACCCGATGTCACACTCTGTTTCAAATCAAATGGTGGGTTTTTTATATTCTAGTTTGAATTTAAAAAAAAAAAAAATTCTATCATTCCCTTTATTGACTTCATATCTTGGCCATGCAGTCAATAATCAAACCACTTTGGTTGCTTGTTCCCACAAGTTATCCAATTTGCTCCCCTATTCTTTTAGATGAAATGCCATCAGAATTCAGGTTCGAGATTCAGGCTGTGTTCCCTATCATTTATAATTTTAAGTTATCTATTTGCTTTTGTGTAGATTATGTTTGTAAACTCAGACTCTTTATCTCATATTAGTAATGTACTATGATTGGGATAAGCAGTAAGAAAATTATTATCTCCTCCTAGACAACCTCAACTCAAGAAACTCTTTCGATACCCATAATGTTCCACTGCAGGGAAAGCCAAACCCTCAAAATGATTTTGATGTCTGTCAGTGTATATCAGCATAATGGAATTGTAGTTCTCTATAGAACATGAGCATGACATAGTAGTACATGACTAATTTCTGGTGTATACAAGCAGAGTATTGGTTCCAGTGTTTTGAAAATGGATGTTTCTGAAACATAACTATTGAAGGAGTCATTCAGTATTGCACCCTGTATTTACACTAGTAAGCTTATGATGACTATGGAATGTCTTCTAAAGCCAATGCTAGTATTCCCAAAAAAAAAAAGTAGAGAAGTGATGCGTGATATGAGTGATGAAGTGTGGTACTAATGATGACAATTTTGTTGTTCTGCGTGGACATTTTATTTTGCAGAGTTGCATGAAGTTTCACTTTGAATCAATGCTTCTAAATTGTCATGAAAAGGCTTAGATATAGGAAAAGAAAGTTTCAGAGTCTTTTAATCTTCTTATGTGAATAAATTGTAAATGGTCATTATTGAGTATGATGAAATGAAAAAAATATGGTGCACAAGAGAATAGTTTTTACATTTGTGGGCCAACATCCAGTGGCAGAGATAACATTTGAAACTTCACTTTTGGAGTCAGATGGCAGCATAAAGAATTCCCTAGGATGAAAAAATTCAAGTGCCTTCTTTTTCCCTCAATTGATAATAGCAGTTGGCTGCCACTTCTGTATACTATCCTGTAAAGTTAAAAAAATATATTGATATGCCCATTTTTCCATAGGTGATATATTTTCTTCTGACTTCTTATTTCTCCTTAGCAGCTTGATCTTGATTAGCCATTGAATCTGAATAACTTGCACAAGGCGTCCTCTCAGGCATAGCATATGCCTAATTGATGAAGGATTATTGTTTATTCTGATATGTTCTTTTAAGTCTTTCTTTTGGACTTTTATTTAGTTTAAAATTCCTCTGCACCTTTTTTTTTTTTTTGGTGGTTTGGACAGTGAAGACCCGGATGATATGTCAATGAAAGCAAAGTTGAAGCTCCAGTCTTCTCTCCGAAATCTGATGCATCCCTGGTCAGTTGGGGATATAGCAATATTATGGGAAAAATGTGCCAGAGAAGCAATCTGTGATTATGCACAGCAGCGTGGTGGTGGAACCTTTAGCTCCAAATATGGAGGGTGGGAGACATGTCCTGATATTGGTTGAAGGAACTTGAATATGCTCGCTAGTCACTAACCTAATGAGAGATTACTCTTTCGGTTGGTGATGATGCAAGGTGCAGCAAGTTATGCATATGGCAACAGCGGATTTCTGAACTGCTTTTTTTTCCCCTCAATTAAAAGCTCATTTTGGTTCTCTATAGATAACATCAGTATCAATTGGCTTTCAGATTTTTTGTATTATAATAACACTCAAAAGTTCGATTTTGTTTCAACTCCATAGAATCCTCAAAAGATTGTAAACTAACATTTTTGTACTTCTAGAATCATGATATTGGAACAAAATTATACTTGTAAATACCAAAGTAAGACAAAAAATCTTTGAAGGTGTCAATTGATATTGGAGTCATCTTTGAAAGATCAAAATGGAATGTCTTTTTTTTCTTTTCCTTTCTCTAATGTGATTAGGAATGTTCTTGAGTTTTGTTCAAACTTAAATCCCAGACGATCTTAAGGACACTACCCTTCATTTGGTAGTTTAATAGTTGCTTTATTGTTTGGCAATGTAAGCTCAGCAGGAATATTTGATCATGGGGCTGGTGCAGTCTGTCATTCTTGGAAAAGTGAATCATGAAGGCTAAGAACTTGAGTTTTGACATACCTTATAATGCATACATTGAGTAGGAAGAAGTTTAATCATATTATGCGCTGAAAAGGCTGATTTACATTAGTTATACAGAAAAGTATAAGAAAATTATTTGTAGAGGATCAAATTCTAGTTTATGAAATCACTTATTCAACAAAACTATCATGGTTCATTGAGGATTTTTTATACTCTTTTCAAACTTATGCCAATATTATGATAGTAAATGCAAATTCATTAAGCAGCTCCCTTTTTTAAAAAAGATTAATCATATTAGAATTATTTCTTCACTTGATATCCATAAAGATTATAGGTGAAACTATTAGGAAATATTTAGATTTAAATAGTATATCTAAAAATATAATTCACAATAGAGCTTTAGGATATCATTTGATCCATATGGTCAGCACTACCTAATAGGAAAAGGGTTGTTGCTATTGTTGATATCCATAAAGACATCCTTTGGTTCTCATCTCATATTATCTAGCTTTCTTCATTATCAAATGGGAATATTTGACAATTCTTCATCTACATACTTTCTCTAAAAAATTTTTGATATTTGCTTATGATAAATTAGAGTTAATTCCATTCAGGTGCCTCTAAAGTATATTTCAAAATCGTGTTTCATAGGATTTATTTCAATTGTGGTGCCTCAAATAATTCCAATAGTGCCTTATTATGAAATTTGCATTGGTTTAGAATACATAGTATCTATGGCAACCTAAAAAAATAAAAAAAATGCTTATATAAACTTGTACACTTTAGATTTAATTTAATCAATATAAAATATGAATATATATATATATATATAAGAAGATAGACCAGCAGTGCCAAAGCCTCTCTACGTCAGTGCCATGGTATAAGAGGAAGTGGCACCTTCAATTAACATAAATGTTGCCATCATGTTGTTGTCCCTGGCATTGGTGCAGCAATATTTTGGCATGGCCAATCCATCTTCTTTTATATTGGTCCGCCAATATGAAGATTTTGGAGGTGTCAATCCTTCTTACTATATTCTACTTTCACCACTGTCACAATTTGTATCTCCTAAAATTTTATTGTTCACATCGACATTGCTACAAATGCCATATAGTTTTGGATCATTCATGTCATTATTTTTTAATTTGTCAACATTTAGTGTCGAGAACAACAAGGGGTAATTTGAACCTAGGAAAACATAGCATCAAGAGTTCATAATGCCATAGCAACTAATTCCTTCAATTCAAACCCTATACTTAAATTCTCCACCAACTATTAATAAGAATAACCTACTACAACAAGAACAATATGGAAGGACAACCATAGTGTGCAAAAAAAAGGCTTTGTTATGGCATTGGAACCACTATTTTGATGTTTGGTTGTTTTTTATTTCTTTTAATATCGACGTAATTTTAAAAAAGACTTTGTAATAAGATGCATTCTACCTTAGTGCTCATTGTGTCATACTTTGTATCTAAGAGATAGATATAATATTTAATTTAATTAACACATTTAGTATTTTTTTAAATTACTTTATTATTTTAAATATTACTAAATTTGTATTTAATAAATCAAATAAGATATATTACAATCTTATAAATAAAAAACACTTATTTAAACTATAAAAAAAAAAATAATTCCCAAAAAAAAATTATTGGCTTATCCAAGACTTAAAAAAAGTTGACGACTCCTAAAAAAGAAAAAAACAACGACTCCCAAAAAATAAAAAAACAACATCTTGGAATGAGAACAAGATCCTTAAAATTATAGCATATTGGTGCAATACTTTTTGCACTAGGATTTGACACATTGTTTGCCTTCTTTATTTTTAATAGTACATAGCTCAAAAAGCAAGTCACCCTACCAACTTTTATTTATTCTTGATCAAAACTAAAATTCATAATGAGATAGATCTGGATACTTATTTGGATGCCACGGAACCCTGATCTTCCTTAGATTTTTTGCCCTACACAATTAGGATTGAAGACACTAATGGATCTCTAATCTCTTTTCCATGGCAGATCCACCATAGTTAGAAGAGGAGAAGAAGGTTTCTCATTGTGTTTTGTGTTTTTTCTTCTGTGCTTCAAAGAAGAGGCTAAGAGGGAGGGGGAGAGAGAGAGAGAGGAGGGGAAGGCGGCCATTATCACACACGATCAATTTCTCTAATCTGACCCATTCCCCCTTAATCAAATAACTAGGTTTAATTCAAATTAATTAATTTGAATTTAATAACCAACCTTTATTTTAAATTTTGAATTTAAAATACAAATTTCAAATTCAAATAGTTTAATTAATAATTAATTAATATACCTTTAGTTAATTAATTAACTAATTAAATTAAATTAAATTAAATATCTCACATAGGAAATTGGATCAAGTTTCTAGTTAAGTCAACCCATTAAGGACGCCTCATTTTCCAACATCTCTCACTCACACATGATAAGATAAATAATATAGAATTATTCTCTTTACTCTTTGCAGCTCTTGAACTTCATACTAAATAATCTGTCATGATTGCTTAAGCATAATCTTTAGGAGCTCTCATAGTAGAAATCCCATTATAGGATCAACATGAGAGATGCATCCCTTAAATATGCTTCAGATGCTTGTTCATGTGCCTTGGATGCCTTAGATTCTCTTATATAGACCATATTTTATAATCACAACAAATCTAATATCTCTTAAGTTGAATATCATTTAGATTGCCCTTTTTATATGTATAATATCCACACTCATAATGTTATAAAAGAATAATTCATAATAGGCATGCCTTAGGTACTTGTATAGTTATGTATATCTTGACTAATCTTCCTTTCACCCACATATCACTTAGATCAAATTATCCACCTTCTTAGCATTAATCTTTTTAGGTTGAATCTATCATAACCATCGATTTTTGTGTTTAGCTACTCCACTTTGCTATTGTGCATACGCACATAAAGATTGATAAAGAATTCCTTATCAAGACATAAAAAGTTTGAAACGAAGCAAAAAAATATTTACATGCATTATCACTTTGTAAAAAAGATTTAGAAGTACCAAATTGATTTTTCACTTTAAAATAGAAAGATTGAAAATTTGAAAAGACCTCAAAACAATTCTTCATTAAATATAACCAAATGCAACGAGAATAATCTTCAATAAATGTTATGAAATTGAAAGCCTGAAATAGACAAAATACAACACGGACCACAAGCTTGTTTACCAAGTTAACACAACTCATACTCAAATGATGTCAAAGTAGAGAAAGAGAGAAACATTTTTTGGAGTTTGGAGAGGCTAGGATGGCCTAAGCGACTATGGACAAGAGGTAGAGAATTATTTATGTGGGCTATTGGTTATGTCAGATGATAAAGTCTCCATGACTCACACCTTATGCCAATCATCCAATCCATACCCCAATCCTATAAAGGAACACATTTGTCAATAAAGGTAAGAAGCAACTAAGAGTATAAGTTAACTTACTAATAGAAACAAAGTTAAAAGAACATCTAGGGACATAAAGAGCATAATATAAAGCGATTGAGGGAAAAGTTGTAGCCTGACCAATGCCTTTAGTAACAATTTTAAAACCATTGGCTAGAGTAATAGAAAAAAGAAAAACAAAAGTAGAAACGAAAGAGAAAAGATCTTTGTTACTAGAGATATGATTGGTGGCACTTAAGTTAAGGACCCATGATCCAAGAGAGGAGTAAGCAAGGCAAGTAACAGAATTATTGATTTGGACAACTAAGGCAGTGGCTAGGCATTATTTAGCCATTTGATAATCCAAATACTCATAATAACCATCACCAATCAATGTAACGGGTTGATGGGCTTAGTCTTCAATTGTCTCAATTGAGGCTTGTGAAACATTCGCAATGCAAGTGGATGACCATGAAGGGACCAGCAGTGATCTCATGTATGACCCAATTTATTACATTGAATACACTAAGGGTATTTATAATTACCACCACTATGTCCTTCTCCTCCACAATTCTCTTTATCACCAATCTGAGAAATTAAAGCTGAAGCATTAGGAATAGGTGTATTTAATTTCTCTATAATAGGTAAATTTGTAAAAGAAATGCACACTAAGTGAGTGAGAACATCATATAAAGTAGGAATAGTGGAACCTCCTAGAATCTGATTTCTAATAGAGTCAAGATTAGGTCAAAGATTAATCATAGTCATAACAATGAAAAATTTGTCCCATTACTTCTCTTGATATGTTGTTGATGTTGTATGGGGCATTAAATATATAAACTTATGTTTAAGAGACTCAATTTTGTATACATAAGTGGTAGTATCCATATCTTGATACTTAAGATTGATAAGGTTGGATAAAATATCATAATAACATCAAATATCATTATTATATACCAAAGCAACTTTATTCCAAACCTCGTAACAAGTTTCATAAGGTTGATACACAATGAGTAACTAAGAGTCACAAGAATGCCACAATAAAGCACATTGTTAGGCATTAATTTTCATCAAGTTTAATCTATCTGCATCGAGAATGTTAGTCTCTTTCTTTCTTAAATGTTCTAAATGACCTAGTCCTTCAAACCATAATCGAATAGATGTAACCCACGATTTATAATTGGACACTCCATACAATTTTTCAAAGGTAATTACGAGAGAACCAATAATAGTATAGGAAAAAATACCTAACTTGAAATTTTTGGAGGTAAACATGACTATTTGGATGGGAGGGAGTTCTTAGAAATACCTCTAGAAAAATAAGAGCAATCAAGGAAACAAGCAATCAACAATGGAAATCAATGAAGGAATCACGATAACTAGTTTTAGCCAAACGAATGTGGACAAAAGCAATCTATGTGTTTTCATGCATTAGTGTGTGGTCTATAGCACTATCTATGGTAAGGGTGCGTGGAAGTGTATGGGATGTTGTCCAGTAACCAAACTTTTAGTTTCCATTGATTAGAACCTTTTAAACATGTTGGTAGGCTGTGTGTCTCGAGAGAAGGTCTAGAAGGAAATGTTCTTACTTTGGATAGAGGTCTAAAATGAGGTTTTTTTTTTTCCTTTAATATCAGAGAGGTGGCTGAAATGAGTCACAATTGAAACGAAGCACTATTAAAAGGGATTGCAATTAGCTCTGATACCATGGAAAACAAAAGAGAAGAGAGGTGATTGAAATATTTAGTCTGTGGATTTCATTCTCCTATGTAGATATATATATACACAAATGTAGTAACAACTTCCTAAATTCTAAATCCAACAAATTAGGAAATGATAAGGTAAGATTACAATACTTTAAACTTAACATACTAAATAATAGAAAAACAAAACTAGATAAGATAATAACTAATCCAAGATAAATACTTATCATAACTAACACAATATTCTAATAGTTTTCAACCTTCAATTTCTGCAATTTTCCTTTAAAATTATGGAAATCTTATTTTTGTAAAGCTAACTTTGAATCATCGTATTTCTCTCATTTCAACTCTGATTAATGCAAATTTAGTATTATTAGAAAGTTTGTAACAAGATCATTTCAATGACATGAATTGTATAGATCCATGGTTTGATAAAAGAGAAATGGCCCTCAAAACATAGTTGGTTGACTATGATTTTTAGAAATTTAGTATCAGATAGGCAACTTCAAATATTTGTATCTGCCTTGATAAGCATCCATTTTGGGACAAATTTAATGGCATTAGAAAGCTTATTCAACAAGCTTTCTAATCCTATATGGCTTGCATCAAATGATGGCTTGTGGTGAAAATGTTAGCCCACTAAAACTGGTAGTTTTAATGTCAGAAATCTAAAACATAAAACATTGTTTTCTCTCCTATGATTTGTCCAATTTCTACCATACTTGTATCACATTATCCTCATACCATAAGCTATATTTGGTTCTAATTATATGGCTTGATTTCATCTTTATAAAGATCTGCCATTAAATAGTGTTTTTGGTCCAATTATGATTTTATATATTTTTAGACCAGAAATCACAACAATTACATGAATTTAACAACATAAACAACAAATTTTATCATATGGGGGCAATAGATTCAAGCTAACTTGGCTTTAAAACCAATGATGGGAATAAAAATTCATACAAAGATGGATCTAGATACTTAGTTGGGTACGATAGAATTCTAATTTTCTTTGGATCTTCTACTCCATGCAATTAGGACTAGAGACACTAATGGATTTTTAATTTCTTTTCTAGGGTAGATCCACCATAGTCAAAGGAGAAGAAGAAGGTTTCTCATAGTGTTTTGTGTTTTTTCTTTAGCACTTTAGAGAAAAAGGTTGAGAAGGAAAGAAAGAGAGAGAGAGAAGAAGGGAGGCCACTATCATACACTTATTACATGATTAGTTTCTCGAATCTAACTTACTTCCCTTAATTATTTAACTAAATTTAATTCAAATCAATTAATTTGAATTTAATAACCAACCTTATTTTAAATTTTGAATTTAAAATAAAAATTTCAAATTCAAATAATTTAATTAATAATTAATTAATATACCTTTAATTAATTAATTAACTAACTAGCTAACTAATTAAATTAAATTTTCTCACATAGGAAATTGGGTTAGTTTTCTAATTAGGTCAACCCAACAAAAGCACCATATTTTTCAACAATTTTAGAATTAGGTGTACATTTTATTTATCCCAATTTTTCTAATTGAATAGAGATGATTATGGATCTACGTTAATTATTCAAGAATTTAAATTTAAATTTTAATAAAAATTTTGTCAATGATGATCAAGCTTATAATTTTAAAGTTAAGACACCATTATCATTATAATATATTATTTTAAATTCAAATTCAAATAACTGACTTTTTTTAAAAAAAATTATTAATTTATCAACTATTAATATATATTTTATCATACATTATTTAATAAAACCATAATAGAATTTTCTACAACTTTTTGCAATTCATTATATAAAAGTTAATTGTTTCTTTGGAATAATTTTTCTTTCTATTTTTTCTCCAAACATTTATTTATTTATTTCAACGAGTAAATTAATGTTGGATCACTAAAAGATTACTTTTTTAATTTAATCATTTAAAAATACAATTTCTCAATTTAATTTTTAAAATTTTAGTTTTTTATCAATTTGGTCACTAAAAAATAAAATTTTTTAATTTAATTCTCAAATATTTTCTCTCAATTAAAATTACCCTTTTAAAAGACATTTTAAAACTTTACGATGTGCTAAAATTTAACTCATTTTTAATGCTAAAAATCATGTTTTAAAAATCGGATCGGTCATTGAACCGATGAAAGCACTGGTTCACGGTTCATTGGTTCAATCGTGGTCGAACCGTAGTCAAATTGGTAATAATTAATTATATATTTTGTAAAATTTTATATATTAAAAATTTAATATAAAAAATAAATTTTTAATAAATTTTAAATATTTAATTATTAATTTAATATTTCTTAAGATATTACAAAAATTATTTAGAATTTTTAAGTTATATTAAAATTCTACTTATTATTAAAAAATTAAAAAAAAAACTAAATGGCAATTTTGGCTAAATACATTTATATTTTTAAAAAATGTTATTAGAAAATTGAATATAAACATAATAGATACCAAGTATAAAAAATAATAAAGTATTCATATTTTACTTCTTTTATATTTTTTATTTTTTTTAAATATATATATATATTTCAACTCTCTCCTTTTTTATTGCCTTTTATTTTTAATTTGTTAAAATTATTTGGGACAAATTATTTTGTTATATAAGAAAAAATTAAAAAAAAAAAAAAGAAAATAAGTACGGACCGGTTCAAACTGGTTTTGATCGGTCTGGTTTTGGCCAGTTTTAACCGGTTCTTGACCGGTTTGATCGGTTCTTGGCTGTTTTTTTAGCTGGTCGATTTCCTGACTCAACTGGATCAGATTAGGGATTGGTTTCCGGTCGAACCGGTCGAACTGGTCGATCCGGTCCGATTTTTAAATCATTGCTAAAAACACCTAAGCAATTTCTTATTATTGGTTAACAATCATATAAGATCTCATTTATGTTCGACAAAAGACAAATTTGATTGGGAAAAAAAAATAGTATGAAAGAATAAATAGAGAAGTTTACCAAATTAAGATGAGAATAATATTTTAATAGTTAACTTGAGAGATTTTGTTTTTAAAAGATTAAATGGACATAAAATTAATATTTTAAGTATTAAATCATTAAATTAAAAAGATAAACGTGTTTAGTTATATTGATTCCCCTGTTCCGTCTCGTATTAGAATTTAATCCTGCGCCGAGTTAAGGAGGTTCCTAGAGAAACAAGATAAGCCGTTAAAGCTCTCCCGCTAAAAATATCACAATCTTCCGCAGCGAGCGAGAAGGAAAAACAGTGGAAATGGGCACTTCAACTCCAACCCTGTGCTGTCGATGGCCTTCTTCTCCTTCATTAGGTCTTGTCTACGCATCGTCGTCTTCGCCGCCGCCATCTTCCTGTGCTCGGGTTTCGTGCCCTGGTCCTCAGCCTCAGCTTTCTCTATCTCCAGTTGACAAAACCCTTAGCAAGATAAAGAATTCTGGTGTCATAGCTTGCCTTCGGGCTAGCAGGTATATCTGTATTGTATTTTTTCCACATTTTCAGTGCTTTAACGCGATTTTTTTTTTGGTTTTAGATATTGAATTTTAACTTGTCTGATAGTCAATTTTCTGTTTTTAATTCTTCTTCTTCTTCTTCCCCATAGTTTGGTCTTTGGTGGGTAGCACTTTTTGGTATCTACTTTTGGGTTTTAATGCAGGAAGTATATCTCTGCTCATTTGTATATTTTGGGTTTTATTGTCTTTAAAGCTAATCGCTTTGGTGGGGAATTCTTAATTCCCTCCTATTTGGTTCAGTTTGTTGCTTGAAATCACATTTGACTATTCCTAACTTGTTTTTGTAGATTGATACGTGTATTGATACCTCATCATAGCACTATTCTTCTATGGTTTACTTTCTAAGTAGCTGCCATCGGAACTTACAGATCAAGTATGGTGCAAAATGAGTCTAGAGTTTGAATTCCTGATAACCATCTTCTGTGGATTGTAGTATCTGTAATGCAGCCCCTATGCTTGACTAGAAAAGTACTGAAACAGTTTGTGGATAAAAATCATAAGTGTGCTTCCACAGACACTTCCATGAATGAAAGGTCAGCTACTCCATGGAGAGGTTCTAGTCAATGCTAAAGCCCCCATTTTTCTTTTGGTTTTAAGTTGCAAATTATAAGTTTGAAGATAAAAAATATAATTGGGAGGTCATAGTTAAAATTTTTTAAAGAGTATTTTGATAATTTTTTATTTCTGAATCTCATTTTTTATCTTTAAACTACTAATTTGGGACCTAAAATTTAGAAAAATCTTAAAAACCTGTGATTGAGAGAATCCAACTTGCAGCTACTCTAAACTTTAAACATTATTGGCTATCTTGTTTATGATCAAATAAATTTATTACAATGAATAAGGAGAATACAAGAGGAAGAGAAGATAAAGTTTTGACAGCAGTGGTGGTGGTTTTAGGTTTAGTAGTGGGGTCCACATGTAACTTATGACTTATGAAGCGGAGAGAGCCTAGTTGCTATATGAGGTTGAGTCCAAAAGTATAGAAAATTGTTGTGGTCTTATTTGATAGTTAATGGGCTTTCTTGTGTTGTAGAGTCAAGATTTTGCCAAGGAGGAGACGAGAAAAGATTTACATTTTTTTTTTCAGGGTAATGAATTAAATGAGTGAGTTGCTTACCAGAGTGGGACAGATCCAATCAGCCTTAATTTATCTGTGTCGTGTATTTAGTTTTGTTGCAGAGGATGCAAAGTTTTTCTTTTATTTTCTTAATGACAATATATATTTATATAGAATTTAACTTTTAATAGAGTGCTAGTATATTCAAAACCATGGTCAATGCCAGCTCATTTTATATTTTTCACTGACATATAGTGCAGAAGTGGCCTTGGAAGCTGCACATGCTGCAATAGCAGGTGGCATTTCAGTTGTGAGTTCTCTTCTGATTTTCTTTTTTCCAAATCATTTTTAACAGAAAAGATAATGGACATGCTTCATCTGATAAAATATCTTTACTTAAGTTTCAAGTTGATCTTAATAGCTGAATCAGCTGGAGTGCTTTTGGGAATCTAGTAGGAAGTTACCCTCCCTTGTGGCATTTCCCTAGGTATGAATTACTTTGGAGTCTTGAGTTTGAAGTTTAACTCCAAAATTGCCAAAAAATAAAATAAAAAAATCCAATGAAAATTGGGGATGCTGAGAAGCTTCAACCGTGGCAATAAAATGGTTCTTCTTGGTCAACATTTTGAGGAAAGGAACAACTAGGATGATAAGTAAATTTGCATTATATATAATATGCTCTACTCTTTCTTTTAATGATGAGTTGCTTGTCATCTTTTTTCCTCTGCATATGCAGTTGGAGGTTGTGATGTCCACCCCAGGTGTGTTAGAGGTGTTTACCTAAGCTTTCCTGCTTATTTACTGCACTTGTACTGAGCTTATGAGTTAATGTGCTCTATTTGTGGTTGTGGTCTGACTCTGTAGGTTCTACAGCAGCTGGTAAAGGAGCATCCCACGATGGCTCTAGGAGTATGCTTTCATCCTTTAAAGTTTCTGGTTTCTCACATGCCATCAATGTTTTCTGTAGGTGTATATCACCAGAACCTGACCAAAGTTTATAAATGCAGAGAAACTGTCCTTGTATCCTCTCATTTGTCATTTCAAAAAGTTTGTCCTTAGGGAGAATCACCTTATAAACATGTTGGTTGAAAGTTGATATATAATCATTAGTGCTTCATGCATTATGCATGTAAATTGATGTATTCAATTTTGAAGTCCTATCATCCATTAAGATTTAAGAGGAAGGTCAAGCTTAATAATGTGGTATGAGGAGGTAGAATTACTATCTATTTTATTATTTAATTATGTAAGTGTTGTTGGGAATTTGTCAATTTGTTATTAGGCTATTGGACTAATGTAGGATTTAATTAGGAATTATCAATAAAGGTATTTGAGTCTAGGGGTATGTTATCCCCTCATAATATCATATGATAAAGATAATGGTTAATTGAGTATCATTAGTAGTTCTTATATGTTACTATGATTTTCATGATGAATTGATTTATTGAATTTAAGAAATTTTTTTTTGGTCATTATTTTCTTTGGTTCCTCTTCCTGTTCTACTTAGCTGCCTAAGTAGTTTCAATAAAGTTTCCCTGAAGCCTGAAAATTACATGTGATTCAGTGCTGTCTTGAAACTGTGTAAGAACATTGGGTTCCCTTGAAATTTGGGGGAAAAAATTGAGAAGATGGGAAATTTTGGTTGATTGTATTTCATAAACTAAGCATTTTTCTAATTGATGTGTAACCTTTGATCTTTTAGGAATCCTATTTCAAATTCTTACTATTTGGTTTTGTACGTAGATGATCAAGACTATATACAATTTCCAATATTATTTACTTGAGATTATATTTCTTTCCCAATATCGTCTGAACCAAAGAGATCTCTATCTCTGTGTATAGGTTGGGACTGTTCTCAGAGTTGAGGATGCAAAAACTGCAATGAGTGCTGGAGCCAAATTTCTCATGAGTCCTGGAATTGTAAAGGTCTTAAATTTTAATTTGTATATATATTCAGACATGAAATTATATGTTACTGTTAGATCTGAATGTTTGGAGATTGCTAACCATTGTTGTTCATTGGAAAGCTCAATGTAAACGGACATGCCAGGATGTTTTATAAGCCACTGATGCTTTTTTTTTCCCTCCTTCCTTAAAATTGCTTATTATTGGTGTTAGGGCATTATGGATTATGTTCGATGTGGTGAGAGTTTATATATTCCTGGTGCAATGACTCCAACTGAAGTAAGAATCAACTTTAGGTTCTAGCATTTTTATGAATCTTTGCATGATTTATTTTTGCATCCTTAATGTTCACCTTTTGCTTGAATGAAGCATGCTATAGACCTCTCATTAACTATCAATGAATGTAATGCAGATATTGACCGCATATGAGGCTGGTGCCAAAATAGTCAAGGTGGGCATTTTCATGATCTTCTGTTTTCTAAGCTGAAGAGTATTGAGATACAGACACAGCCAATACCTTTGATAGACATATGCATTACTTGTTGCAAAGATGAGTGAACATGATGGGTACCTTAAAATTCAGATGTCAATTCTGCCAAGTAAACCTCCTTCTTAGAAAATTAGCAACAAAGAAGAAAAAAATAATCCCCACTCAATGAGACTAGGCCCTCACAAAAATTTCCGCAAAATCTACCCACCTTCTCTCATCCTTGATACCCTCTCCTCTTTTTCCGACAATCCTAGCTAACTTCTTCTGGGAATGCCTCTTCAAAGCCACCACATGTCTTCCATCACCCTTGTTATTTCTCCAACTGTTATCCCGTCTTAACACACTGGTCATGCAGCCTGTTTCCCTTAAGGACTCCATTTTCTTCCCTCTATGTGTAGACTTTCCTAATTGCGTGTTTGTTAGAACATTTATGGATTTTCTGGGCAAGATGTTTGACATATTTCTTCAGATTTCCATTGTTTATACATACATATACATACATATATATATATATATATATATATCAGTTTATGCAACATCTTAAGAAGCCATCTATTTGAGTTTCAATACTCTGATGTTACTTCAGCCAGAAGTTTCTCTTCTCTGTATGTTCATACAAAAAATATATTAGTCAGAGCCAATACTTTTCCCAAATAATAATACTGCTCATGATGATAATAATAACAATCATTTTACTTGTATCATAGGTTGCTTCTGTAGTATTTTATAGATAAAAATTTATAATGGGGGATTAATCAGAACATTCATGGGTTTTCTTCGCAAGACCTTTCACACATTTCTTCAGTTTTTCATTGTTTATATCTATCAATTTATGCAACATCTTAAGAAGCCATCTGTTTGAGTTTCAACACTCTAATGTTACTTCAGCCAGAAGTGCCTCCTCTATGTATGTTTATACATAAATATGCTAGTCTGAGCCAGTACTTTTCGCAAATAATAATAGTAGTAATATTTATTATAAATCAATCTACTTGTATCAAAGGTTGCTTCTGTAGTATATTATAGATAAAAATTCAATATTCAATATTAATAAAAATGATTAGGGAGAGAAAGAGAGAGAGAAAGAGGGGATTGGTCAACTCCCAGTGAAAAGTTTAATTAGTAGATAGGTTACTCTGAGAATTTGAGGAAAAATAATTTTGAAAGTTTATATTTAGTTGTATCCTGTTCAGTTAATCTTTTTTTGCCAGATTAAGGATTAACTTATAATTGACATTATAAAGGTTCCAACTGAGATTAAAGAAAAACACTTATGTATGAATTTCTATCAGTACATTTTACCAAATTCTAATAAATTTGGCCTCCTAAGATGGTTACTTTGTAGGAAGTATTTCCTTGACATGAGTTTTTCTCTCATTAATGTCCCTGCATCCACCATATTTTAGTAAGAATAATGAAGAGCTTGAGCTGACCTTGTTCCTTCTTGCTAACTGTAGCTCCTTCACTCTTTTGACCATACAAAGCAATGCACCAATCTTGTCATCCACCTAAGTTGGTGTAATGATAGTTGAAGATGTTAATTGGCCTGGAATCTACAATTTTCTTGCCTTTATAATTTCCATCCTCCACGAGTGGCCTCCATCTATTGGGCTCACCTGCAAATTGACCTCCTCATCTTAGAAACTCTCATTTTCATATTTGTTTTCAAATTTACTCATGTATGAACATATGAACACTTCATGAGAAGATCAATAAATGTCATTGGTCTATCCTACTTTTCTATTCTTTTGTTGATTGACAAGAACCCAGTGTATCATATATTTTAAAATAGTTATTACGTCTGAACCTGACACTTACCTTGTGGGATAGGTTTATCCAGTTTCAGCACTTGGAGGAATTCAGTATATATCAGCACTTAAGAAGCCCTTCACTCAAATCCCATTGGTTGCTTCTCAGGGCTTAACAATAGGTACTTTTGCAGTTACTTCTGTTGGCAGGCATTTTTCAAATCAGATTACTTGTGACTTAATTCAATAGCTTAGAGATCAAACTTAGATTTTAAGACATGTATATCCTGGTAGCTCGTTGGGAAACCATAGTTAAATGATATGCATGTCAGTGCATAGCTTCCCTAACAACAGAATTTTTATGGAGTTGTTAGGTCACTGTCTGCCCTGATTAGGGTGTATGATGAAGGGGTATCTTCAGAATATTCCTCATGGCAAAGCATACCGTATTCAGAATGCCATTTCACATCTTAAATAAGCAGTGAAATAGGCATATAACAGGAAGATACTTGGCTGACTTTGGAATTATTTCTCTAATTTTTTTTTCTTCTATTTATTTATTTAATTAAGAGTAGCAGTTTTGGGCATTTAGTAAACCCATAAGCAGTTGCTTCCTGGAAACTATGGTTGTTCCTTTGGGGTTACTTCTATAAACTACTTTGAAGAAGAATTTTCCATAGCATATTTTGACTAATATCTGTATATAAACAGGAACATATATATGCATCTTAATATGTAGATTGAGTTGTTGTCATGTGCTATAAGTTTGTAATGTGAATGACTTTTCTAACTGGTTGTAGATTCAATTGAGGAATATATTGTGCAAGGAGCATCATCAGTTGTTCTATCAGATGCCATATTTGATAAAGAAGCAATTGCGCAATATGATTTTGAAAAGATATTTAAACTTGCTCGATGTGCAGCCCTGCTGGGTAACAAAGCTGTGAAACGGTGAGACTTTGCTCTCTTGTAATTACGTAGTTTCTGGCTTTCTGCTGCTTTCTTAGATTTAGCCATAAAAGTTGTTAATATCGTTCTTGCATTTTTTTTTTTGGGGGGGGAATCATTATAGTGAGAATTTGTGAGATTCTTTAACTAACCAGAAATACTTGTGTGGATGATGATCTATCACAATGGGTGTATGGCCAAAAAAAGAAAACCAATGGGTAGGCTTCTCATCTCTCAACTTCAACAGCTCTAGCTACATCACCCCAAGTAAAGTCATCATCTTCTTAAATAACAGTCATCTTCTGCTTCTACTTCTCCTTTCAATGTGTCTAATGATGGCTTATGGCTGTTATCAACCTTTTTGCAGCGAGATGGGCTTGGTGGAGTATGACTTAAGAGCTTTTTCACGTCTAAAGCCTTGTTCTTCTTCATGAACACATAATTCAATAGTGCAATCCTATTCTTCCTTAGTATGAAGCTGCAATTTGGGAATTATTATTGTTGCAAGCTGTTGGAAATCATTGTAAGGTAATTATTAGCTGACCCTTACAATGATTTCCAACACAAGCTCCTGTGGCATGTAAAATCTGCCACTCCTTGTAATGTACCATACTCTTAGGATACTAGTAACAATTCTACTTTTCACTTTCTCTACCTTTTGAATGGAAGAGAGTTCCGCCTTTGCTTCACAGTTCATGAAATGAAACAATACTTTGATAGGGAAAGGGTGTTGGGACTTCAAAACGCACCGGCTGTTTATGCATAGGAGAAGTTTTCTTGTTGACACTTAACGTTGATTGTTTTACTTCAATTTTCTGTACTTCTTCCTTGTTCTCCTTGGTGAGGGTGTCAAGGTGTCTATAATTCACTACTTCATCATTCTTGATATCACTTCTCTGAAAGTTGTTTCATGCTGTTCGTGGGTTTGTCTGTGGGTCTGGTGATACTCACAAAAGATCTTATTGTCTATTTCACACACTTCTTTCTCTAAGGGATGAGAGAACATATTTTATCCAATGACATTAAGTGCTTATTCGAAGGTGCATATTGCTCACTCCTTTAAAAATAAGCTCCCAGTCCTTAATAGCTCCCCAACTTTCTTCTCTTGTCCATGGTTGGGTAGTGGAGTTGTGCTAATATTCATACTTGAGTCCTCTTGTACCTCACATTTTGATCCTGCTTCAGGATTGCCTCCTCTAATTTCTCTGGTTTGATCTTAGAGCTATCCAACTTCATGAACCATTGCATTGCTGGGAGATCTTTGATGGTTTACATCCTAGTTTGTTCATTTCTTTTAGTAGACCAAGAGTATATTTCTACTGGAAAATGTAAACTCCTTGATTGGACCTTGCCACTTCCATTTCGAAGAAGTATTTTAACTTCTCAAGATCTTTAATCTCGAACTCTTCTACGAAGTAATTCCTCAAAGCCTCTCTTTGATAAATAGTGTATGACGAGCCTTGCCCTGTCTATACTTCATATTTGGCTAACTTTAATGAACCTTGCAAACCATGCCTTGGGAAATTGATTAAGTCCATAAAGTACCTTTCTTAACCTGCACATGTGTTTTTTCTTTAGATTCATGTAAAAACCTTGTGGAACCTCTGTGTAAATGTTTTCATCAAGATCTCCAAATAGGAAAGTATTCTTTACATCATGTTGTTGAAGGGACAATTATAGTTAGCAAGCAGGGATAACAAGACTCTTACTTTATTTATCTTTGCAACAAGTGCAAATGTCTTTTGGTATCAACTCTATAGGTTTGTGTGTATCTTTTTGCTACTAACCTTGCTTTATATCTTTGAATGGATCCATCAAACTTATACTCTATTGTGAAAACCAATTTGCATCCAATGGCTTTCTTCTCCACTAGCAAGTCTATAAGCATCCATGTTTTGTTCTTTTCCAAGGCCTCCATCTCAACCCTCATAACTTGTTTCCACTTACTTTCGAAAGTGCTTCAAACACAATTTATGGGATGGCTACACTATTTTGATGACTCAAAATGCTTGTGAGAGGTTGATAATTTTTCAAAGGACACAATTGGATAAAGGATGTTATATGCATTTTCTAACTCCTTTCCTTATGCTATGGGTAGATCTAAATTAGAAACAATAGGTGAAATTTTAAAAGAACTTACTTCATTTCCAAGTCTAAATTCAGATTCTTGTAGTCGAACAGGATTGTTCATAGGCTTTATCCATCTTGAGGAGACTTGTAGCAGCTTTGTGGGATCAATGGGTTCTTTAAATTTAGGACTCAAGGATGGTTCATTAGGATCATGTACACACTACTTAACTAGGACAAGGGACAAAAAGGAGACATGGAAGTTGTCTTGTCTAATATGGATGGTTCTCTCAAAAAGAAATCCTTATCTTCTATAGATGATATCTCCACCTGAAGATAAGGTTTTGAAAAGTAGCTTTCATTTGTAACAAATGTGACATCAGTGTAGACATAAGTCTTGCAAGTGATAGGATTGTAACATTTGTATCTTTTTTTAAGGAGAGAATATTTTTATAAACATGCAATAGCTATAGGGTCTAGTTTGCTTCGATTATGAGAGTGAACATGAACAAATGCGACACAAGCAAACACTTTTGTAGCTATTGTATTATTTATCTTTGTATTATTTGGCAGCTATTCAAACATTCGTGATTTCTTGTCCATATACTAGGCCTCTTTATTTTTGTCCAAAGATCTCCTTTTATTCTTTAAATGTAGTCTTTGTTGTAGGTTACTAGTAATGTTGCAAATTACATTAGACTTTTGCATATGTTCTTGTTGGCGATTGGCATTAATTCCTTATTTTCTTATTTGATTTTGTCGGATTTAATCCCAAATTATTTAAGATTAAGTCAACATTTTATTGTCATTTATTTTTTTCTTGATTTGTACATTTATTTCTTTCCTTTATGGTTAGCAAAAATTATGGGATTCTAGTGGTAATCATGTCACCATGGTCCCTACTATTATTCAAATATAACAAGGCATTTAGATCAATTTTTTTTCTCTATTTTCTTCATGGTATCAAAGCCTTTAAATGCCTAATACTTCCACTATTAGTTTTGGTGACTTTAGGGCTTTCAACATCGAGATTCATCATGAGCAAAGCTTCAAAACTGGAGCAACCCGTATTGCTCCAGCCACTCAAGGAATTTCATTCACAATAGTACTCTTATTTGAGCCCACTCCAGTCTTCATCATTGAACATAAACTCAATGGGAGTAATTACCAACAATGGTCATATAGTGTCCTCGTGTACGTGAAAGGGAAGGGAAAACAAGCTATCTCACAGGTGATACACCTTGTCCAAGCATGTTAAATCTTAAATTTCCTATCTAGTTTTGACAGTACCCTCTTGTTTTGACACTCACACTAGTAGCAAAGTTTTTAAACTTAAGAAATCCTCTTATGGTCTTAAATAGTCTCCCAAAGTTTGGTTTGAGAAGTTCATTATGGCTATTAAAAGACAAGGCTACACTCAAAGGCAAGCTGATCACACCCTATTTATCAAGTTCTCTATTAATGGGAAGATAATTGTCCTGAGTGTTTATGTTGATGACATAATAGTCATTGGTGATTACACTAGTGAGATTGAAAACTTAAAAAGAGCCTTAGCTGAAAATTTAAAATAAAATACCTTGGTTTACTAAAGTATTTTCTTGGTATGGAAGCCAAAGAAAGTACACCCCTGACCTCCTTAAAGAACAAGAATGCTAGGGTGTAGGCCTACAAACACTCTTATGGAAGTTGATTATAAGTTAAATTTTCTCAAGAAAGCCCTCTTGTCGACACAAAAAGGCATCAAAGACTTGTGGGTAAACTCATCTATTTAACTCATTCCAAACCTGACATCAACTTTTCTATCAATGTCATCAGTCAATTCATAAGCAAACCCACTAGAGTTCACCTTGATGTTACTTATTGTATCTTAAGGTATGTAAAAATAACACTTGGAAAAGGGATTTTCTTTCAAAAGGGCAATAATCATAAAGTTAAGATATATTGTGATGCATATTAGACTAGATCTGTCACTGATAGATGATCTGCCTTTGGCTATTGTACTTATATTTAGGGAAATCTAGTAACATGAAGAAATAAGAAACAATCAATTATCGTTAGAAGTAGCATTGAAATTGAATATAGAGCTTTTGCTCAAGGAATATGTGAAGGCTTATAGTTGAAAAGGCTACTAAAAGTCAAATATAAAGAACCTATCAAAGTACTTTTTGACAACTTGGCTACTCTGAATATAGCCAAAATTCCTATCCAACATGATAGAACTAAGCATGTTGAAATTGATCGTCGTTTCATCAAGGAAAATATGGATTCTGGTTTACTAGTTCTCACCCATACTCTAACCAAATGTCAAGTTGCAGACATCTGTTAGAGATTGTGCCCTAAGCCTATCAATTTATTGTGAATATTGTCTTAATTTAATAAAAAGTTATTATGATTATTATATTGTTTACATATTTGTCATATAATAAAATCTTTGGGTAATTATAGTTATCCTAAATGTCCTTAGTCGATCATCATTATGGGAATAATAATAAATTAAAACTAATATGATTTGATTAATGATTATGAGATAATCATGTATGCAAATACAAATCAAAGTCATAGACACTTGTTAGGGACCAAGATGTTGAACCGACCCGTCGTGAGATAGCGATATGGATTAGGTCATAAGCGTATCTCATATATAACTATATCACTGAGCCCTTAGACTTAAAACCACCATAAATTCTTACATAAGGAATATTATATTTTGACATAATTAAAAGTCACCTTTAATCAGGTGATTATAGAGGTTGTGATCAGATACAATGGGATACATTCAGAGGAAGATGAGTGGTCAAGATATGATTTGTTTCTCACAGAGAGAGAGATATCTTTGGGCCCCTCGATAAGTAAGACTGATAAATGCATTGCCGTGCTCAAATGAAAGGAGTTTCATTTGTTTTGACAGTCTACTTAGAGATCGAGAAAGCGTGATTAAGTGATACAAGATGACGTCTCCATGCCTTGTGTTTGACCTAGATATCGTGTGATAAAAGGGACTTGACATAAGTTATGGGATAGGTTGTATCAAATCATCGATCTTCATATAATTTGGGTAGTCATAATGTCTTGCTAAATGCTACTTATGATTTTTGGGCTAAAAAGAGTTTTTGGTCCCCAACATTATATGAGCCTACAGGGTTACACACAAGAATGAGTCAACATGAGTTAGGATGTCTAAATTCATTGAACCTCATCTAGATTCAATGAATGAAATGTTCACATTTAATGTATTTGCTTTCTAAAAGGTTTCCTATTTCAAATAGGATATTGCATTCTCTCTTAAAAAAGAAAAGGTGGACGAAATTAATATATATTAATTTCAAAATTTTATATGGCTCTCTTATAAAAAAGGCATGCTAGGGTTTTCTATGCATCAATTTTAAGGAGGAGGCCACAACACCACCTAAGAGAGAGAGAGAGAACGAATTCTATTGCACACTTGAGAAAACGTGCGATTCTGGTGGACGCGTTCAAAGAGGGACATTTGCAAAATGCGATGCTAGCACACCATTCGTGTTGAAAACCCCATTCGTGTGGATACCGATAAAAGGTATTAGTTTGTGAAAAGCAGCACCTTAAGATCCAAACATGATTAATCGAAGGAGAGACAAGATCTTGTGCGCTAAAGGTATATTTCTTCTACCTTACTTCGATTTAAGCAAATATGATGAATCCATGGGAGGGATTTTGCTTGTTTCAGTTTTGTAATTTTTCGCTGCATCTGTACATACAAATCCCAACAACATCCTCACTAAAACTCTAGGGTCAAATTTGAAGAATTAAGAGTCAAGTTAGGGATGATTAACATTTACTCTCTAACTTGAGGGGGAGTGTTAGTGAGTGGCACTAATTCCTTATTTCCTTATCTGGTTTTATGGGATTTAATCTCAAATTATTTGAGAGTAAGTCAACACTTTATTATCATTTATTTGTAGCTATTTAATCTTAGATTATTTGGAATTAAGTCGACACTTTATTGCATTTATTTTTCCCTAATTTGTAACTTTATTTCTTTCCTTTATGGTCAGCAAAAATTATGAAATTCTGGTAGTAATCATGTTACCATAGTCCTTATAAATTTAGACCCTATTATTCAAATAAAACAAGGCATTGAGATCAATTTTTCTCTATGTTTTCTTCCGTTTTCATGTACATTAAGCTAAAAATTTAAATTTAAATTTTTTTTTTGGTTATGAAAACATTCCGTGTGGATTTGCGATTGAAAATGATGCCTTGCAGTTGTGTGGTTTTTACCTGATTTTTTATGTGTTGCTTGCAGGAGAAAAGAAGAGCTCTAAAGTACATCCATTGAAGCTATAGGCAATTTCCTCTTTAATCATCCCTGCTCTACTTTAAGCAACACAATCTTCTCATGACTTGCTTATGCACCTACATGCACCCTAATATAGATGAGAATGCTGAGTTAAAAATTTTGTTGTTACCCATTCTTTTTTTTTTTTTTTAGTTTTTTGTTATTTTTTATTCACATGGGTTCTTTCAGCATAAAGCGCTTTTTTTAAAGGCTTTTGTGTCCAATTTATGATGTTAAGTTATAATGTTTTGGTTTCTTTTAATGTAATTGTAAGGTTTATGTATTTAATTGTCATCATATGAAACTCTTTTTCACTTAAAAAGATATGCAGCGAATGGAGTTAATTTACTGGCTTCTTGGTCCTTCTTTTTCCTTTTGTGAGGTGTTTTTATAACCTTACTTCCTCTTATTTAATTAAAGGTGCGTTGGTAGGAACAAAATGAGAAAATGGAACAAAAATTGACAAGGTATTTAAATATAATTTCTCTGATCCCTGACGCGGCATTCAAGATACAGCCACGTTGTAATTAAATCCCAATTGTTTAAGTTAAAAAATTATTTAATCCCAATTGCTTAAGTTAAAAAAATTATAAAATTATATTAATATCTTGTTAAATTTTATTAATGTAGTTAATCATATATTATTTTGGCACTCTATATATAATTTAAATTGATTCACTCAAATAATTTAATATATGTTACAGTTAATTTTATTTCATTATCTATTTTTACTCTTATTATGTTTGAATCATGTATATTTAAGGTATTAAAATAAAACATGATAGTTACATCATTAAAATTTAACAGAACATTGCCAAAAGTTTAACGATATACATTAAATTAAAAATTTTGAAAATTATAAAGATCAAATTATAAAATTTTAAATTATAAGGATTAAATTAAAAATTAAATAAAACTAGAGGGAACAAAAAATAAGTTAATCTTATATTTAATAATTTTTGTAATAAAACAATTACTAATGGTTTTTTTTAATATTTTGATATATATTTTAAAAATCCTTTTCTATTTTTATTTTATATTAAAGAAGTTAATTTTTTACATAATTTAAAATTAATTTATTTCTAATATAACAATAAAAATAGTTAAATTGATACTGAGTTTTAATATAAGATTGATTTTATTCTTAATATAATACTAATTTTCTTTTTAAAAGAAATGCATATTGTATAAAAAATTAATTTTATAGACAAAAAATACATTAATATAGAATTGAGTGTACTTTTTTAAATAAGAAAGATATCATACATAATTTAGCCAAATTTTAGTGAATCTATTTCTTTTATTCAATTTAAGGAAATAATTAAGAGGAAGGAAATGTAACATAAATATTATGTCTATTGATAAGAATTACAAACAAAAGTTTAAATTAAGGCATTTTGGTTGATGCTTAATCTTGTCAAGTTTTTTAGCATTTGTTGTTAAATTTTTCCATCAAATAAACAGAACACACTAAACTCTATCTTTTAATAGTTTAATACATTATAAATTATTTTCTACATTTTATCATAGTGCAAGAAATTGGACATAATAGCTAGCTGCCTTTGCTCTACATATTTTTTTTGGTGATGAAAATGATTAAACCTCTCTCTAATAAAGCTAAATTAAGCATATTAAATCCAACTTTACCTAAAGTTATATGGAGTCATACATTAGATCTCTTTTTTTTTTTTTTTTGGTTGGTAAAATCCCAATTAAAATTTTTTATACTCTAATAGTCATTTAAAATCAACATTGAATACTAAAACCTTAAACCTATTCATGCTACTTAGAGTGGAGTTAACTCTAAGAGAAGCCAAATTCCTCGTCTCACAAGTCTTATACTAATTTCAAAAGATTACTAACTCCTAAATTATCCCCTTATTTAATTTATCTTCGTATAGTTTATTAGAATATTAATTAACTAACCATATTGTGGTTAATCACAAGTTGAAGTTTTACAATTAATTATTTAATGTGAACTTAAGATCCCTTCTTATAAGATATTGGCATTCTCTTAAACTCATGCTTAACCCATAATAATCAACCTCTCAATTGGGCACAAGGTTGTAAGCAAATACATTCATCTTATAAGCCATTCCACTTAACTCACTTGTGGGTATCTAAGAATGGGAAAAATTTATACTTGCTTAGCGTAAACTCTATCCCATTACTTCTACTCCATAATACCCTAAAAAGATAATTAATGCTTAGGAAAGGCCTTAAAATTGCCTCTTAAATTAAATACATCCCTCTTAATCTAAATTATCCCAAGGTAAGGGTAACTTCAAGAAAAGCTACTCTAATTGACCTATTAAAAGGTACTAAGCTTGCTTGTAACTTGATCTCATGACCTAGGAACGTATAGCTCTTAAAACTACACTTAAAATCTTCAAAAAACAGTGCCCTACACAAGTTGGGCATGTGAATTGTCTCCTGAGCATGCCTAAGGCATGCCATGTACTATCATGTTACTAAATAGTGTTTTTTCATAGAACTAAGGCACATAGTCGATGCACAGCAGCACAGGTAGGCCATGTGCACCTTTAATCAACAAATACCTAAAGGAAGGTTAGGTTTGCATGACCAAGGTGTTTAATATACAGACCTAGGACCTCCTAGTTACTCACCTTTAAGCATGGTTTGCTAGGGAATTAAACCTCTTACTTCAACCATTAAATTGGGCATATTGATCATGAGTGTGGTACCTTATTACTTAACAACCTCTAACTCTAAAAAGGGTCTCTAGGCTTTATTAGATATATTTTAGACACAACTTTTGCTAGGTGACCATTCTTGACAAGCTAGTACAAATCAAATACCAAAAGCTAGTACAAATCAAATACCAAACGAGGCCATCTAACCAATAAAGGTAAACTCAAACCAATGACTAGACCTATTTAGGGGATGGCTACACTAAAGGTCTATAAGACCACCTTTTGCCTAATTTAGGACAAGCCACTGGTCCTCCGATAGTTATAGGCGAAACCACCCTTAAATACTACCTCGATCTACCAAAATTACTACTCTAGGTGTCCAGTTTCGCTAACTTGGACCAAAATTTTCTGCACTTGTTTTTCATTCTTAGGTCAAGGTGTGGCATGTTCCAAAATCATCAAACCCTATCCAATGGCTGCCAAAACATCTTAGGCAAGTTTCACTTACCAAAACACATAACCTTGCCTCAACTTGAAATACTAAAAAGCCAAGGCTCACTTGGACACACAACACTCATGAACCAAAAGTTGTCAACCACTAGGCAACTCTACTTAGTCTCACATATCTAAAATGAACAATTTGAGTCCAAATCATTCCCAACCAGTCCTAACAAGTCACAAACTCTAAAATACAGTTGTCCAAACCATTTGGACCCTACAAACACATAAGATGATCAAAGTGACTATGCTAAAATGACTTTGCCAAACTAGAATCCAAATTATAACATTGACAAGTTAAATACTCTTAAACTATTTTAATCACTTAGTTGCCTATATAACCTAATGGAAAACACCATCTAGCATTGAAGAGCATTCATCCTATAGTACAACTCATTATTCATGGTTTCACCAAGCTAACACTTATTACGTATGCATCATTAATCAAATAAATCATGTTAAACCATTCATTCAACAAGTTTCCATCAAGAGTTCACATATCATACCTATTTTGAACACATCCAGAACACAATGTAAATATATAATTAAAAACTTTCACTCATATACACTTCCAAAACATCATATGATAGTTTCTATATTAACATTCATGTCCACATATATGGCAAGCCTCTAAAATAGCAATAAACAACATTACACATCACTTAAGACATATGTACAACCCCTCAAAGACATTAAATATATAAGGCATCAAAATAACACAATTAAGGACACAGAAGTAGCATGAATTTTTTAATTTTTGATTTGTTATGCCTTTCTTTTATTTGATCCTTTACCTGTAAAATAGCATCCCTTTAAAAGGGTTATGAACACTATATTTTGTTCAAATATTTCTTAAAAATAATACTAAATAATAGAAAAATACATTAAATTAAAAACATTCAAATTTTAGGTTTTATTTAGATAACGTTAAAGTCACCCAGGTCATAGCTAATTTTAAAGTCAATTTAGACTTAATTTAGATTCATTTTTAGGTCAATTTCAATATTATAAAATAAGTTTTTTTAAACAAAACAAAAACAAAGTCATTCGAGTTTTTTAAAAAGTCATTAGAAGCATAATCAATTTTAATTTACTTTAAGTCATCCTTAATTATTTTTAGACAATCTTATTTTTTAGTCTTAAGTAAAAAATAACAAATATAATAAAAGTAAAAAAAAAAGAGAAAAAAATATTTAAGGAAAAAAGAGATTAAAGAAAACAAAATTAAAAAAAGGAAGAAAGACTCAAAATATCCAAAATAATCCAAGAATTGGCCTAATTTTTAAACCCAAATAACCCAATATCTAAAGAAAAGAAAAACAACAACAACAACAACAACAACAACAACAACAACAACAACAACAACAACAACAACAACAACAATAACAAAAACAAATAAAAAATCAATAAAAGCTAATAAAATGAAGGATTAGAAAATGCCAAAAAAAAGCTGTCTTTAGTCGTGACGCTTCAAGAAAGAAATGGCAGAGCCCAAATAGATTGGATCTTCTGCACTTGTTTTTTGAATGCATTTAGTGCATTCAAGAATGATTTGAGCGTTGGCTTGATTGACTACTTAGGAAAGTGATACTCGGTGATAATTTTTTTAATGTAAATGGTGCAAAACACATCATTTCATTAAATGAAATGGTGCATTTTGCACCAATTCCCTCATTGTTGATAGATGGTGCATTAAATCATTCCATTTTTTGCTACAAAATCAGCCCATGTTTTGTTTAAAGCCCACCCCACATTTTGCTATGTTAAATCAGTGGCGTCCTTTCCATTTTGTGGTTTTGTTTCATTTTACTAAACCTCTGCACTTGTTGTTACATAGCTAAAAGTCACGAAGGGAAACGAAGCTTTGTTTTAGCGATAAGAGCTTCAAGTTCTTCCATTTTCAATCCAAGTTTCTCTTTATCTTATTATTCACTTAGTTTGCATTTGGTGATAATAAGAGGTAGGCTTATTTTCTCCTTTTATTTTTTTTCCTTTTTATATTATTGTATGAAACTTATGCGAAAAAGCCCATGTGAAAAAAACCATGTAAAAAATCTATGAAAAAGTTTTATTCTTTTTCCTTCAAGATGCTTACTTTCATTGTAGATTTTGTTATCAGAAGCTTGATATTTGTTTGGTACATATTTTTGTGACTTGCATTTTTAATGACAAAATTTAGGAAGAAGTAGTCTATTGTCAAACATGTAAACATCTATCAAAATGTAAATTTCCATTAGTCCAAATGTAAGATTTTGTCAATAAGTTAATTTTCCTTTTGCTTTTTTTCATTAGAAAGTTTTGCTATTTTTATGACTTGTTGCATATATAGATTTGGACAAATATTATATTTTAATGTAAAATTCTACTAGTCAGGGTTTTGTTTTGGGTTTTAATGTTGCATAAACCATTTAGTTAGTGATAAATGTCCTATTATGAGTTTTGAGAACCATCCAAAAAAAAAATATGGATGTGTAGGTGGTCAATCATATATTTTTGCTTTCTTGTGCAGCCTTGTTTGAAAGAGAGAAGTACTCACAAAATTACCAATGGATCATTCAATGTAAGCCTTTCAATTTCTTTTTCTATTTTTTTAATGAATTTTATATGTTTTTAAAGTGAATTTGCATTTTTGAAATTTAGAGAATTTTGTGCCCTTACTATTCCATTGACCATAGATGGCAACACAAGTATTGATTGGAATCCTGAAATAGGAATGAAGTTTAATAGTATAGAGGTAGCTTGACATTTTTAGGTTGAATATGGTGGAAAAACTAGCTTTGGAGTTAGAAAGTAATATGCCAATAAGAATAAGGATAGTTTAATTAGATCGTGTAGATTTATTTATCACAAGAAAGTTTTTCAAGGGGAAGACAAAAAGGAATTTATGACTATTAATTCTCTCGCCTTCAGACTAGAGCAGGATGTAAGGTAAGACTGGCACTAATTAAGCATAATAAAAGATTTATTGTGCATGAGTTTATAGAGGAGAATCATCACAATCTTCATATCCTAGAAACCATACATATGCTAATGTCTCAACATCACATATCTGATGTAGAAGCATACATGATTGATATGGCAAAAGATTCAAGGCTTTAGCAAAGTGCATCATTTCAGTTGATGAGCACATATGTAAGAGATAGATCAAATGTTGGTATACAAAATTAAACTCAAAGAATTACCTTTGACCTAAGAGAGAGAGGAGCATGGTATATAGGGAAGTTGGTTATCTTTTGTAATATTTTCAAAGGTAGTTAGTGGAAAATCCTTTATTTTACCATGCATGTCAAATAAATATAGATGAGCAAATAACAAATGTATTATAGGCCAACACAAGAATGATTCATGACTATGGCTACTTTAGTGGTATGGTTTTCATTGACACAATTTATTATACTAACCATATAGATAGACTACTTGCCTTATTTTTAGGATTTAACTATTATAAGAAAGCAGTGATATTTAAGGCTATATTGATGTATGACGAAATAATAGACTCCTTCATTATTTGAAACTTTCTTAGAAGCACACCTATAGAAAAAGCCATAAACTGTATTCATTAATCAAGATCAAGCAATGACCAAAGCATTGCATGAGGTGAACCTTGAGACTCGACATGGGTTATGTACTTGTCACTTGATAAGAAATGGGGTCAAGCATATAGGCAACTTTAAGAACGGATCCTATTTCATAACTAATTTTAAAAGATGCATGTATGAGTATGAGGAGAAATCACAGTTTAGGACAGCTTGTAGTGCTTTAGTAACACAATATAATGTCTAAGAAAATAACTGGATAAAATCCATGCACACCACCAAAGAAAAATGGGTAGTATGTTACATGGGGCAAGCTTTTACACTCAGCATGAGGAGCACACAACTCAGTGAAAACATCAATTCAGGGTTAAGCCATTTATGAAACAAGACCTTGACATAATTTAATTTTTTAAGAACTTTGGTAGGGTTGTGGAGGAAAAACAATATAATGAGTTGAAATGTGAGTTTGAATTACGATAAAAAGTACCAAGATTGAAATGTGAGTATTTGCCAATGCTTCAATAGCTTGTAGAAATTTACACTTCCATAATTTTTGACTTGTTCCAAGAGAATTTTAACTTGACACATACTACTGCATAAAGTATAAGATGGAAGATCAACCATTACTTCAATATGTTGTTACCTTATTTAATGAAAGAGGTGAATGGAAAGCTTCATTTGATCCTAAGAATAGCTCAATATATTGTGGTTGTAAGAAGGAAGTTTGAGACTTTCAGCATCCTATGTAGCCATACCTTGAAAGTGTATGAGGCGAATGACTTTAAGCTGGTTCTTGAGTAGTATATCTTGAACAGGTAGACAAGTGATGCTCATCATAATGTTGTATTTGATGTGAGAGAGAATAAGGTTAAAGGAAATCTTAAGATAGCTAGCATGTAAAGGTACAAATGACTTTACTCACAACTAGTATGGTTAGCTACCGAGGTCTCCTATTATAAAGATAAATGCATGCTAGTAGAGAAAGTAGTGGAGGATATGAAAAAGTAAATTAAGGGGATAAATTTGTGGCCAAGTGGTATGGAACAACAATAGAGATTTACTTCCTCTGGCACCAATTAAGGAGACCATATGACAAGGTAAGGATTTAAGTATAGAGTCATTCTAAAGAGCAAGAGCCGCATAATAGGTTAGATGGACCATAACTTCAAGAGAAAAAGAAATCCTCCCACCAATAGAGATTTGCAAATGCAAGATTCTACAGACAATGCATCTTTGAAATACAATCTCAACTTAATACTGCTTGATAGTATTTGGCAATCATCTACATTGAGTGATTTCTATATTTTTTTTAATGTAGGAATCACAGCTTGTTTATTATGTAATTTACATTATGTACTAGTCGCAACCTTTTGTTCAAGGTGAACTATGTTCAAGATGCACAGTGGGGATTTATATATCACAGCTTTTTGGTTCAAGACAAACTATGTTCAAGATGAATTTTATATATCACAACTTTTGATTTTTGTGTATCACAGCTTTCTACCTACAACTCATTGGAATATTCAAATACAACAAATGATGTAGTCATAAGTTTGTTAGAATCATGTTTTATTTCATTGAAATATTCAAGTATATAAGATGTCGATAGCACAATTTGCCTAATCTAATTTCATGTTACAACAGTAATGTCAAAGTACATTGAATATTTACAACCTTATCTATCTTGAATTCTTGGACAGAAAATACATCCACTTGTGCAGTATCAATTACTATGTTTGACAACTTCAAAAACTTACTGGTTGAAGTGGATACATGTCTTTCTTCAAAAGATCAATTCATCAAATTATTGAGTTGTGTCCAAAAATTTGCAACTTCAAATGAATTAGTAAAGTCTGCAACTTTGTAGTGCCAAATATTGAGCTATTTCAAAGAGTCATTCACATTGTTATGATCATTTGCTGTTGTATCTAAACATATCATCATTGATACTAAAATTGCAACCCACCTCAGGACATACTATCAAACACAATGATTAGAAAGATCAATTCATTAAATTTGCAAAAAGTCCCAAAATAAATTGGCCAAAGATTCCCAATTCATCAAATTTACAAATTCATTAATTCATCCATTCATTAATTGATCAAACTTTTAAATTCATCAGTTCATCTATTCTTGTCCTAAAACATTTACATCACAATAGACAATTTACAAAGCAAGACCACCTACTAAATGACAACGGGACCTCAAGAAGCTAACATTCATATTGTTACTTAAAATATCTCAACAAGAAGAATAATGCACTCAACATCCTTGTGGCAAGTAAGGAATCATTGGAAACATAAAATCTTGAATACACGAGTCAAGTAACAATAATAAAGGTTGTCTACAAGTGCATTACTAAGGAAAGATCAAAGAGGAATTTCAGTAATACCTTAAAATAATCAAAGAACTGACTTGAAACACCTTCAGTAATGGTGGCAAAAAGGAAGAGGAAACGTGTGGCCTTGATGGCATAGCCATGTATCATCTGTCATACCATAATGAAATAGCACAATTTCTATGTCACATTATGCCTATAATGTTATTTTTCATATATCCAACACTTTTGGTAGTGGAATTAGACATTAAAAGTGAAAATAACTCATTCTTACTTAAACGTATCATTTTAATATACCAATCTTATCTTTCATCCTTAGTATACTTATTCAATCAGAAAAATCACAAAAAGAAGCATGGAATTCGGGTTTAAAATAAGTTTCACATATTAACATCATTACACCTTTTTCCATGTCATTCCATAATTCTGTCAAAATTTCAAAAATTCATATCTTGGGATAGAGGGCTCCAAATCCTGCAAATTAAGACTCGTTGGAAAGCTTAGGACATAAACTAACTATTGTAAAAATTTTAGATAAAAAACACTGTTTGAGCCATGAAAATCTAATGAAATAGTACCACTGTCAAATTTTCATGTATATACAGGCCTGAAAATTTAGCCTTTCATATCTTAAGCTACATAAATCTAAATTAAGTAATTTTGGTGGATATAGAAAGGTTATAATTCCAACTATATGCTTGTAAAATTTTATGAGTATTAGAGTTCTTTTGGGCCCTTAAATATACAAAAAACTAAGACTAACCAAATGAACAATGACATGGAATTTTTACATAATTCAGTCAATTTTGAAAAATTATAAAAAATTATATAGATCTTAAAAATTTATGTTCTTTAGTTCCATGAAAAGCTCTAAATGAGATCAATAAGTTTGCCAAATTTCATGCTAAAATTCATCCATTTGGTCTAGTTTTAGTTCAGGGGCAAAATATGGCTCGTTTTAGTACCAAGTTGGCATCAAATGGTTTATAATGTGATTCTATGATGCAAGTGATCATTTGAGCACATCTAACACATGATTTACAGCATATATGAGCATCATAATAGATCCAAAATATCATGGAACTTAAAACCACTATCTTACTTAGCCTTATACACAAACTTTCCATAGGACATACATACCAAAAATTCATATTCTTGCACCTTTGCCTTCAAATATGATACTTACATCCTAATATCATACTTTTTACATATGAGTGAAGGTTTACAATACATAAGTAACATATATATCCATACTTTGACATCAAATTACACAAAATCATATTCTATTATCGAGTGGCATAAATCAAGCTTCTTAGCCTCCACTCTTTGCTCCATCAAAATTTCCTAGACAAGGTTAAACATAAAATGGGGGAAAGTAAGATTCGAAGAATTCCAATAGCTCATTCATCCTTTTAAACATACATATATGGCAAGTTATCATGTCAAAGAAAGCAAGCATACATCCAATGCTTCTAAATGTCAAACATAAACATATTTACCAAGTCATATGGATCCATCAATGTCAAGAACAACCTCTAGAGTCTTTTGGTCTAGTCTCACTTAATCATATAGGACTTTTAGATTAGCCTCACCCATTTTAAGGACTTTAATTTAGTTCTTTTGGCCTTGTTTCACTATTACTTAGGGACTTTTGTTTTACCTTACCCAATTTAATGAACTTTTAGCACAACCTCACCTATCAAAAGTCATAATACATTCAAAAAGTAATTCAAGAAACATAACGATACCAAAGTGTCAAACAAATATCTATAAACATGTTTTATGATTCAAACATATATACAAACAATCAATGACAATTAACAACTAAGGTATGCATACAAAAATAGATAAAGAAACCTTAAGTCAAGAGACATAAGTTCTTTTTTTGGTTCTCACTTCCTTGCCTCGACCTCACACACACACTTGGGAGAGCTTTGCTTTGCTTAGCCTACACACATCAAATAACACATAAAGATATCAATGGAACCATCTCTAATCTCACATAAACTTTACACAAGCCAATTCCATCTTATAGCATCCATATGGTTCCATATTGTAGCATAATGAAGCAACTTACATGATTCATCATCTTGGCTCTAATTTCTCAATCAATCTAAGTCACATAACTCTATTTAAACTAATTAGAATCATCACAAACTCAATTCAAGGAGCCAAACACTAAGTTACTTTTTTGTGCTTAATGGAACCCTAAACTTCCAATTTTCAAAATATCGTCTCTAAATTCAAACCAATAGTTTCTTTAGTATTTATTATTCATATCTAGACCATTCAAAATTTTAGAATCAAAGAAAACTCTCACTAGGTACTTGGAATGGAGCTTGGCTTAGACTATGCTTAAGGAAGGCACCAAGGGAGTTTCATTCATTTCTCTTAGGAAATTGGCATCCATAAAGTTTCTTAGGTCTCTTAAGAACCCAAACATACTCTTACATAAGTTAAATCATCATTAGAAAGTTTCATAAATCCCTAGGTGCAGCTAAAACCTTAATTTTCCAATTATGCATTCCATAGCTCCTTATTTGGCTCTAATGGCTAAATCTTAATCTCCATATTCCAAAAACTTAATTTTTAACATGATTCAATGCAAAACCAGCCCCTCCTATGTTCCTCCCATGGTGGCCGAACCTATAGGATGATGGAGAGACAATGAGAAGCAATCTTTCATACCAAAATATATATCAAGGGAAATGGCTTTTCATAATGGTTAATTTGGTATGTTTGGTTCCTTGTTAAAAGCCTTTTTCTCTATGAGTTCGAATTAAAAACACCTTCCTTTGAGATGTCAAAACCATGGAGAAGAAATGGAGAAAGAATGGAAACTAGCCCATAAGAACATCATAGACAAATTCCTTAAGCTTCCTTACCTTAGGTGGCTTCAATCTCCCTTGAGTTTTGGTGCTATTTTGGGTGTCCTTTGGGTCTAGTTCAAAGCTAAAAATTTTTTGCAAATGAAAGAGAAGAAGGTGAAGGGGGCTATTTATATAAAGTAGCTAGGGTTTTACAATTTTTCAATTTTTCAACTTTGCCCTTAAACTTTGTTTCTCTCATTTAAACTCATTTAAACTCCTTTTTCATAACTATATTTTCTATCATAAAATTTAAGTCCTCTAATTTATCAAATGCCTTTGGTTCTTCCAAATTAGATTTAAAATCTTATGAAATCATCCAGTCAAAGTTTCGGTCAACTAATGACCTAAAATGTACACTGGAAGGATTTTAGTCATTCTAAAGGTTCCTATGATTTTTAGGGTCTCTGAGAATCCTAAAAAACTTAATTTTCTCATTTAAAACTTTCTCCTTTGATTTTTCAAAAAAATTTGAAATTACAATTTTGCCATTAGCTTTCCTATCTTTCCATTTGACCATTTTAGCTTTGGTTATGAGCTAACCTTAAACTCTAAACCACATTTTTAGATGTTCTAATTAACATCCTACTCTTATTTTACCTCATTTTGTTTTGCTTTAGGGTGTTCCCATATCAATTATAGATTTTAGTTCAATTTCTGGAAAACTAGTTATTACATCATCTCTGGTATCCTCATCGGAGTCATCATCATAGATGCCACGTTTGAGATGGAGAAAATGGTGATCCACAATTTAAGGATTTGACATTGCGAGGCTAGAGAGTTAGAGAGGGAGAGTGTAGAGTGTTTTGAACTTCGACAAAAATGAAAATGCCACGCCACATGCTATCTTATAAAGCCATCGATTGTTTGAATGCCTCAAATGGCCTTTGACTGCACCAAATGCATTTGACCAGTGAATGTAAAGATCCATTCACAAGTCCAAAACCATTAAGTAAAGGAAAGCAAAGAGACATGAGATAGCTCAATCTATTCCATGATTCCCTTTAATGGTCTGACACAAATGAGGAGAGATGTGCCCAATAGTGTAAGTGAGAATTACTCTTGGATTTGCTATTAAAAATGCCCAAAAGTAGATTGAAGGAGGGGGTCTTTTAGTTTACGGGAGGACAATAATGAGAAAGAGGAGAAGAAGAACCATGCCTTATAAGAAAGGCAAAGCAGAGGCATCAAAGATGCAACAAAGAGTAACATATCAGAAAGCAAAGAAAGGAAGCATGAAGACAAAAATGCAACACCTTTTTCAAGTCCCTTTCACCATTGTCCTTTGTAAGTCAGCAGAAGAAAACAAATTTTTAACTAAAGCACCACTTGTCCCATCAAAGTCCTCAATTAGGTAGAATTCTTAAGCTTATCCTTCTACTAATTTTTGAGTTTCAATTATTGATTTATGTTTTCTCTAACTTTGATTTACGATGGTCAATCCATTGATGCTTCTGTGATTTTTTGCCTATATCACTCATGACAGAGGATTTCTGGTATGTATCAATTTGCCATGTCTTTATGTCTAGAATTGCTTTTGTCTTATAAATTGTTTTATTGAGTCATTTGGTTTATTCTCACAAGCTATTTGAATGAATGTATCAAATCCGCCCACTTGATTGTTTTGCTTCATGATATTGATGGTTTGTTTCTATTCTTGTAATAGTACTATGATAAACGCACCTAAAGAAAAGTGAATATGTGTGATATACAAAAAATAAAATTTTTGCTTTTACTAAGGTGGAGGACTAACTGACCTCTAAAAATAAACATTCAGAAAGTGGAGGATATAAACAATGTTTAACATAAGACCAATAAGTTCAATAAAATGTAACAAATAAATATATAAATTGACAATCTTCACCAAAATTAAATGATGTTAATAATAATGTGGAGCAGCAAATTGAAATGTAAAAGTGGAGCGAACAAAATTAGTACTTACATAACTCAAATTGTGGTCCTCCAAAGTGGAAGAAGTAGGTTCAGCAAACTAAAAGGATATAAGAGAAGAGAGAGAGAGCACACAAAAATCAATCCTAGTTTAGCCTTTGGCATCTATCCAGTCCCCTTAAAAACTTTTAAAGGATTTTCTTCACTAAGGGACAACAAACTACAATGATTATGGTATTTACTTCGTGCTTACTACCAACACAACCTTTCATACTCACCACAAATTTTTCAATAAGGTTTTATACAGCCAACCCTTAACTATATCACTCAAAATTTTATATAAAATTGCTAAAACAATTTTATCTATTTTTTAGATACTTTCAATGCTCAAGAAACTTATAATTCTAGTAAGTAGATATACCAACCACTAAGCTTAACAATTTTACAAGAATTTTGAACGTGCTTTATTTCATTTTTCTCTACAATTGTTCTCATCTTTGCACTTAAATTTGCTCATATTGATGGGCTTTCTACATTTCTTAGCCATTAGAGATAATCCTAAAGTTCGATGTTCTTTTTTATTGAAGTATTATCGTTTTGTTTCTATCGTTCAAATACTTTCAATTTTGCAATTACTATTGCCAATGAAACTCTTTCCATGCATCTCATTTGGTCAACTCATTATAAATGCTATCACAAAACTCAAACACATGAGTTATAGAAATATTTCATTTTCTCATAATAATCTGAGATAGTCGCAGCTAAAAACATTTATGTTCTATCCTCAATTTATGCAAAAGTTATAACTCTTTTGTCATTTATGCATTAATTATTTTGCCATTTAGTTCATTAGCTCATGTAGACTAATGACTTGAAAACACATATATTATGGGCCGAAATAATACATATTGAGTTATATAAAATCCACACGCTAAGCCAGAGAAGCCAAATCATTTTTTCCATAAATATTGATTGTATTTTGTTGTTATCAAAGTCTTGGGCCTGCAACTTTGGACCAACATACTGGTCTTAGTATTTGGGGATTCTGAGTAGTTTTCTCGTTCGTCTCTCTAGTTGTGCTTGACGTCTGATGGGAAGGAGTTTAAATGAATGAGTTTCTGTTTGTGTCCAAAATGGAAATTTTAATCTGAAGGATTGATGTGTTCATGTAAGAGTTGGGTAGTTCTCTTTTTAGAAGCACTCTTTGCATTCTCATCTAGCTTGATAATGAGTCTAAGGTTTTGACAGTGATTATTGAAGTGTTGGTATATCTCCAGGGGAATTTGGGTCTAAAATTTTGCACATGCCTTTGCTGAATGATACCATTTGAACATGTAAGTTCCTCCACAACCTCCCACTAAATGCCCGCTTCAGCGTAAAAATTTTACATTGCTGCCATTTCAGCATGTTCCCTAACTTGATTTTGGGCCGGAATAATGTACAAAATCATGCTCGCTGCCATTTGATGATTTTGTCATGGTTTAGTTTAATTTGATTGGGATTCTGCTCAACTTGGTGGCCATCCCGGTTATGTCAAATGTAACTTTAGCTTGCATTTTTAATATGAAATTTGGGTCTAAAAGCTGTCTCATTGGTAAATTTATCATGATATAGCCTTGATTTTGGAACTCACCATTTTGTGGAGTTGGGGTGATGCATTGGCTTCATTTCATGCAGAAAAGTACTACGTTTGCCCATGAATCTGCACCAACTTTTTGCATTTCAATTCCTACGCAGCTTAGATTCAATTTTGCATTAACTGCATATGCCCATGATTTGCATAAAATTCTGCATTTCGTGGCTGCACAGCTTAGATTCTGTTTTGCATATTAAAATAGTGCACTTAGTCATAATTTCTGCACAAAATTTTGCATTTCATAGCTGCACAGCTTGGATTCTATTTTGCATATTAAAACAGTGCACTTGGTCATAATTTCTACACAAAATTCCGCATTTCATAGCTGCATAGCTTGTGACTCTGTTTGCATATTAAATCATGGTATCTTGGCCATATTTCTGTGCAAAATTTTGTGTTAAATATCTGCACATGTTTGCAACTGCTTTGGACTCCAATTCAGCGTCATATTGTTGTATCTATACCTAATTTCATAGTATGTTGAAATGTTTTCTAAAGTGATATTGAAGCCATGCATACCTTGATTTGATGCTACTACTCTTGGTGGAGTCCGTTCATGTTAGTGAAGTAGGGATGCCTTGACCAAATAAGAATGACATGTTGACACCTTGCTTCTAAATGTTGATACTAGTGACTCCTCATTTCTTATGGGCCTTTATGTAAGCATGACGACTCATTTGGGAAAGAATGTTTATTTTTAAATTTTGTGACACGTAAGCTTCTTATGATCATGGAGTAAAACGAGTATGTGATTCTAAAGAAATCATTACTTTTCTTTTTATTGTATTTTTGGCATATGCAATTCTTGGGGACACTACAAGGAGCATGGGGGGGATAAGCACTGTACGGGAGGAGGAATTTGGAAAGAAAGCAAGGACGTCAGATTCATTCGTTCAATCCTTTTTGAAATTGTCCTTGATTGATATGTCATTTATATGTGCATATGTTGTATTGTTTCATTATATTTATATATCATCTTTAATTTTAATTTTAAAATCATTGTGACTTTTTTCGTCTGTTCAAACATATCGGATGATAATTAATGAGGCACGTGTGATAATAATTCTTTTGAAATAATTATATCAAATGAGTTTGTAATCACATTTTAATAACTTTTGGAGTTTCAATAGCCCATATCTAACTAATTTTGTTTTCAAGAAAAAAGAAAAAATAATTCTAAAAGTTCAAAATATAGTTTTTAGAAAATTAAATAAATTTTCCTTCAAAAAAGACTCTTAAAAAGATAAAAATAAAATTTTCAAAATTCAAAAGTTTTTAAGGGTTCCATTCCAAAAATAAAAATAAATAAAAATAAATTAAGAACCTTTTTTACAAATTTGGGAACCTTCTTCAAATTTTCTTTAAAAAAGAATTAAAAAATAAATATACACACTTCATAAAAATTAAAAATTATTTTCTATTCAAATAAAAATCTTATTTTCTAAAATCAAAAATAAATAGGAAAAGAAAAATAAAGAGAATAAAGAAATGAGATTAACTCAACTTTTATAAGTTAAAATATACCAATTAATTTTAAAGCCATTTTCTTTTGCGAAAGACAAAAACAATTTCTTTTTTTTTCACAAAAAATAAAAATAAAAATCAACCAACCAACAAATACAAATTTCTACCCATTTTAACTCCATCAACTTTAATCTCTTCTATGAGGTGCATAGATCCAAGACTTGCATCCTAAATCAAGTTTGTTTTTGTAAATGAACTTTTTCTAATCATTTCTTTCTTTTCTTAATATCTTTTTTTATAATTTTATTTACATATGATTGATAAAAGTAACTAAAACAAGATTAAGGTTATATTATTTTTGTACCATTAGTTTATGTTAAGTTGTTGGGTGACTAACACATTTCTTACATATAACTAACACTTAAAAACATATTTTTCATTCATAAGATTTTTTTTCAATTTTTTTTATAATTTTATTTACATATGATTGATAAAAGTAACTAAAACAAGATTAAGGCTATATTCTTTTTGCACCTTTAGTTTATGTCAAGTTGTAGGGTGACTAACACATTTCTTGCATATAACTAACACTTAAAAACATATTTTTCATTCATAAGATTTTTTTTAAAATTTTTTTTTAAATTAAAATTTTAGTGATAATTCAATTTCATTTGGTTTTTATTTTTAAAAATTAAAATTTTCTTTTTCTATGTCTTATAGTCACATTTTAGGTGTGATAAGGGTGAGATAAACTTCTCAATAGCTAAAATGCATTTCCAAATATATCACAGCATCACATGCATAATTTCTAAACTAGAAATGTATATCATGTCATCATCGTTTCATAAAAGCTATAATGATTGCATACATATACATATACAAATGGTTTATTGGCCAATAAACCAAGGGAAAAGTGCCCTTTATCTCACCCAAGCCGTCTCATCATAACAGACAAGAGCAACCTTTGTCTTAGCCTAGAAGCATGCAATGTAGGCAATCAAGCAAACATGTACATCATGTAAAATCATAAATAACAGATCTAGTTCAGAGTACATATGTTAGGAAAGATAAACAGCACAGCAAGTATAATATGCTCCATAGTGAGTCCAAAGGTCAAACAATCCAAGGGAGGTTACAATCTAAATTTAATAATCATAAAACCATTAATATGAATTCTTTTTATAATTTAACGTTCCCAAGTGCATCAATTTCCCAGCACATAACTAGTTTAAGAGTCCCATTACTTCTACTAAAGCTTCACTTCTCAATCCTTTAAATCTCAAATTGCCAGTTTCTCTAATCAACTTCACCAATTGGGCCATATGCAAGAGAACACAAACTACTAAATTCTCAATTCTCATTTCAAAACTTAGCATTGAGGGATTAAATTGGAAAAACTTTTTCCTTTCCATTAGTCAACAGTCAAGCCTTTGGCTTCTAAATTCCCAAATTGCAACCATAAATTCTCAAATTCACATCTTAATTCAAGCTTTAAAATCAAAAGATCAAATAAAGGAGATCATTTACCTAATTTAAGCACTCAAATCTCCTTTCACAACTTTCAAACTTGCACTATCCTTCAATTTCTTTAACTGTATAATTAAGATGAGAAAATATTCATTTAAATTCCTATCTCTCACCCAAAACGAAATATGGGAAGGAGATTAAATAGAAATTGCCTCTTAAGCACTGAATTCCCTTTATAGCATATTATAAATCAGTGCAAGTTTCTATTTTGAGTCTCCTCTTTCTCTTTACCACTTCCTTTTCGGCCAAAACAAGGAGAAAACCGTTCAATGGAAATTTTCACCCCAAAAACGACATGCAAGAAGCTTAATGGAGGGAGAGATTACCTTACTTCGAAACCCCTCACCCTTCTTCACCAAAATCCCACTTCAATCATCACCTTCTTCCACCTTCAAAATCGTAAACCACCAGGAATCACTTTCTTTTAGGATGTTCATCTCTAAATAAATTTCTCAATATATCACCAATTATATTCTTCAAAATTCCATTTATCACTTAAAGAAAATTATAAATAAATTTTAACTAATCTACCAGCTTTCTAATTTATTAAATAAATTTCTATTTAACTTATTCACCCAATAATTTTTTTCATTAAAATTTCTCTTTTTTTATAACTTCTAGTAATTAATTTTTAGAATGTTACAAAAGTGTTATTTTAGAGGTGTAAATAATTATTTTCATTAAATATTAAAAAATAAATAAATATTAAAGATAAAAATATATATAATGATGTAACTGACTAATCCTAACAAAATGTTTTCTTTAGGAGAAAAACAAGTAATATATAATTAATGTATTATCATATATTTCAATTTTAATTTACTAACTTTTATGGTTAGATTATAAAAATTGTTGTAAATTTTTCTGTTCTACTCACATAAATTATCTGTTTTTAATTAAAAAAATATTAGGCTAAAATTGCTCTTTCAAACTCTACAGTATTTTTCTTGTTAATCTTTTTGCTCAAATTGTAATTTTATTTTTTATGATAATAAAGGAAACTAAATTATAATTTTGATATGAAACTATAATTTTATTTTTAATGCTATATTAAAAATAATTAAATAATTTTATTATTGAAAATGATGTAACTAATTTTAGTATTAATATGATAATAAAATCAATTAATGTTCATTAACAAAAAAAATTAAAAAACTTATAATATATATCAAATATATAATTTTGAAATAAAAAATTATAAGTGAAATTTGATAAATTATAAGTTTAGTTTTATCTAATTTCAAGAGAATAGTATAATTTGCAAAATTTTTTATACAGAAATGTAAATGACAAGAAAGGACCGCCATAAGCCATCAATTGTCCTCTGCGCAAAAACATCTCTGTCCTTCGGAACTATGAATTCGAAGAAAGCACTTGCGAAGTGGGGAAGGAATCCATAGTGAGACAAACAGAGAGAATGAGCTCGCAGCTATTGACTCTTCTTCCTTCATCCATCCCCAACAACATTTCATCGCCTCCATCTCAGTCCTCAGTGCCTTCTTCCTCATCCCATAATCTTTACCAAAGAATTTACATCCCTTCTCATGTCTACAGACACCCTTCTGCTGTACTCTTAGAACTCTGCACTTCCATTAAAGAACTCCACCAAATGTTACCTCTCATCATCAAGAATGGCTTCTACCATGAACACCTCTTCCAGACCAAGCTTGTCAGTTTGTTCTGTAAATATGGTAGCATCAGTGAGGCTGCTCGTGTTTTTGAGCCCATTGAAGACAAAATCGATGTGCTTTACCACACTATGCTGAAAGGGTATGCTAAAAACTCAACTTTAGGTGATTCTTTTTCTTTTTATCATAGAATGAAATGGGATGATGTTAGACCTGTTGTTTATGATTTTACGTATTTGCTGCAATTGTGTGGTGATAAATTGGACCTCAAGAGGGGTAAAGAAATTCATGGGCAGCTAATAACTAATGGGTATGAATCGAATTTGTTTGCCATGACTGCGGTTGTAAATTTGTATGCTAAATGTAGACAGATTGATGAAGCATACAAGATGTTTGAGAGAATGCCACAGAAGGACTTAGTTTCTTGGAATACAGTAATTTCTGGGTTTGCGCAGAATGGCTTAGCCAAGAAAGCTGTAAAGTTAGTTTCAAAAATGCAGGAGGGCGGCCAGAAGCCTGATTCCATCACAATGGTGAGTGTTTTGCCGGCTGTTGCAGATATCAAGTCTTTGAGAATTGGAAAGTCTATTCATGGCTATGCTTTGAGATCAGGGTTTGAATCTCTCGTGAACATCTCAACAGCACTTGTAGATATGTATTTCAAGTGCGGTTCAGTGCGGGATGCAAGGTTGATTTTCGAGGGGATGAATAGAAAGACTGTTGTTTCATGGAATTCCATGATTGATGGCTATGGACAAAATGGTGAATCTGAAGAAGCGTTTGCAACCTTTCTAAAGATGTTGGATGAGGGGGTGGAACCTACAAATGTTACTATAATGGGAGCTTTACATGCCTGTGCTGATTTAGATGATCTTGAACGTGGGAAATTTGTTCATAAATTATTGGATCAACAAAAATTCAATTCTAATGTATCAGTTATGAACTCCTTAATATCCATGTATTGGAGGTGTAAAAGAGTTGATATAGCAGCCACAATATTTGACGGTATGCAGGAGAAAACACAAGTCTCATGGAATGCCATGTTATTAGGTTATGCCCAAAATGGGTGTGTAAATGAGGCTTTAAATCTGTTCTGTAAGATGCAATCTTATGATATAAAACCAGATTCCTTTACATTTGTGAGTGTCATTACTGCTCTTGCAGATTTATCAGTTACCCGCCAAGCAAAGTGGATCCATGGCCTTGTTATAAGAACTTGTATGGACGAGAATGTCTTTGTCACCACTGCTCTCATAGACATGTATGCAAAATGTGGAGCCATCCAGACAGCGAGAAAACTTTTTGATGCAATGGAAGAGCGACATGTGATAACATGGAATGCAATGATAGATGGATATGGAGCACATGGCCTTGGAAAAGCAGCTCTGGATCTATTCAATGAAATGCAGAAGGGCTCTGTTAGGCCAAATGACATTACATTTCTGTCTATTATCTCAGCTTGCAGCCACTCAGGTTTTGTGGAAGAGGGCCTCTACTACTTTGAAAGCATGAAGGAAGAATATGGCCTAGAGCCTTCAATGGATCACTATGGTGCCATGGTTGATCTCCTTGGTCGAGCTGGACGGCTCAATGATGCTTGGAACTTCATTCACGAGATACCTACCGAGCCAAGAATCAATGTTCTAGGCGCTATGCTTGGTGCGTGCAAGATCCATAAAAATGTAGAACTAGGGGAGAAGGCTGCCGACAAAATTTTTGAGTTAGACCCAGACGAAGGTGGGTATCATGTATTGCTTGCAAACATGTATGCCTCTGCTTCGATGTGGGACAAAGTGGCCAAGGTAAGGACAGCTATGGAGAAGCAAGGGATCCAGAAAACTCCAGGCTGCAGTTTGGTGGAGCTGAGAAATGAAGTTCACACTTTCTACTCTGGAAGTACCAATCACCCGCAATCCAAAAGAATCTATGCTTTTCTTGAGACTCTAGGAGATGAGATAAAAGCTGCTGGTTATGTGCCTGACACAAACTCCATTCATGATGTAGAAGAAGATGTGAAGGAGCAATTGCTCAATAGTCATAGTGAGAGGCTTGCCATTGCATTTGGACTTCTAAACACTAGGCCTGGTACAACAATACACATAAGGAAGAATCTGAGAGTCTGTGGTGATTGCCATAATGCAACGAAGTACATTTCACTTGTGACAGGGAGGGAAATTATAGTGCGTGATATGCGTAGGTTCCATCATTTTAAGGATGGAAAGTGTTCTTGTGGAGATTATTGGTGAACCAGTGATTTCCTTAGTGTTATGATCAGTTTATGAGAGATTTTTAGGGAGATTTGGCTTACTAAAAATAGTTAAAATATGTCAATCATGAATAAACATACAAACAAATCAAAAGTAGATCTTGCAAGACATTAATTATTAAGTACATCTAGTCTCCCCCCCCCCCCCCCCAAAAAAAAAAGGGTATACCAAGGAAACTATGAATAGATACGTAAGCAAGCATGTCAAAGATGCATTTTACATATTTAATCATAATTTGTTTGGTCTGTAATTTTTTTTTAAAAATAAACTAGAGCTATCCTAGAATTTCTGAAGCTTCACTGAATAATATGTCTAACATAATCTTTTGTTTTTTATAATTAGCTTAGTGTGTCTATATTTGATTAACCGAGTCTGGCCGATAGCTCAATAACCGAAGGTACCTTAAAGGATGACCTAATTGAAGTGGACAATGACAATATAAGAAAATTATCTGTTTGCAACATCGGCAACCAATTTAATGCCTTGTTTTATGACGGCGTACGCTGCTAGGGAGCTCAATCTTGCATAATTTGTTGGTACTATTGAGTCGGGATTTTGACTCAGGTACAATAGCAATAAATTTAAATTCTCCGTACATATGACATGATATTTTATTTTTTTGAATATATTAATTTTTTAAAAAAAAATTAAAGGATTATGCCTTCACTTTTTTTAAAAAAAAATGGGTTATGCCTCATGCTGAGGCATGAACCTTTAATTTTAAAAAAAAAAAAATTTGGGGTCACGCCTCAACATGAGGGTGACCTATTTTAAAATATATATATATATATATTTTATGGCATGAGGTGTGACCCTTTATTTTAAAAAAAAAAAAATTGAGGTCACGTCTCATGCTGAGGCGTGACCCCATTTTTTAAAAAATATTTTTTTTTTATAGGTCACGCCTCAACATGAGGCGTGATGAGGTGTGACCCTTCTCCAATGTGTCAGGGTCAAATTTTGACCCTGATGCATGGATAAAATAGAACATGTGATAGCGTCTTATAGGGAATATCAAGATTCTGTTGTCACATGGACGATTTTAAGTAAAAGAAAAAAAATACTATCAGTTGCATTTATCTGATTCTTCCTCTTCTTCTTTTTAAACCTTTCGTTTCTCCCTTCGTCCCCACATCTCTCTCTCGCTGTCTCGCCATTGTTTCCTTCTTGTGCTTCTTCAAAGTTTCTATTTTCTTCATCTACATCATCCATCCTCTCATATTTGCCGTTTAGATCTTCAGTTAAAAGAAAAAGGAAAGAGATCTAGTGAAGCACTCCATCACAAAAGTCAAATTTTTCAACAAAGAAAGTGAGGAGAAGGATCTCAAAAAATAAAAATTGCTGGTATGTTTTACATATAAAAAATCATTTATTTGTAATTACTTGTTAAATTTAAAATATATATTTTGTTAGTGATTTAAATATAGCTGTAAATGAAATAATTTTATTTGTTATAATAAAATTATATTATAGGTAAAATATAAAATTATTTAATATTGTGTCTGAATTTTAAATTTAAAAAATAAATATATTATTAGTGATCTGAGTATACATGTAGAAGAAATAAATTTTTTTGTTAAAATGAAGTTACATTATAAGTAAAATTAGCACTTTTGTAAAGATGCAAAAAAAAAAAAAAAAAGAAGCAGTTAATGTTTGTGTACAAATAAGGAAAAAATTAAAACGTTTAAGTAAAAAAAAGTATGTAAAAAAATAAAAAAGATTGTTTATTGTATGATGTGATAATAAATATTAGTAAAAAATATAAAATGAAGAAAGGAAAAAATGCTAAATAAATATTGTAAATAAGATATAATATATTGAACAAATTCTTTTATAAAAATGCTATGTAAATATTAGATGAAAAAAATACAAAAGAATTATAAAAAATTGGAAATAGTAATATGTGAGCAAAGAGAAAAATTATTGTATAAAAATAATAAGATTTAATAATGTAATGATAATAAAAAAATAATTAAAAATTGGTCATAAGTTGTTGAAATGTATGAAGATATTATATAAAGTTGTTAGCCGTAATAGTAAGAAAAATTTTGTGAATAATATATTAGAAAAGAATTAAATAAAGGGAAAAAATATTATAAAAAATAATATGTAGAAAATAACAAAAGGTATAACACTATAAAAATGGAATAATGAATAAATTTTTATAATGTAAGTAAAAAAAGAAATATAGTAACAAAAATAAAAAAAAATTTAGCATAATTATAAAAATAAAATATGATAAAATTGTAATGTAAACAAAATAAAAAAAATAATAGAGTGAAAATAATATCTTTAAATAAATTTTTAATATTGGATGATATTATAGTAAAATGTGATAAAATTTGATAAACAAAATTATTAGAATAAAAGATGTTAAGGACATAAAAAATATTTAACTGTTTAATGAAAAAATATAACGAATAAATATTGTAAAAGAATATTTATAAAAAGATTTGATAGAATTATATTAATTGGTAATGGAAAAAATATAACAGTTGAATAAAGGATTTTAGTTGTTCATAAATGTTGTACAATGTTTTGGGTATTGGTGACAGTATTACACAGTTGGGCGAAATGAATAACGGGAAAGAAGTTATATACTTATATTCAAATGGACAAATATGCGAAACCAAAGAAAGTGCAACATTTATTACAGATATGATTGATGTAATAAGTGTCGACAGTGACATTTTATTAGAAAGGTTGAAACAAGAAGTTGCAGACCAGTTACAATTAGATTCAAATCAATATGTATCTGAATTAGTATATAGGCATCCAGTGTCACTAAGACCCACAAAGTACCGAGCATGTAAGTTAAGGAGGGATGCCAATGTCCAAGCAATGTGGATAGTGAATGTAAAGTTTCCATCACAACTTGGTTCAGTTGAATTGTACGTAAAAATAGCGTCAAAGGAAATAGATTTGAATACAGCAACTCAAGTTACAGTTGAATATGTGGCAGACTCACTCCCATCCTCTAGCCATGCCAACATCACAAATGATCAGTATTTTCCTGTTGGTTTAATTGACTATACGACTCAACCAAGTTCATCTGCTCTGCATGTCGATAATATTGCCCAACCAAGTTCGGCACATGCACTAATTAGTGGCCCCTTTTCCCATCCAAATGAGACAAAGGATATAATGGATGACTTCGAGGAAGAGGATGAATATGATGCTACTCCTTATGATTGCAATGATGGTGGTACTACAGATGATAATGAAGATACCGATTGCATGGATGCTACCATTGATCCAGCAGCCCCCATTAACATTTATGCTGACTCAACGGTTATATTTCTTGAACAGATAGATGCAGATGGTGCGCGGATTCCTGATTATGCTGAAATGGAAGAGGCAGCGGTAAACATGAACGATAGCCAAGAGTTACATGTAGGCATGCTATATAATGATCAGTGATCTTTTCATCGGGCATTAAAGATATACTCGATACGTGCACATTATACTTTTAAGGTGTACCATTCTTCAAAGAAGTATAAAGAATATTGGTGTGTTCAATATGAAAAGGGATCCTGCAAATGGAAGGTCAGAGCCTGTTATCGAAAGAAGAAAAATCATTGGGAAAAAACAAAATACAATGGGCCACATACATGTGTGTCAGCCTCATTGTCACAAGATCACCTAAAATTAGATTCTGATGTCATTTCAGTATATATTATATCAATGGTGACTGAAAATCCCGGTGTGTCCATCAGAGAGGTCATTGAGCGAGTGCATTCTATATTTGGGTACAATGTCACATACAAGAAGGCTTAGAGGGGAAAACATCGAGCCATCTCACATGCATTTGGGAATTGGGAGCAGTCCTATGCTTTGTTACCAAGGTGGCTAGCTGCTGTTCAACATTTCATACCCAGCTCGTATTATAACTTTATGCATAAGGAACATGTACTAACTAGTGTAGCTAATGGTGAGTCGGTCATGTTTCATTGGGTATTTTGGACGTTTAGGCCGTGCATCAAAATGTTCAACTACTTGAAACCTATGGTCCAAATAGATGAGACCTTTCTTTATGGGAAATGTAAAGGGACTATTTTAATCCCAAGTACACAAGATGGCGAGAGGAATATTATCCTACTTGCATTTGCTGTAGTAGAGGGAGAAATATATGAGGCATGGGCATGATTCTTATTTAACTTCCGAGCACACGTGGTAGAAGATAAAGATGAGCTTTGCTTAATTTTTGACGATCATGCCAGTATCTTAGCAACTGTGGCCAATCGAAACGTTGGGTGGCAGCCTCCGCGGGCTCATAATATGTTTTGCCTTTGACATTTGGCTAGCAATATTAACAAAAAATTTAGAATGTAATGGCTGAAAAAACTATATACTACAATTGATACAAACTGCTATCGCTTAACCTCCTAAGAATTTCTTTAACTCCATGACTATAGTTTTATATAAACTATTGATTTTACTATCTATCTATCTATAGGTTATTCATATGAGCAACACAAAATTGATGAAGGACTAGCTCACATACGTCGGCTTGACTCGCATGCTGCTAATTGGATTGACGAGATACCCAAAGGTCAATGGTGTCGAGCGTATGATGTTGATGGTAAGCGTTGGGGGCACATGATAACAAATTTAGCAAGAAGTATAAATACATTTTTTAAAGGGGTTAGATTCTTACCGGTGCTTGGGTTGGTTCGAGCAACATTCTACCGGTTAACCAAGTATTGGGTCCAACGAGTTGAGAAGGAAATTGCACAACTTAAAGTAGGGGAAACTATATCTGAGGATATCAGATTAAAGTTAGCTACCAGAACTCGAAGAGTATCAGCATGCACAGTCTGTGGATTTGATAGACGAGGATCAACATTTGAGGTGGAGGAGCCATATGATCCAACTAATCAACAATTTGGTCGATCTTGTAAAGTTAACTTAGTAGCTTGAACATGCGATTGTGGTGAATTTCAGGCTCTAAAATATTCCTGCCAGCATGCCTTAGCAGCCTGTGCGCATACTCGAATAGACCATGTACATTATATTGATAAAGTGTTTCAGTTAGAGATTATTTTGAAGGCCTATAAGATTGAATTTCGCCCCATTAGTGGCGAAGTACATTGGTGTAATACCATAACTTCTAGCTCTATTATATGCCATTTATAAGCTTCACATCATGATTTCCATGAGGGCACATAAAAAAGGAGACATAAATAATCGACTTTTTCCGCATTGCGCTATATTTAAAAAATTCAATTCGGTGTCACATGGACCGTGTGAGCTTGTACTATACTTCCTCATCTTTAATTTTATTATTCCAACTCATTTTCATCACAAAAAAATGCCTACAATTCATGGAAACCGAAATGGAGCTCAAAATAAGCAAGCATATTTTCGGCCAGATTTGCTCTATTTTCTGACCTAAACTTGGAAAATCATAACTAAATCTAGAAAATTCTAAATTATACAATATTTGTCACTATGGAAAGCTTAGGATTTCTACTTAACACTACAAATACGTCCAAGTCACAGCATTCATCACACAGGACATTTGACATCCAAAAAGCTACAGACTCGTTGGCTGTCTGGGCTGTGATTCAAGTTACTGATGTAAACTTCTGAAATTTGTAACTAATTCTAAAAAAATAGAAATCACACAAAATTAGTCATTATGGAAAGCTAAAAATGTTAAATTGACACTAAAAATAATTCCAAAATGAAACAGATACTTTTAGGCATCTGGAACTGATGGAACAGTGATTGAGCTCCTGGGCACTACTGATACTGACAGTTAACTTTAAACATGCATAACTCTCTACTCAGACCTCCAAATGAGGTGATCTCAATGGCCACAGAAATTTTATGACCTATAGTTTATTCATATAAAATTTCATAATCATTGGACATCATTTGGTCATCAAGTGACACAGAATTCAAAATTGCCAGTATGAACAGTACCCATACCAGAATCCATGCAAAATTCCAACTTTGAAAATTCATCAAATATTCCCTAGGTCTCCTAAAATTATGATCTTTAGCTTCCCAGAAAGCTCTTAATAAGACCTACTTGTATGTCAAATTTCAGGGTAAGACTAACTCATTTGGCTAAAAAGTGATATAGGGTTCCATTATGGTCAATTTTGGCTCCATATTGGGTACCAAAATTGCCAAATAGATTTCCCTTGGTCTTGGCACCTTTTTGGGCAAGTTTAAAAGTATATTTAAGACTTGGGGAAGCTACCCAAATGGTCCCAAACCATTTGCATATTTTGGCCTTTTCACCCTCACTTATACACATTACACTAAGCTTTTCTCCAATGCATACATTGGCATAAACACTCAATTTATGTTCTAGAATATATACACCATACTCATTCATTTATCTATCACATAATATCATTTTTACATTTACCCAAGGGGTCATAGACTATATACAATAATAATATACATCATGAAGTCTCCTTGTGAATCAAAAGATCAAAAATCAAGCATAAGGATGTCAATCTTCTTTCTTCAAGGTGGTTGGCTCCCATTGCCATATCCACTTGGCCCACCTAGCATATTAGGACATTTAAGAGGAGGGAGTGAGATTCAAGAATCTCAATAGCTCATCTCCCATTCCATTACACATAATATGTGCAAGCAAGTTTCACAAATGCATGCATGGAGAAAGTAGAAATCATAGGCATTTTAAAAGCAACCTTAGCATGTGAATCAATCATACAAGACATTCAAGAGCTCACTAAGTGTTTGGATTGGCCTCACACTTCTCCTCATGGATTTTGGACTTGCCTCACCCATTCTTTAAGCACTTTGGACTCAACCATACTCTTGGGAGCCCACTTTGCTTTTGGGAGACTCTTTACTTTGTCTCAACCAAGCTCAAGGGTTCTTGGCTCATCCTCACCCAAGGGAAGAGTTCTTGGCCTTTCCACACTCAAGTAAACTCATACAAACATCATGGATTCATTTAAAAATATAACATGGCACCAAGCATCATGGCATATAAAGGCATACTAGCATACTTTTCAAAGCTTGAAAATACACATACACACATTCTAAAATAAGCTAAACACATATCCATGCATGAGAGAAGGTAGAGAGAGCTACCTTGTATGCAAGTACACACTTTTTCCTTAGCTTTTAAACCTCCTCTTTTGGCCACACACCCACAATTTGGTGGAGATGGTTTCTCTTGGCCTAAATACAATTTTTGGGAGCCAATTAGGTTCATGAAACATTCTCTAAAGCCATACAACTTGCTTAAGTACTAGATTGCTCTATAATCCCCATTATAGTCCATAAAGGCACCTAATGAAGCAACACCCCTCAAATGATTTCTAAGCCTCATTCTTTCTTTTCAAATATGATTCTTGACTCCTTTTAAGCCTCTTGGAGTCATCATATAATTAAAACAAAGGGCCTAACATTATGTTGCTTCCTTAGGTCACAATATGGAACCTAAAGCACCAACTCATTCTCTAAGCTTCCTAAATTTTTCCCAAAGTTTCCCCTCACATTCATTTATCATGTATGACTCAAAAATGGACTTGAAACAATTTAAAACTCTCCCTAACTATGCCATCCCTACTTGCCCAAAAGGTAGAGCATAAATGGGATTTCATGGCTTCTTGATTTTTCCTTGATGGGGGAACCATTTAGGGAGGTTGTTAAGAGTTGTAGGAGGTCAAGGAAACACTTAAACAACCAAGGGAACTTATAGATTAAATCAGTTTTTACAATCCCCTTAAGTGCTCTACACTTTTCCAACTTTTAGGGTCGTGACTTTCCATGGGGTTTTGTTCATTTTATGGAGGGAGAGACATATGGGGGACCTCTTAGGGATCTTAGGAGCACATTTAAACATTCATTTAAGCCTAAGAACATTTATATAAAATCAAATTTGCAAGAGAACATTTGGATCCCTAATGATTCCATTTTGTTTCCTAATGCTCCTTTCTTGATTCTATTGGTTCATTCTTAATCCTTGCCATCTAAAACCCCTAATCCCTCCATAAATTGGACAGAAAACAGCCCTTAAGAATTGGGCTCATGGTGGTCAAATTCGTGCAAGAGGAAGGGGGAGGGAGAAACTACCAAAGAATGGAAGTTTTACCTTGTTTTCTTGCTTCTTTTGGCTTGTTCTTCCACTTGGTTGGCTTACTCCCTCAATTTTCGAAATTCCCCTCTCTGTTCTGCCCCAAAAATAGCATCAAACTCTCCATTAAAACTATAGAAAGAAAGCTTGAGAGGAGAGGAGCAAGGTTCAAGAAGGAAGGATATGGAATTTCTTAAAGTTTCTTACCTTTTTCTTGAATTTCTTCCTCCAAAATCCTCCTCCTCTTGTGCGCCTAAGGAGCTGGAGTTTTCCTCTGAAAATGGGCAGAAGCAAGTCGGTTTAGAGAGGGGGAGGCAAAACGTGGCATATAAAGAAGAAGAAAGAAGCTTCCTTTAACACTTTAATGCCAATTTTGCCCTTCGTTCTTAGCATTTTCGTTTCTCCTTCGTTTTATCTCCTTTTTGAGAACTGTCTTTTCCATCATAACAAAGAGGTTCCCAATTGAATAAAATGCCGTTGGAATTACTCAAATCGGAGCTAAAACTGTCCCGAACGAATCAGTCAAAGTTCGGATCAACCGATATCGGAAAGAGTACACCGGAGGGGCTTTACTGGTCCCGGGGCTTTCCATGATTTTTGGGGCCTCTGAGAACCCTGAGCAACTCAAAATTTCCATTTAAAAATCCCTCCTAGGTGCTTTTCTAAAATTACACTTATTTACGAAAATGCCATTGGCCTTTCGACAAATTTTTCGAATCGCTTCGACCCCGGTTTCTGGGCAACTCAAGGCTCAAATTTCTCATTTTCTATTATTTAAAATTTTATCCAAATTTTATTTAGCCTTGAATCACTCATCTCAGGGGACTTTCTTTGAAAACATGCCCATTTCCATCGTTTAATGAAAGCGAGACATTACAATTTTCTCCCCCTTTTAAAAATTTCATCCTCGAAATTTAGATAACATACCTCATGGGAAGAGTTGTGGATATTTCTTTCTCATATCATCCTCTAGTTCCCAGGTGGCTTCCTCAGGAGATAACCCTTTCCAAACCACTTTCACCAGCGGTATCGTCTTATTCCGTAACTGCTTGAGCCTAACGTCCACGATCCGATCTGGTGATACTATGTATGATAGATCATCATGTAACTGCACATTCTCATATTCTATGATATGTGAGGGGTCGGGCTGGTATTTTTTCAACTGGGAAACATGGAAGACATTATGGACTTGGCTTAGGTTCGGGGGAAGGGCTAGTCTGTATGCCACAGGTCCTACTTTATCAAGAATCTGGAAAGGACCTATGTACTTTGGGTTGAGCTTTTTACTTTTGATGGACCAACCTATCCGTGTGACTGGAGACACTCTAATGAAGACATGGTCTCCAATTTCAAACTCTAACGGCCGCCTACGTTTATCTGTGTAACTTTTCTGTCTACTCTGGGCTGTCAGAAGTTTCTTTCTAATGGTCTCTATTTGTTTAAAGGTCTGGTCTACTACAATTGGCCCCAAGTTCGGGGCCTAAAATTTATTCCAAATCCTGCAATGACACTTGGAAAAGGTCATCCAAAGTCAAGTCAAATACGAAATGAAATGGATTGGTCAGAAGTTCCAAGAGATTTGTCGTGATGTACGTTGTGTAGACAGACGGGTCATAACCGCGCGACTTGTCCATCACATTGTCCCCCAAACCCATAGTTCCATTGTTGTATTAGAGTGTGTTAATGTACTATTTATCATTCTACTATAAACTACTTAAAGTGTATTATAATGTTTTTGTGTTGTTATCAACTATGTTACTTTGTACTATTTAATTAATATTGTTTTGATTCTATATGCTATTTAATTTATTGTTGTATCAGACCTATTTTATGCAATAGGAAATTACATTGTTGTGTGCTTAACTATTCTATATTCTAACTAAATATTATATTATACAGTGTTGTACGATAGTATTATGTCAGGACTGAGGCCTGTTGTTTATCCAGGTCCAGAGGACGAGTCATTGTTGTATTTACAGACTAGACACGTCTTTCAGGCAGTGTGGTTGAATAGGGTACGTTATTGTGCATCTGTAGAATTCAATTTTTTCCTTTATGGCTATCATATCATGTATAATGGTTCACACTTTTTCCCTCTAACAGGCAGATCGTATTTTTCGATTACGTCGGGTTGCGCATGGTCCACGATTAGAGTCTCCTCCAATAGCTATAGTGCCACATTTTAGAACTGCTGGCTTCTATAGGGTGTCTTGTCTTGTAGCACTTGACTTTGACCCTTCCCTTGTTTTAGCCCTCGTAAAGTGATGGCGGCCAGAGACACATACTTTTCACACTACTTAAGGTGAGTGTACCATTACACTCTAGGATGTAGCAGTGCAATTAGGTATTCCAGTAACGGGTCTTCCAATCACTGGTTCACTGAACTTCAACTGGCGAGGCATTTGTGAGATACTCCTTGGGGTAGTGCCACTAGAGGAGGAGTTCGACAGTCAGAGACCTAGTATTACTTGGCTCGCCAACCAATTTGAGGCACTTCCAGAGAATGCAAATGATAATAACATATTGCACTTCACTCGTGCCTATATTTTACGTCTCATAGATGGTGTTCTTATGCCAGACAGGTCAGGACATAAAGTTCCTCTTATGTACCTGACATTTCTTCAAGACCTCCAGGTAGCAAGTCAGTGCAGTTGGGGCTCCGCAATGCTAACATACCTCTATAGAGAGTTATGCAATGCCACTGATTATAAAGAGGTTAATATTGGTGGTTGTTTGACATTACTTCACTTATGGGCTTGAGATCGATTCCCTAGGCTAGCCCCTGAGAGGCCCCCACCTCTAGATCTTCAGCTTAATGTATATGATGTGCTCCCTCCACTTGCTTACAGGTATGAATGATAATTCGAGTTGGATGCTTACTGTATGATTTATGTTGCTTATATAATTCAAAATTAACAATGATTTTCTTTTACATCTCATAGGTGGAGGCGTGTGGGTCAATATCCTCGTCCAAAAAAATTAGCAATACGACATTATAGAGTATTGCTGGATCAGATGCGAGCTGACGAGGTCTAAGACACTTACGATGAGTTTATTGCATGGTCACTTTAATGTTAGTATACTCTTATAGCTTATTATTTTGTTATTTGTAGATTATATGGTGTTCATATGATGCAAATGATATACGTCAATTGATACCTGACTATTGCCTGGTCTCTTCGGATATTTGGCTAGCATCTGTGCCACTTATTTGCTTTCACATTGTGGAGTAGCATCATACAGATCGTGTTCTCCGACAGTTTGGTCAGATGCAGCCCATACCTTGTGCTCCTTATAATTTAGAGGAGGTCCATATACTGACGCTCAAAAGTAAGACCCATTTGGATTGGCAAAAAGAATATGAAAACTTTGTGCAAGTTTGGTGGAATTGGCAAAATATTTTATTACTTACACCGATATCATTAGAGCCCCTAGATCGCTCTTCAGAATATATGAAATGGTACTTGAGGGTTACCCGTCGATAGATCCATCCTATTAGTGGTGCCCAGGGTTTTGTGGTAACTTTTAAAGTCTAGCACAGTTATCTTATAACGCTTAATTTTAAATTTCAAATCAATATAACTCATAATTTTTATTTTCAGGCCGATGTAGTTGATCGCTTGCGAGTATTTACTATGGACCACCATTCACTGTTAGGTCGTACAGTTGTTACTGATTGTACTAACATCCTTGATGCACTTGACGAGCATCGAGATATAACGATTTCTCAGGCTACTCCTCCTGCACCTCAATTGCCTAGACCACGACTTCCTCCTACTCGCACGGCAAAAAGAGCTTATGGATTTATGTCTACTAGAGTACCCATAGTGGACGATCGGCCTTATCGTGATACTACCTCTGATGTTGGTATTACATCTGCGATGCCTAATCCTTCTTTTTATACCTCAACAGAGATGCAAGACCCTCCTAGTGCTACCAAACCATCTTCTTTTCCAAGAACACAATCACAAGTACACCATGATACAGCAGGTCTATCTTCTTCCACGGCACCAATGTATTTTTCTAATTTCATGGGTGTCAGCTTTTCATTTTATATGCCATGCGATTCCATCCCTTTTACACCCATATTTTCAGAGCAAACAATATCTGCTTTTAGATTTGCGTCTAGGTCATCTGTATAGTTGCATCACAACAGACGAGATATATCACACCAAATCAGCTCATTCCTCTAATTCAGTCACCTCAATTGAATCTTAATCTCGTACCCTATCAACATGTAAAAGAAGAAGGAAATAATAATAATAAAGCAAATGAAAATGATGGTGATAATGAAGAAGAAGCTGAGTAGGAGTCTGAGGTACAAGAGGCAGAAGAAGAACAGCATCATTCTCCACGACGCGGCCAACAATTACAACCACGGACTAGATGTGGCACTGGAAGCCATTTCTTTTGAACGTTCTATCTTTTTTTTTTTTTGTAATTGTAATTTTATTTTTTACATCATGATAACATATTATAACTACTTTATTTCAATATTGACTTCAACAGTTAATTCTGATTAATTTATTATTCAAATTTTTAATACTCTTACTTAGTTATATAATTTGAAAAAAATTTACTTTCTCAATTAACTTTCATTTTGTAATTTTGATCGCAAATAATTTTTTATCTCTTATCAATATTTTTGTTTAATTTCATGATTTTGTTGCCAAATAATTTTTTTCTCTTATTAATATTTTCATTTCGTGACTTACTACTCCCAACAATTTCTCAAAAAAAATATACCTACACAATTACATGAAAAACATAATTTAATTCACAAATCATAATTAATCCTAACTTCAACTAATAATAGAATAAATTTATATTATTAGTAAACAAATAAATTATGCCTCAAATATGATAAATTCAAAATTTTAGTTTATTATATATATATATATATATTCCATATAATAGCTATGATTTTTATCATTTTAATATTATGTTCAATATTATTTACCACATTTATTTATTTATTTCTTAAATTTTTTAACAGTAATACTAATTATTAAGTTTTAAAAAATTTAAAATTTAAACTACTTATTTATTGTTTTTAAAAATAAATTACACTTTTATTATCTTTAATTTTTTACAGTTAAATTTTTAACATCTTTTAAAATAATTATATTATTACAGGGCGTGATCCATAAAAAAAATTTTTTTTTTTAAATAGGTCACGCCTCATGCTGAGGCGTGACTCTTTAATTTTTTTTTTTTTAAATTTTGAGATTATACCTCAGCATGACTCCATTTAAAACAAAAAAAAAAAATTTATGAGTCACGTCTTAACATGAGGCGTGACTCATTTTAAAAAAAAAAGTTAATATATTAAAAAATTAAAATGTCATGTCATATGTACAGATAATTTAAATTTATTGTTACTGAACCTGAGTCAAAATCCCCTATTGAGTCTTGAGATAAGGCTTGGCGTCTGTTTTGATTAGGAATGGATGCGTGTGTCTATGGCTGTCAATATACAGAGCGTATCTTGTTGAAATGTTTGAATGTATGAACCACGGATAAGGGATTATCACGGTAAGCCCCGCGAAGTCATAACACTTACCAATCTTCTGATACAGGGCCACCTATTCGCACCTACTTCAAACGGAAATATGGAGAATCTATATGTTGCTTTGTTTAACGCATAAATGGAAAGATAATCTCTCTCTCTCTCTCTCTCTCTCTCTCTCTCTCTCTATATATATATATATATAAAATCTCGTGTACAGCACTGTTTAATAACGTCACATCACAAGTATTGTTTATTCACCTTTTTTTTCTTTTTACTGAGAGTTGCATTTTTTTACCTTTTTTATCTTGCGGGGCTCACAAATTTTTTTCTAAATCCTCCTTGCATCCTGCAGTGATTAGCTCCTAGTAAGAATATAAATAAAATAAAATAATTACGTATGATATAATATAAAAACAAATAAAAATGTTATGTTTGGTAGGATAAAAATAGTATAAAAATAAAAAAGAATGTTGAAAAATAATCCTCATATTTTTACTCAAAAATAATGTTAGAATGAAAAAAAAATAATGATAACAAAGTTATAACAAACTCTATATAAATTAAACATAATAATTATTTTCTATTCTTGTGCGTATGAAATATAAACGGATTTCTTTCTTCGTTCTACAAAATGTATACCAAATAGAATCTTTCAATAGATTCCTTCTCCTTTTTTTTTTCTCCTTCTTTTTACCAAATGAGGGATAAGTTGGCAATTTTGGCAAATACAATTTTTGACTTTGACCCTCGCTAAACTACACATCATGGTCTACATGTTGTGGTACATAATTTAGTCTCTAGGATATTTGCTATATATATTTAGTTGAGTTTTGGAGAAATTGATTATATCACATCATTTATATACTAATACAATGAAAACGAATCATATAGTAAATCTCACACAACACTATTTATCTACTTATAACTATAGAGTGTTGTGGTGGATAAAAATTTGTCTAGAATACATGTTCAACATTCTATTTATGTAATAGTATTGTAATGAGTAATAAAATGTAAGATTCAATTATGTAATTTGACAATATCTTATTGAATAATGTATAAATAATGTGGTATACTAAATGTATTTAAGAATTTTTTTGAGTTTTGTCTTGAGCTGTTTTTGTTATTTAATAATCATGTTGTATTTGGAGTCTAGTCCTTCCGAAGGACGAATTATTGGAGAAATTTGTGCTTAAGATCCTTGCACTTACTTTCTCTCACAAAAAACTATCTCATGTTTCTTTCTATCCGTTCTATTTTGCTGTTAATATTGCCAGCCCCTATCATCTTTACATTTGGAATATAGGGAGACTCGTACAAGTATCTTTGGACAAGTTGTTATGGAGGTCTTCTTCTTTTTTTTTTTCCAATTTATCATAAATATGCAGAAGCAAATGTTATTTTGTCAATAATCAGATAAAAGGTATATGCTAAACTAAAGAATAAGGTCAGGAATGAATATATATATATATATATATATATTCTTTAGTCAGGAATGAATATATATATATATATATATATATGAAAGCAAATTGAAGGAATTATCAAAAATGAGTATGCAGAGACAGCTTCTTATCATCACTTTTTTTTTTGTCGAAGTTTAAAATATATCCTTCTGTAATTCAAAAATTTGTTGAGGAGCTAATAAAAATATAAGTTATAAAAGTATATATAAATTTTAAAAAAATAACATTAGTATTTTTAAAATGACTACACTTTATTCTCTCCCCTCCACTTTTTTTTTCTCTCTCTCTATTATCTTGAAAACTTTTTCTTTCAATTGTGTGTGCCACTTTTCAATCAGAAATAAATGGAATTAAAATAACAAGATTGTAAATATTTTACAATTTAAAATCTCTAATAAATGAAAGGAAAGAAACTTTATAAGAGTATATTGATCGCAATTTAGACCGAAATCCCTTCCGGACTTCCACCCATTGACGTGGCAACTTGACTAACTTGTACAAATTTTTAAGCCAGAATCAGTTATTTATTCACTTGAATCATCTTTGTACAATTTAAAGAGAGAGGAGAAAGAAAAAGAGGGGAGGGGGGGACGCTAGCCAAATGTATCGTTAGATGAGATCATTTGATCCCTCCTCTCTCTCCTCAATTCAGATTAATTTTCTTCCTACAACACGTCTGTTGATCCCATGAGACTCATGTACCTCCTCATGGGGAAAAAAATAGAGAGAATTCTACAAATTCACTTGGAACTTGGAAGAGGTAGGAAAATGCTTGCACCATCCACTATTTCAATTTCTAGACTCCACACATTCTTCACCTTACAATACATCAATCAAAGATTTGCCCAACCAATGTGAAACATTCGTTAAACAGAGACCCCATATATTCTGTACACAAAAATGTCCTTGGTCACTCTCACCTTCCCCGCCAGAGCAATTTGAACAAGTATATTTTTCTCATCCGCGCATTGTATGTCAGGAAGGCTCTGGCTTTGACAGGATCAGCAATTAAATATTCAAAAGCATACATCTGTTTACTCTCTTCTAGCCCATCTATCTCCATCACAGCCTTCAATAGCTCAGTGGCATCAATTGAGCATTTGCTTTGCTCCATTGCATTGGTCAGGCGTCGGATGCTTGATGTCACTGCCATCAACGCATCCTCAAAAGCATCTGCACTACGAGGTTGTTTAGGAAGTTGGCCAAAAGACTGGAACACAGTAGGCTCTTGAAAACCATCTGGCATCTGTCCATGGTCTGGAGGCCCAGGGTATGACTCAGTTCTACCAGATTTGATCGTGTCTTCTAAACTGGGAGAAACAAAGACGGGTGATTCACCATCATAATTCTTTATTTCCATTACATGGCTTTCATCCTTCATCTTAGCCCATCGACTTGGGGCTTGATAATTACCACACACAATTTTAAGTTCATCGTACATCTCTATCTGCTTCCCACACAATCCTCTTGCATCAGGGTGTGCCTACCAATTAAATTAAAGAACACCAGAATATGAATTTTAAATGAAGCCATAAACATTTTTCAGGGAGTGAGAAAGACAAAAGATAGACTTACAGCGATGTATCTTTTCCAAAACTCATCACTGTCACATTCTATCATCTCTGTATTTGGGTTCCACCAGAAACCATCCTGACTCAGCAAATCCTCCATTACTTTATACCTTTTCTTCATTGTCTTCAGACGGTTGATAACTTTCTGGTTATTCAAATTCAAGTCGAAACGAGTGTTCACAGCTATACAAGCAGCAGTATATGCATTTTCATTAAAACATTTGTCAACTTTGTTTCCATTTTTTGCCTGAATAGCCAACGCTTCAATTAGACACTTATCCATTGCGTTTGACCACATGACATTTCTTCCTTTGTGTCTCATATCCCTTTTTGTCCTTGCAGATCACAGTGCTCCATTTCTACATCCAGATAATTTAGAATTCAATGCAGTTCAATATAATAATGCAGGCATAATCACACTTTTTAACTTAAAAGTTCCACCCCCACTTATTTAAACACAATATGAACCATAAAACTAATAAAATTTTAACAGAAAAGATAAATAAAAAAATCCAAAGTAATACAAAACAAAATGTAGATGCCTAGTATAATGTGCAATATTCACAACGTTGCAGCTTGTTATCAGCTATTATATTCATTATTTTCCAATTAACATCCTAGAAAGACATAAACATACATTTCCCAATTCTTGGGGCCCAAAAAAAAGGGGGGGGAGGGGAAGGAAATTAGGGTTTTATCCTAGAAAATAATATAGATCAATATCACAAATATTACAAAACCACCTTGATGCCAATATTTTTCTTCCAACTTAAAAAAAAAAAACTAATTGAATACTTATGGTTATGCATTCTTCATTTATCAAAAAAAAACTAGCTTTCTAAGAAAACTGAAGAGTTCTGAGGTCACAGTGTCGATTACCTACTTGACATAGTTTGTCAATGAAAAGTACCAGTTGTGAGAATCAGTCAATATATTTCAATTGTCAAGACTCGTGCTTATATCTGACCACAGGCTTGAAAGACTGATACTGAATTTATCTGATACAACCTCTCAGAAAAACAGGGCTCTTGAAACTGAACTGCAAATGATGCAGTTCATTATTAGGTCAATTCATTCAGAGTAGTGAGCTTCAGCTCCTTTTGTCTTTAACTGAATCTGTCCCTTTTTTGAGTCCAGATATGGGAGTTTGGAATCTTAATTCTTCAGGTATATTTTTACCAAATATTACTTTCAGTTCCTTACACATTCTCCTACTGGGACAAAGTTTCTTGACAGGCCAATTTGGAATTCTAAGCTCCTTCTAAGGTTAAGTCCTTTTTACAGCAATACTCAACAGGATAACATAAATACATAGTGCAGGTTTGTTGCCCCATTTAGCTCTTTCTCGTGACATGTTTAATGTGCAGATCTGATTCAAAAACTTTGCCCCACTTATTTCTCCACCATCAAGCAGTGAATTACCTTTGAAACAACCATTTTGGTATTTTTGGATTGAGATGGGTATGTCCTAGTGCTTTCGAACAGTTTCTCCTAATTCAGTTCCAAGGCTTTTGGAACAAGAAGGAGAAGAAAAACTTGTGGTAATGTGCGGTTTATGCGAATCTCTGGGATGTACGGTTCCAGACAAATGCCCACATCTTCAAGGGCATATCTTTGCCCTTACATATGTCATAGGATAGAACCATATACATGGATAGAATCATACACATGGCTTCTTGTTGGAGCTCATCACATGGCCTTTTAAGGGAGTCACTATATCTAATATGCAATGAGATTGACCAGCTCTAACACATTTATAAGTTTTTCACAGCTATTGCTACTTTGTTCTGTTTTGAGTTTTTTCTAGTTATTTCCGTTTTGAGGATATCCTATCCTACAATAAATTTTACTTTCTTTTCTTCACCTTATACTATATTTACTTGTATTTTGTAAACAGTGATACAGATTCTTTAGCAAATGTGACCGTTATTAAATATTTGCCTCAGTAATGATCTCATTCTAGAAGTTGTCCCATCAGCAGATATGCTACTTATGCAAATGGTTTCACATAACATAGCTCTTCAATTGTTAACTAATTTTGTTGTTCCTCATACTGTTACGGTAGATAGTTTCTTAATGTTTGGCTGCTGTATGCAGGAAGTTACACAGTTTACTATGGCCTCATTGATTTGTCAGTCAATCTCCCATTCACTTCAAGAAAGGCTGTAGTTGACGGAAGAGAGAAAGACATAATAGTCAAATTTTCAGAAAGTAGCTGCACCACTAAGCGGAACTTTATCATTCCCATATCCTTACTATTAACACTGACAGAGTCTTCTGCAACTGAAAGAGTAGTGGAGTCCAATTCTATATCAAGTGTTTACTCCTGTTATAAATTCTCTAATAATTGAAAAGAATTCTTCCGAAACTTCTTCTTTATTCAAGTGAAAAATACACCTCTCTCAATTTTCTTTCAGTAGTCTGCTATTAAACTAAAAAAGAGAGGGGGGGAGGAGGTAATGCTTCAATAACAGTCAGAAATATTATTACAAATAAATCAGGGTCCTCATGAGCTACCAAAGTTCGACTTGAGTTAAGCTCAGCTCAATTGATACTCAAACTGGTGCTTTAACCAAGCCTAGCTTGAACAACTAGGTGAACATTTCAAGAATAACCTGAGCTTTTCAAGTCTTAATCAAGCTATGCTTCTACTGGAAGGTAGTTAACTGAACTGACTTAAATGTGGAATTTCGAGTTAAAAAATGTGTATTAATGAAACGTGGTTCAAAATGACCAAAGTCAACTCCTTGATCCAGGACAACTTTTACCAAGATTTAAAATTCTGTTGACTCCAAATATTTCCCTACTATGTCCTTTAATATCGAAATAGAATATCCCTTATATGAATATCAAGATATTTCTTGGGATGCAAGATCAGAATTTAATGAAAGGGTCTCCAAAAGGCTACTCCTGCTTTCTTCATCAGATTAACAGGAATCAGTAACTCACCTACATGCATCAATGATCAAAATTCAGCCATTCTGGTCGTCAATGCTTAACAATTAACAATAACATAAAACAAACTACCATGAGTTACTAGGATTGCCTTCAAGAACATGCAAGAACACATGAGAATATACATTTGATCTAGAAACGTATTAAATATTAAAAAAGAATGTATCCTTCCATTTCACAGAAGGACACAATCTTCTTTTTTTCTGCCATTTCAAATTCTACATCAAACCGACCATAAGGATTCCACCATTAGCAGCTAGGCACACAGGAAATGGTAGCCACATTGCAATAAAAAATAAATGTATTAAAAAAAAACACCTGCTACAACGGACAGATGAGAATGCGATCTTGAGGTTACCGATTGCTCTCGTCGGTCAGATGACAGAATCAGAGTGCATCCGATAAAAGAAAAACGCAGTACTGGCTTCAATGAAATGGAGGATGAAAACTCTGACTGCTCGGAAGGTGGTTAGGGTTTTCTCGAGAAAATAGATGAGAAAGTTTCTTTGCACTTTCTCGAAGTCCAAACGCCGAGAAGAGAAATGTTCAGTGCTGGAGAACGAACGCGTCCGGATCCTCTACTTGGCGCCCTGCGAAGCACGCGGTGCTTTAATTTAAAACGGCGTCGTTCTACTTATGAAGAGATGATCTCAGCTGTTGAATTGAAAATGCCATCTGACCGTCCATTCCCTTTCCCTTAAGCACGCGTTTGCAGTAGCAGCTTCCAAGGTGAATCAGCGTCTTCTGCATCGCGTCTCAAGCATTGTTCAATGGCCGAACCCATGCAGCATCTCCATCCAGCACCAAAGCGATCTGTCACTCAAGCTTTCATTCATGGTGGCGGTGAAAAAGCTGAAACCCAATAGCTTCCAAAGCGATATTGCGCTTCTGCATCTGCACTCAATCATAGTTCAATGGCTGAACCCATACGGCATCTCCATCCACCACCAGAAGCTGCTCATCACTCAGGCTTTCATTCGCGATGGCCGTGAAGAAGCTGAAACCCAAATCGATTATTGAGATCTGTGGCATCCATCAAATTGAAATGGCTGTGTTGGTGTCGAAGGGAGTGAATATTCAAACCCGAATCAATTGCTGAAACTCGAATCAATTGCTGAAACCCAAATTATTTCGTAAGTGAACTCTCAAATCTGGATTCAATTTGAGTTACGAAGCTACCATAAGCAAATTGAAGTGGCGAATCTGAGTGTTGGAATTTTTTCATTCAATTTGCCTTAAAATTATTATAGAGAGATGGATGTGATGTGTCTGTTCCCTTATATATTATAGATGAAGCATTGTATAAAGACATAGCAATACTGCACTGTACTTTTCTTCTTCTTCTTACAAACAACAAGCATTGCGTTTGGATGCTGAACATATATATTGGACTGGTGTTTGGATGCTGAACTGCTAACTGCTAACTATCTGTGCTGATGCTGAACATATATATTGAACTGTTTGTGAATTGAATTAGGAAGCTAAATTCATTAGTTAATTGAATTAAATTGATTCAGTTCCATCAATTGCTGATGCCAATACAGGGGTTGAATTATATCTTCTTGCTAACTGCTAACTGCTAACTATGTATACTGGTATTTGGATGCTGATGCCAATATAAGAGTTGAATTATATCATTTGCTGACTCTATATTACTGCAACTAACTATCTCTACACTGCTTCCATGAGTTGATAACTATATAGCAGATGCATATGAATCTGTTGCCTTAAGACTAACAGTGCTTCCAACATCCCAACTAGTATAATATGAGGAAGTGTACATTTAATTTTCCTGTAGTTCTCTTTCAGAATTCAATGCATGGAAATTTGTGATATATGATATATAACTTTCATATATGCCAATGCAGGGCTGCTTGTGCTTTCCTAATGTATCAATCTTGTGGAGCTGCATGTACAGTTGGGAACAAAATAACACAGATTAACCATGACAATTGTTAGCTGTTGTGAAAACAAAATAAAGCTAATTGTTAGCTGTTGTGGAAGGATGTGTCCAGTGACAATGCTTATCTTTGTGTGAAACTATTGGAAGCTCCTGTGCTGTTGATCTGAGCCTGACCATGACTTGTCTCTCCTGCCAAAAAGCTTGTTGAACCTACATTTGCACAGAGGACAAATAATTAGCTTTAAGCTAATTGCGCAAGAAGATAATTGTTGTTTACTAAAATGTACTGTAAATGAAAAAAAACTATGGGAAGGACATGTTGTATATCTCATAGTAATTTTTTAATTATAATTATAGATTGTATCATTCTACTATAATGAAAAATCTCTTGTAATCATCATTTGTTTCAATAAAGTTGAATAATCTGCATTGTGTGTATCAAAGATATGATTACTTAAAGTTTATTTTTTATTATTATGCATCTCTTAAGATATCTTCACTAAACTCCAATGCCTCTAATGATGGTATGGGACAATCCGGTGGTGCCTACAAAGCAAAGGAAAATATATCATATCATTGACACTAAAGATCCAACATAATTATTTACTTTTCTTAAAAAATTGATTTACACTGACCATCAACATTTGAGTAAAAGTAAATTCTCTTGATGTTGGAGGTGCAGAAGTCATTATTTCATGTTGTGTTAGAGGTGTGGTGCTAGAGATACTTCCTTGAATTTGATTGTCCTGAAAGAAAAAAGTTTTATTAATATTGGTTGAACACGGGTCATAAAATGGATATAAATGTATATGTCTATACCGTGGCTGGGTGATTTTGTGAATTATCAACTGTGGAAGTTGATCTTCTTCTTCTTTTTAATAGTTTCTCTGGCTAACTCTTTAGTCTATGCTTCCTCTTAATGCCATCTTTTTTCTTAAATCCCTTTGGTTGCGTAACGCCCTCTAACGGAGGTGTTGTACCCACATTGCTAGTAGTATTTGGACTCTTTAGACTAGAGCGAAACTCTGCCACTTGCTTGCTCAATTCTATCACGGCCTTATGCACCAATGAAAATGCTTCTGGATAGTCAGATGCCTCAGAAGCTAATCTAATCATAATGGGACAAAGTTGCCTATATCGTTGTGTGCTTTCATGCTTAGGATCAGCTTGCACCTCATTTCCTCTAATATCATATATTATACCGCTTCTTGCTTCTTTGGTCCATCTCTTAACAATATATTGTTCAGGAAGTTTTTTCACATCCTTTATATCATATACCTTCAAAGCATGACAGCATAATATCCCCCAAGTTTCAAACTTCTGACAACTACACGAAATTGATTCATTGGTAGGATCAAAATGAACAATCCAGTTTTCCTCTTCATCAACCATATTAACAACATATTTAAATATTGGACCTATCTCATTTTTGTGAGTTATACAAGTAGTTGCAAATAAATCCTATTGCTCTTGAAACAATTCAAAGACAGGGGCCGTGTAAATTTGAACAAGCTGTCGAAGCATGGGTGAACTCTGGACAATCAATCGTGGTATTTTTTGTCGTGACTCAAACTCACGAATCAATTCGCTGTATCTTTTGTCCTCCACAACGCGTTCAAAATGCTTGAAAAACTTATTGATATCTAATTCTGGTTTTGTGCAACTCTTTATATCAGTATTCAAACTCTCAGATAATTGTGTGCTTTGCATCCCCAATGTGACAACATTCTTCATATGGCACTTTGCCCATTTCTCTTTTATGTTGTAAACTGACCTGAGCCATGTGTTATCCTGCACATTGTAAGTTTTTAGCAAGCGGCTCCATGCAGTCTCAAATTGTGTCTCCTCTACATACTCATGCATGCACTTTGAGAAATCAGATAAAAAATGTGATCCATGTTTCATCAAATTTCCAAGATGCTTGATGCCATTTTTTTTTAAGTGCCATGTGCATAACCCATGCTTTGTCTCTGGAAGGACTTCATGCAAAGCTCTTGCCATTGCTTGATCTTGATCAGTAAAAACTGTAAGAGGCTTTTTTTCCTTGTGTGCCTCCAAGAAAGTTTCTAATAACCACTTAAATGATTCAGTTGTTTCATCGTATAATAATGCCGCACCAAAAATGACGACTCCTCTATAATGATTAAAACCTGAAAATATTGCGAGCGGTCTATGATCACAGTTGGTACTGTATGTTGTGTCCATTGACACCACCTCACCAAAATATGCATAATCAATTAACATGCATGCATCAGCCCAAAAGACATTTGTTATTTGCTCTTCACTATCCATCTGATACGCATGGTAAAATGATGGATTCTCTGAGTATTGTTTCTGAAAATACCGTAATAGACATCCAGCTTCTCCATAAACCATGCTTCTTTGCCTTTTGGAATTCAGATAGTTTTTAGCGTCTAACCGGGTGTAACCAAGGTTAGCTCTTCCTCCAGCGTGTCTACTCATCAACTCAAATGAGGATTTTTGTTGGATCCCAGCATCCTCTGCCAAATCTATCTGGTAGGCTTGAACTTCAGTTAACTTACGTTGTGAAGACAACATGTGAACTGTTTCTGGAAGATGTAGTGGGTGGTTATGTTCCTCAATAAAGACATCAATTTTATATTTACCATCTATAAGTGCAACTCCCATTTTCGCTTTACAACCTGTCCTTGTTTCAGGCCGAGGATTGATTGTCATAACGTCCCTTTTGTCCTTTTTTCGCCATCCTTCTTTACAGCAGACATATCTATATGAAATGATAGAACCATCTTTTCTGCTTTTGGTAAAAGTATGTTTCCTTGCACCAAAACCACTTTTTCCAGCATAATTAACCCAAAATTTCCATGCTTCTTCTAGGGTGTCAAATTCCTTACCTAGCCTAGGAATGAAATCATCCTCCATAGATTGATTCCTACAAAAATAAATAAAGGCAAAGTTAATTTAGCTCTTGATTTACAAAATATAATCAAATGAATCAAACAAATGGATCAAATAAACAATAATCTCCACACCTATATATACATTAATCTTTGCAATGATACAAAATTATTCTTATATAATCTTAATATTACCTTGCACTTGACCAAACTTTTACTTTTCAAAATACAAATTTTTTTAACAATAAACAGACCAAAAATGTAATATCAACAATAAGAGCAACGTTAATCATCTATATGTCCCAATGATTTAGATTTCACTCTTTCAATTAACAAATTTCACCCACTTTAAAGCACAATAACTATTAAAAAAATTCTTGACATCTTTTATCATGTCTTTTTACAGTAAAAATGATATCAGGATTTTCAACGTTGCATGATTATGAGGAAAAGGAATGAAGGGTAGAAAGCTTTTTTTTTTTTAAATGTTTGATCACCCAAAAGATGACAAAAAATAAACAATAAACATTGGAAATAAAAATAAATAAATTACTTCACTTAAATAAATAAAAATATAAACTTTTCTTCGCTATTTTCAAAAGAAAATCAGCCGCCAAATAGTTATGGCTTCCATCATTTAAATATATTGTTTATCTATCAAAATACATAAATGATAAAAATGTGAGCTCACCCAACAAACAAGCTTCAGTATTGTGCGATTAAGATTTTTGTGCAATGCGAAGAAGCAGAAATGGAGCAGTAGCGTCGTTCTTCCCGTGTAAATGGAGCACCACGAAATAAAAAAGAAAAAGACAACAAATCTGGGCCTGAATCCATGACTTTCGTGCACAAAACGTTGAGTTTCAGTAGCTTCAAAGGGGACGGTTCAGATTGCAAGAGAATGAATGGTTCAGATTGCATCTGCGTTGCATGGAATGCACCGTTTTATTAAATAGAACGACGCCGTTTTAAATCAAAGCACCGCGTGCTTCGCAAGGCGCCAAGTAGAGGATCCGGACGCAGAACGAACGATCAGGTGTACCGGCCATATGAGAGACTGGTTTAATGCCCCGTTGTTAAGAGCCACGTTTGCATCCTAGTAAATATTTTGAATAAATTACTCCCTCCTTCTGTCATTTATATAAATTATATAACCCTTCTTTTTATTATAAAAATAAAAAAAATAATCATTTAATTATTATAATTTATCTTAATTTTTAATTTAATTCTTATAATTCCTTGTTTTTTCAAATTCATCCATATACTTTTCAAATATATAAAAATAATGTCAATATAACTTCATTTGTTCAAGTTTGGGATGGCTAATAGATTGCTAAGGTGGAATGTGTTACTTTTTGAAACTTTGCAGCAATGACGATTTCTTTTGATTCATCTTAAATGTTAAAGAGGAAGAAACTTTGTGAGATGATGATCTTTATTCAAGACCAATGGATTTGAACTTATTTTCATTCAAATGTTGTAGAAAAAATCTAGGGAAAAGCAATCCAAGCTTGCAAGTAAAGTTTGACTAACCTTTTAAAACTCTATTTCACGGGCTTTGATCATTTTATGTTAGAAATGTTTAATAATAATGTACATTAGATCAAGTTTTGGTAAGAATATTAGAAATCTGATCCAGAAGCACTTAATGACTTATGTGACAATATCTCCACCTACCTACACCACCTTACTCTCTTCCCTTTCTCCTCCATTTCCTCTCCAAATCTACTTAACTTCTCTTCTTCCTCTCCTTCTCTAATTACCCACGAGAATGGATGTTCACTATCTAACAACCCATGCTCTATTAAGTGGAACAAACATATTAATAAGGGTCACAAAAGATCAATCTAAATCTTGAAGAAAAAATTGTTATTGGTAAAGAAATGTTACAAAGCTACATTAAGGCACTTAATTATTCAAGAACAATATTGGATTTGAATTGTAGTTAATTTAGTAACATCACTTAAAACCATGAGATATGTTTAAAATTAAGAATGAGTTATTAATATAAGAAAAGAAGATCATAATACATTAGTAATTTTACTTAGAAATGCAGCTTCTCCCCACTCGCTTTAGACCTACACCCACTACCATTACATCAACAATTATAAAATAAAAATAGAAAGGTGGATAGATTTGAATGAATGAGTGCCTACATAGTTAGCAAGGGAGTTATAGTGCCCTTCACCATAAAGGAAGTTCCTTTTTTTTTTTCTCATTTATGTCTCCTTCATTTGTCCAACTTGATGTAACATACATTGATATTAAACATTTCTAACATACAATGATCAAAACAATGAAACAAAGCTTTAAAAGGTCAATCAAAACTTGTCTTAAAGCTTGGATTGTTCTTCCATAGATTTTTTTAGTTGCATTTGGATGAAAAATAAGTTTGGACCCATTCGGCTTGAACAAGGTTCATCTTCTCACAAGCTTCTTCATCTTTGACCTTGAAGATGAGCCAAAAGAAATCAACTTCACATAAAGACTATATTTGTTAAGCTTAGTAAAATGAAATTAAGCAAGATGGATTTTAAGCTTCTTAGAATGTCATTCATTATACTATAAAGGATCTCTATGTATAAATCTTTTTAGATGGCATGTTGATAATAACAGTTAAGCAAAGTTGTTTAATGGAGCCATAGAAACCCTCTAATCAAGATGGCTTACCATATTGGGACCGTTCAAAATAACTTAGACAACTTGTTGCATCGATTCTTTGTATAAAGCTTGATAAATAGTAGTTGTTAAGTCTTTTGGGCCTTCTAAAAATGGGTTAGATTGAATTATGTCCATTTGGATGCTTATGGCTAAAAGGCCCCTATAACACTTCCCCTTAGGTTCACTAGCAAAGTGACAAGCTAGTTGAGTTTAAAGTAGTCCATTCATTTTAGTTTTTATGTAATCATTGATGGCTTCCTTGTTGTTTCATGTTCCTATAATTCACCATGTTCATATGGAGTACTCTATGAAATATGAAAAGCTACTACTTCCTTATCTCTTTTGAGGTCTATCTTATTTAGATACCATTCTTTTTGTAATGGCTACACCTCTTCTAGGTGACTTTAAAAATAATATGTTAGAAGATGATTTTCACTAGTCTTGAAATGATAATCACTTTCTTTTAAATGTCATTTTGTTATTGCCTTTTGCTTAACAGAGAATTTTTTATGCACGAGATGGAGGAGCTTTTCTAGTGCTTTCTAAGGATGTTCTTCAAAGACAAGTGTGTTTCCCTCTAAATGGTTATTTTAGTTTTATAATAGCGTCAATAAAAGTAGCTTTTTGTCGATTGACCCCATTAGCAATTCAATATGCTTTAGGTTTTATGGTTCTATGTTAGCTTGCAAAGGTAGAATTATTTTTTCCTTTGTCTTTGCGTTTATTTAGTGTTAATGAATATGCCTTTATTTAGGGTATGTTCACAATCAATAGTAGACCTGGTCATCATCACCTCTTTATAGATGGTTTTCTAAATTCAAAGTCAATATGGTTTTGTCATTTCTTGTTTAGGCCAAGTATTAGCGATCCTTTTCCCTTTGCTTGACATTACATTAACAAGATTAGTTACAATCTTGAAAAGGTGAGGAAGTAGAGCAAGGATGTGGTTAAGAATGATGCGGTTGTTCTATATTATGTCTGGTTGGCAGATTCCATTTGGGCAAGATTCCTTTGCAGTTGATAAGTTGGGAGTTAGTGTTAAGATATGCTAATGTGATACATTGATTCTCCTAAGTTTACGTATGCCTTAAGACTATAAATTGTTTACATAGTTGTTGAAGCATACCAACTAAGGTGGTCTTAACTTTCTTCCTATGGCTTTTCTAAATTTTTCTCTAACTATTTCTACTTTGGCAAGCTCTTCATCCATTGCTTCTCCATCTCAATCCTATGAGGAGATTACTTCACAGAAACATTGTTGATAGACAAAAGAGTTATCATGTGATTCTGAGGATGACATTGTGGATGAAGAGGTGTTTATGTCTTTCCTTTGCGTTGACTTAAACAAGCTTAAAAGGTTACGAGAAGTGAAAGCTAATAAGGCCATGCTAAGATAAGTTGCATATGTTAGTAGTTTTATAGAAAGTGTCTAAAGAGCCATTGAGGCATGCTCAAATTTGAGCTTATGTGATAATGTAAATGATACAATACAATATATAGTAAATCATATGAAGGATCAATAATAAATTTGATAGAATACTTATTTGTTGAAATACCATTATTTTCATGTTATCATATGTGTCATATATAAGATAATATTAAGTAGTCTTAGTGCACGTGCCAAGTATGTTACTTAAATTTGAGTCAAAGCATAAGGCCGTGTAGACCATATTTCTATATGCATACTAAGTGGTGTATCTATACTTGGAGTCATGGCCCGAAGTCATTTTGTCCCTACAAGTAAATATGTATTTATACAAATAATATTGTTTCTAACTTTAGGGTATCTTATCTAAGGCACAGAGCTTTCATATCATTATTGTTTTCCTTATTTTTGGTGCAAGTTTTTTAAGATTTATTAATCCTATTTTTCTTTATTGAAGTTATTAGTTCTAGCTTTGAACTAAAGTTATCCTCAATCATCATTGTCCATCAATTAAGTTTTCCTTGATCAATGTTGTCCATAAACTATCCTCAATCATTGTTCATTAACTAAGCTTATATTAGGATTTCCCTAAAATCAATATTTGTACATCAACTGAGGTTACCCTAATCAACACTATTTATAACTATTTATCAACTAAGGTTTACTAAGATTACCTTAATCAACACTATTTATCAACTAAGCTTGTAATCATTACAGTTTAATCGCTAAACTTCTACAACGTAATACTTTCTATCAATTAATTCTTAAGCTAAACATTATTCAACAACTAAATTTTTGTAGTTTTATTGCTTTAACTATTTTTTTTTTATTGCTAGTTTGTTCATAACTAATAGTACTAACTTTGCCTTTAATACTATGCAATATCTAATCCTCGAGGGCATGTCCTCCTATTTGTAATTGGTGAGCAACATGGTTTAGTGGCTCCCTTTATGGCATCATGGCTTTGGTTTCTTTCTTTTTTTCTTGGACTTCACTTCCTAATGAATGAAAAGGACAATGCCCTTATTTGGCATGCCAAATATTTTGATTCAAGAGATTATATAATTTAGATAAAGAATGAGTCAAATAGAATCAAAGATTAAAGTGACAACAATTAGTATTATTGAATGCTTTATTGAGAGGGATACAATAGTAAAATAAAAGTAAAGATTATATCTCTTAGATAAGATGGAATTAAGAAGGATGAATTTGGGCTTTTTCCCTTTGTATTGTAAGGGTATTTATTTATAAGCTCTTTAGGCAGATTAATTAGGGTGACTTATCACACTAGAGTTATTTTGTTTAGAGTAAATTAAACAATTTGCTATTTTTGTTTTTTGTATGGGTTTTAATAAATAATAGTTGTTGAATTTTTTAGGTCGTTTTAAGAAATGGATTAGACTAAGTTAGATGAATCTAAATATTTATGGTTAGGAGGTTCCCATAACAAAAATAATATTGATTTTTTTTAATAAAAATATAACTTTTTAAAACTTTTTATTTCAATATTATTTATTTTGTGTTAAAACTATACATTTGATTTATTTTAGATATAGAAAATTAAATATTTTTATATTAATTAAATATATATTTAATACTTGTTATATTATATAAATAATAAATATAAAAAATATTTTATTTAAAATAAATATAATTATAACTCATCTTTTCTGTTAATATGACACATCTTTTTCATTTTAAGAGCCATGAGTATGAATTTTAAAATAGAAAGAAAGATAAAATAATTTGAACATTAAAAAAATGAGTGTTAGAACTTTTAAAATAGATTCACCAAAATAAAAATTAATGTCATTTAATTTTGCAGAAAATATCATAATGCTAAAATTTGCATGCTGATAGCGATCCGTTGATGCCTTGCCGCAGGCCATGCACTGCCCCTACTCAAATGACCTTTTCACCCCAATCTGTCTCACCGAATGACTCCTCTATCGCTTGACTCTCTTTTCCAGTCTGAACCCTTCAAGATCACGCCACGTAATTTAAAGAGACCCAATCTCCCCGGCCACACGTGACGTGGCGCAATCGAACAGAGGAACCGATAAAACACAGCGTAAGTGGCGTTCCCGTAAATTCCTCGAATACCAAAGGGCATATCAGATTCGTTCCTCTTTTCTCTCTTACCATAATCTGTAGTAGTACTTACACTCAACGCTCAGCATTTGTGTTCGTCCCTTCGTTTGCTCTCTTTCAAATTTCAGAGCCAACATTTTCACTCACGCATTTGCAGTGTTCAAAACTCTTCAGTGCTAGGGTTTCTACTCGCGAAAACCGCAATGGGAAGGGAAAGAAAATCGCTTTCCGTTGAAGAACAAGGTCAATATAATAATAAACCGTCTCTGATTATGTGTTTTTTCAATCGTTCTATATTTTTCGGGGTTTTGATTGTTTATTCAGGTTTACATTTTACAGAGAGGATTATAGAGAAAGGGAAAATGAAAGAACAAGCTATCACAGTGGAAGACGACGACAGTGGTGACGAAGAAGAATCAGAAGATGGTAATGAACTAGTGATATTATTTAGCGTTCTCTTGTGCAGTATTTCTATCCCCAAACTTTAAACTTGAGCTTTTTTCCTCTTTTCGCAGTTCCTCTTTCACTCTCGTATTCGATTTTATTTTTGGCTCTCTATATTGTATGCAGTGAGTCCTTTTATGTGACATCAGTGAAAGTTCCCATTTCTTTTTTACAGGAGTACAAAAAATCGTCCTTATTAATTTTAAAATGCCATTTTCTCTTCAAGTTTAATATTAAAAAACTCAGTATTTTTATCCCCAAATATGAGAACTTAATATGGAATGATGAGAATGACCTTTTCTTTTTTTCTTTTCATTGCCTGCGTCGGCGTGTTTCGCCCGCGAGATCTAGGGGCTGCAAAATTCCGGTGCATGATGTTTTGGGCTATTGATGTGATGGCTAGGTTTGAAAGATAATCTTAACGTAATGTTGTATATTATCACGAGATTGTATTCTACACAAGTCTCACTTTTAAGGGGACTCTATATTTTAGTTTTGCAGCCAACTATAAACTTCTTGTTTCTTTTATCTTTTTTCCCCCTCAGCCTTCAGAATCTTTTTATTTCTGATTCCAAGCCATTGCTATGTAGTTTTTTCTTTGTTCGTTTTTTTAAAAAGTATAGTTTATGTATGTAATCAATTTCTGATTCAATTTTTTACGTATCACTGCGATTTTCATTTTTCTCTCTCTCAGTTTTTTTTCCTCAGATGGTTTTCATTGTAATTTTGGATTAGTAACTCTCACATGTTTCTGCTCCTACGCAATGCCTTCTTATCACTTACAGTGAAGTTAGTACGGATAAGCCCCGGATGAACTTATTAACGCTTGTATTTTTTTTTAATCATCTAAAATGACTTTTGTTTTTCTCACTTGATGATGCAGAGGAGGGATTGGATCAGTTTGAGGATGATGGGTTTATAGTTGGTTTTGATGAAGACGAAGAAGAGGAAGAAGACAATGCAAAAGAAATGCAAAAGAAGAAAAGAAGGAGGAAGCGGTTATTTACCTTCTTACCCTGCAATGCAATTTTATATATCTTACACAATACTGATTGCTTTTTGCTAATCATTTCAGAAGATTATCGAAGTGCGTTGTTCTTGATGATGATGATCTTGAGCTAATTCGTGAAAACAAAATCTTAGGCATTTATCAGGAAAAATTGGTTTGCATCTGATTTACTTTTTTGTAGTTTATCGCTGTGTATTTCCAAGCAAAAAATAACAAACTGCATCTTGTTATTTATCTTGTTTTTGTTCATTGAGTTTGTCCTAGGGAGATGGAAAATTTAAGAGGCTCAAAAAGGCTGGCGTAGAAAATGAGACAAGCGGACACTCTTCGGATGATGGAGGTGATCATTATTAGAAATTCATTTGAAATATCTTCACTTGTCTTTCCCATTTTATTTTCTTTTGCAAATGTCCTATGATGATCTATGATAGTGCTTCACCCATCGTTAACTTTTTACTTGAGTTCATGGTGGTATTCTTTTGTTAATTAATTATAAGATGTTGGTTTTCCGGGATCATTTCTGGTGATAATGTTGAAGACGAGCAGCACCTATCTGGTGATGCAGAGGATGACATGGCAGATTTTATAGTGGGTGAAGAGGTTGCCTATGGGGAAAGAGACTCTCTCAGGTATATTATAATTAACAAGAATGCGTTTAAATTTACTAATAATTTAAATATTCACTTACTGTCTTGATTGTATTACTCACAGCCAAAGGAAGTTTAGTGAATCCAAGCATTCGTCATCACAGCTAAATGAAGCCAAATATAGTTTTGGCAAGGCTGTTCCACTGCTAAAACATTGCAAGGAAGTTCCGTTTGTGTCTACTGAGCCCGATGGGTGTTACGTGTCTGGGTCACCGGTCCTGACAAAAGTGAATGTAGCTGGAACGCGTAAATGTTTAGATGATATAGACATGCCCGAGAGGATGCAGGTCCTGGTTTCAAATTTATTATAGTTTTAACTTGTCAATTGTCATCACAATGCTGTGATTTATTTTTAATCAGTTTCTAGCTTTCAAACAGATATTTGAGGACATGGTGGGATCTGTTCCGGTTGACATAATGAGTTTAGAAGAAGAAAGTTCTTGGATACTTAGTCAACTTGATTCAAATCCGTTGTTGAGTGAGAACAGAGAAGGGGGTGAATCGTGCAGACTACATAGGACAATAAAGAGGGAAGATATTGTGAGGTTCTTGGAATTGCATCATGCAAAGAAATATGACGTAAGTGATAGTATGATTTTAGTTACACTTTTGGGTTATCTACGTGAACATGAGATCCCTTCTTTATTTTTTGACATTTTTTTCTCTATGTTTTAGATACCATTTATTGCAATGTACCGGAAGGAACAGTGCCTCAGTCTCCTGGAAGATCCAGAGCAGGATGAAACAGGAAGCGTAGCGAACGATATTGAGAGAAAGCCTCAGCTGAAATGGCACAAGGTAATCATTAACCTAACGTGTTTATTATTGGATGGTATGGCCTAAACATATTAGAGTTCACTTCAAATTGTCTCAGTTATGAGGATTAGGTGTTGCACAGGAAGAAAAGTAGATAGTGGAAATAACAAATTAATTCATTGGGAGAAATTAATGCATATGAAATTGATGGAAAAACTTTTTTTGGGTGTAGGTACTCTGGATAGTCAGGGAATTGGATAAAAAATGGTTGCTTCTTCAGAAGCGGAAGAGCATTCTTGCGACATATTATAACAATCGTTTTGATGAAGGATGCCAAACGACTCTTTCTGATGAAAAGGCCAGTTTCAATCAGCAGCTTTCTGAATCTATCACCAATATGCTCAAGAAGGCTGAATCAGATAGAGAGATTGATGATATTGATATGAAGTTTAATTTACATTTTCCTCCAATTGAGGGGTTCTTTAATGCCGGTTATAAAAGGCCTGTGAAGGAATCATATTATTCTAAATGCAACATGGCAGGCCTGGGGTCACTTGCAAGCAAATTTGGGAACCCTGGGAAATTCGGGTTGCTAATTGCTCTTGAGAAAGTGGTAACCTTTTGCTTTTGTTTTGTGTGTTTGTCTATATATCTGTATGTGTGCGTGTGTGTGTGTGTGTTTTGGGGTAACTCAGATTCTTGGACCATAGGGAATGGAGAAACAAGAGGATCCAGGGGAATCTCCGGAGGAATTAGCTTCCATATATAAGTGTGCAACATTTGAAACTTCAGAGGCTGTACTCAAAGGCGCTAGGCACATGGTGGGCTATCGATTGCATTATCTGCTTCTGCATAACTCTAAAGTCCGTGTAGTCTTAGTTAGCTAATCGATAGTTTTCTTTCTCTAGGCTGCAGTGGAGATCAGCAGTGAGATATCTTTGAGGAAATATGTCCGCAGCATATATATGGATAACGCTCTGCTTTCAACCAGCCCTACACCGAAAGGAAATATGACAATAGATAAATATCATCAATTAGCAAGCGTCAAATGGCTACAGGACAAACCCCTCACGAAGTTTAAGGATGCCCAGTGGCTTGTCATTCAAAAGGCTGAGAAAGAGAAGCTTCTTCAAGTTATAATAAGGTTGCCTGGTCATGTCCTATCTGAGTTGACAATCACCTGCAATGATGTTTATCTCAGCCACAGTGAACGAACATCCGCTCAGCTTTGGAATGAACAACGTAAGTCAATCCTGCAGGATGCTATTTCAAATTTTCTTTTGCCATCAATGGAGAAGGAAGCACGAGAATTGTTAACTGCTAAGGCCAAAAACTGGTTAATAATGGAGTATGGGAAGGATTTATGGAAGAGAGTATCTGTGGCACCATATCAATACAGGGACAAGGCTACTGCACAAGATAAGGGTGCTGCATCCAAAATCATGGCTTGTTGTTGGGGAATTGGAAAGCCAGGTACCACATTTGTTATGTTGGACTCTAAAGGGGAATTGGTTGATATGATGCATGCTGGGTCACTTACTCTGCGATCACAGAATATAAATGATCAGCAGCGGAGGAAAAACGATCAACAACGTGTTGTTAAGTTCCTGACGAATCATCAACCTCACGTAATTGTTATCGGAGCTGCTAATGCATCCTGTATACGGTTGAGAGATGACATTAATGAGGTAAATTACTTCGTCAACTGCATTTGGTTTAGTTGATGTCCTAGATTTTTTTCCTTAGTTCTCCTGATAGTGAATATTTCTCTTTTCTAAAATACAGTTTTTCTTTAAAATTGAGTTTTTCATTTAGAATGATAAAAATTCTTGGACCTCTCTTCTACCAATGAGGTCCCTTGGATTCTCTTTCCTCCTGATCATTTGCGTGTTGTCTGCTTGTAAACTTGGGAAGTGGATGCTGAAGAAGCATAAAACATTACGTCTCTGACTTTATATATAATTATATTGTTGCCGACCTATAATATCTATTGTAATGGAGTTAATTATTTCTTCGTTTACAGTATAGACTTAAATTTAGCGACTTTCGTTTTGTTTAAATTTAGCGACTTTCGTTTTGTGCCTTCTCTTTCTAGTACTTCCAATATCTAATTTATTTCTTGCCAAACTTAATTAGAATGTCTGTCCTTGTACAACTAGGTAGCTCAATATTTGTTTTCTGATTCCAAATTACTTGAAATTTTAAAATTCAAATCGATCTGTAATTTCAGGACAGTATATGTTCAGAAAACACTTATAATTTTAGACAACTTGTTCTATAAAGTTACACTTGTAGTAGGTACATATTAATCTCGTGCCTATGTGGATAATTCAAAATTTATAGTTTGATAAACCTACTGTAAGGAGAAATTAGAGTTTAAAGAAGTTGAATATAAAATAAAATCAATTACTTAACATTTATCAATTAAAAGCAAAAAGGTTGAATGCTAAGAGGCATGAATATTAACGTGGATATGATATATGATATTTATACAGACATATAACACGACAAAATCTGAAGTGTCCATATGTAATTTAAAATGTCAAATAGTATTATATTATGTCTAATACAAATATTTGATACTTGTTGGCTATGCACACAGTGTTTTTTTTTAAAATTTTTTTTAAAGTATCCATGCATCATAGGTTTCATGTAATAAAGATTATACTATCATATGAAATTGTAAACGTATGTCCCTATATCAAAATACTAAGAATATCTAAGCTTTTTTTTTTCCCCCCTTTTTAACTGTCTTTATACATTTTAATTTTAATTTTTTTTTTCTCAGAATTGTCTCTGTTTTGCAGTCACAGTCAGAGTCTAATATCATTCTTTGCATTAAAATTTTATTAATATTATGTTAGCAGCTCTTTTGGTGACGAACAGATGAAAATGTTCTTTGTTATTAGTGTTCCTTGTATATGGTGGCTGCTATTTTGATTTCATTTAATATATGATTTGATGCCTGTTCACGTTAGTGCACATCATGATTCGCCGAGATCTTATTACCTCCAATCAGATTATTTCAATGATGATGGAGGCAAATCTTCAAGATGTCAGTCAAGAGATGAAAGGACTAACAACAGTTTTAGGGGATGAAAGCTTGCCTCGCCTTTACGAAGATTCAGAAAGTTCTGGGCACCAGCTTCCCAGACAACATGGCAATTCATTAGTTTCTTTTCTTCTGCCTCCATTTCGTTACTATCTACTCTTTAATATTTTTCTTTTTTTTAAATAAAATCTTCCTTTGATCGTGGATTTCTCCTTTGTTCTTGAAATTATATAGGCATTGTGAAAAGGGCAGTGGCTCTTGGACGTTACCTTCTAAACCCATTGGCGATGGTCGCAACACTCTGTGGGGTCAAGAAGGAGATTTTGTCTTGGAAGCTAAACTCCCTGGAGCAATTTCTAACAAGTGATGAGAAGTTAGAGATAATTGAATGGGTCATGACAGATATTACCAACCAAGTAGGCGTGGACATAAACTTGGCTATCAGCCATGATTGGCTTTCTGCTCCTTTGCAGTTTGTTTCTGGTCTTGGACCCAGAAAAGCTGACATTTTGTGTAGAGAATTACTTGGAGGTACAGCTGTGGGAAATAGAAGGTACTTAAGTAAATGTGGACTGAACACAATGAAGGTTTTCTGGAATGCAGTTGGCTTTCTAAAGGTTTCATGTAATGAACCAATTTTCGTTGACACTGTTGCTAATATTCTGGACCGTACAAGAGTTCATCCAGAGTCATATCACCTTGCTGAGGAATTTGCTAGAGCTGTATATAGACACTATAATCCAGATGCTGATGCTACCCAACTGAATGCAATTGAAATTATTCATAATGATCCGAAACTGCTGCAAGCATTTGATGTAGATGATTATGCAGCCAGACTGGGAGTACAAACAGGAGAATATAGAAAAGAGACTCTTTATGATATAAACGTAGAACTGCTTGATGGATTTAAAGATCCTAGGAAACCTTATAAGGAACCCACTCAGGATGAGGAGTTCTTTATGATAACTAGAGAAACTGGGGATGTACTTATTGAGGGAAAAAGAGTTCAGGCAACAGTACGCAGTGTGCATTCCAAGCTAGCATTTTGTATACTTGACTCCGGATTGACTGGAGTGCTGTTTAAGGAAGATTTTTCAGACGAAACTGATGATATATCTTTAACAGAAAAGTTGTGTGAAGGTGTTGTGCTTAATTGCAAGATCAAATTAATTGACAAGAACAGATACCGGGTGAATTTGACATGTAAAGCCAGTGAGTTGAAGAGTGATGGACACCAGAGTTTCCATGACATAGATCCTTACTATTGTCAAGGAAAGATTTTACCGAGTCAGTTAGGGAAAGCAGAAAAGGGGCAGCTTGAAAGTAAATATTTCAAGCCCAGGATGATTTTTCATCCCCGTTTTCAGAATATTACTGCTGATCAAGGGAAAGAGGTACATTCATTTGTTGCTTAATAGTTGAGTTCAGTTGATTTCCTACACTTGAAGATTTTTAGATTATGACCGGCATCTTTTTATTTTTCTGTTTTGAGTAGTTCCTTGCAGATAAAGCCATTGGCGACTATATTTTTCACCCAAGTTGTAGCAGTCTATGGAAATTAACCTTAACTCTTAAAATTTTTGATGGACTTTGTGTACACAAAGACATTGTTGAAGGTGGAAAGACTCCGGATATGAAAAGCCTGCATGGACTTGGGAGGACATTAAAGATAGGAGAGGAAATATTTGAGGACATAGACAAGGTAAGCATCCTTAATTCAGATGCTCTGAAAGGCTTCAATTCTTCTCTGATTCATTATGTTATATACTGTTTTTTGGGTGTTATGATTAATGAAGTTGCTGCTCTGTTTCAAACACATCCTCATGTATTACACTTTTAGTTTCTGTTTTTTAGGATTGTTCAGGGAACCAAACAAACTGCCAGTTCAAGGGTTGGTTTATAAAGTGAAATTTTGTACAGTTTGGGGTTCAAATTGAACCATATGAACCGAACCAAACCAAACCCCACACACACACATATGAATTAAATATTTTATATATTAGTATGTAGTATGTAATATGTAAAATATAATCTACAATATACATCAAATTTCATCATTTTCTCCTTATATTGCCAAGTATTAAGTCAACCTTGTAGAATAAAAATGAGACTAGCACACTAGATGCCATAAACAAACTTCGTAATATATTAAATCACAAAGTTTGTACTTACAGCTCTACACTTAGGACATGCTCTTATGTTTCACTTTCCACTCCAGTACAAGTTCCTATATGTGTGTGTGTGTGTGTGTGTGTCTACAAATTGAAGGCTTGGAGCTACTGACTTTTCGACTAGACTTTCATTGCAATTGCATATTAAATTATTAATAATATCAGTCATCAATATTTGTGTTGTTATATATTATCTTGTAATGTATTTTGATTAAATTCATTATAATCGATAACAAAATACTAGCAAAACTTGAAAAACAGTGAGGGGTTGAAGTCTAACTAAATTGGAATCAGTGGTTTAATGTCACAACTTCCCATGGTTTATTTTGGTTTCCTGAATTTTCATGATGTACACCGTGAGAGTCTTTGTATACTGTTATTGTAAAGCAAAGTAATCATGATTCCAAGATCTAGTGGTTTATGGACACTGCCCTGGGAAAAAAAAATATTTTTCTAAGTTCAGTGACAATGCCCTGGGAGGAAATTCAATTTTCACTAGGTTTTTTTAGTGTTTGTGCTTCTTTGTTGATGCTTTTGAATTTGAATCTTGACTCCTTTTTCATCAGTTTATTATTTTCCCTGCTATGTAAATAGGTTATGGAATGCTATGTCAATCCATTGGTGGTTCATCTGAAAGCTATGCTTAGTTACCAAAAATTTAAAGGTTCAAAAGCTGCGGTTGATGAATCATTAAAATTGGAGAAGGAAGAATATCCAAAGAGGATAGTTTATGGCTTTGCAATTTCATTTGAGCATCCTGGCACTTTCATCTTGTCTTACATTAGAAGTACAAATCCGCATCATGAGTTTATCGGTATTCATCCTAAGGGATTCAAATTTAGGAAGCAATTATTTGAGAACATTGGGCAGCTGGTGGCATACTTTGAGAATCATATCAATGATGGCATTGTACCAGCAAGAAAACCCATCACTGATGGTTTATTTGGGAAGTCTACGGATGGAGACTATAGATTCAATGTATATCGGAATAAGCAATTCATAGGTATATCCTGGATTTTCTTCATTTCTTAATTCAGTTATTTGATCTAACCTAGCTGTAGTTGCGCACTTGTACAAGATGTACAACGTCATAAGTCTTACAAATTGGGGGACATTGATGTCAAGTTGGTCTCTTATAGCAAGCTATAAATTTAAACTTAAGATGAATAGGTACCTCCACCACAGGTTTAGCAATTCTATAATTTCTTATATTTCATTGATTCATTTTTTGGTCATAAACTAACCTTATTGCAGTCCTAACCACCCAGAAAATGTTCACAAGACTTCTTGACTACAAAAATTACATTAAAACTCACATAGCTCATTTTTTTCAATTATCAGTTATCATGCAATGAAACCCTTCATAAACCAGCTTTTGAAATCTATAAATAGGCTAACTGCAGTTTGTGTAAGGCGTGGAGAGAAAAGTAGTGTGGTGACAAAGAGACGCAGTGCTGAGAAAAAAGAGGTATGAGGTGTCCTAGGCAAGTTCTTGTCACCCAAGAAAAACTGTGTGTATGCATTAGTATTAAAGTGAGATTGCCTTAAGGTGTATGAGCATGTACAATTTTTGTTTTTAATTGTTAAAGCTTACAGAGAAGTGTCTCTTTATGTATATTGAACTTGTTCGATCAGCCACTTGACTTTTGTTCGCACTAGTAATCTCATCCCATTTAATTATTTTGTTCGGTCATTTATTAAGAGAAGAGAAGAGGACAAGTTTAGGTTGGAAAGAAAAAAAGTTATGTGCCACGCATGGAGATGTAATAAAGTCTAGCTAGATAGAATTGAAAAAGAATGCATGCTAGGTAGTGAGTTAGCTGAAATTTGGAAAGCCTCCAGTCTTCTATGTGGTTATAAAATTCTGTGTAACCAGCTGAAGGGTGTGCAAGAGAAAAAACAAAATCTATGCATTATGTGTCAAACAAAATTGAGAATGAGAATGCAACGAATACTCTAAATTTCTTGATTTTTTTCCTTTTTTAATCCTATGTGCATTTATTTTCTCTTCCTCGTCTTGTTAAATTTGTTAGTACACATTCACAGTTTCACCCTACAACATATTAACAGTTTTGCCAGGTGTTTTGGCCCAAATCCAGCATAAATAAAGTGTCAATAGATGGGCATATATTACGAGTTTACTATTTGTTTGCAGCTTTTGGGATAATGTTAGGTAGCAACATACATGGGATAAAAGGAATTCGCTCTATATAGGCTGGCTATATATTGGTATTACTATGGTGTTATTAGCTGCCTATTTTAAAAAACACGTGAATGCTGAATGTGAATGTCAAAATTGCAGTCTCCCAGGGAAGGTGGGATTCTAAAGTGGCTATTGTTAAGGGTGGTATAATATCATATCAGAGATAGGGCTTAGTTTTGTTTCAAAGACGAGACAGATTTTATCTTTGCAGAAGCATTTTTGCACGTCGATAACATTTGATATATGATCATTTAAGTAGATCTCATCTCAGTAAGCAGTCTGTTCATCTCAAGTAATTACTGTCCTCGTGACTACTTTGTTATCATTACGTCAATGTGTAATTATACCGTTGTCAAATACATGTATTGTTACTCTAATATTGGTTATCCTTCGTCAATATTAGATTGAACTAGAATTTGTGTTTCCATGACATCAAAAATCCTTTGAAAAATTGAACTGCAGCCAGACTTCAGATTAAAAATCCTCCTTGATGATCTCTTACTCCTCACCTTGTATAGTTGAATCTACATTTTAATTTCTTTCATTTTATCTATGCCTCTCAGGTGGCAATGGCTGTGGCCATGGACACGGACGTGGCTGTAGCCGTGGTCGCGGACGTGGTGCAGACAATCAAAGTTCAGCTAGACAACGGGGAACTAATGATACCTTAGCCACTGGCGAGAGTTGGGATATAGGTGGTTCTGGTGAAGTCAATGCCTTCAGTCATCAGAATAGTCATGAAAGTGGGATGCAAGATGCTGGTGGCAATCAGGTTCTACCCGGCGATTATAATTGGGACAAGGGACTCAGAAATGGAAGGGGTTGGAGCCAAGGTTATGACGGAGGACGTGAATCTAACAAGAACAATAGTGTATGGGGCAATGCTGAAGATGACCAAACCCCTGGGGGTAATGGTTGGCCTCAATATAATTCTTCTAGTCGGGCACGTAATATAGGCAAGAGTTGGGGTGACCATGGTCCTGCAGGTGAAGGCAATCTTTGTGAACCCACTAATGAAAGTGGGATGCATGCTGCTGGAGGCAATCCGGGTGTCTCTATTGATTGTGGCTGGGGAGGGGGACGAGGACGAGGACGAGGACGAGGACAGGGAAGGGAAATGGGATGGAGCCAAGGCAACGGCCGAGGATATGGGCTTGACCATGAACGTAATAACAACAGCTATAGTGGTCGATGGGGCAATGCTGGAACTGGCACTGACAACACCAGTGGTGGTGGTTGGGTTAATGCTAAGTCTTCTGGTTGGGAAGGCAATATAGGCAAGAGTTGGAGTGAAAGGGCTCCTGGTGAAGGCAATGGCAGAGGAACCACTTATTCTTGGCAGCAGAGTAATTATGATAGGGGGATGCATACTACTGGTAACAATCGTGGTGCCTCCAATGATGGTGTTTGGGGACAAGGAGGAGGACAAGCCAGGGGCAGGGGAAGAGGAAAGGGAAGGAGAGGAAGAGGGAGCCAAGGTGATAGCCAAGGATATGGATGCGAAGGTAATAATAACAGCTATAGTGGCCGCGGATGGGGCCGTACTGGAAGTGATGCCAGTGGTGAAGGTTGGACTAATGCTAATTCTGCGGGTTGGGGAAGTAATAAAGGAAAGAGTTGGAGTGAGAGTGTTCTTGGTGAAGGCAATGGCAATGAAACCACTGATTTTAGCGATCAGAATAGCCAAGAGCGTAATGAGAACAGTTATGGGGGTCGTGGTAGTTGGGGAGGTAATAAAGGAAAGAGTTGGAGTGAGGATGGTCTTGAAGAAGGCAATGGCAGTGGAACCACTAAATTCAGCCATCAGAATAGCCAAGAAAGTGGGATGAATGCTACTGGTAACGATGAAGGTGTCTCCTATGGTCGTGGTTGGGAACGAGGCCGAGGACAGGGAAGAGGGTGGGAATTGAGTAAAGGCGATGGCTGGGAAGGCAGACGTGAACATGATGACAGAAGCCTTAGTGGACAATGCAAAGCTGGAAGTGATCGCTCTGGTGGTGGTGGTTGTCGTCATGGCCGTGGTGGTTGGGCTGATGCGAATTCTTCTGGTTATTGAGGGAAGATGGGGGGAGGTTTTGATGGTTTGGGAGGAATGTTGGCATGGCTCTATTGATGAAAGTGGAGGTAAAGGCAACGATAAAATTAAATGGGACTCAAATAATGCAATACTAGATTAAGACTTTCTGGGGAACGGGAGCTAGTTTCTTGGTGATGCAAATACACCTGATGATAGAATTCCAAAGATTAGGTAAACATTAGTATCAGTTCTGAAATTGAGAATTCTGGATAGGGTGGTGCTCATGGGAATTATGCCACTTCTTATTGTTGGTAGTTAACCCTTACCGAAAACGTTTCGAAGTGGTTGATATGTTCAATCCAGTAAACAATTTTCTTTTGTTCAATGCACGAGGAATTTGGCTATTTCTTTTATGGCTTCCTCTCTAATTAAAAAAATAATGCAATCTACCGTAAAAATGGTATATCTTACATTTGGAGGCCTAATATTCCATATTGTCTTTTTATATCTGCCCCACTTTCTGAAGACATTGTCAACTGAAGGTTCTTTCTTTATTTTCCCTTTTGGGGGAATGCTCCTAATTATCTGCATTAGTTTCAACTAGCTTTAAAATTAATTAATTAATTAATTCACCTTTCTTTTGCATTCTGGTGACAAACACCACTATTCTTTCCTCTAAACTGGGACTCTGTGCTTGTTGAAGCTATTACTAGACTGCAGGCTCTTAAAGTTGCCACTGCCATTTATAAGCTTTAAAGAAATCTCAAATTGAGAAATCACGACTGTTATTTTTCAATATGAGGGGAAATAAATTGACTGCCTATATATCTGCTTGTTCTATGGTAGTCATTGAGACATAATCTTAGTGAGGCAAACTGTAGTATCTAGTTTTCATGTTCTAATTTTCTTTATGCCGCAGCTACTGTTTCGTGTAATAAACTGTTTGGTGTACTTGGTATGCTTTCTTTGGAAGGTTACAGGGCTTTAAAAGAAAAGGAAAGTCGAGCCGTGTGGCAATCTTTGGCCATGTTAACATGTATTTGGATGGAGAAGGACATTAGAATCTGAATGAAAAATATATCTAAAAGAGATGAATAGATATTTACGTAGAAATATAAAATTTTAATTCAATTTATAAGCTAAAATAACAGTGGTATAGTTAACCTTAAGTAGTATCACAAAATAGACTAAGTTGGAGAGTAAAAATGAAAATATTGTTGACCTATGTAACTTAAGTCAACAAGATGTTATGAAATAAAATGAAATAAATGAAGATCAAGGAAATTGAAACAAGATTTTATTGACAAGGTTTCTTAACAGAATCCAATACACATAAATAAAAGAGTTAAGGAGGAGATATATGGTGCATGTTATTCTAGTTTGGACCAACTTATCTTATATTTAGGTCCCTGAAATCTTTAAAGGATTGTTTTTCAATTTAATCCAAACTCATTATAATTGGAATAGTTTTACATGTGATTACTACCAATGCAATGTTTAAATTTATCTTAAACTTTATAACATTTGGATTTTACACCACCTTATTGAAAAAACTATATAAGGATTTTCACACACAGTTTATTCTAAACTCACTTTTCTCATACTTAAGGATAATTTATAGAATGATCTAAGAATAGGTTTAAAACCCTTGTAAACAAAGGGGATATGTTAAGTTTACTATTTAAACTCTTATAAGTTAGATTAAACCAGAAATTAAGCTTTGAAAAATCAAGATGGAGAGTACAAGAAGAACTACAATACACTTTAAATTTTTTTTCTTTGCTTCTATATCTTATTTTGTTCTTCTTCTTTCTAATATGTATATATATATATATAAGTTGCAAAATATTTCTAGTAAAAGCAATTTCAGAAATAGCCATTGTGAGAGAGAGAATGAAGCTTGAATGCAAAGATAGCTATTCGGTTGCACATGCTACTCTCATATTCTTTCAATGTTTCTATACCAGTAGGTGTAGAGAAAGAATGCTTCTTCTTCTAACTTTTTTCATCTTTGATAAATAGAATTTAATATAAGCATCAAATGCTCTAAATTTTGTGAGAGAAGAATCGACATTAATAATACTTTGGATCCATTTCCTCTTATTCTTTTTTGGCTTTCTTGCTCTTCTTCATTGCCACCTTTCTCTTCATATCATCATCATCATCTTCTTTTTTTGTTTCACATTTGTGGAGCTCGAGAATGAGACAAACCTTTTTTTTTTTTTTACAAAATTTCTTATCTCATTAAATGCTCTTTTTTGCCCATTTTTCCTTATCTCTTTCCTTCCTTCTTTGTACTACACTGGATATGGAAAAGGAGAATGGAGACTTGCTTTTATTTTATTATTGCAACTTTTCTGAACATGAAGTATGAAGGAGAGAGAGGTACTTGATAAATCTAGCTTTTCTTCTCACAAACAATTAAGGGAATTTTTTCTTTTTTGCTTTGTGAAAGGATGAGACATAAAGTTTTTCACTTTACTTCCTACAAACCACGTTTTTTGTTTCTTTTTTTTTTTAATCAAAAGGTTGCATTAAAAGCTTCAAGCCTTCCTATCTTTATAAATATTTTATCCTTTTACCAAGCAAATAACTTTTTTCTTTCCTTTCATGATAAATACTCCTTCCACTATTTTGCTTTTCTTTTTTCTTTTTCCTTTGCAACAACAACATTAATTTAATCAAATTTCATTTGATGAACTGCATAATACAAAAGATCTTATCAAGTTAACTTTTGTAAAAGAGAAAACATTAGAATAAGATATTATATATTTAAGGGCAATTTGCTTTTAATTTTTGTTATATCTCATGTTACTTCTTATTTAAAGAATCATTCTACAACTTTTTTTTTGCAAAAATCTAAATATAAATTATAAAGTTGTTGCAATAATACTTTTGTAATATAGAGGTGCAATGATAAAAATGTGTGCACAACTTTTTAAGATTTTTTACACATGCGCGTATACACACACTCTTTCTCTCTTGAGTGCACGCGCACACACATATTCATTTGCTTTTTTAAAAAACATATCCTTTTAAAAGTTTACACTGAACTGCTATTCTTTATAGGTCTAGGCATGGAGTATTTTGAGCTTTAAGCAACATACTTTATTTTTTTTAATAATTATTATTATCAATAGGAATAAATTTAATTATATGGATTTATGCAATAAGTTATAAACAACCATTAGATTATTTTTATCTTAATACTTTTATAAATTAAATTTAAGGGCTTTATTATTATAAAAAAAATTAAAATTATATGAAAACCTTAAAGTTAACATTTTACATGCTGTTTGGTTTATGAGAAATTTAATTTCTCGAGTGTCTATAAATTTATTTGTAAGATATTTAGATATAGCAAATATAAAATATGATGTATATATCTTTTATAATTAATAAGGATGATTATGTTTTTTTGTATATGTGTGTGTATATGTTAAATTTAAATGTTTTATGAATAAATTTTTGAAATGTTTTGAAAATTAGGATATCTACTTACAAGACGTTAGAAATGTTTCTATGACCTAGATTATTGGACTTGGTATGAGAAAGGGTAATGCTGTATTTAGTTTGGTGTTCTCTCATGATTCTTTACTTTTTTTTATTATTATTTTTATTTGAATTTCAGTTTGAAGGATATCTTATCCTCCGATTTTGTAACTCCACACTCCATACAAAATTTTCTTCTATCGATTTTTTTTTTTTTATATTGTGCATGCCCCCTAAAAGAAAAATAATTTACACTCTATTTGTTTAGAAGTATTTCATTTTGTTTTTGTAATGTCTATTATATTCTTGTAATTATTATTTAATAATTTATATATTTTTTATTTTTTTAAATAAAGATATAATAATAATATTTTTTTCAAAATAATTATTTTAATTTTATGTCATTCAATTTTTTTGTTTTATTCTGTATACCGAATAAGTTATTATATTTTTTTTCTCATTAATTTGGTGATAATGTGAGTTGGGAGTACAGATGAAGGGTGGGTTCAAGCAGGTAAGATGCATAGTGCTGTATTAGGCAGCACAAACAGGTTTGAAAAGGTTCAAGGAGCAAAGAAAAAATTAAAGTTTGGAGGAAACTTAGAATGAAGGGCTTTCTACCAAACATCTAAATTTCTAAATTTGAGAATTATACCTTCTTTTACATTTATCCCTTTATTCTTGATTTAGTATCAAATAGTATATTATTTGGCAATATCGCTGGCAAGGATACATACATGAAATGGTGGATATAAGTTAAAATTAATCTTATTCAGCTTTTTTAGAATTATATTGATGTTTTCACTATTTTTGCTATATAACTTATGGGGACATATAATCATGATTTATTAAAATTTTCTACTTACTAAAAATAACTGTATACTAACTAAAGTGGTATATTGTAATTCTTAAATTCTTTTCTCATATTTTAATTTTAGTATCCGACTTTATCATTTTTTCTTATGACTTTCACAAATAATTGGTTGTCATTAAAAGGACATCCACCCATATATATATATATATATATATATATATATATATATATATATATATATATATATATCATTTAGTAACTCTCTAATTTTAATTAATTTCTTACTAAATTTCACGGTTTTAACATTTTTATTCTAAAAATTGAATTGTTTAAAGGAAAATACTCAATTATTATAATTCGGATAAATTAATGATTTTTATGCTTAAGTAAGAGTATTGCCAATTATATCCACAAGTCAGTGGAACCAAGAAAATTCAGTGGTTCAACTACATTAAGTTTTCAATTTGAAGCGTACATGGTTTAAACAAAAATATTAGTAGAGCTGGAAATAAGCAACAAGGGGGAAAATGCTCTTTCATTTTTTTTTTTTTACCATATACCTAATGACAAACAATTTCCAACTCTAAAAAAAAATTCCTATCTTAATAACTAGGAAAAGAAACTCAACTCAGGGAATATTTATTAATAAGAAATTAAAATTTCAAATTTAATGAAAATGAAAAATGTATTCGTAAATTAGATGTAAATATAATATTGATGACGTAACAAATCAATTTCAATAAAGAAAGAAATATATTTCTGATAAAAGTAAAGAAAAAAGTACAAAAAAGTAAAGAATTAGAAAATGATACAATTTTAGTGCAATAATGAATTACTCTAGTAAAAGAAAGGAGTTAAATTTTTGTTATTAAATCTCAATTATATATATATTTATCATGAAATTTCTTGTCTTAATTGTCAATTTTATTGCAATGAATTTATTTGAAGTGACTATTTCTTAGTGTTAGCTAATATTTGAAAAGGAAACACTTCAATTACATTTAAGTAATGTTTTAAAAATTGAACTGCACATTAAATCAAAAAAACTACTGAGTTATAAGTTAATTGGTTTAATCCGGGGCACAAATATACGAGTCCAAAACTTAGAAGGGCAACCTAAAGCTTAAGAAAGCCACCTAAAAAAAAAAAAACTCCTTGGGCAATTTTTGACTCTTTTGTCCAATTTCCAGGTCAATACCTGTTTTATCAGTACACATTGATTTTGACTTATCCAAAATGGTTTAATAGATAAAACAAACCATTGATTTAAAGAAAAAAATAGTAAGTTATCTGCATAGTTATTACTTACTGAAATTACAATTTGATATTTATCAATAGATAAAACAATTATACAAGATTACATATTGACCTATCCAAATCTCTCTTCGTATTGTGCTGCTAATTCACTCTTCTTGTCTGAGTGTCGTTGTTCCCTAATTTTCTATCACTCTACTTTTGTCTAAGTCTCTTTCTCTCTTTCTATCTCACCATTGGAGATTGTCACTTACATTTACAGGCCACCATCATCATTGGCAATTCCTTCAGTATCATTCATGAGTCATGACAGACCACTCCCGATCTTCCTTGATCCGTTGTCATTGTTGTAGTTGGGACTTTATTAGATACCTTCGAAGTTCCTCCATTGCCATATCTACAGGACGTTGTTAATCAAATGACCAACCCCAAACTTGCTTCGTTACCACTACGACAAGATCCTCCCCCAAACCACTAGAAGACTCTGTTATCTAAAAGGTGATTTTTGTTAAACAAATGTTAAAATTGATCTTTTGTCAAAGTTAATTATCTTGGTAAGTTTACGGGAATTTGTATTTGATTAATTGATGATTGATTAGTTTAAAGTAAAAGCAAGTCAACGCCCACCGTCCGACCCAAGGTTATGGTATGCGGTTTTTCTCTCGTCATAAAATCTTGGTGTCCCATTGTTCGTCTAATCTGTCAAGTCAGTACTCTTGCTCTCCATCGCCTTGTTTGCGGGTGTTTTACCTTCGTCTTTCCATTTTTGACCTGTCAATCCTTGCATAAAGATTAATTAGTGTTACAATTCTTCTGCTCTAGTGTATGGTCGTGGGTGAGCTCTAAATTGGAGGTTTGTGCCTTCAAAGTGTGAACTAAAACTTCCATCTTTTTCCTTGAAGCTTTATAAAGTAAGTTTTAAACCCAATTTAACTTATAGAAGCATGTTGTGAAAAACCTAAGCCTAAAGTTAGTGGTTATGATAGGAAACTTAGACAAATATTGGGGGTTTAGATGTTAGAGGGTATAATTAGTTAACTTGATAATTATGGACAAAAATTGAGTGGCTTGAATGGTGTTTTTTGTGTTGTATGTAACTATAGCTGGCGTTGAGCATACCTCTTCACCCAAAGTTCTCACTCAGGTAGTAGGAAATAGGGACCTAAATAGCAATATTTTAAAAATTGGACCGGTCATTGAACCAGTGGAGGTACTGGTTCACGGTTCATTGGTCGAACCGTGGTTGAACCAGTAATAATTAAATATATTATTTAAAAAAATTTTATACATTAAAATTTTAATATAACAAATAAATATTAGTAAATTTTAAATATTTGATTACTAATTCAATATTTCTTAAGATATTACAAAAATTAATATTTAGTTTAAAATAAAAATTATCTATGATTAAAAGTTAAGAATATTTAATATTAAATTTTTAGAATTTCTAAATTATATTAAGATTCTACTTATTATTAAAAAATAAAATAATAAATAATAATTTTAGCTAAATATCTTGATATTTGAGAGAAATGTTATTAGGAAATTGAACATAATAAAAAGAAAGTATAAAAAATAATTAATTATGCATATTTTATTTCTCTTATATTCTCTTTCTTTTTTTAAAAAAAATTCATATTTCAACTCCCTCATCTTTTTTATTACCTTCTATTTTTAATTTATCAAATTTATTTAAAATGAATTATTCTATTATATAAGAAAAAATTAAAAAAAAAATTGCTTCAGACCGGTTCAACCAATTTTTTCAGCCCGATTTTTACCGATTTTCACCGGTTTTTGACCGGTTTGACCGGTTCTTGACCGATTTTTTTAGTGGTCGATTTTTCAGCTCAAACCGAACCGGACTAGGGACTGATTCCCGGTCGAACTGGCCGGTCCGGTCCGGTTTTGATATCAATGCTAAATAGAGACATCTACTATTAGTCTTGATCAATGAATGTATAAATGGAAAAGTAGTACTTTCATTTTATTTCATGTTATGTTTTTCTAGCCCAACTTTCATTTTTATGATTTACATGCTCAGTGTTATGGGAAAAATAAATTTATGTTTTCAAATCTTCAATTGTGTTATAATACAAGTATGTGTGTATGTGTGTATTTATTTATATGTAAAAAAATAAATATTTGAAATGAGTCGAAAATATGCTAAATAATATCTTGAAAATTGGCAAGTATTGCAAAGATGTTGTATGAGCTGTAGGTCAGGTGTAAACTATGCACTTGTGAGATGCAAAAGAAGTAAATTGTAAGGTCAAAGTAGTGAAGTATATATATATATATATATATATATATACATATATTTGTATGAAAGGTGATGAGAATAATGAATTATTTGAAGTAATGTTTTACATATATTTTTATTAATCCTTATTTTATGGTGACTTTTTTATTTGATAATTCTTTTCATTATTTTATTGATTTATTATTTTATTTTTAGTTATCTAAATTGCTATTTTTATTTATTTATTTTTTATTTTAAATAAAATAACAGTTAGGGATCTAGTTAGAACCCCATGGCATTAAATGAAGACAATGGCCTTGGTGTACATAGAATAAGTTGTGATATGATGATAGTATTGAGTTGTAATGTATCTAATGTAATAACAAGAAATATGATATTGTGGCATGATATAGCAAAGGCACTTGGTTGCTTGGATCCTTCTTATAAGATCCATTATATGATACTTTCTAATTATTTAAAAAATGAGTTTTATTTGAGAATTTCTTGTTTTGCTAAATTATTACTCTTTATTTCAGTTACAAAATAAAATGTTGCTTAAATTATTAAATAGTTTAATTTCTAAAAACTATAAAGTGCACTTATTTCTCTTACTACGTATTTTGTTATTTATATATTTATTAAGTTAGTGAAAGACTTACTCATTTCTTTTATTATTTTGCACACAATAGATAGGAGAGTGAGGTGATCTAGAGCTCACTTGCTTCCAGATCTATTGAGTATGTCTTTAGTCTTTTGTTGGTATTAGACTACATGGCATGAAGGCTCATAACTGTTGGAGTGTTATGAGAAGTTTATGTGTAGTGTCATTTCGTAGGTCAACTGTAGCCACTTTTGTACATGTATACATATTGTTTATAATCTTTTAATGAAGTGTTCTATTGGTTATAACTTGATATTATATGTATTGGTGCTGGATTGAACTTTCATGCAAGTTAGAATGTTTAACTTTTAGAGAAGATGCTTCCAGATTTTCAACAACCCCAAATGGTTTCATTAAAAAAAAAAGTATAAATCATGTAATTAAAAGTGTGTTACATGTGTACTCATAGTCAACTATGGGTGTGGGTTATTAGGCTTGCTAGACTAGGCTAGTTTAGGTTGGTTTAGTCTATACATCGATTATGATCTTGGATTTTGGAGAGTGACAATATATTTATGATGTGAACAAAGTTAGAAAGCTTTTTAATATTATTGACCATTATAAGAAATTGTAATTATTCACTTTAATTTTTATCCTAATAATAATAATAGTAATAAATTTATTTAATTTATAAGAAATTACAATTGGTTCTAAATTAGCTGTTAAATTTATTTGAGTTGAATGCAAATTGCACATGTTTCTCCTTTTACCAAAACATCAATTATTCTTTTACTAGTTCACTTAATTTTATTTCCATTTTCAATTTCTTTAATTAATCTCCAACTAGCTAGCTAACAAAATGCAAGGAGAGGCATGTAAAGCACATGTGTTCAACTCGGTTAAATGTAATATTTGATTGAAGAAGTTATTTTATTGGAGCTAACAGATTATTTTCCTTTTACCATATCATTAGAATAAGATTGAACTGACTAAAAAATCGATAAAATAGTTTTTGATCTAATTTGGTAGGCCTAGAAAATTAATCAACCAAAAAATTGGCTGAATTGATTAAAAATTAATTAAATTAGTTAAAACCAAATTGGTAAAATATTGGCCAAATTGGTCATTGAACTTTTTTATTTTTTTTAGATTCTTTCCAATAAAATAACATACTTCATCTTGAACAAATCTAAAAAATTAAAAATAAGGGACAATAAGAGAAAAAAGAGATTGAAATAAAAAGAAATTTAAATAGAATATAAGAGAAACCAAAAGACTTGTATTTGGCTATTTTCGATTCTTACTCTCCATCATGCTCTATTTCTTGGCATCTTCACGCGAAAGTAACAAACAAGAACATAAATCACGCACAAGTAACAAGCAAAAAAAAAAAAAAAAAAAATATATATATATATATATATACACACCTAGAGGTAATAAACTATTCAAATTAGGAGAGCATTCATCTGAATTTGAAAAAAATCAATTTTTTTAAAAAATTTGGATGTATATCATCCGAATTTAAAACAAATTAATATTTTTTATAAAATGCAATGGGAATTTTGCCAATCTGAATTTCCTTTGAGTTAATTTTTTTCATTTTGTTAAAAAAAGTTTAATTGAAAAGAAATAAATTAAAAAAGATACTTATTTATTTAAGTAATTTTAGTTATTAAAATAATAATATAATAATAATTAAATAAAATGAAAGAAGCAATGTATATGTAAAAAAAATTATTTTGATTTAATAAAAAATTTAAGAAGTAATATCAAAAGATTTAAATAATAAAAAGAAAGGTATTCATCCAAATTTGAAAGAAATTAAAGTTTTTTTTTAAATTCAGATGGATATAATCCAAATTTAAAATAAATTAATATTTTTTATAGAATGAAATGGGAATTCGAATTGGTATAATCCAAATTCTCTTTGAATTAATTTTTTTATTTTGTTAAAAAAGTTTAATTAAGAAGAAATAAATTAAAGAAAATACTTATTTATTTAAATAATTTTAGTTATTAAAATACTAATAAATATAATAATTATATAAAATTAAGGAAGCAATGTATGTGTAAAAAAAAATTATTTTGATTTAATAAAAAATTTAAGAAGTAATATCAAAAGATTTAAATAACAAAAAGAAGTAAGAAATAAAATATTGACCAAATATAATAAACATTTAAAGTTAGATTGAGTAACGATGAAATTCCACACATTTTTTAAGTAAAAAAAATTGAATTGCTTCAATTAGAATTTTATGCAATATTTTTATTTCAATTGCATATAATAAGATGAAATATTGATATATATTTTTAAATTTATTTAATTTGAATAAGATGAAAGATTAAATCAAATTCCTATTGTATTATATTATATTATATTTTATAATTTTATTTCAAGATTAAGATTAATATTATATGAAATCTTTGCTTTATAAAAATAAGTAAATATGTATTGTAATAAAATTTATATTTTTTGTTAAATACTTGTTTGATTGAATATTTGTTTCATAAAATTAATATAATAGTGAGTTGAATAAATTAACTTAATATATATTTTATATTTTTTAAAAGTTGGTAAAAATTAGATGGAAAATAACATTAAATAAATAAATTATATAAGAATTAATAAAAAAAATTACATCAATGTAGATATTGTAAATATATTTATACTAAATGACTTCCTATATTGCAACAAGGTTTTCTCCTTTCACGATGTGGTCATTGTTACCCTAATTCTTCTTATTTTTGTTGCTTCTGTGCTATGGGATTTGTATTTAAATCTAAAGATGGGAATTGAATTAGAGGAATCGATTGATGTGACGTTATAAATCCTAATTATGATGATTCTCTTGGATCAAAGGAGCAACTAAGATTTGCGGCATTAAACATTGATATGTCAAACAAAAGCTCAGCAAATGATCTAAAAGAACCAGATGAATATGAGAGCTGCATGGAAGAAAAAGGACTTGTTCCACTAATATCGGTGAACTGGCCTGGTAGTATAGGATAAGATGGATCAAGCATGCCCATATCTTGCTGCATTAGCGTTGGAATATATAGAGAGATACTAGGAATATGGAGACCAATATCCTACTGCAATGGCTCTTGTTACTGACTATTTCTTCCAATAATGGGTTGTTGGGTGGATAGGTAGCCTTAACGTCTCCTTCCCGGACAACCTGGCAGAATTTGAGGTCTGGGAAGATCTGGTGCTTGGTCAGCTGGTTGAGAAAATAGTGAAAATCGTTACTCACCGAGAGCACGCAATATATTGTTAGAGTCTCGACCGACGATATCACAAAAATCTATTGGTAAAGGATCTTGTAAGTACATCCTGTAAAACCCCTCTACTAAGTTAGCCTAACAAAACAAAGAATAAGTAGTTAAATATTGATATGCAATGAATTTAAAAAATAATGATGATAAAGTTGATAAGGTATAGAAAATTATACCGCATATCCAGTAGCAGCAATTGACCTCTGGATCCATCGACGCATGCGTTGCCAGTACCATCGCATATATTTAGATGTGGATCAAAAGGCTCCTCAGTGACAGAGGATTGAGATATGGTATCTCACCATCCATACCATCGCTGGATGAAAATGCTATATCAGACACCCAGTTAGTCTGATTTCTTCCTTGAAGTTGTAAATTATAGAGAGAGTCCAATTTGACTAGTCCTTGAAGAATTGGTTGATGGCAATCAAATTATTGTAAGACGCGATTTGAATGGTGCCACTCTATGATCTTGAAGCATATGAGTAGCATAGATGCAATCCAAATGTCTAGAAAAGTTAAACAATACTCTGGAATTAATTCTCATACGGCTTGTGGAGGGTTTGGATGCCATACAATCTGTAACCGGCATTAGATAAAATAGTAAGTAAATAATAAATAATAAAAAAATAATGAATATCATGAGTTTAAGTCAGGCACACACTTCATTATCCCTCATTGCATCCAGCAAAGTTTTGTATAATCGGAGGGCTCTAACACTAGGATGCGGAGGTCATCTAACATTCCATCATGTAATACAATAAAGAAACATATTATGTAAATCATGGATGATAACTAATGGCAGCATAATTAAATTAAACATGTAAAAATATTAATTCTCGTTCATATATGAAACTAAGAGGTGGAAGTAGTAGATATTCCTCAGTCTGAGGGTCAGGAGTAGGTGGTATCTCAGGTGTAAGTATAGGAAATTGATCCCATGCTCACAGATGTAGTAACGTCAAGTGTCCAGCGATACCAGAATCATTCTTATATGTTGCATTACAAAGCTCACAGTAAAGATAAGTCAATACTGCTGATCCCTAACTATAACAGCCAACTTGGTCAAAGTTATCTAATAAGGGCAAATACATCAAATAAACTAGATAATTGGATCTATTTGGCATTAACCACCCCTTAAGTATACAGAGAATATAGGCATGAGTGAAGTGACACACTGTCTCATCATCTGTGTCATATGTTAGATCGACAAAATTCTAGGCCAACCAAGCAACAGAAAGTCATTATCTGTCAATTTGATCAGCTGGTGGTGTAATTCCTAAAAACCATTAACATACCTCTGGCCAATTGAAACCTGTCCCACCCACAATAGGGCCTCCCTCGATCGGTAGCCTTAACTATACTGCTATGTCTTCGAGGGTAATCGTGCATTCTCCTCGAATAGTGTGTGTCTCAAGGCACCACTGCTCTAATAGTGTGCTTACTAGCAATGTATTATACTCAAATTGTTCAACTCACGCAACACCATAAAAACCAGACTATCTCAACTAATCGAGAATAACTAAAGGTGAATCACCTAAGTGATCATCATATAGAACTCATCGAGGGCGAAATATATGATCGTCCTACAATAAAGATAAATCATATAAATAGATAAATAAATGAAACAATAACTAGCAATAAATATTTTATCACACCTCACCATTCCAGATGGCATGTGAGATATGCCGTTCCTATAGGTATATAAATGAAGCATCCTTGGGATCTGGATGAATGGGTTGGCTGATTTCAGTCATGACAACTATAGGCAAAAATTACACAATGAACAAATACTTATTTACGATAAACGTAAATAATTAATAAAAAATAATTGATCATACAAAAATTTATGGTGAACTATTATTCTTTTTCAAGTTACTAACATAAATGTCATACAATGGTCTTGTTAATAAATACATACAGAGAATGAGTCATGTAACATATTTATTAATAGTTACAATTTTTGTTACTACACTATTGAGGGCCATCGTTGCGATGTGGGCAGAAGAAACAATTATGACTAGTCTATCTGCAAAAGCTATATCTACTTGATTGTGATGAGGTCTGAAATCCATTTTATTTCGATAACGAGTCAAACGAGGTCGACCTTTCTCACGAAGCATTAATAGATTTGGAATTAACTTTGGACCATTCAAATGTGCCCAATATTCTTCTTTTCCAATGGGATGGAACATATTACTATATGCATTACACATTATGTCCAATCTAAATACAAGATCCACATATTGAAATGGTTCAAGTGCTGCTACTGCACAAGCCGCAAAAGCATGTTGGCACGGGTATTTCTCCACTTGAAATTCACTGCAATCACATATATGCTCAGTCAAGTTAACCCTACAACAACGATTGTATTGGCGATTCATTTGGTTATACAGCTCCTCGACCTCGAACAATGCAGCTTCCTAATTGAACATACGTATAACACATGAATGGGAGCATTGCACATTGACCGCTATCCTCTTTATCAGGGTTAATGAGTAAACCTGGCCTACATTCATTTAAGCATTAATCTGCTGAGCACGTTATACAAATTACTAGCTAGCTCGATAATATGTTACTTTTGTTATGCCTGATATAGGTAAAGACTTAACTCCTTTTAAAATGCTATTCATACACTCAGCTAGGTTTGTTGTCATGTAGCCGTATCGTCAGCCTTCTATATCATATGCACAAGTCCATTATTCTTTAGGGATTTTTGTAATCCATTTAATTGCTTCTTCATGTATGATTGTTATTTCGACTAACTTCTTATTAATGTACCGATACTCATATGTATAACCTTTATAACATAATTAATATATCTATTATTATTTACTAATAATGTACGACATGTATAACCAAATAGAAAACAAAAGCATACTAATATTCTTTAACTTCTTCTTTAAATCAGATGACCTATAATGGTTGTGGAGGTTACTCGCCACATGATGAAGACAAAAAACATGATACCCATAGGGTGGCTGCCAACCAGTCTGGGAATTAGTGACGGCAGATAAAATCGACGGATGTTTGTTTGATATCAAGCAAATATCATGTTGTCTTGGCACCACTCATTTGCACAAGTTATACAAGAACCATGTCTATACCAATTGTGTCTCTCTTTCCACGATAGCAAAAGTAAGGGGGACAATATGACAATCACCATCCTATGTCATTACCATTAATAGTGTCCTTTTATATTTGCCGTAAAGAAATGTGCTATCGACTTGAATCATCAGTTTAAGATACTCAAATACATTAAACGCTCACAATACACGCTTAAAAATTGAAATTGGCCCATTTTGGGAAGCTTCATTAATCACAAACTTAACATATGAGCCAGGCATGTTCTGTTAAATTGCAGCCATCCATCGGGATAATGTGGCATAAGAGCTCATCTAGTTATCAAAAGCAACAGTAGCAGCTTTATGTTTTGCTTTCCATACCTTTCTATAAGAGATAGTGTAACCAAATAAGCTTTTTATCTGCTCAATTATTTATCTAATTAGAACATTGGGTGTTTCCATCACCATTGCCAAGATACATGATGAGATAACATCGAAGTCCAATTTTGGATGGTCTTGTGACATGGTTGAAGACAAACATTTATATGGACCCACATATCTTGTAATCTTTCAGAATGACCCTTTACCCTCACCTTTCTTGCATGCTCTGACTCGTCATTTACTGTTACTATCATAATTCACACACTGACATTTTTCATACTTTTTGCTTATAATATGCTTCTTAAAATTATGGTGTGTCCTCACAGAATAGAATTTCACATCACGTCGCTATGCTTTTTGATTTGGATACGTTAATCCAACAAATAACTCTTAATCATTTATTTGCATTTGATTAACAAGCTCTTCAAATTCATCACCCCCATGTTAAGGCCAAATTAACTTGTTGAAAGAACGTAACAGCAAGGTCAACATAGTGGGACACTGGTTTAATATCAATGGCTTCATCATCATTACCATCATACCTGTCATCATTAGCATCATCATCGGTCTCACCATCATCATCTTCATTGTCATTGTTATAATCAGGGTCAAGTTCTACATCATACTCATTTTCATTTTCAAAGTCTTCTAATATATTTTCTTCTGGGCTAGATGGAGAAAGAAGTTCATCAAACTCAATTGCTAGATGGAATGAACTTGGATGTGAATTGCCTCCTACTGGGACCATTTGATAAGTTGTTGATCTACATAACATATCAATTGAGGGTATCATTTCATTCACTGAGGCTGAGTGAAATTCAATACTTAAAGGTTGGTCAATATTTTGGATGTATGCATATATTTTAATTGCATTCAATTGTATAGGGAAACGTAAGTGTAATTGCCACATCCTCTGTACATCACTATCATCTTCCAGCATCACCGCTTGGTACCATATTGGATTTATTGTCATTAGGAGCCTATATACCAAATTAGATATAATCTGATTTGTAGGAAGGCGTAGTTTTTGACTAATTGCTTGTTTCAACTCTTTCAAAGTGATATAAGTGCCAACTGTTATGTATCTTAACATTACACACTGAAAGGTCATACCTTGTGCACTTTTGAAGATCCTTCCGTTCGCATAAATGCAAACAATCTCATTTCTCCTAATCATTTTGTTTCTCTCAAATATCCTAATCACAAACATGTTCAAAATAGTTATACTTGTAACATACTTCATCTTTTCATATTTTTGCACCAATATTTCTCAATTGTACATTTCTTTTCATGCAATTTTCTTTTAATTATGCATACTTTTAATACATATAAATGTATTTCCTTTAACCTTATTCTTTTTTACTTACTATATACATTTATTTCTTACCCTATAAATATAAAAATTTTTACAACTTTTTAACCATATAACCTTTTTTTCTTTAACTATATCACTTTTTTTTTTTTTTTACCTTTTCTTCCGACATTATATAACATGTTCTTTCTTACTATTAATATTACTTTATACAACTAATTTTTTTTGTACTATTAATACAATGAATTCTGAATTCATTTTTTTCCTATTTAAATTATTTTATGCTAATATCATTTTTTTATACTATATCAATTTATTTCTTTTACTTCTAATATTAAAACTTATTCTCTTTTTTTATTGCTGTAAATCATTTTCTTCTATTATTATCTTATTTTTATTCACATATATATATATATATATATCATATTTTTCAATAATTAATAAAGAAAATATTTCTTTTTTCCCTTGCTTATCTAAATTTATTTATTTTAAATCTATTTTTTCACTATTTAAATATGTTTCACTGTTATATTTATATATATATATATATATCATATTTTTTAATAATTTATTTTTTCCCTATTTAAATATGTTTCTTCTAATATTCTTTTTGTTCTTATTAATATAAAATATATCTAATATAAATTTCTTAATAATTAATAAGACATATACTTATATTTTTTTACTTATATAATATAAATCATATACTTACTCTTTAAATTTACTTATACAATAAGACATATACTTATATAATATAAACCATATACTTATATTTTTTTTACTTACTCTTTAAATTTATTTCTTTCATTATTAATTTCAAAATTTATACACCTATTTTTTAACTATTTAAATCATTTTCCTCTAATATTCTTTATTTTTTAATATAAAAAATCTATAATATGAATTTTTTACTAATTACTAAAGTATATATTTTTATTTTTATTAACTATTTAAATTTATTTTTTATTCATTTAAATTCTTTCATTCTTGCTTTATTGTTGTAATAATTAAAATAAAATATATTTCTTTTGACATCTACATCAATTTATTTCTTTTCCTACATTCTCTTTATTTTCCACCTATATGTTATCTTTTCTTTCTTTTTTAATTTATTTTAACTCATTTTTCTTTCATATTTTTTCCTAACCAAAATAACAACAATAGTAAAAAATCTAAAATATTATTACACAAAAAATCATAAAATAACTCATTTTCATCATTTCCATATTTCATTTCATATAAATTTGACATAACATCAACAATAATAAACATTTACAATAAACAAAATAATTATATAGATGCACTTAAACATTATTACACAAAAAAATCAATGAACATGTATACAATAAAAAAATATTATCATTTCACATATTTATCAATAACAAAAATACAATATAAAAAATAATATTACAAACATATTTTTGTTATTTTCTTCAACCTACCTTATATTTTGCTAAAAAAACGCGATTTCTCTAACCAATTTTACACTGCTTTGCTCTGAATTTGTAACAGAATCAAAATTGACAGGGTAAAAACAAAAAATTTTGACAAGAAAAACTTTGAGCGCTTGAGCCACAAAGAGAGGAACTCAGTGAAAATGGCCAGAAGGATTAAATTTATAGCCAATCACCAAGGGCATTTTTGTCCTTTTACTATAAAATTATTTATTTTATTATTTTTTAACTAATCAGAATTTACAAAAATTTGACTCCACCAATTATCTCTTGCCACGTGTCTCTTGCATAGTTTAATTTCTCTTATCTCCTTTTAACTATCTTTCACTGTGCTTGCATGTGTGACAAGACATTTCTTGCATGCGTGAGAAGACGCGAGCCTGCAGAGAGTGGAATTTGGACCTGTGAAGTCCGAATTTAGAACATCTTTGACTGAGGCAAATTGCCGGTCAACGCGTGCACAGTGCTGGAATTCAGATTGGTTCAATCCAAATTCCAATTTTTATTACCTCTAGGGCAAATAAAATTCACGTTGTTATGTCTGTTGAATTTTTTATTTTTTTTAATTATTTCCTTGACAATTAATGCTATTTCCTAGTAATAGCTCTTTTAAATATCAAAATATTTGGCTAGAACTACTTCCTCTTCCATATGCCTTTTTTTGTTTTGTTTTTGTTTTTTTAATAACGAGTGAAATCTTAATATTATTTGGAAACTCTAAAAATTCACTATCAATTACTCTTAAATTTTAATCATCACCAATTTTTATTTTTCAATTAAAAAGTAACTCCTTAGACATTATTAAAATTTAAAATTTATTAGTATTTATTTGTTATATTCGAATTTTAATATAAATTTTTTAAAAATATATATTTAATTATTATTAATTCAACTATTGTTCAATTATGATTAAATTATTGAATCATAAATCAGTGTTTTTACTTATTCAATAATTAGTCTAATTTTAAATATAAAGTTTTTTACACAATTTTTCTTATGATTACTTTTCATGATTTTTTTTTTTATGATTGCTTTTCCGTAAAATTAAAAAAATAAGTTACAACTTAATTTATTTTGTCCGAAATTCCTTTAAGGATAAAAATTATTGTCCCATTGCTAAATTTTTGCTTAATGTGTTCAATTTATCATCCCTAGTTTCTTTGGTTATATTTATTTTAATTTCATCTCAAAACTCCTAATTTCTTTCTTACGAACCAACATGCTTTACACTCTCATAATTCTTGCCTAACATAGTTCAATCTTGCATTTCCATACTCTTGACTCTCCCCCAAATTCTAATCTGAAAGTGTTTTATGAGACATTTGAAAAAAAAAATCAGTTGAAATTTAAGGATTTCCTTTCTATATTTAACATTATTAAATCATAAAGTAGTGCTCTGCTATGAATTAAATCTCACGATAGTAGAATATCAACTTTTAAATCACATGGTTGCACAATGAAAAAGGCCTAAATCAACGGATAATAAACTTACTTTCTCCAGATTTTTAGTAACATGCTCGTGTAGCATATAATATACATATATATACATACATATATATATATATATATATTGTTTATCACTAGAAAGTGTTTATATATATATATATATATATATATATATGTAAACACTGTCTAGTGATAAAACATTGTATCAATTTCTTACCAGTGAAAGAAGACGACTATGTTACTTTCAGAAAGAACGGCAATGTTAGCCTCCTATCCCCTCCTCCTCATACGTCACATCTTTTCCCTCAACTTCAGGTTTGCTTCTTTTTTTTTTTTTTGTGTAAGGGAATTAAATTACAATTTGTTTCCTTGTAATTTGGCCTCATTATTTAGTTTATTTTATGGTTTAAAGTGTCACATTTTATTTCTTTGTGGTTTGTTTCATTATCCCAATGATATTATATATCCACATTTTAAAAATAATAATCCCTTAAATATTAAATGGGTGAACAATTTTATGATCAGAATTTTATTTCAATTATATTTCGAACAATTTTACAGTGCTTTGAGACTATTGTTAAGATTAAAGCCACTTTTAATCTCCAAATGTTAGTTTAAACCAACCAATAACCTTAGTACTTGTGAAATACACTTTCAATAAAAAATTGCTCATCCTTTTAACATTTAGATGACTGTTTCTATTACAACAATGAGATAAAAATAGCACAAGGCAATTAAGTGGTAATAAAACAAATCATATACAGGTAAAATGGTACACTTTAAACTCTATGTAGGGAGACAAGTTTGAGCTCGCATAAGTTAGCTCACTTGACAATAAAATGGGTCTCTACTTGATTCCTTTCAGTAAGCTTTGTCCCTATGCTAATCCTTGTGCTAAAGTACTGCGCATAAGCACCGTGGATTTGGTAGAAGTGGGTGTGAGGCTAAAAGAGAATCCTATATGTATGCTCCTAGCGCCTTAGCAGGTGGTGTTGAACTAACCTATTTTCATTATCAATTTTCTTCTGTCATGAAAAAAAGGGAGGCACAAGAGGCTAAATTGTAATTTACCCTTTCTTTTTTGACAAGGTAGTGATTTTTTGGTTTTCACTTGATACTGCAGGTGCTTGTTATCTCAAAACCTAAAGTTTTCAAGAGCCCATTACCAGAGACACTTATGTCTGTTTTTGGAGAAATAAAGACTCAAGATACAAGCAAATTCAGGAGCAGCATTATACCCTGGCCATGGTTGTGTTGGTGATGGCTCAGACTAGAATAACTTGGGCGGAGGCTGCTAAGGCACTGAAGGATGCAGACAATGACATTATAGCTGCCATGAGCTAACACATGAGCTTGTAATTTGAATTTTGAGGCTATGGTTTTCTTGAGAATTTTGATGCAGATAGATTTTAATTATGTTAGTTTGTTTAGATATTAATTATCTGCACATAAACAATTTTGTTAATAAAGGATAGAGGTAAATATATCGCAATTCAACCCCGGTTAGTCCAGTCACATCATACTAGGTTGAATTGAAAAAAAATATTTGATGGACTAGATAGATTAGTCTTGTTGGTCAATTTGATTCAACTTAATTTAGTCTCATTAAAAAATATATCTTTTTTATAAAAATTTTAATATTTTTTCAGAGACAAAATATAATTTTTAAAAATTTTTTGTAAAAATGTTATATTTTAAGAATTATTTTATAATTTTTAACTTTTTTTTGGGGGGAAAAAATATCCAATCAACCCAAAACACCAACCTGACTCAACTTGTGGGCTGGACCAATGCTAAGCCCAGCCATTGTTTGTTCACCCCTAGATTGAGGGATTTCATCAGCTTAACTATCTATTTCCTCGATTTAAAGCTTGCATCTTTTTCAGCCACGGGATTTGAGTGGCTGCAACCTTTGAACAAAATTATGCTCTAAAGCTTCATTCACTTCTTATAAATACACATTTTATTGGGATTAATTTCCATTTCTTATAAATTCGTTATTCTCTTTTCTAAAATTTTTTTTTCCAATTTTTTCTTTCCTTCAATTTTTTGTCCAGTTTCTTTCTCCCTTAATTCCTTACTAATTAATTCAATGTAATGCCATTAAATAATCAACCTTTCACTTTGACCCATTCCCTCTCAATCCCTTTCATCCTTGGTTTTCGGCTCCCGCAACAGAACAGATGTTTAAAGCTCTTTCATTTTTTTTCTTTTTTTGGTAAAAGGGAAATTTTTTTTTTTTTAAATATGTCCTCTTTCATTTCTTTTCTAGACCAGATGACCCCAAAAAAAGATCAACTTCTAAAAAAAAATTTAAGTTACAAGACTGGGTTTGTGGTGAGCAGAATCATATGGTAAATGTAATGGAGGAATTTCAGGGATGGTTGTTGTCTACCAGAGTCCCATGGTGACCAATGGAGGAAGATCAGGGTGGCTTGTGGACAAAAATGATCCACGACGACATTGCGATTAAAAATGCAAATTTGAAAAAAAAAATTAGAGGAAAAAATTGCAATATATGGGAGAAAAATATAGGTGGGTAAGTTTATTATTAATAAATAACTGATCATGTTTGATCAGTCAAAATTATAGTGTGTGTTTTCTTTTTGAAGAGTGGAATCAAATTAGGTTTTGGGAATTTGTACTCTACTAATTGATGATTGGTTAGTTTGAAATAGAAAAGGGAGTCGCTTTACTCTGTCAAACTGGTGAATGTGGATTAAACGCTTTTTTTTTTTTTTCAATTTTCATAACTAGTTTGATGTACAATAACCATAAAGATGATTTTGGTCAGTAATTAGTCAAGGTACCTAGAGATTGAATTCTAATTGATTAAACCCATTACTTTGAAGCATAGTTTAATAATATATATATATATATATATATATATATATATTATAAACTTGTGGGAAATCAGCATTATTTATCAGCTTTAGAATAGTACTGACTCGCCTTCGTCTTAGGTTCCGTGTCCATTTTTTTTTTTCACTTTTGTGTAATTATTTTTTTAAAAAAATTGTGTTGTCCTGTCGTTGACTCCATTATCTATACATCCGCACGGGCAAGCTCCCTCGATTAATTATATATTTGTACTTTCTTACATGCACATAGCTTAAAACATTGTTTGGTATGTAAAAAATTTAAAAAAAATAATTTTGTGAAAAAAATGATCTAAATGTTCCTATTTTTAATGATTAAAAAACAATCATAAAAATAAAATAAATATTTTATCCAATTTTCCATTTTCATTTCCTTTTCCCACAGCCGTAAGATATCCATCTTGTGGCAGCTAAACCTCTTCAGAATCCACCATATGATTTACACTTATGGTTAACATATAGTTTAAAAGATTTGCTAGTTTAATGGTTTATCCATGTCTATAGAACACATGAATATTTTTCATTCTTGCACCCATGTGTGCTGTGTAATGTATAGATCTTCTTTCTGATGTACAAGGTCACATGCTGTTGAATGAACCATAGAATCCTCATTCATGTGGCATCCAGTTTAGTAGATTATGAACACATCATTTTAAATTGGAGGATTATATGTTATATTTTGGTCTTAACAATTTGAATTTTTAGGATACAATGATCATTAAGTACCATCAAATCTTCATTACTAAGTTGTTAAGTGCGTTTATACTTTATTTATATTTCAAGCTCAAAAAACTTTCATCTGCGTAACCTGTTCTAGTGTGTTTGGCGGAGCGTTCAGAAAAATCAAAATCACGTTTACAAACTTCTTTTACATAGAAACTATGATTTGTCACTTTTCTGCAAATCACGTTTCCTCTCTTCCCGCAGCGCAACCAAACACACGCTTCTTAGATCAACAAAACATGTTTAGGACAACAATCCATTTTTACATGACGTGGAGGATAAAAAAAATTGCAACCGTTGACCCTGATTTTTATTCTCAGTTGCATTAGTGACAACCCTAATCTATAAAAATTTATAATTGAACTCTTCATTTATTAGCTCTAGTAAAATAACCTAATACAATTTAAATTAAACGCTAAATCTAATAGAGTTAAATACAACTGGGTGACATATGACTCTCTTTTTACCTTAACTTCAATTTTGCTTTACTAATTTACCTATTTTGATTTCCACTTTCTCTATTCTCATACCAACTACCCAATACAATAGACCCTTAACCAGGTAGTGAAGGCAAAAGAGTCTTCTCACATTTTATGATAAAGAGAAAAGCATGTGTTACGTCATCCCAATTAGAGTTAACATCTAAATTTTAACATTGAAATATAAAATAAATTACACAGATTTTTTTTAAGTTTTACTGAAACTAGAATGGCTTGTTGCACAAAAATCCGTATGGTATAAAAAAAACTGGATGCATACACGCAGTCCCAAGATGAACCGCACTTTTCACGGTTTCGGAACAATGCGACTTCCTCCAAAGATTATAAATATAAAGATTAAGCATGTTTATCTTCTATTTTTAAAATATTCATAGACTTTGTTTAAAATAAAAAATTACCTACAATTTAATTCAATTTTAAAGATTTTTATTAAAATATTTTTCATTCATCAAAATACATATTTTTAAAACTAAAAAATTTTAAATGAAAGATGTTTTGATTAAAAAAACTTAAAATTGAACTAAAGTGAGAATAATTTTTTATTTTAAAAGAGATTTATATATTTTTTGAAAAATAAAAGAAAGATCTATAATTTCAATAAAATTATAGATACTCTGTGTAATTTACTCTGAAATATATTACAATGAGGCTAATAAATCAAGAGAGTAATTATAATTTTTTTCATAAATTAGGGGGAAAAATCATAGTCTGTAAATACAAGGAAGTTTGCTTAATTTTCACCACATACTTCCATTTAAGATTTTATCCCTTTTTTTTTTTCTAATTAGGGAATACATGCATCATATCTTTTTCTTTTATGGGAGAATACAAGGGGCTAAAACAAAGTCAGAGCGAGGGAAAGAGGCCCCTGAATACATGCATCATATCTAAAAGTGAAGACTTGAGTTTTTTTATAAGTGATCCAAGTTATCTTTCTTGCTGTTGTATGCAAAAGAACCAAAAAATAGAATGCTTCTTGACAAAAATTAAGGAGCATATCATTGTCAGAAATTTAACAAAGATTTTAGAGAAGAATGCTATGGGGATTTTGGGTAGAGAATATTCAAACGGTCTAAATTGTCTAAATCTTTTATAAATGGTACAGATTAAAAAAATTAAATTTTTTTATATTATAAAAGAACTTTTTTTTTTAATCTAGACAACTTAGAGAAGATCTGAATGGCTTCAGGCTTCTCTTTTGTCCTTTTTCTCTTTGTAGTTGGTGCAGTCAATGTAATGAATCTTTTTTATTGTTTTGTTTTTATTTTTTCAAAAAAAAAAAGGAAAGAAATTCAATGTTTGAGACTACACCGATTAGAGAGAAACTAGACTGGAGAGATCCAAATTTTCTGGACATTTTTTACCTAGACTTAATCTGGGCAGAGAATCCAAACTGTAGAAGAAGGATGGAGAGATGATTGAACATAATTAGGTGCAAATTCGTGGGTGATATAAGTTAAACCGCAGAAACAGCATCATGCCCAAAGCAATGTGATCACCAAAAATATGCCCACGGCCAACCCAAAACAAGATACCACGGTTGCCATATATGCCCGCAGATTGTAAAAGAATTTAGATAGTTGAGATTGAACGATAAAATGGCCAACTAATAAGACAAGAACCCTATTGTACTTCTTGAAAAGTAGTGTAATTATCAATTTGGACTCTATATATTTTTTGCATTATTATTTTAGTAGCCAATACGATAATTTCATTTCAATTTCACCATCATAAAGAGTACGAAAATGATAATATAAGATCTTTTAAAAATTAAATATTCTATGAGATTGAAACAATCATTTTTTCAACAACTAAATTGATATAAAAAAATCTATGAAGATTTAAATTGATAATGACACTATCTATGAGGATCAAAATAGTTTTTGTCTAACGAAAAATTTTAAATATAATTTTAAGTATTTGTTATCATGTTTTTTAATGAAATTATGACATGTGGAAAGTAATTTTTTTTTTAAAAAAAGAAGTGGTCAATAATATAATATTGACTTATAAAAATTGTTCCACATATTATGTCGTCATTAGAACCCGAGAACAAGTATATGAAAAGCTTAACCTAATTCTAGTCTCAGTAATAACAATAGTGAAAAAAAAAAAAAAGATTCAGAAGATTTCCGTCCCCTGAGACCGAGACTTGAACTTGACAGTAAACCATGACAATCCTCTGTCTACAAAAGGCGCCATTGCTAGAGCTCCGCATAAGAAGAAACTCCATTGTATGAAATGGCTGTCATTTTACTACCCTCGGAAGTTTACGTGTTGTGCAATTTACAAAAAGGGCATTGTCCAATTATGAGTATTCCCACAAACACAATCAACAACTAATTTACAAAAAGGGCATTGTCCAATTATGAGTATTCCCACAAACACAATCAACAACTATAACAATAAGGCGAAGCAATCAAGGGTATAAGTGCAAAGAGAGCTAATCCCTCTACCTCAATAACCCCCTGGTTTATCACAGCCCTAGTCCCCGAGATGTATGACAAATTAGAAAGGAGAGGACTTGAGTAGAGTTTCGTAAATGTTGGTTATCAAATTCTCTAATAAAATTATAACATGAGACTTCTTTACAATTCAGCGTCACCATTATTCACACTTTAAAAAACATCCTCCAAATGTCATAATTCCATTGCAGAACATGATAGCATACAACAAAAGATTGCAACTATATTTTTTCCAATTAGAAAAGCTTCCAACTGCAACTCAAAGTTTAAAACAGAATTGCCATCAACAATAGGAGTTGTAACTTGGGAAGAACAGTCAACAATAAATTTTACGAAGTTCTAAACTAACTTAAGACAACAAAAAAAAAGAAGATAATTACAAAGAAACAATGTTAAAGAGTTCAGGCAGGCAGCTCACCCTCCAGCTCTTACAAGTTTGGTCACTCGGCTACCAGCCCAGACCATGGCCATCACCTTGAGAAATCTAGACATGAGTAAAAAGTTCTTATACTTAATACCAACACACCAAAAGGAGAAACCATAAGAAAGAGCGTAATATAAATGTTCTTACCGTTCTACAGCTGCAAGATAACCCATCCTTTTGGGTGCTGGAACTAGGTAAAGCCTAACAAACAAACAACAAATTCCTAGTTAATGGTGGCTATGGCATTCAAGGGGTAAAAGAAAAACCCAAGGCATATTACCTTAATAACAAGTGATAAATAAATAGACACACAAAGTGAGGCGCCTTATCAATGCCGTACAGTTATTTTAATTTCTTACACTTGTATTCACAAACCACTCAAAAAGAAATGTTGTAAGATCGTATGCCGTGTTCAGTAGTCCATAGGACAGGATTCCAGAAACTCCATATCTCTTCAGTTTCTTCAGGGTCCTGATATATTAAACAAATGAGAGCTGGCTAAAATTGTTTAAGCAAAGGAATTACTGTCAGAGCAAGAAAAGTTGGCTACATCAATAATTTGTACAATTTCCTAAATGTAAAAGATGAGAAAACAGAGTGGGAGAGAGAGGCAGAGAGAGAGTCATATAATAATTTGCACACTTTAGTGCCTGGTAACAAAAGATAAAGGTTTCAATTAGGTAATCATTAAACCTTTCTTTCTGTATCCTCTTTGGACAAAGAGGAAAGAGTAGACCTTTATTCCTCCCTTACTTTGGCCTTCCCTACAATTTTTTCCATCTTGCCAAACAAATGATCGGTCCGTTCCTCCACTCATTTTACTTCTCATCCTCCTAATTAACATAATGTAAGGGAATTACAAATTTTATGTATGACCCACAAACTAGAGTAGACAAAATGTGTTCTTAAAACTTGAGAGCATCCTTATTCCTTAACTTTAATTGGTTATTCATCTGACCTAAATTGTTAAGAAGCAATCACACTTCATCAACTTATTCCAACAAAAAATTTTCAAGCCTCATTCAATTTATAAAAAGGCAATACAGGGCAGGTAATACATAGTCTCTTCTCTTTCTGCTGAACCTAAAAATATCCTGCAGTGGTTATGACTTCAGATGCTTGAAACTTCAAACAAAATATATATTTCCTTAGCAAGTAATGTTTCCAAGTGTACAAGCAATGTACCATTGCAGTCATCTTTTTCTCTTACATAGTGTATTGCCTCTCCATATCATTTAGCTCGTGACTCTCAAAAGTGATCGGATGCCTTTCTTGCATAAAGACCCCTCCTATGACAAAGTCTGAAGTATCCATATGTACCTCAAATGGTTTTGAGAAATTCGGGAAAGCTAGCACAGTGTCACGGCCTTGGAACTTCTATCCCAAATCCTTAACCGTGCCGGCCTTAGCTTGGATCAACCCTCTTGATCTTGCTAAGTCAGCCGAACCCTCAAGTAGGCAAGATGAGTAAATAAGAGAGCTTGAGAGAGTTGGAAGAGAACACTTGTGTATTGCTCAAGTCTTGGATGTGTTACAAATGAAGTGGGTGGAAGTATTTATAGGCCTCTCCTATATTCTAGAACTTTCCCACCTCCTTAATGGACGGTGGAGATTCATTCAATCTAACGGTTCCTATCAATTATCTAGAATATTCTACAAGATATTTACAGGAGATATTTATGTACACTTTTCTAGAGTTTTCTATAAGGTTCTTCGAGGTTCAAGAGTATACTAGTCTTCTCTGGGTCATTCTATAAGATTCTGGAAGATTCTAGACACTCTAAAACTTCCTCCGTGTTGCTCCCTTCGAACGGGTCGTAACACTCTCCCCCACCTATTCCGGTGACGCCCTCGTCACGGATTCATCTCTATACCGGCGTAGGTGGTCTTCAAACTGCCAAAGGTCTTCTTGTACTTCCCATGAGGCTTCGCTCTCTGGCAGTCCCTTCCACTTGATCAAGTATTGGGTACTTGGTGGTACCCCTCTTCTTCGAACAACTCGATGGGCGAGGATGTCCTCGACTTGGCGATCATATGACTTGATCGTCACTGGTGGCGCTCGAGTGGACACTCCTCGATCAGGGTCATCCTTGTCTTCATGGAAGGGTTTGAGCATGCTAACGTGGAAGACAGGATGGATTTTTAGGTTAGGTGGAAGATCCACTTTGTACGAGACCTTCCCTACCTTCTTGATCACCTTATAAGGACCTTCATATTTTCGAATGAGGCCCTTGTGAACCTTCCGAAAGGCTTTGAACTGTTGTGGGAGAAGTTTCACCATCACTTGATCTCCCACTTGAAACTCCATTGCACGCCTTTTCCTATCAGCGAACTTTTTCATCCTTTTGGCCGCCTTGACAAGGAAAGATCTTGTCACGTCCGCTTGTTCTTGCCAAGACTTAGCCATGTGAAATGCTCCAGGACTCTTGCCTTTGTAAGTAGTGGCAAGAGCATGGGGAGTGAGTGGTTGTTGCCCCATTACTACCTCAAACGGACTCCTCCCCGTGGACTCGCTCCTTTGCAAGTTGTAAGAGAATTGGGCCACATCCAACAACTTGGCCCAGTCTCTTTGGTTGGCACTCACGAAGTGCCTCAAGTAACACTCCAACAAAGCATTCACCCTCTCAGTTTGCCCATCCGTTTGTGGGTGAAAGCTTGTTGAGAAGTGTAGTTCTGTCCCCAGCATGTTGAATAACTCGGTCCACAGCTTCCCAGTAAACCGAGGATCTCGATCACTGATGATAGTTTTTGGAAGCCCCCAATACTTCACCACATTCTTGAAGAACAGTCGGGCGGCTTCTTCGGCAGTGCAATCCGTTGGGGCAGAAATGAATGTAGCATACTTGGAAAATCGATCCACCACCACCATGATGGATCCACACCCTTCGGACTTTGGTAAGGCCGAAATGAAGTCCATGGAGACACTCTCCCAAGGTTGGCTTGGTGTGGGTAGAGGCTCCAATAACCCACTAGGTAGTTGATGATCAACCTTGTCTTGTTGGCAGACAAGACAAGTCTTCACATAGAGTTCTACATCGTCCCTCATGTGTGGCCAGAAATAAGTTGCTTTCCAACAATGCCAAGGTTCGCCTTTGCCCAGGGTGGCCAGCCCACTTAGAGTCGTGACACTCCTTGATTAATTCTTTCCTCAGGTTGGCCCACTTAGGGACAAAAATTCGTCGTCCCATAGTGTAGAGAAGACCATCTTCAACCCAGAATCTCTTGGTCTTCCCTCCCTTAGCCAATTCCACTAACTGTTGTGCTAAGGGGTCTTGAGCCATTCCCTCCTTTATTTTGGCCATTAAGTCTCCTTCCACTTGGCTTAGAGCAGCAAACTCGGCCTTCCTACTGAGTGCATCAGCCACCACATTAGACGTTCTAGGCTTGTACTCTAAGGTATAATCAAACTCAGCCAGGAAGTCTTGCCATCTAGCTTGCTTGGGGGTCAGCTTCTTTTGGGACTGAAAGTACCTTGTGGCCACATTATCAGTTTTGATCACAAACTTTGCCCCAAGCAAATAGTGCCTCCACATGCGCAAGCAATGGATCACCGCGGTCATCTCCTTTTCTTGCACGGTGTACCTTTTCTCGGTATCATTTAGCTTGCGACTTTCAAAGGCGATGGGATGCCTTTCTTGCATCAGGACCCCTCCTATTGCAAAATCTGACGCATCCGTGTGTACCTTAAATGGTTTGGAGAAATCCGAGAGCCAACACCGGTTCCTCCATCACTGCCGCCTTTAGATCTTCAAAGGCCCTTTGACACTCGATTGTCCAGGCCCACGATCTATTCTTCTTTAGTAGCTCAGTAAGTGGGGCTGCCCTCGCAGAGTAGCCCTTGATGAACCGCCGATAATAATTTACCAACCCAAGGAAGGATCTCAACTCAGGTACTCGGGTTGGTGGCTCCCATTCCTTGATAGCTTGCACCTTCTTCTCGTCCATACGTAGGGTCCCTTGGGAGATGACATGCCCCAAGAAGTGCACCTCCTCCCTTGCGAAAGAGCATTTCTCCTTCTTCACATAAAGTGCATTCTCTCGCAAGGTCTTGAACATAGCTCGTAGGTGATCAGCATGCTCCTCCAGTGTGCTACTATAGATGACAATATCATCCAAGTATACCACTACGAACCGGTCCAAGTATGGATGAAAGATTTCATTCATCAATGTGCAGAATGTGGCCGGTGCATTGGTTAGACCAAAGGGCATCACCAACCACTCAAAGGACCCATACCGCGTCACACAAGTGGTCTTGGGCTCGTCTCCTTCGGCAATCCGAACTTGATGATACCCAGACCTCAAATCCAGCTTGGAGAAATACTTCGCCTTCCCCAATCGATCAAATAAGTCAGCTATCAGAGGAATAGGGTATTTGTTCTTGATAGTTACCTTATTGAGAGCCCGGTAGTCGATGCACAATCGTAACGATCCATCTTGTTTCTTCTGGAATAAGACCGGCGCTCCATAAGGTGCCTTGGAGGGTCGAATGTGCCCAGCATCAATCAACTCTTTTAACTGCTTCCTCAACTCCTCCAGTTCTGGCGGTGCCATTCTATATGGGGCCAAGGCGGGTGGCCTTGCCCCAGGTTCCAGCTCTATCTTGTGGTCCACCTCTCGGCGAGGTGGGAGCTTCTTAGGTAACTCCGGCGGCATTATATCTTGATTCTCCCCTAGGACATCCTTGATGATAGGAGGGATCTCTTTACTTGGTTCCTCCCTAGGATCTACCTCCCTTAGGGCGGCCAAGTAGGTGACTTCTCCCCTTTTGAAGCCCTTCTTTACTTGCATGGCAGATAAGTGAGGCCCACTACTTCCCCTTGAAGTGGGCACCATGCAAGTAACCCCCTTTTCAAGAACACAAACGGAATCATAGTAAGGCATGGGGCAGACATTCACCTTCCTCAGAAACTCCATGCCAAGCACTACTTTGAAGTCATCCATGGGGACGACTGAGAAATCCGCTTTACCACACCAACTCCCAAGGTGTAGCTCGGCTCCACGCACCACACCACGGAGTTGTGTTGGAGAAGAATTGACAGCCTTCAGCCATCCTCCTCCTTGCACCACATTGAGACCAACCCTCTTGGCCTCTTCAGGTGTGATGAAGTTGTGGATAGCCCCAGTGTCCAGCATGATGCTAACAGGTTTCCCATTTAACTTTGCTTCCACATAGAGTAGTCCCTCACCTTAGGGACTTTAAGAGCAGGTTTTGCTTTCAAGGCGTTAAGGAGTCGGAGTGACCCCATTCCAGCCTTCTCTTCTTCCTCCTCTTGAGCCTTTCGTTCCTCGGCCATGGCTGCCAGTGTCCCTAGCTTAGGACAATCCTTCATTCGGTGAGGACCTTTGCACACGAAGCATCTGGTCGAACTATTGAAGTTCTTCTTTTGTTGATTCTCGAATTGTTTCTTCTGGGGTGGCTTGCCATCGCCACTCTTGTACACCGCCTTACCTTTGTCTCCCCCACCTTTTCCTTGGCTAGGTTTGGAAGACTTGGGCTTGGAAGTGTCACCCTTCTCCTTGTGGTATTCAGTGAGACTCTCGGCTATGGCGATAGCCTCATCCACATCTTTTACCCCTCGACATTGTAGCTTATGCTTGGCCCAATTTTGCAGGCCATCGATGAAGTAGAAGAGTAAATCTTCCCCACTCAAATTAGGAATTTGTAGCATAAGCGTTGTGAATTTTCGCACATACTCGGAGATAGTGGTCTTGTGTTTGAGCTCCCTCAGTTTTTTACGTGCCTCATACACCACATTCTCCGGATAAAATTGCCTCTTCAATTCCTTTTTGAACTCATCCCATGTATTAATTGTGCAAAGACCCTTTTCCATATCGGCATGCTTTCTTCGCCACCACAACATGGCATTATCAGTGAGGAATAGAGAAGCAGTGCGTACCTTGGCTTGGTCATCGTTCAACCCCAAGCCTTCAGCATAGCGCTCCATCTGCCACAAGAAGTTCTCCACTTCTTTGGCGTCACGCACTCCCTTGAATTCCTTCGGTTTGGGAAGATCCAACCTTATTTTCCTTGGTCCACTGGTTCCAGCCACCAATGGATTCCTCCCTTGGCTTTCCAATGAAGCCTTAAGGGCATTTAATTGATTCTGCATCACAGTGATGGCATCCATCACCACTCCCTCCAACGATCGCATGGAGTCATCACGTTGCTCCTCAGCATTGTGCAAGGCGTCCACGCTTGTCTTCAAATTCTCAAGTTCTCCAAGAGAATGATCCTCGAGAGTACTCAGGTCGCCCTCAACCTTTTCTACCCTAGAAGCCATCTCCAGCATGGCATCCTCTGAGGCAGAAACTTTCACGGACAAGGTGGCAAAGTCTTCCGCACGAACTTTGCTCGAGCCTCGCCCTTTCTTGCCTCCTTTGTGTGGTGGTTGGGACTCCCTTCCCCTTCCTTCCACGCGAACCGCAATCTCCTCAGTTGTCCCAGACATCCTTGCCTACGATCTTGGCTCCCTCGAACCAACGGTAGAACTAGGTTCCCTCGAACCTGGCTCTGATACCAAGTTGTCAGGGCCTTGGAACTTCTATCCCAAATCCTTAACCGTGCCGGCCTTAGCTTGGATCAACCCTCTTGATCTTGCTAAGTCAGCCGAACCCTCAAGTAGGCAAGATGAGTAAATAAGAGAGCTTGAGAGAGTTGGAAGAGAACACTTGTGTATTGCTCAAGTCTTGGATGTGTTACAAATGAAGTGGGTGGAGGTATTTATAGGCCTCCCCTATATTCTAGAACTTTCCCACCTCCTTAATGGACGGTGGAGATTCATTCAATCTAACGGTTCCTATCAATTCTCTAGAATATTCTACGAGATATTTACAGGAGATATTTATGTACACTTTTCTAGAGTTTTCTATAAGGTTCTTCGAGGTTCAAGAGTATACTAGTCTTCTCTGGGTCATTCTGGAAGATTCTGGAAGATTCTAGACACTCTAAAACTTCCTCCGTGTTGCTCCCTTCGAATGGGTCGTAACAACAGGCTCCTCCAATGTTGTCGCCTTCAGATCCTCAAAGGCTTTCTGGCATCCTTCCTTCCAAGCCCAGGGTTTGTCCTTCTTCAAGAACTCAATGAGATGGACTGCCCTTGTAGAGTAGCCTTTAATGAACCATTTGTGATAAGACATCAACCTAAGAAATGATCTTAGTTCTGTCACATGAATTGGTGGTTCCCATTCATTGATAGTTTGCACCTTCCTCTCATCCATGTGTAGCATCCCTTGGGAAATAACATGCCCTAGGAAGTGCACCTCTTCCTTAGCAAAAGAACTTTTCTCCTCCTTCACATAGAGCTCGTTTTCTCACAAAGTCTTAAACATAGCTTGTAGATGATTAGCATATTCCTCCAATGAGTTATTGTAGACAACTATATCATCTAAATATACCACCATGAATCGGTTAAAATATAGATAGAAGATCTTATTCATCAGCGAGCAGAATGTTGTTGGTGCATTGGTCAATCCCAACGGCATTACCAACTACTCAAAGGACCTATAGTGTGTCACACATGTGGTCTTAGGCTTATCACTTTCGACAACCCGAACTTGATGATACCCCATCCTTAGATCCAACTTAGAGAAATACCTTGCTTTGCCCAACCAGTTAAACAAATCAACTATCAATGAAATAAGATATTTATTCTTAATAGTTACCTTATTTAGAACCTGATAGTCAATGCACAGTCGCAACGAATCATCTTGTTTCTTCTGGAACAAAATTGGCGCTCCATAAGGTGCTTTAGAAGGTCGAATATATCTAACATTAACCAATTCTTTTAACTATTTCCTTAACTCTTCCAACTTAGGCAGTGCCATCCTGTATGGTGCCATGGCCGACAGCCTAACTCCTAATTTCAATTCAATCTTATGATCCACCTCCCCACAAGGTGGAAGCTTCTTTGATAACTTAGATTTCCAAGACATGTTTACTAACATGAGAAATATATTTACTCAACTTGTCCTCTAGATCCACCTCCTTTAGAGCTGTCAAGTATGTGACTTCTCCCCTTTTGAAACTCTTCTTTACTTGCATGGTTGATAAGTGAAGGTTGCTACTACCTCTCAAAGTAGGCACATGCAAGTAACCCTTTTCCTAACACACAAACTAAATCATAGTAAGATATAGGACAAATGTTTACCTTCTTCAAGAACTGCATGCCTAGTACAACCTTAAAGTCATCTATAAGGACTATTAAAAAGTTTGCCTTGCCCAACCAACTCCCAAGGCACAACTTGACCTCAAGTGTTATGCCATGAAGTTGTTTAGAAAAAGAATTGATAACCTTTAACCAACCTCTTCTTTGTATCACATTGAGACCACCCTTCTTGGCCTCCTCTAGTATGATAAAGTTGTGGGTTGCCCCTATGTTGAGCATTATATTGACCAATTTCCCATTCAATTTGGCTTCTACGTACAAAAATCCCTCACCCTCAGAGGCTTTGGGTGCGGGCTTGGCCTTCAAGACATTAAAGAGTCAAAGTGACCCTATCTCGGCATTGGCTTTCTTTACATGTGCCTCCTGATCTTCAACCATTGCAGCTAATGTCCCAAACTTGGGACAATACTTCACTTTGTGGGGACCTTTGCACACAAAACAACTGATTGTGCTGTCGAATTTTTTCTTCTAATGGTCAAATTGTTTCCTTTGTTGTAGCTTGTCATCCCCATTCTTGTTTGCCTTTTTACCCTTGTTTCCCCCACTTTTTCCCTAATTATGTTTGGAAGACTTTGATTTAGAAGACTCACCTTTCTCTTTTTGATAGTCCTTGAGGCTCTTAATAGTTGATGGCTTCATCGACATCATTGACTCCTAGGCGTTGCAACTCAAGTTTAGCCCAATTTTGAAGGCCATCGACGAAATGGAAAAAGTGATCCTCACTGCTTAGAATGCGGATTTGTAACGTAAGTGTAGTAAACTTTCACACATAGTCAAATATTATGGTTTTGTGTTTTAACTCCCTCAACTTTTTGCATGCCTCATAGACCACATTTTCAGGATAGAATGACCTTTTTAACTCTTTTTTAAATTCCTCCCATGTAGTGATGGTACAAAATCCCATCTCTATATCCACATGCTTTCTATGCTACTAGACCATCACATTATCGATAAAAAACAAGGAAGCAGTACATATCTTAGATTGGTCATCACTCAACCCCAAGTTTTTTGCATAATGCTTAATTTGCCACAAGAAGTTCTCGCATCTCCTACACCTTTGAACTCCTTTGGCTTGTAAAGATCTAGTGCCTTTACTCTACTAGTTCCAACCACTAATAAATTCCTTCATTGCCCCTCCAAGGAAGCTCTAAGAGAGTTTAGTTGATTCTGTGTGGCGGTGATGATAGCATCCATCACCTTCACCTCCAGTGACAGCATGGATTCAACACGCTACTCTTCAAAGTTTTGCAAGGCCTCCACGCTCATCTTTATACTCTTGAGTTCATCAAGAATGTGTCCTTCCAACGTGTTGACACCACTCTCAACCTTCTCAACCTTGTAGGCCATCTCCAACATGGTGTCCTACAAAGTAGAGACTTTTAAGAGATAGAGTAGCAAAATATCATCACATATCTTGCTAACCCTTCAGCCCTTCTTACTTCCTTGGTGCGAAGGTTAGGATTCCCTTTCCTCACCATGGATAACAACTTTCTCAGTTGTGCCAGACATCCTTGAACTAGGTTCTCTTGAACCGAGTTCTAATACCATGGTGTCATGGTCTTGAAACTTTACCCCAATCCTTAACCATGTCGGCTTTAACTTGATCACCCCTTAATCCTTGCTAAGTCAGTCAAACCCTCAAAGAGTAAGCAAGATGAAAACTAAGGAAAACCAGAAAAGAGAGTTAAAAAGAAACTTGTATTACTTAAATGCTTAACTTCAAGATGGATGGATGAATGCTTCCAAAGGAAGAGGGTGGAAGCATTTATAAGCCTCCTTAAGTTCTAGAACCTTCCCACCTCCTTAATGGACAATGGAGATTAATTATATTTGACAGTCCATATTCATCCTCTAAATTATTCTATTCTAAGTGTCTATAAAAAATCTTTTAGAATATACAAGAGATATTTACATACAACTTTCTAGAATTATCTAGGGCATCTTACAAAATTCAAGAGATATCCAACCTCCTCAAGAATACTCTAGCCTATTCTGGAAGATTCTAGATACTCTATAACCTCCTTCATGTTGCCGCTTTTGGATAAGTCATCACAATACCTTGCTAGCCTTAGCTTGATCACCTCTTGATCCTTGCTAAGTCAACCAAACTCTCAAAGAGTAGGCAAGATGACAACTAAGGAAAGTTAGAAAAGAAAGAGTTAAGAAAGAAATTATATTACTCAAATACTTAACTCTTTGTTGGATACTTACAAATGAAGAGGGTAGAGGTATTTATAGGCCTCCTCAAGTTCTAAAACCTTCCCACTTCCTTAATAGATGATGGAGGTCAATTACATTTGACGATCCACAGTCACTTTTAGATTATTCTACTTTAGATATTTACAAAGAATGCTTTAGAATATACAAGAGATATTTGTATAGAACTTTCTAAAATTATCTAGGGCTTCCTTCAAAATTCAAGAGATATCTAGCCTCTTCAAGAATATTTTATCCTTTTCTAGAAGATTCTAGATACTCTGTAACCTCCTTCATGTTGCCCTTTTTAGATGAGTCTTTACAATCTCCACTTATTCCAGTGACGTCCTCATCATGGATTTATCTTTGTACCAGTGCAGATGGTCTTCAAACTGCCAAAGATCCTCTTATACCTCTCAAGTTGCCTCGCTCTCTAGCAATCCTTTCCACTTAATCAAGTATAAAGCACTTAAGGGTAGCCTCTCTTGTGCACCACTATGTGAGCATGTCCTAGGTACTTGGAGGCTAGTTAAAGGATGTTGATTCTTCTCTTAAACAGCTTCATGGCATAGCATGTTACGTAGGGTCAAGCTATGCCTTGGGAGTCGGTAGGGTGAGGCGGATTCTTCAGTAACCTCCATAGATGACTTTAAGGTAGTACTGGTCATAGAGTTCTTAAGGAAGGTAAACATCTATCCCATGCCTTACTATGATTCAATCTGTGTGTTAGAAAAAGGGTTACTTGCATGGTGCCCACTTTGAGAGGTAGTAGCAGCCTTCATTGTCAGCCATGCAAGTAAAGAAGGGTCTCAAAGGGAGAAGTCACATACTTGGCAGCTCTAAGGGAGGTGGAAATGACTGACAAAGAGCGAGGCGACTTGAGAAGCATAAGAGGATCTTTGGCAGGTGGAAGACCACCTTTACATAAAGATAAATCTGTGGCGAGGATGTCATCGAAATAGGTGGGGGGATTATGATGACTCAACCAAAAGGAGCAATATGGAAAAGGTTATGGAGTATCTAGAATCTTCCAAAAGAGGCTAGACTATCCTTAAAAATGCTAAATATCTCTTGAATTTTGTAAGCAGCCCTAGAGAGTTCCATGTAAATATCTCCTGTACATCCTAAAACATTTTTTGTAAATATCTAGAGTAGAATAATTTAGAAGGTGAATGTGTAACGTTGCATGTAATCGATTTCCACAATCCATTAAGGAGTGGGAAGGTTCTAAAACTTGGGAAGGCTTATAAATACCTCTACCCTACTCATTTGTAAGTATCAATCTATCCATCCAAGAGTTAAGCATTTGAGTAATACAAGTTCCTTTTTACTTCTCTCTCTTCTAGCTTCCCTCAGTTTTCATTTTGCCTACTCTTTGAGGGTTCGGCTGACTTAGTAAAAATTAAAGGGTGATCAAGCTAAGGCCCATATGGTTGAGGATTAAGGTAAAGTTCCAAGACTATAGCAGTTTGCACTGAAAATGACATATGGTAACTTTCACTGTTTTACAAGATTGTCAGAAATGAATGACTAGATTGGAAATTAAACCCACAACTGTTTGACCAGCCAACATCGTCCTCAGTTTAAAATACTAAAAGGAAAAACGGAAGAATTCATATGAAAAGATCCTAACTATGCATACTTCAACAAACATAAGTAGTCATATACCTTCATGCTTGCATACAACTGAAAGCTCATGTGTCTGACCTTACACCAACAAGAGATATGAGAATAATCCAATTAGTAATAAAAGAAGTAAAATCGTAGACATAATTAATTGCATTGATACAACTTTTCATGAGGAACAAATTATCAAAAAGAAAAATTCAAGAAAGGGTAAATTTTTTTATCTTTTATCAGAGGATAGCGTCACCTATTTATCTAGAATCTTTAACTGACTTCCTGAGAAATTCCTCTTTTTAATCATTCTGCAAATTTTTCTTTTTCTTTTTCTTTTTTGTTTTTCTGTGTATGTCATTATGGTTAACAAAATAATAGTTTGCAAGAGACTCTTTACCATTCATTTTGATGTTTATGTCATTATAGCTAACAATAAAATACAGTTTCCATGAGAATCTTTAACCATCAAGGCCTCATACCATTGAAGAATGAAGAAATGAAACTCTAACCAGTCCAATAAGCATGAACTTACATTTTTGACAAACTAAAAGCACATATTAAATCAATGGTTAGAATTAATAATTTGTTTTCAAATTTGAGCAGTGGGAATGCATAAGGCATGTCTGCAATTACAGTTCTAGTCATCAACATTGGCAGTAAGACTTGTTGTTTCATAACATCATTTTTGAATCCCTTGATGCCCCTTCATAGTTGGAGGGACATTTCCCTATTTTCCTAATATCCCCATCCACTACTAAATAATACTGCAATTGACTGTTATTCCTAAGATTTAAGCAATCTGCTTCCACGGTTAAAGTCCACAAAAGTTATTGTTGAGCTTGAAGGGACCAAAGTTTTTCTAAAACGTAAAAGTTGCATGCTGCTGGTAACATCATGTAAAAGTGAACAAAGTAGTAAGAACTAAGAAATTCATGGCGTTTGGTTCGCTTGAACTTAGAGGACAACATAGTATTGCCATGATATGATCTTCTCAAGTGTGGCATAGTTCTATTTGTACATCTGTAATCTTACAGTGTTACCTCTAATATTTTTTCTGACATCAGAAATTTGGAAAAAGGGTAAAAAACTGGATTACCAAAGTTCAGATAAATGGAGGGACTTACCACACACCTGTAATATATGTTTACATCCTTGAACATTCTATCATTCATTTAACTATATACTTTCAATTAAGTTCTATCATCTCACTTCTGCTTCTTGAATTAAAAAATTCAAGTGATGCACAACTAATGGGAAAATTGCAGTAAGTAACTTAATCGAGAAATGTAGTTTCAATAAAAACTCCAGGGCATAAATTATTTATTCTTACAAGTCAGGCATTTTGGTGTAAATAGCGATTTAAGTCAGCAATTATAGTGATAGTGGCAAGCAACAGTTACATTGGCATACTTTTTCTTTTGGCCATATACACTGGCGTGGTTACACTAAAGCATTTCTACACAAGAAGTTCATTTGGGGTCAGCTTACAAAATGGGTTCCAATTTCGTTGATATTAAGAAGAATAATACAAGGATTCCGTTGCTATTAAGAAAAATAATATAAGGAAACAAGTTTTACAGTAAAATTAACTTGAAAAGAAGTATTTAAAGGCAAGGGATTGTCATGAGGAACAAGCAACAGCCTTTGCAATATTAAATTCGAAATTTATTAATGGATTAAAATCACACTCGCGCACACACAAAAATAATTATCAAAACACATCAAGAAATGAAGAAAGAAGGAATTTAGTCGAATTTCAGATAGATTACTCACATTGTCGTTGCTGTTACGGAGGCTGCGATGCAGATGGGTATTATTCCGCTTAGCTGAGCAAGTGCGCATGAGTACGCTATCATGGACGCCCATTTATCTCGAGTTCACGCATATATAAAGAACACATAAAGAAAAGGATCAGAACAATAGGATGAAATCCACAGAAAAGGGTAAGAAGTGAATAAAAGTGAGGTATTCTTAAGCTTTGCAGTAGTACCTGAGAATGGGAACGCGGAGGGGATTTCCAGATACAGTGGTTTGTAAGTTTGATAGCAAGAGACATAGGAAGAGAGTGCCTTGTTCAGCTTTAACAAAGATTTGGGGTAGAATTGGGGATAACAACCTCACCGAATTCTCTCGCATCAGAAAACATGCAAAATGCAAAATTTCAGTCTAAGAAAGTGCCAGAAAAATTAAGAAAAAAAAGGTAACATTTTTTATCTTTCAAGGAGTGTTTGGTTTTAAGGAAAGGAAGGGAGTCAAAGGAGGAGAATGGAGGGAAGGAGGAGTGTTTGGGGGAAAAAAAAAAGATTTTAATGGAAGAGGGAGGAAGAAAAGAATTTTAATAATATTTTGTTTGTTTGGTTGATTCAGAGTCTTGACCACTCACGCACCATACCATTCTAGAATGAAGATATGAAACTCTTAACGGGTCCTATAAGCATGAAATTGTGTCTTTCTAATGAAGAAAGACATTTTAATTTAACGGTTGAGATTAAAAGAAAAAGTTCTTCAAATTGAGTAGGGGAAACGCAAAAGGCATACATGCAATTAGAGTTCTAGTCATCAACCAAAAAAAATTTTCAATTTAAAATTTCTTATATTTAATAGTTTTTTATATAAAAAAGAATGAGTTTTACTTAACTTCATTTACTGTGTTACTTTCTCTTGGACATACAAATTTTTAAACATAAAAAAATTTAAACTGAAAAAAATTTACAGACATCAGCACTAGGACTATAACATTTTAGAAAAAATTATATCTAACAATCCAAGTTTTATGAATTTTAAAAATTAAAATTATTTTTAAAGACTACAATTATTATTAAGTCTTAAAGAATTTATTACAAAGTTTAGAGAATTTATTATTAGGTATAATAAATTCTTTAAAATTTGATGATAATTATAATTTTTTTAAATAATTATAATTTTTAAAATTTTTTATTGTAAATTTTACAAAATATTAGTCCTTACATATAATTTTTCCCTTTGGGCCCTTCCTAGTTGCCGGAACGTTTCCCTATTTTCCTAATGCCCCTATACACTCCCAAATAATTCTAAGATTTAAGCAACCAGCTTCCAAGGTTCAAAGACCACAAAGCTTATTGTGGAACTTGAAGGGAACAAAGTTTTCTAAAAGTTAAATATTGAACGTTGCTGGCAACATCAAGTAAACTGAACAAAGTATAGGAAGCAATTTTATGGAGTTTGGTTTGCTTGAATTTAGAGGACAACGTAGTGTTTCCATCAATGAAGTGCAGGTGGTCCAAGACATAAAATCGTATTATGTTTGATATGTATAATAATACGAGACTTCAAATTGCATGTCAACACTATATATCTTTCCATGTTTTGGTACTCATATAGTATTATGTTCTGTATCCGTGTTAGGACTGATGCTTTTTAAATATCGATGTTAGAATCTTCTCAATAGTTCAATTATTTGTAATCTTCAATGTTACTTCATTTTTTTTTTCTAGCATCAGAAATTTGGAGATAAAGTAAAAGAATGGATTATTGAAGTTCAGATTTGATCTTCTCATATGATGAGAGTAATAAATACAAAGTCTGTGTATAGTCAAGGAAAAGAAAAAAAAAGATAAAAAATTCGTGAAATCTATTACTCAGGTGATATTTATCAGTAAAGTAAGTCTGTGTCTATTTTTTTTTTTTTTCCCTCACATAACAACATCATGTTATTCTCTTATATAAAAAGATTCAAATCTCCAAAGTTCACATATTAAAATGAAAATGAAGGGACTTAGCTCACATATGCACGAGTTCCCCGTTAGCTCTGCGTATCATTGGAAGTTGGCAATAGAAGGAAAAGAAAGGAAACCGAGGTTAAAAGAAGAAATTCTTGGATATACCATAGTGTTTGTACAATTAAGGGCCTAGATGGAATTTGGACAAGAATTATACGGATTAAATCTGGGCCTTTAATTGTATAAACTGCTGGCAGTAACCTTGCAAATCTAGGGGTTGTAAAAAAAATGTAAATCTCACAAAAAAAAAAAAAAAGAATACGAAAAAAATTAAAAGAAAAAAAAGTAAGGATAAAGGTGATGTACAGTGCAGAACAGTATATAAACAATGTCAGTTATGCAACATTATGAACAATACAATAAACTGTGCAAATAAACAGTAAAATCCATGATTATATATATATATATAAATGATACTATATGATACCCAAAAAATTTTCAATGTGAAAGGAAAATGGAGGATTAAATAATCATTTTCCTTTTTTTTGTTTGACAAAATTTTATTCTTCAAAATCTTATAAATTTGAGAAACTTAAAAACATAAAAGAAGGAGAATTTTGAAAGATTTTAAAAAGTTAGTTAATAACTCCTAATTATTTTCCCTTCTTTATTAATAACTGCCCCCAAAAAAATGTTTAGATGAAATCTTCTATTGTTTTTCCTTTCTTCCCATGTCTTGATACCCTTACCCTATTTGGTAGGTAGGAAAAGAGAAGTGAGGAAAGAGAGAGGGAAACAAGAATATACATGTTTGATAAGTAAGAAAAAACTTTCCTAGGGAAAGGCTATTCTAGCACCTTGCATAAATGCTGATTCCTTCACTGGGTCCATGGAAAGAGCAACAAAGCAATGAAATCGATGCTTTTGTTTTCTTTCTGTGCATGATATATTATATTTTTCTTTTATTTCAATTTTAAAAAATAATATTTTAAGTATAATTTTTATATTATATTTTTAAAATTTTTTAATAAAAATATAATACGCATACAAAATATTTTAAAAAATAAATTATATAAAACTTAGTGGTAAAAATTTGTTTATTATACTTTATTAAATAATTTAATAATAAAGATATAAACTTATATTTAATTTATAATTTATATTTATTTACATAAAATACTAAGTTTTTTAATTTTTTTGCGACCAAGAATATTTTGGATGTTTTCTCAAATTTTTTTCATTCTTATACTACTTTTGCTTTATCATATATATAAATAAAAAAAGTATTTACATTCTTTTTTCTGTCATACTAGATATGATTTTGGTTAACAGGATTTTATTATATTCTCATTTCAATTCTCCTAAAATTCTTTCCAATCTATCAAATGTGACATTAATCTTCCTATCTTGTTACACTTATTTATCCAACAATCTCTTGTTTGTTCTTTCTTTTTCAGGGTCAAGTCTTTTATGAGATTTCTCAAAATGAACTTTCTCTTGTTCAAAAAAGATAGATATAAAATATGTAAACTCCCACATTAAATAAAAAGAAATAAAAAATGTATAAGACCATACTCCTTAATTTATCTATCCCTAACAAGGGAATCTGCATTGAAGGTTTGCTCATTTCTCTGTCAACATTATCTAAAGAATCATTGATTGCTTACGTAAGCGACGGCGCGTTCTAGGACACAAAAAGGGGTGGACTCAGCTGACACTTCATGATTCATGAAACGCTGGCATTCAATAATTCATCTTTTAAATTACAGTATATTCAGGTGTGAAAAAGCCCCGTTTGTTTCCTTCTTGTTCTCTCCATTTTCATTTGCCGCAAGAAGCACGAATCATAACTAATGATAGCCAAAGAAGGGCTTAATTGGCCAATATAAATGATTAGATCTGTGTCTTTCAATGTGGACAAGTCTAAGCATCTCATCCTACCAACGATGCTTTCCAAGCAAGACCTAGAGGACTATTAATGAACAATCAAATATTGGTGAAGTATGTTTGAATTGAAGAAACAGTTTAATTCATGCATTCTCTTCTCTCCCTCTTGTTCTTTATTCAAAAATGCAAAGAGCAACAAAACTTGATTAAAATAGATGCATTAGTAGGTCCCACTGCCTAATTCACTCATTTTGCTATAGCTTAGTCTACCTAAGGCCCCATTTGTTACGAAACTGGAAATGGATTTATGTGTTTGATAGCAGAGAAAAAATTAGAGAAAGAAAAATCTTTCACTTTGTACTTTTCTTTCTAAATTCACGTAAGTACATTGGGCATTTTCAAGCCAAAATGAAAGATGACAATTTTGCTTCTCATATTTGTACAAATTTCTGTACTATTTGATAGCACAGGAAAATAAATATATAATATATTATTATATATATTTATATTATATATATGTGTGTATAATATAAATAAATAAATTATTTTATATTATATATTATATTATATTACTTTTAAAAAGAATAAAATAAAAAATATTAAAAATTATATTATAAACATTAATAATAATCATGTTTTACAAAATAATAAAATATTATTTAATATTAAAATTAAAAAAACTACTAACTGAGAATCAGTCGTTGGTGTCCAACAAATTCTCCATCAGCTGGTGTGGCAGCATTCCACCCCCCCCCCCCCCCCAAACAAAAAAAAAAAAAAAACACGACCATATTTAATGCATATTATTTATACATTAAAATATATAATATCATAATATATATTTTATATTTTTATTATATTATATTTAAATATGTTAATATGCATCAGAGTAATAAAAATAATTATTTATGTTATATATAATATATAAAAATAATATTATATATTAAAATGTATTTATAAAATTATAATATAATATAAAATAATTAAAATATATTTATTATATTTATATCATATATTATGAGAGTATTTCTTTTTTACTATTTTCCATTTCATTCTTCTTTTATCTAATTAAATAAGCAAATACAAATATAATTAATTTTACTTTCTATTCATACCAAATATAATTTATTCCATTACATGCTATTCAATTCTTCTTTGCTTGTTATTTTCATCATTATTGAATCTGCATACGAGGGTTAAGACTTCTCATGAATCATTGATGTTTGTTAACTCAGTAAAAAAGCATCAGGTAGGAGCTTCTTAATCATTCATCTTGCACAGGTTCAAATTCCACTAATGCCAGAAGTCGTTTTACGCGGGTAGTCAACTCTTCCAATCAAGATTCCTAATGCTCAGGTAGGCTTCTGCTCCTCTCTCGATAGGTCCGTCACTTCCTCCTCCAATCTGTATGTTAAAATACCGTACATAAGAATTGTTGGTTTCATTCATGGTGAACATATAACTCCATCTACATCTGGCCTGGAGCAAAAAAAGAAAAAAATTATGAGTTGGGACGAGGACCTATTTTAAGACAAAAAATTTTACGTGTTAGGTTAAGTCATATAACCAGATTAAGTCAGCTCAGTAGCTAATTTGATTCAATCTGATCTTATTAATTAAAAAAAATATTATTTATTGAGATTTATATAAAAATTTTAATTTTTTTAAGAATAAATTATAATTTTACATAAATTTATATAAAAATTTTATTTTTTAAAAATCACTTTATAATTTTTACTAATTCTTTTATTAAAATTACTTGGTCAACTCAAAATACTAACTTGACTTAGTACTAGACCCGATTGAGACTGGTTCTAACATTAAATTAGGCCAATACTAGACCCAATTTAAGGATTATGCAACCCTAACTAATATGAATGTGAAACTAGGTTTACTTATTTTTGTGAATCAATATCCTATTCATATGAATAAATACCATATAATTAATACCTGTATAGCTGAAGCAGAATTTGTTGAGCAAAATATGGCGATGACCTAATCACACTGCTAGTGATCCTACGCTTTTAAAGTCCATTACCAACAAAAACCGCCTTAGAACTAATCGCTTACAAGCTTAGGACTAATCGCTGCTTCACAGAGGCCAGCAACACCAGGAAACTAAAAAACAAATCTCAATGCATGAAAGCAACTGGTGAATGGAAAAAATAATACAATATTCATAGAAATGGTCCATAAAATCACCTTCCATTTCATACCCCTCACATTGGATATCCGAATATACTGCTGTCTCCTGAGAAGCTCTCATGGATTCGTCACTACCCTTTTTCTTCTTCTTATTCAGAGTTTTGTTTTGAAAGAGAGAAATATATATATATATATATATATCTCCTCTTTTATGTTCTCTTTGATTTTTTTTTTTTTTCATATATATGCTACTGATTGCTTCTCCTTTCATTCATATATAGATCATTTATCAGAAACACAAACAAACTTATATGGAAAACATATAAAAAAAAAGGTCATTCTTATTGAAGTGTAATTATCATTCATTTTTGTTTTGAATAAGAATTTGGGTGTCAAATAAGGGTTGGCTCAATTAGTAGTATTAAGCTACCTCAACTAAAGGGTCTGTCGTTTGATACATGCTGTTTAGCTCGTCAATTTTTTTTTTTCAAATTTTTTACCAAAGAAAATTTGAAGAGGAAAACTTCAAACCAGATAGAAAATGTCCTCAGAGCCTCAGAGGGTAGTGGTGATCCAGGATGCATCAAGAGATGCTAGTACAAGTGCAATAAAAAAGGCCCTGAAACAGCTATATCTAAAGCCTGGAGATGAGCTCACACTTCTTGCAATACTGGGTAGGTTTAGTAGTACCAGTACATTTTTTTTCCTAAAAAGGAAAGCAGAGTAAGAATTCATGCGCCTTTTATAAATTCTATAATTAACCCTCTCCCTTTTCGGTAAGAATGAGTTTTGGCTTATTAGTATTGGAGTCATATCCAACATTGAAGGATCTCTGTTCAAATCTTAAAATATAAATATAACTTAAATATTAAGTTGCTTTCTTTGAGAGAATGAACTTTGACTTTGTCGTACTAGATTTGTCTCCAATATATAAATATAATTTGAATATAAAGTTGCATCACTTACCATCACTAACTGATATTGCTCTCTTTCTAAGTCCTTTTTCTTCTTCCCTTTTGCTCATTAGTGAACTACGACATCAAGTTGGATTCAAGTTCATTCTTTGCAACAGATCAGAAAATTCCTCAAGAAGAACTTGGCAAGATTAAGGAAGAATGTCATAAGAGACCAAAATTCGTGAAACTCTCTGAGTACTGTGAAGCAAAAAATGTGAGCGTAGTCTATATAACTTCATAATCTATATCATGAAACTCACTGAAAATTCACACAGTTAGAGTAGTTGACGCTTTAAATAGGTATTTAGCTTGCAAAGGGGTTTTATAAACTTCACAAGTAGGGCAGAAAACTATAAAAATTAGAATTAGATCTGTTTGAAATTTATAATTTATAAATATGATTAATACATTTTATCATTTACTACTGTAAACATGATAATATTCTGACAGATAAAAGATTTATGGGATTACAACAAACAAGACTGACATAAAATTCTTTAAGTGTTTACTATCAGGATCTCCAATAACAAATGAACATTTTTTACAATTGGGCTCCACATTATTGACTCTTAAAAAAAAAAAGGTTCTTCCATATATTATTTTCTACTGAAGAACTTGATAACAAACACTCTAAAAACTATGCTTGCATTTTTTTTCCGATTAATAAATCTATTTTATTGTCTTTCACTAAAATGGCTAATGAAATCACTCTTGGCTATGGTGCATCTCAGATTGTATTCCAGATAGAAGTGCTTGCAGTCCCTTATCCAGAGGTTGCTTGTAATGCTGTCAAGAAATTTAGGGCAACATGCTTGATACTTGATAGGTCAGCTTCCATATCTTTTTCCTTAGTCTACTAGTTGATTGCAAATGAAAGCAAAGGCAATTAACTACTTTTGATGGATTTGCATATGTTTCGAAAATATATTCAACAAAACTCTGAAAAATCCCACATTTAGCATAAGAGAATAAAGTTTGGATTTTGTTATTTAATTTTTTTTTCTTAGTATGCAGATACAACAAGAAAATTATAAGTGTTGGAGATTATAACAAAATGATTCATAAGTCTTCACTTAATAAGCTAAAGTTTTAAATTGAAACAGTCTTTGACATGGTATCAGAGTCTCTATGAATAATTAATTTAGAGTTTGATCTTTCTCACCACATTCTCTTGATTAAAATTAATTTGTAGCATAATGTTTGTAAGCCTATGTTTTGTTCACACTTTAAGCCTAATGAACTTTTGTGTAGGAGGGTTTAGGGTTTAGGCTATTTAAGTCGAAATAATTCTTGACAATAAGGTAATAAGGGTGTAATAATTCCAATTATATAGTCTCATCCCTGAAAGAAAACTAATTATTAGTGATTTTCTGTGACTTCTATCACTGCTTCAACGAAAGTATTGGCACTAAGATATCAGACTGAAGCAAATTATATGTAACTATATGACGTTGTGAACTCCCTAACTTGACACTATTTCCTGCTGACATAAACTATGCTCATGTTTGGGAAAATTTTACCTTAATGCAGACCGATGAGCAAAGATAAGAGGCACTTCATGGACAATCTCCCTTGTGGTATTTATAGGATAAGGAATCAATATATCATTCAAAGGTTAAGAAAGCCAAAACTAACAGAGAACACCAAATCATTTGCTGAAAGACAAGGTCATGTAAGATATACGGAAATGATACCAGGAAGCTCAGAGGAACAATTTTCTCATATGGGTAAGGATATTTTTTTAGCCATAATATTATTGCCTAACATAATATCCAAAGTATATATACCTTTGTTATAGATTATAGTACAACTATTTATATTCATTTACTTAACAACTTAAGCTTTGAATAGAAGTAGTCCTTTGCCATCTTCATGACATCCCATTTGCGGTAGCAATTGCATTCTTGAAGAATAAACATTTTTCCAAACTGAACAAAATTTTTCCATTTCAAAGCTTCATTAAACATCAGAAATCAAAAGATTAAAAAATTTCACATAAAGATTCAGTCATAGTTCAATTTTTTCCCCTCTAATCTTCTATGATTTCTAATGTCAACTTATATTTTAAATTCTCCAAGTCAAATAGTTCAGGCAAAGTAATAGTTAGAAATGTTTACGAAACTCAATGTCATGACCATTATAAGTCCTACTGTCCCATTTAGTAAGTCAATGGCTCCAAGTGAAACTCTCGGAATAATTTGTTATGAAAAATTTTAGATGCATCCTCGAATTGAAAATGACAAATCCTTCTCTAGCCTTAAGAACTTTAGCCAAATCTGCATCACCTTATGTGGTGTATAATTAAGCATCAATCTATGACTTTTGACAATTACACAGCAAATTGAGGATAACCTATGGTGAATCAAACAGGACCTAGATCATCATCAAGTGAGCATCTCATGGCAACTGGAGTTTCAAGTCTTCGAAATACCAAAGCCCCAACTTCTAGTCATTCTCTAAAATACCAAGACGAAGAAAATTTTCCAAAAAATAAACAAAAAACATCAGGGAAACATTCATTATTTTACATTTCTGAGAGTAAAGAGATAGGCCAAACAGAAGTACCTCAACTTCAGATGAAGGAAGAGTTTGCAAACCCACTTTGTTCTGAGTGCAAGAACAAAAGACTGGAAGTTGGATGGAAGAGAGACTTCAGTTACTCTGAGCTTTACAAAGCCACACAAGGATTTTCCCAGAAGAATTTTCTATCAGAGGGTGGATTTGGATCAGTATACAAAGGGCAGCTAGATGGAATGACAATTGCTGTTAAGCGACACAAATGCGCTAGCCTTCAAGGGGAGAAGGAGTTTAAGTCTGAAGTCAATCTACTAAGCAAAGCAAGACATGAGAATGTGGTCATGCTGCTGGGGTCGTGCTCAGAAGGAAACAATAGGCTTCTTGTTTATGAATATGTATGCAATGGTTCACTGGACCAACATCTATCTGGTAATTATAATAGGCTTAAGTTTAGAGTGTACTGTCATTTTGGTCCCCGAAAGATGCTTATTCCATCAATTTAGTCTTTGAAAGATAATTACCATCAAATCAATCTAAACATTTTGAAAAATACATCGATTCAATCTTGTCATGAGTTCTATTAACTTCATGTTAACAGAGTTACTTTATTAACATAATTGTCCATGTGGATCAACTTTCTCCAATGTGGAATATTAGTGGTTGATGTAGATGGTTATTTGTAGAAAACAAGATTTAAAATGCCATCTTTTTTGTTGCCAACCTTCCAAATATGTTTCTAACCATCATTTTAGTTAAGAACGCTCCCCATTGGAGAAAATCGGTTCATGTGGTGACTTTGTTGACATGAGGTTAGCAGAACTCGTGGCAGAATGATAGTGATGGTAATTATCTTTCGAAAACTAAAATGGTGGAACAAGCATCTTTCAGGGCCCAGAATGATAGTTTACTGTTAAATTGGAAATACTATGTAGATATTTATATGCTCTTGATATAGTTTATTAAAGACTAACTTCTGCTAAATTGATGCAGAACACTCTCGAGCTCCTCTTAGATGGGAAGATAGGGTTAAAGTAGCTATTGGATCTGCCAAAGGCTTACTATACTTGCATGAGAATAACATCATACACAGAGATATGAGAACAAGTAATATCCTCATAACACATGATCATCAACCATTGGTAAGAAAGCATACATGAAACTTTACATTTTATTACTGAGACATTGGCTGCAAAGTAATGGAACATTTGAGATATTATACATCATTAGCATTACTTCTTGTGATGAAGAAAATGAGATAGAAAACTTAAATTATGGTGGCTAATAATCACTCTAAGCTCATTGAGTTAGTTCTTCATCAAGAATCATTTAACATGTTTTCTTTCTTTCTTAATGGATTTACTAGTTGGGAGACTTTGGTTTGGCAAGAAGTCAACATCAAGACTCGATCCATTCGACGGATGTTGTTGGGACTTTGGGATATTTGGCACCAGAATATGCAGAATATGGCAAAGTGTCAACCAAGATAGATGTGTATTCTTTTGGGGTAATCCTACTGCAGCTGATAACTGGAATGAGGACTACAGACCAAAAACTTGAAGGCAGAAGTCTTGTAGGATGGGTAAACAACATTATGGTTCATGTATATTTAATGTTTTAGAACAACCTGAGCTAATTTGTCTATTTTTATTATTTAGTTTTCATTTACTTTAATTTTTCTTTGTTTGCGCAAAGACTAGTTCTTGTTAGTCAAATCTTACAGCATAACTGCTGATGGAAACTAAAATTGGAGTATATTTCTCTTCTATGGCTTGAGATTGTACTTTGGAGTCTTTCCTTTTTCTAATATTCTATCTTTTTAACAGGCACATAGATTTCTTCACAACCACTGCAAGGATCTAATAGCAGTGGTAGTTCACTACAGCTAATTTAAATAACTGTTCCATAGATCTTCAAGTATAAGTAGGGCATATCACTTATTCATTGCGTTCTTTTTAAAGTCTTGATTTTAGGGCATGTTTGGATGTGGGAAAATGGAAGAGAAGGGAAGGTCTCATAGAAACCTTTCTCTTGTTTGAGAGTTTGTTTTTAGGAGAGAAGGAGAATTCAACTAAACCTCCAAAATTTTCTCCCTTCTTTTTAGTTTTAAGAATTGGGAAATTTTGAAGGAGAATTTCTTTTTTTAAAAAAAAAACAAAGATAAGAGAAATTACTATTTAACCATTCCTTTTCCCTCTCTCCTCTTCCCTAACTTTTTCTTTGGATTCCCCCCTTCCCTTCCCCTCCGAACTCCTACACATACCCTTAAGGCTTTGTTTAGGAGTTGGGAGGAGAAAGGAAGGGAAGAAATTCAAAGAGAAAGAAAGGGAGGGAAGGGGCAGGGAGGGTTTGTTATATAATCATTTTTCTTTTCTTTATCTAAGAAAACTCTGTCCTCCAAAATCTCCCAAATCAAGGGAACTTAAAAGTGAAAAAGAGAGAATTTTAGAAGGTTAGTAAAAAAATCTTTCATTGTTCTCCCCTTTCTCTCCATAGAAATAAAGTAAAATGTTTTAATGAAACTGATGGAGATCAAAGACCTAAGCAAACATGGGTAACCTACCTTTAAAAACTAGTTTGTAAGAGGTAAGAACTATGCCACATAAGTACCATAAAAATTACTTGTGGCTAGCCATTATAGGACTTCATTAAAAACATTTTCTTCCCAACGAAAGGAAAAGGAAATGGTGATATAAGCATCCATTCTTCTTCAATTTTCTTTATATTCCCTCCCTTCCCTTTCCTTCCCTTCCCTTCCAACTCTAAAATAAACCCTACACATGGTAATATATTAGAGAAGAAATATTATTGAGACAAGGGAAGAGAAGGGGGATATATTACCAGATAATATCATCCATAACTGCAAAACTATGATACATACCTACACATATTACTTAAGATTAACTGTTTATATGGTCCATACCAATCTCTTCCACTTCAAAAAGTGAAAGGAGAATACAAAGACCAGGATTTTCACCTCAAATATCCTTATGTTATCTTAGGTTCCTTGGATTCTGTCTAATGATCTAATCAATGTTCTTGCAGGCAAGGCCACTATTAAGACAGAGGAATTATCCAGATCTAATTGACCAAAGGATCATGAATTCTCATGATTTCCATCAATTATTTTGGGTGGTTCGAATTGCAGAAAAATGTCTAAGCAGGGACCCTCACAAGAGAGTAAATATGGTTGCGGTAAGTCTACATTATTCATGTCTCAAATATTTACAAAATACTACTTACATGTCCATCTTAATGAAATAAAGGCACTGGTTCTTCGTTCTCAACCCTACCTTTTGCAATTAGTTCCATTTTCATGCATTTAGCGGAGAGAAATTCAACACTGTAGATGGATGGCAGTTGAAAATTAGCATTATGATTATATGGCAAACAAGAGTTTTCTGATTAAATTTATTTCAAGTTTTCTAACCATGGTCACTATTGTTGGAAGTTAATGCGAAATGTTCTGGGCATGATACATGATCTAGAAATATAGGCGTTACATCCATATAAGTATAATATCACACTACATCTCAGAAATAAGGCACTAATCATAATTCCTCAAAATATGACACTTCTAATTGTTAGTGCAATAACTCAAGAAGTCTCTTAGGAGTACTATACAAGGCATGTAAAGTTCAGTGTATCACCAAGTATGACACAACTAACCTGTCGTTAAACTAGACTATTTGTCTTTTAAACTTTTCACTTTTGCTGCTTGCTCGTTTGAGAATACCACTCTTCTAGAACTTCATACTTTGATATTAGGCTAGCTAACTATTATATCGCATAAAAACATGTGATTAAGGCAAGTGACTATTAGTAATAATTCTTCTTGGTACACGCACACCTCTTATCACGGTCATACCTAGTAACTTAATATAAAGTTGGAATCTTCTCCAGCCCCTAAATGCATAGTCTCAATTTAGAAGAGAGAAAAGAAAGAGGTGAGTAGGCTCACACTTTCCCTTCACTTTTTTCTCTCTTCTGTAGTATCCTCACGAAAAAACCCTATTCCACGTATATAAGTGGTATAAAGCATAGTTTAGAAAAATGGACCAGTCAAACTGATTGTAAATGGCTGTGGTTTCGATTCAATTGACCTTAAAATTTGGCAAGACAAAAAACTAATTAAGAACTAGTTGAATTAGTCAAAAATCGTAAAAACCAATCAATTAGACATTGAAGTGGTTAAAAAACAAATTTTTTATTTTATTTGTCTAAATTAAAGTTTTGGCATTTTGCAATAGAAATTTACAATATTTATTGAATTTTTCTTACTCAATTTATATAGATTTGTTGTCATATATAAAATACTTCAACTAATTTTTTTATTTTAAATTATTTATATTTATTTTAAATATTATTTTACAATATGTGTATTAATTTAATTATAAAATATCATATATATATTTATATTATATATATACTTAAAAAAATTGTTCAACCTTAGTTTATCTATAGTCAAACCATTAAATTATGAACCCCTTCTTATCTTGGTCCAATGACCAATTATCTTAAAACATTAATGTAAATTATACCTTACTTAACACTTACGCTTAACTTTCTTTATATAAAGCAAGATTAAATGTTGATTTGCTAAACTCTTTGTTGGTTTGATGTCGCTACAGGTGGTTGATGCTTTAACTCACATAGTGGAGGGCCGCATATGTGGGAACATAATCAGACATTATTCCCCTGTGAGGTCAGATTCATTCTATAGCACATCAGACACAGGTGAATCATCAGAAGATGACATGAATAATGCAGAAGGTGAGTTAGAAAGTCCCATTACAGATTCCACATCAACTAGTAGCAACATGAGTCAGATGATTTTAGGACTCCCTATCCCTCCATCCCCTCCAATGGATACCTCTTCCTCTAGCAAGTCAAGTACAGTTAAGGTGCATGACCAATCAACTATGGACCCTGAAGAGCAGAATGAAAGGGATGGAATAATATCAAGGGATACCCAATGCAGAGATGGGGGAGTGAATTGCAATGTAGTTCCTTCTCTTACAAATAAGCTATCCATGACCACTTTCGAGTCTTAAAGTGGTTGCTTTTGTCATAGAATGTGATCACTCAGTTGCCATAAAATTTCGTTTTCATGTTATAAAATTTAATTTTATAAATAAGTTATCCGCTTTAGATTCTTATGGTGAAATAAAAAGTAAAATTGAGAGGGAAGGGAATTTAATTTGAACAAAGTATGAGATTATTGTGAGCCATAATAGTTTTAAAAAAGGTGATTATTGTACTTTGTCTTAGAATGTGATTGTTCCTTTGTAATAAATTTTAGTTTTTTTGTTGTAAAATGTAATCTTACAAAAATTATCTAGTTAATTCTATATTCACCATTTTAATATAATGTTTGAAAATAAACTACAGCTATAAACATGTATTAATTGGTGAATTCTAAATTCCATTTTCACCATTTCAACATAGAATTTTAAAAAATAAAATAAAGCAACTAAAAATTGAGATTAAAACATATCATATGCCAAAATATTAAATATTATAACTAAAAATAATTCTATTTAGCAACCTTTAACATATATTATACTGAATATGTATAACTTCAATAGATACCCACTTTTATAATCTAATAGTAATATTTAAAGTGATTAAAATTTAAATAAAATTTTGAAAAAGAAATAGATAAAAATAATACATATTTATTATAACCTCTTTTATCTAAATTTATTATAACTTTTTAATACTATAAGAAAATAAAAATAGCAAGACATTGATATTCTGGGAAAGTGAGAGAGGCTTGGGCAGGCATGTCTTGAAAGCAAATAACAAAACAAAATTGGATAAGGGGAAAATAAGAAAGCAAAGAATAGGAATGACAATTCCAAAGAACGAGAACGAAGAGTGCTTCCACACTCCCTATCTTTATTATCAATTGTTTTTTCTATCAATTATTTCTTCTATTTTTGTCTTTGACATGAAAAAAACTCTCTCTATTATCATTATTTTTCACATTCTCACAAATCCTTACAAGGATACCATGTAGATCTAAAGTAAAGACTTTACTTTTGTACTTGAGCTATCCTTTGAGTTAATCTTCAGTTTGTCTGTTTTGAAATTTTATATTTGTGATTGGTATTTTAGTTTTAAATGTAATCTATCTTATTATTCCGTCTCATATATAAAAGATTTTTTTGAGGTGTGATTTGATTTTATATAGAAGAAACAAACTATATATATTAATTGTAGTATTTCAATTATGTCATTCATTAAATAAGTCATTCAAATTATAAGTAGTAACTATCATTATTTTAAAAAAAAAAGTTCATACGTTAAATAGAGACATTTTTTAAAAATAATTTTTATTTGAGATAAAATTAAAAAAATTAATTAATTTTAACTAACTTTTCTTAATACTTGTTAATTATTTGTTTTTTATATACAAAATTGAAAAGAGTATTAATTTAGTTCTATAGGCTTTTCTTAGGATTAAAGATTTGTTCTCTCTACCTTATTCCTAGAGTTGGCTATAATAATATAATGTCTCCCCTCCTCCTCCTTGAACCCCAAAAGAAAGAAAAAATAATAGGAATTCATTTCTAGTCAACTAAATCAAACTTCCATTTGCTCGTCAAAAGAAATCTTGCGGTGGTGCGATTTGAAGCTTGACTTCAAGGTCTCGAGTCTTGTGAGCTACCAAGCTGTTCTCCCCGCCGTATAGAAGAGACTTGGGAAATTCAAGTCTTGAGATTAGCATCTGAAACTTCAAACTTTTACTATTGGCACCAAAAACAAATTCAAATGATAATAATAAGAGTGGAGAAACAGTATTAACTGTTGAAACTTGAAAGTCTCCCATATCCTCTATATGTATATATTTATATTTATATTTATATTTTAATTATTAAAATTTTTAATTAAGAAATAATAAATATATAATTTTTAATAATAAAATAATCAATATACCACTTTTATAAATAAATTTAAAATTTTTTATAACTCAATATCAAGTAAATTAATTTTTTAAAAGATTTTTATAAATATTATAATTTAATTAAAAAACATAATAATTAAAAATTAAAATTTTTATAATCATATATATTATAATGTGAGAGTGTGAAATCTGAAATCATTCAATTTTATGGCGATACTATTAATCCTGTTTGGTAGCTTTATAATTTTTTTTTTTATAATATCTATTTTATTTTTATAATTATTTCTTAAATATTATTTATTAATTATTAAAAATAAAAATATGAAAATTATTTTTTATCAATAAAATCAATTTTTTTTCCCTCTTGGATTCCACATATACCCACTCCCTTTCGCAGCATAGGGTCCCACACCCCGTTTGGCTCCCAGTTCGTATTTCGAAGGTCTGGAGGGATTCGATTCGGGAAATGGAGGAGACAGCAGCGGCAGAGAAAAGGAGAGAGTTGTTTACCGCTGAGTTGATTCATTGGAGGGATTTCATAGATGCTGCGGTTGGGGACTCGAAGGTGCGGGAGAGGGTTGCGGACTTCAATGTGAATGATGCGCTCAACAAGGTTAGGGCTTATCTGGAAGAAGCCTGGGCATTCATGGGTCCTTCTCTTTTGGAGTTTGCCGCTTCATTGTATGATAGACCCAATAGGGTTCGCGACATAGGCGTTTGTGATTTTGACTTGAGGGATTGGATAATGAACGATTGGAAAAGAGTGCCGTTTCTTCGGTTGATGGAAGCCGGGGATTGGGCGGGATTGACTCGCTTGCCAAGGGAGAGAAACTTTCATTTTTGAGAAAATTACATTAAACAACTCTTATCATATAAAAATTTATAAATTTATAATTAAAAATTTTTAAAATTAAAACTATTATTAAAAGTTATCATTATCAACAAATTTTAAAAGATTTATTATTAGTTTTAAAATATTTGTTATTAAATATAAAAAAGTATAAAATTTTTATATACTTAATAGTAAATTCTTTAAAAATGATAATAAATTTTTTAAAATGTGATATTAAAAATGGTCATTAAAAATAATTTTTATTTTTAAGATCTTTCATTATGAATTTTATATGATATAAATCCTTAAATATAATTTTTTCTTTATTTTTTTTATCTTGCATCTTTCCTCTCAGTTTGCTTAAGAAAAAGAAGATAATATCAATTAACTTTCCTTTTTTTTTTTATTACCATATCAATTAGCTCTTATGAAATGGTTTAATGGGAGTCAACTGTTCGTTTCTATCCTTGATCTCGGTTTGTAAATTTCACACCCTTCTGAACCATGACTATTAATAAATTATAATGTTAACTTTTTAGTAGTAGCTTATTATTATTATTATTATTATTATTATTATTTTCTCATCTATGGTAAGTGTAAGAAATTATCAACGTACATCAGTAGCAAAGGCTGTACAAGCATAGCACATTGTTCTAGAAACTAGTTGTGGATTCAAGATGCTACTTTATCCTGCATAATTTGAAGGTTTATTGTGATATATATATATATATATATATATGTTTGAAATTTCCGTATTTTTTCTTGCATTTTGTCATTTTGAAAAATTAGGTGCTACTTTTGTCATCATTTTAGTAAGGATATAAACATTTTTATTTCTACATTGTAAATTATCCTTTATTTAAATCTACTTCTAGAAGGAGGACAAGAAACTTGTGATGTGATTGTTTGCTTGATTAAACCATTAATGACCCAAAAAAAAAATACTAATTACTTTGTTGGTACCTTAACATTGCAGTGTTGTAATGAGTAGTTGAGGGTAATTAATCAATTGTTTTTATTTTTTTTTCTTACTTTTCACCCGCTACCTAACTTACTATTGCCAATTTCAAGTAGTTGTGACAAACCTTTTGTTTCTTTTCTTTTAAATGAACGGGTTATTTATCACATGAAAAAATATTCAACAATGCAACAATATCAATGAATTGTTAGCTTGTTATCTCTATTTTATTTTTTAAATATTATTTTATATTTTATTTAATTTGTTTCTTTGTGTTTCAATTAGAAATTTAGAAAGGCAAGCTGCTGCTTAAACCTAAGCTCCCTGCATCCTGTAGTCAACATAATGGAGTTCAAATGATTGGTGCTCAAAAAGTGGGCCCAGCAACACTATGTAGCAAATATGACCCTGTGCCTAGTTCCGGAGTTGAAAAAGTTAAAGAATCTCTAAAATCAAGTTGGAATCGGATCCTTTGAAGTCCATCCCCCATATAAAATGCCTTTGAAGTGAGGCAAAAACGAGGCGTTTTGGTTGTTGAAGATGGGAACACTGGGTTTCAGAAAAGGAAGCCAGAAAATGAAGCAAACAAATGCAGTGTTTTAGTAAAGCTTCTTCTTCCATTTCCATCGATGCTTCACTTCTGAAATCTCTCGCTTCTATGCCCTTGAATCCTTTGTTCGCATCTTTTATAGTGTCCTTCTAAGATTCGGCCTAGACTTTGATGTTGGATTTCTTCAAGGATTTGACCATGGCTTTAATGCTTCACTTCGATGCCATGGCCTTTTTTCATTTCGATTTTTTGTTCACAAATTGAAGATGCCTAAAGCTATATCAGCTCAAAATGGAAGTTAGACAAAGAGAGGATCAATTCCAGGGATGAAGCTTTTGTTCGTAGAGATGGTTGTTGGTTACGACCTTTATGAGTATTGTAGTCCATGCCCTTCTACTTCTTTACCCACTTGATAACTTTTCTTCCTTTTCTTTTCTCTTTCAAAAGCTAAGCTCTTAGTATTGCTTAACTTATAAACGTTGAGATAATAGTGGCTGTGGGGGTGGACTCCTGCATTATACTTATCAATTTTGTGGGGCTGGACTCGCGCATTATGCTCTTAGTATTCCTTTTCTTTTCTGTTTATGTAACCTCTTGCTGTAAGTTTCTTGCAACTTAATTCCAATTTGCAATGGACATGAAAACCATATTACAACGTATGTTCTACTGTTCAAAATTTACCAAGTAATTTCCCAGTGTTCAAAATCCCATTCTATTGGCTGCTTCCATTTCATTTTTTCCCCTTCTAATATGATCCCCTAAGTTTATTGAATATGCTTCCACTTCTTACTGTGGTGAGTGATTCCAATCTGAGAATAAAACTTATAACCTTTTCACCTGCAACTCCCTTATATCAGAAGCATCAACATTTGTCATTTTGTGTTTTTCTTTGGTAGATGGTCTAACCTTGATTGGACTATATAGAAAAGTAGCAATAAGAGAATATTGGATGCTAATCTTTGGAGAGGAGAAATTTCTATTATTTGTGATTGTATAGGATTTATGTTAGTCGGTGATTGTATATGCTGGAGGATTACTAAATAGAATTATAGAAATGCCATGGCTTTATGCGTGCTTTGTGTTGTAATATTTTGATAAAGTTTTTGTACAATGTTTGAATTTAATTTGTAATGAAGAAAGTAATTTAAGCTCTTGGTTTCTTTTCATTGCCACTCTTACAAAGTTGTGACTAAAGCTTTTGTACAAAGTGTGAATTTAATTTGTAACGAGGAGGATAATTTAAGCTCTTGGTTTCTTTTCATTGCCGCTCTTACAAAGTTGTGACTATAATGAAGAGATTAATGAAGAGATGAATGTAATGAAGAGACTAATTTAGATAAATTCCAACAAGCCTTGCAAAATACACAGAATGTTCAAGTACATGGAATACAATGAATACATTTGCAACTTTCCTCTCTTACTTGCTACTTTAAAGTTAGTTACAAAACCTAAATTGCATTTGGCTGCTTTAACAATCCATTTCACTATATATTATGAAAGACTTCATGGCATTTTATTTTCATATTTTGCTTTGTGCTTATCTATAATGGCTTATACTCCGTGTTTACGGAATTGGCTTCATTTTGCTTGTAATGGCTTAAATTAGCAAGAAGTATGAATAGCTTAATTCCCTAAAAGCTTAGTTCTAAATGATTGAAGAAGAAAGATAGACTTAGAATGTGACTTGAAAGGAGGTTGCCCTATTATCAGCCCTTCTTAAAAAGGGGCAATATGTTGACTTTCTCATCACAACTTTGTTACTATAATAGGAAAAAAGGGGTAATAAACTCATGCACCAGATCCGGGCTTTAAAGAAGAAAGGTGGATTGGGGTTGCCTTGCCTTTTGGACATGGTGATTAGATGACTTCTAACTAGGTGAAGGGTTAAAGTCAAGCCAACCCTAGAAGAAATAAATGAACTCCAAAAATTTTGGGCAAATCCAAATAAGGTTGAAATAAGATTACTAAACTTCACTTCAATCCTCCACTTATAGGTAGAGCATCTTCAAACCTCTCTGATACAATATCAGTAGGCATGTCCATTAGAGCACTACAAGTTCAAGAAGCCCTCATCCATCAAGAAACTCAAATCATTCAAAAGGGTATGATTCAGGTCAAAATGACTCATGAAGAGATGGCCCATGCTCAAGAGGCCCAAATTGTGCTAGTATATGTCCAAAAACTTCAAAGAGTTCAAAATAATCTCTATGTTGGACGTCGACCCAAGTTTATAGCCCAAGATCCATATTTGATCAAGATCTCCTTAAAGATGCAAAAGTGGAAGTCCAAGTGGAAGCCCAATGTCTTAAGAAGATCCATGGAGAAACTAAATTCAATATCCAACATGTTGAAGGCCCAATGTAGTTACACACATACAAGAGGAGTGCCAAGGCCCAATTAGAGTCCAATTGCAAGAGATTAAGAATCATGTGTCAACCATGTGATTTTTAATGAAGCATGAGCATTCTATGTGACTATTTAAAAGAGTTAATTAGTTTTGACTAGGATTCTTTTTGAAATTTCATTTTTTTATTATTTTATTATTTTTTGAACTTGGTCAAAGAGCTTATCTTAGAGATCAAGTTAAAATTAGTATCCTAATCTAATTAGGATATATATTAGGTATTATTTAAAATAATTTTAATTAGGTGTTAGAGTTTTACTTTAATTAGGACTCTAGAAAATTTTGCCTATAAAAGGCTTCCTATTGTACTCTATTTTATACATGAATGAATGGATGAATGAATTTGAGTATTATTCAATTATCTGTGAGGCTTTTGCTTCTTTGTGTTCTCTGAGAGTTCACGTGACTTATCAAAGGATTGGTCTTCCTTTGTGGCGTCTTGAGGCTAGGGTTCTAAGAGACAAGTTCTCTTAGGGTCTTTCCTTTGACCAACATTCTTGTTTTCTAGCCGGTCTCGGGCAAAGTGTCATCTTGTTGAAGGTTCCTAGGATAAGGTTCCTAGAGGGTCTCTCATCACTCTCCTTTTAGGAGAGCAACATTCATTCAACTAAACTTTTTTTTCTTGCAGCAACAAGAGCTTTTTTTTTATGTGTGGTTTCACTATTTTCTTATTTTCTTTTAGCACGCACTCGATGACACCTAGAACATCATGGCATTTCCCTATTACTATCTTCATTTGCTACTTTGTACTTAATTGCATGGCCTAGAGTGACACGCTCCCCTCCAAAGAATCCAAATCCTAAGAAATCCAAAGTGAAAATTGTATTCTCGTATATCAGAACTTATTAATCTATGAATTTCATAATACAATGTGGAAATGTAAGTTTTTGTTATTGAATTCAATGCTAATATTCATTAGCTTCATTGCATCATTATGTCATTACACCATTTTAAATTCGGTTTCAATCTTATTGTAAATTCAGATCTTTAGAAAGAATGTTTTTCAATAGTTTACATTCAAAAATTGGTGAATTACAGAAATTCTCATTATAGCATGAGTGCATTAATATTGGCTTCATAAATCAACAACCAGTCACATAGTACATTCACTATCTATAGGACCAATGCAAGAAATAAAATTCAAAACTTGACGTGCACAGAGTGCACAAAATCAAATAAGTTAACACTTCAAATGGAAGGCAATGTGCAAACTGAAATCAGAAAACCATATACAAAAAACAAGTCAGCATTAAGCCTTTTACCTTGAAATAGTTAGGGGTATACTAAGATCTCCCAATGCAAAAATCTAGATTCAGGTTTAGCTTTATCATAACAACTAACTCTTGATAGTAATTAACATAACACAACAGATAAACATTTAGTTTTTAAGGAGCAAAGAAAAGTAAAATTGTCACCAACACAATACAACATGTTCTAAATGGTCTAGAATTGACAATTGTAGGCCATGTTTTCATAATATAAAATCACTTACCAATTAAAATTAGGGTCCATGAGTTGGGTTTTAAGTCTCCATATTGAATTTTTCCATATTTCTTTTCTACTACATCTCTAATTTTGAACCTTAAAATGAATTAAAAATAAAATGAATATATTTAAATCTTACCAATGCTGTAATTATGACAAAGAATTAAGTCTAATATATTAGTGGCTTTATGCCTTTATATTTACTACCTTAATCTCACTTGCAACCCTAGCTATTTCCACAGCAATAACATATAGAACACCTAACCATTACAGAGTACTTAATTCAAAGCAATTGAACAGGAAGTGATGAAGATCAGAAGGACCAATTATATAGCAAAAAGCTATATAGTAAGCAATTTAAAATCAAAGGGATCAATTACATAGCACCTATTGCAAAAATAGAGCAAAAAAGGGAACAATCAGAAGGAACAATTGTAAAAATAAAGCAAGAGAGGGTAGAAAGAGAATATGGTTATGAAGATGGGAAGGAGATTGTAAAAATAGAAGAAACCCAAAGTGCGGTATTGAGAGAAAAGGAAGGAGATTGCCACTGTCAATAGAGGAAGCCATTACTATCTAGATGAGTAAGGAAGCCATTGTCGTTGTTAAGAGTAGTTTGGATTCTCATTGATCTGGGTAGAGAATCCTAGTCTTTGTTAAAAGGAAGCCACGTGAAGGAGAGTGGTAGATCGAAGAGGTCCTTCTTCTAGGGTTTTCTCCTTTAAACATAATGTTTATTTTGCTATAGTCAAAACGATGCATTTTTTCCTCAAATTTTGGGTTGCATTTATGCCTCCACGTGGCGAAGCCTGGGTCATTATATCTAGCAACTTCAAAGGAACTTCACTTAATAAGCAATTCAAATTATGTAGGGATAGTTTTGTCTTTTCCTTCTGTTATTAAGGTCATAATTGTCTTTTACTTTTAGCTGAATATAATTGGTAGTTGATAAGGGTCTTTCTGCGTGAGTCAGTTAGTTGCTTCGGGTATGAAAATGTGTAGCTAATACCATCATTTCAGTTATGTAGAAAAGTGAATTTCTCTTCACATCTTTCCCTTCTCATTTTCTTCATCCTTTCTTAAGTCTGAGCATATTCTCTTTTTCTTCATTCCTTCCTAATTCCAAGCATATTAATTGGTATCAGAGCAGTCGATATGAATGGCTAATGCAATGAGATCACAAGTTGCACTTTGTGAAACTAAAGATCACTTGCAAGCTATCATGGAATAGCAACTGACATCAATGAAGTAGTAAATGACGGGGTTGCAAGAATTGGCTAAAGGGTTATCTTTCTAGTTTACTAAGCTTATAAGCTAACACCATGATTGGGAATGCCAATGTAACAATGGACATTAAGGTGATTATCAAATGTCAACGAGATTCACCAAAGTTGAGTTCTGAACATTCACCAAAAACAATATGAGTGGATAGATTTCCAAATGTGAATGATTCTTTGTTCTTAACAACACACTAGGCAGTAATAAGGTAATGCTTGCCAGTCTTGTGTTGGATGAAGTAGCTTATAAATGGTTTTAGAATTTTGAAAAATGGCTAATGGTTAGAAGAATTGATGAATGCTAGTGAATACGATTAAGGTGAGATTTGGATCCCTCTTTAATGATCCTATGGAGAAGTTGATGCAACTCAAACAAAGAGAAAGTCTTATGAAGTTTTACGAGTCATTTGATAGTTTGGTTTGCAAATTGGAGTTGACTGAGAGTTAAAAACTAAGTTGTTATATGGCTGGACTTAAGCCTAAAATTGCAGTGGTAGTGAAACTATTCCACTAGACTACTCTGCTAGATGCTACTAGGCTTGCTAAATTACAAGAACTCAATATAAAGTTGCAAAAGAAGTCTCATATTCAATTAGGAAGTAGTGGACATTTCAAAGAAAATGTTGTGTTTTGGAAAGGATTCACTTATCAATCTAATAAAGGGTGAATTAGACCAAAAGAGTGGCAAAATTAACACTGCTGTGGGAAACAAAGGGGGCAGTAATTGGAAAACCACACATACATTTCCAACAGAGGTTAACTCTTATTGAAGTTGAGGAACATAAAAGTAAGGGCTTGTGTTATTTTTTTATGGAGGTAGAGGAATATACAAGTATCCACCGGGGCATGAGTGTTCACAAAATAAAAAAAAATGCAAATATATTCGATGGAGGTAGATGATTAGTTGGAAGAATTACCTATAATTGGGGAATATAAGAAAGAAGTAGTGGTTGAAATAAACAAGGAATCTGTGATCTCCCTCAATACTGTTTAAGGTATTACTACCTTTAGTGGCACATAAAATCAAAGAATACTATGGTATCCCACCATGAGAGTGACTGGTATGGTAGGGAAGAAACTTGTGCATATTTTGGTAGACATTAGCAGCACACACAATTTTATTTATGCAATGGCAAGGAGGTGCAAATGAAATTCAAGCTAATTAAGGGAGTCCACATTTCAGTAGCTAGTGGAGACTAATTGACTAGGGAAGGAGTTTGTGAAGGATTGAGATAGATCATACAAGGAGTGGAGTTCAAAGCTTATGCAATCATGATTCCTTTAAAGGGCTGTGACATATTTTTGGGAATGCAATAGCTTTGTACCTTGGGAATTATTAATTAGGACAGCCTAAATCTGATTATGGAGTTTGAGTTACAAAGTAAGAGGGTACAATTAGCAGCATGTCAACCCCAAAAAGATAGATTAATTAAGGAAGCTCAGATGCAGAAATTGCTACACCAAAATTCTAATGCCTTAATGCTACAAATGATGCCATAGTATAGTGACATTACTTGTGTTATGAATGCAGTAGAGGAGTGCATTGTCTCTATAGAAGTTAAGGAAGAGTTGGAAAAGTTCAAAGGGCATTTTTAAAGAACATAAAGGGAGATTATTATCATCAAATTATCCTTAAGGAGGACTTTAATCCTATGAATATTCAGCCTTATAGATACCTCACTATTTAAAAGGATTTTATTAAAAAGATAATTAATGAAATACTATACAATGGAGTTATACAACATAGCTCATCTCCTTTTACTTCATCGATGGTTCTAGTTAAGAAAAAAGATAGAAGTTAGAAAATGTGTATTGCTTACAGGGCTCTTAATAAGATCACTATGAGGAGTAGATTTCATATTCCCTTGGTTGAAGATTTATTGAAAGAATTGGGGAAGGCTACTGTATTCTCTAAATTGGACTTTTGCTGAGGGTATTATCAGATTTGAATAAAAGAAGAAGACATTCCAAAAATTGCTTTCTAAACCATTCAGGTCACTTTGAATTACTAGTGATGCCATTTGACCTTCTAATGGTCCTTCTATCTTTTAAGGTGCTATGAATGCAATATTTGAAAAACAATTGAGAAAGCATGCAGTAGTTTTCTTCAATGACATTTTAGTGCACAATAGGAGTTTGGAAGAACATGTGGGACATTTGAAGGATGTGCTAAATACATTAAGAAACAACCATTACTTTGTGAAGAGATCTATATGTGCTTTTGCTATAAGAAGGATCAAATATCTAAGGCATTATATTTTTGCAAAAGGAGTCTCCATTGATCCCTAAAAGGTTAAAGCAGTGAGTGAATGGCCAACTCTTAATTTAGTTAGGCAACTTTAAAGCTTCTTAGGCTTGGCTGAATATTATAGGAGATTTATTAAGAAGTATAGCCTAATAGTTGAACCACTAATAGATCTATTGAAGAAAGATAATTTTTAGTGGTGCCATGAAGCAGAAGTAGCTTTGCTAACCTCAAGAAGGTTTTCACTATGACTTAGTCCTGACGTTATCTAATTTAGAGAACCCTTTTGTAGTTGAGACTAATGCATTGAGATTTGACATTGAAGCTGTCTTAATGCAAGAAAAACATCCTATAGCCTTCATTAACAAGCTACTGTCATCTAGAAATAGACTCCTTTTTATGTATGACAAGAAACTGTTGGCTGTGATGCATGCTATTAAAAAATGGCAACATTATTTAAGTGTAAAACCCTTCACCATTTAAACTGACACAAAGCTTGAAGTACTTATTAGAGCAGTAACTATCTACTCTTACTTAATACAATTAGGTTAAAAAATTGATGGGAATGGAGTATCAAATCTGTTACTAGATGGGAAAGGAAAATGTGGTTGCTTATGCATTATCTCCTACTTCCTATGGTGAATTGTTACAAATCACAACAACTTCCATTTCTATAGAACTCTGGGAGGAAATTTTAAAGGAATATCAAGTTGATAGGGATTTAAAGAGATTGATACAAGAATTGGAAAATGACAGCTTTTCACATCCTAAATTTAAATGGAATGGCAAGATACAATCTAGAAAAAATAAGGTGGTGGTAAGGTTAAGGCTATTTGGAAGTGAGTTAAGGCAATGTTTTATTGGAAGGGAATGCTTGAAGACATCAAAAGGTTCATTAGGACATGTGATATGTGCTTTAGGTGCAGATATAAAACAATAACACAAATTGGGTTATTGCAGCCCCTTCCAATCCTGAATGGAGTATGGCAGAGTATAGCCATGGATTTCATTGAACAGCTACCAAAATCAAGGGCAAAGGATACTATCTTGGTGATTGGTGATAGATTGAGCAAATATGCACACTCTATCCCATTGGCTCATCCTTTTTTTTACATCATAATTAGCTCAAATTTTCCTTGACAAGTATAAATTACATGGTGCACCAGCGAACATTGTCAATGACAAGGATCCCTGATTTACTGGTAGTTTTTGGCATGAATTTGTGACTCAATTAGGTGTGACTTTGTGTTTGTCCTCTGCCTATTAACCTCAATCAATTGGGCAAAGTGAGGTTCTTAACAAGTGCTTAGAATCATATTTAAAAAGTTTAGCTTAGAATTCTCCTATTGAATGGTGCAAATGGGTTCTCTTGGCTGAATGGTGGTATAGTACCACCTATCACACTCCACTTGGTTTAACTCCATATGAGGTTATGTATAGCCAACCGCAGCCCTTACATATTCCTTACTTACTAATCTTCAATGGAGGTAATTGATAAGAGTTTCAAGGCTAGGGAATTAATGATTCAGAGGCTTAAGCAAAATTTGAGTTTGGTAGTTAACAAAATGAAGTAAAAGATAGATAAGGAGAGGACAGAAAGAGAATTCAAGATGGGGGATTCAATTTATTTGAAATTACAACCTTTTAGACAATTGTTAGTAGAGAAAAGAATTTTAGAAAAGTTGTCACCAAGGTTTTATAGGCCATATCAAATATTAGATAGAGTGGGATCAATGGCTTACACTCTTAAGTTACCACCTTCTTCAATAATTCTTCCCACATTTCATCGGTCCATACTTAAAAGATGTCCAGAAGATACCATGGTTATCACTTTAATACCTAATTCATGGGCCCATGCAAAGACCAAACGAGATCCAGAACTAATTTTAGACAGGGATGTGGTTCAGAGAAGGAATTGACTTGTAACTCAAGTGTTGATTAAATGGAAGGATAAGCTCGAAGAGGAAGCAACATGGGAGCTTTGGTACAAGATTTAGAAGGACTTTCCTGAATTTGCTAGATCAACACATGCTTGGGGTCAAGGGTTTGCTTATTAGGAAGGGGACATTGATAAGTAATTCGAATTACGCAAGGATAGTTTTATCTTTTCTTTCTGTTATTAAGGTCATAATTGTCTTTTACTTTAACTGAATACAGTTGGTAGTTGGTAGCAGGGTTTTGAATTGCAGGCCACATTGCAAAATGCGGCCGCAATATTGCGGATGCGGCCCAACCCGCATCCGCATCAGCCCGCAATTATAGAAGGTTCAGAAATCACAATAACGGATCGCAAGGTAACAGTGTTGTAGTTCCGTTGCGGCACATTATATAAAGCCAGAAACACAGTATCACACAAAGCTTTAAACAAGTAGTTGGCCGGCCCTAGCTTTACTTTCCCAAACCCAAGCAACAAAAGAGAAAAGCCAAGAAGCAGCAACAGGCCAATAGCAATCAGTAGAGAGGGCTTCGATTTGATGAATCTGAAGTTTTGTGTTCTGAAACCATACTTGAAGGTTGAAGCACCAGAAGCGAAACTGGTGATATCACCCAGAGCGGAGCCATTGAGATCTGAAACCATACTCTAAAGCTAGAGAAGCACCCAATGCATATCTTCTTCTTGCTTCGCTTTGCTCTTTTCTTCATTTTGGTTCCTTTTCTAGCTGCAGAGTTGGAAGTCGAAGCATCAAATAAGGGAGGGGAGTAGTTTGATATTTTTATAACTTTTGCTTCTATTATTTTTTATCAATAAAAATGTGAGCATTTTGTTTTTTAATACTTTCTCTCACACCGAAAAACGAGATTGGACAGATGAAGTGAACTGACTTGGACCCGAATATTATATGTTGAATTTGGCAAATGTGTTTTTGGATTGAGCTTGCTATATAAATTGATTAAATTATTAAATCAGTGACCATGTGTCTTAAAGGATATATGTTGAGATTTGTGTGAAATTTGCTGCTTCTTGTGATGGCAGAACCATCCCATCCTAATGTGAAATTTGTTAGAGTAAACTTTCACGTGATGAAGATGCATTGAAGATTTGGACATGATAAAGAAGCTTTGAACAGATTTAGACATACGAGGGACAGGATATTTTATTTTTGCATTTATTGTAGATGATACAATTGAAGGTAAGAAAAAAAAAGAATGAAAATTTTTTAATGTTAAAAGCTTCTATTTTACATCTTCACTTATTTTGATTTTGAATTTGAATTTTTTTATTTTTGTTTTTATTTTTTTTAATTTTGAAAAGATATAAATACAAAATATATAAATTACTTAAGTGATAATAAATGCAAAATATATAAACTACTTAAGTAATAAGTCTTACATAATATATTTATTTTTAAAAATTTTGATAAAAATTAAATTAAAAAAATAAAGAGATTCAAATTTATTTATTTCTGTTGAATTATACTTTATATACTTGATTAGAGGATTTGAATTTCATGCCCCATTAGTACAAGTGTTAAGATATCGCTTCTTAAATTCTTATGACTGATAGGATATCTTTTATTAGGATGGGATGGTTCTGCCAAAATTAAAGTAGATATAATATATATTTCTTTATTGGTTTCATATATATATATATATATATATACATATATATTGAAGCTTGTTTGCTGTTGGTCTTTTTATGGGTTTCATATATATATATATACCTATAATATAATGAAATCACAATCCATAACTCATTAAAGAATAATATATATTCATTTCTTAGATATCAAAATTAACATGTAAAATGTGAATTCTGCTTGAAACTATATTAATAATGCTGAAATAGAATGATTTCTGATGTCGACGCTGTTAGCATACACAAGTTTATATGCTTTTTGTGCTCTGGGTTAAGTGTATGATGGTGGTCCATAATTTATATATATGCTCTAATTGATAGTTGCAACTTGCAAGCCAATGAGTAGTTGATCCATGATGATACCTTAGTCACTTAAGCACTCAATAAAACTAAGATTGATTTAATACAGTATAAATCAACCCTAGGTCATTCTTCCCAAGGAGCAATTTAGGAGTTAGTAAGATTGAATTTAGGTGATTATTTGATACTTAAAATGTCATGCAAATGTGGGGGTTTTGATTAAGAAATTAAATTTCAACTAAAGAGAAAAACAAAACAAGTAATTAAACTAAAATGCTCTAAATTGAAATAAAAATGATTGTGAAAATGCAAAGAACTAACAAGGAGGCAACCAAGGTTTTTGCAAGGGGATTTCGGCTCTCATTACTTATCAAAGATTGATTGAGACCAAGAGAAGTGATTAAACAATAGACTAATGGATTTAATTAACTCAATCTAAGGATAGGAAACCCTAAGGTCAAATGCACATCACTTGACTTAATTAGGAAACCCATAGTTAATTCAAGCAATTTGCAAGTAATTAAGCCAATTAAACTCATCAAATCCATTAACAATTGGATTCAATTAATTCTAAAAAAATTGATTTCAATTACCTAATTGAACAATTAAGCAACTATACTGCTCAATTCAACAATCGAGTAGCACAAAAGACCAAGATATGTAATTAAAATCATAACATTAATCAAATTAATGCAAGAGAACTCAAACATCAATCCAATCAACATTATAAGGTTTACAAACCAAAATTTCAGCAATCACAAAACATAATTTCAATCCCAAATCACAACAATTCCAATTACAATCCAAGATAAAATAATTGTCCAACCTAAAACTAGGTTTTAACATTAAATCCACATAAAAATTTCTAAAACTAAAAAATCTCTAAGTTGTTGAAATTAAAAAAGGAAAAGGGTAAAAAAAATTAAACTCTCCAATGGTCTTCAATCCATGTAATTTAAGAGTTCAAGCCTTCTTCCTCCTTGCTCCACCTTGGTGCCACCTCCTCTCTTTAAGCTTCTATGAATTTTGTGCTTCTAAACTCCTTCATTCTTGCTGCCATGAAGATATGATCAAGGAGAATAGAGCTTGTTGGATGAATGATGATTCTTAGGTGTCCTCTGCGTCAATCCTAAAGATGAATGAATGAATGCTCCAGCGTCTCTCTCCAGGTGTGTCTCTCTGCTCTGAAGTCCAGCGTCCAGCTAATAATGAAACAGTAGCCTCTTCTATCCTCCGGCGCCTCTCGTCCTTCGTGCAGCTGACTCTCACTCTCAACGTCTTCCAGAACCAGAGCCCCCACAGTGAATGAAACAGTCCCACCAGTCAAGTCCGAAAAAGTGAATGGATGAATCAGTCATTCGTCTCTTCATGAAGTCCTTCAGGTCCAACGTCTCCCAGTTGCTGAAGTCCCCAAAAGAAAAATGAATGAAGCAGCCAGCCCTTCGTTTCCAGCGTCTCCTCTGTGTATGTGTATGCAGAGACCAGAAGAATGAACAGTAGCCTCCTTCCTTCAATTCTTTTCGGCGCCGAGTGTGTGTATCAGAGGCAAGAAGAATGAATAAAAAATGTAGCCTCCAATCTCCAGCGTTTTCGGCGCCCTGACCCTACAAAAAAAAATAAAATAAAACCTAATATCTATTTACAAAAAATGCCATCAAACTAAATAATAAAAATTCTGCTCCATTTTTTTTTTTCTTTTAATCCATTTTAAACCTCAATTCATTTGTCCAAAAATCTGCGCAAAATTAATAAACATTTTAAAGATTGAAAAAATTTAATCCCTCAAAGAAATATAAAAAATAAAATATTAGTAATTTAAATGCAAAAATGCTCCTAATTAATTCAAAATTATTTTATTTTTCAAAATTGACCAAAAAATTCAGATATTATATAATAAATCCATTTAAGCTCAAATTAATCATTAAAAATAATAATAAATGTGGATAAAAATGTATAAAAATTAACACTTATCAATCCACATTTGAATTCAATGTATATTTTAGAGTTAAGAACAAATATATTTAAGATATACAGAAATAAATTAAAAGAAAAAAAAGATAAGAGGGGGTTTTAAATTATGATAATTCTTCGTTTAGTCATTCAAATATGTTTAAAATAAATAAAAATATATTAGAGAACCAATAGAAATAAACACAAATGAATTATTATACAATTTTTAAGAAAATAACTATTAATGAAGTGATTAATTATAATAGCTTATTTGTAATAGTCAAGTTATGATAAAATAATGCAATAACAATAGCGCATTATCTATATTATTATATATGTATTTGGGATCTTTGCTTTCTTTTGTCTCCCAAAGTAAAATAAAAAAAATATTTTTTAAAACATGTAGATATAAATTATTATCAAAGAAGAAAACGTTAAAAATGCTAAAGATTTAACTTCCTACAACTTCTCTTTTTATTATTTTAAAATTTAAAAAAATTATAATTTAATTTTATATTTTAAAAATATTAAAAATTTAATTAAAAAAATATTTAAATACACTTAAGTACATGTCTAGTTCATCCTCAGTTAATACACAAACATTCTTTTTTTGTCACAACATAATATATATATATATATATATATATATATAGACTTACCTGCAGAATGTAAATCAGTATGTAGAAATTTCTACCTTTTATCTATCATGTCGTTATAAATTGAGTGATAACGATAGTTTTGTTGTATAGATAGCTTTGCTCTATCTATAACTTCATAGATAAAACTCATGATTGGTTTTTCATCACCGTTAACCAGTCTTAATACTTTAATAATTGGCTCAAATACTTTTAGTATTTCATTAGCTTTGATCCAAAAGTCATTATCCAAAATTTTTTTCTTTGCCAAATTTAGACTTCTTAAACTTTTCAGAGTTGAACATATTTTTTAAAGCCTGCTTTTGCTTCATAAGAGATTGTAGTTGTAAGAATTGTGTAGCAAAACGAGTAATGGCTGGACGAATAATATCTCCACCTCCAGTATATTCTTTCATCAGATTCACAGTCCAAATGTGGTTATATATAAAGGATGTTATCATCTTTTCATCTTCTAACACCTTTTGTACATTGCTCTTTTTTCCAATGTCTTTTAAACATAGATCTAAACAATGAGCTGCACAAGGTGACCAATAGAGATGGTTTTTTTCCCATTAATTTTTTTCCAGCTGCCTTTAAAGCTCCCTCATTATCTGTAACCACTTGGACTACATATTCTTCTCCAACTTTGTCTACCACTTGATCAAGTAATTGAAGGTAGTAATCAATATTTCTACTAGCAATAAAAGAAACATCTATTGATTTTAAAAAAATAGTTCCCATACTGCAATAGATAAGAAAATTCATTATATGCATGTGACTAATGCTATTAGTCCAACCATCACACATTATTATAACACATTTTTCCTTTCATGCACCTTTCAACCCATTTATCCATTCTCTCATAGATTGGTATTCAGCTTCCAAATACACATATGAAATCTCATAAGGAGTAGGGAATTTAACCCCTATTGTACCTATCTTAGCAACTGCAGTAATTAAATTATGCAACCAAGGAGAATTAGATAAATTCATTGGAAGACACTCATATATAATAAGCTTTGATACTACTTCTCCTAATTTCTTCCTCAATGTTTTCATCAAACCACCAGAAATTTTTAGTTGTTTCATGCTTTTACTCCTCACAAGATTAATATTTGAAGATCTTAAACTAAAGGCAATATCTTCTGATCCTTTTGCTCTTGCATGAGAGCTTCTACCCTCTTCATACACATGTTGTCCTCCTTTGGTTTGTTGTCTCAATTGTTGTCTCTCTTCCCATTCATGATGTGATCTGATACTTTCTTGGGTCGCATGCCTCATTTGCATTTCCTCATCAACAAATGCTTCCATTTCATGATCTTCATCACCTCTCAACCTTGCTTCAAATTGTTCTTTTCTTTTTTTTGAATAATTTTTTTCCTTTATTATCTAAAAGGAGTTTCATCATACCTTCCCGAATAGTAGTTGTAACTTTAGGACAACCAACTACTTGTCCTTTAAAATGAGCAATATGCTGCTTCAGTCGAGTAATTCCACCCTTTATTTCTTTCCCACAGAGTTTGCAAATTATGTGGTATCGATTTCCAACTACAGGTGTTCCAAAATGCCAACCGATATCATCACTAGGAGCATCTTCTAATCTTCCTATTAGAAATTCTTCTCTTGGCGGTATTGTTTATATTTTATAGTACCTGCTAATCAAATGAAGTTGGTAATATAATATAATATAACAAAACTAAAAGCACAATTGAATAACTAAAAAAATTAATCAATTAAACAAAATCAAAATAAAAATTCAAAGTTTAGTAATAATAATCTCAGTTCCACCACCAACATTAACGACTCTTTTTTGAATGCTCGTATAATGATAGGTATCAATCAGTAAATCATATATAGGTTCATAAATATATAGATGTGTTATTTTCAATGGTTAGCATTTTTATTTTCTCTTTTGATACACTAAAAATTCAAAATTTAATGAGTTTATAGGCTAAATGACAAAGGCCTAAAGATTGGATATCATAGAAAGATGCATGGCTTAGTAATCTAAGGAAAAATATGCAATGCTCACATTTCTCTATAAAAATATTATTTGTTTATGGTATAATCCTTTCTCTATCTTTGCTATTATAGTTTCTGATTAATTTGTTGACAAGAAAATTTAATCCTAGAAATAAATATTAAAATTTCGCCCCCAAAAAAAGATTATGGAGTCTAATCATAGGAATAAATATTAATGAGTTTATTATATTTGAAAGATTGGTTATTGATTAGAAATTTTGTCCATAATTAAATCCATATTCAATACATAATAAGTATGTGTTTTAAATTTGTTTTGTTCTATATATGGTAAGATATCTCTTATTATATTATTTGTTTACTATTTATGAATAAATTAATGAGAATAAGAGTGAGATATTTAGGAAAATTACAGTGGTGCATTTTTAAATTTTAAAATTATTTTGAATGATTTAAAAATAAAAAAGTTAAATTAAAATTTTTGAACTATAATTTGTTTAAGTTTTTTATCTTTGGTCTTTCACAATAATTTTAAAATTTAATATCTTTTAATATAAATATTTTTACATTATATATATTTTATATTTCTCACCTCAGCTTTCCAATATAGTTCATTTTGTATGCATCTAAATTTCCTTAGCCTAATCAATAAAATACTAATAGAGTTATAAGGGTAATAATTTATTTTTAAATTTTTGGAAAATATTAAAAAATTTAATTTTTTTAAAAATAAACTATAAGAATCAAATTAAAAAATCATGTACACTATAAAAACCAAGAAAAAAAAATGTTTCTTATTATATTTCATGATCGTTCAAATTAGTCCCCAGTTAATATAAAGTGGATTAATAATAAATTAATCATGATTGGGTTAAGTTATATTAAAGAATAATAAAATAAATAGTGGGTCAATGATTAATCTGTCATGAGGTAATTTACTAAAATCTATGCTTAAAAGGTTTATTTAATGATTACATTTAACCACCAATGCAAACACTTTTTTTGGGTAATTTAATTCAACGAATAAGTATGAAGAAAAAAAAAACTTAGTTTAATTTTAATATCTTTGTTATAACTTTCTTTTATAAAAACATAATAAATTATAGATAAATATAATAATTTTTACAATTTAGTATTTTATGATAAAATTCTTTTACACATATTATATTTTTATTAAAAATTTTAATAATATAGATATAAAAGAGTGTATCAAAATCTGATTCTAATTATAAACCTATGCAACTAAAGTGAAACCTGATTTGGGCTTTATTGCAGTAGAGTGGCTAACTGTAATTTACTTTTGCATGCTAACTGTAATATGAAATGGGATCAAGTTTAGATAATAATTAATTAACAATCATAGTTATTCAGTTGGGTCCATGATCTCATCCCAAACTAACACTACTATTTTTCAAAGTTCAAATATTTCACCTCTCTCTCAAGAAAAGTGTATTTTTAAACTTTCATAAATTGATGAATAGTGCTAATCTCTTATCATCTAACTTTTTTTTTTGGATTTTGGGGCAATATTTTAATTTTTTTTATTTTCTTGATAGAAAATGGCAATAATTTTTAGGCATTATTAATAAATTCATGAAAAATATCTTCATATTTTTTTCAACTATAGTATCTTTTTAAATTTATAAAAAATATCTTAATATTACCTTTTTAAATAATCTCATTTTAATTAATTAGAAAATTTTAACATATGTATATATTAATTAGCAATCAATGAAATTCATACTTATTATATATACATATGTTAAAATTTCATTTTTTTACAAATAATGCCATTATAGGGAGGCAGGAAATTTTTCTTGTTATTTTTTTTTTTGGAATAAGAATGGACAAAAATGAAGGTTTAGAAGGATAAATTTTTATTTTTGGTGCAAGAGTTTAGAAGGATGAACTAGACATGTACTTAAGTGTATGTAAATATTCTTTTAATTAAATTTTTAATATTTTTAAAATATAAAATTAAATTATAATTTTTTTCAAATTTTAAAATAATAAAAAGAGAAGTTATAGGAAGTTAAATCTTTTGCGTTTTTAACGTTTTCTTCTTCGATAATAATTTATATCTACATGTTTTAAAAAAATTATATTTTTATTTTACTTTGGGAGACAAAAGAAAGCAAAGATCCCAAATACATATATAATAATATAGATAATGCGCTATTGTTATTGCATTATTTTATCATAACTTGACTATTACAAATAAGCTATTATAATTAACCACTTCATTAATAGTTATTTTCTTAGAAATTGTATAATAATTCATTTGTGTTTATTTCTATTGGTTTTCAAATATATTTTTATTTATTTTAAACATATTCGAATGACTAAACAAAGAATTATCATAATTTAAAACCCCCTCTTATCTTTTTTTTTCTTTTAATTTATTTTTGTATATCTTAAATATATTTATTCTTAACTCTGAAATATACATTGAATTCAAATGTGGATCAACTACTCATTGGCTTGCAAGTTGCAACTATCAATTAGAGCATATATATAAATTATGGACCACCATCATGCACTTAACCCAGAGCACAAAAAGCATATAAACTTGTGTATGCTAACAGCGTTGACATTAGAAATCATTCTATTTCAAAATTATTAATAAAGTTTCATGCAGAATTCACATTTTACATGCTAATTTTGATATCTAAGAAATGAATATATATTATATGAGTTATGGATTGTGATTTCATTGATTACCATATATATTATAGGTATATATATATGAAACAAGCTTCAATATATAAGTATATATATATATATATATATATATGAAACCAATAAAGAAATATATATTATACCTACTTTAATTTTGGCAGAATCATCACATCCTAATAAAAGATATCTTATCAGTTATAAGACTTTAAGAAGAGATATCTTAACACTTGTACTAATGGGGCATGAAATTCAAATCCTCTAATCAAGTATATAACGTATAATTCAAAAGAAATAAATAAATTTGAATCTCTTTATTTTTTTAATTTAATTTTTATCAAATTTTTTAAAAATAAATATATTATGTAAGACTTATTACTTAAGTAGTTTATATATTTTGCATTTATTATCACTTAGGTAATTTATATATTTTGTATTTATATCTTTTTAAAATTAAAAAAAATTAAAACAAAAATAAAAAAATTCAAATTCAAAATCAAAATAAGTGAAGATGTAAAATAGAAGCTTTTAACATTAAAAAATTTTCATTCTTTTTTTTCTTACCTTCAATTGTATCATTTACAATAAATGCAAAAATAAAATATCATGTCCCTCGTATGTCTAAATCTATTCAAAGCTTCTTTATCATGTCCAAATCTTCAATCCATCTTCATCACGTGAAGGTCAACTCTAGCAAATTTCACATTAGGATGGGATGGTTCTGCCATCACAAGAAGTAGCAAATTTCACACAAATCTCAACATATATCCTTTAAGACACGTGGTCATTGATTTAATAATTTAATCAATTTATATAGCAAGCTCAATCCAAAAACGCATTTGCCAAATTCAACATATAATATTCGAGTCCAAGTCAGTTCACTTCATCTGTCCAATCTCATTTTCTGGTGTGAGAGAAAGTATTAAAAAACAAAATGCTCACATTTTTATTGATAAAAAATAATAGAAGCAAAAGTTATAAAAATATCAAATTGCTCCCCTCCCTTATTTAATGCTTCGACTTCCAACTTTGCAACTAGAAAAGGAACCAAAATGAAGAAAAGAGCAAAGTGAAGCAAGAAGAAGATATGCATACCTTTGGGCACTTCTCTAGCTTTAGAGTATGGTTTCAGATCTCACTAGCTCCGCTTTGGGTGATATCACCAGCTTTGCTTCGGGTGATATTACCAGTTTCGCTTCGGGTGCTTCAACCTTCAAGTATGGTTTCAAAACTCAAAACTTCAGATTCATCAAATCGAAACCCTCTTTACTGATTGCTATTGGCCTGTTGCTGCTTCTTGGCTTTTCTCTTTTGTTGCTTGGGTTTGGGAAAGTAAAGCTTGGGCCGGCCAACTACTTGTTTAGAGCTTTGTGTATTACTGTGTTTCTGGCTTTATATGATGCGCCGCAACAGAACCGCAACACCGTTTTGTTGCGACTGCAACATCGTTATCTTACGATCTGTTATTGTGATTTCTGAACCCTCTATAATTGCGGGTTGATGCGGACCGCATCTGCAATATTGTGGCCGCATTGTAATTTAAAACCCTGCGAAATAGTACTACCTTATTTATGAGGTAATCATGTTCATCATTTTTTGTTTTAATCTGTTAGTAGCTTCTTTCCAAGTTTTTAGCTATTATGAAGGGCTGGTTGTTAATCTGAAGGGTGGCATCTTGTTTAAGATATTTTTCATGGTCGCTTTCTCCACTAATGATCTCGTGAATTCTCATTTTTTATTTGACCATATTTTCTCTTAAGCATCATAGGTATTAATTCTATTTGCAGTGGGATGATTCAACTGATAACTTGCCTGAGGGAACACTCATTAAAGGGAGGAAACCAAGAAAAGGGAGCTCACGGAAGAGAAGACACTAAGGACCGGTGTGGAGAAATATGTGCTTGTTCTAAACTAGTGAAACCATTATCCTCCCTGGTTAAATAATTTGGGTATTTGGGAATTAATTCTGTTGTGGATTTAATTATACTTGGAAAGTTTTGCATTTTGGGAGTATTCCTCATCTCTTTATTCACTTGCTTCTTCCATTATTTTCCTCTATACTTGTGGACAAGTGGGGTTCTTGTCTTTCGATTGATGAGAGGATAATTTTGTTCTCAGCAGTCAGCAATTCCACGCTGGTTCACTTGCTCGAAGTGGTTTGGGCTTCTATGACCTTTTCTGATTTGTCTGAGAACACGAATAATTTTTTCGTAAGTTTCAGAAAATATAATGTCTCATACTCTTTATTTTCTTATACAGGTTTGGCAAGGAAAAGTGGAAGTCAATCCTAAATTTTTACAGTGAGATATTTGAGGAGACAGGTAGAACTAAGGTAAGCGCCTTGCCTTGTTTCTCTCTGAACTTACGCTTTTAATATATCTCATATATACCCACACACACACACACATTTTCAGGTTGATTTGAAGGACAAGTGGAGAAACATAAAATGGTAGTCACGCAGGGGAACCATTTGATTGTGCATACCTCTGCAAGTTCACTTTTTGCTTGATTGTCTTACTGGTTTAAGATTTATGGCTTTATGCGTCTGTATAGAAATGGGTAGTATGATAGATCTCCTTAAGGAGCCTGTTTAGAACTATATAGATCCACAATTTTGGGCTTTTTGACACACATAAAATATTAGTATAGTTAATCGTCAAAGTATGTTCCTTATATAATTAATTAATTAATTAATTATATTATTATTATTATTATTATTATTATTATTTTATACATGTAATGGGATACGGGCCTAATTTAAAATTTTTTAATATCTATATAATGATTGGCTTGATATCCCTTTTTGTTTTTTTATATATAATTTATTTTTTAAATTGTTTTTAACATTTTATTTATTTTTTTAAAATTTAATTTTTATAAAAAATTTGTTAATTTTTGTATTTATAAAAAATTTAATTTAATATATTTCTTTAGAAATATTACATATTTAAATTAAGTTTTGTAATTTTTTAAATTAATTTTTTTAAGAATATTACTTATTTAAATTAAATTATAACTTAATATATTTATTTTTGACAAATTTATTAATTGATTATAATATAAATTTATGTTGGCTTAATAAAATAATAATAAGTATATTTCAAATTAGATTTAAAAATAAAATTTAATAATATAAAAGTAAAAATAAATAAATATAAAAATTGAAATACATAAAGAAAAAAATAGTTAAATCGACCATCATTCATAATCGTTCTTTGTTTCACATTAAAATTTTCTTCTAATTTATGGTAGTTGACACTATGTTGATTGTTCTTTCTTTTATGAAAATTGAAATACATGAAGAAAAACATAATTATATTGTCCATTATTTGTAATGGCTCCTTGTTTTATATTTAGACTTTCTTCTGATTTGTTATAGTTAACATTATGCTGATTATTCTTCCTTTTCTTCATCTTTTTTTTTTTCCTTTCTTCTTTGGATGATTCACCTTTCACTTGGTTATAAATCGATTCAAAATTTAAGTTTCATCAAGAAGACTGATATGGTTGGTAGGACAATTCCTAATGTCCAAAAGAAGCATTGTCATACTCAGCACTGAATACATTTGATCAATAAACAATGATGTGAATGGTACCTATTAGAAGCAATTCTTACATACACCTGGTGCGCCACGTCATTTGTACATTCTACGGGTCAGATTTATTTTGCACACGGGTCCCACCTATACTACACATGGGCCCATCTGTATAAATTCAATCTCATCCATTGATTTACTTAAGTGCACCATGCTCCGAGTGCACTTAAGAAAATTTCACCTATTAGATCGTGGTTGTTGTGTCATCAGTATGAAAAAGGGTGACTTTATGTAAAGAGTCGGAGGCATTGATTTTGTATAACAATGTGCAAAGAAAGATAAGGCAACACCTTTAACATCTATAAATGGTGAAAAGAAAAAAGAAAGACAAGGCAACACCTCTAACATTTGTAAATGGTATCTGTAAATGGTGAAAAGAAAAAAGAAACAGCACTTTTGCCATCTGTGAATGGTAGAACGAAAAAAGGACTAGTACATTTGAAATTTCCTTGTATTGAAGTTGTTGTGTAATACGATGATAACACACTTGCATCAATTCCACCAACGTCATTACTAAACATTGGCTCTTTGGATGAGATGACCTCATGACCTCTCTTTTTTTTGTCTAGCCTTTAGCTTTAGAGATGTGGATAGAACATGTGTTGATGGAGTAGGTTGGAAGATAGGTATATCTCAATGTTCACCTAAGGCTTGTAACATTGTTTGAATATCGCCACTTGCTCTCTACCTTAAGTCATTATAATTAAGTGTTGGAATGTCAGTGGTAACAAACTTGTATAAATTTTTTAATATATATCAGCTTACCAAATGAATAATCGATTGTTAAATATTTAGATAATATAAATATAAATATAAATATAAATATATATATATATATATATATAAAGAGAAAAAATGTAAAGATGAAAAGTAGGCAATATCATAACACAAATTTTTGGAAACCACTTGGAGGATAGATCCATTGTTGCATATGTTTCCAATATCAATGAACATAGTTTGACGTGCAATCCAGAGGTTTATCCTTAATGTCATTCTAGGTTATAACTTGAGGCCATGAATTCCACGCCATGATAAGTACTATAGGTGCCTATCGCTAATCTTTATAAACATTTCCTCTTAATTAAAATGTATGTAGCAATCCTATGTTGAATGACTTTTTAGGGATTTATTACATCTTATTAAACTAGTGGAGAATCCGATCAGCATGATGTCACTTGACAATTCAAAAGTACAATAAGGGGACAAATACACGTCATATATAAGGAATTGCCAAGTAATATCTAAGAATTAATTGAAAAATGTCTAGTGAGTTGTATGAAAGCCAAATTACCTATATAGAAAATTGTTAATTTATGCTATAATCATAATATGAAAAATTGATAAATCATCATTTACAAATCTCATTGTCTTTTATTTGATCTAATAATATCTTATATTGTTGTAGAGCCTTTGTGGTCAGCTAGAAATGTTGTGGGATATGTCACCACCTGCGGCATATGTAAAAGCACACGTTAGTCTATGTATCCATTACAAGTTTTGATTCATATGAAAACATTAGTTCATGCCTAAAGTCTAAGGTAGTCTAATGAGATAGATATTTATCTGTGGGTTAGGTTATGGGGTCTTTATGGAACAAGACGAGAGAATCAATTTTATGCCTATAGGTGGTGTAACGTTAGGCAATTATATGTTAACTTCATCGTAATGTGTGGCACTATAATATTTCTCGATATAGGTGGGCTAGTCACTATAGTTAGGGTTTAGTGATGTTAGTTCACATATATCGAGAGAGGTGTAATAACATGCATTACAATAAAGTTAACATAAGTGATTTCCTAAACATATTTCACCTATAGGTGTGGGATCGATTCCCTTGCCTCGCTCCGTGAAGACTTTCACAACCTAACCCGTAAATGGATATTTATCCTATTAGAATATTACTAGACTTTGGGTATAAACTAATATTTTTGTATAAACCTGATCTTATTAGTGCTACATAGATTAACGTGTGTTCTTACATCCCTCACAGGTGGTGACATGTCTCACAGCATTCCTGGCTGACCACAGAGGCTTCACAATAATATAGAATACTACTAGATTAGATGAAGGACGATGCGGTTTATTACCTAAAATTTATCTATTTTTTCATGTTATAATTATAGCATAGATTAATAATTTTCTATATAGCTAATTTGGCTTTTATATAACTCACTAGATGTTTTTCAATTAATTCTTAAGCATTGCTTGGCGATGCTGATGTATAGCATGCATCTATCTCCTTATTGTGTTTTTGGATCGTGAAGTGACATCACACTAATTGCGTTTTCTACCAATTTGGTAAGGTACAATATATTTTTGAGAAGTCATTGAATATAGAATTACTACATGTACTTCAATTAAGAGGATAGATTTACAAAGACAAGTGGGGGGAGCACATGGTGTTCATCGCGGCATAAAATTCATGACCTCAAGTGGTAGCTCAAAGCAACCTTAAGGATAGATTTATAGATTGTATGTTGGACTATATGCATTGATATTATAGACATGCACAACGATGAATTCATCTTACAAGTGGTTCTAAATATTTTGTGGTATGATTTTATTTACTTTTCATCTTTACATTTTCTCTCTTTATATATATATATATATATTATGTTATGTTATCTAAATATTTAATGGTCGATTATTCATTTCACATGTTGATGTATTGAAAAACTTATATAAGTTTGTTATCATTAACCCTCCAACACTTAGATAATGTGATTTAAGGTAGAGGCAATCAGTGATATTCAAACCATATTGCATGCCCTAAGCAAATATCAAGATATGCTAGTCTCCTAACTTCTTTTATTGGTATTCAATTTATTTAGATCTCAGAGACCATCGGTTCATCTCATTTAGAGAACTAATATTTGGTGGCAACATTGGTAGACCTGATGCAAGTTTATCATCATTATTCTACACAACAGCCTCGATGTTAGAAGATTGCAAATGTCATAGTCCTTTTTCTATTCCACCCTTCATAGATAGTGAAGGTGTTGATTCTTCTTCCTTTCCACCATTTATAGATATTGGAGTTACTAGTTTATCTTTCTACGCACTTTCTTATTATACACCATCAATGCCTCCGCCTCTCTATATGGAGCATCCTTCTCCATGTTGATGACATAGCTAATGTAATGTAGTAGGGTACTACTTACATCATTATCTACAAATCTATTTACATTCAGTATTGAGTATGCTAATGCTTCTTTTGGACATTAGTAATCATCTTAAGGTCTACAATAGGGCTTCTTTATGTCAAATCAATCAATCTCACTTATTCAGTCCTCTTGATAGAACTTAAATTCTTGATTGATTCATAATAAGAAGGAAAGTGATCATTTGAAGATGAAGGGGAGGATGAAAAAGAAGAACAACCAGCATAGTATCGACTACAACAAATTAGAAGAAGGTCTCAATATAAGACAAAAAGTTATTATAATGTAAATATTACATTTTTCTTTTTTCTTTAATATATTTCAATTTCTATATTTCTTTATTTTTACTATCATATTATTATATTTTACTTTTAAATTCAATTTGTAATGTATTTATTACTTCTTTATTGAGCCAATACAAAATTGCATTATAATCAAATAACGAATTTATTAAAAATTAATATATTAGGTTATAATTTAATTTAAATAACTATTATTTTGAAAATTTTAATTAAACAACTTAATTTAAATATGTAATATTTTTAAAGAATTATACTAATTAAATTTTTATAAAATAAAAAATAATAGTTTTTTGTAAAAACTAATTTTAAAGAAATTTTAATTAAAATTTTAAAAATAAATTTAAAAGTTAAATTATATATAAAAACAAAACAAAAAGGGATACTAAGTCGTTAGATTTGCGTCCCATTATATAGATAATTAAAAAGAAATTTTAAATGAGACACAGAGCCATTCTCTCTCCGTCCCGTTATATATATATATATATATATATATCGAAACATAGATTAACATGCTTCACCTTTTAATCAAAAAATAGTTATATGTATAAGAAATATATTTTGGTGATTAATTAATTATATTAAAATTTTATGTGTGCGCGCAGTATGTGTCAAGGGTAATTGATTAAGTTGATAGTTTGAAGAGTTCTATCAGGATACTAGTAAATTGTCAACTTTGTGGAGGCAAAATATTTAAAGAACAAATAAGTATATATAATAGTAATAATTGGCTTGCTGAAATAGATAAATTAAGAGGGGAGTGGGGAATAGAATTCCTGAACAATTTTCTTAGTTTTTGTGGGTGTAGATTTGCCATTGGTCATCTCAAAACAATGATATTTGTCACCAACATATGTAAGTTATAACGATAACAGTTCACTTGCTAAAACTACTGTATTAAAGGAAATAAAAAAGTAGAATTAATTAGTTTGAGTGTAGATATTTGCTGCTAGTCATCTCACCGAAGTGATATTTGACTCAAGCAATAAACCCAGATTTTTGACATTGTAGTCTGAGGCCAAAGTTGAAGATATTCGAGTTGAGAAACCATTAAAAATATTAATACAATAAAGGCCAAAAGGTTTTAAAAATTCCTTCCAAATTTCAGTATCCTACTTATGAAACCTTAATAGTGAATATCACTTTTGTTATGTTCATATAGGAACCTTGTAAAAAGTTCATTACAATCCTTGTATATGCATTTCTGTTTTGCTTTTGTTTTTTCTCGTGTGTTCTTACCAGGCTTCACGGTTGATATTAATTTATGTTCTGAAGCACCTTTGCAAATGGAAGAAGAGGTGGAAGGACATAATTTTGCTGTCTTGCCTCATCTGTTTAGTGTTAGTTTTCTAGAGATACGTATTGCAGGGAGGGATAATTAGAAGAATCTCAAACTGTACTTTTTGTATTAGTTTGTGTAATTGTAATTGGAATGAGTGAGAAAACTTAAGCATCCAATTTGGTTGGAAGTAGATACATAGAGCATGAAGGCAAGTACTGTATTTAGGGTCTTTATTTATAGTTGATGTACATATCTATTTTGGTTAAAATATAGCTAACTCAAGTTAATGTAACGAAGTTATGAATTTGGTTGAAATGTATCTATTTTTGCTAGCTAAATCAATCTCTAGGTTATGCTCTTTTGATCCTATCAAGGACGGATCCATATTTTTATGAATTAGGGGTAGCCCCACTTCTCTTCTATTTTCCTCCCTCAAAAATATTGGATTTTGTTTGACAAAGTAACTTGATCAATTTGAAAACTAGCAATTTTTTATTATGTACACAATCTAATATTTTGCCCTTTTAAAAAATGACGCAATACGTTTTGTCTTTCAATATTATTTTTTCTGGTTCCATCTCTTCTTGTACTCTTAAGTTCTTATCGAAAATTGTTATGTGAACTGAAACCGTGGGAATGAGGAAATTTTTATTGGCAAGTAAAAAGATCAGTCTTCCATGATGTACATTTATCATGAATGTCAGTTATTCCCTTGGTTGCTCACTTCTAGTAAGCTATAAATCTTACGCTCTAAGTTATACTGCAAGAATAAACATCAGCTTGTTGGAATTGATGGTCTTAAATTAATCTCCATAATTCTCCATTATTCCATACGTCAGTTTTAATTTACACAGGGTGGTTACATATGTTAGTATAATTTTGTTTTATGAGAAATAATAGCTATTGATGGTGGCCTTATTTCTCAATTGGCTATACATACATGGTGTTCTTGGCTAAGGAGGAAATCATCCATTCTTCTAAGTGTCCATCATACTACTTCCTCCATTGGTCAAGAAATCTCTTTCCTATTTTTCAGTTTTGCAAGTTCATATTTTATGGTGTGTTTCCTATAACAAAAGATTCGATATGATTGGGGGTAAAATCTTATGCTTCCATTTTAAGTTCTTTTTTTTATTACATTTGATATCAGAACCCTGTCTTGCCTCTACCTAATGCTTGTGCTGTATAAATTTCAAAAAATCATGTTTTTCTATGTAATTAATATTTGGGAATTATATAGTTGAATTTTGCCCGTTTTGACCCCAAAAATGGATTCCTTGCATTTTTCTAATGAAAATGGACACTTGAATCACTCTAATGAAAATGGATTCGTTTGGCATGAATGGTCTCTCTAGATTTGAATACGGGACCTTAGAAGAAATGACTGAAGCATAGCCATTTGTGCTGGAGCTTTTCCTTGCCATTTATTTATGTTGTAGTAATAAATGTTTTTTGGATTCCTTCTGTGAGAAGCGAGCTTTGGGCTGAAAAAATTGGGCTTTTAGCAGTGATTTTTTTACAGAAAATATATTTGGGCCTAATATAAATGAATTTTGGGTGATTTTTTAAATATTGAAAAAAAACCGTATTTAAGGTTATTTGGGCTTTTTTGAAGCAATTTTGGCATTTTTGTGTTCTAAGCCCTATATTAATTTTTTATTTGGGTTAGACCATAACTGTTTAAATACCTATTTAAGCATTTTATTTATTTTTTTGGCTCATTTTGTATATTTGGCTACAAACTAAATTTGTGCAAAATTATTTTGTACCATTTAAAATTTTTCTTATTTTGTGGAAAAATTATTTTTGATAATTTAACACATTTTGAATACTAATTAAATGGGATAATTTTATTAATTAGTCAAATATGATTTTAGTTGATTAATTAATCAAATAATTCTCATGAAGAGAATTGTATTTAGTGCAATTTATTTTGTTCACTTTTGAGAAATTATTTTGGACAATTCTATGAACATTAAACATAATTTTAAGGGGAGAATTTTTAATTAATTAGTCACATATAGTTTTAATTGATTAATTAATTGTTTAATTCTCATAAAGATTATTTAAGTGCACATTATGAAATTATATGTCTTTGGACTAGCATGTTTGATTACAGAGTAGCCATAACATCCTTACTTATCTATTAATGTGCATACTTAGAAGTCACATAAGGAATTAGAAGCAAATTGTAATTAGATGCATAATATAATATGTCTTTGTTCATAGGAAGATAGTTATATTTACAAACTTAATTAGGATGAAATAGAAATGCTTTGTGTTTTCTATGTAGTCTACAGGTATTAGAAAACATAAATATCTTCTAAGTTTTATCATAAAAGACACATAAATTCATAGATAAATTTTAGTGATACGTAATTTGTGTTTTAGTATGACTTGCATTGGTAAACATACATTTAATCATTATGATGGATAATTGCCTTAAATAATGTTATGTAAGTATGTTTTGATAAAGTATATTTGCTTTACAGTGTTTACCACATCTCTTATGTTGGCTTACACACTTCTGACAAAATCATTCTGAGTGGGAATAATTATAAGGCTTGGAAGGAGTCTATTCTTCTTCATTTAAGATGCCTTGACTTGAACTATGCTCTCCATAAGGATGAGCCACTGACATCTAGCTAAAGTAGCATTATATGAGCACTAGAAGTGGTCTAATTGCATCAGCTTGATGCTGATTAAGTCTCGTATATTGGGTAGCATTCGTGGGTCCATTCCTGACTATGCCAAGGCTAAGGACAACATGAAGGCTGTTGATGAGCAATTTGTATCATTGGATAAGTCACTAGCAAGCACTTTGATGGCACAATTGTCATCCATGAAACTTAATGGCACTAGAAGGGTGCATGAGCACATTATGCAGATAAGAGACATAGCTACATAGTTCAAGTCTCTTGAGATAAAGATCTCTGACTCTTTCTTAGTGACTCTAATTCTCAACTCACTGCCTTTACAATATAGGCCATTTAAGATATCATACAACACACAAAGAAAAATAATTGATAAATGAATTATTGTCCATGTATGTACAATAAGAGAATAAGCTCATTTTGGAAGGTGATGGAGTTTCAAATTAGGTTCATGTGGCAACAAATTCCAAGAAAAAGAGCTGTAAAGGAAAAAAGTAAGAAAAATGACTTGCTCTTATTCACAAAATGAATAAGGAGGTAATTGATGGTTCTTCTGCAAAAAGAAGGGACATATAAAGAGAGACTACCCCAAAAGAAAGGCTTAATTAGAGAAGAAAGGTGCACTCTTATCTTTTATATGTTTTGAATCTTATATGGTCGATATTATTCATGACACTTAGTGGATTGATATTGGATCTAGATCCACATTTCAAATACCATGCAAAGTTTTCTCAATCAAAGGAAACTGAGCCTAAGTGAGCATAAAGTCTTTCTTGGAAATCTGATTGGCTCATCTGTGGAGGAAGTAGGGACATGTAGACTTATTTTACATTTTGGCTATGTATTGGGTCTTATGCAAATATTTTATGTTCCAAGTTTCTTTAAAATTTAATTTCTATTTCTAGACTTGTTCCTTTAAGATTTTCATTAAATATGTGTGAACCTACTTTTAATTTAATGATAAATTTAGTACTTATTGGAAAAATTACTTTGGAAAGTGGTTTGTATAAGCTTCATACTAGCATAAATGTCCCTAGTACCTTAATGTTTATGCATGGTAATACAAGTGTTAAACCTAGTATCATGAATAAGAAATCCATTAATCAATGGCATAGGAGATTGGGACATATATCTATAAAAAGAAGCAAGTGGTTAGTAAAAGATGGAATCCTTAGATCTTTAAATTTTACTGGCTTTGATTTGTGTGTGGACTACATTAAAAGGAACCAAACCAACATGTCACATAAAAGAGCTAGAAGAAGTTCTAAATTATTAGAGATCATACATACTAACATCTGCAATCCTAATTTAGGTTCTAGCAGTAAAAAATACTTTATCACCTTTATTAACGATTTCTCACATTATATGTATATATATCTACTTTATAATAAGAGTGAGGCACTTGATGCTTTCAAAATCTATAAAGAAAAAGTAAAAAAACAATCTAGCAAACAGATTAACATTGTGATGTCTAATAGATGAGGTGAGTATTTTGGTAGATACACTAATAATGGACAAACACTGGTTTATTTGCTAAGTTTTTTGAGGAGCATGGTATAGTTACACAATATACCATGCCTAACTCACCTAATATGAATGGTGTAATAGAAAGAAGGAATCATACTCTGTTGGGTTTGGTGAGGAGTATGTTAAGTAACTCTAAACTTCTTATCTCTTTATGGTGAGAAACGCTTAAGACAGCCATATACATTTTCAATAGGGTTCCAATAAAGGTTGTTTCTAAAATACCTTTTAAAATCTAGAAAGGTGGAAATCTAGTTTGAATCACTTATGTGTATAAGGTTGTCCTACTAAAGTTAGAGTGTATAACCTACAAGAGAAAAAGTTGGATCCTAAGATTATCATTACATATTTTGTAGACTATGTAGAGAAGTCTAAGAGTTACAAGTTCTACTATCTTACATATACTTCAAGATTTGTAAAATCTAGAAATGCTAAGTTTTTTAAAAATGACATCATTAGTAGGAGTGATCAGCTTCATGACTTAGTCACTGAATAGGACCACACTCCTCAAACCATTAGTGGTGGTGGAACTATAGTTCTTCATGAATATCTTGATGTTCCATAAGTTCAAGTTTATTATGCTACACAACAAGTGGACTCTACCATTCCATTTGAGGCCTCTTATAGTATTTAAGAGGGATATTAAATCTTAGTAAAAGATCTGTATGTTGTGAAGCCTCAACCTTACAAGAGGTTGAATTTAGGAGATCAACTAGACTTAAGAAATCAATAATTTCTAGTGACTATATGGTGTACTTACTTGAGTCTGACTATGATGTTGTTATTAAAAAGGAACCTGCTGCATTTTCACAAGCTATCAGTAGTGCAAATTCTCAATTATGGCATGATACCATGTTAGATGAGATGGAACCCATGGTAAGTAATAAAGTTTGGGACCTTATGGAATTGCCTAGTTGGGCGAGGGCTATTGGTTGTAAATGAGTCTTTAACACTAAAAAGGACTTACTAAGCAATATTAAATGCTACAAAGTTATACTAGTTGCTAAAGATTTCACAAAAAAGGTGGGAATTGATTATAGTGAGACTTTTTATTATGTCAAAGAAAGATTCCTTTTGTATTATCATGATATTAGTTGCTCATTTTGACTTGAAATTACACTAAATGGATGTGAAAATAGCTTTTCTCAATGATGATTTTGAGGAAAAGGTATACATGAAATAATCTGAAAGGTTTATCTCAAGTACTAGTAAAAACATGGTATGCAAGCTTAAAAATTTCACTTACGAACTCAAACATGTCTTATAATAATAATACTTAAAGTTCCATGATGTGATCATATCTTTTTGTTTCATTGAAAATATCATGGATAAATGTATATACCACAAGGTTGGTGGAACTAAGATAATCTTTTTAGTTCTGTATGTGGATAATATTTTACTTGAATCTAGTGACTTAGGGTTGTTGCATGAGGAAAAGCAATTTTTGTTTAAGAACTTTGAAATGAAAGAAATGGGTGAAGTATCATATGTCTTAGGCATAAGAATTCATAGAGACAGGTTTTAAGGTATCTTAGGATTATCACAAGAAACCTCTATTAACAAAGGTATTGAGTATTTTCAAATGAAAAATTGCTCACTGAGTGTAGCACCTATAATGAAAGGGGACAAATTCAGTTTGTTCCAATATTTCAACAATGATTTATAAAAGAAAGAGATGGAGAAGATTACCTGTGCCTTAAAAGTTAGAAGCTTGATGTATGCCTAGATCTATACAAGGCCGAATATAGCTTTTATTGTAGGTATGTTAAGGAGATACCAAAGTAATCCAGGCTTCGATCATTGGAAGATTACGAAGAAAGCATTAAGGTACTTACAAAGTACAAAAAACTATATGCTTACATATAAGAAAAACAATAGTTTAGAAGTTGTTGGTTACTTAAATTCAGATATGGCAGGATGCGTTGACACCAAAAAGTCAACATCTAGATATATTTAAATGCTTGCTAAAGGAGCCATTTCATGGAGGAGTACCAAACAATCTTTGACTACTACATCCACCATCGAGGCTAAATTTATCTCTTGTTTTAAGACTAGTTCATAGAGAATATGATTGAAGAATTTTATCACTAGGCTTTAGATTGTGGATTCAATCTTGAGGCTGATTAGAATGTTCTACAACAATACAACTGTGCTATTCATGGCTAAGAATAATAGAAGTAACAGTCGAAGTAAACATATCAATATTAAGTACCTAGCCTTGAAAGAATGGGTCAAATTTGGTCAAGCAGTCATAGAACACATATAGATGAAAGAAATGCTTGCTAATCTTATAACTAAATAAATGCATTCAAAGAGTTTAAGGACCATGTGTCTCGTATAGGACTTAGACCACATGTATCATTTTTAGTCTAGTTGATGTACGTTTAAGTGATGAAATTCAAATTGTTGGTTTGTTATCTCTATTTTATTTGTGTAGACATATTATAAGATTAATAAACATTGGAGTTGGAACCCAAATAAAGATTTAAGGGTTATTTATAAAGTATATACCACCATTAAGTTCAAAGGTATGTTACAGGTGACACTTGATAGGTAATATTCATTATTTAGAGAATTTACCACTATGATCCTTGTGATATATTTTTGGTAGTGCTATATAAGGAAATTGCATTCGAACCAAGTGGGAGAATATTGAAATTGATGGTCCTCAAGTAATTTCTATAATTCTCCATTATTCCATTAGTTAGTTTTCATTTACATGGGGTGTTTACATATGCTAGTATAATTGTGTTTTATGAGAAACAATGCCTATTAATGGTGGCCTTAATTCTTACTTGGCTATATATACATAGGGTTCCTAGTTGAGAAGGAAATCATTTGTTCTTCTAAGTGTCCATCACACTATTTCCTCCATCAGATAGAATATTTCTTTCTTATTTTTTAGTTTTGTAAGTTCATATTTTATGATCACTTCTTGTAACAGAAAATTTGATATGGCTAGAGGTAAAATCTCATGCTTCCATTTTCAGTTTTTCTTTTTATTACACAGCTATCTTTATAATTTGACATGAAGAATTTGGTTTGTATTCTCAAATTGAAAGGCCACCTCCTTGACTAGGAATATTAATGAGGTTTGCAAATCTATTTGAATTCAGGGCTAAGTACACCAATGCTTCTTTTGGACATTGGTGATCATCCTCTCTACTACAACAACGCTTCTTTATCTTAAATCAACAAATCTCACATGTTCAGTTTCCTTAATAAAACTTAAATTCTTGACCAATTTGTAATTAGCAAGAAAGTGAATTGTTTGAAGACGACAAGGAGAAAGAAGAAAAAGAATAACCAACACAATGTCGACCGCAATAAATAAGAAAAAGGCCTCAATATAGGACAAGGAGCTATTATGAATGATGAGTGATATCACTTTTTCTTTTTTTCCTTAATATATTTTAATTTCTATATTTCTTTATTTTTACTTTCATATTATTATTTTGTACTTTTAAATTCATTTTGTAATGAAATGATTACTTCTTGATTGAGGCAATAGAAATCTACATTATAATCAAATAATGAATTTATGAAAAATAAATATATTAAGTTATAATTTAATTTAAATAAGTAATATTTCTAAAAATTTTAATTAAAAAACTTAATTTAAATATGTAAAATTTCTAAAGCATTATACTAAATTAATTTTTTTATAAATAAAAAATTTAACAAATTTTTTGTAAAAATTAAATTTTTAAAAAAATTTAATTAAAATGATAAAAAAATTTTAAAAATTAAAATATATAAATTATATATAAAAACAAAACAAAAAGGGACACGAAGCCATTGGATTTGCATCCCATTATGTAGATACCAAAAAAAAAATTAAATGGAATGCAAAGCCATTGGATCTGCATCACATTATATATATATATATATATATATATATATGTATATGTATATGTAAAATAAATAAATAAATTGGAACTCTCAGCAACATGCTCCAGCCTCTAATAAAAAAAATAGTTATATATATAAAGAATATATTTTGATGATTAATGATATTAAGACTTTTTTTGTGCATGCACGTAGTGATATCTGTCAAAGTTATAACGGTAACAGTTCACTTGCTGAAACTGCTGTATTAGGGGAAAAAAATAGAATTAATTAGTTTGAGTGTAGATATTTGCAATTAGTCATCTCACCGAAGTGATATTTGAGTCAAGCAATAAACTAAGGTTTTTGACATTGTAGTCTGAGGCCAAATTTGACGATATTTGCAAGTTGAGAAACCATTAAAAAATTAATACAATAAAGGCCAAAAGGTTTTAAAAATTCCTTCCAAATTTCAATATCGTACTTGTGACACCTTGGCAGTGAATATCACTTTTATTATGTCCATATAGGAGCCTTGTAAAAGTTCATTACAGCCCTTGTACATGCATTTCTACTTTTGCTTTTGTTTTTTCTTTCGCGTGTTTCTTACCAGGCTTCATGGTTGATGTTAATTTATGTTCTGAAGCAGCTTTACAAACGAAAGAGGAGGTGGAAGAACCTGATTTTGCTGCGTTGCTTCATCTGTTCAGTGTTAGTTTTCCAGAGATACAGATTGCAAGGAGGGATAATTAGAGGAATCTCAAACTATACTTTTTGTATTATTTTGTGTAGTTGTAATTGGAATGAATGAGAAAACTCAAGCATCCGATTGGTTGATATTAGATACATAGTGCATGAAGGCAAGTACTGTATTTAGGGTCTCTATTTGTAGTTGATGTACATATCTGTTTTGGTAAAAATCGAGCTAACTCAAGTTAATGTAATGAGAAATTTTTTATTGGCAGGAAAAAGGATCAGTCTTCCATAATGTACATTCATCATGAATGTGAGTTATTCCCAAGGTTGCTCACTTCAAGTAAGCTATAAATCTTAAGCTCCAAGTTATACTGCAAGAATAGACGTCAGCTATCTCTATAATTTGACATGAAGAATTCGGTTTGTATTATCAAATTGAAGGGCTACCTCCTTGACTGGGAATATTAATAAGGTTTTTGACTAAATTAAAAATTTAATTCTTGGATTGTTGGATTTATTTAGTTCTATTCGTTATAAAATTAACGAATATACAAATTGATCTTTAAAAATAACGAGCACGTTACAAGGTTTTCTCCATTATCAACATTGTTGCTTTAAACAAATTTACGCTTGACTGATGACAAAGTATTCTGAAAAATTGACTGACTTCCAAATAGGTGAACTTATCAATGTACTCAACATTGTTGATCTAGCATAATATTGAAAACCTTCAAAAAAGAAAGTGATTTCCAATACTAGTCATTTTTTGAAGTTGGCGATGTCTTCAACACTTTTTCATCCTTTACTGAGACTATAATACATTTAAAAATATTCCAAGAATCCCCACTTTCCTAGGAATTTGTTTCTACCTTCAGCATTGTTGGTTTATGAATCTTGCACCCACACTAAGAAAACTTTGTTCCTCCTACTGATTTCTACGACTCATTTTTACTTACTAGTGCTATATTTCATCAACAGTAACCAACACTCGTCATAGCAGCTTGGAAGCATAAAAAGATTAAAGGCAGGCATAACCCTTCAGATAGAGAAAAGATATAGCAAAGAGGGTATTGTGAATTCTGTGTTGCTGATACTCAAGAGAAAGATCAAACAGAAATGAATCAGACAAGCATACAAGGTAGTACAGCATATATGAGAAGATGTATTTATTGTTTATTTTATTAATTAACTACGTAAATATTATCAAAATATTATAGGTTAGTAATTTGGACAATCGAAATAACTTAAGATAATTAAGGATTTGAATAAAGACTTTTGAACTGTTTTATTAGCCCATGTCTTAGGCATTTGGTTTCTCTACTGCTCGCACCATGTTACCTGTGTGCTATTCCACGATGAGGAGATCTCGGCCCTTCAAACAAGGGAGCCATATCTTTTTTATTTCTATTTTAAAAAATGAAACTTTGTTGTGCAACAAAGAATCCATTTTCATGTCATAGTTATGGTGATAGCTTTCGTTTTTTAAAATAGATAGGGTTAAGCTCAAATTATAAAAAACAAAACCACAAATCAAAGCCATATTATGGGTCTATTCTTTATTTGGAGCACTGGTGCACCAAATCCTACAAAAACCTCAAGTGAGTGAATAGTACCAGGATAGGTGACTTCTTTGAAAATCCTGTGTTCCCCCAGTTTTTCAATAATTTTGTTTGTTTTTCTTTTATCTTCTTATCCTACATTGCCCAGAAGAACAACAAATTGACGGCGACGACAAAAACCAAGGATGTCAGGTGGCAGTAGAACAGTTCAAGAACTGTGTTTGTACAGTGTGCAATAACAGAAGGCCAAGAATTGGGTGGAAGAAGGAGTTTACATTTGCAGAGCTGTATGCAGCCACAGAGGGGTTTTCTGCAAAGAACTTTCTGTCGGAAGGAGGGTTTGGTGTAGTGTACAAAGGGGAGCTTCATGGGATGAAGATTGCTGTTAAGCAACACAGAAATGTAAGCCTCCAAGGGGACAAGGAGTTCAAGTCCGAGGTTCATGTACTCAGCAAAGCAAGACACGAGAATATTGTTCTTATGTTGGGATCATGTTCAGAAGGAATTCATAGGCTGCTTGTCTATGAATATGTCTGCAATGGTTCACTCAACCAGCATTTATCACGTAAGCAGAAAAAAAAATCCAATCTTTTCTGGTCCTGCAATGCAATCAGTTGATTTAGGCAACCAGTTAATGCAGTATGAGATAATAGATTTATTATTTATTTTAGGCTAAATTATTTTTTTTAAGTCTCTATACTTTCACTTAATTTAATTGGTCAATCATATGTTATCTTGATATTTTAAATTTGTTTAATTTAACCCAATTTGATCCATATCCTTTTCCCTTTCCCCAATCCCTACTCAAGTCTTGTGCTGCCTTTGAAAAAGGTAAAAACGAGGGGGGCAAAAGTATATAATGAGGAGGAATTAGTTTACCTATCAAATGTGATGTAACTTATGTTAAGTGACTTGGGTGAGTTGACTTGAATCACGTACTTTTAAAGTTTCACAATCGTTTTTAGTTGATCACATCAACAAAATTGAACATTGATAAAAGTTTAACAGTAAGTGTTAGATTGAATTTTTTTAAGTATAAAGATTTAATTATAAATTTTTAAACTACTTATATAGACTAAATTAAAAATTAAGTGAACTTGTGAAACTAAAAGAGTAATTTAACCTTTATTTTATTATATGTAACAATGTAATTATTATTTAAAACTTAAGGTTTGAAATGTGGGGAATTGAGGATTTAGTAAGGAATTTGAATAAAGGTTCTTGGGCCAGAGTTATGTTAGTTCATATCACAGTATCAAATAGGTATAAGGTACCTCATGTCATTAGGATTTCTTATTTTAATTGTTGCTCTAGTGAAACTGTAACATTAGGATATTTTTTTAACAGTTCAGTACCATATATATTATGGAATCTTCAAAAGAATTCATTCACATGCCATATTTCTAACACGAAATCAAACAGCAAACACCAAAGAAAAAAAATTACAGCTAATTTTTTTTTTTAAAGAGTATTACCTCTTAGTAACTGATAAATTGAATACATGATAGTTTTAAAGATTGTTTTATTTGTTTTTTTTTCTTTTGTCCTTCTCGTTTTGCATCACTACTTTGGCTTCTAATAATGTAGAACACTGTCGTAGACCTCTAAGTTGGGAAAACAGGATCAAAGTAGCAGATGGAGCTGCAAAAGGCTTACTCTTCTTGCACGAGAACAACATCATACACAGAGACATGACACTAAACAACATTCTTGTAACTCATGACTATGAAACCTTGGTAATTATATCACAATCACTTCCATAAATATATATAGCCATGTAGAACCTTAGTCTAGATTTTTTCATATCTAAAATATTCTTATGTGAAAGAAAAAGAAGAAACAATAGGTAAGGGCCAATTGAATTCATTTATATGAATTCCATACTTACTGAATCACTCTCTCTCATATATGAAGAACTCTTAAATATGAGAGAATTTAGACTCATCAAACTTACATATTATTACAAAGTTCAATCTTCTAGAAAATTAAGTCAATTTCACTACAATGCTTCTCTCCTCACTTAAGAATTGACTATGCCACTCTATATTACCAACCCCACAAGGTTTGTAATTAAACCAAGGACACATATAGAAATATAATACTTTATTAATATCCTTTCTAAGAAATTATAATAAAATTATCAATGAGCTTTTACTTTACAATTTAAACTTAATTTTGAGTCAAAATGATTATTAACGTAGCATCAAGGTTTTTATAACAAAATAGCTAAGAATTCATTTGACAACTTTAACTTCTGAGTTAAGGTGATCTTTGATCTAGTATTAAAACTTCCTAATCAAATAGTGATGAGTTTGATTCTTGTCACCCCCCATCTTTTTTTCATTAAAATTAAGTTTTAGTACAATTTATGATGGACTTTTTATTTTATTCATACTTCAAAGAGTTTTCATGTAAGAAAACATATAGGCTATAATAAAATAATTCATGAGCCTCAACCCTAACAACTATACTTATGTGGATCTCATAATCACTGTGTGTGTGTGTGTCTTTCACCATGAGAAGTTTCTAGACTTCAAAAAAATTGGACTTCTTTTTTCAACTAACTAGGGTTCAAATAATTTTTTTTTTTTTGGTTTTCAATTTATTTAACAGCTGGGAGATTTTGGTCTGGCAACCAGTGTACCAAAAGAGTCTTCATATTCAACAGATATATGTATTGGAGATGAGGGGTATTTAGCGCCAGAATATGCAGAATATGGAAAATTGTCAACAAAGACGGATGTGTATTCTTATGGGGTGGTTCTATTGCAGCTAATTACTGGAATGAGGACAACAGATAAAAGACTTGGAGAAAGGAGTCTTGTTGAATGGGTGAGAAACTGAATACTTCTATCAAATTTTTAAAAAAATTACATAAACTTTCTATAAGATTTGTTAAAATTATATAATTTTTTCTTTTATTTTTAAAATATATATAAATATTTTTTGAAATAAAAAGTTACTTTATATTTTAATCTAATTTTAAATTTTTTGACCAAAATACCCTCTGTTAACCTAAATATATATTTTTTAACTGAAAAATTTTAAATGAAGAATATGTTGGTTAAAAAATTTAAAATTAGACTAAATTATAAAATAACTTTTTATTTTAGAAAAGATTTATATATATTCTAACAATAAAAAAATTATATAATTTTAATAAAATTCAAAAAAGATATATAATTTAAATATTTATTCATATATATGAACTTGGCCCTTTTTTCTGAATTTGGCCTCTTGTTTTATTATTATTATTAGTTTTTTCCTGAAGCATGTGACTTTGATGCAGGCAAGACCGCTGTTAGAAGAGGGAAAATGTGGATCTCTAATTGATAAAAGGATAATGAAATCCCATGATTGCCATCAGTTCTTTTCGATGAGTCGTCTTGCTCAGTCTTGTCTTACTGAAGATCCTCACAAGCGATTGACTATGGCCATAGTAAGTCCACGTCAACTAAAATGGATCCTTCAATTGAGTAATATTGTGAATTACTTAATTGCCGAATCTGAATATTTAGATTTAAGCTTTTTTAATATTGTTTTTTATCTAAAAAAATAAAACACAAAATAAGAATAATTTTTAATTGTGAAATTTCCAAAAAAAATATGTTAAATTTAAAAACTTTAAATTTTGAACTATCTAAATTAAATATCAATAATCTAAATCTTAACAATTGAGCACCTGAAGGATCTCTTAATTGAGGGGATTTGAATTACCACATCACCGCTTTTTGCGAGTTTTATGTTCCTTTAAAAAATTCTTTTACAACAAATTTTATGTAAATTTAAAAAGAAATTAAAAAAAAAGTATGAAAAAATTCTTATATATAATTAGTATGCCACATCATCTCTACACTCACTAATAAAATAGAATTAAATTATATAATAAATCTCATATAATAGTGATGCTATAGTAGATAATAAAGTGTGAGCTTCTTACAACACTTTATTTATGTGATAATGAAATAGTGAGAAATTGAACGTGAAATTTAGTTATGTAACTTAACATTATTTCATTAGTATGTAAATTTCATTTTATTTCATTTGAGTTTTTTTTTTAATCCCACCCATTCACTCAAGAGAGAAAGGGGGATAATCTTAAATTATAATTTAATTATAATTTTGATACATAAATTTTAAAATATAATATTTTATTTTCATAAATTATTATAATACGTAAATTATCAATTTTTTTAAGACAAGATCTACTTTAAAGTTTTTCAGCTTATTTTATTTGACTTGCCCCCCATGTTATTTTGGGCATGATTTCAGTTTCTTAGGTTTATATTAAAACTTCACATCTTTTAGGGAAGATACAGACTCTAATAAAGTTTTCTTTTATAATTTTAATTAAGTTTTTAATAAAAAGTTAATATATTAGTATTTTTTATAAGTGATTGCCACACTTTTAATTCTTAAAAAAATGCAAATATTCTCTTTCATTATGACTCATTTGTAAATACCCCTCTAAACTATAAAAATTGACAAATATTTCTTATACTTTGACATATTTATATTTAAATTAATCTATCCACTTTTCCAGTAATGGAATTGACAGTTTTTATATCACACCTGACCTATAATCTAATACAATCTTATTAACTTAGAATAGAAACAATACACAAATAGTTAATTTACAAAAGAAAAAGAAAAATCCAACAAGGTAGAGGTTGAAGTTAGTTTGGATTCTCTGTTCTTGGAAAATAGGAGCATATTGTGTTGTTTTCCAAGAGCTTCTAAACCATCTAGATTTAATCTCGTTGATTTAGAATTTTTTTTGTTTAATTTTTAATTTTACAAGAAATAGAATATAAAATAAAATTAATTTTCTAACTATAAATTTTTAAAAAATAATGTTTGATAATAAAAAGTAAAATTTGAATTATTCATATTTAATTTGGAGAATCCAAAACTAACACCAAACAATGGGATACAAAGAAACCGAAATGGGGTTGAAGTTGCAATTCAATTGGGGAAATATAATTTTTTATTTAAAAAAATAGGCTTTGTTTCTAAGCCGGTACAGTTGTATCAGGTCAAGTAGAGTCCTAGGTAAGAACTCCATTAATTCAAAAGTAGAGAAATAAATTTAAATGCAAATATATAAAAATGCAGAGAGTATTTGGCGGTTTTTATTGGGCTGGTCATTATAACTCAGGACTATTTGTAAATGAGTCATAATTGAAAAAGAAGTGTTTTTTTTGTTGTTGTTGTTTTGTTTAGAAGGATACTTACAAATTGATCATAATTGAGAGGTTGTCTTTTTTTTTTCTCCTTACTTCTTTTAAAAAAAATATCTCTAATATTATATTTTAATTATGAGCAAATTACATAAATTTCTTTTAAATTTTATTAAAATCATACAAATCTCTCCTCTATTTTTAATATATATACAAACTTCTTCTAAAATAAAAAGTTACTTTATATTTTAGACTAATTTTAAGTTTTTTGACCAAAATATATTTCATTTATTTTTTTAATTTAAAAAATATGTATTTAAACTAATAGAAAGCATTTTAGTAAAAAAAATTAAAATTAAAGTATACGGAAATTTTTTGTTTCATAATATATTTGTGTAAATTTTAAAAATAAAAAAAAAGTTTGCATAATTTTAACAAAATTCAAAGAATTTCTGTATAATTTATTCTTTAATTTTAATTAAAAATTAAAATCAAATACTTATATATGTTTTTTTCCTTTGCTTTTGTATATCACAATAGGTGGTGGAAGCCTTAAGTCAAATTTTGGAAGGATGCACATCCAGTAGTGGGCAGAAAAACTGTTGTTCCTGTGTACAGATAGATTCATCCCTTGTCATGTCAGGCTCTTCTAAATCAAAACCAAACAAACACGCCTCTTCTGAAACGCAAAGTGAAGGTGGAAGCTTGTGTTGTTGTTCCCTCATGATCAAGAAAATTTGATTGAATCAGCCAGTCGAACTGAGACAGAATTTCTATCTATGAACATTAGAAAAAGAGAACAAAATATTAATACCGAGGCTCTGTGTTTCCTTAATTAGATTGAGATTATGGATTACACATCACATAGTATGAAATTCAGTTCTTCAAAAGCTTGAAACCCCCAAATTTTCAATTCCTTCCGTATGTGGTTGAGGAAAAAGAATCTTAAGTAATTATAAAAAAATTATAGATCAGATCGTTTAAAAATTTAATTTTGTTATCTTACATTTTTTTAGTGTCCTAAGAAAACCATGGCATAAAATAGCATTATATTTAATATATGATGGTGTATTACATTCCTAATGTTTTACTTGTATAATATGAGACTTCAATTTCACATTGAAAGTATTAAATTGTTATGTAAATTTATATTAATTTTAGAATTTTTAATTTCATGAGCTAACGTTAAAAAATAATCTCCACTCTCCAAAGTTGTTCTTACCAATGATATTTGTATATGAGAAATAATTTTTTTTAAAGCCTCAATAAGATTTAACAATTGGTATAATAAAAATTTAAATAATTCAATTTCCATTTGAAAAATAATAAAATTTATATCATAATTAAAAAGTTTAAAATGGAAAAAATATAATTTTTTCTCTGCAAATGAAAACCTAACTAAAAAATTAGTATATAAATTTTAAAATATACCAAAACACTTATCTAAATTTTAGACTATAATAAAAGTATTATATTCCAATTAAAATTAACTACAAGAAACAACTTTTCAGCAATTTCTACAAATCGTTATCTAGTTGAGATCAACATGCAATATAAGAGACCTATTAAGGATAACGTGGCTTCTTTCAATTAATGTTAATCTAAAGTTCGCTAAGATATATATATTTTATTTAAAATCCAGATACCAATTTTATAATTAAATGTTAATTCAAGAAAACTGTAATTTCTCCTTTAAAATAATTATAACAAAATTAAATTAAACGCAATTTTGAATATAAATAAAAAAAAAATCTTTGAAAGCTTTTCTGCAAGTTGGCATTTCCCCTTTAAATTAATGAAGAAACTGTCAGAAATATTAAAATCTTCTTTTTCCTGGTTTGGTCAAAGAATCATATCAATGTTAAACTATCAAATTCAACCTGCAAAGATAGGCAAAGGAACTAAGCAGATGCTATGAAACATTTCAAGTTCAATGTTATTTTACAAATTACTCAAAAGCTTCCAAAAACAATTGAGTTCAACCAAGAGTTTCATGCCAGTATACAATACACGCACTATTCATAAAGCCACAAGCAAGGCACAAGTCCCTTACCCAAGATTCAATACCATAAATCACACCCATTCCAGATTTTTCTGACTACCTATGTTAAAAAATCAACAAGTATATGTAATCAACAAAAGATTTCATTTCAAACATCTCAAGGAAGATCAGACATCTGACAAACAGCAGGCAAGTTATTCCATGTGCAGGAATCAAGCCCCCATACTTGACTCGAAGTTGAAATTTCTGCAGACACATGCTTGTAGTCAGTGGCTAAATCGTCACCGAGAAGGGCTGCTATGGAATTGGGCATCACGGCCTGGTTCTTGCCAAATACAGAACCCTGCTCAAGCCAATCTGAAGCAAGCAAAACATCTGGTCGGGTGATATTCAACATCGACATGTCTTGACTCTCGCTGTTGGGGATCAAAGCCTGGTAAGCAGATTCTAATTTCACAATATTACCTGCAGAAAATTCAAGTGCACTCTCACAACTTTTGCAAAAATAGTAAATTAATTCAATCCACAAAGCATAATACAGGAAGTAAGGGGGAAATATAGCACATATCTCCATAAAAACCAATAATTGAATTTATAGCAAGACCAGCTACAACATAGAAAAGAAAATTTATTATGAGCCTTAATTTATCATTAGAGAAGAAAATATTTTCAAGATCCAGCATGTGCAAGAACACTATGCTTTGTGAAGTAAAACTCAGTTTCATAAATTATTTTGAAAATGAGATTTTAGGAATATATGTGGCACTTAACCCAACAAACTAGATGAATTAAAAAAAAAAAGTGCTTTCAAATTATCTAATTCTTGGGCGGTGCCAAACATGTGTTTGCATGATAGCATGCGTGTGTGAATGTGTCCAACTATTTTGAGGTACTAACCACCAAAGGTCTGTGCAGGTTGCAGTTCATCTAATGAATTTCCTTTGGCACTAACAGCAAGACATTCATTCAAGATTGAAGTTGCACCAAATGGAGAAACACAGTCCGCATAGTCTTCACATTCTGTCTCGTACATATGCAAAGTAGAACTGTCAGCTCTATCAACAGGGGTTGCAGTAGATGAATTTGAACTCTTGTCAGAACAATGGTTCTTTGAACTGCTCAGATTCTTAGACTGATAGAGTAAAGCATCCAGCAGGCCACTGTTATATGGTGAAGATGAATCTGACTCCAGTGCACTAGTTGGCGGAGGAGTACCTGGGAAAACATCAACTGATTCTAGCAGAGGAGGTGGGGGAGATGTACCCCAGCTACCTAAATCAGTTTCTGGATATTGGAGTGAAGGGAGCTCCAGCTTCACAGCCTCAAAAGTTGGCTTAGAAGTAGAGGAATTGCCATTTGAAAATGAATGGCTGTAACACAGTGAGTTCTGTGAGGAAGGACCAGGATCAAGGGGAGAATGATATCCAAATGATTGTGCAATCTTATCATAAGCATTATCCTGAATATGGTGAAAAGGATAAAACCCATTACTGTTCATATCAGTTGAACAAAGAAATGGCATTGTTGACTCATGAAGACGCTTATGGCAAGGTAATGTTGATGGCAAAAAATTACAATGCTGAGAAGAACCAAGACCTTTCAGCAGAATGCTATTAGCAGAAATGCCAGGAAGCTCTGGCACATAAGGTAAGCCACCCTGATTAGCATTCAGACTGTCAAATACAGTGTCATGTATCTCATAACTGTTTTCCTGCAGAAAATCATGATGTCCTCTCTCTCCATTTTTTCCTACAGTGCTTTGGCCTTGCTGACTCTCTTGCAGTTCTTGCAAACACACTTCAGGAGGATATAGTGGCAAGCCAGCCCGCTGACGCCTCTTTATCCGGGTATTCCAGTAGTTCTTTATCTCATTATCAGTACGACCAGGTAGCTAAAAGTAAAACAAATTAATTAATTTAAAGGATTAAGAAAATGAATACACACTGAAACCAAAAACATGTTTGCAGTAGCAACTGATTGCTGTTATTACAAAATCATGGGTGATATGCAAGACATGACTACCATAAGTAAAACAATTTAACTAGAACATATCCCCCCCCCCCCCCCCCCAAAAAAAAAAAAGAAGGGGGGGGTATCCATAAATTTCTAATCAATGCAATAAACCCCATAAATTGACATTGTTGTCTATAGATATCTTCAGTACACACATACACACAAATATGCAAGCAGATGCACACAGAAAAAGAGAGAGAGAGAGAGATTTGGTATCAATTAAACAAAAAATTTAACCCACCTAGAATGTGACAGTATATCTTCAAACAAAAAAATATTTCAACTAATAGCTTTTCCAAAATTACTAGTGTCAATTTTCAGTCTTAATATTCAGTTTTGTTATTAAATTAAAAACTACATCAACTTAATAAATGTTTATTTACTATAATATTGAAATTGAATAATTGTTATACTATTACTCAGATACTAAAATAATAATTGCAAAAACAAAAGTGACCACTAGAATGATACTGCAATAAATTTCATACAAGTACTAGTTAAATTAAAAAAAAAAAAAGAATAAGTTAGATAAATATAAACTGTATGTCTCCTGGATTCAATGGAAATTATCATAAAAAAAATCTATTATAGAAAATGTTGCCTTCATAACTTACGACAAAATGTTTTATATAAGATATCATAGCATTATCTACCAAATATGCCATAAAATTGAAATTATTGTCACTTGCTTAATTTGGCAAATTAGTAAACGTCAATTTTTGTCCTTGTCAAGTACCCCAACTCCAGAAACTCCAACAGCAATGTCACATGGGCAAACTTACTACCATTATTTAAAAAAACATGTTAAGTGTGACTTCGGTCAGCCATGAACAGTTTCTATGATGATTTTCATTATCTACTACATAAAATTATCAGTTAAAGTAATCTGTATCAATGTTCAAGTCTCAAAATAAAAATGTCAATCTATTGCCTATGCTGCGAAAGAATAAAACAGATGCCCTGAAATGCAAATCTTCTGAAGCATCATGCCATAGTACTGATTATAACTCCTTGAACCCGCATAACGACATCCCAAAAATCAATGAAGATGTTGAAAGTTCTTGTTTCCATAAAAAGTTGTCACACAAAAATGTTGCAGCATAAAATAAAAAATTATGCAGAATATGTGAAGTTATTCACTAAGGTATAACAAGATGACAAATAAATTGTGTTATATCTCATTGGTAAGTGTGGGCCTCTACATCAGCTATCAGAATATAGCCATCCATGTGCAGGTTTTTTTAACTATATGTTTTCTTAAATATTCATATGTTTCTTGTTTGGCATCAAGAGATACATAATCTAGCCAACTCGTTCCATATTGCTGGGGGACAAATTAAAAAGGACATAATCTGATAGAAGTTTCATGCTATAAGATACAAGGAAGACGTAAGAACACTGACATCATTAATGGTGGGTAGAAAGCATATATTTCTCAAAATAAAAAAAGAAAAAGAAAGTATGATAACTAAATAGTATGGCAAGACAAATCTACAATATGCTTACATGTGACGCCATGCGTGCCCATTTGTTTCCCATCTTGGCATGGAGCTCAGCAATCAACCGCTCTTCTTCTGCAGTAAATGCCCCTTTCTTTAAATTTGGCCTTAGGTGATTTGCCCACCGCAGTCTGCAGCTTTTGCCACAACGGGACAGGCCTGAGTGCTTCTGAACAGCATTCCAGTTCCCTTCCCCATGCTTCTTAACATAGTCCACCAAAATAGCATCTTCAGCAGATGTCCATGGCCCTTTCTTCAGAATAACTCCACCGACACTTCCTTCATCACCCTCATCATTCAGCTGTGGCCCAGTCTGATCCTTGGGTAGCTCCCCATCTTCAATGTCATGTATCATCTGACTCATCCTTTATACCAGTATTAGGTAATCTCTGCCAAAAAGTTCACAACCACAAAGCCTTAAAAAGTGCAAAAGAAAAACAGGAAAAAAAGCCATAAAGGTCCTAAGTTTGCTTTTCCAGATACTAAATTTCCTTTTACTCTTAATTTTTTTGGTTCTTTCTTTTGTGGGAGGGAAAGGGGTGCAGAACACGCCGAGATACATGCAGAATGATATTCAATGATTCGGATAATGAAAAAGAAAAGAAGAATTACTACAGCCCTTATATGGATAGAAAAACAATTGGGAAGCACCGTAAAACCCAAGCTCCTCTATCCTTTTAAAAACTGAAGATGACAGAAGGTAAGTAGGGCAGTAAGCATAAGAATTTAATAGCAGATTTTGTACTTCAGCAAACAATATAAGTAATTAATGATGATCTCCTGTGGTCAGGAAAGCAAGGATCGTCCAGACCCCAAAATGAGAAACAAAGTATAATAACACAGAATCAAATTAATTATGATTACCCAATCCGGAAGCAAATAAATAGAGAAAGAACATCCGTATAATAGGAGACGAAAAATAATTGCATCCCCAGTGCCATGAAAGTCAAGCATACCCATAACACACAATTCATTTTTCCCACCAACCCAACAGCCTCATGGTGTTTATTACAAAATAGTACACATTTATTACGTTTTTAATAACCTGAGTAAATTGCAGTTTCTAGATTTAACAAAATTAAGTGTCACTGAGTTTACAAACCTAAATACCCAGCTCGATAGATCCAAATTTCAACAAATTTTAATAGCAGCCCAAACATAAATAGGAAATCAAGGGACAAAATAACAAGTTACCTACCGAGATACTAATATTCAAGCTGCAAATTTCCTTTATAGACGACTTCTTTCGCGCGCAGAGAAACTCAAGTAGAACCGAATTCTCAACTGTAGCGACTCAATGAGCTATGAAATGAGACGAATACCTAAATTCGACCCAACACAAGAAAAAAAAGAAAATTAATAAGACCGTACAAACTACTCGAATTCCATGCAGCAATCACACCAATATTACAAAAACGGAGTTACAATGCTAATAAAACTAGCTTAGAAATTGGAAATTAACAGCGAAAACACCATAAGTGGGAGTTCTAACCCTAATCTACGAAATTGTTGGCAGAATTCAAGCTTTTGCGTGATTGTACAATAGCAGGGCAGAAAAGCAAACGCGCATGGAAGAACAAGTTGAAAGCGAAACTAAGAAGCCAGAGACGAAAAAAGAAAATGTTCGAATTCGGTGATGGGAATTGAAATTGGGATCCTAACCGTAGTTTCTGGAAGAGGATCCGAGCAAACTGAGACAGACAACGAAGATCCGAACGCACCACTCACAAGAAGAGTGACAAATGGAGACAAAGAGAGAGAGAGAGAGAAGACGAAGAATTTGCACAGAGAGAGAGAGAGAGAGTGAGAGTGGATGTGGATGTGACGATTGAGAAGAGAAATGGCAAATGGAGAGAGGAAGTAGGGGAGAGAAAGCTGGGGAGGACACCACCAGCTTCAATCTCTGGATTTTATACATCAACTAAAGATCAATATTATTATTCCATATTAAAAAATATGCGAAAATTAGATATATATATATATATATCTAAGACTAGACTAGTATGATTTTGAGCACGAATTTTTGACCGTATGATCTGTGCAGTAACTTGTTTTTATTTTTCATTTTAAGACTAAAAATTAAAATTAAAAAATAAAAAGTATAATTATAAAAACCAAAAAAAATTATTGTAAGAGAATATTATATTTAAAATTTTTTAATTGGATGTAGCTACACTTTTTATTTTTTTTAACTCTAATTTTTAATCCCTAAAAAATGAAAGATACAAATTGCCACGTTATTCCTTTGCTGCAAGGGATCTATATGTTTGTATGATTATTTATATTTTTTCTATGGGATTTTTTTAATACAAATATGATATGTATAAAATATTTTTTTTAAAAAAAATTAATTATATGATGCTGAATTATAAATTTGTCATGCTATTATTAAAAAATATAAGAAACAGAAAAACTATACTTTACTATGTTTGGATAGATAAAGAATGGAACGATAAGAAGTAAAATAATTAATTTGGTGTAAATTCTTGTTTGAAATATTTTTTTGATGTTGGTGTAGAATGGCGAACAAGAGATTTAAGACTTCTCGTTACAATTCAAAATTCAGACTTTTTTTTTTTTGTCTTTTTAAATTGGAGGATTTGAGAATGAATAAAACTAATAAGTGTATAATTATAATTATATTTTTTTAATTAAAAACTTACTAAATTTATATTTTAATTTTAAGGATAATATTAATATATATATATATAAATCATTCTATTACATTAATGATTCTTTCCCTTCTTGCTTTAAATTCCTAAATAATAAAATGGCATGTTTCCATCCTATTTTATTGAGTCCTATTATTCCATTTCCTTCTAAACTCCAAAATCATCCAAGTTATCTGAATTTCCTCCCTGTACATTTTGGTTGGTATAAAATTTATAGTTGTAAAAATAATAATATTATATGGTTTAATTTGTTGAAATTTTATAACAGTGATATAATTATAGGTTTGTAGGGCAAACAGTAATATAATATGCTTTTTTCTTTTTTCTTTTCTTATTTCAATTCTACATAAGGTTTAGTTCTGCACTCTTTTTGAAATATATATAATGTAGATCATTTAAATTTTTTAATTTTAATATTTTTATTTCAAGAAAAGAAAGGCACAAAATAAAACAAGTTTTTCAATTGTTAATTTGAAAAAAAAATTAATGATTAATATAAAAAATATAACAAAAATTAAAATTTGAACTATTCAAATCAAATTTAGATGATAAAGATTTGACCATTTTTTTTTTACTACTCCTCTTGGGGAAGAAAAGAAAAAAGAGGGAGTAAGAAATAATTTATTTTTATAATTTATCTTCGTGAAAATAATTAACATTTAATATTTTTGAACTAAGAAAATTAATCATTTATGAAATTCACGACATTGTAAATGGTTTTTCAGTATTATATATATAGAGGATTGTGTAATTGATATTATATTCTCACAAAAAATTGTGAGGGAAACTTTTTTTTTTCTTTAGAAAAGGAGAAGTGTGTGTATATATATATATATATATATTCGATAATCTCCATCATTTTCTGTAATTAAAATGTTAATCGGAGTGAATTAAGACTGACCACTCTCTAATTAAGTCTGAGTTTGAAAAATCAAAAAGAAATGATTATGTTGAAATTTGAATGTTTGATCAATTTCTCCCCGCTGACCTATTGATTTAAATAAAAGATAATACTAAATTAATTAGAAAATGAAAGATAACTAATGGTGGGGATGTCCATATTTGTTTGTGGGGATATTAGCTGCCTTATTTATTTATTTATTTTTCTCGTCCCTTACAACTTTTATACAAGATTATCCTTGAATTTAATTTATTTCACTAAATCACTTAAACTATTTTTTAGGTAAAAACCAATAAAAATTTAAAAGGTGTCCGTATATACTTTTATATAGACATTATTATTATTATTAATCTATTGTAGTCCTTTTCCCCTCAAGTTTGATCTCAGTTGCTATTTTAATCTTTGTTTCACTTCGCATGACATCAATTAAAAAGTCAACACGTGCTTTATGTCAAGATTTAATATTTAATTACATTGAATATAACCGATATGTAACAATCAAGCCTAACATGTTTATTTTGCCATGACTTATTAAGAATAGACCGACATTAGTTTTTAGATGTGTACCTAAAATATTCCACTAGAATACGTATATTATATCTAGTATTAAATATTTTATATTTAAATAATATCACGATAAAAATTTTTTTCAACAAAAATGAACAAATTAAAAAAATTCAAGCAATTTTTTAATATATAGAATCAAAGATAAAAATTTTGAAACAAGATATACAAGGCTTGGTTTAGCCTGTCCACGTCGATTGGAGTGGACCAAGTAAAAAAAAAATCAAGACCAAGATCGATCACATGTGCTCGAGCTAATTATGTCGGTTAATTTGGTATAAGACGACAAATTATATTTAAAAAATATATTTTATATAAATTTATATAAAAAAATAATTTTTTTTAAAAAATTATTTTATAATTCTTTTAAAAAGCCCAATCAACGGGAGTATTAGCCTGCCTAGGCACCTTAAAATTTGTGTAACTCTAAAAATAAATATTGGAGCTTCATCACAAGTTATTTTTCTTCTGCAAATTTTGACCCTAATATTAAAAATATGTAGTATAATTCACCAAGTAATTAAGAGTGATCATCATTCTCTTTTTCTTTTTTTTTTTGTCAAATTAAATTATATATTATCATATCTAATATGATATGCTTTTAGCATTATTGTTCACATTTTAAATCTAACGAGGTGCGGGAAAAGGTGTTTAAAATCTAAATAAACATAATACAACATGCACTTATTATCTTAAGTTTTTAAAGTTAACTAATTATGCTACTTCATTCATTGCATATAATTCAAATTTAAATAAATATTCTGGTACCCTACTATCCATAATTTTTAGAGTAGATTATATAGATTTATTCTAAATTTTGTTAAAATTATATACACTTCTTTTTTATTTTCAAATTACAAGTAATCTCTCTTGAAATAAAAAGTTATTTTAAATTTTAGTTTAATTTTAATTTTTTTACCAAAATACCCTCAATTTAAAATTTTTTAAGAAAAAAATATATATTTAGGTTAATAGAGGGCATTTTGGTAAAAAAATTAAAATTAAACTAAAATGTAAGATAACTTTTAGTTTCATGAGAGATTTGTATATATTTTAAAATTATATGAGAGATTTATATAATTTTAATAAAATTCAAAGAAGGTCTTTAAATTTACTATAATTTGTATACAATGGAGATATTAAATAAAACAAAAAAAGAAACGATACTGACTCAGATGCCTATTGGTTATGCTTAGATTTCATTATTTTAATGGTCTGAGATTAAGTTCTTACTCAATAAATTTCATTATGTTAATTTCCAAATCCAAGACATGTCCTCTAGAGAGATGGTGGGGCACTTTAGAAAGGCATCAATATGGCGGTATTTTTTTTTTCCAATTCCTAAAAAAAATAGAAGATATTCTGTTTCAATATTTAAAAAAAAAAAATCTTATATTACTTGTCATAGGTTCTTGGTGAAGAGTGTCCTGGTAGCTGTTTTATTAATGAAAATTGCATTAATAAATCCAAAAGATCTTTAACTTTAATTATCTTGTTAGTAAACATTTATCAATTAAAGTATCACCTACCTTGGAATTAAAATAATCTATCTCTTTCTTAAAATTCTTTGTAAAATAAAATTGAATATAAACATTAATTGTGAATACAATAAAAATATAGATAACTCTTTAATGAAAAGAAATGAGCTCAAGCCCTTCTTTATTTTTTTTCATATTGTCTTTGACATGAAAATTGATTTCAAATGTATTAATATATGTGCTCTAATGGGGTTTACTGGAGCAAAATATTACTATTTGTTTTTCCACAAATAATCACATGACCTTATATATGTAAGGGTAATTTGTACTTATATAATCACCTTATCTTTATTTTTAGAGCGATAATTACTATCAATTCAGAAAAATATGTGTCTTAATTATGATGTAGTAATTATTAAATATTGAATGATATTTTATTAAATATTTCATGTTTAATTGCTTAAAATATTAATTTATTTAATAATTAATAAATTTTAGTAGGGTTAATTGATTTTTTGTGTAAATTCATGATATAATTATAATAATAAATCTAATAAAAATACAAAATTATTATTTTATATTTAATAATTATTTCGTAATAGCTAGGGCACATAATGTTTCAAATTTATTATATCATCACTCTTGTTGTTAATTCCAATTTTTTAATAAATTAATTTTCACAATCAACCCCCTAATTTATTTGTCTTCTTACAACATTTATTTCTATTTAAATTAGATGTCATCTCTAATTAAATTAAAATATTGTGCATATTACAGGAAAATTGCACTTATATATTACTAATCCTTACCCCCATTTACAATTTTTTTTCAAATTTTTTAACTACAAAAGATATATGAATGAATTGATTAATTGCAAAAACTAGTCTTTTGGAGGATCCTCGTGACGGGGAAAGAAAATAATTTATGCATGATTGTGCACTCTTATTTTAAAAACATTAATAAAAAATGAATATGTAAAAAGTTAGAAATGAAAAAAATAAAAAATAATTTTGTAAATAAAAAATAATTATTATACGTTAATTTTAAAAAAATTATTAAAAAAAAATAATAATAATAAATAATAATTATAAAAATATGATAACTATTTTTTAAAATTTTCCATTTCCCTTTCCGTTTCCATCGTCCACGAAACATGCCCTAGGTGCCATGAAAGGATGCACCCATGAGTCTTGATTTTAATTGGTACTTCGATTCTCCATCTGGGTTCAATGAATAGTAATCTTCATGCGTTTAAATGGTCATTTAGAGAAATAGGAGATAAAATAATCGGGACATTCATGTAAATATTTTCAATTAGCTGCCCTATTTATTTATTTTTCTCGTCCCTGACAACTTTTATACAAGATTATCCTTGAATTTAATTTATTTCACTAAATCACTTAAACTATTTTTTAGGTAAAAACCAATAAAAATTTAAAAGGTGTCCGTATATACTTTTATATAGACATTATTATTATTATTATTATTATTATTATTATTATTATTAATCTATTGTAGTCCTTTTTCTCTCAAGTTTGATCTCAGTTGCTATTTTAATCTTTGTTTCACTTCGCATGACATCAATTAAAAAGTCAACACGTGCTTTATGTCAAGATTTAATATTTAATTACATTGAATATAACCGATATGTAACAATCAAGCCTAACATGTTTATTTTGCCATGACTAATTAAGAATAGACCGACATTAGTTTTTAGATGTGTACCTAAAATATCCCACTAGAATACGTATGTTATATTTAGTATTAAATATTTTATATTTAAATAATATCACAATCAAAGTTTTTTTTTAACAAATATGAACAAATTAAAAAATTCAAACAAGTTTTTAATATATAGAATCAAAGATAAAAATTTTGAAATAAGGTGTTCAAACGATTGGTTTAGCCTATCCTGGATTAGATCGAGCCAAAAATAAATAAATCAAGGCCAAAATAGATCACATGTACTTAGGCTAATTTTGTTAGTTAATTTGGCCTGATACATCAAATTATATTTAAAAAAGACATTTTTTTATGGAGATTTAGATGAAAATTTTAATTTTTTGAGAATTATTTTGAGAATTTTTTTAAAAGCCTCAATCAACTAGAATATTTGCCCGGCCTAGGCACCTTAAGATTTGTGCAACTCTAAAAATAAATATTGGAGTTATAATTACAAAATAAAGGGCTAGTATAAAAATGAAAGCTTCATCACAGATTATTTTAGTTCTACAAATCTTGATCCTAATATTAAAAATAAGCAGTATAATTGACCAAGTAATTAACAGTGACCATCATTCCCTTTTTTTTATAATTAAATTACATATTATCATATCTAATATGATAAGCTTTTAGCATTATTGTTTACCTTTTAAGTCTAAACAGGTGTGGGAAAGGTGTTTGAAATCTAAATAAAAATAATACAACATGCATGCACTTAGCATCTTAAGTTTTTAAAGTTGACTAATTGTGCTACTTCATGCATTGCATATGCTTTAAATTTAAATAAATATTCTGGTCCTCTAATATACATAATTTTTAGAATAAATTATATAAATTTCTCCTAAATTTTGTTAAAATCATACAAAATTATTTTTTATTTTCAATTTATTGGTAAACCTCCCCTAAATTAAACAGTTATTTTATATTTTAGTTTAATTTTAAATTTTTTATCAAAATACCTTCAATTTAAAGTTTTTTAAGAAAAAAAATATGTATTTAGATTAATAGAGGGTATTTTAGTAAAAAAATAAAATTTAACTAAAATATTGGACAACTTTTGGTTTCATGAAAAAGCTGTGTATATTTTAAAAATATATGAAAGATTTGTATAATTTTAGTAAAATTTAAAGAATTTTTTTATAATTTACTTTAATTTTTATGCAATGGAGATATTAAATAAAACCAAAAAGAAACAATATTGACTCATACGCCTATTGGTTATGCTTAGATTTCATTATTTTAATGGTCTGAGATTAAGTTCTTATTCAATAAATTTCATTATGTTAATTTCCAAATCCAAGACATGTCCTCTAGAGAGATGGTGGGGCACTTTAGAAAGGCATCAATAAGGTGGTATTTTTTTTTCCAATTCCTTAAAAAAAAAAGATATTCTGTTTCAATGTTTAAAAAAAAAAAAATCTTATATTGCTCTTGTCTTAGGTTCTCGGTGAAGGGTGTCTTGGTGGGTTGCTGTTCTATTAATGAAAATTGCATTAATAAATCCAAAGATCTTTAACTTTAATTATCTTGTTAGTAGACGTTTATCAATTAAAGTATCACCTACCTTAGAATTAAAATAATCTATCTCTCTCTTAAAATTCTTTGTAAAATAAAATTGAATATAAACATTAATTGTGAATACAATAAAAATATAGATAACTCTTTAATGAAAAGAAATGAGCTCAAGCTCTTCTTTTTTTTTTCCCATAATGTCTTTGACATGCAAATTGATTTGAAAATCGTACTCATTAATTATTTAGAGATAATTAATATATGTGCTCTAATGGGGTTTACTGGAGCAAAATATTACTATTTGTTTTTTTACAAATAATTACATGACCTCATATATGTAAGGGTAATTTGTACTTATATAATCGCCTTATCTTTATTTTTAGAGTGATAATTACTATCAGTTCAGAAATTATGTGTCTTAATTATGGTGTAGTAATTATTAAATAGCGAATAATATTTTATTAAATATATCATGTTTAATTGCTTAAAATACTAATTTATTTAATAATTAACAACCTTTAATAGGGTTAATTTATTTTTTGTGTAAATTCATGAGTATAATTATAATAATAAATTAAATAAAAATACGAAAATATTATTTTATGTTTAATAATCATTTTGGAATAGCTAGGGCACATAATGTTTCGAACTTATTGTATCATCACTCTTGTTGTTAATTGCAATTTTTTAATAAATTAATTTTTACAATTAACCCCCTAATTTATTTGCTTATTACAACATTTCTTGCTATCTGAGTTAGATGTTATCTCTAATTAAATTAAAATCTTGTGCATATTACAGGAAAATTGCACTTATCTATTACTAATCCTTACCCCCATTTACAAGTTTTTCCAAATTGTTTAACTACAAAAGATATATGAATGAATTGATTAATTGCAAAACTAGTCTATTAGACGAAAAATTGCAATTGAGAAGAAAAATAAAAAAGAATAAGTATATATATATATTAATTTTAATTAAGTCAATTAGTGATAATGTCTAATTTAGACCGCGAGATACATTGTAAATGGGCCAATACATAAAAAAGGCAATTACAATAATTAATTGATTAAAAATGATAATAAATAAAAAAATTAGGTGGGTAAATACATCTACCTTATATTCTATTATATGTATTGATCAACATTGACATATGAAGCCTTGTATATTCCAAAAGAATGAAAAGGGTAAGATGACCCGCAAAAGATAAAGGTACTGTATCTTTGATTTCTCCCAAGTCCCAATTGGATCGCAAGAGATTTTCTAGGGTTTGTGCCCCACTAAGAGAAGCTTTTACATCATCAACCTCTTTATTTTTGGGAAGCAACCAAAGCCAATATTTTGTTCTCTCTATGTCTATCTTCTTTAGACAATAACACGCAAGTGCGATCCCATCTTTACCAAGTTGGGGTGCTGGGGATGAGGTCATTCGAGGGCCACAGTAGTTGCTTTCTTCTGAAATTGTATATGAAAAGATATGCCAATTGCAATTGTCCCATTCTTGTGCCGCTATTTTCCTTTTTTCTTTTTCTTTTTAATTATCTTTCCCTCTTTGAACATAGAACTTTTATTGGACTATATATTACTTTCCCACATCTCCAAAATAAATGACTACAGGATTTCCAAATTCTCTGCCTATAATTTTCAATAATACAATAGATCTTTTCACTTTAAAAGAAAATTTCGACACATATTCGTTGATAATAATTGGATTCCAATTTTGTGCATATATTCAAGGTTGTTAAACTTGCAAGTTTAGCCAAATTCATAAAGGAGAAATGGACTTATAATGTATACTTATATCATAAATTTGTAAGAGTTTATTTTTGTTAATAAATAGCAATCAAAATATAGAATTTTATAGTTAAAATATAATATTCAATAAGAAATTTATTTAAATATAACTTAAATTATACTAATTTAAAAAAAAATTATTCATATTCTATAATACATAGTACTCAACAAAGAAACACTAATTAAGTTCATACATAAATAGTTATTTAACAAAATCAAATCTTAAGAACACAAATAAAAATTCAACAAAGATTTTTAAAAGTTCGGTTATCATCATCTCAATCATCTTTAAGTAGTACATTGGAAATTATCTTGTTAAACTCAAAATTTTCACTTCACAAAGAATATAAAAATATAAAATTTTGATAAGAATGATGATACCTTAAAAAAAAAAAGTAGAGAAAAGACAATGTAAGGTGGACCAACAAATTTCAAACTTCAACCAATAATAAAACAAAAATCAAGTTCATAAACTTTGTCTTTTATCTTCTTAAACTTTTACTTTGGACTATTCTATGCAGAAAAGTATTGTTTCTTTATCTTTAACTTTCCCCACTTTCTTTACTTTATCTCTCTCTCTCTCTCCCCCTTCTTTTCAAATTGTTATAGGCACAGATCAGATAAGGGCTTGGAATGGCTTCCTGCCTCACTCTCTCATTCTTGGCGTGGTTCTATTCTACTCTCAACATGCTTCTATTCTAATCTTGGCATTGTATAGAACAAAGGAGTGGATTGTGACTATTGCTAAATGATTGATAATGCTATTCAAAATCTTCCTTTTTGCATAAGTCCACTTTTTCTCACTCCATTAATTCATGACTCATGCCAGCTTAAGAAAGTAAACACGTAGAGTAGAAGACATGTATAGCTTCATTAAGGGATTTAGATCTAGGGCACACTAGATTTGTGTCTTCACTTTTCACTAGTTTAGGGGTTGGGCTTTTAATTTTTTTTTTTTTAAGTTGGATTTGACTAAGTATCAAGTAACTTTCTTAACCTAGTCCAGAAATGCAAAGTCAATCAAGTTTATCCAAGTCAGGGGTAAGTCTAACCTAGTTTATATTAAGTCCAAATCTATAAGCAAGTTGACACGATTTCTTAAAATAAAAACATAAACTTGGTAAAGTATGTCATGAGTCAACTCACAAGTTTGACAACAATACAAATATATTCATATTTTATATTACTGTTCAAGGTTGTTTTGTTGAAATTCCTATCGGTCAATTGGTCAAGAGTAGCCATATGAAGGAATCTTGTATAACTCCTTTTAGTTCTTGTTTTATGAGTAGATTGTAGAAACGAGAGACAACTCTTCAAAGATAGGTCCTTCTAAGTCTTAAATATAGTTAAACCTAAGTAAAAGGAAGTTCTGAATTGGAATAAATTGAAAAGGATAGAGATAACTAAAATTAGGGGCCAAGAATATATAATATTACTTTAAATCGATTAAACACTTGTAAAAACTAAAGCAATAAAGGATCACAATAGAAAAACTTTGAAGAAACTAACTCTATTAATAGATTGGAAACAATAGTAAAATGTTGGAATAATATGGAAATAAAAGACATAAAGTAAGTAAATAAAATAGGTAAATAAAACTAGAAATAAAGGTGCATGTGAAAAACTTGCAAGCATATAGGTCACACAAATAGTGATACAGTGAGTAGAATATTGTTTCATGAGAAAGATAGATCAATAACCAATTACCCAAAATTAATTCCTATTATCTAAAAAATTCACTAAAATTGAATTTAATAAATTAAAAACTAAGGAATAAGCAAAATTTGCAAGAATAAAGAATTGGATGTGAAGGATAAAAGCGTTTAAATTTAGATTTCAATATCATTTTCAATACCTAAATATGATCAACTCATGCAACTTATATTAATAGTTGATTCCTTAAATTATTTAAAATTCCTTTCAAAACAAAACATGTATCTTTATGCTAGGCTTATGTCTAATTTTGAAATCATATGCTCTAACATAAATCTTTTGAGCTCCATGGAATTTAGTGTATCCTTACATGTAGCGGCTTGGTATGCATGCAAGTTATAATTCACTTAAGTAAGATTGCTATCTCTAAAAAATCTATGCCTAAGTTTATTATTAAGATGATCTCCTATAGTAATTCACCTTTCAATTCAACTTACTACATATCAAAATTCATGACAAGTAGTTAGCAAATTACAAAAGAAATTACAACTGAATAACAAGTTAGTTAGATGAAAAGTCATTACATGAGAGTCAAGAATCCAATCATAATAAGAAGACACATCCATCTAAACCTTAGATCTAAATGGTTTAGCTAATTATAGTGAAAAATAAGAATCTAAACTCAAAAGAAATCACTTTCACCACAACTAAAGAGAAAATTAGAAATAAAGGAAAAAAATGATGGTGGCACAATAATCTCTAGATGGAAACTCCAATTTCATAGGTCATCAATCAAGATTCTTAGAGCTCTCTTCGAAACTATTGTGTGCCTCCTTTTGACTTACCCCAACATTTTTACCCAATTCTCACTTAAGGTTACTACCCTTTTCCCTAAAATTGTCCCTAATATGACACACAATAACCTTTATTTTGCTGCACACAGGTTGACCATGTAAAGTTGCACGATTGCACTACTTGCTTATGTTGATCTCTATTTCTTATTGTTGTTTTAAGAACATCACACACAGCTGTGTAGATCTATGTGGCCTACCTATGTGCATATTAAAAATTTCCTAATTGCATGCCTATGTACTCTAGCATGCTAGGGTGTGTGTCTTGCAATAAATGAGTGATTTTCGACTAAAATTTTCATACTTTCCCCATTCCACCTATTCCTGATCAAATCACATAGAATTTTCATAAAAATGAAATAATTTGGATTCCATAACTCATTTTCAACTTTAGAAAAGTACGTACAATTTAGACTCTTTAATAAAATAAGATAAAAGTATGTTATTGAATAGTTTCTTGTGACTTTTTTTTTTGTGTCCTTATGTTCTAACCTTTCTTTCCTTTTATTGTGTCCTCTTCAACTAGCAACCATTCCCTATAATAGGCTAGTCATCCATATTTTTTGTCTCCAATAACTTCATGTCCTTTTTCATGCTTAAATATAATATTTTGAGTGGAAAACATGCTAAAAAGAGTTAAGCCACATGTTCTCCTTTTTTCTTGGCTACTTAACTATCTAGTTTTCAATTAATTTAGTCGAGCTCTTGGTTAATTAGTCAAGATCTTGGCTAGGCAGTCATAATCTTGGTTGGACTTTCAACTAAGCAACCCTACTCTCTGTTGAATTATTATTATTTTAGTGCTAACAATTATGCATATATAGACCAATACTATTTGTAAATTAATTCATATTTTCAATTCCTTCAAATGCAAATTATACTTAGATGAGAGCTAATAAATGATTTACAAAGAAATTCGTGACAACTTTTACCTAGATAATATACATATATATATAGAATGAGAGAGACAGAGATGATTTAAACTTATAATTATCACTTCTAATAAATAACAACATAATACTTTTTGGCCTCCACCACTAATTAAATCAACCCTTGACATTTGCATTATATTAAATGAGTGTCTTAATCAACACTCAATCTTATTGAGAAATATAACTAAGATAAGATACTTTACATCTTCTAGAGTTCTTCTTTTTTTAATTTTTATTCTTTTTATGTAAGGAGAATTGAACTTGTAAAATTTTGTATAAATGTCATCCACCTAATGATATATATAAGCTAGTCTTAAGTGGTGCTAGGTCATCATTTTTAATATGGACTATTATCATATATATATATATATATATATATATCTAAAGAGAATCCGTTGACACTATAGAATACTATAGTAACCTATTCATCGGTTCCACCTTTTTTACCCTTAAAACTTCTTTCTATTAAATTTTACATTTTGCATCTTTAAATTCCAAATCTGATGTGACTCTTGATATACCAATGTAGCATCTCCAAATTTTCATCTTTAAATTTTAGACATGTAATTGATTTTTCTCTCTATCTCTCATCTGCTTAACTCCTTCTTCCACTTTTATTGATTAGTTGTAGAGACACATTATTGAGAGCCCAGCAGCAAATATTTTGACCTCCTTTTATTAGCTGTTGTTGCAGCCATTAAATGTAAATTCCCTTATTGATTGCAATCCTCATCATTGTTGAGCTAGTAACAAATCTTTTAATCTCTTTCCTTTTCCAATCTTTATCATTTCTTTGGAGGAGAATCAATATATATATATATATATTAAAATGTTAAATCCTTGATTACTATTTCTTTATTACTATTCATCAGTTTTTGTATCTTTCTTTACTTTTCATAAGCTAGTTTTGGTTGTTCCTTTTTTACTATTCATTAGTTGAGCCATTGATTTGGCTCATTAATTTGCTCACCAATTTGCAAAACAAAACCATCTATTTGGATTTGAATTTTAAAACACAATGAAATTGAAAATGCTTATATCAAAGAGTGGCACCAAGCCACATCTACAAGATAATTAATTACCTTTTTAGTTTTGTGATTGATTTGTAGTTGATTAGACTATTAAATAGCCTTTTAAATGCTTTATTTTGTTTTCCATAATATTTGAAGTTTGACCCCATTGTGTCATGTTGTATAGATATCTCTATGATTTGAATACTAAATAAATCCCTAAGGTTTTGTTTTCATTCTCCTAGGTAAAGTTGTCCTTCTTTTGTATTTATTTGTAATTGTTTTTTTTTTCATATCAGCCCTCTTTTGTATTCATTTGCAATTGCTTTTTTGATATTAGCTAATAGCTTTTGGTCAGTGCATCTATGATAAAAGCCATTACTTTAGTGACTCTTTTTTCTTCAAAATACTTTAACATCCTTCAAAATGCATGCTCTCCTCTGTAAATTATATTTAGCTTTAATTAGTGTCTTTGGAAACATAATGCCATCATTTTTCCAAGTTTAGCTTCATAGAAGTAAAGAAAACTTAAAAAAAAAAAGATGTACTAATTATGTATTCAATTATAGAATAATTATGGATTCACCTACTTATGATTTCATCCCAAAGCTTAGTCCAAATAAAGAAACTTAGAGAATCTATGTTTGAATCATTTGGTTGTGGATCATTAATTCATGATTTCTACATAGCGACATCAATTGTATTGGCATGGTCCTTGTAGATAAATAGGTATCTTTTATAATTTCGCTTCTTCACCTTAGGAAAATATATCTTTGGCTGCAACAACAAATGTTGTCTTCAAAAAACTTAACTAATCTTTATAATAGTAATATCCTTTTCTTAACATGCTCATCGTTATTCTACATGTTATGATATCTATCTAACATTATGGTCTTTTTAATATTTAGGTATCATTAAACCAAGCCAGCTATTTATATTACTCTATACTTGTTGGTTGTTGTATTCAATTCAGTGTAAGATACACTTTTTATTAATCAGATTAAAAGTGTTGAGTATATTAGAGTACATAAAAATTCAAAATTGCAAACCTATACTAGCCTCTTACATTACTCTTTCCTTGCATGTTCTTCCAAGATAGGAATTATTCCAACTTAAATCTTATTCTTAAGTTCAATGCTACATATTTTTTTAATTCACTCTGTCACCTAGCATTTTGTTTTAGATCTTACTCTAAACCTGCTAGTTTCTTGTGTTGAAGTAAATATCAAACAATTTGCATTAATCAACATTTTTTATCTTGGTATTATGTATAACAATAATCCTTATTTATGATCATTTGTCTACATTTAAATATCCTATTAATATTTATATATTTACTCAGTGCACATAATTATTTCAACAATTTTTTTACATCAAAGTAAACTTTTAACATGCCAAACATGTTATCCTTTTTTTTTTTCTATCTCTTCTTAACTTCTATCTCTACTATCTCTAACTTTTGAAGAGAGATGGAAAATTTCTATTTCTATTATCCTTAACTCTTACTCACTTTAAGTTTTTTTATGTCTCATCAACTTTTGTCTCTATTATTCTTAACTCTATCTCTCCTTAACTTCCGTCTCTCCTTAAGTTTTACATTTTGATTATTTATTTCATTTAAGAAGAGATTGTGTAGTTTTTATAATAAAAGAAAGAATTAAGGAAGGTAAAGCAAAGGTTTAGTTGAGGCATGGAGAGTTAAAGAGAGTAGAAGAAAAAATTGAGTTGAGAGAAGAGTTAAAAATGGTAAAGATAGAAGTTAAAGAGAGATTAAAAACTTAAGAAGAGACAAAAAACTTCTATATCTACTATCTTTAACTTTTGCCCACCTTAAGTTTTCTATCTCTCCTAAACTTCTATTTCTACTATCTTTTAACTCTATCTCTCCTCACATTTTCTAATTTTCCTTAACTTTTATCTCTAATATCTTTAACTTTTTTAGCCCAACTTTTGCTTCTACTCACTTTAACTAGTTTACTCTTTTTAACTCTTTCTTTTATTATAAAAATATAAACAAACTTTTCTTAGAACAAATAAATAATTAAAATATATTTAAAGGTAATATTATTTTTTATTAAACATATACTTTATTAAAAATATATCTCTTAAACTTCTATTTTAATTATTTTTCATTAAAAACTATAAATTTAATCTTTTTTCAATTTTAAAAAGTAATTCTTATATACTTGTCAAATACATATTTATTATTTATTACTTTTTTAAAATATATTATAAACTAAATATGACTAATATATAATTACTTTTTTAAAATTGAAATAATTAAATTTACTATTTTTAATAAAAAATGATTAAAATAAAATTTTAAGAGATACATTTTTAATGAATTATATTTTTAATAAAAAATAATAGTAAGTTGTCTATCTGTCTGACACCATGACTTCATTGCCTTACTTGCATCAGTTTCAGCATCAAACAAATGAGATCTTTCAACGAGGTAAGGTGGGGCTAGTTAAATAATATTATTTTTAAAGATATTTTGATTATTTATTTGCTTTAAAAATAGTTTATGCATATTTTTATAAAGGAAGATTTAAGGTGGGTAAAGGCAGAAGTTTAGTTAAAGTGTGGAGAGTGAAGGAGAGTAGAAGCAAAAGTTAAGTTAAGGTGAGTAAGAATTTATGATAATAGAGACAGAAGTTGAATAGAGATGAAAGACTTGAGGAGAGAAAAAAATTTGAGTAAAGATGGAAAAATTCTATCTTTACTATCCTTAACTCTTGCTCACTTCAAGTTTTCCATCTTTCCTCAACTTCTACCTCAACTTTCTTTAACACTTGCTTGTTCCTCAATAGTTGGCAAGGATTTAACTTTGATATTGTTATATTGATTGATATATACAAATGTGAGGAGATAGCAAACATAGTTGAACAAACCTTTAATGATTTGATAATGTTACCAGAAAAATATTGCAACAAACAGTAGGTTAAGTTGACATAAAGAAAACGTCAAGTGCAACTCAACAAGTGAAGCTAAGCTTCAACCAATCAACAAGTTAAGAGTAAGTCAACTAATAACAAGCGAACTTTATAACCTCAACCTGACACAAAATAATGTTTAGTGCAACTTATAGAAATTAAGTTCAACTTAACCAAGGAAGAATTTTGTATAGACTAACATTTTCCCCCTTTTTGTCAATAGCAAAAGGAGCAACTACAAAGAAAAATCACCCAATAGAACTCTCAATAAGTAATCATAAAGATTATCAAGAATAATAGTATGAAATCACAAAAAAGTTCATAATACACAAATAAAATTGTCAAGAAGATGATGCCATTATAGGCAATTCAGAGCACCAAATGATGACATAACTACATATTATCAATTTCATCTTAAAGCTCTTGAATTTGAGTGGCCAAAATTCCAAAAGCTCTATTCACCATATAAGTTTGTTCAATTAGGGTAGCTTTTATAGTATGCAGACTTTGTTGTAAACTTTCTTTCTTTTCTTTAATTGCTTCCTTTATTTCCTGTAATTCATTAGAGAGTGTAGTATAATTTTGCTTAACTTATTGCACAAAATTGGTTAAGGAACTTATTTACAATTGGATTACCTCTAAGATGGATCATTCAATAGAAGGGGAAGTAGAATGAACAGATGGTAAGGGTTCTGACTATGGAACAGATAGACTCCTAAATGATAGTTAAGGTAAGGGACCCGAAAGAGGTTGAGGTAAAGTAAACATGATAAGAGGTATAGGGAAGAAGGATGACCTAATTTCTTTGATGGGTGCCATTTTATCTTCCACAATATGGTGCACAGGAGAGAAGGTAGCTAGCATTCTAATCACAGTTGCTATTGCTTATGGAGTGGCCTCTAGCTTAACTAGCTTAGTTCTATTCTTCATCTCTTAGACTTTATCAATATGTTCTCTAACCACAACCTTTCCACCATATACTTCTTCCATCAATCCAATAATGTTTGCCTTAACTTTTCTAATCATGGTCATGCCAGCAATGGTGTCCTCAATGGATAGACATTCCTAAATTTTTTCAAAATTTTCTACAAGAAGATTAGTAGTAGGTTGACTAGAGTGCCCTTTTTATTCCACTACAACAATAATGTTGGGTTGAGGAACAATTGGAAAAGATGAATTTAAAGGTTCATCCAAAATATAGGCATTTACAACCTCAACATTACCTAAGCAAACTTTGTTAAGTTTGTAGTTGAATTAGCTTCCTTTTGTCTTTTTATTTTAGGCATGATTATCAATAATACAATAGAGGTTGCCTTGTACACTTCCATAAGAAAATCAAAAAGTAGTTTCTTTTTCACAAAAGCTTAAACATTGTCATCTGTGTCAGATGATGAATCTTTTTCTGGGAAATAAGAATTTTCAACAATGTGCTCAAAAGAAGATTCAAGCCTAGTGATAGGCTATTTTGATCACCTAACTTCTTTAAGGTCTAAAGGAAAAAGAAAATTGAGAATTCAGCAACTTAAGACAAAAAGTTTAAAGATCTTTCATAAATTTGACCATATCACATTATCGTATCTACTCACCATCAATATTGGCATAGTTTATATATTTGATGGTGGTAGCATTATAGGTAGATTTTATGATTTTGGAAACAAAACTATCAAGATTTACTCCCTAAGACTTGAAGATCCGTGAATGTAGCATCGCATATGGTAAGTTGTTAGAGTAAAGCCTATTCTTCGATGCTTCCTCTGTGTACTTAATCATCTAATAGATGAGGTTGAGCTTTAGCTTCTTCTTAAGGTAGTCGAGATATTAAGACTCCTGCTTTTGGGAAATGGAGTGGTCCCAATAATATGCGCAACAACCCTGTCATCAAGACACAGAGCTTAAGCATTCATATTTGCACCTTTAAGCAAATTTAGATGCTCCACCTCAAGCACTTCATTATACTTCACCTTCAATTCTTTTATCTAAAAGCAATCGCTAAAATGAAAGTTCTTATATTTGCAGAAAGAGATATCAAAGAGTTAGTCCAGATTCCTAGTTCTAATGGCAACATATTTGCCAATCAACATTAATCTGATAGCCTTTCCTATCTTCACTACCATAATATTGGCCTAGAACATCCTCACAAGATCTTCATATGCTAGTTCATTAATGGAGAGAACGAGAAACCAATTCAGATATTTAAAAGTGCTCTTAAGATCATAGTTTAATTAAAGTAAAATATCAAAGTCTACACTCTAACTTGTTGCAATTTGTTAAAGGGAAAACTCATATATGTATCTCTCTAGCTCATTAATGGATAAGAAGAGTGGCACCAAATCTTCTTGTGGTCACAAATGTAGTAGTGGTTTAGTAACAATAACTTTTTCTTTCCCTTTTCCCATTGAAACTACCATTTCTATTATAATAGGCTTTGCTGCTTCAAAAATCTTTACGTTGGTAGACATATGACATTTCTTCTTCAAGGGTTTATCTTTACACACTTTGGAGTTTCTTGTTCTCTTAGGATTTTGAACCATAAAGGCTTTCGTAGAGGTTTCCCATTGATATTTTGCCATCTTTTTAACTTCTTCTTTATTTCATCTTTCTTCTTACTTTCTCTCTTCTTCATCTATGTTGATAAAAGCCGGCATAGGGATGAACTCTTTTTATCAGTGAGAACATCTTTTTATGAAAGGTGAAACAATTGAATATTTCGTCCAAACACCAATCAATTTTTTGAATAAGTGCTATTGGGAGAGAGAAACTAAATTTAGTTGTTGCAAAAGTTGAATTGCCCAAAGGTACAAAAGTGTCACTTCATTTCTATAAGGCTTTTAATGGCATGTCCATCAATATTGTAACCACCAATATTTCAAATTTTATGACACATGTCCTCCTATTAGTCTATTGGAATTATAAATTCTTGTACCTTAGAAAATTATGTGAATTTATTTTAAAAAATTAATTCATAGATAATATTATTGCACATCACACACATTTAACTTAACTACCATGCTTGTGACTTAAGGTTAAGCTAACAAAAAGTTGAGCAAATATAAATAACATATAAAGTTAAGTGAACAGAAATAATAGCCAAATTTATAGTAACCAAATATTGTATACATACATACTTTTGGTATGGTACTTGGGTAATGTGTTCAGCCTAGCCTCTTCTCCTCAAAATTTTTTTTGTCTCTCCTCAACTTTTACCTACTTTCCATAATTTTTCCACACCTCAACACAAGTTCTATTTCTACTCTTCTTATCTTATATGTGCCTTAATTGAACTTCTATCTTTACTCTTCTTAACTCTTCTTTCACCTTAACTAAACTTTAATATTCTTTAAATCTTATTTTAAATCACTTTGTTAATATATATATATATATATATACACATATATATATGGTAATGAAATAGCATATATGTACACTTTTGGCATCATGCTCGACCAATATGCTCAGCCTAGCATCTTACTTTTCTCAAGTAGTTCTGTCTATCCTCAAGTTTCCATCTCTCATTAAATTCTATTTCTACTCTCCTTAACTCTTTCTTACCTTAACACAAGTTCTGTTTCTACTATCCTTAATTCATTTGCCTTTCAACTAAACTTTTGCCTTTACTTTCTTTAACTTTTCCTTCGCCTCAACTAAATTTTAGTGTTCTTTAAATCTGAATAGGAATCACTTTCTTAATATATATATATATAGATATATATGGTAACAAAATAGTGTATATGTACATCCTTAATAGGTATATATACATCCTTTTGATGTTGTGCTTAAGTAAGATGCTTAGCCTTACGTCTTACTCTCCTCTAGCTTGTTGTCTCTCCTCAACTTATGTCCCTGTTCTTAATTTATTTTTGTTTAACTCAACCTCTATTTCTACATTCCTTAATTCTTCCACCTGTTAACTTAACTTTTGCCTTTATTGTTCTTAAGTCTTTCTTCACTTCAACTAAACTTTAGTGTTCCCTAAATTATATCTAGAATAACTTAAGCGTAACTATAAACAAGTTAAACGAAACTCAAAAAATTAAGTCTAATAAGGTAAAAGTTAAATGAGCACAAATATACAAAATTTTGTAGAAGTAATTTTTCTGCCACTTTTTGTCAACATCAAAAGGGGCAAGCACACAAAAAAGTCATGCAAAGATAATGAGCAATCACCAAGGAATCAAATTAGCAAGTATGATTGGATAAAAAAATAATTCAAACCATAAAAAATATTTAAATAAACTAATAAAATGTTATAACAAATATTTGCCATAATAGGTAGCTCAAAAACTAGAGGAGCAGAAGCTTACAAATTATTAAGTTGATTATAGAGGTCTTGAAATTGAGTTAGTAGAACCCCAAAAGCTTAATGCACCACCTAGTCCTATTAAGTGAGTGTAGCTTTGATAATTTGCAGATTAAGTTGTAGGCCTTCTTTATTCGCCTTAAATGCTTCCTTAGTTTGTTATAGTTCATTAGAGAGGAGAGTATACTTATGCTAGAGCTCTTTGATAGAATAGGTTAAGAAGCCTATTTGCTGTTGGATTACCTTAATGATGGACGATTCAACATATAAGGGAGTAGAGTGAGCTTACGCTAAAAACCTTAAAAGTGGACACAAGCGGACTCCCAAAAGGTAGTTTAGTTAAGGAATCTGGGGGAAGTAGAGGTGAAGCCAAAGTGAGCAAAGCCATATACAGGAGGAGGATGACCTAATTTCTCTAATTGGCAACACTTCATCCTTCAGGTCATGATGCTCAAGAAAGAAACTAGCTAGACTCCTAACAACAGTTGTTTCAACTTAGAAAGTCAGCTCTAGCTTAAGTGATTTAATTATGTTATCTTTCTACTATACTTCATCAATATGCTCTCCAACCTCACCTTCTACAGCATGGTCTTCTTCCATGTAGTTAACAACATTCTTTTCAACTTCTTCAACTGTAGTGATTCCATTAAGTGGGTACTCAGCTTTTAGAGGTTCTACAAGATGGAGGAATAATGACTTGATCTTAAGCTTCCTCCTATACAAAGGCATTTACAACTATAGCACTACCTAAGAGAAATTCTTCAACCTTAGCCGTTGAAGTGGCCTCTAGTTAATGTTCAATTTCTTGGAAAGATACCAGTGCTCCTTTTGAAGTTAGGGTTAAGGACACTAGTCCTTGCATACTCTCTAAGGATGAGTGAAAGGCTAGTTCACTTGTACGTATAACTAGTATATAATCTTTTGTAGCTATTTCAAAAAATGGATTTTTTTTAGGGAAATAAGCATTCTCACTAATATGTTCAGAAGAAAAATTGAGGCAAGGGATAGGCCATTTCAATGACCTAGCTTTTCCTTTAGGTTAAAGAGAGATGGAGAATCGAGGATTTAGTGACTTAAATCTGAAAGAATCAAAATCTTACATATACTTTACCATGTTACATTGATGAATCCACTCCTTTTCAACCCATACATAATTCATGTATCTGATTGTTATGGCATTGTAGGTAGATTTCATTATTTTTTAAAGCAAAACTGTCAAAATTAATCCTTGTTTCTTAAAGATACTTATCAACAACATTTCGTAGGGTAGAATAGCTATCCTGAGTTGAACTTTTGAAGCTTCTTCCATGAACTTGATTATCTAGTAAAAGACATCAACTTTAATCCCTTTCAGGAAGAAATAAGTCCAAGAAATATCTCGGAGGCAAAATGTCAAAACTCTTGCTCTTAGGGAACAAAGTCATGCCAATGATGTGGGCAACCACTCTATTCTTAGAAGACAAGGCTTGAGCATTGACTTTTAGACCTTTTAGCAAATTTAGTTTCTCAATCAAAAAGTCCAATGCGTCATTATACTTCACTCTGAATTCCTTAGACTAGGAGTAGCTACCAAAGTGAAAATTTTTGCTTTTGGAAAAGGACATATCAAACATTCTCTCTAGAGTAGCAGTCCTTATTCTAATAAATTTTTCATTCACCATTGAACTTATGCATTTTCCAATTTTAGCATCATGAGATTTTCATAGAACATGTGAACAAGATATTCATAAATTGGTTCATTACTAGACAAAAAGGGAAATTACTTTAGATGTTTAAACTTCTTCTAAATGTTGCAATTGAGTTGAGATAACATCTCAAAATCCACGCTCCATCTATGGGCTATTGGTTGATGAGCAAATTCTATTAGATAATGGTCAAGTGCTTTACTAGACCAAAAAAGCTATAATAGATCTTCTTGTGGTCCAAGATAGCTTATGGGTCCACCAAGAATTTAATCGCCATAATTCAAATTTGATAATACGTGCCATTCAAATGGTCTATTGGAATTCTAAACTTTTGAATGACACATATTATTAAATTTGAATTATGGTGATTAAATTCTTCATGGACCCATAAGCCATATTCAGTTTGTATCTCCCTCGAAGAACTACAAAGAAATTAAAACCTTAAACCGTGTATGGATGTGATGTTCAATCGTTTTACTTTGCACCAAAGATGATCTTATTAGCAAAAGAAATTCATTCCTATAATAGGTATTATAGGCATAGATAAGGAAGGCAAAAAGCAAGAAGAAACCTGCAAGAAGAATCAAATTTGATAATACGTGTCATTCAAACTTCTTGATGGACCAAGAATTTAATCACCATAATTCACATTTTGATAATACGTGTCATTTTTGCTATCTTTTATGTATCAAAGTTGTTTTATACTAGTCTATTTTTTTTCCAACCTAGCTCAATGTTTTTTGCCTCTCCTTAACTTTGTCTTTGCTTTCTTTAGCTTTTTCTCATCTCAACTCAACTTCTATTTTTATTCTTATTAACTCTTTTATGCCTCAATTGAACTTTTGCCTTTACTTTCCTTAACTATTTCTTTGTCCCAACTGGACTTTAATGTTCTTTACATCCTATCTGGAATCACTTCGTTAATATATATATATATATATATATATATATTATTGAGTGCACATATTTAGTTTGATCAAAGAAAGATAACTTATTAAAAAAATTAAAATTATTTTTTAATTTCTAAAGAATGTTTAAATTATATAACACTTTCTTTTATTATAAAAATATACACAAACCTTTCATAAAGTTAAAAAAAAATTACAATGTATTTAAATATAATATTATTTTTTATTAAAAATATAATTCGTTAAAAATGTACCTCTTAAAACTTTTATTGTAATGTTATTTGTTTTGTATTAAAAACAATAAATTTATTTCATTCAATTTTAGAAAAGTAATTAGTTTATATTGGTTAAATATGTATTTAATATTTATTTTATTATATAAGTACTAAATGTAACTAAAATAAAACTAAAGATAACTCCAATTTTTTCATCTTTTCTCAAGTTTTTTGTCTTTCTTTAATTTCTATCTTTACTCTCCTTGACTTTTCTTTGCTTCAACTTAACTTCTATTTCTACTTAGCTCTTTTGCATCTCAATTGACCTTTTGTTTTTACTATCCTTAACTCTTCCTTTGTCACAATTGAACTTCAATATTCTCTAAATTTTATCTGAAATTACTTCGTTGATATATATATATATATTGTTAAGTTGAGTGCACATCTTTAGTTTGATCAAAGAAAAGTAACTTATTGAAAAAATTATACTTATTCTTTAACATCTAAAAGATGCTTAAATTATATAACATTTTTTTTTTATTATAAAAATATATACAAACTTTTCTTAAAGCAAAAAAAAAAAAATCAAAATATATTTAAATATAATATTAATTTTTTATTAAAAATAAAATTAATTAAAAATGTACCTATTAAAATTTTACTTTAATATTATTTATTTTGTATTTTTATTTTGTAATAGAAATTGATAAACTTATTTCATGTAAATTTAAAAAAGTAATTATTATATATTGGTCAAATACATATTTAATATTTATTTTATTATATAAGTGATAAATGTAAAGAAAATATAATTGAAGACAACTCAAGTTTTTTCATCTTTTCTCAAGTATTTCGTTTCTTCTGACTTCTGTCTCTATATTACTTAACTTTTTTTTGTTTTAACTTAATTTTTATTTTTACTCTCCTTAACTCTTTTGCACCTCTTCTAAATTTATGCTTTTATTCTCTTTAACTCTTTTTTGGTTTCAACTGAACTTTAGTGCTCTTTAAATTTTATCTAGAATCACTTTGTTAATATATATATATATATATATTTATTTATTTATTGTATATCATTCCCAAAAATAAAATCTCTTCCCAAGCACAGAAGTAACTAGTTTTTGTAATCCTTGAATTATTCACTTAGATTATATTATACTTCCAATGTTATGTATACAGCTTATAATAAAATAATACCTAACTACTAGAATTAGCTATAATTAGTTTATTAAACTAAAAAAAAATTAATAATAGATAACTAAATATGGATGGTACTAATAGGGTAGAGTAGGTCATGTCTTTTTATTACTTGTCCCCGCTTTATTCACTTATAGCAAATCTCGTGCTCCGCACCCCCCCCCCCCCCACCCCAACAAAAAACCCTTCCCAAAAAAAAAACATAAATCTTGTGGGGGGGTTTAGAGTAAAATGAGGTATGGTAGAACACTTTAATAAATCTAGTAAAAAAATGGAAGATATCTACAAGACACAATATCAAAGTGGACGAACAAAACAATGGAGTAGACAGTTATGCTTTTGGTTGAACAACTACGTAATATTATATTAAAATTTAAATAAAATTAAATAGTTGATTAAATGATAAGTACTCAAGCCTTTTGATAATATATATATATATATATATATATGCACATTTATGGGCAAGTTTAAGGCGACGATAAATTAGGGCATGCATGCCTCCACCATGCTCTAATTCTAAATATTTGTATTCAGAATTTTCTTAAATTTGTCTTGATAACTAGCTAACAATTAACTTATTCAAATAAAACGGGATAAATCAAGTTGGAATGGGCCAGACTAAAATTACCATTCCTATAACTGAAGAAAATTACATGGTATTGTTAAGTTCCTTGGTATCTTGGTTTTTCATAATCTCACACGTTTATAAATTATTATTTTGATTAAAAAAAAAACTCAAAATGCTTATTACATTTATGTGAGACATGATCCTGCACTGCGTGCGTGTATGTCAACGCCATATTTTAATGTTAGTCAAAACTCCCCATCTAAACTTATGGAGTAGTGCCATCAAGGGGCACATTACAAACATGACTAATTAGCAATTACTTTTCTCAGAAATAAAAAATGTTGACGGAAAACAGCATTTGACCTTTGTTAATTCTCCCAATTTTGAAGTTTTGAATATCAACTAATAATTACATTGAAAATATTTTAATTCTAAAATAAAATTATTAAGCAAATTTTCATTCCAAAGATATAATTAACGGATTAGTAAAACTTTGTTTATTTAATTAAAAAATTAAAACAAATTACACAGACTTTCATTGAATTTTTGCTGAAATTATACCCTTTTTTATTTTTAAAATATACACAAACCTATTCTAAATTAAAAAGTTATCCAATACTTTAATTTAATTTTAATTTGTCTGTTCTTTTTTATTTGCATAGAAATATCCCTATAATTTTCACTTTAATTCCCGTTATCATAGAAAAACAGAGATTCACCTCATTTTCAAGAGTGCTCTTAAATAATTACAGCATAGGGAGAAGTTACTTTTTTTTTTTTTGGAGATTAGATACATAGGTTTTTTCAGTTCAATTAATCACATGCTGTGGAATAGATTTGGGATGTTGATTGGTTCTCCGTAACGATCATATGCTTTTTGCGCTAGTTGTTTGGCTAACTTGGGGTCAAATTGTCTGATATAATATGAGCTCGAAACAAGTGGCTGAACTAATGCCCTGTGGGAAATTTTGTCACATTTTGATCTGGGAATGAAAATATTTTTTCCATCATTTCCTTTGTTTGGTTGGCAGTTTGTTTGTTTTAATCAGCGTTCCTAGAATGGACCTATTCTCTCGAATCCATGAATCAGCATTTCATTAAAAGTGAGATGGAATGAGCAAAATTCTTGAAATGAGATTTGAAAATTACATTACCACCCTTCATCAATTATTAGGACCGTGAGAGCAAGAGAGGTTTGAAAAATTGGACAATGAGATTTAAAAATTACATATAAAAAACAAATTAATAATATTAAAAAGAAAGAAGAATTAACAATATAAAAAACAAAAGAAATTTTTTAATTAACATTACTTATTAGATTACACAAAGAAAATGAATATTTTTTAACAAATTAAAATGAAAAAAATAAATACTTTATTTATTTATTTATTTACATTCAGGGCATTATAGTTGTATGCCTATATTTTCTTTTCTATTCTTGCATAATTTTTAACCAACCAAACATAAAAATAAAATAATATTTCTATTCCTTTATATGTTATACAAAACATCAATATGGGTTACAAGATTCCATTTCATCAAAAGTCATTCTTATTCCATCAAAAAAAAAAAAAATCTCTGTACTAAATAGGGCATAAAATATTGGATTAGGGTGTAAAAATTTTTTTTTGTAGTAATTTTTCTATATTCTATTTAAAAAATTTTTATATTTTTATAGTATATTGTTAAAATAAAAATATTTGTCTTTAAATTTTTGAATGAAGCTAAATGAGATTAATTCACTAATAATATCTTGATTTTCCCTCTCCTAAATTTATAAACAATTTGGATTTAAATAAGCAGTGTACCAAGAATTACTCTTTATATTAATATTAATAATTTCATTACCTACACATAAAAATATATTTCTATATATACTTAGTATTTATGTAATGCAAAATAATGACACAATAAAATAAATATATATTATCACTCAACAACATCATAATAATTCAATAAACGATTTAGAATAGCATTTTGAAGGGGAAAAAATTTATCTAATGAAGTATTAAAATTTATTATTGTCAATTTACAAAATTCTATATTTACAAAGTATAACAAATATTATTTTTTCAACAATAATTCAATAAGTTTTGAAGTATTTTTTGAAACAATTGTTCCAAGTTCAATTAAAAATTAATGTATTGACATTTGAAATTAGTTCTATTATACCTAGTTATTATTGTAGAACTATGACTAATTACAAAAATGTATCAAAAATTTGCATAAATTAAATATAAATTGAAATTAGAAAAAATATTGGGCAGAGAGCAATAGGAGCAAAAAGAATAATCACTATGTAAAGTTTAAAAAGCTAAGGACAATTTTGGGGGAGAAAAAGGTAAAAATGAAGGAGAAATGGAAAAAGAAAAGAAATTAAAGAAAAGAAGAATATATATATTTATATTTATATGTGTGTGTGTGTGAACTTAGTAGATTCAATTTAAAATATCAAATAATAAAAAGAATACATATATAAGATTAGTGATTTCAATGAATTAAAAATTTCAAAGCATATTGGGCATAATATCAAAATTCAATATTATATACATACAAATTTTGCAAAAATGAGGGGGCGAATTGCCCTCCTCACTATAATATAGCTCTGGCAATGGCTGCAACGAGTATGGATTATTTCCATGTACCTTTTCTCAATTTCTTGTTAGTTTCAGAAAAAAATAAACACAAAATGTGTGAAATTTATTATTCAAATAAATTCTACATATTTAACTAAGACTTATGATTCAAGTGGATAGTCTATCTTTTTTAAAAATTAATAATAAATTAAAAGAAAAGAAACAGACGTGATCCAAATCCGGTTGCAACTTGCTGAGAATTTTATCAAAGAATATTTTATTTTTCTCTTTTCTTCCTCTTTTGATTCTGTCTTTCTTTGACAAGTTCGGTTCTTATTTTCCTTTATATCAATTCTCCACCTTGCTTTATTTGCGTGGAACCAAGAGCGGCAGATCTTCTACTTAACATGATTTCCTATCTCGCCTTTGACTAACTTTAAACAATTTTTATTTGCAATAGCTTTTTTCGAAATTAATTCAATCTAAATTTTAACTTGTGCTGTGTCTACTGTACGGACTACCGTTTTCAGAACTATTGTGTAATTAATTTCAACCAATGCTTTGACAATTATTGGTTTTGGATAGAGGACTACAAAAGTCGCACACTTTCCTAATTTTGCTTCGTTCAGTAAAGAAAAATCAGCTACTTTGGGTTGATATGTTGACATCACAGCCTTGATCAGGAGATAGAGTGCCGACTTACGTTGTACAGTCCGATGAACGGAGGACAACACTCCATGCAGCTAAAGAGAAAACGTCTTAAGATTTTTTGCAATATTGTATATTATATAATTATTGAAAAAATAAATAAATAGTGGATTTCACTTTCATGAGCTCACATATCTGTTTTTTTTCTTCCCTCAACTGCACACTATCTTGATACTGTAGAATATTCAAATTAAGATAAACCCATGATGGCAGGGCAGAGCAGAGTTATTTTCTTCATGAATAAGTAGATAAACTGAATCAATGATAAATATATATATATATATATATATAATACATTTATATATTTATTTATACTCAATTTCATTTTTATCTAAAAATTTTCAAGTATATTTCAACTATCAAATTTGTTAAAGTGGAAGTTATCACTAGTTTCCATTAAAAAAACAAAAAGAAAAATGACATTTCAGGATTCTCACTTTATAAAATCGACATTAAAGAACTTTAAAAACTAAAATTTTTTTAGAGCTTAAAAGATCTAAAACCTGCCTTGTAAGGACGAAAATATTCTTAATGTAACTTCAAGAAGCAAAGTGATAAGTGTTGGAAGAATGAGTGCTAATTTGGGAAGTACAAGTAATAACTAAGTGATAGTAGTTTTTGTAGTATTTAGTGGTTGTAAATAACCAAAAACACTTTCATAAATTTAAAAAGACTATGTTGTAATTTTAGGAAGTAAAAATTGTAACTTTGAAAAGCGAGAGTATTAACAAAATGATAGTAAATTAATACTAAAGGATTTTAAAAGTTAAAATTTTTTTTGAAGGTCTAAAAATCCTAATATCTTCCTTATGAGACCGAAAATACTCTTGTACTTTCAAAGTTATCACTCTTATTTTTTGAAATGACCATTCAAACTTTTTAAAGTGCGTCTAGGCACTAAAAATGTGAAGTGCGTGGACGTGACATCAAAATTCTCAATTATATATGAACTATCAAATTCACTTTTTATTATTTAAATTTAATAATAAAAAGTTATCACCAACGTTTCCATTAAAAAAAAAATTATCGACATCGAAGCACAAGAAACGTGGAGTGCGTGTCCGCTGACATACAACGAAAAAAGAAACTAGAAATTGAAGAAAGCATATCGAGAAAGGAAGCTTTCATGCGTGTAATAAAGTCCATTACGTTTTATTCTCTCTCTCTCTCTCTGTCTCTCTCTCTCACAAAACGTAATAACGTATGGTGCTTGTCTGTGTCCATCCCTACTTGGAGATTTTAAATTACAAAGGCTGAATATATGACCTTGCGTTTAAAAAATGGTTTCAGCAAACAATTTTTTCTTCATTCAACTGATGAACATATAATCTATATATCTTATAAAATTGGAGGAAGTCGTGCAGCTTCTTCTTCGGGTTGCATGTAGATAAGGTTTTACTTTCTTTTTTTTAGCTCTCTTTTTAAATTTTAAAACAGCTAGTTACCTAGAAAATGAGATCCTCTACAAGTTGAAATATATGAAATAAATTTTTCTGATATGACTTACTTTTTTCGGGTATTAGTGTCAGAGATATTTCTGAGTTTTGCCTGGGGTTAATTTGAACAATCTTAGTGTACTCTTTTCAATCAACTTTGTACATTTAATCTTACATACTAGTGTAGGAAATTGTTTCAAGATGGAAGATAGGTATCCCTTTGGTAGAAAAGGATGAAACTCCATGAGCAAACACTCCTAAAAAATTCTTCTCTCCCTTGAAGCACCCTCACAGCCACACATATACCAGGAGGAAAAGAGCAGTAGGGTCCTCCTCCTCCACACTTATGCCACAAAATACTCACCCATTCATAACAACCTTGTCCTCAGGGTTTTGATGCTAGCAAATTTGTTCTTTGAACTAATTTCTATCAAAATTGAGAAATTTTTAACCGCATGTTCAACAATCTAGTCTTGCCAATTCAATGAGATCGCTCCAAACACAATCCTCCAGTAATGGCTCCAATATTTTCCAACAAAAGGATGAAGACCTAAACAAACCTCAAGCGTATCCAACTTAATTAGGAAAATAAAGAAATCCAAGGAAATTAAAATAGGTTAGGTTTTTACCTATTAATGCCTGACTCGGTTTGGTATTGGGCAAAATTTTTTAGGTTTGGTGCCTAGCCCGAGGGACCAATTTATTTTTTTCTTGGGTAAAAATTTGGAAAAATGACATCTAAGGACTTTAACTTCGTAAAATCGACACTAATGGATCTTACAAATTAAAATTCTTTAAAAGGCCTAAAAGACCTAAAATTTGCATTGTAAGGACGAAAATACCCCTAGTGTAATTTCAAGAAGCATTAGTGGTAACTGTTAGAAGAATGAATGGTAACTTCGGGAAATATAAGTGGTAATTAAGCAGTAGTAATTTTTGTATTTTTATCCAGTGGTTGTAACAAACTTAAAACACCATTATAACTTCAAGAAGCTCATGTTGCAACTCTAGGAAGTAAAAGTGATATCTTTAGGGAGCATATGTAGTAACTAAGTGGTTGTAATTTTTTTTGTTTCCAGCTAGTGGTTGTAACAAATTGAAAACATTGTTGTAACTTTAAGAAGCAAGAGTTATAACTTTGGGAAGCAGGAATAATAACTCTCAGAGGCACTAGGAGTATTTTTGTCCTTGCAAGGTAGATTTTAGGGAAAATTATGTTTAAGGACCAAGAAATAAAAAAATTTATTTTTAAGGACCTTTACTACTAGGTTCAGCTGTTTGTTGCTATACTCAGTGGTAATCATCCTAACACAAGTGGTAATAGATCCTTAAGAATAATTTTCTTTACTTTTGGATCCTTTATTATAATTCTCCCTAAATTTTAAGTCTTTAGGGCCTTATAAAGAATTTCAGTTTTTAAGTCTTCTAGTGTCAATTTTACAAAATTAGGGTTCTTAGATATTATTTGCCCAAAAAATTTTTAATAAAAAGTATAAGGTCGCTCCTAAAAAAAATAAAAGTTTTCATATAAATTTTTGTAAGATTACATTTTATCATTGAAAGAAATAGAGTTTTCATCTAAATCCCTGTAGGTTGTAAAATTAGATTTTGCCTTAAAATAATGAATTTTTTATATGTCTATGTAAAATTACATTTTATCTTTAAAAAACATAAAATTTTCACATAAGTCCTTATAAAATAATTTTTAAATACACACACACACACACACACACATATGTATATATGTGACTAAGTTAGGTTGGGCAAAATTGGCTAACCTGGTTGGCTTGTGGGGGTCAGTCTGGCCTAACTTAGCTTGATATGACTAAGTGGGATTGGGTTGACTTGGTTGTAGGGCCATGTGTGCACCCTTAATGGTTAATTTCTAGCCCCTAATACCTTTTATCAATGAGTAACTATTTCGGCTATTTACTTTTATGTACTACTCTACTCATCAAGTTACTTACTAAGTGATCTAAATTTTTATGTGCATAATACTTCTAATTCATGTAATTTCTTGAATTATTTCTAAGGCTTCAAGTAAGCTAATTTACCTAACAATCACCAAGGCCCTAAGTTTCCAAGTATAGTCAAGCCAACACATTAGTTGTACTATAGTTATACATTGGCCCACAAATGAAATCATGGATCATATAATAGTACCATGTCTAAGTTTCCTTCTATCTGGTTTGCCAAGAAATAAATTTAACTCTAATCTAAATGCCAACCAAAAATTGAAAGCAATGAGGATAAATCTTTAAGGAGGAATACTAATACATCCCATAACATATAATGTTCAATGCCATGAAAAGTTGTTTTAAATGTTGAGATAATAAATTACACATCCACAATGCATGTCAAGTAATATACACACTCAATCATCAACGGATTTCCTAACAAGGATCCCAGTAAACTCTCATTATGGTTAAAACTAAATCCAAAACAACAAGGAAAAAATTCAATAGCACCTACAACAATTACACTATGCTAAAAGGGAAACCTAAATTATTAATACATTTTTCTCTAGCTAAGCACACCAAGCATACAGATTCGACCAAAGCTCATTGATTTCAAAACCAAGTCTAAATAAAAACCTATTATCAATAAGAAGTATGTAGCAAATGTGTCATATCCCCAAAATTGGGAGAGTGACTAGCACAGAATATGAGAAACTCGTCATACTTATTAGCTTATATAATGGAATTGATGGAAAGATAGAATAAGGGAGAAGCTATTATTCTTATACATACACAAGAATTTCTAGCAGAAAAAAGTTTGACAGAACCTTCCCTAAAAATTTTACTATTTCCAATTTAATACAATAGCCTAAAACCTATACATTGGTTTTACTTGAAAGCTTCTCTCTTAACATATACAACACAACTTTAATTAACATGAATGTACTAGGAAGGTTGGATCCTGCTTATAGATCTAAAAAGCTACTTTAGATTTTAATAAAACAAAAATACAAGTTCATAGAAGAATTTGCCTACAGGACAAATGCAGGGCTCATTGACAAAGTACTAACTTGTCCCTTACGCTATAAAGTACATTCTAATTGCCTACGACACCTATAAAATATTACAAGGGTGAGTTGTGACACTTAGTGAGTAGATAGTACTATCTACGCTATGAAGGAGCAGGCCGTAGGTGCTGAAGCTTTTTGAAAACAAGGATTTACAATAATAATCTATAAGTAAATGAGAATTAATATTAACAGTTGAAAATGTAAAAGAAAGAAGGTAGTTAAGTAAACTGTAAAAAATGTTTAAGTGCTGCTAGATCACTCTTTATGAATCCAATAAATAAGTAACATGAATGAAATAATCAATAGGAAAATCATTGTCAAATCAGATTAAGAACAACCTAATCAGAAGTAAAACATAGTACAAATGCAAAGCACAAAGCTCGCTAGGGTAATTAACTAGATAAGAGTGTTACGCCCATAGCAATTAGAACCCATTCACGTGTAGTGGCTAACACATGGGACTAGCAACATTCCTGTTAGATAGGGTTCAGACTGAGGTGCACCAAGGCTAACAACTATTACTGTTAACTGTAGGGTCTTGTACTAGATAACTTTCTAAAAATAATTTTTGATAAATATATTTTTAAAAATGTTGGAAGAACTGAATTTAAAATATCACTAAAATCCTAGACATCATAAATTTCAACCAAGTCAAGTTATTGGAATTTAAAATCTGATTTATAAAGTTGAGTACTAATATTTAGTGCAGAATAGATATCACATATTAAAATACCAAGCAAGTTCAGAAATAGCATCTCTTATCGTAATTTCCATAAAAAAGTATTATCAAAGTAAATCATAGTTATAATCAGCAATCATAATGAGATATTTCATTGAAACTTATCGTTGAAGCAATTATAAACTATTCATTGGTCCCTAATATTAGAACGAATTATAATGATTCAAATGATTCCAAGATTCAGAGGTTTTAAATTGAAGTTACATGCTTAGAAAACTCTATATATAGGAAGCTTGTCCCAATGTTTAGGAACAATAAATAAAAACTTATTTAAATAGAAGAATAAAATGAAAGTAGAAAATAAGCATAGATATGATGGTTGTGTCGTACAAGCTCAAATAAAACTAGGTTGAAAAAAAGGTTTGTAGCTAATGGTGCAACCTAAGTCATTTTCCTTAGAATTAGATTCTAATTACTTGCAAGAGAAATTTTTTTTAAGTGGGAAAGCCAAATAAAGACACAAATGAGAAATGATTAGAGGAGTTCAATTAATAGAATTTAATTGAATCAAAATAACAACAATAATTAAAACTATACTAAGTGGTGAAATCAACCAACTATGCAAGGTAGCTAATCTTGAACTCACTTCCTTAACTTCAATTATCATTGCTCTCCTTAGATTAAGACTAAACTAATTCCCCTATTTGGTGCATTCATTAGAAAATTTCCCAATTAACCAATTGAGACACAAGTTCTTAATTAATTGAAATTTTGTGACCACAATACCATCAATTAATTAATACTTGCGAATAAAAGGTAGAACACTCCTAGTTATTATTTCAATTGCTCTGTTAAGTGCTGGACATTCCATTAAGAGTTTAAATTACCATTCAAACTCTTAAATGTCTTAATTATACTAATCACAAATAAATTCAAACATCAATCACATATCAATCTTTCAAGAGCAATTTATCAAACACCTTAAGTGCAACTCAATTCTCCAATTCCTTAACCAAAATATAGAGGCTTGGTAAATTAATCACTACAATCAAGTTTTCATCTATTAGAACCAATCAATCAAACATTAATTGAAGCAACAATAAAATGGAAATAGAAGAGAGATGTAGCCTATTCTTGATTGAAGATTGGAGCTCTAATTTCTGCCAAGGAGTTGCATCCAAGCTTGGCCATCAAATGAGATTAAAGCTTCATGGAATGATGATTGATGGAGGAGTGGAAAATGGGAGATGGAAGCTACGGCAATGGATGAAGGAGTATACGATCGATGAGCGTCTGGATGAATGATGGAGGCATTTCTTTCATGAATGGAATGATGGATTGAATCCTCGAATGAATCCCTCTTCTCATGTGTTTATTTAAGCATTTCATGTGCTCCCTTTTTCACGTGTTCTGGATGAATGATAGTGGATGACTGGATGCAGTGTGGATTGTGAATGGATGAATGAATTAACGTGTTGAATCCCCTGTCTCCTTTTCCTACTGCCCTCACGTGCTCCTTTTATTCTTCACGTGTCTTCCTCATCCTTTTATTCTTAGCCTCTCCCTCCCGTGCTTTCTTGGTTCTGCTCATGCTCTTCACCCATGCTTCATTTGTTAAGTGTCATCATGCATTAGTGAATGCTATGTGGAGTTGCTCTCTACGTCAAATCCAGAACTGGTGAACCCGAGCTTGCTTCTCCTTTGTTCTGTGCTTCTTCTTCATTCTTAAACCCGTGGTTTCTTCCACTGATACTGCTTCTGCCGTTGCCCGTGGTTCTTTGTTCCTTCTCCCCACGTGCTTCTTCTTCACACAAGCTTGAAACTCTCTTGCTTCATTTTGTCCTCACACTCCTCACGTGTTCTCATCTCCCACATGTTCTGCCCAAGCTTCCACATTCTCCAGCTCGTGTTTCTTAATGCCTCCTTTGTGTGTATGAATTGGCGGGCCCCCCGTGCATGTGAGCAATGTGTTAATGCATTAAAAACTCTGGTACGTGCTTCTCCCTTCTTCTTTATGTCAAAACCGAGTCTTTTCCTTGATCCTAACTTCAGTTATGCTCTTTCTTTCCCTCTGCCCGAGCCTTTAATCCTCTCTTAATGAATCACGTGCTGCTTCTTCTCTCGATGCTTTCTCTTAATCACTTGACTTCCTACGTGCAGATGGTTAATGGCAACGTGACTTCATGTGAGTGGGTGGTTGCTGGTACGTGTAAAGTGTGTGTTTGTAAGCTGACCTGTGAACATGAGCAGAGTACTGGACTCGTGGAGTGAATGAGAGTGAAGTGTTGGCGTGATGCTGTGATTGGTGGGTGGTACGTTGGACCGTGAGTGAATGAAGTTCCATGCATGGAAGCAATGTGTGTATGATTCATGGAGTGAATGATGGCTGGGCTTGTGTTGTGTCTTTGAAGTATGTGAAGCTACATGAAGGATGTGTTGTTTGTGTGATGGATTAAGTGAATAAAGCTACAAGTTGCTATGTTATGTGGAGTGTGGTCTGAATGTTTATGTGTAATGTGCAGGGAGCTATATGGATGGCTGGTGCATGCTTTAACTCCTTCCATGTAATTCTTCCATCTAGTTTCCACGTGAGGTATCCTCCATATGACTTCTGCCTAATGAGTTGGATTTTATTTGCCTAAAATTTGCACAAAAGAATGGAAAAATATTAAGTAGAAATATCCACAAAATTATTTAAAAGAAATTCATGCATTAAAATTCAATAATTTTGCAAATAAATTCCTAGAATATGATCTAAACTTTTGCAAATAATTTTGCTTTAAAATGCCTAATTAGAAGGGAAAAAGTATATTAAAATTAGCAATCATCAAATTCCCCTACACCTAAACTTTTGCACTCCTGGGCAAACTCAAAATCTTAAAGAAAGGCTAGTGGAATGACCAGTAGAGAACGAAAATGAAAGGAAGTGAAGTGTAAAAAATCGCAAGCTAGAGACTAACCATAATTTTTCTAGCAGTTTTTTTGTGGACTATAGTGACAACCACATGTTAAAGTGTGACAAAAATGTAGAACAGAGGCAATCTCATGGTCAGGGATGCATCTCCGAATAATTTGGTCACTACCCAACCGCCACAGATAAGGATCATCCGAAATGTAATATTTTGCCTCACTTTTAAACTTATCTAGTTGATGCCTATTAAGATAAGTAGGTAATGCACACGCAACTAGATAGTTAACTATATCAACATACTATGGCTCAGAAACATCTAAAGCACACAAGCCATCATAAGAAAAGTGTCAAAAATAGGGGAAGAAGTTACGATCGGTGCCTCAATCCTACTTAAATGATCAGCAACTAAATCTCTACACTACTCTTATCTTTAATCTCAATGTCAAACTTCTACAGCTAAAGCATCCAGTGGATGAAGCATGGCTTTGAATCTAGCTTCTTCATCAAGCATTTGAGTGCTGTATGGTTAGTAAAAACAATGACTTTAATATCCAGCAAATATAATAAAAAGAAACTCTTTCTCAGTGGTAGTATAATGAGTTTGTGTAGAATCCAATGTCTTGGAAGCATAGGCTATAACATAAGACTTTTTGTTTGCTTTTTTGTCCCAAAATTGCTCGAAATGCATAATTAGAGGCATCACAATAAAGTTCAAAAGGAAGACTCTAATCAAGTGGTTGAATGATTGGGGATGTAGTCAATTTCTCCTTAAACTTATCCTAAGTCAACCTACAATCATCATCAAAGGAAAAATCAACATCCTTTTGAAGAAGTCTAGATAAAGGCAATGTAATTTTACTAAAATTCTAAATAAAATGCCTATAAAACCCTGCATGCCCTAGAAATGACCTAACTTCTTTCACAGATGTAGGGTAAGGAAGAGAAGAAATAATGTTTATCTTAGCTTTATTAACTTCAATCCCCTTATGAGACACAATGTGACCTAACACTATACCTCTATGAACCATAAAATGGCATTTTTCAAAGTTAAGTACTAGGTTCTTAGCAATGCATCTCTCTAGAATTCTATCCAGACTATGCAAATAATGATTAAATAAATTTCCATATATTGTAAAATCATCCATAAATACTTCTATGCATTTTTCAATAAAATCACTAAAGATGGACATCATGCATCTTTGAAAAGTCTCTGATGCATTACAAAGGCCAAATGGCATACGTCTATATGCAAAAGTGCCAAAGGGATAAGTAAAAGTAGTTTTCTTTTGATCTTCTAGGGTAATGCAAATCTGAAAGTAACCTGAAAAACCATCCAAAAAGCAGTAGTGAGATTTACCAACAAGTCTTTCAAGCATTTGATCAATAAAAAAAAAGGGATAATGATCTTTCATAGTAACAGCATTTAGGCGTCTATAATCAATACACACACACCATCCATTTTGAACTCTAGTAGGAATCATTTCACCCTTATCATTTTTCACTATAGTTATGCCAGTTTCCTAAGGCACTACCTGGGCAGAACTCAACCACTCACTATTAGAAATAGGATAGATTATACTTGCAGATAGTAGCTTAGATACCTCCTTTTTCACAACATCAAGAATCAGTGAGTTGAGGTGTCTTTGAAGTTGGCCGACTAAATGAGCTCCTTCATCAAGAAGAATCCTATGCATGCACACCTTAGGGCTAATATTAGGTATATTAGCCAAGGTCTAACCAATAGCTTGTCTACGTCTTTTAAGAACCTCTAGAAGCTTCTCTTCCTCCTCCTAAGCAATATCACTAGCCACAATCACTGGAAGTTTTTCATCTTTCTCTAAATAGGTATACTTGAGAGTGTCTAGTAATGGTTTGAGCTATAAAGCAAGAGCTTGCTCAATCGAGGGTATGAATGGTTCAAATACCTATTCAAATAACTCATAGATAGAAGAAACAACTTTTCCATCCTTGGGAACATCAGCAGCATGAAAATCAACAGAAGAACCAATAACAGCAGTAACATTAGTATCCCTACCAGATGAGCTAGTCATACAACATCTAGTATCAGTATCAGTAAGTCATACAAAATCTACACAAAAGAATGGAAAACATTACGTAGAAACATCCACAAAATTATTTAAAAGAGATTCGTACATTAAAATTCAATAATTTTACAAATCAATTCCTAAAATACAGAAATGACTAAAAAAATCAAATATCCTCTAATTAAGTCTATTAAGTCACAATTTATCATAAAAATGCCTAATTAGAAGGGAAAAAAATATTGAAATTAGCCATCTTTAAAAGTATTGTTAAAGGGAAAAATTGTTTTCTTAAGCACTACATTAAGCATCCCAACTACTTAATGCGGGATTTTAGGTTTTCAATTTTCATAAATCATACATTAAACATCCTATATTACTTAATGTGAGATTCAATTTTTCATAGTAATGTCAAAGAGGAAGAAATAATCTCATTAAATGTCACAACAAGTACAAATAATTTAAAAGAATTATTACAAAAATCCAAATTTAATTAAAGAAGTGATTTAAAAATATGTTAAACTAAGAAAAAAAATAAATTTAATTTATATAAATAAATTTCATTATGAAAATAAAAATACTTTGGTAGAAATATAAAACAACAAAATAATGATTTACCATTCTCATTACTATACTAAGAAAAATATCATTATTTTTTAAAATAATGCAAATAAATATTATATCATGGACAAATAAATAATGAAAAATAAATTTAATATAAAAATAATTCAATGATATATATATATAATTACTAATTAGTTAGAAACAAATCAACTTAAAAAAATTATATAAAAAATTAAAATAAGATAGTTTATATATGTATAAAATAAATGAGAAAATCATAGTTTTTATATATATAATAAATAAATGAGAAAATCAAAATAAAAATTCATAATATTTTAAAAAATAATATATCAAAAGGAAGAAAAGAAAAGGAGTTAGGGTTTTCTATAATTAGGTTTAGACTATGATATAATAAATATTATTTTTAGGTCCAAGAAGTATGATCAAGTTCCTTTCAAAATTTATAAGAGGTAAGACCAAAGTAGCATGAGTTCATTATGTCTATTGACATAAGTCCCTTGTAAAATCTAGTTGATAAGAAAATGATGATGGCTAAGGGGATCAGTGATAGTAAGTATCTTGGAAAACTAATTGAGATGTACTTTAGTATGAGAGACATCTTCTGGTGTAAGGCACTTTGGTGCTAGAGACACATTGGTGTAGCACTACCTAGCTTAAGGTTGCATGATAAAGCTTATGTCAGCTCAGAGACATACTAAGTGTGAGTTAAGTTACCAAAGGAAGCAAGCAAAGCAAGTTAAGAAGAGTATATGCAAGGAAAGCTAAGAGGAGGGTAGAAGTTGAAATCCAATGATAGCATAGTTAAACAATAAGCAAATGCTTTAAGAGTACTACAGTTATAAGGCAAAAGAGAAAAAGAATGTCCTATAAGTCCCATTAGACATAGACAGTTTCAGAAAAGTTCCAGTAGAGCATAGGAGGCATCTAACTTTAGCCTTAGAGATTTTGAGTAATAGTTGCCAGACATAGTGAATATGAGTTTTATTTCATAGAAACAATATTCTTAGGCCCAAAATCTCCCTAAGATGGATCATAATAGATCTTAACATAGTATAATAGGTTGTAGTAGATGCTAGTAAGGCTCAAAGAAGGTTGTAATTATAGTAGTTCTCTTGGAAAATGATAGTCTAAGATAGTTTTTATAAATTAGTTCAGTTTTAAAAATTAATACAGTTTTAGATAGCTTTCAGTTTCAGAGATAAGAGGTTTCCTAAGTTTGGAAGACTATTACAAAAGAGTTATCAAGGCTTTTTTCAGATAGCCAAGCCATTGATTAGACTCCCTCGACAGATGTGTGCAATGTGTGGGATAAGGAAAGCAACAGAGTAGTTTCTTAAGGGTTACAATTAGATGATCTATGACCTTATATTTACCACACTTGACCCAAGAGAAAAAGACTTTTATTCATGTAAGTGATATTTTCTGAAAAAAAGTCTAGGTATATTCCTTTGTAACAAGGTGAGTGATAGTCTATGCCTTTAGTAGTTAAGGCTAGATGAGGAAAAGAATCTTGCACAAAATCTAGAGCTAGTTTTAGTAGTACTGCTCTTAAGAATTAAAAATACAAAAACCACAAAAGCTCTTAATGGTAAGGATTGGTATAGTACAGAGTACTCAAATAGAAAATTAGTTTTAGAAAAGGACCTAAAGGACATATTAAGGGCATGAGCAATAAAAGAAGATAGGAATTGTAGGTCATTCCAATAGATTAAGCAATTGATGACTATTATAATCCTAGTATCTAAGGGTGTTTTTCTAAGGCCTTGCATGGGAGAAGGTAAGGGTCTAGTTAATACGAGATGTGTTAAGTGAAAAAGTTCACAAGTTAAGCAATTGGACTAAACTTTCTAGTAGATCCAAGGAATTAGTAAAGGGCACTTAACAACTAATAGCAACTAGAAAAAGATATATAAATAAGAAAAAAGGCCATAAAAGTTAAAGGTAGGAGACCATGTATTCCATAAGGTGTCTTCAATCACCTGCAATAATAGGTCCATTAAAAAAAAGAACTTAATCCTAAGTGACCTAGTCTTAGACCAATCATATATAAGTTAACCTTTACTTTTAATATAGGCCTGAACCCAAGGATTTATCTATGTTTAGTAAAAGGAAAATGACATGCAGATCCCTCGCATGTCAAAGATTATAAGAATGAGAATAAACGAATAGTTTAAGTTGCCATAACATCAGAGAGAATAATAAGTTACTAAGTTTAGTAGTTCAGCAACAGAAGTGTTCCTTTGGTGTAAATGGTCTAAAAGAGGTCCTATCTCTAAGGTGAGTAACCTAAGAGATGGAATGATAGGCTGAGAAAGAAGTAATATCCTTTAAACTATGTATAAATTTTGAGGACAAAATTTTTATCTATAGGAGGTGAAATGCAACATTTGATATTCTTAGACTAGGTTAAACCCTAAGACTGGAGTTAAAACTAAGTCATAAAGGGCTAAAATCCTAATTAGAATGAGAAAGAAGGGTCATATATGGTTTAAAGTATGAAAAATGTTATTAAAGTGGCTTGTAGTATAGTGAAGGCAAAATAGTAATCTTAAGGAACGATGAGGCATCTGGCATGTTAATGAAAGAAGACTTAAAAATAATATAAGGTAAGGTAAAACAAGGTTAGAATATTAATAAGGACATTAAGAAATGAGATTATGAATTTACTTACAATGCAAAAATGATGCTGGAGTGGCTAAATGAAGTAAAATTAAGTTCATTAGGGTGTTCGGAGATTCTAAAAACCATTGGAATGCTCAAAATCGGTTAAAACTCTTTCGGTACGCAAAATGAGATAACTAGTGTTATAACCATAAACGAAGCTTTTTTTTTTTCACTATTTTAAGCTATTTAAATCCCAAAAATGATGTTTTTATATAAAAGACATTCAAAATTGTATAAGGAGTAGTTAGATCTTAAAAAGTCCTAAAAACGAGCCTGAACAGAGAGAATAAGTAATTAGAGGCAAAATAGTCATCATGAAAAATTATAAAAGGCTTACAAAAGAAGTGTTGTACCTAGCTTTTACTAACTTATTTATGCAATATATAGAAATAGTATCAAATTTCATATCCACACCTAAGCCTTTTAACACTAAAATTGTGCCATTTATGGGTCATTTTGAGGTATAGAGGTCTAAACTTAATTCTTACCTTTCCTTAACTCATTTTTATCATATATAAGTTTGTTCATACTCAATTCATGGTTCATAACTCATGGAATCCCTTAAATAACTATAGAACCCGAAATGATAGCATAGGTGCCAAAATCTACACAAACTTTGAAAATTTATAACTTGGCTTATGTAATTCCAAATCATGCAAATTAGGTATTTGTAGAAAACTCAATATGTGAAGTATGTGTTATACACATTTCAAGTAAAATTGAGCCTATTTGCCTACTTAAATGTAATGGAACAATAACATAGGTCAGAGTTAAAGGCATGTAGCGTACCTAAACTTTGAAATTGCATATCTTGAGCCACACAGCTCTAAAGTAGGTGCTCTTAGTGGCTACAAAAAGCTTGAGATGGGACCTAATCATTGTAAAATTTCAAGGGTATTTGAACTCATTTGACTCACAAAAGACATTGTATATCAGTGGCTACTATAGTATTCAAACATAATCAGACCCCCAACTTAAAAAGTTCATAATTCCCTCTATACAACTCTTTTTTATGCAAACTTGGTGGTTCTAGGAAGCTTATAATGTTAGCTATATACGTGTAAAATTTAATGAACATTGGATTTTATTTGACTCCTAAAAGATATGAAATTCCAAAGTTATTCACTTTGAATAGTGACAGGACCTAATTGAAATTTCTATCTAATTTCAAAAATTTGTAAAATATTTCAAAGCTATTTAGACCTAAATTTTGAAATTACATATCTTGAATTATATAACTCCAAATTATATGCTCTCAGTGGCTACAAAAAGCTTGAGATGACTCTTAATGTGTTGTAAAATTTCTAGGGCATCTGAACTCATTTGACCTACAAAAGACATTGCATATCTGTGGCTATTACAATACTTGGATACAATCAGACCCTCAACTTCAAAAATTCATAATTCCTTCTATACAAGTCTTTTTTATGCAACCTTAGTGGTTATAGAAAGCTTATAATATTAGCTATATGCATGTAAATTTTCATGAGCATTGGACTTCATTTGGCCTTGAAGGACATGAAATTCTAAAGTTGTTTAGTTTGAACAGTGACAAGACCTAATTGAAATTTCTGTCCAATTTCAAAAATCTATTAAATATTCTATACAACTCTAAAAATCATGGTTCTTAACTTGATAAAAAGCTCCATTAGGGGTCTAAATGAATGCCAAATCTTCGGTTCAAATTAGATCATTTATGCCACTTTTGACATAAGAGTTGTTTATAAAAATTTTAAGACCAACTTTAGCTCCAATTTAGATCATTTGGGATCTAAATGATTTTTTTTCTACTTTGAGCATATTTTTTTCATCCTAAATGACATTTCTAATCATTCCATAGCATGCCAACATAATTGAATCAAGATTTGACCAGATGCCCAAGATTACATGCATCCATCATGTCATCTCATACATCAAACTCTACTATAATACATGTATATTGCCATAAATAGACATACATTCTATTCTTTAACTTTTACACATGGTTCCATTAAAAGACATGGCATATTATCATCATATACATCATAGGCTTATCATAGTACTTGTAAAGCATCATATACATACATATAACATAATCTATTACAACATAGTGGCTAATACAATCATTTTCTAGTATTTAAGCTCTCTCTTGATCTTGGCTTTGACTTGGTGAACTTGAAATGATTAGTGAGAGTATAGAGGGTGAGATTAAAAAGAATCTTAGTACCTAATCTTAACCAATTCTATACATATAAGAATACCATGAGTACATGCCATGATGTGGAGCAAGAATGCTATGTTTTTGTTTCATATGAATCAAATGTATCACAAAACATGAAAACTCATTCATACATAAGCCATGGCATCATTATAAAATCTATTAGGCTCAGCTATTCTCAACTTAGAGTAAAGGAAGAGCTACTATACTCAATTCCATGCCTTAGGGGAGTTAGGAGCCATCTCATTGCCTTTCATATACATATAATACTCATATAGTTCATATGGAAAACATAATGAAACATTCCTCATGAAAACATCAAGCAACAACACACATAAGCATTTCAACTCATTCAAACACTTAAATATATGCAAAAAAGGGAGATAAATGTACCTAGTGATTCTAGAAACTTGAAGGTACCACTAACCTACTTGTTGACTTCCGTTTTCCTTACTTTCTTTAGCTTGGCACTCATACTTAGGAGTGTTTGAACTAGATGGACCTACATATAACAATTTTAAGACAAGTTAATCCCATAAGACTCATTCTAGGCTTCATTATCTTTCTTAAACCTCATTAGAGTTTAATATGTTACATAAGGCTAATTTTAGGTCCACAATGAAGCTACTCTTGATTCTTACTTTTCCAACCCTAAACTATTGCCATTTACAAGTCTTATAACTCTCAAAAGACTCATTTAGATCATTACATACTTGGTTAGAATGTTTTAGAACAAACTTGCTTCATTAGCCTCATTTAGCCCTTAAAAATTTTAACTTCATTCTAGGGCTTTTAAATTCAAACCAATACTTCCCTAATTATTTATTTGTCATATCTAAGTCCCTAAACTCATTAAAGTCAAAGAAACACTCCCTAGGTACCTTATCTCTCACTTGGCCGAATCTTTAATCATAAAGGAGCCATATAGAGTTTTATCAGTTCTTTCTTAGGTTTTGACATATAGCCATGTTCCTTGACTTCCTTTCTATCTAATCATAATTTTATATGGCTTACAATGCCTTATAATAGTTCTAAAACTTCTTAAGTGTAATGGAAACCTTAACTTCCTTATCTTGAAGTCTAAAGCTTTTCAATTGATTCCAATTGCATAATCTAATTCCTCATTGCTTCAAAACTCTTAATTCCATCAATTTTTAGCCAAATTCACTTCCCCTATCTAGTTTCTCTCTATAGACCTAATATGGAAGTCATTGGAATTCCAAGAAGAACAAATCTTTCTATTGCATGACATGCTTATTTAAACGCTTACTAAATGGTGATTTTCTTACTTTATTTGGTTGCTCCAAACCTCCACCTTTTCTTATGAGGTCAGCCACCAACATTATCCTTTCATAAAATTGAAACCACTATTAGAAAGAGCATGAAGAGTAGAGTAAGGTTACTAATTATCTTAACATGATATTTTGCATGTATGCTTACCTATTTAGCTTTTTTCTTCTTCTCCTTTTCCTCCCATCAGGCCATTTCCATTCCATTTAGCATTGGTTTAGGTCGGTGGAGATGAAAAAGAAATAGCTGGTGTAAAGTCCAATATTTCGTGAAAACACCGTAATGAGTGAGTTTGAAAAGTAAGTCACCTGAGATGAATGACTTAATGTCAAATAAAATTTGGATAAAATTTTAAATAATGAAAAATAGGGGTTTGAGTCTTGAGTTACTTAGAAATCAAGGCTAAAGTGGTTCAAAAAATTTGTTAATAGTCTGGTGACATTTTTGTAAATATAGATACTTTTTAGAGAACTTAGAGGAAGGCTTTTCAAAATAGAAAATTTGAGCTTTTCAGGGTTCTTAGAGACCTTGAAAACTATAGGAAGCTCTTGGATAGTTAAAACTCATTCGGTGTACACTTTTAAACATTAGTTGACTCGAACTTTGACCATTTCATTTAAGAAAGTTTTTAAATCTAAATTGAGTGATTCCAAAGCTAAAAAGAAAAGATGGTTCTAAAAAAAGAGTTAAAATGAAGCTAAAACAAAAATGCCACACACATGAGATATAAACGTCATTTTTTGGAACAATTTCTCTTCCATGCTTCTTTTATAAGAGGCATCCCACTCTCTCCTTAAGCTAACTAACTCTTTTTCTACTCAAGACCAGGGGAGAGCTGTGTTAAGAAGCACACACAAGGAGAGCCAAGAAAGCGGAGAAAGAAGCAAGGAAAAAGGTAAGAAAATGGGAGAATTTCATGGTTTTTCCTTATTTAATGTTGTTTTCCTCCTCTCAAGCTATTTTCCTATGGTTTTAGTCATTCATTTGGTTCTATTTTGGCCTTGGATTAGAGGGGAAAGTTTAGAAATTCAAAGGAAGAAGCTCTTGAAGTAAGCTTAGAATCAAGGTAAATTATCTACCTTTTTTGCTTTCTGCTTCCTTGCTTTACGAGTGTGTGTTTTGGTCAAAAACAAAATAGCCTAGGGGAAGAAAGTTTTGACTTATAGGAAGAAAGAAACCATTAATTTAGAGTATGGGAACTTGAGAAATATAAAGAAAGTGGAAGAAAAACTATGGAATTTCAAGAGAGAATAACTAGGGATTTATAAATACTTTGTAAATTCTATTTTGATTCATGAATTCCCTAGTATATGTGAGTGTTTGTTTGAATTCCTAAGACTCCTAGAAAGATTTTCGAGTGCCTTTCCCTTCAAGGAAAAATTGGAAACCTCATGAACCCCAAATGCTCTTTATGTCTCAGCTTAAAAGAGTTGGGAACCTAGCGAGTGTTTTAATTTGTTCTAAGCTTGGTTTGGGACTATATGTGATGGAGGAAGGTAGAAAGAACCCTTGAAAAAAATTTAGAAGCCATAGATTAGGAGATGGGGTGATAGGTTCTATAATGTAGCCTTAAGAAGTAACTTGTATCTAGACTCTTAGAAATGAGTTTGTGATGACTTCAAAGAGTCTAAATGAAACCAAGAGGCCTAGATAAAGAGGCCTAGATATGAGAAGAAAATGAAGTCAAGAACTTGAATCATGGTAGTTGCTTCATTAGGCCATTAATGGAGTTATATGAAACTAATAGACCAAGTATACTTCTTAAGTGTGTGTCTAATGCTTTGGCTTATTCCAAGAGAGTCTATTTACTTATAAGTTTGTGGCTTTAGGGGAAGAGAAATAACCAAGTAAAGGACTTGTTTTAGTACCAAGGTAGCTCTTCACTCTATTCTTATTTGCATTCTTAGATATGTAATTGTCATTATATGCTTGTATATGCCATTGTATTACGAGACATGCCATTTAATTTTGCTTTATTGCATTAGTACCAATGTGTTTCTTGAATGATGTTTTGGTTGTGAAAATTACTTTTAAGGGTGAGGTGGCACCAAAAGTCCCTTGATATGAGTGAGGTAAAACCAAAAGTCTTTAAGCATAGGTGAGACAAAGCCAAAAGTCTCATAGATGGGTGAAGCCAAGTGAAAAGTCCCTAGGCCAAGGATGAGGCTAATCCAGAAGTCAAAAAATGGGGTGAGGCTAGACCAAGAGTCCCTAGAACTTATTTTTGGCCTTAATATGATCTCATGGCTTGTGAATGATGTTTTGAATGATTCTTAGTTGTCTTAAATGCCAACTTGTGTACTTTGACATGATATATGCCTTGATTGCTTACTTGAATGAGTGTATGAGCTACTGAGATTCCATGAATCTCATCCCCTTCCCTCTTCCATTTCCACATATCTAGGTGGTGCCCAAAGAGAGAAAAGTGGAACCCAAGGAGCTTGATGGGCTATATTTTAACAACCATGTAGCTTTTATTGTATTTAAATGTTAAAGTGGATATGTATATATTATTTTTTAGATATAAATATTTGAGCAAATGTAAAAGTATGTAAGAATAGTATATGAACCAAAGTGGTAGCCTAATTGATGAGAAAATGCAATTTGATTACTTGGTAGCCTAGTATGGAATGTGTATTCTTACAAGTGGCATAATGAAATTATGATGTATGGTAGTTTAGACCATTTGAGAAGCTCATACATGCTATATTTGTGCTTTTAAACTTGCCCAAATTGTGGTAGAAGCAGTGGGAGATTATTTGGACCAAATTAGACCCTTATATGATGCTAAAATGACCATATATGTGAGTTATGGCAAAATCTATCCAAATGAGCTTTTCTTGGTTTGAAATTTGGCATGCATATAGACCTTGTTTAAAGATTTTCGAGAAGCTAAATCACATATTATTTGGAGTGTTAGAGAATTTTTGGTAAATTTTCAAAGTTGAAAAAATTTGACAGAATTGGTGCTATCATTGTGTAAATGGTCAGAATTTTCATCTTTGTCATTTATGGGGCAAGTAGTGTCCAATGGCTATGAAATTTTATAAAGAGAAACTAGACATTCATAGTGACCTATACCAAGTAGTAGCATTGCAATTGAAGGTCTATAGAGGGAGAACCAATTTTTTGAAGTTTTAAATCAGTATTAAGGATGCAGTCAGACCTCAGTTACTATTCCATTAGTTTTTCAGAGAAACTAGACATTCATAATGACCTATGTCAACTAGAAGCATCTCAATTGAAGTTTATAGAGGGAGAACCAATTTTTTGAAATTCTAGATCAATATTAAGGACGCAGTCAGACTTTAGTTATTATTTTATTAGTTTTTTAAGTTTGAAGGCTTTTGAATTAGTCTAGAATTATTTTTTCCCTCTAATAACATCTGTAACTTTCCAAATTAGTATAGTTTTCTAGAATTAGATTTTTGTGGAATTAGTTATAAATTTTTGAAGTTTATATCAGTAAACTGTATTTGAAATGCTGGTAGTCTGACCTATGTCATTTTTCTGTTGTCAAACGTAGTCCAAATGATATTATTATAACTTGGAATTGTTTTTAGTATAAAGTTAACATCTAGAACTTTCCAGAAAGCTATGGGTTGTTGGATTTCAATTTTTTTTTAAGTTTAGTTATGATTTTTCAAAGTTTGCACCAGAAACCTGTCAACTAAACCTAAAATTAACATGTATATTTTCTAGTTTTTGCCTCCAAATATATGGTTCATGGAATGTTTTATGATGTATATGAGTTATATTGATGCATTTTGAATAGAAGATCATATGGATGGGTTCACATGGCTTTCGTGGCATGAAATAAAAATTTTAGGCCCTACATAACATAATAAAATGCAATATTTTTATTTCTCTTTCGTTGGAATTGTGTATACTCTTGTGGGATTAAACTTCAATATAAGGGTATGGAGTTAATAAAGTATGATGTCACATTTATTGGTATCAGAGCAAAATTTCAAACACTTTTACTCGGTGTTTGGCTCTTGAATTGCATTATTGGTTATGTTAAAGTGTGAATTGCCATGGAAATAATGGAATGCACATACGTATGTGCTTGGAATACAATTGTATACTGATGGAGATAAGATGGTTAAAACTAGATGGGGCAGGGGCAGGGGTAGAGGCAGAGGCAGGCCACCAAGGGCTCAGAGGGTTGAGCCTGAGGACCCTCTGCACACTATCATGAAGAGATTAGATAGATAACAAGCCTTGATGGAGACACAACAAGAGATGCTAGAGTAACAGAGACAGGTTGCCCAGCATCAGTATGATATGATCATGCAACTATAGGATGCCCTAACTAGGTAAGTAGAAATGAGGAGAGAAGCCCTTGTACCTCAACCATCTACCTTTGCATTCCACCTGCACCTGTTCAGGAGCCAGTTCAGAGTCCGCCATTTATTTAGAAATTGTTAAATCAAATTAGAAAGAATAGTCCACCTTCATTTGATGGGGAGTTAGATGCAAATAAGGCAAAGGCCTGGGTTATAAAGTTGGAGAAAATATTTTCTATGATTGATTGTACCACAGAGCAAAAAGTTTAGCTTGTTACATTTATGTTACAAAAAGAAGCCGATAAGTGGTGGCATAGCATGAAACCCCTGATGTAGACTGAAAATATTCAAATTAATTGGGAAAACTTCTTGGTGGAGTTTTATGAAAAATACTTCCCCAATTTGGTGAGAAAAAAGAAAGAGATGGAATTTATGGGCTTAAGGTAGACTGATGAGATGAAGGTGGATAAATGTGTGGCCAAATTCATAGACTTGTCTCAGTATTCCTCCTACCTCTAGAGGTATGATGATGAACCTTAGAGATGTGAGCAATTTGAGACAGGGTTGAAGCCTCTGATTAGCAATAGAGTTACTTCACAATGGATTAGAAAGTTTAATACCTATGTAGAGGTCAACAGGGTGATTGAGAATAACCTGCAAACTATCATGCCTACTGTGACCTCAACTAGTCAGAAGGGGGCTTCAGAATTGAAGAGATTGAGACCTAAGGAAGGCTTTAGCAAGGCACCCAGTAGCAAAAGGAGAGGTAGAGTGCCATGGAACAAAAGGCCATAGAAGGGCAAGAAGATGTAGACTACTTGGACCCAGTCATTTACTTGCAGTCTCCAGTGACATGTTTCAAGTGTGGGAAGCCAGGACACATTACTAGAAATGGCCCCCAGATGGATACAACATCTCCACCCAAGCTGTAGATTCAGCAGGAGGCTAATGCGTCCCCCAGTTTGATCCGACGTATATTTATAGTGAATGGCTTTCTTGTAGTTGCTATGTTTAATTCGAGTGCTAGTCACTCATTTATATCTTATGATTGTGTGAGGTGATTGAGTCTGACTATTAGTACTTTACCATTTGACTTATCTGTCACTATATCCACTAGAAGCCATGTTGTTACATCTCATACTTGCTTGAATGTCACCGTTCAGTTTAATTATTGCTATACTACTATTGATTTGATTTGTATATCCTTCCATGACATTGATTTGATTATTGGTATGAATTGGATGGCCGTGAATAATGCAGTACTTGATTGTGAATATCGAACCATTTCCTTACCTATTTGTGGGACTATAGCTAAAGTAGGAGTTAAGTTATCCTTTATGACTACTGCCCTGGCTGAGAGATGCTTAGAACATGGATGTCAAGGGTTTTTAGTTTTTTTTCTCTATTCAGGCTGAGATAGAGGAAGGGATAGAAGAGATCCTAGTTGTCAGGTTTTTCCTAAAGATTTTAACTTTAGTGGTCTACCCCTTAAGAGAGAGATAGAGTTTCCTATAGACATAGTGCCTGGGGCTAGGCTGGTATCCAAGGCTCCTTATAGGATAGCTCCTACTGAGCTTGATAAGTTAGAAAAGCAAATAGAAGTGTTGTTAGAGAAAAGGTTCATACGCCCTAATGTTTTACCTTAGGGAGTTGCGGTATTATTTGTGAAGAAGGATGGTATCTTAAGATTGTGTATAGATTATAGAGAGTTGAATAAGGTTACCATTAAGAATAAATATCTTCTCCCTAGAATAAATAATTTGTTAGCTTAGTTAGTTGAGGCATTTGTGTTTTCTAAGATAGGTCTTAGATCAGGGTACCACCAATTGAGAGTGAAAACTGAAGACGTCTTAAAGACGGCCTTCAGAATAAGATATTGGTACTATGAATTCCTTGTGATGCCATTTGAGCTGACAAATGTGCCTACTGTGTTTATGGGTTATATGAATAGGGTATTTAGACTATGTCTAGATCAATTTGTGGTAGTCTTTATTGATAATATTCTAGTGTACTCCAGATCTTTTAAGGAGCAAAAAAGGTATCTAAGATTAGTCCTAGAGACCTTAAAAGATAAGAGATTATATGCCGAATTTAGTAAATATGAGTTTTGGCTAACCGAGGTAAAATTCTTAGGTCATGTGATATCTTGAGAAGGGGTTGTGGTAGATCCCCATAAAGTAGAAGTTATGTTACAATGGGATAGATCTAGGACCATCACTGAGGTTAGGAGTTTCTTATGTTTAACAGGGTATTATAGACGATTTATTTAAAGCTTTTCTTAGATAGCCTTACCACTGATGAGGCTGACTAGGAAAGAGATACCCTTCGTGTAAGATGATAGATGTGAGAGGAGTTTATAGGAGTTGAAACTCTATTTGACCACTGCCCTTCTATTAATTATCCCTAACCTTAGTGAATCATTTGTGGTTTATAGTGATACCTTGAGAAAAGCTTTAGGTTATATATTCATGTAATAGGGTAGAGTAGTGGCATATGCCTTTAGGCAGTTGAGACCTCATGAGAAAAATTATCTCACATATGATCTGGAGTTAGTCGCGGTAGTGTTAGCTCTTAACATCTAGAGACATTACTTGTATGGTGCTATCTTAGAAATTTATAATGACCACAAAAGTCTGAAATACCTGTTTGATTAAAAGGAACTGAACATGAGACAGAGGAGATGGATGAAATTCTTGAAGAATTATGATTACACTTTGAAGTATCATCCGGGCAAGGCTAATGTGGTAGCCAATCCCTAAGTAGGAAGTCTATCTATGTAGCCCATATGATGATTAGGGAACAGGAACTCCTAGAGAAATTTAGAAACATGAACTTCTCTTGTTAGGTGGTATTGGGTAGATTATATCTGAATAAAACTCGAATTGAGAATGAATTGAGAACCTAATCATGGATACCCAGAGAGAGGATTTCCTAAGATAGGTCAAGAGTGAGATATCCTAAGGTAGGACTTCAGATTTTCGGGTATCTGACGATGGTATGATAGTGTACTAGGATAAAAATTGCGTGCCTAACCAGAATGAATTGAGGGAAAGAGTTTTAGAAAAGGCATATAAAAGTAGGTATACTATCTATCCAGGTGCCACCAAGATGTATCAAGATTTGGAAAAAAATTTTTGGTGGCCAAGAATGAAAAATGATATAACTGATTATGTGGCTAGATGCTCAATGTGTCAAAGAGTAAAGATAGAACATCAAAGACTAGTTGGGTTGCTATAACTCCTAGATATCCCCGAGTGAAAGCGGGATAGTATAGCTATGAATTTCATTATAGGGTTACCCAAAATATCCTCTGGACACGATGCTATTTGGATAATTGTGGATAGACTAACAAAGTCTGTACACTTTTTAGCTATCAAGGTTACCCACACACTATATAAATTAGTTCAGTTGTATATAAGAGAGATAGTACTATTTCATGGAATACTCAGTAGCATAGTATTAGATAAAGACCTCAGGTTTAGATCGAACTTCTGGAGGTAACTACAGCATGCCTTAGGGACCAAGTTGCAGTTCAGTACTACTTATCACCCCCAAACAGATGGTCAGACTGAGAGAACTATCTAAACCCTAAAAGACATGCTAAGGGCATGTGTATTAGAAATGAGGGGTAATTAGAATGCGTTTTTACCATTAGCTAATTTTGCATATAATAACAGTTACCACTCTAGTATCTAGATGGCCTTTTATGAGGCTTTGTATGAGAGAAAGTGTAGATCCCCTTTGTGTTAGGTTAATTTAGGTGAGAGGAGCCTGATAGGACTTGAAATTATGGACCAGACCACCCAACAAATAGAATTGACTAGGAGGAAACTCCTCACGGCCCAAAGTAGGCAGAAAAGCTACGCTAATAAGAGAAGGAGGCCGTTAGAGTTTGAGATCAGATACCACATATTCATTCGAGTGTCTCCAGTCACTGTGGTAGGTCGATCTATAAGGGTAAAGAAGCTCAGTCCTAAATATATTTGTCTATTTGAAATTCTTGAGAAAATTAGACCCATGGCTTACTATGTAGCTCTACTTCCAAACCAAGCCTAAGTCTATAATGTTTTTTACGTTTCCCAATTGAAAAAGTACTTACTAAATCCTTTACATGTCATAGAATATGAGCACATTTAATTGCAGAAAAACCTTTTCTATGTATTGACACTAGAGAGAATTGTGGATGCAAAGCTAAAATACCTGAGAAGTAAGAATATTCCTCTAATGAAAGTGGTCTGGAGGGGTCTGACATCTGAAGAAGCAACCTGGGAATTAGAGGATGAGATGAGACAGAAATATCTAAAGCTATTCCCTTGAGGTATGTATCTATCCATTTATGTATTTAAATTTTAAAGACAAAATTTATTTAGGGGGAAGAAATGTAATGTTTAGTATTTCATGAAACTACCGTAATGAGTCAGCTTGAAAAACAAGTCCCCTGAGATAAATGATTTAAGGCCAAATAAAATTTGGATAAAATTTTAAATAATGAAAAATAAGGATTTGAGTCTTGAGTTGCTTAGAAACCGAAGCCAGAGTGGTTAAAAAAATTTGTCGAAAGTCTAGTGACATTTTTATAAATATGAACACTTTTTGGAAAACTCACAGAAGGGCTTTTTAAATAAAAAATTTAAGTTTTTTTGGGTTCTCAAAGGCCCTAAAACCATAAGAAACTCTGAGACAATTAAAACTCTTTTGGTGTATGTTTTTGAATGTCAGTTGACCTAAACTTTAACTATTTCATTCGAAAAGGTTTAAAATCCAAATTGAGTAATTTCAGAGGTATTTTATAAGGTTGAGGATCTAAATTTTATGATAGAAAAGACATTTCTAAAAAGAGCTAAAATAAAGCCAAAACAAAAATGCCACGTACACAAGACATAAATGTCATTTTTTAGAACAGTTTCTTCTCCATTCTTTTTTTATAAGAGGCATCCCACTCTTTCTTTAAGCTAATCAGTTCTTTTTCTACTCAAGACTAGGGGAGAGCTCTGTTAAAAAGTACACACAAGGAGAGCCAAGAAAGAGGAGAAGGAAGCAAGGAAAAGGTAAGAAAATGGGAGAATTTCATGGTTTTTTTTAATGTTGTTCTCCTCCTTTCAAGTTGCCTTCCTGTGGTTTTGGTCATTCATTTGGTTCTATTTTGGCCTTGGTTTAGAGGGGAAAGTTTAGAAATTCAAAAAGGGGGCTGAGTGTAACATCCGATTCTCTGAAAACAAGAAAAAACGCCTGAAACGTAATGTACAATTTCTTTGTAAACGTATGAAATTCACTATATACAAAAGAAAGTCCCCTGAAATGAAAGAGTTAAGGTCCCAAAAAATTTGGAAAGCATTCTAGACTCCTAAAAATGAGAATTTTAGACTTAGACGGAAAGAAAAATGGAGCTAGAATGAAAAAACAAATTAGAACGAAAGGCTAACGAAATATAAGGGTATTTTTGTTATTTTGAGCAAATTCTGGAATTCACATAGGAAGGCTTTCTAAATGAAAGTTTTGAGTTCTCAGAGGTTCTCAGAGGCACTAAGAACCATAGGAAGCCTTGGAATAGTTAAAACCCCTCCGGTGGACGTTTTCCAATGTCAATTGACCCGAATTTTAATAGATCTATTTGGAAAGGTTTTAGCTCTGATTTGAGTGATTCCAAAGGCATTTTACTAAATTCAAGACTTAAATTTCATAATGGAAAAGACGGTTCTAAAATAAGAGCTAAAACAAGTTAGAAACGAAAATACCAAGAATAAATGGCAAAATTGAAATTTTTAAGAAAGTGGAAGCTTCTCGAACACTCTTTAAGTTTCTTGTTTCTTTTCCCCCTTCATTTGCATGACCTATTTTGCCCAAAAACCAGAAAAAACACCAACTCTTTTAGGTGCACCATGGAGGAGAAGAAAGGAGGAGATTTGCATGACCTATTTCCTTCTTATGGTTTTCTAAAGTTTATGGATCTATTTTAAGGGCAGAACAGAGGGGAAATTTCGTATTTAAAGAGAGCAGGCCAAGAAAAGTGAGAAACAAGCAAGAAAAGCCATAGAAACAAGGTAAGATCTCTATTCTATGGTAGCTATTCCTTCCCTCTTCTTCACCCTATTTCGCCTCATATATGTAGCTACAAGAGGGCTTAAATTTTAGGTAGAACCAAGGGTGAATTCTATGAATTTAAAGGAGGAGAGTAAGAATATACAAAGAAATTCAAGAAAAGACCATTGATTTTCAAGGTGGCAAACCTAGGGTTTCATGGGTTCTCTTGAAAATATGATTTGATATAATTATTCCTAGGCCGAAATGACTGTTTAAATGAATTTCTAAGATCCCTAAAAGTCTCCCCATATGCATCTTGCATCAAGAAAATAAAGTAAACATCCATAGAGGCTAAATACTATATAGTCTCAGCCTAAAGTGGATGAGTCACTTAAGGAGAGTTTTTAATTTTTTTAAGCCTATTTTTTAGTCATATATATTGAATGAAAATGAGGGAAAACTTGAAAAAAATTTAGGAGGCCTAGAGAATGAATTGATGACTTAGGTTCCATAATATGGTTTAAAGAAGCAACACCTTGGTGGACTCCTTGAATTGATTGTGTGATGACTCCAAGAGGTTTCAATGGAGTCAAGAATCATAAATGAATGGAGAGAATGGAGCCAAGATGATATTTTTCTAAGGTTGCTTCATTAAGTGCATTATGGAACCATAAAAGAGCCTTATAAGTCACTTAGCTTTTTTAGTGAATATATGGCCTTAGAATTTAATTCAAGAGTATAATTAGCTTCTATATCATGTGTCTAGGCTAAGAGAAATGATCTCCACCTCCTTGGGTATGTGAGGTCAAGGGAGAGGACTCAAGGCTCAAGGAAAAATTGTGTGGATGCAAGCAAAGTAGCTATCTCCATTTTTATCTCATATATGAATGTATGCTTAACTTGTCTTTGAATGTGTGTATGTGTGTTTTAAGTTATGAAAAATATTCTAGCATGAGCTCTTATTCCATGGTACCATGATGATGCATTATATTTTCAAATGATGTTTGTTATGTTTATTTTGGTTTGCTTGAGTATGGAGAAGCCAAGAACTCTTAGCCATGGTGAAGATGAGCCAAGAACCCTTAAAGTTGGTCGAGACAAAGTAAAGAATCTCCCAAGAGTGAGGTTGACTCCCAAGAGTGAGGTTGAGTTAAAAACCCCTTAAAGAAATGGGTGAGGCAAGTCTAAAATCCATAAGTGAATGGGTGAGGCTAATCCACTTACTTAGCAAGCTTATGGATGCCTTGTATGACTTACTCCATGCGAAGATTGCTTCTTGAATATTCATGTTATTTAATATGCTGATGCATGCATTTATAAGATATGACTTGCATACTTTATGTGTGGTGGAAAGGGGAGATGTGCTATTGCGATTCTTTGAATCTTATTCCCTCATCTCCAATGTTCTAACATTCTAGGTGGACCAGGAGAATAAGGAAATGGGAGCCAACTACTTGAGAGATGAGAGTGTGACATCAAAGTGTATAAATTTTGTTACTTTAAGGCCATATGAGTGGCAAATATTGTAATCCATTATTGTATATGTCCTATGATGTTATAAACATGTATAATTATGCTAATATATCATGTATAAATGAGATTTAAGGTTATATGTATAGAAATGTGCATCTTGGACATGAAATGGCAAAACTAGCATTATGGAAATATATGTAATAATGGAAGTGGAGAGGTCAAATTGAGATGCATGAGGTTTGGAACCACTTAGACAATTTATACAAGTCATATTCATGCTTTTAAACTTGCCCAAAAGGTGCCAAATATCAAGGGAAGTCATTTGGACAAATATAGTATCTTGTATGGAGCAAATTTGACCATATTAGAAACCTATACCATTTTTATCCAAATGAGTTCTTCTTGGTATGAGATTTGGCATGCATCTAGAGCTTATTAAGATTTTTTTGGAAAGTAAAGGTGCAAAATTTTCGAAGGTCTATGGAATATTTGATGAAGTTTTAAAATTGAATTTTTTTTTTGAAATTGGTTTAGTGTACTGTTCATTCTGGTCTAAATTTAAATTTTGTCACTCATAGGCCAAATGATATCCAATTACTACGAAATTTTTATAGGGTGAAACTAGACATTCCTAGTGACTTGTACTAACTAGAAACAACTCATTTGGATGTCTAGAGAGGGATATATAAATTTTTGAAATTTCTATCCAGTGTTAGGCCTCCAATCAGACCTAGGTTATTGTTTTATTAGTTTTTGAGGTCTGTATGTGCCTAGACTGGTATGAAACTAAACATTTCTAGTGACTTGTACCAACTAGAAATAACTCATTTGGATGTTTAGAGAGGGATATATAAATTTTTGAAGTTTCTATCCAGTGTCAGGCCTCCAATCAGACCTAGGTTATTGTTTAATTAGTTTTTGAGGTCTCTATGTGCCTAGACTAGTATGAAATTTTTTTTCTCTATTTAATATTCGTAGCTTTCTAAATTGGTATCATTTTCATAGATTGGATTTTTGTAAAATTAATTGAACATTTTTTAAGTTTATAGTAGAAGCCTATATCAGTTCAGTCGCTAGCCAGACCTATGCACTCTTTCAAATGTTAAACATCTTTTGTGTGATTTTTCATGATCTGGAATTATTTTTAGTATAAAGTAGATATCTATATCTTTCCATAATGGTAAAGAATATATGATTTCAATTTTTCTAAAATTAGTTATGATTTTTCAAAATTTGTGACAGAAAATGAGAAATTCTGGCCAAGGCTACATCATGGAAATTTTTTGTCTATTGCATTTGCACGAGTTCTAGGCCACTTTTGATGATGGATTTGAGTTGTATCTATATAATTAAATAAGAGAATATGATACATGAGTCCATATGGCCTATGGGATTTCGAAAGAAAAATTTATGTATAGCATAACACAAGAAAATTCAATATTTTAATGCAATTTTTCTTGCTTCCTTATATAATGCTTAGCATGAGACTTAAAATTAGTATGAGGCAAAGCTAGAAATCTATGGTATTACATTTATTGGTATCAGAGTAAAGTTCTATGCTCTTTCAGAATGGATTTGGCTTGAAGAGGTAGCAATAGGGTTATGCAAAGGTTTGCATAGATATGTAAAGCCTTGTATGAGACATTTTGGGTGTGTAAAAATAGTTTGTGGCCATGTTTATGACAAGTAAGTTGTAAAATAGTTTTAGAGTAGATAGTGAACATCAGGATTGATTGGCGTCTAGAATAGTTTGAGCAAAGCTAAGTAATCCAACGACTAGAGCTCTATGAGATATGATAGCTAATCGGGATCGATGGCAAGCCCTAGGTATGAACGAGGAGAAATGATCTCATTGATATGAAAAGACTTACTAGAGTAAGTATGTGAGGCCTAATTCTCCCTGGTAGTCATACTCAGACCATTCCAAGATGTCTCATGTAATGCAGAGACAAGTAGCAATGCAGCGCAGTATGAGATGAAACTGCGGCTGCACAGGACTAGTTCAGAGGGGAAGCGAGAAAAAGAGTACCTCCTAGCCACAATGTAACACCATATATTTCTAACTCATTTCATGATATTCACATGCTATATATCATCAATTCCATGAAAGAGTGAAAAAACAAAGATTAAAAATAATATATTTCTTTACATTACGTCATGTTTAAAAATTTCATTCGATGTCACGTGGACTATGTGAGCTCATACAACACTTTCTCATATTTAATTACATGAATATAACTTATTTGAATCATCAAAAGTGGCCTACATCTCAAGGAACTTGAAGGAATGCATGAAATATACATATATAATTTTGGCCAGATTTGTCCTCATTTCTGTCATAACTTTAAAAAATCATAACTAATTTTAAAAAAATTAAAATCATACATTCTTAGCCATTTTGGAAAGCTACACATGTCTACTTTATGTTAAAAATATGTTTAGACCATAACATCCAACACAAAGGATGTTTGATATGCGAAAAAGTCTAGAGGTTAGACTATTCACTGGTGCTGTTATAGAATTTTACAGCAAAAGTATCCAATTAATTTTAAAAGAATCCAATCCATATAAATCATACCAATCTAGAAAGCTGTAGATGTTAGCTAGAGGAAAAAAATAACTTTAAACTAGTTCAGGCATGCCTAGACCCCGAAATTCAATCAAACAATATTTGAGGTCGAGTGGAGTTCCTGATAATAGATAGATTCTTTGAAAATTCATATATCCCTCATTAGACATCCAAATGAGGTACTTCTTATTGGCACAAGTCTTTGGGAATGTCTTATTTCTTTGTGTAAAATTTTGTAACAATTGGACATCATTTGAGCCCTGTGTGACAGATTTTATTTTTGGACCTGAGTGAACAGTAACATGACCAAAACTAGAAAATTTGCTAACTTTAGAAATTCATCAAATTTTCTGTATACCTCCAAAAATTATGTTCTTTAATTTCTCAAAAATCTCTCAATAAAATCTAATTGCATGCTAAATCTCATATCAAGAAGAGTTCATTTGGATAAAAAGTGGCATAGAGTTCTATTATTGTTAATTTTGACTCTATATAGGATACCAAAATGTCCAAATGGTTTTTCTTGGGGTTTGGCATCTTTTGGGTAAGTCTAAAAACATAATTAGGACTTGTGTAGGCTGCCCAATTGGTCTCAACCCTCGTGTATCTCATTTTGGCTAACTCATCCACACATATGTACAATTCCATAAACTCATTGAAGAAGCCACATTGTCCATATATACTCAATTTACATTCTAATGGTCACATATTATATTCTTCCATTTAAACATAGCATATTATCATAATTACATATGTTTATAACATCATAATACATATACATCCATTAATTATATCAATTGCCTTTTGCATGGCCTTAAAGTAACAAAATTCAAGCACTTTCATGTCATCCTCTCATCTTCAAGATAATTAGTTTCTATTATCTTGCTCTCTTAGTCCACCTAACATGTTAGAACATTGGAAAGGAGGGGATGAGATTAAAAAAATTCCAATAGCTCATCTTCCATTCAATCATACATAATGAATGCAAACAAGTCTCATAAACACATGTATGATCATGTTGATATGTGCAAACATTCAAGAGGCATTTTCATCATTTAAGAAAGTCATACATAGCATACAGAGATTTTCCAAGCAAGTGGATTGGCCTCATCTAATTTCTTATGAATGTTGGACTTGTCTCACCTATTCTTTAAGAGATTTTTAGACTCAACCATGCTTTTAGGAGTCTATTTTGCTTTTGGGAGACTCTTTGCTTTGTCTCAACCAATCTTCAGGGTTCTTAGCTCATTTTCACCATGGTTAAGGGTTCTTGGCCTCACCACACTCAAACAAACCTAAACAAACATCATAACATCATTTAGAAACATAATATGTTATCATGAAACCATGGTATACGAAATCATGCTAGCATACTTTTCATGGCTTGAAAATATATACACACACATTCTAAGATAAGCTAAGCACACATCCATGCATAAAAGAAGGTGAAGAGAGCTACCTTAGAAATAATTACACACTTTTTCCCTTGAATCTTCCTTCCTTGCTTCGGCCACACACACACACATAAAGGGGGGAAAAAATTTCTCTTGGCCTAGATATAATTTATGGAAGTCAATTAGATTCATGAACTCAATTCTAAGGTCATAAAATTTGCTTAGACGCTAGCTTGGTCTATAACCTCATTATGGTTCCATAATTACACCTAATGAAACAATATCCTTTAAATAAATTTTAGGCTCCATTCTTTCTTTTCAAATATGATTCTAGACTCCTTTTAAGCCTCCTGTAGTCAATCACACAATCAAAACCAATAGCCTAACTATATGTTGCTTCTTTAGGTCATAATATGGAACATAAAGTACCAACTCATTCTCTAAGCTTCTTAAATTTTTTTTAAGGCCTTCTCTCATATTTATTCATTATATATGACTAAAAAATGAGTTTAGAAAATTTTAAAACTCTCTCTAGCTATCCTAACCTCCTTAGGCTGAGACCATGAAGCTTAATGGCATTCATGGATTTTGCTTGGTTTTCTTGAAGGAGGACACACATGGGGAGACTTCTAAGGATCTTAGGAACTCATTTAAACTCTTATGTAAGCATAGTAATCATTGTACAAAGTCAGATTTTACAAAGTGCAATTGAAATCTTAGAAATTGTATCTTGAAATCTAATGGCTTTTGGTTAATTCTCTTTGCATATTTTTAATCTTCATACCCTTTCTCCTTAGATTCACCCTTGGTTCTGCTTAAAAATCAAATCCTTTTAGGGTTTCTTAGGTTAGGCAAAATGGAGAAGGAAAAGAACTAAAGGTAGCAACCATGGGAGGAGAAATTACCTTATTTTCTTACTTTTTTTTACTTGAATCTTGCTTTGTCTAAGCTCCTCTCTTCAAATCCAAAATTTTTCCTAAGTTTCTCCCTTAAAACAGATTTGTAAACTTCATTTTAATCAAAGGAAACAAAGGAAAATGAAGGAGAGGAGGTTTGGATGGATGAAAGCATGAAAAACTACCAAGAAATCATACCTTAAAGCTTGAATTTCTTTTTCTCTTCTTCTTCCCTTGGTTTGCCACTCTCCTGGGGTTTTTCCTTTGATTTTAGGTAGAACAATCTAAAGCTATGTGAGTGTAAGAGTGAGGCACCACCTATTTATGGGGGAGAAAGAAACATTTTTCAAAAATTTTTATTTTGTCATTCGTTCTTGGCATTTTTCTTTCTCTTTCATTTTACCTCTTTTTTGATAACCTTCTTTTTCATTATAAAATATAAGTTCCCATTTAGTAAAATACCTTTGGAATCACTCAAATCGGAGCTAAAACGTTCTCGAATGAATCCGTCAAAGTTCAGGTACACCGACGTTGGAAAATGTCCACTGAAGGGGATTTAACTATCTCAGGGCTTCCTATGATTTTCAGAGTCTCTAAGAACCCGGGAGAACTCAAAACTTTCATTTAAAAAGCCCTTCTGTGTGAATTCTAAAATTTTCTTAAAATTACAAAATGCCATTATATTTCGTGAGATTTTTGTTAAAATTTGTTTCTTCATTCTAGTTCAGTTTTTCCTTCCATCTGAGGCTAGGATTCTCATTTTTAGGAGTCTAGAATGTTACTCAAATTTTTTGGGATTTTAACCAATTTATTTCGGGGGACTTGCTTTAAAAAATACGCAGTTTCCATTATTTAACAAAAATCGGACATTACACATAACACCCAAGTGTCTAGATGAGTTTTAGAACCCAAAAGATTAATTCCTTCAGGCCAAAAGTTTGAGTTATAAGGTATTACCCATAGAGCCCTGATAGCCCGAAGGTGACAGTTTGTTATATATAAATGAAGTAAGAGGGGAATCTTCTAGCTTGATGACGGGCTAGATATAAAGGCAATGAGGCTCGGGTTTGTAGTTAAAGGTGAAGTTCTAATTTATGAAAAAGCAAGCCAATCAAAAGCCATTAGTTGTGGCTAATTATTCTATGAAGCAGCGAAGTAATCTAGAGAATTTCTCGTCGCGGCCAATTAAAAAGTTAGCCATGGCCAATACTTAGACATGAGATTAAGGTGAACCCGAAGCTAATTAGCCATGGCAAATGGCAGTATGAATGCTCTGTTGGTCATATTTAGGCCAACTTAAGGAATGAACTGATAAGTAAAGAAAGATAATAATAAATGGTCACGGAAAATTAATAAGTAGTATGTGATCAATAGGCCTAGCAGATGAGATTGAGAAAGAACTTAATATTAAAAAGTGTTAGACATAGGAATAATAATGTTATTGAGAACTGCCTTTAAGGCGTTGACTCCAACCTAGAGTGTTACCCTGTGAGACACTGAACGACGAAATGTTAATGTAGCCTTAAAATTTACGTAAGATAAGGCTACTAGTAGTAAGACATATAGTGAATGGCCTAAAAAGGTATATTTCATAGGTAACACCTAGATATGAGTATGAGTAGCTTAGTAACAGAAGCTCATAAGAGAATGAGAATAGCTTACAAAGCACTAAGTTATTACAAGCTATAGGTTTGATGAGATAGGTAGCTTGGACTAAGTATGAGCTGAAGCCTATAGGAAGTGACTAGTAGTATCGTCCAGGTGAGATGAGTAAAAAGAGAAATAGATTTGACAAGAAGCTTAGTGAAAGTTCTCCCTGGATCAGGAAAGGGAAAATGAGACATCTTGAATCAGGGAGACCACTTAATAGTAGTTAGGAAATTTCCCTAGATAGATCTCCTGAGTCGTAAAATATAGTGATAAGGAAAGTGAGGAAAAACTGAAAAACTAGTCATAGAAGAGATGTATTCACTTTAAAAATGACTAAATGCATAGACTAAGCTCAGAAAGGTAAATAGATAGGGGTCTAATAATTAGTTAGATGAGCTCTCTAATATAAGAATGATATGGGGTTAAGGTACGTGAGTGATTAGAGCACCTAGTAGAGCATAAGTTTCCAGTAAGGTAAAACCCAGACATTCAGAGTACGTGTCTTGAATTGGGTTAGTAGAACCCTAAAATCAGTATACTATGCTCCTAGAGATGAGGCTAAAGAGGCTAAACAGAAAGAAAGTTTAGCTCTGATTCGAACATAGAAATGAGTTAAGAAAAATAGTTAGTACCTTAGTACCTTCAGGGAAGCTTAAGGGAGCTAAAGACTGCCTAAGAAGGCGAGCTTTACATTTTACAGAGAAAGAGTGTAAGAACAGAGCATTACAGAATAAAATTCCTGGGATTTCATGAAATAGAATTCTTTTTACTGAGGGATGGTCTAGTTAAAAGCAAAGCAAGAGTATAAGAAATAGTAGACCCCCTTGATGTTACAGAAAGTGAATGAGTAGAGGAACTCCAGGAAATGCAGGTGCTCTTGAGCGTAAAGAAACTCAAACTGGTAATAGAAACAACCAGTAATACCACATCCTTTTTCCAAAGTAAAAGCATAAGAAAGGTAAGGGAGGAAGAAGATATAACAGTGTTTAAGCGAGGACATAATAGATTAAGAACAAATATCTAGTTGATGTTCTTGAATACTTGAAAGAGCACACTTGTCCTTGGCATAGATGTACTTTTTGCATAATAGTGCTCGAAGTAAAGAACAGTTAGGTAATGTAAAGTGATCTTGAGATAAAGTAGAAGAAGTGTCATGTTTTCCTTGAGTATCTTACGAGAATAAGGTAGATAAAGAAAAGTAAGAGAAGAATACTTTAGATTATTGGGAAACTTGTAATATAGAAGTGATAGTGGTTTTGAGCTCAGTCATAAGGTGCCCATGTATTAGTATTTAATGTTATAGTTTACTTACAACAAGGGTTACATGATATTGGGTTTGGTCAAGCTAATAGTATTGTCACTTGAGTCGAAAAGTATTTTAGTTAATTAGATAATGAGATGAGTCAGAAAAGATATGTAAAGGGGTTCTAGGAATATTAGAATAGCAAGAAAAACATACAGAAAGGAATCCCTAGTAAAAAATGTTCAGATTCAGATATCATGAATTTAGTATACATAACCTGAATCCCTTATAGTATAAGTAAACAAAATGAATAGGGACCAGTGTATAGCCTATTTCCTGCCAGAGACATTAACCACACTCAGTGTGTGAGATGCCTTAGTGCCAAGGCACTCAAAGTAGAGTATAAGCATAGTTAGAAATTACAAGATATGAGAGGAAAAGATAGTTAAGTACAACTAGAGTAAGAAGAGAAAGTCTAAGTAAAAAGGGGCTGAAGTGAGAATCTGAGGATCTCATGAGGAATGGTGAACAAAAATTAAGATGCTCTTGAGTATCAATATGAGAAGATCCTAGAAAGTTAGATGATATAGAACCCACTTCACACGAAGAGCACAATGTAGTTCTGAGTTTAGCCTAAGTTATTATGAGCAATGGTTACTGGACTTAGTAAGTATGTGTTTTACTATCAGATGCAATAATTTTAGGCTTTGACGTCTCCTAGAGATGGATCACAGTAAATCCTAAGATATCACAATGGGTTGCAGTAGACCATAGCTAGGCTTTGAGAGGTCACAGTAGACCTAGAGGTCATAGTAGACCCCACAGAGTTACAGAGAGCCTCAATCATATCATGATAGCCCTCTAGTAAGATGATAGTCTGAGATAGCTTTTACAAAGTAGTTAGTCTCAGATATCAGTACAGCTTCAATAGCTTTTATCTTAGAGACTAGAGATCTCCTGTGTTTGATATACCATTGCTATAGAGATATAAAGGGGTCATAGTAGACCCCATAAAGTTACCGAAAGCTCTAGTGAGATGATAGCCTGAAATAGCTTTTACAGAGCAGTTAGTCTCAGAGATCAATACAGTTTCAGTAGCTTTTACCTCAAAGACTAGAGATCTCCTGAGTTTGATATACCGATGCTATAAAGATATAAAAGGGTCATAGTAGACCCCATAGAGTTACAAAGAGCTCTAGTGAGATGATAGCCTAAAATAGCTTTTACAGAGCAGTTAGTCTCAGAGATCGGTATAATTTCTGTAGCTTTTATCTCAGAGACTAGAGATTTCCTGAGTCTGATAGACTTTTGCTATAGAGATATGAAGGTTTTACTCAGATAGTTAGACCACTGACTAAATCTCTTGAGAGATGAGCATAGTGTATGAGATGAGGAAAGCAAGAAATTAGCTTTCCAAAATTAGAACTAGATGAACCACTACCTAACAGATATTGGCCCTGACCAAGGGATAGAGAGATCCCTATATGCTAGACAAATTTAAAAAGAGGTTAGGTATAGTTTTTATATGAGGTAAGTGGTATAATATGTCTTCAGTAATCGAAACTGTGAGAATAGCTAGCATCCTACAAGAATTTAGCAGTAGTCAGTGATAGTAGCTCTTTGATGCCAGTATAAGGAATATAGGTTAGGCTTGCCAATGTAGAGATAAAGGACTATAAAATGCCCACTTCTAAGTGAGCAAAGAGAGTAAGAAAAAATCCCAACCTAAAGAGATAAATGCAATAGTAAATAGAGAGACTAAGATCATTAAAAGTGAAAAACTCCTCAAATGAGTTGTAATCCTAGTAAGCAATTGAGATATGAGGCTTGTGATAGAAAGAAATATGAATTGTAATCATGGAATGAGCTAGTAAGAAAGAATACAGAGATGAACAGTGGACGGTACATGTAAATAAGTAAATAGACAGACAGAGACCTCTGATGGCTGTAATGATCAGAAAAGAAGATGAGAATTTATGAGAAGCTATTGGGAGAGGATAAAGGAGACTGGATACAAAATGAGTTACCTCCTGAGATGTGTAAATGAGCCCATTGAAAGAAACGTTAACCCCTGCTAACGAGTTAAGACTAACCCAACATGATTAGTAAGCTCTCCTAGGATAGGCCTCAAGGGTTAGAAATTTCTTTCCCTTATGAGAAGAACTAGCTAGTACTCTATAATAACAGAGCCCTCATCAAGGGCTAATAATGAAAAATTCCCTGGCTCAGAAAAAAGTCAAACGAGTGAAATTGCTGAAAAAGTATATAAAGCCAAGAAGGAAAAGAAAAGAGCAGTTAGCCAAAAAAAAAATAGTAGGAGGAAAACATATCCCAAATTTTGAGGACAATTGATTTAAGGGGGGAGAAATGTAATATTCGATTCTTTGAAAACGAGAGAAAATGCGAGAAACGTAATGTATAGTTTCTTCGTAAATTAATAAAATTTACCTGATACAAAAGGAAGTCCCCCGAAATGAAGTAGTTAAGATCCTAAAAAATTTGAAAAGCATTCTAGACTCCTAAAAGTGAGAATCTCAGGCTCAAAAAGAAAGAAAAATAGAGCTAGAATAAAGAAACAAATTCAAATGAAAGGCTGACAAAACGTAAGGGCATTTTTGTCATTTTAAGCAAATTTTGGAATTCATATATGAGGGCTTTCTAATTGAAAGTTTTGAGTTCTCCAATATTCTCAAAGGCCTTGAAAACTATTGAAAGCCCCAAGATGGTTAAAACTCCTCCGGTGGATGTTTTGCAATCCAACAACAATGACGTTAGTTAGAAATTGAAAAGATTGGAGAAGGAAAAAAATTTAGCAGAGTACTTTCTTAAGCATTTATATAAAATTGCAAACTCATTAATCTGATCCTAGAGGGCGCAAATTACATTAAATCCATGCAGTAGGGGCCTCACACCAATCAACAATGCCTTAAAGAACCATAAATAATCCATAATTTAAATCTTCAGATTCCAAACATCACAAAAGTCTGTATGTCTATACTAATATTATATCAACGTATAGGACCACGCCACGCAGAAGCAGCCTACACGAGGTCTTTTTTTTTTTTTTTACTTTTTTTGGTTCTTAGTTTCTTTGAAGAATGGGTGTAGGAAAAATAAAAGTGCACCATAAATCACAAGTTCGAACTCCTTTACTTCACTCAGCAATTAAAGGGAAGGAGGGAGGAACAAAAGTAAATCACCAAAAATCCAAAAAAGAAAAAAAGTCAAAAGGTAGAACTAAGGCTTTGTCGGAGAAGACGGGCAACAGAAGTAAATACAGAACAAGGACTTACCATTGCCTTCTTGAGCCTAATACGACCCAAAAAAACACATTACTTCTCAGCGACCAAGTAGGAAAAAAAAAAATCTTTTTCAATAAAAAAAGTATGAATAACAAAAAACACAACCTTGTTCCATTCCCACTCTACTCATATTATACCAAAATGATAAAAATCAGAGCGTACCTCTCTGTCGGCAATGATACGACGGCACTCGCGAAGAACGGCAGGGGTGAGATAAACCAACCTCCTTGCGAATGATGGTCGTTATTGTAGTTGGAGTTATTGGGAAAGCGAAGTTTCCCGCCTGATCTGAAGTCGATCTCAAGGAACTCGTGGCCTAACTTCCCTTTGTGCCCCACAGTAGACTTGGGGAAAATGAGGATATTGAACATGGGGGATCCATTTCCCTCTATTAGCCCATGCAGAAGAAAAAGGATCCAATTTTGTCCGGGCCATGGGTCGGATTTTTCTGAGTTCGGATCCTTTTAGTGTAGCCGGGATACACCGCATGCATTTAACAAAAGCTGAACCGTTGGATGAATCGACGCCACAAGCTAAGGACCGTGTGTATTTTGGGTAACGTATATTTTTTCAAGCCACTTCCGGATATCAATTTGGTTGACGTCAAGTTCTCTTCAAACGTTCCGGCATAATATCAACAACGGCTATATAATTCAAAAAAAGAAAAATATAAACGGCTATATTGACCACAGATTCCTATAAATTTAGGTTGCTTCTTCTTCAGTTCTCTGTTTCACGCTGTGATCAAAGCCACTCGTATTGGGCAAAGAAATTGGCGGAGTTCTTCTTCTTCGCGATTCAGGCTTTGCGTGCGTGTATTTGTTTGTTAAATTAAACTAGCCTTCTTCTTCTTGTCTTTGTTTATTCTTCTCTTAAGATTGCTGATTCATTGCTCTCTGTTTCTCTTTCAGTCTGTGAGTCATTGAAGGTACTTTTTTCAGAGAATTTCGGACAAAAGAGATTTTTGCTGTCAAGTACAGCAAGGAAAGAGGTATTGAATTCTGGAACAAGGATAATGCTATTATTAGTTCAAATATTCCTCTTCATTGTTGAGTTTTTTGTCTTTTTTTTTCTGCTAATTTAAAATTGGGGATTTGCTCAATTCTCTGTTGAAAATAGAGATTTTCAGTGATGTGGTGGAAAGGTGGGAGCATTTGACTCTAGATAGTAAATAGTAGATACCCCTTTAACTCTCGAAATATACTCAACCGGTGCAGTGGAACCAATACTATGTACTATACTACTAGTCTCCTCTTCCTATACTTTAATTCACATTCATCTGAGAAATTCTGTCTTTTTGTCTTCTATTCTCTCTTGGTTGAAATATGATGGTATGACATATAACGTAGGCCACTACCGCAGCTTGTTAGGATTCGGAAACTAAAAATATCAAAATTCAGAAGATCCTCTTTCGTAATTGAGTTTCAGGAAGGAGTCATATTTATGGATTTGATACTTTATTCATGTTAGTGTCCGTGTGTCCTAGAGCAAAACATGCTTAGGAAAAATCAAATTTAGAATTAACAACCTCATGTCAAATTTATGATATCCCTTCCTTCCATGACAATTTTTATGATGTGTTCCTAATTATCAAAAAAGATAGATTGACATTGCTACTGTTTGGACGAAGGATAACAGTTTCTTCTTCTATTAGTTGGATGCAAGAATAGTTCATATATAATTGGAGGATTGTTTCCTTCTGTCAAAACCCAATTTCAATTGACTTATTAGATAATAACTTGAATTTCATTGCTACATCTTTGATGCTAGCTAGCAAATCTTTCTACATTCGATCTACTCTTACATTATTTCTGGAAGAAAAATATGATGTTATTTTCACTGAACATTCTAGTTTTTATTAATATTAAGCATTTTAAGAGTATCCAGAACCAAATATGTCCCCTGTAGAAAAAATAAAGCAGTCACCATAAGAAATCATTATAGCGTTCTAATATGTGTGTGTGTGTGTGACATATTGGATTGGCTGTTCACTGATTAATTGGTGTCTATATAAAATGTTGAGCATAGATTCCTATAAATATAGGTTGCTTCTTCATCAGTGAGTCTGTTTAACACTATGAACAAAGCCATTCAAATTGGCTGGAGAAAATGGGTGGAGTTCTTCTTTGTGATTCATGCTTTGTACACGTATATTTGTGTGTTAAATTAAGCTAGCCTTCTTCTTGTCTCTGTTTGTTCTTCTTTTAAGATTACTGATTTATTTCTGTTTGTTTCTCTTTCAGTCTGTGAGCCATTAAAGGATTTTGTTTCAGGGAATTTTGAACAAAAGGGATTTTTGCTGTCAAATACAGTGGGGAAAGAGGTATTGAATTTTGGAACGAGATTAATGCTATTATTAGTTCAAATATTCCTCTTCATTGTTGTTTTTTTCTTTTCATTTTAAATTGGTGATTTGTTTGATCTTAAAATGGAGATTAAGTTTCTCTCTTTTTGTTTTCTTATCCTATTAATTATCATATTGTATTCACTGTATTTGGCTGGAGAAAATGGGTGAAGTTCTTCTATGTGATTCATGCTTTGCATGTGTATATTTGTTTCTTAAATTAAGCTAGCCATCTTCTTGTCTTTGTTTATTCTTCTTTTAAGATTACTAATTCATTTCTCTTTGATTTTCTTTCAGTCTGTGAGCCATTGGAGGAACTTGTTTCAGGGAATTTTGGACAAGAGATTTTAGCTATCAAATATAGTGGGGAAAGAGGTATTGAATTCTGGAACAAGACTAATGCTATTATTAGTTCAAATAATCCTGTTCATTGTCGACTTTTTCTTTTCTAATTTAAAATTGGTGATTTGTTTGATTCTTTGCTTAAAATGCTGATTAACTTTCTCTCTTTCTATTCTCTTCTCCTATCTTATTATCATCACATTGTATTCACTGTATTTGATGATGAAATATTTTTCCCCCTTTCCTTGTAAATTGAAATGAAGTCTTCCACTATTCTGAACTTGACTTGGATATTTTGTGACTAGTTTTTGGCCACTTTCATATGCTTTAGTTTTTCTAACTGCTCATTTCTTCTTGGTGCATGTCCTTTTTATTTTTGTTTACCATTAGACACGAATGCTTCATTTTTAAGATTAACAACAAAATTAGACATGAAGTTGAAATTAATATTTTGCAGAGATTGCTTTTGTTTGAGCAATCTAGTGAGATCATCAAATGAAGACTGCATGCAATGTTTAAAGGATAGTGTTGAAGTGCTAAAAAATGCTAAATTTCTATTGTCGAACTGTACATAGAAATTTTGACAAAAAAAATCTTGCACTAACAACTTTTAAGCTCCAACATCTTTTTAACAGAAGAGGCTTCCTTAAGAAGAGAATAGAGTAAGTGCAAAGAAAAAAGAATAAGACATCTTTCCTAATGAAGACACAAAAACAAAGCTAAAAAAGCTCATAATAAAGTTTTTTAAGGAATATGTTAATAAAGTGGATAATATTTTTTCTCATAAGTTTATCCCAAAGACAAAGGTGATCCTAATAAATTAAATGGTAATAAATTATTTCATAGCTAATACAATATGGTATGATATTGCTTGACTTCACTTTCAAGTTCTATATGCAACTTTTCTATCTTTAATCCTTTTAAAATGTAGAAAAAAAAAGTATTAGCATTCTAACTAAAGTAACTAAGTTGAAGGCTACCAAGCTTTGAAGTTATTTATTCTAGGGTTTAGAATTTGAAAAGAAAAAAAAGTATGTGTTCACAAAATTCTTTTATGATCAGAAAATTGAAGTGTCTAAGACAAACAAGGTCAATGCATATTTTAAATTGATTGTTAGATTTGTTGCGTAAAATCGATATTCTAGTGTCAATTTATGGATTCAAGACACATAATGCAAGTAATTACAGCTTAAAACAGAGTAGTTTGTTTCTCTCTCTCTCTCTTTCCATATTATATTACTTGTCATGATTTAGGCTATTTATAGTTTGAAATACATTATTGTAGCTGTGGTAATATAGAATCATGGGTTCTCCTGGTATACCTATTATAGTTGTAATTTGTTGTCTACGTCTAACTATATGAGGTGGTATTACTCTTATCAATGTATTGTTTTCTTGCATTGGTCACAAGATGCATTGGGATGAAGTTATTTGTTTGATATTACAGAACAAATATATTCTACCATTACTAAGAACATAATTGGGTCATGTGATTTTATATATAATAATTCATTGGTGTAACACCATAATATATTAACACTATCTAGCCTCCCTCTGGGCTCGGTTCCATATGATTTCTAAAGAACCAGTATCAATCGTGGCATTTTCATACTATAAAACAGGGTTTCAAACACTCATCTTTTGCCCCGTGGGTCTTATGAACCCAACATTCACATTCTCTACTCACACTCCATTTATACAACTCATACATAGCATAAAACAAGCCATAAGTCACGGGAATGGAGCCAAAAACCAGAAAATGCAATTTCTCACATAGGTCCAAAAGTCATATTTTTGGCTCTAAATTTGAAAAATCATATCTAATTATAGAAAAATGAGAGTCTAGCAAAATATAGCTTTCTGGAAAGCTCTAGGTGTTAAATTTATGCTAAAAATAATTTCCAACCACAATCTCAGTGTTTGGACCATGTTTAACATCGAGAATGAGACAGAGGTCCGGCTGTCCCTGTTTCTGGCGTAGCTTACTATCATGGACTTTGAAATTTCATAACTAAATCTAAAAAACTCCAATCTGGGTAAACTATACCAATTTGGAAAGCTACAGATGTCTACTAGAGGAGAAAAATAATTTCAGATCAGTTCAGTAGCCCTTACATCCCAAAAACTGATGGAACAGTAACGGAGGTTGGATGGCTCCTCTGATGCTGATACAGAACTTCAGAAGGTTTATTCTCTCTTTACAGACCTCCGATTTAGGTTATTCTAGTTGGTATAGGTCACTATAGTTGTCTAGTTTATGTGTATAAAATTTCATGACATTTAGACTCCATTTGGTCCATGAATGCCACAAATTTCCTTTCTGACCTATGGTAACAGTACATGACCAAACTATTAAGTTTTCCCAACTTCAACAATTCGCCAAATATTTTCTAGACCTTCAAATATTACCCACTTTAGCTTCCCAAGAAAATCTCTACAAACTCTAAAGGCATACCAAATTTCATGGCAAGAAGAGTTCATCTGATCATACTTTGACGAGCTCACAAAATTAACAGTTTTAGCACCCAAAATGGTCAAAGTGGATCCAAATGGCCTCCCACATGTTCTCACACCTCATGGACAAGTTTGAAAGCATAAAAATAGTCTATATAACATGTTTAAGTGGTTTAAATCATCATACATTTCAAACTCACTGTGTTACCGGCCAAAATACACTATCACATATCATCCCCAAAAAGGGCAAAACCCACATTTTTATTACTTTGGCTTTCTACATAGTTTGTACATCATATTTTCATATATTTACACTTGCTACAACATTTACATCTTAAAAATAATAGGTGCATATACATTTTGGCACCAATTTACATCAAAAAGACCAAAATAAGCTATCATCTAGCTAAACATGCTTCTAGGCTCTTTGGTATGCACTTGGTTCTCCTTGAGCTCCACCTAGCATGTTAAGTTGGGAGGGGAAGGGGTGAGATTCATGGAATCTCAGTAGCTCATGCACTCATTCAATGAAGCAATTAAGGCATATAACAAGTCAAAGCATGTAATTTAGAATCCAACCATTCTCAATCATATAATACATGTTGTACATGCCATGGAAATCACAACAATGCCACAAGTAAGCTCTAGGGACTTTTAGTCTAGCCTCACCCGAGTTTAGGGACTTTTGGATGGCCTCACCCGAGTTTAGGGACTTTTGACTTGGCCTCACTCGGTTATGAGACTTTCGGCTCTACCTCACCCATCTCAAGGGACTTTCAGCACTACCTCACCCGAGCAATTCTCACAATCTATCACACAAGCACATTGGTAACAATGAATCATGGCAATAACATATGGCATATCTCACACAACAAGCATATACATAAACATACAATGACTATTACATCCAAGAATGCAACAAGAAAGAGTGGAAAGAGAGCTACCTTATAAGCCAACACAAGCCTTCCCTTTCAATTTCTATTCTCCCTTCTTAGTTTCACAATCACACCTTGATGGAGGTGCTTCACTTGAGCCTAGACACAACAAAAGCATGGAATTACTCTCTCATAACTCAACGACTCTTAGGATTTCTTCAGAGCAAACCTTGCTAACATATAAGAACCTAGGGTTCTCTCTCTCTCTATAGAATGTCACCAGCTCTTCCTCTCTCTCAAGCTCTCATGGTAGTAGAATCATCATATTCAAGGAAAACAAAGAAATTCAAGAGTGTTTTCCACTTTCCCTCTTCTGACCCATGCTTAAAACCCCACTAATTTCACAAGTAAAACCATAGGAAGAGAGGGCAAAGAGAGGAGATCAAGATTCTAAGAAGAAAAGAGAGAAGCTTACTTACCTTTCCTTTGTTCTTCCTTCTTCTCTTGGTCTCTCTCACTCTCCACGCCTCTTTTCTCTCCTTAGGTCGAAGTCTAGGGCAAATATGAGAGAAAGAATGAGTTAGGATGCTTCAAGAAGTCAAAATCTCGCTTTTTACTCTTTTTCGGACTGACCCTCGCTATAGTGAAAATTAACCTTCGCTACGGTGAGTACGTATCAGTTCCCTTCGCTATGGCGAGGTTTAACCTTCGCTACGGCGAGCTCGTATTAGTTCCCTTCGCTATGGCGAGGTTTAACCTTCGCTACGGTGAGCACGTATCAGTTCCAGACCCCCATTTTCGCTATGGCGTACGCTACGGCGAGCAACTCATTGGTTTTTGTATGGACTACCTGCACTCGCTATAGCGAATAGCTACTCTCGCTATAGCCAGGCCATTTCTCGCTATTGCGAGAAGACTTAGAGAAATTCCTGAATTTTAAAAATTTTCAGCTTTCTTCTTTCTTTTCCTTTTCTTTTTCTGGTTGTTACATTTCTACCCTTCTTAAATGAAATTTCGTCCTCGAAATTTAAAGACTTACCTCAAGAGAATAATTCTGGATATTTTTGCCTCATTTCATCCGCCAATTCCCAAGTTGCTTCCTCAGATGTCAGACCTCTCCAGATCACTTTCACTAGAGGAATGTTCTTGCTTCTCAGCTGTTTCAGCTTAGCATCCACAATTTTCTCCGGTCTCACTGCATAGGAAAGATCTTCCTGTAATTGCACATGCTCATATTCTATGACATGTGAGGGGTCTGGTAAATACTTTTTCAACTGGGAGACATGAAAAACACTGTGGATTTGGGCTAGGTTAGGTGGTAAGGCTATTTGGTAAGCCACGGGTCCAATTTTTTCAAGGATTTCAAATGGACTAATATACCTAGGACTGAGCTTCCTTACCCTCATTGACCGACCTACTCCCGTCACTAGAGATACTCAAATGAACACATGGTCTCCAATCTCAAACTCTAACGGCCTCCTTTACTTATCGGCATAGCTTTTCTACCTACTCTGGGCTGTGAGGAGTCTCTTTCTAATCAATTCTATTTGTTGGGTGGTCTGGTCCACAATCTCAGGTTCTATCATACTCCTCTCACCTAACTCAACCTAACACAGAGGAGATCTGCACTTTCTCCTATACAAAGCCTCATAAGGGGCCATCTGAATACTGGAATGGTAACTGTTATTATACGCAAACTTTGCTAGCGGTAAATACGCATCCCAGTTACCTCTCATTTCTAGCACACATGCCCTCAACATGTCTTCCAATGTTTGGATGGTCCTTTCAGTCTGACCATCTGTCTGGGGGTGATATGCAGTACTAAACCGCAACCTAGTCCCTAAAGCATGTTGCAATGACCTCTAAAAGTTCGATGTGAACCTGGGGTCTCTATCCAAAACTATGCTATTGGGTACTCCATGAAGTCACACTATCTCTCTGATGTACAACTGGGCTAGTCTATCCAGTGTATGAGTAGCCCTGATAGCTAAAAAGTGTGCGAACTTCGTCAGTCTATCCACAACTACCCAAATAGCATCGTGTCCAGAGGATGTCCTGGGTAACCCCATAACAAAGTCCATGGCTATACTATCCCATTTCCACTCAGGGATATCTAGAGGTTGCAACAACCCAGCCGGCTTTTGATGTTCTATCTTTACCCTCTGACACACTAGGCATCTAGCCACATAATCCGTCACATCATTCTTCATCCCTGGCCACCAGAATATTCTTTTCAAATCCTGATACATCTTGGTGGCACCTAGGTGGATAGTATACTTACTCTTATGTGCCTCTTCTAAAATGCGTTCTCTCAACTCATTCTGACTAGGCACACAAATTCTATCTCGATATACTATCATGCCATCCTCAGACACCTTGAAATATGAGGTCTTATCTTGGGTAATCTCATTCCTGATCTGTTTCAGGAACTCATCCTCTCTCTGGGCATCTAAGATCTGGGTTCTCAATATATTCTCAACTCAGGTTTTACTCAGATACAATTTACCCGATACCACCTGACAAGAGAAGTTCAAGTTTCTAAACTTCTCTAGGAGCTCCTGCTCCCTAATCATCATATGGGCTACATGGATGGATTTTCTACTCAGGGCATCCACCGCCACATTGGCCTTGCCCGGATGATATTTCAACACATAATCATAATCTTTCAGGAACTCCATCCATCTCCTCTGTCTCATATTGAGTTCTTTATGGTCAAACAGGTATTTTAGACTTTTGTGGTCACTATAGATCTCTATGGTAGCACCATACAGATAGTATCTCTAAATTTTAAGAGCAAACACTACGGCGACTAACTCCAGGTCATGTGTGGGGTAATTCTCCTCATGAGGCCTCAACTGCCTCGAGGCATATGCCACTACTCGACCCTGTTGCATCAACACACATCCTAACCCTTTGCCCGAAGCATCACAATAAACCACAAATGGCTCACTAGGGTCAGGGATAATCAATACAGGGGCAGTGGTCAGACAGAGTTTCAACTCCTGGAAACTCTTCTCACATCTGTCATCCCACACAAAAGGTGTCTCTTTCCTAGTTTGCCTCGTCAGTGGTAAGGCCATCCCAGAAAAGTCCTGAATAAACTGTCTATAATACCCTGCCAAACCTAGGAAGCTCCTAACCTCGGTGATCGTTTTAGGTTCTAGGTCTATCCCACTATAACACAGCCTCAACTTTATGGGGATCAACCACGACCCCATCTCGTGAGATCACATGACCTAAGAATCTCACCTCGGTCGGCCAAAACTCATATTTACTAAGTTTGGCATACAACCTTTTCTCTCTCAAGGTGTCTAGGACCAATCTCAAATGCCTCTCATGCTCCTCAAAGGATCTGGAGTATACTAAAATATCATCAATGAAGACCACCACAAATTGATCTAGATACGGTCTGAATACCCTGTTCATGTAATCCATGAACACTGCGGGCGCGTTCGTCAACCCGAATGGCATCACAAGGAACTCATAGTGCCCATATCTCGTTCTGAAGGCCGTCTTGGAGACGTCTTCAGTTCTCACTCTCAACTGGTAGTACCCAGATCTAAGATCTATCTTGAAAAATACAGATGCCCCAGCCAACTGATCTAACAAATCATCAATTATAGGGAGAGGATATTTATTCTTGATGGTAACTTTATTCAACTCTCTGTAATCAATACACAAACGCAAGCTACCATCTTTCTTTTTCACAAATAACACCGAAGCTCCCCAAGGTGAGACACTAGGGCAGATAAACCCTTTCTCTAATAATTCCTCTATCTGCTCTTTCAACTCAGTAAGTTTGGCGGGAGCCATCTTGTAAGGAGCTTTGGACATTGGTCCAGTCCCAGGCACTATGTCTATAGGGAACTCTAATTCTCTCTCAGGGGGTAGGCCACTAAAGTCAAACTCTCTAGGAAAAACTTTCGGGAATTCCCTGACAACTGGGATCTCCTCTATCCTTTCTTCTACCTCAGCCTGAATAAAGAAAAAGACTAGAAACCCTTGACACCCACACTCTAAATATCTCTCAGCCTGGGCAGTAGTCATAAAGGATAACTCAGCTCCTACCCTAGGTATGGTCCCACAAGCAGGTAGGGAAATAGTTCAGTGTTCACAATCAAGTATGACATTATTTGCGGCCAACCAGTTTATACCAATAATCAAATCAATATCATGGAAGGGCATACAGATCAAATCAATAGTGGTATGACAATGGTTAAATTGAACAGTGACATTTAAGTAGGTATGGGAAGTAACCACGTGACTTCCAGTAGGTGTAGTGATAGACAAGTCAAATGGCAAGACACTAATGACCAGACCCAATTGCCTCACACAATCATAGGATATAAACGAGTGACTAGCACCCGAATCAAACATAGCAACTACAGGAAAGCCATTCACTATCAGCGTACCTTGGATCAAACTGGGAGATGCACTAGCTTCCTGCTGAGTGAGGGCGAACACTCGGCCCTGGGTCTGTGGCCTAGGAGGAGGCGCTGTATCCATCTGAGGACAGTGTCTAGCAATATGCCCCGGCTTCCCACACTTGAAGCATGTCACCGGAGACTGCTGGAAGGATGACTGGCTCCGAGGAGGTGGCATACCTCATTGTGGCCTTCTATTCCATGGCCCTTTGCCTCTCCTCTTAGTACTAGGTGTCAAACTAGAACCCTCTTCTAGTTTCGGCCTTTTCAAATCCAGAACCCTCTTCTAACTAGCTGTAGTCGCAGCAGGCATGATAGCTTGCAGGTTAGTCTCAATCACCCTGCTGATCTCCACAAGGGTATTGAACTTCCTGATCCGCTGTGGGGTGACTCTGTCGCTAATCAGGGGCTTCAACCTAGTCTCCAATTGCTCACATCTCTAAGGTTCATCATCATACCTCTAGAGGTAAGAGGAATACCGAGACAACTCAATAAACTTGGCCACATACTAATCCACAGTCATCTCATCCGTCTGTCTCAAGCCCATAAATTCCATCTCTTTCTTCTTTCTCACCGATCTAGGGACATATTTCTCATAAAACTCGACCAAGAAGGTCTCCTAAGTTATCTGTATATTCTTGGTCTCTATCAGGGGTTTCATGCTACACCACCATCTATCAGCTTCCTTTTCTAACATGAAAGTGGCTAGCTGAGCTTTCTACTCGATGGTACAATCCATCACCGAGAATATTTTCTTTAACTGCATAACCCAAGCCTCTGCCTTATCCGCATCTAACTCCCCATCAAACGAGGGTGGATTATTCTGCCTAAACTACTTTAACACTTTCTGGATAGGGGTCTGGGTCTGTGGAGCAGCAGGCTCCTGGGGAGGTACAGGTGGAATACTGGATATGGATGGTTGAGGTACAGGGGCTTCTCTCCTGGCTTCTTCTTACCTGGCTAGGGTATCGTGTAAATGCATGATCATATCATGCTGTTGCTAGGCAATGTACCTCTATTGTTCCAGCATCTCTTGGTGCTGGCCCATCATGGCCTCAAACCGGTCAAGTCTCTCTATGATGGCCTGCAGAGGATCCTCAGGACCAACAGGAACCTCTGGCTCAGCTCTCTGAGCCCTGGGCGGTCTACCTCTACCCCTGCCCTGTCTAGTCTCAACCATGTCTGAAAAGAAGTAGCAATCCTCAGTTCACAATAATATGTCAACCATATATGCATAAAGATGCTACCACTTCCATGGCCATTCACACCAAACACAAGCAAATCACATCATTCAAGAGCCTAACATTGAGCAAAAGTGCCTAAACCTTTTCTCTGATACGAAAAATGTAACACCATAATATATTGACACTATCTAGCCTCCCTCTGGGCTTGGTTCCATATGATTTCTAAAGAACCAGTACCAACCGTGGCATTTTCATGCTATAAAACGGGGTTTCAAACACTCATCTTTTGCCCCGTGGGTCCTATGAACCCAACATTCATATTCTTTACTCACACTCCATTTATACAACTCATACATAGCATAAAACAAGTCATAAGCCACGGGAATGGAGCCAAAAACCAGAAAATACAATTTCTTACATGGGTCCAAAAGTCATATTTTTGGCTCTAACTTTGAAAAATCATATCTAATTATAGAAAAGTGGGAATCTAGTAAACTATAGCTTTCTGGAAAGCTCTAGGTGTTAAATTTATGCTAAACATAATTTCCAACCACAATCTCAGTGTTTGGACCATGTATGACATCGAAAATGAGACAGAGGTCCGGTTGTCCCTGTTTCTGGCGCAGCTTACTGTCATGGATTTCGAAAATTTATAACTAAATCCAAAAAAATCCAATCTAGGTAAACTATATCAATTTGGAAAGCTACAGATCAGTTCAGTAGCCCCTACACCCCGAAAATCGATGGAATAATAACGGAGGTTGGATGGCTCCTCTGATGCTGATACAGAACTTCAGAAGGTTCATTCTCTCTCTACAGACCTCGGATTTAGGTGATTCTAATTGTTATAGGTCACTGTGGTTGTCTAGTTTATGTGTATAAAATTTCATGACATTTGGACTCCATTTGGTCCATGAATGCCATAGATTTCCTTTCTGACCTATGGTAACAGTACATGACCAAACTATCAAGTTTTCCCAATTTCAACAATTCGCCAAATATTTTATAGACCTCAAAATATTACCCACTTTAGCTTCCCAAGAAGCTCTTTACAAACTCTAGAGGCATGCCAAATTTCATGGCAAGAAGAGTACATCTGATCATACTTTGACGTAGCTCACAAAATTAACGGTTTTGGCACCCAAAATGGTCAAAGTGGGTCCAAATGGCCTCCCACATGTTCTCACACCTCATGGACAAGTTTGAAAGCATAAAAATAGTCTATATAACATGTCCAAGTGGTCCAAATCATCATACATTTCAAACTCACTATGTTACGGGTCAATATACACTATCACATATCATCCACAAAAAAGGCAAAACCCACATTTTCATTACTTTGGCTCTCTACATTGTTTGTACATCATATTTCCATACATTTATACTTGCTACAACATTTACATCTCAAAAATAGTAGGTGCATATATATTTTGACACCACTTTATATCAAAAAGACCAAAATAAGCTATCATCTAGCTAAACATGCTTCTAGGCTCCTTGGTGTGCACTTGGTTCTCCTTGAGCTCCACCTAGCATATTAAGTTCGAAGGGGAAGGGGTGAGATTCATGGAATCTTAGTAGCTCATGCACTCATTCAATGAAGCAATCAAGGCATATAACAAGTCAAAGCATGTAATTTAGCATCCAACCATTCTCAATCATATAATACATGTTGTACATGCCATGAAAATCACAACAATACCACAAGTAAGCTTTAGGGACTTTTGGTCTAGCCTCACCTGAGTTTAGAGACTTTTGGATGGCCTCACCCGAGTTTAGGGACTTTTGACTTGGCCTCACTCAGTTATGAGACTTTTGGCCTTGTCTCACTCTTCTCAAGGGACTTTCGGCTCTACCTCACCCATCTCAAGGGACTTCCAGCACTACCTCACCCGAGCAATTCTCACAATCCATCACACAAGTACATTGATAACAATGCATCATGGCAATAACATATGGCATATCTCACACAATAAGCATATACATAAACATACAATGACTATTACATCAAAGAGTGCAATAAGAAAGAGTGGAAAGAGAGCTACCTTATAAGCCAACACAAGCCTTCCCTTTCAATTTCTATTCTCCCTTCTTAGTTTCACAATCACACCTTGATGGAGGTGCTTCACTTGAGCCTAGACACAACAAAAGTATGGAATTACTCTCTCATTACTCAACGACTCTTAGGATTTCTTCAGAGCAAACCTTGCTAACATATAAGAACCTAGGGTTCTCTCTCTCTCTCTAGAATGTCACCAGCTCTTCTTCTCTCTCAAGCTCTCATGGTAGTAGAATCATCATATTCAAGGAAAACAAAGAAATTCAAGAGTGTTTTTCACTTTCCCTCTTTTGACCCATGCCTAAAACCCCACTAATTTCACAAGTAAAACCATAGGAAGAGAGGGCAAAGAGAGGAGATCAAGATTCTCAGAAGAAAAGAGAGAAGCTTGCTTACCTTTCCTTTGTTCTTCCTTCTTCTCTTGGTCTCTCTCACTCTCCACGCCTCTTTTCTCTCCTTGGGTCGAAGTCTAGGGCAAATATGAGAGAAAGAATGAGTTGGGACGCTTCAAGAAGTCAAAATCTCACTTTTTACTCTTTTCCGGACTGACCCTCGCTATAGTGAAAATTAACCTTCGCTACGGTGAGCACGTATCAGTTCCCTTCGCTATGGCGAGGTTTAACCTTCGCTACGGCGAGCTCGTATCAGTTCCCTTCGCTATGGTGAGGTTTAACCTTCTCTACGGCGAGCACGTATCAGTTCCAGACCCCCACTTTCGCTATGGCGTACGCTACGGCGAGCAACTCCCTGGTTTTTGTATGGACTGCCTGCACTCGCTATAGCGAACAACTACTCTCGCTATAGCCAGGCCATTTCTCGCTATTGCGAGAAGACTTAGAGAAATTCCTGAATTTCGAAAATTTTCAGCTTTCTTCTTTCTTTTCCTTTTCTTTTTCTGGTTGTTACAATTGGCTTCTCTTCCTTTCTTTTTCTTTCTTTTTGGGAAGGGATTGGTATCAACATAACTTGTCCAAATCAAGAAGTCAACTTTAGTATAATATACTTGCTTGAGTGTCACATTTGATGTGTGTGTCATGTCTAAAACACTATGAATGTGCTTATACATGAATATGAATTCTTTTAATTTTCAAAAAAAAATTATAATGCCAATATTAAGAGAGATAAGCAACAGTATGGAAACCCATCATTCACGTGGTAGCATGAGTAATTCCTACGTATAAGGTTCTTCTTTCTCTAAAATTGAAGGATCCACTTATGCATATTTGACTAAGTAACTTGTTCATTTAATATTAATCAAGTTATTGTAAATGTTAATTAGCACTTAATTGTTTGCTAGTTAGGTCTTTTTGAAAATGTGTGTTAGCTAGATACCTTCACAGTTACATATGATGCCATTATATATTACTAACACAATCAATTATATGTCATTTTGACATTTTAAATATGCATGATTTATGTCAAAAAGTGGGTAAAAAGTAGATAGTGAAATGAAATTAGAATGAGTTGGCTTTGATCGATACATATTTAGAATTTTAAGATCACGCATAATTGATCACATTAGACAATTTAAAACAAAATTTTAACAATGGAAAATAAATTAAAAATTGAGTAAAATTATAAGAATAAAAAAATAATTGAATTTTATTTTCTAGAAGATATACATTTCATAATCAATTTCTCAAAATTAATGTGAAATTTTTTTCTTGCTAAAGTGGTTTTTACACTTTAATTTCTTTTTTTTTTGGGTTAATTTTTTGATTTTGAACTTGACTTGGATATTGTGTAACTAGTTTTATGCCTCTTTCATAAGCTTATAATTTTTCTAATTGATCATTTCTTCTTAATGTGTCTTTTCATTTTTTGTTAACTATTAGACATGAAACCTACATTTTTAAGATCAAGGAGAAAAGAATAAGACATCCTCCCTAATGAAGATAGACCTAAAAAAAAAAAGAGAGCAACAAGAAAAAAGCTCCCTAATGTATATGTTAATAAGGTGGTTTATACTTTTTTTCTCAAAAGTTTGTCCTAGAAAGGAAGGTGACCCCAATAAATTAAGTGGTTATAAATTATCTCATAACTAAAACAAAGATTTATATGATATTGCATGACCTCACTTTCAAATTACTAAAATTCGACTTTAATCTTCTCATTTTATGACTTGAAATTCAAATATGATCTTTCCACTTATGGCCTAATTAATCACATGTTTTATTTGAAGCATGTGGTTTATTTTTGAAAAAAAACCCCTAAACTTGTAATGTTGTATTTTAGCTAGCATTTATTTATGAATTTCTATAGCTTTTATATTTGCCATTTATGCTTACTTAATTCATGGGATCCGCCAGCAAACTTGTTGCTTGGGATCTCCTATATATATATATATATATATATTCTTCCATTTAAAGAATTAAGAAACCAAAACATTATTTCTTTGATTATTTCTATAAATTTACATATAGTTTCCTAGCTTTGAACCTTATAAAATATAGTACAAACAAATCAGCATTCTAAATCTAGTAAGTAACTAAGTTGAAGGCCATTATGTTTTGAATTTATATATTCTAGGGTTTAGAATTGATTAAAAAAAAGGGTTTGTGTTTAAAGTGTTTGAAGCAAAAAAAAGGTAGATGCAAGTTTTAAAATTTTAATTACTAGATTTGTTGCATAGTATCAAACTACCACTCAATTTATAGACTCAAGACATGTGACTTAAGTAACTATAACTTAAAACAAAGTATCTATTGCTTGGATTATATTGCTTATTATGATTTATGCTACATAATTTGAAATGCATTACTGTAGCTATGGTGACACTGATTTTAATGTAGAATCATAGGTTCTCGAGTTATACCTATTCAAGTTGTAATTTGTTACCTACATCTAACTATATGCATTGTTATTACTCTTATCAATGTATTGTTTTTGTGTATTGGTCAAAAGATGCATTAGCTTTTTGTATATCATGATTCATTAATTTCTCTTCCTTTCTTATTTTTTAGATAAGGTTGGCATTATTCTTTTCTTTTCAAACTGTATTCTCTTCTCCTACACCCTTCTTTCTTTCAAATTTTATTCTAGCCTGCTTCACTCAAAATTTCATACTTTCCTTGAATCCAAGCTTATTTTAGCTTTCACTAAGGTGTCCGCCTGTCTAGTGCCTTTCGCCTTTAACTACCATGGTTAGAAGCTTACAATACAATACCTCTAAGTGAATCTCCCACTAACACATATTCACTCAAACACCTTAAGCACTCACTATAAAAATACTCACAAGGCTAGAACGAACACAAAAGACACTAGACTTAGCTACTAGCTTTTAAGAGGCCTTGTAACACCTAAATACATAGCTCTGTTGGAGATTTTGAATTGTAAAGTATTGTTGCTTGAAACCATTTTATGACTTGATAATCATTGTTTGTATAATTATGTATTTTCCATCAAGTATCCTTTCTTCATGATTTAAATAAACTTCTTAAGTAGAATCCAATATTTGAAACACTATCCTTAGGAGCTTTTTTTAGCCTACTTATAAAGAAGTTAATCAAAGCGGGGACTGATTAGCAAACAAAAGCTTGAGGCTTGATAATGTCATCATATTTTCAATCATCCATAGCATGAGTTAGATATCTTGTTTACACTGATTTTAAGTGTTATATTATGCCCTATTTAGTATCCTATATAGGATTTAGTTATGCTTCAATTGTTTTTTTTCTTGTTTCTTTAGGAAACACTATCCTTGGAGCCTTATTTTAGCTTACTTAACCCTATTTAGTATCTTGTAGAATTTAGTTGTGTTTTGCTTGTTTTTCTTTTGGTTTCTTTGGGTCCCTAGTCCTTTCCTTTCACTAAAAATAAATAAATAAATAAACTTATATATCTATATATTTTTTTAATAACTCTATAGGTACACTCTTATACAAAGTCTCCAACACTTACTCTTTGCATCTTCAACAATAGCATAGCCAATACTAACGCCTTAGGTATACTATTCTAAATTTGTTCCATGTCTTTTAAGATTTTGCTATTAGTGTTACAAGTAATCTTTCTTTTTACTTCCTTATTATTTGTTGTGTAACTTCTTTGTTTTCTTTCTTTTAATGGGTTAAGTGAATTCTTGCTACATATATGTTTTTGTTAGAACCCCTTGATTTCAACATGTTGTTCCATTGATATCCCATGTGTTTCACATGTTGATTTTATCCCTTTATGTCAATGATTTATTCTTTATTTTATATGATTGTAATCAAACCTTAATTAGTCCCATTATTACACATTTACTTCGTTGTCTTATCATCTTTTATTTGTTGTTTGATTTGGTCATTTAGTGTGAATCATCAATAGCTTTTTTCATTTTTAGATCATGGGATTTTGCTGCCTTAATGGTGCCTTTGTTGTTGATATTTTTTCTAGAGCTGAATGGTATGGTTATTACCATTTGTTTCTTTATATAATTTTACCTTCCATCATGAATAAAACAAGAATTTTCAATCATTGTTTTTCTAAAAACCTTAATGGAATCTGAGCCCTCACAGCTTGATGATCGCCTCATATGACTAAATAGGTCAAGCAATGGGTGAAAACTGTCCAACAGGGTGATTCAATCCACAAAATTGCAATCCCAAATAGCCATGAGGTGAGTAAAACAACTCCAATCCTAATAATCACCAATGAGATAAGACTACCTTAACTCCTATTGCACAACAGTGATGTAAAGACACCTAAAACCTCATTACAAAGTGGGGTAAAAATACCCAAAACCAAGATCTTTACAACAAAGTGAGGTGAGCAAGAGAAAAAAGACTATTACACCTTGCAACAAACTAGGGTGAAGAAGAAGATCTGCACCTTAGAATGAAATGCGGTAAGGAAGCCAAATACTGCACTCACTATAAAAAGGGCTGCAAAGATAAAACAAACCTACAACTTGCAGTATGTTAAGGTAAGAAAGATAAAAAAGAAGATAGGAAAAAAAAGTATGGATCCATAGCAAGGTGTAATGGAGAAAAAGATAGTGAAAAATGAAAAATTAAAAAACGGCAAGAAGGAATAATTTTTTTTTGAATAATCCCTAAATTGTAACATAGAAGAAAAATAACAATGCTAGCTCCAAGTTGTTCCTAACTTTAAGGGAAGTATCGGAATTCCTTGATTTCAACATATTCCTCTCAAATCCCATGTATTTCACACAATGTTTTTTTGTCCATTAAGCTTATGATTTTATTTCTTATTTTATGTAATTGTGATCAAGCATTAGTTAGGTCATTTATTAGCAATCTTATGAAATTTGGGCTTAAGTACCAATATATCTATGCAAGAAAATAAAAAATCACCAACAAATAGTTACCAACACTTCCCCTTATACTAGGGACTAGATGTTAATCATTCACAACTTGACTCTAAGTTCTTCAAACCTAATTCTGGTTAAAAATTTAGTTAGGATGTCAACTATTTGAAATTTTGTTATGGTATGAGCAAGTTCAAGTAGCCATGAATCCATTTTCTACTTAATAAAGTGGTGGTGAATTTCTCTAAGTTTTGTTCTATCATGTTAAATGGGATTTTTAGCTATACTAATGGCAGTTAGGTTATCACACAACACCTTATTGATTAGGTATTGATCATTCCTAGCTTAACTTTAAAATTTTCAAACCCAATCCTAGTTAAGGCTTTAGTTAGATGTTAATAATTTGAAATCTTATTAAGGTATGAGCAAGTTTAAATAGCCTTGAATCCATTTTCTACTTAATAAAGTGGTGGTCAGTTTCCACAAGTTTAGTTTTGCCATATTGAATTGGATTTTTGGCTTTACTAATAGCAGTTAAGTTATCACACAGTAGCATCATGGCTATACTTTCTTTGAGATATAATGATCCCTTTCTTCAACCATGCCATTTCCATTTCCAAAAAGTATTTTAATAGACCAATGTCTTTTATTTCAAACTTTTTAACTAAGGCTCTTTTTAAATTCCCAATGTTATCTACATAATCTCTTATGACAATTATATCATCTACATATACAATTACGACAAGTATCTTCTAATTAGTAGAAAATTTAGTGAAAAATAGTGTGATCCCCTTCTTTAACCTTGCCACTTCTATTCTTTAAAAATATTTTAATAAATCAAGGTCCTTTATATCAAAATTTTCAACTAAGATTTTCTTCAAGTTCTCAATCTTATTTGCATAATCTCTTATGACAATTATATTGTCTACATATATAATTAGGACAAATATCTTTCCATTAGTAGAAAATTTGGTAAAAATAGTGTGATCAACTTGCCCTTATGCATCATCATCTTGCCTATTTATAGCTATAGTGAGTTTGTCAAATCATGTTTTAGGAGACTATTTGAGACTATAAAGAGATTTTTTGAATTTGCACATCTTATTACTATTGTGAGCATCAAAGTCAAAAGGTATACATATATATATATATATATATATTTCTTCTTTTAAATCTCTATTAAAGAATATATTTTTGACATCAAGTTGATAAAGAGGCCATTGTAATCTACATTAGCTACAAGAGACAATAGAACTTTAGTGGAGTTGAATTTGGCCACTTGTGTAAATTCTTCTTGATAATCTAGGACTAATGCTTCCATCAAAATTATACTTGATGTTGAAGAGTCGTTTGCACCCAACTGGTCTTTTCTTTTAGGTAACTCTACTACGTCCTATGTGCCATTCTTTTTTAAGGCATTAGTCTCATTGTACACTACTTTTCTCCATTCATCTTACTTGAGAGCTCCATAAATATTCTAGGGAACCTTGTCATCTTGGCTATAAATTTTTGATAAGTAGGTGATAATTGATCATAAGTGCAAATTATCCAGTAAATTACTTTGTGCAAGTTCTAATTCACTTCCTTAACACAATAAAAACATCCATACAATCTCATTTTAAAGACTCATAAGTAGGTAAGTGGACTTGGAATGCAAGAGTCAGGAGATGGACTAACTTTTACCTCTTGGGACTTTTTCTTCCTAAAGTAGACAATGAGATATTTCTGCTAAGTAAGGATATTATTTTTCATGTTCTTAACTTGTTAAATTTTCATGTTTAGGTTTAAGTTCAGAGGTAATAATAGGCTTGAGTTTAATCAAGATAATGGTAGGATTGGTGCTACTAGTCTTGGGTTCAATAAGAACAATTATAGGGGTAGGATTTTTAGGCTCAAGTTCATTAGGATAAAGACTGTCTTCAATATAAAAGCTCCATTCTCTTTAATGATCAATGTTCTCCCATTGAATGGATGTTTATGGGTAATATGGTTCATCTTTAAAGAAGATAACATCCATAGAAACAAATAATTTATGCAAAGAGGGTGAATACATTTTTAACCTTTTTGAGAAGGAGAATTGCCAACAAATGTACATTTAATGGCCATAGGTTCAAGTTGTTACTATGATAAAGATATACAAAGACAATATAGCCAAAGACTTTAATAGGTATGGTAGAAATAATTTGGATATTTGTAAAAGTCTTAAGAAGGGTATTATAAGGTACTTAAAAATCAAAAGTTTTAGTAGACATTCTATTAACAAGGTAGGTTGAAGCTAAAGAGTTTTAGGAACATTTATAGTAAGCATAAAAGATCTAGCCATATCAGGTAGGTGTCTATTCTTCCTTTTAGCAATACTATTTTATTGAGAGATATAAATACAATAACTTTGATGATGTATTCCATTTTCAACCAAGTAAGTACTGTAATACCATATCAAGATAGCCTTCAATTTGCATCACAAATTGAAGCATGAATTTCGGGTTTCAGGTATACACATCAAGATAGCATCAAAATTCTATTTTTCCCATGGTTCTATAATCTATCACAATTTTTAAAAATTCATAACTTGATTTAGAAAATCTCGAAAATTAGGACTTTCTATGAAGCTTAAGGCATCATCTAACTGCTATAAAAATTTTAGACTAAGAAAATATCATTTGATGTATGAAATCTCAATGGAACAATAGCTGGGTCGATTTTTCATACTCGTGTAGACTTGGATTTTTAAAAATTCATATCTTACTCTACAAAGCTCTAAATTAAGTGATCTTGATGGCTATGAAAATTTTATGATGCAACTATATGCCTATAAAATTTCATGAGTATTGAACTTCATTTGATCCCTTAAACATACTAAAAACCCGACTGATCAAATGAACAGTACACTAACAGCTTTTGCAAATTTTAGCCTAACTTTAAAAAATCATAATAAATTCTAAAAATCTCCAAAAATTATGATTTTTAGCTCTATAAAAATTTCTAGATGAGATCTATACATCTACCAAATCTTAAACTAAATTTCGTTCATTTAGTCTGATTTTGGTGTATGGACAAAATATGGCTTATTTTGAGATTCAAGAAGCACCAAATGGTTTAAAATGAAAATTTTAAGGTAAGTGACCATTTATACACATCCGACACCTTAAATACAGCATATAAAAGCATCATAATAGATCCAAAACACCATAGAACTCAAAACCACTCTCTCACTTAATCATATGCAAATATATTCCATGGTTCAAGGATGTCAAAATCTCAAGATTACATTTGGTTACAAATATGGTTCATACAACATACTTACATACTTTTATATATGAGTAAGGGTTTACATCTCATAGATAACATTTATATTCATACTTTGACGTCAATTTATACAAAATCCTATTCTATTGCTAAAGTAACATGTCTCAAGCTTCTTGGCCTCAATTCTTGGCTCCATGAGCATCACCTATACATGGTTAGACATAAAGTGGGAGATAGTGAGATTCAAAGAATTCCAATAGTTTATTCACCCTTTCAAGAATGCATCTATGTCATGTTATCATGTCAAAAAAAGCTAGCATGTAACAAATGCTTCCAAGTATCAAACATAAACATTTTCACAAAGTCATAGAGATCCAATAATGTTAAGAACATGCTATAGGGTCTTTTAGTCTAATCTCACCTAATCATATAGGGCTTTTGGATTAGCCTCACCCATTTCAAGGACTGTTAACTTAGCCTTACTCATTATATGAGACTTTTGGGGTTGTCTCACCCTTATTTAAGAACTTTTGGCATAGCATCACCTATCAAGAGCTATCTTATATTTAAATGCAAATTAAGAAGTATAATGGTACCAAAGTATCAAACCAATAGCTATAGGCATGTTTCATGATTCAAAGCAATCAATGAAAAGCAAATAACCATAAAATGCAAGAATGGATGAAAAGCTACCTTAAGTTAAGAAGCACAATTTCTCTCTTGGTTCTCTAACTTCTTGGTTCAACCTCACATACACACTTGGAGGAGGCTTGCTTTGCTTAGTCTAAACACATTACACAAGACACAAATGCATCATTGGAACTATCTCTAGACTTACATAAATACTTCACCAGCTACTTCTAGCTTATGGCATGTATATGGTTCCATACAATAATATAATGAAGCAACCCATATAATTTATCATCTTAACTCCAATTTTTCACTCAACCTAAGTCTCATAACTTTATTTAAACTCATTAGAGTCATCACAAAGTCATTTCAAGGAGCTAAATATCAAGTTGTTTCTTTATGTCTAAAGAAACCTTAAACTTCTAACTTTCAAAATATAATTTTTAAATTCAAACTAATAGTTCCTTTGGTATTTATTATTCATTTTTATACCACTTCTATCATTAGATTAAAGAAAAACTCTTTCTAAGTACAAGAACCACTCCTTGACGGAGATTATGCTTAAGATAGGAACCCATGGAGTTTTGTTAATTTTTCTAGGGAATTTGCCATTTATAAAGCTTTCTAGATGTCTTAAGAACTCAAATATGCTCTTACACAAATTAAATCATCACTAGAAATCTTCATAAATCCCTAAGTGCAATCACCACATTAAATTTGATAACTTATTATCTATAAGTTCTTTTTAAATCCTATTGATTCCATATGATTCCTTAGGTTTCAAAACCCTAATTTTTATCAAGTTGAGATCAAAATAAAACTCCCTACATAGACCCCTTGTTCTGGCTGAAATAGTGCACACAAGAAGAAGCAATTTCAACTATGGTTACTTACCTTGTTTCAAAGCTCACAAGATACACTTTTTTAGGCTTCCAAGAATTTTCCTAATTCCTTTCTTCCCTCAACTGAACCAACCATGAAATAGTACTAATTAAGTCACAAAAATCATGAGAGCAAAGAGGAGAAAGAGGAGAAGAAGTTTAGTAAAAGAAGAAGTATGAAAAAGTAACTAAATCTTACACTTTCAAGCCTTGGTTTCTTCCTCCTTTGCTCCTCCTTTGATGCGCCATTTAGAGCTACATTAGGTTCTATTTTTTACTAGATGGAAGTTGATTAAGAGGATGGAGAGAAGTGGGGTGTGCTAAATAAGAAGGAAGGGCTTCAATATGACACTTTTTGAAATTCTAATTTAGTCCCTCATCTTGGTTTTCTTCATTTGAGTTCATTTCAATTCCTTTTTAAGAACTGTTCTTTCCATCATAAAATTTAGATCCTCTAATTTATAAAATATATTTGGTTTCACCTAAATTATATTTAAAATCTTACCAAACTATTGGGTCAAATTTTTGATCAATCGATGACTAAAATATATAGTGGAATAGTTTTAATTATTCCAAGGGTTTTTATGATTTTTAGGGCCTCTAACAATCCTAAAAAACTCAATTTTCCTATATAAAGTTCCCTCCTTTGAGTTTTCTAAAAGTTGCCCAAAATTATGATTATATCACTACATTATTTCTTAAATTCATTCAGCTATTTTAACTCCAATTTCGGGCTATCCTTAGGCTCTAAATCACATTTTGAAATATCCTAATTCTCATTCTAATCTCAATTAATCTCAATTTATATTGCTTTAGGGTGATTCTATCTCATTTTATTAGATTTAGTTCAGTTTTCTGAAAATTAGGTATTATAGGTACCGCGGTGAATATTGATATATTCCTTACTATTATTGGATTTAAAGACCTTGATGGGTGTTTGGAATTAAGTTTGAATAAACTTATGTAAATTTTTTAAAATAGCTAGGACCTCAAATATTTCCTTTATTAAGTTTACTCATATAACCCTTGAATGATCATCCACAAAGGTCATAAACCACCTTACACCTAAGAAACCCTTAAACTTAAAATGTCCCCAAATATAATTATGAATTAAATGGGAAAGGAGAGAAGATTTATAGCCTTTGAAGGGTAAATGATTTTTGTGTGTTTGGCAAGTTAGCAAGATTCACATTGAATGAGGGTAGAATTTTTATTAAATAAGTTAAGATACATTCTCTTCATATTTAGGCAATCTAATCTGTAATACCACAATAACAAATCAAAATTACTACTAGTAATGAATCCTCTTTTATTTTGAATAGTCATGCTTATGTAATAAAGTCCAACCACTTTCTTAGCTTTGCTAATCATCTTCTTGGGTATCAAGTCCTAAAAAACATTCACTATCCAAAACATAAGCTACACAATAATTATCTTTTAACATTTGTAATGGATAACAAATTACCCATGTGTGATCATTTAACATTTTTGTACTAAAGGTAAATAAGAAATTACCTTACTAAGTAATATTTTGAGTAATAATTATAGTACCCATAAAATTATCATTGGCGGCTATGTTCTAAGTAACAAGGATTTTTTTGAAAAAGATCTAGTTGCTTATGATTGAACAAATATGACTCAATAGTGGTTGCAACATCAATTGACACATTATGGCCTTAAACATCTCCCTTTGGCCTTGGCTTCTAACTAGTTAGTTTTCCATGCAATTTCTAGCAAACTTCCTTGGTATGACCTATTTTGTGACAATGGTCATATTAAGGTTTTCCCACCTTCTTTTGCTTGTTGTCATAGGTCTTATTTGATGGAACATGAGTAGCTAAAGCTGAGCATTTAACATTGTTTTGGTTATATTAAGGACCCAATGATAGCTTCTTTTTACTTTCTTCTCTTCTTACTTATAAAAATTGCTTCTCATAAGGAAGAAATGTGTTTTATCCTCATGATGCTCGCATAGACCTCTTCAAACATATCATTCAGCCCAAATAGAAATTTGCATGTGCACTTTTATCAACAATTTATTCATAATTTTTTGCATCTACATTGCAACTCTAAGTTTAAGTGTCAAAAAGAATAAGTTGATGCCAATATTTGTTGAGAAGAAGAGAATACTAAATTATAGTCATGTCACCTTGCTGTAGATCATGGAGAACACCTTTTATCTCAAATAACTCCATTATGTTTTCACTGATTAAATAGGTTTCTCAAGTGGCATCCTAAATTTCCTTAGCTATGTTGTATAGAAGGAAATCTTCACCAATGTCGATTGTCTAGCAATTGATTGGCCATGACATCATATTTCTTTCTGCATTCCAAATGGGATATTTTGCGACAATCTGACTTAGTGGTGTGTCACCTATAAGATACCCAAACTTTCTTATTCCCTTCACATCCATGAGCACACTTGACTCCCATTGAGTTTGTACCTAATGATAAGAATAGGGGGAGTCTTATTGGAACTTGTGATAACAAGAGCACCATTAACAAAGGAAACCCCATAAATGATTGTTGTTGTATGGATCACTCCCATTAAAGAGCTATGCCAATCTAAAGCTTTAGTATTACAGGTCTTAACATGGCCAAAAATGATAAAGGAAGGATTAGGCATTGTCATGCTATGATACGATGAAGAAAAATCTAAAGAAAATATTTTAAATTTTTCATTTGAATGATATGAATAGGAATTGATAAGGACCATGGCAATATGCCATTAGAATCTTGTGAAATAGAATGCTAAAAGAAGAAAGGAATAAATTAGATTAACGGGATAAGGAATCTAGAATAATAAATGAAATAAAACATTAACCCAATCCTATGAAATCTAGGATTAAGTCCCAATAGATCTAGGCAAGTAAATAGCAAATCACCAATGGTTAATTAGGAGAAAATATGTTTCAAGTTTCATGTGTTTAATTGCTATGCAGTCTCTTTAAACTTATAACTCTTAATTACTTTTAAATTTTATTATTGGTAAAAAACAATGGGTATTAAAGTTTGGTTTTAGGATAAAATGATAAAAGTCTTGGCATTTTCTATTATATATTATTGAAAACAATCTTTTGTTTCCATTTACATTTTATTTGAGCCTTAACTTTTTTGTTCAATATAAAAGAGTTTTTAAAAAATATTTTTTTTTAATCATAAATGTACATTCTTCTATGCAACATTTTCTTGGAATTTGCAAATTTGGAAACTGTGACGACCCTAAATTCTAATATTGCTAATTATAGTTAAATACATGATTAATAAATAATGATCAAGGTTTGGAGTCGCTACAACTAATCACATTAACAAGATATAGAGAAATTTAAACTTTGATACTATTAGGGTCATCAACTAACAACCATAACGGGAACATGCGTAAAAGGGTTTTGTATCATCAATAAAGGTTTATGATTCATCCATTAATCAATTTCAACCCACGACAACCTCTCACCAATGTACTCCTGCGATTCTCTAACATTAGCCTTAAGGAAATTAGGGTTTCTAGGTCAAATATGGGAGCTTGGGGACCTGCGCCGTGACCTGGAACTTTCCCGCCACGGCTAAGTCAGGTTCTGGAGCTCGAAAACTAAGTTTTTAAACTTGCGCCGCGGCCTGGAACTCTTGCGCCGCGGCCAAGTTGCTCTCGAGAATCACTCGCCACGGCGAGTTGGATCTGCGCCGCGGCGAGTTTGGCTACTGTATCTTCCTGAATTAATTTTCTCGACTTGCGCCGCGGCGGGACTTATTGCGCCGCGGTGAGTTTGGCTACTGTCACCCTCCTGGGCGACTTTTTCGCTCTGTGCCGCGGTGAGATTTCTCAAGCCGCGGCGTCCCTCGCTACTGTCACTTCCTAGGCCGTGGCGAGGCCTTCCTAGCCGCGGCGTGACTCCCTTCTGTAGCTGTTTTCCCTATATTTTGCCCCCTACACTCCATTTTCCTTCTTAGGGACACTCTAAGGTCACTTCCCCTAATTTTATATGGCTCTAATGGCATTTATCTACCTTATTTACTTAGCTATGCTTCCATTACCAATTCAAAACTTATATGCCCATTTCTTTCCTCTAATTACCCTATATTAGCAAGTCTAGGGAATAATAACAACACCAATCATGCACCATTGATATTTAACATTAGATATACTTTCCATTATTAGCCAATTACAATCATAATGTTCAATTCCATGATAATCAAATTACATATACAATCCTTATACTTGGCAACTCATGATGCAATGCAGCAATGATACAAAACTAACAATTTAATTACAATACATTTTGTCAAAGCTCCCAGACCTATGTGCTACCAAACCATTTAACAAGCTCTCGTTAATTTTCTCCTTGCCACTAAGAGGTCTGATCCTTGAAAATGTTAGCCCACAATGGGGTGAGATATACAATCTCAGTAACAAAAGGAAATTTCCATATATATGTACAAGTCAATCAATCTAAGACAATCTCATGTCATCAATATCAGAATCATCAATTCAATTGGCAAATGAACTAGTTGAGCTACCAATGACTACTGTCCCATACCAGCAATCATACATAACATGTTAATGGCCAATAACACCGGGAGAGGCCCGTTCATGGCACCTACTCCATCATGAGCACAACCAGGGCTCAGTGCATCTGGGGTTTGATCATAACTCGGTGCTCGATCGTAGCACATGCACAGGTGGCAGCCGCACCACAGCTCCACCATGGACTCACAAGGTTCAATCACAATAACAATCAAGTAGTTAACCAGTCATTTAACATTTCAAAATCAAGCATGTGTAACAAATAGCAAATTAACATGAGCATATACATGGAATTAGGAAAATAACTCAGTTATCTCAATGAAGCCAATTACTCTTCCCCTAGCTACCATAATAATCCAAATGCATACCAAGCCTATAACAAGCATAATTATCATCATTTCTAATCACAATCAAATATCCAAAGAGTTGAACTACTAATGACAGACTAGAGGTTACTCACCTAATTACCAAGGGATTTTATTTCAGATTCCAACTTTCCCACATCAGAAATTGCCATAGTTCACTCCAATTTCTGGGTAATTTCATATGAAACTAAAGCCCATATCATAGGTCAACTATAGGGGTCTCAAACTAACAGGAAATGCATCAAAATGGGAAGGAGATACTCACTTAACAACACCTATAGCCTTACCTCCGAAAATCCACTATGGAAGCACCAAAATTCGCATTTCAATCATCAAGCCTAGAAAATTCAGTTTTCCACCATTATCTCCTTGTAATCTCACACAATAACAGAACCCATTATGATAATACATCCTTAGGGGCATTTTCCAGCAAAGTGATTCACAAAATGGAAGGGAAAAGCTTACCTAATCCTCCCTCTAACCTCCAAGTCCGAAAATCTTGCAAGGAATCACCCAACACCAAATTTCAGATTTGAAATGAAGATGAAAATGCTCAAACCCAGAAATTAATTAGACCAAAATGAAGAGGAGGATGAGAGGGTCAAGTTATATATAACTTACCTTGGCTAAATCATCCTCTAGAAGTAAGAAATGGAGCCTCCATGTTGGTAGAACCCTAGCCTCCCTCAAACCTCCGAATTTTCTCCCTTGCCTCTTGTGTTTTCTGCTAAATGGGGAAGGAGGTGGCTGAACCTTTAGGGTTTTTAATGATAAATGGGCTGACCCATCAGCCTAAGGTCCAATTGGGCTCATCTCTAGTGATTGGGCCATGGTTTAATGAATGGGCTGCAGAAAGTTTAGAGCTACAAGTGGAATGTGCTGACCCAATGGCCTAATTCCTTGTGGGTCTAGATTTTTATACTTGTTGGGCCTTATCTCATAAGTTGGGCTGAATCTCATGAGTTGGGCTTCAGGGTTGTGGTTGGGCTAAGCCAAATTTCAAGAGCCAACCTAATTTGGGTCTGCATCTAGCTCATTGGGCCTCAATTAGCCTCTTATCATGATTCATTAATTTGGGCCTAGGTGAAGTTTCTATCCCAATTAATTCTCAAACCCATATTAATAATTTATCTCTCTAAAAATCCCCATTCACTTTATTTGCCCAAACATCCCATATTAATTATTCTTAATTAATCTTAATCCATGATTAACACCTTAATTAATTTTGGGGTGTTACAGAAACGCTGGCAAATGACTCCTTTACTTGCAGAGACTTTTCAAAAATCACATTACATGGACAATCCTTTTTTCTTTTAAAGTGTTATTAACTTTATTATCTTGTATTTTCTTTTAACATATGGATAAAAAAACCTTTTGTTTCCATTGTACATTCATATAAGCCTTAACTTTTTTGTTCAACATAAAATGCTTATTTTACTCTTTAATGGCAATTTTAAAAGTATATTTTATTTTTTGGTTTTCTTTATTTCACAAATATACATTTTTAGGCCATATTTTTTAAATAGGCAAACTAGGAAACTTTGACATTTGACTAATTCGACAAGCATGCTCATGGAGAAGGTTGGTCACACAACATATTTTTGTGGCCAAGATTAGTCATGCATCTCCTTACCTTTTGACCTCTCACTTTACTAAAATTTACTTTGACAAACATGCATTAATCGATGTGCGGTTTACAAATTGGAGTGATAAGAATTGAATCTTAGTGAATTGTGATAGCAAGACCACTCTATCACTTACAATACCTTATCACAAATTTAAGCCATTTTTATAGCACTCTGCCCATTGCTTTACGGAAATTTCTTTAAGGCATCTCTTATAGATCATCTACAGATACTCTTGACTGCATCTTAACATCAACAAAACTTAGGAAAGTGTATTTAAATTTTGATATCCTAGTATATAAGTATTTAAATTTAAATAAGAGTCAAGTGAGGTTGCTAAAGCATCGATAGGACTTACGCATAGGCACTTGAACTTCAACGGGACTCAGGTACATGTTCATAAACTTACAATACCTTATCATGTATTTAAGTCATTTTTATATCATTTTGCCCATTGCTTTATAGGAATTTCTTTTAGGCATCCCTTGTAACTCATCTACTGCTCTCTTGACTACTAATCTCTTGACAAACATGCATTAATCGATATGCAGTTCACAAATTGGAGTGATAAGAATCCAATCTTAGTAAATTGTGATAGCAAGGCCACCCTGTCACTTACAATACCTTATCACGTATTTAAGTCACTTTTATAGCACTCTTCTCATTGCTTTATGGGAATTTCCTTAAGGCATCTCTTGCAGCTCATCCACAGCTACTCTTGACTGCACCTTAACCTTAATAAGACTCAAGTAAGTATATATTTAAACTTTGATATGCAAGCATAGGTACTTAAACTTCAACAGGACTCAGGTGAGGTTGTTAGAGCATCGATAGGACTTATACAAGGGCACTTGAACTTTGACAGGAGTCAGGTACATGCTCTTGAACTTACAATACCTCTTCAAGTATTTAAGTCATTTTTATAATATTCCACCCATTGCTTTGTGAGAATTTCTTTAAGGCATCCCTTGCAGCTTATCTATTGCTCTCTTAACAAACATGCATTAATCAATGTGCAGTTCATAAATTGGAGTGATAAGAATTGAATCTTAGTGAATTACGATAGCAAGGCCACTTTGTCACTTACAATACCTCATCATATATTTAAGTCATTTTTATAGCACTCTGCCCATTGCTTTATGGGAATTTCTTTAAGGCATCTCTTGCAGCTACTATTGACTGCACCTTAACTTTAACAAGACTCAGGTAAGTATATCTAAAATATGCAAGTATAGGTACTTAAACTTCAACAAGATTGAGGTGAGGTTGCTAGAGCATTGATAGGACTTATACATGGACGCTTGAACTTTGACAGGACTCAGGTATATGCCCTTGAACTTGCAATACCTTATCACGTATTTAAGTCATTTTTATAACATTCTACCCATTGCTTTAGGAATTTTTTTAAGGCATCCCTTGTAGCTCATCTACTGCTAGTCTTGACTACAACTTAACATCCACAAAACTCAAGTAAGTATATTTAGATTTCAACAAGACTCAAGTGAGGTTGCTAAAGCATCTATAAGACTTATGCATAGGCACTTCAACTTCAACGGGACTCAGGTATATGTTCCTGAACTTACAATACCTTATCGTGTATTTAAGTCATTTTTATTGCATGCTGCCCATTGCTTTACAGGAATTTCTTTAAGGCATCCCTTGCTCATCTATTACTCTCTTGACAAACATGCATTAATCGATGTGAAGTTCACAAGTAAGAGTGATAAGAATTGAATCTTAGTGAATTGTGATAGCAAGGCCACTCTGTCACTTACAATACCTTATCACGTATTTAAGTCATTTTTATAGCACTCTGTAAATTGCTTTATGGGAATTTCTTTAAGGCATCTCTTACAGATCATCTACAGCTACTCTTGACTGCACCTTAACATCAACAAAACTCAAGTAAGTATATTTAAATTTTGATATGCCAGTATATAGAGGTGTTTAAACTTCAATAAGACTCAAGTGAGGTTGCTAAAGCATCGATAGGACTTACGCATAGCCACTTGAACTTCAACAAGACTCAAGTACATGTTCCTAAACTTACAATACCTTATCGTGTATTTAAGTCATTTTTATAGCATTCTGCCAATTACTTTATGGGAATTTCTTTAAGGCATCCCTTGTAGCTCATCTATTATTAGTCTTGGCTGCACCTTAACATCCACAAAACTTAGGCAAGTATATTAAAAGTTTCATATCCTAGTATATAGGTGATTAAACTTCAACAAGACTCAAGTGAGGTTGCTAAAGCATCGATAGGACTTACGCATAGGCACTTGAACTTCAACAGGACTCAGGTACATGTTCCAGAACTTACAATACCTTATCATGTATTTAAGTCACTCTTATAGCATTCTGCCCATTGCTTTATAGGAATTCCTTTAAGGCATCCCTTGCAACTACTCATCAATTGCTCTCTTGACAAACATGTAGTAATCAATGTGCAGTTCACAAATTGGAGTGATAAGAATTGAATCTTAGTGAATTGTTATAGCAAGTCCACTCTGTCACTTACAATACCTTAAATACATGTATTTAAGTCATTTTTATAGCACTCTGCCCACAGCTACTCTTGACGACACCTTAACTTTAACAAGACTTAGGTAAGTATATCTAAACTTTGATATGCAAGTATAGGTACTTAAACTTCAACAGGATTGAGGTGAGGTTGCTGGAGCATTGATAGGACTTATACATGCTTATATGGACGCTTGAACTTTGACAGGACTCAGGTACATGTTCTTGAACTTACAATACTTTATCACGTATTTAAGTCATTTTTATAACATTCTACCCATTGCTTTGGGAATTTCTTTAAGGCATCCCTTGTAGCTCATCTACTGCTAGTCTTGATTGCACCTTAACTTTAACAAGATTCAAGTAAGTATATCTAAACTTTGATATACAAGTATAGGTACTTAAACTTCAACAAGACTGAGGTGAGGTTGTTAGAGCATCGATAGGACTTATATATAGGCACTTGAACTTTGACAGGACTCAGGTATATGCTCTTGAACTTACAGTACCTTATCACATATTTAAGTCATTTTTATAACATTTTACCAATTGCTTTGGGAATTTCTTTAAGGCATCCCTTATAGCTCATATACTACTAGTCTTGACTGCACCTTAACTTTGAAAAAAACCAGGTAAGTATATTTAAATTTTGATATGCTAATATATAGGTATTTAAACTTCAACAAGACTCAAGTGAGGTTGATAAAGCATCAATAGGACTTATGCATAGGCACTTGAACTTCAACGAGACGCAGGTATATGTTCCTAAACTTACATTACCTTATCGTGTATTTAAGTCATTTTTATAGCATTCTACCCATTGCTTTATGGGAGTTTCTTTAAGGCATCCCTTGTAGCTCATCTATTGCTCTCTTGACAAACATGCATTAATCGATGTGCAGTTGACAAATTGGAGTGATAAGAATTGAATTTTAGTGAATTATGATAGTAAAGCTACTCTGTCACTTACAATACCTTACCGTGTATTTAAGTCATTTTTATAGCACTTTGCCCATTGCTTTATGGGAAGTTCTTTAAGGCATCTATTGTAGCTCAACCACAACTACTCTTGACTGCACCTTAACTTTAACAATCAAGTAAGTATATTTAAACTTTGATATGCAAGTATAGCTACTTAAACTTCAACAGGACTGAGGTGAGGTTACTAAAGCAGTGATCAGACTTATACATGGACGCTTGAACTTTGACAGGACTTAGGTACATGCTCCTGAACTTGCAATACCTTATCACGTATTTAAGTCATTTTTATAACATTCTACCCATTGCTTTAGGAATTTTTTTAAGGCATCCCTTGTAGCTCATCTACTGCTAGTCTTGACTACAACTTAACATCCACAAAACTCAAGTAAGTATATTTAGATTTCAACAAGACTCAAGTGAGGTTGCTAAAGCATCTATAAGACTTATGCATAGGCACTTCAACTTCAACGGGACTCAGGTATATGTTCCTGAACTTACAATAGCTTATCGTGTATTTAAGTCATTTTTATAGCATTCTGCCTATTGGTTTATGGGAATTTCTCTAAGGCATCCCTTGCAGCTCATCTATTGCTCTCTTGACAAACATACATTAATCGATGTGCAATTCACAAATTAGAGTGATAAGAATTGAATCTTAGTGAATTGTGATAGCAAGGCCACTCTGTCACTTACAATACCTTATCGCGTATTTAAGTCATTTTTATGGCACTCTGCCCATTACTTTATGGGAATTTCTTTAAGGCATCTCTTACAGATCATCTATAGCTACTCTTGACTGCACCTTAACATCAACAAAACTCAGGTAAGTATATTTAAATTTTGATATACCAGTATATAGGTATTCAAACTTCAATAAGACTCAAGTGAGGTTGCTAAAGTATCGATAGGACTTACGCATAGGCATTTGAACTTCAACGGGACTCAAGTACATGTTCCTAAACTTACAATATCTTATCATGTATTTAAGTCATTTTTATAGCATTCTAGCCATTGCTTTATAGGAATTTCTTTAAGGCATCCCTTGTAGCTCATCTACTACTAGTCTTGGCTGCACCTTAACATCCACAAAACTCAGGTAAGTATATTTAAATTTTGATACCCTAGTATATAGGTGATTAAACTTCAACAAGACTCAAGTGAGGTTGCTAAAGCATCGATAGGACTTACGCATAGGCACTTGAATTTCAACGAGACTCAGGTATATGTTCCAGAACTTACAATACCTTATCGTGTATTTAAGTCACTCTTATAGCATTCTGCCCATTGCTTTATGGTAATTTCTTTAAGGCATCCCTTGCAGCTCATCTATTGCTCTGTTGACAAAAATGCGTTAATCGATGTGCAATTCACAAATTGGAGTGGAGTGATAAGAATTGAATCTTAGTGAATTGTGATAGCAAGGCGATTTAAGTCATTTTTATAGCACTCTGCCCATTGCTTTATGGGAATTTCTCTAAGGCATCTTTTACGGCTCATCCACAGCTACTCTTGATTGCACTTTAGCTTTAACAAGACTTAAGTAAGTATATCTAAACTTTGATATGCAAGTACTTAAAGTTCAATAGGATTGAAGTGAGGTTGCTAGAGCATCGATAGGACTTATACATGGATGCTTGAACTTTGACAGGACTCAAGTACATGCTCTTGAACATGTAATACCTTATCATGTTTTAAAGTCATTTTTATAACATTCTACCCATTGCTTTGGGAATTTCTTTAAGGCATCCTTTGTAGCTCATCTATTACTAGCCTTGACTGCACCTTAACATCGACAAAAATTAGGTAAGTATATTTAAATTTTGATATGCCAGTATATAGGTATTTAAACTTCAACAAGACTCAAGTGAGGTTGGTAAAGCATCGATAGGACTTACGCATAGGCAGTTGAATTTCAACGGGACTGAGGTACATGTTCCTAAACTTACAATACTTTATAATGTATTTAAGTCATTTTTATAGCATTCTGCCCATTTCTTTATGGGAATTTCTTTAAGGCATCCCTTGCAGCTCATCTATTGCTCTCTTGATTGCACCTTAACTTTGACAAGATTCAAGTAAGTATATCTAAACTTTGATATGCAAGTATAGGTACTTAAACCTCAATAAGACTCAGGTGAGGTTGCTAGAGCATCGATAGTACTTAGATATGGGCATTTAAACTTTGACAAGACTCAGGTACATGCTCTTAAACTTACAGTACCTTATCATGTATTTAAGTCATTTTTATAACATTCTACCCATTGCTTTGGGACTTTAAGGCATCCTTTGTAGCTCATCTATTGCTAGTCTTGACTGCACCTTAACATCAACAAAACTCAAGTAAGTATATTCAAATTTTGATATGCCAGTATATAGGTATTAAAACTTCAACAAGGCTCAAATGAGGCTGCTAAAGCATCGATAGGACTTACGCATAGGCACTTGGACGTCAATAGGACACAAGTACATGTTCCTGAACACACAATACCTTATCTTGTATTTAAGTCTTTTTTATAGCATTTTGCCCATTGCTTTATGGGAATTTCTTTAAGGCATCCCTTGCAACTGATCTATTGCTCTCTTGACAAACATACATTAATCAATGTGCAGTTCACAAATTGGAGTGATAAGAATTGAATCTCAGTGAATTGTGATAGCAAGGCCACTCTGTCACTTATAATACCATATCGCGTATTTAAATCATTTTTATAGCACTCTGCTCATTGCTTTATTGGAAGTTCTTTAAGGCATCTGTTGTAGCTCAACCATAACTACTCTTGACTACACCTTAACTTTAACAAGACTCAGGTAAGCATATCTAAACTTTGATATGCAAGTATAGGTACTTAAACTTCAACAGGACTCAGGTGAGATTGCTAAAGCATCGATAGGACTTATACATGGGCACTTGAACTTAGACAGAACTCAAGTTATGCTCTTGAACTTACAGTACGTTATCACGTATTTAAGTCATTTTTATGACATTCTACCTATTGCTTTGGGAATTTCTTTAAGGCATCCCTTGTAGCTCATCTATTGCTAGTCTTGGCTGCACCTTAACATCCACAAAACTCAGGTAAGTATATTTAAATTTTGATACCCCAGTATATAGGTGATTAAACTTCAACAAGACTCAACTGAGGTTGCTAAAGCATCGATAAGACTTATGCATAGGCACTTGAACTTCAATGGGACTCAGGTACATGTTCCAAAACTTACAATACCTTATCGTGTATTTAAGTTATTTTTATAGCATTCTGCCCATTGCTTTATGGGAATTTCTTTAAGGCATCCCTTACAGCTCATCTATTGCTCTCTTGACAAACATGCATTAATCGATGTGCAGTTCACAAATTGGAGTGATAAGAATTGAATCTTAGTGAATTGTGATAGCGAAGCCACTCCGTCACTTACAATACCTTATCGCGTATTTAAGTCATTTTTATGGCACTCTACCCATTGCTTTGTTGGGAAGTTCTTTAAAGCATCTGTTGCAGCTCAACCATAACTACTCTTGACTGCACCTTAACTTTAACAAGACTCAAGTAAGTATATTTAAACTTTGATATACTAGTATAGGTACTTAAACTTCAACAAGACTGAGGTGAGGTTACTAGAGCATTGATAGGACTTATACATAGATGCTTGAACTTTGACAAGACTCAAGTACATGCTCTTGAACTTGCAATACCTTATCATGTATTTAAGTCATTTGTATGACATTCTACCTATTGCTTTGGGAATTTCTTTAAGGCACCCCTTGTAGCTCATCTATTGCTAGTCTTGACTGCACCTTAACATCTACAAAACTCAGGTAAGTATATTTAAATTTTAATACCCCAGTATATAGGTGATTAAACTTCAACAAGACTCAAGTGAGGTTGCTAAAGGATCGATAGGACTTACGCATAGGCACTTGAACTTCAACGGGACTCAGGTACATGTTCTTGAACTTACAATACCTTATCGTGTATTTAAGTCATTTTTATAGCATTCTGCCCATTGTTTTATGGGAATTTCGTTAAGGCATCCCTTGCAGCTCATCTATTGCTCTCTTGATAAACATACATTAATCAATGTGCAGTTCACAAATTGGAGTGATAAGAATTGAATCATAGTGAATTGTGATAGCAAAGCCACTCCATCACTTACAATACCTTATCGCATATTTAAGTCATTTTTATGGCACTCTGCCCATTGCTTTATGGGAAGTTCTTTAAAGCATTTGTTGCAGCTCAATCATAACTACTATTAACTGCACCTTAACTTTAACAAGACTCAGGTAAGCATATCTAAACTTTGATATGCAAGTATAGGTACTTAGACTTCAACAGGACTCAGGTGAGATTGCTAAAGCATCGATAGGACTTATACATGGGCATTTGAACTTTGACAAGACTCAGGTATATACTCTTGAACTTACAATACCTTATCATGTATTTAAGTCATTTTTATGACATTCTACCTATTGCTTTGGGAATTTCTTTAAGGCATCCCTTGTAGCTCATCTATTGCTAGTCTTGATGGCACCTTAACATCCACAAAACTCAGGTAAGTATATTTAAATTTTGATACCCCAGTATATAGGTGATTAAACTTCAACAAGACTTAACTGAGGTTGCTAAAGCATCAATAGGACTTACGCATAGGAACTTAAACTTCAACGGGACTCAGGTACATGTTCCTGAACTTACAATACCTTATTATGTATTTAAGTTATTTTTATAGCATTCTACCCATTGCTTTATAGGAATTTCTTTAAGGCATCCCTTGCAGCTCATCTATTGCTCTCTTGACAAACATGCATTAATCGATGTGTAGTTCACAAATTGGAGTGATAAGAATTGAATCTTAGTGAATTGTGATAGCAAAGCCACTCCGTCACTTACAATACCTTATCGCGTATTTAAATCATTTTTATGGCACTCTGCCCATTGCTTTGTGGGAAGTTCTTTAAAGCATCTGTTGCAGCTCAACCATAACTACTCTTGACTGCACCTTAACTTTAACAAAACTCAAGTAAGTATATCTAAACTTTGATATGCAAGTATAGGTACTTAAACTTCAATAGGACTGAGGTATGGTTGCTAGAGCATCGATAGGACTTATACATGGATGCTTGAACTTTAACAAGACTCAGGTACATGCTCTTGAACTTGCAATACAACAAAGTAACATCAAATGGCATGTCTCACAATACATTGGCATGTACAAGCATACAATGATAATTACATATCTAAGAATGCAAGAATAGATTGAAGAGCTACCTTAGTACTAAAACAAGTTTTTTACTTAGTTATTTCTCTTCCCCTAAGGCAATACACTTGCAAGTAGATGGAGTTTGTTTCCTTTAGCCTAGACATAACAAATAGCATTCAATTACTCTTTTGGAATAAGCCAAAGCACTAGACACACACTTAAAAAGCATACTTGGTCCATTAGTTTCATAATAGCTCCATTAATGACCTAATGAAACAACTACCATGATTTAAGTTCTTGGCTTCATTTTCTTCTCATATCTAGGCCTCTTGGTTCCATTTATATTCCTTGAATTCATCACAAACTTATTTCTAAGAGTCTAGATACAAGTTGCTTCTTAAGGCTACATTATGAAACTTATTGCCTCATCTCCCATTCTATGGCTTCTAAATTTTTTTCAAGGATTTCTTCCACCTTCTTCCATCACATATAGTCCTAAACTAAGTTTAGAAAAATTTAAAACACTCTCTAGGTCTCCTAACTCCTTTAAGCCAAGACATAAAGAGCATTTGGGGTTCATGGGATTTCCAATTTTTCCTTAAAGGGAAAGGTCCTCAGGAAGCTTTAAAGGTACTCAGAAAGCTTCCTAAAGGTCTTAAGAACTCAAACAAGCACTCACATATGCTACAAAATTCATGAATCAAAATAGAATTTACAAAGTATTCATGAATCCCTAGTTGTTCTCTCTTGAAACTCTATAGTTTTTCTTCCATTTTCTTTGCATTTCTCAAGTTCCCACACTTTAAATCAATGGTCTCTTGCTTCTTATAAGTCAAAACTTTCTCCCCATAGGCTATTCTATTTTTGACCAAAACACACACTCACAAAGCAAGGAAGAAGAAAGCAACAAAGGTAGATAAATTACCTTGATTTTAAGCTTCCTTCAATAGCTTCTTCCTTTGCCTTAGTGTAACACCATAGATTTCTAGCTTTGCCTTATGCAAATTTCAAGTCTCATGCCAAGCATTACATAGGGAAGCAAGAAAAATAGCATTAAAATATTGAATTTTTCTTTCGGAGTCCCATGAGCCATATGGACTCATCTATCACATTTTCTTATTTAATTACATAGATACAACTCAAATCCATCACCAAAAGTGGCCTATAACTCATGCAAATGCAAAAGACACATAACTTTCCATGATGTAGCCTCGATCAGAATTTCTCATTTTCTGTCATAAACTTTGAAAAATTATAACTAATTCTTGAAAAATTCAAATTATGAATTTTTTACTATTCTGAAAAGATACAGATGTCTACTTTATGCTAAAAATAATTCTAGATCATGAAACATCACACAGAAGATGTTTAACATTCAAAAGAGTGCAGAGGTCTAGCTGGCTACTGGTACTGATATAGATTTCTACTATGAACTTCAAAAATACCTAGTTAATTCTAAAAAAATTCAATCCATGCAAATGATACTAATTTGAAAAACTACAAATATTAGATAAAAGGAAAAAAACTTCAGACTAGTTTAGGTATGTCCACGCCTCGAAAACAAATCAAATAGTAACCTAGGTCTGACTAGATACCTAATGTGACGACCCTAATTTCTTATCATCATAATTAAGGTTAAACACATGATTAATCATTATAGGTCATGAAAATATGGAAAAATTAAAACCTTAATGTGATTAGAGTCATCAATCATACGATTTCATACACTTATGTTCATAAAGGAAATTAAACATCCATTTATAAGCCTTGGATTCCATTACTCATCAATTATAACTCATCCTAATGACTCTAGATCATCTCTTATGGTTAACATATGGAAAACCAAGGTTTTTTAGTTAATATAAGTGTTTCAGCATGTTAGCCGCGGTAAAATTACCCTTAGCCGCGGCCAATTCATTTCTTTTTTACCCTTTTCTTCATCACTAGTTTCGTCGCGGTGATAGCCGCGGCGAGTTGGACCTTCTCTGCAGCCAACCTACATGGCGCCGCGGCGAAGAAGCCTCCTGGAACTCCCTCGCTCGCTTCTCGATATTGGCCGCGGCCAATTACTCCTTTTGTCGCAGCCAATTCCTCTCTGGAATGCCGAGAATATTTTCTTAAAAGTTCGCCGCGGCCAATTCCATAATTTGCCGCGGCGAATTTCTCTTGGGATGACTTCTAGTTTGACCTCTCACATTTCGCCGCAGAAAATTCCTCTTCGGCACACTCCCTGGGCGACTTTGCCTCTATTGGCCGCGGCTAACTATATTTTAGTTGCGGCAAAATTCCTTCTGAGCCTATAACTCCGAAATTCTTGCCTCCTACTTCCCACTCTCCCTTCATTAACACCCTAGGGCCCCTTTACCTTCATTGTAGGGCTCACTATCCTTCATTAGCCTAATTTATCCAGCTAATCTATCCTTATTAGTTTAAGACCCAAGGGTCAATTCCCTTTCTCTAATTATCCTATGACAGCAAGCCCATATATTAGTAAGTTTTTAAAATAACATTAACATGAGTTCATAGTAATATATATCAAGATTTCATTTCCAATAATAAGCTATTTCAGACTTCAACAAGGCTTATAACAGATATCATAAATCAATACATCAAATACCGATTTACAATAAAGCCTACTCCTCAATAAGTACATGGTATATTATCAAAATACAGATTCCTACACTTGGCAATATAGATATATGATGATGCTATACAAGGCCTAACAAAAAATCAGCATCTATCCTATTCTACTCAGACCAAGTGTAGCTCCCCCACACCGGGCCTCAGCTCATGGATGTTCATCCACTTGCTTACCCTTATCCTTACCTGAGGAACCTTCACCTGAAATTCTAATCCCATAAAACGGGGTAAGATATAAATCTCAGTAACTAAGACAATTCCATCATATAATCCAGTTTAATCAACATATATGCATGAATCAAAATCCATATCAGAATCATATTAGTCATTTCAGCAAATGAAATAATTAGGCTATCATGATTACTATCCCATACGCTAATCATATATTTAACATGTTAAAGGCCATTAACACCGGGAGAGGCCCGTCCACGGCACCCACTCCCCGTCGAGCACAACTAGGGCTCAGTACATCTAGGGTTTGATCATAACCTGGTGCCCGATCGAAACACATGCACGGGTGGCAGCTGCACCACAGCTCCACCATGGACTCACAAGGTCCAATCATAATACAACAGATAGCTAACCAATTCATTCAACATTTCAAATCATTCATATATAGCAAATATGAAATTAAAATAGATACATGCATGGAATTAATGTAAACCCCGGTTACCTCACTTGTAGACAATTGCAACAGCCACCACAGGTACAAAATCTCCCTATAACCATAACATCAGATAATTACTACTCTATTTCATCATTAATGGTTATAACAAGTACCCAAGAAATTTAAATGCTATTAACTACCTTAAGAATATTTACCCAGCCACCACAAATCCTAAATTCGAATTTTAGTGTCCTCTACCACAAATCTCAATATTCCACCCCAACATGCTAAGCAAATTCGTATAAAATTAATACCCATAATATAAATCAGCTATGGGGGTCTCCAACTAACAAAGAAAGCATCAAAATGGGGGGTTTAAACTCATCTAGTACCAGCCCTAACCTCAACCTATGAATTTCTCCAAGAAAATCCCCAAACACCGACATTTCAGATTTTGGGTAGGATGAAAACTCTCAAAATGAAAAACTAATCAGGCCAAATTAAAGAAAAAGATGAGGGGATTAAGTTGTATAACTATTACCTTGGCCAAATCTTACTCTAAGTGTGTGAAAATGAAGAATTCTTGCCCCCAACCCTAGCCTCCTTCTCCACCTCCGAATTTGCTTCTTGTGTTTCAGCAAATGGGAATGTGGCTGAAGCATTAGGGTTTTAGGTGGGTTTAAGTTAGGTCAAGGGATAGGTCATGGGCTGCTCTAAGGTCCAGATCCAATTGGGTTTCAGATTTTAGCTTGTTGGGCCAGTTTTAAAGTGTTGGGCTGCAGAATTCTATTGGGCTAGTTTCATACATTGGGTTGCTGAAGTTTAATGGGATTTAGGCCAAGTTGGAATAGCTCAAGGGTTTGGGTCTACATAAGGGTTATTGGGCTACTTATAAGAGCCTATACAAGGTGGATCTTGGGCCTCTCTCACATTAAATTGGGTTGGGTCTGCACCTAACTCATTAGGCCTCCATTAGCCTCTTGTCATATTTCATTAATTTTAGGCCTAGGTGAAGTTTCTATCTCAATTAATTCTCAAGCCCATATTAATAATCTATCTATCTAAAATCCCTATTTACTTAACTTGCCCAATCATCCCATATTAATTATTCTTAATTAATCTAAATCTATGATTAACACCTTAATTAACTCGGGGTGTTACACCTAACATTAGATAGAAATTTCAAAAATTTATATCTCCCTTTTTAGTCATTCAAATGAGGTGCTTCTAGTTGGTATAAGTCATTAGAAATGTCTAGTTTCTCTCTATAAAATTTTGTTGCAATTGGACATCATTTGCTCCATGAGTGACAGAATTTAAATTTAGACTAGAATGAATAGTACACTGAATTAATTTTAAAAAAAATTTCAATTTTAAAAATTTATCAAATATTCCATAGACCTCCAAAAATTCTGCACTTTAACTTCTCAAAAAGCTCTTAACAAGCTATAGATACATGCTAAATCTTATACCAAGAAGAGCTTATTTGGACAAAAAATGGTATAAGTTTTCAATATAGTTAAATTTGCTCTATATAAGATATCAAATATGTCCAAATGACTACCCTTGATATTTGGCACCTCTTGGGGCAAGTTTAAAAGTATGAATATGACTTGTATAGAATACCCAAGTGGTTCCAAACCTCATGCATCTCAATTTGACCTCTCCACTTCCATTATTACATTCATTTCCATAATGCTAGTTTTGCCATTTCATGTCTAAGATGCACATTTCCATACATATAACCTTAAATCTCGTTTATACATGATACATTAGTATAATTATACATGTTCATAACATCATAGGACATATACAACAATGGATTACAATATTTGCCACTCATATGGCTTTAAAGTAATAAAATCTATACACTTTAATATCACACTCTCATCTTTTAAGTAGTTGGCTCCCATTTTCTTGTTTTCTTAGTCCACCTAGCATGTTAGAATATTACAGAGAAGGAAATGAGATTCAAAGAATCCCAATAGCTCACCTCTCATTTCCACCACACATAAAGTATGCAAGCCATGTCTTATAAATGCATGCATGAGCATATTAAATAACATGAATATTCAAGAAGCAATCTTGACATGTGAGTAAATCATATAAGGCATCTATAGGCTTGCTAAGTAAGTGAATTAACCTCACCTATTCACTTATGAATTTTAAACTTGTCTCACTCATTTCTTTAAGAGGTTTTTGACTCAACCTTACTCTTGGGAATCAACCTCATTCTTGGGAGGCTCTTTACTTTATCTCAACCAACTTTAAGGGTTCTTGGCTTATCCTCATCATGGCTAAGGGTTCTTGACTTTTCCACACTCAAGCAAAACAAAACAAACATAACAAATATCATTTAAAAATATAATACATCATCATGGTACTATAGAATAAAAGCTTACGTTAGAATATTTTTCATAGCTTAAAACACACATACACACATTTAAAGACAAATCAAGCATACATTCTTACATGAGAGAAAAGTGGAGAGAGCTACCTTGCTTGCATTCACACAATTTTTCCTTGACCCTTAAGTCATCTCCCTTGACCTCACACATCCAAGAAGGTGGAGATCATTTCTCTTAGCAAGCCAATTATACTCTTGAATTAAATTCTAAGGCCATATATTCACTAGAAAAGCTAGGTGACTTATAAGGCTCTTTTATAGTTCCATAATGCACTTAATGAAGCAACCTTAGAAAATTATTATCTTGGCTCCATTCTCTTCATTCATTTATGATTCTTGACTCCATTGAAACCTCTTGGAGTCATCACACAATCAATTCAAAGAGCCTAATTAGATGTTGCTTCTTTAAGCCATATTATAGAACCTACGACATCAATTTATTCTCTAGACCTCTTAAATTTTTTTGAGGTTTCCTTTCATTTTCATTCATCATATATGACTAAAAAATATGCTTCAAAAAATTTAAAATTTTCCCTAGGTGTCCCATCCCCTTTAGGTTGAGACTATGTAGCATTTGGCCTCTATGGATGTTTGCTTTGTTTTCTTGATGAAGGATGCATATTGGGAGACTTCTCGGGATCTTAAGAACTCATTTAAACATTCATTTAAGCCTAAGAATAATTATATCAAATCAGATTTTTAAAGGAACCCATGAAACCCTAAGTTTGCCACCTTGAAAATCAATGGCTTTTTCTTGAATTTCTTTGCATATTCTTACTCTCCTCCTTTATTCAAAGAATTCACCCTTGGTTCTGCTAAAAATTTAAGCCCTCTTGTAACTATATATATGGGATGAAATAGGGAGAAGAATGGGGAAGAAATAACTACTATAGAATTGAGATTTTACCTTATTTTCATAGCTTTTCTTGCATGTTTCTCACTTTCCTTGGCCTCCTCTCTTTAAATCCAAAATTTTTCCTTTGTTCTTCCCTTAAAAAAGATCCATAAACTTCAATAAGAGGAGAGGAACAAATTTGGAAGAAGAAGGAGCATGAAAATCCATGAAATTCCTTACCTTTTTCTTTCTTTTTCTCCTTCTTTCTTCTCCTCCATGGTGCGCCAAAGAGAGCTAGTGTTTTCTTTAGTTTTTAGGTAGAATAGGTCATGCAAATGAAGGGAGAGAAGAAACAAGAAACTTAAAGAGTGTTTAAGAAGCTTCCACTTTCTTAAAAATTCTAATTTTGCCTTTCGTTATTGGCATTTTTGTTTCTAACTCGTTTTAGCTTTTTTATGAGAATCGTCTTTTCCATTTTGAAATTTAGGTCCTCAATTTAGTAAAATACCTTTAGAATCACCAAATTGGAGTTAAAACCTTTCTAAATAGATCTATTAAAGTTTGGGTCAACTGACGTTGCAAAACGTCCACCAGAAGGGTTTTAACTGTCTTAGGGCTTCCAATGGTTCTCAGGGCCTCTGAGAACCTTAGAGAACACAAAATTTCAATTAGAAAGCCCTCATATATGAATTCCAAAATTTGCTCAAAATAACAAAAATGCCCTTATGTTTTGTCAACCTTTCATTTGAATTCGTTTCTTCATTCTAGCTCCGTTTTTCTTTTCCTTTAAGCTTGAGATTATCACTTTTAGGAGTCTAGAATGCTTTTCAATTTTTTTTGGGACCTTAACTACTTCATTTCGAGGGACTTCCTTTTGTATCAGGTGAATTTTGTACGTTTACGGAGAAACTATACATTACGTTTATGAGAATCGTCTTTTCCATTTTGAAATTTAGGTTCTCAATTTAGTAAAATGCCTTTAAAATCACCAAATCGGAGCTAAAACCTTCCCGAACGAATCTATTAAAGTTTGGGTCAACTGACGTTGCAAAACGTTCACCGGAGGAGTTTTAACTATCTTGGAGTTTCTAATGGTTCTCAGGGCTTTTGAAAACCTTGGAGAACTCAAAACTTTCAATTAGAAAGCCTTCATATGTGAATTCCAAAATTTGCTTAAAATGACGAAAATGCCCTTATGTTTTGTTAGCCTTTCGTTTGAATTCGTTTCTTCATTATAGCTCTATTTTTCTGTCCTTTTGAGCCTGAGATTTTCACTTTTAGGAGTTTAGAATGCTTTCCAAACTTTTTGGGACCTTAACTACTTCATTTCGGGGGACTTCCTTTTGTATCAGGTGAATTTTGTACGTTTATAAAGAAACTATACATTACGTTTATGAGAATCATCTTTTCCATTTTGAAATTTAGGTCCTCAATTTAGTAAAATACCTTTAGAATCACCAAATTGAAACTAAAACCTTCCCGAACGGATCTGTTAAAGTTTGGGTCACCTGGCAATCATCAAGATAATATATCTACTCATAGTATTATAATTAGCATAGTTGGAGTACTTCTTGCCATTTCTTAAAAATCTCTTACAGTGAATCCTTTTAGTTATAGTTACCCTTATAAACCTTGCTACTTATATTTCTATCTTTTAAACTATTTTAACTCTTCATCAAAGAAAAGTAACATCCTTATGTTTTCTTATCTAGTATATTAATGTGTTCTTTTTCACATTTGCTCATAAGCTCTAGAAGAATGACAATTCACTATAAAACTATTAACTAGGCTAAACATATAAGTAATGTCATGACTTAGAAATTCCCTTTAATCACTTTATCTTATCTTATCAGACACACAAGGTTTGTAACAAATCAAAAAATTTTTTAATACTTTTGGTTTGTATAAACTTAGAGATATGTGTATCAGAAAGAACAATAAACATTATTTATAGTCCTTTTAACTTTTTTGTGTAATAACTTAATTTACATTTTTGGATTCAACTTTTGAATTCTTAACTAATAGGATATACAAAATTGTGGTGGCTCATTGTAAAATCATTAACAAAGAAATGAAGTAAACATGGATTAAAAGAATTGCCCTACAATTAAGAAAAACGTATCAATATACCTATCAACCAATAATGACATTAGCTAAAGCAAACAAATTGCTTTACTAATTCTATAAGGCTTAGATTTATGAAGGAGTAGCAATATTAGGTATTAGTCTTTCTCTTAAACATTCTATCAAACATATGATGTGCATCCATTTTGAACAATACCATAAGATATACACTCTAGCCTTTAAGCTCTTTATATGACATTTTCCTAATAAAAATTAGTTCTTAGGAGACCTTGGGCCATTCCACCACCTTTCTTATTTACCAAACTAAAAAATCAATAATGATACAGTAGTAATGGTGGGAATTAATGCACTCAATGCCACTAGGACCATTCATAGAATTCTTAAAGAATAGAGCAATAACAAGTTGAAGAAGACAAAGCTTTAAACAAGGGGTTTGGTTTAAGACCTTTGCGAGAAAATGGAGTAAGAAAATCTTGACAAAGGCTTCTTCTTTCTTAGTAACTGATACTAGCTTAAGAAAACTCCAGTTCAATGCTTCTTATAATGAGAGAGAGTGACATGGGAGAGATGTGAGATAGAGTAAAAAAGAAAAGATAGGGAAGGAAACTTTGAGGATTTTAAAGATAATGTTGCAAAGTCTAGAACATTGGGCCCCTCTATACTAGTCTCACATTTTTACCATTAGAGTTATGGCCAAATTTGAGTTTCAATTCCCTTTTATTAAAGTTTAAACCTAACTTCATGCCTTATTTGATTTATTTAGTCCTATTAGAGTTAGTGCCCAAAACAAGCTCTTGTAACACCTAGAATTTCCATATGTAAAATAATACAATTTCTCCATAATATAATCTTTATTTATCAATTGTGGAAGCTAAAATGAATAATCCATACTATAACTTCAACATATAATCTATGTAAAACATAAAAATCATCCATAAACATCTAAAATAAAACTTATCTAAAAATGTAAACAATAATTCAAACTATCTCAAATGTCAATATCTTGTATTACATCATCATGAATCCTAATGTAACATTTACTAAACTAATCTAAGGTAATCATTATATGGCTTCTCCTTACCAACCATAGATCTTCATCTTAGAAATGCCATTAACAAAATGTGGGATAAAAACCTAGTAGCTAATGAGTTCCAAAATTGTATTACCAGCCATAAATATAATCTTTTAACTTTAAATAGAGTTAACTAAAGGTAAAATAAAGCATGCTAAGAAGATACTTTTCTAAAATATTCATAAGCTATACTAATTAACAACTTCCAAAAACCATTTTCATATGTCATTACTAAAGGAGTAACATTTGATACAAACCAAATTCACAAACAAACTTTACTTTAGAAAATCGTATGCTTAGCTATACTCCTAGATGGGATTTCCCTACCACAACCCTTACTTTTCATTTAGTGGTATTTGTAGTTTGAGCTAACTAGATCATTCACTCTTTCGTCTTACACTGAATGAGATATATGACTTTAAGCCTGGCCCTTGATTAACAATGATCGCTCAATGAAGTGCAAGCGTACACATCTCCCCCAGCAACCCATTGGCCTAATAGTCAATGGCATCAAGTCCAATCTCATAATCATAATGATACCCATCAAGTAAATATTCATCCTTGGATTATCAAGCACAAGGTTCCATCTCAAAGAAAAAAAACAAGTATATGTTTTGAAAATATCACATAACAATTTCAAAATCAATTTATGTCAAAATCAAATGAACACTAATCATTTACTTTTCATTTTTAATAATCAGCAACCCATAGAATATTTCAATCTCATAATATAAGAACATAATTTATCATTTCACAATATAAACTTATCATTTCATACGAGTTACAACACTATCAAAATAATTTAACTTTCTCAAATACTTGAAGGATAAATCAACATTGCATACATCAATTTCATAAAATATGAAAATATAATATAATTATATTTATGGATACTAGTTAACTCCATATGAAGTCAAATGCACACTTGCCAAGCCACCAACACTACCCTCAAGCTAAGAATCTACAATATATCAATAAGGTACGTATAATATCATATATATATATATTCACAAAATAATATTACCTATCTAATTAAATCCATCTTATTTTATCCACTTACTTCAATAGTCAATGGTCTACAAGTACTTAATAAGTCTAACACTTCACACCTCCACTTAGGTCCACACTTTGTTTTCAATTACTCCAACCAAAAGAAAGAATGATACCACTATTATTAATTTAGATTACTTAATTATATAAATTAGAAGTTATAAAGTCCTAAATTTACCAAAAATATACTTTAGCAAAAGTTAAATTTTCAACTAGAAATCATATCAAATACTTAGAGTCCATTAGCTCAACAACTACCAAATACACAGTTTAAACCCAATCCAATCTAGCAATTGACAATAGATAAAGTAGAAGTTTTATTTTAATTAGTCTAATTTCACTTCAAGCACTCAAATCACACCTCATTATATTTGGTTCAACACTTTATCTTCTACATTTCATACCAAAATAATGAATTAAGCTTCCAAATTAATTTAGTAACAATAAATATAAATAATTATAGAATAGTAAACTTACCCAAATTCCATTCTTAGAAAAAGTAAACTTTCCCATCTAGGCATTTCACTAAACATTTGATGTGCAACTATTAAAACTAACAATAATTAATATGTAATCAATATTCTAACTATCCTAATTGCATTGCTGGAAGCCTAATTGCCCTTTTAATTAACCAATTTCAATATCAATTGTCAATTTCCCCAAATCTCAAATTGTCAAACCCTAGGCTAAATCCTCAAAGAGTAGAATGTTTTTCTCTTCATGTACTTTGACTAAATCCTTGAGCTAGTGCATCAAATGGAGCTTGCAAGTGAAGAAGATGAAAATGGAGTTCTCCAAGCAAGAGAGGGGCATCGGTTTTGATAAGGAGAATACGAGGGATTGTTTTGATTTGATAAATAGGGTAATCTTAATGTAAATGGGCATGTGTTTGGATTTTAGGTATGGGTAATAGTTAATATCTATCTAAATTTACATAAGGTAATAGTAATTCATTAAAAAAGTTATTTTTTGTTATTTAATATAAAAATTTTGGTCTTAATATTGGGTTTTTTTTCTATTTTTGTTTATTTTGGTTGGGTTAGGTGTAGCTATTTAGGTTTTTACCCTTTTCCTTTCATCTATTAAATCTAGGATACTAAAATAAATTAGCCTACTTACTAAAAGTCCAATATTTCAATAAGTAATATATTTTTCTAATATTTTCTAATTATATAAATATTATTTACTCACTAAATCCTCAACTATCCTTTAATAACTTAAATCCCTAATCACTTACTTTTACCATCAAAATCAACACCTAACATGTATAACTTATAAATAATTATTCCTAATAATTAAATAAATATTTTACATCTTTTAAACATGCCTTAATAAATAAATGATTTTAATTTAATTTAACTATTATTTTAGAATATAATTCATTATATTTTAATATAATTATTAATTTAAGATGTTATAGCTCTTCTTTTTGTTGTTGGTTGAATGAGTTTTGGCCTAATTGAGCTCTCCTTTGCACTTGTGGCTAATCTAGTGGGTGAATGGAAGTGTTGTACATTTAGTGTTGATAGAAATGATGTAAGCAGAGAAGGAGACACTGAGGAGAAAGGTTTAGGTGTGGAGATGTAAAGAATAAAGGAGGGGCATCCGAGGTTTAAAAGTAGGAAAATGATGAGAAAACTATGGCTAAGGTTATTTAGATTTAAAATAGCAACAGATCAATGAGGGAAATTTCCCTTGCTAAAAGATTCGCAACAGATATGATTTAATGAGGGAAATTAGCCTCCCAGTTCCATTGATAAGTTGTTGTAAAAGTTAGCACAACTATTCATGCATTTTCTCTCTTTATACCACAGTGAATTAGCAAGGAAGTTTCTTATCTTTGCTAATCCCTCACTAATTAGTAAGGGAGTAGTAAGGGAAAAAAATCACTTTTTGAATTCCATCACTTTTTCATAATTTTCATGTTGTGATTGTAGTAGCTTTCATGATCACTTCCTTCAATGGTTTTAGAAATTTAATTAATCTAGCAATGTTAAGCTTTTGAGTTTTCTTGACCTTACTCATCAAAAGCTCTTTTTGAATGAAAAAAAATGTCTCACACAAGCTTCAAGACCTACAAAACTTGTCTTCAAGACTAGCAATGGCAAGGAATTAATTGGATGGATATAACAACATAATTAATAGTGTTGTAGCAATAGGGGAGGTAGAATCAAGGCTTGACCATTGAGCCAATGGTTGTCACATCATCTTGTTGATACTCAACATATTGTCTTTTGAATTAGTCATCCAATGCGCTATATCAGTAGTGCAATTTTCCAAGTAGTTGAAGGCATCATTGGGCTTGGTAATGTGGGCTTCTTTTGCAATGGTAGTGGGAGGATGCAATGAAAGCACCATTGTTACATATTGAGGTGGAAAATTACTTAAAAATGGGTATTCCATTAGCACTCTTACAAATTTTTCTCTACCTTGAAGCACCCTCACATCCATACATATATTAGAAGGAAGATAGCAATAGGGTTCTCCTTCCCTTTAGACCTAAGGCATCATTTGGCATGCATGATAAGTTTTTGATACAATGAGAAATGAAGGTGGATTAGGAATGGAAAGGAGTTCTATGGCCTATAGTCATGTTTGGTATAGCATAGGCAACAATAGGAATGCCATTGCTTTTTTATGTTTGGTTAGATAGAAATGAGATAGAAAAGGAAAAAAAAATAGGTTAAAAGACCTAAATGCTCCTATATAATAAAAATAATAAAATAAACATTAGTTAAGTTTTTTTTAATAAAATGTAACATAAAATAAAAATCCCCCTTAGCATTTCTACTCAACCATGAGGAGCCTTAATCTAGACAATTTCCATATTGACAAATGATGAAACCTCTAGCCTTTGCTACTATAGTCATTGGCGGAGGTTGGCAGTTGAACAGGCTCACAGTTTTGACAAGGGTGATCGAAGTCCTCTCCTTGTCATCTTTAAAGGTAGTTTCTAATTACATCAGGGAAGTTGAGAGAGAACTTGAACATGGAAGTTGAGAGAGAAAATAAATCATGAAAAAGCTTTGACTCAAAGCTATGGGAACTAAATATTGAAGCCTAACTCAAGGCAATTTATGCTAACTTGATTATAACCTTCAAATATTCATAAATGGTAGATGAATAAGCTTGTTTGAATTCTAGAAACCACCCTTTTCTTATATGGCACGACTATTTGTTTGATGTGAATGCTAGGGATTTAGACTCATAATGTCAGAATTAGATTATGGTTTACTCTATACCAAATATGAGTTTTAGCAACAATCCTTGCTTACACTTATTCTTGTGGGGTTTTAATGTTGGCATGAAAATTTTAGTTTAACTCTTTTGTTGATGTTATTAATCCATGCTTGCTTGATGTGTGATGGTATTAGAATTAGGCTAACATAGATAGATTTGAATCAATGTCCTTACCTCTATTATAAGTTTGAACTTGAATGCTTGATTCACAATTTTTCTTGTTATGTCACATAGTTATAATAAAATTCCCATTTTTAATTCTTTATTGATGTTGTTAAAGATGCTAGCCTAGTGCTATAATGATATGGATGAGATCTGGGTTAATGTAGTTAAGGTTGTGTTAATGTTTTCTCATATGGCTATTGATATTGGGATAGAAAACTTCACTATATGGCTTTTAATCAAATTTGTGTTTGAACTTTGGATGAGGACAAAGCCTTGATAAATGCTTTGGAGGAGGCATTTTATAAAGGATGGATTACCAAAGAGCATGGGGCTAGACTAAATGCATATGCAAATATTAGGAACTTGCTACACTTTGAGAGGGTGAGAAGGATATTATAAATAGGATTACAAGTTTGGCAAAGGACCTTAGATACATTCAAGAAGCTTTGAACAACCCACCTTAAATGAAATAATGAAATGCAAGTATTGGAAGCAAGTGATAAAATATTCGAGGTGATTTTATTTTTCTTTGTTACACTACCTTGTTCTTTGTTTACCTTGTTGAATTTATAATGTTTTATATATCTTATGTGTACACTTTGTTCATTTTTTCTTTTAAGACAAATAGGAATATGGCATACTTGAACAAACAATTTCCATATTATAACCAGCTATGGAGCATGTTTGGAAGGTTAATGGAATAATTCTAGAAGTCTAAACTTGTTTTCAATGTATTAGTTACAATTTTCTGTACAAGTTATGCCAATTTGTCAAAGTTTAACTATAATGGTGACTCACTAATGGTAACATTGTTTTGGATATATTCAAATGTAATGGTGACTCAAATGTAAGTTATATTGCAAACTTGGAAATGTTTAAACGTAATTGTGTTACCTCATTTAATTGACCTAAATTCTGTGTTGATAGTATTTGCTTGGAAAGAGTGTCCGTATTTTAACCATCTTATAACTAAACAAAGATGATACAATTGCCCCAATTATTACCTTGTCTCACTTAAATTTTTACTTTTATTTGAAATTAATTATGATTTGATATTTTCAAAAACCTTGGTATTCTAAAATAGTATTACACAAAATTACTTTCTCCTCTATATTTAATTCTTCAATTTGTTGTATTATTATATACTAACTTTCTTTAAATATAATTATTTTGAAATCACAGGGTCTCTGTACTTTGTAGTAGTGAATGTAATGGAAAATCTAATAGAATTTTAACAATCAATTTTATAGTTGACCGCACAACCAAGTCTAAAAGAATTGCCATGTTCTACTATCTAGTATATATGCCAACCCTATTCATTACATTCCTTTGAAATGATTATATGTTAAAAAAACATAATTACTAGCACAAGATAATTCTATTTGTAAAAACAAAAGCAAATATGCATAAGCAGAAATTTTTTGACCAAGTGCTAATATAATTAGCCATAAGAACCTTGATATACAACTTATATTACATAATCAAAAGATAATTTTTCAGTTCGATAAAGGAATGCACATGTGGTCCAACAAAAGAAAGCACCTCTTCAACATTTAAGGGCACCTATTGCATTATTCAAAGTGCATCAACCTTAAACATAAGTGTTTGGCATATATGCACAACAATTACACAACCAATTTCACCTATGGTACATCAAAAGTGCTTAGATATATCAAAATGATTCAATAGGTATCCAAGAATCCTAGTTACCACTCCTATTCAAAATATGTACAATAGCTCCATAGTCAAAGTGCACCTATTGCATTGTCAACAGCTCCATAATCAAAGGCCTCTCCTGTCTAACACATATATAATACCTACTAAGGGGAAGTATAAATAAATAAAGCTATATTAACACAAATCTAGCCTTTAAAATATATACACCTTAGTACTTGTAAGGAACAGTTACATCATTGAGGTCATCATCAAGGGGCTAGAAAGATAGATATAAGAAAAAAGGTTGGTCCTTAAGCAAGTCAAGATAAAGGAAACATTGAACTATTATCACCAAGAATAAGATGAAATTTAATTAATTGTATTGCATACACAAACAAGCAAGTGATTCTGATAGGTATGAAGTTTGTGATCCATACACAAACAAGAAAACGTAAAGAAGAAGCTATCATATAACAAAACTGCAAACACATACTAAAGAGCTTTTCAAGATATAATTGAAATTCCAACTACTCACCCATGTCATCCATATAATTTACACGAAAGGATTAGCTATATATATACTTCGATAATAGTAGCTTGACAAAAATAGATGTATTATAGCAACTAGTTAAATGGATTGTAATGAAGGTGATTTTCTGTAAACAATAACAGCCAATTAAATATAAGATATACATATTAACATTTTGAAAATTTTAAAAAAATATGGTTAAAATTATATAGCGTAAAGAAAGGTGAAGGATGTAGAAATCATAATGTAGAGGACAATAATTGGATTTGTCTAAAGAAGAATGATTTTGTATCTGTGTAGCATGAACATGAAATTCTTTGAAGGAATGAGAAATATGCTAAAATAATACTACATGTGGAATATAGGTAGTAGTTTTGTTAAAACAAAAATAAATAAACGATATATTAATTACTCAAATATAAAACTTAACCTTACATAGTCCCCAGCATTTGCTACCTATCTTTTACTAAATTCAATAGTTGAAATATAACTACAAAAAAGTGCACTTACTTGACAACAACAAAAGTGTGCACTGAAATGACAGTAAAAGAGTGCCTTTACAAGGCAACAAAAAATACATCAAAGCTTCTAGCCTTACAACAAAAGAGTTAACCTATCCTACCTTTGAAGTGTACACTTAATCCACCTACCTATGTACAATAAAAATACTAAAAGATTGCACATTCAACCTACATACAACAAAATTATTGCCTTGCACATAAGTTTCCATCCTATATACCCTAAAAAATCAACAAGAGTGCACTCATGTATCATAAAAAAAAAAATGCACATTCAACCTATTAAGAACAAAATTATGGCATCACACATAGGTTTCCATCTTATATATACCAAAAAGTCAATAAGAGTACACCTACGTACGATAACATCCAAAAAAAAAAATGCACCTATTTTTCAAAACATCTTACATTGTTCTCACTTTTGGTAGCTAGCAATAGCATATTTACATTAAAAAAATCAATAAGAGTGCACATGAATCACAAAATATAGTGTACCTAGCCTAAAAAATTTGGCCTCACACTTGCTCAACCATTAACATACTTATTCTTCCTGTGATGACATTAAAACGTAAAATCAACATTAGGCATTTGTTATATGATAGTAAACAACAAAATAAGAAATCCATTTGGTGTCAATGCATCATACACCTATCTAATGAGAAGATGAATCTAATCTACTTACTCAAGGTCAAGTATGGATAAGAATGCGAGCATCAAACTTGTTATTATAACTAATTTGGATAAGAGCAACATTTCTTTCATGACGTGTCAATCCCTCCATCATTGCCCACTCAGAAAACAATTGGTCTCTTTCAGCATGCAACTCTACCTCATACCCTATAAAATATGCAAAGTTTTTCTGTTACTTCATAAATGCCATGTTGAATACCTGCACCTGTCCTTTTGAATACCATCACAAATGTGTCATCATAGAGGCTTTTTCTCCTTCACCTTAACCTAGATGTTGCTTCACTAGTTGGGGGTGGTGACGATTCAATCTGGGCAAAAGAAGGATCCCAGTCATCACCTATGTCAATGTAATTAAAGTCTTCTAGGCCAGCACTTATTTTCCCTTAACCTAACACCTTAAGAACATTAGTTACTGATTGTGCATCCTTCCCAATTGCTCAGTTTGTCCAAAAACCAAACAAGGTTTTGTAAATAAAGGAAACAACCTACTTCTATAAGGCATTATCTTTTATGTGATTGCACAACAAGGATGAAGAAATTTTAGATATGAAATTATAATAAATACCAACAAGCTACATTAAATGCACATATATAGAAGTTTTACCTTCAAATATTTGTCCTAGACTTCTTTATTAGCCATCACACACTTTAGGGATCCCACTTGAAACCACTAGTGTTTGCCTCGTATGCTATATCATGTACAACCAGCCATCTGATCTTCAAGGTTTTTAACCATGCTTAAATATGTGGAAAAGCTTTGATCCTGCCTCATAGTAGTTTTTGCTTTATCATTGTTTCAAAAAATGGTAAGTGGCCCAACTTGAACCCATTGTCAACCACAAATTTTCCATCAACATGTAGATCATGATGGTAGCAACAAATAAAGCATTCTTCTTCAAGGTCTACACTTGTTTCTGTTGGGTTCGCAATGATCATAGGCATAGCAGAATTTTAAATTTTTTTTATCATCAAACCCTATCATAGGATTATGCACAAGAACATAGATCAAGAGAAAATAAGAAAGTTACCTTTTAATTGAGCTACAGTTGAATCACAGATACAAATCTAGTGATCTATGCCTCTACAGTATCTACATAGAGTAGATGAAACCTTTCCTCTCTCTGCATTTTTGCTAAGAGACACCACTTACTATCTAGGATAGGGTTTTAGAAGTCTTGAATGAATTAGGATTTCATAGACAATATCTCTTTCTCTTAAGACTTATGTGCCACCCTTATGGTCTTATTTATCGACTTGGAATTTAGCACTTTCTTAATCTTACTTAAAGTCTAATTTCTAATTCAATTTTCACTTTTAGAACCTAACCCAAGCCTAATAGAGAGCGAGGAAGGATAGACCCAATATAATGTAATATTATTGAATATTTCTTCAATATTAAATAATATATTATGCCATAATATAATCTAATTATATTATATTGTTTTATTATTGGGATTTCTAGTCCAACTAAAACCCCAATAATGTTATAATATTTTAATTTCATCTCTACTCTTTATGTGTGACCCTTTAAGTTCTTATTACTTTGGCAGTGACCTAAAAGGAATCCCTTTCTAAGATCACACACAGTGAATGGTATCTAGCAATACATAACTACCACCTAGGTAATAAGAATTTATGTGATTCGATGCAAACCTAATCCATGGCCAATACTATACGATTTAGTTCCTTTTGTACTGATATCTAGATTGATCTCGAGGCATGATATGTGTCATCCTTGTCAACGATCAACCTAAATTTTTTGACAACAAGTTAGACCAACTTAAAAACAAATGATCAATATCACATATTGATTCATTTTAGCACGATCATGCATTGTTTTAGTGTTACTTAATCAAGAGGCCCATGCATATCATTCTTCTTATACAAGAAGGACAAAATCCCATTTACATCACTCACATCTCTCTACATGATTTGTGATATACCCAATTACTATCTTATCTATCATCCCTATTAAAGGTAACATTAAAATGGTGTCAAAGTATTTAACTCCTCATGTAGGGAACCATAGTGACTTTAGGTTAAAGTACTCTCTACACTATAGTCATATGAGAATTGCTAATGACACTATATAATCTTTGCAGCATTCTCATAGTGGGTCAGTCCAATACATTTGCTCTCTAACAATGTACCTATGTATTGACTTGATATCACATATTTATAACTTAAAGTCATCAAACACTATACATATTAGTCTTGATGTATTATTGTTATCCCATTTCACAATAATACTTGACTAGGGACAATTTAAGAATAAAAATTATTCCATGAACAATTACCATATTAAGATATATTACACATATATAAAACAAAATATAATAATTGTATTGCCTTAAAAATGTGATACAATATGTATTATTCCAATCATCTCATGATTGCCTTCTAGGGCATACACCAACAGTTTCGTGATTTGTGAGCTACCCTCTATTTGTTGGTCCTTAAGAATTAGCTAAAAAGTCAACACTCTAATTAGCGCACCAACCACAACATTGAAAAAACAACAACTATACTTGTGTGGTCAATGTGGCACACAAAAATCATAAATGACATCCTATATTATAATTCATATTCTTTTTTAAACAAGTAAAAGTGAATGCACAACAATTATATTCATATTGAAAACACTAGACCTAAGTTTCATTAATACCAGTATATATATATAACAACCATGACATCATAATACAATCCACCTATATATAATACAAGCAAAAGTAAACATCCACCGAGTAAACATTAATTTAATGAAACACTAGACCCAAGTTTCAATAAGACCAGTACATACATCAGGGGTTACATATATAAAGCAATCAAATAATACATGGTCCTTAAATTCTATTTGCTTTATGATCCTTAAATTCTATTTGCTTTATGATCCATTAGTAAACCATAATCATCTATTTGCTTTATGATCCTTAAATTCTATAAACATATCATTTCCTGTGAAGCACTCCAAGAATTACTTGATTCCATTGTAAGTATAGGACTATGTGCCATAGTTGGATCGATAGATGCCATGTCCCCTGCCTCATCATCTAATGGGTCTAAAGCATTTTCTTACCTAATAAGATTATGCAATAAGTAGCATGCAGTTATAATCTAATTGTATGTCCTAACTGGGTATTAGGAGGGACTCCTGCAAATTGCCTATTATAGTTTCAAAATTTCAAAACACCTCTTAATGACATTTTGTGTAGACGAGTGTTTCATGTTAAACATCTCCTAGGGGGAAGTTGATTAGTGACCCTCTCTCCACTTATTCAAGTGGTATCATTGTCCTTGATGTTGAGCAAGAAATGCTTTACAATTATTGAACCAAGCGTTGACCAAACAATATTGACCTCAATAATATAACTTAGTTCTTTAGTATTACAAGTATGTATATAAATATATAAATACAGTAAATAACTGCATTATGGATGGAAAACATGGTAGATATGCTCAACTTGTGGTACCTTCAACCCATTCCTCCTACTAATTGTATCATGCAATACCCTTTAATCAGCTATAGACCATTTCCACCTAAGCAAAGTATGGATAAATTGTTCATCTGGCGAGCAAACTCCTAACACATTAGTGGTTATCTCCCTTTTCCTATTACGGTACCTTTGTTTGTCCTTCATAGGAACTTTAATCCATATGTGTGTTCCATTTAGTGCACCTAGACAATTCTATAAAAAATGAGCAATTAAGAGGTATGCCCCATGAACCCTACACAAAACCAAATGAAAATGAAATCAATTTATTTTCTTTACCTTGAACCTTTCATTTCACTCATCAAGTAAATTTTTGGGAATTGGTTCTGGTGTTTTAAATAGCTTGCCTTGCAGATGCATCATGGCAATCAACATCAAGTTGAAATGTCTACTTATCATTTCCCTCAATCTCCCAAAATGATTTGAATGACTCTATTCTTAATATGATAGGCAAGTATATGTAAAAACATCACTGCTTGCTATCAACTAACATATTTTTGGTAGATTTTAAGCCTCATATAATATAAAGCATAGGATATAGCCAATGAAAAGTTATCCTCTTCATCTTAAATTGGTTATAATGGGTAGTCATCACTGTATACCAAATTCATAAGTTAAGCCTTTTTAGCATAGACGTTAATTTACTAATATGCCTTCTACGATGAGCAAGACAAAGATCCATGGTAAGATAAAACTTATAAATTATCTAAACAACAATCAACCACCAAATCAACAATCCAAGGATCACTTCGCTTTTTAGATGGGCCATAACTACATAAATAATTAAACCACATTATAAGTAAATATGTCAATAGATTGTATAAGCAAAGGGCATTAGAATTTTGTTATCATATCCTTAATCCATACTTCCCCAAAGTGCGTTTTCTCATCACTCAACTCAAATATAAAAAGAAAGAAATAATCCAACCACACTTTCAAATACTATGTGATCAACTTGCACTTCGTTGTAGAGGTGTGTGTCTAAGTGAGAGAAAATTGTAGTATTAGAAAACAAATAAAAAATGAGATTGGAGTTGAACTAGATTAAACATTTACCTAACCAAGATGTTGTTAATATGTGGTTATTTGAAGTGAATGCTATATTGTTTTGTATATGATATTCACCTATTAAACAGGTCCTCTGTTTCCTATGTACAGGTAAAGATGGCCAACTATTTCAACACCTAATGTAGCATTCATCATGTTAATTGAATATTCATTTTTTGTAACAAAGGATACCTTTGAGTTTCTTGAAGAATCTATAAGGAACTTGAAAATACAAATCTATTTTACACATTTCATCTATTTGATGTTGAGTAAACTTTGTTTCGGGAGTTGGTGCTTCAGTTTCAGATCACAACAGCTGATAGCGGTATTGTTTCTTTTTTTTTTCTTTTCTTTTTCCTATACATTTTAATAGTACGAGTGAATTTTCAGTTAGTATTGAGCCCCTTCTTTTTACCTCTCGAGTAATTTCACAGGTAGCATCAGATCGTGTTGTAAAGATTCAACTTTTTTACTTCACATAGCATATGGTTTGAGGAAGAGGAAGCATGAAATTTGCAAGTGGGTTCCAACTAGGACGAGATCCATTTTTCATAGTGAGTAATAAAAAGATTTCTAGAAATTTGCAAATGGGTTCATGACTCATGAAATTTGCAAATGTGTACCAACTACGAGCTGATCAAACACATATTATGCATCGAATCAACTAATGAGAAAGAGGGAGGATGAAATCATACCTATTTCTAGCTTGTACAATGAATGACAGCCTGATCTCTTTTGATGGACGAAAGCTGGGTCAGAGATATCACTTAGTTGATGGTGAACAGTGATCGATGGCCAGAGGAGGACGGATTAACGACAGACAGTGACGGCAGCAAGCTCTTAGAGTAGTGGCCGAGGACTATCCTTCGATGGTGGGAGGAAGATGACCTCGTGCCAGCTTCGTAAAAACCAAGGGCAAGATTGTCTCAAATGAGCCCTCTCCCTCGATGGGTTAGGATATTCCCTAGGTTAATGGACAATGCTCAGCAAAGGATGCAAGCCTCCTGTGAACCAAACGTCTATTTTTAGCTGCCCCATTCCCTCTCCTATTCTAGAATTGGTCTTTCTTTCCTACGCATCAAGCAAAGCCTAAGAAAAATATTATGCTTGTGCTTCTTCCTAATGGGCTTTACATTCATATCGGGTCATCATCATACGTAACATTTAGTTACATCAGTTCTTTAGAAGAATCTAATGTGACTTTTGAATGCAAATGATTTATTTGATTTTTTTGAATAAACAGAGTTATTTATTTCTAGCGCAACAACCCCAATCATGGCTTCCCATTCCCACCGAAATCATATGGACGGATATCTAGACGCCAATATTAATACTGCATTTGAATGCAACCTCGAACATTCAAATGAATTCATGATATTTCTTTGAGGTTCTAATGATGAGTGGTATTTTTCATGTTATGATTGCAGATTTGCGAATCAGTTTATTCTTCCCACTACCAAACCATGTGAAGGTATATCGAGATGCTGATATTAAAATTGCATTTGAATGCGACCTTGATCATTCAAAAGAATTCATGATATTTTTTTGAGGTTCTAATATTGAGTGGTCTTTTTCATGTTATGACTGTAGATTCTGCTCCCCCAAGGACGTGTTGTGATTGCATATTTGCAAATTAATTCGAAGATTCTTCTCATTACTGGAAAAAATAAAAATTATAAAATGTATCTTTAAACTATCAAAAATGAAATTAAAAAAAAAAAATGGGCCTTAAAAATTGGCATTGCTAATTTTTTAGACAGAAAAATAAATTCCATCTCTATGGAAAATTCCGTCTAAAAATTTCATCTGTAATAGGTAATCAATCTTTAGAAATGGTGAATATATATATATATGGGGATGAATTTATTTGGAACTAATGATCTATGTCTAGTCCGTCTATAATCAGAGATGGTTGTCTTTGATCAGAGATGGAATATTTCATCTCTAATACAATAATAAATGTAGGTTCATTCAAATGATTTCAATAATGTACAAGGAGCGAATTAAAAGTCAATCCTGACAATAAGAATAAAAAAAAGGAATAAACAAGTCATCTAAGCCTTTGGTGGAGGAGGCTCCTGCGCATCTTTTCATCAGTAGGAGGGAGCTGCATATAAATCAGGACCTGGTTAAGCTTTCGTTCATGTTAATGCATATTGAAGCAGCCACTTGTAATTTTTCTACATACGTTAATATATAAAACTCAATAAACTTTAGGTGTAATGATCGATAACACAAGGTAATTAAAGTAAAGAATTGGTAAACATACCACCCACTTCATGAACTACATCCTCATCACTTCTGTGGGTGTTATGAGAAAATAATGATTTGGCCAAAATACAGGCATGTACATTTTGAGCATAAGGGAATTCATCTTCATTAATAAATACAATATACTACAAGACATTGTCATGGCACAGTATCTAAGCATCACAAGTACAATTAATTATATGATGTGATATCACAAGGAGATTTCATTTACAATAACAATTAACCATAATCAGGCATGTATATTATAAAACATCTACGCATATCAAGTACAACTAATTGTCCTCCATATAAATAGAAGGGGATTCAACTTCATCTAAACTACCACCATCATCGTCCTTGTCGTCGTTGTCATCTTCTTCCTTATTTGACTCTTCAGGGAACTTTGATTTATCCTCAATAAGGGTTTCACTGGGTAATGGCCTATCAATTTCTTCATAATTAAGCTCCGACCTTCACTGGCTTGTAGAGTTTGCAGTTCATCATTAAGAATATTGGTAGGCATACTCTCTTCTACTTCATATATCCTTTATATGCAACATGGTTAATTTCATGCTAGGAGCAATTCTGCTACTTGCCTCAATTTTGATGACTGCCAACCAATCAACCTTATCACATCTTGCAGGATAAGGATTGCTGTACACTTGCATTGCTTGCTGTTCAAATATAAAGGTAGATATTCACCCACAATTTTGCAAAGAAGAAGAAAGAAGACGGGCATGATTGAGACATGGCAACAAATACATGGACTTGATGGAACAATTGGCAACCACCCACCACCAAGGAATGGGAAGCACCAATGCCTGTGATAGAGTAAAGGCGAAAATGGTTGAGACAAAAAAGAGGAGAAAGAAATTAGGAAAAAGGTCATTAGGAAATAAAACGACATTGTTTTGCAAAAAAGAAAAAGGATTAGAGATGGATGGCTTCTATTTCATCTCCATCTCTAATTCAAAAAATCAATGAATTTGTTCTTACTAAATTGCAATAGAATTTGAGATGGAAAACTCCATCTCCAAATGAAAACAAAAAAATGACATTGTTTTGTATTTATCTAACACGAAATTAGAGGTAGAATTTTTTGTCTGTAATTCAAAAATCCTAATGCAGTTGTACTCTCTAAATTGAGACAGAATTTGAGTGAAAAATTTCATCTCCAAATAGGCAAAACAAATGCCATGGTTTTGTATTCATTTGAAATGCAATTAGAGTAAAAATTTTTCATCTCTGATTTTAAAATAGATGCACAACGTTGTTTCGGTTGAATTAAGATTGAATTTGAGAGAAAAATGTTCATCTCTAATTTGAATAAAAAACTAACTTTCTTACCTCCAATTTATTACAGACATAAATTTTGAGGAAAAAAATCCTATACCTTAAAAATACCAAATGTCTAAATGCCAAAATAATTTATACTTAAAAAAACTACTTATAATAAATTCATATGGCATTAGCTTTTAGATTTAATGTTTTATATCTTTATTATTGGATTTTGTAACAAAAATATAACATGTGTAAAAATTCTTTAAAAGGCTCAATATTATGATGTTGAATTATAAAAATTATACACTAGTCCTTAACGACCATACTTTTCTCATCCTTCTAGGAAAGATATAAAAATTATACTTAAATTTTTTCAATTCTTATAAGTCTATTACGTTTTCACAAGAATAAAAAAGTGAGTTAGTGTGTACCATACTAATGCAGCTAAAACTTGCAGAGAATTGGGAAAATATTTACCAAGAATATTTAAGAAATCAAAAGTTGGCAATTTTGTCCATATAAAACTATCACAAAATTAAACACGAAAGAAGCTAGTACTCAAATGAAAATTACAAAAAATAGAGAAAAATTGGGAAAAATACTAAAGCAGGCCTTAAACAGATGAAAACAAAAAATTTTGGGCCTCAAAACAACCTCTTCTTGGTGTTATCCAGTTATGGACATTGTCAGGTTCTCAAACAGCTTTGCATGGATATGTAAGAAGGCCCAAAAGTGCTTCTCTTCAATTCAAAGTTGTGAACAGTTAAAATTAAGGTTTTAAATTGCGGTTGCGGTTGCAGGTGCTACAGAAATTATAAAACATGTTGAGGGTGCTGCGAACGGTTACGTTACGGATTATTGCGGATGTGGCGCGGATCGCATCCGCAATATTGCGGCCACATCATGTGATGCGGTTTGCATTTTAAAACCTTGCTTAAAATCAGGGTGCTAAAGTAGTTAAAAAATGCTAAAATTCCTATTTTTCATGAGGAAAAAAGAGTAGGCTTGGAAATGACATCGTTGTACAAAAAAAAACCTTATTAGAGACAGAACTGGAGAAAGAAAATTCCATCTCCAACTACAGAACTAATAATGATGTCATTTTGCCTCATTTGATATGGAATTAAAGAGAGAATATTCTGTCTCTAGATTAGAGATGAATTTAAAGGTGAACAATTCCATGTCTAATTTACAAAATTCTTTCATCCCCCCCCCCCACAAAATTTACACGCAATATTTAGAAAAAAAAAAAGTTGTTTCCTTGCAACATATGAGAGATGGAATTGGGAATGGAAATTTGTGTCCCTAGAGTATAAATGGAATTAAAGACAAAATATTCTATGCTTAATGTTGAGATGGAATATTCCATCTCTAATTTCCAAGTTTAAAACATTTAAAAAAATTATTTTTGTAATGGATTAGAGATGAAAATATTTGTGATGGATACTTCCATATCTAAATCTGTCCCAAATCTACAAGACCTCATTTAAAAAAAAAAATTTTAAAGTGCCACGTATCATCAACAAGGAGAAAGCAATTAAACCAACCTAAATGAAGCAGCACACCAACGATAGAAGATAGCTTGCACCAAATACACAAGTGCAAAAAAACCCAAAAGTAAAGCTCGATCAAGAAGAAAGAAAAGACAAAAAGTACACATTCCTATACTATTCTTTAAAAGGAAACAAATACTATATTTGGTAGGTGGAAAAAGAAAATAGGAGAATGAAAAGGAAAGAAAAAATAAATAGGTAAGATGAAAAATGACATTTGTGTTTCTACTTTTAAAAAATAATAAAAATACTAGATAATGTTAATGATAAAGATATAATAGATATTTTTTTTACTTTTTTTTTAAAAGCCATTCCATTCCCTCACTATACAGCCATGTACCAAATGTAACCTTGAGATTTAGAAATTCAATTCATAGTTGGAAAATATAAAAAAGAAAACATTCTTTTTGCAAATGTTAATATTTTATATGGAAGAAAAAATTCTTTCGGAAAAGAGGAAAATTTTCCAATTCAATTCATTTATATCAACTCATTGATTAAAACTTCCAAATTTAATAACTTTTTAGGGAAAGAATTTTAAAACTGTATTGCAACTATGTAAAATGAATTATTTGTGATACTATTAATATTTTATATAAAACAATTTTTTTATGAAAGAGGAATTTTTTTTTTCGAAAGGGAAATTAATTCTAGAGGGAAAAAAATGCCATGACATGGTATGATTAGCAGTTGTTGTTTTAGTGTATTATATAGATTCAAACCACTCCCCTTAATTATTATTGTTTTTTGGCCCACAATTATAAAAAACAATTTAATTTTGGAAAGTAAATAAATTATGTGACATTTATATTAGTTTTCAGTTTTGGATAACATAATACAAAGTATAATTATAGGAAAGAAAAAACACATTAAATTTTAATTGATCTCAGAAAAGAAGTCTAGATTTACAAGAGACTATACAAGCTATCAAGAGATATGAGTCCTATCTAACTATAGACCATTGTCTCAATGTTATCTCAACTTTTCTTGATTGTTCGCACTTTTTCATCACTTAAATACAATCTAATACTTTCTTATCTCTTTCTTTGCTTATCAACTTCAAGGACTAGCCTTGTGATTATAGCTAATAATGTCATTAGGAACAAATCTACTCTAGAACAAGTGTGACTTCCAAACTTGTTCATTTCCTCATTAGGAACATTCTTTGTCTCTAGGAGAAGTATTGCAATGAAAATGGTCATTATGACGACAAAGCTAGCAAAGAAGAAGAAGAGGCCAAACTTCAAAAGGCATAGCATGGTGAAGAAGACTTGAGCAAAAGCAAAAGCAAACAACATGTTCACAGCAACAATGACAGCTTGACCTACAGATCAAACTTCTAGAGGGCATATTTCATTGGGCACCAACCAACCTAGGGGTCTCCAAGACCAAGACAATGCTATAACATATGTGCATATCAAAAATGAAATAATGTTGGCTTCACCTTTGCTTAATGCATACATACCTAATTACAATATTCCACTCCAAAACCAAGCAACAGATGCTCAATGATGAGCATGTAAATGTTCACTACAAAACCATTCAATAGTGCACCCACAAGGAAAAGCAACCCACCAAGAAACATTAAGGTTTTACAACCAAGTATTCTTGTTGTAGCAGAGGTAAAGAAAGAAGCTATTAATGCTCAAGGTATAGGGAAGAGGTGAACAATGTAAGGAGTTCATTATAAAATTTGTAGTACATGTTCTTATGGCTAATCCATCCTTTATTTTACTATACATAGATGGGGAAAAACTTGGCCAAAAATGGTTCCATAAAAGTCACTTCTCCTATATTCTCAAGATCATAACCAAAAAAAAGACCTCCCATGGTAGCCACAAAGCAAGTAACCAACACAAAAGGTGTGACTTTACCCTCATAATGGTTGGCCTTACTTTGATCAACAAAAATTTCTCCTGCCATATTTGAAATAGTATAATTACTTCAATTATGTAAAATTCAATCTCTTTTTTATCTCTTCAAACCTTTTTCCTTTCTCTACATCAATTAGCGTTGTGTATTATATAGGGTTTTGAGTTGCCAACGAAAAAACATGAAAAATTGGGGGAGGTTTTAATAAAGGATATCCCATACAATAGCACCGTGCCATTTCAAACATGTTATCCAGACATAATGTCCTAACTTAGGAGTTCTTTTCTCCCATATTTGGTGTTGGAGTTTTGTCATATGGATATATTCGTGAAAAAAAGTAGTTCTTGACTAGTTATTTTCTTTTCTTGAAAGGATAATTTTTTTTAACTATTGTCTAAAAACTTCTTTTGATTGAGGTGAAATTGGTAACACCATCTAACTTTAGCCTTCCATATGCCTTTTCAAGGATTCCACACCCTTAATATAACAATTCTCGGAGGAAAAAGCATTAAACAATGCAATATTCCACGTTATGTGATATTAAAAAATTTTCTTTTATACTCTGTCAACCCCTTGAATTCTCAAACATCATACTCTACTCATAATTCATCTATACAAGTGATAAACATCATAAAACATCTCATGAAATTCAGATTTGAAGGCCAAAATTAGAAAAATGGGAGTTCAATTTCGGTTTCGGATTTTAGTTTTCTGGGATAGACTTTGAAAATTCATAATTAGATCCAAAAAAATTGAAATCCAACAAACCATAGCTTTCTGGAAAGCCTTGAATTTTAAATTTATGCTAAAAATACTTCCAGGCTATGAAAACGTCATTTGAACAATGATTGACAACAGAAAAGTATCACAGGTCTAGCTGCCTTGGTTTGTTGTCATAGATTACTGATATGAACTTCAAAAATTCATAACTAATTTTAAAAAAATTAAAACCCAGCAAACCATACAATTATAGAAAGCTATGGATGTTGGATTTAGGAGAAAAATATGTTCAACCCATGTTAAGCTTGTTTAGGAAGCTAATTATAATGAAACAATACCGAAGGTCGGCTATCATTATTGATTCTGATGTAAAATTTCAAAAAATCATTTCTCCCTCTATAGACCTCTAAATGAGATGCTTATAGTTGTTCTAAGGTCATTGTGAATGTCTTGTTTCTCCATGTAAAATTTCAAAACCATTGGACTTCTTTTGACCCTCAAATGATAGGAAAATGAAATCTGCTCAAGAGAACAGTACTCAGACCAAAACCAACTTCTAATCTGAACTTTGAAAAATCATAAAAAATTCTATAGACCACTAAATAATGCGGTTCTTTGACCAGAAAAAATATCTATATGAGATCTATATGTATGTAAAATCTCAGCCTCAAAATTGTTCTTTTGGTCAGGTTGGGGTTCAGCTTACAAATTTGGTCTTTTTTGGTCCTAAAATGGTTCAATTTGGTGCCAAATGGTCTTTTTCTTGAACCAAGAGCACATGGACACATCTAAAAGCTTTATAATATCCTAAATATGCATGCCAACTTATTCAAGAAGCCATAGAACTCAAATTCACTATGCTACAAGCCATATTACGCATGATTTTACAACCATATCAATGTATCTCAATGTCAAAAGCATCCATTCTCATTCATATGTTTTCAATTTCCATACATACATCATATGTACATGTATATACATAGGTTCAAGTGGCTATAAATCATATACATCATGAGATTATGCCATTTGACAACAATATGGGTTCAATACAAGTATTTAGCCATTTTTCTGTCAATCACCTAGCATTTAAGCTTGGTGACTTCCATCTCTTGGCTTTCTTGGTTCATCTAGGCATGTTAGGCAATGGGAGGGAAGAATGAGATTCTAGGATTTCTAATAGCTCTTCATCCTTTTCAATCATGCATAATGAATGCAATTTCAATCCCAAAGATGAATGTATGAAAATCTAGCAATTTACGAACATATATAAAATATTTTTCTCATTCAAGAAAGCATACTCATCACACATAGACTTGTTAAGGCAATGGGTTAGCCTTACCCAATCTCTTTAGGACTTTCAGACTTGCTTTCCTCACTGTCAAGGGACTTTTGACTAAGTCTCACTCTTTTAGAGACTTTTGGTTTTGTCTCACCCATTCTTAGGGACTTTTGGCTCATCCTTATCCTAGCTAAAGGACTTTTGGCTTCATTAAGCTCATGCAAGTCAAAACACATTTATAAAACATTTTTTAAGAGCATAAACAAAGCGACATGGTAACATGGCATATGGACAATTGTTAGAAACATTTTACATAGCATAAACATGTATACAAACATTCAAAGATAAGAAACCACTTAAAAATACATGAGAGAAAGAAGAGAGAGTTACCTTTGAGCCAATGTTCCATACTTTTCCTTTGAACCTTCCTTCCTTTTCTTGACCAAGGCTTGACACTTGAAGGTACTAAGTTCTCTTGGTCTAGACACATTCAATGAGACATGTTTAAGTCATTGGAATGAGCTCTAGTCTTATGCAACTCCTATGCATGCTTACTTTCTCACTTATTTCCATAATGCTTCCATATACGACATAATGAAACAATTATTGAAATTCAAGATCTTGGCTCCATTTTCTCTTTCATTCTAGGTCTCTCGGCTCCATTTAAACTCCTTGGAGCTATCACATGCTCATTTGGAGGAGCCTAGCTAAGAATTGTTTCATTATGCTATATTATAAAACCTACACCTCCATCTCACATCCTAGGCTTTCTAGAATTTTTTTCAAGGCTTTCTCTCATATAATCTTATCATATATGATGCCAATCTAGGTTTGGAAGAAATTAAAACACTCCTTAGCTAGGAGAACCCTCTTTGGTCGAGACGTAGGAAGTCTAAGAGTACCCATGGACTTTTCTTTGCTTCTTAGATGGGAGATGCATACGGGAGGCTTCCTTGATGTCTTAGGAACCCATATAAACTCTTAGACATCTTAAACTATGGCTAAAAAGCTTCTTATAAGTTAAGGTGCAATTGAATCCCTAGAGATTTTATCTTGAATTTTAATAGTTCTTTCTTGGATTCCTTTGCACCATCTTGTTTTCCACCCATTAAAACATAAGTTTCACTCTTGGTTTGGTTCAAAATAATTTTCTCTTGGCTGTCCAAATAGTGGCTGAAATTCACACACATGGGAGTAAGGGAGAAGAAGCATGAAAAGCAACAAACTTACCTTGAATTCTAACTTTTCTCAAATGCTCTTTCCTTTGCTTTGGTCCTTACCTTGAATTTCAAACTTCTCCCTTTTGGATAGAGCTTAAAACAAAACCAAACCCATCTATAAAACTATAGAAAGAGAGGTAGGAAGGAGGAGATTCAAGTTGCTAGAGGAAAGACCATGGAATTCTATCCATTTTCATACCTTTTTACCTTGTCTTTCTCTCTCTTCTTCTCCTCCTTTGGTGCATTTGCCTTGTCTTTCTCCCTCTTCTTCTCCTCCCTTGGTGTGTCTCTCTCCCTGGTCTTTCTCTTTCTATTTAGGAAAACAAGTTTAGTTGGAAGAAGGAGCAATTTCTGGACGTTTTAAGAAGCTGGGGTTTCACTTTTTGCCACTTTTCATTTTGCACTTTAGTTCCTATTTCTTGGTTTTGTCTAATTGGATTCATTTCAACTTCTTTTTGAAAACTATCATTTCCATCATGAAATTTAGGTTCTCTAACCTATAAAATAGTTTTGAAACCATTCAATTTGGATCTGAAACCTTCCTAAACTGTTCGGTCAAAGTTTAGGTTAACCAACGTTAGAAAATGTACGCCAGAGGGGGTTTTAAACCATTGCAGGGGTTTTTATAGTTTTTAGGGCCTCTAAAAACTCCGAGCAACTTAATCTTTCTATTTAAAAATTCCTTCTTGGTGTTTTCTTAAATAGGTTTTGCTATAGCGAGAGACACTTGTCACTATTACGAGAGCTTCCCACCCATTCCTGCTATAGCTTGTGCTATTACTAGAAACTTCTTAAATTTTGTATGGCCATGAACTCGCTATGGTGAACTAGTATGCTCACTATAGCAAACAGGTATCCTAGCTATAGCGAGGAGATCTAAGAAAATTTTGAAACCTTGAGTCCTCGTTTTTACGAAAACTTAGATGTTACAAAATTCCAACTTTTCTTATTTGAAAATAATATTACACAAAGAAATGAAGTGATTTAGGAAGTCAATTATAGGTATAAGACTTGTTGTTTAAATAGCATTATTGAATATTTTATTACTGTTGTTGATTTCTTTTGCACATTTTAATTATGGAAAGATTCTAAATGTTTGTTTAATTAGTTTAGTATGAATGAAAATTTGTTACTTCAACTATTTGTTAATTAATTTATTAATTTTAATTGACTTGTATCAACCCATAAATTAAAATTTTTAAAATTTATAACAAATTATTTGGGAAAATTATGTCAATTGAATTTATTTGATAATTATTGGCTTAAAAAATGTTATTTGTTAATTGGTTTGTATTTAATCAGTAATTTTGACTTTTATCAACCCACCAAATAAAACTTCCAAATTCAATAACAATTTATTTAGGCAAATAATTTGAAAACTTTATCAAAAAACCATATAAGTTAATTGTTTATGTAACTTTTAATATTTTATATAAAATTTTTCAAAAAAAAAATTCTATTCATTTTATTTGTTAATATTAATTTATATTTAGTGAATAATTTTAACTTGTGCTATCTTGTTAATTAAAAAACTTCCAAATTTAATAACAAATTATATGGGGAAAGCATTTGAACACTTGGTCATAACTATATAAATTGATTGTTTGTGAAACTTTTACGTGATAGAATTTCTTTTTTTTTACAAGAGGAGAAAATTTTATCAATTCAATTTATTTGTTAATCAATTTATATTTGCTATGGTAGTCTTATAAGTATCGAAGTCTCACAAGCCCACAAATGGAACAATTCACTTTGCTAAGGCCTAAAAGAACTAATATCTTTGAGTCCTCAACTCCATATAGTATATTGACAAAGTAGCTTACCTCACATTAGTTGTACTATAGTTATACATTGGCCCACAAATGAAATCATGGATCATATAATAGTACCATGTCTAAGTTTCCTTCTATCTGGTTTGCCAAGAAATAAATTTAACTCTAATCTAAATGCCAACCAAAAATTGAAAGCAACGAGGATAAATCTTTAAGGAGGAATACTAATACATCCCGTAACATATAATGTTCAATGCCATGAAAAGTTGTTTTAAATGTTGAGATAATAAATTACACATCCACAATGCATGTCAAGTAATATACACACTCAATCATCAAGGGATTTCCTAACAAGGATCCCAGTAAACTCTCATTATGGTTAAAACTAAATCCAAAACAACAAGGAAAAAATTCAATAGCACCTACAACAATTACACTATGCTAAAAGGGAAACCTAAATTATTACTACATTTTTCTCTAGCTAAGCACACCAAGCATACAGATTCAACCAAAGCTCATTGATTTCAAAACCAAGTCTAAATAAAAACCTATTATCAATAAGAAGTATATAGCAAATGTGTCATATCCCCAAAATTGGGAGAGTGACTAGCACAGAATATGAGAAACTCCTCATACTTATTAGCTTATATAATGGAATTGATGGAAAGATAGAATAAGGGAGAAGCTATTATTCCTATACATACACAAGAATTTCTAGCAGAAAAAAGTTTGAGAGAACCTTCCCTAAAAATTTTACTATTTCCAATTTAATACAATAGCCTAAAACCTATACATTGGTTTTACTTGAAAGCTTCTTTCTTAACATATACAACACAACTTTAATTAACATTAATGTACTAGGAAGGTTGGATCCTGCTTATAGATCTAAAGAGCTACTTTAAATTTTAATAAAACAAAAATACAAGTTCATAGAAGAATTTGCCAACAAGACAAATGCAGGGCTCATTGACAAAGTACTAACTTGTCCCTTATGCTATAAAGTACATTCTAATTGCCTACGAAACCTATAAAATATTACAAGGGTGAGTTGTGACACTTAGTGAGTAGATAGTACTATTTACGCTATGAAGGAGCAGGCCGTAGGTGCTGAAGCTTTTTGAAAACAAGGATTTACAATAATAATCTATAAGTAAATGAGAATTAATATTAACAGTTGACAATGTAAAAGAAAGAAGGTAGTTAAGTAAACTGTCAAAAATGTTTAAGTGCTGGTAGATCACTCTTTATGAATCCAATAAATAAGTAACATGAATGAAATAATCAATAGGAAAATCATTGTCAAATCAGATTAAGAACAATCTAATCAGAAGTAAAACATAGTACAAATGCAAAGCACATAGCTCGCTAGGGTAATTAACTAGATAAGAGTGTTACGCCCATAGCAATTAGAACCCATTCACGTGTAGTGGCTAACACATGGGACTAGCAACATTCCTGTTAGATAGGGTTTAGACTGAGGTGCACCAAGGCTAACAACTATTACTGTTAACTGTAGGGTCTTGTACTAGATAACTTTTTAAAAATCATTTTTGATAAATATATTTTTAAAAATGTTGGAAGAACTGAATTTAAAATATCACTAAAATCCTAGACATCATAAATTTCAACCAAGTCAAGTTATTGGAATTTAAAATCTGATTTATAAAGTTGAGTACTAATATTTAGTGCAGAATAGATATCGCATATTAAAATACCAAGCAAGTTCAGAAAATAGCATCTTTTATCGTAATTTTCATAAAAAAGTATTATCAAAGAAAATCATAGTTATAATTAGCAATCATAATGAGATATTTCATCGAAACTTATCGTTGAAGCAATTATAAACTATTCATTGGTCCCTAATATTAGAACGAATTATAATGATTCCAAGATTCAGAGGTTTTAAATTGAAATTACATGCTTAGAAAACTCTATATATAGGAAGCTTGTCCCAATGTTTAGGAACAATAAATAAAAACTTATTTAAACAGAAGAATAAAATGAAAGTAGAAAATAGGCATAGATATGATGGTTGTGTCGTACAAGCTCAAATAAAACTAGGTTGGAAAAAAGGTTTGTAGCTAATGGTGCAACCTAAGTCGTTTTCCTTAGAATTAGATTCTAATTACTTGCAAGAGAAATTTTTTTTAAGTGGGAAAGCCAAATAAAGACACAAATGAGAAATGATTAGAGGAGTTCAATTAATAGAATTTAATTGAATCAAAATGACAACAATAATTAAAACTATACTAAGTGGTGAAATCAACCAACTATGCAAGGTAGCTAATCTTGAACTCACTTCCTTAACTTCAATTATCATTGCTCTCCTTAGATTAAGACTAAACTAATTCTCCTATTTGGTGCATTCATTAGAAAATTTCCCAATTAACCAATTGAGACACAAGTTCTTAATTAATTGAAATTTTGTGACCACAATACCATCAATTAATTAATACTTGCGAATAAAAGGTAGAACACACCGAGTTATTATTTCAATTGCTCTGTTAAGTGCTGGACATTCCATTAAGAGTTTAAATTACCATTCAAACTTTTAAATGTCTTAATTATACTAATCAAAAATAAATTCAAACATCAATCATTCAAGAGCAATTTATCAAACACCTTAAGTGCAACTCAATTCTCCAAGTCCTTAACCAAAATATAGAGGCTTAACCAACCCAAATTAATCACTACAATCAAGTTGTCATCTATTAGAACCAATCAATCAAACATTAATTGAAGCAACAATAAAATGGAAAAAGAAGAGAGATGTAGCCTATTCTTGATTGAAGATTGGAGCTCTAATTTCTGCCAAGGAGTTGCATCCAAGCTTGGCCATGAAATGAGATTAAAGCTTCATGGAATGATGATTGATGGAGGAGTGGAAAATGGGAGATGGAAGCTACGGCAATGGATGAAGGAGTATACGATCGATAAGCGTCTGGATGAATGATGGAGGCATTTCTTTCATGAATGGAATGATGGATTGAATCCTCGAATGAATCCCTCTTTTCATGTGTTTATTTAAGCATTTCATGTGCTCCCTTTTTCACGTGTTCTGGATGAATGATAGTGGATGATTGGATGCAGTGTGGATTGTGAATGGATGAATGAATTAACGTGTTGAATCCCCTGTCTCCTTTTCCTACTGCCCTCACGTGCTCCTTTTATTCTTCACGTGTCTTCCTCATCCTTTTATTCTTAGCCTCTCCCTCCCGTGCTTTCTTGGTTCTGCTCATGCTCTTCACCCATGCTTCATTTGTTAAGTGTCATCATGCATAAGTGAATGCTATGTGGAGTTGCTCTCTACGTCAAATCCAGAACTGGTGAACCCGAGCTTGCTTCTCCTTTGTTCTGTGCTTCTTCTTCATTCTTAAACCCGTGGTTTCTTCCACTGATACTGCTTCTGCCGTTGCCCGTGGTTCTTTGTTCCTTCTCCCCACGTGCTTCTTCTTCACACAAGCTTGAAACTCTCTTGCTTCATTTTGTCCTCACACTCCTCACGTGTTCTCATCTCCCACATGTTCTGCCCAAGCTTCCACATTCTCCAGCTCGTGTTTCTTAATGCCTCCTTTGTGTGTATGAATTGGCGGGCCCCCCGTGCATGTGAGCAATGTGTTAATGCATTAAAAACTCTGGTACGTGCTTCTCCCTTCTTCTTCATGTCAAAACCGAGTCTTTTCCTTGATCCTAACTTCAGTTATGCTCTTTCTTTCCCTCTGCCCGAGCCTTTAATCCTCTCTTCATGAATCACGTGCTGCTTCTTCTCTCGATGCTTTCTCTTAATCACTTGACTTCCTACGTGCAGATGGTTAATGGCAACGTGACTTCATGTGAGTGGGTGGTTGCTGGTACGTGTAAAGTGTGTGTTTGTAAGCTGACCTGTGAACATGAGCAGAGTACTGGACTCGTGGAGTGAATGAGAGTGAAGTGTTGGCGTGATGCTGTGATTGGTGGGTGGTACGTTGGACCGTGAGTGAATGAAGTTCCATGCATGGAAGCAATGTGTGTACGATTCATGGAGTGAATGATGGCTGGGCTTGTGTTGTGTCTTTGAAGTATGTGAAGCTACATGAAGGATGTGTTGTTTGTGTGATGGATTAAGTGAATAAAGCTACAAGTTGCTATGTTATGTGGAGTGTGGTCTGAATGTTTATGTGTAATGTGCAGGGAGCTATATGGATGGCTGGTGCATGCTTTAACTCCTTCCATGTAATTCTTCCATCTAGTTTCCCCGTGAGGTATCCTCCATATGACTTATGCCTAATGAGTTGGATTTTATTTGCCTAAAATTTGCACAAAAGAATGGAAAAATATTAAGTAGAAATATCCACAAAATTATTTAAAAGAAATTCATGCATTAAAATTCAATAATTTTGCAAATAAATTCCTAGAATATGATCTAAACTTTTGCAAATAATTTTGCTTTAAAATGCCTAATTAGAAGGGAAAAAGTATATTAAAATTAGCAATCATCAAATTCCCCTACACCTAAACTTTTGTACTCCTGGGCAAACTCAAAATCTTAAAGAAAGGCTAGTGGAATGACCAGTAGAGAACGAAAATGAAAGGAAGTGAAGTGTAAAATATTGCACCACAACCACATGTTAAAGTGTGACAAAAATGTAGAATAGAGGCAATCTCATGGTCAAGGATGCATCTCCGAATAATTTGGTCACTACCCAATCGCCACAGATAAGGATCATCCGAAATGTAGTATTTTGCCTCACTTTTAAACTTATTTAGTTGATGCCTATTAAGATAAGTAGGTAATGCACACGCAACTAGATAGTTAACTATATCAACATACTATGGCTCAGAAACAACTAAAGCACACAAACCATCATAAGAAAAGTGTCAAAAATAGGGGAAGAAGTTACCATCGGTGCCTCAATCCTACTTAAATGATCAGCAACTAAATCTCTACACTAATCTTATCTTTAATCTCAATGTCAAACTTCTACAGCTGAAGCATCCAGTGGATGAAGCATGGCTTTGAATCTAGCTTCTTCATCAAGCATTTGAGTGCTGTATGGTTAGTAAAAACAATGACTTTAATATCCAGCAAATATGATCTAAATTTTTTTAAAGCAAATATAATAAAAGGAAACTCTTTCTCAGTGGTAGTATAATGAGTTTGAGTAGAATCCAATGTCTTGGAAGCATAGGCTATAACATAAGACTTTTTGTTTGCTTTTTGTCCCAAAATTGCTCGAAATGCATAATTAGAGGCATCACAATAAAGTTCAAAAGGAAGACTCTAATCAGGTGGTTGAATGATTGGGGATGTAGTCAATTTCTCATAAAACTTATCCCAAGTCAACCTACAATCATCATCAAAGGAAAAATCAACATCCTTTTGAAGAAGTCTAGATAAAGGCAATGTAATTTTACTAAAATTTTGAATAAAATGCCTATAAAACCCTGCATGCCCTAGAAATGACCTAACTTCTTTCACAGATGTAGGGTAAGGAAGAGAAGAAATGATGTCTATCTTAGCTTTATTAACTTTAATCCCCTTATAAGACACAATGTGACCTAACACTATACCTCTATGAACCATAAAATGTCATTTTTCAAAGTTAAGTACTAGGTTCTTAGCAATGCTTCTCTTAAGAATTCTATCCAGACTATGCAAACAATCATTAAATAAATTTCCATATACTGTAAAATCATCTATAAATACTTCTATGCATTTTTCAATAAAATCACTAAAGATGGACATCATGCATCTTTGAAAAGTCTTTGATGCATTACAAAGGCCAAATGGCATACGTCTATATGCAAAAGTGCCAAAGGGATAAGTAAAAGTAGTTTTCTTTTGATCTTCTAGGGTAATGCAAATCTGAAAGTAACCTGAAAAACCATCCAGAAAGCAGTAGTGAGATTTACCAACAAGTCTTTCAAGCATTTGATCAATAAAAAAAAGGGGATAATGATCTTTCCTAGTAACAGCATTTAGGCGTCTATAATCAATACACACACACCATCCATTTTGAACCCTAGTAGGAATCATTTCACCCTTATCATTTTTCACTATAGTTATGCCAGTTTCCTAAGGCACTACCTGGGCAGAACTCAACCACTCACTATTAGAAATAGGATAGATTATACTTGCAAATAGTAGCTTAGATACCTCCTTTTTCACAACATCAAGAATCAGTGAGTTGAGGTGTCTTTGAAGTTGGCCAACTAGATGAGCTCCTTCATCAAGAAGAATCCTATGCATGCACACCTTAGGGCTAATATTAGGTATATTAGCCAAGGTCCAGCCAATAGCTTGTCTACGTCTTTTAAGAACCTCTAGAAGCTTCTCTTCCTCCTTCTAAGCAATATCACTAGCCACAATCATTGGAAGTTTTTCATCTTTCTCTAAATAGGTATACTTGAGAGTGTCTAGTAATGGTTTGAGCTCTAAAGCAAGAGCTTGCTCAATCGAGGGTATGAGTGGTTCAAATACCTATTCAAATAACTCATAGATAGAAGAAACAACTTTCCCATCCTTGGGAATATCAGCAGCATGAAAATCAACAAAGAACCAATAACAGCAGTAACATTAGTATCCTTACCAGATGAGCTAGTCATACAACATCTAGTATCAGTATCAGTAAGTAAGTTAAGAGTGGATATAGATGAACTAGCATAATCAACATATCCAGAAGAGACACCAATATGCACATCATCTCTAGAACCAGAGGAGTGATTTAACCTAGTACAATTATCTAGATCAATTACATGCTGACTAATAATAAAATCATCACAAACAGAAGGAATCACAGAATCATGATGAACAGCACATACAAGGAACTCACTATTCTTCATGAAAGCACTAATCTGGGTACATCTATCACAAATAGTGATTCCAGAAAATATACAAGAGAATCATCCAAGTCAACGATGTTATAAGAATAAGTCAATAGACTATCCCTAAAATTAGTACTAGCATCATCAATAAGCATGTTAATCAAACTAACACTAAATACAGAACAATGATCAGCAGGATGCCTCATAGCATCAAAAATGTTAAAGTGCATTACATTTTCTCCAAACTCCATAGATAAGGTACCCTCATGCACATTGATTACAGCTCTAACAGTTCTCAAAAAGGAGTCTACCTAAAATCAAATGAGCGTGTCCACTAGTCCCATACTTATCATCTTCCATGTTAAGGACATAAAAATTCCTAGGGAGAATCAAATCCTTTACCTTTACCAGCACATCTTTAAGAACTCCTGAAGGATACACCATGCTCTGGTTAGTTAGTTGCACCACAACTCCTAACTATCCTATCTTTAAAGCTGAGAATACACTTCTAGGCATCACATTGATTGTAACTCCTAGGTCTAACAAAGCATTAGGGAACTCCGAATTCCTAATGGTACAAGGAATAGAGAAATGGTATGGATCCTTGCATTTTTTAGGTAGTGGGGGCTGAATTAAAGCAGATACACTCTTTCCAAAATTAACCCGCTCATGTCTTCTTAATTACCTCTTGGTAGTACACATCTCCTTTAGGAACTTTACATACTTTGGGACTCTTTTAATCAAGTCTAAGAGTGGCACATTGATCTCTACTTTCTTGAACATTTCTAGGATTTCCTGCTCCTCTTGTTCTTCTTTAAGCTTCTTGGTCTGAGTTACCCTATTAAGAAAGGGTAAAGGTCTCTTTGGCTCCTCCTCTTTCTCTTTAGTACTCTCTGGCGTGACATGTATTTTTTCTAATGCCGACTTATCCAATTCTGATGATTCAGAGGGTCCTTAAAGTTCTTTCCCACTTCTCAATGTAATAGCATAAACACTGCTTCCTTTAGGATTCACCATAGTCTGAGAAGGTAATTGCCCTAATCCTTGGCTTTTTACCTCATTAAGAGAGGTAGCCAATAGACTAATCATATTCTTCACATTCTTATTCTGAGTTTGCATTCTATTTTCTATGTTCTGCATCTCTTGTCTATGTCTAATCTCACTCTATTCCATCTTATCTAAGAGTTGCTTCATTATAAGCTCCATGCTATTATCCTTTTTAGGTTCTTCTTGGATAGGAATTGATTGTTTCATAGGTAAAGGAACTTGAGCACTTGGCCTTGCAGCAAATTTCTATTGTTAATGGCCTCTATATTTCAAGTTAGGGTGATCCCTCCACTTAGGATTATAGGTAGTAGAATATGAATCATATCTCTGTTGCCCTTGTTGCATAGGTCTACTAGGAAAGATAGCAGAACAAGATTTAGTCTGATCATGCAACTATAGGCATTGATCTATAGAATGTGTAGCTAAACAATATATACCACACAATGGTCCAACCAAAGCAGTAGAAGTAGATGTAACCTGTGGAGAATAAAATTGAGGATAAGTTTAAGTCTAAGGAGTACAAGATTGAGACCCATGAGACTATGGAATAATGGGAGAAGTCTGAGATTTTTGTTAAGCTAAAGCAATCTAATGCACCATAGAGGATAACTCATCCAACTAACTTTCAATCAAAGTATTATACTATAGAGTACCTAATTCATTTACTCCTTTTGCCATCTGCATTGATCTAGAACTAAATTGTTGAGCATTCTGAACCATTTTGTCTATCAATTCCTGTGCTCTAGTAGGAGTGAGATCAACTAATACTCCACTAGTTATTGCATCAATCATGTTCCGATTTACTTGGAGTAACTCCTCATAGAAATATTGAATAAAGAGTTGTATTGTGATTTGATGGTGCGAGCAGCTTGCTAATAATCTCTTGAACGTCTCCCAATACTCATAGAGTGTTTCTCGAGTCCTCTGTACAATGCCATATATGTCTTTTCTTATTGAAACTATTCTAGATGCAAGGAAAAATTTCTCCAAAAATAATCTTTTCACTTAGTCCCATGTAGTAATTGTACTTGGAGGAAGATAAAATAGCTAGTCCTTAGTTTGACCTTCAAGTGAAAATGGAAAATGCCTTGAGTTTTATTTGCTCTTCCAACAATCCTAATGGCTTCATAGTATTGCATACCACCTGGAACTCCTTCAAGTATTTGTATGGATCCTCACTTGTCAAACTAGAGAATTTAGGTAGTAGATGTATCAAACCAGACTTGAATTCAAAATTCACATTTAAATGAAGATAATTGATACACAAGTTTTGAAAATGAAAATCTGGAGTAGCTAACTCTTTAATTATCCTAACATTGATACCCATATTGGCATTCACATTGTCATTCACATTCATGTTCACACCATTTCTATTTTCATTCAAATCATTTTGTGCATTCATGTTATTCACATTCATATTCAAATCCATCATTGCATTTCTTTGTTTCATCTCAACAATTGGAATGTTCACTTATATGCTCACAAGTATCAGCAAAATAAGTGTGTGGAGTGCTCTTTTTCTTCTCTTTATTTTTCTTGTTTCTAACTTGTCTAGCAAAAGTCTTTTCTATTTTTGGATCAAATTCACTTAGTTTTTTAATTGAGGACCTTGTCATGCAACAAACAGCAAGCCCAAGATGAAGCAAGAATACAAAAATAAGGCAATAAAATTTAAACAATTAAATCTAGAAAAATTAGAAAAATCCTAAGAAAAATTTGAGAAAATACTAAAAAATGAGAAAAGTACCTTGAGCATTGGAATTTGGCCGAAAAATAGTGCATCTAATAACTAAGCTATTACTTTTGCTTAAAGCAACCAAAAACCTTGGAAAACAAAATTTAACAATTTTTTGGGCACGTCAAAATCAAACAAAAATTTCAGCAAGCAAAACACTTGTTATGCAACACTGAAATGTCCAAAAATCAAGCTTAAAACAGAACAAAAACCAAACAAAGATAGAGCAAAAACACTAAAAAACCTGTTCCAAACAATAAAGAATCTAACCTCCCTAGCAACAATGCCAAATTTGATGGTTGTATCATACAACCTCAGATAAAACTAGGTTGGAAAAAAGTTTGTAACTAATGGTACAACCTAGGTCGTTTCTCTTGGAATTAGATTCGATACTTGCAAGAGAAATTTTTTTTTGGTGGGAAAGCCAAATAAAAGCACAAAATGAGAAATGATTAGAGGAGTTCAATTAATAGAATTTAATTGAATCAAAATAACAACAATAATTAAAACTATACTAAGTGGTGAAACCAACCAACTATGCAAGGTAGCTAATCTTCGACTCAATTCCTTGACTTCAATTATCATTTCTCTCCTTAGATTAAGACTAGACTAATTCTCCTATTTGGTGCATCCATTAAAATTTCCCAATTAACCATTTGAGACATAAGTGCTTAATTAATTGAAAGTTTCTGATCACAATACCATCAATTAATTAATACTTGCGAATAAAAGGTAGAACACACCTAGTTATTATTTCAATTGCTCTGTTAAGTGCTGGACATTCTATTAAGAGTTTAAATTACCATTCAAACTCCAAAATGTCTCAATTATACTAATAAAAAATAAATTCAAACATCAATCACGTATCAACCATTCAAGAGCAATATCAAACACCTTAAGTGCAACTCAATTCTCCAATTCTTTAACCAAAATATAGAGTGACCACGAAAAATTTTATGTGTGTCCGCAAGTGCACGAGTCGGATCAAGTAGTTCAGTGATAAGTAAAAGTATCATTCCCATGAAAAATGACTTGAATGCAATTAGGCAGTGCACAACCTACTTTTATCCACATTAAACAACCAATTATGAAATTCTTGACTTTAAAACTAATTTTAAAATAAAGCAAATTGAAAGAAAACTTAGTTGGCAAAGAAAAGTTTGGTAAAATCCAAGGTTTTAAAATTACCTAGAGTCACTATTCCCTTGATGCTTACTAAACTTAATTTCTTATTTAATTGTAATTAATTTTCACCTTGTGGGTTAAGGGATTCAAAAGCTATAACCGTCTGTCGATGTAATTATAGCCCTACTCTCCCCTAAAATCTAAGTGTCCTTAGATTTAGGTTCGAGTGCATTAAGTACTATAACCCTCTACAAACCAATTAAGGCAATTAGGTATATTTCTATCCAAATTACAAATTAGATAATTCTAAACTTAATTTATCCAACTCTTAGGTCCAATCAAAATCACTTTTTCAAGGTCAATTTCAATTACCAAATTCAATTCCAAGAGGTGGCTAATCTCAAAGAAAGCAATAAGCAAGAGAAGGATACACAAGGTTCTAATCATCACAATCAACAAGAAAATAAAGATTTAGTTCGCATCAAGTTCATAGTACTCTAGGTAAATAAGAATTTAGCTACACATAGCTAAATTTACAGTGAATCCAGTCAAATACATGGAGAAGATGAAGAGAAATAAAGAAAGCAAATAAAAGAAGTGAAAGAGATGCAGAAAGTGAAGTTTCCCCCTTTGATTCTTCCTCTTCCTTCACCCTTCCAAGCTTGGATAGCCTCAAAGATCACCCAAAATCGCCTCCCTGGACGTCCAGACTTTTCTCTGCCACAGAATGAATCAACCCTAGCTCCTCCTCCTTCCTTTTTTATCTTGAAAATTAAAACTGTGTGTTTCAGGTCCGACCTCGCTATGGCAAGGAACGACTCTCGCTATAACGAGGTCTCATAAGTTCTCAGGTTTTCGCTGCACTTGCTACCTCCATGCTATAGCGAGTTGCTCTCTAAAATTTCTATGCAACACGACTTCGCTATTGCGAATCGTCCCCTTCGCTATGACGAAAGTGCCATCTCGCTATAGCGAACTGCTTTCTTGCTGTAGCGAGATGACTTGTTCAATCTGCTTTTGCCATTTTCAGCTTCCCTCTCTTATGTTCAATTCTTTCTACATTTTGCTACTTTTCCCTGAAATTGAAATCAAATGTAAAGTGAGGCTTAAACTGATAAAAATATTACAATTACAATACTTTCTTTGTTTTGTTTGATTGAGTACACTTTTAACCATATTAATCAAGAGAAAAGTATTTTACCTCCCTAATTTAGTGTCAAACATAGTCCTTTTGAATCCTAAATTAGTAGGTTATCAAACTCCCCCACACTTAAATCTTTGCTTGTCCTCAAGCAAATCCTAGAAAGAATTATGCCCAAGCAATCAGAATTTCAGATCCCCCCACACTTATAATGAATCCAATTTCAAAAGCAGAAGCTCAGCAAAACTCAAATTGGATTTGAAAACAATGTACTCATAATAACACCCTTATTTTTAAAGTGTGTGTGTGTTCAACAAGAGATGTTAAGAAATAATCAAGAAATCCTAAATAAGTTTTCCCAACAATTTCAAGACCTAACCCAATCATCTGTACTAACTTCAATCATCAAAGCTCATTGAGAGGGGTCTCTATTGTTTAATGTAGAATTATTTCTAGCACTTTTTTTCTCTCCTCTTCAAATTACTTAATCCTTTTGACGCAAATGACAACATTGGTTATGAAGCCACCCGGTTACTCAGATTAAAGAAATCCTCAGAGGGCTACTAGCATACTCTTAGTTTTATCACTGTTTGACGTGAAAGTCCACACTTTTTGGCGCAAACCCTCGGTTACTAAGTGATTTCAACCATTGGAGTAGAGAATCATTTTGTTTTTTTTGTTTTTTTTACACAAGATATCCCTTTCAACTAACAGTCAAGTATCCATCAGGAACAGATAAATTGGGGAAATCTAAAACAACTAGAAGCTCATTATAAGAAAAACTTGAATTACTTCAAAAATTATCTTATTGGAAAGTGCTCCTATTGTGGGTGCATACTACAACTACATTACTTACTTTATCCATTTCAAGTTCGCTTAACCTCTACATTCCTTAATTAATATTCATCTAAAGTGAGAAGGGATGAATCTGATTTAACATATGAGCATAAGGAATATGGGCACTTGAATATTATTAATAAGAAGATGTTATTGTCAACTTATATCCACTTATCCTATATTTATCTATGTTTACCTTAACTCCCCCACACTTAAAAGTTACATTGTCCGCAATGTATAAAATGGGAAAAATCAGAAGTAGAACAATAGAACAGATGGGGGCGGAGGGAAGGGATGTAAAGAGGTAGGGAGAGACGAGACTCCCCTGATAAGAAGAGATAAGAGAGCAAAGGGATGCGTGTGAACAACTCCTTCATCTGAGAGACAAAAATAGACAAAATACACGCAGCAAATAGTAAGTTGGCATTAGACTTGAGAAGACAATTAAGAGCATAGCCAATTCAGGAGTTGAGAGCATAATTAGATACAGTTATCCATATACAGTTATCCAAAATATAAAATGAAGAAAAGCAAAACAAAAACTGGCAGCTGGATAGAAGGGTCCTAAGAATCAGAAGGCCCAGGTCGATCCTGAGGTGCAGGCTCCTGAGGGAGAATGATAACTGGGGTCTGAGAAGCCTCAGGAGGTGGTGGTGGAGGTACGGGCATCAGGTAGTCCATGAGCATCTGCAACTGATCTTTCATTGATAGGACATGCCCTTCCAGCCTATCAATGGACTCTCGTGCCCAACTCTCAAATTCTGTGCGATATGGAGCACCATGTCCTATCGGCTCTGGAATACCCAGGCGCTGCTGTGAGGGAGGAGGTGGAGATGCCTCAGGCTGTGCCTGAGCAGGTGCTCTCTGCCTACGGGGCTGTCCTGGTGCATCCTTCATATTATCATATTTGAATGGCCCCTTTGGCTTGAACTGCGCGTCATTTTTAGAGACGCAGCTACCCCTCATTGTAAGTAATTCTGTAAGCATATGAGGGTATGCCAGGCTAACCCTGTCAGACCTCACCACTTGCTTGAAATTTAAGTACATGAAATGAGGAATGTTTACCCGCTGCCTAGTCATAAAACACCACGTCAGAGTAGCCCGTTCTTGGGTCATGTCTTATCCATGAGAACTTGTCAGTATGTTGCTTGTGATGAATTGTAACCAGAAATGAGCAGGTTTGTTAAGTTGGTTCACCGGGTAGACCTTGTTAACTAGTAGAGCTCTTCCTTCTTCAGCAATTGTCATCTCCACTTCTTCCAAAGGAATGGATTGAGGGTTCTCCATGTAGGACTGGAAGGTACAGTCTGGGACATCAGGCAGTTCATAAAAGTCTTGGAAGACTTTTTCGTTGATGCGCACCCAAGCCGAACGGCAATAGTATTCATCCTCCTCCTCCTCGGTATCCTCAAAATTAGCGTACAGCTCTTGGATCATTAATGGGATCCGATGCACCGATTTTTTTGTAAATCCTTGCAACCCGTGCCATTCAAAATCTGGGAAGGTTAAGTCCAAAACATGGAGTGCATAATAACGGTCTTCAACAACCCCTCTGTTAGAAAAAAGTCGCTCAAAGCGAAATTCTGCCCGGGCAGATGCAAACTGATCCTTGTCATACGCTTTCTTCTTCTGCTTTGAGGATGAGGCTTCCGCAGTCTTAGTTTGGTTTTAAGGAGCCATAGCTGTGAAATTCAAACAATAAGGAAAGATAAAAATTAGTGGCATCATTCAAAGAAAATCATGTAATCAGTAATTCAGATGAATGTAGCATGTTTAGACGAAGGAAAGATACGACTAACAGCATCCAAGGGACTAGGGGGCAAGGAATAAAGAAGCAAACCACGCAAAAAGATTTAGAAAAGCTTAGTTCTGGAAAAACTCTCGAACTCACTATAGCGAGTTCGAGCTCACTATAGCGAGTTCGAGCAGGTTTCTGTACAGCCAAATTTCATGGAGGAAAAACCAAATTTAAGCCATTCTTTTGCACAGAAACAGTTGACCAATAAAACCCATTCAGAAAAGTTAACCAAATGACCCTAATTACGCAGATGTAAGCAAAATGAGATTAACCCTAATATGACCAGATACAGTAAAATAACCAGCGATTCAGGGGAATAAAAGAGTCAATCAATTTACCTGATGCAACAGATGCGAGGGGTGAGGGGAATGTGAGCTTAAGATGCGCGAAATACAGCAAAAGAAAGAATGGAAGAGGTTGAGGAGCTTCGTCACAGTAGCGAAACAGAAACGACAGAGTGGAGAAATAATGTTCTTTTATGAGTTTTTTTTTTATATATAGAGCCTCACCATTACTCGGTAATAGCGAGGGTTTCTCTGGGTTTATTACCAAAAGCAAAGCTGTTGTCCTCGCAATAGCGAAAATTTCTTCTCGCCATGGCGAGAAGACTTGGATAATTACTGGTGCCTGAAGAATCTCGTTATAGCTAGGCTATAGCGAGGATATCTCTGGATTTAGTACTCAGCCATAGAAATGCTGTATTCGCTGTAGCGAATGAGTTATATCGCAATGGCGAGATAACTTCGTAAGAATTTATGCAACAATTCACTCGCCATAGGCAGGCTACAGCGAAGATCTCTCTAGACTTCGTACTAAAATGCAACACAGAGAGCTCGCTATGGCGAGGTAATCTTCTCACTGTAGCAAGAACACTTAATGTTGCAGACTGTGGCTTGCCACAGCCTGGCCATAGCGAGATACTCTCTGTGTGTGTACCAGAAGTGGGACAAGTAGCCTCGCCATAGCGAGACGGATTCCTCGCTATAGCGAACTATTTTTTTTTTTTATGTGTTTTCCCACTAAAATGCTCACTAAAACACTCCCTCAAATGAAACCAGATATAATAATAATTCAAAGCATGGTTAGAGACTCCCTGTAAACATATCTGGTGTTGCTCTTTCCTGCCAATCCCTTGCTCCTTAATATCCATATTTCAACCTACAAAACACATAACAAGAGAAAAGAGTCAAACTCAAAACAAAAAGAACCTTAGATTCAAACATAAAAACAAGAAGATAACTTGGGTTGCCTCCCAAGGGGCGCTAAGTTTAAAGTCTTTAGCCAGACTATCCTGACGCTTCTATGAGCAGTCTTGGAGTTGCACATTTGCCTTCATCCTGTCCACCGGTCCACCAAGGTAATGCTTCAAGCGTTGACCATTTACCTTAAAAGTTTCCCCACTTTTCTCATCTTAAATTTCAATGGCACCAAAGGTAGTGGTAGACACCACCTTAAAAGAACCAGACCACCTAGATTTAAGCTTTCCTGGAAACAACCTCAAACAAGAGTTATACAATAGCACTAAATCACCAGGTATCAAATCCCTTTTTAAAATCTTCTTATCATGCCAGATCTTTGTCTTTTCCTTATATAGCCTAGAACTCTCATAAGCTTGTAACCTGAATTCATGGAGTTCATTAAGGTTCAACAGCCTCTTCTCACTAGCATTTTTATAATCCAAATTCAACTTCTTTATGGCCCAAAAAACTTTGTACTCAAGTTCCAAAGGTAAATGACAAGCTTTTCCAAAAACTAATTAATATGGAGACATACCAATTGGTGTTTTGTAAGCTGTCCTATATGCCCATAAAGCTTCATCTAGCTTATCAGACCAATCCTTCCTATTAACACTCACTATTTTTTCCAAAATTCTCTTGATCTCCCTATTAGATACTTCACAAAGGCCATTGGTCTGAGGGTGGTAAGCTAAAGCCATTTTGTGGTGAACTCCATATTTTTCCAGCAAAGATTTAAATAAGCGATTATTAAAATGAGTTCCACCATCACTAATGATAGCTCTAGGGGTGCCAAAACGAGAAAAAATGTTCTTCTTTATAAATCGCACCACTGTTTGAGCATCATTGTGCTGGTAAGCTACCGCTTCAACCCACTTACTCACATATTCAACTGCCACTAAAATATATTATTGGCCTCTAGAAGAAACAAAGGGACCTATAAAATCTATTCCCCACAAATCAAACAACTCAACTTCAAAAATACTGGTTTGAGGAAGTTCATGTCTTTTAGAAATATTACCGGATCTTTAACAAGCATCACAGTGAGAAACAAACACATGAGAATCCTTAAACAATGTAGGCCAATAAAAACCAGATTGCAATACTTTAAAAGTAGTTTTTTGACCACTAAAATGTCGCCCAAATGGTGATGCATGGCATGCAAGCAAAATACCATGTTGTTCAATCTTAGGAACACACTTTCTAAGAATGCCATCTACATATCTTTTGAATAAATAAGGCTCATCCCAAATGTAAAACTTAACCTCATTCAAGAATTTCTTCTTTTGATAATAGTTTAAATCAGGAGGTAAAACTTCACAAACAATATAATTTGCTATATCAGCATACCAAGGTACATGTATCAAATTAGCAGTCATAATGCATTCATCAAGGAAAACATCATTCACAAGCCTATTATCACTAACATGTTCAGAATCTAACCTAGAAAGATTATCAGCTACTAGGTTTTCACTTCCTTTCCTATCCACCATATGCAAGTCAAACTCTTGAAGTAATAAAACCCACCTAATCAATCTAGGTTTGGACTCTTTCTTTCTCAACAAATATTTAATAGCCGTATGATCAGTATGTACTACTACTTTGACTCCTAACAGATAAACTCTAAACTTCTCAAAAGCAAAGACAATAGCTAACATTTCTTTCTCAGTGGTAGAGTATTTTACCTGAGCATCCACTAATGTCCTGCTGGCATAATAGATAGGATGAAAAACTCGGTCTCGCCTCTGTCCCAGAATAGCTCCTACTGCATAGTCACTTGCATCACACATAACCTCAAAAGGCAATGACTAGTCCGGATTAACTATTACCGGTGCAGTTATTAGCTTCTGTTTCAACTCTTCAAAACTTTTCAAACAGTCATCATCAAAAAGGAACTTAGCATCCTTTTCTAATAGCTTGGTCAAGGGCTTTGAAATTTTTGAGAAATCCTTGATAAATCTTCTATAGAATCCTATATGCCTAAGAAAACTTCGGACTCCTTTGACACTAGTAGGAGGTGGCAACTTCTCAATCAATGATGTCTTGGCCCAATCTACTTCCAAACCTTCCTTAGATACCTTGTGTCCTAATACTATTCCTTCCTGCACCATGAAGTGACATTTTTCCCAGTTCAAAACTAAGTCAGTCTCCTCACACCTTTCAAGTACCTTAAAGAGATTCTTCAAACAAACTTCAAATGAATCACCAAAGACAGAAAAGTCATCCATAAAAATCTCCATGATATCTTCGATGAAATCAGAAAAGATTGATGTCATGCATCTTTGAAAGGTTGCTGGTGCATTACATAACCCGAAAGGCATTCTCCTGAAGGCAAAAGTGCCATAGGGACAGGTGAAGGTTGTTTTCTCTTGGTCTTTAGTTGCTATAGAAATTTGGTTGTATCCTGAATAACCATCCAGAAAATAAAAATATTCCTTCCCCGCTAGCCTATAAAGCATTTGGTCAATGAAGGGAAGAGGAAAATGATCTTTTCTAGTGGCTGCGTTTAATTTCTGATAGTCCATGCACACTCTCCAACCAGTGATAGTTCTTGTAGAAATCAATTCTTTCTTTTCATTTGTCACAATTGTCATCCCTCCTTTCTTAGGGACGCACTGTACTAGACTAACCCACGCACTATCTGAAATTGGATAGATGATTCCTGCATCCCAGCCACTTGATAATTTCCTTCTTGACAACTTCCTTCATCATCGGGTTAAGCCTCCTCTGCTTCTCTATAGATGGCTTATGATCATCCTCTAGTAGAATTTTATGCATCACAATGGAAGGGCTTATCCCTTTGATATTTGCAAGTGTCCATCCTAAAGCCTTTTTATGACTCTTTAGCACTTCAATCAATCTCTGTTCTTAATGAGAATTCAATGATGTAGAAATGATGATAGGAAGTGTCTCTGAATCCCCTAAATATGCATATTTCAGATGTTGAGGGAGAGGTTTTAACTCCAAAATTGAAGGTTGCTCAATTGAAGGCTTAAGAGATGGTGCTGAACGGGAAGCCAAATCTAAAGATTCCACTTGCCAATGTTGTTTAGCCCGAGTGGTTGAAAAATTAAGCACTTGGGCTACCTCATGACTAGCTTCAGCGTTCTCATGCTTCACTCCCATTAATAGTGCTTCAATAGGATCTTGGACTATCATTGTATTAAATTGTTCTTGAGCTAAATCATCAATCACTGAATCTCTAAAGCAATTTTCAATATCTCTAGGATATTTCAGTGCTTTGTCCATGTTAAACACCACTTGCTCATCTCCCAATCTCATCACTATTTGTCCTTTCTCTACATCAATAAGAGTTCTAGCTGTGGCTAAGAATGGACGACCAACAATCAACGGATTATCTTTATCCTCTTCACAATCTACAACAATGAAATTAGTTGGATATATGAACTCACCAACCTTCACTAAAACATCTTCAATTATACCCCGTGGATATGCTTAGCTCCGATCTGCTAATTGCAATGTTACTGTAGTAGGTCTTGCCTCAACGAGTTGTAATTTCTCAAAGACAGATAATAGCATAAGATTTACACTGGCTCCAAGATCACACAAAGCCTTACCTTGAAAGTGAGTACCTATTTTACAAGGCATAGAGAAGCTACCCAGATCTTTGCATTTCATTAGAATCCGTGGGTTGATTATTTTACTGCACTCTTCAGTAAGTGCTACAGTTTCAAATTCACCAAATCTTCTCTTCTTACTCAGCATCTCTTTTAAAAACTTGACATACTTAGGCATGTACTCCAATGCTTCTGAGAATGGGATATTTATATAGAGTTGCTTGAACACTTCCAAAAAATTTTGATACTGCTTATCTTCCACCTTCTTTTGAAGTCTTTGTGGAAATGGTAAAGGAGGTATTGGCCTTGGTAGTGTTTGCAGTTTCTCTCCTTGTTTCTCCCTCTTATCAACGTCTGCATGTTTTTTAACTTCTTTTCTACTCACTTTTCTCTTCTTTTCAACTGATGCATCCACACATTCTTCTCCTATTCTTTTATCATTATTCGTCTCTTCTGTAGCACTTTCACCCTTATCATCCTCTACAACAGCCTTTGATGTAGGTGTGTGGCTAACCACCCTTGGTGTTTGAACATCTGGCAACCCTTTTCCACTTCGAAGAGTTATGGCCTTACACTCTTCCTTGCCTTCTCTTCTAGGATTAGGCACCATATCACTTAGTAATCCCCCTTGTCTTAATGAATTCATTGCTGAGGCTAATTGACCCATCTGTACTTCTAGATTTCTCAAGGAGGTGTCTACTTTAGCATTCACTTGAGCTTGCTCTTCATTTTGCTTACTTTGAATGCTAATGAACTTAGCCAAGGCATCTTCCAGATTCATCTTAGGTTCTTGAATAGGTGCATTTTGCCTTACAGGTTGAGCAAAACTTGGTGGTTGAGTAGGCTTAATGCTTGAGGAAGATGCTGGTTGATTCAGTGCTGGTCCATGCTTCCAAGAGAAGTTTGGATGATTCCGCCACCCAGGATTGTAATTATTGGAGTACGGATTCTGATTCTTTGGAAAGTTCCCTACATAGTTAACTGATTCTGAAGGTGTCAAAGGACAATAATCCACTGAATGTAGATCCCCACAATTTTCATAAGTAATTGGGGCCACCTGAGTAGAACAGACATTCACTTGCTGATTTCGTTGCACTTGAGATTCTAGCATATCAAATCCCTTGTTCAAAGCGGAAAGAATAGTAGCAAGTGGAATAGAGGGGTCTTCTTAAGTATTGGCAACACTAGCACTCACCCTTCTATCACCTCCTCTTTATACATAACTTTCAGATAATGTGTCCAATGCCTGAATAACATCATCCACAGGCATTTCATCCCAACGCCCATTTAAAATAGCATCTAACATTGTATCGGTTTGTGGAGTTAGATGCATGCAGAAATTCTGTACAATAGCACAGTCATCCATCCCATGGCTTGGGCATTGGCGAAGCAAATGCTTGTACCTCTGCCATGCAGCATAAAAGTGCTCATCTGAAGCCTGCTTGAAGTTGATGAGCTCACGACGTGCATCTGCTATTCTATTATTTGGAATGAAGCGAGCTCTGAACCTTGCTTCTAGCTTATCCCAAGTATCGATTGAACCCTCAGGCAGAGTCAATAACTACTCCTTAGCCTTTCCTTGTAGAGAGAGAGGGAATAGTCGAAGTCTCAGCACATCTCTTGGTACCCCATTCTACTTGAATGAATCGCACACTCCCAAGAATGACAGAATATGACGGTTGGGATCTTCATCAGACCTCTCACTAGTGAATTGTTCATTGAGCTGTAACATGGAGATCATCACTGGTTTCAACTCAAAGTTAGCAGCTTGAAAGTCTGGCACTACTATACTAGATAGAATGCCCTTCATAGTACGACCCACAAAGTCTTTTATGGACTGATTTTGATTCCCTTCCTGAGCCATTTTGTAACACCTCGAAATTAATTAAGGTGTTAATCACGGATTAAGATTAATTAAGAATAATTAATATGGGATGATTGGGCTAGTTAAGGAAATAGGGATTTTAAATAGATAAATTATTAATATAGGTTTGAGAATTAATTGGGATAGAAATTGCATCTAGGCCCAAATTAATGAACCATGATAAGAGGCCCTTGACCCAACTTAAACCCACCTAAAACCCTAATGCTTCAGCCACTTTCCCCCCATTTGCTGAAACACAAAGAAAATTCGGAGGTTGAGAAGGAGGCTAAGGTTGAGGGCAAGAATTCTGTATTTTCACATACTTAGAGCAAGATTCAGCCAAGGTAATAGTTATACAATTTAATCCCCTCATCTTTCTCTTTAATTTGGTCTAATTAGTTTTTCATTTGGAGGATTTTTACCCTACCCAAAATCTAAAATGTGGTTATTTGGGGTTTTCTTGATGAAATTCGTAGGTTGAGGCTAGGGCTGACATTAGGTGAGTTTAAACCCCTCATTTTGATGCTTTCTTTGATGGTTTGAGACCCCCATAGCTTATTTATATTATGGGTATTAATTTGGTACGAATTTGCTTAGGATTTTGGGTGAAACCTTGAGAATTCTGATAGGAGATACTTGAATCCGAATTTGGGATTTATGGTGGCTGTTGCGAATTTGTCTACAAGTGAGGTAACTGGGGTTTACATTAATTCCATGCATGTATCTATGTTAATTTCATATTTGCTATATATGAATGATTTGAAATGTTGAATGAATTGGTTAGCTATCTGTTGTATTATGATTGGACCTTGTGAGTCCATGGTGGAGCTATGGTGTGGCTGCCACCCGTGCATGTGCTTCGATCGAGCACCAGGTTATGATCAAACCCCAGATGCACTGAGCCCTGGTTGTACTCAATGGGGAGTAGGTGCTGTGGACGGGCCTCTCCCGGTGTTAATGGCCTTTAACATGTTAAATATATGATTGCTAGTATGGGATAGTAATCATGATAGCCTAATTGTTTCATTTGCTGAAATGACTGATATGATTCTGATATGGATTTTGATTTATGCATATATGTTGATTAAATTGGATTATATGATGGAATTGCCTTGGTTACTGAGATATGTATCTCACCCCGTTTTATAGGATTACAATTTTAGGTGAAGGTTCCTCGGGTAAGGATAAGGGCAAGCAAATTGATGAACATCCATGAGCTGAGGCCTAGTGTGGGGAGGCTACACTTGGTCTGAGTGTAATAGAGTAGATGCTGAATTTTGTTTAGTTTCGTATAGCATCATCATGTATCTATATTGCCAAGTGTAGGCTTGAACATTTGATTTATAGAGAATGTATGTACTGAAGGGCTAGGCCTTATCATAACTCGATAATTGTTGTATGGATTCATGATATCTGCTGAAAATTATGTTGACCTATGATATGGCTTATCAATGGAAATGTAACCCTTGAGATATTGATATGAACCCCTAATGTATGGAGCCCTCATTGATTGAGTATTTAAGGATAGATGTTGGTAGTTCATATATAATCTGTTGTTGTTACTTTATAAACTTGCTGATAGAAGGTAATTAGAGGAAAGAAATGGGCATATAAGTTTTGAGTTGGTAATGGAAGCATAGCTAAGTAATTAAAGTAGATAAATGCCATTAGAGCCATATAAAATGAGGGGAAGTGACCTTAGAGTGTCCCTAAGAAGAGAAATGGAGTGTAGGGGGCGAAATATAGGGAAAACAGCTATAGAAGGGAGTCACGCCGCGGCCTAGGGAGTGACAGTGGTGAGGGGTGCCGTGGCTTGAGAAATCTCGCCGCAGCACGGAGTGAAAATAATCGCCCAGGGGGTGACAGAACGTAACCTCACCGCAGCGCGAGTCGAGGAAATTAATTAGGGAGGTTACAGTAGCAAAACTCGCCGCGGCGCCACATAGGTTGGCCGCGGCGCAGATCCAACTCGCCGCGGCGAAAGTCAAGAAAATTCCAAAGAGCAACTTGGCCACGGCGCAAGAGTTCCAGGCCGCAGCGCAAGTTTAAAAACTTAGTTTTCGAGCTCCAGAACCTAACTTAGCCGCGGCGGGAAAGTTCCAGGTCGCGGCGCAGGTCCCCAAACTCCTATATTTGACCTAGAAACCCTACTTTCAGTAAGGCTAATGTTAGGGAATAGCATGAGTACATTGGTGGGATGTTTTGTGGGTTGAAATTGATTAATGGATGAATCCTAAATCTTTAATAATGGTATAAACCCTTTTATGCATGTTCCCGTTACGGTTGTTAGTTGATGATCCTAGTAGTATCAAGGTTTAAATTTCCCCTATATTTTCTTAATGTAATAAATTGCAACAACTCCAAACCTTGATCATTATTTATTAATCATGTATTTAACTATAATTACCGATGTTAGAACTTAGGGTCGTCACACATTTCTTCACTCACCGAATTTGGAGTTTTAGAAGGAGATTCTTCAAAGTTCAAGTTTACCACAAGATCACTAATTTTCTACGTTGTGCGCTTCTTCTTTGTAGAGGATTGCTTCGGCATGTACTGTGGTACCTGTAGAGGAAAATTCAACCAACTGTATTACTTTAAACAAAAAGGAATCAAAGCAAATAACAGAATGAAAAGAAATTCTAACTAATTAACTAACTAATGCTTAATCGAGGACTACTAAAGATTATACACTTCTAACTGAACAATTAAGCCATTCCCCGGCAACGGCGCCAGAAAACTTGACCACGAAAAATTTTATATGTGTCCGCAAGTGCACGGGTCAGATCAAGTAGTTCAGTAATAAGTAAAAGTATCATTCCCACGAAGAATGACTTGAATGCAATTAGGCAGTGCACAACCTACTTTTATCCACGTTAAACAACCAATTATGAAATTCTTGACTTTAGAACTAATTTTAAAATAAAGCAAATTGAAAGAAAACTTAGTTGGCAAAGAAAAGTTTGGTAAAATCCAAGGTTTTAAAATTACCTAGAGTCACTATTCCCTTGATGCTTACTAAACTTAATTTCTTGTTTAATTGCAATTAATTTTCACCTTGTGGGTTAAGGGATTCAAAAGCTATAACCGTCCGTCGATGTAATTATAGCCCTACTCTCCCCTAAAATCTAAGTGTCCTTAGATTTAGGTTCGAGTACATTAAGTACTATAACCCTCTACAAACCAATTAAGGCAATTAGGTATATTTCTATCCAAATTACAAATTAGATAATTCTAAACTTAATTTATCCAACTCTTAGGTCCAATTAAAATCCCTTTTTCAAGGTCAATTCCAATTACCCAATTCAATTCCAAGAGGTGGCCAATCTCAAAGAAAGGAATAAGCAAGAGAAGGATACACAAGGTTCTAATCATCACAATCAACAAGAAAATAAAGATTCAGTTCGCATCAAGTTTATAGTACTCTAGGTAAATAAGAATTTAGCTACACATAGCTAAATTTACAGTGAATCCAGTCAAATACATGGAGAAGATGAAGAGAAATAAAGAAAGCAAACAAAAGAAGTGAAAGAGATGCAGAAAGTGAAGTTTCCCCCTTTGATTCTTCCTCTTCGTTCACCCTTCCAAGCTTGGATAGCCTCAAAGATCACCCAAAATCGCCTCCCTGGACGTCCAGACTTTTCTCTGCCACAGAATGAATCAACCCTAGTCCCAATTAAGACTAGACTAATTCTCCTATTTGGTGCATTCATTAAAATTTCCCAATTAACCATTTGAGACACAAGTGCTTAATTAATTGAAAGTTTGTGATCACAATACCATCAATTGATTAATACTTGCGAATAAAAGGTAGAACACACCTAGTTATTATTTCAATTGCTCTGTTAAGTGCTGGACATTCTATTAAGAGTTTAAATTACCATTCAAACTCCTAAGTGTCTCAATTATACTAATCAAAAATAAATTCAAACATCAATCACGTATCAACCATTCAAGAGCAATATCAAACACCTTAAGTGCAACTCAATTCTCCAATTCTTTAACCAAAATACAGAGCCTTAACCAACCCAAATTAATCACTACAATCAAGTTTTCATCAATTAGAACCAATCAATCAAACATTAATTGAAGCAACAATAAAATGGAAAAGGAGAAGAAAGATGTAGCCTATTCTTGATTGAAGATTGGAGCTCTAATTTCTGCCAAGGAGTTGCATCCAAGCTTGGCCACCAAATGAGATTAAAGCTTCATGGAATAATGATTAATGGAGGAGTGGAAAATGGGAGATGGAAGCTACGACAATGGATGAAGGAGTATATGATGGATGAACGTCTAGATGAATGATAGAGGCATTTCTTTCGTGAATGGAATGATGGATTGAATCCTCAAATGAATCCCCCTTCTCACGTGTGTATTCAATCACTTCACATGCTCCCTTTTTCATGTGTTTTGGATGAATGATAGTGGATGATTGGATGATGTGTGGATTGTGAATGGATGATGCCTACTGGATGAATGAATTAACGCGCTGAATCCCTAGTCTCCTTTTCCTACTGCCCTTACGTGCTCCTTTTATTCTTCATGTGTGTTCCTTATCCCTTTATTCTCAGCCTCTCCCTCACGTGCTTTCTTGGTTCTGCTCATGCTTTTCACCCGTGCTTCACTTGTTACGTGTCATCATGCATAAGTGAATGCTACATGGAGCTACTCTCTACGTCAAAGCCAGAACTGGTGAACCTGAGCCTGCTTCTCCTCTATTCTGTGCTTCTTCTTCATTCTCAAACCTGTGGTTTCTTCCACTGATGCTACTTCTGCTGCTGCCCATGGTTCTTTGTTCCTTCTCTCCACGCGCTTCTTCTTCACACAAGCTCGAAACTCTCTTGCTTCATTCTGTCCTCATGCTCTTCACATGTTCTCATCTCCCGCATGTTCTACCCAAGCTTCCACATTCTCCAGCTCGTGTTTCTTAATGCCTCCTTCGTGTGTATGAATTAGTGGGCCCCCCGTGCATGTGAGCAACGTGTTAATGCATTAAAAACTCTGGTACGTGCTTCTCCCTTCTTCTTCACGTCAAAACCGAGTCTTCTTCTTGATCCTAGCTTCATTTATGCTCTTTCCTTCCCTCTGCCCGAGCCTTTAATCCTCTCTTCTGAATCAAGTGTTGCTTCTTCTCTCGATGCTTTCTCTTAATCGCTTGACTTCCTACGTGCAGATGGTGGATGGCAACGTGAGTTCATGTGAGTGGGTGGTTGCTGGTACGTGTAAAATGTATGTTTATGAGCTGGCCTGTGAACGTGAGCAGAGTGCTAGACTCGTGGAGTGAATGAGAGTGAAGTGTTGGTGTGATGCTGTGACTGGTAGGTGGCTGGACCGTGAGTGAGTGAAGTTCTATGCATGAAAGCAATGTGTGTGTGATTCATGGAGCGAATGATGGATGGGCTTGTGTTGTGTGTTTGAAGTATGTGAAGCTACGTGGAGGATGTGTTGTTTGTGTGATGGATTAAGTGAATGAAGCTACAAGTTGCTGTGTTATGTGAAGTGTGGTCTAAATGTCTACATGTAATGTGCAGGGAGCTGTATGGATAGCTGGTGCATGCTTTAACTCCTTCCATGTAATTCTTCCATCTAATTTCCATGTAATCTACCCTCCATATGACTTTTGCCTGATAAGTTAAATTTTATTTGCCTAAAATCTACACAAAAGAATGGAAAACATTACGTAGAAACATCCACAAAATTATTTAAAAGAGATTCATACATTAAAATTCAATAATTTTACAAATCAATTCCTAGAATACAAAAATGACCAATAAAATCAAATATCCTCTAATTAAGTCTATTAAGTCACAATTTATCATCAAAATGCCTAATTAGAAGGGAAAAAATATATTGAAATTAGCCATCTTTAAAAGTATTGTTAAAGGGAAAAATTGTTTTCTTAAGCACTACATTAAGCATCCCAACTACTTAATGCGGGATTTTAGGTTTTCAATTTTCATAAATCATACATTAAACATCCTATATTACTAAATGTGAGATTCAAGTTTTCATAGTGATATCAAAGAGGAAGAAATAATCTCATTAAATGTCACAACAAGTACAAATAATTTAAAAGAATTATTACAAAAATCCAAATTTAATTAAAGAAGTGATTTAAAAATATATTAAACTAAGAAAAAAATAAATTTAATTTATATAAATAAATTTCATTATGAAAATAAAATATACTTTGGTTGAAATATAAAATAGCAAAATAATGATTTACCATTCTCATTACTATACTAAGAAAAATATCATTATTTTTTAAAATAATGCAAATAAATATTATATCATGGACAAATAAATAATGAAAAATAAATTTAATATAAAAATAATTCAATGATATATATATATAATTACTAATTAGTTAGAAACAAATCAACTTAAAAAAATTATATAAAAAATTAAAATAAGATAGTTTATATATGTATAAAATAAATAAATGAGAAAATCATAGTTTTTATATATATAATAAATAAATGAGAAAATCAAAATAAAAATTCATAATATTTAAAAAAATAATATATCAAAAGGAAGAAAAGAAAAGGAGTTAGGGTTTTCTATAATTAGGTTTAGACTATGATATAATAAACATTATTTTTAGGTCCAAGAAGTATGATCAAGTTCCTTTCAAAATTTATAAGAGGTAAGACCAAAGTAGCATGAGTTCATTATGTCTATTGACATAAGTCCCTTGTAAAATCTAGTTGATAAGAAAATGATGATGGCTAAGGGGATCAGTGATAGTAAGTATCTTGGAAAACTAATTTAGATGTACTTTAGTATGAGAGACATCTTCTGGTGTAAGGCACTTTGGTGCTAGAGACACATTGGTGTAGTGACCTAGCTTAAGGTTGCATGATAAAGCTTATGTCAGCTCAGAGACATACTAAGTGTGAGTCAAGTTACCAAAGGAAGCAAGCAAAGCAAGTTAAGAAGAGTATAAGCAAGGAAAGCTAAGAGGAGGGTAGAAGTTGATATCTAATGATAGCATAGTTAAATAATAAGCAAATGCTTTAAGAGCACTATAGTTATAGGGCAAAAGAGAAAAAGAATGCCCTATAAGTCCCATTAGACATAGAAAGTTTTAGAAAAGTTCCAGTAGAGCATAGGAGGCATCTAACTTTAGCCTTAGAGATTTTGAGTAATAGTTGCCAGACATAGTGAATATGAGTTTTATTTCATAGAAACAATATTCTTAGGTCCAAAATCTCCCTAAGATGGATCATAATAGATCTTAACATAGTATAATAGGTTGTAGTAGATGCTAGTAAGGCTCAAAGAAGGTTGTAATTATAGTAGTTCTCTTGGAAAATGATAGTCTAAGATAGTTTTTATAAATTAGTTCAGTTTTAAAAATTAATACAGTTTTAGACAGCTTTCAGTTTCAGAGATAAGAGGTTTCCTAAGTTCGGAAGACTATTACAAAAGAGTTATCAAGGCTTTTTTCAGATAGCCAAGCCATTGATTAGACTCCCCCGACAAATGAGTGCAATGTGTGGGATAAGGAAAACAACAGAGTAGTTTCTTAAGGGTTACAATTAGATGATCTATGACCTTATATTTACCATACTTGACCCAAGAGAAAAAGACTTTTATTCATGTAAGTGATATTTTCTGAAAAAAAGTCTAGGTATATTCCTTTATAACAAGGTGAGTGATAGTCTATGCCTTTAGTAGTTAAGGCTAGATGAGGAAAAGAATCCTGCACAAAATCTAGAGCTAGTTTTAGTAGTACTGCTCTTAAGAATTAAAAATACAAAAACCACAAAAGCTCTTAATGGTAAGGATTGGTATAGTACAGAGTACTCAAATAGAAAATTAGTTTTAGAAAAGGACCTAAAGGACATATTAAGGGCATGAGCAATAAAAGAAGATAGGAATTATAGGTCATTCCAATAGATTAAGCAATTGATGACTATTATAATCCCAGTATCTAAGGGTGTTTTTCTAAGGCCTTGCATGGGAGAAGGTAAGGGTCTAGTTAATACGAGATGTGTTAAGTGAAAAAGTTCACAAGTTAAGCAATTGGACTAAACTTTCTAGTAGATCCAAGGAATTAGTAAAGTGCACTTAACAACTAATAGCAACTAGAAAAAGATATATAAATAAGAAAAAAGGCCATAAAAGTTAAAGGTAGGAGACCATGTATTCCATAAGGTGTCTTCAATCACCTGTAATAATAGGTCCATTAAAAAAAAGAACTTAATCCTAAGTGACCTAGTCTTAGACCGATCATATATAAGTTAACCTTTACTTCTAATATAGGCCTGAACCCAAGGATTTATCTATATTTAGTAAAAGGAAAATGACATGCAGATCCCTCGCATGTCAAAGATTATAAGAATGAGAATAAACGAATAGTTTAAGTTGCCATAACATCAGAGAGAATAATAAGTTACTAAGTTTAGTAGTTCAGCAGCAGAAGTGTTCCTTTGGTGTAAATGGTCTAAAAGAGGTCCTATCTCTAAGGTGAGTAACCTAAGAGATGGAATGATAGGCTGAGAAAGAATTAATATCCTTTAAACTATGTATAAATTTTGAGGACAAAATTTTTATCTATAGAAGGTGAAATGCAACATTTAATATTGTTAGACTAGGTTAAACCCTAAGACTGGAGTTAAAACTAAGTCATAAAGGGCTAAAATCCTAATTAGAATGAGAAAGAAGGGTCATATATGGTTTAAAGTATGAAAAATGTTATTAAAGTGGCTTGTAGTATAGTGAAGGCAAAATAGTAATCTTAAGGAAGGATGAGGCATCTGGCATGTTAATGAAAGAAGACTTTAAAATAATATAAGGTAAGGTAAAACAAGGTTAGAATATTAATAAGGACATTAAGAAATGAGATTATGAATTTACTTACAATGCAAAAATGATGTTGGAGTGTCTAAATGAAGTAAAATTAAGTTCATTAGGGTGTTCGGAGATTCTAAAAACCATTGGAATGCTCAAAATCGGTTAAAACTCTTTCGGTACGCAAAATGAGATAACTAGTGTTATAACCATAAGCGAAGCTTTTTTCACTATTTTAAGCTATTTAAATCCCAAAAATGATGTTTTTATGTAAAAGACATTCAAAATTGTATAAGGAGTAGTTAGATATTAAAAAGTCCTAAAAACGAGCCTGAACAGAGAGAATAAGTAATTAAAGGCAAAATAGTCATCATGAAAAATTATAAAAGGCTTACAAAAGAAGTGTTGTACCTAGCTTTTACTAACTTATTTATGCAATATATAGAAATAGTATCAAAATTCATATCCACACCTAAGCCTTTTAACACTAAAATTGTGCCATTTATGGGTCATTTTGAGGTATAGAGGTCTAAACTTAATTCTTACCTTTCCTTAACTCATTTTTATCATATATAAGTTTGTTCATACTCAATTCATGGTTCATAACTCATGGAACCCCTTAAATAACTATAGAACCCGAAATGATAGCATAGGTGCCAAAATCTACACAAACTTTGAAAATTTATAACTTGGGTTATATAATTCCAAATTATGCAAATTAGGTATTTGTAGAAAACTCAATATGTGAAGTATGTGTTATAAACATTTCAAGTAAAATTGAGCCTATTTGCCTACTTAAATGCTATGGAACAATAACATAGGTCAGAGTTAAAGGCATGTAGCGTACCTAAACTTTGAAATTGCATATCTTGAGCCACACAGCTCTAAATTAGGTGCTCTTAGTGGCTACAAAAAAGTTGAGATGGGACCTAATCATTGTAAAATTTCAAGGGTATTTAACTCATTTGACTCACAAAAGACATTGTATATCAGTGGCTACTATAGTATTCAAACATAATCAAACCCCCAACTTAAAAAAATCATAATTCCCTCTATACAACTCTTTTTTATGCAAACTCGGTGGTTCTAGGAAGCTTATAATGTTAGCTATATGCGTGTAAAATTCAATGAACATTAGATTTTATTTGACTCCTGAAAGATATGAAATTCCAAAGTTATTAGAGCAAAAAGTTTAGCTTGTGGTGGCATAGCATGAAACCCCTGATGTAGACTAAAAATATTCAAATTAATTGGGAAAACTTCTTGGTGGAGTTTTATGAAAAATACTTCCCCAATTTGGTGAGAAAAAAGAAAAAGATGGAATTTTTGGGCTTAAGGTAGACTGATGAGATGAAGGTGGATAAATGTGTGGCCAAATTCATAGAGTTGTCTCAGTATTCCTCCTACCTCTAGAGGTATGATGATGAACCTTAGAGATGTGAGCAATTTGAGATAGGGTTGAAGCCTCTGATTAGCGATAGAGTTACTTCACAATAGATTAGAAAGTTTAATACCCTTGTAGAGGTCAGTAGGGTGATTGAGAATAACCTGCAAACTATTATGCCTACTATGACCTCAGCTAGTCAGAAGGGGGCTTCAGAACTAAAGAGATTGAGACCTGAGGAAAGCTCTAGCATGGCACCCAGTAGCAAAAGGAGAGGTAGAGTGCCATGGAACAGAAGGCCATAGAAGGGCAAGAAGATGTAGACTACTTGGACCCAGTCATTTACTTGCAGTCTCCAGTGACATGTTTCAAGTGTGGGAAGCCAGGACACATTACTAGAAACGACCCCCAGATGGATACAACATCTCCACCCAAGCCACAGATTCAGTAGGAGGCTAATGCATCCCCCAGTTTGATCCGAGGTATGTTTATAGTGAATGGATTTCTTGTAGTTGCTATGTTTAATTCGAGTGCTAGTCACTCATTTATATCCTATGATTTTGTGAGGTGATTGAGTCTAGCTATTAGTACTTTACCATTTGACTTATCTGTCACTATATCCACTAGAAGCCATGTTGTTACGTCTCATACTTGCTTGAATGTCACCGTTTAGTTTAATTATTGCCATACTACTATTGATTTGATTTGTATATCCTTCCATGACATTGATTTGATTATTGGTATGAATTGGATGGCCGTGAATAATACAGTACTTGATTGTGAATATCGAACCATTTCCTTACCTATTTGTGGGACCATAGCTAAAGTAGGAGTTAAGTTATCCTTTATGACTACTACCCAGGTTGAGAGATGCTTAGAACATGGATGTCAAGGGTTTTTAGTTTTTTTTCTCTATTCAGGCTGAGATAGAGGAAGGGATAGAGGAGATCCTAGTTGTCAGGTTTTTCCTAAAGATTTTAACTTTAGTGGTCTACCCCTTAAGAGAGAGATAGAGTTTCCTATAGACATAGTGCCTAGGGCTAGGCTAGTATCCAAGGCTCCTTATAGGATAGCTCCTACTGAGCTTGATAAGTTAGAAAAGCAAATAGAAGTGTTGTTAGAGAAAAGGTTCATACGCCCTAATGTTTTACCTTAGGGAGTTGCGGTATTATTTGTGAAGAAGGATGGTATCTTAAGATTGTGTATAGATTATAGAGAGTTGAATAAGGATGCCATTAAGAATAAATATCTTCTACCTAGAATAAATGATTTGTTAGCTTAGTTAGTTGAGGCATTTATGTTTTCTAAGATAGGTCTTAGATCAGGGTACCACCAATTGAGAGTGAAAACTGAAGACGTCTTAAAGACGGCCTTCAAAAAAAGATATTGGCACTATGAATTCCTTGTGATGCCATTCGGGCTGACAAATGTGCCTGCTGTGTTTATGGATTATATGAACAGGGTATTCAGACTATATCTAGATCAATTTGTGGTAGTCTTTATTGATAATATCCTAGTATACTCCAGATCTTTTAAGGAGCACAAAAGGTATCTGAGATTAGTCCTAGAGACTTTAAAAGATAAGAGATTATATGCCGAATTTAGTAAATATGAGTTTTGGCTAACCGAGGTAAAATTTTTAGGTCATGTGATATCTTGAAAAGGGGTTGCGGTAGATCCCCATAAAGTAGAAGTTATGTTACAATCGGATAGATCTAGGACCATCATTGAGGTTAGGAGTTTCTTATGTTTAACAGAGTATTATAGACAATTTATTTAAACCTTTTCTTAGATAGCCTTACCACTGATGAGGTTGACTAGGAAAGAGATACCCTTTGTGTAAGATGATAGATGTGAGAGGAGTTTATAGGAGTTGAAACTCTATTTGACCACTGCCCCTGTACTAATTATCCCTAACCTTAGCGAATCATTTGTGGTTTATAGTGATACCTTGAGAAAAGCTTTAGGTTATATATTCATGTAACAGGGTAGAGTAGTGGCATATGCCTTTAGGCAGTTGAGGCATCATGAGAAAAATTATCTCACATATGATCTGGAGTTAGTCACGGTAGTATTTGCTCTTAAAATCTAGAGACATTACTTGTATGGTGCTACCTTAGAAATTTATAATGACCACAAAAGTCTGAAATACCTATTTGATCAAAAGGAACTGAACATGAGACAAAGGAGATGGATGAAATTCTTGAAGAATTATGATTACACTTTGAAGTATCATCTGGGCAAGGCCAATATGGTAGCCAATCCTTAAGTAGGAAGTTTATCTATGTACCCCATATGATGATTAGGGAACAGGAACTCCTAGAGAAATTTAGAAACATGAACCTCTCTTGTTAGGTAGTATTGGGTAGATTATATCTGAATAAAACTCGAATTGAGAATAAATTGAGAACCTAATCATGGATGCCTAGAGAGAGGATTTCCTAAGACAGGTCAAGAGTGAGATATCCCAAGGTAGGACTTTAGATTTTCGGGTATCTGACGATGGTATGATAGTGTACCAGGATAAAATTTGTGTGCCTAACCAGAATGAATTGAGGGAAAGAGTTTTAGAAAAGGCATATAAAAGTAGGTATACTATCCATCCAGGTGCCACCAAGATGTATCAAGATTTGAAATAAAATTTTTGGTGGCCAGGAATGAAAAATGATATAACTGATTATGTGGCTAGATGCCCAATGTGTCAGAGGGTAAAGATAGAATATCAAAGACTAGTTGGGTTGCTATAACTCCTAAATATCCCTAAGTGAAAAAGGGATAGTATAGCTATGAATTTCATTATGGGGTTACCCAAAATATCCTCTGAACACGATGCATAGTATTAGATAAAGACCTCAGGTTTAGATCGAACTTCTGGAGGTTACTACAACATGCCTTAGGGACCAAGTTGCAGTTCAGTACTACTTATCACCCCCAAACAGATGGTCAGACTGAGAGGACTATCTAAACCCTAGAAGACATGCTAAGGGCATGTGTATTAGAAATGAGGGGTAATTGGAATGCGTTTTTACCATTAGCTAATTTTGCATATAATAACAGTTACCACTCCAATTTCTAGATGGCCTTTTATGAGGCTTTGTATGAGAGAAAGTGTAGATCCCTTTTGTGTTAGGTTAATTTAGGTGAGAGGAGCCTGATAGGACTTGAAATTATGGACCAGACCACCTAGCAAATAGAATTGACTAGGAAGAAACTCCTCACGGACCAAAGTAGGCAGAAAAGCTACGCTAATAAGAGAAGGAGGCCGTTAGAGTTTGAGATCAGATACCACATATTCATTCGAGTGTCTCCAGTCACTGTGGTAGGTCGATCTATAAGGGCAAAGAAGCTCAATCTTAAATATTTTTGTCTATTTGAAATTCTTGAGAAAATTAGACCCGTGGCTTACTATGTAGCTCTACTTCCAAACCAAGCCTAAGTCTATAATGTTTTTTATGTCTCCCAATTGAAAAAGTACTTACTAAATCCTTTACATGTCATAGAATATGAGCACATTCAATTGCAGGAAAACCTTTTCTATGTATTGACACTAGAGAGAATTGTGGATGCAAAGCTAAAATACCTGAGAAGTAAGAATATTCCTCTGATGAAAGTGATCTGGAGGGGTCTGACATCTGAAGAGGCAACCTGGGAATTGGAGGATGAGATGAGACAGAAATATCTAAAGCTATTCCCTTGAGGTATGTATCTATCCATTTATGTATTTAAATTTCAAAGACAAAATTTATTTAGGGGGAAGAAATGTAATGTCTAGTATTTCGTGAAACTACCGTAATGAGTCAGCTTGAAAAACAAGTCCCCTGAGATAAATGATTTAAGGCCAAATAAAATTTGGATAAAATTTTAAATAATGAAAAATAAGGATTTGAGTCTTGAGTTGGCCAGAAACGGGGGCCAGAGTGGTTAAAAAAATTTGTCGAAAGTCTAGTGATATTTTTATAAATATGAACACTTTTTAGAAAACTCACAGAAGGGCTTTTTAAATAAAAAATTTAAGTTTTTTTGGGTTCTCAAAGGCCCTAAAACCATATGAAGCTCCGAGACAATTAAAACTCTTTTGGTGTATGTTTTTGAATGTCAGTTGACCTAAACTTTAACTATTTCATTCGAAAAGGTTTAAAATCCAAATTGAGTAATTTCAGAGGTATTTTATAAGGTTGAGGATCTAAATTTTATGATAGAAAAGATAGTTTTAAAAAAGAGCTAAAATGAAGCTAAAACAAAAATGCCACGCACACAAGACATAAATGTCATTTTTTAGAACAGTTTCTTCTCCATTCTTTTTTTATAAGAGGCATCCTACTCTTTCTTTTTTATTGTATATGTCCTATGATGTTATAAACATGTATAATTATGCTAATATATCATGTATAAATGAGATTTAAGGTTATATGTATAGAAATGTGTATCTTGGACATGAAATGGCAAAACTAGCATTATGGAAATATATGTAATAATGGAAGTGGAGAGGTCAAATTGAGTGCATGAGGTTTGGAACCACTTGGACAGTTTATACAAGTCATATTCATGCTTTTAAACTTGCCCAAGAGGTGCCAAATATCAAGGGAAGTCATTTGGACAAATATAGTATCTTGTTTGGAGCAAATTTGACCATATTAGAAACCTATACCATTTTTATCCAAATGAGTTCTTCTTGGTATGAGATTTGGCATGCATCTAGAGCTTATTAAGATTTTTTTGGAAAGCTAAGGTGCAGATTTTTCGGAGGTCTATGGAATATTTGATGAATTTTTAAAATTGAATTTTTTTTTGAAATTGGTTTAGTGTATTGTTCATTCTGGTTTAAATTTAAATTTTGTCACTCATAGGCCAAATGATATCCAATTATCACGAAATTTTTATAGGGTGAAACTAGACATTCTTAGTGACTTGTACTTACTAGAAACAACTCATTTGGATGTCTAAAGAGCGATATATAAATTTTTGAAGTTTCTATCCAGTGTTAGGCCTCCAATCAAACCTAGGTTATTGTTTGATTAGTTTTTGAGGTCTGTATGTGCCTAGACTAGTATGAAACTAAACATTTCTAGTGACTTGTACCAACTAGAAATAACTCATTTGGATGTCTAGAGAGGGATATATAAATTTTTAAAGTTTCTATCCAGTGTCAGGCCTCCAATCAGACCTAGGTTATTGTTTGATTAGTTTTTGAGGTCTCTATGTGCCTAGACTAGCATGAAATTTTTTTTCCTCTATTTAATATTCGTAGCTTTCTAAATTGGTATCATTTTCATATATTGGATTTTTGTAAAATTAATTGAACATTTTTTAAGTTTATAGTAGAAGCCTATATCAATACCAGTTGCTAGCCAGACCTATGCACTCTTTCAAATGTTAAACATCTTTTGTGTGATTTTTCATGATCTGGAATTATTTTTAGTATAAAGTAGACATCTATATCTTTCCATAATGGTAAAGAATACATGATTTCAATTTTTCTAAAATTAGTTATGATTTTTCAAAATTTGTGACAGAAAATGAGAAATTCTGGCCAAGGCTACATCATGGAAATTTGTGTCTATTGCATTTGCACGAGTTCTAGGCCACTTTTGATGATGGATTTGAGTTGTATCTATATAATTAAATAAGAGAATATGATACATGAGTCCATATGGCCTATGGGATTTCGAAAGAAAAATTTATGCATAGCATAACACAAGAAAATTTAATATTTTAATGCAATTTTTCTTGCTTCCTTATATAATGCTTGGCATGAGACTTAAAATTAGCATGAGGAAAAGCTATAAATCTATGGTATTACATTTATTGGTATCAGAGTAAAGTTCTAGGCTCTCTCAGAATAGATTCGGCTTGAGGAGGTAGCAATAGGGTTATGCAAAGGTTTGCATAGATATGTAAAGCCTTGTATGAGACATTTTGGGTGTGTAAAAATAGTTTGTGGCCTTATTTATGACAAGTAAGTTGTAAAATAGTATTAGAGTAGATAGTGAACATCAGGATTGATTGGCATCTAGAATAGTTTGAGCAAAGCTAAGTAATCCAACGGCTAGAGCTCTTTGAGATATGATAGCTAATCGGGATCGATGGCAAGCCCTAGGTATGAACGATGAGAAATGATCTCGTTGATATAAAAAGACTTACTAAAGTAAGTATGTGAGGCCTAATTCTCCCTGGTAGTCATACTCAGACCATTCCAAGATGTCTCATGTAATGCAGAGACAAGTAGCAATGCAGCGGAGTATGAGATGAAACTACGGCTGCACAGGACTAGTTCAGAGGGGAAGCGAGAAAAAGAGTACCTCCTAGCCACAATGTAACACCATATATTTCTAACTCATTTCATGATATTCACATGCTATATATCATCAATTCCATGAAAGAGTAAAAAAACAAAGATTAAAAATAATATATTTCTTTACATTACGTCATGTTTAAAAATTTCATTCGATGTCACGTGGACTATGTGAGCTCATACAACACTTTTTCATATTTAATTACATGAATACAACTTATTTGAATCATCAAAAGTGGCCTACATCTCAAGGAACTTGAAGGAATGCATGAAATATACATATATAATTTTGGCCAGATTTGTCCTCATTTCTGTCATAACTTTGAAAAATCATAACTAATTTTAAAAAAATTAAAATCATACATTCTTAGCCATTTTGGAAAGCTACACATGTCTACTTTATGCTAAAAATAAGTTTAGACCATAACATCCAACACAAAGGATGTTTGATATGCGAAAAAGTCTAGAGGTTAGACTATCCACTGGTGCTGTTATAGAATTTTATAGCAAACTTTAAAAGTATCCAATTAATTTTAAAAAAATCCAATCTATATAAATCATACCAATCTAGAAATCTGTAGATGTTAACTAGAGGAAAAAAATAACTCCAGACTAGTTCAGGCATGCCCAGACCCCGAAATTCAATCAAACAATAACTGAGGTCGAGTGGAGTTCCTGATAATAGATAGATTCTTTGAAAATTCATATATCCCTCATTAGACATCCAAATGAGGTGCTTCTTATTGGCACAAGTCATTAGGAATGTCTTATTTCTTTGTGTAAAATTTTGTGGCCATTGGACATCATTTGAGCCCTGTGTGATAGATTTTATTTTTGGACCTGAGTGAACAGTAACATGACCAAAACTAGAAAATTTGCTAACTTTAGAAATTCATCAAATTTTCTGTATACCTCCAAAAATTATGTTATTTAATTTCTCAAAAATCTCTCAATAAAATATAATTGCATGCTAAATCTCATATCAAGAAGAGTTCATTTGGATAAAAAGTGGCATAGAGTTCTATTATTGTTAATTTTGACTCTATATAGGATACCAGAATGTCCAAATGGTTTTTCTTGGGGTTTGGCATCTTTTGGGTAAGTCTAAAAGCATAATTAGGACTTGTGTAGGCTGTCCAATTGGTCTCAACCCTCATGCATCTCATTTTGGCCAACTCATCCACACATATGTACAATTCCATAAACTCATTCAAGAAGCCACATTGTCCATATATACTCAATTTACATTCTAATGGTCACATATTATATTCTTCCATTTAAACATAGCATATTATCATAATTACATATGTTTATAACATCATAATACATATACATCCATTAATTATATCAATTGCCTTTTGCATGGCCTTAAAGTAACAAAATTCAAGCACTTTCATGTCATCCTCTCATCTTCAAGATAGTTAGTTTCCATTACCTTGCTCTCTTAGTCCACCTAACATGTTAGAACATTGGAAAGGAGGAGATGAGATTAAAAAAATTCCAATAGCTCATCTTCCATTCAATCATACATAATAAATGCAAACAAGTCTCATAAATGCATGTATGATCATGTTGACATGTGCAAACATTCAAGAGGCATTTTCATCATGTAAGAAAGTCATACATAGCATACAGAGATTTGCCAAGCAAGTGGATTGGCCTCACCCAATTTCTTATGAATGTTGGACTTGTCTCACCTATTCTTTAAGAGATTTTTAGACTCAACCATGCTTTTGGGAGTCTATCTTGCTTTTGGGAGACTCTTTGCTTTGTCTTAACCAATTTTCAGGGTTCTTGGCTCATTTTCACCATGGTTAAGGGTTCTTGGCCTCACCACACTCAAACAAACCTAAACAAACATCATAACATCATTTAGAAACATAATATGTTATCATGAAACCATGGTATACGAAATCATGCTAGCATACTTTTCATGGCTTTAAAATACATATACACACATTCTAAGATAAGCTAAGCACACATCCATGCATGAAAGAAGGTGAAGAGATACCTTGGAAATAATTACACACTTTTTCCCTTGAATCTTCCTTCCTTGCTTCGGCCACACACACACACACAAAGGGGGGAAAAATTTCTCTTAGCCTAGATACAATTTATGGAAGTCAATTAGATTCATGAACTCAATTCTAAGGTCATAAAATTTGCTTAGACGCTAGCTTGGTCTATAACCTCATTATGGTTCCATAATTGCACCTAATGAAACAATACCCTTTAAATAAATTTTAGGCTCCATTCTTTCTTTTCAAATATGATTCTAGACTCCTTTTAAGCCTCCTGTAGTCAATCACACAATCAAAACCAGTAGCCTAACTATATGTTGCTTCTTTAGGTCATAATATGGAACATAAAGTACCAACTCATTCTCTAAGCTTCTTAAATTTTTTTTAAGGCCTTCTCTCATATTTATTCATTATATATGACTAAAAAATGAGCTTAGAAAATTTTAAAACTCTCTCTAGCTATCCTAACCTCCTTAGGCTGAGACCATAAAGCTTAATGGCATTCATGGATTTTGCTTGGTTTTCTTGAAGGAGGACGCATATGGGGAGACTTCTAGGGATCTTAGGAACTCATTTAAACTCTTATGTAAGCATAGTAATCATTGTACAAAGTCAGATTTTACAAAGTGCAATTGAAATCCTAGAAATTGTATCTTGAAATCTAATTACTTTTGGTTAATTCTCTTGGTATATTTTTAATCTTCATACCCTTTTTCCTTATATTCACCCTTGGTTCTGCTTAAAAATCAAATCCTTCTAGGGTTTCTTAGGTTAGGCAAAATGAAGAAGGAAAAGAACTAAAGGTAGCAACCATGGGAGGAGAAATTACCTTATTTTCTTACTTTTTTTTACTTGAATCTCGCTTTGTCCAAGCTCTTCTCTTCAAATCCAAAATTTTCCTAAGTTTCTCCCTTAAAATAGATTTGTGAACTTCATTTTAATCAAAGGAAACAAAGGAAAATGAAGGAGAAGAGGTTTGGATGGATGAAAGCATGAAAACTACCAAGAAACCATACCTTAAAGCTTGAATTTCTTCTTCTCTTCTTCTTCCCTTGGTTTGCCACTCTCCTGGGGTTTTTCCTTTGATTTTAGGTAGAACAATCTAAAGCTATGTGAGTGTGAGAGTGAGGCACCACCTATTTATAGAGGGAGAAAGAAACATTTTTCAAAAATTTTTATTTTGTCATTCGTTCTTGGCATTTTTGTTTCTCTTTCATTTTACCTCTTTTTTGATAACCTTCTTTTTCATTATAAAATATAAGTTCCCATTTAGTAAAATGCCTTTGGAATCACTCAAATCGAAGTTAAAACCTTCTCGAATGAATCCATCAAAGTTCAGGTACACCGACGTTAGAAAACGTCCACTGAAGGGGATTTAACTGTCTCAGGGCTTCCTATGGTTTTCAGGGTGTCTAAGACCCTGGGAGAACTCAAAACTTTCATTTAAAAAGCCTTTCTGTGTGAATTCTAAAATTTTCTTAAAATTACAAAATGCCATTATATTTCGTGAGATTTTCGTTAAAATTTGTTTCTTCATTCTAGTTCAGTTTTTCCTTCCATCTGAAGCTAGGATTCTCATTTTTAGGAGTCTAGAATGTTACTCAAATTTTTTGGGATCTTAACCAATTTATTTCGGGGGACTTGCTTTAAAAAATACACAGTTTCCATTGTTAATAAAAATCGGACATTACACATAACACCCAAGTGTCTAGATGAGTTTTAGAACCCAAAAGGTTAATTCCTTCAGGCCAGAAGTTTGAGTTATAAGGTATAACCCATAGAGCCCTGACAGCCTGAAAGTGACAGTTTGTTATATATAAATGAAGTAAGAGGGGAATCTTCTAGCTTGATGATGGGCTGGATATAAAGGCAATGAGGCTCGGGTTTGTAGTTAAAGGTGAAGTTCTAATTTATGAAAAAGCAAGCCAATCAAAAGCCATTAGTTATGGCTAATTATTCTATGAAGCAGCGAAGTAATCTAGAGAATTTCTCGTCGCGACCAATTAAAAGGCTAGCCATGGCCAATACTTAGATAGGAGATTAAGGTGAACCCAAAGCTAATTAGCCATGGCAAATGGCAGTATGAATGCTCTGTTGGTCATATTTAGGCTAACTTAAGGAATGAACTGATAAGTAAAGAAAGATAATAATAAATTGTCACGAAAAATTAGTAAGTAGTATGTGATCAATAGGCCTAGCAGATGAGATTGAGAAAGAACTTAATATTAAAAAGTGTTAGACACAGGAATAATAAGGTTATTGAGAACTGCCTCTAAGGTGTTGACTCCAACCTAAAGTGTTACCCTGTGAGACACTGAACGATGAAATGTTAATGTAGCCTTAAAATTTACGTAAGATAAGGCTACTAGTAGTAAGACATATAGTGAATGGCCTAAAAAGGTGTATTTCATAGGTAACACCTAGATATGAGTATGAGTAGCTTAGTAAAAGAAGCTTAGAAGAGAATGAGAATAGCTTACAAAGCACTAAGTTATTGCAAGCTATAGGTTTGATAAGATAGGTAGCTTCGACTAAGTATGAGCTGAAGCCTATAGGAAGTGACTAGTAGTATCATCCAGGTGAGATGAGTAAAAAAAGAAATAGATTTGACAAGAAGCTTAGTGAAAGTTCTCCATGGATCAGGAAAGGGAAAATGAGACATCTTGAGTCAGGGAGACCACTTAATAGTAGTTAGGAAATTTCCCTAGATAGATCTCTTGAGTCGTAAAATATAGTGATAAGGAAAGCGAGGAAAAACTAAAAAACTAGTCATAGAAGAGATGCATTCACTTTAAAAATGACTAAATGCATAGACTAAGCTCAGAAAGGTAAATAGATAGGGGTCTAATAATTAGTTAGATAAGCTCTCTAATATAAGAATGATATGGTGTTAAGGTACGTGAGTGATTAGAGCACCTAGTAGAGCATAAGTTTCCAGTAAGGTAAAACCCAGACATTCAGAGTACGTGTCTTGAATTGGGTTAGTAGAACCCTAAAATCAGTATACTATGCTCCTAGAGATGAGACTAAAGAGGCTAAACAGAAAGAAAGTTTAGCTCTGATTCAAACATAGAAATGAGTTAAGATAAATAGTTAGTGCCTTAGTACCTTCAGGGAAGCTTAAGGGAGCTAAAGACTGCTTAAGAAGGCGAGCTTTACATTTTATAGAGAAAGAGTGTAAGAACAGAGTGTTATAGAATAAAATTCCTGGGATTTCATGAAATAGAATTCTTTTTACTGAGGGATGGTCTAGTTAAAAGCAAAGCAAGAGTATAAGAAATAGTAGACCCCCTTGATGTTACAGAAAGTGAATAAGTAGAGGAACTCCAGGAAAATGTAGGTGCTCTTGAGCGTAAAGAAACTCAAACTGGTAATAGAAACAACCAGTAATACCACATCCTTTTTCCAAAGTAAAAGAATAAGAAAGGTAAGGGAGGAAGAAGATATAACAGTGTTTAAGCGAGGACATAATAGATTAAGAACAAATATCTAGTTGATGTTCTTGAATACTTGAAAGAGCACACTTGTCCTTGGCATAGATGTACTTTTTGCATAATAGTGCTCAAAGTAAAGAACAGTTAGGTAATGTAAAGTGATCATGAGATAAAGTAGAAGAAGTGTCATGTTTTCCTCGAGTATCTTACGAGAATAGGGTAGATAAAGAAAAGTAAGAGAAGAAAACTTTAGATTATTGGGAAACTTGTAATATAAAAGTGATAGTGGTTTTAAGCTCAGTCATAAGGTGCCCATGTATTAGTATTGAATGTTATAGTTTACTTACAACAAGGGTTACATGATATTGGGTTTAGTCAAGCTAATAGTATTGTCACTTAAGTCAAAAAGTATTTTAGTTAATTAGATAATGAGATGAGTCAGAAAAGATATGTAAAGGGGTTCTAGGAATATTAGAATAGTAATAAAAACATACAGAAAGGAATCCCTAGTAAAAAATGTTCAGATTCAGATATCATGAATTTAGTATACATAACCTGAATCCCTTATAGTATAAGTAAACGAAATGAACAGGGACCAGTGTATAGCCTCTTTCCTGTCAGAGACATTAACCACACTTAGTGTGTGAGATGCCTTAGTGCCAAGGCACTCAAAGTAGAGTATAAGCATAATTAGAAATTACATGATATGAGAGGAAAAGATAGTTAAGTACAACTAGAGTAAGAAGAGAAAGTCTAAGTAAAAAAAGGCTGAAGTGAGAATCTGAGGATCTCATGAGGAATGGTGAACAAAAATTAAGATGCTCTTGAGTATCAATATGAGAAGATCCTAGAAAGTTAGATGATATAGAACCCACTTCACATGAAAAGCACAATGTACTTCTGAGTTTAGCCTAAGTTATTATGAGCAATGGTTACTGGACTTAGTAAGTATGTGTTTTACTATCAGATGCAATAATTTTAGGCTTTGACGTCTCCTAGAGATGGATCACAGTAAATCCTAAGATATCACAATGGGTTGCAGTAGACCATAGCTAGGCTTTGAGAGGTCACAGTAGACCCAGAGGTCATAGTAGACCCCACAGAGTTACAGAGAGCCTCAATCATATCATGATAGCCCTCTAGTAAGATGATAGTCTGAGATAGCTTTTACAGAGTAGTTAGTCTCAGATATCAGTACAGCTTCCCATAGAGTTACAGAAAGCTCTAGTGAGATGATAGCCTGAAATAGCTTTTACAGAGCAGTTAGTCTCAGAGATCAATACAGTTTCAGCAGCTTTTACCTCAGAGACTAGAGATCTCCTAAGTCTGATATACCGATGCTATAGAGATATAAAAGGGTCATAGTAGACCCCATAGAGTTACAGAGAGCTCTAGTGAGATGATAGCCTAAAATAGCTTTTACAGAGCAGTTAGTCTCAGAAATCGATACAATTTCAGTAGCTTTTATCTCAGAGACTAGAGATTTCCTGAGTCTGATAGACTTTTGCTATGGAGATATGAAGGTTTTACTTAGATAGTTAGACCACTGACTAAATCTCTTGAGAGATGAGCATAATGTATGGGATGAGGAAAGCAAGAAATTAGCTTTCCAGAATTAGAACTAGATGAACCACTACCTAACAGATATTGGCTCTGACCAAGGGATAGAGAGATCCCTATATGCTAGACTATGCATTTAAAAAGAGGTTAGGTGTAGTTTTTATATAAGGTAAGTGGTATAATATGTCTTCAGTAATCGAAACTGTGAGAATAGCTAGCATCCTACAAGAATTTAGCAGTAGTCAGTGATAGTAGCTCTTCGATGCCAGTATAAGGAATATAGGTTAGGCTTGCTAGTGTAAAGATAAAGGACTATAAAATGCCCACTTCTAAGTGAGCAAAGAGAGTAAGAAAAAATCCCAACCTAAAGAGATAAACGCAGTAGTGAATAGAGAGACTAAGATCATTAAAAGTGAAAAACTCCTCAAATGAGGTGTAATCCTAGTAAGCAATTGAGATATGAGGCTTGTGATAGAAAGAAATATGAATTGTAATCATGGAATGAGCTAGTAAGAAAGAATACAGAGATGAACAGTGGACGATACATGTAAATAAGTAAACAGACAGACAGAAACCTCTGATGGCTGTAATGATCAGAAAAGAAGATGAGAATTTATGAGAAGCTATTGGGAGAGGATAAGGGAGACTGGATACAAAATGAGTTACCTCCTGAGATGTGTAAATGAGCCCACTGAAAGAAACGTTAATCCCTGCTAACGAGTTAAGACTAACCCAACATGATTAGTAAGCTCTCCTAGGATAGGCCTCAAGGGTTAGAAATTTCTTTTTCTTATGAGAAGAACTAGCTAGTACTCTATAATAACAGAGCCCTCATCAAGGGCTAATAATGAAAAATTCCCTAGCTAAGAAAAAAGTCAAACGAGTGAAATTGTTGAAAAAGTATATAAAGCCAAGAAGGAAAAGAAAAGAGTAGTTAGCCAAAAAAAAAATAGTAGGAGGAAAGCATATCCCAAATTTTGAGGACAAAATTTATTTAAGGGGGGAGAAATGTAATATTCGATTCTTTGAAAATGAGAGAAAATGCGAGAAACATAATGTATAGTTCCTCCGTAAATTAATAAAATTTACCTGATACAAAAGAAAGTCCCCCGAAATGAAGTAGTTAAGATCCCAAAAAATTTAAAAAGCATTCTAAACTCCTAAAAGTGAGAATCTCAGGCTTAAAAGGAAAGAAAAATAGAGCTAGAATAAATAAACAAATTCAAATGAAAGGCTGACAAAACGTAAGGGCATTTTTGTCATTTTAAGCAAATTTTGGAATTCATATATGAGGGCTTTCTAATTGAAAGTTTTGAGTTCTCTAAGATTCTCAAAGGCTTTGAAAACCATTGGAAGCCCCAAGACGGTTAAAACTCCTCCGGTGGATGTTTTGCAATCCAACAACAATGACGTTAGTTAGAAATTGAAAAGATTGGAGAAGGAAAAAAATTTAACAGAGTACTTTCTTAAGCATTTATATAAAATTGCAAACTCATTAATCTGATCCTAGAGGGCGCAAATTACATTAAATCCATGCAGTAGGGGCCTCACACCAATCAACAATGCCTTAAAGAACCATAAATAATCCATAATTTAAATCTTCAGATTCCAAACATCACAAAAGTCTGTATGTCTATACTAATATTATATCAACGTATAGGACCACGCCACGCAGAAGCAGCCTACACGAGTTCTTTTTTTTTTTTTTTCCTTTTTTTGGTTCTTAGTTTCTTTGAAGAATGGGTGTAGGAAAAATAAAAGTGCACCATAAATCACAAGTTTGAACTCCTTTACTTCACTCAGCAATTAAAGGGAAGGAGGGAGGAACAAAAGTAAATCACCAAAAATCCAAAAAAGAAAAAAAGTCAAAAGGTAGAACTAAGGCTTTGTCGGAGAAGACGGGCAACAGAAGTAAATACAGAACAAGGACTTACCATTGCCTTCTTGAGCCTAATACGACCCAAAAAAACACATTACTTCTCAGCGACCAAGTAGGAAAAAAAAAATCTTTTTCTATAAAAAAAGTATGAATAACAAAAAACACAACCTTGTTCCATTCCCACTCTACTCATATTATACCAAAATGATGAAAATCAGAGCGTACCTCTCTGTCGGCAATGATACGACGGCACTCGCGAAGAACGGCAGGGGTGAGATAAACCAACCTCCTTGCGAATGATGGTCGTTATTGTAGTTGGAGTTATTGGGAAAGCGAAGTTTCCCGTCTGATCTGAAGTCGATCTCAAGGAACTCGTGGCCTAACTTCCCTTTGTGCCCCACAGTAGACTTGGGGAAAATGAGGATATTGAACATGGGGGATCCATTTCCCTCTATTAGCCCATGCAGAAGAAAAAGGATCCAATTTTGTCCGGGCCATGGGTCGGATTTTCTGAGTTCGGATCCTTTTAGTGTAGCCGGGATACACCGCATGCATTTAACAAAAGCTGAACCGTTGGATGAATCGACGCCACAAGCTAAGGACCGTGTGTATTTTGGGTAACGTATATTTTTTCAAGCCACTTCCGGATATCAATTTGGTTGACGTCAAGTTCTCTTCAAACGTTCCGGCATAATATCAACAACGGCTATATAATTCAAAAAAAGAAAAATATAAACGGCTATATTGACCACAGATTCCTATAAATTTAGGTTGCTTCTTCTTCAGTTCTCTGTTTCACGCTGTGATCAAAGCCACTTGTATTGGGCAAAGAAATTGGCGGAGTTCTTCTTCTTCGCGATTCAGGCTTTGCGTGCGTGTATTTGTTTGTTAAATTAAACTAGCCTTCTTCTTCTTGTCTTTGTTTATTCTTCCCTTAAGATTGCTGATTCATTGCTCTCTGTTTCTCTTTCAGTCTTTGAGCCATTGAAGGTACTTTTTTCAGAGAATTTCGGACAAAAGAGATTTTTGCTGTCAAGTACAGCAAGGAAAGAGGTATTGGATTCTGGAACAAGAATAATGCTATTATTAGTTCAAATATTCCTCTTCATTGTTGAGTTTTTTCTTCTTTTTTTTTTCTGCTAATTTCAAATTGGGGATTTGCTCAATTCTCTGTTGAAAATAGAGATTTTCAGTGATGTGGTGGAAAGGTGGGAGCATTTGACTCTAGATAGTAAATAGTAGATACCCCTTTAACTCTCGAAATATACTCAACCGGTGTAGTGGAACCAATACTATGTACTATACTATTAGTCTCCTCTTCCTATACTTTAATTCACATTCATCTGAGAAATTCCGTCTTTTTGTCTTCTATTCTCTCTTGGTTGAAATATGATGGTATGGCATATAACGTAGGCCACTACCGCAGCTTGTTAGGATTCGGAAACTAAAAATATCAAAATTCAGAAGATCCTCTTTTGTAACTGAGTTTCAGGAAGGAGTTACATTTATGGATTTGATACTTTATTCATGTTTGTGTCCGTGTGTCCTAGAGCAAAACATGCTTAGGAAAAATGAAATTTAGAATTAACAACCTCATGTCAAATTTATGATATCCCTTCCTTCCATGACAATTTTTATGATGTGTTCCTAATTATCAAAAAAGATAGATTGACATTGCTACTGTTTGGACGAAAGATAACAGTTTCTTCTTCTATTGGTTGGATGCAAGAATAGTTCATATATAATTGGAGGATTGTTTCCTTCTGTCGAAACCCAATTTCAATTGACTTATTAGATAATAACTTGAATTTCATTGCTACATCTTTGATGCTAGCTAGCAAATCTTTCTACATTTGATCTACTCTTACATTATTTCTGGAAGAAAAATATGATGTTATTTTCACTGAACATTCTAGTTTTTATTAATATTAACCATTTTAAGAGTATCCAGAACCAAATATGTCCCCTATAGAAAAAATAAAGCAGTCACCATAAGAAATCATTATAGCGTTCTAATATGTGTGTGTGTGTGTGACATATTGGATTGGCTGTTCACTGATTAATTGGTGTCTATATAAAATGTTGAGCATAGATTCCTATAAATATAGGTTGCTTCTTCATCAGTGAGTCTGTTTCACACTATGAACAAAGCCATTCAAATTGGCTGGAGAAAATGGGTGGAGTTCTTCTTTGTGATTCATGCTTTGTACACGTATATTTGTGTGTTAAATTAAGCTAGCCTTCTTCTTGTCTCTGTTTGTTCTTCTTTTAAGATTACTGATTTATTTGTGTCTGTTTCTCTTTCAGTCTATGAGCCATTGAAGGATTTTGTTTCAGGGAATTTTGGACAAAAGGGATTTTTGCTGTCAAATACAGTGGGGAAAGAGGTATTTAATTCTAGAACGAGATTAATGCTATTATTAGTTCAAATATTCCTCTTCATTGTTGTTTTTTTCTTTTCATTTTAAATTGGTGATTTGTTTGATCTTAAAATGGAGATTAAGTTTCTCCCTTTTTGTTTTCTTATCCTATTAATTATCATATTGTATTCACTGTATTTGGCTGGAGAAAATGGGTGAAGTTCTTCTATGTGATTCATGCTTTGCATGTGTATATTTGTTTCTTAAATTAAGCTAGTCTTCTTCTTGTCTTTGTTTATTCTTCTTTTAAGATTACTAATTCACTGATTAATTGGTGTCTATATAAAATGTTGAGCATAGATTCCTATAAATATAGGTTGCTTCTTCATCAGTGAGTCTGTTTCACACTATGAACAAAGCCATTCAAATTGGCTGGAGAAAATGGGTGGAGTTCTTCTTTGTGATTCATGCTTTGTACACGTATATTTGTGTGTTAAATTAAGCTAGCCTTCTTCTTGTCTCTGTTTGTTCTTCTTTTAAGATTACTGATTTATTTGTGTCTGTTTCTCTTTCAGTCTATGAGCCATTGAAGGATTTTGTTTCAGGGAATTTTGGACAAAAGGGATTTTTGCTGTCAAATACAGTGGGGAAAGAGGTATTTAATTCTAGAACGAGATTAATGCTATTATTAGTTCAAATATTCCTCTTCATTGTTGTTTTTTTCTTTTCATTTTAAATTGGTGATTTGTTTGATCTTAAAATGGAGATTAAGTTTCTCCCTTTTTGTTTTCTTATCCTATTAATTATCATATTGTATTCACTGTATTTGGCTGGAGAAAATGGGTGAAGTTCTTCTATGTGATTCATGCTTTGCATGTGTATATTTGTTTCTTAAATTAAGCTAGTCTTCTTCTTGTCTTTGTTTATTCTTCTTTTAAGATTACTAATTCATTTCTCTCTGATCTTCTTTCAGTCTATGAGCCATTGGAGGAACTTGTTTCAGGGAATTTTGGATAAGAGATTTTAGCTGTCAAATATAGTGGGGAAAGAGGTATTGAATTCTGGAACAAGACTAATGCTATTATTAGTTCAAATAATCCTGTTCATTGTCGACTTTTTCTTTTCTAATTTAAAATTGGTGATTTGTTTGCTTCTTTGCTTAAAATGCTAATTAACTTTCTCTCTTTCTATTCTCTTCTCCTATCTTATTATCATCACATTGTATTCACTGTATTTGATGATGAAATATTTTCCCCCCTTTCCTTGTAAATTGAAATGAAGTCTTCCACTGATTTTGAACTTGACTTGGATATTTTGTGACTAGTTTTCGGCCACTTTCATATGCTTTAGTTTTTCTAACTGCTCATTTCTTCTTGGTGCATGTCCTTTTTATTTTTGTTTACCATTAGACACGAATGCTTCATTTTTAAGATTAACAACAAAATTAGACATGAAGTTGAAATTAATATTTTGCAGAGATTGCTTTTGTTTGAGCAATCTAGTGAGATCATCAAATGAAGACTGCATGCAATGTTTAAGGGATAGTGTTGAAGTGCTAAAAAATGCTAAATTTCTATTGTCGAACAGTACATATAAATTTTGACAAAAAAAAATCTTGCACTAACAACTTTTAAGCTCCAACATCTTTTTAACAGAAGAGGCTTCCTTAAGAAGAGAATAGAGTGAGTGCAAAGAAAAAAGAATAAGACATCTTTCCTAATGAAGACACAAAAACAAAGCTAAAAAAGCTCATAATAAAGTTTTTTAAGGCATATGTTAATAAAGTGGATAATATTTTTTCTCATAAGTTTATCCCAAAGACAAAGGTGATCCCAATAAATTAAATGGTAATAAATTATTTCATAGCTAATACAATATGGTATGATATTGCTTGACTTCACTTTCAAGTTCTATATGCAACTTTTCTATCTTTAATCCTTTTAAAATGTAGAAAAAAAAAAGTATTAGCATTCTAACTAAAGTAACTAAGTTGAAGGCTACCAAGCTTTGAAGTTATATATTCTAGGGTTTAGAATTTGAAAAGAAAAAAAAGTATGTGTTCACAAAATTCTTTTATGATCAGAAAATTGAAGTGTCTAAGACAAACAAGGTCAATGTAGATTTTAAATTGATTGTTAGATTTGTTGCACAAAATCAATATTCTAGTGTCAATTTATGGATTCAAGACACATAATGCAAGTAATTACAGCTTAAAACAGAGTAGTTTGTTTCTCTCTCTCTCTCTCTCTCTCTCTCTCTCTTTCCATATTATATTACTTGTCATGATTTAGGCTATTTATAGTTTGAAATACATTATTGTAGCTGTGGTAATATAGAATCACGGGTTCTCCTGGTATACCTATTATAGTTGTTATTTGTTGTCTACGTCCAACTATATGAGGTGGTATTACTCTTATCGATGTATTGTTTTCTTGGTCACAAGATGCATTGGGATGAAGTTATTTATTTGATATTTCAGAACCAATATATTCTAACATTACTAGGAACATAACTGGGTCATGTGATTTTATATATAATAATTCATTGGCTTCTCTTCCTTTCTTTTTCTTTCTTTTTAGGAAGGGATTGGTATCGACATAACTTGTCCAAATCAAGAAGTCAACTTTAGTATAATATACGTGCTTGAGTGTCACATTTGATGTGTGTCTTGTCTAAAACACTATGAATGTGCTTATACATGAATATGAATTCTTTTAATTTTCAAAAAAAAAATTTATAATGCTAATATTAAGAGAGATAAACAACAGTATGGAAACCCATCATTCAAGTGGTAGCATGAGTAATTCCTACGTATAAGGTTCTTCTTTCTCTAAAATTGAAGGATCCACTTATGCATATTTGACTAAGTAACTTGTTCATTTAATATTAATCAAGTTATTGTAAATGTTAATTAACACTTAATTGTTTGCTAGTTAGGTCTTTTTGAAAATGTGTGTTAGCTAGATACCTTCACAGCTACATATGATGCCATTATATATTACTAACACAATCAATTATATGTCATTTTGACATTTTAAATATGCATGATTTATGTCAAAAAGTGGGTAAAAAGTAGATAGTGAAATGAAATTAGAATGAGTTGGCTTTGATCGATACATATTTAGAATTTTAAGATCACGCATAATTGATCACATTAGACAATTTAAAACAAAATTTTAACAATGGAAAATAAATTAAAAATTGAGTAAAATTATAAGAATAAAAAAATAATTGAATTTTATTTTCCAGAAGATATACATTTCATAATCAATTTCTTAAAATTAAAATTGTAATGTGAAATTCTTTTTCTTGCTAAAATGGTTTTTACACTTTAATTTCTTTTTTTTTTTTGGTTAATTTTTTGATTTTGAACTTGACTTGGATATTGTGTAACTAGTTTTATGCCTCTTTCATAAGCTTATAATTTTTCAAATTGATCATTTCTTCTTAATGTGTCTTTTCATTTTTTGTTAACTATTAGACATGAAACCTACATTTTTAAGATCAAGGAGAAAAGAATAAGACATCCTCCCTAATGAAGATAGACCTAAAAAAAAAAAAGAGAGCAACAAGAAAAAAGCTCCTTAATGTATATGTTAATAAGGTGGTTTATACTTTTTTTCTCAAAAGTTTGTCCTAGAAAGGAAGGTGACCCCAATAAATTAAGTGGTTATAAATTATCTCATAACTAAAACAAAGATTGATATGATATTGCATGACCTCACTTTCAAATTACTAAAATTCAACTTTAATCTTCTCATTTTATGACTTGAAATTCAAATATGATCTTTCCACTTATGGCCTAATTAATCACATGTTTTATTTGAAGCATGTGGTTTATTTTTGAAAAAAAACCCCCAAACTTGTAATGTTGTATTTTAGCTAGCATTTATTTATGAATTTCTATAGCTTTTATATTTGCCATTTATGCTTACTTAATTCATGGGATTCGCCAGCAAACTTGTTGCTTGGGATCTCCTATATATATATATATATATTCTTCCATTTAAAGAATTAAGAAACCAAAACATTATTTCTTTGATTATTTCCATAAATTTACATATAGTTTCCTATCTTTGAACCTTATAAAATATAGTAAAAACAAATCAGCATTCTAAATCTAGTAAGTAACTAAGTTGAAGGCCATTATGTTTTGAATTTATATATTCTAGGGTTTAGAATTGATAAAAAAAAAAGGGTTTGTGTTTAAAGTGTTTGAAGCAAAAAAAGGTAGATGCAAGTTTTAAAATTTTAATTACTAGATTTGTTGCATAGTATCAAACTACCACTCAATTTATAGACTCAAGACATGTGACTTAAGTAACTATAACTTAAAACAAAGTATCTATTGCTTGGATTATGTTGCTTATTATGATTTATGCTACATAATTTGAAATGCATTACTGTAGCTATGGTGACACTGATTTTAATGTAGAATCATAGGTTCTCGAGTTATACCTATTCAAGTTGTAATTTGTTGCCTACATCTAACTATATGCATTGTTATTACTCTTATCAATGTATTATTTTCGTGTATTGGTCAAAAGATGCATTAGCTTTTTGTATATCATGATTCATTCTTATTCTTTCGATAGGGTTGGCATTATTCTTTTCTTTTCAAACTGTATTCTCTTCTCCTACACCCTTCTTTCTTTCAAACTTTTCTTTCTTTCAAATTTTATTCTAGCCCGCTTCACTCAAAATTTCATACTTTCCTTGAATCCAAGCTTATTTTAGCTTTCACTAAGGTGTCCGCCTGTCTAGTGCCTTTCGCCTTTAACTACCATGGTTAGAAGCTTACAATACAATACCTCTAAGTGAATCTCCCACTAACACATATTCACTCAAACACCTTAAGCACTCACTATAAAAATACTTACAAGGCTAGAATGAACACAAAAGACACTAGACTTAGCTACTAGCTTTCAAGAGGCCTTGTAACACCTAAATACATAGCTTTGTTGGAGATTTTGAATTGTAAAGTATTGTTGCTTGAAACCTTTTTATGACTTGATAATCATTGTTTGTATAATTATGTATTTTCCATCAAGTATCCTTTCTTCATGATTTAAATAAACTTCTTAAGTAGAATCTAATATTTGAAACACTATCCTTAGGAGCTTTTTTTAGCCTACTTATAAAGAAGTTAATCAAAGTGAGGACTGATTAGCAAACAAAAGCTTGAGGCTTGATAATGTCATCATATTTTCAATCATCCATAGCATGAGTTAGATATCTTGTTTACACTGATTTTAAGTGTTATATTATGCCCTATTTAGTATCCTATATAGGATTTAGTTATGCTTCAATTGTTTTTTTTTCTTGTTTCTTTAGGAAACACTATCCTTGGAGCCTTATTTTAGCTTACTTAACCCTATTTAGTATCTTGTAGAATTTAGTTGTGTTTTGCTTGTTTTTCTTCTGGTTTCTTTGGGTCCCTAGTCCTTTCCTTTCACTAAAAATAAATAAATAAATAAACTTATTTATCTATATATTTTTTTAATAACTCTATAGGTACACTCCTATATAAAGTCTCCAACACTTACTCTTTGCATCTTCAACAATAACATAGCCAATACTAACGCCTCAGGTATACTATTCTAAATTTGTTCCATGTCTTTTAAGATTTTGCTATTAGTGTTACAAGTAATCTTTCTTTTTACTTCCTTATTATTTGTTGTGTAACTTCTTTGTTTTCTTTCTTTTAATGGGTTAAGTGAATTCTTGCTACATATATGTTTTTGTTACAACCCCTTGATTTCAACATGTTGTTCCATTGATATCCCATGTGTTTCACATGTTGATTTTATCCCTTTATGTCAATGATTTATTCTTTATTTTATATGATTGTAATCAAACCTTAATTAGTCCCATTATTACACATTTACTTCGTTGTCTTATCATCTTTTATTTGTTGTTTGATTTGGTCATTTAGTGTGAATCATCAATAGCTTTTTTCATTTTTAGATCATAAGATTTTGCTGCCTTAATGATGCCTTTGTTGTTGCTATTTTTTCTAGAGCTAAATGGTATGGTTATTACCATTTGTTTCTTTATATAATTTTACCTTCCATCATGAATAGAACAAGAATTTTCAATCATTGTTTTTCTAAAAACCTTAATGGAATCTGAGCCCTCACAGCTTGATGATCGCCTTATATGACTAAATAGGTCAAGCAATGGGTGAAAACTGTCCAACAGGGTGATTCAATCCACAAAATTGCCACCCCAAATAGCCATGAGGTGAGTAAAACAACTCCAATCCTAATAATCACCAATGAGATAAGACTACCTTAACTCTTATTGCACAAAAGTGATGTAAAGACACCTAAAACCTCACTACAAAGTGGGGTAAAAATACCCAAAACCAAGATCTTTACAACAAAGTGAGGTGAGCAAGAGAAAAAAGACTATTACACCTTGCAACAAACTAGGGTGAAGAAGAAGATCTACACCTTAGAATGAAAGGTGGTAAGGAAGCCAAATACTGCACTCACTATAAAAAGGGGTGCGAAGACAAAACAAACCTACAACTTGCAATATGTTAAGGTAAGAAAGATAAAAAAGAAGATAGGAAAAAAAAAAGTATGGATCCATAGCAAGGTGTAATGGAGAAAAAGATAGTGAAAAATGAAAAATTAAAAAACGGAAAGAAGGAAGAAATTTTTTTTGAATAATCCCTAAATTGTAAGAAAGAAGAAAAATAACAATGCTAGCTCCAAGTTGTTCCTAACTTTAAGGGAAGTATCGGAATTCCTTGATTTCAACATATTCCTCTCAAATCCCATGTATTTCACACGATGTTTTTTTGTCCATTAAGCTTACGATTTTATTTCTTATTTTATGTAATTGTGGTCAAGCATTAGTTAGGTCATTTATTAGCAATCTTATGAAATTTGGGCTTAAGTACCAATATATCTATTCAAGAAAATAAAAAATCACCAACAAATAGTTACCAACACTTCCCCTTAAACTAGGGACTAGATGTTAATCATTCACAACTTGACTCTAAGTTCTTCAAACCTAATCCTGGTTAAAAATTTATTTAGGATGTCAACTATTTGAAATTTTGTTAAGGTATGAGCAAGTTCAAGTAGCCATGAATCCATTTTCTACTTAATAAAGTGGTGGTGAATTTCTATAAGTTTTGTTCTATCAGGTTAAATGGGATTTTTAGCTATACTAATGGCAGTTAGGTTATCACACAACACCTTATTGATTAGGTGTTGACCATTCCTAGCTTAACTTTAAAATTTTCAAACCCAATCCTAGTTAAGGCTTTAGTTAGATGTCAATAATTTGAAATCTTGTTAAGGTATGAGCAAGTTTAAATAGCCTTGAATCCATTTTCTACTTAATAAAGTGGTGGTCAGTTTCCACAAGTTTAGTTTTGCCATATTGAATTGGATTTTTGGCTTTGCTAATAGCAGTTAAGTTATCACACAGTAGCATCATAGGTTTTTCACACTTGACCTAAATTCATCAAGCAACCTTTTCAACTATAAACCTTCACAGATACCTTGAACAAAAGCCTTGTATTTTTCTCTTATGATGCTCTAAACAATAGTTATCTATTTCTTACTCATTCAAGTTATTAAATATCCCCAGACATAAGTGTAGTAAGTAGTGATAGATCTGCTATTAATGATAGATCCATCTTAATTAGCATCACAATAAATTTTAACTTCATGATTTTAAGCCTTTTTTGGAAGAAAATTCTTTTTCTTAGGGTCATTTTGACTTACCTTGGGATTCTATAGGCACCTCAATATTTATTTTAGTTAGATTTACTGATAGGTTTACTGATAAACTGACTAATAACACTTACAAGAAAGCTAATATCAGGTCTTAAGTGAGTTAGGTAAATGAGTTTATCTCTAGGTTTTTTATACCTTTCTATGTCAAATAAGGGCTTTTCTTAAGAAATTTTAGTTTGTAGTTAGCTTTGATAGGAGTGTCTATAGGTTTATACCTTAACATCTTAGTCTCCTTAAGTAAATCAAGGCTATACTTTCTTTGAGATATAATGATCCCTTTCTTCAACGATGCCATTTCCATTTCCAAAAAGTATTTTAATAGACCAATGTCTTTTATTTCAAACTTTTCAACTAAGGCTCTTTTTAAATTCCCAATCTTATCTACATAATCTCTTATGACAATTATATCATCTACATATACAATTAAGACAAGTATCTTCTAATTAGTAGAAAATTTAGTGAAAAATAGTGTGATCCCCTTCTTTAACCTTGCCACTTCTATTCTTTAAAAATATTTTAATAAATCAAGGTCCTTTATATCAAAATTTTCAACTAAGATTCTCTTCAAGTTCTCAATCTTACTTGCATAATCTCTTATGACAATTATATTGTCTACATATATAATTAAGACAAATATCTTTCCATTAGTAGAAAATTTGGTAAAAATAGCATGATCAACTTGCCCTTATGCATCATCATCTTACCTATTTATAGCTATAGTGAGTTTGTCAAATCATGTTTTAGGAGACTATTTGAGACTATAAAGAGATTTTTTGAATTTGCACTTCTTACTACTATTGTGAGCATCAAAGCCAAAAGGTATACATATATATATTTCTTCTTTTAAATCTCTATTAAAGAATATATTTTTGACATCAAGTTGATAAAGAGGCCAATCTAATCTAGATTAGCTACAAGAGACAATAGAACTTTAGTGGAGTTGAATTTGGCCACTTGTGTAAATTCTTCTTGATAATCTAGGACTAATGCTTCCATCAAAATTGTACTTGATGTTGAAGAGTCGTTTGCACCCAACTGGTCTTTTCTTTTAGGTAACTCAACTATGTCCTATGTGCCATTCTTTTTTAAGGCATTAGTCTCATTGTACACTACTTTTCTCCATTCATCTTACTTGAGAGCTCCATAAATATTCTAGGGAACCTTGTCATCTTGGCTATAAATTTTTGATAAGTAGGTGATAATTTATCATAAGTGCAAATTATCCAGTAAATTACTTTGTGCAAGTTCTAATTCACTTCCTTAACACAATAAAAACATCCATACAATCTCATTTTAAAGACTCATAAGTAGGTAAGTGGACTTGGAATGCAAGAGTCAGGAGATGGACTAACCTTTACCTCTTGGGACTTTTTCTTCCTAAAGTAGACAATGAGATATTTCTGCTAAGTAAGGATATTATTTTTCATGTTCTTAACTTGTTAAATTTTCATGTTTAGGTTTAAGTTCAGAGGTAATAATAGGCTTGAGTTTAATCAAGATAATGGTAGGATTGGTGCTACTAGTCTTAGGTTCAATAAGAACAATTATAGGGTCAGGATTTTTAGGCTCAAGTTCATTAGGATAAAGACTTTCTTCAATATAAAAGCTCCATTCTCTTTAATGATCAATGTTCTCCCATTGAATGGATGTTTATGGGTAATATGGTTCATCTTTAAAGAAGATAACATCCATAGAAACAAATAATTTATGCAAAGAGGGTGAATACATTTTTAACCTTTTTGAGAAGGAGAATTGCCAACAAATGTACATTTAATGGCCATAGGTTCAAGTTGTTACTATGATAAAAATACACAAAGACAGTATAGCCACAGACTTTAATAGGTATGGTAGAAATAATTTGGATATTTGTAAAAGTCTTAAGAAGGGTATTATAAGGTACTTGAAAATCAAAAGTTTTAGTAGACATTCTATTAATAAGGTAGGTTGAAGCTAAAGAGTTTTAGGAACATTTATAGTAAGCATAAAAGATCTAGCCACATCAGGTAGGTGTCTATTCTTCCTTTTAGCAATACTATTTTGTTGAGAGATATAAATACAATAACTTTGATGATGTATTCCATTTTCAACCAAGTAAGTACTATAATACCATATCAAGATAGCCTTCAATTTGCATCACAAATTGAAGCATGAATTTCGGGTTTTAGGTATACACATCAAGATAGCATCAAAATTCTATTTTTCCCATGGTTCTAAAATCTATCACAATTTTTAAAAATTCATAACTTGATTTAGAAAATCTCAAATCATGAAAATTAGGACTTTCTATGAAGCTCAAGGCATCATCTAACTACTATAAAAATTTTAGACTAAGAAAATATCATTTGATGTATGAAATCTCAATGGAACAATAGCTGGGTCGATTTTTCATACTCGTGTAGACTTGGATTTTTAAAAATTCATATCTTACTCTACAAAGCTCTAAATTAAGTGATCTTGATGGCTATGAAAATTTTATGATGCAACTATATGCCTATAAAATTTCATGAGTATTGAACTTCATTTGATCCCTTAAACATACTAAAAACCTGACTGATCAAATGAACAGTACACTAACAGCTTTTGCAAATTTTAGCCTAACTTTAAAAAATCATAATAAATTCTAAAAATCTCCAAAAATTATGATTTTTAGCTCTGTAAAAAGTTCTAGATGAGATCTATACATCTACCAAATCTTACACTAAAATTCGTTCATTTAGTCTGATTTTGGTGTATGGACAAAATATGGCTTATTTTGAGATTCAAGAAGCACCAAAATGGTTTAAAATGAAATTTTTTAAGGTAAGTGACCATTTAGACACATCCAACACCTTAAATACAGCATATAAAAGCAACATAATAGATCCAAAACACCATAGAACTCAAAACCACTCTCTCACTTAATCATATACAAATATATTCCATGGTTCAAGGATGTCAAAATCTCAAGATTACATTTGGTCCCAAATATGGTTCATACAACATACTTACATACTTTTATATATGAGTGAGGGATTACATCTCATAGATAACATTTATATTCATACTTTGACATCAATTTATACAAAATCCTATTCTATTGCTAAAGTAACATGTCTCAAGCTTCTTCGCCTCAATTCTTGGCTCCATGAGCATCACCTATACATGGTTAGACATAAAGTGGGAGATAGTGAGATTCAAAGAATTCCAATAGTTTATTCACCCTTTCAAGAATGCATATATGTCATGCATATATGTCATGTTATCATGTTATCTGTCACTTACAATACCTTATCGCGTATTTAAGTCATTTTTATAGCACTCTGTAAATTGCTTTATGGGAATTTCTTTAAGGCATCTCTTACAGATCATCTACGGCTACTCTTGACTGCACCTTAACATCAACAAAACTCAAGTAAGTATATTTAAATTTTGATATGCCAGTATATAGAGGTGTTTAAACTTTAATAAGACTCAAGTGAGGTTGTTAAAGCATCTATAGGACTTACACATATGCACTTGAACTTCAACGAGACTCAGGTACATGTTCCTAAACTTACAATACCTTATCGTGTATTTAAGTAATTTTTATAGCATTCTGCCAATTACTTTATGGGAATTTCTTTAAGGCATCCCTTGTAGCTCATCTATTGTTAGTCTTGGCTGCACCTTAACATCCATAAAACTTAGGTAAGTATATTTAAATTTTCATATCCCAGTATATAGGTGATTAAACTTCAACAAGACTCAAGTGAGGCTGCTAAAGCATCGATTGGACTTACGCATAGGCACTTGAACTTCAACGGGACTCAGGTACATGTTCCATGACTTACAATACCTTATCATGTATTTAAGTCACTCTTATAGCATTCTGCCCATTGCTTTATGGGAATTCCTTTAAGGCATCCCTTACAGCTACTCATCAATTGCTCTCTTGACAAACATGCATTAATCGATGTGCAGTTCACAAATTGGAGCGATAAGAATTGAATCTTAGTGAATTGTGATAGCAAGTCCACTCTATCACTTACAATACCTTAAATACATGTATTTAAGTCATTTTTATAGCACTCTGCCCACAGCTACTCTTGACGACACCTTAACTTTAACAAGACTTAGGTAAGTATATCTAAACTTTGATATGCAAGTATAAGTACTTAAACTTCAATAGGATTAAGGTGAGGTTGCTAGAGCATTGATAGGACTTGCACATGCTTATACATGGACGCTTGAACTTTGACAGGACTCAGGTACATGTTCTTGAACTTACAATACTTTATCACATATTTAAGTCATTTTTATAACATTCTATCCATTGCTTTAGGAATTTCTTTAAGGCATCCCTTGTAGCTCATCTACTGCTAGTCTTGATTTCACCTTAACTTTAACAAGATTCAAGTAAGTATATCTAAACTTTGATATGCAAGTATAGGTACTTAAACTTCAACAAGACTGAGGTGAGGTTGTTAGAGCATCGATAGGACTTATATATGGGCACTTGAACTTTGACAAGACTCAGGTACATGCTCTTGAACTTAAAGTACCTTATCACGTATTTAAGTCATTTTTATAACATTTTACCTATTGCTTTGGGAATTTCTTTAAGGCATCCCTTATAGCTCATATACTACTAGTCTTGACTGCACCTTCACTTCGACAAAAATCAGGTAAGTATATTTAAATTTTGATATGCTAGTATATAGGTATTTAAACTTCAACAAGACTCAAGTGAGGTTGATAAAGCATCGACAGGACTTACACATAGGCACTTGAACTTCAACGGGACTCAGGTACATGTTCCTAAACTTACAATACCTTATCGTGTATTTAAGTCATTTTTATAGCATTCTACCCATTGCTTTATGGGAGTTTCTTTAAGGCATCCCTTGTAGCTCATCTATTGCTCTCTTGACAAACATGCATTAATCAATGTGCAGTTCACAAATTAGAGTGATAAGAATTGAATTTTAGTGAATTGTGATAGTAAAGCCACTCTGTCACTTACAATACCTTATCGCGTATTTAAGTCATTTTTATAGCACTCTGCCCATTGCTTTATGGGAAGTTCTTTAAGGCATCTGTTGCAGCTCAACCACAACTACTCTTGACTGCACCTTAACTTTAACAATCAAGTAAGTATATGTAAATTTTGATATGCAAGTATAGGTACTTAAACTTCAATAGGATTGAGGTGAGGTTGCTAAAGCAGTGATCAGACTTATACATGGACGCTTGAACTTTGACAGGACTTAGGTACATGCTCTTGAACTTGCAATACCTTATCACGTATTCAAGTCATTTTTATGACATTATAGTTATTGCTTTGGGAATTTCTTTAAGGCATCCCTTGTAGATCTACTGCTAGTCTTGACTGCACCTTAACATCCACAAAACTCAGGTAAGTATATTTAGATTTCTACAAGACTCAAGTGAGGTTGCTAAAGCATCGATAGGACTTATGCATAGGCACTTGAATTTTAACGGCACTCAGGTATATGTTCCTGAACTTACAATACCTTATCGTGTATTTAAGTCATTTTTATAGCATTCTGCCCATTGGCTTATAGGAATTTCTCTAAGGCATCCCTTGCAGCTCATCTATTGCTCTCTTGACAAACATACATTAATTGATGTGCAGTTCACAAATTACAGTGATAAGAATTGAATCTTAGTGAATTGTGATAGCAAGGCCACTCTATTACTTACAATACCTTATCGCGTATTTAAGTCATTTTTATAGCACTCTGCCCATTACTTTATAGGAATTTCTTTAAGGCATCTCTTACAGATCATCTATAGCTACTCTTGACTGCACCTTAACATCAACAAAACTCAGGTAAGTATATTTAAATTTTGATATACCAGTATATAGGTATTCAAACTTCAATAAGACTCAAGTGAGGTTGCTAAAGCATCGATAGGACTAACGCATAGGCACTTGAACTTCAACAGGACACAAGTACATGTTCCTAAACTTACAATATCTTATCGTGTATTTAAGTCATTTTTATACCATTCTAGCCATTGCTTTATAGGAATTTCTTTAAGGCATCCCTTGTAGCTCATCTATTGCTAGTCTTGACTGCACCTTAACATCCACAAAACTCAGGTAAGTATATTTAAATTTTGATACCCCAGTATATAGGTGATTAAACTTCAACAAGACTCAGCTGAGGTTGCTAAAGTATCGATAAGACTTACGCATAGGCACTTGAACTTCAACGGGACTCAGGTACATGTTCCTAAACTTACAATACCTTATCGTGTATTTAAGTTATTTTTATAGCATTCTGCCCATTGCTTTATGGGAATTTCTTTAAGGCATCCCTTGCAGCTCATCTATTGCTTTCTTGACAAACATGCATTAATCGATGTATAGTTCACAAATTGGAGTGATAAGAATTGAATCTTAGTGAATTGTGATAGTAAAGACACTCCGTCACTTATAATACCTTATCGCGTATTTAAGTCATTTTTATGGCACTCTACCTATTGCTTTATTGGGAAGTTCTTTAAAGCATCTGTTGCAGCTCAACCATAACTACTCTTGACTGCACCTTAACTTTAATAAGACTCAAGTAAGTATATTTAAACTTTGATATACAAGTATAGGTACTTAGACTTCAACAGGACTCAGGTGAGATTGCTAAAGCATCGATAGGACTTGTACATGGGCACTTGAACTTTGATAGGACTTAGGTATATGCTCTTGAACTTATAGTACCTTATCACGTATTTAAGTCATTTTTATGACATTCTACCTATTGCTTTGGAAATTTCTTTAAGGCATCCTTTGTAGCTCATCTATTGCTAGTCTTGACTGCACTTTAACATCCACAAAACTCAGGTAAGTATATTTAAATTTTGATACCCCAGTATATAGGTGATTAAACTTCAACAAGACTCAGCTGAGGTTGCTAAAGTATCGATAAGACTTACGCATAGGCACTTGAACTTCAATGGGACTCAGGTACATGTTCCTAAACTTACAATACCTTATCGTGTATTTAAGTTATTTTTATAGCATTCTGCCCATTGCTTTATGGGAATTTCTTTAAGGCATCCCTTGCAGCTCATCTATTGCTCTCTTGACAAACATGCATTAATCGATGTATAGTTCACAAATTGGAGTGATAAGAATTGAATCTTAGTGAATTGTGATAGTAAAGACACTCTGTCACTTATAATACCTTATCGCGTATTTAAGTCATTTTTATGGCACTCTGCCCATTGCTTTGTGGGAAGTTCTTTAAAGCATATGTTGCAGCTCAACCATAACTGCTCTTGACTGCACCTTAACTTTAACAAAACTCAAGTAAGTATATCTAAACTTTGATATACAAGTATAGGTACTTAAACTTCAACAGGACTAAGGTATGGTTGCTAGAGCATCGATAGGACTTATACATAGATGCTTGAACTTTAACAGGACTCAGGTACATGCTCTTGAACTTGCAATGCAACAAAGTAACATCAAATGGCATGTCTCACAATACATGTCTCAGGTACATGTCTCTCATTCTTTTTTTTGTTGTCGTTCTAGTAGCCGATCATTACATGTTCATGTTAATTTCCTTTCCTGCTTAACTCTTGATCTGTTTAAGAGATAACTCCTAAATACTTTAACTTAACTCTCTCTAATAGTTGATACCAAGAACTACAAGGAATTCCACTTAGTCAGTTGTTTTAGTATCTATTCCACTAATAGCGACATAGGTAAGTGACTTTATTTCATAATGAAGTTCCATTTGTCCTTCACTTAGATTACCCTTACATTTCTTTAGTCCAACCTTTTTAACTAAAATGGGTTTTGCCTTTTACAGGTTCATCTAGTTTAAGTTTTTAAGTCTTACATTCAACTATCTCATAAATTATTGCACACATTATCCTCATTTATTGTCCATTAGTAGACAGTTCATTATTTCCTTTAGACGTATAGAATTCCCCTTTCATTTTCAATTAGTGCCTAAGATTACTCCTTCTCGTTTGTCAAGATTCCCAAAGGTTAAAACTAATATGAAGTCTGATCTCACCACTAATTTCTTGAAGGCACCTAAACACTTTAGGTTCACCTTCTACATAATTGAAATCAAACATGATCTTTCAAGTGAAAATAAACACGATATTTCAGGTCTAGATTACATTTTCTAACAAGACTTGATCTCAAGGGTGAGAATACCTTGTCTAGAGCATCAAGGTAATCCTTTAGGACTTAGGAAGGAGTTCTTTAAATCTTACAAGTCATAATTTCAGTAGATGATTTATTAGATAACATAATTTCCATCGCTTGCCCACAACATTAAGAATTTCCTTGTTGGCTCCTGATGATGGTTAATTATAGACAACCTGATCACTTTCCCTCAGGGGTAGCCAACATAGGAAAATCCTTAATAGATCTCTTCCCTCTCTCTCTTTTCTTGTTTTTTTTTTTTCCTCTTTTTTTTTTCTGCACTTGCAAAAGCATTACCACAATTACATACATGTGACTCTAAAGATTACCATGATCAATAGGTCCCAATGTCTCATTTTAACACTCAGTTACTACAAGCTTTAGTAGTCAACTTAATGGCATCTACACTTGTTTGAAATCAACTGGACATCTGCTCGGTTCTTATGCCATTATATAGTCCTAAAGGACTGCACTTCCGTATCTTCTAACCCTAACTAAGATATTTTTGTAACAACCGGGAAAAAGAAAAGAAAAGGAAAAGAAAGAAAGAAGAAAGCTGGAAATTTTTGAAATCCAGAATTCTTGCTAAGTCTTCTCGCAATAGCGAGAAATGTCCTCACTGTAGCGAGAGTGCCTTCTCGCCATAGCGAACGTGATTCTAGCTATAGCGAGTGCGGGCAGCAGTCTATACAGAAACCAGGGGGTAGCTTGCTATAGCATACGCCATAGCGAAAGTGAGGTCTGGAACTAACGCGAGTTCGCCATAGCGAAGGTCGAATCTCGCCATAGCGAAGGGAACTAATACGAGCTCACCGTAACGAAGGTTACACCTCGCCATAGCGAAGCCAGATAACACGAGCTCACTATAGCGAAGGTTAATTTTTGCTATAGTGAGGGTCAGTCCAGAAGAGAGTAAAGAGCGAGAAAATGACTTCATTAAACGCTCAAACTCATTTCTTCTCTCATTTTTGCCCTAGACTTTGACCCAAGGAGAGAAGAAGGCGTGGAGAGTGAGAGAAACCAAGAGAAGGAGGAAGAGCAAGGGAAAGGTAAGCAAGTTCCTCCCATTTCTTCTTAGATTTCTGATCTCCTCTCTTTGCCCTCTCTTTCTACGATTTTGTTTGTGAAAATGGTTGGATTTTGGACATGGGTCAGAAGAGGAAAAGTGGAAAACACCCTTGAATCTCTTTATTTTCTTTGAAAATGTTGTTTCCACTACCATAGGAGCTTGAGAGAGAGGAAGAGTTGATGGCATTCTAGAGAGAGAGAGAACTCTAGGTTCTGGTATGCTATGAGGGTTTGATCTGAAGAACCTTTAAGAGTTGTTAAGTATTAAGAGTGTAATTGCATGCTTTTGTGTGTCTAGGCTCAAGTGAAGCACCTTCATCAAGGTGTGAGTGTGAACCTAAGAAGGGAGAAGAGAAATTGAAAGGGAAGGCTTGTGTTGGCTGATAAGGTAGCTCTCTTTCCACTCTTTCTTGTTGCATTCTTGGATGTAATAGTCATTATATGTTTATGTATATGCTTATTGTGTAAAATATGCCATATGCTATTGCTTTGATGCATTGATGCCAATATGCTTGTATGATGGATTGTGAGAATTGCTTGGTTGAGGTAAAGCCGAAAGTCCCTTGAGATAGGTGAGACAAGGCCAAAAGTCTCATAATCGAGTGAGGCCAAGTTAAAAGTCCTTAAACTCGGGTGAGGCCATCCAAAAGTCCCTAAACTCGGGTGAGGCTAGACCAAAAGTCCCTAGAGCCCATTTTTGGCATTGTTGTGATTTCCATAGCATGTACAACGTGTGTTGGATGTTTGAGAATGGCTAAATGCTTATTTACATGTCTTGACTTGTTATATACCTTGATTGTTTACTTGAATGAGTGCATGAGCTACTGAGATTCCCTGAATCTCACCCCTTCCCCTCCCAACTTAATATGCTAGGTGGAGCTCAAGGAGAACCGAGTGCACACTAAGGAGCCTAGAAGCATGTGTAGCTAGATATTAGCTTATTTTGGTTATTTTGATGTAAAGTGGTGACACAATAAATATGCGCCCACTATTTTTGAGATGTAACTATTGTAGCAAGTGTATATGTATGGAAAGATGAGGTACAAACTATGTAGAGAGCCAAATTAATGGAAATGAGGGTTTTGCCTCTTTTGTTGAATGAATGTAGTAGTGTATTTCTGGCTGTAGCATAGTGAATTTGGAATGTAGGTTGATTTGGACCACTTGGACATGTTATATAGACTATTGTTATGCTTTTAAACTTGTCCATGAGTGGCTAGAACATGTGAGAGGTCATTTGGACCCATTTTGGACCTTTTGGGTGCCAAAACTAGTAATTTTGTGAGCTCCGTCAAAGTATGACCGGATGAGCTCCTCTTGCCATGAAATTTGGCATGCCTCTAGAATTTGTAGAGAGCTTCTTGAGAAGATAAAGTGGGTAATTTTTGGAGGACTAGATAATATTTGGTGAATTGTTGAAGTTAGGAAAATTCCATGAATTGGTCATGTACTGTTCCTATAGGTCAGAAATGAAATCCATGTCATACATAGACCAAATGGTGGCCAACTGTCATGAAATTTTATACACATAAACTAGAAAACCAAAGTGACCTGTAACAACTAGAATCACCTAAATTGGAGGTCTGTAGAGAGAGATCAAACCATATGAAGTTCTATATCAGCATCAGGGAGCCCATCCGACCCCTGTTACTGTTCCATCAGTTTTTTGAGGGTAGGGTCTACTGAACTCATTTAGACTTATTTTTCTCCTCTAATAGACATCCGTAACTTTCCAAATTGGTATAGTGTGCCCAGATTAGATTTTTTTGGATTTAATTATAAATTTCCGAAGTTCATGACAGTAAGCTGCACTAGAAACAGTGACAGCCAGATCTCCTTCCCATTTTCGATGTCAAACATGGTCAAACTCAGAGTTTTCAATTGGAAATTATTTTTAGTGTAAAGATAACACTTAGAGTTTTCCAAAGAGCTAAATTTTACTAGATTCCCATTTTTCTATAATTAGTTATGATTTTTCAAAGTTAGAGCCAAAATATGACTTTTGGGCACAAGTAAGAAAAATGCATTTTTCTGGTTTTTGGCTCCATACCCGTGGCTTATGGCTTGTTTAATGCTATGTCTGAGTTGTATAAGTGGAGTGTGAGTAGAGAATGTGAATAATGGGTTCACAGGACCCGCGGGGTAGATAATGAGTGTATGAAACCCCGTTTCATAGCATGAAAATGCCACGGATTGGTATTGTTTCTTTGGAAATCATATGGAACCGAGCCCAATGAGAGGCTAGATAGCAGTAGTAGATTAAGGTGTTACAATTTTCATACAAGTATAGTCATTCTTCAACTAGCACACCCCTTTTTTTTTCTTTTTTTTTTCTTAATATTCTCTAGTTTGGAAATTCATAATAATTCCCTAAAGAGTAATGAAATAATATCTTATCAATAAGGTTTAAGATCCTATCAATAAGATCTTGTACTCATTAATGTAAAATCTGAAACCTTGTCAATAAAGTTCTCTGACTGCAAGTACAAGGTCATTTAACCATACATTATAGCATACAATATGAGATGGTATGATAGTTTTCATCCTTACACAATGGCCTATGCTAACCACAACTGACTCTTTCACTCCCCTAAAAGTTTTTAGGCCTCAATTTCATGCCTAACTATTAGGAGTTAAATTAACATAATAAAGAGACTCAATGAGTCTTTTCATTGTTAAATTCCCTAATTATCAATAGATCAAGTAAGGATTCCCAGTAAGAGAACTCAAGTGTCATTTACCACTAGTGTTTCACCCTTCCTCGTCAATCATTATACTAAGGTTTGTTGTAATAACATAAGTTAGTTGCATTGATGCCATCTCTTATTCATTTCCCCGAGTTATTATCCTAGATTAGGGAGTTCTCTTTCAAGATTAGGGAGTTTTTCTACCACAGTAATCATTAGTCCATCTTGAATTCCCAATGTTACCTCTGCCCCCTTAATAACGCCACACGTGATACATGACAATAGAATTACCAGTGGTGGAATTAGGGTTTGCCTTTTTAATATTAGTAGACAATGCTTTGCTGTGGCTATACACATGCTCATCACCCCGTGATGACTATATCTCAACGACTTGTACTCACACAGGTACAATTTTATTCTCTTTTTAGGTGGGTCTTTACCATCAAGATCTCCTCTTTACCTTCTAGGAAGAAAGTCTACTTAGCCTAGTTTGATGCCAATTTGGTCGTCGAAATTCATCAAATCATATGATGAACGACATGCCCCGCATGCCTTTAGAACCGAAGTGCCGATAAATGAGCACGTCCTACGTGCCTTTAGCACCAGAGTGCTGTAGAATCTTATCTTACACTCCCCGAGTGTATCATGCACATAAAGTGCCTCTAACTACCACCCAAATGCACATCAACACATAGCATAAGTAAACTAAATTACACAAGAGACAACATGCACAAGCACCCCGTGCCGGTGCACCTCACTTTTATCACGCTAAAGGGTTGTCTTTCCTCTTATCATAATCTCTCTTTCTACCTTAGTACACTAAGGGAGGAGCCTCAAAGCTTTCAAGATTCCTTTCAGAACATCATCTCCCTTAATCTCTTACTTTAAAGTCACTATACGCATTTAGAAATGGATTCAACAATCCTAAGGTTTTTCTTGCCCTCTTTCTTATCATTATTAACTAAAGATGGCTTACTCACTCTAATAGTTTGAATAAAACTATTTGAATTAGCTCTTATCGCCCTTATTCATTAGGCCAAATTGCGGTAGCTAGGATCAAGTAATTGTATTCTTTATTAACCGGGACCAAGCAACTGGGTTAGGACCTTTGTACCTATAAAGTTTCAACTTTGGGGACCCTTTGAAGTCTACATAATCCTAACTCATTATGGATTGTGCATCACTTCATATATTTAATCAATCACACTTATTTACTACACACTAGTTCCATTATCAATTTCCTGATTGCAAGTAAGGTCTACATCTTACCCTTTCATAAAGTTTTTATAACTAGTTAAGTGTTTTACTCTATACCATTGCCTTTTAAGTTCTTAACATCACTCTAGATGGCCCTTGAAAAGCTTAGAATTTCACTTAGGTAAATAATTACTACTCTTGTTATGATCAGTTGACTACTTCGATAGGCCAGTCAACTGGTCGGCCGTACCCAATTGACTTGCTTAATAAATGGCGGTCAACTAGTCATAAACGCTATCAGTAGCTTTGTTCATCATCCTTATCAGTTACTTGGTCTCATTCATTCAATCAACTGGTGCCTCACAGCGAGTGACTAGTGCATCTATTGCGTAGCCAGTTGGCAACAAGCCTCAACCAATTATCTATCTAGACTGAGACCAATAACCCAATCTCTGAAGGAAAGAAGGGCAAAATTCTAATCTTTTCATTAGCATTAACAACCTCAAGTCTCAAAATTAGCATTACTAAAGTGTTATGAGGTAAAATCTAACTATACTCTATTATTCTCCAAGGTATACTTATTGTGATAAGTGATGATCTAAATAAAATTCAAGAAACAGTCATTTCAATCAAGTATTACAAGCCTTATCTCATCATTCCTCTATATTTCTTTCCAGCACATAACGCACATCAATTATATGTTTACCTAATTAGCTATTCTCATGAGTTAATACCATGCCAAATATGCATTATGATTGCCAAGCTTCTAGTCATAGAATTTAAATTAGAATAGTTGTCCTGAACCATTGCTCTAATACCAACTGTGATGACCCTAATTTCTTATTATCATAATTAAGGTTAAACACGTGATTAATCACTATAGGTCATGAAAATGTGAAAAAATTTAAACCTTAATGTGATTAGAGTCATCAATCATATGATTACATACACTTATGTTCATAAGGGAATTAAACATCCATTTATAAGCCTTGGATCTATTACTCATTAGTTATAACCCATCCTGATGACTCTAGATCATCCTTTGTGATTAACATATGGAAAACCAAGATTTTCTAGTTAATATAAGTGTTTCAACATGTTAGCCGCGGCCAAATTATCCTTAGCCACGGCCAATTTCTTTCTGTTTTACCCCTTTCTTCATCACTAGCCGCGGCGAGTTGGACCTTTGCCGCGGCCAACATACATGGCGCCGCGGTGAAGAAGCCTCCTGGAACTTCCTCACTCGCCTCTCGATATTGGCCGTGGCCAATTCCTCTCTGGAATGCTGGGGATATTTTCCTAAAAGTTCGCCGTGGCCAATTCCTTAATTCGCCACAGTTAATTTCTCTCTGGACGACTCCCAGTTTAACCTCTCATATTTCACCACAGCGAATTCCTCTTTGGCACTCTCCCTAGGCAACTTCGCCTATATTGGCCGCGACCAACTCCATTTTAGCCGCGGCGAAGTACCTTCTGATCCTACACTCCGAAAATCTGGACTCATACTCTCCTTTCTCCCTCCAATCTCACCCTAGGGCTCCTTTACCTTAATTGTGGGGCTCAAATATCTTTTATTAGCCTAATTTATCCGGCTAATCTCTCCTCTCTAATTCAAGACTCAAGGGTCAATTTCTTTTCTCTAATTACCCTATATTAGCAAGTCTAAGGAATAATAACAATACAAATCATGCACCATTGACCTTTAACATTAGATACACTTTCCATTAGAGGTTCCATACATCAGTGATTTATATCAATATCTCAAGGTTAAATTCCCAAATGGTAAGTCGTATCACAAGTTCAATAAGATTTACAACGAGTATCATAAATCCATATATCAATGTTCCAATTTAAAATAAGGCCTACTCCTCAATAAATACACATTATATTATCAAAATAAAAACTCCTACGCTTGGTAATATAGATGCATGATGATGCTATACAAGACTTAACAAAAATTAGCATTTATCCTATTCTACTCAGACCAAGTGTAGCTCCCCCACACCGGGCCTTAGTTCATGGATGTTCATCCACTTGCTTACCCGAGGAACCTTCACCTGAAATTGTAATCCCATAAAACGGGGTGAAATATAAATCTCAGTAACCAAGGCAATTCCATCATATAATCCAGTTTAATTAACATATATGCATGAATCAAAATCATATCAATCATCTCAGCAAATGAAACAATTAGGCTATCATGATTACTATCTAATACTAGCAATCATATTTTAACATGTTAAAGGCCATTAACACCAGGAGAGGCCCGTCCATGGCACCTACTCCCCATTGAGCACAACCAGGGCTCAATGCATCTGGGGTTTGATCATAACCCGGTGCCCGATCGAAGCACATGCACGGGTGGCAGCCGCACCACAGCTCCACCATGGACTCACAAGGTCCAATCATTATACAATAGATAGTCAACCAATTCATTCAACATTTCAAATTATTCATATACAGCAAGTATGAAATTTAAATCGACATATGCATGGAATTAATGTAAACCCCAGTTACCTCACTTTGTGGACAGATTTGCAACAGCCACCAATGATACAGAGTCTCTCTATAATCATAACATCAAATAATTACTACTCTAATTCATCATTAACAGTTACAACAAGTACCCAAGGAAGTTAAATGCTAATAACTACCTAAAGAACACTTACCCAGCCACCACAAATCCTAAATTCGGATTTTAGTGTTCTCTACCACAAATCTCAATATTCCACCCTAAAATCCTACGCAAATTCATACAAAATTAATACCCATAATATAAATCAGCTATGAGGGTCTCAAACCAACAAAAAAAGCATCAAAATGGGGGGGGTTTAAACTCACATAATACCAGCCCCAACCTCAACTTACGAATTTCACCAAGAAAATCCCCAAACACCTACATTTCAGATTTTGGGTATGATGAAAATACTCCAAATGAAAAACTAATTGGACCAAATTAAAGAGAAAGATGAGGGGATTAAGTTGTATAACTATTACCTTGGCTGAATCTTGTTCTAAGTGTGTGAAAATGAAGAATTCTTGCCCCCAACCCTAGCCTCCTTCTCAACCTCCGAATTTTGCTTCTTGTGTTTCAGCAAATGAGAAAGTGGCTGAAGTATTAGGCTTTTAGGTGGGTTTAAGTTGGGTCAAGGGATGGGTCATGGGTTGCTCCAAGTCCAATTCCTAATGGGCTTCATACTTTTAGCTTGTTGGGCTAGTTTTAAGTGTTGGGTTGCTAAAGTTTTATGGGATTTGGCCCAAGTTTAAAGAGTTCAAGGGTTTGGATCTGCACCTAACTCATTGGGCCTCCATTAGCCTCTCATCATGATCTATTAATTTGGGCCTAGATAAAATTTTTATCCTAATTAATTCTCAAACCCATGTTAACAATTTATCTCTCTAAAATTTCTATTCACTAACTTGCCCAATTATCCTCTATTAATTATTCTTAATTACTCTAAATCCATGATTAACACCTTAATTAATTTTTGGGGTGTTACACAGGCCTCGAAAACAAATCAAATAATAACCTAGGTCTGACTAGATACCTAACACTAGATAGAAATTTCAAAAATTTATATCTTCCTTTTTAGACATTCAAATGAGGTACTTCTAGTTGGCATAAGTCATTAGAAATGTCTAGTTTCTCTCTATAAAATTTTGTTGCAATTGGACATCATTTGCCCTATGAGTGACAGAATTTAAATTTAGACTAGAATGAACAGTACACTGAACCAATTTCAAAAAAAAATTTAATTTTAAAAATTTATCAAATATTCCATAGATCTCCAAAAATTCTGCACTTTAACTTCTCAAAAAGCTCTTAACAAGCTATAGATACATGCTAAATCTTATACCGAGAAGAACTTATTTGGATAAAAAATGGTATAAGTTTTCAATATAGTTAAATTTGCTCTATATAAGATATCAAATATGTCCAAATGACTACCCTTGATATTTGGCACCTCTTGGCACAAGTTTAAAAGTATGAATATGACTTGCATAGACTGCCCAAGTGGTTCCAAACCTCATGCATCTCAATTTGACCTCTCCACTTCCATTATTACATACATTTCCATAATGCTAGTTTTGCCATTTCATGTCTAAGATGCACATTTCCATACATATAACCTTAAATCCCATTTATACATGATACATTAGTATAATTATACATGTTTATAACATCATAGGACATATACAGCAATGGATTACAATATTTGCCACTCATATGGCTTTAAAGTAATAAAATCTATACACTTTAATATCACACTCTCATCTCTTAAGTAGTTGGCTCCCATTTTCTTTTTTTCTTAGTCCACCTAGCATGTTAGAATATTAGAGAGGAGGAAATGAGATTCAAAGAATCCCAATAGCTCACCTCTCATTTCCACCACACATAAAGTATGCAAGCCATGTCTTATAAATGCATGCATGAGTATATTAAATAACATGAGTATTCAAGAAGCAATCTTGACATGTGAGTAAATCATATAAGGCATCCATAGGCTTGCTAAGTAAGTGGATTAACCTCACCTATTCACTTGTGAATTTTAGACTTGTCTCACCCATTTCTTTAAGAGGTTTTTGACTCAACCTTACTCTTGGGAGTCAACCTCATTCTTGGGAGGCTCTTTACTTTATCTCAACTAACTTTAAGGGTTCTTGGCTCATCCTCACCATGGCTAAGGGTTCTTGACTTTTTCACACTCAAGCAAAACAAAACAAATATAAAAAATATCATTTAAAAATATAATACATCATCATGGTACTATAGAATAAGAGCTTATGTTAGAATATTTTTCATAGCTTAAAACACACATGCACACATTTAAAGACAAATTAAGCATACATTCATACATGAGAGAAAAGTGGAGAGAGCTACCTTGCTTGCATTCACACAATTTTTCCTTGACCCTTAAGTCATCTCCCTTGACCTCACACATCCAAGGAGGTGGAGATCATTTCTCTTAGCAAGCCAATTATACTCTTGAATTAAATTCTAAGGCCATATATTCACTAGAAAAGCTAGGTGACTTATAAGGCTCTTTTATAGTTCCATAAGCAACCTTATGAAAATATCATCTTGGCTCCATTCTCTTCATTGATTTATGATTCTTGACTCCATTGAAACCTCTTGGAGTCATCACACAATCAATTCAAGGAGCCTAATTAGGTGTTGCTTCTTTAAGCCATATTATAGAACCTAAGACATCAATTTATTCTCTAGACCTCTTAAATTTTTTTGAGGTTTCCTCTCATTTTTATTCATCATATATGACTCAAAAATATTCTTCAAAAAATTTAAAATTTTCCCTAGGTGTCCCATCCCCTTTAGGCTGAGACTATGTAGCATTTGGCCTCTATGGATGTTTGCTTTGTTTTCTTGATGAAGGATGCATATTGGGAGACTTCTCGGGATCTTAAGAACTCATTTAAACATTCATTTAAGCCTAAGAATAATTATATCAAATCAGATTTTCAAAGGAACCCATGAAACCCAAGTTTGCCACCTTGAAAATCAATGGCTTTTTCTTGAATTTCTTTGCATATTCTTACTCTCCTCCTTTATTCAAAGAATTCACCTTTGGTTCTACCAAAAATTTAAGCCCTCTTATAACTATATATATGGGGTGAAATAGGGAGAAGAATGGGGAAGAAATAACTACTATAGGATTGAGATTTTACCTTATTTTCATAGCTTTTCTTGCATGTTTCTCACTTTCCTTGGCCTCCTCTGTTTAAATCCAAAGTTTTTCCTTTGTTCTTCCTTTAAAAAAGATCCATAAACTTCAATAAGAGGAGAGGAACAAATTTGGAAGAAGAAGGAGCATGAAAATCCATAAAATTCCTTACCTTTTTCTTTCTTTTTCTCCTTCTTTCTTCTCCTCCATGATGCCTAAGAGAGCTAGTGTTTTATTTAGTTTTTAGGTAGAATAGGTCATGCAAATGAAGGAAGAGAAGAAACAAGAAACTTAAAGAGTGTTCAAAAAGCTTCCACTTTCTTAAAAATTCTAATTTTGCCCTTCGTTATTGGTATTTTTGTTTCTAACTCGTTTTAGCTTTTTTGTGAGAATCGTCTTTTCCATTTTGAAATTTAGGTCCTCAATTTAGTAAAATACCTTTAGAATCACCAAATCAGAGCTAAAACCTTTCTAAATAGATCTATTAAAGTTTGGGTCTATTGACGTTGCAAAACGTCTACCAGAAGGGTTTTAACTATCTTAGGGCTTCCAATGGTTCTCAGGGCCTCTGAGAACCTTAGAGAACTCAAAATTTCAATTAGAAAGCCCTCATATGTGAATTCCAAAATTTGTTCAAAATGACAAAAATGCCCTTATGTTTTGTTAACCTTTTATTTGAATTCGTTTCTTCATTCTAGCTTCGTTTTTCTTTCCTTTTGAGCCTGAGATTATCACTTTTAGGAGTTTAGAATGCTTTCCAATTTGTTTTGGGACCTTAACTACTTCATTTCGGGGGACTTCCTTTTGTATTAGGTGAATTTTGTACGTTTACGGAGAAACTATACATTACATTTATGAGAATCGTCTTTTCCATTTTGAAATTTAGGTTCTTAATTTAGTAAAATGCCTTTAGAATCACCAAATCAGAGCTAAAACCTTTCCGAACGAATCTGTTAAAGTTTGGGTCAACTGACGTTGCAAAACGTTTACCGGAGGAGTTTTAACTATCTTGGAGTTTCCAATGGTTCTCTGGGCTTTTGAAAACCTTGGAGAACTCAAAACTTTTAATTAGAAAGCCCTCATATGTGAATTCTAAAATTTGCTTAAAATGACGAAAATGCCCTTATGTTTTGTTAGCCTTTCGTTTGAATTTGTTTCTTCATTCTAGCTCTATTTTTCTTTCCTTTTGAGCCTGAGATTCTCATTTTTAGGAGTTTAGAATGCTTTCCAAACTTTTTGGGACCTTAACTACTTCATTTCGGGGGACTTCCTTTTGTATCAGGTGAATTTTGTACGTTTACAAAGAAACTATACATTACGTTTATGAGAATCGTCTTTTCCATTTTGAAATTTAGGTCCTCAATTTAGTAAAATACCTTTAGAATCACCAAATTGAAACTAAAACCTTCCCGAATGGATCTGTTAAAGTTTGGGTCACCTGGCAATCATCAAGATATTATATCTACTCATAGTATTATAATTGGCATAGTTGGAGTACTTCTTGCCATTTCTTAAAAATCTCCTACAGTGAATCCTTATAGTTATAGTTACCCTTATAAACCTTGCTACTTACACTTCTATCTTTTAAACTATTTTAACTATTCATCAAAGAAAAGTAACATCCTTATGTTTTCTTATCTAGTATATTAATGTGTTCTTTTTCACATTTGCTCACAAGCTCTAGAAGAATGACAATTCACTATAAAAATATTAACTAGGCTAAACATATAAGTAATGTCATGACTTAGAAATTCCCTTTAATCACTTTATCTTATCTTATCAGACACACAAGGTTTGTAACAAATCAAAAATTATTTTAATACTTTTGGTTAGTATAAACTTAGAGATATGTGTATCAGAAAGAACAATAAACATTATTTATAGTCCGTTTAACTTTTTTGTGTAATAACTTAATTTACATTTTTGGATTCAACTTTTGAATTCTCAACTAATAGGATATACGAAATTGTGGTGGCTCATTGTAAAATCATTAACAAAGAAATGAAGTAAACATGGATTAAAAGAATTGCCCTACAATTAAGAAAAACGTATCAATATACCTATCAACCAATAATGACATTAGCTAAAGCAAACAAATTGCTTTACTAATTCTATAAGGCTTACATTTATGAAGGAGTAGCAATATTAGGTATTAGTCTTTCTCTTAAACATTCTATCAAACATATGATGTGCATCCATTTTGAACAATACCATAAGATATACACTCTAGCCTTTAAGCTCTTTATAGGACATTTTCCTAATAAAAATTAGTTCTTAGGAGACCCTGGGCCATTCCACCACCTTTCTTATTTACCAAACTAAAAAATCAATAATGATACAGTAGTAATGGTGGGAATCAATGCACTCAATGCCACTAAGACCATTCGTAGAATTCTTAAAGAATATAGCAATAACAAGTTGAAGAAGACAAAGCTTTGAACAAGGGGTTTGGTTTAAGACCTTTGCGAGAAAATGGAGTAAGAAAATCTTGACAAAGGCTTCTTCTTTCTTAGTAACAGATACTAGCTTAAGAAAACTCCAGTTCAATGCTTCTTATAATGAGAGAGAGTAACATGGGAGAGATGTGAGATAGAGTAAAAAACAAAAGATAGGGAAGGAAACTTTGAGGATTTTAAAGATAATGTTGCAAAGTCTAGAACATTGGGCCCCTCTGTAACACCTTAATCTACTACCGCTACCTAGCCTCTCACTGGGCTCGGTTCCATATGATTTCCAAAGATTCAACACCACTCCGTGGCATTTGCATGCTATGAACCGGGGTTTCATATACTCATCTTTTACCCCATGGGTCTTGTGAACCCATCATTCGCATCCTCAACTCAAACTCCATATATACGACTCATACATAGCATAAAACAAATCATAAGCCACGGGTATAGAGCCAAAAACCAGAAAAATTGCATTTTCTCACTTGTGCCCAAAAGTCATATTTTGGCTCTAACTTTGGAAAATCATATCTAATTCTAGAAAAATGAGAATCTAGTAAACTTTGGCTTCCTAGAAAGCTCTAAGTGTTAACTTTACAATCAAAATCATTTCCAACCACAAACACAGCGTTTGGACCATGTTTGACATCGAAAATGGGAAGAAGGTCCGGCTGTCATTGTTTCTGGTGCAGCTTGCTGTCATGAATTTTGAAAATTTATAACTAAATCCACAAAAATCCAATCTGGGTAAAATATACCAATTTAGAAAGCTACAAATGTCTACTAGAGGAGAAAAATAAGTCTAGATCAGTTCAGTAGCTTCTACTTCCCGAAAATCGATGGAACAATAACGGGGGTCAGATGAGCTCCCTGATGCTGATACAGAACTTCAGATGGTTCGTTCTCTCTCTACAGACCTCCGATTTAGGTGATTCCAATTCCTATAAGTCACTATGGTTCTCTAGTTTATGTGTATAAAATTTCACCACATTTGTAATCCATTTGGTCTATGAATGCCACAAATTTCATTTCTGATTTATATGAACAGTACATGACCAATCCCTTAAATTTTCCCAATTTCAACAATTCACTAAATATTCTCTAGACCTCCGAATATTACCAACTTTATCTTCTCAAGAAGATTTCTACAAACTCTAGAGGTATGCCAAATTTCATGGCAAGAAGAGCTCATCCGGTCATATTTTGACGGAGCTCACAAAAATACCGGTTTTGGCACCCAAAAGGTCCAAAACGGGTCCAAATAGCCTCTCACATGTTCTAACCACTCATGGACAAGTTTGAAAGCATACAACTAGTCTATATAACATGTCCATATGATCCAAATTAACATACATTCAAATCTCGCTATGCTATGACCAAATATACACTATCTCATTCATTCATAAAAAGGGGCAAAACCCTTATTTCTATTACTTTGGCTATCAACATAGTTCATATATCATCATTTCATACATTTACACTTGTTACAACCTTTACATCTCAAAAATAGTGGGTGCATATTCATCGTGGCACCACTTTACATCAAAATAACCAAAATATTCAAAACAAAGCCAACATCTGGCTAAGCATACTTCTAGGCTCCTTGGTGGATGCTCGGTTCTCCTTGAGCTCCACCTAGCATATTAAGTTGGGAGGGGAAGAGGTGAGATACAGGGAATCTCAGTAGCTCATGCACTCAATCATGTAAGCAATCAAGGCATATAACAAGTCAAAGCATGTGAATAAGCATTTAGCCATTCTCAAACATCCAACACACATTGTACATGCTATGGAATCTCAACAATGCCAAAAATGGGTTCCAGGGACTTTTGGTCTAGCCTCACCCGAGTTTAGGGACTTTTGGATGGCCTCACCCGAGTTTAAGGACTTTTGATTTGGCCTCACTCGTTTGAGACTTTTGGCCTTGTCTCACCTATCTCAAGGGACTTTCGGCACTATCTCACCCGAGCAATTCTCACATTTCAACACACAAGCATATTGGCATTCAATGCATCAAAGCAATAGCATATGACATATTCCACACAACAAGCATATACATAAATATACAATGACTATTACATCTAAGAATGCAACAAGAAAGAGTGGGAAAAGAGAGCTACCTTTAGAACCAAAGCCAACACAAGCCTTCCCTTTCAAATTCACTTCTCCCTTCTTAAGTTCACAATCACACCTTCATGAAGGTGTTTCTCTTGAGCCTAGACACACAAAAGCATGCAATTACTCTCTTATCATGGAATCATCAGATCAAACTCTCCTAGCATACCAGAACCTAGAGTTCTCTCTCTCTCTCTAGAATGCCATCAACTCTTTCTCTCTCTCAAGCTCCCATGGCAGTGGAAACAACATTTTCAAAGAAAATACAAAGATTCAAAGGTGTTTTCCACTTTCTCTCTTTTGACCCATGCCCAAAATCTAACCATTTTCACAAACAAAATCGCAGAAAAAGAGGGCAAAGAGAGGGGATCAGAGTTCTAAGAAGAAATGGGAGAAGTTTCCTTATCTTTCCCTTGCTCTTCCTCCTTCTCTTGATCTCTCTCACTCTCCACGCCTCTTTTCTCTCCTTGGGTCGAAGTCTAGGGTAGATATGAGAGAAGAAATGAGTTTGGGCGTTTAATGAAGTCTAATTCTCGCCTTTTACTCTCTTCCGGACTGACCCTCGCTACGGCGAAAATTAACCTTCGCTATAGCGAGCTCGTGTTATCTAGCTTCGCTATGGCGAGGCTTAACCTTCGCTACGGCGAGCTCGTATCAGTTCCCTTCGCTATGGCGAGATATACCATTCGCTATGGCGAAATCGCATTAGTTCTAGACCTCACTCTCGCTATGGCGCATGCTACGGCGAGCAACTCCCTGGTTTTTGCATGGACTGCTGCCAGCACTCGCTATAGCTAGAATCCCGTTTGCTATGGTGAGAAGATATTCTCACGACAGCGAGACCATTTCTCGCTATTGCGAGGAGACTTGGCAAAATTTCCAGATTTCGAATTTTTCCAGCTTCCTACTTTCTTTCTTTTCCTTTCCTTTTCTTTTTCCCAGTTGTTACATTTCTACCCCTCTTAAAAGAAATTTCGTCCTCGAAATTTAAAGACTTACCTCAAGGGAATAACTCTGGATATTTTTGCCTCATTTGATCTGCCAATTCCCAGGTGGCTTCCTCAGATGTCAGACCTCTCTAAATCACTTTCACCAGAGGAATGCTCTGCTTCTCAGCTGTTTCAACTTAGCATCCACAATTCTCTCCGGTTTCACTACATAGGAAAGATCTTCCTGCAATTGCACATGCTCATATTCTATGACATGTGAGGAGTCTGGTAAATACTTTTTCAATTGGGAGACATGAAAAACACTGTGTATTTGGGCTAGGTTAGGAGGTAAGGCTATTCGGTAAGCCACGGGTCCGATTTTCTCAAGGATTTCAAATGGACTAATATACCTAGGACTGAGCTTCCTTACCCTCATTGACCGACCTACTCCCGTCATTGGAGATATTCGAATGAATACATAGTCTCCAACCTCAAACTCTAACGGCCTCCTACGCTTATCAGCATAGCTTTTCTGTCTACTCTGGGCCGTGAGGAGCCTCTTTCTAATCAACTCTTTCTGTCGGGTGGTCTGGTCCACAATCTCAGGTCCTATCATACTCCTCTCACCTAACTCAACCTAACACAGAGGGGATTTGCACTTTCTCCCATACAAAGCCACATAAAGGGCCATCTGGATACTGGAATGGTAACTGTTATTGTACGCAAACTCTGCTAACGGTAAATATGCATCCCAGTTCCCCTTCATTTCTAGCACACATGCCCTCAACATATCTTCTAATGTCTGGATAGTCCTTTCAGTCTGACCATCTGTCTGGGGGTGATATGCAGTACTAAACCGCAACCTCGTCCCTAAGGCATGCTGCAGTGACCTCCAAAAGTTCAATGTGAACCTGGGGTCTCTATCCGAAACTATGCTATTGGGTATTCCATGAAGTCGCACTATCTCTCTGATATACAACTGGGCTAGTCTATCCAGTGTATGAGTAGCCCTGATAGCTAAAAAGTGTGCAGACTTCGTCAGTCTATCCACAACTACCCAAATAGCATCGTGTCCAGAGGATGTCCTGGGTAACCCCATGACAAAGTCCATGGCTATACTATCCCACTTCCACTCAGGGATATCTAGAGGTTGCAACAACCTAGCCAGTTTCTGATGTTCTATCTTTACCCTCTGACATACTAGGCATCTAGCCACATACTCCGTCACATCACTTTTCATCCCTGGCCACCAGAAAATTCTTTTCACATCCTAATACATCTTGGTGGCACCTGGGTGGATAGTATACTTACTCTTATGTGCCTCTTCTAAAATGCTTTCTCTCAACTCATTCTGACTAGGCACACAGATTCTATCCCGATATACTATCATGCCATCCTCAGACACCTTAAAATCTGAGGTCTTACCTTGGGTGATCTCATTCCTGATCCGTTTCAGGAACTTATCCTCTCTCTAGGCATCTAAGATCTGGGTTCTCAAGATATTCTCAATTCGGGTGTCACTCAAACACAATCTACCCGATACCACCTGACAAGAGAGGTTCAAATTTCTGAACTTCTCTAGGAGCTCCTGCTCCCTAATCATCATATGGGCTACATGGATGGTTTTTCTACTCAGGGCATCCGCCACCACATTGGGCTTGCTCGGATGGTATTTCAACACATAATCATAATCTTTCAAGAATTCCATCCATCTCCTCTGTCTTATATTGAGTTCTTTCTGATCAAACAGGTATTTTAGACTCTTGTGGTCACTATAGATCTCTATGGTCGCACCATACAGATAGTGTCTCCAAATTTTAAGAGCAAACACTACGGCAGCTAACTCCAGGTCATGTGTGGGGTAATTCTCCTCATGAGGCCTCAACTGCCTCGAGGCATATGCCACAACTCTACCCTGCTGCATCAACACACATCCTAACCCTTTGCCCAAGGCATCACAATAAACTACAAATGGTTCACTAGGGTCAGGGATAATCAGTACAGGGGCAGTGGTCAAACAGAGTTTCAACTCTTGGAAACTCTTCTCACATCTCTCATCCCACACAAGAGGTGTATCTTTCCTAGTTAGCCTCGTCAGTGGTAAGGCCATCCGAGAAAAGTCCTGAATAAACCGTCTATAATATCCTGCCAAACCAAGGAAACTCCTGACTTCGGTGATTGTTCTAGGTCTATCCCACTGTAACACAGCCTCAACTTTATGGGGATCCACCGCAACCCCATCTCGTGAGATCACATGACCTAAGAATCGCACCTCGGTCAGCCAAAACTCACATTTACTAAGTTTGGCATACAATCTTTTCTCTCTCAAGGTGTCTAGGACTAGTCTCAAATGCCTCTCGTGCTCCTCAAAAGATCGGGAGTACACTAAAATATCATCAATAAAAACCACCACAAACTGATCTAGATACGGTCTGAATACCCTGTTCATATAATCCATGAACACAGCAGGCACATTCATCAACCCGAATGGCATCACAAGGAACTCATAGTGCCCATATCTCGTTCTGAAAGCCATCTTAGAGACGTCTTCAGTTCTCACTCTCAACTGGTGGTAACCAGATCTAAGATCTATCTTAGAAAACACAGATGCCCCAGCCAACTGATCTAACAAATCATCAATTCTAGGGAGAGGATATTTATTCTTGATGGTAACCTTATTCAACTCTCTGTAATCTATACACAAACGCAGGCTACCATCTTTCTTTTTCACAAATAACACTGGAGCACCCCAAGGTGAAACACTAGGGCGGATAAACCCTTTCTCTAACAATTCCTCTATCTGCTCTTTCAACTCAGCAAGCTCGGCAGGAGCCATCCTATAAGGAGCCTTGGACACCGGTCCAGCCCCAGGCACTATGTCTATAGGGAACTCTAATTCTCTCTCAGGGGGTAGGCCACTAAAATCAAACTCTCTAGGGAAAACCTCCAGGAATTCCCTGACAACTGGGATCTCCTCTATCCTTTCTTCTACCTCAGCCTGAATAGAGAAAAAGACTAGAAACCCTTGACATCCACACTCTAAATATCTCTCAGCCTGGGTAGTAGTCATAAAAGATAACTCAGCTCCTACCCTAGGTATGGTCCCACAAGCAGGTAGGGAAATGGTTCGGTGTTCACAATCAAGTATTGCATTATTTACAGCCAATCAATTCATACCAATAATCAAGTCAATTTCATAGAAAGGCATACAAACCAAATCAATAGTGGTATGACAATGGTTAAATTGGACAGTGACATTTAAGCAAGTATGGGAAGTAACCACGTGGCCTCCAGTGGGTGTAATGACAGACAAGTCAAATGGCAAGACACTAACAATCAGACCCAATTTCCTCACACAATCATAAGATATAAACGAGTGACTAGCACCCGAATCAAACATAGCAACTACAGAAAAGCTATTCACTATCAGCGTACCTCGGATCAAACTGGGAGATGCACTGGCTTCTTGCTGAGTAAGGGCGAACACTCGGCCCTGGGTCTGTGGTCTAGGAGGAGGCGCTGTCTCCATCTGAAGACAGTGTCTAGCAATGTGCCCCAGCTTCCCACACTTGAAACATGTCACCGGAGACTGCTGGAAGGATGACTGGCCCCGAGGAGGTGGCACACCTCGCTGGGCCTTCTATTCCATGGCCCCTTGCCTCTCTTCTTGGTACTAGGGGTCAAACTAGAACCCTCTTCTGGTTTCGACCTCTTCAGGTCCGGAACCCTTTTCTGACTAGCAGTAGTCACAGGAGGCATGATAACTTGCAAGTTAGTCTCAATCACCCTGCTGACCTCCACCAGAGTATTAAACTTTCTGATCCGCTGTGGAGTGACTCTATCGCTAATCAGGGGCCTCAAACCAGTCTCAAACTACTCACATCTCCAGGGTTCATCATCATACCTCTGGAGGTAAGAGGAATACTGAGACAGCTCAATAAACTTGGCCACGTACTGATCCACAGTCATCTCATCCGTCTGTCTCAAGCCCATAAACTCCATCTCTTTCTTCTTCCTCACTGAACTCGGGACATAATTCTCATAGAACTCGACCAAGAAAGTTTCCCAATTTATCTGTATATTCTTGGTCTCCATCAGGGGTTTCGCACTATCCCACCATCTATCAGCTTCCTTTTCTAGCATGAATGTGGCTAGCTGGGCTTTCTGCTCAGTGGTACAATTCATCACTGAGAATATCTTCTTAAGCTGCATCACCCAAGCCTCCGCCTTATCCGCATCCAACTCCCCGTCAAATGAGGGTGGATTGTTCTGCCTAAACTGTTTTAATACTTTTTGGATAGGCGTCTGGGTCTGAGGAGCAGCAGGCTCCTGAGGAGGTACAGGTGGAATGCTAGATGTAGATGGTTGAGGTACAGGGGCATCCCTTCTGGCTTCTTCTTGCCTAGCCAGGGTGTCTTGCAAATGCATGATCATATCATGCTGCTACTGGGCAATGTATCTCTGTTGCTCCAACATCTCTTGGTGCTGGCCTATCATGGCCTCATACCGGTCTAGTCTCTCCATGATGGCCCGCAGAGGATCCTCAGTCTCAACAGGAACCTCTGGCTCAGCTCTTTAAGCCCTAGGCGGTCTGCCTCTGCCTCTACCCCTACCCCGTCTAGTCTCAACCATGTCTAAAAGAAATAGCAATCCTCAGTTCACAATGATATCTCAATACATATGCATAAGGATGCTACAACTTCCATGACCATTCACACCAAACACAAGCAATTCATATATTTCAAGAGCCTAAAATTGAGCAAAAGTGCCTGAACCAGGCTCTGATACCAAAAAGTAACACCTTAATCTACTACCGCTACCTAGCCTCTCACTGGGCTCAGTTCCATATGATTTCCAAAGATTCAACACCACTCCGTGGCATTTGCATGCTATGAACCGGGGTTTCATATACTCATCTTTTACCCCGTGGGTCCTGTGAACCCATCATTTGCATCCTCAACTCAAACTCCATATATACAACTCATACATAGAATAAAACAAACCATAAGCCATGGGTATAGAGCCAAAAACCAGAAAAATTGCATTTTCTCACTTGTGCCCAAAAGTCATATTTTGGCTCTAACTTTGGAAAATCATATCTAATTCTAGAAAAATGAAAATCTAGCAAACTTTGGCTTCCTAGAAAGCTCTAAGTGTTAAATTTATAATAAAAATCATTCCCAACCACAAACACAGCGTTTGGACCATTTTTGACATCGAAAATGGGAAGAAGGTCCGGCTGTCACTGTTTCTGGTGCAGCTTGCTGTCATGACTTTCGAAAATTCATAACTAAATCCAAAAAAATCCAATCTGGGAAAGCTATACCAATTTGGAAAGCTACGAATGTCTACTAGAGGAGAAAAATAAGTCTAGATCATTTCAGTAGCTCCTACTCCTAGAAAACCGATAGAACAGTAACGGGGGTCAGATGAGCTCCCTGATGCTGATACAGAACTTCAGATAGTTCGTTCTCTCTCTACAGACCTCCGATTTAGGTGATTCCAATTCCTATAAGTCACTATGGTTCTCTAGTTTATGTGTATAAAATTTCACCACATTTGGAATCCATTTGGTCTATGAATGCCATAGATTTCATTTCTGGTTTATATGAACAGTACATGACCAATCCCTTAAATTTTTCCAATTTCAACAATTCACTAAATATTCTCTAGACCTCCAAATATTACCAAATTTAGCTTCTCAAGAAGCTTTCTAAAAACTCTAGAGGTATGCCAAATTTCATGGCAAGAGGAACTCATCCGGTCATATTTGACGGAGCTCACAAAAATACCGGTTTTGGCACCCAAAAGGTCCAAAACGGGTCCAAATAGCCTCTCACATGTTCTAGCCACTCATGGACAAGTTTGAAAGCATACAACTAGTCTATATAATATGTCCATATGATCCAAATCAACATACATTCAAATCTCGCTATGCTATGGCCAAATATACACTATCTCATTCATTTATAAAAAGGGGCAAAACTCTCATTTCTATTACTTTGGCTATCAACATAGTTCATACATCATCATTTCATACATTTACACTTGTTATAACCTTTACATCTCAAAAATAGTGGGCGCATATTCATTGTGGCACCACTTTACATCAAAATAACCAAAATATTCAAAACAAAGCCAACATCTGGCTAAGCATGCTTCTAGGCTCCTTGATGGGTGCTCGGTTTTCCTTGAGCTCCACCTAGCATATTAAGTTGGGAGGGGAAGGGGTGAGATTCAAGGAATCTCAGTAGCTCATGCACTCAATCATGTAAGCTATCAAGGCATATAACAAGTCAAAGCATGTGAATAAGCATTTAGCCATTCTCAAACATCCAACACACATCATACATGCTATGGAATTTCAACAATGCCAAAAATGGGCTCTAGGGACTTTTGGTCTAGCCTCACCCGAGTTTAGGGACTTTTGGATGGCCTCACCCGAGTTTAAGGGCTTTTGACTTGTCCTTACTCGTTTGAGACTTTTGGCCTTGTCTCACCTATCTCAAGGGACTTTCGGCTTCACCTCACCCATCTCAAGGGACTTTCGGCACTACCTCACCCGAGCAATTCTCACATTTCAACACACAAGCATATTGGCATTCAATGCATCAAAGCAATAGCATATGGCATATTCCACACAACTAGCATATACATAAACATACAATGGCTATTACATCCAAGAATGCAACAAGAAAGAGTGGGAAAAGAGAGCTACCTTTGGAACCAAAGCCAACACAAGCCTTCCCTTTCAAATTCACTTCTCCCTTCTTAAGTTCACAATCACACCTTCATGAAGGTGTTTCTCTTGAGCCTAGACACACAAAAGCATGCAATTACTCTCTTATCATGGAATCATCAGATCAAACTCTCATAGTATACCAGAACCTAGAGTTCTTTCTCTCTCTCTAGAATGCCATCAACTCTTTCTCTCTCTCAAGCTCCCATGGCAGTGGAAACAACATTTTCAAAGAAAATATAAAGATTCAAAGGTGTTTTCCACTTTCCCTCTTCTGACCTATGCCCAAAATCTAACCATTTTCACAAACAAAACCGCAGAAAGAGAGGGCAAAGAGAGGGGATCAGAGTTCTAAGAAGAAATGGGAGAAGTTTCCTTACCTTTCCCTTGCTCTTCCTCCTTCTCTTGATCTCTCTCACTCTCCACGCCTCTTTTCTCTCCTTGGGTCGAAGTCTAGGGCAGATATGAGAGAAGAAATAAGTTTGGGCATTTAATGAAGTCTAATTCTCGCCTTTTACTCTCTACCGGATTGACCCTCACTACGACAAAAATTAACCTTCGCTATAGCGAGCTCGTGTTATCTGGCTTCGCTATGGCGAGGCTTAACCTTCGCTACGGCGAGCTCGTATCAGTTCCCTTCGCTATGGCGAGATATACCATTCGCTATGGCGAAATCACATTAGTTTTAGACCTCACTCTCGCTATGGCGCACGCTACGGCAAGCAACTCCCTGGTTTTTGTATGGACTGCTGCCAGCACTTGTAACGCCCGATATGTTGTAAAAACACAGAAATGGGCCGGTTTGAAAAGTAAGTCCCCTGAGATGAGTGATTTAAGGCCAAATAAAATTTGCATAAAATGTTAAATAATAGAAAATGAGGATTTGAGCCTTGAGTTGCCTAGAAACTAGGGCCGGAGTAATTCAAAAAATTTGCTGAAAGGCCAGTGGCATTTTTGTAAATAAGTGTAATTTTGGAAAAACACCTAGGAGGGCTTTTTAAATGAAAATTTTGAGTTACCCACGGTTCTCAAAGGCCCCAAAAACCATGGGAAGTCCCGGGACTGGTAAACCCCCTCCGATGTACTCTTTCCGACGTCAGTTGACCTAAATTTTGACCGGTTCGTTCGGGAAGGTTTTAGCTCCAAAGTGAGTGATTCCAAGGGCATTTTATTAAATTTGGAATCTACATTTTATAATGGAAAAGACGGTTCTAAAAAAGGAGCTAAAACGAAGGAGAAATGAAAATGCTAAGAACGAAGGGCAAAATTGGCATTAAAGTGTTAAAGGAAGCTTCTTTCTTCTTCTTTATATGCCACGTTCTGCCTCCCCCTCTCTAAACCGACTTGCTTCTGTCTAATTGCAGAGGAGAACTCCAGCTTCTTAGGCGCACAAGAGGAGGAAGATTTTAGAGGAAGAAATTCAAGGAAAAGGTAAGAAACTTTAAGAAATTCCATATCCTTCCTTCTTGAAACTTGCTCCTCTCCTCCCAAGCTTTCTTTCTATGGTTTTAATGGAGAGTTTGGTGCTGTTTTGGGGATAGAACAGAGAGGGAAATTTCGAAACTTGAGGGAGTAAGCCAACCAAGTGGAAGAACAAGCCAAAGGAAGCAAGAAAACAAGGTAAAACTTCCATTCTTTGGTAGTTTCTCCCTCCCCCTTCCTCCTGCACGAATTTGGCCACCATGAGCCCACTTCTTAGGGGCTATTTTCTGTCCAATTTATGGAGGGATTAGAGGTTTTGGAGTGCAAGGATTAAGAATCTATCATTGGAAACAAGTAAAAGCCATTGAATTTCAAGTTGAAAAAGTGTAGGGTGCTTGAACATAATTTAAAATCTGGGTTGATTGAAGGCTTCCCCATCATATGTGAGTGTTTGTTTAAGTTTCTAAGACTCCTAAGGAGCCTCCCAAGTGCCCCATCCATCAAGGAAAAATCTCAAACTCCATAGGTCTTTAAGGTAGGCATAAATCGATCAAAACCCTAAGAGATAGCTAGGGGATGTTTCAAAGAGTTCCAAGCTTGATTTGGGACTTTATATGATAAAAGAAGATAGGAGAAACCCTTGGGAAAAATTTAGAAGCCTTAGGTTGGGAGATGAGGCAATGGCTTCCATAATGTAACTTTATGAAGCAACATGGACCTAAGTGTGTGAAAGTGAGTGTGTGATGGTTTCAAGGACCTTAAATGAGGTCAAGAGGTCTAAATATGGTAAGAGAATGGAACCAAGAATTTTACTTGTGGTAGTTGCTTCATTAGGTCATTAATGGAACCATATTGTGACAACTAGAACAAAGTGTAGTCTTAAGAGTGAGTTGAGTGTTCTAACTTGTTCCAAGAGTATAATTAAGTGTTGTTTATTGTGAATAGGCCAAAGAAATCCAACCCTACCTCCTTGTGTTTGTGGAATCGAAAAGGGGAAGGAACAAGCAAAGTAATACTTGAATTTGCCCCAAGGTAGCTCTCCACCTTTTCTTGTTGCATTTTCTTGTTGCATTTTCTTGTTGCATATATGTCATTGTGTGCTTGTATGTATATTTGTATGTTTGAAACATGCCACTTGATGCTATGTTGCTATTTTGGTATCAATATGCTTTCTTGAATGTCTTTGAATTGTGGAATTGGCTCACAAGGGTGAGGTAGTGCCAAAAGTCCCTTAATATGGGTGAGGAGATGCCAAAAGTCTCATGGCATGGGTGAGACAAGGCCAAAAATCCCTTGGATGGGTGAGGCTAAGTCAAAAGTCCCAAGAACCAAGAGTGAGGCAATCCAAAAGTCCTAGAAATGGGGTGAGGCCAAACCAAAAGTCTCTAGAGCTCATTCCTATGCTGGACATGCGTTTGTGATACAAAAATGTGAAAGTGGAATGCTTCATGAATTGATTGATTGCATACTTATGCCTTTGACATGTTGTATGCCTTGAAAATGTTCTTGAATAGGTGTATGAGCTATTGAGGTTCAATGAATCTCACCCCCTCCTTTCTCTCATCTCATATGATCTAGGTGGAGTCCAAGATCCAAAGGATGGAGGCCAAGGAGCTTAAATCTCCATCTCTTGGCACATTTTGCTAGTTTTGGTGTATTAGAATGTCAAAGAATATATGTATATGTTATTTTTGAGCCATGACACTTTGAACAAGTGTAAAACTATGTAAAGTTAGTGTATGTATCAAGAATGGAGTTTAATGTATAGAATTGTGTGTTTTGACCACTTGGGAGCCCACTTATGCATGTATGTGTATGGAAGTGGAATGGTGAATTTGAGTTGTATGAGGATTCAAACCTTATGAGAGACTTATTTGTGCTCTAGTTATGCTTTCTAAGTTGCTCAAATGTGTGTGGAACCATGAACGGCCCATTGGAACCAAATTTGCCCCTTTATTGGAACCAAATTGCCATAATCTTGAGCTATGGCAAAGTCTGACCAAATGACCTCTTCTTGACTTGAAATTTTGCATGTACATAGATCTTGCCTAGAACTTTTTGGCAAGCTAAAGATCAGGTCATTTGGAGGTCTGTGTAAGTTTCTATGATTTTTCAAAGTTGGCACCAGAATTTCGGATTTGCACCAGTACTGTTCATTTGGTCAATTGTGAAATTGTGTCATCCGAGGGGCAACCGTGGTCCAATGGCTACGAAATTTTGCAGGTAGAAACTAGGCATTTATAGTGACTTGTAGCAACTGGAAGCACCTCATTTGGAGGTCTGAGCTAAGAGATATGAATTTTTTAATTTCTGGAACAGTAACAGTAGCACAGCACGACCTGAATCACTGTTCCATTGAATTTCAGTGGCTAAACGTGCTTTCTATGGTCTGAACCTATTTTTACCATAAATTTAACATTCATAGCTTTCCAACTTGATATAATTTGCTTGGATTGGAGTTTTGTGTAATTAATTGGACATTTTCAAAGTTTATAGCAGACACTTGCATCAGTACCAGTAGCAATCCGAACCTCTGCCCCTTTTCGCATGTCAAACGCTTTTTGTGTTATGTTTCATAGCCTGGACGTATTTTTTTCATAAAGTAGACATGTGTAGCTTTTCAAAATGGCAAAGAATGCATGATTGCCATTTTTCTAGATTTAGTTATGAATTTTGAAACTTCATATCAGTAACCTGAACTAGTAGCCCAGACAACAGCGATCCTCGTGACTTTTTGGATTTAGTTATGAATTTCTGAAGTTGTGACAGAAAAACTGAGTTTCTGGCCAAAAATAATAGAGTGAATTTGATGTTCCCTTTTGCATTCCACGAGTTGTGGGCCAATTTTGGTGATACAAATGAGTTGTTTGTATGTAATTAAATATGAGAATGTGATGTATGAGCTCATATGGTCCTTGTGACACCGAATGGAATTTTCATACACGACGCAACGCGAAATAAGGCATTATTTTACGGCCATTTTTTTTACTCCCTTTTATGCAATTCATCATGTGAGAATTAGAAATGATAAGAAGTAAGTTAAAAATATATGGTGTTACAGCACTCGCTATAGCTAGAATCCCGTTCGCTATGGCGAGAAGACATTCTCGTGACAGCGAGACTATTTCTCGCTATTGCGAGGAGACTTGGCAAAATTTCCAGATTTCGAATTTTTCCAGCTTCCTACTTTCTTTCTTTTCCTTTCCTTTTCTTTTTCCCGGTTGTTACACCCTCTATACTAGTCTCACATTTTTACCATTAGAGTTATGGCCAAATTTGAGTTTCAATTCCCTTTTATTAAAGTTTAAACCTAACTTCATGCCTTATTTGATTTATTTAGTCCTATTAGAGTTAGTGCCCAAAACAAGCTCTTGTAACACCTAGAATTTCCATATGTAAAATAATACAATTTCTCCATAATATAATCTTTATTTATCAACTGCGGAAGCTAAAATGAATAATCCGTACTATAACTTCAACATATAATCTATGTAAAACATAAAAATCATCCATAAACATCTAAAATAAAACTTATCTAAAAATGTAAACAATAATTCAAACCATCTCAAATGTCAATATCTTTTATTACATCATCATGAATCCTAATGCAATATTTACTAAACTAATCTAAGGTAATCATTATGTGGCTTCTCCTTACCAACCATAGATCTTCATCTTGGAAATGCCATTAACAAAATGTGGGATAAAAACCTTGTAGCTAATGAGATCCAAAATTGTATTACCAGCCATAAATATAATCTTTTAACTTTAAATAGAGGTAACTAAAGGTAAAATAAAGCATGCTAAGAAGATACTTTTCTAAAATATTCATAAGCTATAATAATTAACAACTTCCAAAAACCATTTTCATATGTCATTACTAAAGGAGTAACATTTGATACAAACCAAATTCACCAACAAACTTTACTTAAGAAAACCGTATGCTTAGATGTACTCTTAGATGGGATTTCCCTACCACAACCCTTACTTTTCATTTAGTGGTATTTGTAGTTTGAGCTAACTAGATCATTCACTCTTTCGTCTTACACTGAATGAGATATATGACTTTAAGCCTGGCCCTTGATTAACAATGATCGCTCAATGAAGTGCAAGCGTACACATCTTCCCCAGCAACCCATTGGCCTAATAGTCAATGGCATCAAGTCCAATCTCATAATCATAATGATACCCATCAAGTAAATATTCATCCTTGGATTATCAACCACAAGGTTCCATCTCAAAGAAAAAAAACAAGTATATGTTTTGAAAATAGCACATAACAATTTCAAAATCAATTTATGTCAAAATCAAATGAACACTAATCATTTACTTTTCATTTTTAATAATCAGCAACCCATAGAATATTTCAATCTCATAATATAAGAACATAATTTATCATTTCACAATATAAACTTATCATTTCATACGAGTTACAACACTATCAAAATAATTTAACTTTCTCAAATACTTGAAGGATAAATCAACATTGCATACATCAATTTCATAAAATATGAAAATATAATATAATTATATTTATGGATACTAGTTACCTTCATATGAAGTCAAATGCACACTTGCCAAGCCACCAACACTACCCTCAAGCTAAGAATCTACAATATATCAATAAGGTACGTATAATATCATATATATATATTCACAAAATAATATTACCTATCTAATTAAATCCATCTTATTTTATCCACTTACTTCAATAGTCAATGGTCTACAAGTACTTAATAAGTCTAACACTTCACACCTCCACTTAGGTCCACACTTTGTTTTCAATTACTCCAACCAAAAGAAAGAATGATACCACTATTATTAATTTAGATTACTTAATTATATAAATTAGAAGTTATAAAGTCCTAAATTTACCAAAAATATACTTTAGCAAAAGTTAAATTTTCAACTAGAAATCATATCAAATACTTAGAGTCCATTAGCTCAACAACTACCAAATACACAGTTTAAACCCAATCCAATCTAGCAATTGACAATAGATAAAGTAGAAGTTTTATTTTAATTAGTCTAATTTCACTTCAAGCACTCAAATCACACCTCATTATATTTGGTTCAACACTTTATCTTCTACATTTCATACCAAAATAATGAATTAAGCTTCCAAATTAATTTAGTAACAATAAATATAAATAATTATAGAATAGTAAACTTACCCAAATTCCATTCTTAGAAAAAGTAAACTTTCCCATCTAGGCATTTCACTAAACATTTGATGTTCAACTATTAAAACTAACAATAATTAATATGTAATCAATATTCTAACTATCCTAATTGCATTGCTGGAAGCCTAATTGCCCTTTTAATTAACCAATTTCAATATCAATTGTCAATTTCCCCAAATCTCAAATTGTCAAACCCTAGGCTAAATCCTCAAAGAGTAGAATGTTTTTCTCTTCATGTACTTTTACTAAATCCTTGAGCTAGTGCATCAAATGGAGCTTGCAAGTGAAGAAGATGAAAATGGAGTTCTCCAAGCAAGAGAGGGGCATCGGTTTTGATAAGGAGAATATGAGGGATTGTTTTGATTTGATAAATAGGGTAATCTTAATGTAAATGGGCATGTGTTTGGATTTTAGGTATGGGTAATAGTTAATATCTATCTAAATTTACATAAGGTAATAGTAATTCATTAAAAAATTTATTTTTTGTTATTTAATATAAAAATTTTGGTTATAATATTGGGTTTTTTTTTCTATTTTTGTTTATTTTGGTTGGGTTAGGTGTAGCTATTTGGGTTTTTACCCTTTTCCTTTCATCTATTAAATCTAGGATACTAAAATAAATTAGCCTACTTACTAAAAGTCCAATATTTCAATAAGTAATATATTTTTCTAATATTTTCTAATTATATAAATATCATTTACTCACTAAATCCTCAACTATCCTTTAATAACTTAAATCCCTAATCACTTACTTTTACCATCAAAATCAACACCTAACATGTATAACTTATAAATAATTATTCCTAATAATTAAATAAATATTTTACATCCTTTAAACATGCCTCAATAAATAAATGATTTTAATTTAATTTAACTATTATTTTAGAATATAATTCATTATATTTTAATATAATTATTAATTTAAGATGTTATAGCTCTTCTTTTTGTTGTTGGTTGAATGAGTTTTGGCCTAATTGAGCTCTCCTTTGCATTTGTGGCTATCTAGAGGGTGAATGGAAGTGTTGTACATTCAGTGTTGATAGAAATGATGTAAGCAGAGAAGGAGACACTGAGGAGAAAGGTTTAGGTGTGGAGATGTAAAGAATAAAGGAGGGGCATCCGAGGTTTAAAAGTAGGAAAATGCTAAGAAAAACTATGGCTAAGGTTATTTAGATTTAAAATAGCAACATATCAATGAGGGAAATTTCCCTTGCTAAAAGATTCGCAACAGATACGATTTAATGAGGGAAATTAGCCTCCCAGTTCCATTGATAAGTTGTTGTAAAAGTTAGCACAACTATTCATGCATTTTCTCTCTTTATACCACAGTGAATTAGCAAGGAAGTTTCTTATCTTCGCTAATCCCTCACTAATTAGTAAGGGAGTAGTAAGGGAAAAAAATCACTTTTTGAATTCCATCACTTTTTCATAATTTTCATGTTGTGATTGTAGTAGCTTTCATGATCACTTCCTTCAATGGTTTCAGAAATTTAATTAATCTAGCAATGTTAAGCTTTTGAGTTTTCTTGACCTTACTCATCAAAAGCTCTTTTTGAATGAAGAAAAATGTCTCACAAAAGCTTCAAGACCTATAAAACTTGTCTTCAAGACTAGCAATGGCAAGGAATTAATTGGATGGATATAACAACATAATTAATAGTGTTGTAGCAATAGGGGAGGTAGAATCAAGGCTTGACCATTGAGCCAATGGTTGTCACATCATCTTGTTGATACTCAACATATTGTCTTTTGAATTAGTCATCCAATGTGCTATATCAGTAGTGCAATTTTCCAAGTAGTTGAAGGCATCATTGGGCTTGGTAATGTGGGCTTCTTTTGCAATAGTAGTGGGAGGATGCAATGAAAGCACCATTGTTACATATTGAGGTGGAAAATTACTTAAAAATGGGTATCCCATTAGCACTCTTACAAATTTTTCTCTCCCTTGAAGCACCCTCACATCCATACATATATTAGAAGGAAGATAGCAATAAGGTTCTCCTTCCCTTTAGACCTAAGGCATCATTTGGCATGCATGATAAGTTTTTGATACAATGAGAAATGAAGGTGGATTAGGAATGGAAAGGAGTTCTATGGCCTATAGTCATGTTTGGTATAGCATAGGCAACAATAGGAATACCATTACTTTTTTATGTTTGGTTAGATAGAAATGAGATAGAAAAGGAAAAAAAAAGGTTAAAAGACCTAAATGCTCCTATATAATAAAAATAATAAAATAAACATTAGTTAAGTTTTTTTTAATAAAATGTAACATAAAATAAAAATCCCCTTTAGCATTTATACTCAACCATGAGGAGCCTTAATCTAGACAATTTCCATAGTGACAAATGATGAAACCTCTAGCCTTTGCTACTATAGTCATTGGCGGAGGTTGGTAGTTGAACGGGCTCACAGTTTTGACAAGGGTGATCGAAGTCCTCTCCTTGTCATCTTTAAAGGTAGTTTCTAATTACATCAGGGAAGTTGAGAGAGAACTTGAACATGGAAGTTGAGAGAGAAAATAAATCATGAAAAAGCTTTGACTCAAAGCTATGGGAACCAAATATTAAAGCCTAACCCAAGGCAATTTATGCTAACTTGATTATAACCTTCAAATATTCATAAATGGTAGATGAATAAGCTTGTTTGAATTCTAGAAACCACCCTTTTCTTATATGGCATGACTATTTGTTTGATGTGAATGTTAGGGATTTAGACTCATAATGTCAGAATTAGATTATGGTTTACTCTATACCAAATATGAGTTTTAGCAACAATCCTTGCTTACACTTATTCTTGTGGTGTTTTAATGTTAACATTAAAATTTTAGTTTAACTCCTTTGTTGATGTTATTAATCCATGCTTGCTTGATGTGTGATGGTATTGGAATTAAGCTAACATAGATAGATTTGAATCAATGTCCTTACCTCTATTATAAGTTTGAACTTGAATGCTTGATTCACAATTTTTCTTGTTGTGTCACATAGTTATAATAAAATTCCCATTTTTAATTCTTTGTTGATGTTGTTAAAGATGCTAGCCTAGTGCTATAATGATATGGATGAGATCTGGGTTAATGTAGTTAAGGTTGTGTTAATTTTTTCTCATATGGCTATTGATATTGTGATAGAAAACTTCACTATATGGCTTCTAATCAAATTTTTGTTTGAACTTTGGATGAGGACAAAGCCTTGATAAATGCTTTGGAGGAGGCATTTTATAAAGGATGGATTACCAAAGAGCATGGGGCTAGACTAAATGCATATGCAAATATTAGGAACTTGCTACACTTTGAGAGGGTGAGAAGGATATTATAAATAGGATTACAAGTTTGGCAAAGGACCTTAGATACATTCAAGAAGCTTTGAACAACCCACCTTAAATGAAATAATGAAATGCAAGTATTGGAAGCAAGTGATAAAATATTCGAGGTGATTTTATTTTTCTTTGTTACACTACCTTGTTCTTTGTTTACCTTGTTGAATTTGTAATGTTTTATATATCTTATGTGTACACTTTGTTCATTTTTTCTTTTAAGACAAATAGGAACATGGCGTACTTGAACAAACAATTTCCATATTATAACTAGCTATGGAGCATGTTTGGAAGGTTAATGGAATAATTCTAGAAGTCTAAACTTGTTTTCAATGTATTAGTTACAATTTTCTGTACAAGTTATGCCAATTTGTCAACGTTTAACTATAATGGTGACTCACTAATGGTAACATTGTTTTGGATATATTCAAATGTAATGGTGACTCAAATGTAAGTTATATTGCAAACTTGGAAATGTTTAAACGTAATTGTGTTAGCATATTTAATTGACCTAAATTCTGTGTTGATAGTATTTGCTTAGAAAGAGTGTCCATATCTTAACCATCTTATAACTAAACAAAGATGATACAATTGCCCCAATTATTACCTTGTCTCACTTAAATTTTTACTTTTATTTGAAATTAATTATGATTTGATATTTTCAAAAACCTTGGTATTCTAAAATAGTATTACACAAAATTACGTTCTCCTCTATATTTAATTCTTCAATTTGTTGTATTATTATATACTAACTTTCTTTAAATATAATTATTTTGAAATCACAGGGTCTCTGTACTTTGTAGTAGTGAATGTAATGGAAAATCTAATAGAATTTTAACAATCAATTTTATAGTTGACCGCACAACCAAGTCTAAAAGAATTGCCATGTTCTACTATCTAGTATATATGCCAACCCTATTCATTGCATTCCTTTGAAATGATTATATGTTAAAAAAACATAATTACTAGCACAAGATAATTCTATTTGTAAAAACAAAACCAAATATGCATAAGCAGAAATTTTTTGACCAAGTGCTAATATAATTAGCCATAAGAACCTTGATATACAACTTATATTACATAATCAAAAGATAATTTTTCAGTTCGATAGAGGAATGCACATGTGGTCCAACAAAAGAAAGCACCTCTTCAACATTTAAGGGCACCTATTGCATTATTCAAAGTGCATCAACCTTAAACAAAAGTGTTTGGCATATATGCACAACAAGTACACAACCAATTGCACCTATGGTACATCAAAAGTGCTTAAATATATCAAAATGATTTAATAGGTATCCAAGAATCCTAGTTACCACTCCTATTCAAAATATGTACAATAGCTTCATAGTCAAAGTGCACCTATTGCATTGTCAACAACTCCATAATCAAAGGCCTCTCCTGTCTAACACATATATAATACCTACTAAGGGGAAGTATAAATAAATAAAGCTATATTAACACAGATCTAGCCTTTAAAATATATACACCTTAGTACTTGTAGGGAACAGTTACATCATTGAGGTCATCATCAAGGGGCTAGAAAAATAGATATAAGAAAAAAGGGTTGGTCCTTAAGCAAGTCAAGATAAATGAAACATTGAACTATTATCACCAAGAATAAGATGAAATTTAATTAATTGTATTGCATACACAAACAAGCAAGTGATTCTGATAGGTATGAAGTTTGTGCTCCATACACAAACAAGAAAACATAAAGAAGAAGCTATCATATAACAAAACTGCAAACACATACTAAAGAGCTTTTCAAGATATAATTGAAATTCCAACTACTCACCCATATCATCCATATAATTTACACGAAATGATTAGCTATATATATACTTCGATAATAGTAGCTTGACAAAAATAGATGTATTATAGCAACTAGTTAAATGGATTGTAATGAAAGTGATTTTCTGTAAACAATAACAACCAATTAAATATAAGATATACATATTAACATTTTGAAAATTTAAAAAAATATGGTTAAAATTATATAGCGTAAAGAAAGGTGAAGGATGTAGAAATCATAATGTAGAGGACAATAATTGGATGTGTCTAAAGAAGAATGATTTTGTATCTGTGTAGCATGAACATGAAATTCTTTGAAGGAATGAGAAATATGCTAAAATAATACTACATGCGGAATATAGGTAGTAGTTTTGTTAAAACAAAAATAAATAAACGATATATTAATTACTCAAATATAAAACTTAACCTTACATAGTCCCCAGCATTTGCTACCTATCTTTTACTAAATTCAATAGTTGAAATATAACTACAAAAAAGTGCACTTACTTGACAACAACAAAAGTGTGCACTTAAATGACAATAAAAGAGTGCCTTTACAAGGCAACAAAAAATACATCAAAGCTTCTAACCTTACAACAAAAGAGTTAACCTATCCTACCTCTGAAGTGTACACTTAATCCACCTACCTAAGTACAATAAAAATACTAAAAGATTGCACATTCAACCTACATACAACAAAATTATTGCCTTGCACATAAGTTTCCATCCTATATACCCCAAAAAATCAACAAGAGTGCACTTATGTATCATAACATCCAAAAAAAAGTGCACATTCAACCTATTAAGAACAAAATTATGGCATCACACATTGGTTTCCATCTTATATATACCAAAAAGTCAATAAGAGTACACCTATGTACGATAACATCCAAAAAAAAATGCACCTATTTTTCAAAACATCTTACACTGTTCTCACTTTTGGTAGCTAGCAATAGCATATTTACATTAAAAAAATCAATAAGAGTGCACATGAATCACAAAATATAGTGCACCTAGCCTAAAAAATTTGGCCTCACACTTGCTCAACCATTAACATACTTATTCTTCCTGTGATGACATTAAAGCGTAAAATCAACATTAGGCATTTGTTATATGATAGTAAACAACAAAATAAGAAATCCATTTGGTGTCAATGCATCATACACCTATCTAATGAGAAGATGAATCTAATCTACTTACTCAAGGTCAAGTATGGATAAGAATGCGAGCATCAAACTTGTTATTATAACTAATTTGGATAAGAGCAGCATTCCTTTCATGACGTGTCAATCCCTCCATCATTGCCAACTCAGAAAACAATTGGTCTCTTTTGGCATGCAACTCTACCTCATACCCTATAAAATATGTGAAGTTTTTCTGTTGCTTCATAAATGCGATGTTGAATACCTGCACCTGTCCTTTTGAATGCCATCACAAATGTGTCATCATAAAGGCTTTTTCTCCTTCACCTTAACCTAGATGTTGCTTCACTAGTTGGGGGTGGTGACGATTCAATCTGGGCAAAAGAAGGATCCCAGTAATCACCTATGTCAATGTAATTAAAGTCTTCTAGGCCAGCACTTATTTTCCCTTAACCTAACACCTTAAGAACATTAGTTACTGATTGTGCATCCTTCCCAATTGCTCAGTTTGTCCAAAAACCAAACAAGGTTTTTTAAATAAAGGAAACGACCTACTTCTATAAGGCATTATCTTTTATGTGATTACACAGCAAGGATGAAGAAATTTTAGATATGAAATTATAATAAATACCAATAAGCTACATTAAATGCACATATATAGAAGTTTTACCTTCAAATATTTGTCCTAGACTTCTTTATTAGCCATCACACACTTTAGGGATCCTACTTGAAACCACTAGTGTTTGCCTTGTACGCTATATCATGTACAACCAGCCATCTGATCTTCAAGGTTTTTAACCATGCTTAAATATGTGGAAAAGCTTTGATCCTGCCTCATAGTAGTTTTTTGATGCTCTATTATTGTTTCAAAAAATGGTAAGTGGCCCAACTTGAACCCATTGTCAACCATAAATTTTCCATCAACATGTAGATCATGATGGTAGCAATAAATAAAGCATTCTTCTTCAAGGTCTACACTTGTTTCTGTTGGGTTCGCAATGATCATAGGCATAGCAGAATTTTAAATTTTTTTATCATCAAACCCCATCGTAGGATTATGCACAAGAACATAGATCAAGAGAAGATAAGAAAGTTACCTTTTAATTGAGCTATAGTTGAATCACACATACAAATCTAGTGATCTATGCCTCTACAGTATCTACACAGAGTAGATGAAACCTTTCCTCTCTCTGCATTTTTGCTAAGAGACACCACTTACTATCTAGGATAGGGTTTTAGAAGTCTTGAATGAATTAGGATTTCAGAGACAATATCTCTTTCTCTTAAGACTTATGTGCCACCCTTATGGTCTTATTTATCAACTTGGAATTTAGCACTTTCTTAATCTTACTTAAAGTCTAATTTCTAATTCAATTTTCACTTTTAGAACCTAACCCAAGCCCAATAGAGAGCGAGGAAGGATAGACCCAATATAATGTAATATTATTTAATATTACTTTAATATTAAATAATATATTATGCCATAATATAATCTAATTATATTATATTAAGTTTTATTATTGGGATTTCTAGTCCAACTAAAACCCCAATAATGTTATAATATTTTAATTTCATCTCTACTCTTTATGTGTGACCCTTTAAGTTCTTATTACTTTGGCAGTGACCTAAAAGGAATCCCTTTCTAAGATCACACACAGTGAATGGTATCTAGCAATACATAACTACCACCTAGGTAATAAGAATTTATGTGATTCGATGCAAACCTAATCCATGGCCAATACTATATGATTTAGTTCCTTTTGTACTGATATCTAGATTGATCTCGAGGCATGATATGTCTCATCCTTGTCAATGATCAACCTAAATTTTTTGACAACAAGTTAGACCAACTTAAAACAAATGATCAATATCACATATTGATTCATTTTAGCACGGTCATGCATTGTTTTAGTGTTACTTAATCAAGAGGCCCATGCATATCATTCTTCTTATACAAGAAGGACAAAATCCCATTTACATCACTCACATCTCTCTACATGATTTGTGATATACCCAATTACTATCTTATCTATCATCCCTATTAAAGGTAACATTAAGATGGTGTCAAAGTATTTAATTCCTCATGTACGGAACCATAGTGACTTTAGGTTAAAGTACTCTCTACACTATAGTCATATGAGAATTGCTAATAACACTATATAATCTTTGCAGCATTCTCATAGTGGGTCAGTCCAATACATTTGCTCTCTAACAATGTACCTATGTATTGACTTGATATCACATATTTATAACTTAAAGTCATCGAACACTATACATATTAGTCTTGATGTATTATTGTTATCTCATTTCACAATAATACTTGTCTAGGGACAATGTAAGAATAAAAATTATTCCATGAACAATTACCATATTAAGATATATTACACATATATAAAACAAAATATAATAATTGTATTGCCTTAAAAATGTGATACAATATGTATTATTCCAATCATCTCATGATTGCCTTCTAGGGCATACACCAACAATTTCGTGATTTGTGAGCTACCCTCTATTTGTTGGTCCTTAAGAATTAGCTAAAAAGTCGACACTCTAATTAGCGCACCAACCACAACATTGAAAAAACAACAACTATACTTGTGTGGTCAATGTGGCACACAAAAATCATAAATGACATCCTATATTATAATTCAGATTCTTTTTTAAACAAGTAAAAGTGAATGCACAACAATTATATTCATATTGAAAACACTAGACCTAAGTTTCATTAATACTAGTATATATATATAACAGCCATGACATCATAATACAATCCACCTATATATAATACAAGCAAAAGTAAACATCCACCGAGTAAACATTAATTTAATGAAACACTAGACCCAAGTTTCAATAAGACCAGTACATACATAAGGGGTTACATATATAAAGCAATCAAATAATACATGGTGTTCCAAGATGTGATCCATTAGTAAACCATAATCATCTATTTGCTTTATGATCCTTAAATTCTATAAACATATCATTTCCTGTGAAGCACTCCAAGAATTACTTGATTCCATTGTAAGTATAGGACTATGTGCCATAGTTGGATCAATAGATGCCATGTCCCCTGCCTCATCATCTAATAGGTCTAAAGCATTTTCTTACCTAATAAGATTATGCAATAAGTAGCATGCAGTTATAATCTAATTGTATGTCCTAACTGGGTATTAGGAGGGACTCCTGCAAATTGCCTATTATAGTTTCAAAATTCCAAAACACCTCTCAATGACATTTTGTGTAGACGAGTGTTTCATGTTAAACATCTCCTAGGGGGAAGTTGATTAGTGACCCTCTTTCCACTTATTCAAGTGGTATCATTGTCCTTGATGTTGAGCAAGAAATGCTTTACAATTATTGAACCAAGCGTTGACCATACAATATTGACCTAAATAATATAACTTAGTTCTTTAGTATTACAAGTATGTATATAAATATATAAATACAATAAATAACTGCATTATGGATGGAAAGTGTAACAACCGGGAAAAAGAAAAGAAAAGGGAAAAGAAAGGAAGTGAAATCTGGAAATTTTCGGAATCCAGAATTTCTGCCAAGTCCTCTCGCAACAGCGAGAAACGGTCTCGCCACAGCGAGAGAGCTAGTTCGCAATAGCGAAGGCGATTCTAGCTATAGCGAGTGCTGGCAGCAGCCCATACAAAAACCAGGGAGTTGCCCGCTGTAGCGGCACCATAGCGAGAGTGAAGTCTAGAACTGACGCGATTTCGCCATAGCGAGTGGTAAATCTCGCCATAGCGAAGGGAACTGGCACGAGCTCACCGTAGCGAAGGTTACACCTCGCCATAGCGAAGCCAAATTACACGAGCTCGCTATAGCGAAGGTTAGTTTTCGCCATAGCGAGAGTCGGTCCGGAAGAGAGTAAATAGCGAGATTTAGACTTCATTAAACGCCCAAACTCATTTCTTCTCTCATATCTGCCCTAAGCTTCGACCCAAAGAGAGAAAAGAGGCGTGGAGAGTGTGAGAGATCAAGAGAAGAAGGAAGATCAAGGGAAAGGTAAGGTAACTTCTCCCATTTCTTCTTAGAACTCTGATCCCCTCCCTTTGCCCTCTCTTTCTACGGTTTTAATTGTGAAAATGGACGGATTTTGGGTATGGGTCAGAAGAGGGAAAGTGAAAAACTCTTTTGAATCCTTGAGTTTTCTTTGAAAATGAGGTTTTCCACTACCATGGGAGCTTGAGAGAGAGAAAGGGGTAATGGCATTCTAGAGGGAGAACCCTAGGTTGTGTGTGATAGATGGTTGCTCTAAATTAAATTACAAGAGAGTAATTGCATGCTTTTGGTGTGTCTAGGCTCAAGTGAAACACTTACATCACGGTGTGTCTGTGAACCTAAGGAGGGAAAGGAGACACTGAAAGGAAAAGCCTGTGTTGGCTTTGGCTCTAAAGGTAGCTCTCTCTTTCACTCTTTCTTGTTGCTTTCTTGGGTATGATAGTCATTGTATGATTATGTATATGCTTGTTGTATGGAATATGCCATATGTTATTGCTTTGATGCATTGAATGCCAATATACTTGTATGTTGAAATGTGAGATTGCTCGGGTGAGGTAGTGCCGAAAGTCCCATGAGATGGGTGAGGTGAAGCCGAAAGTCCCTTGAGATAGGTGAGACAAGGCCAAAAGTCTCCAACGAGTGAGGCTAAGTCAAAAGTCCTTAAACTCGGGTGAGGCCATCCAAAAGTCCCTTAAACTCGGGTGAGGTTAGACCAAAAGTCCCTGGAGCTCATTTTTGGCATTGTTGTGATTCCATAGCATGTACATTGTGTGTTGGTTGATTGAGAATGGCTAAGTGCTTATTCACATGCTTTGACTTGTTATATGCCTTGATTGCTTGCTTGATTGAGTGCTTGAGCTACTGAGATTCTCCGAATCTCACCCCTTTCCCCTCCCAACTAATATGCTAGGTGGAGCTCAAGGAGATCCGAGCACACACCAAGGTGCCTAGGAGCATGCGTAGTTAGAGATATTACTTTCTTTTGACATTTTGATGTATATATGATGTAAAGTGGTGCCAAATGAAGATATGCCCACTATTTTTGAGATGTAAAGTTTGTAACACATGTAGAAATATGAAAGGATGATGTATGAACTCTGTTATTAGCCAAAGTAATGGAAATGTGGGTTTTTACCCCTTTGATGCATGAATGATATTGTGTAAATTTGGCCATAGCATAGTGAGATTTGAATGTATGATGATTTGGAGCATATGGACATGTTAGATATACTAGTTTTATGCTTTTGAACTTGTCCATGTGGAGTGAGAATGTGAGAGAGGCTATTTGGACCCGTTTTGGACCTATGGGGTGCCAAAACTGGTATTTTTGTGAGCTCCGTCAAAGTATGACCGGATGAGCTCCGTTTGCCATGAAATTTGGCATGCCTCTAGAGTGTGTAGAAAGCTTCTTGAGAAGCTAAAGAGGGAAATATTCGGAGGACGAGAGAATATTTGGTGAATTGTTGAATTTGGGAAAAATTGTTGATTTGGTCATGTTACTGTTTCATAGGGCAGAAATGAAATCTGTGGCACTTTTAGACCAAATGGATTCCAAATGTGGTGAAATTTCATAAACTAGAAAACCAAATTGACTTGTAGGAACTAGAATCACCCAAATCGGAGGTCTGTAGAGAGAGATTGAACCGACTGAAGTTCTGTATCAGCATCAGTGAGCTTTCCCTGACCCCCATCACTGTTCCATCGATTTTCGGGGTGTAGGAGCTACTGAACTGATCTGGACTTATTTTTCTCCTCTAGTAGACATCCGTATCTTTCCGAATTGGTATAATGTGCCCAGATTGGATTTTTGTGGATTTAGTTATGTATTTTCGAAAGTCATGATAGAAAGCTACACCAGAAACAGTGACAGCTGGACCTTCCTCCCATTTTCGATATCAAACATGGTCCAAACGATGTGTTTGTGGTTGGGAATGATTTTTAGTGTAAAGTTGACACCTAGAGCTTTCCAGAAAGCTAAAGTTTGCTGCATTCCCATTTTTCTACAATTAATTATGATTTTCCAAAGTTAGAGCCAAAATATGACTTTTGGGCCCAAGTGAGAAAATGCAATATTACTGGTTTTTGGCTTTATACCCGTGGCTTATGGGTTGTTTTATGCTATGTATGAGTCGTATGTGTGGATTTTGAGTTGAGGATGCTTGAGATGGGTACACAGGACCCACGGGGCGAAAGATGAGTATATGAAACCCCGGTTCATAGCATGCAAATGCCACGGAGTGGTGTTGAATCTTTGGAAATCATATGGAATCGAGCCTATGGAGAGGCTAGATAGTGGTAGTAGTTTAAGGTGTCACAGAAAGCATGGTAGATATGCTTAACTTGTGGTACCTTCAACCCATTCCTCCTACTAATTGTATCATGCAATACCCTTTAATCAGCTATAGACCATTTCCACCTAAGCAAAGTATGGATAAATTGTTCATCTGGTGAGCAAACTCCCAACACATTAGTGGTTATCTCCCTTTTCCTATTATGGTACCTTTGTTTGTCCTTCATAGGAACTTTAATCCATATGTGTGTTCCATTTAGTGCACCTAGATAATTCTATAAAAAACGAGAAATTAAGAGGTATGCCCCATGAACCCTACACAATACCAAATGAAAATGAAATCAATTTATTTTCTTTACCTTGAACCTTTCATTTCACTCATCAAGTAAATTTTTGGGAATTGGTTCTGGTGTTTTAAATAGCTTGCCTTGCAGATGCATCATGGCAATCAACATCAAGTTGAAATGTCTACTTATCATTTCCCTCAATCTCCCAAAATGATTTGAATGACTCTATTCTTAATATGATAGGCAAGTATATGTAAAAACATCACTGCTTGCTATCAACTAACATTTTTGGTAGATTTTAAACCTCATATAATATAAAGCATAGGATATAGCCAATGAAAAGTTATCCTCTTCATCTTAAATTGGTTATAATGGGTAGTCATCACTATATACCAAATTCATAAGTTAAGCCTTTTTAGCATAGAAGTTAATTTACTAATATGCCTCCTACGATGAGCAAGACAAAGATCCATGGTAAGATAAAACTTATAAATTATCTAAACAACAATCAACCACCAAATCAACAATCTAAGGATCACTTCGCTTTTTAGATGGGCCATAACTGCATAAATAATTAAACCACATTATAAGTAAATATGTTAATAGATTGTATAAGCAAAGGGCATTAGAATTTTGTTATCATATCCTTAATCCATACTTCCCTAAAATGCGTTTTCTCATCACTCAACTCAAATATAAAAAAGAAAGAAATCATCCAACCACACTTTCAAATACTATGTGATCAACTTGCACTTCGTTGTAGAGGTGTGTGTCTAAGTGAGAGAAAATTGTAGTATTAGAAAACAAATCAAAAATGAGATTGGAGTTGAACTAGATTAAACATTTACCTAACCAAGATGTTGTTAATATGTGGTTATTTGAAGTGAATGCTATATTGTTTTGTATATGATATTCACCTATTAAACAGGTCCTCTATTTCCTATGTACAGGTAAAGATGGCCAACTATTTCAATACCTAATGTAGCATTCATCATGTTAATTGAATATTCATTTTTTCTAACAAAGGATACATTTGAGTTTCTTGAAGAATCTATAAGGAACTTGAAAATACAAATCTATTTTACACATTTCATCTATTTGATGTTGAGTAAACTTTGTTTCAGGAGTTGGTGCTTCAGTTTCAGATCACAATAGCTGATAACGGTATTGTTTCTTTTTTTTTTTTTCTTTTCTTTTTCCTATACATTTTAACAGTATGAGTGAATTTTCAGTTAGTATTGAGCCCCTTCTTTTTACCTCTCGAGTAATTTCACAGGTAGCTCAGATCGTGTTCTAAAGATTCAACTTTTTTACTTCACATAGCATATGGTTTGAGGAAGAGGAAGCATGAAATTTGCAAGTGGGTTCCAACTACGACCAGATCCATTTTTCATAGTGAGTAATAAAAAGATTTCTAGAAATTTGCAAATGGGTTCATGACTCATGAAATTTGCAAATGTGCACCAACTACGAGCTGATCAAACACATATTATGCATCGAATCAACTAATGAGAAAGAGGGAGGATGAAATCATACCTATTTCTAGCTTGTACAATGAATGACAGCCTGATCTCTTTTGATGGACGAAAGCTGGGTCAGAGATATCACTTAGTTGATGGTGAACAGTGATCGATGGCCAGAGGAGGACGGATTAACGACAGACAGTGACGGCAACAAGCTCTTAGAGTAGTGGCCGAGGACTATCCTTCGATGGTGGGAGGAAGATGACCTCATGCCAGCTTCGTAAAAACCAAGGGCAAGATTGTCTCAAATGAGCCCTCTCCCTCGATGGGTTAGGATATTCCCTAGTTTAATGGACAATGCTCAGCAAAGGATGCAAGCCTCCTGTGAACCAAACGTCTATTTTTAGCTGTCCCATTCCCTCTCCTATTCTAGAATTGATCTTTCTTTCCTACGCATCAAGCAAAGCCTAAGAAAAATATTATGCTTGTGCTTCTTCCTAATGGCAGATGATATTGTCTTAGTTGGAGAATCGAGAGAGGAAATGAATGAAAAGTTGGAGAGGTGGAAACAAACTTTGGAAGCTCATGGATTTCGTTTAAGTAGAAGTAAAACGGAGTATATGGAGTGTAAGTTTAGTAAGAGGCACACCACTTCTAGCGTAGAAGTAAAAATTGAAGAACATATCCTACCACAAGTCACACAATTTAAGTATCTTGGATCCATCATACAACATAACGGGGAAATAGAAGAAGATGTAAAGCATAGGATTCAAGCGGGGTGGATGAAATGGAGGAGTGCTTCGGGTGTTATTTGTGATAAAAGAGTACCACTCAAACTTAAAGGTAAATTCTATCGCACAGTTATAAGACCTGCAATGTTGTATCGAACTGAGTGTTGGGCGATAAAAAATCAACAAGAAAATAAGTTTAAGGTTGCAGAGATGAGAATGTTGCGGTGGATGAGTGGACACACTAGACGAGATAGGATTAGAAATGAATGCATTAGAAAAAAGGTGAAAGTCGAACCTATTATAGAAAAGATTGTAGAATCGAGACTTAGGTGGTTTGGTCATGTGGGGAGGAGACCTATAGAAGCCCCCGTTAGGAGAGTAGATGTGATGAAGAATAGTCCAATAAGTAGAGGTAGAGGAAGACCAAGAAAAAACTATAGGAGAAATTATTAAGAGAGATTTAGATTTAAATGGTTTGTCTAGAAATATGATTTATGATAGGAATTTATGACGTCGATTGATCCATGTAGCCGACCCCACTTAGTGGGAAAAGGCTTTGTTGTTGTTGTTGCTTCTTCCTAATAGGCTTTACATTCATATTGGGTCATCATCATACGTAACATTTAGTTACATCAGTTCTTTAGAAGAATCTAATGTGACTTTTGAATGCAAATGATTTATTTGATTTTTTTGAATAAACAAAGTTATTTATTTCTAGTGCAACAACCCCAATCATGGTTTCCCATTCCCACCGAAATCATATGAACGGATATCTAGACGCCAATATTAATACTGCATTTGAATGCAACCTCGAACATTCAAATGAATTCATGATATTTCTTTGAGGTTCTAATGATGAGTGGTATTTTTCATGTTATGATTGCAGATTTGCGCATCAATTTATTCTTCCCACTACCAAACCATGTGAAGGTATATCGAGATGCTGATATTAAAATTGCATTTGAATGCGACCTTGAACATTCAAAAGAATTCATGATATTTTTTTGAGGTTCTAATATTGAGTGGTCTTTTTCATGTTATGACTGTAGATTCTGCTCCCCCAAGGACGTGTTATGATTGCATATTTGCAAATTAATTCGAAGATTCTTCTCATTACTAGAAAAAATAAAAATTATAAAATGTATCTTTAAACTATCAAAAATGAAATGAAAAAAAAAAAATCGGCCTAAAAAATTGGCATTGCTAATTTTTTAGACAGAAAAATAAATTCCATCTCTATGGAAAATTCCGTCTAAAAATTTCATCTGTAATAGGTAATCAATCTTTAGAGATGGTGAATATATATATATATATATATATGGGGATGAATTTATTTGGAACTAATGTTCTATGTCTAGTCCGTCTATAATCAGAGATGGTTGTCTTTGATCAGAGATGGAATATTTCATCTCTAATACAATAATAAATGTAGGTTCATTCAAATGATTTCAATAATGTACAAGGAGTGAATTAAAAGTCAATCCTGACAATAAGAATAAAAAAAGGAATAAACAAGTCATCTAAGCCTTTGGTGGAGGAGGCTCCTGCTCATCTTTTCATCAGTAGGAGGGAGCTGCATATAAATCAGCACCTGGTTAAGCTTTCGTTCATGTTAATGCATATTGAAGCAGCCACTTGTAATTTTTCTACATACGGTAATATATAAAACTCAATAAACTTTAGGTGTAATGATCGATAACATAAGGTAATTAAAGTAAAGAATTGGTAAACATACCACCCACTTCATGAACTACATCCTCATCACTTCTGTGGGTGTTATGAGAAAATAATGATTTGGTCAAAATACAGGCATGTACATTTTGAGCATAAGGGAATTCATCTTCATTAATAAATACAATATACTACAAGACATTGTCATGGTACAGTATCTAAGCATCACAAGTACAATTAATTATATGATGTGATATCACAAGGAGATTTCATTTACAATAACAATTAACCATAATCAGGCATGTATATTATAAAACATCTATGCATATCAAGTACAACTAATTGTCCTCCATATAAATAGAAGGGGATTCAACTTCATCTAAACTACCACCATCATCGTCCTTGTCGTCGTTGTCATCTTCTTCCTTATTTGATTCTTCAGGGAACTTTGATTTATCCTCAATAATGGTTTCACTGGGTAATGGCCTATCAATTTCTTCATAATTAAGCTCCGACCTTCACTGGCTTGTAGAGTTTGAAGTTCATCATTAAGAATATTGGTAGGCATACTCTCTTCTACTTCATATATCCTTTATATGCAACATGGTTAATTTCATGCTAGGAGTAATTGTGCTCCCTGCCTCAATTTTGATGACTGCCAACCAATCAACCTTATCACATCTTGTAGGATAAGGATTTCTGTACACTTGCATTGCTTGCTGTTCAAATATAAAGGAAGATATTCACCCACAATTTTGCAAAGAAGAAGAAAGAAGACGGGCATGATTGAGACATGGCAACAAATACATGGACTTGATGGAACAATTGGCAACCACCCACCACCAAGGAATGGGAAGCACCAATGCCTGTGATGGAGTAAAGGCGAAAATGGTTAAGACAAAAAAGAGGAGAAAGAAACTAGGAAAAAGGTCATTAGGAAATAAAACGACATTGTTTTGCAAAAAAGAAAAAGGATTAGAGATGGATGGCTTCTATTTCATCTCCATCTCTAATTCAAAAAATCAATGAATTTGTGCTTACTAAATTGCAATAGAATTTGAGATGGAAAACTCCATCTCCAAATGAAAACAAAAAAATGACATTGTTTTGTATTTATCTAACATGAAATTAGAGGTAGAATTTTTGTCTTTAATTCAAAAATCCTAATGCAGTTGTACTCTCTAAATTGAGACAGAATTTGAGTGAAAAATTTCATCTCCAAATAGGCAAAACAAATGCCATGGTTTTGTATTCATTTGAAATGGAATTAGAGTAAAAAATTTTCATTTCTGATTTTAAAATAGATGCACAACGTTGTTTCGGTTGAATTAAGATTGAATTTGAGAGAAAAAAGTTCATCTCTAATTTGAATAAAAAACTAACTTTCTTACCTCCAATTTATTACAGACATAAATTTTGAGGAAAAAAATCCTATACCTTAAAAATACCAAATGTCTAAATGCAAAAATAATTTATACTTAAAAAAACTACTTATAATAAATTCATATGGCATTAGCTTTTAGATTTAATTTTTTATATCTTTATTATTAGATTTTGTAACAAAAATATAACATGTGTAAAAGTTCTTTAAAAGGCTCAATATTATGATGTTGAATTGTAAAAATTATACATTAATCCTTAACGACCATACTTTTCTCATCCTTCTAGGAAAGATATAAAAATTATACTTAAATTTTTTCAATTCTTATAAGTCTATTACGTTTTCACAAGAATAAAAAAGTGAGTTAGTGTGTACCATACTAATGCAGCTAAAACTTGCAGAGAATTGGGAAAATATTTTCCAAGAATATTTAAGAAATCAAAAGTTGGCAATTTTGTCCATATAAAACTATCACAAAATTAAACATGAAAGAAGCTAGTACTCAGATGAAAATTACAAAAAATATAGAAAAATTGGGAAAAATACTAAAGCAGGCCTTAAACAGATGAAAACAAAAAATTTTGGGCCTCAAAACAACCTCTTCTTGGTGTTATCCAGCTATGGACATTGTCAGGTTCTCAAACAGCTTTGCATGGATATGTAAGAAGGCCCAAAAGTGCTTCTCTTCAATTCAAAGTTGTGAACAGTTAAAATTAAGGTTTTAAATTGCGGTTGCAGTTGCAGGTGCTACAGAAATTATAAAACATATTGCGAGTGCTGCAAACAGTTACGTTATGGATTATTGCGGATGTGGCGCGGACCGCATCCGCAATATTGCGGCCACATCATGTGAGGCGGTTTGCATTTTAAAACCTTGCTTAAAATCAAGGTGCTAAAGTAGTTAAAAAAATGCTAAAATTCCTATTTTTCATGTGGAAAAAAGAGTAGGCTTGGAAACGACATCGTTGTACAAAAAAAACCTTATTAGAGACAGAACAGGAGAAAGAAAATTCCATCTCCAACTACAGAACTAATAATGATGTCATTTTGCCTCATCTGATATGGAATTAAAGATAGAATATTCTGTCTCTAGATTAGAGATGAATTTAAAGGTGAACAATTCCATGTCTAATTTACAAAATTCTTTCATCCCCCCACCCAAAATTTACACGCAATATTTAGAAAAAAAAAAGTTGTTTCCTTGCAACATATGAGAGATGGAATTGGGAATGGAAATTTGTGTCCCTAGAGTATAAATGGAATTAAAGACAAAATATTCTATGCTTAATGTTGAGATGGAATATTCCATCTCTAATTTCCAAGTTTAAAACATTTAAAAAAATTATTTTTGTAATGGATTAGAGATGAAAATATTTGTGATGGATACTTCCATATCTAAATCTGTCTCAAATCTACAAGACCTCATTTAAAAAAAAAAATTTAAAGTGCCACGTATCATCAACAAGGAGAAAGCAATTAAACCAACCTAAATGAAGCAGCACACCAACGATAGAAGATAGCTTGCACCAAATACACGAGTGCAAGAAAACCCAAAAGTAAAGCTCGATCAAGGAAAAAATAAAAAATAAAAAGTACATATTCCTATACTATTCTTTAAAAGGAAACAAATACTATATTTGGTAGGTGGAAAAAGAAATTAGGAGAATGAAAAGGAAAGAAAAAATAAATAGGTAAGATGAAAAATGACATTTGTGTTTCTACTTTTAAAAAATAATAAAAATACTAGATAATGTTAATGATAAAGATATAATAGATATTTTTACATTTTTTTTAAAAGCCATTCCATTCCCTCACTATACAGCCATGTACCAAATGTAACCTTGAGATTTAGAAATTCAATTCATAGTTGGAAAATATAAAAAAGAAAACATTCTTTTTGCAAATGTTAATATTTTATATGGAAGAAAAAATTCTTTTGGAAAAGAGGAAAATTTTCCAATTCAATTCATTTATATCAACTCATTGATTAAAACTTCCAAATTTAATAACTTTTTAGGGAAAGAATTTTAAAACTGTATTGCAACTATGTAAAATGAATTATTTGTGATACTATTAATATTTTATATAAAATAATTTTTTTATGAAAGAGGAATTTTTTTTTTTCCGAAAGGGAAATTAATTCTAGAGGGAAAAAAATGCCATGACATGGTATGATTAGCAGTTGTTGTTTTAGTGTATTATATAGATTCAAACCACTCCCCTTAATTATTATTGTTTTTTGGCCCACAATTATAAAAAACAATTTAATTTTGGAAAGTAAATAAATTATGTGACATTTATATTAGTTTTCAGTTTTGGACAACATAATACAAAGTATAATTATAGGAAAGAAAAAACACATTAAATTTTAATTGATCTCAGAAAAGAAGTCTAGATTTACAAGAGACTATACAAGCTATCAAGAGACATGAGTCCTATCTAACTATAGACCATTGTCTCAATGTTATCTCAACTTTTCTTGATTGTTCGCACTTTTTCATCACTTAAATACAATCTAATACTTTCTTATCTCTTTCTTTGCTTATCAACTTCAAGGACTAGCCTTGTGATCATAGCTAATAATGTCATTAGGAACAAATCTACTCTAGAACAAGTGTGACTTCCAAACTTGTTCATTTCCTCATTAGGAACATTCTTTGTCTCTAGGAGAAGTATTGCAATGAAAATGGTCATTATGATGACAAAGCTAGCAAAGAAGAAGAAGAGGCCAAACTTCAAAAGGCATAGCATGGTGAAGAAGACTTGAGCAATAGCAAAAGCAAAAAAACATGTTCACAGCAACAATGACAGCTTGACCTATAGATCAAACTTCTAGAGGGCATATTTCATTGGGCACCAACCAACCTAGGGGTCTCCAAGACCAAGACAATGCTATAACATATGTGCATATAAAAAATGAAATAATGTTGGCTTCACCTTTGCTTAATGAACCTTCACTATTGACTCCAAACTTCAAAGCAATAATGACTCCCACAAAAATCTAAAACCAATTAATAGTAGTGTCTCAATAATTAGAAAATCTAACAAAGACATTAACATATTCAAGCCATATTGAATAGAACAACCTCAATTGTATGTTACCTGGCAAATAAATAGTTGGATGTCACCTTCAAGGTTCCAAACTTATCTATAGAGAATATGGAAACCAATGTGACTAAGACATTGACACCTCCTAAAATAACTACGAACATGAGAGAAGCATCATCACCAAAGCCAAGAGTTTTAAAAAGGACAGCTGCATAAAACATTATGACATTGATGCTTGTGATTTGTTGGAAGAATGGAATGAAAGAGCAAAAAGTGAGTTAAAGCCTATATCTAGGTTGTGAAAGGTTTTTCCATGGGTGTTCCACCAACCTAGCTGCTTCACTCACATCAATGAGATCTTGGAGCTCTTCATTAACATTTTGGGTACCACGAATCTTTTGCAACATTGACTTAACTTAATTATGTTGCCCTCTTTCAATCATGAAGTTTGGTGTGTCACCCAAGAAAGAGATCCTAAATATAACAAAAAGGCAAGCAGTGCTCCTATACTTAAAGAAATTCTCCATCCATTTTCATGCCTAGCAGTTCCACAGTTGATAAGATTTGCAATCAAAATACCAATTGTTATCATCATTTGGAATCCCATGTTGAGTGCTCCTTCAATTTTTTTAGAGCCATTTCAAATAAGTACAATTGATCAGATTGTCAATACAATAAAGATAATGAATAAAGTTAATTATAAGACTTTCTATGCATGGTTGCGGCACTAGAAAGGAAGCACTTGAAAAGTGATGCTACTAATGCATACATACCTAATTACAATATTCCACTCCAAAACCAAGCAACAGATGCTTAATGATGAGCATGTAAATGTTCACTACAAAACCATTCAATAGTGCACCCACAAGGAAAAGCAACCCACCAAGAAACATTAAGGTTTTACAACCAATTATTCTTGTTGTAGTAGAGGTAAAGAAAGAAGCTATTAATGCTCAAGGTATAGGGAAGAGGTGAACAATGTAAGGAGTTCATTATAAAATTTGTAGTACATGTTCTTATGGCTAATCCATCCTTTATTTTACTATACATAGATGGGGAAAAACTTGGCCAAAAATGGTTCCATAAAAGTCACTTCTCCTATATTCTCAAGATCATAACCAAAAAAGAGACCTCCTATGGTAGCCACAAAGTAAGTAACCAACACAAAAGGTGTGACTTTACCCTCGTAATGGTTGGCCTTACTTTGATCAACAAAAATTTCTCCTGCCATATTTGAAATAGTATAATTACTTCAATTATGTAAAGTTCAATCTCTTTTTTATCTCTTCAAACCTTTTGCCTTTCTCTACATCAATTAGCGTTGTGTATTATATAGGGTTTTGAGTTGCCAACGAAAAGACATGAAAAATTGGGGGAGGTTTTAATAAAGGATATCCCATACAATAGCACCGTGCCATTTCAAACATGTTATCCAGACATAATGTCCTAACTTAGGAGTTCTTTTCACCCATATTTGGTGTTGAAGTTTTGTCATATGGATATATTCGTGAAAAAAAGTAGTTCTTGACTAGTTATTTTCTTTTCTTGAAAGGATACTTTTTTTTAACTACTGTCTAAACTTCTTTTGATTGAGGTGAAATTGGTAACACCATCTAACTTTAGCCTTCCATATGCCTTTTCAAGGATTCCACACCCTTAATATAACAATTCTCGGAGGAAAAAGCATTAAACAATGCAATATTCCACGTTATGTGATATTAAAAAATTTTCTTTTATACTCCGTCAACCCCTTGAATTTTCAAACATCATACTCTACTCATAATTCATCTATACAAGTGATAAACATCATAAAACATCTCATGAAATTCAGATTTGAAGGCCAAAATTAGAAAAATGGGAGTTCAATTTCGGTTCCAGATTTTAGTTTTCTGGGATAGACTTTGAAAATTCATAATTAGATCCAAAAAAATTGAAATCCAACAAACCATAGCTTTTTGGAAAGCCTTGAATTTTAAATTTATGCTAAAAATACTTCCAGGCTATGAAAACATCATTTGAACAATGATTGACAACAGAAAAGTATCACGGGTCTAGCTGCCTTGGTTTGTTGTCATAGATTACTGATATGAACTTCAAAAATTCATAACTAATTTTAAAAAACTTAAAACCCAGCAAACCATACAATTATAGAAAGCTATGGATGTTGGATTTAGGAGAAAAATATGTTCAACCCATGTTAAGCTTGTTTAGGAAGCTAATTATAATGAAACAATACCCAAGGTCGGCTATCATTATTGATTATGATGTAAAATTTCAAAAAATCATTTCTCCCTCTATAGACCTCTAAATGAGATGCTTATAGTTGTTCTAAGGTCATTGTGAATGTCTTGTTTCTCCATGTAAAATTTCAAAACCATTGGACTTCTTTTGACCCTCAAATGATAGGAAAATGAAATCTGCTCAAGAGAACAGTACTCAGACCAAAACCAACTTCTAATCTGAACTTTGAAAAATCATAAGAAATTCTATAGACCACTAAATAATGCGGTTCTTTGACCAAAAAAAATATCTATATGAGATCTATATGTATGCAAAATCTCAGCCTCAAAATTGTTCTTTTGGTCAGGTTGGGGTTCAGCTTACAAATTTGGTCTTTTTTGGTCCTAAAATGGTTCAATTTGGTGCCAAATGGTCTTTTTCTTGAATCAAGAGCACATGGACACATCTAAAAGCTTTATAATATCCTAAATATGCATGCCAACTGATTCAAGAAGCCATAGAACTCAAATTCACTATGCTACAAGCCATATTACACATGATTTTACAACCATATCAATGTATCTCAATGTCAAAAACATCCATTCTCATTCATATGTTTTCAATTTCCATACATACATCATATGTACATGTATATACATAGGTTCAAGTGGCTATACATCATATACATCATGAGATTATGCCAGTTGACAACAATATAGGCTCAATACAAGTATTTAGCCATTTGTCTGCCAATCACCTAGCATTTAAGCTTGGTGACTTCCATCTCTTGGCTTTCTTGGTTCATCTAGGCATGTTAGGCAATGGGAGGGAAGAATGAGATTCTAGGAATTCTAATAGCTCTTCATCCTTTTCAATCATGCATAATGAATGCAATTTCAAGCCTAAAGATGAATGTATGAAAATCTAGCAATTTATGAACATACATAAAACATTTTTCTCATTCAAGAAAGCATACTCATCACACATAGACTTGCTAAGGCAATGGGTTAGCCTTACCCAATCTCTTTAGGACTTTCAGACTTGCTTTACTCACTGTCAAGGGACTTTTGACTAAGTCTCACTCTGTTAGAGACTTTTGGTTTTGTCTCACCCATTCTTAGGGACTTTTGGCTCATCCTTATCCTAGCTAAAGGACTTTTGGCTTCATTAAGCTCATGCAAGTCAAAACACATTTATAAAACATCTTTTAAGAGCATAAACAAAGCAACATGGTAACATGGCATATGGACAATTGTTAGAAACATTTTACATAGCATAAACATGCATACAAACATTCAAAGATAAGAAACCACTTAAAAATACATGAGAGAAAGAAGAGAGAGTTACCTTTGAGCCAATGTTCCATACTTTTCCTTTGAACCTTCCTCCCTCTTCTTGACCAAGGCTTGACACTTGAAGGTACTAAGTTCTCTTGGTCTAGACACATCCAATGAGACATGTTTAAGTCATTGGAATGAGCTCTAGTCTTATGCAACTCCTATGCATGCTTACTTTCTCACTTATTTCCATAATGCTTCCATATACGACATAATGAAACAATTATTGAAATTCAAGATCTTGGCTCCATTTTCTCTTTCATTCTAGGTCTCTCGGCTCCATTTAAACTCCTTGGAGCTATCACATGCTCATTTGGATGAGCCTAGCTAAGAATTGTTTCATTATGCTATATTATAAAACCTACACCTCCATCTCACATCCTAGGCTTTCTAGAATTTTTTTCAAGGCTTTCTCTCATATAATCTTATCATATATGATGCCAATCTAGGTTTAGAAGAAATTAAAACACTCCTTAGCTGGGAGAACCCTCTTTGGTCGAGACGTAGGAACTCTAAGAGTACCCATGGACTTTTCTTTGCTTCTTGGATGGGAGATGCATACGGGAGGCTTCCTTGATGTCTTAGGAACCCATATAAACTCTTAGACATCTTAAACTATGGCTAAAAAGCTTCTTATAAGTTAAGGTGTAATTGAATCCCTAGAGATTTTATCTTGAATTTTAATAGTTCTTTCTTGGATTCCTTTGCACCATCTTGTTTTCCACCCATTAAAACATAAGTTTCACTCTTGATTTGGTTCAAAATAATTTTCTCTTGGCTGTCCAAATAGTGGTTGAAATTCACACACATGGGAGTAAGGGAGAAGAAGCATGAAAAGCAACAAACTTACCTTGAATTCTAACTTTTCTCAAATGCTCTTTCCTTTGCTTTGGTCCTTACCTTGAATTTCAAACTTCTCCCTTTTGGATAGAGCTTAAAACAAAACCAAACCCATCCATAAAACTATAGAAAGAGAGGTAGGAAGGAGGAGATTCAAGTTGCTAGAGGAAAGACCATGGAATTCTATCCATTTTCATACCTTTTTACCTTGTCTTTCTCTCTCTTCTTCTCCTCCTTTGGTGCATTTGCCTTGTCTTTCTCCCTCTTCTTCTCCTCCCTTGGTGTCTCTCTCTCCCTGGTCTTTCTCTTTCTATTTAGGAAAACAAGTTTAGTTGGAAGAAGGAGCAATTTCTGGACGTTTTAAGAAGCTGGGGTTTCACTTTTTGCCACTTTTCATTTTGCACTTTAGTTCCTATTTCTTGGTTTTGTCTAATTGGATTCATTTCAACTTCTTTCAGAAAACTATCATTTCCATCATGAAATTTAGGTTCTCTAACCTATAAAATAGTTTTGAAACCACTCAATTTGGATCTAAAACCTTCCTAAACTATTCGGTCAAAGTTTAGGTTAACCAACGTTAAAAAATGTACGCCAGAGGGGGTTTTAAACCATTTCAGGGGTTTCTATAGATTTTAAGGCCTCTAAAAACTTCGAGCAACTTAATCTTTCCATTTAAAAATTCCTTCTTGGTGTTTTCTTAAATAGGTTTTGCTATAGCGAGAGACACTTCTCACTATTACGAGAGCTTCCCACATATTCCTGCTATAGCTTGTGCTATTACTAGAAACTTCTTAAATTTTGTATGGCCATGAACTCGCTATGGTGAACTAGTATGCTCACTATAGCAAACAGGTATCCTAGCTATAGCAAGGAGATCTAAGAAAATTTTGAAACCTTGAGTCCTCATTTTTACGAAAACTTAGATGTTACAAAATTCCAACTTTTCTTATTTGAAAATAATATTACACAAAGAAATGAAGTGATTAGGAAGTCAATTATAGGTATAAGACTTGTTGTTTAAATAGCATTATTGAATATTTTATTACTGTTGTTGATTTCTTTTGCACATTTTAATTATGGAAAGATTCTAAATGTTTGTTTAATTAGTTTAGTATGAATGAAAATTTGTTACTTCAACTATTTGTTAATTAATTTATTAATTTTAATTGACTTATATCAACCCATAAATTAAAATTTTTAAAATTTATAACAAATTATTTGAGAAAATTATGTCAATTGAATTTATTTGATAATTATTGGCTCAAAAAATGTTATTTGTTAATTGCTTTGTATTTAATCAATAATTTTGACTTTTATCAACCCACCAAATAAAACTTCCAAATTCAATAACAATTTATTTGGGCAAAGAATTTGAAAAATTTATCAAAAAACCATATAAATTAATTATTTATGTAACTTTTAATATTTTATATAAAATTTTTCAAAAAAAAAATCTATTCATTTTATTTGTTAATATTAATTTATATTTAGTTAATAATTTTAACTTGTGCTATCTTGTTAATTAAAAAATTTCCAAATTTAATAACAAATTATATGGGGAAAGCATTTGAACACTTGGTCATAACTATATAAATTGATTGTTTGTGAAACTTTTACGGGAGTAGAGTGAGCTTACGCTAAAAACCTTAAAAGTGGACATAAGCGGACTCCCAAAAGGTAGTTTAGTTAAGGAATCTAGGGGAAGTAGAGGTGAAGCCAAAGTGAGCAAAGCCATACAGAAGGAGGATGACCTAATTTCTCTAATTGGCAACACTTCATCCTTCAGATCATGGTGCTCAAGAAAGAAACTAGCTAGACTCCTAACAACAGTTGTTTTAACTCAGAGAGTCAGCTCTAGCTCAAGTGATTTAATTATGTTATCTATCTACTATACTTCATCAATATGCTCTCCAACCTCACCTTCTACAGCATGGTCTTCTTCCATGTAGTTAACAACATTCTCTTTAACTTCTTTAACTGTAGTGATTCCATTGAGTGGGTACTCAGCTTTAAGAGGTTCTACAAGGTAGAGGAATAATGACTTGATCTTGAGCTTCCTCCTATACAAAGGCATTTACAACTATAGCACAACCTAAGAGAAATTCTTTAACCTTAGCCATTGAAGTGGCCTCCAGTTAATGTTCAATTTCTTAGAAAGATACCAGTGCTCCTATTGAAGTTAGGGTTAAGGACACTGGTCCTTGCATGCTCTCTAAGAATGAGTGAAAGGCTAGTACACTTGTACGTATAACTAGTATATAATCTTTTGTAGCTGTTTCAAACAATGGATTTTTTTTTAGGGAAATAAGCATTCTCACTAATATGTTTAGAAGAAAAATTGAGGCAAGGGATAGGCCATTTCGATGACCTAGCTTTTCCTTTAGGTTAAAGAGAGATGGAGAATCGAGGACTTAGTGACTTAAATCTGAAAGAATCAAAATCTTACATATACTTTACCATGTTACATTGATGAATCCACTCCTTTTCAACCCATACATAATTCATGCATCTGATTGTTATGGCATTATAGGTAGATTTCATTATTTTTTGAAGCAAAACTGTCAAAATTGATCCTTGCTTCTTAAAGATACTTATCAACAACATTTCGTAGGGTAGAATAGCTATCCTGAGCTGAACTTTTGAAGCTTTTTCCATGAACTTGATTATCTAGTAAAAGACATCAACTTTAATCCTTTTCAAGAAGAAATAAGTCCAGGAAATATCTCTGAGGAAAAATGTCAAAACTCTTGCTCTTAGGGAACAAAGTCATGCCAATGATGTGGGCAACCACTCTATTCTTAGAAGACAAGGCTTGAGCATTGACTTTTAGACCTTTTAGCAAATTTAGTTTCTCAGTCAAAAAGTCCAATGCGTCATTATACTTCACTTTGAATTCCTTAGACTAGGAGTAGCTACCAAAGTGAAAATTTTTGCTTTTGGAAAAGGACATATCAAACATTCTCTCTAGAGTAGCAGTCCTTATTCTAATAAATTTTTCATTCACCATTGAACTTATGCATTTTCCAGTTTTAGCATCATGAGATTTTCATAGAACATGTGAACAAGATATTCATAAATTGGTTCATTACTAGAAAAAAAAAGGGAAATTACTTTAAATGTTTAAACTTCTTCTAAATGTTGCAATTGAGTTGAGATAACATCTCAAAATCCACGCTCTATCTATGGGCTATCGGTTGATGAGCAAATTCTATTAGATAATGGTTAAGTGCTTTACTAGACCAAAAAAGCTATAATAGATCTTCTTGTGGTCCAAGATAGCTTATGGGTCCACCAAGAATTTAATCGCCATAATTCAAATTTGATAATACGTGCCATTCAAATGGTCTATTGGAGTTTTAAACTTTTGAATGACACATATTATTAAATTTGAATTATGGTGATTAAATTCTTCGTGGACCCATAAGCCATATTCACTTTGTATCTCCCTTGAAGAACTACAAAGAAACTAAAACCTTAAACTGTGTGTGGATGTGATGTTCAATCGTTTCACTTTGCACAAAAGATGATCTTATTAGCAAAAGAAATTCATTCCTATAATAGGTATTATAGACATAGATAAGGAAGGCAAAAAGCAAGAAGAAACCTGCAAGAAGAATCAAATTTGATAATACGTGTCATTCAAACTTCTTGATGGACCAAGAATTTAATCACCATAATTCAAATTTGATAATACGTGTCATTTTTTCTATCTTTTATGTATCAAAATTGTTTTATACTAGTCTATTTTTTTTCTAACCTAGCTCAATGTTTTTTTGCCTCTCCTTAACTTTGTCTCTGCTTTCTTTAGCTTTTTCTCATCTCAATTCAACTTCTATTTTTATTCTTATTAACTCTTTTATGCCTCAATTGAACTTTTGCCTTTACTTTCCTTAACTATTTCTTTGTCTCAGCTGGACTTTAATGTTCTTTACATCCTATCTAGAATCACTTTGTTAATATATATATATATATATATATTATTGAGTGCACCTATTTAGTTTGATCAAAGAAAGATAACTTACTGAAAAAATTAAAATTATTTTTTAATTTCTAAAGAATTTTTAAATTATATAACACTTTCTTTTATTATAAAAATATACACAAACCTTTCATAAAGTTAAAAAAAATTACAATGTATTTAAATATAATATTATTTTTTATTAAAAATATAATTCGTTAAAAATGTACCTCTGAAAACTTTTATTGTAATGTTATTTGTTTTGTATTAAAAACAATAAATTTATTTCATTCAATTTTAGAAAAGTAATTAGTTTATATTGGTTAAATATGTATTTAATATTTATTTTATTATATAAGTACTAAATGTAACTAAAATAAAACTAAAGATAACTCCAATTTTTTCATCTTTTCTCAAGTTTTTTGTCTTTCTTTAATTTCTATCTTTACTCTCCTTAACTTTTCGTTGCTTCAACTTAACTTCTATTTCTACTTAGCTCTTTTGCATCTCAATTGACCTTTTGTTTTTGCTATCCTTAACTCTTCCTTTGTCACAATTGAACTTCAGTATTCTCTAAATCTGAAATTACTTCGTTGATATATATATTGTTAAGTTGAGTGCACATCTTTAGTTTGATCAAAGAAAAGTAACTCATTGAAAAAATTATACTTATTCTTTAGTGTCTAAAAGATGCTTAAATTATATAACATTTTTTTTATTATAAAAATATGTACAATCTTTTCTTAAAGCAAAAAAAAAAAAAAAAATCAAAATATATTTAAATATAATATTAATTTTTTATTAAAAATAAAATTAATTAAAAATGTACCTCTTAAAATTTTACTTTAATATTATTTATTTTGTATTTTTATTTTGTAATAGAAATTGATAAATTTATTTCATGTAAATTTAAAAAAGTAATTATTATATATTGGTCAAATACATATTTAATATTTATTTTATTATATAAGTGAAAAATGTAAAGAAAATATAATTGAAGACAACTCAAGTTTTTCCATCTTTTTTCAAGTATTTCATCTCTTCTCGACTTTTGTCTCTATATTACTTAACTTTTTTTTTTTGTTTTAACTTAATTTTTATTTTTACTCTCCTTAACTCTTTAGCACCTCTTCTAAATTTATGCTTTTATTCTCTTTAATTCTTTTTTTGTTTCAACTGAACTTTAGTGCTCTTTAAATTTTATCTAGAATCACTTTGTTAATATATATATATATATATATTGTATATCATTCCCAAAAATAAAATCTCTTCCCAAGCACAGAAGTAACTAATTTTTGTAATCCTTGAATTATTCACTTAGATTATATTATACTTCCTAATGTTATGTATACAGCTTATAATAAAATAATACCTAACTATTAGAATTAGCTTTAATTAGTTTATTAAGCTAAAAAAAATTAATAATAGATAACTAAATATGGACGGTACTAATAGGGTAGATTAGGTCATGTCTTTTTATTACTTGTCCCCGCTTTATTCACTTATAGCAAATCTCGTGCACCCCACCCCCCCCCCCCCCAACAAAAAACCTTCCCAAAAATAAAAAAACAAAAATTTTGTTGGGGGGGGGGGGGTTTAGAGTAAAATGAGGTATGGTAGAACACTTTAATAAATCTAGTAAAAAAATGGAAGATATCTACAAGACACAATATCAAAGTGGACGAACAAAACAATGGAGTAGACAGTTATGCTTTTGGTTGAACAACTACGTAATATTATATTAAAATTAAATAGTTGATTAAATGATAAGTACTCAAGCCTTTTGATAATTATATATATAAATATGCACATTTATGGGCAAGTTTAAGGCGACGATAAATTAGGGCATGCATGCCTCCACCATGCTCTAATTCTAAATATTTGTATTCAGAACTTTCTTAAATTTGTCTTGATAACTAGCTAACAATTAACTTATTCAAATAAACGGGATAAATCAAGTTGGAATGGGCCAGACTAAAATTACCATTCCTATAACTGAAGAAAATTACATGGTATTGTTAAGTTCCTTGGTATCTTGGTTTTTCATAATCTCACACGTTTATGAATTATTATTTTGATTAAAAAAAAAATACTCAAAATGCTTATTACATTTATGTGAGACATGATCCTGCACTGCGTGCGTGCATGTCAACGCCATATTTTAATGTATTATTGTATTCTAGTCAAAACTCCCTATCTAAACTTATGGAGTAGTGCCATCAAAGGGGACATTACAAACATGACTAATTAGCAATTACTTTTCTTATAAATAAAAAATGTTAACGGAAAACAGCATTTGACCTTTGTTGATTCTCCTAATTTTGAAGTTTTGAATATCAACTAATAATTACATTGAAAATATTTTAATTCTAAAATAAAATTATTTAGCAAATTTTCATTCCAATTTGTTTTTGAATGTCAGTTGACCTAAACTTTAACTATTTCATTCGAAAAGGTTTAAAATCCAAATTGAGTAATTTCAGAGGTATTTTATAAGGTTGAGGATCTAAATTTTATGATAGAAAAGATAGTTTTAAAAAAGAGTTAAAATGAAGCTAAAACAAAAATGCCACGCACACAAGACATAAATGTCATTTTTTAGAACAGTTTCTTCTCCATTCTTTTTTTATAAGAGGCATCCCACTCTTTCTTTAAGCTAATCAGTTCTTTTTCTACTCAAGACTAGGGGAGAGCTCTGTTAAGAAGTACACACAAGGAGAGCCAAGAAAGAGGAGAAGGAAGCAAGGAAAAAGGTAAGAAAATGGGAGAATTTCATGGTTTTTTTTTAATGTTGTTCTCCTCCTCTCAAGTTGCCTTCCTGTGGTTTTGGTCATTCATTTGGTTCCATTTTGGCCTTGGTTCAGAGGGGAAAGTTTAGAAATTCAAAAAGGGGGTTGAGTGTAATATCCGATTCTCTGAAAACAAGAAAAAACGCCTGAAACGTAATGTACAATTTCTCTGTAAACGTATGAAATTCACTAGATACAAAAGAAAGTCCCCCGAAATGAAAGAGTTAAGGTCCCAAAAAATTTGGAAAGCATTCTAGACTCCTAAAAATGAGAATTTTAGACTTAGACGGAAAGAAAAATGGAGCTAGAATGAAAAAACAAATTAGAACGAAAGGCTAACGAAATGTAAGGGTATTTTCGTCATTTTGAGAAAATTCTAGAATTCACATAGGAAGGCTTTCTAAATGAAAGTTTTGAGTTCTCTGAGGTTCTCAGAGGCACTAAGAACCATAGGAAGCCTTGGGATAGTTAAAACCTCTCTGGTGGACGTTTTCCAATGTCAATTGACCCAAACTTTAATAGATCTATTTGGAAAGGTTTTAGCTCCGATTTGAGTGATTCCAAAGGCATTTTACTAAATTCAAGACTTAAATTTCATAATGGAAAAGAAGGTTCTAAAATAAGAACTAAAACAAGTTAGAAACGAAAATACCAAGAATAAAGGGCAAAATTGAAATTTTTAAGAAAGTGGAAGCTTCTCGAACACTCTTTAAGTTTCTTGTTTCTTTTCTCCCTTCATTTGCATGACCTATTTTGCCCAAAAACCAGAAAAAACACCAACTCTTTTAGGCGCACCATGGAGGAGAAGAAAGGAGGAGATTTGCATGACCTATTTCTTTCTTATGGTTTTCTAAAGTTTATGGATCTATTTTAAGGGAAGAACAGAGGGGAAATTTCGTATTTGAAGAGAGCAGGCCAAGAAAAGTGAGAAACAAGCAAGAAAAGCCATAGAAACAAGGTAAAATCTCTATTCTATGGTAGCTATACCTTCCCCCTTCTTCTCCCTATTTCGCCTCATATATGTAGCTACAAGAGGGCTTAAAGTTTGGGTAGAACCAAGGGTGAATTCTATGAATTTAAAGGAGGAGAGTAAGAATATACAAAGAAATTAAAAAAAAGACTATTGATTTTCAAGGTGGCAAACCTAGGGTTTCATGGGTTCTCTTGAAAATATGATTTGGTATAATTATTCCTAGGCTGAAATGACTCTTTAAATGAATTTCTAAGATCCCTAAAAGTCTCCCCATATGCATCTTGCATCAAGAAAATAAAGTAAACATCCATAGAGGCTAAATACTATATAGTCCAGCCTAAAGTGGATGAGACACTTAGGGGGAGTTTTTAATTTTTTTAAGCCTATTTTTTAGTCATATATGTTGAATGAAAATGAGGGAAAACTTGAAAAAAATTTAGGAGGCCTAGAGAATGAATTGATGTCTTAGGTTCCATAATATGGTTTAAAGAAGCAACACCTAGGTGGACTCCTTGAATTGATTGTGTGATGACTCCAAGAGGTTTCAATGGAGTCAAGAATCATAAATGAATGGAGAGAATGGAGCCAAGATGATATTTTTCTAAGGTTGCTTCATTAAGTGCATTATAGAACCATAAAAGAGCCTTATAAGTCACTTAACTTTTTTAGTGAATATATGGCCTTAGAATTTAATTCAAGAGTGTAATTAGCTTCTATATGATGTGTCTAGGCTAAGAGAAATGATCTCCACCTCCTTGGGTATGTGAGGTCAAGGGAGAGGACTCAAGGCTCAAGGAAAAATTATGTGGATGCAAGCAAAGTAGCTCTTTCTATTTTTCTCTCATATATGAATGTATGCTTAACTTGTCTTTGAATGTGTGTATATGTGTTTTAAGCTATGAAAAATATTCTAGCATGAGCTCTTATTCCATGGTACCATGATGATGTACTATGTTTTCAAATGATGTTTGTTATGTTTATTTTGATTTGCTTGAGTATGGAGAAGCTAAGAACTCTTAGCCATGGTGAAGATGAGCCAAGAACCCTTAAAGTTGGTCGAGACAAAGTAAAGAATCTCCCAAGAGTGAGGTTGACTCCCAAGAGTGAGGTTGAGTTAAAAACCCCTTAAAGAAATGGGTGAGGCAAGTCTAAAATCCATAAGTGAATAGGTGAGGCTAATCCACTTACTTAGCAAGCTTATGGATGCCTTGTATGACTTACTCCATGCGAAGATTGCTTCTTGAATATTCATGTTATTTAATATGCTCATGCATGCATTTATAAGACATGACTTGCATACTTTATGTGTGGTGGAAAGGGGAGATGTGCTATTGCAATTCTTTGAATCTCATTCCCTCCTCTCCAATGTTCTAACATTCTAGGTGGACCAAGAGAATAAGGAAATGGGAGCCAACTACTTGAGAGATGAGAGTGCGAAATCAAAGTGTATAAATTTTGTTACTTTAAAGCCATATGAGTGGCAAATATTGTAATCCATTATTGTATATGTCCTATGATGTTATAAACATGTATAATTATGCTAATATATCATGTATAAATGAGATTTAAGGTTATATGTATAGAAATGTGCATCTTGGACATGAAATGGCAAAACTAGCATTATGGAAATATATGTAATAATGGAAGTGGAGAGGTCAAATTGAGATGCATGAGGCTTGGAACCACTTGGACAGTTTATACAAGTCATATTCATGCTTTTAAACTTGCCCAAGAGGTGCCAAATATCAAGGGAAGTCATTTGGACAAATATAGTATCTTGTATGGAGCAAATTTGACCATATTAGAAACCTATACTACTTTTATCCAAATGAGTTCTTCTTGGTATGAGATTTGGCATGCATCTAGAGCTTATTAAGATTTTTTTGGAAAGCTAAGGTGCAGAATTTTCAGAGGTCTATGGAATATTTAATGAATTTTTAAAATTGATTTTTTTTTTTGAAATTGGTTTAGTGTACTGTTCATTCTGGTCTAAATTTAAATTTTGTCACTCATAGGCCAAATGATATCCAATTACCACGAAATTTTTATAGGGTGAAACTAGATATTCCTAGTGTCTTGTACTAACTAGAAACAACTCATTTGGATGTCTAGAGAGGGATATATAAATTTTTGAAGTTTCTATCCAGTATTAGGCCTCCAATCAGACCTAGGTTATTGTTTGATTAGTTTTTGAGGTCTGTATGTGCCTAGACTGGTATGAAACTAAACATTTCTAGTGACTTGTACCAACTAGAAATAACTCATTTGGATGTCTAAAGAGGGATATATAAATTTTTGAAATTTCTATCCAGTGTCAGGCCTCCAATCAGACCTAGGTTATTGTTTGATTAGTTTTTGAGGTCTCTATGTGCCTAGACTAGTATGAAATTTTTTTCCTCTATTTAATATTCGTAGCTTTCTAAATTGGTATCATTTTCATAGATTGGATTTTTGTAAAATTAATTGAACATTTTTTAAGTTTATAGTAGAAGCCTATATCAGTACTAGTTGCTAGCCAGACCTATGCACTCTTTCAAATGTTAAACATCTTTTGTGTGATTTTTCATGATCTAGAATTATTTTTAGTATAAAGTAGACATCTATATCTTTCCATAATGGTAAAGAATATATGATTTCAATTTTTTTAAAATTAGTTATAATTTTTCAAAATTTGTGACAGAAAATGAGAAATTCTGGCCAAGGCTACATCATGGAAATTTGTGTCTATTGCATTTGCACGAGTTCTAAGCCACTTTTGATGATGGATTTGAGTTGTATCTATATAATTAAATAAGAAAATGTGATACATGACTCCATATGGCCAATGGGATTTCGAAAGAAAAATTTATGCATAGCATAACACAAGAAAATTCAATATTTTAATGCAATTGTTCTTGCTTCCTTATATAATGCTTGGCATGAGACTTAAAATTAGCATGAGGCAAAGCTAGAAATCTATGGTATTACATTTATTGGTATCAGAGTAAAGTTCTAGGCTCTCTCAGAATGGATTCGGCTTGAGGAGGTAGCAATAGGGTTATGCAAAGGTTTGCATAGATACGTAAAGCCTTGTATGAGACATTTTGGGTGTGTAAAAATAGTTTGTGGCCATGTTTATGACAAGTAAGTTGTAAAATAGTTTTAGAGTAGATAGTGAACATCAGGATTGATTGGCGTCTAGAATAGTTTGAGCAAAGCTAAGTAATCCAACGGCTAGAGCTCTATGAGATATGATAGCTAATTGGGATCGATGGCAAGCCCTAGGTATGAACGATGAGAAATGATCTTGTTGATATGAAAAGACTTACTAGAGTAAGTATGTGAGGCCTAATTCTCCCTGGTAGTCATACTCAGACCATTCCAAGATGTCTCATGTAATGCAGAGACAAGTAGCAATGCAGCGCAGTATGAGATGAAACTGCGGCTGCACAGGACTAGTTCAGAGGGGAAGCGAGAAAAAGAGTACCTCCTAGCCACAATGTAACACCATATATTTCTAACTCATTTCATGATATTCACATGCTATATATCATCAATTCCATGAAAGAGTAAAAAAACAAAGATTAAAAATAATATATTTCTTTACATTACATCATGTTTAAAAATTTCATTCGATGTCACATGGACTATGTGAGCTCATACAACACTTTCTCATATTTAATTACATGAATACAACTTATTTGAATCATCAAAAGTGGCCTACATCTTAAGGAACTTGAAGGAATGCATGAAATATACATATATAATTTTGGCCAGATTTGTTCTCATTTCTGTCATAACTTTGAAAAATCATAACTAATTTTAAAAAAATTAAAATCATACATTCTTAGCCATTTTGGAAAGCTACGCATGTTTAGTTTATGTTAAAAATATGTTTAGACCATAACATCCAGCACAAAGGATGTTTGATATGTGAAAAAGTCTAGAGGTTAGACTATCCACTGGTGCTGTTACAGAATTTTACAGCAAACTTTAAAAGTATCCAATTAATTTTAAAAAAATCCAATCTATATAAATCATACCAATCTAGAAAGCTGTAGATGTTAGCTAGAGGAAAAAAATAATTCCAGACTAGTTCAGGCATGCCCAGACCTCAAAATTCAATCAAACAATAACTGAGGTCGAGTGGAGTTCCTGATAATAGATAGATTCTTTGAAAATTCATATATCCCTCATTAGACATCCAAATGAGGTGCTTCTTATTGGCACAAGTCACTGGGAATGTCTTATTTCTTTGTGTAAAATTTTGTGTCCATTGGACATCATTTGGGCCCTGTGTGACATATTTTATTTTTGGACCTGAGTGAACAGTAACATGACCAAAACTAGAAAATTTGCTAACTTTAGAAATTCATCAAATTTTCTGTATACCTCCAAAAATTATGTTCTTTAATTTCTCAAAAATCTCTCAATAAAATCTAATTGTATGCTAAATCTTATATCAAGAAGAGTTCATTTAGATAAAAAGTGGCATAGAGTTCTATTATTGTTAATTTTGACTCTATATAGGATACCAAAATGTCCAAATGGTTTTTCTTGGGGTTTGACATCTTTTGGGTAAGTCTAAAAACATAATTAGGACTTTTGTACGCTGCCCAATTGGTCTCAACCCTCGTGCATCTCATTTTGGCCAACTCATTCACACATATGTACAATTCCATAAACTTATTCAAGAAGCCACATTGTCCATATATACTCAATTTACATTCTAATGGTCACATATTATATTCTTCCATTTAAACATAGCATATTATCATAATTACATATGTTTATAACATCATAATACATATACATCTATTAATTATATCAATTGCCTTTTCCATAGCCTTAAAGTAACAAAATTCAAGCACTTTCATGTCATCCTCTCATCTTCAAGATAGTTAGTTTCCATTACCTTGCTCTCTTAGTCCACCTAACATGTTAGAACATTGGAAAGGAGGGGATGAGATTAAAAAAATTCCCCTAAGGCAATACACCTGCAAGTAGATGGAGTTTGTTTCCTTTAGCCTAGACATAACAAATAGCATTCAATTACTCTTTTGGAACAAGCCAAAGCACTAGACACACACTTAAAAAGCATACTTGGTCCATTAGTTTCATAATAGCTCCATTAATGACCTAATGAAACAACTACCATGATTTAAGTTCTTGGCTTCATTTTCTTCTCATATCTAGGCCTCTTGGTTCCATTTATATTCCTTGAAGTTATCACAAACTTATTTCTAAGAGTGTAGATACAAGTTGCTTCTTAAGGCTACATTATGAAACTTATTGCCTCATCTCCCATTCTATGGCTTCTAAATTTTTTTCAAGGATTTCTTCCACCTTCTTCCATCACATATAGTTCTAAACTAAGTTTAGAAAAAATTAAAACACTCCCTAGGTCTCCTAACTCCTTTAAGCCAAGACATAAAGAGCATTTGGGGTTCATGGGATTTCCAATTTTTCCTTAAAGGGAAAGGTCCTCAGGAAGCTTTAAAGGTACTCAGAAAGCTTCCTAAAGGTCTTAGGAACTCAAACAAGCACTCACATATGCTAGAAAATTCATGAATCAAAATAGAATTTACAAAGTATTCATGAATCCCTAGTTGTTCTCTCTTGAAACTCTATAGTTTTTCTTCCACTTTCTTTGCATTTCTCAAGTTCCCACACTTTAAATCAATGGTCTCTTGCTTCTTATAAGTCAAAACTTTCTCCCCATAGGCTATTCTATTTTTGACCAAAACACACACTCACAAAGCAAGGAAGAAGAAAGCAACAAAGGTAGATAAATTACCTTGATTTTAAGCTTCCTTCAATAGCTTCTTCCTTTTCCTTAGTGTAACACCATAGATTTCTAGCTTTGCCTCATGAAAATTTTAAGTCTCATGCCAAGCATTACATAGGGAAGCAAGAAAAATAGCATTAAAATAATGAAATTTTCTTTCGGAGTCCCATGAGCCATATGGACTCATCTATTGTAACACCATATATTTTTAACTTACTTCTTATTATTTCTAAGTCTCACATGATGAATTGCATAAAAGGGAGTAAAAAAATAGCCTTAAAATAATGCCTTATTTCGCATTGCGTCGCGTATGAAAATTCCATTCGGTGTCACAAGGACCATATGAGCTCATACATCATATTCTCATATTTAATTACATACAAACAACTCATTTGTATCACCAAAATTGGCCCACAACTCGTGGAATGCAAAAGGGAACATCAAATTCACTCTATTATTTTCGGCCAGAAACTCAGTTTTTCTGTCACAACTTTAGAAATTCATAACTAAATCCACAAAAATAGAAATCATGCATTCGTTGCCATTTTGAAAAGCTACACATGTCTACTTTATGACAAAAATATGTCCAGGCTATGAAACATAACACAGAAAGCGTTTGACATGCGAAAAGGGGCAGAGGTTCGGATTGCTACTGGTACTGATGCAAGTGTCTGCTATAAACTTTGAAAATGTCCAATTAATTACACAAAACTCCAATCCAAGCAAATTATATCAAGTTGGAAAGCTATGAATGTTAAATTTATGGTAAAAATAGGTTCAGACCATAGAAAGCACGTTTAGCCACTGAAATTCAATGGAACAGTGATTCAGGTCGTGCTGTGCTACTGTTACTGTTCCAGAAATTCAAAAATTCATATCTCTTAGCTCAGACCTCCAAATGAGGTGCTTCCAGTTGCTACAAGTCTCTCTAAACGCCTAGTTTCTACCTACAAAATTTCGTAGCCATTGGACCACGGTTGCCCCTCGGATGACACAATTTCACAACTGACCAAATGAACAGTACTGGTGCAAATCCGAAATTCTGGTGCCAACTTTGAAAAATCATAGAAACTTACACAGACCTCCAAATGACCTGATCTTTAGCTTGCCAAAAAGTTCTAGGCAAGATCTAAGTGCATGCAAAATTTCAAGTCAAGAAGAGGTCATTTGGTCAGACTTTGCCATAGCTCAAGATTATGGCAATTTGGTTCCAATAAAGGGGCAAATTTGGTTCCAATGGGCCGTTCATGGTTCCACACACATTTGAGCAACTTAGAAAGCATAACTAGAGCACAAATAAGTCTCTCATAAGATTTGAATCCTCATACAACTCAAATTCACCATTCCACTTCCATACACATACATGCATAAGTGGGCTCCCAAGTGGTCAAAACACACAATTCTATACATTAAACTCCATTCTTGATACATACACTAACTTTACATAGTTTTACACTTGTTCAAAGTGTCATGGCTCAAAAATAACATATACATATATTCTTTGACATTCTAATACACCAAAACTAGCAAAATGTGCCAAGAGATGGAGATTTAAGCTCCTTGGCCTCCATCCTTTGGATCTTGGACTCCACCTAGATCATATGAGATGAGAGAAAGGAGGGGGTGAGATTCATTGAACCTCAATAGCTCATACACCTATTCAAGAACATTTTCAAGGCATACAACATGTCAAAGGTACAAGTATGCAATCAATCAATTCATGAAGCATTCCACTTTCACATTTTTGTATCACAAACGCATGTCCAGCATAAGAATGAGCTCTAGGGACTTTTGGTTTGGCCTCACCCCATTTCTAGGACTTTTGGATTGCCTCACTCTTGGTTCTTGGGACTTTTGACTTAGCCTCACCCATCCAAGGGATTTTTGGCCTTGTCTCACCCATGCCATGAGACTTTTGGCATCTCCTCACCCATATTAAGGGACTTTTAGCACTACCTCACCCTTGTGAGCCAATTCCATAATTCAAAGACATTCAAGAAAGCATATTGATACCAAAATAGCAACATAGCATCAAGTGGCATGTCTCAAACATACAAATATACACACAAGCACACAATGACATATATGCAACAAGAAAATGCAACAAGAAAAGGTGGAGAGCTACCTTGGGGCAAATTTAAGTATTACTTTGCTTGTTCCTTCCCTTTTTCGATTCCACAAACACAAGGAGGTAGGGTTGGATTTCTTTGGCCTATTCACAATAAACAACACTTAATTATACTCTTGGAACAAGTTAGAACACTCAACTCACTCTTAAGACTACACTTTGTTCTAGTTGTCACAATATGGTTCCATTAATGACCTAATGAAGCAACTACCACAAGTAAAATTCTTGGTTCCATTCTCTTACCATATTTAGACCTCTTGACCTCATTTAAGGTCCTTGAAGCCATCACACACTCACTTTCACACACTTAGGTCCATGTTGCTTCATAAGGTTACATTATGGAAGCCATTGCCTCATCTCCCAACCTAAGGCTTCTAAATTTTTTCCAAGGGTTTCTCCTATCTTCTTTTATCATATAAAGTCCCAAATCAAGCTTGGAACTCTTTGAAACATCCCCTAGCTATCTCTTAGGATTTTGATCGATTTATGCCTACCTTAAAGACCTATGGAGTTTGAGATTTTTCCTTGATGGATGGGGCACTTGGGAGGCTCCTTAGGAGTCTTAGAAACTTAAACAAACACTCACATATGATGGGGAAGCCTTCAATCAACCCAGATTTTAAATTATGTTCAAGCACCCTACACTTTTTCAACTTGAAATTCAATGGCTTTTACTTGTTTCCAATGATAGATTCTTAATCCTTGCACTCCAAAACCTCTAATCCCTCCATAAATTGGACAGAAAATAGCCCCTAAGAAGTGGGCTCATGGTGGCCAAATTCGTGCAAGAGGAAGGGGGAGGGAGAAACTACCAAAGAATGGAAGTTTTACCTTGTTTTCTTGCTTCCTTTGGCTTGTTCTTCCACTTGGTTAGCTTACTCCCTCAAGTTTCGAAATTTCCCTCTCTGTTCTGTCCCCAAAACAGCACCAAACTCTCCATTAAAACCATAGAAAGAAAGCTTGGGAGGAGAGGAGCAAGTTTCAAGAAGGAAGGATATGGAATTTCTTAAAGTTTCTTACCTTTTCCTTGAATTTCTTCCTCCAAAATCTTCCTCCTCTTGTGCGCCTAAGAAGCTAGAGTTCTCCTCTGCAATTAGACAGAAGCAAGTCGGTTTAGAGAGGGGGAGGCAGAACGTGGCATATAAAGAAGAAGAAAGAAGCTTCCTTTAACACTTTAATGCCAATTTTGCCCTTCGTTCTTAGCATTTTCGTTTCTCCTTTGTTTTAGCTCCTTTTTGAGAATCGTCTTTTCCATTATAAAATGTAGATTCCAAATTTTATAAAATGCCCTTGGAATCACTCAATTTGGAGCTAAAACCTTCCCAAACGAACCGGTTAAAATTTGGGTCAACCGACGTCGGAAAGAGTACATCAGAGGGGCTTTACTGGTCCTGGGGCTTCCCATAATTTTTGGGGCCTCTGAGAACCCTGGGCAACTCAAAATTTCTATTTAAAAAGCCCTCCTAGGTGTTTTTCCAAAATTGCACTTATTTACGAAAATGCCACTGGCCTTTCGGCAAATTTTTTGAATTACTCTGGCCCCAATTTCTAAGCAACTCAAGGCTCAAATCCTCATTTTCTATTATTTAACATTTTATGCAAATTTTATTTGGCCTTGAATCACTCATCTCAGGGGACTTACTTTTCAAACCGGCCCATTTCTGTGTTTTTACAACATATCGAGCGTTACATCTATCACATTTTCTTATTTAATTACATAGATACAACTCAAATCCATCACCAAAAGTGGCCTATAACTCATGCAAATGCAAAAGACACATAACTTTCCATGATGTAGCCTCAGTCAGAATTTCTCATTTTCTGTCATAAATTTTGAAAAATTATAACTAATTCTTGAAAAATTGAAATTATGAATTTTTTACTATTCTGAAAAGATACGGATGTATACTTTATGCTAAAAATAATTCTAGATCATGAAACATCACATAGAAGATGTTTAACATTCAAAAGAGTGCAGAGGTCTAGTTGGCTACTGGTACTGATATAGGTTTCTACTATAAACTTCAAAAATATCCAGTTAATTCTAAAAAAATTCAATCCATGCAAATGATACTAATTTGAAAAACTATAAATAATAGATAGAAGGAAAAAAAACTTCAGACTAGTCTAGGTATGTCCAGGCCTCGAAAACAAATCAAATAGTAACCTAGGTTTGACTAGATACCTAACACTAGATAGAAATTTCAAAAATTTATATCTCCCTTTTTAGACATTCAAATGAGGTGCTTCTAGTTGGCATAAGTCATTAGAAATGTCTAGTTTCTCTCTATAAAATTTTGTTGCAATTGGACATCATTTGCCCCATGAGTGACAGAATTTAAATTTAGACTAGAATGAACAGTACACTGAACCAATTTCAAAAAAAATTTCAATTTTAAAAATTTATCAAATATTCCATAGACCTCCAAAAATTCTGCACTTCAACTTCTCAAAAAGCTCTTAACAAGCTATAGATACATGCTAAATCTTATACCAAGAAGAGCTTATTTGGACAAAAAATGGTATAAGTTTTCAATATAGTTAAATTTGCTCTATATAAGATATCAAATATGTCCAAATGACTACCCTTGATATTTGGCACCTTTTGGGGCAAGTTTAAAAGTATGAATATGACTTGTATAGAATGCCCAAGTGGTTCCAAACCTCATGCATCTCAATTTGACCTCTCCACTTCCATTATTACATACATTTCCATAATGCTAGTTTTGCCATTTCATGTCTAAGATGCACATTTCCATACATATAACCTTAAATCTCATTTATACATGATACATTAGTATAATTATACATGTTCATAACATCATAGGACATATACAACAATGGATTACAATATTTGCCACTCATATGGCTTTAAAGTAATAAAATCTATACACTTTAATACCACACTCTCATCTCTTAAGTAGTTGGCTCCCATTTTCTTGTTTTCTTGGTCCACCAAGCATGTTAGAATATTAGAGAGGAGGAAATGAGATTCCAAGAATCCCAATAGCTCACCTCTCATTTCCACCACACATAAAGTATGCAAGCCATGTCTTATAAATGCATGCATGAGCATATTAAATAACATGAATATTCAAGAAGCAATCTTGACATGTGAGTAAATCATATAAGGCATCCATAGGCTTGCTAAGTAAGTGGATTAACCTCACCTATTCACTTGTGAATTTTAGATTTGTCTCACCCATTTCTTTAAGACGTTTTTGACTCAACCTTACTCTTGGGAGTCAACCTCATTCTTGGGAGGCTCTTTACTTTATCTCAACCAACTTTAAAGGTTCTTGGCTCATCCTCACCATGGCTAAGGGTTCTTGACTTTTCCACACTCAAGCAAAACAAAACAAACATAACAAATATCATTTAAAAATATAATACATCATCATGGTACTATAGAATAAGAGCTTATGTTAGAATATTTTTCATAGCTTAAAACACACATGCACACATTTAAAGACAAATCAAGCATACATTTATACATGAGAGAAAAGTGGAGAGAGCTACCTTGCTTGCATTCACACAATTTTTCCTTGACCCTTAAGTCATCTCCCTTGAACTCACACATCCAAGGAGGTGGAGATCATTTCTCTTAGCAAGCCAATTATACTCTTGAATTAAATTCTAAGGCCATATATTCACTAGAAAAGCTAGGTGACTTATAAGGCTCTTTTATAGTTCCATAATGCACTTAATGAAGCAACCTTAGGAAAATATCATCTTGGTTCCATTCTCTTCATTCATTTATGATTCTTGACTTCATTGAAACCTCTTGGAGTCATCACGCAATCAATTCAAGGAGCCTAATTAGGTGTTGCTTCTTTAAGCTATATTATAGAGCCTACGACATCAATTTATTCTCTAGACCTCTTAAATTTTTTTGAGGTTTCCTCTCATTTTCATTCATCATATATGACTCAAAAATATGCTTTAAAAAATTTAAAATTTTCCCTAGGTGTCCCATCCCCTTTAGGCTGAGACTATGTAGCATTTGGCCTCTATAGATGTTTGCTTTGTTTTCTTGATGAAGGATGCATATTGGGAGACTTCTCGGGATCTTAAGAACTCATTTAAACATTCATTTAAGCCTAAGAATAATTATATCAAATCAGATTTTCAAAGGAACCCATGAAACCCTAAGTTTGCCACCTTGAAAATCAATGGTTTTTTCTTGAATTTCTTTGCATATTCTTACTCTTCTCCTTTATTCAAAGAATTCACCCTTGGTTCTGCCAAAAATTTAAGCCCTCTTGTAACTATATATATGGGGTGAAATAGGGAGAAGAATGGGGAAGAAATAACTACTATAGGATTGAGATTTTACCTTATTTTCATAGCTTTTCTTGCATGTTTCTCACTTTCCTTGGCCTCCTCTCTTTAAATCCAAAATTTTTCCTTTGTTCTTCCCTTAAAAAAGATCCATAAAATTCAATAAGAGGAGAGGAACAAATTTGGAAGAAGAAGGAGCATGAAAATCCATGAAATTCCTTACCTTTTTCTTTCTTTTTCTCCTTCTTTCTTCTCCTCCATGGTGCGCCAAAGAGAGCTAGTGTTTTCTTTAGTTTTTAGGTAGAATAGGTCATGCAAATGAAGGAAGAGAAGAAACAAGAAACTTAAAGAGTGTTTAAAAAACTTCCACTTTCTTAAAAATTCTAATTTTGCCCTTCGTTATTGGCATTTTTGTTTCTAACTTGTTTTAGCTTTTTTATGAGAATCGTCTTTTCCATTTTGAAATTTAGGTCCTCAATTTAGTAAAATACTTTTAGAATCACCAAATCAGAGCTAAAACCTTTCTAAATAGATCTATTAAAGTTTGGGTCAACTGACGTTGCAAAACGTCCACCAGAAGGGTTTTAACTGTCTTAGGGCTTCCAATGGTTCTCAGGGCCTCTGAGAACCTTAGAGAACTCAAAATTTCAATTAGAAAGCCCTCATATGTGAATTCCAAAATTTGCTCAAAATGACAAAAATGCCCTTACGTTTTTTCAACCTTTCATTTGAATTCGTTTCTTCATTCTAGCTCCGTTTTTCTTTCCTTTTGAGCCTGAGATTATCACTTTTAGGAGTCTAGAATGCTTTTCAATTTTTTTTGGGACCTTAACTACTTTATTTTGGGGGACTTCCTTTTGTGTCAGGTGAATTTTGTACATTTACAGAGAAACTATACATTACGTTTATGAGAATCGTCTTTTCCATTTTGAAATTTAGGTCCTCAATTTAGTAAAATGCCTTTAGAATCACCAAATCGAAGCTAAAACCTTCCCGAACGAATCTGTTAAAGTTTGGGTCAACTGACGTTGCAAAACGTTCACCGGATGAGTTTTAACTATCTTGGAGTTTCCAATGGTTCTCAGGGCTTTTGAAAACCTTGGAGAACTCAAAACTTTCAATTAGAAAGCCCTCATATGTGAATTCCAAAATTTGCTTAAAATGACAAAAATGCCTTTATGTTTTGTTAGCCTTTTGTTTGAATTCGTTTCTTCATTATAGCTCTATTTTTCTTTCCTTTTGAGCCTGAGATTCTCACTTTCAGGAGTTTAGAATGCTTTCCAAACTTTTTGGGACCTTAACTACTTCATTTCGAGGGACTTCCTTTTGTATCAGGTGAATTTTGTACGTTTACAAAGAAACTATACATTACGTTTATGAGAATCGTCTTTTCCATTTTCAAATTTAGGTCCTCAATTTAGTAAAATACCTTTAGAATCACCAAATTGAAACTAAAACCTTCCCGAATGGATCTGTAACACCTTAATCTACTACCGCTACCTAGCCTCTCACTGGGCTCGGTTCCATATGATTTCCAAAGAACTAATACCAATCCGTGGCAATTTGCATGCTATGAAACGGGGTTTCATACACTCATCTTCTGCCCCGTAGGTCCTATGAACCCATCATTCACATTCTCTACTCACATTCTACTTATACAACTCATTCATAACATAAAACAAATCATAAGCCACGGGTATAGTGCCAAAAACCAGAAAAATGCACTTTTCTCACTTGTACCCAAAAGTCATATTTTGGCTCTAATTTTGGAAAATCATAACTAATTCTAGAAAAATGGGAATCCAGTAAACTTTAGCTCTCTAGAAAGATATAAGTGTTGTCTTTACACTAAAAAAAATTCCCAATTGAAATCTCAGCATTCGGACCATGTTTGACATTGAAAATGGGAAGGAGGTCCGGCTGTCACTGTTTCTGGTCCAGTTTACTGTCATGACTTTCGAAAATTCATAACTAAATCCACAAAAATCCAATCTGGGCACATTATACCAATTTGGAAATTTACGGATGTCTACTAGAGGAGACAAATAAGTCCAGATCAGTTTAGTAACCCCTGGACCCTGAAAATGGATGGAACAGTAACGGAGGTCAGGTAGGCTCCCTGATGCTGATATAAAACTTTAGAAGGTTCATTCTCTCTCTACAGACCTCTGATTTAGGTGATTCTAGCTCCTATAAGTCACTGTGGTTGTCTAGTTTATGTGTATAAAATTTCACCACATTTGGACTCCATTTGGTCTATGAATGCCACAGATTTCATTTCTGGTTTATATGAACAATGCATGACCAATCCATTAAATTTTCCCAAATTCAACAATTCGCTAAATATTCTCTAGACCTCTGAATATTACCAACTTTAGCTTCTCAAGAAGCTCTCTACAAACTCTAAAGGCATGCCAAATTTCATGGCAAAAGGCACCCAAGAGGTCTAAAATGGGTCCAAATAGCCTTTCACACATTCTAGCCACTCATGGACAAGTTTAAAAGCATAAAACTAGGATATATAACAAGTCCATGTGGTCCAAATCAACATACAATCCAAACTCACTATGCTATGGTCAAATATACACTATTGCATTCATTCAACAAAAGGGGCAAAACCCTCATTTCCATTCATTTGGCTATCAACATAGTTTGTACATCATCATTTCATGCATTTACACTTGTTACAATAGTTACATCTAAAAAATAGCAGGCGCATATTCATTTGGCAGCACTTTACATCAAAAAGATCAAAAATAAGCTAATAACTAGCTAAGCATGCTCCTAGGCTCCTTGGTGTGCACTTGCTTCTCCTTGTGCTCCACCTAGCATATTAAGTTGGGAGGGGAAGGGGTGAGATTCAGGGAATCTCAGTAGCTCATGCACTCAATCAAGTAAGCAATCAAGGCATATAACAAGTCAAAGCATGTGAATAAGCATTTAGCCATTCTCAAACATCCAACACACATTGTACATGCTATGGAAATCACAACAATGCCAAAAATGGGCTCCAGGGACTTTTGGTCTAGCCTCACCCGAGTTTAGGGACTTTTGGATGGCCTCACCCGAGTTTAAGGACTTTTGACTTGGCCTCACTCGGTTGAGACTTTTGGCCTTATCTCACCCATCTCAAGGGACTTTCGGCTTCACCTCACCCATCTCAAGGGACTTTCGGCACTACCTCACCCGAGCAAATCTCACAATTCATTACACAAGCATATTGGCATCAATGCATCAAAGCAATAGCATATGGCATATTCCACACAACAAGCATATACATAAACATACAATGACTATTACATCCAAGAATGCAACAAGAAAGAGTGGGAAGAGAGAGCTACCTTATCAGCCAAGGTCAACACTAGCTTTTCCTTTCAATTCCTCTTCTCCCTTCTTAAGTTCATAAGCATACCTTGATGGAGGTGTTTCTCTTGAGCCTAGACACATAAAAGTATGTAATTACTCTTTTATAACTTAATTCAGAGCAACCCTTCTATCACATAAAAACCTAGGGTTCTCTCTCTCTCTCTAGAATGCCATCAACTCTTTCTCTCTCTCAAGCTCCCATGGTGGTGGAAACCACATTTTCAAAGAAAACACAAAGATTCAAAGGTGTTTTCCACTTTCCCTCTTCTGACCCATGCCCAAAATCCAACCATTTTCCCAAACAAAACTGTAGGAAGACAGGACAAAGAGAGGAGATCAGAAATCTAAGGAGAAATGGGAGAAATTTACTTACCTTTCCCTTGCTCTCCCTCCTTCTCTTGGTCTCTCTCACTCTCCACGCCTCTTTTCTCTCCTTGGGTCGAAGTCTAGGGCAGATATGAGAAAAGAAATGAGTTTGGGCGTTTAATAAAGTCTAATTCTCGCCTTTTACTCTCTTCCGGACTGACCCTCGCTACGGCGAAAATTAACCTTTGCTATAGCGAGCTCGTGTTATCTGGCTTCGCTACGGCGAGGCTTAACCTTCGCTACGGTGAACTCATATCAGTTCCCTTCGCTATGGCGAGTTTCGACCTTCGCTATGGCGAACTCGCGTTAGTTCCAGACTACCACTCTCGCTATGGCGCACGCTACGGCGAGCAACTCCCTAGTTTTTGTATGGACTGCTGCCAGCACTCGCTATAGCTAGAATCACGCTCGCTATTGCGAGAAGACATTCTCGCAACAGTGAGACCATTTCTCGCTATTGCGAGAAGACATTCTCGCCACAGCGAGACCATTTCTCGCTATTGCGAGAAGACTTAGCACAGTTTCTGGACTTCGAAAATTTCCAGCTTTCTACTTTCTTTCTTTTCCCTTTTCTTTTTTTTTTCCCGGTTGTTACAGGATCTGTTAAAGTTTGGGTCACCTGGCAATCATCAAGATAATATATCTACTCATAGTATTATAATTGGCATAATTGGAGTACTTCTTGCCATTTCTTAAAAATCTCCTACAATGAATCCTTATAGTTATAGTTACCCTTATAACCTTGCTACTTGTATTTCTATCTTTTAAACTATTTTAACTCTTCATCAAAGAAAAGTAACATCCTTATGTTTTCTTATCTAGTATATTAATGTGTTCTTTTTCACATTTGCTCACAAGCTCTAAAAGAATGACAATTCACTATAAAACTATTAACTAGGCTAAACATATAAGTAATGTCATGACTTAGAAATTCCCTTTAATCACTTTATCTTATCTTATCAGACACACAAGATTTGTAACAAATCAAAAATTATTTTAATACTTTTGGTTAGTATAAACTTAGAGATATGTGTATCAGAAAGAACAATAAACATTATTTATAGTCCGTTTAACTTTTTTGTGTAATAACTTAATTTACATTTTTGGATTCAACTTTTGAATTCTTAACTAATAGGATATACGAAATTGTGGTGGCTCATTGTAAAATCATTAACAAAGAAATGAAGTAAACATGGATTAAAAGAATTGCCCTACAATTAAGAAAAATGTATCAATATACCTATCAACCAATAATGACATTAGCTAAAGCAAACAAATTGCTTTACTAATTCTATAAGGCTTACATTTATGAAGGAGTAGCAATATTAGGTATTAGTCTTTCTCTTAAACATTCTATCAAACATATGATGTGCATCCATTTTGAACAATACCATAAGATATACACTCTAGCCTTTAAGCTCTTTATAGGACATTTTCCTAATAAAAATTAGTTCTTAGGAGACCCTGGGCCATTCCACCACCTTTCTTATTTACCAAACTAAAAAATCAATAATGATACAATAGTAATGGTGGGAATCAATGCACTCAATGCCACTAAGACCATTCGTAGAATTCTTAAAGAATAGAGCAATAACAAGTTGAAGAAGACAAAGCTTTGAACAAGGGGTTTGGTTTAAGACCTTTGCGAGAAAATGGAGTAAGAAAATCTTGACAAAGGCTTCTTCTTTCTTAGTAACTGATACTAGCTTAAGAAAACTCCAGTTCAATGCTTCTTATAATGAGAGAGAGTGACATGGGAGAGATGTGAGATAGAGTAAAAAAGAAAAGATAGGGAAGGAAACTTTGATGATTTTAAAGATAATGTTGCAAAGTCTAGAACATTGGGCCCCTCTATACTAGTCTCACATTTTTACCATTAGAGTTATAGCCAAATTTGAGTTTCAATTCCCTTTTATTAAAGTTTAAACCTAACTTCATGCCTTATTTGATTTATTTAGTCCTATTAGAGTTAGTGCCCAAAACAAGCTCTTGTAACACCTAGAATTTCCATATGTAAAATAATACAATTTCTCCATAATATAATCTTTATTTATCAACTGCGGAAGCTAAAATGAATAATCCGTACTATAACTTCAACATATAATCTATGTAAAACATAAAAATCATCCATAAACATCTAAAATAAAACTTATCTAAAAATGTAAACAATAATTCAAACCATCTCAAATGTCAATATCTTTTATTACATCATCATGAATCCTAATGCAACATTTACTAAACTAATCTAAGGTAATCATTATGTGGCTTCTCCTTACCAACCATAGATCTTCATCTTAGAAATGCCATTAACAAAATGTGGGATAAAAACCTAGTAGCTAATGAGTTCCAAAATTGTATTACCAGCCATAAATATAATCTTTTAACTTTAAATAGAGGTAACTAAAGGTAAAATAAAGCATGCTAAGAAGATACTTTTCTAAAATATTCATAAGCTATAATAATTAACAACTTCCAAAAACCATTTTCATATGTCATTACTAAAGGAGTAACATTTGATACAAACCAAATTCACAAACAAACTTTACTTTAGAAAACCGTATGCTTAGCTGTACTCCTAGATGGGATTTCCTTACCACAACCCTTACTTTTCATTTAGTGGTATTTGTAGTTTGAGCTAACTAGATCATTCACTCTTTCGTCTTACACTGAATGAGATATATGACTTTAAGCCTGGCCCTTGATTAATAATGATCGCTCAATGAAGTGCAAGCGTACACATCTCCCCCAGCAACCCATTGGCCTAATAGTCAATGGCATCAAGTCCAATCTCATAATGATAATGATACCCATCAAGTAAATATTCATCCTTGGATTATCAACCACAAGGTTCCATCTTAAAGAAAAAAAACAAGTATATGTTTTGAAAATATCACATAACAATTTCAAAATCAATTTATGTCAAAATCAAATGAACACTAATCATTTACTTTTCATTTTTAATAATCAGCAACCCATAGAATATTTCAATCTCATAATATAAGAACATAATTTATCATTTCACAATATAAACTTATCATTTCATACGAGTTACAACACTATCAAAATAATTTAACTTTCTCAAATACTTGAAGGATAAATCAACATTACATACATCAATTTCATAAAATATGAAAATATAATATAATTATATTTATGGATACTAGTTACCTTCATATGAAGTCAAATGCACACTTGCCAAGCCACCAACACTACCCTCAAGCTAAGAATCTACAATATATCAATAAGGTATGTATAATATCATATATATATATATTCACAAAATAATATTACCTATCTAATTAAATCCATCTTATTTTATCCACTTACTTCAATAGTCAATGGTCTACAAGTACTTAATAAGTCTAACACTTCACACCTCCACTTAGGTCCACACTTTGTTTTCAATTACTCCAACCAAAAGAAAGAATGATACCACTATTATTAATTTAGATTACTTAATTATATAAATTAGAAGTTATAAAGTCCTAAATTTACCAAAAATATACTTTAGCAAAAGTTAAATTTTCACTAGAAATCATATCAAATACTTAGAGTCCATTAGCTCAACAACTACCAAATACACAATTTAAACCCAATCCAATCTAGCAATTGACAATAGATAAAGTAGAAGTTTTATTTTAATTAGTCTAATTTCACTTCAAGCACTCAAATCACACCTCATTATATTTGGTTCAACACTTTATCTTCTACATTTCATACCAAAATAATGAATTAAGCTTCCAAATTAATTTAGTAACAATAAATATAAATAAATATAGAATAGTAAACTTACCCAAATTCCATTCTTAGAAAAAGTAAACTTTCCCATCTAGGCATTTCACTAAACATTTGATGTGCAACTATTAAAACTAATAATAATTAATATGTAATCAATATTCTAACTATCCTAATTGCATTGCTGGAAGCCTAATTGCCCTTTTAATTAACCAATTTCAATATCAATTGTCAATTTCCCCAAATCTCAAATTGTCAAACCCTAGGCTAAATCCTCAAAGAGTAGAATGCTTTTCTCTTTATGTACTTTGACTAAATCCTTGAGCTAGTGCATCAAATGGAGCTTGCAAGTGAAGAAGATGAAAATGGAGTTCTCCAAGCAAGAGAGGGGCATCGGTTTTGATAAGGAGAATATGAGGGATTGTTTTGATTTGATAAATAGGGTAATCTTAATGTAAATGGGCATGTGTTTGGATTTTAGGTATGGGTAATAGTTAATATCTATCTAAATTTACATAAGGTAATAGTAATTCATTAAAAAAGTTATTTTTTGTTATTTAATATAAAAATTTTGGTTATAATATTGGGTTTTTTTTCTATTTTTGTTTATTTTGGTTGGGTTAGGTGTAGCTATTTGGGTTTTTACCCTTTTCCTTTCATCTATTAAATCTAGGATACTAAAATAAATTAGCCTACTTACTAAAAGTCCAATATTTCAATAAGTAATATATTTTTCTAATATTTTCTAATTATATAAATATTATTTACTCACTAAATCCTCAACTATCCTTTAATAACTTAAATCCCTAATCACTTACTTTTACCATCAAAATCAACACCTAACATGTATAACTTATAAATAATTATTCCTAATAATTAAATAAATATTTTACATCCTTTAAACATGCCTCAATAAATAAATGATTTTAATTTAATTTAACTATTATTTTAGAATATAATTCATTATATTTTAATATAATTATTAATTTAAGATGTTATAGCTCTTCTTTTTGTTATTGGTTGAATGAGTTTTGGCCTAATTGAGCTCTCCTTTGCACTTGTGGCTAATCTAGTGGGTGAATGGAAGTGTTGTACATTCAGTGTTGATAGAAATGATGTAAGCAGAGAAGGAGACACTGAGGAGAAAGGTTTAGGTGTGGAGATGTAAAGAATAAAGGAGGGGCATCCGAGGTTTAAAAGTAGGAAAATGATGAGAAAAACTATGGCTAAGGTTATTTAGATTTAAAATAGCAACAGATCAATGAGGGAAATTTCCCTTGCTAAAAGATTCACAACAAATATGATTTAATGAGGGAAATTAGCCTCCTAGTTCTATTGATAAGTTGTTGTAAAAGTTAACACAACTATTCATGCATTTTCTCTCTTTATACCACAGTGAATTAGCAAGGAAGTTTCTTATCTTTGCTAATCCCTCACTAATTAGTAAGTAAGGGAAAAAAATCACTTTTTGAATTCCATCACTTTTTCATAATTTTCATGTTGTGATTGTAGTAGCTTTCATGATCACTTCCTTCAATGGTTTCAGAAATTTAATTAATCTAGCAATGTTAAGCTTTTGAGTTTTCTTGACCTTACTCATCAAAAGCTCTTTTTGAATGAAAAAAAAATGTCTCACACAAGCTTCAAGACCTACAAAACTTGTCTTCAAGACTAGCAATGGCAAGGAATTAATTGGATGGATATAACAACATAATTAATAGTGTTGTAGCAATAGGGGAGGTAGAATCAAGGCTTGACCATTGAGCCAATGGTTGTCACATCATCTTGTTGATACTCAACATATTGTCTTTTGAATTAGTCATCCAATGCGCTATATTAGTAGTGCAATTTTCCAAGTAGTAGAAGGCATCATTGGGCTTGGTAATGTGGGCTTCTTTTGCAATGGTAGTGAGAGGATGCAATGAAAGCACCATTGTTACATATTGAGGTGGAAAATTACTTAAAATTGGGTATTCCATTAGCACTCTTACAAATTTTTCTCTCCCTTGAAGCACCCTCACATCCATACATATATTAGAAGGAAGATAGCAATAGGGTTCTCCTTCCCTTTAGACCTAAGGCATCATTTGGAATGCATGATAAGTTTTTGATACAATGAGAAATCAAGGTGGATTAGGAATGGAAAGGAGTTCTATGGCCTATAGCCATGTTTGGTATAGCATAGGCAACAATAGGAATGCCATTGCTTTTTTATGTTTGGTTAGATAGAAATGAGATAGAAAAGGAAAAAAAAAAGGTTAAAAGACCTAAATGCTCCTATATAATAAAAATAATAAAATAAACATTAGTTAAGTTTTTTTTTAATAAAATGTAACATAAAATAAAAATCCCCCTTAGCATTTCTACTCAACCATGAGGAGCCTTAATCTAGACAATTTCCATAGTGACAAATGATGAAACCTCTAGCCTTTACTACTATAGTCATTGGCAGAGGTTGGCAGTTGAACGGGCTCACAGTTTTGACAAGGGTGATCGAAGTCCTCTCCTTGTCATCTTTAAAGGTAGTTTCTAATTACATCAGGGAAGTTGAGAGAGAACTTGAACATGGAAGTTAAGAGAGAAAATAAATCATGAAAAAGCTTTGACTCAAAGCTATGGGAACCAAATATTGAAGCCTAACCCAAGGCAATTTATGCTAACTTGATTATAACCTTCAAATATTCATAAATGGTAGATGAATAAGCTTGTTTGAATTCTAGAAACCACCATTTTCTTATATGGCATGACTATTTGTTTGATGTGAATGCTAGGGATTTAGACTCATAATGTCAGAATTAGATTATGGTTTACTCTATACCAAATATGAGTTTTAGCAACAATCCTTGCTTACACTTATTCTTGTGGTGTTTTAATGTTGGCATGAAAATTTTAGTTTAACTCCTTTGTTGATGTTATTAATCCATGCTTGCTTGATGTGTGATGGTATTAGAATTAGGCTAACATAGATAGATTTGAATCAATGTCCTTACCTCTATTATAAGTTTGAACTTGAATGCTTGATTCACAATTTTTCTTGTTATGTCACATAGTTATAATAAAATTCCCATTTTTAATTCTTTGTTGATGTTGTTAAAGATGCTAGCCTAGTGCTATAATGATATGGATGAGATCTGGGTTAATGTAGTTAAGGTTGTGTTAATGTTTTCTCATATGGCTATTGATATTGAGATAGAAAACTTCACTATATGGCTTCTAATCAAATTTGTGTTTGAACTTTGGATGAGGACAAAGCCTTGATAAATGCTTTGGAGGAGACATTTTATAAAGGATGGATTACCAAAGAGCATGAGGCTAGACTAAATGCATATGCAAATATTAGGAACTTGCTACACTTTGAGAGGGTGAGAAGGATATTATAAATAGGATTACAAGTTTGGCAAAGGACCTTAGATACATTCAAGAAGCTTTGAACAACCCACCTTAAATGAAATAATGAAATGCAAGTATTGGAAGCAAGTGATAAAATATTTGAGGTGATTTTATTTTTCTTTGTTACACTACCTTGTTCTTTGTTTACCTTGTTGAATTTGTAATGTTTTATATATCTTATGTGTACACTTTGTTCATTTTTTCTTTTAAGACAAATAGGAATATGGCGTACTTGAACAAACAATTTCCATATTATAACCAGCTATAGAGCATGTTTGGAAGGTTAATGGAATAATTCTAGAAGTCTAAACTTGTTTTCAATGTATTAGTTACAATTTTCTGTACAAGTTATGCCAATTTGTCAAAGTTTAACTATAATGGTGACTCACTAATGGTAACATTGTTTTGGATATATTCAAATGTAATGGTGACTCAAATGTAAGTTATATTGCAAACTTGGAAATGTTTAAACGTAATTGTGTTACCTTTTTTAATTGACCTAAATTATGTGTTGATAGTTTTTCTTGGAAAGAGTGTCCGTATTTTAACCATCTTATAACTAAACAAAGATGATACAATTGCCCCAATTATTACCTTGTCTCACTTAAATTTTTACTTTTATTTGAAATTAATTATGATTTGATATTTTCAAAAACCTTGGTATTCTAAAATGGTATTACACAAAATTACTTTCTCCTCTATATTTAATTCTTCAATTTGTTGTATTATTATATACTAACTTTCTTTAAATATAATTATTTTGAAATCACAGGGTCTCTGTACTTTGTAGTAGTGAATGTAATGGAAAATCTAATAGAATTTTAACAATCAATTTTATAGTTGACGACATAACCAAGTCTAAAAGAATTGCCATGTTCTACTATCTAGTATATATGCCAACCCTATTCATTGCATTCCTTTGAAATGATTATATGTTAAAAAAACATAATTACTAGCACAAGATAATTCTATTTGTAAAAACAAAAGCAAATATGCATAAGCAGAAATTTTTTGACCAAGTGCTAATATAATTAGCCATAAGAACCTTGATATACAACTTATATTACATAATCAAAAGATAATTTTTCGGTTCGATAGAGGAATGCACATGTGGTCCAACAAAAGGAAGCACCTCTTCAACATTTAAGGGCACCTATTGCATTATTCAAAGTGCATCAACCTTAAACATAAGTGTTTGGCATATATGCACAACAATTACATAACCAATTGCACCTATGGTACATCAAAAGTGCTTAGATATATCAAAATGATTCAATAGGTATCCAAGAATCCTAGTTACCACTCCTATTCAAAATATGTACAATAGCTCCATAGTCAAAGTGCACCTATTGCATTGTCAACAGCTCCATAATCAAAGGCCTCTCCTGTCTAACACATATATAATACCTACGAAGGGGAAGTATAAATAAATAAAGCTATATTAACATAGATCTAGCCTTTAAAATATATACACCTTAGTACTTGTAGGGAACAGTTACATCATTGAGGTCATCATCAAGGGGCTAGAAAAATAGATATAAGAAAAAAGGGTTAGTCCTTAAGCAAGTCAAGATAAAGGAAACATTGAACTATTATCACCAAGAATAAGATGAAATTTAATTAATTGCATTGCATACACAAACAAGCAAGTGATTCTGATAGGTATGAAGTTTGTGATCCATACACAAATAAGAAAACATAAAGAAGAAGCTATCATATAACAAAACTGCAAACACATACTAAAGAGCTTTTCAAGATATAATTGAAATTCCAACTACTCACCCATGTCATCCATATAGTTTACACGAAAGGATTAGCTATATATATACTTCGATAATAGTAGCTTGACAAAAATAGATGTATTATAGCAACTAGTTAAATGGATTGTAATGAAGGTGATTTTCTGTAAACAGTAACAGCCAATTAAATATAAGATATACATATTAACATTTTGAAAATTTGAAAAAATATGGTTAAAATTATATAGCATAAAGAAAGGTGAAGGATGTAGAAATCATAATGTAGAGGACAATAATTGGATTTGTCTAGAGAAGAATGATTTTGTATCTGTGTAGCATGAACATGAAATTCTTTGAAGGAATGAGAAATATGCTAAAATAATACTACATGTGGAATATAGGTAGTAGTTTTGTTAAAACAAAAATAAATAAACGATATATTAATTACTCAAATATAAAACTTAACCTTACATAGTCCTCAGCATTTGCTACCTATCTTTTACTAAATTCAATAGTTGAAATATAACTACAAAAAAGTGCACTTACTTGACAACAACAAAAGTGTGCACTTAAATGACAATAAAAGAGTGCCTTTACAAGGCAACAAAAAATACATCAAAGCTTCTAGCCTTACAACAAAAGAGTTAACCTATCCTACCTCTGAAGTGTACACTTAATCCACCTACCTATGTAAGATAAAAAAACTAAAAGATTGCACATTCAACCTACATACAACAAAATTATTGCCTTGCACATAAGTTTCCATCCTATATACCCCAAAAAATCAACAAGAGTGCACTTATGTATCATAACATCCAAAAAAAAGTGTACATTCAACCTATTAAGAACAAAATTATGGCATCACACATAGGTTTCCATCTTATATATACCAAAAAGTCAATAAGAGTACACCTATGTGACACCTCAATCTACTACCACTACCTAGCCTCTCTCTGGGCTCGGTTCCACATGATTTCCAAAGATTCAATACCAAACACGTGGCATTTGCATGCTATGAACTGGGGTTTCATATACTCATTATCTGTCCCGTGGGTCCCGTGAACCCATCTCACGCATCCTTAACTCAAACTCCATACATACGACTCATACATAGCATAAAACACACCATAAGCCATGGGTATAGAGCCAAAAACCAATAATCTTGCATTTTCTCACTTGGGCCCAAAAGTCATATTTTGGCTCTAACTTTGGAAAATCATAATTAATTGTAGAAAAATGTAAATGCAGCAAACTTTAGCTTTCTGGAAAGCTCTATGTGTCAAATTTACACTAAAAATCATTCCCAACCACAAACACATCGTTTGGACCATGTTTGACATCGAAAATGGGAGGAAGGTCCAGCTGTCACTGTTTCTGGTGCAGCTTTCTGTCATGACTTTCGAAAATACATAACTAAATCCAAAAAAATCCAATCTGGTCAAATTATACCAATTCGGAAAGATACGGATGTCTACTAGAGGAGAAAAATAATTACAGATCAGTTCAGTAGCTCCTACACCCCGAAAATCGATGGAACAGTGACAGGGGTCAGGAAAGCTCCCTGATGCTGATACAGAACTTTAGTCGGTTCAGTCTCTCTCTACAGACCTCCGATTTGGGTGATTCCAGTTCCTACAAGTCACTTTGGTTTTCTAGTTTATGTGTATAAAATTTCACCACATTTGGAATCCATTTGGTCTAAAAGTGCCACAGATTTCATTTTCCAGTTTAGATGAACAGTACATGACCAATCCCTTGAATTTTTCCAAATTCAACAATTCCCCAAATATTCTATAATCCTCTGAATATTACCCACTTTAGCTTCTCAAGAAGCTTTCTACAAACTCTAGAGGCATGCCAAATTTCATGGCAAACGGAGCTCATCCGGTCATACTTTGACGGAGCTCACAAAAATACCGGTTTTGGCACCCCATAGGTCCAAAACGGGTCCAAATAGCCTCTCTCACATTCTCACTCCACATGGATAAGTTTAAAAGCATAAAACTAGTGTATCTAACATGTCCATATGATCCAAATCATCATACATTCAAATCTCACTATGCTATGGCCAAATTTACACAACAACATTCATGCATCAAAGGGGTAAAAACCCACATTTCCATTACTTTGGCTAATAACAGAGTTCATACATCATCCTTTCATATTTCTACATGTGTTACAAACTTTACATCTCAAAAATAGTGGGCACATTTTCATTTGGCACCACTTTACATCATATTTACAATAAAATGTCAAAAGAAAGTAATATCTCTAACTATGCATGCTCCTAGGCTCCTTGGTGGGTGCTCGGTTCTCCTTGAGCTCCACCTAGCATATTAGTTGGGAGGGGAAAGGGGTGAGATTCAGGGAATCTCAGTAGCTCAAGCACTCAATCCAGCAAGCAATCAAGGCATATAACAAGTCAAGGCATGTGAATAAGCATTTAGCCATTCTCAATCAACCAACACACAATGTACATGCTATGGAATCACAACAATGCCAAAAATGAGCTCCAGGGACTTTTGGTCTAGCCTCACTCGAGTTTAAGGGACTTTTGGATGGCCTCACCTGAGTTTAAGGACTTTTGACTTGGCCTCACTCGTTGAAGACTTTTGGCCTTGTCTCACCTATCTCAAGGGACTTTCGGCTTCACCTCATCCATCTCATGGGACTTTCGGCACTACCTCACCTGAGCAATCTCACATTTCAACATACATGTATATTGGCATTCAATGCATCAAAGCAATAACATATGGCATATTCCATACAACAAGCATATACATAATCATACAATGACTATCATACCCAAGAAAGCAACAAGAAAGAGTGGAAGAAGAGAGCTACCTTTGGAGCCAAAGCCAACACAGGCTTTTCCTTTCAGTTTCTCCTTTCCCTCCTTAGGTCCACAATCACACCTTGATGTAAGTGTTTCACTTGAGCCTAGACACACTAAAAGCATGCAATTACTCTCTTGTAATTTAATTTAGAGCAACCCTCTATCACACACAACCTAGGGTTCTCTCTCTAGAATGCCATTACCCTTTTCTCTCTCTCAAGCTCCCATGGTAGTGGAAAACCTCATTTTCAAAGAAAACTCAAGGATTGAAAAGAGTTTTCCACTTTCCCTCTTCTAACCCATGCCCAAAATCCGTCCATTTTCACAATTAAAACCGCAGAAAGAGAGGGCAAAGGGAGGGGATTAGAGTTCTAAGAAGAAATGGGAGAAGTTACCTTACCTTTCCCTTGATCTTCCTTCTTCTCTTGATCTCTCACACTCTCCACGCCTCTTTTCTCTCTTTGGGTCGAAGCTTAGGGCAGATATGAGAGAAGAAATGAGTTTGGGCATTTAATGAAGTCTAAATCTCGCTATTTACTCTCTTTCGGACTGACTCTCGCTACGGCGAAAACTAACCTTCGCTATAGCGAGCTCGTGTAATCTGGCTTCGCTATGGCGAGGTGTAACCTTTGCTACGGCGAGCTCGTGCCAGTTCCCTTCGCTATGGCGAGATTTACCACTCGCTATGGTGAAATCGCGTCAGTTCCAGACTTCACTCTCGCTATGGCGCCGCTACAGCGGGCAACTCCCTGGTTTTTGTATGGGCTGCTGCCAGCACTCGCTATAGCTAGAATCGCCTTCGCTATGGCGAACTAGCTTTCTCGCTGTAGCGAGACCGTCTCTCGCTATTGCGAGAAGACTTAGCAGAAATTCTGGATTCCAAAAATTTTCAGATTTCACTTCCTTTCTTTTCCCTTTTCTTTTCTTTTTCCCGGTTGTTACATTTCTACCCCTCTTAAAAGAAATTTCGTCCTCGAAATTTAGAAACTTACCTCAAGGGAATAATTCTGGATATTTCTGCCTCATCTCATCCGCCAATTCCCAGGTGGCTTTCTCAGATGTCAGACCTCTCCAAATCACTTTCACCAGAGGAATGCTCTTGCTTCTCAGCTGTTTCAGCTTAGCATCCACAATTCTCTCCGATTTCACTACATAGGAAAGATCTTCCTGCAATTGCACATGTTCATATTCTATGACATGTGAGGAATCTGGTAAATACTTTTTCAACTGGGAGACATGAAAAATATTGTGTATTTGGGCTAGGTTAGGAGGTAAGGCTATTCGGTAAGCCACGGGTCTAATTTTCTCAAAGATTTCAAACGGACCAATATACCTAGGACTGAGCTTCTTTACCCTCATTGACCGACCTACTCCCGTCATTGGAGATATTCGTATGAACACATGGTCTCCAACCTCAAACTCTAACGGCCTCCTACGCTTATCAGCATAGCTTTTCTGCCTACTCTAGGCCGTGAGTAGCCTCTTTCTAATCATTTCTATCTGTCAGGTGGTCTGGTCCACAATCTCAGGTCCTATCATACTCCTCTCACCTAACTCAACCCAACACACAGAGGATCTGCACTTTCTCCCATACAAAGCCTCATAAGGGGCCATCTGGATACTGGAATGGTAACTATTGTTATAAGCAAACTCTGCTAACGGTAAATACACATCCCAGTTCCCTTTCATTTCTAGCACACATGCCCTCAACATATCTTCTAATGTCTGGATGGTCCTTTCAGTCTGACCATCTGTCTGGGGGTGATATGCAGTACTAAACCGCAATCTAGTCCCTAAGGCATGCTGCAATGACCTCCAAAAGTTCGACGTAAACCTGGGGTCTCTATCCGAAACTATGCTATTGGGCACTCCATGAAGTCTCACTATCTCTCTGATATACAACTGGGCCAATCTATCCAGTGTATAAGTAGCCTTAATAGCTAAAAAGTGTGCAGACTTCGTCAGTCTATCCACAACTACCCAAATAGCATCGTGTCCAGAGGATGTCCTGGGTAACCCCATGACAAAATCCATGGCTATACTATCCCACTTCCACTCAGAGATATCTAGAGGTTGCAACAACCCAGCCGGTTTCTGATGTTCAATCTTTATCCTCTGACACACTAGGCATCTAGCTACATAATCCGTCACATCACTTTTCATCCTTGGCCACCAGAAAATCTTTTTCACATCCTGATACATCTTGGTGGCACCTGGGTGGATAGTATACTTACTCTTATGCGCCTCTTCCAGAATGCTTTCTCTCAACTCATTCTGATTAGGCACACTGATTCTATCCCGATATACTATCATGCCATCCTCAGACAACTTGAAATATGAGGTCTTACCTTGGGTGATCTCATTCCTGATCCGTTTCAGGAACTCATCCTCTCTTTGGGCATCTAAGATCTGGGTTCTCAAGATATTTTCAATTCGGGTTTCACTCAGATACAATCTACCCGATACCACCTGACAAGAGAGGTTCAACTCTCTGAACTTCTCTAGGAGCTCCTGCTCTCTAATCATCATATGGGCTACATGGATGGATTTTCTACTCAGGGCGTCTGCCACCACATTGGCCTTGCCCAAATGGTATTTCAACACATAATCATAATCTTTCAAAAATTCTATCCATCTCCTCTGTCTCATATTGAGTTCTCTCTGATCAAACAGATATTTCAGACTCTTGTGGTCACTATAGATCTCTATGGTCGCACCATACAGATAGTGTCTCCAAATTTTGAGAGCAAACACTACGGCAGCTAACTCCAGGTCATGTGTGGGGTAATTCTCCTCATGAGGTCTCAACTGCCTCGAGGCATATGCCACTACTCTACCCTGCTGCATCAACACACATCCTAACCCTTTGCCCGAAGCATCACAATAAACCACAAATGGTTCACTAGGGTCAGGGATAATCAGCACAGGGGCAGTGGTCAAACAGAGTTTCAACTCCTGGAAACTCTTCTCACATCTCTCATCCCACACAAACGGTGTATCTTTCCTGGTTAGCCTCGTCAGTGGTAAGGCCATTCGAGAAAAGTCCTATATAAATCGTCTGTAATACCCTGCCAAACTTAGGAAACTCCTGACTTCGGTGATCGTTCTAGGTCTATCCCACTGTAACACAGCCTCAACTTTATGGGGATCCACCGCAACCCCATCTCGTGAGATCATATGACCTAAGAATCACACCTCGGTCAGCTAAAACTCACATTTACTAAGTTTGGCATATAACCTTTTCTCTCTCAAGGTGTCTAGGGCTAGTCTCAAATGCCTCTCGTGCTCCTCAAAAGATCGGAAGTACACTAAAATATCATCAATAAAGACCACCATAAACTGATCTAGATACGGTCTGAATACCCTGTTCATATAATCCATGAACACAGCAGGCGCATTCGTCAACCCGAATGGCATCACAAGGAACTCATAGTGCCCATATCTCAGTTCTCACTCTCAACTGGTGGTAACCAGATCTAAGATCTATCTTAGAAAACACAGATGCCCCAGCCAACTGATCTAACAGATCATCAATTCTAGGGAGAGGATATTTATTCTTGATGGTAACTTTATTCAACTCTCAGTAATCTATACACAACCGCAAGCTACCATATTTCTTTTTCACAAACAACACCGGAGCACCCCAAGGTGAAACACTAGGGCGGATGAACCCTTTCTCTAACAGTTCCTCTACCTGCGCTTTCAACTCAGCAAGCTCGGCGGGAGCCATCCTATAAGGAGCTTTGGACACCGGTCTAGCACCAAACACTATGTCTATAGGGAACTCTAATTCTCTCTCAGGAGGTAGGCCACTAAAATCAAACTCTCTAGGGAAAACCTCCGGGAATTCTCTGACAACTGGGATCTCCTTTATCCCTTCTTCTACCTCAGCCCGAATAGAGAAAAAGACTAGAAACCCTTGACATCCACACTCTAAATATCTCTCAGCCTGGGCAGTAGTCATAAAGGATAACTCTGCTCCTAACCTAGGTATGGTCCCACAAACAGGTAAGGAAACGATTCGGTGTTCACAATCAAGTATAGCATTATTTGCAGCTAACCAGTTCATACCAATAATCAAGTCAATTTCATGAAAAGGCATACAAACCAAATCAATAGTGGTATGACAGTGGTTAAATTGGACAGTGACATTTAAGCAAGTATGGGAAGTGACCACGTGGCCTCCGGTGGGTGTAACAACAGACAAGTCAAAGGGCAAGACACTAACAACCAGTCCCAATTTCCTCACACAATCATAAGATATAAACGAGTGACTAGCACCCGAATCAAACATAGCAACTACAGGAAAGCCATTCACTAACAGCGTACCTCAGATCAAACTGGGAGATGCGCTGGCTTCCTGCTGAGTAAGGGCGAACACTCGACCCTGGGTCTGTGGTCTAGGAGGAGGCGCTGTCTCCATCTGAGGACAGTGTCTAACAATGTGCCCCGGCTTCCCACACTTATAACATGTCACCGGAGACTGCTGGAAGGATGACTGACCCCGAGGAGGTGGCACACCTCGCTGTGGCCTTCTACTCCATGGCCCCTTGCCTCTTTTCTTGGTACTAGGGGTCAAACTAGAGCCCTCCTCTGGTTTCAGCCTTTTCAAATCCGGAACCCTCTTCTGACTAGCCGTCATCACAGTAGGCATGATAACTTGCAAGTTCGTCTCAATCACCCTACTGACCTCTACCAGAGTATTAAACTTTCTGATCCGCTGTGGAGTGACTCTGTCGCTAATCAATGGCCTCAAACCAGTCTCAAACTGCTCACATCTCCAGGGTTCATCATCATACCTCTGGAGGTAAGAGGAATACCGAGACAGCTCGATAAACTTGGCCACATACTGGTCCACAGTCATCTCATCAGTTTGTCTCAAACTCATAAACTCCATCTCTTTCTTTTTCCTCACTGAACTTGGGACATACTTCTTATAAAATTCAACCAAGAATGTCTCCCAAGTGATCAGTATGTTCTTGGTCTCCATCAATGGTTTCACACTCTCCCACCATCTATCAGCCTCCTTTTCTAGCATAAAGGCGGCTAGCTGGGCTTTCTGCTCAGTGGTACAATTCATCACTGAGAAGATTTTCTTAAACTGCATCACCCAAGCCTCCGCCTTATCCGCATCCAATTCCCCGTCAAACGAGGGTGGATTGTTCTGTCTGAACTGTTTCAATACTTTTTGGATAGGCGCCTGGGTCTGTGGAGCAGCAGGCTCCTGGGGAGGTACAGGTGGAATGCTAGAGGTAGACGGTTGCGGTCCAGGGGCATCCCTTCTGGCTTCTTCTTGCCTAGCCAGGGTGTCTTATAGATGCATGATCATATCATGCTGCTGCTGGGCAATGTATCTCTGTTGTTCCAGCATCTCTTGGTGCTGGCCCATCATGGCCTCATACCGGTCAAGTCTATCCATGATGGCCTGTAGAGGAACCCTAGTCTCAGTAGGAACCTCTGGCTCATCTCTCTGAGCCCTAGGCAGTCTGCCTCTGCCTCTGCCTCTACCCCTGCCCCGTCTAGTCTCAACCATATCTGAAAGAAATAGCAATCCTCAGTTCACAATAATATCACAACACATATGCATAAGGATGCTACAACTTCCATGACCATTCACACCAAACACAAGCAATTCACATACTTCAAGAGCCTAACATTGAGCAAAAGTGCCTAAACCTTTGCTCTGATACCAAAAAAATGTGACACCTCAATCTACTACCACTACCTAGCCTCTCTCTGGGCTCGGTTCCACATGATTTCCAAAGATTCAATACCAAACACGTGGCATTTGCATGCTATGAACTGGGGTTTCATATACTCATTATCTGTCCCGTGGGTCTCATGAACCCATCTCACGTATCCTTAAGTCAAACTCCATACATATGACTCATACATAGCATAAAACACACCATAAGCCACGGGTATAGAGCCAAAAACCAGTAATCTTGCATTTTCTCACTTGGGCCCAAAAGTCATATTTTGGCTCTAACTTTGGAAAATCATAATTAATTGTAGAAAAATGGAAATGCAGTAAAATTTAGCTTTCTGGAAAGCTCTATGTGTCAACTTTACACTAAAAATCATTCCCAACCACAAACACATCGTTTGGACCATGTTTGACATCGAAAACTGGAGAAAGGTCCAGCTGTCACTGTTTCTGGTGCAGCTTTCTGTCATGACTTTCGAAAATACATAACTAAATCCAAAAAAATCCAATCTAGTCAAATTATACCAATTCCGAAAGATACGGATGTCTACTAGAGGAGAAAAATAAGTCCAGATCAGTTCAGTAGCTCCTACACCCCGAAAAGCGATGGAACAGTGACAGGGGTCAGGAAAGCTCCCTGATGCTGATACAGAACTTCAGTCGGTTCAATCTCTCTCTACAGACCTTCGATTTGGTGATTCCAGTTCCTACAAGTCACTTTGATTTTCTAGTTTATGTGTATAAAATTTCACCACATTTGGAATCCATTTGGTCTAAAAGTGCCACAGATTTCATTTTCCGGTTTAGATGAACAGTACATGACCAATCCCTTGAATTTTCCCAAATTCAACAATTCCCCAAATATTCTATAATCCTCTGAATATTACCCACTTTAGCTTCTCAAGAAGCTTTCTACAAACTCTAGAGGCATGCCAAATTTCATGACAAACGGAGCTCATCCGGTCATACTTTGACGGAGCTCACAAAAATACCGGTTTTGGCACCCCATAGGTCCAAAACGGGTCCAAATAACCTCTCTCACATTCTCACTCCACATGGACAGGTTTAAAAGCATAAAACTAGTGTATCTAATATGTCCATATGATCCAAATCGTCATGCATTCAAATCTCATTATGCTATGGCCAAATTTACACAACAACATTCATGCATCAAAGGAGTAAAAACCCACATTTCCATTACTTTGGCTAATAACAGAGTTCATACATCATCCTTTCATATTTTTACATGTGTTACAAACTTTACATCTCAAAAATAGTGGGCACATTTTCATTTGGCACCACTTTACATCATATTTACAACAAAATGTCAAAAGAAAGTAATATCTCTAACTATGCATGCTCCTAGGCTCCTTGGTGGGTGCTCGGTTCTCCTTGAGCTCCACCTAGCATATTAGTTGAGAGGGGAAAGGGGTGAGATTCAGGGAATCTCAGTAGCTCAAGCACTCAATCCAGCAAGCAATCAAGGCATATAACAAGTCAAGGCATGTGAATAAGCATTTAGCCATTCTCAATCAACCAACACACAATGTACATGCTATGGAATTACAACAATGCCAAAAATGAGCTCCAGGGACTTTTGGTCTAGCCTCACCCGAGTTTAAGGGACTTTTGGATGGCCTCACCCAAGTTTAAGGACTTTTGACTTGGCCTCACTCATTGGAGACTTTTGGCCTTGTCTCACCTATCTCAAGGGACTTTCGGCTTCACCTCACCCATCTCATGGGACTTTCGGCACTACCTCACCCGAGCAATCTCACATTTCAACATACATGTATATTGGCATTCAATGTATCAAAGCAATAACATATGGCATATTCCATACAACAAGCATATACATAATCATACAATGACTATCATACCCAAGAAAGCAACAAGAAAGAGTGGAAGAAGAGAGCTACCTTTGGAGCCAAAGCCAACACAGGCTTTTCCTTTCAGTTTCTCCTTTCCCTCCTTAGGTCCACAATCACACCTTGATGTAAGTGTTTCACTTGAGCCTAGACACACCAAAAGCATGCAATTACTCTCTTGTAATTTAATTTAGAGCAACCCTCTATCACACACAACCTAGGGTTCTCTCTCTAGAATGCCATTACCCCTTTCTCTCTCTCAAGCTCCCATGGTAGTGGAAAACCTCATTTTCAAAGAAAACTCAAGGATTCAAAAGAGTTTTCCACTTTCCCTCTTCTGACCCATGCCCAAAATCCGTCCATTTTCACAATTAAAATCGCAGAAAGAGAGGGCAAAGGGAGGAGATCAGAGTTCTAAGAAGAAATGGGAGAAGTTACCTTACCTTTCCCTTGATCTTCCTTCTTCTCTTGATCTCTCACACTCTCCACGCCTCTTTTCTCTCTTTGGGTCGAAGCTTAGGGCAGATATGAGAGAAGAAATGAGTTTGGGCGTTTAATGAAGTCTAAATCTCGCTATTTACTCTCTTCTGGACCGACTCTCGCTATGGCGAAAACTAACCTTCGCTATAGCGAGCTCGTGTAATCTGGCTTCGCTATGGCGAGGTGTAACCTTTGCTACGGCGAGCTTGTGCCAGTTCCCTTCACTATGGCGAGATTTACCACTCGCTATGGCAAAATCGCGTCAGTTCTAGACTTCACTCTCGCTATGGCGCCGCTACAGCGGGCAATTCCCTGGTTTTTGTATGGGCTGCTGCCAGCACTCGCTATAGCTAGAATCGCCTTCGCTATGGCGAACTAGTTCTCTCGCTGTAGCGAGACCGTTTCTCGCTATTGCGAGAAGACTTAGCAGAAATTCTGGATTCCGAAAATTTCCAGATTTCACTTCCTTTCTTTCCCCTTTTCTTTTCTTTTTCTCGGTTGTTACAACCTATGTACGATAACATCAAAAAAAAAATGCACCTATTTTTCAAAACATCTTACACTGTTCTCACTTTTGGTAGCTAGCAATAGCATATTTACATTAAAAAAATCAATAAGAGTGCACATGAATCACAAAATATAGTGTACTTAGCCTAAAAAATTTGGCCTCACACTTGCTCAACCATTAACATACTTATTCTTCCTGTGATGACAATAAAACGTAAAATCAACATTAGGCATTTGTTATATGATAGTAAACAACAAAATAAGAAATCCATTTGGTGTCAATGCATCATACACCTATCTAATGAGAAGATGAATCTAATCTACTTACTCAAGGTCAAGTATGGATAAGAATGCGAGCATCAAACTTGTTATTATAACTAATTTGGATAAGAGCAGCATTCCTTTCATGACGTGTCAATCCTTCCATCATTGCCAACTCAGAAAACAATTGGTCTCTTTCGGCATGCAACTCTACCTCATACCCTATAAAATATGCGAAGTTTTTCTGTTGCTTCATAAATGCCATGTTGAATACCTACACCTGTCCGTTTGAATGCCATCACAAATGTGTCATCATAGAGGCTTTTTCTCCTTCACCTTAACCTAGATGTTGCTTCACTAGTTGGGGGTGGTGACGATTCAATCTGGGCAAAAGAAGGATCCCAGTCATCACCTATGTCAATGTAATTAAAGTCTTCTAGGCTAGCACTTATTTTCCCTTAACCTAACACCTCAAGAACATTAGTTACTGATTGTGCATCCTTCCCAATTGCTCAGTTTGTCCAAAAACCAAACAAGGTTTTTTAAATAAAGGAAACGACCTACTTCTATAAGGCATTATCTTTATGTGATTGCACAGCAAGGATGAAGAAATTTTAGATATGAAATTATAATAAATACCAACAAGCTACATTAAATGCACATATATAGAAGTTTTACCTTCAAATATTTGTCCTAGACTTCTTTATTAGCCATCACACACTTTAGGGATCCCACTTGAAACCACTAGTGTTTGCCTCGTACGTTATATCATGTACAACCAGCCATCTGATCTTCAAGGTTTTTAACCATGCTTAAATATGTGGAAAAGCTTTTATCCTGCCTCATAGTAGTTTTTGCTCTATCATTGTTTCAAAAAATGGTAAGTGGCCCAACTTGAACCCATTGTCAACCATAAATTTTCCATCAACATGTAGATCATGATGGTAGCAACAAATAAAGCATTCTTCTTCAAGGTCTACACTTGTTTCTGTTAGGTTCGCAATGATCATAGGCATAGCAGAATTTTAAATTTTTTTATCATTAAACCCCATCGTAGGATTATGCACAAGAACATAGATCAAGAGAAGATAAGAAAGTTGCCTTTTAATTGAGCTACAGTTGAATCACACATACAAATCTAGTGATCTATGCCTCTATAGTATCTACACAGAGTAGATGAAACCTTTCCTCTCTCTGCATTTTTGCTAAGAGACACCATTTACTATCTAGGATAGGGTTTTAGAAGTCTTGAATGAATTAGGATTTCAAAGACAATATCTCTTTCTCTTAAGACTTATGTGCCACCCTTATGGTCATATTTATCGACTTGGAATTTAGCACTTTCTTAATCTTACTTAAAGTCTAATTTCTAATTCAATTTTCAATTTTAAAACCTAACCCAAGCCCAATAGAGAGCGAGGAAGGATAGACCCAATATAATGTAATATTATTTAATATTACTTTAATATTAAATAATATCTTATGCCATAATATAATCTAATTATATTATATTAAGTTTTATTATTGGGATTTCTAGTCCAACTAAAACCCCAATAATGTTATAATATTTTAATTTCATCTCTACTCTTTATGTGTGACCCTTTAAGTTCTTATTACTTTGGCAGTGACCGAAAAGGAATCCCTTTCTAAGATCACACACAATGAATGGTATCTAGCAATACATAACTACCACCTAGGTAATAAGAATTTATGTGATTCGATGCAAACCTAATCCATGGCCAATACTATACGATTTATTTCCTTTTGTACTGATATCTAGATTGATCTCAAGGCATGATATGTGTCATCCTTGTCAATGATCAACCTAAATTTTTTGACAAGTTAGACCAACTTAGAAACAAATGATCAATATCACATATTGATTCATTTTAGCACGGTCATGCATTGTTTTAGTGTTACTTAATCAAGAGGCCCATGCATATCATTCTTCTTATACAAGAAGGACAAAATCCCATTTATATCACTCACATCTCTCTACATGATTTGTGATATACCCAATTACTGTCTTATCTATCATCCCTATTAAAGGTAACATTAAGATGGTGTCAAAGTATTTAACTCCTCATGTAGGGAACCATAGTGACTTTAGGTTAAAGTATTCTCTACACTATAGTCATATGAGAATTGCTAATGACACTATATAATCTTTGCAGCATTCTCATAGTGGGTCAGTCCAATACATTTGCTCTCTAACAATGTACCTATGTATTGACTTGATATCACATATTTATAACTTAAAGTCATCGAACACTATACATATTAGTCTTGATGTATTATTGTTATCCCATTTCACAATAATACTTGACTAGGGACAATTTAAGAATAAAAATTATTCCATGAACAATTACCATATTAAGATATATTACACATATATAAAACAAAATATAATAATTGTATTGCCTTAAAAATGTGATACAATATATATTATTCCAATCATCTCATGATTGCCTTCTAGGGCATACACCAACAGTTTCGTGATTTGTGAGCTCCCTCTATTTGTTGGTCCTTAAGAATTAGCTAAAAAGTCGACACTCTAATTAGCGCACCAACCACAACATTGAAAAAACAACAACTATACTTGTGTGGTCAATGTGGCACACAAAAATCATAAATGACATCCTATATTATAATTCAGATTCTTTTTTAAACAAGTAAAAGTGAATGCACAACAATTATATTCATATTGAAAACACTAGACCTAAGTTTCATTAATGCCAGTATATATATATAATAGCCATGACATCATAATACAATCCACCTATATATAATACAAGCAAAAGTAAACATCCACCGAGTAAACATTAATTTAATGAAACACTAGACCCAAGTTTCAATAAGACCAGTACATACATAAGGGGTTACATATATAAAGCAATCAAATAATACATGGTGTTCCAAGATGTGATCCATTAGTAAACCATAATCATCTATTTGCTTTATGATCCTTAAATTCTATAAACATATCATTTCCTGTGAAGCACTCCAAGAATTACTTGAATCCATTGTAAGTATAGGACTATGTGCCATAGTTGGATCGATAGATGCCATGTCCCCTGCCTCATCATCTAATGGGTCTAAAGCATTTTCTTACCTAATAAGATTATGCAATAAGTAGTTTGCAGTTATAATCTAATTGTATGTCCTAACTGGGTATTAGGAGGGACTCCTGCAAATTGCCTATTATAGTTTCAAAATTCCAAAACACCTCTCAATGACATTTTGTGTAGACGAGTGTTTCATGTTAAACATCTCCTAGGGGGAAGTTGATTAGTGACCCTCTCTCCACTTATTCAAGTGGTATCATTGTCCTTGATGTTAAGCAAGAAATGCTTTACAATTATTGAACCAAGCATTGACCAAACAATATTGACCTCAATAATATAACTTAGTTCTTTAGTATTACAAGTATGTATATAAATATATAAATACAGTAAATAACTGCATTATGGATGGAAAGCATGGTAGATATGCTCAACTTGTGGTACCTTCAACCCATTCCTCCTACTAATTATATCATGTAATACCCTTTAATCAGCTATAGACCATTTCCACCTAAGCAAAGTATGGATAAATTGTTCATCTGGTGAGCAAACTCCCAACACATTAGTGGTTATCTCCCTTTTCCTATTACAGTACCTTTGTTTGTCCTTCATAGGAACTTTAATCCATATGTGTGTTCCATTTAGTGCACCTAGACAATTCTATAAAAAATGAGCAATTAAGAGGTATACTCCATGAACCCTACACAAAACCAAATGAAAATGAAATCAATTTATTTTCTTTGCCTTGAACCTTTCATTTCACTCATCAAGTAAATTTTTGGGAATTGGTTCTGGTGTTTTAAATAGCTTGCCTTGCAGATGCATCATGGCAATCAACATCAAGTTGAAATGTCTACTTATCATTTCCCTCAATCTCCCAAAATGATTTGAATGACTCTATTCTTAATATGATAGGCAAGTATATGTAAAAACATCACTGCTTGCTATCAACTAACATATTTTTGGTAGATTTTAAACCTCATATAATATAAAGCATAGGATATAGCCAATGAAAAGTTATCCTCTTCATCTTAAATTGGTTATAATGGGTAGTCATCACTGTATACCAAATTCATAAGTTAAGCCTTTTTAGCATAGAAGTTAATTTACTAATATGCCTCTTACGATGAGCAAGACAAAGATCCATGGTAAGATAAAACTTATAAATTATCTAAACAACAATCAACCACCAAATCAACAATCCAAGGATCACTTCACTTTTTAGATGGGCCATAACTGCATAAATAATTAAACCACGTTATAAGTAAATATGTCAATAGATTGTATAAGCAAAGGGCATTAGAATTTTGTTATCATATCCTTAATCCATACTTCCCCAAAATGCGTTTTCTCATCACTCAACTCAAATATAAAAAAGAAAGAAATCATCCAACCACACTTTCAAATACTATGTGATCAACTTGCACTTCGTTGTAGAGGTGTGTGTCTAAGTGAGAGAAAATTGTAGTATTAGAAAACAAATAAAAAATGAGATTGGAGTTGAACTAGATTAAACATTTACCTAACCAAGATGTTGTTAATATGTGGTTATTTGAAGTGAATGCTATATTGTTTTGTATATGATATTCACCTATTAAACAGGTCCTCTGTTTCCTATGTACAGGTAAAGATGGCCAACTATTTCAACACCTAATGTAGCATTCATCATGTTAATTGAATATTCATTTTTTGTAACAAAGGATACATTTGAGTTTCTTGAAGAATCTATAAGGAACTTGAAAATACAAATCTATTTTACACATTTCATCTATTTGATGTTGAGTAAACTTTGTTTCGGGAGTTGGTGCTTCAGTTTCAGATCACAACAGCTGATAGCGGTATTGTTTCTTTTTTTTTTCTTTTCTTTTTCCTATACATTTTAATAGTACGAGTGAATTTTCAGTTAGTATTGAGCCCCTTCTTTTTACCTCTCGAGTAATTTCACAGGTAGCATCAGATCGTGTTGTAAAGATTCAACTTTTTTACTTCACATAGCATATGGTTTGAGGAAGAGGAAGCATGAAATTTACAAGTGGGTTCCAACTACGACCAGATCCATTTTTCATAATGAGTAATAAAAAGATTTCTAGAAATTTGCAAATGGGTTCATGACTCATGAAATTTGCAAATGTGTACTACGAGCTGATCAAACACATATTATGCATCGAATCAACTAATGAGAAAGAGGGAGGATGAAATCATACCTATTTCTAGCTTGTACAATGAATGACAGCCTGATCTCTTTTGATGGACGAAAGCTGGGTCAGAGATATCACTTAGTTGATGGTGAACAGTGATCGATGGCCAGAGGAGGACGGATTAACGACAGACAGTGACGGCAGCAAGCTCTTAGAGTAGTGGCCGAGGACTATCCTTCGATGGTGGGAGGAAGATGACCTCATGCCAGCTTCGTAAAAACCAAGGGCAAGATTGTCTCAAATGAGCCCTCTCCCTCGATGGGTTAGGATATTCCCTAGTTTAATGGACAATGCTCAGCAAAGGATGCAAGCCTCCTGTGAACCAAACGTCTATTTTTAGCTGTCCCATTCCCTCTCCTATTCTAGAATTGGTCTTTCTTTCCTACGCATCAAGCAAAGCCTAAGAAAAATATTATGCTTGTGCTTCTTCCTAATGGGCTTTACATTCATATTGGGTCATCATCATACGTAACATTTAGTTACATCAGTTCTTTAGAAGAATCTAATGTGACTTTTGAATGCAAATGATTTATTTGATTTTTTTGAATAAACAGAGTTATTTATTTCTAGCGCAACAACCCCAATCATGGCTTCCCATTCCCACCGAAATCATATGAACGGATATCTAGACGGCAATATTAATACTGCATTTGAATGCAACCTCGAACATTCAAATGAATTCATGATATTTCTTTGAGGTTCTAATGATGAGTGGTATTTTTCATGTTATGATTGCAGATTTGCGAATCAGTTTATTCTTCCCACTACCAAACCATGTGAAGGTATATCGAGATGCTGATATTAAAATTGCATTTGAATGCGACCTTGAACATTCAAAAGAATTCATGATATTTTTTTGAGGTTCTAATATTGAGTGGTCTTTTTCATGTTATGACTGTAGATTCTGCTCCCCCAAGGACGTGTTATGATTGCATATTTGCAAATTAATTCGAAGATTCTTCTCATTACTAGAAAAAATAAAAATTATAAAATGTATCTTTAAACTATCAAAAATGAAATTAAAAAAAAAAATCGGCCTTAAAAATTGGCATTGCTAATTTTTTAGACAGAAAAATAAATTCCATCTCTATGGAAAATTCCGTCTAAAAATTTCATCTGTAATAGGTAATCAATCTTTAGAAATGGTGAATATATATATATATATGGGGATGAATTTATTTGGAACTAATGATCTATGTCTAGTCCGTCTATAATCAGAGATGGTTGTCTTTGATCAGAGATGGAATATTTCATCTCTAATACAATAATAAATGTAGGTTCATTCAAATGATTTCAATAATGTACAAGGAGCGAATTAAAAGTCAATCCTGACAATAAGAATAAAAAAAAGGAATAAACAAGTCATCTAAGCCTTTGGTGGAGGAGGCTCCTGCGCATCTTTTCATCAGTAGGAGGGAGCTGCATATAAATCAGGACCTGGTTAAGCTTTCGTTCATGTTAATGCATATTGAAGCAGCCACTTGTAATTTTTCTACATACGTTAATATATAAAACTCAATAAACTTTAGGTGCAATGATCGATAACACAAAGTAATTAAAGTAAAGAATTGGTAAACATACCACCCACTTCATGAACTACATCCTCATCACTTCTGTGGGTGTTATGAGAAAATAATGATTTGGCCAAAATACAGGCATGTACATTTTGAGCATAAGGGAATTCATCTTCATTAATAAATACAATATACTACAAGACATTGTCATGGTACAGTATCTAAGCATCACAAGTACAATTAATTATATGATGTGATATCACAAGGAGATTTCATTTACAATAACAATTAACCATAATCAGGCATGTATATTATAAAACATCTACGCATATCAAGTACAACTAATTGTCCTCCATATAAATAGAAGGGGATTCAACTTCATCTAAACTACCACCATCATCATCCTTGTCGTCGTTGTCATCTTCTTCCTTATTTGACTCTTCAGGGAACTTTGATTTATCCTCAGTAAGGGTTTCACTGGGTAATGGCCTATCAATTTCTTCATAATTAAGCTCCGACCTTCACTGGCTTGTAGAGTTTGAAGTTCATCATTTAGAATATTGGTAGGCATACTCTCTTCTACTTCATATATCCTTTATATGCAACATGGTTAATTTCATGCTAGGAGCAATTGTGCTCCTTGCCTCAATTTTGATGACTGCCAACCAATCAACCTTATCACATCTTGTAGGATAAGGATTGCTGTACACTTGCATTGCTTGCTGTTCAAATATAAAGGAAGATATTCACCCACAATTTTGCAAAGAAGAAGAAAGAAGACGGGCATGATTGAGACATGGCAACAAATACATGGACTTGATGGAACAATTGGCAACCACCCACCACCAAGGAATGGGAAGCACCAATGCCTGTGATAGAGTAAAGGCGAAAATGGTTGAGACAAAAAAGAGGAGAAAGAAATTAGGAAAAAGGTCATTAGGAAATAAAACGACATTGTTTTGCAAAAAAGAAAAAGGATTAGAGATGGATGGCTTCTATTTCATCTCCATCTCTAATTCAAAAAATCAATGAATTTGTTCTTACTAAATTGCAATAGAATTTGAGATGGAAAACTCCATCTCCAAATGAAAACAAAAAAATGACATTGTTTTGTATTTATCTAACACGAAATTAGAGGTAGAATTTTTTGTCTCTAATTCAAAAATCCTAATGTAGTTGTACTCTCTAAATTGAGACAGAATTTGAGTGAAAAATTTCATCTCCAAATAGGCAAAACAAATGCCATGGTTTTGTATTCATTTGAAATGGAATTAGAGTAAAAATTTTTCATCTCTGATTTTAAAATAGATACACAACGTTGTTTCAGTTGAATTAAGATTGAATTTGAGAGAAAAATGTTCATCTCTAATTTGAATAAAAAACTAACTTTCTTACCTCCAATTTATTACAGACATGAATTTTGAGGAAAAAAATCCTATACCTTAAAAATACCAAATGTCTAAATGCAAAAATAATTTATACTTAAAAAAACTACTTATAATAAATTCATATGGCATTAGCTTTTAGATTTAATTTTTTATATCTTTATTATTAGATTTTGTAACAAAAATATAACATGTGTAAAAGTTCTTTAAAAGGCTCAATATTATGATGTTGAATTGTAAAAATTATACACTAGTCCTTAACGACCATACTTTTCTCATCCTTCTAGGAAAGATATAAAAATTATACTTAAATTTTTTCAATTCTTATAAGTCTATTATGTTTTCACAAGAATAAAAAAGTGAGTTAGTGTGTACCATACTAATGCAACTAAAACTTGCAGAGAATTGGGAAAATATTTACCAAGAATATTTAAGAAATCAAAAGTTGGCAATTTTGTCCATATAAAACTATCACAAAATTAAACACGATAGAAGCTAGTACTCAGATGAAAATTACAAAAAATAGAGAAAAATTGGGAAAAATACTAAAGCAGGCCTTAAACAGATGAAAACAAAAAATTTTGGGCCTCAAAACAACCTCTTCTTGGTGTTATCCAGTTATGGACATTGTCAAGTTCTCAAACAGCTTTGCATGGATATGTAAGAAGGCCCAAAAGTGCTTCTCTTCAATTCAAAGTTGTGAACAGTTAAAATTAAGGTTTTAAATTGTGGTTGCGGTTGTAGGCGCTACGAAAATTATAAAACATGTTGAGGGTGCTGCAAAAAAACACAAAAGTAAAGCTCGATCAAGAGGAAAGAAAAGACAAAAAGTACACATTCCTATACTATTCTTTAAAAGGAAACAAATACTATATTTGGTAGGTGGAAAAAGAAATTAGGAGAATGAAAAGGAAAGAAAAAATAAATAGGTAAGATGAAAAATGACATTTGTGTTTCTACTTTTAAAAAATAATAAAAATACTAGATAATGTTAATGATAAAGATATAATAGATATTTTTTTTACTTTTTTTTTAAAAGCCATTCCATTCCCTCACTATACAGCCATGTACCAAATGTAACCTTGAGATTTAGAAATTCAATTCATAGTTGGAAAATATAAAAAAGAAAACATTCTTTTTGCAAATGTTAATATTTTATATGGAAGAAAAAATTCTTTCGGAAAAGAGGAAAATTTTCCAATTCAATTCATTTATATCAACTCATTGATTAAAACTTCCAAATTTAATAACCTTTTAGGGAAAGAATTTTAAAACTGTATTGCAACTATGTAAAATGAATTATTTGTGATACTATTAATATTTTATATAAAATAATTTTTTTATGAAAGAGGAATTTTTTGTTTCGAAAGGGAAATTAATTCTAGAGGGAAAAAAATGCCATGACATGGTATGATTAGCAGTTGTTGTTTTAGTATATTATATAGATTCAAACCACTCCCCTTAATTATTATTGTTTTTTGGCCCACAATTATAAAAAACAATTTAATTTTGGAAAGTAAATAATTTATGTGACATTTATATTAGTTTTCAGTTTTGGACAACATAATACAAAGTATAATTATAGGAAAGAAAAAGCACATTAAATTTTAATTGATCTCAGAAAAGAAGTCTAGATTTACAAGAGACTATACAAGCTATCAAGAAACATGAGTCCTATCTAACTATAGACCCTTGTCTCAATGTTATCTCAACTTTTCTTGATTGTTCGCACTTTTTCATCACTTAAATACAATCTAATACTCTCTTATCTCTTTCTTTGCTTATCAACTTCAAGGACTAGCCTTGTGATCATAGCTAATAATGTCATTAGGAACAAATCTACTCTAGAACAAGTGTGACTTCCAAACTTGTTCATTTCCTCATTAGGAACATTCTTTGTCTCTAGGAGAAGTATTGCAATGAAAATGGTCATTATGATGACAAAGCTAGCAAAGAAGAAGAAGAGGCCAAACTTTAAAAGGCATAGCATGGTGAAGAAGACTTGAGCAATAGCAAAAGCAAACAACATGTTCACAGCAATAATGACAGCTTGACCTATAGATCAAACTTCTAGAGGGCATATTTCATTGGGCACCAACCAACCTAGGGGTCTCCAAGACCAAGACAATGCTATAACATATGTGCATATAAAAAATGAAATAATGTTGGCTTCACCTTTGCTTAATGAACCTTCACTATTGACTCCAAACTTCAAAGCAATAATGACTCCCACAAAAATCTAAAACCAATTAATAGTAGTGTCTCAATAATTAGAAAATCTAACAAAGACATTAACATATTCAAGCCATATTGAATAAAACAACCTCAATTGTATGTTACCTGGCAAATAAATAGTTGGATGTCACCTTCAAGGTTCCAAACTTATCTATAGAGAATATGGAAACTAATGTGACTAAGACATTGACACCTCCTAAAATAACTACGAACATGAGAGAAGTATCATCACCAAAGCCAAGAGTTTTAAAAAGGACAGCTGCATAAAACATTATGACATTGATGCTTGTGAGTTGTTGGAAGAATGGAATGAAAGAGCAAAAAGTGAGTTAAAGCCTATATCTAGGTTGTGAAAGGTTTTTCCATAGGTGTTCCACCAACCTAGCTACTTCACTCACATCAATGAGATCTTGGAGCTCTTCATTAACATTTTAGGTACCACGAATCTTTTGCAACATTGACTTAACTTAATTATGCTGCCCTCTTTCAATCATGAACTTTGGTGTGTCACCCAAGAAAGAGATCCTAGATATAACAAAAAGGCAAGCAGTGCTCCTATACCTAAAGAAATTCTCCTTCCATTTTCATGCCTAGCAGTTCCACAGTTGATAAGATTTGCAATCAAAATACCAATTGTTATCATCATTTGGAATCCCATGTTGAGTGCTCCTTTAATTTTTTTAGAGCCATTTCAAATAAGCACAATTGATCAGATTGTCAATACAGTAAAGATAATGAATAAAGTTAGTTATAAGACTTTCTATGCATGGTTGCGGCACTAGAAAGGAAGCACTTGAAAAGTGATGCTACTAATGCATACATACCTAATTACAATATTCCACTCCAAAACCAAGCAACAGATGCTCAATGATGAGCATGTAAATTTTCACTAAAAAACCATTCAATAGTGCACCCACAAGGAAAAGCAACCCACTAAGAAACATTAAGGTTTTACAACCAAGTATTCTTGTTGTAGCAGAGGTAAAGAAAGAAGCTATTAATGCTCAATGTATAGGGAAGAGGTGAACAATGTAAGGAGTTCATTATAAAATTTGTAGTACATGTTCTTATGGCTAATCCATCCTTTATTTTACTATACATAGATGGGGAAAAACTTGGCCAAAAATGGTTCCATAAAAGTCACTTCTCCTATATTCTCAAGATCATAACCAAAAAAGAGACCTCCCATGGTAGCCACAAAGCAAGTAACTAACACAAAAGGTGTGACTTTACCCTCGTAATGGTTGGCCTTACTTTGATCAACAAAAATTTCTCCTGCTATATTTGAAATAGTATAATTACTTCAATTATGTAAAGTTCAATCTCTTTTTTATCTCTTCAAACCTTTTGCCTTTCTCTACATCAATTAGCGTTGTGTATTATATAGGGTTTTGAGTTGCCAACGAAAAAACATGAAAAATTGGGGGAGGTTTTAATAAAGGATATCCCATACAATAGCACCGTGCCATTTCAAACCTGTTATCCAGACATAATGTCCTAACTTAGGAGTTCTTTTCACCCATATTTGGTGTTGAAGTTTTGTCATATGGATATATTTGTGAAAAAAAGTAGTTCTTGACTAGTTATTTTCTTTTCTTGAAAGGATAATTTTTCTTAACTATTGTCTAAAAACTTCTTTTGATTGAGGTGAAATTGGTAACACCATTTAACTTTAGCCTTCCATATGGCTTTTCAAGGATTCCACACCCTTAATATAACAATTCTCGGAGGAAAAAGCATTAAACAATGCAATATTCCACGTTATGTGATATTAAAAAATTTTCTTTTATACTTCGTCAACCCCTTGAATTCTCAAACATCATACTCTACTCATAATTCATCTATACAAGTGATAAACATCATAAAACATCTCATGAAATTCAGATTTGAAGGCCAAAATTAGAAAAATAGGAGTTCAATTTTGGTTTCGAATTTTAGTTTTATGGGATAGACTTTGAAAATTCATAATTAGATCCAAAAAAATTGAAATCCAATAAACCATAGCTTTCTGGAAAGCCTTGAATTTTAAATTTATGCTAAAAATACTTCCAGGCTATGAAAACATCATTTGAACAATGATTGACAATAGAAAAGTATCATAGGTCTAGCTGCCTTGGTTTGTTGTCATAGATTACTGATATGAACTTCAAAAATTCATAACTAATTCTAAAAAAATTAAAACCCAGCAAACCATACAATTATAGAAAGCTATAGATGTTGGATTTAGGAGAAAAATATGTTCAACCCATGTTAAGCTTGTTTAGGAAGCTAATTATAATGAAACAATACCCGAGGTCGGCTATCATTATTGATTCTGATGTAAAATTTCAAAAAATCATTTCTCCCTCTATAGACCTCTAAATGAGATGCTTATAGTTGTTCTAAGGTCATTGTGAATATCTTGTTTCTCCATGTAAAATTTCAAGACCATTGGACTTCTTTTGACCCTCAAATGATAGGAAAATGAAATCTGCTCAAGAGAACAGTACTTAGACCAAAACCAACTTCTAATCTGAACTTTGAAAATCATAAGAAATTCTATAGACCACTAAATAATGTGGTTCTTTGACTAAAAAAAATATCTATATGAGATCTATATGTATGCAAAATCTCAGCCTCAAAATTGTTCTTTTGGTCAGGTTGGGGTTCAGCTTACAAATTTGGTCTTTTTTAGTCCTAAAATGGTTCAATTTGGTGCCAAATGGTCTTTTTCTTGAACCAAGAGCACATGGACACATCTAAAAGCTTTATAATATCCCAAATATGCATGCCAACTGATTCAAGAAGCCTTAGAACTCAAATTCACTATGCTATAAGCCATATTACACATGATTTTACAACCATATTAATGTATCTCAATGTCAAAAACATCCATTCTCATTCATATGTTTTCAATTTCCATACATACATCATATGTACATGTATATACATAGGTTCAAGTGGCTATACATCATATACATCATGAGATTATGCCATTTGACAACAATATGGGTTCAATACAAGTATTTAGCCATTTGTCTGTCAATCACCTAGCATTTAAGCTTGGTGACTTCCATCTCTTGGCTTTCTTGGTTCATCTAGGCATGTTAGGCAATGGGAGGGAAGAATGAGATTCTAGGAATTCTAATAGCTCTTCATCCTTTTCAATCATGCATAATGAATGCAATTTCAAGCCCAAAGATGAATGTATGAAAATCTAGCAATTTATGAACATACATAAAGCATTTTTCTCATTCAAGAAAGCATACTCATCACACATAGGCTTGCTAAGGCAATGGGTTAGCCTTACCCAATCTCTTTAGAACTTTCGGACTTGCTTTACTCACTGTCAAGAGACTTTTGACTAAGTCTCACTCTTTTAGAGACTTTTGGTTTTGTCTCACCCATTCTTAGGGACTTTTGGCTTCATTAAGCTCATGCAAGTCAAAACACATTTATAAAACATCTTTTAAGAGCATAAACAAAGCAACATGGTAACATGGCATATGGACAATTATTAGAAACATTTTACATAGCATAAACATGCATATAAACATTCAAAGATAAGAAACCACTTAAAAATACATGAGAGAAAGAAGAGAGAGTTACCTTTGAGCCAATGTTCCATACTTTTCCTTTGAACCTTCCTCCCTCTTCTCGACCAAGTCTTGACACTTGAAGGTACTAAGTTCTCTTGGTCTAGACACATCTAATGAGACATGTTTAAGTCATTGGAATGAGCTCTAGTCTTATGCAACTCCTATGTATACTTACTTTCTCACTTATTTCCATAATGCTTACATATACGACATAATGAAACAATTATTGAAATTCAAGATCTTAGCTCCATTTGCTCTTTCATTATAGGTCTCTCGGCTCCATTTAAACTCCTTGGAGCTATCACATGCTCATTTGGAGGAGCCTAGCTAAGAATTATTTTATTATGCTATATTATAAAACCTACACCTCCATCTATGATGCCAATCTCATATAATCTTATCATATATGATGCCAATCTAGGTTTGGAAGAAATTAAAACACTCCTTAGCTGGGAGAACCCTTTTTGGTCAAGACGTAGGAAGTCTAAGAGTACCCATGGACTTTTCTTTGCTTCTTGGATGGGAGATGCATACGGGAGGCTTCCTTGATGTCTTAGGAACCCATATAAACTTTTAGACATCTTAAACTATGGCTAAAAAGCTTCTTATAAGTTAAGGTGCAATTGAATCCCTAGAGATTTTATCTTGAATTTTAATAGTTCTTTCTTGGATTCCTTTGCACCATCTTGTTTTCCACCCATTAAAACATAAGTTTCACTCTTGGTTTAGTTCAAAATAATTTTCTCTTGGCTGTCCAAATAGTGGCTGAAATTCACACACATGGGAGTAAGGGAGAAGAAGCATGAAAAGCAACAAACTTACCTTGAATTCTAACTTTTCTCAAATGCTCTTTCCTTTGCTTTGGTCCTTACCTTGAATTTCAAACTTCTCCCTTTTGGATAGAGCTTAAAACAAAACCAACCCCATCCACAAAACTATAGAAAGAGAGGTAGGAAGGAGGAGATTCAAGTTGCTAGAGGAAAGACCATGGAATTCTATCCATTTTCATACCTTTTTACCTTGTCTTTCTTTCTCTTCTTCTCCTCCTTTGGTGCATTTGCCTTGTCTTTCTCCCTCTTCTTCTCCTCCCTTGGTGTGTCTTTCTCCCTGGTCTTTCTCTTTCTATTTAGGAAAACAAGTTTAGTTGGAAGAAGGAGCAATTTCTGGACGTTTTAAGAAGCTGGGGTTTCACTTTTTGCCACTTTTCATTTTGCACTTTAGTTCCTATTTCTTGGTTTTGTCTAATTGGATTCATTTCAACTTCTTTCTGAAAACTATTATTTCCATCATAAAATTTAGGTTCTCTAACCTATAAAATAGTTTTGAAACCACTCAATTTAGATCTGAAACCTTCCTAAACTGGTCGGTCAAAGTTTAGGTTAACCAACGTTAGAAAATGTACGCCAGAGGGGGTTTTAAACCATTCCAGGGATTTCTATAGTTTTTAAGGCCTCTAAAAACTCCGAGCAACTTAATCTTTCCATTAAAAAATTCCTTCTTGGTGTTTTCTTAAATAGGTTTTGCTATAGCGAGAGACACTTCTCACTATTACAAGAGCTTCCCACCTATTCCTGCTATAGCTTGTGCTATTACTAGAAACTTCTTAAATTTTGTATGGCCATGAACTCGCTATGGTGAACTAGTATGCTCACTATAGCAAACAGGTATCCTAGCTATAGCGAGGAGATCTAAGAAAATTTTGATACCTTGAGTCCTCGTTTTTACGAAAACTTAGATGTTACAAAATTCCAACTTTTCTTATTTGAAAATAATATTACACAAAGAAATGAAGTGATTTAGGAAGTCAATTATAGGTATAAGACTTGTTGTTTAAATAGCATTATTGAATATTTTATTACTGTTGTTGATTTCTTTTGCACATTTTAATTATGGAAAGATTCTAAATGTTTGTTTAATTAGTTTAGTATGAATGAAAATTTGTTACTTCAACTATTTGTTAATTAATTTATTAATTTTAATTGACTTGTATCAACCCATAAATTAAAATTTTTAAAATTTATAACAAATTATTTGGGAAAATTATGTCAATTGAATTTATTTGATAATTATTGGCTCAAAAAATGTTATCTGTTAATTGCTTTGTATTTAATCAGTAATTTTGACTTTTATGAACCCACCAAATAAAACTTCCAAATTCAATAACAATTTATTTGGGCAAAGAATTTGAAAACTTTATCAAAAAACCATATAAATTAATTATTTATGTAACTTTTAATATTTTATATAAAATTTTTCAAAAAAAAATTCTATTCATTTTATTTGTTAATATTAATTTATATTTAGTTAATAATTTTAACTTGTGCTATCTTGTTAATTAAAAAACTTCCAAATTTAATAACAAATTATATAGGGAAAGCATTTGAACACTTGGTCATAACTATATAAATTGATTGTTTGTGAAACTTTTATGTGATAGAATTTCTTTTTTTTTTTACAAGAGGAGAAAATTTTATCGATTTAATTTATTTGTTAATCAATTTATATTTGCTATGGTAGTCTTATAAGTATCAAAGTCTCACAAGTCCACAAATGGAACAATTCACTTTGCTAAGGCCTAAAAGAACTAATATCTTTGAGTCCTCAACTCTATATAGTATATTGACAAAGTAGCTTACCTCACATTAGTTGTACTATAGTTATACATTGGCCCACAAATGAAATCATGGATCATATAATAGTACCATGTCTAAGTTTCCTTCTATCTGGTTTGCCAAGAAATAAATTTAACTCTAATCTAAATGCCAACCAAAAATTGAAAGCAATGGGGATAAATCTTTAAGGAGGAATACTAATACATCCCATAACATATAATGTTCAATGCCATGAAAAGTTGTTTTAAATGTGGAGATAATAAATTACACATCCACAATGCATGTCAAGTAATATACACACTCAATCATCAAGGGATTTCCTAACAAGGATCCCAGTAAACTCTCATTATGGTTAAAACTAAATCCAAAACAACAAGGAAAAAATTCAATAGCACCTACAACAATTACACTATGCTAAAAGGGAAACCTAAATTATTACTACATTTTTCTCTAGCTAAGCACACCAAGCATACAGATTCGACCAAAGCTCATTAATTTCAAAACCAAGTCTAAATAAAAACCTATTATCAATAAGAAGTATGTAGCAAATGTGTCATATCCCCAAAATTGGGAGAGTGACTAGCACAGAATATGAGAAACTCCTAATACTTATTAGCTTATATAATGGAATTGATGGAAAGATAGAATAAGGGAGAAGCTATTATTCTTATACATACACAAGAATTTCTAGCAGAAAAAAGTTTCACAGAACCTTCCCTAAAATTTTTACTATTTCCAATTTAATACAATAGCCTAAAACCTATACATTGGTTTTACTTGAAAGCTTCTCTCTTAACATATACAACACAACTTTAATTAACATTAATGTACTAGGAAGGTTGGATCCTGCTTATAGATCTAAAGAGCTACTTTAGATTTTAATAAAACAAAAATACAAGTTTATAGAAGAATTTTCCTACAGGACAAATGCAGGGCTCATTGACAAAGTACTAACTTGTCCCTTACGCTATAAAGTACATTCTAATTGCCTACGAAACCTATAAAATATTACAAGGGTGAGTTGTGACACTTAGTGAGTAGATAGTACTATCTACGCTATGAAGGAGCAGGCCGTAGGTGCTGAAGCTTTTTGAAAACAAGGATTTACAATAATAATCTATAAGTAAATGAGAATTAATATTAACAGTTGACAATGTAAGAGAAAGAAGGTAGTTAATTAAACAGTCCAAAATGTTTAAGTGCTACTAGATCACTCTTTATGAATCCAATAAATAAGTAACATGAATGAAATAATCAATAGGAAAATCTTTGTCAAATCAGATTAAGAACAATCTAATCAGAAGTAAAACATAGTACAAATGCAAAGCACATAGCTCGCTAGGGTAATTAACTAGATAAGAGTGTTACGCCCATAGAAATTAGAACCCATTCACGTGTAGTGGCTAACACATGGGACTAGCAACATTCCTGTTAGATAGGGTTCAGACTGAGGTGCACCAAGGCTAACAACTATTATTGTTAACTGTAGGGTCTTGTACTAGATAACTTTCTAAAAATCATTTTTGATAAATATATTTTTAAAAATGTTGGAAGAACTGAATTTAAAATATCACTAAAATCCTAGACATCATAAATTTCAACCAAGTCAAGTTATTGGAATTTAAAATCTGATTTATAAAGTTGAGTACTAATATTTAGTGCAGAATAGATATCACATATTAAAATACCAAGCAAGTTCAGAAATAGCATCTCTTATCGTAATTTCCATAAAAAAGTATTATCAAAGTAAATCATAGTTATAATCAGCAATCATAATGAGATATTTCATTGAAACTTATCATTGAATCAATTATAAACTATTCATTGGTCCCTAATATTAGAACGAATTATAATGATTCCAAGATTCAGAGGTTTTAAATTAAAGTTACATGCTTAGAAAACTCTATATATAGGAAGCTTGTCCCAATGTTTAGGAACAATAAATAAAAACTTATTTAAACAGAAGAATAAAATGAAAGTAGAAAATAAGCATAGATATGATGGTTGTGTCGTACAAGCTCAAATAAAACTAGGTTGGAAAAAAGGTTTGTAGCTAATGGTGCAACCTAAGTCGTTTTCCTTAGAATTAGATTCTAATTACTTGCAAGAGAAATTTTTTTTTAAGTGGGAAAGCCAAATAAAGACACAAATGAGAAATGATTAGAGGAGTTCAATTAATAGAATTTAATTGAATCAAAATAACAACAATAATTAAAACTATACTAAGTGGTGAAATCAACCAACTATGCAAGGTAGCTAATCTTGAACTCACTTCCTTAACTTCAATTATCATTGCTCTCCTTAGATTAAGACTAAACTAATTCCCCTATTTGGTGCATTCATTAGAAAATTTCCCAATTAACCAATTGAGACACAAGTTCTTAATTAATTGAAATTTTGTGACCACAATACCATCAATTAATTAATACTTGCGAATAAAAGGTAGAACGCACCTAGTTATTATTTCAATTGCTCTGTTAAGTGCTGGACATTCCATTAAGAGTTTAAATTACTATTCAAACTCTTAAATGTCTTAATTATACTAATCACAAATAAATTCAAATATCAATCACATATCAATCATTCAAGAGCAATTTATCAAACACCTTAAGTGCAACTCAATTCTCCAATTCCTTAACCAAAATATAGAGGCTTAACCAACCCAAATTAATCACTACAATCAAGTTTTCATCTATTAGAACCAATCAATCAAACATTAATTGAAGCAACAATAAAATGGAAAAAGAAGAGAGATGTAGCCTATTCTTGATTGAAGATTGGAGCTCTAATTTCTGCCAAGGAGTTGCATCCAAGCTTGGCCATCAAATGAGATTAAAGCTTCATGGAATGATGATTGATGGAGGAGTGGAAAATGGGAGATGGAAGCTACGGCAATGGATGAAGGAGTATACGATCGATGAGCGTCTGGATGAATGATGGAGGCATTTCTTTCATGAATGGAATGATGGATTGAATCCTCGAATGAATCCCTCTTCTCATGTGTTTATTTAAGCATTTCATGTGCTCCCTTTTTCACGTGTTCTGGATGAATGATAGTGGATGATTGGATGCAGTGTGGATTGTGAATGGATGAATGAATTAACGTGTTGAATCCCCTGTCTCCTTTTCCTACTGCCCTCACGTGCTCCTTTTATTCTTCACTTGTCTTCCTCATCCTTTTATTCTTAGCCTCTCCCTCCCGTGCTTTCTTGGTTCTGCTCATGCTCCTCACCCATGCTTCATTTGTTAAGTGTCATCATGCATAAGTGAATGCTATGTGGAGTTGCTCTCTCCGTCAAATCCAGAACTGGTGAACCCGAGCTTGCTTCTCCTTTGTTCTGTGCTTCTTCTTCATTCTTAAACCCGTGGTTTCTTCCACTGATACTGCTTCTGCCGTTGCCCGTGGTTCTTTGTTCCTTCTCCCCACGTGCTTCTTCTTCACACAAGCTTGAAACTCTCTTGCTTCATTTTGTCCTCACACTCCTCACGTGTTCTCATCTCCCACATGTTCTGCCCAAGATTCCACATTCTCCAGCTCGTGTTTCTTAATGCCTCCTTTGTGTGTATGAATTGGCGGGGCCCCCGTGCATGTGAGCAATGTGTTAATGCATTAAAAACTCTGGTACGTGCTTCTCCCTTCTTCTTCATGTCAAAACCGAGTCTTTTCCTTGATCCTAACTTCAGTTATGCTCTTTCTTTCCCTCTGCCCGAGCCTTTAATCCTCTCTTCATGAATCACGTGCTGCTTCTTCTCTCGATGCTTTCTCTTAATCACTTGACTTCCTACGTGCAGATGGTTAATGGCAACGTGACTTCATGTGAGTGGGTGGTTGCTGGTACGTGTAAAGTGTGTGTTTGTAAGCTGACCTGTGAACATGAGCAGAGTACTGGACTCGTGGAGTGAATGAGAGTGAAGTGTTGGCGTGATGCTGTGATTGGTGGGTGGTACGTTGGACCGTGAGTGAATGAAGTTCCATGCATGGAAGCAATGTGTGTATGATTCATGGAGTGAATGATGGCTGGGCTTGTGTTGTGTCTTTGAAGTATGTGAAGCTACATGAAGGATGTGTTGTTTGTGTGATGGATTCAGTGAATAAAGCTACAAGTTGCTATGTTATGTGGAGTGTGGTCTGAATGTTTATGTGTAATGTGCAGGGAGCTATACGGATGGCTGGTGCATGCTTTAACTCCTTCCATGTAATTCTTCCATCTAGTTTCCCCGTGAGGTATCCTCCATATGACTGCTGCCTAATGAGTTAGATTTTATTTGCCTAAAATTTGCACAAAAGAATGGAAAAATATTAAGTAAAAATATCCACAAAATTATTTAAAAGAAATTCATGCATTAAAATTCAATAATTTTGCAAATAAATTCCTAGAATATGATCTAAACTTTTGCAAATAATTTTGCTTTAAAATGCCTAATTAGAAGGGAAAAAGTATATTAAAATTAGCAATCATCAAATTCCCCTACACCTAAACTTTTGTACTCTTGGGCAAACTCAAAATCTTAAAGAAAGGCTAGTGGAATGACCAGTAGAGAACGAAAATGAAAGGAAGTGAAGTGTAAAAAATCGCAAGCTAGAGACTAACCATAATTTTTCTAGTAGTTTTTTTGTGGACTATAGTGACAACCACATGTTAAAGTGTGACAAAAATGTAGAACAGAGGCAATCTCATGGTCAGGGATGCATCTCCGAATAATTTGGTCACTACCCAACCGCCACAGATAAGGATCATCCGAAATGTAGTATTTTGCCTCACTTTTAAACTTATCTAGTTGATGCCTATTAAGATAAGTAGGTAATGCACACGCAACTAGATAGTTAACTATATCAACATACTATGGCTCAGAAACAACTAAAGCACACAAGCCATCATAAGAAAAGTGTCAAAAATAGGGGAAGAAGTTACCATCGGTGCCTCAATCCTACTTAAATGATTAGCAACTAAATCTCTACACTACTCTTATCTTTAATCTCAATGTCAAACTTCTACAGCTGAAGCATCCAGTGGATGAAGCATGGCTTTGAATCTAGCTTCTTCATCAAGCATTTAAGTGCTGTATGGTTAGTAAAAACAATGACTTTAATATCCAGCAAATATGATCTAAACTTTTTTAAAGCAAATATAATAAAAAGAAACTCTTTCTCAGTGGTAGTATAATGAGTTTGTGTAGAATCCAATGTCTTGGAAGCATAGGCTATAACATAAGGCTTTTTGTTTGCTTTTTGTCCCAAAATTGCTCGAAATGCATAATTAGAGGCATCACAATAAAGTTCAAAAGGAAGACTCTAATCAGGTGGTTGAATGATTGGGGATGTAGTCAATTTCTCCTTAAACTTATCCCAAGTCAACCTACAATCATCATCAAAGGAAAAATCAACATCCTTTTGAAGAAGTCTAGATAAAGCCAATGTAATTTTACTAAATTTTGAATAAAATGCCTATAAAACCCTGCAAGCCCTAGAAATGACCTAACTTCTTTCACAGATGTAGGGTAAGGAAGAGAAGAAATAATGTCTATCTTAGCTTTATTAACTTCAATCCCCTTATGAGACACAATGTGACCTAACACTATACCTCTATGAACCATAAAATGGCATTTTTCAAACTTAAGTACTAGGTTCTTAGCAATGCATCTCTCTAGAATTCTATACAGACTGTGCAAATAATCATTAAATAAATTTCCATATACTATGAAATCATCCATAAATACTTCTATGCATTTTTCAATAAAATCACTAAAGATGGACATCATGCATCTTTGAAAAGTCTCTGATGCATTACAAAGGCCAAATGGCATACGTCTATATGCAAAAGTGCCAAAGGGATAAGTAAAAGTAGTTTTCTTTTGATCTTCTAGGGTAATGCAAATCTGAAAGTAACCTGAAAAACCATCCAAAAAGCAGTAGTGAGATTTACCAACAAGTCTTTCAAGCATTTGACCAATAAAAAAAAGGGGATAATGATCTTTCCTAGTAACAGCATTTAGGCATCTATAATCAATACACACACACCATCCATTTTGAACCCTAGTAGGAATCATTTCACCCTTATCATTTTTCACTATAGTTATGCCAGTTTCCTAAGGCACTACCTGGGCAGAACTCAACCACTCACTATTAGAAATAGGATAGATTATACTTGCAGATAGTAGCTTAGATACCTCTTTTTTCACAACATCAAGAATCAGTGAGTTGAGGTGTCTTTGAAGTTGGCCGACTAGATGAGCTCCTTCATCAAGAAGAATCCTATGCATGCACACCTTAGGGCTAATATTAGGTATATTAGCCAAGGTCCAACCAATAGCTTGTCTACGTCTTTTAAGAACCTCTAGAAGCTTCTCTTCCTCCTCCTAAGCAATATCACTAGCCACAATCACTGAAAGTTTTTCATCTTTCTCTAAATAGGTATACTTGAGAGTGTCTAGTAATGGTTTGAGCTCTAAAGTAAGAGCTTGCTCAATCGAGGGTATGAGTGGTTCAAATACCTATTCAAATAACTCATAGATAGAAGAAACAACTTTCCCATCTTTGGGAACATCAGCAGCATGAAAATCAACAAAGAACCAATAACAGCAGTAACATTAGTATCCCTACCAGATGAGCTAGTCATATAACATCTAGTATTAGTATCAGTAAGTAAGTTAAGAGTGGATATAGATGAACTAGCATAATCAACATATCCAGAAGAGACACCAATATGCACATCATCTCTAGAACTAGAGGAGTGATCTAACCTAGTACAATTATCTAGATCAATTACATGCTGACTAATAATAAAATCATCACAAATAGAAGGAATCACAGAATCATGATGATCAGCACATACAAGGAACTCACTATTCTTCATGAAAGCACTAATCTGGGTACATCTATCACAAATAGTGATTCCAGAAAATATACAAGAGAATCATCCAAGTCAATGATGTCACAAGAATAAGTCAACGGACTATCCCTAAAATTAGTACTAGCATCATCAATAAGCATGTTAATCAAACTAACACTAAATACAGAACCATGATCAGCAGGATGCCTCATAGCATCAAAAATGTTAAAGTGCATTACATTTTCTACAAACTCCATAGATAAGGTACCCTCATGCACATTGATTACAGCTCTAATAGTTTTCAAAAAGGAGTCTACCTAAAATCAAATGAGCATGTCCACTAGTCCCATACTTATCATCTTCCATGTTAAGGACATAAAAATACCCAGGAAGAATTAAATCCTTTACCTTTACCAGCACATCTTTAAGAACTCCTGAAGGATACACCATGCTCTGGTTAGTTTTTTTACACCACAACTCCTAACTATCCTATCTTTAAAGCTGAGAATACACTTCTAGGAATCACATTGATTGTAGCTCCTGGGTCTAACAAAGCATTAGGGAACTCCGAATTCCTAATGGTACAAGGAATAGAGAAATGGTATGGATCCTTGCATTTTTTAGGTAGTGGGGGCTGAATCAAAGCAGATACACTCTTTCCAAAATTAACCCACTTATGTCTTCTTAATTACCTCTTGGTCGTACACATCTCCTTTAGGAACTTTGCATACTTTGGGACTCTTTTAATCAAGTCTAAGAGTGGCACATTGATCTCTACTTTCTTGAACATTTCTAGGATTTCCTGCTCTTCTTGTTCTTCTTTAAGCTTCTTAGTTTGAGTTACCCTATTAAGAAAGGGTAAAGGTCTCTTTGGCTCCTCCTCTTTCTCTTTAGTACTCTCTGGTGTGACATGTATTTTTTCTAATGCCGACTTATCCAATTCTGATGATTCAGAGGGTCCTTGAAGTTCTTTCCCACTTCTCAATGTAATAGCATAAACATTGCTTCCTTTAGGATTCACCATAGTCTAAAAAGGTAATTGCCTTAATCCTTGGCTTTTTACCTCATTAAGAGAGGTAGCCAACAGACTAATCATATTCTCCACATTCTTGTTTTGAGTTTGCATTCTATTTTCTATGTTCTACATCTCTTGTCTATGTCTAATCTCACTCTATTCCATCTTATCTAAGAGTTGCTTCATTATAAGCTCCATGCTATTATCCTTTCTAGGTTCTTCTTGGATAGGAATTGATTGTTTCATAGGTAAAGGAACTTGAGCACTTGGCCTTGCAGCAAATTTCTGTTGTTAATGGCCTCTATATTTCAAGTTAGGGTGATCCCTCCACTTAGGATTATAGGTAGTAGAATATGGATCATATCTCTGTTGCCCTTGTTGCATAAGTCTGCTAGGAAAGATAGCAGAACAAGATTTAGTCTGATCATGCAACTATAGACATTGATTTATAGAATATGTAGCTAAACAATATATACCACACAATGGTCCATCCAAAGCAGTAGAAGTAGATGTAACCTGTGGAGAATAAAATTGAGGATAAGTTTAGGTCTAAGGAGTACAAGATTGAGACCCATGAGACTATGGAATAATGGGAGAAGTCTGAGATTTTTGTTAAGCTAAAGCAATCTGATGCACCATAGAGGATAACTCATCCAACTAACTTTCAATCCAAGCATTATACTATAGAGTACCTAATTCATTTACTCCTTTTGCCATCTGCATTGATCTAGAACTAAATTGTTGAGCATTCTGAACCATTTTGTCTATCAATTCCTGTTCTCTAGTCGGAGTGAGATCAACTAATACTCCACTAGTTATTGCATCAATCATGTTTCAATTTACTTGGAGTAACTCCTCATAGAAATATTGAATAAAGAGTTGTTTTATGATCTGATGGTGCGAGCAGCTTGCTAATAATCTCTTGAACGTCTCCCAATACTCATAGAATGTTTCTCGAGTCCTCTGTACCATGCCATATATGTCTTTTCTTATTGAAACTATTCTAGATGCAAGGAAAAATTTCTCCAAAAATAGTCTTTTCACTTAGTCCCATGTAGTAATTGTACTTGGAGGAAGATAAAATAGCTAGTCCTTAGTTTGACCTTCAAGTGAAAATGGAAAATGCCTTGAGTTTTATTTGCTCTTCCAACAATCCTAATGGCTTCATAGTATTGCATACCACCTGGAACTCCTTCAAGTATTTGTATGGATCCTAACTTGTCAAACTAGAGAATTTAGGTAGTAGATGTATCAAACCAGACTTGAATTCAAAATTCACATTTAAATGAAGATAATTGATACACAAGTTTTGAAAATGAAAATCTGGAGTAGCTAACTCTTTAATTATCCTAGCATTGATACCCATATTGGCATTCACATTGTCATTCACATTCATGTTCACACCATTTCTATTTTCATTCAAATCATTTTGTGCATTCATGTTATTCACATTCATATTCAAATCCATCATTGCATTTCTTTGTTTCATCTCAACAATTGGAATGTTCACTTATATGCTCACAAGTATCAGCAAAATAAGTGTGTGGAGTGCTCTTTTTCTTCTCTTTATTTTTCTTGTTTCTAACTTGTCTAGCAAAAGTCTTTTCTATTTTTGGATCAAATTCACTTAGTTTTTTAATTGAGGACCTTGTCATGCAACAAACAGCAAGCCCAAGATGAAGCAAGAATACAAAAATAAGGCAATAAAATTCAAACAATTAAATCTAGAAAAATTAGAAAAATCCTAAGAAAAATTTGAGAAAATACTAAAAAATGAGAAAAGTACCTTGAACATTGGAATTTGGCCAAAAAATAGTGCATCTAATAACTAAGCTATTACTTTTGCTTAAAGCAACCAAAAACCTTGGAAAACAAAATTTAACAATTTTTTGGGCACATCAAAATCAAACAAAAATTCCAGCAAGCAAAACACTTGTTATGCAACACTGAAATGTCCAAAAATCAAGCTTAAAACAGAACAAAAACCAAACAAAGATAGAGCAAAAACACTAAAAAACCTGTTCCAAACAATAAAGAATCTAACCTCCCCAGTAACAATGCCAAATTTGACGGTTGTATCATGCAACCTCAGATAAAACTAGGCTGGAAAAAAGTTTGTAACTAATGGTACAACCTAGGTCGTTTCTCCTGGAATTAGATTCGATACTTGCAAGAGAAATTTTTTTTTAGTGGGAAAGCCAAATAAAAACACAAAATGAGAAATGATTAGAGGAGTTCAATTAATAGAATTTAATCGAATCAAAATAACAACAATAATTAAAACTATACTAAGTGGTGAAACCAACCAACTATGCAAGGTAGCTAATCTTCGACTCAATTCCTTGACTTCAATTATCATTTCTCTCCTTAGATTAAGACTAGACTAATTCTCCTATTTGGTGCATTCATTAAAATTTCTCAATTAACCATTTGAGACATAAGTGCTTAATTAATTGAAAGTTTGTGATCACAATACCATCAATTGATTAATACTTGCGAATAAAAGGTAGAACACACCTAGTTATTATTTCAATTGCTCTGTTAAGTGCTGGACATTCTATTAAGAGTTTAAATTACCATTCAAACTCCTAAATGTCTCAATTATACTAATCAAAAATAAATTCAAACATCAATCACGTATCAACCATTCAAGAGCAATATCAAACACCTTAAGTGCAACTCAATTCTCCAATTCTTTAACCAAAATACAGAGCCGTAACCAAGCCAAATTAATCACTACAATCAAGTTTTCACCAATTAGAACCAATCAATCAAACATTAATTGAAGCAACAATAAAATGGAAAAGGAGAAGAAAGATGTAGCCTATTCTTGATTGAAGATTGGAGCTCTAATTTCTGCCAAGGAGTTGCATCCAAGCTTGGCCACCGAATGAGATTAAAGCTTCATGGAATAATGATTAATGGAGGAGTGGAAAATGGGAGATGGAAGCTACGACAATGGATGAAGGAGTATATGATGGAACGTCTAGATGAATGATAGAGGCATTTCTTTCGTGAATGGAATGATGGATTGAATCCTCAAATGAATCCCCCTTCTCACGTGTGTATTTAATCACTTCACATGCTCCCTTTTTCATGTGTTTTGGATGAATGATAGTGGATGATTGGATGATGTGTGGATTGTGAATGGATGATGCCTACTGGATGAATGAATTAACGCGCTGAATCCCTAGTCTCCTTTTCCTACTGCCCTTACGTGCTCCTTTTATTCTTCATGTGTCTTCCTTATCCTTTTATTCTCAGCCTCTCCCTCACGTGCTTTCTTGGTTCTGCTCATGCTTTTCACCCGTGCTTCATTTGTTACGTGTCATCATGCATAAGTGAATGCTACATGGAGCTACTCTCTACGTCAAAGCCAGAACTGGTGAACCTGAGCCTGCTTCTCCTCTATTCTGTGCTTCTTCTTCATTCTCAAACCTGTGGTTTCTTCCACTGATGCTACTTCTGCTGCTGCCCATGGTTCTTTGTTCCTTCTCTCCACGCGCTTCTTCTTCACACAAGCTCGAAACTCTCTTGCTTCATTCTGTCCTCATGCTCTTCACATGTTCTCATCTCCCGCATGTTCTACCCAAGCTTCCACATTCTCCAGCTCGTGTTTCTTAATGCCTCCTTCGTGTGTATGAATTAGTGGGCCCCCCGTGCATGTGAGCAACGTGTTAATGCATTAAAAACTCTGGTACGTGCTTCTCCCTTCTTCTTCACGTCAAAACCGAGTCTTCTTCTTGATCCTAGCTTCATTTATGCTCTTTCCTTCCCTCTGCCCGAGCCTTTAATCCTCTCTTCATGAATCAAGTGTTGCTTCTTCTCTCGATGCTTTCTCTTAATCGCTTGACTTCCTACGTGCAGATGGTGGATGGCAACGTGAGTTCATGTGAGTGGGTGGTTGCTGGTACGTGTAAAATGTATGTTTATGAGCTGGCCTGTGAACGTGAGCAGAGTGCTAGACTCGTGGAGTGAATGAGAGTGAAGTGTTGGTGTGATGCTGTGACTGGTAGGTGGCTGGACCGTGAGTGAGTGAAGTTCTATGCATGAAAGCAATGTGTGTGTGATTCATGGAGCGAATGATGGATGGGCTTGTGTTGTGTGTTTGAAGTATGTGAAGCTACGTGGAGGATGTGTTGTTTGTGTGATGGATTAAGTGAATGAAGCTACAAGTTGCTGTGTTATGTGAAGTGTGGTCTAAATGTCTACATGTAATGTGCAGGGAGCTGTATGGATAGCTGGTGCATGCTTTAACTCCTTCCATGTAATTCTTCCATCTAATTTCCATGTAAGCTACCCTCCATATGACTTTTGCCTGATAAGTTAAATTTTATTTGCCTAAAATTTACACAAAAGAATGGAAAACGTTACGTAGAAACATCCACAAAATTATTTAAAAGAGATTCGTACATTAAAATTCAATAATTTTACAAATCAATTCCTAGAATACAGAAATGACCAATAAAATCAAATATCCTCTAATTAAGTCTATTAAGTCACAATTTATCATCAAAATGCCTAATTAGAAGGGAAAAAATATATTGAAATTAGCCATCTTTAAAAGTATTGTTAAAGGGAAAAATTGTTTTCTTAAGCACTACATTAAGCATCCCAACTACTTAATGCGGGATTTTAGGTTTTCAATTTTCATAAATCATACATTAAACATCCTATATTACTTAATGTGAGATTCAAGTTTTCATAGTGATGTCAAAGAGGAAGAAATAATCTCATTAAATGTCACAACAAGTACAAATAATTTAAAACAATTATTACAAAAATTCAAATTTAATTAAAGAAGTGATTTAAAAATATATTAAACTAAGAAAAAAATAAATTTAATTTATATAAATAAATTTCATTATGAAAATAAAAATACTTTGGAAGAAATATAAAACAACAAAATAATGATTTACCATTCTCATTACTATACTAAGAAAAATATCATTATTTTTTAAAATAATGCAAATAAATATTATATCATGGACAAATAAATGATGAAAAATAAATTTAATATAAAAATAATTCAAAGACATATATATAATTACTAATTAGTTAGAAACAAATCAACTTAAAAAAAATTATATAAAAAATTAAAATAAGATAGTTTATATATGTATAAAATAAATAAATGAGAAAATCATAGTTTTTATATATATAATAAATAAATGAGAAAATCAAAATAAAAATTCATAATATTTAAAAAAATAATATATCAAAAGGAAGAAAAGAAAAGGAGTTAGGGTTTTCTATAATTAGGTTTAGACTATGATATAATAAATATTATTTTTAGGTCCAAGAAGTATGATCAAGTTCCTTTCAAAATTTATAAGAGGTAAGACCAAAGTAGCATGAGTTCATTATGTCTATTGACATAAGTCCCTTGTAAAATCTAGTTGATAAGAAAATGATGATGGCTAAGGGGATCAGTGATAGTAAGTATCTTGGAAAACTAATTTAGATGTACTTTAGTATGAGAGACATCTTCTGGTGTAAGGCACTTTGGTGCTAGAGACACATTGGTGTAGTGACCTAGCTTAAGGTTGCATGATAAAGCTTATGTCAGCTCAGAGACATACTAAGTGTGAGTCAAGTTACCAAAGGAAGCAAGCAAAGCAAGTTAAGAAGAGTATAAGCAAGAAAAGCTAAGAGGAGGGTAGAAGTTGATATCTAATGATAGCATAGTTAAACAATAAGCAAATGCTTTAAGAGCACTACAGTTATAGGGCAAAAGAGAAAAAGAATGCCCTATAAGTCCCATTAGACATAGAAAGTTTCAAAAAAGTTCCAGTAGAGCATAGGAGGCATCTAACTTTAGCCTTAGAGATTTTGAGTAATAGTTGCCAGACATAGTGAATATGAGTTTTATTTCATAGAAACAATATTCTTAGGCCCAAAATCTCCCTAAGATGGATCATAATAGATCTTAACATAGTATAATAGGTTGTAGTAGATGCTAGTAAGGCTCAAAGAAGGTTGTAATTATAGTAGTTCTCTTGGAAAATGATAGTCTAAGATAGTTTTTATAAATTAGTTCAGTTTTATAAATTAATACAGTTTTAGACAGCTTTCAGTTTCAGAGATAAGAGGTTTCCTAAGTTTGGAAGACTTTTACAAAAGAGTTATCAAGGCTTTTTTCAGATAGCCAAGCCATTGATTAGACTCCCCCGACAGATGAGTGCAATGTGTGGGATAAGGAAAGCAACAGAGTAGTTTCTTAAGGGTTACAATTAGATGATCTATGACCTTATATTTACCATACTTAACCCAAGAGAAAAAGACTTTTATTCATGTAAGTGATATTTTCTGAAAAAAAGTCTAGGTATATTCCTTTATAACAAGGTGAGTGATAGTCTATGCCTTTAGTAGCTAAGGCTAGATGAGGAAAAGAATCCTGCACAAAATCTAGAGCTAGTTTTAGTAGTACTACTCTTAAGAATTAAAAATACAAAAACCACAAAAGCTCTTAATGGTAAGGATTGGTATAGTACATAGTACTCAAATAGAAAATTAGTTTTAGAAAAGGACCTAAAGGACATATTAAGGGCATGAGCAATAAAAGAAGATAGGAATTGTAGGTCATTCCAATAGATTAAGCAATTGATGACTATTATAATCCCAATATCTAAGGGTGTTTTTCTAAGGCCTTGCATGGGAGAAGGTAAGGGTCTAGTTAATACGAGATGTGTTAAGGGAAAAAGTTCACAAGTTAAGCAATTGGACTAAACTTTCTAATAGATCCAAGGAATTAGTAAAGGGCACTTAACAACTAATAGCAACTAGAAAAAGATATATAAATAAGAAAAAAGGCCATAAAAGTTAGAGGTAGGAGACCATGTATTCCATAAGGTGTCTTCAATCACCTGCAATAATAGGTCCATTAAAAAAAAGAACTTAATCCTAAGTGACCTAGTCTTAGACCGATCATATATAAGTTAACCTTTACTTCTAATATAGGCCTGAACCCAAGGATTTATCTATGTTTAGTGAAAGGAAAATGACATGCAGATCCCTCGCATGTCAAAGATTATAAGAATGAGAATAAATGAATAGTTTAAGTTGCCATAACATCAGAGAGAATAATAAGTTACTAAGTTTAGTAGTTCAGCAACAGAAGTGTTCCTTTGATGTAAATGGTCTAAAAGAGGTCCTATCTCTAAGGTGAGTAACCTAAGAGATGGAATGATAGGCTAAGAAAGAAGTAATATCCTTTAAACTATGTATAAATTTTGAGGACAAAATTTTTATCTATAGGAGGTGAAATGCAACATTTGATATTCTTAGACTAGGTTAAACCCTAAGACTGGAGTTAAAACTAAGTCATAAAGGGCTAAAATCCTAATTAGAATGAGAAAGAAGGGTCATATATGGTTTAAAGTATGAAAAATGTTATTAAAGTGGCTTGTAGTATAGTGAAGGCAAAATAGTAATCTTAAGGAACGATGAGGCATCTGGCATGTTAATGAAAGAAGACTTAAAAATAATATAAGGTAAGGTAAAACAAGGTTAGAATATTAATAAGGACATTAAGAAATGAGATCATGAATTTACTTACAATGCAAAAATGATGCTGGAGTGGCTAAATGAAGTAAAATTAAGTTCATTAGGGTGTTCGGAGATTCTAAAAACCATTAGAATGCTCAAAATCGGTTAAAACTCTTTCGGTACGTAAAATGAGATAACTAGTGTTATAACCATAAGCAAAGCTTTTTTTTCACTATTTTAAGCTATTTAAATCCCAAAAATGATGTTTTTATGTAAAAGACATTCAAATTTGTATAAGGAGTAGTTAGATCTTAAAAAGTCCTAAAAACGAGCCTGAACAGAGAGAATAAGTAATTAGAGGCAAAATAGTCATCATGAAAAATTATAAAAGGCTTACAAAAGAAGTGTTGTACCTAGCTTTTACTAACTTATTTATGCAATATATAGAAATAGTATCAAAATTCATATCCACACCTAAGCCTTTTAACACTAAAATTGTGCCATTTATAGGTCATTTTGAGGTATAGAGGTCTAAACTTAATTCTTACCTTTCCTTAACTCATTTTTATCATATATAAGTTTGTTCATACTCAATTCATGGTTCATAACTCATGGAACCCCTTAAATAACTATAGAACCCGAAATGATAGCATAGGTGCCAAAATCTACACAAACTTTGAAAATTTATAACTTGGGTTATATAATTCCAAATCATGCAAATTAGGTATTTATAGAAAACTCAACATGTGAAGTATGCGTTATAAACATTTCAAGTAAAATTGAGCCTATTTGCCTACTTAAATGTAATGGAACAATAACATAGGTCAGAGTTAAAGGCATGTAGCGTACCTAAACTTTGAAATTGCATATCTTGAGCCACACAGCTCTAAATTAGGTGCTCTTAGTGGCTACAAAAAGCTTGAGATGGGACCTAATCATTGTAAAATTTCAAGGGTATTTAACTCATTTGACTCATAAAAGACATTGTATATCAGTGGCTACTATAGTATTCAAACATAATCAGACCCCCAACTTAAAAAGTTCATAATTCCCTCTATACAACTCTTTTTTATGCAAACTCGGTGGTTCTAGGAAGCTTATAATATTAGCTATATGCGTGTAAAATTTAATGAACATTGGATTTTATTTGGCTCCTGAAAGATATGAAATTCCAAAGTTATTCGGTTTGAATAGTGACAGGACCTAATTGAAATTTCTATCTAATTTCAAAAATTTGTAAAAATTCCAAAGCTATTTAGACCTAAATTTTGAAATTGCATATCTTGAATTATACAACTCCAAATTATATGCTCTTAGTGGCTACAGAAAGCTTGAGATGAGTCCTAATGTGTTGTAAAATTTCAAGGGCATCTGAACTCATTTGACCTACAAAAGACATTGCATATCTGTGGCTATTACAATACTTGGATACAATCAGACCCTCAACTTCAAAAATTCATAATTCCTTCTATACAAGTCTTTTTTATGCAACCTTAGTGGTTATAGAAAGCTTATAATATTAGCTATATGCATGTAAATTTTCATGAGTATTGGACTTCATTTGGCCTTGAAGGACATGAAATTCTAAAGTTGTTTAGTTTGAACAGTGACAAGACCTAATTGAAATTTCTGTCCAATTTCAAAAATCTATTAAATATTCTATACAACTCTAAAAATCATGGTTCTTAACTTGATAAAAAGCTCCATTAGGGGTCTAAATGAATGCCAAATCTTCGGTTCAAATTAGATCATTTAGGCCACTTTTGACATAAGAGTTGTTTATAAAAATTTTAAGACCAACTTTAGCTCCGATTTAGATCATTTGGGATCTAATTGATTTTTTTCTACTTTGAGCATATTTTTTTCATCTTAAATGACATTTCTAATCATTCCATAGCATGCCAACATAATTGAATCAAGATTTGACCAGATGCCCAAGATTACATGCATCCATCATGTCATCTCATACATCAAACTCTACTATAATACATGTATATTACCATAAATAGACATACATTCTATTCTTTAACTTTTACACATGGTTCCAATAAAAGACATGGCATATTATCATCATATACATCATAGGCTTATCATAGTACTTGTAAAGCATCATATACATACATATAACATAATCTATTACAACATAATGGCCAATATAATCATTTTCTAGTATTTAAGCTCTCTCTTGATCTTGGCTTTGACTTGGTGAACTTGAAATGATTAGTGAGAGTATAGAGGGTGAGATTAAAAAGAATCTTAGTGCCTAATCTTAACCAATTCTATACATATAAGAATACCATGAGTACATGCCATGATGTAGAGCAAGAATGCTATGTTTATGTTTCATATGAATCAAATGTATCACAAAATATGAAAACTCATTCATACATAAGCCATGGCATCATTATAAAATCTATTAGGCTCAGCTATTCTCAACCTGGAGTAAAGGAAGAGCTACTATACTCAATTCCATGCCTTAGGGGAGTTAGGAGCCATCTCATTGCCTTTCATATACATATAATACTCATATAGTTCATATGGAAAACATAATGAAACATTCCTCATGAAAACATCAAGCAATAACACACATAAGCATTTCAACTCATTCAAATACTTAAATATATGCAAAAAAGGGAGATAAATGTACGCAGTGATTCTAGAAACTTGAAGGTACCACTAACCTACTTGTTGACTTCTGTTTTCCTTACTTTCTTTAGCTTGGCACTCATACTTAGGAGTGTTTGAACTAGATGGACCTACGTATAACAATTTTAAGACAAGTTAATGCCATAAGACTCATTCTAGGCTTCATTATCTTTCTTAAACCTCATTAGAGTTTAATATGTTACATAAGGCTAATTTTAGGTCCACAATGAAGCTACTCTTGATTCTTACTTTTCCAACCCTAAACTATTGCCTTTTACAAGTCTTATAACTCTCAAAAGACTCATTTAGATCATTACATACTTGGTTAGAAAGTTTTAGAACAAACTTGCTTCATTAGCCTCATTTAGCCCTTAAAAATTTTAACTTTCATTCTAGGGCTTTTAAATTCAAACCAATACTTCCCTAATTATTTATTTGTCATATCTAAGTCCCTAAACTCATTAAAGTCAAAGAAACACTCCCTAGGTACCTTATCTCTCACTTGGCCGAATCTTTAATCATAAAGGAGCCATATAGAGTTTTATCAGTTCTTTCTTAGGTTTTGACATATAGCTATGTTCCTTGACTTCCTTTCTATCTAATCATAATTTTATATAGCTTACAATGCCTTATAATAGTTCTAAAACTTAAGTGTAATGGAAACCTTAACTTCCTTATCTTGAAGTCTAAAGCTTTTCAATTGATTCCAATTGCATAATCTAATTCCTCATTGCTTCAAAACTCTTAATTCCATCAATTTTTAGCCAAATTCACTTCCCCTATCTAGTTTCTCTCTATAGACCTAATATGGAAGTCATTGGAATTCCAAGAAGAACAAATCTTTCTATTGCATGACATGCTTATTTGAAAGCTTACTAAATGGTGATTTTCTTACTCTATTTGGTTGCTCCAAACCTCCACCTTTTCTTATGAGGTCAGCCACCAGCATTATCCTTTCATAAAATTGAAACCACCATTAGAAAGAGCATGAAGAGTAGAGTAAGGTTACTAATTATCTTAACATGATATTTTGCATGTATGCTTACCTATTTAGCTTTTTTCTTCTTTTCCTTTTTCTCCCATCAAGCCATTTCCATTCCATTTAGCATTGGTTTAGGTCAGTGGAGATGAAAAAGAAATAGCTGGTGTAAAGTCCAATATTTCGTGAAAACACCGTAATGAGTGAGTTTGAAAAGTAAGTCACTTGAGATGAATGACTTAATGTCAAATAAAATTTGGATAAAATTTTAAATAATGAAAAATAGGGGTTTAAGTCTTAAGTTACTTAGAAATCAGGGCTAAAGTGGTTCAAAAAATTTGTTAATAGTCTGGTGACATTTTTGTAAATATAGATACTTTTTAAAAAAATTAGAGGAAGGCTTTTCAAAATAGAAAATTTGAGCTTTTCAAGGTTCTCAGAGACCTTGAAAACTATAAGAAGCTCTTAGATAGTTTAAACTCATTCGGTGTACGCTTTTAAACATCAGTTGACTCGAACTTTAACCATTTCATTTAAGAAAGTTTTAAATCTAAATTGAGTGATTCCAAAGCTAAAAAGAAAAGATGGTTCTAAAAAAAGAGTTAAAATGAAGCTAAAACAAAAATGCCACACACATGAGACATAAATGTCATTTTTTGGAACAATTTCTCTTCCATGCTTCTTTTATAAGAGGCATCTCACTCTCTCCTTAAGCTAACTAACTCTTTTTCTACTCAAGACCAGGGGAGAGCTCTGTTAAGAAGCACACACAAGGAGAGCCAAGAAAGAGGAGAAAGAAGCAAGGAAAAAGGTAAGAAAATGGGAGAATTTCATGGTTTTTCCTTATTTAATGTTGTTTTCCTCCTCTCAAGCTATTTTCCTATGGTTTTAGTCATTCATTTGGTACTATTTTGGCCTTGGTTTAGAGGGGAAAGTTTAGAAATTCAAAGAGGGGGCTAAGGCAAAGGAAGAAGCTCTTGAAGTAAGCTTAGAATCAAGGTAAATTATCTACCTTTTTTGCTTTTTTCTTCCTTGCTTTATGAGTGTGTGTTTCGGTCAAAAACAAAATAGCCTAGGGGAAGAAAGTTTTGACTTATAGGAAGAAAGAAACCATTAATTTAGAGTATGGGAACTTGAGAAATATAAAGAAAGTGGAAGAAAAACTATGGAATTTCAAGAGAGAATAACTAGGGATTTATGAATACTTTGTAAATTCTATTTTGATTCATGAATTCCCTAGTATATGTGAGTGTTTGTTTGAATTCCTAAGACTCCTAGAAAGATTTTCGAGTGCCTTTCCCTTCAAGGAAAAATTGGAAACCTCATGAACCCCAAATGCTCTTTATGTCTTAGCTTAAAAGAGTTGGGAAACCTAGCGAGTGTTTTAATTTGTTCTAAGCTTGGTTTAGGACTATATGTGATGGAGGAAGGTAGAAAGAACCCTTGAAAAAAATTTAGAAGCCATAGATTAGGAGATGGGGTAATAGGTTCTATAATGTAGCCTTAAGAAGTAACTTGTATCTAGACTCTTAGAAATGAGTTTGTGATGACTTCAAAGAGTCTAAATGAAACCAAGAGGCCTAGATAAAGAGGCCTAGATATAAGAAGAAAATGAAGTCAAGAACTTGAATCATGGTAGTTGCTTCATTAGGCCATTAATGGAGTTATATGAAACTAATAGACCAAGTATACTTCTTAAGTGTGTGTCTAATGCTTTGGCTTATTCCAAGAAAGTCTATTTACTTATAAGTTTGTGGCTTTAGGGGAAGAGAAATAACCAAGTAAAGGACTTGTTTTAGTACCAAGGTAGCTCTTCACTCTATTCTTATTTGCATTCTTAGATATGTAATTGTCATTGTATGCTTGTATATGCCATTGTATTATGAGACATGCCATTTAATTTTGCTTTATTGCATTAGTACCAATGTGTTTCTTGAATGATGTTTTGGTTGTGAAAATTGCTTTTAAGGGTGAGGTGGCACCAAAAGTCCCTTGATATGAGTGAGGTGAAACCAAAAGTCTTTAAGCATAGGTGAGACAAAGCCAAAAGTCTCATAGATGGGTGAAGCCAAGTGAAAAGTCCCTAAGCCAAGGATAAGACTAATCCAAAAGTCCAAAAATAGGGTGAGGCTAGACCAAGAGTCCCTAGAACTTATTTTTGGCCTTAATATGATCTCATGGCTTGTGAATGATGTTTTGAATGATTCTTAGTTGTCTTGAATGCCAACTTGTGTACTTTGACATGATATATGCCTTGATTGCTTACTTGAATGAGTGTATGAGCTGCTGAGATTCCATAAATCTCATCCCCTTCCCTCTTCCATTTCCACATATCTAGGTGGTCCCCAAAGAGAGAAAAGCGGAACCCAAGGAGCTTGATGGGCTATATTTTAACAACCATGTAGCTTTTATTGTATTTAAATGTTAAAGTGGATATGTATATATTATTTTTGAGATATAAATATTTGAGCAAATGTAAAAGTATGTAAGAATAGTATATGAACCAAAGTGGTAGCCTAATTGATGAGAAAATGCAATTTGATTACTTGGTAGCCTAGTATGGAATGTGTATTCTTACAAGTGGCATAATGAAATTATGATGTATGGTAGTTTAGACCATTTGAAAAGCTCATACATGCTATATTTGTGCTTTTAAAATTGCCCAAATTGTGGTAGAAGCAGTGGGAGATTATTTGGACCAAATTAGACCCTTATATGATGCTAAAATGACCATATGTGTGAGTTATGGCAAAATCTATCCAAATGAGCTTTTCTTGGTTTGAAATTTGGCATGCATATAGACCTTGTTTAGAGATTTTTGAGAAGCTAAATCACATATTATTTGGAGTGTTAGAGAATTTTTGATAAATTTTCAAAGTTGAAAAAATTTGACAGAATTGGTGTTGTCATTGTGTAAATGGTCAGAATTTTCATCTTTCTCATTTGTGGGGCAAGTAGTGTCCAATGGCTATGAAATTTTATAAAGAGAAACTAGACATTCATAGTGACCTATACCAAGTAGTAGCACCACAATTGAAGGTCTATAGAGAGAGAACCAATTTTTTGAAGTTCTAGATCAGTATTAAGGATGCAGTCAGACCTCAGTTACTATTCCATTAGTTTTTCAGAGAAACTAGACATTTATAATGACCTATGTCAACTAGAAGCACCTCAATTGAAGTCTATAGAGGGAGAACCAATTTTTTGAAGTTCTAGATCAGTATTAAGGACGTAGTCAGACTTCAGTTACTATTTTATTAGTTTTTTAAGTTTGAAGGCTTTTGAATTAGTCTAGAATTATTTTTTCCCTCTAGTAACATCTGTAACTTTCCAAATTAGTATAGTTTTCTAGAATTAGATTTTTGTGGAATTTGTTATAAGTTTTTGAAGTTTATATCAGTAAACTATATCTGAAATGCTGGTAGTCTGACCTATGTCATTTTTCTGTTGTCAAACGTAGTCCAAATGATATTATTATAACTTGGAATTGTTTTTAGTATAAAGTTAACATCTAGAACTTTCCAGAAAGCTATGGGTTGTTGGATTTCAATTTTTTTAAAAATTTAGTTATGATTTTTCAAAGTTTGCACCAGAAACTTGTCAACTAAACCCAAAATTAACATGTATATTTTGTAGTTTTTGCCTCCAAATATATGGTTCATGGAATGTTTTATGATGTATATGAGTTATATTGATGCATTTTGAATAGAAGATCATATGGATGGGTTCACATAGCTTTCGTGGCATGAAATAAAAATTTTAGGCCCTACATAACATAATAAAATGCAATATTTTTATTTCTCTTTCGTTGGAATTGTGTATACTCTTGTGGAATTAAACTTCAATATAAGGGTATGGAGTTAATAAAGTATGATGTCACATTTATTGGTATCAGAGCAAAATTTCAAACACTTTTGCTCGGTGTTTGGCTCTTGAATTGCATTATTGGTTATGTTAAAGTGTGAATTGCCATGGAAATAATGGAATGCACATACGTATGTGCTTGGAATACAATTGTATACTGATGGAGATAAGATGGTTAAAACTAGATGGGGCAGGGGTAGGGGTAGAGGCAGAGGCAGGCCACCCAAGGCTCAGAGGGTTGAGCCTGAGGACCCTCTGCACACTATCATGAAGAGATTAGATAGATAACAAGCCTTGATGGAGACACAACAAGAGATGCTAGAGTAACAAAGACAGGTTGCCCAGCATCAGTATGATATGATCATGCAACTATAGGATGCCCTAACTAGGCAAGTAGAAATGAGGAGAGAAGCCCTTGTACCTCAACCATCTACCTTTGCATTCCACCTGCACCTCCTCAGGAGCTAGTTCAGAGTCCGCCATTTATTTAGAAATTTTTAAATCAAATTAGAAAGAATAGTCCACCTTCATTTGATAGGGAGTTGGATGCAAATAAGGCAAAGGCCTGGGTTATAAAGTTGGAGAAAATATTTTCTATGATTGATTGTACCACAGAGCAAAAAGTTTAGCTTGTTACATTTATGTTACAAAAAGAAGCCGATAAGTGGTGGCATAGCATGAAACCCCTGATGTAGACTGAAAATATTCAAATTAACTGGGAAAACTTCTTGGTGGAGTTTTATGAAAAATACTTCCCTAATTTGGTGAGAAAAAAGAAAGAGATGGAATTTATGGGCTTAAGGTAGACTGATGAGATGAAGGTGGATAAATGTGTGGCCAAATTCATAGAGTTGTCTCAGTATTCCTCCTACCTCTAAAGGTATGATGATGAACCTTAGAGATGTGAGCAATTTGAGACAAGGTTGAAGCCTCTGATTAGCGATAGAGTTACTTTACAATGGATTAGAAAGTTTAATACCCTTGTAGAGGTCAGCAAGGTGATTGAGAATAACTTGCAAACTATCATGCCTACTATGACCTCAGCTAGTCAGAAGGGGGCTTCAGAACTGAAGAGATTGAGACCTGAGGAAGGCTCCAGCATGGCACCCAGTAGCAAAAGGAGAGGTAGAGTGCCATGGAACAGAAGGCCATAGAAGGGCAAGAAGATGTAGACAACTTGGACCCAGTCATTTACTTGCAGTCTCCAGTGACATGTTTCAAGTGTGGGAAGCCAGGACACATTACTAGAAACGGCCCCCAGTTGGATACAACATCTCCACCCAAGCCGCAGATTTAGCAAGAGGCTAATGCATCCCCTAGTTTGATCCAAGGTATGTTTATAGTGAATGGATTTCTTGTAGTTGCTATTTTTAATTCGACTGCTAGTCACTCATTTATATCCTATGATTGTGTAAGGTGATTGAGTCTAGCTATTAGTACTTTACTATTTGACTTATCTGTCACTATATCCACTAGAAGCCATGTTGTTACGTCTCATACTTGCTTAAATGTCACCATTCAGTTTAATTATTGCCATACTACTATTGATTTGATTTGTATATCCTTCCATGACATTGATTTGATTATTGGTATGAATTGGATGGCCGTGAATAATGCGGTACTTGATTGTGAATATCGAACCATTTCCTTACCTATTTGTGGGACCATAGCTAAAGTAGGAGTTAAGTTATCCTTTATGACTACTGCCCAGGCTGAGAGATGCTTAGAACATGGAAGTCAACGGTTTTTTGTTTTTTTTCTCTATTTAGGCTGAGATAAAGGAAGGGATAGAGGAGATCCTAGTTGTCAGGTTTTTCCTAAAGATTTTAACTTTAGTGGTCTACCCCTTAAGAGAGAGGTAGAGTTTCCTATAGACATAGTGCCTGGGGCTAGGCTGGTATCCAAGGCTCCTTATAGGATAGCTCCTACTGAGCTTGATAAGTTAGAAAAGCAAATAGAAGTGTTGTTAGAGAAAAGGTTCATATGCCCTAACGTTTTACCTTAGGGAGTTGCAGTATTATTTGTGAAGAAGGATGGTATCTTAAGATTGTGTATAGATTATAGAGAGTTGAATAAGGTTGCCATTAAGAATAAATATCTTCTCCCTAAAATAAATGATTTGTTAGCTTAATTAGTTGAGGCATTTGTGTTTTCTAAGATAGGCCTTAGATCAGGGTACCACCAATTGAGAGTGAAAACTGAAGACGTCTTAAAGACGGCCTTCAGAACAAGATATTGCCACTATGAATTCCTTGTGATGCCATTCGGGCTGACAAATGTGCCTGCTGTGTTTATGGATTATATGAACAGAGTATTCAGACTATATTTAGATCAATTTGTGGTAGTCTTTATTGATAATAACCTAGTGTACTCCAGATCTTTTAAGGAGCACAAAAGGTATCTGAGATTAGTCCTAGAGACCTTAAAAGATAAGAGATTATATGCCGAATTTAGTAAATATGAGTTTTGGCTAACCGAGGTAAAATTTTTAGGTCATGTGATATCTTGAGAAGGGGTTGCGGTAGATCCCCATAAAGTAGAAGTTATGTTACAATGGGATAGATCTAGGACCATCATTGAGGTTAGGAGTTTCTTATGTTTAACAGAGTATTATAGACAATTTATTTAAAGCTTTTCTTAGATAGCCTTACCACTGATAAGGCTGACTAGGAAAGAGATACCCTTCGTGTAAGATGATAGATGTGAGAGGAGTTTATAGGAGTTGAAACTCTATTTGACCACTGCCCCTGTACTAATTATCCCTAACCTTAGCCAATCATTTGTGGTTTATAGTGATACCTTGAGAAAAGCTTTAGGTTATATATTCATGTAACAGGGTAGAGTAGTGGCATATGCCTTTAGGCAGTTGAGGCCTCATGAGAAAAATTATCTCACATATGATCTGGAGTTAGTCGCGGTAGTGTTTGCTCTTAAAATCTAGAGACATTACTTGTATGGTGCTGTCTTATAAATTTATAATGACCACAAAAGTCTGAAATACCTATTTGATCAAAAGGAACTGAACATGAGACAAAGGAGATTGATGAAATTCTTGAAAAATTATGATTACACTTTGAAGTATCATCCGGGCAAGGCCAATGTGGTAGCCAATCCTTAAGTAGGAAGTCTATCTATGTAGCCCATATGATGATTAGGGAACAGGAACTCCTAGAGAAATTTAGAAACATGAACCTCTCTTGTTAGGTGGTATTGGGTAGATTATATATGAATAAAACTCGAATTGAGAATAAATTGAGAACCTAATCATGGATGCCCAGAGAGAAGATTTCCTAAGACAGGTCAAGAGTGAGATATCCCAAGGTAGGACTTTAGATTTTCAGGTATCTGACGATGTATGATAGTGTACCAGGATAAAATTTACGTGCCTAACCAGAATGACTTGAGGGAAAGAGTTTTAGATAAGGCATATAAAAGTAGGTATACTATCCATCCAGGTGCCACCAAGATGTATCAAGATTTGAAAAAAAAATTTTGGTGGCCAGGAATGAAAAATGATATAACTGATTATGTGGCTAGATGCCCAATGTGTCAGAGGGTAAAGATAGAACATCAAAGACTAGTTGGGTTGCTATAACTCCTAGATATCCTTGAGTGAAAGTAGGATAGTATAGCTATGAATTTCATTATGGGGTTACCCAAAATATCCTCTGGACACGATGCTATCTGGATAATTATGGATAGACTAACAAAGTCTGTACACTTTTTAGCTATCAGGGCTACCCGCACACTATATAAATTAGTTCAGTTGTATATAAGAGAGATAGTACTATTTCATGGAATACTCAGTAGCATAGTATTAAATAAAGACCTCAGGTTTAGATTGAACTTCTGGAGGTTACTACAGCATGCCTTAAGGACCAAGTTGCAGTTCAGTACTACTTATCACCCCCAAACAGATGGTCAGACTGAGAGGACCATCTAAACCCTAGAAGACATGCTAAGGGCATGTGTATTAGAAATGAGGGGTAATTGGAATGCATTTTTTACCATTAGCTAATTTTGCATATAATAACAGTTACCACTCCAGTATCTAGATGGCCTTTTATGAGGCTTTGTATGAGAGAAAGTGTAGATCCCTTTTGTGTTAGGTTAATTTAGGTGAGAGGAGCCTAATAGGACTTGAAATTATGGACCAGACCACCCAGCAAATAGAATTGACTAGGAAGAAACTCCTCACGGACCAAAGTAGGAAGAAAAGCTACGCTAATAAGAGAAGGAGGCCGTTAAAGTTTGAGATCAGATACCACATATTCATTTGAGTGTCTCCAGTCACTGTGGTAGGTCGATCTATAAGGGTAAAGAAGCTCAGTCCTAAATATATTTGTCTATTTGAAATTCTTAAGAAAATTAGACCCGTGGCTTACTATGTAGCTCTACTTCCAAACCAAGCCTAAGTCTATAATGTTTTTTACGTCTCCCAATTAAAAAAATACTTACTAAATCCTTTACATGTCATAGAATATGAGCACATTCAATTGCAGGAAAACCTTTTCTATGTATTGACACTAGAGAGAATTGTGGATGCAAAGCTAAAATACCTGAGAAGTAAGAATATTCCTCTGATGAAAGTGGTCTGGAGGGGTCTGACATCTGAAGAGGCAACCTGGGAATTAGAGGATGAGATGAGATAGAAATATCTAAAGCTATTCCTTTGAGGTATGTATCTATCCATTTATGTATTTAAATTTTAAAGACAAAATTTATTTAGGGGGAAGAAATGTAATGTCTAGTATTTCGTGAAACTACCGTAATGAGTTAGTTTGAAAAACAAGTCTCCTGAGATAAATGATTTAAGGCCAAATAAAATTTGGATAAAATTTTAAATAATGAAAAATAAGGATTGGAGTCTTGAGTTGCCCAGAAATCGGGGCCAAAGTGGTTAAAAAAATTTGTCGAAAGTCTAGTGACATTTTTATAAATATGAACACTTTTTGGAAAACTCACAGAAGGGCTTTTTAAATAAAAAATTTAAGTTTTTTTGGGTTCTCAAAGGCCCTAAAACCATAAGAAGCTCTGAGACAATTAAAACTCTTTCAGTGTATGCTTTTGAATGTCAGTTGACTTAAACTTTAACTATTTCATTCGAAAAGGTTTAAAATCCAAATTGAGTAATTTCAGAGGTATTTTATAAGGTTGAGGATCTAAATTTTATGATAGAAAAGACAATTTTAAAAAAGAGCTAAAATGAAGCTAAAACAAAAATGCCACGTACACAAGACATAAATGTCATTTTTTAGAACAGTTTCTTCTCCATTCTTTTTTTATAAGAGGCATCCTACTCGTTCTTTAAGCTAATCAGTTCTTTTTCTACTCAACACTAGGGGAGAGCTCTATTAAGAAGTACACACAAGGAGAGCCAAGAAAGAGGAGAAGGAAGCAAGGAAAAAGGTAAGAAAATGGGAGAATTTCATGGTTTTTTTTTTAATGTTGTTCTGCTCCTCTCAAGTTACCTTCCTATGGTTTTGGTCATTCATTTAGTTCTATTTTGGCCTTGGTTCAGAGGGGAAAGTTTAGAAATTCAAAAAGGGGGCTGAGTGTAATATCCGATTCTCTGAAAACGAGAAAAAACGCCTGAAACGTAATGTACAATTTCTCTATAAACGTATGAAATTCACTAGATACAAAAGAAAGTCTCCCAAAATGAAAGAGTTAAGGTCCCAAAAAATTTAGAAAACATTCTAGACTCCTAAAAATGAGAATTTTAGACTTAGACGGAAAGAAAAATGGAGCTAGAATGAAAAAACAAATTAGAACGAAAGGCTAACGAAATGTAAGGGTATTTTTGTCATTTTGAGCAAATTCTGGAATTCACATTGGAAGGCTTTCTAAATGAAAGTTTTGAGTTCACTAAGGTTCTCAGAGACACTAAGAATCATAGGAAGCCTTGGGATTGTTAAAACCCCTCCGATGGACGTTTTCCAATGTCAATTGACCCAAACTTTAATAGATCTATTTGGAAAGGTTTTAGCTCTGATTTGAGTGATTCCAAAGGTATTTTACTAAATTCAAGACTTAAATTTCATAATGGAAAAGACGGTTCTAAAATAAGAGCTAAAACAAGTTAGAAACGAAAATACCAAGAATAAAGGGCAAAATTGAAATTTTTAAGAAAGTGGAAGCTTCTTGAACACTCTTTAAGTTTCTTGTTTCTTTTCCCCCTTCATTTGCATGACCTATTTTGCCCAAAAACCAGAAAAAACACCAACTCTTTTAGGTGCACCATGAAGGAGAAGAAAGGAGGAGATTTGCATGACCTATTTCTTTCTTATGGTTTTCTAAACTTTATGGATCTATTTTAAGGGAAGAACAGAGGGGAAATTTCGTATTTGAAGAGAGCAGGCCAAGAAAAGTGAGAAACAAGCAAGAAAAGCCATAGAAACAAGGTAAAATCTCTATTCTATGATAGCTATTCCTTCCCCCTTCTTCTCCCTATTTCGCCTCATATATGTAGCTACAAGAGGGTTAAATTTTGGGTAGAACCAAGGGTGAATTCTATGAATTTAAATGAGGAGAGTAAGAATAAACAAAGAAATTCAAGAAAAGACCATTGATTTTCAAGGTGGCAAACCTAGGGTTTCATGGGTTCTCTTGAAAATATGATTTGATATAATTATTCCTAGGCCGAAATGACTGTTTAAATGAATTTCTAAGATCCCTAAAAGTCTCCCTATATGCATCTTGCATCAAGAAAATAAAGTAAACATCCATAGAGGCTAAATATTATATAGTCTCAGCCTAAAGTGGATGAGACACTTAGGGAGAGTTTTTAATTTTTTTAAGCCTATTTTTTAGTCATATATGTTGAATGAAAATGAGGGAAAACTTGAAAAAAATTTAGGAGGCCTAGAGAATGAATGGTCTTAGGTTCCATAATATGGTTTAAAGAAGCAACACCTAGGTGGACTCCCTGAATTGATTGTGTGATGACTCCAAGAGGTTTCAATGGAGTCAAGAATCATAAATGAATGGAGAGAATGGAGCCAAGATGATATTTTTCTAAGGTTGTTTCATTAAGTGCATTATGGAACCATAAAAGAGCCTTATAAGTCATTTAGCTTTTTTAGTGAATATATGGCCTTAGAATTTAATTCAAGAGTATAATTAGCTTCTATATGATGTGTCTAGGCTAAGAGAAATGATCTCCACCTCCTTAGGTATGTGAGGTCAATGGAGAGGACTCAAGGCTCAAGGAAAAATTGTGTGGATGCAAGCAAAGTAGCTCTCTCCATTTTTCTCTCATATATGAATGTATGCTTAACTTGTCTTTGAATGTGTGTATGTGTGTTTTAAGCTATGAAAAATATTCTAGTATGAGCTCTTATTCCATGGTACCATGATGATGCACTATGTTTTCAAATGATGTTTGTTATGTTTATTTTGGTTTGCTTGAGTATGGAGAAGCCAAGAACTCTTAGCCATGGTGAAGATGAGCCAAGAACCCTTAAAGTTGGTCGAGACAAAGTAAAGAATCTCCCAAGAGTGAGGTTGACTCCCAAGAGTGAGGTTGAGTTAAAAACCCCTTAAAGAAATGGGTGAGGCAAGTCTAAAATCCATAAGTGAATGGGTGAGGCTAATCCACTTACTTAGCAAGCTTATGGATGCCTTGTATGACTTACTCCATGCGAAGATTGCTTCTTGAATATTCATATTATTTAATATGCTCATGCATGCATTTATAAGACATGACTTGCATACTTTATGTGTGGTGGAAAGGGGAGATGTGCTATTGAGATTCTTTGAATCTCATTCCCTCCTCTCCAATGTTCTAACATTCTAGGTGGACCAAAAGAATAAGGAAATGGAAGCCAACTACTTGAGAGATGAGAGTGTGACATCAAAGTGTATAAATTTTGTTACTTTAAGGCCATATGAGTAGCAAATATTGTAATCCATTATTGTATATGTCCTATGATGTTATAAACATGTATAATTATACTAATATATCATGTATAAATGAGATTTAAGGTTATATATATAGAAATGTGCATCTTGGACATGAAATGGCAAAACTAGCATTATGGAAATATATGTAATAATGGAAGTGGAGAGGTCAAATTGAGATGCATGAGGTTTGGAACCACTTGGACAGTTTATACAAGTCATATTCATGCTTTTAAACTTGCCCAAGAGGTGCCAAATATCAAGGGAAGTCATTTGGACAAATATAGTATCTTGTATGGAGCAAATTTGACCATATTAGAAACCTATACCATTTTTATCCAAATGAGTTCTTCTTGGTATGAGATTTGGCATGCATCTAGAGCTTATTAAGATTTTTTTGGAAAGCTAAGGTGCAGAATTTTCAGAGGTCTATGGAATATTTGATGAATTTTTTTTTGAAATTGGTTTAGTGTACTGTTCATTCTGGTCTAAATTTTAATTTTGTCACTCATAGGCCAAATGATATCCAATTACCACAAAATTTTTATAGGGTGAAACTAGACATTCCTAGTGACTTGTACTAACTAGAAACAACTCATTTGGATATCTAGAGAGGGATATATAAATTTTTGAAGTTTCTATCCAGTGTTAGGCCTCTAATCAGACCAAGGTTATTGTTTGATTAGTTTTTGAGGTCTGTATGTGCCTGGACTGGTATGAAACTAAACATTTCTAGTGACTTGTACCAACTAAAAATAACTCATTTGGATGTCTAGAGAGGGATATATAAATTTTTGAAGTTTCTATCCAGTGTTAGGCCTCCAATCAGACCTAGGTTATTGTTTGATTAGTTTTTGAGGTCTCTATGTGCCTAGACTAGTATGAAATTTTTTTTCCACTATTTAATATTCGTAACTTTCTAAATTGGTATCATTTTCATAGATTGGATTTTTGTAAAATTAATTGAACATTTTTTAAGTTTATAGTAGAAACCTATATCAGTACCAGTTGCTAGCCAAACCTATGCACTCTTTCAAATGTTAAACATCTTTTGTGTGATTTTTCATGATCTGGAATTATTTTTAGTATAAAGTAGACATCTATATCTTTCCATAATAGTAAAGAATATATGATTTCAATTTTTCTAAAATTAGTTATGATTTTTCAAAATTTGTGACAGAAAATGAGAAATTCTAGCCAAGGCTACATCATGGAAATTTGTGTCTATTGCATTTGCACGAGTTCTAGGCCACTTTTGATGATAGATTTGAGTTGTATCTATATAATTAAATAAGAGAATGTGATACATGAGTCCATATGGCCTATGGGATTTCAAAAGAAAAATTTATGCATAGCATAACACAAGAAAATTCAATATTTTAATGCAATTTTTCTTGCGTCCTTATATAATACTTGGCATGAGACTTAAAATTAGCATGAGGAAAAGCTAGAAATCTATGGTATTACATTTATTGGTATCAGAGTAAAGTTCTAGGCTCTCTCAGAATGGATTCGGCTTGAGGAGGTAGCAATAGGGTTATGTAAAGGTTTGCATAGATATGTAAAGTCTTGTATGAGACATTTTGGGTGTGTAAAAATAGTTTGTGGCCATGTTTATGACAAGTAAGTTGTAAAATAGTTTTAGAGTAGATAGTGAACATCAAGATTGATTGGCGTCTAGAATAGTTTCTTTACTTAAGGAATGAACTGATAAGTAAAGAAAGATAATAATAAATGGTCACGGAAAATTAGTAAGTAGTATGTGATCAATAGGCCTAGCAGATGAGATTGAGAAAGAACTTAATATTAAAAAGTGTTAGACACAGGAATAATAAGGTTATTGAGAACTGCCTCTAAGGTGTTGACTCCAACCTAAAGTGTTACCCTGTGAGACACTGAATGACGAAATGTTAATGTAGCCTTAAAATTTACGTAAGATAAGGCTACTAGTAGTAAGACATATAGTGAATGGCCTAAAAAGGTGTATTTCATAGGTAACACCTAGATATGAGTATGAGTAGCTTAGTAACAGAAGCTCAGAAGAGAATGAGAATAGCTTACAAAGCACTAAGTTATTGCAAGCTATAGGTTTGATGAGATAGGTAGCTTGGACTAAGTATGAGCTGAAGCCTATAGGAAGTGACTAGTAGTATCGTCCAGGTGAGATGAGTAAAAAGAGAAATAGATTTGACAAGAAGCTTAGTGAAAGTTCTCCCTGGATCAAGAAAGGGAAAATGAGACATCTTGAATCAGGGATACCACTTAATAGTAGTTAGGAAATTTCCCTAGATAGATCTCCTGAGTCGTAAAATATAGTGATAAGGAAAGCGAGGAAAAACTGAAAAAACTAGTCATAGAAGAGATGCATTCACTTTAAAAATGACTAAATGCATAGACTAAGCTCAGAAAGGTAAATAGATAGGGGTCTAATAATTAGTTAGATGAGCTCTCTAATATAAGAATGATATGGGGTTAAGGTACGTGAGTGATTAGAGCACCTAGTAGAGCATAAGTTTCCAGTAAGGTAAAACCCAGACATTCAGAGTACGTATCTTGAGTTGGGTTAGTAGAACCCTAAAATCAGTATACTATGCTCCTAGAGATGAGGCTAAAGAGGCTAAATAGAAAGAAAGTTTAGCTCTGATTCGAACATAGAAATGAGTTAAGATAAATAGTTAGTGCCTTAGTACCTTCAGGGAAGCTTAAGGGAGCTAAAGACTGCTTAAGAAGGCGAGCTTTACATTTTACAGAGAAAGAGTGTAAGAACAGAGTGTTACAGAATAAAATTCCTGGGATTTCATGAAATATAATTCTTTTTACTGAGGGATGGTCTAGTTAAAAGCAAAGTAAGAGTATAAAAAATAGTAGACCCCCTTGATGTTACAGAAAGTGAATAAGTAGAGGAACTCCAAGAAAATGCAGGTGCTCTTGAGCATAAAGAAACTCAAACTGGTAATAGAAACAACCAGTAATACCACATCCTTTTTCCAAAGTAAAAGAATAAGAAAGGTAAGGGAGGAAGAAGATATAACAGTGTTTAAGTGAGGACATAATAGATTAAGAACAAATATCTAGTTGATGTTCTTGAATACTTGAAAGAGCACACTTTCCTTGGCATAGATGTACTTTTTGCATAATAGTGCTCGAAGTAAAGTATAGTTAGGTAATGTAAAGTGATCTCGAGATAAAGTAGAAGAAGTGTCATGTTTTCCCCAAGTATCTTACGAGAATAGGGTAGATAAAGAAAAGTAAGAGAAGAATCCTTTAGATTATTGGGAAACTTGTAATATACAAGTGATAGTGGTTTTGAGCTCAGTCATAAGGTGCCCATGTATTAGTATTTAATGTTATAGTTTACTTACAACAAAGGTTACATGATATTGGGTTTGGTTAAGCTAATAGTATTGTCACTTGAGTCGAAAAGTATTTTAGTTAATTAGATAATGAGATGAGTCAGAAAAGATATGTAAAGGGGTTCTAGGAATATTAGAATAGTAAGAAAAACATACAGAAAGGAATCCCTAATAAAAAATGTTCAGATTCAAATATCATGAATTTAGTATACATAACCTAAATCCCTTATAGTATAAGTAAACGAAATGAACAGGGACCAGTGTATAGCCTCTTTCCTGCCAGAGACATTAACCACACTCAGTGTGTGAGATGCCTTAGTGCCAAGGCACTCAAAGTAGAGTATAAGCATAGTTAGAAATTACAAGATATGAGAGGAAAAGATAGTTAAGTACAACTAGAGTAAGAAGAGAAAGTCTAAGTAAAAAGGGGCTGAAGTGAGAATCTGAGGATCTCATGAGGAATGGTGAACAAAAATTAAGATGCTCTTGAGTATCAATATGAGAAGATCCTAGAAAGTTAGATGATATGAAACCCACTTCACACGAAGAGCACAATGTACTTCTGAGTTTAGCCTAAGTTATTATGAGCAATGGTTACTGGACTTAGTAAGTATGTGTTTTACTATCAGATGCAATAATTTTAGGCTTTGAAGTCTCCTAAAGATGGATCACAGTAAATCCTAAGATATCACAATGGGTTGCAGTAGACCATAGCTAGGCTTTGAGAGGTCACAGTAGACCCAGAGGTCATAGTAGACCCCACAGAGTTACAGAGAGCCTCAATCATATCATGATAGCCCTCTAGTAAGATGATAGTCTGAGATAGCTTTTACAGAGTAGTTAGTCTCAAATATCAGTATAGCTTCAATAGCTTTTATCTCAGAGACTAGAGATCTCCTGTGTTTGATATACCATTGCTATAGAGATATAAAGGGGTCATAGTAGACCCCATAGAGTTATAGAAAGCTCTAGTGAGATGATAGCCTGAAATAACTTTTACAGAGCAGTTAGTCTCAGAGATCAATACAGTTTCAGTAACTTTTACCTCAGAGACTAGAGATCTCCTGAGTCTGATATACCGATGCTATAGAGATATAAAAGGGTCATAGTAGACCCCATAGAGTTACAGAGAGCTATAGTGAGATGATAGCCTAAAATAGCTTTTACAGAGCAGTTAGTCTCAGAGATCGGTACAATTTCAGTAGCTTTTATCTCAGAGACTAGAGATTTCCTGAGTCTGATAGACTTTTACTATAGAGATATGAAGGTTTTACTTAGATAGTTAGACCACTGACTAAATCTCTTGAGAGATGAGCATAGTGTATGGGATGAAGAAAGCAAGAAATTAGCTTTCCAGAATTAGAACTAGATGAACCACTGCCTAACAAATATTGGCCCTGACCAAGGGATAGAGAGATCCCTATATGCTAGACTATGCATTTAAAAAGAGGTTAGGTGTAGTTTTTATATGAGGTAAGTGGTATAATATGTCTTCAGTAATTGAAACTGTGAGAATAGCTAACATCCTACAAGAATTTAGCAGTAGTCAGTGATAGTAGCTCTTCGATGCCAGTATAAGGAATATAGGTTAGGCTTGCTAGTGTAAAGATAAAGGACTATAAAATGCCCACTTCTAAGTGAGCAAAGAAAGTAAGAAAAAATCCCAACCTAAAGAGATAAACGCAGTAGTAAAGAGAGAGACTAAGATCATTAAAAGTGAAAAACTCCTTAAATGAGTTGTAATCCTAGTAAGCAATTGAGATATGAGGCTTGTGATAGAAAGAAATATGAATTGTAATCATGGAATGAGCTAGTAAGAAAGAATACAGAGATGAACAGTGGACAGTACATGTAAATAAGTAAACAGACAGACAGAAACCTCTAATGGCTGTAATGATCAGAAAAGAAGATGAGAATTTATGAGAAGCTATTGGGAGAGGATAAGGGAGATTGGATACAAAATGAGTTACCTCCTGAGATGTGTAAATGAGCCCACTGAAAGAAACGTTAACCCCTGCTAACGAGTTAAGACTAACCCAACATGATTAGTAAGCTCTCATAGGATAGGCCTCAAGGGTTAGAAATTTCTTTCCCTTATGAGAAGAACTAGCTAGTACTTTATAATAACAGAGCCCTCATCAAGGGCTAATAATGAAAAATTCCCTGGCTAAGAAAAAAGTCAAACAAGTGAAATTGCTGAAAAAGTATATAAAGCAAAGAAGGAAAAGAAAATAGTAGTTAGCCAAAAAAAAAAAATAGTAGGAGGAAAGCATATCCCAAATTTTGAGGACAAAATTTATTTAAGGGGGGAGAAATGTAATATTCGATTCTTTGAAAACGAGAGAAAATGCGAGAAACGTAATGTATAGTTTCTCCGTAAATTAATAAAATTTACCTGATACAAAAGAAAGTCCCCCGAAATGAAGTAGTTAAGATCCCAAAAAATTTGAAAAGCATTCTAGACTCTTAAAAGTGAGAATCTCAGGTTCAAAAGGAAAGAAAAATAGAGTTAGAATAAAAAAATAAATTCAAATGAAAGGCTGACAAAACGTAAGGGCATTTTTGTCATTTTAAGCAAATTTTGGAATCCATATATGAGGGCATTCTAATTGAAAGTTTTGAGTTCTCCAATATTCTCAAAGGCCTTGAAAACCATTGGAAGCCCCAAGATGGTTAAAACTCCTCCGGTGGATGTTTTGCAATCCAACAACAATGACGTTAGTTAGAAATTGAAAAGATTGGAGAAGGAAAAAAATTTAACAGAGTACTTTCTTAAGCATTTATATAAAATTGCAAACTCATTAATCTGATCCTAGAGGGCGCAAATTACATTAAATCCATGCAGTAGGGGCCTCACACCAATCAACAATGCCTTAAAGAACCATAAATAATCCATAATTTAAATCTTCAGATTCCAAACATCACAAAAGTCTGTATGTCTATACTAATATTATATCAACGTATAGGACCACGCCACGCAGAAGCAGCCTACACGAGGTCTTTTTTTTTTTTTTTCCTTTTTTCGGTTCTTAGTTTCTTTGAAGAATGGGTGTAGGAAAAATAAAAGTGAACCATAAATCACAAGTTCGAACTCCTTTACTTCACTCAGCAATTAAAGGGAAGGAGGGAGGAACAAAAGTAAATCACCAAAAATCCAAAAAGAAAAAAAGTCAAAAGGTAGAACTAAGGCTTTGTCGGAGAAGACGGGCAACAGAAGTAAATACAGAACAAGGACTTACCATTGCCTTCTTGAGCCTAATACGACCCAAAAAAACACATTACTTCTCAGCGACCAAGTAGGAAAAAAAAAATCTTTTTCTATAAAAAAAGTATGAATAACAAAAAACACAACCTTGTTCCATTCCCACTCTACTCATATTATACCAAAATGATGAAAATCAGAGCGTACCTCTCTGTCGGCAATGATACGACGGCACTCGCGAAGAACGGCAGGGGTGAGATAAACCAACCTCCTTGCGAATGATGGTCGTTATTGTAGTTGGAGTTATTGGGAAAGCGAAGTTTCCCGTCTGATCTGAAGTCGATCTCAAGGAACTCGTGGCCTAACTTCCCTTTGTGCCCCACAGTAGACTTGGGGAAAATGAGGATATTGAACATGGGGGATCCATTTCCCTCTATTAGCCCATGCAGAAGAAAAAGGATCCAATTTTGTCCGGGCCATGGGTCGGATTTTTGAAGTTCGGATCCTTTTAGTGTTGCCGGGATACACCGCATGCATTTAACAAAAGCTGAACCGTTGGATGAATCGACGCCACAAGCTAAGGACCGTGTGTATTTTGGGTAACGTATATTTTTTCAAGCCACTTCCGGATATCAATTTGGTTGACGTCAAGTTCTCTTCAAACGTTCCGGCATAATATCAACAACGGCTATATAATTCAAAAAAAGAAAAATATAAACGGCTATATTTACCACAGATTCCTATAAATTTAGGTTGCTTCTTCTTCAGTTCTCTGTTTCACGCTGTGATCAAAGCCACTCATATTGGGCAAAGAAATTGGCGGAGTTCTTCTTCTTCGCGATTCAGGCTTTGCGTGCGTGTATTTGTTTGTTAAATTAAACTAGCCTTCTTCTTCTTGTCTTTGTTTATTCTTCTCTTAAGATTGCTGATTCATTGCTCTCTGTTTCTCTTTCAGTCTGTGAGCCATTGAAGGTACTTTTTTCAGAGAATTTTGGACAAGAGATTTTTGCTGTCAAGTACAGCAAGGAAAGAGGTATTGGATTCTGGAACAAGAATAATGCTATTATTAGTTCAAATATTCCTCTTCATTGTTGAGTTTTTTCTTTTTTTTTTCTGCTAATTTAAAATTGGGGATTTGCTCAATTCTCTGTTGAAAATAGAGATTTTCAGTGATGTGGTGGAAAGGTGGGAGCATTTGACTCTAGATAGTAAATAGTAGATACCCCTTTAACTCTCGAAATATACTCAACCGGTGTAGTGGAACCAATACTATGTACTATACTACTAGTCTCCTCTTCCTATACTTCAATTCACATTCATCTGAGAAATTCTGTCTTTTTGTCTTCTATTCTCTCTTGGTTGAAATATGATGGTATGACATATAACGTAGGCCACTACCGCAGCTTGTTAGGATTCGGAAACTAAAAATATCAAAATTCAGAAGATCCTCTTTTGTAATTGAGTTTCAGGAAGGAGTCATATTTATGGATTTGATACTTTATTCATGTTAGTGTCCGTGTGTCCTAGAGCAAAACATGCTTAGGAAAAATGAAATTTAGAATTAACAACCTCATGTCAAATTTATGATATCCCTTCCTTCCATGACAATTTTTATGATGTGTTCCTAATTATCAAAAAAGATAGATTCACATTGCTACTGTTTGGACGAAAGATAACAGTTTCTTCTTCTATTGGTTGGATGCAAGAATAGTTCATATATAATTGGAGGATTGTTTACTTCTGTCGAAACCCAATTTCAATTGACTTATTAGATAATAACTTGAATTTCATTGCTACATCTTTGATGCTAGCTAGCAAATCTTTCTACATTCTACTCTTACATTATTTTTGGAAGAAAAATATGATGTTATTTTCACTGAACATTCTAGTTTTTATTAATATTAAGCATTTTAAGAGTATCCAGAACCAAGTATGTCCCCTATAGAAAAAATAAAGCAGTCACCATAAGAAATCATTATAGCGTTCTAATATGTGTGTGTGTGTGACATATTGGATTGGCTGTTCACTGATTAATTGGTGTCTATATAAAATGTTGAGCATAGATTCCTATAAATATAGATTGCTTCTTCATCGGTGAGTCTGTTTCACACTATGAACAAAGCCATTCAAATTGGCTGGAGAAAATGGGTGGAGTTCTTCTTTGTGATTCATGCTTTGTACACGTATATTTGTGTGTTAAATTAAGCTAGCCTTCTTCTTGTCTCTGTTTGTTCTTCTTTTAAGATTACTGATTTATTTCTGTCTGTTTCTCTTTCAGTCTGTGAGCCATTGAAGGATTTTGTTTCAGGGAATTTTGAACAAAAGGGATTTTTGCTGTCAAATACAGTGGGGAAAGAGGTATTGAATTCTTGTCTCCGTTTGTTCTTCTTTTAAGATTACTGATTTATTTCTGTCTGTTTCTCTTTCTGTCTGTGAGCCATTGAAGGATTTTGTTTCAGGGAATTTTGAACAAAAGGGATTTTTGCTGTCAAATACAGTGGGGAAAGAGGTATTGAATTCTGGAACGAGATTAATGCTATTATTAGTTCAAATATTCCTCTTCATTGTTGTTTTTTTCTTTTCATCTTAAATTGGTGATTTGTTTGATCTTAAAATGGAGATTAAGTTTCTCTCTTTTTGTTTTCTTATCCTATTAATTATCATATTGTATTCACTGTATTTGGCTGGAGAAAATGAGTGAAGTTCTTCTATGTGATTCATGCTTTGCATGTGTATATTTGTTTCTTAAATTAAGCTAGCCTTCTTCTTGTCTTTGTTTATTCTTCTTTTAAGATTACTGATTCATTTCTCTCTGATTTTCTTTCAGTCTGTGAGCCATTGGAGGAACTTGTTTCAGGGAATTTTGGACAAGAGATTTTAGCTGTCAAATATAATGGGGAAAGAGGTATTGAATTCTGGAACAAGACTAATGCTATTATTAGTTCAAATAATCCTGTTCATTATCGACTTTTTCTTTTCTAATTTAAAATTGGTGATTTGTTTGATTCTTTGCTTAAAATGCTGATTAACTTTCTCTCTTTCTATTCTCTTCTCCTATCTTATTATCATCACATTGTATTCACTGTATTTGATGATGAAATATTTCCCCCCTTTCCTTGTAAATTGAAATGAAGTCTTCCACTGATTCTGAACTTGACTTGGATATTTTGTGACTAGTTTTTAGCCACTTTCATATGCTTTAGTTTTTCTAACTGCTCATTTCTTCTTGGTGCATGTCCTTTTTATTTTTGTTTACCATTAGACACGAATGCTTCATTTTTAAGATTAACAACAAAATTAGACATGAAGTTGTAATTAATATTTTGCAGAGATTGCTTTTGTTTGAGCAATCTAGTGAGATCATCAAATGAAGACTGCATGCAATGTTTAAGGGATAGTGTTGAAGTGCTAAAAAATGCTAAATTTTATTGTCGAACTGTACATATAAATTTTGACAAAAAAAAATCTTGCACTAACAACTTTTAAGCTCCAACATTTTTTTAACAGAAGAGGCTTCCTTAAGAAGAGAATAGAGTGAGTGCAAAGAAAAAAGAATAAGACATCTTTCCTAATGAAGACACAAAAACAAAGTTAAAAAAGCTCATAATAAAGTTTTTTAAGGCATATGTTAATAAAGTGGATAATATTTTTTCTCATAAGTTTATCCCAAAGACAAAGGTGATCCCAATAAATTAAATGGTAATAAATTATTTCATAGCTAATGCAATATGGTATGATATTGCTTGACTTCACTTTCAAGTTCTATATGCAACTTTTCTATCTTTAATCCTTTTAAAATGTAGAAAAAAAAAGTATTAGCATTCTAACTAAAGTAACTAAGTTGAAGGCTACCAAGCTTTGAAGTTATATATTCTAGGGTTTAGAATTTGAAAAAAAAAAAGTATGTGTTCACAAAATTCTTTTATGATCAGAAAATTGAAGTGTCTAAGACAAACAAGGTCAATGCAGATTTTAAATTGATTGTTAGATTTGTTGCACAAAATCGATATTCTAGTGTCAATTTATGGATTCAAGACACATAATGCAAGTAATTACAGCTTAAAACAGAGTAGTTTGTTTCTCTCTCTCTCTCTCTCTCTTTCCATATTATATTACTTGTCATGATTTAGGCTATTTATAGTTTGAAATACATTATTGTAGTTGTGGTAATATAGAATGATGGGTTCTCCTGGTATACCTATTATAGTTGTAATTTGTTGTCTACGTCCAACTATACATGGTTACACATAAAGTGGGAGATAGTGAGATTCAAAGAATTCCAATAGTTTATTCACCCTTTCAAGAATGCATATATGTCATGTTATCATGTCAAAAAAAGCTAGCATGTAACAAATGCTTCCAAGTATCAAACATAAACATTTTCACAAAGTCATAGAGATCCAATAATGTTAAGAACATGCTATAGGGTCTTTTGGTCTAACCTCACCCAATCATATGGGGCTTTTGGATTAGCCTCACCCATTTCAAGGACTAATAACTTAGCCTTACTCATTATATGAGACTTTTGGCTTTGTCTCACCCTTATTTAGGAACTTTTGGCATAGCGTCACCTATCAAGAGCTATCTTATATTTAAAATGCAAATTAAGAAGTATAATGGTACCAAAGTATCAAACCAATAGCTATAGGCATGTTTCATGATTCAAAGCAATCAATGAAAAGCAAATAACCATAAAATGCAAGAATGGATGAAAAGCTACCTTAAGTTAAGAAGCACAATTTCTCTCTTGGTTCTCTAACTTCTTGGTTCAACCTCACATACACACTTGGAGGAGGCTTGCTTTGCTTAGTCTAAACACATTACACAAGACACAAACGTATCATTGGAACTATCTTTAGACTTACATAAATACTTCACAAGCTACTTCTAGCTTATGGCATGTATATGGTTCCATACAATAATATAATGAAGCAACCCATATAATTTATCATCTTAACTCCAACTTTTTCACTCAATCTAAGTCTCATAACTTTATTTAAACTCATTAGAGTCATCACAAACTCATTTCAAGGAGCTAAATATCAAGTTGTTTCTTTATGTCTAAAGAAACCTTAAACTTCTAACTTTCAAAATGTAATTTTTAAATTCAAACTAATAGTTCCTTTGGTATTTATTATTCATTTTTATACCACTTCTATCGTTAGATTAAAGAAAAACTCTTTCTAAGTACAAAAACCACTCCTTGACTGAGACTATGCTTAAGATAGGAACCCATGGAGTTTTGTTAATTTTTCTAGGGAATTTGCCATTTATAAAGCTTTCTAGATGTCTTAAGAACTCAAATATGCTCTTACACAAATTAAATCATCACTAGAAAGCTTCATAAATCCCTAAGTGCAATCACCACATTAAATTTGATAACTTATTATCTATAAGTTCTTTTTAAATCCTATTGATTCCATATGATTCCTTAGGTTTCAAAACCCTAATTTTTATCAAGTGTAGATCAAAATAAAACTCCCTACATAGACCCCTTGTTCTGGCTGAAATAGTGCACACAAGAAGAAGCAATTTCAACTATGGTTACTTACCTTGTTTCAAAGCTTACAAGATACACTTTCTTAGGCTTCCAAGAATTTTCCCAATTCCTTTCTTCCCTCAACTGAACCAACCATGAAATAGTGCTAATTAAGTCACAAAAACCATGAGAGGAAAGAGGAGAAAGAGGAGAAGAAGAAGTATGAAAAAGTAACTAAATCTTACACTTTCAAGCCTTGGTTTCTTCCTCCTTTGCTACTCCTTTGATGCGCCATTTAGAGCTACATTAGGTTCTATTTTTTACTAGATGGAAGTTGATTAAAAGGATGGAGAGAAGTGGGGTGTGCTAAATAAGAAGGAAGGGCTTCAATATGACACTTTTTGAAATTGTAATTTAGTCCCTCATCTTGGTTTTCTTCATTTGAGTTCATTTCAATTCCTTTTTAAGAACTGTTCTTTCCATCATAAAATTTAGATCTTCTAATTTATAAAATGTATTTGGTTTCACCTAAATTATATTTAAAATCTTACCAAACTATTGGGTCAAATTTTTGATCAATCAATGACTAAAATATATACTGGAATAGTTTTAATTATTCCAAGGATTTTTATGATTTTTAGGGCCTTTAATAATCCTAAAAAACTTAATTTTCCTATATAAAGCTCCCTCCTTTGAGTTTTCTAAAAGTTGCCCAAAATTATGATTATATCACTATATTATTTCTTAAATTCATTCAGCTGTTTTAACTCCAATTTTGGGCTATCCTTAGGCTCTAAATCACATTTTTGAGATGTCCTAATTCTCATTCTAATCTCAATTAATCTCAATTTATATTGCTTTAGGGTGATTCTATCTCATTTTATTAGATTCAGTTCAGTTTTATGAAAATAAGGTATTACAGGTACCACGGTGAATATTGATATATTCCTTACTATTATTGGATTTAAAGACCTTGATGGGTGTTTGGAATTGAGTTTGAATAAACTTATGTAAATTTTTTAAAATAGCTAGGACCTCAAATATTTCCTTTATTAAGTTTATTCGTATAACCCTTGAATGATCATCCACAAAGGTCACAAACCACCTTACACCTAAGAAACCCTTAAACTTAAAATGTCCCCAAATATAATTATGAATTAAATGGGAAAGGAGAGAAGATTTATAGCCTTTGAAGGGTAAATGATTTTTGTGTGTTTGGCAAGTTAGCAAGATTCACATTGAATGAGGGTAGAATTTTTATTAAATAAGTTAAGATACATTCTCTTCATATTTAGGCAATCTAATCTGTAATACCACAATAACAAATCAAAATTACTACTAATAATGAATCCTCTTTTATTTTGAGTAGTCATGCTTATGTAATAAAGTCCAACCACTTTCTTAGCTTTGCTAATCGTCTTCTTGGGTATCAAGTCCTAAAAAACATTCACTATCCAAAACATAAGCTACACAATAATTATCTTTTAACATTTGTAATGGATAACAAATTACCCATGTGTGATCATTTAACATTTTTGTACTAAAGGTAAATAAGAAATTACCTTACTAAGTAATATTTTGAGTAATAATTATAGTACCCATAAAATTATCATTGGCAGCTATGTTCTAAGTAACAAGGATTTTTTTGAAAAAGATCTAGTTGCTTATGATTGAACAAATATGACTCAATAGTGGTTGCAACATCAATTGACACATTATGGCCTTAAACATCTCCCTTTGGCCTTGGCTTCTAACTAGTTAGTTTTCCATGCAATTTCTAGCAAACTTCCTTGGTATGACCTATTTTGTGACAATGGTCATATTAAGGTTTTCCCACCTTCTTTTGCTTATTGTCATAGGTCTTATTTGATGGAACATGAGTAGCTGAAGCTGAGCATTTAACATTGTTTTGGTTATATTAAGGACCCAATGATAGCTTCTTTTTACTTTCTTCTCTTCTTACTTATAAAAATTGCTTCTCATAAGGAAGAAATGTGTTTTATCCTCATGATGCTCGCATAGACCTCTTTAAACATATCATTCAGCCCAAATAGAAATTTGCATGTGCACTTTTATCAACAATTTATTCATAATTTTTTGCATCTACATTGCAACTCTAAGTTTAAGTGTCAAAAAGAATAAGTTGATGCCAATATTTGTTAAGAAGAAGAGAATACTAAATTATAGTCATGTCACCTTGCCTTAGATCATGGAGAACACCTTTTATCTCAAATAACTCCATTATGTTTCCACTGATTAAATAGGTTTCTCAAGTGGCATCCTAAATTTCCTTAGTTATGTTGTATAGAAGAAAATCTTCACCAATGTCGATTGTCTAGCAATTGATTGGCCATGACATCATATTTCTTTCTACATTCCAAATGGGATATTTTGTGACAATCTAACTTAGTGGTGTGTCACCTATAAGATAGCCAAACTTTCTTATTCCCTTCACATCCATGAGCACACTTGACTCCCATTGAGTTTGTACCTAATGATAAGAATAGGGGGAGTCTTATTGGAACTTGTGATAACAAGAGCACCATTAACAAAGGAAACCCCATAAATGATTGTTGTTGTATGGATCACTCCCATTAAAGAGCTATGCCAATCTAAAGCTTTAGTATTACAGGTCTTAACATGGCCAAAAATGATAAAGGAAGGATTAGGCATTGTCATGCTATGATACGATGAAGAAAAATCTAAAGAAAATATTCTAAATTTTTCATTTGAATGATAGGAATAGGAATTGATAAGGACCATGGCAATATGCCATTAGAATCTTGTGAAATAGAATGCTAAAAGAAGAAAGGAATAAATTGGATTAATGGGATAAGGAATCTGGCATAATAAATGAAATAAAACATTAACCTAATCCTATGAAATCTAGGATTAAGTCCCAATAGATCTAGGCAAGTAAATAGCAAATCACCAATGGTTAATTGGGAGAAAATATGTTTCAAGTTTCATGTGTTTAATTGCTATGCAGTCTCTTTAAACTTATAACTCTTAATTACTTTTAAATTTTATTATTGGTAAAAAACAATGGGTATTAAAGTTTGGTTTTAGGATAAAATGATAAAAGTCTTGGCATTTTCTATTATATATTATTGAAAACAATCTTTTGTTTCCATTTACATTTTATTTGAGCCTTAACTTTTTTGTTCAATATAGAAGAGTTTTTAAAAAATATTTTTTTAATCATAAATGTACATTCTTCTATGCAACATTTTATTGGAATTTGCAAATTTGGAAACACTGGCAAATGACTCCTTTACTTGCAGAGACTTTTCAAAAATCACATTACATGGACAATACTTTTTTCTTTAAAGTGTTATTAACTTTATTATCTTGTATTTTCTTTTAACATGTGGATAAAAAAACCTTTTGTTTCCATTGTACATTCATATAAGCCTTAACTTTTTTGTTCAACATAAAATGTTTATTTTACTCTTTAATGGCAATTTTAAAAGTATATTTTATTTTTTGGTTTTCTTTATTTCACAAATATACATTTTTAGGCCATATTTTTTAAATAGGCAAACTAGGAAACTTTGACATTTGACTAATTCGACAAGCATACTCATGGAGAAGGTTGGTCACGCAACATATTTTTGTGGCCAAGATTAGTCATGCATCTCCTTACCTTTTGACCTCTCACTTTACTAAAATTTACTTTGACAAACATGCATTAATCGATGTGCGGTTTACAAATTGGAGTGATAAGAATTGAATCTTAGTGAATTGTGATAGCAAGACCACTCTATCACTTACAATACCTTATCACAAATTTAAGCCATTTTTATAGCACTCTGCCGATTGCTTTATGGGAATTTCTTTAAGGCATCTCTTATAGATCATCTACAGATACTCTTGACTGCATCTTAACATCAACAAAACTCAAAAAGGTGTATTTAAATTTTGATATCCTAGTATATAGGTATTTAAACTTCAATAAGAGTCAAGTGAGGTTGCTAAAGCATCGATAGGACTTACGCATAGGCACTTAAACTTCAACGGGACTCAGGTACATGTTTATAAACTTATAATACCTTATCGTGTATTTAAGTCATTTTTATAGCATTTTGCCCATTGCTTTATAAGAATTTCTTTCAGGCATCCCTTGCAACTCATCTACTGCTTTCTTTACAAACATGCATTAATCGATGTGCAGTTCACAAATTGGAGTGATAAGAATCCAATCTTAGTAAATTGTGATAGCAAGGCCACTCTGTCACTTACAATACCTTATCGCGTATTTAAGTCATTTTTATAGCACTCTTCCCATTGCTTTATGGGAATTTCCTTAAGGCATCTCTTGTAGCTCATCCACAGCTACTCTTGACTACACCTTAACCTTAACAAGACTCAAGTAAGTATATATTTAAACTTTGATATGCAAGCATAGGTACTTAAACTTCAACAGGACTCAGGTGAGGTTGTTAGAGCATCGATAGGACTTATACAAGGGCACTTGAACTTTGACAGGACTCAGGTACATGCTCTTGAACTTACAATACCTTATTAAGTATTTAAGTCATTTTTATAATATTCTACCCATTGCTTTGTGGGAATTTCTTTAAAGCATCCCTTGCAGCTCATCTATTGCTCTCTTAACAAACATGCATTAATCGATGTTCAGTTCATAAATTGGAGTGATAAGAATTGAATCTTAGTGAATTATGATAGCAAGGCCACTTTGTCACTTATAATACCTCATCATATATTTAAGTCATTTTTATAGCACTCTGCCCATTGCTTTATGGGAATTTCTTTAAGGCATCTGTTGTAGCTACTCTTGACTGCACCTTAACTATAACAAGACTCAGGTAAGTATATCTAAAATATGCAAGTATAGGTACTGAAACTTCAATAAGATTGAGGTGAGGTTGCTAGAGCATTGATAGGACTTATACATGGATGCTTGAACTTTGACAGGACTCAGGTACATGCTCTTGAACTTGCAATACCTTATCACGTATTTAAGTCATTTTTATAACATTCTACCCATTTAGGAATTTTTTTAAGGCATCCCTTTTAGCTCATCTACTGCTAGTCTTGACTACACCTTAACATCCACAAAACTCAGGTAAGTATATTTAGATTTCAACAAGACTCAAGTGAGGTTGCTAAAGCATCGATAGGACTTATGCATAGGCACTTGAACTTCAATGGGACTCAGGTATATGTTCCTGAACTTACAATACCTTATCGTGTATTTAAGTCATTTTTATAGCATTCTGCCCATTGTTTTATGGGAATTTCTTTAAGGCATCCCTTGCTTATCTATTGCTCTCTTGACAAACATGCATTAATCGATGTGAAGTTCACAAGTAAGAGTGATAAGAATTGAATCTTAGTGAATTGTGATAGCAAGGCCACTCTGTCACTTACAATACCTTATCACGTATTTAAGTCATTTTTATAGCACTCTGTAAATTGCTTTATGGGAATTTCTGTAAGGCATCTCTTACAGATCATCTACAGCTACTCTTGACTGCACCTTAACATCAACAAAACTCAACTAAGTATATTTAAATTTTGATATGCCAGTATATAAAGGTGTTTAAACTTCAAAAAGACTCAAGTGAGGTTGCTAAAGCATCTATAGGACTTACGCATAGGCACTTGAACTTCAACGGGACTCAGGTACATGTTCCTAAACTTACAATACCTTATCGTGTATTTAAGTCATTTTTATAGCATTCTGCCAATTACTTTATGGGAATTTCTTTAAGGCATCCCTTGTAGCTCATCTATTGTTAGTCTTGGCTGCACCTTAACATCCATAAAACTTAGGTAAGTATATTTAAATTTTCATATCCCAGTATATAGGTGATTAAACTTCAACAAGACTCAAGTGAGGTTGCTAAAGCATCGATAGGACTTACGCATAGGCACTTGAACTTCAACGGGACTCAGGTACATGTTCCATAACTTACAATACCTTATCATGTATTTAAGTCACTCTTATAGCATTCTGCCCATTGCTTTATGGGAATTCCTTTATGGCATCCCTTGCAGCTACTCATCAATTGCTCTCTTGACAAACATGCATTAATCGATGTGCAGTTCACAAATTGGAGCGATAAGAATTGAATCTTAGTGAATTGTGATAGCAAGTCCACTCTGTCACTTACAATACCTTAAATACATGTATTTAAGTCATTTTTATAGCACTCTGCCCACAGCTACTCTTGACGACACGTTAACTTTAACAAGACTTAGGTAAGTATATCTAAACTTTGATATGCAAGTATAGGTACTTAAACTTCAATAGGATTGAGGTGAGGTTGCTAGAGCATCGATAAGACTTATACATGATTATACATGGGCGCTCGAACTTTGATAGGACTCAGGTACATGTTCTTGAACTTACAATACTTTATCACGTATTTAAGTCATTTTTATAACATTCTACCCATTGCTTTAGGAATTTCTTTAAGGCATCCCTTGTAGCTCATCTACTGCTAGTCTTGATTGCACCTTAACTTTAACAAGATTCAAGTAAGTATATCTAAACTTTGATATGCAAGTATAGGTACTTAAACTTCAACAAGACTGAGGTGAGGTTGTTAAAGCATCGATAGGACTTATATATGGGCACTTGAACTTTGACAGGACTTAGGTACATGCTCTTGAACTTACAGTACCTTATCACGTATTTAAGTCATTTTTATAACATTTTACCCATTGCTTTGGGAATTTCTTTAAGGCATCCCTTATAGCTCATATACTACTAGTCTTGACTGCACCTTGACTTCGACAAAAATCAGGTAAGTATATTTAAATTTTGATATGCTAGTATATAGGTATTTAAACTTCAACAAGAGTCAAGTGAGGTTGATAAAGCATCGACAGGACTTACGCATAGGCACTTGAACTTCAACGGGACTTAAGTACATGTTCCTGAACTTACAATACCTTATTGTGTATTTAAGTCATTTTTATAGCATTCTACCCATTGCTTTATGGGAGTTTCTTTAAGGCATCCCTTGTAGCTCATCTATTGCTCTCTTGACAAACATGCATTAATCGATGTGCAGTTCACAAATTGGAGTGATAAGAATTGAATTTTAGTGAATTGTGACAGTAAAGCCACTCTGTCACTTACAATACCTTATCGCGTATTTAAGTCATTTTTATAGCACTCTGCCCATTGCTTTATGGGAAGTTCTTTAAGGCATCTGTTACAGCTTAACCACAACTACTCTTGATTGCACCTTAACTTTAACAATCAAGTAAGTATATTTAAACTTTGATATGTAAGTATAGGTACTTAAACTTCAACAGGACTGAGGTGAGGTTGCTAAAGCAGTGATCAGACTTATACATGGACGCTTGAACTTTGACAGGACTTAGGTACATGCTCTTGAACTTACAATACCTTATCACGTATTTAAGTCATTTTTATGACATTATAGTTATTGCTTTGGGAATTTCTTTAAGGCATCCCTTGTAGATCTACTGCTAGTCTTGACTGCACCTTAACATCCACAAAACTCAGGTAAGTATATTTAGATTTCTACAAGACTCAAGTGAGGTTGCTAAAGCATCGATAGGACTTACGCATAGGCACTTGAATTTTAACGGGACTCAGGTATATGTTCCTGAACTTACAATACCTTATCATGTATTTAAGTCATTTTTATAGCATTCTGCCCATTAGTTTATAGGAATTTCTCTAAGGCATCCCTTGCAGCTCATCTATTGCTTTCTTAACAAACATACATTAATTGATGTGCAGTTCACAAATTGGAGTGATAAGAATTGAATCTTAGTGAATTGTGATAGCAAGGCCACTCTATCACTTACAATACCTTATTGCGTATTTAAGTCATTTTTATAGCACTCTGCCCATTACTTTATGGGAATTTCTTTAAGGCATCTCTTACAGATCATCTACAGCTACTCTTGACTGCACCTTAACATCAACAAAACTCAACTAAGTATATTTAAATTTTGATATGCCAGTATATAGAGGTGTTTAAACTTCAAAAAGACTCAAGTGAGGTTGCTAAAGCATCTATAGGACTTACGCATAGGCACTTGAACTTCAACGGGACTCAAGTACATGTTCCAAAACTTACAATATCTTATCGTGTATTTAAGTCATTTTTATAGCATTCTAGCCATTGCTTTATAGGAATTTCTTTAAGGCATCCCTTGTAGCTCATCTACTGCTAGTCTTGGCTGCACCTTAACATCCACAAAACTCAGGTAAGTATATTTAAATTTTGATACCCCAGTATATAGGTGATTAAACTTCAACAAGACTCAAGTGAGGTTGCTAAAGCATCGATAGGACTTACGCATAAGCACTTGAACTTCAACGAGACTCAGGTACATGTTCCAGAACTTACAATACCTTATCGTGTGCCCATTGCTTTATAGGAATTTCTTTAAGGCATCCCTTGCAGCTCATCTATTGCTTTATTGATAAAAATGTGTTAATCGATGTGCAATTCACAAATTGAAGTGAAGTGATAAGAATTGAATCTTAGTGAATTGTGATAGCAAGGCCATTTAAGTCATTTTTATAGCACTTTGCCCATTGTTTTATGGGAATTTCTCTAAGGCATCTCTTACGGCTCATGCACAGCTACTCTTGACTGCACCTTAGCTTTAACAAGACTTAGGTAAGTATATCTAAACTTTGATATGCAAGTACTTAAAGTTCAATAGGACCGAAGTAAGGTTGCTAGAGCATCGATAGGACTTATACATGGATGCTTGGACTTTGACAGGACTCAAGTACATGCTCTTGAACTTGCAATACCTTATCATGTTTTTAAGTCATTTTTATAACATTCTACCCATTGCTTTGGGAATTTCTTTAAGGCATCCTTTGTAGCTCATCTACTGCTAGTCTTGACTGCACCTTAACATCGACAAAAATTAGGTAAGTATATTTAAATTTTGATATACCAGTATATAGGTATTTAAACTTCAACAAGACTCAAGTGAAGTTGGTAAAGCATCGATAGGACTTATGTAACAACCGGGAAAAAGAAAAGAAAAGGGAAAAGAAAGGAAGTGAAATCTGGAAATTTTTGGAATCCAGAATTTCTGCTAAGTCTTCTCGCAATAGCGAGAAACGGTCTCGCTACAGCGAGAGAGCTAGTTCGCCATAGCGAAGGCGATTCTAGCTATAGCGAGTGCTGGCAGCAGCCCATACAAAAATCAGGGAGTTGCCCACTGTAGTGGCACCATAGCGAGAGTGAAGTCTGGAACTGACGCGATTTCGCCATAGCGAGTGGTAAATCTCGCTATAGCGAAGGGAACTGGCACGAGCTCGCCGTAGCGAAGGTTACACCTCGCCATAGCGAAGCCAGATTACACGAGCTCGCTATAGCGAAGGTTAGTTTTCGCCGTAGCGAGAGTCGGTCCGGAAGAGAGTAAATAGCGAGATTTAGACTTCATTAAATGCTCAAACTCATTTCTTCTCTCATATCTGCCCTAAGCTTCGACCCAAAGAGAGAAAAGAGGCGTGGAGAGTGTGAGAGATCAAGAGAAGAAGGAAGATCAAGGGAAAGGTAAGGTAACTTCTCCCATTTCTTCTTAGAACTCTGATCCCCTCCCTTTGCCCTCTCTTTCTGCGGTTTTAATTGTGAAAATGGACGGATTTTGGACATGGGTCAGAAGAGGAAAAGTGGAAAACTCTTTTGAATCCTTGAGTTTTCTTTGAAAATGAGGTTTTCCACTACCATGGGAGCTTGAGAGAGAGAAAGGGGTAATGGCATTCTAGAGAGAGAACCCTAGGTTGTGTGTGATAGAGGGTTGCTCTAAATTAAATTACAAGAGAGTAATTGCATGTTTTTGGTGTGTCTAGGCTCAAGTGAAACACTTACATCAAGGTGTGATTATGGACCTAAGGAGGGAAAGGAGAAACTGAAAGGAAAAGCCTGTGTTGGCTTTGGCTCCAAAGGTAGCTCTCTTCTTCCACTCTTTCTTGTTGCTTTCTTGGGTATGATAGTCATTGTATGATTATGTATATGCTTGTTGTATGGAATATGCCATATGTTATTGCTTTGATGCATTGAATGCCAATATACATGTATGTTGAAATGTGAGATTGCTCGGGTGAGGTAGTGCCGAAAGTCCCATGAGATGGGTGAGGTGAAGCCGAAAGTCCCTTGAGATAGGTGAGACAAGGCCAAAAGTCTCCAACGAGTGAGGCCAAGTCAAAAGTCCTTAAACTCGGGTGAGGCCATCCAAAAGTCCCTTAAACTTGGGTGAGGGTAGACCAAAAGTCCCTGGAGCTCATTTTTGGCATTGTTGTGATTCCATAGCATGTACATTGTGTGTTGGTTGATTGAGAATGGCTAAATGCTTATTCACATGCCTTGACTTGTTATATGCCTTGATTGCTTGCTGGATTGAGTGCTTGAGCTACTGAGATTCCCTGAATCTCACCCCTTTTCCCTCCCAACTAATATGCTAGGTGGAGCTCAAGGAGAATCGAGCACCCACCAAGGAGCCTAGGAGCATGCATAGTTAGAGATATTACTTTCTTTTGATATTTTGTTGTAAATATGATGTAAAGTGGTGCCAAATGAAAATGTGCCCACTATTTTTGAGATGTAAAGTTTGTAACACATGTAGAAATATGAAAGGATGATGTATGAACTCTGTTATTAGCCAAAGTAATGGAAATGTGGGTTTTTACTCCTTTGATGCATGAATGTTGTTGTGTAAATTTGGCCATAGCATAGTGAGATTTGAATGTATGACGATTTGGATCATATGGACATGTTAGATACACTAGTTTTATGCTTTTAAACTTGTCCATGTGGAGTGAGAATGTGAGAGAGGCTATTTGGACCCGTTTTGGACCTATGGGGTGCCAAAACTGGTATTTTTGTGAGCTCTGTCAAAGTATGACCAGATGAGCTCCGTTTGCCATGAAATTTGGCATGCCTCTAGCGTTTGTAGAAAGCTTCTTGAGAAGCTAAAGTGGGTAATATTCGAAGGATTATAGAATATTTGGGGAATTGTTGAATTTGGAAAAATTCAAGGGATTGGTCATGTACTGTTCATCTAAACCGGAAAATGAAATCTGTGGCACTTTTAGACCAAATGGATTCCAAATGTGGTGAAATTTTATACACATAAACTAGAAAACCAAAGTGACTTGTAGGAACTAGAATCACCCAAATCGGAGGTCTGTAGAGAGAGATTGAACCGACTGAAGTTCTATATCAGCATCAGGGAGCTTTCCTGACCCCTGTCACTGTTCCATCGATTTTCGGGGTGTAGGAGCTACGGAACTGATCTGGACTTATTTTTCTCCTCTAGTAGACATCCGTATCTTTCCGAATTGGTATAATGTGCCCAGATTGGATTTTTGTGGATTTAGTTATGTATTTTCGAAAGTCATGACAGAAAGCTGCACCAGAAACAGTGACAGCTGGACCTTCCTCCCATTTTCGATGTCAAACATGGTCCAAACGATGTGTTTGTGGTTGGGAATGATTTTTAGTGTAAATTTGACACATAGAGCTTTCCAAAAAGCTAAAGTTTGCTACATTCCCATTTTTCTACAATTAATTATGATTTTTCACCTAGAGCCAAAATATGACTTTTGGGCCCAAGTGAGAAAATGCAATATTACTGGTTTTTGGCTCTATACCCGTGGCTTATGGTGTGTTTTATGCTATGTATGAGTCGTATGTATGGAGTTTGAGTTAAGAATGCGTGAGATGGGTTCACGGGACCCACGGGGCAGATAATAAGTATATAAAACCCCAGTTCATAGCATGCAAATGCCACGTGTTTGGTATTGAATATTTGGAAATCATGTGGAACCAAGCCCAGAGAGAGGCTAGGTAGTGGTAGTAGATTGAGGTGTCACAACTTACGCATAGGCAGTTGAATTTCAACAGGACTGAGGTACATGTTCCTGAACTTACAATACTTTATCATGTATTTAAGTCATTTTTATAGCATTCTGCCCATTGCTTTATGGGAATTTCTTTAAGGCATCCCTTGCAGCTCATCTATTGCTCTCTCGATTGCACCTTAACTTTGACAAGATTCAAGTAAGTATATCTAAACTTTGATATGCAAGTATAGGTACTTAAACTTCAATAAGACTCAGGTGAGGTTGCTAGAGCATCGATAGTACTTATATATGGCCACTTGAACTTTGACAAGACTCAGGTACATGCTCTTGAACTTACAGTACCTTATCATGTATTTAAGTCATTTTTATAACATTCTACCCATTGCTTTGGGACTTTAAGGCATCCTTTGTAGCTTATCTATTGCTAGTCTTGACTGCACCTTAACATCAACAAAACTCAAGTATATTTAAATTTTGATATGCCAGTATATAGGTATTTAAACTTCAACAAGACTCAAGTGAGGCTGCTAAAGCATCGATAGGACTTACGCATAGGCACTTGGACTTCAATAGGACTTAAGTACATGTTCCTGGACACACATTACCTTATCTTGTATTTAAGTCTTTTTTATAGCATTCTGCCTATTGCTTTATGGGAATTTCTTTAAGGCATCCCTTGCAACTGATCTATTGCTCTCTTGACAAACATACATTAATCAATGTGCAGTTCACAAATTGGAGTGATAAGAATTGAATCTCAGTGAATTGTGATAGCAAGGCTACTCTGTCACTTACAATACCTTATCGCGTATTTAAGTCATTTTTATAGCACTCTGCTCATTGCTTTATTGGAAGTTCTTTAAGGCATCTGTTGTAGCTCAACCATAACTACTCTTGACTGCACCTTAACTTTAACAAGACTCAGATAAACATATCTAAACTTTGATATGCAAGTATAAGTACTTAAACTTCAACAGGACTCAGGTGAGATTGCTAAAGCATCAATAGGACTTATACATGGGCACTTGAACTTTGACAGGACTCAGGTTATGCTCTTGAACTTACAATACGTTATCACGTATTTAAGTCATTTTTATGACATTCTACCTATTGCTTTGGGAATTTCTTTAAGTCATCCCTTGTAGCTCATCTATTGCTAGTCTTGACTGCACCTTAACATCCACAAAACTGAGGTAAGTATATTTAAATCTTGATACCCCAGTATATAGGTGATTAAACTTCAACAAGACTGAACTGAGGTTGCTAAAGCATCGATAAGACTTACGCATAGGAACTTGAACTTCAACGGGGCTTAGGTACATGTTCCTTACAATACTTTATCATGCATTTAAGTTATTTTTATAGCATTCTCCCCATTGCTTTATGGGAATTTCTTTAAGGCATCCCTTGCAGCTCATCTATTGCTCTCTTGACAAACACGCATTAATCGATGTGTAGTTCACAAATTGGAGTGATAAGAATTGAATCTTAGTGAATTGTGATAGCAAAGACACTCCGTCACTTACAATACCTTATCGCGTATTTAAGTCATTTTTATGGCACTCTACCCATTGCTTTATTGGGAAGTTCTTTAAAGCATCTATTGCAGCTCAACCATAACTACTCTTGACTGCACCTTAACTTTAACAAGACTCAAGTAAGTATATTTAAACTTTGATATACAAGTATAGGTACTTAAACTTCAACAGGACTGAGGTGAGGTTGCTAGAGCATTGATAGGACTTATACATAGACGCTTGAACTTTGACAGGATTCAAGTACATGCTCTTGAACTTGCAATACCTTATCATGTATTTAAGTCATTTGTATGACATTCTACCTATTGCTTTGGGAATTTCTTTAAGGCATCCCTTGTAGCTTATCTATTGCTAGTCTTGACTGCACCTTAACATTTACAAAACTCAAGTAAGTATATTTAAATTTTGATACCCCAAAATATAGGTGATTAAACTTTAACAAGACTCAAGTGAGGTTGCTAAAGCATCGATAAGACTTACGCATAGGCACTTGAACTTCAACGGGACTCAGGTACATGTTCCTGAACTTATAATACCTTATCGTGTATTTAAGTTATTTTTATAGCATTCTTCCCATTGCTTTAAGGGAATTTTGTTAAGGCATCCCTTTCAGCTCATCTATTGCTGTCTTGACAAACATACATTAATCGATGTGCAGTTCACAAATTGGAGTGATAAGAATTGAATCATAGTGAATTGTGATAGCAAAGCCACTCCGTCACTTACAATATCTTATCGCATATTTAAGTCATTTTTATGGCACTCTGCCCATTGCTTTATGGGAAGTTCTTTAAAGCATTTGTTGCAGCTCAACCATAATTACTGTTGATTGCACCTTAACTTTAACAAGACTCAGGTAAGCATATCTAAACTTTGATATGCAAGTATAGGTACTTAAACTTCAACAGGACTCAAGTGAGATTGCTAAAGCATCGATAGGACTTATACATGGGCACTTGAACTTTGACAGGACTTAGGTATATGCTCTTGAACTTACAGTACGTTATCACGTATTTAAGTCATTTTTATGACATTCTACCTATTGCTTTGGGAATTTCTTTAAGGCATCCCTTGTAGCTCATCTATTGCTAGTCTTGACTGCACCTTAACATCCACAAAACTCAGGTAAGTATATTTAAATTTTGATACCCTAGTATATAGGTGATTAAACTTCAACAAGACTCAACTGAGGTTGCTAAAGCATCAATAGGACTTACGCATAGGCACTTGAACTTCAACGGGACTCAGGTACATGTTCCTGAACTTACAATACCTTATTGTGTATTTAAGTTATTTTTATAGCATTCTGCCTATTGCTTTATAGGAATTTCTTTAAGGCATCCCTTGCAGCTCATCTATTGCTCTCTTGACAAACATGCATTAATCGATGTGTAGTTCACAAATTGGAGTGATAAGAATTGAATCTTAGTGAATTGTGATAGCAAAACCACTCCATCACTTACAATACCTTATCGCGTATTTAAGTCATTTTTATGGCACTCTGCCCATTACTTTGTGGGAAGTTCTTTAAAGCATCTGTTGCAGCTCAACCATAACTACTCTTGACTGCACCTTAACTTTAACAAAACTCAAGTAAGTATATCTAAACTTTGATATACAAGTATAGGTACTTAAACTTCAACAGGACTGAGGTATGGTTGCTAGAGCATCGATAGGACTTATACATGGACGCTTGAACTTTAACAGGGCTCAGGTACATGCTCTTGTACTTGCAATGCAACAAAGTAACATCAAATGGCATGTCTCACAATACATTGGCATGTACAAGCATACAATGATAATTACATATCTAAGAATGCAAGAATAGAGTGAAGAGCTACCTTAGTACTAAAACAAGTTTTTCACTTAGTTATTTTTGTTCCCCTAAAGCAATACACTTGCAAGTAAATGGAGTTTGTTTCCTTTAGCCTAGACATAACAAATAGCATTCAATTACTCTTTTGGAACAAGCCAAAGCACTAGACACACACTTAAAAAGCATACTTGGTCCATTAGTTTCATAATAGCTCCATTAATGACCTAATGAAACAACTACCATGATTTAAGTTCTTGGCTTCATTTTCTTCTCATATCTAGGCCTCTTGGTTCCATTTATATTCCTTGAAGTCATCACAAACTTATTTCTAAGAGTCTAGATACAAGTTGCTTCTTAAGGCTACATTATAAAACTTATTGCCTCATCTCTCATTCTATGGCTTCTAAATTCTTTTCAAGGGTTTCTTCCACCTTCTTCCATCACATATAGTCCTAAACTAAGCTTAGAAAAAATTAAAACACTCCCTAGGTCTCCTGACTCCTTTAAGCCAAGACATAAAGAGCATTTGGGGTTCATGGGATTTCCAATTTTTCCTTAAAGGGAAAGGTCCTCAAGAAGCTTTAAGGTACTCAGGAAGCTTCCTAAAGGTCTTAGGAACTCAAACAAGTACTCACATATGCTAGAAAATTCATGAATCAAAATAGAATTTACAAAGTATTCATGAATCCCTAGTTGTTCTCTCTTGAAGCTCCATAGTTTTTCTTCCACTTTCTTTGCATTTCTCAAGTTCCCACACTTTAAATCAATGGTCTCTTGCTTCTTATAAGTCAAAACTTTCTCCCCATAGGCTATTCTATTTTAAACCAAAACACACATTCACAAAGCAAGGAAGAAGAAAGCAACAAAGGTAGATAAATTACCTTGATTTTAAGCTTCCTTCAATAGCTTCTTCCCTTGCCTTAGTGTAACACCATAGATTTCTAGCTTTGCCTCATGCAAATTTTAAGTCTCATGCCAAGCATTACATAGGGAAGCAAGAAAAATAGCATTAAAATATTGAATTTTTCTTTCAGAGTCCCATGAGCCATATGGACTCATCTATCACATTTTCTTATTTTATTACATAGATACAACTCAAATTCATTACCAAAAGTGGCCTATAACTCATGCAAATGCAAAAGACACATAACTTTCCATGATGTAGCCTCGGTCAGAATTTCTCATTTTCTGTCATAAATTTTGAAAAATTATAACTAATTCTTGAAAAATTGAAATTATGAATTTTTTACTATTCTGAAAAGATACAGATGTTTACTTTATGCTAAAAATAATTCTAGATCATGAAACATCACACAGAAGATGTTTAACATTCAAAAGAGTGCAGAGGTCTAGCTGGCTACTGGTACTGATATAGGTTTCTACTATAAACTTCAAAAATATCCAGTTAATTCTAAAAAAATTCAATCCATGCAAATGATACTAATTTGAAAAACTACAAATATTAGATAGAAGGAAAAAAAAACTTCAAACTAGTCTAGGTATGTCCAGGCCTAAAAAACAAATCAAATAGTAACCTAGGTTTGACTAGATACCTAACACTAGATAGAAATTTCAAAAATTTATATCTCCCTTTTTAGATATTCAAATGAGGTGCTTCTAGTTGGCATAAGTCATTAGAAATTTCTAGTTTCTCTCTATAAAATTTTGTTCTAATTGGACATCATTTGCCCTATGAGTGACAGAATTTAAATTTAGACTAGAATGAACAGTACACTGAACCAATTTAAAAAAAAAATTCAATTTTAAAAATTTATCAAATATTCCATAGACCTCCAAAAATTCTGCACTTCAACTTCTCAAAAAGCTCTTAACAAGCTATAGATACATGCTAAATCATATACCAAGAAGAGCTTATTTGGACAAAAAATGGTATAAGTTTTCACTATAGTTAAATTTACTCTATATAAGATATCAAATATGTTCAAATGACTATCCTTGATATTTGGCACCTCTTGGGGCATGTTTAAAAGTATGAATATGACTTGTATAGACTGCCCAAGTGGTTCCAAATCTCATGCATCTCAATTTGACCTCTCTACTTCCATTATTACATACATTTCCATAATGCTAGTTTTGCCATTTCATGTCTAAGATGCCATTTCTATACATATAACCTTAAATCTCGTTTATACATGATACATTAGTATAATTATACATGTTCATAATATCATAGGACATATACAACAATGGATTGCAATATTTGCCACTCATATGGCTTTAAAGTAATAAAATCTATACACTTTAATATCACACTCTCATCTCTTAAGTAGTTGGCTCCCATTTTCTTGTTTTCTTGGTCCACCTAGCATGTTAGAATATTAGAGAGGAGGAAATGAGATTCAAAGAATCCCAATAGTCACCTCTCATTTCCACCACACATAAAGTATGCAAGCCATGTCTTATAAATGCATGCATGAGCATATTAAATAACATGAATATTCAAGAAGTAATCTTGACATGTGAGTAAATCATATAAGACATCCATAGGCTTGCTAAGTAAGTGGATTAACCTCACCTATTCACTTGTGAATTTTAGACTTGTCTCACCCATTTCTTTAAGAGGTTTTTGACTCAACCTTACTCTTGGGAGTCAACCTCATTCTTGGGAGGCTCTTTACTTTATCTCAACTAACTTTAAGGGTTGTTGGCTCATCCTCACCATGGCTAAGGGTTCTTGACTTTTCCACACTCAAGCAAAACAAAACAAATATAACAAATATCATTTAAAAATATAATACATCATTATGGTACTATAGAATAAGAGCTTATGTTAGAATATTTTTCATAGCTTAAAACACACATGCACACATTTAAAGACAAATCAAGCATACATTCATACATGAGAGAAAAGTGGACAGAGCTACCTTGCTTGCATTCACACAATTTTTCCTTGACCCTTAAGTTATCTCCCTTGACCTCACACATCCAAGGAGGTGGAGATCATTTCTCTTAGCAAGCCAATTATACTCTTGAATTAAATTTTAAGGCCATATATTCACTAGAAAAGCTAGGTGACTTATAAGGCTCTTTTATAGTTCCATAATGCACTTAATGAAGAAACCTTAGGAAAATATCATCTTGGCTCCATTCTCTTCATTCATTTATGATTCTTGACTCCATTGAAACCTCTTGGAGTCATCACACAATCAATTCAAGGAGCCTAATTAGGTGTTGCTTCTTTAAGCCATATTATAGAACCTAAGACATCAATTTATTCTCTAAACCTCTTAAATTTTTTTGAGGTTTCCTCTCATTTTCATTCATCATATATGACTCAAAAATATGCTTTAAAAAATTTAAAATTTTCCCTAGGTGTCCCATCCCCTTTAGGCTGAGACTATGTAGCATTTGGCCTCTATGGATGTTTGCTTTGTTTTCTTGATGAAGGATGCATATTGGGAGACTTCTCGGGATCTTAAGAACTCATTTAAACATTCATTTAAGCCTAAGAATAATTATATCAAATCAGATTTTCAAAGGAACCCATGAAACCCTAAGTTTGCCACCTTGAAAATCAATGGCTTTTTCTTGAATTTCTTTGCATATTCTTACTCTCCTCCTTTATTCAAAGAATTCGCCCTTGGTTCTGCCAAAAATTTAAGCCCTCTTGTAACTATATATATGGGGTGAAATAGGGAGAAGAATGGGGAAGAAATAACTACTATAGGATTGACATTTTACCTTATTTTCATAGCTTTTCTTGCATGTTTCTCACTTTCCTTGGCCTCCTCTCTTTAAATCCAAAATTTTTCCTTTGCTCTTCCCTTAAAAAAGATCCATAAACTTCAATAAGAGGAGAGGAACAAATTTGGAAGAAGAAGGAGCATGAAAATCCATGAAATTCCTTACCTTTTTCTTTCTTTTTCTCTTTCTTCCTTCTCCTCCATGGTGTGCCTAAGAGAGCTAGTGTTTTCTTTAGTTTTTAGGTAGAATAGGTCATGCAAATGAAGGAAGAGAAGAAACAAGAAACTTAAAGAGTGTTCAAGAAGCTTCCACTTTCTTAAAAATTCTAATTTTGCCTTTCGTTATTGGTATTTTTGTTTCTAACTCGTTTTAGCTTTTTTATGAGAATCGTCTTTTCCATTTTGAAATTTAGGTCCTCAATTTAGTAAAATACCTTTAGAATCACCAAATCAGAGCTAAAACCTTTCTAAATAGATCTATTAAAGTTTGGGTCAACTGACGTTGCAAAACGTCCACCAGAAGGGTTTTAATTGTCTTGGGGCTTCAATGGTTCTCAGGGCCTCTGAGAACCTTAGAGAACTCAAAATTTCAATTAGAAAGCCCTTATATGTGAATTCCAAAATTTGCTCAAAATGACAAAAATGCCCTTACGTTTTGTTAACCTTTTATTTGAATTCGTTTCTTCATTCTAGCTCCATTTTTCTTTCCTTTTAAGCCTGAGATTATCACTTTTAGGAGTCGAGAATGCTTTCCAATTTGTTTTGAGACCTTAACTACTTCATTTCGGGGGACTTCCTTTTGTATCAAGTGAATTTTGTACGTTTACGGAGAAACTATACATTACGTTTATGAGAATCGTCTTTTCCATTTTGAAATTTAGGTCCTCAATTTAGTAAAATGCCTTTAGAATCACTAAATCAGAGCTAAAACCTTCCCGAACGAATCTATTAAAGTTTGGGTCAACTGACGTTGCAAAACGTTCACCGGAGGAGTTTTAACTATCTTGGAGTTTCCAATGGTTCTTAGGGCTTTTGAAAACCTTGGGGAACTCAAAACTTTCAATTAGAAAGCCCTCATATGTGAATTCCAAAATTTTCTTAAAATGATGAAAATGCCCTTATGTTTTGTTAGCCTTTTGTTTAAATTTATTTCTTCATTCTAGCTCTATTTTTCTTTCCTTTTGAGCTTGAGATTCTCACTTTTAGGAGTTTAGAATGCTTTCCAAACTTTTTGGGACCTTAACTACTTCATTTCGGGGAACTTCCTTTTGTATCAGGTGAATTTTGTACGTTTACAAAGAAACTATACATTACGTTTATGAGAATCATCTTTTCCATTTTGAAATTTAGGTCCTCAATTTAGTAAAATACCTTTAGAATCATCAAATTGAAACTAAAACCTTTCCGAATAGATCTGTTAAAGTTTGGGTCACTTGGCAATCATCAAGATAATATATCTACTCATAGTATTATAATTGGCATAGTTGGAGTACTTCTTGCCATTTCTTAAAAATCTCCTACAGTGAATCCTTATAGTTATAGTTACCCTTATAACCTTGCTACTTATATTTCTATCTTTTAAACTATTTTAACTCTTCATCAAAGAAAAGTAACATCCTTATGTTTTCTTATCTAGTATATTAATGTGTTCTTTTTCACATTTGCTCACAAGCTCTAGAAGAATGACAATTCACTATAAAACTATTAACTAGGCTAAACATATAAGTAATGTCATGACTTAGAAATTCCCTTTAATCACTTTATCTTATCTTATCAGATACACAAGGTTTGTAACAAATCAAAAATTATTTTAATACTTTTGGTTAGTATAAACTTAGAGATATGTGTATCAGAAAGAATAATAAACATTATTTGTAGTCCTTTTAACTTTTTTGTGTAATAACTTAATTTATATTTTTGGATTCAACTTTTGAATTCTCAACTAATAGGATATACGAAATTGTGGTAGCTCATTGTAAAATCATTAACAAAGAAATGAAGTAAACATGGATTAAAAGAATTACCCTACAATTAAGAAAAACGTATCAATATACCTATCAACCAATAATGACATTAGCTAAAGCAAACAAATTGCTTTACTAATTCTATAAGGCTTAGATTTATGAAGGAGTAGCAATATTAGGTATTAGTCTTTCTCTTAAACATTCTATCAAACATATGATGTGCATCCATTTTGAACAATACCATAAGATATACACTCTAGCCTTTAAGCTCTTTATAGGACATTTTCCTAATAAAAATTAGTTCTTAGGAGACCCTGGGCCATTCCACCACCTTTCTTATTTACCAAACTAAAAAATCAATAATGATACAGTAGTAATGGTGGGAATCAACGCACTCAATGCCACTAGGACCATTCATAGAATTCTTAAAGAATAGAGCAATAACAAGTTGAAGAAGACAAAGCTTTGAACAAGGGGTTTGGTTTAAGACCTTTGTGAGAAAATGGAGTAAGAAAATCTTAACAAAGGCTTCTTCTTTCTTAGTAACTGATACTAGCTTAAAAGAACTCCAGTTCAATGCTTCTTATAATGAGAGAGAGTGACATGGGAGAGATATGAGATAGAGTAAAAAAGAAAAGATAGGGAAGGAAACTTTGAGGATTTTAAAGATAATGTTGCAAAGTCTAGAACATTGGGCCCCTCTATACTAGTCTCACATTTTTACCATTAGAGTTATGGCCAAATTTGAGTTTCAATTCCCTTTTATTAAAGTTTAAACCTAACTTCATGCCTTATTTGATTTATTTAGTCCTATTAGAGTTAGTGCCCAAAACAAGCTCTTGTAACACCTAGAATTCCCATATGTAAAATAATACAATTTCTCCATAATATAATCTTTATTTATCTACTGCGGAAGCTAAAATGAATAATCCATACTATAACTTCGACATATAATCTATGTAAAACATAAAAATCATCCATAAACATCTAAAATAAAACTTATCTAAAAATGTAAACAATAATTCAAACCATCTCAAATGTCAATATCTTTTATTACATCATCATGAATCCTAATGCAACATTTACTAAACTAATCTAAGGTAATCATTATGTGGCTTCTCCTTACCAACCATAGATCTTCATCTTGGAAATGCCATTAACAAAATGTGGGATAAAAACTAAGTAGCTAATGAGTTCCAAAATTGTATTACCGGCCATAAATATAATCTTTTAACTTTAAATAGAGGTAACTAAAGGTAAAATAAAGCATGCTAAGAAGATACTTTTCTAAAATATTCATAAGCTATAATAATTAACAACTTCCAAAAACCATTTTCATATGTCATTACTGAAGTAACATTTGATACAAACCAAATTCACAAACAAACTTTACTTTAGAAAACCGTATGCTTAGCTGTACTCCTAGATGGGATTTCCCTACCACAACCCTTACTTTTCATTTAGTGGTATTTGTAGTTTGAGCTAACTAGATCATTCACTCTTTTGTCTTACACTGAATGAGATATATGACTTTAAGCCTGGCCCTTGATTAACAATGATCGCTCAATGAAGTGCAAGCGTACACATCTCCCCTAGCAACCCATTGGCCTAATAGTCAATGGCATCAAGTCCAATCTCATAATCATAATGATACCCATCAAGTAAATATTCATCCTTGGATTATCAACCACAAGGTTCCATCTTAAAGAAAAAAAACAAGTATATGTTTTGAAAATATCACATAACAATTTCAAAATCAATTTATGTCAAAATCAAACGAACACTAATCATTTACTTTTCATTTTTAATAATCAGCAACCCATAGAATATTTCAATCTCATAATATAAGAACATAATTTATCATTTCACAATATAAACTTATCATTTCATACGAGTTACAACACTATCAAAATAATTTAACTTTCTCAAATACTTGAAGGATAAATCAACATTGCATACATCAATTTCATAAAATATGAAATTTAATATAATTATATTTATGGATACTAGTTACCTCCATATGAAGTCAAATGCACACTTGCCAAGCCACCAACACTACCCTCAAGCTAAGAATCTACAATATATCAATAAGGTATGTATAATATCATATATATATATTCACAAAATAATATTACCTATCTAATTAAATCCATCTTATTTTATCCACTTACTTCAATAGTCAATGGTCTACAAGTACTTAATAAGTCTAACACTTCACACCTCCACTTAGGTCCACACTTTGTTTTCAATTACTCCAACCAAAAGAAAGAATGATACCACTATTATTAATTTAGATTACTTAATTATATGAATTAGAAGTTATAAAGTCTTAAATTTACCAAAAATATACTTTAGCAAAAGTTAAATTTTCAACTAGAAATCATATCAAATACTTAGAGTCCATTAGCTCAACAACTACCAAATACACAATTTAAACCCAATCCAATCTAGCAATTGACAATAGATAAAGTAGAAGTTTTATTTTAATTAGTCTAATTTCACTTCAAGCACTCAAATGACACCTCATTATATTTGGTTCAACACTTTATCTTCTACCAAAATAATGAATTAAGCTTCCAAATTAATTTAGTAACAATAAATATAAATAATTATAGAATAGTAAACTTACCCAAATTCCATTCTTAGAAAAAGTAAACTTTCCCATCTAGGCATTTCACTAAACATTTGATGTGCAACTGTTAAAACTAACAATAATTAATATGTAATCAATATTCTAACTATCCTAATTGCATTGCTGGAAGCCTAATTGCCCTTTTAATTAACCAATTTCAATATCAATTGTCAATTCCCCTAAATCTCAAATTGTCAAACCCTAGGCTAAATCCTCAAAGAGTAGAATGTTTTTCTCTTCATGTACTTTGACTAAATCCTTGAGCTAGTGCATCAAATGGAGCTTGCAAGTGAAGAAGATGAAAATGGAGTTCTCCAAGCAAGAGAGGGGCATCGGTTTTGATAAGGAGAATATAAGGGAGTGTTTTGATTTGATAAATAGGGTAATCTTAATGTAAATAGGCATGTGTTTGGATTTTAGGTATGGGTAATAGTTAATATCTATCTAAATTTACATAAGGTAATAGTAATTCATTAAAAAAGTTATTTTTTGTTATTTAATATAAAAATTTTGGTTATGATATTGGGTTTTTTTCTATTTTTGTTTATTTTGGTTGGGTTAGGTGTAGCTATTTAGGTTTTTACCCTTTTCCTTTCATCTATTAAATCTAGGATACTAAAATAAATTAGCCTACTTACTAAAAGTCCAATATTTCAATAAGTAATATATTTTTCTAATATTTTCTAATTATATAAATATTATTTACTCACTAAATCCTCAACTATCCTTTAATAACTTAAATCCCTAATCACTTACTTTTACCATCAAAATCAACACCTAACATGTATAACTTATAAATAATTATTTTTAATAATTAAATAAATATTTTACATCCTTTAAACATGCCTCAATAAATAAGTGATTTTAATTTAATTTAACTATTATTTTAGAATATAATTCATTATATTTTAATATAATTATTAATTTAAGATGTTATAACTCTTCTTTTTGCTGTTGGTTGAATGAGTTTTGGCCTAATTGAGCTCTCCTTTGCACTTGTGGCTAATCTAGTGGGTGAATGGAAGTGTTGTACATTCAGTGTTGATAGAGATGATGTAAGCAGAGAAGGAGACACTGAGGAGAAAGGTTTAGGTGTGGAGATGTAAAGAATAAAGGAGGGGCATCCGAGGTTTAAAAGTAGGAAAATGATGAGAAAAACTATGGCTAAGGTTATTTAGACTTAAAATAGCAACAGATCAATGAGGGAAATTTCCCTTGCTAAAAGATTCGCAACAGATATGATTTAATGAGGGAAATTAACCTCCCAGTTCCATTGATAAGTTGTTGTAAAAGTTAGCACAACTATTCATGCATTTTCTCTCTTTATACCACAGTGAATTAGCAAGGAAGTTTCTTATCTTCGCTAATCCCTCACTAATTAGTAAGGGAGTAGTAAGGGAAAAAAATCACTTTTTGAATTCCATTACTTTTTCATAATTTTCATGTTGTGATTGTAGTAGCTTTCATGATCACTTCCTTCAATGGTTTCAGAAATTTAATGAATCTAGCAATGTTAAGCTTTTGAGTTTTCTTGACCTTACTCATCAAAAGCTCTTTTTGAATGAAAAAAAATGTCTCACACAAGCTTCAAGACCTACAAAACTTGTCTTCAAGACTAGCAATGGCAAGGAATTAATTGGATGGATATAACAACATAATTAATAGTGTTGTAGCAATAGGGGAGGTAGAATCAAGGCTTGACCATTGAGCCAATGGTTGTCACATCATCTTGTTGATACTCAACATATTGTCTTTTGAATTAGTCATCCAATGTGCTATATCAGTAGTGCAATTTTCCAAGTAGTTGAAGGCATCATTGGGCTTGGTAATGTGGGCTTCTTTTGCAATGGTAGTGGGAGGATGCAATGAAAGCACCATTGTTACATATTAAGGTGGAAATTACTTAAAAATGGGTATCCCATTTGCACTCTTACAAATTTTTCTCTCCCTTGAAGCACCCTCACATCCATACATATATTAGAAGGAAGATAGCAATAGGGTTCTCCTTCCCTTTAGACTTAAGGCATCATTTGGCATGCATGATAAGTTTTTGATACAATGAGAAATGAAGGTGGATTAGGAATGGAAAGGAGTTCTATGGCCTATAGTCATGTTTGGTATAGCATAGGCAACAATAGGAATGCCATTGCTTTTTTATGTTTGGTTAGATAGAAATGAGATAGAAAAGGAAAAAAAAAAGGTTAAAAGACCTAAATGCTCCTATATAAGAAAAATAATAAAATAAACATTAGTTAAGTTTTTTTTAATAAAATGTAACATAAAATAAAAATCCCCCTTAGCATTTCTACTCAACCATGAGGAGCCTTAATCTAGACAATTTCCATAGTGACAAATGATGAAACCTCTAGCCTTTGCTACTATAGTCATTGGCGGAGGTTGGCAGTTGAACGGGCTCACAGTTTTGACAAGGGTGATCGAAGTCCTCTCCTTGTCATCTTTAAAGGTAGTTTCTAATTACATCAGGGAAGTTGAGAGAGAACTTGAACATGGAAGCTGAGAGAGAAAATAAATCATGAAAAAGCTTTGACTCAAAGCTATGGGAACCAAATATTGAAGCCTAACCCAAGGCAATTTATGCTAACTTGATTATAACCTTCAAATATTCATAAATGGTAGATGAATAAGCTTGTTTGAATTCTAGAAACCACCCTTTTCTTATATGGCATGACTATTTGTTTAATGTGAATGCTAGGGATTTAGACTCATAATGTCAGAATTAGATTATGGTTTACTCTATACCAAATATGAGTTTTAGCAACAATCCTTGCTTACACTTATTCTTATGGTGTTTTAATGTTGGCATGAAAATTTTAGTTTAACTCCTTTGTTGATGTTATTAATCCATGCTTGCTTGATGTGTGATGGTATTGGAATTAGGCTAACATAGATAGATTTGAATCAATGTCCTTACCTCTATTATAAGTTTGAACTTGAATGCTTGATTCACAATTTTTCTTGTTGTGTCACATAGTTATAATAAAATTCCCATTTTTAATTCTTTGTTGTTGTTAAAGATGCTAGCCTAGTGCTATAATGATATGGATGAGATATGGGTTAATGTAGTTAAGGTTGTGTTAATGTTTTCTCATATGGCTATTGATATTGTGATAGAAAACTTCACTATATGGCTTCTAATCAAATTTGTGTTTGAACTTTGGATGAGGACAAAGCATTGATAAATGCTTTGGAGGAGGCATTTTATAAAGGATGGATTACCAAAGAGCATGGGGCTAGACTAAATGCATATGCAAATATTAGGAACTTGCTACACTTTGAGAGGGTGAGAAGGATATTATAAATAGGATTACAAGTTTGGCAAAGGACCTTAGAGACATTCAAGAAGCTTTGAACAACCCACCTTAAATGAAATAATGAAATGCAAGTATTGGAAGCAAGTGATAAAATATTCGAGGTGATTTTATTTTTCTTTGTTACACTACCTTGTTCTTTGTTTACCTTGTTGAATTTGTAATGTTTTAAATATCTTATGTGTACACTTTGTTCATTTTTTCTTTGAAGACAAATATGATTATGGCGTACTTGAACAAACAATTTCCATATTATAACCAGCTATGGAGCATGTTTGGAAGGTTAATGGAATAATTCTAGAAGTCTAAACTTGTTTTCAATGTATTAGTTACAATTTTCTGTACAAGTTATGCCAATTTGTTAACGTTTAACTATAATGGTGACTCACTAATGGTAACATTGTTTTGGATATATTCAAATGTAATGGTGACTCAAATGTAAGTTATATTGCAAACTTGGAAATGTTTAAACGTAATTGTGTTAGCTTATTTAATTGACCTAAATTCTGTGTTGATAGTATTTGCTTGGAAAGAGTGTCCGTATTTTAACCATCTTATAACTAAACAAAGATGATACAATTGCCCCAACTATTACCTTGTCTCACTTAAATTTTTACTTTTATTTGAAATTAATTATGATTTGATATTTTCAAAAACCTTGGTATTCTAAAATAGTATTACACAAAATTACTTTCTCCTCTATATTTAATTCTTCAATTTATTGTATTATTATATACTAACTTTCTTTAAATATAATTATTTTGAAATCACAGGGTCTTTGTACTTTGTAGTAGTGAATGTAATGGAAAATCTAATAGAATTTTAACAATCAATTTTATAGTTGACCGCACAACCAAGTCTAAAAGAATTGCCATGTTCTACTATCTAGTATATATGCCAACCCTATTCATTGCATTCCTTTGAAATGATTATATGTTAAAAAAACATAATTACTAGCACAAGATAATTCTATTTGTAAAAATAAAAGCAAATATGCATAAGCAGAATTTTTTTGACCAAGTGCTAATATAATTAGCCATAAGAACCTTGATATACAACTTATATTACATAATCAAAAGATAATTTTTCAGTTTGATAGAGGAATGCACATGTGGTCCAACAAAAGAAAGCACCTTTTCAACATTTAAGGGCACCTATTGCATTATTCAAAGTGCATCAACCTTAAACATAAGTGTTTGGCATATATGCACAACAATTACACAACCAATTGCACCTATGGTACATCAAAAGTGCTTAGATATATCAAAATGATTCAATAGGTATCCAAGAATCCTAGTTACCACTCCTATTCAAAATATGTACAATAGCTCCATAGTCAAAGTGCACCTATTGCATTGTCAACAGCTCCATAATCAAAGGCCTCTCCTGTCTAACACATATATAATACCTACGAAGGGGAAGTATAAATAAATAAAGCTATATTAACACAGATCTAGCCTTTAAAATATATACACCTAAGTACTTGTAGGGAACAGTTACATCATTGAGGTCATCATCAAGGGGCTAGAAAAATAGATATAAGAAAAAAGGGTTGGTCCTTAAGCAAGTCAAGATAAATGAAACATTGAACTATTATCACCAAGAATAAGATGAAATTTAATTAATTGCATTGCATACACAAACAAGCAAGTGATTCTGATAGGTATGAAGTTTGTGATCCATACACAAATAAGAAAACATAAAGAAGAAGCTATCATATAACAAAACTGCAAACACATACTAAAGAGCTTTTCAAGATATAATTGAAATTCCAACTACTCACCCATGTCATCCATATAATTTACACGAAAGGATTAGCTATATATATACTTCAATAATAGTAGCTTGACAAAAATAGATGCATTATAGCAACTAGTTAAATGGATTGTAATGAAGGTGATTTTCTGTAAACAATAACAGCTAATTAAATATAAGATATACATATTAACATTTTGAAAATTTAAAAAAATATGGTTAAAATTATATAGCGTAAAGAAAGGTGAAGGATGTAGAAATCATAATGTAGAGGACAATAATTGGATGTGTCTAAAGAAGAATGATTTTGTATCTGTGTAGCATGAACATGAAATTCTTTGAAGGAATGAGAAATATCCTAAAATAATACTACATGTGGAATATAGGTAGTAGTTTTGTTAAAACAAAAATAAATAAACGATATATTAATTACTCAAATATAAAACTTAACCTTACATAGTCCCCAGCATTTGCTACCTATCTTTTACTAAATTCAATAGTTGAAATATAATTACAAAAAAGTGCACTTACTTGACAACAACAAAAGTGTACACTGAAATGACAATAAAAGATTGCCTTTACAAGGCAACAAAAAATACATCAAAGCTTCTAGCCTTACAACAAAAGAGTTAACCTATCCTACCTCTGAAGTGTACACTTAATCCACCTACCTATGTCCAATAAAAATACTAAAAGATTGCACATTCAACCTACATACAACAAAATTATTGCCTTGCACATAAGTTTCCATCCTATATACCCCAAAAAATCAACAAGAGTGCACTTATGTATCATAACATCCAAAAAAAAGGACACATTCAACCTATTAAGAACAAAATTATGGCATCACACATTGGTTTCCATCTTATATATACCAAAAAGTCAATAAGAGTACACCTATGTACGATAACATCCAAAAAAAAATGCACTTATTTTTTAAAACATCTTACACTATTCTCACTTTTGGTAGCTAGCAATAGCATATTTACATTAAAAAAATCAATAAGAGTGCACATGAATCACAAAATATAGTGCACCTAGCCTAAAAAATTTGGCCTCACACTTGCTCAACCATTAACATACTTATTCTTCCTGTGATGACATTAAAGCGTAAAATCAACATTAGGCATTTGTTATATGATAGTAAACAACAAAATAAGAAATCCATTTGGTGTCAATGCATCATACACCTATCTAATGAGAAGATGAATCTAATCTACTTACTCAAGGTCAAGTATGGATAAGAATGCGAGTATCAAACTTGTTATTATAACTAATTTGGATAAGAGCAGCATTCCTTTCATGACATGTCAATCCCTCCATCATTGCCAACTCAGAAAATAATTGGTCTCTTTCGGCATGCAACTCTACCTCATACCCTATAAAATATGCGAAGTTTTTCTGTTGCTTCATAAATGCCATGTTGAATACCTGCACCTGCCCTTTTGAATGCCATCACAAATGTGTCATCATAGAGGCTTTTTCTCCTTCACCTTAACCTAGATGTTGCTTCACTAGTTGGGGGTGGTGACGATTCAATCTGGGCAAAAGAAGGATCCCAGTAATCACCTATGTCAATGTAATTAAAGTCTTCTAGGCCAGCACTTATTTTCCCTTAACCTAACACCTTAAGAACATTAGTTACTGATTGTGCATCCTTCCCAATTGCTCAGTTTGTCCAAAAACCAAACAAGGTTTTTAAATAAAGGAAACGACCTACTTTTATAAGGCATTATCTTTTATGTGATTGCACAGCAAGGATGAAGAAATTTTAGATATGAAATTATAATAAATACCAACAAGCTACATTAAATGCACATGTATAGAAGTTTTACCTTCAGATATTTGTCCTAGACTTCTTTATTAGCCATCACACAATTTAGGGATCCCACTTGAAACCACTAGTGTTTGCCTCGTACGCTATATCATGTACAACCAGCCATCTGATCTTCAAGGTTTTTAACCATGCTTAAATATGTGGAAAAGCTTTGATCCTGCCTCATAGTAGTTTTTGCTCTATCATTGTTTCAAAAAATGGTAAGTGGCCCAACTTGAACCCATTGTCAACCATAAATTTTCCATCAACATGTAGATCATGATGGTAGTAACAAAGAAAGCATTCTTCTTCAAGGTCTACACTTGTTTCTGTTGGGTTCGTAATGATCATAGGCATAGCAGAATTTTAAATTTTTTTATCATCAAACTCCATCATAGGATTATGCACAAGAACATAGATCAAGAGAAGATAAGAAAGTTACCTTTTAATTGAGCTACAGTTGAATCACACATACAAATCTAGTGATCTATGCCTCTACAGTATCTACACAGAGTAGATGAAACCTTTCCTCTCTCTGCATTTTTGCTAAGAGACACCACTTACTATCTAGGATAGGGTTTTAGAAGTCTTGAATGAATTAGGATTTCAGAGACAATATCTCTTTCTCTTAAGACTTATGTGCCACCCTTATGGTCTTATTTATCGACTTGGAATTTAGCACTTTCTTAATCTTACTTAAAGTCTAATTTCTAATTCAATTTTAACTTTTAGAACCTAACCCAAGCCCAATAGAGAGCGAGGAAGGATAGACCCAATATAATGTAATATTATTTAATATTACTTTAATATTAAATAATATATTATGCCATAATATAATCTAATTATATTATATTAAGTTTTATTATTGGGATTTCTAGTCCAACTAAAACCCCAATAATGTTATAATATTTTGATTTCATCTCTACTCTTTATGTGTGACCCTTTAAGTTCTTATTACTTTGGCAGTGACCTAAAAAGAATCCCTTTCTAAGATCACACACAGTGAATGGTATCTAGCAATACATAACTACCACCTAGGTAATAAGAATTTATGTGATTCGATGCAAACCTAATCCATGGCCAATACTATACGATTTAGTTCCTTTTGTACTGATATCTAGATTGATCTCGAGGCATGATATGTGTCATCCTTGTCAACGATCAACCTAAATTTTTTGACAAGTTAGACCAACTTAAAAACAAATTATCAATATCACATATTGATTCATTTTAGCACGGTCATGCATTGTTTTAGTGTTACTTAATCAAAAGGCCCATGCATATCATTCTTCTTATACAAGAAGGACAAAATCCCATTTACATCATTGACATCTCTCTACATGATTTGTGATATACCCAATTACTGTCTTATCTATCATCCCTATTAAAGGTAACATTAAGATGGTGTCAAAGTATTTAACTCCTCATGTAGGGAACCATAGTGACTTTAGGTTAAAGTACTCTCTACACTATAGTCATATGAGAATTGCTAATGACACTATATAATCTTTGCAGCATTCTCATAGTGGGTCAGTCTAATACATTTGCTCTCTAACAATGTACCTATGTATTGACTTGATATCACATATTTATAACTTAAAGTCATCGAACACTATACATATTAGTCTTGATGTATTATTGTTATCCCATTTCACAATAATACTTGACTAGGGACAATTTAAGAATAAAAATTATTCCATGAACAATTACCATATTAAGATATATTACACATATATAAAACAAAATATAATAATTGTATTGCCTTAAAAATGTGGTACAATATGTATTATTCCAATCATCTCATGATTGCCTTGTAGGGCATACACCAACAGTTTCGTGATTTGTGAGCTACCCTCTATTTGTTGGTCCTTAAGAATTAGCTAAAAAGTCGACACTCTAATTAGCGCACCAACCACAACATTGAAAAAACAACAACTATACTTGTGTGGTCAATGTGGCACACAAAAATCATAAATGACATCCTATATTATAATTTAGATTCTTTTTTAAACAAGTAAAAGTGAATGCACAACAATTATATTCATATTGAAAACACTAGACCTAAGTTTCATTAATACTAGTATATATATATAATAGCCATGACATCATAATACAATCCACCTATATATAATACAAGCAAAAGTAAACATCCACCGAGTAAACATTAATTTAATGAAACACTAGACCCAAGTTTCAATAAGACCAGTACATACATAAGGGGTTACATATATAAAGCAATCAAATAATACATGGTGTTCCAAGATGTGATCCATTAGTAAACCATAATCATCTATTTGCTTTATGATCCTTAAATTCTATAAACATATCATTTCCTGTGAAGCACTCCAAGAATTACTTGATTCCATTGTAAGTATAGGACTATGTGCCATAGTTGGATCGATAGATGCCATGTCCCCTGCCTCATCATCTAATGGGTCTAAAGCATTTTCTTACCTAATAAGATTATGCAATAAGTAGCATGCAGTTATAATCTAATTGTATGTCCAAACTGGGTATTAGGAGGGACTCCTGCAAATTGCCTATTATAGTTTCAAAATTCCAAAACACCTCTCAATGACATTTTGTGTAGACGAGTGTTTCATGTTAAACATCTCCTAGGGGGAAGTTGATTAGTGACCCTCTCTCCACTTACTCAAGTGGTATCATTGTCCTTGATGTTGAGCAAGAAATGCTTTACAATTATTGAACCAAGCGTTGACCAAACAATATTGACCTAAATAATATGACTTAGTTCTTTAGTATTACAAGTATGTATATAAATATATAAATACAGTAAATAACTGCATTATGGTTGGAAAGCATGGTAGATATGCTCAACTTGTGGTACCTTCAACCCATTCCTCCTACTAATTGTATCATGCAATACCCTTTAATCAGCTATAGACCATTTCCACCTAAGCAAAGTATGGATAAATTGTTCATCTAGTGAGCAAACTCCCAACACATTAGTGGTTATCTCCCTTTTCCTATTACGGTACCTTTGTTTGTCCTTCATAGGAACTTTAATCCATATGTGTAATCCATTTAGTGCACCTAGACAATTCTATAAAAAATGAGAAACTAAGAGGTATGCCCTATGAACCCTACACAAAACCAAATGAAAATGAAATCAATTTATTTTCTTAACCTTGAACCTTTCATTTCGCTCATCAAGTAAATTTTTGGGAATTGGTTCTGGTGTTTTAAATAGATTGCCTTGCAGATGCATCATGGCAATCAACATCAAGTTGAAATGTCTACTTATCATTTCCCTCAATCTCCCAAAATGATTTGAATGACTCTATTCTTAATATGATAGGCAAGTATATGTAAAAACATCACTGCTTGCTATCAACTAACATATTTTTGGTAGATTTTAAACCTCATATAATATAAAGCATAGGATATAGCCAATGAAAAGTTATCCTCTTCATCTTAAATTGGTTATAATGGGTAGTCATCACTATATACCAAATTCATAAGTTAAGCCTTTTTAGCATAGAAGTTAATTTACTAATATGCCTCCTACAATGAGCAAGACAAAGATCCATGGTAAGTAAATATGTTAATAGATTCTATAAGCAAAGGGCATTAGAATTTTGTTATCATATCTTTAATCCATACTTCCCCAAAATGCGTTTTCTCATCACTCAACACAAATATAAAAAAGAAAGAAATCATCCAACCACACTTTCAAATACTATGTGATCAACTTGCACTTCGTTGTAGAGGTGTGTGTCTAAGTGAAAGAAAATTGTAGTATTAAAAAACAAATAAAAAATGAGATTGGAGTTGAACTAGATTAAACATTTACCTAACCAAGATGATGTTAATATGTGGTTATTTGAAGTGAATGCTATATTGTTTTGTATATGATATTCACCTATTAAACAGGTCCTCTGTTTCCTATGTACAGGTAAAGATGGCCAACTATTTCAATACCTAATGTAGCATTCATCATGTTAATTGAATATTCATTTTTTGTAACAAAGGATACATTTGAGTTTCTTGAAGAATCTATAAGGAACTTGAAAATACAAATCTATTTTACACATTTCATCTATTTGATGTTGAGTAAACTTTGTTTCGGGAGTTGGTGCTTCAGTTTCAGATCACAACAGCTGATAGCAGTATTGTTTCTTTTTTTTTTCTTTTCTTTTTCCTATACATTTTAATATTACGAGTGAATTTTCAGTTAGTATTGAGCCCTTTCTTTTTACCTCTCAAGTAATTTCACAGGTAGCTCAGATCGTGTTGTAAAGATTCAACTTTTTTACTTCACATAGCATATGGTTTGAGGAAGAGTAAGCATGAAATTTGCAAGTGGGTTCCAACTACGACCAAATCCATTTTTCATAGTGAGTAATAAAAAGATTTCTAGAAATTTGCAAATGGGTTCATGACTCATGAAATTTGCAAATGTGTACCAACTACGAGCTGATCAAACACATATTATGCATTGAATCAACTAATAAGAAAGAGGGAGGATGAAATCATACCTATTTCTAGCTTGTACAATGAATGACAGCTTGATCTCTTTTGATGGACGAAAGCTGGGTCAAAGATATCACTTAGTTGATGGTGAACAGTGATCGATGGCCAGAGGAGGACGGATTAACGACAGACAGTGACGGCAGCAAGCTCTTAGAGTAGTGGCCGAGGACTATCCTTCGATGGTGGGAGGAAGTTAACCTCATGCCCAAGGTTTTAAATTACGGTTGCGGTTGCGGCTGTGGCTGCGTAGCGGTTGCGGGCGTTGCGGAAATTATAAAACGTGTTGCGGGTGTTACAGACCGTTACGTTGTGGATTATTGCGGATGTGGAGAGGACCGCATCCGCAATATTACAGCCGTATAATGTGATGCAGTCCGCATTTTAAAACCTTACTCATGCCAACTTCGTAAAAACCAAGGGCAAGATTGTCTCAAATGAGCCCTCTCCCTCGATGGGTTAGGATATCCCTAGTTTAATAGACAATGCTCAGCAAAGGATGCAAGCCTCCTGTGAACCAAACGTCTATTTTTAGCTGTCCCATTCCCTTTCCTATTCTAGAATTGGTCTTTCTTTCCTACGCATCAAGCAAAGCCTAAGAAAAATATTATGCTTATGCTTCTTCCTAATGGGCTTTACATTCATATTGGGTCATCATCATATGTAACATTTAGTTAGATCAGTTCTTTAGAAGAATCTAATGTGACTTTTGAATGCAAATGATTTATTTGATTTTTTTGAATAAATAGAGTTATTTATTTCTAGCGCAACAACCCCAATCATGGCTTCCCATTCCCACCGAAATCATATAAACGGATATCTAGACGCCAATATTAATACTGCATTTGAATGCAACCTTGAACATTCAAATGAATTCATGATATTTCTTTGAGGTTCTAATGATGAGTGGTATTTTTCATGTTATGATTGCAGATTTGCGAATCAGTTTATTCTTCCCACTACCAAACCATGTGAAGGTATATCGAGATGCTGATATTAAAATTGCATTTGAATGCGACCTTGAACATTCAAAAGAATTCATGATATTTTTTGAGGTTCTAATATTGAGTGGTCTTTTTCATGTTATGACTGTAGATTCTGCTCCCCTAAGGACGTGTTATGATTGCATATTTGCAAATTAATTCGAAGATTCTTCTCATTACTGGAAAAAATAAAAATTATAAAATGTATCTTTAAACTATCAAAAATGAAATTAAAAAAAAATCGGCCTTAAAAATTTGCATTGCTAATTTTTTAGACAGAAAAATAAATTCCATCTCTATGGAAAATTTCGTCTAAAAATTTCATCTGTAATAGGTAATCAATCTTTAGAAAATGGTGAATATATATATATATATAGGGATGAATTTATTTGGAACTAATGATCTATGTCTAGTCCGTCTATAATCAGAGATGGTTGTCTTTGATCAGAAATGGAATATTTCATCTCTAATACAATAATAAATGTAGGTTCATTCAAATGATTTCAATAATGCACAAGGAGCGAATTAAAAGTCAATCCTGACAATAAGAATAAAAAAAAGGAATAAACAAGTCATCTAAGCCTTTGGTGGAGGAGGCTCCTACGCATCTTTTCATCAATAGGAGGGAGCTGCATATAAATCAGGACCTGGTTAAGCTTTCGTTCATGTTAATGCATATTGAAGCAGCCACTTGTAATTTTTCTACATACGTTAATATATAAAACTCAATAAACTTTAGGGGTAATGATCGATAACACAAAGTAATTAAAGTAAAGAATTGGTAAACATACCACCCACTTCATGAACTACATCTTCATCACTTCTGTGGGTGTTATGAGAAAATAATGATTTGGCCAAAATACAGGCATGTACATTTTGAGCATAAGGGAATTCATCTTCATTAATAAATACAATATACTACAAGACATTGTCATGGTACAGTATCTAAGCATCACAAGTACAATTAATTATATGATGTGATATCACAAGGAGATTTCATTTACAATAACAATTAACCATAATCAGGCATGTATATTATAAAACATCTACGCATATCAAGTACAACTAATTGTCCTCCATATAAATAAAAGGGGATTCAACTTCATCTAAACTACCACCATCATCATCCTTGTCGTCGTTGTCATCTTCTTCCTTATTTGACTCTTCAGGGAACTTTGATTTATCCTCAGTAAGGGTTTCACTGGGTAATGGCCTATCAATTTCTTTATAATTAAGCTCCGACCTTCACTGGCTTGTAAAGTTTGAAGTTCATCATTAAGAATATTGGTAGGCATACTCTCTTCTACTTCATATATCCTTTATATGCAACATGGTTAATTTCATGCTAGGAGCAATTGTGCTCCTTGCCTCAATTTTGATGACTGCCAACCAATCAACCTTATCACATCTTGTAGGATAAGGATTGCTGTACACTTGCATTGCTTGCTGTTCAAATATAAAGGAAGATATTCACCCACAATTTTGCAAAGAAGAAGAAAGAAGACGGGCATGATTGAGACATGGCAACAAATACATGGACTTGATGGAACAATTGGCAACCACCCACCACCAAGGAATGGGAAGCACCAATGCCTGTGATAGAGTAAAGGCGAAAATGGTTGAGACAAAAAAGAGGAGAAAGAAATTAGGAAAAAGGTCATTAGGAAATAAAACAACATTGTTTTGCAAAAAAGAAAAAGGATTAGAGATGGATGGCTTCTATTTCATCTCCATCTCTAATTCAAAAAATCAATGAATTTGTTCTTACTAAATTGCAATAGAATTTGAGATGGAAAACTCCATCTCCAAATGAAAACAAAAAAATGACATTGTTTTGTATTTATCTAACACGAAATTAGACATAGAATTTTTTGTCTCTAATTCAAAAATCCTAATGTAGTTGTACTCTCTAAATTGAGACAGAATTTGAGTGAAAAATTTCATCTCCAAATAGGCAAAACAAATGCCATGGTTTTGTATTCATTTGAAATGGAATTAGAGTAAAAAATTTTCATCTCTGATTTTAAAATAGATGCACAATGTTGTTTCGGTTGAATTAAGATTGAATTTGAGAGAAAAATGTTAATCTCTAATTTGAATAAAAAACTAACTTTCTTACCTCCAATTTATTACAGACATGAATTTTGAGGAAAAAAAATCCTATACCTTAAAAATACCAAATGTCTAAATGCAAAAATAATTTATACTTAAGAATACTACTTATAATAAATTCATATGGCATTAGCTTTTAGATTTAATTTTTTATATCTTTATTAACAGATTTTGTAACAAAAATATAACATGTGTAAAAGTTCTTTAAAAGGCTCAATATTATGATGTTGAATTGTAAAAATTATACACTAGTCCTTAACGACCATACTTTTCTCATCCTTCTAGGAAAGATATAAAAATTATACTTAAATTTTTTCAATTCTTATAAGTCTATTATGTTTTCACAAGAATAAAAAAGTGAGTTAGTGTGTACCATACTAATGCAGCTAAAACTTGCAGAGAATTGGGAAGCAAATAAAGAATAGGGATGAATTAAATGCCAAATGACACTTCAGGTGCATAAATTGCATGTTGAAAAAAGAAAAAGTTGATGGTTCAAAATAAAGCTGCCCACAAATTTATATTTGTTGGCGGTTATTAGAAATAACTGCCAACAAAAAATAAGACCTTTGCTGGTGGTTTTTCCTCACCAACAAAGGTCTCATATTTTGTTATCAGTTAGGTTGTAACTACTAACAAAAATGAGATCCTTTATTGGTGGTGTGTAATTAATCGCCAACAAAAAACCCTTTTTTGTTGGCAGTTATTAACTACCAACAAAAGCTAGTTAGTTTTGTTGGCAATTGCATTGTTGGAGGTTACTATCTCCCAATGAATGTGAAAAATAACCCTAACAAAGCCTTCTCTTGGTGTAATGTTAGGATAACTGCTAAGAACTAAAATTATACTCTTTAATATAAATCAAACCAACAATTAACAAAAATCAAAATATAGCTAAACTATAGATAATAAAATAACAAAATAACAAGAGACATAATTCTAAATCAATTCAGGAAGTAAAAGGCTTAAAATCATGATTCCTTGTAGCATTTCATATGAACCCAAATATACTCTCATAGCTATTGCATTTAATAACATGATTAGCTAATCTAAGACTCCTAATTACCTATAAACTTTGTTCAAATTACTTATAGGTCTATTTCTTAAACCAATTCATAATCTTTCATGTAATTGATTAAAAAAAACTTAATTAACAATGGGTCCTAATGTGACTACGCAAGGCTAGTAGATATATTCCTACTTTCAAAGTGACTTGACTCATCAACTTGACAACTGATTGGAACTCACGTTACCCAATCCATGGTCTAGTTTTAAAATTCCCTTTCTTAAATTCATTTAGATTAACTAAATCATCTAATTATTTTCACACATTTAGAAGCATTAGGAACAAGATTAACAAAGTAAAATATATCATTAATTGTAATTAAAGAGTGTAGAAGAATCTTGCTATGTTTTAGGGTTTATCAAAATTCCAAAACAATAATCTTATAGTTCATAATTACAATATAAATTAATGTGAAAAATAAACCATACATCAAATGGGTATAGAAATATAAGAAGCAAAGGAAGAAGAAAAAATTGAATTAATTAGTGAATTTCCTACAAACCAAGCTTGCTTCTTGCCTTTGAAGCTCCAAACCTGGCCTTTAAGTCCCAAAATTGGCTAGAACACTTCTCAATCCCTAAAGAAACCCTTGAAAAGCCTTTTAAATGGGTTGGAAAATTGGTTTTACAAACACTATTTTCACACATTTCGACATGACATAGTGACTTAACTTTCTTCAATTATGACACTAAAGCTCTCAGGCTCAAATAAAGTATTTAGCATTTGGGAGTTGCAACATTGGAATATGTTGTATTTGAATAAACGAAATTAAGCTACTATCTTAAAGTTTTGGCCTTAGGTTTTCTTGGTTTAGGGTTTAGGGTTCTTAGTTAATCAATAATTTTTAACCTATAAAAATGCATAAAATAAATTAATTACTAATTAATAAGGATTAAATCAAAATTCAACACATAAACTACTTAAAAACACAATAATACATATTGACTACACTAATTGTTGCTCCCTAAAACCTAAATTGAACCAAATTTACCCTTAAAAACTTATCAAAATAACTAAATTATTGAAAGTAAACACTTACCATAAACTATCTTTCATTTGACATTTTAGATGTACTTTCTTATCAGAAGTGATATTAGGTCTCGGGTCATCCAAAATGGTTGGAGGCCATGAGGGAGGAATTATCTTGCATAGATTATTATCATGAGAATTTATAGAATTGACTATTAGTTGTAAAGTAATTGGTTTTAAGTAAGTTTTAAGACCATCGTCGGGTCACAAGTAAGATTTAAATTCAGACCAATGGTAATGTTTATAATTAAGGAGAAGGAATAGGCTACATGTATATATATCTTCTCATGAGCATCCATTAAAGACATTCTTTGAATGATAATGGTATTAATTGGATTTCATTTTAGGACCCTACTAGATGGATCTTTATACTGCCTTTCTATATTAAAGATTAACTAAAAATTTTATATGGTTTAGTTAGATGATTTTGTGAAATCATAAAATGCACACTTAGTGGGAAAATTAAAGGATTCATCTATATGGTAAAATAAGTTCTAGACAGTAATATTATTTGAAATTTGATAAAGTAGTAACCTCTTTTAGTTTTGTTGTAATTGCTTTAAATTATGTATCTTTAAGAAATTGGATAAAGCCATTTCTCTATATTGTATAATATGTTGATTACATACTTTTAGCTTATAGTAGAATTAACCTCTTTATCACTTCTGGCATGAAAGATTTTGGTGAGGCATTTTATATTCTTGGAATATAGATCTATCATGACATGTTTTGTAGTGTTTGAGTTTGTCTCAAAAAACTTTTATTGACTGAGTGCTTAAAAAATTTGATATGCATTCTTGTTTCTTTTGTGGTACAGCTATTTAGATAGATAAAAGGTTATCTAGATATTAATATCCCCAACATCACACAAAGAGAACTAAAATGGAAAGAATTTCATGTGCTTCTATTATTGGTTGCTTGTTATATGCTCAAGTAAGCACTCATCTGGACAAAACCTTTGGAATCAGTGTGCTTTTTGGTAAATACTTGAACAATCCTATTTTTTATCATTAGATAACTGCTTAGAAAGTTATTTAATGCCTAGAAGGCAATATGGATTGCATACTATTTTACAAAAAATCTAATCCACTTGTAATCAATGGTTATTTGGATTCAGATTATATGATTTGTATTTTACATTTGTGTACATCTTATGATGTTTTAAAAGAGCTATTTTATGGTTAGGTGTCAAACATACACCTATGGTTACCTTAGTTTGTGAATAAATCATCATGATTCTAAAGGAGCTGTTTCGTTGGAAAGTATGAAATTGACATTAATAGTTGCTTTATCTATGGATGCCAAACATGTCACTTGTTGTGACACCATTTGTCAGGTCCATATGGTTAAGGAAATTAATCTCTATTACATGCATTATTAAGTGCATATTTTGGGTCCTAATCATGTAGTTGTGACAATGATTCTATTATGTATACTTCTTTCAAAATCATATAAATTCTAGTTGTATTAAACTTTTGATATCTAGTTCTTATTTTTCAGATAGAAGATTTGTAAATCTCATACTCAAATTAAAAAAATTTTATGGATACTATACTAGCTGATCCTATAACAACCGGGAAAAAGAAAAGGACAGGAAAAGAAAGGAAATAAAATCTGGAAATTTTCGAAATCCAGAATTTCTGCCAAGTCCTCTCATAATAGCGAGAAATGGTCTCGCTACAGTGAGAGTGCTTGTTCGCAATAGTGAAGGCGATTCTAGCTATAGCGAGTGCTGGCAGCAGCCCATACAAAAACCAGAGAGTTGCCCGCTGTAGCATGCGCCATAGCGAGAGTGAAGTATGGAACTGACGCGAGTTTGCCATAGCGAATGGTATATCTCGCCATAGCAAAGGGAACTGACACGAGCTCGCCGTAGCGAAGGTTACACCTCGCCATAGCTAAGCCAGATTACACGAGCTCGCTATAGCGAAGGTTAGTTTTCGCCGTAGCGAGAGTCAGTCCGGAAGAGAGTAAATAGCGAGATTTAGACTTCATTAAACGCCCAAACTCATTTCTTCTCTCATATCTGCCCTAGACTTCGACCCAAGGAGAGAAAAGAGGCGTGGAGAGTGAGAGAGATCAAGAGAAGGAGGAAGAACAAGGGAAAGGTAAGGAAATTTCCCTCATTTCTCTTTAAATTTCTGATCCCCTCCCTTTGCCCTCTTTTTCTACGATTTTGTTTGTAAAAATGGATGATTTTTGGGCATGGGTCAGAAGAGGGAAAGTGGAAAACACCTGTGAATCTTTATGTTTTCTTTGAAAATGTTGTTTTCCACTACCATGGGAGCTTGAGAGAGAGAAAGAGTTGATGGCATTCTAGAGAGAGAGAGAGGACTCTAGGTTCTGGTGTGTATGAGAGTTTGATCTGATGATTACATTCTAAGAGAGTAATTGCATGCTTTTGTGTGTCTAGGCTCAAGAGAAACACCTCTATCAAGGTGTGAGTGTGAAATTAAGAAGGGAGAGGAGAAACTGAAAGGGAAGGCTTGTGTTGGCTTTGGCTCCAAAGGTAGCTCTCTCTTTCACTCTTTCTTGTTGCATTCTTGGATGTAATAGTCATTGTATGTTTATGTATATGCTTGTTGTGTGGAATATGCCATGTGCTACTGCTTTGATGCATTGAATGCCAATATGCTTGTGTGATGAAATGTGAGAATTGCTCAAGTGGGGTAGTGCAGAAAGTCCCTTGAGATGGGTGAGGTGAAGCCGAAAGTCCCTTGAGATAGGTGAGACAAGGCCAAAAGTCTCAAATGAGTGAGGCCAAGTCAAAAGTCCTTAAACTCGAGTGAGGCCATCCAAAAGTCCCTAAACTCGGGTGAGGCTAGACCAAAAGTCTCTGGACCCTATTTTTGGCATTGTTGAGATTTCCATAGCATGTACAATGTGTGTTGGATGTTGAGAATGGCTAAATGCTTATTCACATGCTTTGACTTGTTATATGCCTTGATTGTTTACTTGATTGAGTGCATGAGCTACTGAGATTCCCTGAATCTCACCCCTTCCCCTCCCAACTAAATATGCTAGGTGGAGCTCAAGGAGAACCGAGCACACACCAAGGAGCCTAGAAGCATGCTTAGTTAGATATTACTTTCTTTTGAAATTTTGATGTAAAGTGGTGCCAAGTGAATATGCACCCACTATTTTTGAGATGTAAAGGTTGTAACAAGTGTAAATGTATGAAAGGATATTGTATGAACTATGTTTATAGCCAAATGAATGGAAATGAGGGTTTTGCCCCTTTTGTGGAATGAATGATGTAGTGTATATTTGGCCGTAGCATAGCGAGATTTGAATGTATGATGATTTGGACCACATGGACTTGTTAGATAGACTATTTTTATACTTTTAAACTTGTCCATGAGTGGCTAGAGTGTGTAAGAGGCCATTTAGACCCGTTTTGAACTTTTGGGTTGCCAAAACCGGTAGTTTTTGAGAGCTCCGTCAAAGTATAACCGGATGAGCTCCTCTTGCCATGAAATTTGGCATGCCTCTAGAGTTTGTAGAAAGCCTCTTGAGAAGCTAAAGTTGGTAATATTCGGAGGTCTAGAGAATATTTGGGGAATTGTTGAATTTAGGAAAATGGAATGGTTTGGTCATGTACTGTTCATATAGTTCAGAAAATGAAATCTGTGGCACTCATAAACCAAATGGATTCCAAATGTGGTGAAATTTTATACACATAAACTAGAAAACCAAAGTGACTTATAGGAATTGGAATCACCTAAATCGGAGGTCTGTAGAGAGAGATTAGATCGTCTGAAGTTCTGTATCAGCATCAGGGAGCTCTTCTGACCCCCGTCACTGTTCCATCAGTTTTCGGGGTGTAGGAGCTACTGAACTGATCTAGACTTATTTTTCTCCTCTAGTAGACATCCGTAGCTTTCTGAATTGGTATAATGTGCCCAGATTGGATTTTTTTGGATTTAGTTATGAATTTTCGAAAGTCATGACAGAAAGCTGCACTAGAAACAGTGACAGCTAGACCTTCCTCCCATTTTTGATGTCAAACTTGGTCCAAATGCTGAGAATTTGATTGGGAATGATTTTTAGGGTAAAGTTAACACTTAGAGCGTTCTAGAAAGCTAAAGTTTTCTGCATTCCCATTTTTCTATAATTAGTTATGATTTTCCAAAGTTAGAGCCAAAATAAGACTTTTGGGCCCAAGTGAGAAAATGCAATTTTTCTGGTTTTTGGCTCTATACCCGTGGCTTATGGTTTGTTTTATGCTATGTATGAGTTGTCTATATGGATTTTGAGTTGAGGATGCTTGAGATGGGTTCACAGGACCCACGGGGCAAAAGATGAGTATATGAAATCCCGGTTCATAGCATACAAATGCCACGGAAGAGTAGTGATTCTTTGGAAATCATATGGAACCGAGCTAGGTGAGAGGCTAGGTAGTGGTAGTAGATTAAGGGGTCACAGATCCATTAGCTAAATCCTTGCCCATTAGAGTTTTCTTAGAAACACGTAATTCTTGGGTGTTATGAAATCTTAGATGATGCCTTGGTTTAAGAAGAGTTTGAATTTTGCTCTTCAATGACACTTCGACATATTTTCACATGTGGTTAAGCCATATTACTTGGATATACTTTGTTTAATTCCATTAAATTCAGACCAGCAACAAATGTTGGCATTTATGACATTGTTAATCCTATTGGATTCAATTTTCTTGATTTTCCATTCTATTTCTATTTTTTTTTTTGTTGGAGTGGCTACTTATTATTTCATATATGTGGGTTATTTTGTTTTTATTTTGTTTGACAGTTGATTATTGCCATCTAAGTAGAAGATTGTTAGACTAATTTTTAATTAGCATGTGTGGATTGGAATCAATCAATTGCTAGACTTACTAACAAACTTATGTATGATGATATTAAGTAATTAGTTCTAGGCTAACACTACCTAAAAATGGATTAGGTTATGTGGTTGGATAATTTGTGATAAGTTGAACTATTTATAAGCCTATTTTAAAAGATATCCTAACTTACAACCCGTTTAAAAGTCAATTAGCTTATTTTATAGTGACTATGGTCATTTTTATTTATTCACATATATTGATGTGTGTTTGTGTATGTGTGAGTGTAAAAGTGGCTGTTTGGTAATTTTAGGCATTTGTGAGTTAAAGCTCTCCCTCAAAAAATCATATTTCCCTTCCCTCTTCTTCTCTTTCTTGCAATAGGCTAAGGCATCAACAAATTCAAGGAATCAAGTTCGGCTTCTCTCACATCTAGCTTAGCATAATTTTAATTTTGATTCAATTTGAGAATACATTCTATTATAAAAAAAGAGAATATTTTCAACAATTTGGCCCCAAAAAAAAAAGATAATACGTTTTATAATCGTGGGGTGCAATTTTTGAAATACTATACACTTCTAAAATTGTAGTCCTTTCTACTTAACCTTACTAAAAATGGATAAGAGATGTGTTATGTAATACCCTTTTCTTTACCCAACTCAAGACAATGGTGAAGAATGGAGAATTTATGCTTAACTCTATTGGGTATGCTTTGTAGAGAGTTCAAGATTCCATGGACATTGGTTTTGTAGTTTAAACTTAAGAATCTTTTAGCTTCTTGCAAAATTGATAAGATTGTAAGGAGTGACATATTAATGAGAATTGATTTAGTTTGTACGGTTTTCTTTTTATATATTCAGTTATTCAAGAAAATTTTCTTAAATCGCCAGGACATTAGATTCAAATAACCTTGCATATAAGTTGCTGATCAATACGACACCAATTTGACATTTTGTCAAAGTAGCTTGCTGTGATGACAACACCAGGTTCTTGATTCCCAAGCTTATCTCATTCTCTTTAAATGTACAGTGTTTTGTACAAAAGGTCATTACAGTATATGCTTATACAATACCCCCTTGTGTAAGTAATCATATAAGACCTAATTAAATTAGTTTATACTATTAAATACAATGTTATATAATGTGCCAAATGATGCCTAAGCTTTTAAGGAGTTGAGAGAGAAAAGGAAAGCCATTCACTGACTTGTTCCCTAACTCTCAAGGCATTGCTGCTACTAAAAGCTGTTACATACTTTTTAAACAGTTTAATTAACGAGAACTATCATGTATCAACAACACTTTTGTTCACTTGACTCCACTGGCTTTATTGTTGATGCCATTAAATTTTTTACATGCTATTTAAGTATACAAAATTAGCAAATTTGCTATTTCTTGCCATTAAAATTCCTTAATTTTGTAGTGCCTTTAAAACTCTAAGTTAAAAGAAAATGATGGCAACCTACAATGAGCTTTTGATTAGGACCTTTAGTTTTATACCAAACAAGCAATTCCTGATATGAGTATGAGAATAGCCATTAGTTGAGCACGCCACCACTAATAACTTGGCTTCTTAAAAGAAATTATGTCTTTTTCTTTTTTTGGCCATTGCTTCTTAGAAGAAACTAATTAGGTTAAAATGGCAAAACAAGGGAGAAATTCTTTTATACACTCCTTGCACCCAAGATAGAGGCAATGAGTTAATAAAAACTTACCCAAATAGACGTCATAGTGGACCCCCATCACCTAAAACACCCATATTTCCAAATTTTTTATGGTTCTTTGCACAGTTACACTTATTTTGGTTGCAAGGAGTGCAACTGAGAATTGTTCAAAACAAGGACTCTTCCCCATGTATTACTCAATATCACATAAGCATTTGATTGATACCTAATGATATTTAAAACTTAACTACTCCCATTAACCAGTCTACAAGAGAAGCATAATATGAGCTTTTTACTTAGGCCTATCCACAATGCCCTACCCACATAGATGCAAAACCATTGACACAATAACAAAATGCTGGAGAAGCCAAAAAATGATAACATATTTATTTTAGTTCTCTTTAAACTCTCCTGGACTTACTAAGAACTCTTTAAAAAGTCATAGTTGGTAGTTTTATAATAAACATCAAAACTAAAATGATAATATCAGGGGAGGTCAAATGAATAATATATTAAATTCCAAATAATTTGATGGAAATGTAATATATATGTATTCTACCTTATGATATGATGAAGGCAAATTCAATCCTCTTCATTTAAGTTATAGATGATTTTTCCATCAATCTCTATATAAGGGATATTGACAATCTTATCCTATTCTTTTCCTTTACCTTTCTTCCAATTTTGCCTCAGTAGGGGATAGTCTTGTATATATAGCTCAAAAAGTGAAGAAGGTAGACCCTTCTCAGGTAGAGAGAAAAGCTTAGGGCAATTATAGATGGAGAGTTCCTCAAGAGAAGTAAGATATAGAAACCCTAAGGATGGTTGTGATGATAGATTTAAGAGATCCTTGAGTGTCAAGTTCAATAAGGAGGTCAAATTATGAAAGCCCTTTGACAAAAAGTACTTCAGGTGTGGAAAACCTTGAAAAGCGAGGCTTGTTAAAGTTGAAGGAAGCATTCTCCCCACTTCCTCAAGTAGCATATGCAAACTTCCAGCCATATGATAGTGAGGTCCTTAAGAGAAGTGAGTTTGTACAAACCACATTTGAAAGTGCTTCACAAGCATTATGGTCATTGATCCATAGTGATGTCAAGCTAGAAGGAAAGCATTCTTCAGGGAAAATTTTGATGCTAGGATAGCATCCTATCTCAAGCTCTTGGAGGGAGGTAAGGTTGTTCATGTACTTTTGCAGGGCCTCAAGTCTTTCACAACTCATGATACAAAGTTCTTTTAAGCTACTGATAGGCAAGCCTTCTTTTGGAAATGAAATAAGCTTTGGATAGCCAATAATTTTGATCTCCTCAAGGTGCTTAAGGCAATCTATGCCTTTAGAGAGGGAATTGAGGTTTTCACAATTCCATACCTGGATAGATTCTAATGAGGTGTTTCTATTCAAATCCTTTGCTACAGACTCTAGCCTTGGACAAGATTGAATCTCAAGTTTTTTTAGAGTCCTAGGTAACTCGCCTTTTAATGACAAGCAAGTTAGCTCTGAACAATTCCAAATGAACAAGAGTTTGATAGCCCTAGGTAATTCACCACTTGAAGATAAGTAACTAAGTGATGGACACCATCCGATATATATATATACTCAAAGAGAGAAATGTCTGTGCAATTTGATATCTCTAATGATTTTAGAGTTAGTGGTAGCTGGTCAACAAAAAGTAGGGAATCACAGTTACATATGTACAAGTGCTCGAGGTAACTGCTATGGAACATTAGTGCTTTAGGTATGTACTTCATGAAACTACAAATTTTAATCTCAATTTCTTTGAGCGTGGATGACAAATCATGTGGATGCTACATGAGACAAACCTCACTCCCCCACATAGCTTCAAAGAGTTCTTGGTCAAAATCTATGACTTTGAGTTCTTTTACTCTTCTAAACCCCTGCAAAAACTCCTCTATTGGATATGTGAGCTCAAAAATTCTTAAAAAAGCCATGGATTTTAAGGAGCTAAATTCAGTTGTATTGCTAAGGATTAAGCCCTTACATCCTTCAACTTCTAGTTTGTATAGAAATGGAAAGTTTGACATAGTAATGATCAATTGTTCACATTCATGGATCAATAAATGTTCCAAAGAAGGAAGATCGTTAGGTAATTTGCCCAAAAGTTTGGGACATCTCACAATAGAAAGCTCTTACAAATAATAAAAGGCATTAAGTTGCTCATTATTAGCAGAAGGGAACTAATCTTTACATTTTTCCATATCCATAAAGTGTAATCTCTCTAAGGATGGAAAAGGAGTTAAGCAACCATAGAATTCTCCATCGATGTAGTAAACTTCTTTCATTCCAATGATGTGAAGCTCTTTGAGAGCACTAAGGCATCCAAGTGCTGGCAAAGATGTACAATGTGCACAATTTTTCAACTTTAAGAAAGCTAGACTCTTGAAGGATGAATCTTCTACCCATCTCAGGAAACAGCTACCACCATAGCACTCAACACTAAGCTTTTTGAGAGTCTTGTGAGGTTACAACATGTGAAGCACATCTTTGGCTCTCCCAATATGAGACTGATCAGTTGTATGGGCACTCCATTTCAATTTCAATGTATCAATGCCTACCTTTGCATTTAACATAGCTTTACTTGCTTCCCTAGTGTCAACCACATGCTCTAAAGTACTCTATGGAGATTTGGCAATTTCATCAATTCTCGAATCCCACTTTTGCCAAGAATGAAATTTGACCGTGTTTGAAGATGTGTCAACTTACCAATATTCTAAGGCATACCCTTTAAAGAATGTGCTTTAGTGATATCAAGATGGTGTAGGTTGATCAAATTCCCTAAGTTTAAAGGCAAATGCTCAAGATGAAACACCCTTTTAGTGACAATGTCTGTAAGCTACAAAGACTACTTACTAATTCAGGTAACTTTCTGATGTTAATCCATGAAAGGTTTAGGTAGCGAAGATGCTTCAAATTGCTGAATGAATCTGGTAGTTTGCTAATGAAACATCCCCTCGTCAATAAAGCTCGTAAGTAGTTAAGCTCAGGCAACAACTTAGAAGGAACATAATTGGTTATGTAGATCTATTCTTGGCCCTAATGGTTCATAGGCAGGAATGTTCTAAAAGAACTGGCTTCCTCAACAGTCTCAAGCATTTGAACACCATCATATTCACTACTAGTGTAAGATAAGTTCCGAACCCTTTTTGAAAATTTCTATTTTACTTGGCCCTATAACCTTCTGTCCAATTTAAAACATGTTTATCCAAAAACCCACTCAGCTAGATCACTGATAAGGTCATGCATTACATGCAATGAACCATTGCTTGTTGACTTTTAGAAAAGTGACATCGTGCATAGATCTTGAAAGTACTCATGACCCACGTCTTCCATTCACTTCTGTCCTCTTTGCTCTACAAAGCCCTCAGCCATCCACAACAAGACTATCTCTTTCTCTTCAAATTTATAGCCCTATGGTAGTATAGAGAAGTATGCAAAACATCACTTTAGATGTGAAAGAAGATGGTTATAACTTGATCTCAATGCTTGGAAGATGTTACTTTCCTCCTCTGTAAGACCCTATAAATCACAATTCAATACATTCTCCCACTCATTTTCATTTTTCTTTGAGCATAAGACACCCCCAAGTGTTGTTGTGGCCAAGGGTGAGCCTTTGCATTTCTCAACAATGATCTTGCCGAACTTTGCACGAGTTAGATCTGCATCAATATGATTGTTACTCTTACAAGCATGATGAACAATGTAACAACCGGGAAAAAGAAAAGGAAAGGAAAAGAAAGAAAGTAGAAAGCTGGAAATTTTCGAAGTCCAGAAACTGTGCTAAGTCTTCTCACAATAGCGAGAAATGGTCTCGCTGTGGCGAGAATATCTTCTCGCAATAGCGAACGGGATTCTAGCTATAGCGAGTGCTGGCAGCAGTCCATACAAAAACCAGGGAGTTGCTCGCCGTAGCGTGCGCCATAGCGAGAGTGAGGTCTGGAACTAATGCGATTTCGCCATAGCGAAGGGAACTGATACGAGCTCACCGTAGCGAAGGTTAAACGTCGCCATAGCGAAGCCAGATAACACGAGCTCGCTATAGCGAAGGTTAATTTTCGTTGTAGTGAGGGTAAGTCCGGAAGAGAGTAAAAGGCGAGAATTAGACTTCATTAAACACCCAAACTCATTTCTTCTCTCATTTCTGCCCTAGACTTCGACCCAAGGAGAGAAAAGAGGCATGGAGAGTGAGAGAGATCAAGAGAAGGAGGAAGAGCAAGGGAAAGGTAAGGAAACTTCTCCTATTTCTTCTTAGAACATTGATCCCCTCTCTTTGCCCTCTCTTCCCACGGTTTTGTTTGTGAAAATGGTTGGATTTGGGGCATGGGTCAGAAGAGGAAAAGTGAAAAACACCTTTGAATCTTTGTATTTTCTTTGAAAATGTTGTTTCCACTACCATAGGAGCTTGAGAGAGAGAAAGAGTTGATGGCATTCTAGAGAGAGAAAGAGAACTCTAGGTTCTGGTATGCTAGGAGAGTTTGATCTGATGATTCCATGATAAGAGAGTAATTGCATGCTTTTGTGTGTCTAGGCTCAAGAGAAACACCTTTCATCAAGGTGTGATTGTGAACTTAAGAAGGGAGAAGTGAATTTGAAAGGGAAGGCTTGTGTTGGCTTTGGTTCCAAAGGTAGCTCTCTCTTCCACTCTTTCTTATTGCATTCTTGGATGTAATAGTCGTTGTATGTTTATGTATATGCGTGTTGTGTGGAATATGCCATATGCTATTGCTTTGATGCATTGAATGCCAATATGCTTGTGTGTTGAAATGTGAGAATTGCTCGGGTGAGGTAGTGCCGAAAGTCCCTTGAGATGGGTGAGGTGAAGCCAAAAGTCCCTTGAGATAGGTGAGACAAAGCCAAAAGTCTCAAACGAGTGAGGCCAAGTCAAAAGTCCTTAAACTCGGGTGAGGCCATCCAAAAGTCCCTAAACTCGGGTGAGGCTAGACCAAAAGTCCCTGGAGCCCATTTTTGGCATTGTTGAGATTCCATAGCATGTACAATGTGTGTTGGATGTTTGAGAATGGCTAAATGCTTATTCACATGCTTTGACTTATTATATGCCTTGATTGCTTACATGATTGAGTGCATGAGCTACTGAGATTCCCTGAATCTCACCCCTTCCCCTCCCAACTTAATATGCTAGGTGGAGCTCAAGGAGAACCGAGCACCCACCAAGGAGCCTAGAAGCATGCTTAGCCAGATGTTAGCTTTGTTTTGAATATTTTGGTTATTTTGATGTAAAGTGGTGCCACGATGAATATGCGCCCACTATTTTTGAGATGTAAAGGTTGTAACAAGTGTAAATGTATGAAATGATGATGTATGAACTATGTTGATAGCCAAAGTAATAGAAATGAGGGTTTTACCCCTTTTTATGAATGAATGAGATAGTGTATATTTGGCCATAGCATAGTGAGATTTGAATGTATGTTGATTTGGATCATATGGACATGTTATATAGACTAGTTGTATGCTTTCAAACTTGTCCATGAGTGGCTAGAACATGTGAGAGGCTATTTGGACCCGTTTTGGATTTTTTGGGTGCCAAAACCGATATTTTTGTGAGCTCCATCAAAATATGACCGGATGAGCTCCTCTTGCCATGAAATTTGGCATGCCTCTAGAGTTTGTAGAAAGCTTCTTGAGAAGCTAAAGTTGGTAATATTCGGAGGTCTAGAGAATATTTAGCGAATTGTTGAAATTGGGAAAATTTAAGGGATTGGTCATGTACTGTTCATTTAAACCAGAAATGAAATCTGTGGCATTCATAGACCAAATGGATTCCAAATGTGGTGAAATTTTATACACATAAACTAGACAACCACAGTGACTTATAGGAACTAGAATCACCTAACTCGGAGGTCTGTAGAGAGAGAACGAACTGTCTGAAGTTCTGTATCAGTATCAGGGAGCTCATCTGACCCCCGTTACTGTTCCATCAGTTTTCTGGGAGTAGGAGCTACTTAACTGATCTGGACTTATTTTTATCCTCTATTAGACATTTGTAGCTTTCCAAATTGGTATAGTTTTCCCAGATTGGATTTTTGTGGATTTAGTTATGAATTTTCGAAAGTCATGACAGCAAGCTGCACTAGAAACAATGACAGCCGGACCTTCTTCCCATTTTCGGGGTCAAACATCATCCAAACGCTGTGTTTTTGTTTGGGAATGATTTTTATGTAAATTTAACACTTAGAGCTTTCTAGGAAGCCAAAGTTTGCTAGATTCCCATTTTTTTAGAATTAGATATGATTTTCCAAAGTTAGAGCCAAAATATGACTTTTGGGCACAAGTGAGAAAATGCAATTTTTTTGGTTTTTGGCTCTATACCCGTGGCTTATGGTTTGTTTTATGCTATGTATGAGTCGTATATATGGAGTTTGAGTTGAGGATGCGAATGATGGGTTCACAGGACCCACGGGGTAAAAGATGAGTATATAAAACCCCGGTTCATAGCATGCAAATGCCACGAAGTGGTGTTGAATCTTTGGAAATCATATGGAACCGAGCCCAGTGAGAGGCTAGGTAGCGATAGTAGATTAAGGTGTTACAAACAACAACTGAGAAGCACTCTTTATCTGATAAATTGGCTAGAAAATGGGGTTTAACTTTTCCTATCATTCTGGCAACTTCTACACTTCTTGTTGTTACTATCACTAAGCTCCCTAGTACACCTCCTTTGAAGAGGGCTTTTAAATCAATCCACTCATTGTAATGCTTATTCCACACATCGTCTAAAACAATCAGAAAATTCTTACCACTTAAGGCTTCTTTGAGGCTAAATTGAATCAAATTTTAGCTATTGAAATGGCAGCTTCTGAAAGTGGCTGACTCTAGATTCTATTGCCTAATTTATGGTTTGCCACAGTCCATGGCTGACTCCAGAATCTTCCCAGTTATGGTCTTGACATCGAAATCTTCAGATACCCATACCCATGCCTTAAGGTCAAAATGCTCATTCACTCCATGATTGTTGAACACAACCTGAGCTTGTGTGGTTTTCCCCACGCCAGCCATTCCCAGGATGGGAATAACTGAGAATCCACTGTCACAGGTTGACAAATTACCCATCATCTGCTTAAGAATCTTCTCTTTTTCCTCATTTCTTCCAAAGACACAAGACTCATCTACTAGGAAACTTGTTTCCCTGAGTTTGCATGCAGAGCCCTCAACAACTTCACTTAAACCAAGCTCTAGCCTTTCACTTGCAAGGCTTTCTAGCCTTTTAGTAATGCCCTTTATCTTAGATTCCATCTTAACATTAAACATGAAAGTACTTAGATACAGAGAAGTTGAAACAAGATTCTTCTAAACATAGCTTAAGCTGGTTTGAAGTGTTGATTCCAACTTTTTCCTTAGAACTATAGTGGCAAACTCATCAAGTATATCTTCTACATCATAGACCAGATCTTTAAGGTCATCAAGCCACATTCTCGTAGCCTCATTCTTGACTTTCTTGTCCTCTGCATCATTCAGCACACCTTTAATTAGCAGCATAGTCTTCTTTAGCCTCTTTAGAACTTTCTCAATTTCTCCTATTGGATATACAAAATTTATAATATTCTTTGAGGCCAACCTATCAAACAAAACCTAAAGGAAAGTAGACAAAAATGCTTCTCCAGCACCCATGGTTGCCCTAAAAACTAGGTTGAAGATGATGATAGGAGGAAGGAAAAGGATAATCAGGCCTAAATGATCTATGAAACAAAAATATTTTGGATTTTCTGATTGTAAAATTTTTGATAAATCTTCTATCCAGATAGCTATAGAAGGAAATAGTGAAAACTAGTCATAGTTTACATCTATCTATGTGAATATATTTTTCTACATGAATGTATCAACAATTATGTATCATTTAATCATATTACCAAGAAAAGAAAAAAAATCAGAAAATCTTAGGATTTAGGACCATGAATATTGTTTATTCTAAAAATTTATGCAAAATGTGGTCTTGAAAGTGATATTTTGTTCACACTTTATGATGGAAGTGGTATTTTGTCTATTTATTCTTTGCTTCTTAATCAGAAGATAAGTTTCTGACAATTACTGCCATTTTATATATTTGATTTCATGTCTGGCACTTAGTAATAAGCCCTTTTTCAAATTGAATAAGTAAATGATCGATCAATCATCTAATTATTTGCAATATATATATATCTCTCTCTCTCTATATATATATAATATTAGCGATTATAATGATGTATATATTTATAAAAAAAATTATTTACTTATGTTCTAGTCTTTACAATACAACTTTTTTTCTCAAAGAATTATATCATCATATTTACATTTTTTAATTTATTATTGTTAAGTGAAAAAGTTATTTATCTATATTATATCTATTTATCATAATAGGCTATATTAATTTATTGGTCGAAATGATCTTCAACTTAGCATCAAAATTTTAATCAAACAGCTTATGAGATCATGCTGGCCAAAGATGGACCTTAAAATAATAAAAAAAAAAAGAAGAAGGACTAAACCTTACACTACTTCAAAAAAAAATCCTGGATGATGATTGTACTTTTCTCACACTGATGTTTGACGGAAATTTGGTTATTCAACAAAATTAATTGAAGATTGCCATATGCTTAGAATTAATCTGGAGATAAAAATTAAATGGCCATTAAATTCAAAGGAAAGTGTGTATGTGAGTTTAGTTTCTAACATATTTTCCCTTTAGTTTCGAGGTTGGGCTTAGAAGCTTCACAGCAACTTCAATTTGTCTATTTTTAAAACTGCATGGATTGGTTGGTTAAAAGTCTACATGTTATTTGCATATGATGAGACTAAGTTTTTTTTTTTTGCGGGTAGCAATTAAATGTTAACTTTTTAAATACAAGTATGCTATGTGGATAATTTTTTTTTAAGGGTTAATTATGTGCTGTTGAATTCTTTTAAAAAAAATATAAATGTTATGCTTTAAGATCATCAAGCTACATTCTCAAAGCCTTATTCTTGTCTTGCTTGTCCTCTTCATCATTCAGTACCCCTTGAATGAGTAGCAACCACCTGTTGCATATGCAATGCCTATAATGTTCTTTGAGGCTAGCCTACCAAACAAAATCTGAAGGAAAGCAGACAAAATCGCTTCTCCAACACCTATGGTTGCCCTGAAAAGTAGCTTAAAGATGATGATAGAAGGAAGGAAAAACATAATCAGGCCCAAATGATCTATGAAACAAAAATATTTTAAAGGATTTTTTGATTGAAAAATTGCAAACAAACTTGCTATCCAGATAGTTACTGAAGGAAACTGTGAAAACTTATCATAATTTACGTTTATCTATGTGAATATATTTTTCTGCATAAATATGTTAACAATTGTGCATCATTAAATCCTATTAACAAATAATAATAATAATAATAACAACAAGAAAATTCTAGGATTGAGGACCATGAATTTTGCTTATTCTAAAAATTTATTCAAAAATGGTCTTGAAAATGATAATTTTTCTGTACTTTTATGATAGGTAAATCAAAGTGGCAGTTTGCCTTTTTCTTTTTTTCTTTTTATTTTCTTCTTAATCATAAGATAAGTTTCTGATAGTTACTGACGTTTTGTATATTCGACTTCATGTCTGGCACTTTGTAATCAGCCTTTTTTTCAAATTTCATATGTAAAAGATCAATCAATCATATAGTTAGTTACGAGTATAGTGATGTACAATTTTTTTAAAAAAATACTTATATTCTAGTCTTTACAATACAACTTGTGTTTTCAAAGAATTGCATCATCATATTCACATTTTTTAATTGGTTATTGTTAGGTGAAAGAGTTACTTATATTGTATCTATTGATCATAATAGGCTATATTTATTTTATTGGTTGGAACGATTTTCAATTTAGCTTCAAAATTGTAATTAAAAAAATTATAAAATGTTGCCAGCCAAAGACTGACTTTGATTTAAAAAAAATGATTGAACCCTTAGTTTAAAAAAAAAAAAAGAAAATACCTGGATGATGATTGTATTTAGGTCGCACAGATATTTGACAGGAACCTGGCTATTTTCAATAGAATTAATTGAAGATTAGAATATGTATGCTGCAAATTAGAAATTTGTCAGAATAAAATAAATTCGAGCCGTGTACAAGGACACTATACTTGAGAGTTATTCTGCCATAAGATGGCACTCCCCAACATTGAATGAATTCTTCTGCAATGTCGCAAGTAAGCAGAACAACAGAAATGAAAACTCAGAGACGAAGAGAAGAGAACAGCTTGAATGTTGTTCGTAGCTGTGGTGCGTCGAACCCAATGATCAACCTGGTATTTATAGGCACTAGAATAGTAGGACATTGGACAAAAATTAAATGTAGTAATGGAGCCATTTCTGAACGTTGGAGCAGCTTAATGATAGAGATAAATCTAATCATAAATAACTATCAATTCCTCAATGCTTAGAAACCACCTGTATGTTTTAGCCTAAAAAATAGAAGCCATGAAAGCTTAAACTGAAAGCTTTAAAAAATGGAGATTTTTGGGTAAGGTTTTCAAAATTCAAATTTAAAATAATTTTAAGATAATTTTCTACAAAAATTGTCCAAGTCTGCGTTTCACTTTGCGCGTAGGGGGGAAATAAATAGATTCCAACTGAGTTGGCCTAGTTTTTTGTGTGCACGAGCCCATTTTCTTCTTAGGCTCATTTTGTTATTCCAAGATCACATGTTAGTATTTATGCTCTTTAGCTTTCATTTGTTTAAGCAATTTAGGTCTTCTCTTTCTCTCTTTTCCTTTTGACACACACATACATGTATTTTCTAATAATTCCCCATATGTGTGTCGAAAGATCACAATCATCTGAGTCAAATATGAGTATAAATATTTCGAATATGGTGTCTTACAAACTCTAAACCATTCCTAGACTAATAAAGCTTAGTATACAGAGTTGTCGATGAAGCTTATAGCTTCCATGAACTAACAATTCTTCGTTGTATACTAGAGGCCTTAAGAATCAATTTATACCACCACAATTTCCATTGTTATCACAATTTTATGCTTTAAACGGCCATGCACGTGCCTGGTTTTAATGAATGCTCTAGAGATTTTACCATAATCTCATAGGAGCGGCTCCACTCCACATTCATATAGTGATTTCATCAAGTGTATCTGCAATGAACACACCATCCATAAGGAATTGAAATCATTAAGGGCTTTTCCTTAGCCTCACCAATATTACATCCTAGCACTTTTTTCATATCAAAGGAAGGGATCGAAAATAATAAAGCACTAGCAAAATTAACAAATGACTTTTTTTAACCCATAGAAACCTCCTTCATAGGATCACCAATCATAGAGGATGTGTTACTATCACTGTTAATTTTCAAATTAGCTTAAATTCCATTCCTCTTGAAGTTTCCAAAATTTGTTTCTTTGCCAATGGTTTAGTTAGAGGGTATACTAGATTTAATTCTGATCTTACAAAATCAATCGATATAACTCCATTTTTCAATAGCTATCTTATTATATTATGTCTCAAACGAATGTGCCTAATTTTATCATTGTAGGTCTTATTTTTAGCAATGGCTATTGCTGATTGACTATCACAATGTATGGATACTAATGGTGTTGGATTTTCACCTAATGGAATATTTGCCAAGAAGTTTTTCAACCACAATCTCATTACTAGTAAGCTCTAGAGCAATAAACTTTGAATCCATAGTGGATCTCACTATAATATTTTGTTGAGTTGATTTCCAAGTTACTGCACATCTACCAAGAGCAAATGTATAGCCACTAGTGGATTTCATCTCTTCTGAATCTAAGATCTAGTTAACATCACTGTATCCTTCTAATACAGCGAGAAATTCACTATAAAATATATCATAATTTATAGTACCTCTCAAATAACTCATTAATCTACCCAGAACTAACTAATGTTCAGTACTTGGATAGTGAGTATATCTACTCAATCTACCCACAACATATACTATATCAAGTCGAGTGTAATTTATTAGGTATAACAGACTCCCAATAATTTGTGCATATGTAGATTAAGCCACTGGATCATCTTTATTTTTAACTAATTTTGTGCTAGCATCATAAGGAGTGCTTACAGGTATTTTTTCAAAATATTCAAATTTTTAAGAAATTTTTTCCATATAATGTTATTGAGATAGTAAAATGTCATTTTCACTTCTCATGATTTTAACGCCTAATATTACCTTTGCTTCACCCATATCTTTCATATCAAACTTTAAAGAAAAAAATTGTTTAGTTTCAACCACAACATCTATGCTTGTACCAAAAATAAGCATATCATCAACATATAAACAAATAATCACACAACCATTATTCACAATTTTTGTATAAACACATATTTCCACTTTAACTGTGGAAAAACTATCACTTGTTAAGACTTGATCAAGTTTCTCATGCCATTGTCTGGGCACTTGTTTCAAACCATATAGTGACTTAACAAGTTTACAAACTTTATTTTCTTGTCCAAGAGCAACACACCCTTTAGGTTGTACCATATATATTTCCTCTCTTAAATCACCATTTAAGAAAGCTATTTTAACATCCATTTGATGAATAAATAATTTATAAACTGAAGCTAATGCAATTAAAACTCTAATAGAAAAAATTCTTGTCACTGGAAAAAAAGTATCAAAATAATCAACGTTTTATTTTTTAGTAGATCCTTTAGCTACTAGTCTCGCTTTACATTTGTCAATAGACCCATCAGGATTATATTTCTTTCTAAAAACCCATTTACAACTAATAGGTGTTACTTCTAGAGGCAAGTATACTAAAATCTAAGTTTTATTTTGATTAAGAGAATCAATTTCGGCTTTAATAGCTTTTTTCCAAAGATGAACATAAGAAGATGAAATAGCTTTAAGAAAATTTGTCGGCTCCTTTTGTACTAAATAAGTATAAAAATCATTTCCAAAGGAAGTTTCTTTCCTTTGTCTTTTACTTCTCCTCAAATTTTCAATAGAATTTTCATTTTGATTTGATGAAGAAGGTAAATTTTCTGCAGTTTCAGAAATATGTTAACTTTCAATGAAAAAATATGCTCAAAAAATTCTGCTTCTTTAGTTTCAATAATAATATTCTAATCAAGAATGTCACTTTTTAAAATTAGAAATTTATAAGATGCACTATGTTCAACATATTTAATAAACATGCAATCAGAAGTTTTAGAATCAATTTTTCTCTTTTTAGGATCAAGCAATAAAACTTTTGCAAGAAACACCCACAATTTCAAATATTTTAAATTTGGTGTATATCATTTCTATAATTCATAAGGTGTCTTATTTGTTTTCTTATAAGGTATTCTATTATGTAAAAAATAAGCAGATAATAAAGTTTCAGCTCACAAATTATCTGGTGCAGAAGAACTTACAAGCATAGCATTCATCATTTCTTTTAAAGTTCTATTTTTTCCTTTTTGCTACTCCATTTGACTTTGGTGAATATGGAGGGGTATCCTCCTTTGTTTGACCTAACCCTTTTAATCTTTTTATTTAATTGATTTTGTATCTTAGTTTTGTATAAAAGAAATTTATCAAAAGTTTCATCTTTATTTCTCAAGAAATAAACTTTAGTATATCTAGAAAAATCATTGATAAAAGTTACAAAATACTTTTTGCCATCTCTTGTCATAGTTTGTTTTAAATCACCCAAATCAGTATGTATTAAGCTAAGTAATTCAATTTCTCTTTGTATAGAAAAATGAGACTTTTTGGTTAACTTAGCTTCTACACAAACTTCACATTTATTTAGAAAATCATTTTTAATTTCACATATTAAACCAAGTTTTTGCATTTTCTTTAAATAAGATTTACTGACATGTCCTAATCGAACATGCTACACATCAAAATAATTAATCATAAATACAGGAAAGTAGGAAGAAGATGATACATTTTAATTTATATCAGCAATATTAAGTACAAACAACCCCTGAGTACAATAACTCTTCCCAACAAAAATATTATTCTTTGTCATTATGATGTTATCAGATTCAAATGACACCTTAATCTCAGCTTTGCTTAATAGAGCTACAGAAATTAAATTAGCTTTAACATCAGGCACATGAAGAACATCATTGAGTGATAAAGTCTTTCTAGATGTGAGTTTTAGTTCAACCTTTCCTTTTCCTAGAACTTTTACAGTTTGGGAATCAGCAAGGTAAATACGATCTTCTCCTTCCTTGGTAGAATTATAGAGGCAAACATCTCACTATTTGCACAAATATGCCTGGTAGTCCCAGAGTCTACCATCTATTTCTTCACATTGAACATTAAGAGAGCTTAAGAAATAACTGCTACAATGATTTCATTTTCTTCGTCTCCTTGAATCAGATTGGCCTTAGGAGGATTGTCATTTCTAGCCCTCTTTCTGCATTAAGTAGCATGGTTGCCTAGTTTTCCACAAACAAAGCAACTCCCTTTCTTTTTGAACTTGAGGTTAGAACTTTTGGGCTTGTAGTCAGGTTTTGTTTTAGAGTCATGCCTCTTGCCATGCTGCTTTGTCTCTACCAAATTTGCTTTAGAGGCTATCTCTTTGCCTTTTGCAGCTTGCATCACCTTTCGATTAGTGTCCTCAATTATGATGTGAGTGAGTAGGTTCGATAATGGCAATTTACTTTTGTTTGTGTTTTAGTTGTTATTTGTAGTCCTTCCATGATTCAGGCAACTTCTCAATCAAAATTCTAGCAATGAACTCGTCAAGTAAGTTGATTTTTTCTACCTGTAACTCTTCTAGTAGCTTATGGTACTCGTTAATTTGTATCTTAATATCCTTATCCTTGGTTATTTCCCATCTATAGTAAATTCCAATAACAAACTTTTGCTTCCCAACGTCCTTAGTAGTATATTTGGCAATTAGCGACTCCCAAATTTTGCTTGCTTCCTTCTACACATAGTAAACATCGAAGAGATCATTAGACAAGGTGTTAATGATGGTATTTCTGCATACCTTGTTGGCATATTCCCAAGCAATCCTTTGATTTTGTTCAATATTTAATGAAGGCTCGGGCTATGTGAGTACAATAGTAACTCCATGTAGGTCAAGGATAGAGTAGACACGTTTTTACCACCTTATGAAATTTTTTTCATCAAAAACCTCAATCTTGGAAACATCTAGTGGTGGCCTAAAAGGTAGTGCCAATGGGACGACGGAACTAGTACCCATGACAGTTGCAGCAAGATCGTCAGAAATAGCGGCATTGTTCCCATATGACTCTATAACTCTTAAGATTGTATGCTGCAAATTAGAAATTTGTCATAGTAAAATAAATATGAGCCGTGTACAAGGACACTATCCTTGAGAGTTATTTCACCACAAGATGGCACTCCCTAAGATTGAATGGATTCTTCTGCAGTGTCACAGGTAAGCAGAACAACAGAAATGAAAACTCAGAGATGAAGAGAAGAGAACAACTCAGATATTGTCCATAGCTGTGGTGCATCAAACCCAGTGATCAACCTGGTATTTATAGGCACTAGAATAGCAAAACATTAGACAACAATTAAATGTAGTAATGGAACTATTTCTGAATGTTGGAGCAGCTTAATGAAAGAAATAAATCTAATCATGAATAACTATCAATTTCTTAATGTTTAAAAACCACCTACATGTTTAAGCCTAAAAAATAGAAGCCATGGAAGCTTAAACCGAAAGCTTTAAAAAATGGAGATTTTCGAGCAAGGTTTTCAAATTTCAAAATTTAAAAAAATTTAAGATAATTTTTTACAAAAATTGTCCAAGTCTGTGTTTCACTTCGTGCACAAGGGTGGGAAATCAACAGATTCCAACTGAGTTAGCCCAACTTTTTGTATGCACGAGCCCATTCTCTTCCTAGGCCCATTTTGTTGTTCTAAGATCACATATTAGTATTTATACTCTTTGGCCTTCATTTGTTTGAGCAATGTGAGACCTCTCTTTCTCTTTTTTCCTTTTAACACACACATTCATATATTTTCTAACAAAATATACCAGGAATCAATCTGGAGAAAAAATTTAAATGGTCAATAATTTCAAAGGAAAGCATGTGTGTGAATGTAGTTTCTAACATGCTTCCCCTTCAATTTCCTTTTAAGTTGATTTTAAACTTTGAAACTTCTCTGCAACTTCAATTTGTCTATGTCTAAGATAGCATGGGTTTGTTGGTTAAAAGTCTACAAGTATGTTACTTGCATATGAAGAAACTAAGGTAGCAATTAAATTTTGAGTGAAAAATAATAGGGTGTGCAATGATTAGTTAAAAAAATTGTAAGGCTAGGTCAGGCCACTTGATTAGGCCTAATTTGACTCGGCTTGATCCTTCTAATAAAAAAATATTTTATAAAGATTTGTATGAAAATTTTAATTTTTTTAGAGGTAAAATATAATTTTATAAAAATTTATATAAAAATTTTATTTTTTATAAGTTATTTTATAATTTGTATTAAAATTTTTTTAAAAGAATTAGCTTGAAAAACTTGGGGCATTAACCTCACTCAACACTAAGCTTTAAATTTAAAACACAATATAAAATCAATCTGAGAATTAGACTAATACCCAACTTAACCTAATGTTTGTGCAACCTTAAAAAAAAAGAAATCTAAATGTTATCATTTAATTTAAAAACTTAATAATTGACTAAAAAAATTTCATAACAAATACTTAGAAAATAATATCTACAGTTTGTCCATTTGCTCTTAATATGGAATCGGCTGCCATTTAATATATGTAATTTTAAAAATTGTAATATGATTATGAAAAGTATAAAATATTGTATATAAAATATTTACTATTTTCATATATCTAATGTAATAGTCAAATTATCAATGAATTAATCAATAAATACATTATAAACATTGAAAAATATGGTAGTTTTAGATTTTTCTTAATATTATAATATATCAATAAAATGAAAGCATCATTTACTTGATACTTTCAAACATATTACATACTAATGTCTCACGAAGAAAGCATCAAAGCCCCCATACAGGAGGCATATGCATATTGAATATGTTTTTCATATGGATATGCATACTGTGTGCCAGCATCTGTATTTTGGCTTTTTTAAAATTTTTCCTTTATTGGATACATTTTGGCGCCAAAATGTTTTTGCTACTTCTCTTATGTGCTACGATGTCTTTTTATGGTCTTCCTCCATTTGATTGTCTGTCAATTTTAAGAGTCTTTCTTCAAAGCACTGGTCATCATTTTTCTTGTCTCGTTTAGTCGGCATCGTCCTCCTCTGTTTCAATCTTCCTTCACCGGCATCGTCTTCCTAAGAAGCAGAGAGATAATAAAGGTCAGACTTGTCTTCCTATTAAAAATTCTTATTTAAAACTTAATTATTTTAATGTTATTTATTTGTTAATGTGTTAATTTGTTATATATATATATAGCCCGCCTATTCTAAAATTTTAAAATGTTATCATATTCTACATATCATATCTTGTCATGTTCAATATGCATACTTGTATCGGTGTCTTAAGTGTATCACAAACTGCTAATCATTTTTTCATCCAAATAGAAATGACAAAACATTACATGTTTAATGCTTATGATTGTGGAGAAGCAATATTTCACATGGGACAATCATATCCTAAGCCAAATTAACTTGAAAAGAGGCAAATCAATGTGCGAATTGGTTAGCTAACTAAAACTTCACTCTGAATCCTAATCTTCATGTGTTTGATCTTCAACATGAACTGGGTTTGCTTCTGTTTGTAGATACTAAGAGGCATGCTATATGCCTATATCTTTCTCATATGATTTCCTCATAATTTTCTTTATGCTTTTTGTCCTTTGGGCCCCTGGCCTTTCTTTCCTACATAGAAGAATAAAATTGTGGTAGAATTGATTACTACATAGTAACTTAGAAATTTGTACTTGTCCCAACTTAAAATAGTGCAATAGTGACATTGATGTGTGCATTTGTATCAAAAAAGGGCAGCGTTGGTCTTGGTTAAATATTAGTTTAATTATACATTTAATCCTTCTAATTTTTTGAATTTTTAATTTAGTTCTTATATTTTTTTTAAACAAATCTTTATACTTTCTTAATGTTTTTAAATAGGTCTTTGACATTAGTCCCAATCAATGATTAAAAATTTAAACCGGCTAGTTCATTAGAAATATTAATAAACCAACTATGGCTCTAGTTCACTCAACGCTCAAAACAGATAATGAAAAACTATGATAAAAAATCAGTAAAAACTAATCAAGTTTGAGATCAAATTGGTTAAAAACTAGTTTTTGATTTGTTGTCTAAAGGGATTTTGGGTACTTACCTTTGTAAGAGCAAATCTTTTTGAATTTTTTATCCCAAGCAATTTGGACTGAAATTACAAGATGAAATCCAGTCATTTTTCCATGACAAGATGCACCATAGTTTGAAGGATTCATAATGTTGTAGGAATTTTGAAGAGAGACTTTCTTTCTCCATGTATTTTTGTTATGTGTAGAAAGAGTTCCTGTAGAGAGTCCAGAAGGAAAGGAGAAAAATTATTGTATTAAAAAAAATCTCACAATTAGTTTTTCCTTTTTAAATAACTCTCACTTTTTGAAATTAATTAATTCTAATAAAAATTGACCACCAATTCTGATATTTAAATTAATTAATTAATTGGGTAGGGTTATTAGGTCATAGCCATGTCCATCATGGGCATCCTATTTTCTGACATCTTTTACTCAAATATGATAAAATAGACATACAAAACTTTTCACTTCTTTTGAGCTTATATACCAAGTGCTCTATTGTGATTATTAAAGTACAACCTTTTGGGGCTCTTATACTAGAAATTCTATTACAAGAATAGCACAAGAGATGTATCTCTTAAATATATATTACCCATTTATTTCTATACCTCAAATATCCTACATTCACCTATATATTATACTTTATACTCATAGAAAATCTAATCCCTTTTGAGTTTAATTTTACTTAGATTTCCTTCTCATATATATAATGTCCAAAATTATAATGTTACTATTGTAACTTAACAATGGGTACGTATCTCAGACACTAGCATACTTGTATATATTTTATGTAATCTTCCTTTCACTTATAACCTACTTAGATAAGAACTAGTTACTTTCTTAGTAAGAGTCCTTTATGTTGAATTACCATAACCATAAGATATATGCTAAAGTAGTATATATTGACTCATATCCTCATGATATTGTTAAAGTTGTAAGAGCATCAATGATACAATTTATTCCTTTTTGAAACTCACAACAAGGAAGCAGAGATTTACTTACTTTTTTCCAGTTGCGATTATTAAGTAGATGTAATATGAATTGCATGTTACAATGTCTCTTTTATCTCATAAGAGCGTATGTTGATTTGATTTAATTTGTCAACATTGTGTAGATCTTAATCTAGACATACACAATATCTAGTTTAAATTCTACCATTCTACTTACCTCTCATGATATCTAGAAGAGGATTCACATCTAGTTACAAGTATTATAGATGGTGGGAATCCATAATTTTATGTGTGTGTGTGTGTGTGTGTGTGTGTGTGTTTAGATTTCATATCGACATTCTTTTTCCTTTTGTTGAGGTAACACATTTCTATTTTGTATTCTTTCCTTGTCATATTAGCACTTCCACTGCCTTATATGGCAAACATAAATATCTTACTTTTGCTCGCTTTTCATAAGTGCCATAGGTGGTTGATTGTGTAAGAGAGTTAACCTTATCAACTTGAATGATATATTATCATTGTGCATGTTATAGATAATTATAGCATAACATATCTTTAGTCAATAATTAAGTTGTATATAAGGCATTGTACTCTATTTTCTACATATACCAAAAGACTTCACATCTTCCTTATACACATATCTTGGCATGGGTTTTATTAGGGGATCAACTCTAGTATCTTATTTATAGACCTACTATAGAGTAATACTTTTTTTTTTTTTTGCTATTGCAGCTCTCTTGTTCTCATGTTTATATGCTTAGTTTTGTTATAATACTTAGAATCTTTACTATAGGCTATGGCATTTCATCTATAAAAAATGATCAATACTGGACTCAATATCCCACTAATGATGCCTAAATGCTATATAATTCTCTTTAGCTATATAGTCTCTTGCACTATTACAAAACATGCAACAAACTCTACTTTAATGGTGAATAACTATGCACGTCTACCTTTTGTTACTCCAAGATAGATTGTCATCATTTAGTAAGAATATATATTTAGAAATTGATTTTCATATATCTAGATTTTCTCTCCAATTCACAATGAAGTATCTTTGCAAAGCACAATCACTCACTCAATAATTTAGTGCATAGTTTATAAGTCCTACAAGTATTTAGGATTTTCTTAATAGCATTCTAAAGCTTTTTGACTTGGATTTAATTAGTACCAATTCATAAGGCCAATTGTTAATAAATATTTGACCTTGTACACATCATTTCATGTACTATGCCAATAACCTTATAGTAAGGGATTTTATTCATAATTTCCAATTTAAATTCAGTTTGAGGATATATCTCATAACTTAGATTATTGTTTTTTACTATAGGAATATAAATAGGTTTGTAGTCTTTCATACTAAATTGCTTAAAGATTTTTTAAATATAATTCTCTTATGAAAGAGTAATTAATTGATTTGAATGATTTCCTTGGATTTCAACTCTAAAGATATACTTTACTTCACCTATATCTTTTATCTCAAAATTCAAAAATAACTATTTTTTAATGACTATTAAAGAATCTAGATTATTCCAAGGCAATAATCTATTATCCACATAAAGGATAATATCATGGAATTTTTTTCAAACCACTTAATGCAACATAGTGGTTTTCATCATTCATTTGAAACTCATTAAAAAGTTACTAATTGATAAAATCTTAAATAATACTATTTAGATTGTTATTTTATTCCATATGTAACAACCGGGAAAAAGAAAAGAAAAGGAAAAGAAAGAAAATAGAAAGCTGGAAAAATTTGAAATCCAAAAACTTTGCCAAGTCTTCTCGCAATAGCGAGATAGGGTCTCGCTATAGCGAGAATGCCTGTTCGCAATAGTGAGAGTGATTCTAGCTATAGCGAGTGTGGACAGCAGTCCATACAGAAACCAGGGAGTTGCTCGTTGTAGCGTACGCCATAGCGAAAGTGAGGTCTGGAACTAACGCGAGTTCGCCATAGCGAAGGTCGAAACTCGCCATAGCGAAGGGAACTGATGAGTGCTCGCCGTAGCGAAGGTTACGCCTTGCCATAGTGAATCCAGATAACACGAGCTCGCTATAACGAAGGTTAATTTTCGCCACAGCGAGGGTCAGTTCGGAAGAGAGTAAAGAGCGAGAAAAAGACTTCATTAAACGCTCAAACTCATTCCTTCTCCCATTTCTACCCTAGACTTCGACCCAAGGAGAGAAAAGAGGCGTGGAGAGTGAGAGAGACCAAGAGAAGGAGGGAGAGCAAGAGAAAGGTAAGTACACTTCTCTCTTTTCTCTTTAGAATTTTGATCTCCTCTCTTTGCCCTCTTTTTCTACGGTTTTGTTTGCGAAAATGGTGGGATTTTGGGCATGGGTCAGAAGAGGGAAAGTGGAAAACACCTTTGAATCTTTGCGTTTTCTTTGAAAATGTTGTTTCCACTACCATGGGAGCTTGAGAGAGAGGAAGCGTTGATGGTATTCTAGAGAGAGAGAGAGAACCTCTAGGTTCTGGTATGTTAGGCGAGTTTAATCTGAAGGTTACATTCTAGAGAGTAATTCTATGTTCTTGATTGTGCCTAGGCTCAAGTGAAGCACCTCCATCAAGGTGTGAGTGTGAAATTAAGAAGGGAGAAGAGAAATTGAAAGGGAAAGCTTGTGTTGGCTTTGGCTTATAAGGTAGCTCTCCTCCCACTCTTTCTTGTTGCATTCTTGGATGTAATAGTCATTGTATGTTTATGTATATGCTTGTTGTGTGGAATATGCCATATGCTATTGCTTTGATGCATTGATGCCAATATGCTTGTGTGATGGATTGTGAGAATTGCTCCGGTGAGGTAGTGCCGAAAGTCCCTTGAGATGGGTGAGGTAAAGCCAAAAGTCATTTGAGAATGGGTGAGACAAGGCCAAAAGTCTCAACCAAGTGAGGCCAAGTCAAAAGTCCCTAAACTCAGGTGAGGCCATCCAAAAGTCCCTTAAACTCGGGTGAGGTTAGACCAAAACTCCCTGGAGCCCATGTTTGGCATTGTTGTGATTTCCATAGCATGTACAATGTGTGTTGGATGTTGAGAATGGCTAGATGCTTATTCACATGCTTTGACTTGTTATATGCCTTGATTGTTTACTTGAATGAGTGTATGAGCTACTGAGATTCCCTGAATCTCACCCCTTCCCCTCCCAACTTAACATGCTAGGTGGAGCACAAGGAGAAGCAAGTGCACACCAAGGAGCCTAGGAATATGTTTAGCTAGATATTAGCTTATTTTTAGTTATTTTGATGTAAAGTGGTGCCACAATGAATATGCGCCCACTATTTTTTAGTTGTAAATGTTGTAACAAGTGTAAATGCATGAAATGGTGATGTACAAACTATGTAAAGAGCCAAATGAATGGAAATGAGGGTTTTGCCCCTTTTGTTGAATGAATGCAATAGTGTATTTTTTGCCATAGTATAGTGAGATTGGAATGTATGATGATTTGGACCACATGGACTTATTATATATCCTAGTTTTATGCTTTTAAACTTGTCCATGAGTGGTTAGAATGTGTGAGAGGCCATTTGGACCCATTTTGGACCTTTTGGGTGCCAAAACTGGTATTTTTGTGAGCTCCATCAAAGTATGACCGGATGAGCTCCTCTTGCCATGAAATTTGGCATGCCTCTAGAGTTTGTAGAGAGCTTCTTGAGAAGATAAAGTTGGTAATATTCAGAGGTTTAGAGAATATTTAGCGAATTGTTGAATTTGGAAAAATTTAATGGATTGGTCATGTACTGTTCATATAAACTAGAAATGAAATCTATGGCATTCATAGACCAAATGGATTCCAAATGTGGTGAAATTTTATAAAGATAAACTAGACAACCACAGAGACTTATAGGAACTAGAATCACCTAAATTGGAGATCTGTAGAGAGAGATTGAACCTTCTGAAGTTCTGTATTAGCATCAGAGAGCTCACCCGACCTCTGTTACTGTTCCATCAGTTTTCGAGGTGTAGGAGCTACTAAAATGATCTGGACTTATTTTTCTCCTCTAGTAGATATCGTAGCTTTCCAAATTAGTATAGTGTGCCCAGATTGGATTTTTGTAGATTTAGTTATGAATTTTCGAAAGTCATGACAGTAAGCTGCACTAAAAATAGTGACCGCCGGACCTCCTTCCCATTTTCGATGTCAAACATAGTCCAAACCCAGATATTATGATTGGTAATTATTTTTAGTGTAAAGATAACACTTAGAGCTTTCCAGAGAGCTATGGTTTGCTAGGTTCCAATTTTTCTATAATTAGTTATGATTTTCCAAAGTTAGAGCCAAAATATGACTTTTGGGCCCAAGTGAGAAAAATGCATTTTTCTCGTTATTGGCTCCATACCCGTGGCCTATGGTTGTTTTATGCTATGTACGAGTTGTATAAATGGATTATGAGTAGAGAAAGTGAGTGATGGATTCACAGGACCCACGGGGCAAAAGATGAGTATATAAAACCCCGTTTCATAGCATGCAAACGCCACGGATTAGTGTTGATTCTTTGGAAATCATATAGAACTGAGCCCAGTGAGAGGCTAGATGACGGTAGTAGATTAAGGTGTTACATTTTTGGTATCAGAGCAATGGTTCAGGCACTTTTGCTCAATATTAGGCTCTTGAATGATGAGATTTGCTTGTGTTTGGTGTGAATGGTCATGGAAGTTGTACTATCCTTATGCATATGTGTTGTGATATTATTGTGAACTGAGGATTGCTACTTCTTTCAGACATGGTTGAGACTAGACGGGGCAGGGGTAGAGGCAGAGGCAGACCGCCCAAGGCTCAGAGAGCTGAGCCAGAGGTTCCTGTTGACACTGAGGATCCTCTGCAGGCCATCATGGAGAGACTTGATCGGTATGAGGCCATGATGGGCCAGCACCAAGAGATGCTGGAACAGCAGAGATACATTGCCTAGCAGCAGCATGATATGATCATGCATTTACAAGACACCCTGGCTAGGCAAGAAGAAGCCAGAAGAGATGCCCCTGTACCTCAACCATCTACATTTAGCATTCCACCTGTACCTCCCCAGGAGCCTGCTACTCCACAGACCCAGACGCCTATCCAAAAAGTGTTGAAGCAGTTTAGGCAAAACAATCCACCCTCGTTTGACGGGGAGTTGGATGCGAATAAGGCGGAGGCTTGGGTGATGCAGCTTAAGAAGATATTCTCGGTGATGGATTGTACCACCGAGCAGAAAGCCCAGCTAGCCACTTTCATGTTAGAGAAGGAAGTGGATAGATGGTGGTGTAGCACGAAACTACTGATGGAGGCCAAGAATATACAGATCACTTGGGAAACTTTCTTGGTCGAATTCTATGAGAAGTATGTCCTAAGTTCGATGAGGAAAAAGAAAGAGATGGAGTTCATGGGCTTGAGACAGACGGATGAGATGACTGTGGATCAGTACGTGGCCAAGTTTATTAAGTTGTCTCGGTATTCCTCTTACCTCCAGAGGTATGATGATGAACCCTAGAGATGTGAACAGTTTGAGACTGGTTTGAGGCCTCTGATTAGCGATAGAGTCATTCCACAACGGATCAGAAAGTTTAATACTCTTGTGGAGGTCAGCAGGGTGATTGAGACCAACTTGCAAGTTATCATGCCTGCTGCGACTACGGCTAGTCAGAAGAGGGTTCTGGATTTGAAAAGGCCAAAACTAGAAGAGGGCTCATGTTTGACACCTAGTACTAAGAGGAGAGGCAAGGGGCCATGGAATAGAAGGCCGCAGCAAGGTGTGCCACCTCCTCGGGGCCAGTCATCCTTCCAGCAGTCTCCAGTGACATGTTTCAAGTGTGGGAAGCCGGGGCACATTGCTAAACACTGTCCTCAAATGGAGACAGTGCCTCCTCCTAGACCACAGACCCAGGGCCGAGTGTTCGCCCTTACTCAGCAGGAAGCCAGCGCATCTCCCAGTTTAATCCGAGGTACGAGGTATGCTGATAGTGAATGGCTTTCCTGTAGTTGCTATATTTGATTCGGGTGCTAGTCACTCGTTTATATCTTATGATTGTGTGAGGAAATTGGGTCTGGTCATTAGTGTCTTGCCATTTGACTTGACTGTCATTACACCCACTGAAGGCCACGTGGTTACTTCCCATACCTGTTTAAATGTCACTGTTCAATTTAACTATTGTCATACCACTATTGATTTGGTTTGTATGCCCTTCCGTGATATTGATTTGATTATTGGTATGAACTAGTTGGCTGCAAATAATGCCATACTTGATTGTGAACACCGAACCATTTCCCTACCTGCTTGTGGGACCATACCTAGGGTAGGAGCTGAGTTATCCTTTATGACTACTACCCAGGCTGAGAGATATTTAGAGTATGGATGTCAAGGGTTTCTAGTCTTTTTCTTTATTCAGGCTGAGGTAGAAGAAGGGATAGAGGAGATCCCAGTTGTTAGGGAATTCCCGGAGGTTTTCCCTAGAGAGTTTGATTTTAGTGGCCTACCTCCTGAGAGAGAATTAGAGTTCCCTATAGACATAGTGCCTGGGGCTGGACCAGTGTCCAAAGCTCCTTACAGGATGGCTCCCGCCGAGCTTGCTAAGTTGAAAGAGCAGATAGAGGAATTGTTAGAGAAAGGGTTTATCCGCCCTAGTGTTTCACCTTGGGGTGCTTCGGTGTTATTTGTGAGAAAGAAAGATGGTAGCTTGCGTTTATGTATAGATTACAGAGAGTTGAATAAGGTTACCATCAAGAATAAATATCCTCTCCCTAGAATTGATGATCTGTTAGATCAGTTGGCTGGGCATCTGTGTTTTCCAAGATAGATCTTAGATCTGGTTACCACCAGTTGAGAGTGAAAACTAAGGACGTCTCTAAGATGGCTTTCAGAACGAGATATGGGCACTATGAGTTCCTTGTGATGCCATTCGGGTTGACGAATGCGCCTGCTGTGTTCATGGATTATATGAATAGAGTATTCAGACCGTATCTAGATCAGTTTGTAGTGGTCTTTATTGATGATATTTTAGTGTACTCCTGATCTTTTGAGGAGCATGAGAGGCATTTGAGACTAGTCCTAGACACCTTGAGAGAGAAAAGGTTGTATGCCAAACTTAGTAAATGTGAGTTTTGGCTGACCGAGGTGCGATTCTTAGGTCATGTGATCTCACGAGATGGGGTTACGGTGGATCCCCATAAAGTTAAGGCAGTGTTACAGTAGGATAGACCTAGAATGAGCACCAAAGTCAGGAGTTTCCTAGGTTTGGCAGGGTATTATAGACGTTTTATTCAGGACTTTTCTCGAATGGCCTTACCACTGACGAGGCTAACTAGGAAAGATACACCTTTTGTGTGGGATGAGAGATGTGAGAAGAGTTTCCAGGAGTTGAAACTTTGTTTGACCACTGCCCCTGTACTGATTATCCCTGACCCTAGTGAACCATTTGTGGTTTATTGTGATGCTTCAGGCAAAGGGTTAGGATGTGTGTTGATGCAGCAGGGTAGAGTAGTGGCATATGCCTCGAGGCAGTTGAGGCCTCATGAGGAGAATTACCCCACACATGACCTGGAGTTGGCCGCCGTAGTGTTTGCTCTTAAAATTTGGAGACACTATCTGTATGGTGCGACCATAGAGATCTATAGTGACCACAAGAGTCTGAAATACCTATTTGATCAGAAAGAACTCAATATGAGATAGAGGAGATGGATGGAATTCCTGAAAGATTATGATTATGTGTTGAAATATCATCCGGGTAAGGCCAATGTGGTGGCGGATGCCCTGAGTAGAAAAACCATCCATGTAGCCCATATGATTATTAGGGAGCAGGAGCTCCTAGAGAAGTTCAGAAATTTGAACCTCTCTTGTCAGGTGGTATCGGGTAGATTGCATTTGAGTGAAACCTGAATTGAAAATGTATTGAGAACCCAGATCTTAGATGCCCAGAGAGAGGATGAGTTCCTGAAACAGATCAGGAATGAGATTACCCAAGGTAAGACCTCAGATTTCAAGGTGTCTGAGGATGATATGATAGTATATCGAGATAGAATCTATGTGCCTAGTCGGAATGAGCTGAGAGAAAGCATTTTAGAAGAGGCACATAAGAGTAAGTATACTATCCACCCAGGTGCCACCAAGATGTATCAGGATGTGAAAAGAATTTTCTGGTGGCCAGGGATGAAAAGTGATGTGATGGAGTATGTGGCTAGATGCCTAGTGTGTCAGAAAGTAAAGATAGAACATCAAAAACCGGCTGAGTTATTGCAACCTCTAGATATCCCTGAGTGGAAGTGAGATAGTATAGCCATGGACTTTGTCATGGGGTTACCCAGGACATCCTCTGGACACGATGCTATTTGGGTAGTTATGGATAGACTGACGAAGTCTGCACACTTTTTAGCTATCAGGGCTACTCATACACTGGATAGATTAGCCCAGTTGTATATCAGAGAGATAGTGCGATTTCATGGAATACCCAATAGCATAGTTTCGGATAGAGACCCCGGTTCACTTCGAACTTCTGGAGGTCATTGCAGCATGCCTTAGGGACCAGGTTGCGGTTTAGTACTGCATATTACCCCCAGACAGATGGTCAGACTGAAAGGACCATCCAGACATTGGAAGATATGTTGAGGGCATGTGGGCTAGAAATGAAAGAGAACTGGGATGCGTATTTACCGTTAGCAGAGTTTGCATATAACAACAGTTACCATTCCAGTATTCAGATGGCCCCTTATGAGGCTTTGTATGGGAGAAAGTGCAGTTCCCCTTTGTGTTGGGTTGAGCTAGGTGAGAGGAGTATGATAGGACCTGAGATTGTGGACCAGACCACCCGACAGATAGAGTTGATTAGAAAGAGGCTCCTCACGGCCCAGAGTAGACAGAAAAGCTATGCTGATAAGCGTAGGGGGCCGTTAGAGTTTGAGATTGGAGACCATGTGTTCATTCGAATATCTCCAATGACGGGAGTAGGTCAGTTAATGAGGGTAAGGAAGCTCAGTCCTAGGTATATTGGTCTGTTTGAAATCCTTGAGAAAATTGGACCCGTGGCTTACCAAATAGCCTTACCTCCTAACCTAGCCCAAATCCACAGTGTTTTTCATGTCTTCCAGTTGAAAAAGTATTTACCAAACTCCTTACATGTCATAGAATATGAGCATGTGCAATTGCAGGAAGATCTTTCCTATGTAGTGAAACCGGAGAGAATTGTGGATGCTAAGCTGAAACAGCTGAGAAGCAAGAGCATTCCTTTGGTGAAAGTGATCTGGAGAGGTCTGACATCTGAGGAAGCAACTTGGGAATTGGCAGATGAAATGAGGCAAAAATATCCAGAGTTATTCCCTTGAGGTAAATTTTTAAATTTTGAGGACATAATTTCTTTTAAGAGGGGTAGAAATGTAACAACCGAGAAAAAGAAAAGAAAAAGAAAAGAAAGAAAATAGAAAGCTGGAAAAATTCAAAATCCAGAAACTTTGCCAAGTCTCCTCGCAATAGCGAGAAAGGGTCTCACTATAGCGAGAATGCCTGTTCGCAATAGCGAGAGTGATTCTAGCTATAGCGAGTGCGAGCAGCAGTCCATACAGAAACCAGGGAGTTACTTGCTGTAGCGTACGCCATAACGAAAGTGAGGTCTGGAACTAATGTAAGTTCGCCATAGCGAAGGTCGAAACTCGCCATAGCGAAGGGAACTGATGAGTGCTCGCCGTAGCGAACGTTACGCCTCGCTATAGCAAATCCAGATAACACGAGCTCGCTATAGCGAAGGTTAATTTTCGCCGTAGCGAGGGTCAGTTCGGAAGAGAGTAAAGAGCGAGAAAAAGACTTCATTAAACGCTCAAACTCATTCCTTCTCTCATTTCTGCCCTAGACTTCGACCCAAGGAGAGAAAAGAGGCGTGGAAAGTGAGAGAGACCAAGAGAAGGAGGGAGAGCAAGGGAAAGGTAAGTACACTTCTCTCTTTTCTCCTTAGAATTCTGATCTCCTCTCTTTGCCCTCTTTTCCTACGGTTTTGTTTGTGAAAATGGTGGGATTTTGGGCATGGCTCAGAAGAGGGAAAGTGGAAAACACCTTTGAATCTTTGCGTTTTCTTTGAAAATATTGTTTCCACTACCATGGGAGCTTGAGAGAGAGGAAGAGTTAATGGCATTCTAGAAAGAGAGAGAGAACCTCTAGGTTCTGGTATGTTAGGAGAGTTTAATCTGAAGGTTACATTCTAAAAAGTAATTCTATGTTCTTGATTGTGCCTAGGCTCAAGTGAAGCACCTCCATCAAGGTGTGAGTGTGAAATTAAGAAGGGAGAAGAGAAATTGAAAGGGAAGGTTTGTGTTGGCTTTGGCTTATAAGGTAGCTCTCCTCCCACTCTTTCTTGTTGCATTCTTAGATGTAATAGTCATTGTATGTTTATGTATATGCTTGTTGTGTGGAATATACCATATGCTATTGCTTTAATGCATTGATGCCAATATGCTTGTGTGATGGATTGTGAGAATTGCTCGAGTGAGGTAGTGCCGAAAGTCCCTTGAGATGGGTGAGGTAAAGCCGAAAGTCCTTTGAGAATGGGTGAGACAAGGCCAAAAGTCTCAACTGAGTGAGGCCAAGTCAAAAGTCCCTAAACTCGGGTGAGGCCATCCAAAAGTCCCTTAAACTCAGGTGAGGCTAGACCAAAAGTCCCTGGAGCCCATGTTTGGCATTGTTGTGATTTCCATAGCATGTATAATGTGTGTTGGATGTTGAGAATGGCTAGATGCTTATTCACATGCTTTGACTTGTTATATGCCTTGATTGTTTACTTGAATGAGTGTATGAGCTACTGAGATTCCCTGAATCTCACCCCTTCCCCTCCCAACTTAACATGCTAGGTGGAGCACAAGGAGAAGCAAGTGCACACCAAGGAGCCTAGGAATATGCTTAGCTAGATATTAGCTTATTTTTGGTTATTTTGATGTAAAGTGGTGCCACAATGAATATGCGCCCACTATTTTTGAGTTGTAAATGTTGTAACAAGTGTAAATGCATGAAATGGTGATGTACAAACTATGTAAAGAGCCAAATGAATGGAAATGAGGGTTTTGCCCCTTTTGTTGAATGAATGCAATAGTGTATTTTTTGCCGTAGCATAGTGAGATTGGAATGTATGATGATTTGGACCATATGGACTTGTTATATATCCTAGTTTTATGCTTTTAAACTTGTCCATGAGTGGTTAGAATGTGTGAGAGGCCATTTGGACCCATTTTGGACCTCTTGGGTGCCAAAACTGGTATTTTTGTGAGTTCCATTAAAGTATGACCGGATGAGCTCCTCTTGCCATGAAATTTGGCATGCCTCTAGAGTTTGTAGAGAGCTTCTTGAGAAGCTAAAGTTGGTAATATTCAGAGGTTTAAAGAATATTTAGCGAATTGTTGAATTTGGAAAAATTTAATGGATTGGTCATGTACTGTTCATATAAACTAGAAATGAAATCTGTGGTATTCATAGACCAAATGGATTCCAAATGTGGTGAACTTTTGTACACATAAATTAGACAACCACAGAGACTTATAGGAACTAGAATCACCTAAATCGGAGGTCTGTAGAGAGAGATTGAACCTTCTGAAGTTCTGTATCAGCATCAGAGAGCTCACCCGACCTCCGTTACTGTTCCATCAGTTTTCTGGGTGTAGAAGCTACTGAACTAATCTAGACTTATTTTTTTCCTCTAGTAGACATCCGTAACTTTCCAAATTGGTATAGTGTGTCCAGATTGGATTTTCGTAGATTTAGTTATGAATTTTCGAAAGTCATGACAGTAAGCTGCACTAGAAACAGTGACAGCCGGACCTCCTTCCCATTTTTGATGTCAAACATGGTCCAAACCTAGAGATTAGGATTGGGAATTATTTTTAGTGTAAAGATAACACTTAGAGCTTTCTAGAGAGCTATGGTTTGCTAGGTTCCCATTTTTCTATAATTAGTTATGATTTTCTAAAGTTAGAGCCAAAATATGACTTTTGGGCCCAAGTGAGAAAAATGCATTTTTCTGGTTATTGGCTCCATACCCGTGGCTTATGGTTGTTTTATGCTATGTATGAGTTGTATAAATGGATTATGAGTAGAGAAAGCGAGTGATGGGTTCATAGGACCCACGGGGCAAAAGATGAGTTTATGAAACCCCGTTTCATAGCATGCAAACGCCACGGATTGGTGTTGATTCTTTGGAAATCATATGGAACCGAGCCCAGTGAGAGGCTTGATAACGGTAGTAGATTAAGGTGTTACACCATAAATGGACACTTTGAAGTCTATAAACTCTATACTCCATTCTTTTTTCAATGGAATCTAATGGTTATTCCACATACATTTTTTAATCTAGTTTTCCATTTAGGAATGTGATTTTCACATCTATTTGATGCATATACAAATCCAAACTTGCAACTTTAACTAGGACTAACTTAATTGAATTAAATAATACAAAATATGAAAAGGTATTTTAATAGTCTATACCTACCTATTGTGATGCTCCTTAATAACTAAGACTGTCTTATATCTTTCTATTGATCTATTTAGTTTTCTATTTATTTTGAAAACACATTTGTTCCCAATTATCTTTGAACCAGACAAAAGATTAACCAAATCCTAGACATGATTTATGCTAGATAAGGTAATCAATACTCAAGATGTAACACCATAAATTCTAACTCATTTCATGACAATCATAAGCTTCACATCATCATTTTTATGAGAGCACATGAAAAAGGGAATGAAAATAATGGGTTTATTTGTGTTGTGTCATACTTAAAAATTTCAAATTAGTGTCACGTGGACCTTGTGAGCTCATGCTATACATCCTAATATTTAAATACATCAATACAACTTATTTACATCACAAAATCATGCTTACAACTCATGGAAACCGAAATAAAGCTCAAAATCACTAAGTGTAATTTCGGCCAGATTTGCTCCTTTCTCTGACCAAACTTTGAAAAATCATAACTAATTCTAGAAAAATAGAAATCATGTAATCTTGCTCATTCTAGAAAGCTATGGATGTCTACTTCACACTACAAATATGCCCAAGTTATAACATTCATCACAGATGACGTTTGATATCCAAAATAATCCAAAGGTCAAACTAAATTTTGGAACTATCACAGAATTCTGCAGAAAATTTTGAAAATGTCCAATTAATTTCAAAAAAATCCAATCCATGTAAATGATATCAATATGGAAAGTTGTGGATGTTAAATAGAGAGAAAAAATATCTCTAAATTAGTTCATGAAGCCCAAACCTTGGAATTCAATGGAACAATACTTCTGGTCAGCAAAATTACTAATACTGGACAGAAATTTCAAAAATTCATGTATCCCCCTCTAGACCTCCAAATAAGGTATTCTAATTGGCACAAGTCACTGTGATTTTCTAATTTCTTTGTATAAAATTTCATGGCAATTGGACATCATTTGAGCTTTGTGTGACAGAATGCAAATTTGGACCAAATGAATAGTGTAGCAAACCAAAAACATAAATTTTGCCAACTTTGAAAAATTATCAAATATTCTGTAGACCTCCAAAAATTATAATCTTTAGCTTCCTAAAAATCTCTCAATGGGACCTAATTGCATGCCAAATCTTAGATCAAGATTAACTCATTTGGCTAAAAAGTGACATAGGGTTCCATTATAGTCAAATTTAACTCCATATGAGGTACCAAACTTGCCAAATGGTGTTCCTTCAGTGTTAGCACCTTTTGGGCAAGTCTAAAAGTGTATTTAAGACTTGTGTGAGCTATCCAAATGGTCCCAAACCTCATATATCTCATTTTGACCATTTAACCCACACTTATACATATTTTCATCAAACTTCCAATTTGCATACTTTGTCATTACATACTCAAAATATATGCTAGAGGTCATACATCATATCCATACATTTAAACATCACATAATATCATATTTAAACATATCTCAAGGATCATAGACCCTTTATAACATCATATACATCAAGAAACATAATTATGGTTCCAAAATAGATAAAGCTAGGCATAGACTTATCAATCTCCCTTCTTTATTATTGTTAGCTCCCTTCACCATAATTACCTAGTCCACCTAGCATGTTAGAGTATTGGAGAGGACGGGATGAGATTCAAAAAATCCCAATAGCTCATCTCCCATTCAATCATATATAATATGTGCAAAGCAAGCTTTACAAATACATGCATAGAGAAAATAAAAGTCATGGACATTTTAAAAGCAAACTTGGCATATGAACAAATCGTACAAGACATTCAAGAGCTCACTAAGTGTTTATATTAGCCTCACACTTCTCATGAATTTTGGACTTGCCTAATCCATCTTTTGAGAGCTTTGGACTCAACTATACTCTTGGGAATCCACTTTGCTTCTGGGAGACTCTTTACTTTGTCTCAACCAAGTTCAAGAGTTCTTGGCTCATCCTCACCAAAGGGAAGAGTTCTTGGCCTTTCCACACTCAAGCAAACTCATACAAACATCATGTATTCATTTGAAAATATAACATGACATCAAGAACTATGGCATATAAAAGCATGCTAGCATACTTTTCATGGCTTGAAAATACACATACATACATTCTAAAACAAGCTAAACATACATCCATGCATGAGAGAAGGTGGAGAGAGCTACCTTGTGTACACTCACACATTTTTTCCTTCAAATTCAAGCCTCCTTTTTTAGCCACACACCCACAAATTGGTGGAGATGATTTCTCTTGGCCTAGATACAATTTATGGGGGCCAATTAGGTTCATGAAATATATTCTAAGGTCACACAATTAGGTGAAGCACTAGATTGCTCTATAATCCTCATTATAGTCCATAAAGACACCTAATGAAGCAACACCCCTTAAATAATTTCTAGGCCTCATTCTTTCCTTTCAAATATGATTCTTGACTCATTTTAAGCCTCTTGGAGTCATCACATCATCAAAACAAAGGGCCTAGCATTATGTTGCTTCTTTAAGTCATAATATGGAACCTAAGACACCAAATCAATTTCTATGAGTTCTAAATTTTTTCCAAGGCCTCCCTTTATTTTCATTCATCAAATATGACTCAAGAATGGCCTTAGAAAAATTTAAAACTCTCCCTAGCTATATGGAACATGCTTGGCCGAGACTATGGCATCATTTGGGCTTCTTAGAGTTTTCTTTGTTTTCTTGGAGGAAGAAGCTTATGGGGATCATCTTAGATGTCTCAAGAACTCATTTAAACTCTTAATTACACTTAGGAATCATCATACAAATTCAGAATTTGGAAGGTACACTAGAAACCCTAGGTTTTGCATCTTGATTTCTAATGGCTATTTCATGGTTTTCTTTGCATATTCTTATTCCTATCCATCAAATACCTAAGGTTCACCCTTGGTTTGGTTGAAAATTTTACTCCCTAGGGCAGACCATATGTAGGTCGAAGTGGAGAAGAAAAGGGAGTTCAATATAGCTACCATAGGATGCATTGCTTAGTTTGGCTTGAATCTTGCTTTCTCTAAGCTCCTCTCTTCAAATCCGAAATTTCCCTTAAATATCTCCCTTAAATCAAATTTATAAACCTTATTTTAATCTAAGGAAACAAAGGAGAAGGGAGGAGAGGAGATGTTGATGAATTTAAGCAAGGAAGATTACCATGAAAACATACCTTAAACTTGGATTTCTTCCTCCTCCTTCTTCCTCTCTTGGGCGCCTCTCCCTTAGGGTTTTGCTTCTGGTTTGGGGCTGAATTTTCTGAAGTTAAATGAAGGCAAGTGTGAGGTGCCACCTATATATAGCTAGGGCAAAGTAACTTTTTCAAAAATTCCAATTTTGCCTTTCGTACTTTGCATTTTCGTTTCTCCTTCATTTTAGCTCCTTTTTTAGAACCGTCTTTTCCATTATAAAATTTAGTTTCCCAATTAAGAAAAATGTCTTTGGAATCATTCAAATTAGAACTAAAACCTTTTGCGAACAGATCCGTCAAGATTCGAGAACACTGACATTAGAAAACATCCATCGGAGGAGATTTAACTGTCCTGAGGCTTCCTATGGTTTTTAGGGTTTCTGAGAACCCCAGAGAACTCAAAACTTTGGTTTAAAAAGCCTTCTTGTGTGAATTCCAAAAATTATATGAAATTATGAAAATGCCATTATGTTTCGTAGGCTTTTCGTAAGAAATTGTTTCTTCATTCTAGCTCCATGTTTCTTTATGTCTGAGCCTAGGATTCTCATTTTTAGGAGTTTAGAATGCTTCCTAAATTTTTGGGACCTTAACTACATCATCTCGGGAGACTTCCTTTTGTATCCAGTGAATTTCATTCATTTATGGAGAAACCGTACATTACGTTTCTCACATTTTCTCTGGTTTTTGGAGAACTAGATATTACACAAGAGGGGGTGAATTAGGTGTTTATAAAAGGTTAGGTAAATTTTTTATTTCTTTCTCAAGAACTTGTTACTAAAGTTACTTTGAAGAGTATTAGGCGAAGCAACAATTATATTAATCAAGAAAAACTTTACTGATGTAACTTTGAAAAGTATTAAGCAAACTAACAATTATATCAATAAAAAAAAACTTTACTTATATTACTTTGAAGAGTATTAAGCAAACCAACAACTATATCAATCAAGAAAAAAAAACTTTATACTGATGTTTGGAGTATAAAAAACATAATTTTTATTCCCAAAAAAAATAGAACACTTAATAATATATTGATAAAATTGATGTAAAAACTTGCTTCCAGATAAATTAGAATTATTAAATTTTACGAAAAAACCCCTAGCCTATGATAAATATACCTATTTGAGTCCATTGACTATTTTGAGGTAACCAAGTTTCCAAATGTTCAAATCTTTATGTTTTTCAATTCTTGGAGCATCCTTTCCTTATACTTGTTATTTGTTTAAGTAAAACATGATATTGATATTTCATTCTCCTCCCTTAAATGCTCACTTTTCTTTCTTTTAACCATCTTACATGAAAGACATTTAACTTATAAGCCAAATAGTTAGTCTGATTCATATTTATAAATATGCATGACATAATAGCATTTAGTATAATATAAATAATTATATCATACATATGAGATTCTTATAATTTATATATCCAATTTAAATTTTATATATAGCCTTAAAATATATTGAATATATTACAAGCAAACATGTCTTATACATAAGAGGCAAACATGTTTCAATAATAAAATACTATGAATTAATGATTAAACAAGTAAGCACATATTAATACTATATTTGTAAACATTCTTTTATCATCAAAATTTATAACATACTTAAGGCAAGTAATCTTCTTTATAATTATTTATGGCTCACAGCAATCAAGTAAGTACATATTGGTGTTGTATTTATAACTTATTTGTTATGCGTTTGTTGTCATCAAACTTATAACATAGAATCTTAGGGTTAGTAGTTTGTCCTCATTGAAACCATCTTTTTCTTCCATTGCTTTCATCAATGTTTCCTTCGCAAAGCACAATAAAGTCTCTTGAAATATGTTTGGCTCCTCATCGTCTAGTTGAATGCCTTTGAGTGTTGCCCTTTTTAATTTCAAATCGACACTTAGGCACATTCTCTTGGCTACTTTTAGGTAGTGGGGTTATTTGTGCAATATTCTCATATTGCACCAAGCTTCGACTTAGATTGACAAATCAAGATGCAACTATTTGCTCCTCTTTATCTTGATCATGTATCTCATAAAGAAATATAGCCCTATCAAGCCTTCTTTTATTAGGAAATCCATTCTCTAAAAAATATGGTGTCTCTTAACTTAATTTTAATTATACTATCACTTTTATTTCACCATTGAAAATTTATCCCTTTAATTATTCCAAGTGTCTAATAAAGATACATTTCTTACCCCTTAAGTCAAATTCCCATGCTCATGAAAAGTATTATAGACATCAGCAATTGATCCCATGGTCTTTAAATGTTTAAAAAATTAACTAACAATTTGTTCAAAGTGTGTGGAAAATAACTAATTTAAAAGAGACTCAGTTAAGTATGAAGGCATTAGTTAACAATGTTGTCACGCAAACAATGATGCGACCAGCATAGAAGGTAGCCAATTCTTTTTTTTTTTTCATAAGCTAGCACTCCCAAAAATTCTATCAAACACTAATGAATATCCGTAAGATTTAATTTCCAAATATCAAAGCAAATAAACCAATTTCAAATCATATATACATCACATAAATTTAGTTTTAATGGACTCTTGTAGAAATTTCGATAGAGTTTCCCTTGTAAATTAGACCTCCTAAAATTTTTACAAATTAGCCAACTAGTTCAAAACATGAAAAGTAAGTTCAGCTATCAATCCAGACTAAAATACATTAGTTTCTAAGGGTGAGGGACCCTATCTGTGATTCAGTAGAGCTATATTCACATTTTTTTAGAAAAATAAATTACATCTACATTAACAAAATATTCCCACGCGAACAAGAGCGAGGCTCACTAAGAAGGATGAAAATTCAACTACTTCTATACTGCTAAGGATGGACCAAGGTCCACATTGCTATTTGAAAAAATTGTTAAAATACATGGAGTAAGTTTGATGCTCAATGAATAAATAATGCTAACCATAGTGTACGGTTAAACCACACCACTCAAATAGATATAGCTAATGCATGAAATATACTTTATGTGAGTCATTCTTAACAATGCATAAGGAGCATCTAAACAAAACCAAATGGAACAGACGCAGAGCACATAGCCCGCACGAAAAATAACCACAGATGCAGAGCATCTCGCTCTTGAAGAACAAAGTAGATCCACATGTGGTGACCACCCACACAAGGCTAGCAACACCCCTGCTAGTTGGGCTATAGTTCATAAGGCACCAAGGCTAACAGCTATTACTGTTAGTTGCAGAGTTTCATAGTAGACAGCTCCCATAAGAATGTTTTTCAAATTATGCACTTAAAATGATCAAAATGCATAATCATACACACATTCAATCAAAAATAAGGATTAGAGCAATTCCTTAGATGCCTCAAGTATATAAAGTCAAAACATATCAACCAAAAATTGTTACTTTCAAAAAGAAACAGGATCAAGAAATAGTTTGTCCCTAGGATATTGTAAAATCTATATACATACCAAGTAATCAAATGAAGAGTAAATAAATAAATAGTGTTTATCGCATAGAGTATAATCAGCTTTGAAGCAAAAAAGGAAACTGAAACTATATCGTACTTAGGGTCAGCATTACTTACTCACCCCTTAAGATGACATCAAAACAATTTCCTATCACATCCTTTTGCCAAATTCTTAGTATACCTATTTCTCCCCAAATATCCTACAACACCAGTCAACAAGGTCTTAGTACTTGAATATTGATAGTAAAAAGAAGAATTTCTCTTAAGACATAATGACTAGTCAGATTCCTTTAACCCAGTACCGATATGAACCTACTCATTCAAGTTACAATTTTAATTCTCAACACTTTATCTCATAATTCCAACCACTATTAAAGTACATTTGTTTCATCTATGAACTACTGGATGCTTTTGAAGAGTCTCAAGTCTTCAAAATATGCCTAAGTTCCAAAATTAAACAACAGGCTGGGTATCAATGGAAAAAAAGGAGATTAAAATTCTCTTCTTTTTTTTTCATCTAATAACTTTGGCTTTTATTCCTTAATTCACTCAACAAAGTGGCACTCTTAGTGATAAGGACCAATCATACTTTTCTAGACATACAATTCATTCTCTTTATATATATTTATATGTGCTTCTTATGACATTTCTGATACCAAATACACAATATACTTTTCTAATTACTCATCTTAATTAATTTTCTCCATAAAATTTCCAAAATTCTTATATTCAAAATTTTGAGTATCTAATTCCTTTGATTTTTTTTTATCAATGATAGCTCAAGATAATATGGTGTCCTAATACCAAAATAAAACCCATTTTCCTCATTTTTTCCTCTAGCAAAAGTTCATATTCATATATATGTATATACACACAATTACACAGGTTATTATATCCCCTCTACTTTAGCTACAGTAACACATATGCACACATGGAGCTCATGGCAGCAGATACCACAAATTGAAAGTATGAAATGGGAAGAAGTTAGACCACCAGAAAAGAATAGCTACCCAAAGCAAGTTTGAATTCAGACCTTAATAACAAAACACAGCTCTCTCTCCTTGGCTCTCCAAAACAAGAAATATATTCTCCTACTATTTTTGCACCAAAAAAAAAAGGAGATTAAAAAAGAAAAATCCCATAATGGTCATGCTCTCTCCACACTATGTCCCATGCTAAACTAGTCAAGGCACACACACACACACACTTGAGTAACCTACACTTCCATTGATCTGAGAAGGGCATGGATCAGCACAAAGCAAATTAAATACCCAAACCAAAATAGAACATGGCTAAAGGGAGGCAAGTTGCACAAAAAGGATTGGTAACTAAGAAACACATGGGAGCATGGTACTGCAGTAGTAAAATCACACAGAAACTGAAGCACCTCAAGAACATGGTTGCTCCATGAACAAGGCTATGGAAAAGATGGTGTTTGATGGCTCATACCTATTTTAGGAGTCTGAAATGTATAAGTTTGGGGAAAGTAACGTGTGGCAGAGATATAGCATAGGGAAAGCCTAAAAAACCAGCTTTAAATTAGATTAGTGGGGGGTGTTTTCGGCATTTAAGGAATGGGAGAAAGAATAAGAAAAATTTCGAATCATATGCTTCTGCTAAGGCTTGAACCCATGACCTATAAGATGTAAGTGGTTCTCATATGCCATCTGATCCTAGCCTTAGCATTAATCCCCTTATACTTATGTCTATATTTATACATGGTGCTTACAAATGCATTACCTTAACAGCGAATAGGCAAATTTGCTTGATTCATCATCAATCTAATAATTTCAAGTAACATTCTATTTTTCTTTTAGCAATTCCATTTTGTTGTGAAGTGTTAAGAATCATCACTCATCTCATTGATTCTTTTTTTTTTTTTCATAGAGCTTTTTGAATTGATCTAATAAATATTTATATCCACGATCAATACTCAAAGCTTTAATTTTATTGTTTATTTGATTCTTAACTATATTTATAACACCTAATGCATTTAAGTGTTTTTGACTTATGAGAGTTTAAAGCATTCGAGTATTTTTTTTCTATTGTTAAATGAACCGGATCAGACCAGCCGGTTCAACTGAAAAATTGGTGAACCGACTATTTGTCTGGTCTGGAAAAGCCTCAGAATAGATCAAACTTGGTCTAGAACCAGGTTGAACTGACTGGTTTTAGGCAAAAACCGACTCCAAACCTATGATTAAACCGGTCTATAGTGTCTTGAACCCTACTCCTCAAGGTTAGTCACCGCTGCACGTTTACCATTGAGCCACCAAGCATCTTCACATAGTTATATACAATATATAATATAAAGACACTTCAGAATTTAATTTTAGCAAATCACCAAAATGGGCTTTTCTGCGTCTCAAATCCCATCCCTTAAGGTAAAATTAGTTGCACCTTCAACACTGAACCAGCCAACGTTATTGTATGTTAAATGCAATATTTAATATAAAGAGTTAAAGGCTTATTATATTTTTATTTGAACAAATCAAAACAATTATCTTGTGATTCGAACCCCTAACCTTTAAATTGATAAATTACACCTTTTATCATTGAATCTCTATTATTATTTTATTTATAATTATAAAGTTTTAATATAATAAATTAAAAGTAAAATTAAAATTCATATAATTTTTATTAAAATTATATAAATACATTTTAATATATAAACAAATTAAAATTTGCATATTATATCATATTTGACTTATTTTTATGTATAATTAGTCATAATATATTTTAAATTTATTAATATTTATTTGTTATTATTTATTATATTAAATTCTAATATATAAAATAAAAAAATATTTAATTATCAATTAGACTTCGGTTTAATCGCGATCAAACCAATAAACCAATGGATACAAATTAGATAAACAAAATATAAGGGATTATTTGAATGTTTCAAATTCAAGGGATTAATTTAAAATTTTAACTAAAATTAATATATTAATTTAACTTTTTTATACATTATTATATATATTTACTCTAATTATTATATATGAATATTGGATATTGTAAATAAAAAACTCTTCATTTATTGGTATCAAATGAATATTAGGTATTCAAAAACTATAATTGAATTCACTCCCAAAATTATTTCGGATAAATAATTATAAATATATATATATATATATATTATTCATGATCCGAAGAGCGATGTTTTGATCGATGGTGTATATTTTCTTAAGAGCAAACCAATTGAGTTTCTTAATAGTATATTAATCCCATGTTCCTTTTCCTTGCAAATAAAAAACATTAAGTCAAAGTGCTTAAACTATAGGGATTTAATTATAAATTTTTAAATTATATAAAGACTCAATTAAAATTAAATAAAACTGCATTAACGGAAGCAATGATGTAATCTACGGAGACTTTCCAGGCGATTTGCAATAATCTTCGTAATGAATTTTTAGATGACATTGGATAAATGGGTCTAAAGTCCTTAACATGTTCTGGAATATAAGATTCAGTAAATTTATATGGTGCAAATCCAATCCTAACCCTTTCTTGTTAACTTTGGTCAGGTTTCTCTTGTTTTAGTTGTGTTTTTATTGTTTCTAAAGGAGTCGGATCCAAGTGAAAACATGAATTGAGATTCTTGTTGCAGGTTGCATATCACTAGATTTTAAAGGAGAAACAGGTGATAAAGAAGGTAATTCAAGGAGGAGACACGACAATAATTTAAATAATTCAACCAAGAAGAAAGTTTACAGATAATATATTGACCTGAAATATTAATGAGAAGCAAATCCAAACCTGAAACCCTGTCGCCTTCATAGTACAGCACAACTTCCATAGAAGGGGTAGTACAAGACTTGAGTCCAAAGGGCACATCTTTCAAAATGGGAAACACCAACTGTCACAACATTGCCAAGAACATGGATCAAGAAGTTATTAGAGACATGATTTTAGGTTGCGGTTGTGGGTACCAACATTGCAAATAGTATATATGAAAAGAATTGTAGGTATTGTGATCAATTGATCTGGATGCGACCAATGCCGCAATTGTAATATTGTGATTGTATCATACGATGCAGATTGCAATTTCAACCAATAATTAGAAATACAAGAGTATTACAAAATTATCTCGTGAAGAAACAATGAAAACCTCACAATTTTTCTTCCTTTTCAAATAAGAAAGTGTAGATTTTTGAAGGTTAAGAAATCCTCAAACCAGAAAGAACAAATAAAATCTCAAAACAGAAAAATGTTATAAAAGCCCCATAAAAGTAATCAGTGAAGAAGAGCTATCCACTCTCTTTGCATGTTGGAAAGAGTGATTCCCTTAAAAAGACAATGTGCAGAGCACCAAAGAGAAGCCATGAACACAATCCGACTAAATTCAAACCTCCTCAGAAGTACAGACATACCCACTGAAGACACATGAAACAAAGAGAAAGAATAACCGAGAAGAAGCACATAAAAAGAAGCACCATCTGAAACGGGAAAAGTAGAAACAGAATGCACGTTAGTGGGGGAGGAGAAGAAAACTGCGAAACGCGATTATGCAACTGTCAAACTGTTTGAGAAGAACCATCCATATAATATAGCGCACCTGATAATCCCACTCGAACATCTACCCGGATCTGAAACGTTTTCATTCATAGTCAATGAGAAATGCTGAAATAGATATTACAGCAGTTTGATAAAATTTTGTGCCAAAAACAAAAAACCTTCATCTATAATTCTGTGTCTTATTGAGGACTGCTTAGGAATGGCATATTAGTTTCTGAATTGACAGCAAACGGAGATTTATTTGTGGCTTTAGAAATTAACACTAGTCTACTTTCAGGTTAACATTTAATCAATATCATCAGCAACTGCATGCTAAAAGACAATGATTAATTGGTCCTTCCTTTTTGGGAATTTCCATTTGACTACATTCACGGGCGAAAGCAATTTTCTCAAGAAGATAATGGAACATTGGCTTGAACAAAACAACACCAATTAAAGACACTCTCTGAAATTTTGTCAAGGCTTTCAATTAAAGCAACAACGGTACATCAAACTTGAACAACATCAAATTTGAACAAGCCATAACCTAAAAGAGAGCAAGTGAACTCTCAAATAACTAGTTATGAAAAATAAGAAGGCTTTGACCTTTAAATGCAGAGTGATATGCCCATCAGCAGAATCAGCTAAATGATAGCCTTCAACGTAGCAGGATCACTGCTGTCACTCAGTAAAGTAGAATTAATCCCTTTTGTCAGTAAAAGGGTTAGTTCACTAGGGTCTGGTCTCCACAGCTTTAAAATAGCCTTGTGAACCAATCTTTGCAACTTCTATCCTGAGCAGCAGATGCTTCATAAAACTGAACAGTTGATTTGTGGTGACTTAACAGGTAATCTCCTCCAGCTGCAGTAACCCCTGCCCATTTGAAAAGGAAACATAATTACACCAGGTTATCACATAATGAATTAAACTTATTAAATGACGAAGGTCAACATCAGAAATAACCATCTTTTGTGTTTTTGGCTGAAACATTTTGTACAGTTTGGAACTTTTCAACTGTAAACAACGGAGACACAAGTGGAGTTTCACCTTTCAAGGAGTTGAAACAAGCAACGGAAAAGAAGGGTGTTGAGGCAAGAATGTTAAATTCTCGTATACTTAGTGGTTTGTTTACTTACTTTGACAGAAAGTGCTCAATTCTCAACGGTGGCTAATTGGTGTGTTCTGTGGCAACTGGTGTTGGTGAATCCTTTGGCTGAGGTTATGGAAAAGTTAAAAAAAGCAGATGAAGGCAATGACTTTATAAGAGAAGATAACCTTTACTTGACAGTTGGAGAGGCTGTAGCGTTACTTTCATCAACAATGAAGGGCCAATCATCAAACATAGAAGAAGGGGCACAAGCAATTGTGTCTCACTTCTAATAAACTATGCAAGCAAGATTGCAGAATAAATGAGCAATTGTAAAATGAAGCAGAGTTGCAAGGAGAGAACAGAGTAGCTATAAAATGGAACAATATTGTAAATATTTACAGTTTAAATGATTTGATTATTATAAGAAGCCTGTGAAGGGAGATGTACTTTGTCATGTACGCCTCTACTTCGCTTGTAGATGAGGTATGTGGGTGAGGATTTATTATTGAATAATAAAAAATTAATTGGTTGACGATTGTTTTATAGTTGTAAATAATAAAAGTTTAAATAAATCGAATATTTATCCTGTAAATTGATACAAAGAGATTTTTTTTTTTAACATAGAATCACAACCTCTCTTTGCAGTACACTAACATAATAAAAAATAAAAAGAAAAATAAGAGATAGAGAGAGAATTGAAAAAGTGAGACAGAAAATAATTTTTTTTTTATTGGGTAAAATATCACAATCTTACCCATAAAACTCATCCATCTCTTTGGTCATGCTTTGTCCTTGATGATCAAGAGGTGGTGGACTATACCCATACTTCTTTGGCCGCTCCGATATTTCTCTAACTTTGCCTTTGATGTTTCATAACTCGGAACCAATTCGGCGGTTGAATTTCCAGTTTCTGATAGAGGAATAAATGCTGCCAAGCCCAACACAAGGACTTTTGTTGCATGGGTGATCTTTTACAGAGCAGAGCAAGAGCTCATCAACAACATCTTCTATCTCGAAAGCAACCTCCCTCACTTGCTTCACCCATGATTCAAGTCTTGGGTCCACCTTCGTCTCCTCCAACTTCTTGGTATCAAAGTACTCTAAGAAAGCCTTTATGGATTCCAGCTCTCCTTTCACACTCTCCATGTCTTCTTTCACTCCTCTCTGCAAATTGAACTCCTCCTTCAGGACTTGGAAGAGTTCTTTCAACACAAATTCAAGGACTGCTTCTGCCATCCTCTTTTCACGAATCTTTTTGCTGGAGAAAGGGTAGGGCAATATTTTCTAATCAAGTTAATTTGCTAACTTGATTATTTTTTTAGTTTGCGTCCCTACTCTTGGATCATCATTATATATATACATAAATTATTGTTCACTTCTTGTTATTAATCATATTGTTATCCTTTCTTTCCATTTCAAGGGAATCGTTTAGCAAAAAAAGTATCTAGAGAGAATTATAATAAAGGATTCAAAGATAAAAAAAAAAATTTTTAAAGACTTGTTACCACTTATTTTAAAATGATTATTACTAAATTTAATAATAAATCGTTGAATATAGTAATAAAAGTTTTTAAAAATAATTTTTTTTATCTTTTGATCTTTAAACATAATTTTTTCAAGTATTTAGCATATGTACAAGCATACCTTGTTCCAATGTTCCCTTCTTGTGTTGGAGGAAATGAAATAATAACTTTGTTTCTAACCTTGCTGCAACCATAGTTTTGCTTTCTTTAGTAGGCAAAGCATCAAGAATATATCTATACCTTGTCCAATTAAGGAAAGGAAAATTATTCTTCTTGGAGATCAAAAGGAGAATGCTTCTCCCTCTCAAATGTAAATACTATACTATAAAGATAAAGAATTTTGTAAGATTTGATGTAAGCAAAAATTTTTGTGAATTAGCTGGTGAATATCACCTTGCATAATTCTATTTGATTACATCTTTTATTCCACAATATAAATTGAATTTAACTTTCCAATTACAATAAAAGATTTCATAAATTATTTGGAAACACGAAATTTGTGTTTAGATTATGTAATTTTGAGTTTTATAGAGTTTAAAATGCTAGAAATTTAAATTGCTGCATTTTAAACTTTTTATTTGAATAACCAAAAAATTTATAAAATTTCTTTCATACGATTATATATATGTATGTGTGTGTACATATATATACACACACATGTAAATATATATATATATATATATATGTGAATGCATCCATATATTTATCCATATACATGTATATGTATACATGTAAACTGAAATGGGATCCTCTACAGTGAGGATCCCATAAAACGTCCCTGCAATGTTTCTCAACTATTTTTGTTTTTTTGTTTTTTTGTTTTTAAGTTTTTCTCCTCCTCACAAAACCTTGCTGCAGTGGCACTCCATGGGATCCTTACTTCATAGGATCCCAGTCCATGTAAATCATGTATATATAAAAATGCTTGTACGTGTTAGTGTGTGTATGTGCAGGCGCAAACATGATACGTCTACTCACATGTCTATATATATATATGTCTTTTTGTGTGCATGTGGGATTATATATATATATGTGTGTGTGTGTGTGTGTGTGTGTGTGGGGCTTGCCATATAATAATTTTTTAATTTATTTTTAAGTTAAAAAAATATTTTTATATTTTAAAAAAATAAATGAAGCAATAAAAAATTAAATTACTTACTACTCTCCTTTTATATCAATAACTACACACACATATATATAACTTTATTTAATATTAATATACAATTTTTGGAACCAAATATCACAATGCACCAAAGCATATATATATATATATATATATATATTAATATAGAATAAAGTTAAAAAAACTGCTGGCAACAAGCAGAGAGAGAAGAGAAACAAGACTGACGTAAAAACTATGAGGATCCCAACCTTGCCACTTAAACCTCTTGTTTATACTTGGAGATGGGAATAGATCCTCTACCCAGAGGCAGTCTGGGCATGCAGTACCCAGAGGCAAAACGGCACCGTTTTTCACCTTTTTTCGCTAATTTAGAATTGCCATCTCATTCGTTCATTTTTGGGCTATCGTAGCCGTCCATTTGCTATCCCAAAGCAACATATTTTCATCTTCTTCGAATAGATTTAGGATTTATTCATTATGCCATCGAAACAAAGAAAGAAAGAGGACTTCTTGAGAGCTGTGGAGGAGATCAGTAGGTGGCTTAATACATGGTTGCGATCACATCCACTTTTGCTGCCACTCTAGCAATACCTCAAAATATTCACATACGTAATTCCTTGAGTTGAATGCTTCCAACCTTGGCAAGCCATACCTCTCACCAAAGCGAACATAGGTCAGAAAACATGGATGGTTGAAAGGACAAATCCACGTCACAGTACCTCGTTCGAACAATCACAAAATCTAGGTTTCGATCACCGTACCATCTAATCTAGTTTGGTAGTCCAAACAAAAGAGTCCTGACAATGTCCCTCCTATACAACCAATGTGAGAAAACCAGTCAAGGAATTTGGATTGTAAAAGCACCAACACCATGTTAACCAAATAAGTTTTTGGTAGAAACCCATGTAAATTCTTCCAAATGCCAATGGCTACCAGTTAAATGAAGTAAAAGGATGGCACAAACAAAATGAAAGACCAATGAGCCAATCAGATCAATTACAACCTGATATGAAAAATTAAAATGGCTGTACCGTTGAGCTGTAGATATATGAAGAGGGTGAGAACTTTGGTTCAAAGAACAACAAATCCTTAATCTTGCTTCTGATGTGTTCTTCTTCCCTGCATTTGCTTTCCCATCTAATGAAATAGGGAAAATAGCTATTGAAGACGATGAATCTGGCCTCTCAATAATGAGCATTGGGAAGGCAAATGAACAGCTACGATAGCTCAAAAGTGGATGAATGAGATGCAATTCTGAATCAGCTGAAAAAAAGTGAAAAAACGGTGCCATTTTACTTCTGAGTACTGCATGCCCAGATTGCCTCTGGGTAGAGGATCTGTTCCCGCTTGGAGATAGGGGGAATGATACAAAATATTCCCACAAATTTCTCCCTAAAAGTCACTCAATCTCCCACAAATTCCCCCCTAATCCTATTTATTTTCTAGACAACTCACTCAATCATTCATTTGTTGGCAATTATTATTTGGTTAATCAACACTCCCCAATTATACTCACTAGTTAATTATTCTTGATTATCTGCCATCTTCACAGAATGAAATAATAAGCGGAGATATTAAACAAATTTGAAGTGTTATAAGTTTGAGCTTTTGGCTTATGTTATGTTCTCTTAGTACAAGTAGGAAGTACTACACCCTTATCTCTGTCATTAATTTCTTCCTCTTAGTGCAATAAGTTTAAAGGAGAAGATATGGTTTAACTGGCCTTAGATCTGAGCACAAAACCACATGGAGTATATAAAATGGAGTGGATGAATATGAGCCTCCAGTAGACTAAGAATTAAACTTTTTAGCTCAACAAGTTAGAGATCCATATAGAAGGACAGATATTGGCAAAAGGTTTATGGATAGACATTTAGACACACTTTGTTTTTGCATTTAACTTAGTAGATATTGCTTCTCTAAATGATGAAAAAGAAGTTATTAATTCTGATCTGCTAAAAAAAAGGGCAAATAAAAGAATTAGAAATATAACTTAGAAATGAGAACTAGTATATTATGAAGATGTAGAATGTTGCAGCATATGAAACGTGAAAACGTGGGAACGTGAGAACGTGAGAAAAAAATGCAGATCGTGGGAAGCAAATCACGTTGGCTGGCAACATCTCCATAATAGTCCGAAAATTAAGGGCTTCGTGAGATAATTCCCCACGTCTCAAAACGAGGCATTTTCTTCGGCAAATGATGGAATTGCCGTTGAAAGAGTTTGCCTATAAATACAGGGTCCCTGAACTCGGTTTTACATTGCTACACACCATCATTCAGTAGAACAAGAGCTTAGAAGCATCCTTGGATTTTCATACGTCAAAATTCTGATCAGAAAAATAGAGTCTTCAAGCAATGGTAGGAGGTAACATTTCGATTCATTTCTATTGCTTTGGATATTATAAATGTGTTTCTAAATATCCATGAAGTCTTTTAGTTGGTATCAGAGCCAGTTTATACCTTTGTCTTGCTGTGTTTTTGAACTCAAAAATGTTAAAATTTTCGTGAATTTAGGATGATTGATAGAGCCATTTTTCCATCATTTTGATATCAAAAATGGAATCTACATGAAATTCTGATGAAAATGGACTCCTAGATCATCCAAAACGGAGCTCGGAAACTCAAGAAACGACCAGGTTTTCATTCGGGTCCGAAACGGATCGAAACCGGGTCGGGTCGACCCGGCTGGAGGTCAAGGACGACCTAAATGACAAGTCGTTTTTTAGCCTCCAATAAACGACATGTCGTTTTGGTCCTTTGCGTCACTATTATGCGTGGTGTAAACGACATGTCGTTTTGGGTGTTTTTGAATAAAATGACTCATTTGACGCATGGAGGGTTCGAACCCCTGACCCTGAGGGAAAAGTCGCAAGTCTTAACCACTAAAGCCATGCGTTGTTGCTGACATGTGTACACAACATTTAATATATATATACATTTTTAATTTTGTGGCATTTTCATTTATTTCCCTTCTATGATTTATATATATATATATATATTTATATATATTATCTTTGATATTAAATATATATATATATATAAATAAATATTTTTTTTTTGAACAAAATATTTTTGGCCAATATTTAATTAAAAATTAAAAGTAATTTGTTTTGTTGGCCATTTATTTTGTTTAAAATTATGAAGTACATTTTAATTTTGTCCAAATTTTGGCAAAAATATTATGGACAAAATTAAATTAATTTTGACAATATTTAGTTATTTATTTGTCAAAATAATTTTGAAATTAATTTTATGCCTTTAAAATTTGCCTAAATCTTGAAAATTTAATTAATTTTAGGCAATTTTGGCATATTTAATTATAATAATTAATTTATGATGTCATTTAATTTATGCCTAAATTTAAAAAAAAATTATTAATTTTTATTTTTAGGCAATATTTATGACACATTTAGATTAATTTAAAGAGAGAATATTAATTAAATTAATTAGTCATATTTTGTTGATTAATTGATTAATTATTAAAATTCTCATTGTGTATACTTGTTTATGTATTATGTTAAATTATATTCAAGCATGTAATTTCATTTAGATGTCATGTGAATTGTGTATTTTTAATTTAATTAAAGTTTAGCCACAGCACCTTTAATTATTTTAAAATTATACATTAAGTGTTATAATCACATAAAATAAAATGACATCAAATTGTAATTAATTATATTTAATATGATAATTATTATCCTACAGGAATATTATCATATTTCATGTGATTAATTAAGATGGAATAGTAAGTTTTTCTTTTCTTGATTTACCCGCAAGAATTAAGAAAAGAATATAATTTATTAGTTTTATCATTAGTATATGAGTCTAATTAAATAAAATTTAACTCACAGGTAATTTTATTTGTTACTAGGCTCATAATTTGAATTAATATGCATTACATTGGCATGACATATCATTTAAGAATATTTATTTGTCTCAAATTATTAACATAGCATGTAAATTGTGCAGCTTTTCAACCTTTAAATATTTTTGATTTTCAAGTTCCTGAATTAACTGGAGATAACTATAATGTTTGGAAGGAGAAAATACTTCTCCAATTAGGGTGGATGGACGTTGATGATGCAATCAGAAAAGATGAACCTCTTAAACCCATGAATATTAGTAGTACATCAGAAGTAAATGTTTATGAACGTTGGGAGCGATCCAATCGCCTTAGTATGATGTACATTAAGACTAAAATATCAACTAGTATTCGTGGGTCTATTGGAGAGCATCAAAACGTTCGAAGTTTGCTTAAGGCTATTGATGAACAATTTGAATCTTCGGATAAGTCCTTAGCAAGAACTTTAATGACAAAGTTATCATCCATAAAACTTACTGGCATAAGAGGTGTACGAGAACACATCATGAAAATGAGAGATATAGCAGCTCAATTGAAAACACTTGAGGTTGAGATGTCAGATTCTTTTCTTGTGCACTACATCTTGAATTCTCTGCTACAACAATATGGGCCTCTCAAAATCTCCTACAACACTCATAAAGAGAAGTGGTCAATCAATGAACTTCTAACCATGTGTGTACAAGAAGAAGGAAGGCTCATAGCAGAGATGGGTGAAAGTGTACATACAGTGACACAAGGAAGGAAGAAAAGAAAGGCTAAGACAAAAGGGAAGGGCAAGGTTCCCATCCCTGAGGACATTAAGAAAGAGTCCAAGTGTTTCTTTTGTAAAAAGAAAGGACACATAAAGACGGACTGTGTCAAATTCAAGGCTTGGCTTCAAAAGAAAGGTAACTCAATCTCATATTTTTGTTATGAATCTAATATGGTAGACGCTAGTAGTAACACATGGTGGATTGATTCTGGCTCAACAATTCACATCTCTAATACCTTGCAGGGCTTTCTAAGCCAAAGGAAGCCGGTGGGCAGTGAGCAATACATCTATTCAGGAAATAAGATGGGCTCAACTGTTGAAGCTATAGGAACATGCAGATTAGTTCTTAATTCTGGTTTTATTTTGAATTTGGAGAAGACATTTTATGTACCAAGTTTCTCTAGGAACTTGATTTCAGTTTCCAAACTTGTACCATTGGGATATTGTTTTGAATTTTTAAGCAATGAATTTAAATTATTTTATAAATCTAATTTTATTGGCAATGGTACACTTTGTGATGATCTATTCCAAATTCAATTACGAAATAGTAACCTTTATGACTCAATGCATGTTTCTAATAGTATAGGTATTAAGAGAAATGTTACTAATGAGGATTCTTCTATGTTATGGCACTGTAGGCTTGGTCATATCTCAATAGAGAGAGTGAAAAGATTAGTAAAAGATGGAGTACTCAATGCTCTTGACTTTATTGATTTCAACACTTGTATAGACTGTATTAAGGGAAAGCAGACTAACAAGACTAAGAAAAATGCTAAGAGGAGTTCTAGCATATTAGAAATCATACATACGGATATTTGTAGTCCAGATTTGGACTCTAGTAGTCAGAAATACTTTATCACCTTTATTGATGATTACTCACGATACATGTATCTCTATCTGCTCAATAATAAGAATGAAGCACTGGACACTTTTAAGATATTTAAGGCAGAAGTAGAGAAACAATGTGGTAAACAAATTAAAATAGTGAGATCTGATAGAGGTGGTGAGTATTATGGTAGATACACTGAAGATGGACAAGCACCAGGTCTATTTGCTAGGTTTCTTCAAGAGCATGGGATTGTTGCCCAATACACCATGCCTAGGTCACCTGACCAGAATGGTGTAGCTGAAAGGAGAAATCGAACATTGTTGGACATGGTGAGGAGCATGTTGATTAGCTCTAAACTTCCTAAATTCTTGTGGACTGAAACCCTTAAAACAGCAGTGTATATTCTTAATCGAGTTCCTACCAAGGCTGTTAAAAAGACGCCATTTGAGTTATTCAAGGGTTGAAAACCAAGTTTAAGACATATGCGTGTTTGGGGATGCCCATCTGAGGTTAGGGTTTACAATCCACAAGAGAAGAAGTTGGATCCTAGGACTATAAGTGGCTACTTTATTGGGTATGCTGAAAAGTCTAAGGGTTATAGATTTTATTGTTCATCTCACAGTACTAGGATTGTGGAATCAAGGAATACAAAATTTCTTGAGAATGACTTAATCAGTGGGAGTGATCAAACTCAAAACTTAAGTTCTGAAAATGATCAGTCTAATGTTCAAATTCCTACATCAAGTGATAGATTGATTGTAATTCATGCCCCTCAAGTCCAAACAGGCATTGAACAACCAATCATTCAGGATCCACAACCTGTTGACATTAACCAAGTTGATTCAGTTAATGAACAGCCTTTAAGGACTGTTGAACAAATAGTTGAACAACATGCTCCCCAAGAGAATGTTGAGTCAACATTAAGAAGATCAACTAGGATGAGGAAGTCAGCAATTCCTAGTGATTATACTGTGTATCTACAAGAATCTAATTACAATATAGGAGCTGAGAATGACCCTGAAACGTTTTCACAAGCCATCAGTTGCAGAGAATCAAAACTATGGCACAATGCCATGAAGGAAGAGATGGATTCTATGGCGTCTAATGAGGTCTGGGATCTCGTTGAGTTGCCTAATGGCTCTAAGGCTATTGGATGCAAATGGGTCTATAAAACGAAAAGAGACTCATTAGGCAACATCGAGAGATATAAAGCACGACTCGTGGCCAAGGGATTCACTCAAAAGGAAGGAATTGATTACACCGAGACCTTTTCTCCTGTATCTAAGAAAGATTCCCTCCACATAATAATGGCATTAGTTGCTCATTTTGACTTAGAGTTGCATCAAATGGATGTGAAGACAGCATTCCTCAATGGGGAACTAGATGAGGAGGTATATATGAAACAACCTGAAGGATTCCTCTCCAGTACCGGTGAACATTTGGTGTGCAAGTTAAAGAAATTCATATATGGATTGAAACAGGCCTCCCGCCAATGGTACTTAAAATTTCATGATGTTATTTCCTCATATGGATTTGTGGAAAATATCATGGACCAATGTATATACCAGAAGGTCAGTGGGAGTAAAATCTGTTTCTTTGTATTGTATGTGGATGACATATTGCTTGCAACCAATGATAAGGGGTTGTTATATGAGGTGAAACAATTTCTCTCTAAGAATTTTGATATGAAGGATATGGGTGAGGCATCTTATGTCATTGGCATTAAGATCCATCGAGATAGAACTCAATGTATTTTGGGTCTGTCACAAGAAACTTATATCAATAAGGTCTTAGAGAGATTTCGGATGAAAGATTGTTCACCAAGTGTAGCACCTATTGTGAAGGGTGACAAGTTCAATTTGAACCAGTGCCCAAAGAATGATTTAGAAAAGGAACAGATGCATAACATTCCATATGCTTCTGCTGTTGGAAGCCTTATGTATGCTCAGGTTTGCACAAGACCTGACATTGCATTTGTAGTTGGAATGTTAGGTAGATATCAGAGTAATCCAGGTATAGATCATTGGAGAGCTGCAAAGAAAGTAATGAGGTATCTTAAGGGTACCAAGAACTACATGCTGATGTATAGATGGACTGAAAACCTTGAGGTAGTTGGCTACTCAGATTCGGATTTCGCTGGATGCGTTGATTCACGGAAATCAACATCAGGTTACATTTTCATGCTAGCCAGTGGAGCCGTATCTTGGAGAAGCGCGAAGTAGATTTTGACTGCTACTTCTACTATGGAGGCAGAGTTTGTTTCTTGTTTTGAGGCAACTTCACATGGTGTTTGGCTTAAAGGCTTTATATCTGGGCTTAGAATTGTCGACACTATCCCTAGGCCATTGAAGATATATTGTGATAACTCAGCTGCTGTCTTTCTGGCTAAGAACAACAAAAGTCGAAGTCGAAGTAAGCATATCGACATTAAGTACTTAGCCATTCGTGAACGTGTCAAGGAAAATAAAATTATTATTGAACACATTAGCACTGAGTTGATGATTGCTGATCCTTTAACAAAAGGCATGCCACCAGTAATGTTTAGGGATCATGTATCTAGAATAGGACTTAGTTCCACTTTGTGTTATTGATGTATATACTATATATATATATATATCATTTGTAATAAAGCCTTTTTTATTTTAAAGTTGTTTTCTCATTTATGCGTATACATTAAGTTTGAGGATAACAACATTAAGAGGACCCAGAATAAGCATATGACTTATTCATAAAGTTAAGGAAACAAAATGCATTGTGATACATGGAAGGTATTACTCACTTATAGAAGAACTACCGCTATGATTCATGCATTTGTGTTTCAGTTAAATGTTTGAATCTTAAGAAGCCATTTTCGAACCAAGTGGGAGAATGTAGAATGTTGCAGCATATGAAACGTGAAAACGTGGGAACGTGAGAAAAAAATGCAAATCGTGGGAAGCAAATCACGTTGGCTTGCAACATCTCCATAATGGTCCGAAAATTAAGGGCTTCGTGAGATAATTCCCCACGTCTCAGAACGAGGCATTTTCTTCGGCAAATGATGGAATTGCCGTTGAAAGAGTTTGCCTATAAATACAGGGTCCCTGAGCTCGGTTTTACATTGCTACACACCATCATTCAGTAGAACAAGAGCTTAGAAGCATCCCTGGATTTTCATATGTCAAAATTCTGATCAGAAAAACAGAGTCTTCAAGCAATGGCGGGAGGTAACATTTCGATTCATTTCTATTGCTTTGGATATTATAAATGTATTTCTAAATATCCATGAAGTCTTTCAGAAGATTCTACTCAATATACTTCATAAATAATAAGAAAATACAGTCAATAAGATAATCTAGTGAACAAGAATATCTTAGCAAATATTAAAAAGTAGGCTAAAATGAATACGTTTATAAAAAATATATGTTAAGCATTATGTTTAAATTTACAAGCAACTGATACCGTAATCAAGGTTTATAGACAACACATGACCATGAGGTGATTATAATTTCAAAGATAAAATAATGCTACTGCAACTCTAATACCGTAGTTTTGCATTTAGAGCATATGCGGTCATATACCATCAACTATTATCTAAAGAGCTGAAATCAATAATGATAATATAAAAAAATATATATAATAGTCAACTAAAAATAAAACAACTCCTTTGAACTACAATGAACCTTACTAACCACCCCAAACGTATCACCTTGTATTACGTTATAGCTTAAACGTCTCTTTTGTCGACAGTCAAACAATGGGATTAATGTATCTTTCTTGTCAAATCCTAATTGCAACAGAAAAAGCCAGTTAATAAAGTTTCAAAAAGCCTTGCACAGAGCAAGATGTAAGAACGATTTTCACTTATTATCAAAATCATAAATTAGTCCATCCCAAGAGAACGTATTAAATCGACACACATCAATTTCACCCAAAAGAAAGCAAGCAAACAATCACTTCACTTGCATGATACATCAGCTACTTCTAATGCCTTTTTTCCTTATTATATTTTCTTCTCTCTTTTTCTCTTTTTACCTTGTTAGGTTTCAGTCAAAACTCAGGAAAGGTATTTTGCTAGGATAAAGCTTGAGAAGGCCAAAAATAAAAGTGTAAAATTTAGGGCCCCGTTTGGTACGATGAAGAAAATAAAAAATAGAATAGAATCACTTATTTTTTGTGTTTGGTAATAAACAATTGTAACAGAAACAGAATCCACCGAGATTTGCACAGTAATACAGGAAGATAAGATGATTTTAAAGATAAAATTTTAAACTATATTTATGTAATACATTATATTTTTTATTTTTTTAAAAGTGTTAATTTATATATTTTTTTAAATCAAATAACATTTAGATACTACTTTTAATTATTATATAATATTTTCTTAACAAGAGATATTCTAAGATTAGGAAAAAAATTATTATTTTATTATTTTTAACTAATTGGAAATTCAAAAAATTATTTTAATAATTTTTAATTAATTACAAAAAAAATTAATAATATCTAATATTAAAAATAATAAATTATATAAATTAAGAAAAAGAAACTACAACACAATCAGAATTATCTAACCAAATATAAGTCAGAAATCAAATTCTGATTAACATTCAGTCAGTGAATTCAAATAAATTCACCGACTTGTATTGGGGTTATATACGTATATATATATGTATTATATATCTATATTAATATTAATATTATATATGTTATATTCAATTATTATATATATATATATAAATATATAAATAAAAATAATTAAAAAATATATGAATAATATCATTTTTTAAAAAAATAATAATAAATTAAAAAATTAAAATCTTATTACAAAACTAATGAATAATAATTATATCTTAAAAAATAATAAAATATTTTTTAAAATTAAAATTATTAAATTATATACATAAAAATAAATATTAAAAAATTTAAAAAAACTACCAACTAAAAATCAGTCAATAGTTATCCCACCAATTGATAATTAGTAGTAATATCGATTGCAAATGCATTGTCATGTATATATGTGTGTGTGGGGCCGTGCCTCTTGGTAAAAAAATTTATTCACTCGCAATTGTTGAACTGACTAAAATTAATGATTTTTTGCTAGTTTGCAATAGAATGCCTATCAGGTCTTCTCCTAAGGAGCTCTTAATTAAATCAATTAATTTGAAAAACCACAAAACTGAAATTAGGGGTTTGAATACAAAATTGCACTAATTAAACAAAATAGAAAATCAATTAATGAAATGAAACAAAAATCGATCAAATAAAACGTAACTAATCTAAAATCCTTCTCCTAATATTTTCTCCATTTTTGTTATCTAATAATACTTTTGGTTTGATTTTAATCCTTTTGGTTGTTTATGAGTAACATTTTTAAACTACTGTCTAGGATTTTAATTAGTTCGCATCATTAACCATAGCGCAATCATGCTTAAACCAAAAACACGAAACCAATCTTTTTTGCATCTAAAAAAAAAACACATATAGAATCTTTAATATGGTTCAAAATGAATTTATTGGCTTAATCAATCAATGAAATCAAACTATGCTCTCGAATAGCTCAAACGAATCAGAATCTATGCAACCAAAATTATCTAACCAGAGTAATATAGATTGCATGAAAATAGAGAGAATAGAAACAAAAATTCATCTGAAATTAAATTCCAAATAAGTTTTCTATACAACCATGGACTCAGGTTCAATATCAAGTTCAATCTTTGGATTGATTACAAAAGGATGTTAGCAACTCAAGGGGGAAGACGAAAATAGAAAGAATAAAGTGCTATTTTGGTGACAGCTCTCCCCCTCCCTTATGTCTAGAGTCTCCTTCTTTTACTAAAGATGACCTAAAGAGAATCCAACGGCTTAGATGGGTTAAATGCATCCAATGGTCTAGAAAATTGCATTTTAAAATAAATACAATATCAATTCTAAAATAAGATAGAAAAGTAGTCCAACTCTAAAATAAAATAAGCCCACTTTCTTAGCCCAATACGAAAATGTTCAATTCCCTTTATTGGTTCATATAATCTACAAAACAAACATACTAGTAATTGGGCCTCCATTGAAAAAATTATAAAAATAATGATTTAAACCGAAAGTTGATAATAATAAAATTAAACCCATTAATCTTATAACACCTTAATCTACTACCGCTACCTAGCCTCTCACTGGGCTCGGTTCCATATGATTTCCAAAGAATTAACACCAATCCGTGGCATTTGCATGCTATGAACCGGGGTTTCATACACTCATCTTTTGCTCCGTGGGTCCTGTGAACCCATCATTCGCATCCTCAACTCAAAATCCATATATACGACTCATAAATAGCATAAAATAAACCATAGACCACGGGTATGGAGCTAAAAACCAGAAAAAATGCATTTTCTCACTTGTGCCCAAAAGTCATATTTTGGCTCTAACTTTGGAAAATCATAACTAATTATAGAAAAATGGGAATCTAGCAAGCCATAGCTCTCTGGAAAGCTCTAAGTGTTGACTTTACACTAAAAATAATTTCCAATCATAATATCAGCATTTGGACCATGTTTGACATCAAAAATCAGACAAAGGTCCGGCTATCTCTGTTTCTGGCCCAGTTTATTGTCATGAACTTCGAAAATCCATAACTAAATCCACAAAAATCCAATCTGGGCACACTATACCAATTTGGAAAGCTACAGATGTCTACTAGAGGAGAAAAATAAGTCTAGATCAGTTCAGTAGCTTTTACACCCCGAAAACCGATGGAACAGTAACGGAGGTCAGGTGAGCTCTCTGATGCTGATACAGAACTTCAGAAGGTTCAATCTCTCTCTACAGACCTCCGATTTAGGTGATTCCAGTTCCTATAAGTCTCTGTGGTTGTCTAGTTTATGTTTATAAAATTTCACCATATTTGGAATCCATTTGGTCTATGAATGCCATAGATTTCATTTCTGGTTTATATGAACAGTACATGACCAATCCATTAAATTTTTTCAAATTCAACAATTCGCTAAATATTCTCTAGACCTCTGAATATTACCAACTTTAGCTTCTTAAGAAGCTCTCTACAAACTTTAGAGGCATGCCAAATTTCATGGCAAGAGGAGCTCATCCAGCCATACTTTGACGGAGTTCACAAAAATATCGGTTTTGGCACCCAAGAGGTCCAAAATGGGTCCAAAAGGCCTCTCACACATTCTAGCCACTCATGGACAAGTTTAAAAGCATAACAATAGTATATATAACATGTCCATGTGATCCAAATCAACATACATTCTAATCTCACTATGCTACGGCCAAAATATACTATTACATTCATTCATAAAAAGGGGCAAAACCCATATTTGCATTACTTTGGCTATCAACATAGTATATACATCATCTTTTCATACATATACACTTGCTACAACCTTTACATCTCAAAAATAGTGGGCGCATATATAATGTGGCACCACTTTACATCAAAATGACCAAAAATAAGCTATAATCTAGCTACATATGCCTCTAGGCTCCTTGGTGTGCACTTGCTTCTCCTTGTGCTCCACCTAGCATGTTAAGTTGGGAGGGGAAGGGGTGAGATTCAGGGAATCTCAGTAGCTCATGCACTCAATCAAATAAGCAATCAAGGCATATAACAAGTCAAGGCATGTGAATAAGCATTTAGCCATTCTCAAACATCCAACATACGTTGTACATGCTATGGAAATCACAATAATGCCAAAAATGGGCTCCAGGGACTTTTGGTCTAGCTTCACCCGAGCTTAGGGACTTTTGGATAGCCTCACCAGAGTTTAGGGACTTTTGACTTGGCCTCACTCGGTTGAAACTTTTGGCCTTGTCTCACCCATTCTCAAGGGACTTTCGGCTTCACCTCACCCATCTCAAGGGACTTTCGGTACTACCTCACCCGAGCAAATCTCATAATTCATCACACAAGCATATTGGCATCAATGCATCAAAGCAATAGCATATGGCATATTCCACACAACAAGCATATACATAAACATACAATGACTATTACATCCAAGAATGCAACAAGAAAGAGTAGGAAGAGAGAGATTCCTTATAAGCCAAAGCCAACACTAGCTTTTCCTTTCAATTTCTCCTCTCTCTCCTTAGGTTCACAATCACACCTTGATGAAGGTGTTTCTCTTGAGCCTAGGTACAATCAAGAACATAGAATTACTCTCTTAGAATGTAATCTTTAGAGCAATTCTCCTAACATACCAGAACCTAGGGTTCTCTCTCTCTCTCTCAAATGCCATCAACTCTTCCTCTCTCTCAAGTTCCCATGATAGTGGAAAACAACATTTTTCAAGAAAACACAAAGATTCAAAGGTGTTTTCCACTTTTCCTCTTCTGACCCATGCCCAAAATCCAACCATTTTCATAAACAAAACCGTAAGAAAAGAGGGCAAAGGGAGGAGATCAGAATTCTAAGGAGAAAAGAGAGAAATTTACTTACCTTTCCCTTACTCTCCCTCCTTCTCTTGGTCTCTCTCACTCTCCACGCCTTTTTCTCTCCTTGGGTCGAAGCCTAGGGCAATAATGAGAGAAGAAATGAGTTTGAGCGTTTAATGAAGTCATTTTCTCGCTCTTTACTTTCTTTAGGACTGACCCTCGCTATGGCAAAAATTAACCTTCGCTATAGCGAGCTCGTGTTATCTGGCTTCGCTATGGTGAGGTGTAACCTTCGCTACGGCGAGATCGTATCAGTTCCATTCACTATAGCAAGTTTCGACCTTCGCTATGGCGAACTCGTGTTAGTTCCAGACCTCACTTTTGCCATGGCGTACGCTACAGCGGGCAACTCCCTGGTTTCTGTATGGACTGCTGCCCGCACTCGCTATAGCTAGAATCACCTTCGCTATTGCGAACAGGCAATCTCGCTATGGCGAGACCATTTCTCGCTATTGCGAGAAGACTTGGGAAAATTTCTAAATTCCAAAAATTCCTAGCTTCCTTCTTCTTTCTTTTCCTTTTCTTTTTCCTGGTTGTTACATTTCTACCCCTCTTAAAAGAAATTTAGTCCTCGAAATTTAAAGACTTACCTCAAAGGAATAACTCTGGGTATTTTTGCCTCATTTCATCCGCTAATTCCCAAGTTGCTTCCTCAGATGTCAGACCTCTCCAGATCACTTTCACCAGAGGAATGCTCTTGCTTCTTAGCTGTTTCAGCTTAGCATCCACTCCGATTTCATTACATAGGAAAGATCTTTCTGCAATTGCACATGCTCATATTCTATGACATGTGAGGGGTCTGGCAAATACTTTTTCAACTGGGAGACATGAAAAACACTGTCGATTTGGGCTAGGTTAGGAGGTAAGGCTATTCGGTAAGCCACGGGTCCGATTTTCTTAAGGATTTCAAATGGACTAATATACCTAGGACTGAGCTTCCTTACCCTCATTGACCAACCTAGTCCCGTCATTGGAGATACTCGAATGAATACATGGTCTCCAACCTCAAACTCTAACGGCCTCCTACGCTTATCAGCATAGCTTTTCTGCCTACTCTGGGCCGTGAGGAGCCTCTTTCTAATCACTTCTATTTGTCGGGTGGTCTGGTCCACAATCTCAGGTCCTATCATACTCCTCTCACCTAGCTCAACCCAACATAGAGGAGATCTGCAATTTCTCCCATACAAAGCCTCATAAGGGGCCATCTGAATACTGGAATGGTAACTGTTATTATACACAAACTCCGCTAATGGTAAATACGCATCCCAGTTACCCTTCATTTCTAGCACACATGCCCTTAACATATCTTCCAATGTCTGGATGGTCCTTTCAGTCTGACCATCTGTCTGGGGGTGATATGCAGTACTACACCGCAACCTGGTCCCTAAGGCATGCTGCAAGGACCTCCAAAAGTTCGATGTGAACCTGGGGTCTCTATCCGAAACTATGCTATTAGGTATTCTATGAAGTCGCACTATCTCTCTGATATACAATTAGGCTAATCTATCCAGTGTATGAGTAGCCCTAATAGCTAAAAAGTGTGCAGACTTCGTTAGTCTATCCATAACTACCCAAATAGCATCGTGTCCAGAGGATGTCCTGGGTAACCCCATAACAAAGTCCATGGCTATACTATCCCACTTCCACTCAGGGATATCCAGAGGTTGCAACAACCCAGCCGGTTTCTGATGTTTTATCTTTACCCTCTGACACACTAGGCATCTAGCCACATACTCCGTCACATCACTTTTCATCCCTGGCCACCAGAAAATTCTTTTCACATCCTGAGACATCTTGGTGGCACCTGGGTGGATAATATACTTACTCTTATGTGCCTCTTCTAAAATGCTTTCTCTCAGCTCATTCTGACTAGGCACACAGATTCTATCTCGATATACTATCATGCCATCCTCAGACACCTTAAAATCTGAGGTCTTACCTTGGGAAATCTCATTCCTGATCCGTCTCAGGAACTCATCCTCTCTCTGGGTATCTAAGATCTGGGTTTTCAAGATATTCTCAATTCGGGTTTCACTCAAACACAATCTACCTGATACCACATGACAAGAGAGGTTCAAATTTCTGAACTTCTCTAGGAGCTCCTGCTCCCTAATCATCATATGGGCTACATGGATAGTTTTTCTACTCAAGGCATCCGCCACCACATTGACCTTACCCGGATGATATTTCAACACAATCATAATCTTTCAAAAATTCCATCCATCTCCTCTGTCTCATATTGGGTTCTTTCTAGTCAAACAGGTATTTCAAACTCTTGTGGTCACTATAGATCTCTATGGTTGCACCATACAGATAATGTCTCCAAATTTTAAGAGCAAATACTACGGCAGCTAACTCTAGGTCATGTGTGGGGTAATTCTCCTCATGAGGCCTCAATTGCCTCGAGGCATATTGATAAGCATGATTTTTATACATTTTATTCCTCCTAACTTAGTCATTTTAATAATCAAATATGGCTTTAGGGGTTTAATTAGATGGAATTTCATTTTAGTAGCCATCCTCAGTATTTTATGAATTAATTGGCAAAATAATTGATTTTAAATGCATAAATCATTTTAAATGAATTTTGTGATTTTTTTTTCTCCTTTGTTTTTATGCAGATTTTGGGCAGTGGAATTTAAAGGAGGAAATTTATTTGAAGAAGGAATGGAGTTGAAGTGATCATGCATGGATCCTTGGATGAATATATCAAGGAAGGACTAGGAAGCACATGTCTTTGTTCAAGGCAGCATGAAGATAGAATGAATGAAAGGAGGAAGTTTAGAAGCAGCACACACAAGTAGATGAAACAAGAAAAACTGGGCACCAAAGAAGAAGAAAATCACGTGAAGCATGGCTGAATCAAAGCATGAAGGGCTGAAATATGAGCAAGGCTGCAACGTGAAAAAAATCGGTTGGAACTCGAGAAAACAAGAAGAGGTATGGGTGAACGAAGAAGCTTTTAAAGAGAACCAGCTGCTGCATGAAGGAAGCAACGTCCAGTTGAACGTTGAGCTACACGAAGGAGGCTGCTACATGCACAAACTCGAGCAGAAATGGAGGAATCACGTGGAAACAAGAGGCACGAGCTGCTGGTCTAAAGAAACGCTAGAGCTACTGGAATCAAAATGCAGAAGAAAAGGAAGCAACGTGCTGGGCAGCTGAACGTGAACTGGAGCACGAGCTGGACGTGAAAATAGAGAGTTGAAGTCTGGAAGCAGCTGCAAAACTAAGGAGAAGCTCGAGTTTAAGTCCATCAACAGAAGCTTTGAGTTGAAAAACGAAGAAAGCCACGGGTTCTGATGCTTTGCAAAGAAGAAGAAGCTGGAAAAAACACGAAAGAACAGAAGCTACGTGAAAAGTGGGAAGCATGAATCAGAATATGTGAAGCAAAATAATAAAATAAAATGAATGGGGCCCACACCTTATACATAAATGAAGGAGCTTCAGTCGATTGCAATTAGAGGGTGGAGCACGTGAGAATAAATGAAGCACGAGGAGAGGCTACCATTCACGTCATTCATTCACCACGCACGCATTCATTATTCGTCCAGCAAAACGACGCCAGCAACCCATTCAAACACGCCTCATTAATCCTTATTCCTTCGGTCATTGGCCTTTTAAAACCCTCACCTACGTCTCACACACCCACGCCTCACTCGCCTCCTTCGCCTCCATTCACCACGCGCCTCCATTCACTCCACGCCTCCACTCACACAACCATCTACCATTCCATTCTCCACTTTTCATCCATCGAATGAGGCTTTAATTCATCCATCTTGAGGCTAGCAAGGGAGGAAGCTCTTGAGTAGAAGCTTGAATCCTTGGGGATGAACAATAAATTCTGGCTAAGATTTTTTTTATTTTTCCTGCACTTTTTCTTTTTCTTGTATAATCTCGGTTGAGTTATATTTGATTAGGAATTTGTGTAATTAATTAGTGGCTGGTTAGACACTGATTAGGAAACCCTTTTTTTGTTGATTAATTGGTTGAATTTAAATATGATTTTTCATTATTCTCTCTAATCTCCCATGTATGCCACGAAGGTCTTCGATGAAATACATGAGTGAGGTTATGTGCTTAAATGTCTATATGAGAATTCCTTGGTGTTTAGTTGGTTAATTAAACATTTTTGGATGATGAATCAGAAGATAATTAATTAGTTAATCAATCAAATTGGATGTTCATTGATCTTAAAGACAAGAGTTAACGGTTTAATGCGGGATTGAGGTCTCAATTCAACATTAGATTGTTAATCTCTTGATTCTTGCGTGGTAACTCAAGATAACTTGTAATGAACATGATTAGGGACTCTTAGACCAGAATTAATCACAATTGAAATAGGATAAGGATAGTGGATACCAAGAGACGATTCCTAAGCTAGTCGCAAGCCCATCATTCACCATAATTCATCCAAATAGGTAGTGTTTAGGAATTTTAATTCAATTCAGTTTAGGATAGTTTAATTCATTCAAAAAACCCCCATATTAGATAGTTCTAGGATTTTTTAACACTTAGAAACTTAATTGAACATTGAATTCCAATTCCAAGGGAGATGACCTAGGTTGTGCCACTAGCTATATATTTAGATCAACCTAGTTTTATTTTGAGGGTTGTACGACAAGCCCGTCAAAATTTGGCGCCGTTGCCGGGGATTTGGAGTCTCAATTGTTTGAGAAATTTTTCTAAGTGTTTTTGTTTTGTTTTATCTTTGTTTTAGTTCTGTTTTGATTTGATTTTCGTTTTGTTCTGAACTTGGAATCGGGTAATTTCGGTGTTGCGTATTAATTTGAGTGCTTGCTAGAATTTTCGTTCAAAGTGCCCAGAAAATTCTCATACTTTGTTTGTCAAGGTTTTTGGGTGTTTTGAGCAAAAGTAATAGCAAAGCTATTAGGTGCACCATTTTGTGGCCAAATTCCAACGTTTGAGGCACTTTTTCTAATTTTTTAGTATTTTCTCGAATTTTTTTGGAATTTTTCAATTTTTCTGGATTTATCTTCTTTAATTTTTGTGAGTTTGTTTTGTGTCATTAGGCTCTGTTTTAGAGTGTTTTTCATTGTTAGGAACTTCTTATCTTCATTTGATTTGATTTTCTTAATTTTGAGTTAATTTTAGTTATAGTTATTTGTGATTTTGCTTTGTGCTAAAAGTAATTGTACTTCTCATTTTATTTTTGCTTTAAATGAATCCATATTTTTCTAATCAAGGTGTTTATGATCCTTATGCAAATAATGGGACTTCCAGGCAGTTGGATGATCTCAAGACAATGCTTCAAGGCGTTCTTGAAAGACAAAGGCAAAATCAACAAAGCCAACAATACCAACAAGTCCAACCACCATGCTACCAACCACACCATCATTCCTATGAAGTTCACCCCAACTACCAACCATACCACCATCCATATGAGATTCACCCAAATTACCACCATCATCATGAACCATACCATGACTACCATAGGCAAGAGCCACAATATCATCCTTACAACTACCATGAGGGGTACATGCAACAAGAGCCTCAAAGGGAACCAAGTTCGAAAGAAAGGATGATGCAGTTAATGGAAGCCTTGGATCTTCGAATCCAACAAAGGGATGCCGAACATCTTCAATTCAAACAAGAACATGAACGGTGGTATCTTGAAATGCAACAAAGGCTTGACAACATGATGAAGGATTCAGGAATTCAATTGAATCAACCGACTTCAAGTGCTACTGAATCAATTGAAGAGCAAATTAGAAGGGAATGTATAGAGGAGGAAGAGTCCTATTCATTGGGTAATATCCTTCCATCTTCTAATGTTTTACAATTTGTTAAAACTGATTCTAGTTTACATGATAGCACTTTGATTCCTGATACATATAATGTTGTTGATTCTGAATTGCATGATGATGTTGTTGATGAGGAAATTATTGTTGAATCTCCTGATATGGTTGATTGTGGTAATGCATTGAACAAAACTGATACAATTATTGATGTTCATGAACCCTTGTGTACTAATGCACTTGGTATGTCTACACCTAGCTGTAACCTTAATGATGAATTCATGTCTGAACCAATTGATGAATTTGTTAAGCCTAGGGTAGTAGATAAGTGTGGGGGTGACTTAGAATGTAATGATCATGTTATTCCTAGTGTGGAATTAGTTGATAAGTCTATTGATGATGCATCTACTGAATTTAAGGATAGCATGCCATCTAGATCATGTGACATAACTGATTCAGATGCATCTCTTGATTATGTGTGTATTGAATCTGCTATATGTGATAGATGCTCCCAAATCAATTCTTCCATTGAGACTAGTGAGTCTATCACATATTCTGATAATCATGATTCCTCACTAGCCTGTGATGGTGTGCCTACTGAAATAATGAATGTAGCATGTGAAAATGATATAGACATTGAATTTGTTGGACATCTTGTTGATGAATCAGACTTAACTCTTAAATGCTTATGTGACGAATTGCATACATGTCCTATATGTGCTGAGATTAATGAGTTTCTGGAGTCTGATAAATTTGCTGAATCCATGGAATCCTTGATTTACACTAAAATTGTTAATGAACCTGATTCTTTTGATCATACTAGTATTGATAAGAATATGCATAAAGATAATGTTGACGTTGAAAATCCTGTTGATCCTTGTACTCTTGTTGATACTAGTGAGAGACTTGATTTTGCTGTTGATAATATTCTAGAATTTTGTGAGCCTACTGATGTCTCTTTGGTTAGGGAAGATGATGTCTCTATTGTTGAGAGTCATGAACAAATTCCTGAGGTTGGTAAAGCAGTTCCCTACAAGCCATAGACTCTCCTAGCTGAGACACAGCAACTGCCAAACACCTTGAACTTAAAGGGCTGTGAGAAGTTACAATCTAACTTTTCTGTTGATGTAGTGACTCTTACTGATGGGAGTCCAGTAGATTTCATTGGATTTGATAGAATTTTAGAAAGTTCAAATTTTCAGTTTGATTTTAAATTTTCTTTCTTTGGTTTTAAATCTCCTGAATTTGATTTTTATTCTTTTATTGTTTCTAAAAATGCTAAAAATGACTTTCTAAGACTACTGATGGTTGAGAAAGTCCATGAGTCATCACTGAATGATCAATCCAAATGTTTTAAAGTGGTGAGACTTAAATTTGTCCAGTTAAGAAGGAATAAAGAGGTTTTAATTCTTGTTTTTGATACATATGATTAGTTAATCTTTTATGGAGTTCTTTTTAGTTTAGGATGTAGTTTTCTTTTTCTTTTCCGCATTACAGTTTGTTTTGTTTTTGCTTTGTAGGAAATAAATTGCTAACCAGCTGCAAAGGAAATCTGAGCCACCTTGAGATTTCCATTTTCAAGTTCATCCGGTTGTATTCTCTCTTTTCACTCTTTATAGTGTGTTGTTTATCTGTTTACTGGACTGTGTACTGACATTGAGGACAATGCAATATTTAAGTGTGGGGGGGAGAGTCATTTCATTCCATCCATTCCATTCATCTTGTTCCTTGTTTTTTTAAAAAATAAATAAATAAATAAATAAATAATAATAAATTTTGAAATTTTTGAGAAAATTTTTGAATTTTTCTGTAAAAGTTGCAAGTTAAGATGATTTTAGCTTGGATTCACTTAGACATGACAAGTGATGGATCTTGTATTTTGATTTAAGTGAAGTGGCAATGAATTTGATTTTAATGAATTATTTGATAGCCATTAGCTGGTGAGGATTTGAGCCTTAATTGTTCAATTCTAGTGTGTTTTCACCTATCTTTGTTTCACTCTAGAACTTGTCTTGATTCTTTGTTGAGACCATAATTGCATTTGCATGCATGAAAATGATAAGGCATTCCTTTCTATTTTAGCTAGTAAGCCAAAAAGCCAACCCTATATGCATTTTATCCATTGTTTTAACCACTTCGAGCCTTGATTTTCTTTTCTTGTTAAACCATAGCCAAAAAAAAAAAAAAAAAAATCTCCACCTTGTTTTAAGATGCCTTAGAGATTTCAAGGAGCATTGCACTTGTTTGGGATGAGAGAATGTGTGCTTTGCATCCATTAAGGCCATTGTTAGTGAAAGAATTTGTTTTGAGAAAAAAAAAATGCAAAGAGAAGAAAAGATAGAAAAGCAAAAAAAAAAAAAAAAGAAAGAAAGAAAAGGAAGCCATAGAAAGTCAAAAGAAAAAAAAAAAAGTGTTTCAAATTGGGATTATAGTTGTTGTTCTAGTGGAAAATAAGGCCTTGAATTACATATGTTCTTCTCTATCCTAGATTGTCATTGAGTGCTCTTGAAGTTCTAAGGTATCCTTTTGTTTAGTTTTTCCCCTTGTTTTTGTTATCCATTCATTTCATTCCCTAGCCCCATTACAACCCTGAATAAAGTCCTTTGATTTGTGCATTGCATTTGGCATGGGTGGTGGAGATTTAGAAGCTTGACAAGCTTATGGTAGTGAACTTTGATAGGTGAAATTTGAGTGATATACATTGCCCATAAACACTTGAGAGATAAGAGTAAACACTAATCCATGTGAGAGGCTATGCATTTTATTTCATTCTTTTCAAATAAATTGCCATGGAACTTAATTCTTGATACAAGTGAAATTAGCTTGGATTGTTAAAGTGTTGAAAAGTTATGATTAGTCTCTAATTTGTGATTTTTACTTTCCCTTTCTCATTTTCATTTTCCACTTGCAATTCTACTAGCCGGGTGTTTCAAATCATTCTTTTATCTTGGATTTTAAGCTTTGCCCAGGAGTGCAAAGGTTTAAGTGTGGGGGAATTTGATAAGCATGATTTTTATACATTTTATTCCTCCTAACTTAGTCATTTTAATAATCAAATATGGCTTTAGGGGTTTAATTAGATGGAATTTCATTTTAGTAGCCATCCTCTGTATTTTATGAATTAATTGGCAAAATAATTGATTTTAAATGCATAAATCATTTTAAATGAATTTTGTGATTTTTTTTTCTCCTTTGTTTTTATGCAGATTTTGGGCAGTGGAATTTAAAGGAGGAAATTTATTTGAAGAAGGAATGGAGTTGAAGTGATCATGCATGGATCCTTGGATGAATATATCAAGGAAGGACTAGGAAGCACATGTCTTTGTTCAAGGCAGCATGAAGATAGAATGAATGAAAGGAGGAAGTTTAGAAGCAACACACACAAGTAGATGAAACAAGAAAAACTGGGCACCAAAGAAGAAGAAAATCACGTGAAGCATGGCTGAATCAAAGCATGAAGGGCTGAAATATGAAGCCACGGGCAGAACAGAGCAAACAAGCTGGAGCTTCGTGCTTAGCTGAGCAGAATAAAAGAGAGGCAACAAAGAAGAGCTGAACCAGTTATAATGAGCAAGGCTGCAACGTGAAAAAAATCGGTTGGAACTCGAGAAAACAAGAAGAGGTATGGGTGAACGAAGAAGCTTTTAAAGAGAACCAGCTACTGCATGAAGGAAGCAACGTCCAGTTGAACGTTGAGCTACACGAAGGAGGCTGCTACATGCACAAACTCGAGCAGAAATGGAGGAATCACGTGGAAACAAGAGGCACGAGCTGCTGGTCTAAAGAAACGCTGGAGCTACTGGAATCAAAATGCAGAAGAAAAGGAAGCAACGTGCTGGGCAGCTGGACGTGAACTGGAGCACGAGCTGGACGTGAAAACAGAGAGTTGAAGTCTGGAAGCAGCTGCAAAACTAAGGAGAAGCTCGAGTTTAAGTCCATCAACAGAAGCTTTGAGTTGAAAAACGAAGAAAGCCACGGGTTCTGATGCTTTGCAAAGAAGAAGAAGCTGGAAGAAACACGAAAGAATAGAAGCTACGTGAAAAGTGGGAAGCATGAATCAGAATATGTGAAGCAAAATAATAAAATAAAATGAATGGGGCCCACACCTTATACATAAATGAAGGAGCTTCAGTCGATTGCAATTAGAGGGTGGAGCACGTGAGAATAAATGAAGCACGAGGAGAGGCTACCATTCACGTCATTCATTCACCACGCACGCATTCATTATTCGTCCAGCAAAACGACGCCAGCAACCCATTCAAACACGCCTCATTAATCCTTATTCCTTCGGTCATTGGCCTTTTAAAACCCTCACCTACGTCTCACACACCCACGCCTCACTCGCCTCCTTCGCCTCCATTCACCACGCGCCTCCATTCACTCCACGCCTCCACTCACACAACCATCTACCATTCCATTCTCCACTTTTCATCCATCGAATGAGGCTTTAATTCATCCATCTTGAGGCTAGCAAGGGAGGAAGCTCTTGAGTAGAAGCTTGAATCCTTGGGGATGAACAATAAATTCTGGCTAAGATTTTTTTTATTTTTCCTGCACTTTTTCTTTTTCTTGTATAATCTCGGTTGAGTTATATTTGATTAGGAATTTGTGTAATTAATTAGTGGCTGGTTAGACACTGATTAGGAAACCCTTTTTTTGTTGATTAATTGGTTGAATTTAAATATGATTTTTCATTATTCTCTCTAATCTCCCATGTATGCCACAAAGGTCTTCGATGAAATACATGAGTGAGGTTATGTGCTTAAATGTCTATATGAGAATTCCTTGGTGTTTAGTTGGTTAATTAAACATTTTTGGATGATGAATCAGAAGATAATTAATTAGTTAATCAATCAAATTGGATGTTCATTGATCTTAAAGACAAGAGTTAACGGTTTAATGCGGGATTGAGGTCTCAATTCAACATTAGATTGTTAATCTCTTGATTCTTGCGTGGTAACTCAAGATAACTTGTAATGAACATGATTAGGGACTCTTAGACCAGAATTAATCACAATTGAAATAGGATAAGGATAGTGGATACCAAGAGACGATTCCTAAGCTAGTCGCAAGCCCATCATTCACCATAATTCATCCAAATAGGTAGTGTTTAGGAATTTTAATTCAATTCAGTTTAGGATAGTTTAATTCATTCAAAAAACCCCCATATTAGATAGTTCTAGGATTTTTTAACACTTAGAAACTTAATTGAACATTGAATTCTAATTCCAAGGGAGATGACCTAGGTTGTGCCACTAGCTATATATTTAGATCAACCTAGTTTTATTTTGAGGGTTGCACGACAAGCCTGTCACATATGCCACTACTCTACCCTGCTGCATCAACACACATCCTAACCCTTTGCCCGAGGCATCACAATAAACTACAAATGATTCACTAGGGTCAGGGATAATCAGTACAGGGGCAGTGGTCAAACAGAGTTTCAACTCCTAGAAACGCTTCTCACATCTCTCATCCCACACAAAAGGTGTATCTTTTCTAGTTAGCCTCGTCAGTGGTAAGGCCATTCGAGAAAAGTCCTGAATAAAATGTCTATAATACCCTGCCAAACCTAAGAAACTCTTGACTTCGGTGATCGTTCTAGGTCTATCCCACTATAACACAACCTCAACTTTATGGGGATCCACCGCAACCCCGTCTCGTGAGATCGCATGACCTAAGAATCATACCTCGGTCAGCCAAAACTCACATTTACTAAGTTTGGTATACAACCTTTTCTCTCTCAAGGTGTCTAGGACTAGTCTCAAATGCCTCCGTGCTCCTCAAAAGATCGGGAGTACACTAAAATATCATTAATAAAGACCACTACAAACTGATCTAGATACGGTCTGAATACCCTGTTCATGTAATCCATGAACACAGCAGGCACATTCGTCAACCCGAATGGCATCACAAGGAACTCATAGTGCCCATATCTCGTTCTAAAGGCCATCTTGGAGACGTCTTCAGTTATCACTCTCAACTGGTAGTAACCAGATCTAAGATCTATCTTGGAAAACACAGATGCCCCAGCCAACTGATCTAATAGATCATCAATTCTAGGGAGAGGATATTTATTCTTGATGGTAACTTTATTCAACTCTCTGTAATCTATACACAAACGCAAGCTACCATCTTTCTTTTTCACAAACAACACCGGAGCACCCCAAGGTGAAACACTAGGGCGGATAAACCCTTTCTCTAACAATTTCTTTATCTGCTCTTTCAACTCAGTAAGCTCGGCGGGAGCCATCCTGTAAGGAGTCTTGGACATCGGTCCAGCCCCAAGCACTATGTCTATAGGGAACTCTAATTCTCTCTCAGGAGGTAGGCCACTAAAATCAAACTCTCTAGGGAAAACCTCTGGGAATTCCCTGACAACTGGGATCTCCTCTATCCCTTCTTTCACCTCAGCCTGAATAGAGAAAAAGACTAGAAACCCTTGACATCCACACTCTAAATATCTCTCAGCGTGGGTAATAGTCATAAAGGATAACTCAGCTCCTACCCTAGGTATGATCCCACAAGTAGGTAGGGAAATAGTTCGGTGTTCACAATCAAGTATGGCATTATTTACGGCCAACTAGTTCATACCAATAATCAATTCAATATCACGGAAGGGCATACAAACCAAATCAATAGTGGTATGACAATGGTTAAACTGAACAGTGACATTTAAACAGGTATGAGAAGTAACCACATGGCCTCCAGTGGGTGTAATGACTGACAAGTCAAATGGCAAGACACTAACGACCAGACCCAATTTCCTCACACAATTATAAAATATAAACGAGTGACTAGCACCCGAATCAAACATAGCAACTACAGGAAAGCCATTCACTATCAGCATACCTCGGATCAAACTGGAAGATGCGCTAGCTTCCTGCTGAGTAAGGGCGAACACTCGGCCCTGGGTCTGTGGTCTAGGAGGAGGCACTGTCTCCATCTGAGGACAGTGTCTAGTAATGTGCCCCACCTTTCCACACTTGAAACATGTCACCGGAGACTGCTGGAAGGATGATTGGCCCCGAGGAGGTGGCACACCTCGCTGCGGCCTTCTATTCTATGGCCCCTTGCCTCTCCTCTTGGTACTAGGGGTCAAACTAGAACCCTCTTCTGGTTTTGGCCTTTTCAAATTCGGAACCCTCTTCTGACTAGCCGTAGTCGCAGCAGGCATGATAACTTGCAAATTCGTCTTAATCACCCTGTTGACCTCCACAAGAATATTAAACTTTCTGATCCGTTGTGGAGTGACTCTGTCGCTAATCAAGGGCCTCAAACTAGTCTCAAACTGCTCACATCTCTAGGGTTCATCATCATACCTCTGGAGGTAAGAGAAATACCGAGACAACTCAATAAACTTGGCCACATACTGAACCACAGTCATCTCATCCGTCTGTCTCAAGCCCATAAACTCCATCTCTTTCTTCTTCCTCACCAAACTTAGGACATACTTCTCATAAAACTCGACCAAGAAAGTCTCCCAAGTTATCTGTATATTCTTGGTCTCCATCAGAGGTTTCGTGCTACACCACTATCTATCAGCTTCCTTTTCCAGCATGAAAGTGGCTAGCTAGGCTTTCTGCTCGGTGGTACAATCTATCACCAAGAATATCTTCTTAAGCTACATCACCCAAGCCTCCGCCTTATCCGCATCCAACTCCCCGTCAAACGAGGGTGGATTATTCTGCCTGAACTGCTTTAACACTTTTTGGATAGGCATCTGGGTCTGTGGAGCAGCAGGATCCTGGGGAGGTACAGGTGGAATACTAGATATGGATGGTTGTGGTACAGGGGCATCCCTTCTGGCTTCTTCTTGCCTAGTCAGGGTGTCTTGCAAATGCATGATCATATCATGCTGCTGCTGGGCAATGTATCTCTATTGTTCCAGCATCTCTTGGTGCTGGCCCATCATGGCCTCATACCGGTCAAGTCTCTCCATGATGGCCCGCAGAGGATCCTCAGTCTCAACAGGAACCTCTGGCTCAGCTTTCTGAACCCTGAGCAGTCTGCCTCTGCCTCTACCCCTGCCCCGTCTAGTCTCAACCATGTCTGAAAGAAGTAGCAATCCTCAGTTCACAATAATATCATAACACATATACATAAGGATGCTACAACGTCCATGACCATGCATACTAAACACAAGCAATTCACATCATTCAAGAGCCCAACATCGAGCAAAAGTGCCTGAACCTGGCTCTAATACCAAAAATGTGACACCTTAATCTACTCCAGCTACCTAGCCTCTCACTGGGCTTGGTTCCATATGATTTCCAAAAAATCAACACCAATCCGTGGTATTTGCATGCTATGAACCAGGGTTTCATACACTCATCTTTTGTCCCGTGGGTCCTGTGAACCCATCATTCGCATCCTCAACTCAAACTCCATATATATGACTCATACATAGCATAAAACAAACCATAGGCCACGGGTATGGAGCCAAAAACCAGAAAAAATGCATTTTCTCACTTGTGCCCAAAAGTCATATTTTGGCTCTAATTTTAGAAAATCATAACTAATTATAGAAAAATGGGAATCTAGAAAACCATAGCTCTCTGGAAATCTCTAAGTGTTAAAATTACATTAAAAATAATTCCCAATCATAATCTCAGCGTTTGGATCATGTTTGACATCGAAAATTTGACAAAGGTCCGGCTGTCTCTGTTTCTGGCCTAGTTTACTGTCATGAACTTCGAAAATCCATAACTAAATCCAAAAACATCCAATCTGGGCACACTATACCAATTTGGAAAGCTACAGATGTCTACTAGAGGATAAAAATAAGTCCAGATCAGTTCAGTAGCTCCAACATCCCGAAAACTGATGGAATAGTAACGGAGGTCGGATGAGCTCTCTGATGCTGATACAGAACTTCAGAAGGTTCAATCTCTTTCTACAGACCTCCGATTTAGGTGATTCTAGTTCCTATAAGTCTCTGTAGTTGTTTAATTTATGTGTATAAAATTTCACCACATTTGGAATCCATTTGGTCTATGAATACCATAGATTTCATTTCTGGTTTATATGAACAGTACATGACCAATCTATTAAATTTTTCCAAATTCAACAATTCGCTAAATATTCTCTAGACCTCTGAATATTATCAACTTTAGCTTCTTAAGAAGCTCTCTACAAACTCTAGAGGCATGCCAAATTTCATGGCAAGAGGAGCTCATCTGGTCATACTTTGATGGAGCTCACAAAAATACCGGTTTTGGCATCCAAGAGGTCCAAAATGGGTCCAAAAGGCCTCTCACACATTCTAGCCACTTATGGACAAGTTTAAAAGCATAACAATAGTATATATAACACATCCATGTGGTCCAAATCAACATACATTCCAATCTCACTATGCTACGACCAAAATACACTATTACATTCATTCATAAAAAGGGACAAAACCCATATTTGCATTACTTTGGCTATCAACATAGTATATACATCATCTTTTCATATATATACACTTGCTACAACCTTTACATCTCAAAAATAGTGGGTGCATATATAATGTGGCACCACTTTACATCAAAATGACCAAAAATAAGCTATAATCTAGCTACATATGCCTCTAGGCTCCTTGGTGTGCACTTGCTTCTCCTTGTGCTCCACCTAGCATGTTAAGTTGGGAGGGGAAGGGGTGAGATTCAGGGAATCTCAGTAGCTCATGCACTCAATCAAGTAAGCAATCAAGGCATATAACAAGTCAAGGCATGTGAATAAGCATTTAGCCATTCTCAAACATCCAACATACATTGTACATGCTATGGAAATCACAACAATGCCAAAAATGGGCTCCAGGGACTTTTGGTCTAGCCTCACCCGAGCTTAGGGACTTTTGGATGGCCTCACCCGAGTTTAGGGACTTTTGACTTGGCCTCACTCGGTTGAGACTTTTGGCCTTATCTCACCCATTCTCAAGGGACTTTCAGCTTCACCTCACCCATCTCAAGAGACTTTCGGCACTACCTCACCCGAGCAAATCTCACAATTCATCACACAAGCATATTGGCATCAATGCATCAAAGCAATAGCATATGGCATATTCCACACAACAAGCATATACATAAACATACAATGACTATTACATCCAAGAATGCAACAAGAAAGAGTGGGAAGAGAGAGCTACCTTATAAGCCAAAGCCAACACTAGCTTTTCCTTTCAATTTCTCCTCTCCCTCCTTAAGTTCACAATCACACCTTAATGAAGGTATTTCTCTTGAGCCTAGGCACAATCAAGAACATAGAATTACTCTCTTAGAATGTTATCTTTAGAGCAATTCTCCTAACATACCAGAACCTAAGGTTCTCTCTCTCTCTCTCTAAAATGCCATCAACTTTTCCTCTCTCTCAAGCTCCCATGATAGTGGAAAACAACATTTTTCAAGAAAACACAAAGATTCAAAGGTGTTTTCCACTTTCCCTCTTCTGACCCATGCCCAAAATCCAACCATTTTCACAAACAAAACCGTAGGAAAAAAGGGCAAAGGGAGGAGATCAGAATTCTAAGGAGAAAAGAGAGAAATTTACTTACCTTTCCCTTGCTCTCCCTTCTTCTCTTGGTCTCTCTCACTCTCCACGCCTTTTTCTCTCCTTGGGTCGAAGCCTAGGGCAATAATGAGAGAAGAAATGAGTTTGAGCGTTTAATGAAGTCATTTTCTCGCTCTTTACTCTCTTCCGGACTGACCTTCGCTACGGCGAAAATTAACCTTCGCTATAGCGAGTTCGTGTTATCTGACTTCACTATGGTGAGGTGTAACCTTCGCTACGGCGAGATCGTATCAGTTCCATTCGCTATAGCGAGTTTCGACCTTCGCTATGGCGAACTCGTGTTAGTTCCAGACCTCACTTTTGCCATGGCGTACGCTACAGCAAGCAACTCCCTGGTTTCTATATGGACTGCTGCCCGCACTCGCTATAGCTAGAATCACCTTCGCTATTGCGAACAGGCAATCTCGCTATGACGAGACCATTTCTCGCTATTGCGAGAAGACTTGGGAAAATTTCTAAATTCCGAAAATTCCCAGCTTCCTTCTTTCTTTCTTTTCCTTTTCTTTTTCTTGGTTGTTACAAATCTAAACTCAATTGATATAAAATAAATCCAAGGTCATCAAATTAGCCACAATGAATAATTATTAAGACTAAATATAAGGAATATAAAATATAATAATGTTGAATTATCATTTCTCCCTTCCCAACACCCACACACACACACACACACACACACACACACACACACACACACACACACATATATTATTTTATACATTAATATATATATATAATACTATAATATATTTTATATATTTATTATATTTTTATATATTATATTTAAATAAGTTAATATATATCAAAATAATATTTAATTAATACAAGGAACATATTTTTGAAAAAAATTTTAATACCAAAAATGGGAAGAATAGAAAAACTAAAAATATTGCATTTAAAAGAAATAATGAGGAAAAATAACAAAAAAATAATAGAAAAATTAATTATAAAACAACCAATAGTAGTTATATTTTAAAAAATTAATAAAAGTATCATTACACATTTTTTGATGTTGAAATAAAAATAAAAAATTTGTTCCATTGCAATTATTTTATTGTAAACAATTTTTTACATAGACGTCCTACTATTTGATGTGACTGAGATGGAGTAAAATCAATGAGAGTATTTTAGACTTTCTACTTTTATTTCTTACTATTATATTCATATTTTATCCCACCAAATAAACAAATACAAATATAATCTCTTTTCTTTTTTATTCATACCAAACATAATTTATTTTATTACATTCTATTTTACTTTTCTTTTCCATTTCCACTACTAAATTTTCTATATACCAAACAAAACCTTAAGGATTTAGTAAAGGTCAGTCTTGCAAGCCCATCAAGGCCATCTAAAACACATTTATTGTGAAATAGCAACACTAACACATTTGACATGGTAAATAAAGAGAAGAAAATGCAAAGCTCAAGATTCTTGGCTAGGATACGTCAAAATCTATATAAACTAGATCATTCCCTTCATCTCCATGGCGATAATTCTTCATTGGGATAATAGTACAACCAATAACAAATGATACTTTTCTGTTAAGCTTCAAGATTTAGGAACCATACAATTGATAAAAACAAATTAAAAAAAAACCAAGGTAGCAGCAAACATTTTACTTTAAGAAAACTTACACTAAAATTTAAAAATAATATATGGACAATAAACAAAAGATTTGCATATGTTAACAACAACATCCTCTTTTAAATATAATTATTTGAATTGAAATATAATAAAATATATTTTGTATGAAAATATTAAATAATGTATTTACCTTATGTGAAATTTTGTGATTTTTGAAACTTCCATATACCTTAAAAATGGAATAAAATTTATTAAATCAATAAAAACATTTAGAGAAATTTTTACGGTAAGAATATAATTTGTAAAAGTTTAGGAGTCAAAGTATAAGTTTTACTAGGGATCCAATCATAACTTTTGCTGGGACTAAAATACAATTTTTGCCAGAGAAATTGTTGAATTTTTGGACAAATCCTAACAGGAACAATGCCAGAGAACTTGCTAGATATTAGGAATCACCGTTAGAGAATTTAGTTGCAATGCAATGGGTGATTTGATTTAGACAGGATTGGGTCAATGACTTAGATGAGAATCTGGAAGTTTTGATAGCTTCTGAGCCAAGTGAGGGACACTTGGAAGAAACCAACCTTGGAGTGATATATATTGGCAAACCTTTAGCTTCCCTTGCCACTTTTACCATAAGAAACACCTAAGAGTTGAGAAAAGAGAGAGAAGAGCATGGGAACATGAAGGTGATTCAAGAAGAACCTTACAAACTGAAAAAGGAAGGAATTTAAGGAGAAGAAGATAAGAACACTCCCTTGCTATGGCATATGAAAGTAGCGTGGTTATGTTCAATCTTGCTTCATATTTTTCTCCTAAAAACTTGTATAGGTGCCAGGGAAGTCATGAAGCTCTAACTTTAAGAAAATTATCTCTTGCATAAATGCATATAACTAGCTTAAATCCTAGCTTTTGTTGACATTTGTTTGGTGTATGATAATTTTTGTTTGATTTATATGAAAGAAATAGGAAGGAAACTTCAAAATCTTGACTGCTATAGGGAGTATTGCAAAACAAGTTCTGCAATCACATGGCTTGACCATGTGTTTTCATAAGGTCATGAGATGACTAACAAAGCTTCTATAGTTTACATGGCGTGGCCATGTAACCATACACAAGTTGTGTAATTATTGTAGCATACAAAAACCTGAGAAGTACACGACCCAACTATGTAATTTCACATGAGTCATGCATTTCCTCCTATTTATGTGCATTTAAGAAGCCTTGTATCCACACAGCTGGCTATGTGAATCCGTATAGGCCATCTACTCTATAGGTAAGTATAAATGGACTTTTTGCATGATGTATGAGCTTAATCTTTACATGCATAGGTGTTCTAATCAACTTGGCTACCTAGCTGAATTCTTTTGGAAATCATAGAAACTAATTTAGGAAATTATAAGTCACATAATTCCTTATGCAAGGGGTATGACCTAGACTTATAATTTTATACCTTGACATGGAAGACCCTGATTTGGAGATAACCTTGATATGGACCTTGATAGGGACCTAGAACTATATATAGACTATGACCTAATAATGACCATATACATGGATGACCTTAACATGGACTAGAATTTGATATGGACTAAGGACTCTAAAAGATACTGAAAATAGTAAACACATGGTAACAAGAAAAAGGTTCCACAAGAATTTGTTTAGGCAACCTATGATTGTAATTTCTCATATTTTAGTTGTATGCATAGATTTCATATGATTTAGTTATCTTCAAATTGTAAGTTGTGATTACTTTTGTTCATATTGCATTCTTACTTTGCCTATTTCATATCTTTTGCATGATATGCATAAGTTGCAAAAGAAAAGAAAAGAAAGAGAAAAAAGTATGTTGTTTGAAACCATTAGTACTAGAGACACAGTGTTCTTGAAAGTTAAAGTCCTAATAACAGATGGTCTCTACGAAACGAGAATCAATCCTTAAAGGGAGATGACTTCTGATAGCACGTTTCTATGGATCTATTCTAAGGGACACCTAGATAGAAATGCTTGTCACTTGTGTTTCATGTTGACTGATTACAGAATGTACCAATGAGCTTACACAATATATAGTTACACAGGTTGAGCTTGCTCCTTTATGTTAACATACTACACAAACGATTAGATTGAGCTTGCACGCTATTATCTATAAATATTATATGAAGTATGTTATTATTCAAATTGAGCTTATATGTTGAGCATGTTAGTTTTTCGATTGAGATTATATGTTGAGATTGCATTGAGCATGCTATTTTTAGATTGCACCTACATGCTATTTATATTGAGTTGCATATTGTTTTGTACAAATGGTTCAAATCAAACTTACACGCTACCTTATACAAATTTTGATTATCATTATAATTTGTAAAGCTTTATTTGCTTGCACAAAGTAGGATGGTTGGGCTTTCGAATATCGATGCTTGTCATTGTGGTGGTTCTAGTGATAGACCATGCATGATATAGTACAGTGTAAAGTGTAGTCTACTCTTTATACATATTTGCTAGGATTTATGTAGAAATTGACTGATAATAACCCATGTATTTTGGCTAGCCTAATCTACTGGTGCTTTATGTCGGTAATAATTTTCCCAAAATTTTTAGGTATGTACATAGCAAGGAATGTTGGGTTGGAGCGTAACTAGTAGTAATCATTGTGTATCGATAATAAGTTATATGCACATGTATAGATATATATCTATCCTGATCTCCTTTGTATGACTATGTATGTGGTTTATTCCCATACTACCTTTTATGTGCAATAGACAAGGAAAATTAAATAATTTTTTACATTTTATATAGTTGGACCATTATTGGGTTTTCAAAATAACCATTTTTTTTTATTAAGAATGCAATTTTCATTAATCTTTTCAGTAATGTATTTAGATAAGACTTTACTATGCCAACCCTAAAGTTCATAATTGAAGTGGAGTGGATATACATAGATGTCCTAAGAACAGGCCAAGTTCAAGCTATCATAAATGTGAAGTCGACAATTAATAAAGAAGGGCAATCGTTATTTGGCCCTTAGGCCTTATGATAATAAATTAGGACCCTAGAATTTGACTACTATGTCATATAATATTTTGTTGTTATGTAAAGATACCATGACACCATTAGTACACTGATTTTATATACTAATGAAATCACGATATTTATGGAATTTTATATATTCCTGATACACCAAGTTCTTATATATAGAGAATGCTATTGAATGATGACTTTTGCAATGCACATATATTCTAACGTACAAAAATCATAAATATACTAATAAAAATTTTCATCAATTTAATAACGTGGAATGATTAATAATTAAGTGGGGGCATTACAATAATAGACACAGATAAAGACATACACAGGCACACATAACACAATTAAAATATTGTTCCAAGACCGAGAGGTTTGAACCAGGAAGGGTTCAGATAAATTAAATAGACTAGATCATAACTTAATAGGGAGAAAAGTAAAGCAATCTAGCAAATTTTTGGTAAGATAAGAGAGCTTGATCTATCACATCCTAAAAACTAAGGATGGACTAGCATAGAATACGAAATAATTTCACATCTATAAGCCTATCCAATTAAATAATTTTTAGTCATGTGCTAAGTTTTCTCATTATAAACAATATCATATTCATAAATTTATAATTAAATTCGATTCTTAACATTTTGTAAAAATTCCAAAAGGAAGTCCCCTTATACATAGGATGTCTTAGAAGATCTAAAAATAGTTAGAACCAACAATTTATAATAAAGAGAGCTCTACTCTTGATTTCCTAATAATAAAACATGTTAAAAGGTCAGGAATCCTACTTATAGTTTATGGAGTGAACTCTAAAGTTAAAATATACAAAGACAACAAATTATTTATACTGGACTAACCAACCAATAGCTTTTTACAAACCACGCTCCTAAGCTAAACTAAGGGAGCATTGGACATAGTTCCACTGTTTGCAAAAATAAATCACAGTATTCAATGAATAGAAAATAAAATACGATTACTAAAGGGATAAGTGGGCATAAAGTTTTTCTAAATAAGAATAGGTTTTGACATAACAATAAATAACAAAAATTGTAAATATGAAAAGGCATGAAATAATTTTTATAAAAATTCAAATTTACAAATCTTTAAATAAAAAAAGATACAAATTAGTTGGTATGTATAAAAAATTAAAAGAAGTAAGTTAGTGGAAATTTTGGTTTATTATATTATTAACATGTTAGTATTTTAATCAACATATAAAGGTCATAGGAGAAAAATTGTGATAAATAATTAAAAATTAAGTTTAATGATGAATAGAAAATAATTGTTATACAAAAAACAATTTAATCAAAACAATTCATTAGGAATATTTGTGAAGAACTCTAAATTTTAATATATACTAACATGGACAAATAGTCTATAAGAGTAAATAACCACAAATTCAATCTTAGAGTACTATAGGTAGGAATAATAAACAAGACTACTACCACCATCTCTATTTACAACCATCCTTACAACCTTTAAACATTTAGAAAGCATTTAACTCAGTATCCTTTAGGTATTTAGCACAAGGACCAAGTGTTAATATCTAAGATGCACTAAGGTCTAATAGAATTGCTGTTAGTAATCGGCATTTTCTACAATTTTGCCTTATATATATATATATATAATAAATAAAGTCTATATACCAAAATCTTCTAGATAAATTATTCTGCAATAAAATTCCACTATTGAAAATATAACATTTCATAACCATAAATCAATTGAGCAAATCTCACATAATATACTGATATAAACATTTCAGCATTTCCATTTTTCAAAACAACACTTGAGATAGGACATAGTTTCATATTCAACTCAATAATGCAATCATAATTATCATAACACAATTTGGAAGATTTAATATTCAAAATATTCACATACAAGAAGATACTACCTAAGAAGTCCATCTTGATGGACACATAATAAGCAAACAAGAAATTAAAAAATTTAAAATTAAGAAAATTAAAATGTATTAGAATTTATAATCTATTCATAGTGTTTGCATAAGATCAATGTAAATAACTTACACTCAATATTTAACATTAGCTCTTAACTTATCCTAATTACTTCATTACTTACTCTACCTATTTTTAGTGCTAACTATATCTAATTCTATAATTCACATAAGTTTTAGGAAAAGAAAGTATGGGTAGAAAGCTTACTTAAGAGGTTTAGAATAAAGATGAGTAAGAATCCTACTCCATTCCCAAGTGAGACCTAAGCAACTTGGCAAAAGGAAAGTTCCAAATGTTCTATTTTTTATTAGTCCACCCATTGCACACTCACTTTGTTTTCTCGGTCAATCCACCCACTGTCCTTAAAGTAAGAGTTTCCATTTAAGAATGGATTTGTAGCAAGAGAGGTGGTGTTGAACCTTAGGCTGACTCATAACAACGTCTCAAGCAAGATTTGGCTGGAAGGTCAAGCACATCGCTCTTCGATTTTTCCTCAAAGTAACAAAAAAAAAGGATGACTGGAAAGCAAGGCAAGATGAAGGAGAGGAATGTGCTGTTGGGTATGGTCTCCATCAAGTCCAAGCTGGTTTAGGCTAGAAGAAAACCAAACATATCTCACACCACCAGAGCTTGATAAATAAACGTGTAAAAGAAAGGAGGAAGGAACTCTCTAGTTTTTCCTCAAAGTAACAGAAAAACAAGGATGAATGAACGTTATTTAATAACCTAAATGATAGTAGTAGATGGACAAAGATTGTAACTTATTATACTCCCTAAAGCTTTTAGTCTTGACGAGACAAAGGAGATAGGAAGAGTAGAAGGGGCTAAGTTAAAGGAATGTTCTTTACTACAATCACCAAAGATGCTAAAAATGAAAGAATAAGTAGCACATAATCATGAAAGAGAAGACCTAAGGGAGATGTGGGCTTAGCGGGACCATTCACCATAATATCTTGGAAGGACTAGTGAGCAAATAAAAAAAATACAAGGATTTAGAGAAAATGAGACAACTATAATTGGGTCCCCTTAGTAACAGTTAGCAAGAAAGGCAGTAGAAGGAAAATAGATAAAAAAAAAAAGGCAAAATGGACTTATTATGGTCTCAACCTAAGCCATTATTAAGGGTGTCTATTGACCTATTAGGCTCAAGGGGCCAACCTAACCTGACCTAACTGGGCTATGCCAAAATTGCAAATGGGCAAAATTTTAACTACTATGCCCAACTTAGCCTAGTAATTTTTTTTTGAGTTATTAATATCTTGCCATCTTATACCTTTCTTTATTCTTATTTCTTCTATCTCTTTCTGCATGTTACAGCTTTCATTACCCACATTAACCCTCCATACTTCTTAATTATTTTCATCATTGATGTGTATACTTACTAACATTTCTTTTGTTGAACAATAAAAACACACATATTTATTTAAGACTAACTATACTAGTGTAGCTTATATGTTTTTTAATAATACTATGCTATTTTCTTATTAAAATTATTTTACTGATGAAAATATAAGGGTTCCAAAAACTCATTATTTTAAAATCTATGCCTATCAGTCTACAAAAAAATATTTTTACATTACAAGTATTAGTTCACATGTAACGCCATATTACACTAGCCTTTCAAGATCATCTACAAGTATACATGTGCTTAATTTCATTGGAGAACAAAGAAAATCCATTAAAATAATAACATTACTTGCGTTACGTAAGGTCTAAAACTTTCATCTCATATCCCATGGCTCATAAGAACTAACCCATATGATTCTCCAATTAAAATATATTCATACAACTCAAAATAGCATAAGAATCCCAAGCTTATAGCATTCATCCATTAAAAACATAAGGCCAGTCTCGGGTTTTGTTGCTAGATTTCTGGTACCAACTTTAGAAAATCATAACTAATTCTAGAACAATCAAAATCAAACACACTATATCGTTTTAGAAAGCTATAGATGTTAAATTTAGGATAAAAATAAGTCTAGATCAAAACAGAAATGTTTAGCTACTAGAAATTAATAGAATAGTACTAAAGGTACTATTTCATTACTAGTACTGACTCTAAACTTTAAAAATTCATATCTCCCTGATCAGACATCCAAATGAGGTGATCTTAGTAGTCATAGAAATCTTATTATGTCTAATTTATGTTTGTAAAATTTCATGAGCATTGGATAACATTTAGCTCTCGAATGACACAGGAGAAGAAACTAACTATATGAACAGTAACCATATTAGTTTAGCATCTTTTTGGAAATTTTACAAATTCATAATTTATTCTCTAGAGCTCCAAATAATCTTAGCTTCATAAAAAGTTCTAGATGAGATCTATATGCATACCAAATTTTATGAGCAAATTTGTCCATTTGGTCAGTTTATGCTATAAGGATACAAAATAGCACTTTTATGCCACCTTAAGGATCCAAAATGGTCCAATTTAGCTTCTAGCTTTTATAAGGCCACTTGAGCATGTGGGAAAGAATAAAAATAGCCTACTAAACATGTCTCAGATCCACAAACCTAGATCTCACAAATTCACTCTCCCACTTGATGACATACACATGGAACATACAAGTTCTACTTTGCCATTCAATGTCAAGAACATGCAATTTCATTCATTTGCATCTAATTCTTATATATACATCACATATCGATATAATTACACATGTTCAAGAGGTTATAGATTACATACAACATGGGAATAATCACTTGACAAGGTTATGTTTACAAAATGAACAAATAACAACTCCTTTGTCAAACTCTTTGCTTTCAAGTGTGGTGGCTCCTATTTCCTTCCTTACTTGGTTCACCTAGATATGTTAGGCAAGGGAGAGGGAAGAGTGGGATTCTAGGAATCCTAATAGCCCTTCTTTCTTTCAAGCACACATAATGGATGCAATTTCAAGTCTAAAAAGGCATGCATGGCTATCTTGAAATTCATAAACATATATGAAACATGTTTCACATTCAAGAAGACATACTTATCATACATAGACTTGCCAAGATCATAGTTTATCCTCACCCATCTTCTTTGGGACTTTTGGACTTGCTTCACCCACTTTCAAGGGACTTTTGACTAAGCCTCACTCTTTCTAGAAACTTTTGGTTTTGTTTCACCCAACTTTAGGGACTTTTGAGCTCATCCTCACCCTTATTAAGGGACTTTTAGCCTCACCATACTCAAATAAGCCAAACACATTCATAAAAATATCCTTCCTTCAAGTACATAAACAAAGTATCATGGTACCATGGCATATAAATACATGCTAGAAATATCTTTCATGGCTTAAACGTATACACACACATTCAAATACAAGAAAACATCTAACCATATATGAGAGATAGAAGAGAGAGTTACCTTGTGTGCAAGAACACACTTTTCCTCTTGGAATTCCTTCCTTTCTCTCGGCTAAACACTCACAAGGAGGTGGGACTTAATTCCTTTAGCCTAAACACATCAAATGGGATCTAATTATACTTTTGAAATATCTACTAAAGCCATATACACACTAGAAAAGCTATGTTGCTCACATGGTTCAATTATGGTTCTATAAAGCACCTAATGAAACAACCTTGGGTATTCATGATCTTGATTCCATTATTTCCCTTAATCTATGACTCTAGACTCCATTTAGACTCTTTAGAGCCATCACACATTTATTTCAAGGAGTCCAGCTATGTGTTACTTCATTTTGCTACAATATGGAATCTATATCTCCATCACACTTTCTAGGCTTTCTAAAATTTTTCCAAGGTTTCCTCTCATACTCTCCCATCATATATGATGCAATTCTAAGTTTGGAAGAAATTAAAACACTCCCTAGGTGCTTTAACCCTCTTACGCTGAGACAATGCTCTTCTTGGCACCAATGGAAGTGATTTTGTTTTCCTTAATGGGAGATGCATGTGAGAAGCTCCCTAGGGGTCTTAGAAACTCATTTGAACCATCACATAACCTAAAATGCCCTTGGACAAAATCAAATTTTAGCCTAAGTTCTTGAATCCCTAGCCTTACTATCTTATATTTATTCTTCCTTGAAATTCTTTACACTATGTTGTTACCCATACTTTAATTCATAAGTTTTATCCTTGGTTCTACTAAAAAACAACTCCCTCTTGCTGTCCCAATAATGGTCAAAACTCACACACACAACGACAAGGGAGAAGAAGCATGAAAACTACCATTTTACCTTAGTTTCTTAGCTTTCCTTGAATGCTCTTTCCTTTGCTTTGGTCCTTCTCTAAATTTTTGAACTTCTTCCCTTTGTTTTAGGCTCAAAACAGAACTAAACACTTCAATAAATCCATGGAAAGAAAGATAAAAAGTGGGAGAACAAGTCTGCTAAAGGAAACACCAAGAAATTCCATGAATTTTCATACCTTTTGCCTTCTTTTTCTCCTTCTCTTTCTCCTTCTATGGTGTGCCCTCTTTTGCTAGTCTCTCCCCTAGTCTTCGGTAGAAATAAGGTTAGCTAAATGGAAAAGAGAAGGGGATGCACCATATAAAGCAAGAAGGAATTAAAATTGTTCTAAAAAAATTCCATTTATATCCCGTATACTTGACATTTTTGTTTCCAATTTATTTTAGCTCCTTTTTTTATAACCATATTTTTTATCATAAAACTTAGGCCCTCAATCTTATAAAATAGCTTTGGAACTATTCAATTTAGGGCTAAAATCTTTCTGAATGAATTGGTCAAAGTTCAGGTCAACCATAATTAGAAAACGTACATCAGAGAGGTTTTAACTATCCTGAGGCTTTCAATGGTTTCCAAGGCCTCTGAGAACCCCAAAAAGCTCAAATTTTTCATTTAAAAATCCCTCCTTGGTGTTTTTTAAAAGTGCCCGAAATTATAAAAATGTTATTACACTTTTGAAAATTTAATTGAACTACTCTGGCTCTGGTTTTCGGATCTTAAACCTTGGATCTTTATTTTTTATTATTTAAAAGTTTATCCTAATTTTATTTGATCTCAAATCATTCTCTCCAGGAGACTTCCTTTCATATCCGATGCATTTCATGCATTTATAAAAAAAATTGAATATCACGTTTCTCACGTTTACAGAGGGACCGAATGTTACATTCTCCCTTCGTTAAATAATTTCTTCTTTGAAATTTAGTGGTATAACTTCTTTTTACTTTTCTTACATTCTCACTTACTGGTCTTTTCTTTCCCTTCTGCTTGGCTCTATTCGCTTCTTTTAGAGACTAAGTTCTCTTAAGTTTCTCTCTACCAAGGACTTTATGTTACTAGTTTTTCTCACAAGGAAAAGTAATTTCTAATTCTGAATCATAATCTTAAAATTTTAGCCTTTTCTTAGAAGAGCTTATTATTTCATATCTAATTAATCTTAATCTGTTCATAAAGGTTAACATTCTTCTCAGTGGACTTATTTACGTGCCTTGGGAGATCATTCACTTAATATTAAATCTCCTGTATCGTCTACCGATGGCTTTCCATAAGGTCTCATTACCTTTCTCTGTTTATCACCGTCATTGGAGATTTCTGTCTGTTTACTCACTTATTTAAACATGCTATCCACTGGCGCTTTCTTTCCTTTCTTCCCGGCTCTATGTACTTCTTTTAGAGACTAAGTTCTTCTGTCAGGGAAATGTCACCAATTTACTGCATTTGATTCTCTTTTTTTGTATTATTACTATAGAGCATTTGACTTGCTCTTATCATAAGGGAAAGTAGTTTCTGACACTACATATATTCTTAAACTCTAGGAGAGCTTATTGTTTCATATCTAATTAATCTTATCCCGTTCATAGAGATTGACTTTCCTGTCTAGTGAACTTACTTGCATATGCTTTAGGAGATAGCTTACTTAGTATTAAATCTCCCTTATCCTCTCTTGATGGCTTTCTATAAAGTCTCATTACCTTTCTTGTTCATAAATAACCATTAGAGACCTTTGTCTACTTACTCAACTTATTTAGATATTAGTCCACTATTTAATCTTATTTGTTTTCTCACTAGCTCATCCCATGGTATATTATCATATTTTTTTCTATCTTAAGCCTCATATTTGTATCATTTATTGGGATTATAGGACCTTTTAAAAGGACTATTATTCTTAATCATCCTAGTCTCATTTCTTACTCTGACTCTTGCCTTTTTAAGCTTAAACTATGTTTTACTCTTTTTATTCACTTGAAAGTGGTCTTATTTAACTTTTCAATTTAATAGCTAATCATCATAACTCATATTCTTTCTTGCATTAACATTAAAGAGCAAAAATGTAACAACCGGGAAAAAGAAAAGAAAAGGGAAAAGAAAGGAAGTGAAATATGAAAATTTTCGGAATCCAGAATTTCTGCTAAGTCCTCTCGCAATAGCGAGAAACGGTCTCGCTACAGCGAGAGAGCTAGTTCACCATAGCGAAGGCGATTCTAGCTATAGCGAGTGCTGGCAGCAGCCCATACAAAAACCAGGGAGTTGCCCGCTGTAGCGGCGCCATAGCGAGAGTGAAGTCTGGAACTGACGCGATTTCGCCATAGCGAGTGGTAAATCTCGCCATAGCGAAGGGAACTGGCACGAGCTCACCGTAGCGAAGGTTACACCTCGCCATAGCGAATCCAGATTACATGAGCTCGCTATAGCGAAGGTTAGTTTTCGCCGTAGCGAGAGTCGGTCCGGAAGAGAGTAAATAGCGAGATTTAGACTTCATTAAACGCCCAAACTCATTTCTTCTCTCATATCTGCCCTAAGCTTCGACCCAAAGAGAGAAAAGAGGCGTGGAGAGTGTGAGAGATCAAGAGAAGAAGGAAGATCAAGGGAAAGGTAAGGTAACTTCTCCCATTTCTTCTGAGAACTCTGATCCCCTCCCTTTGCCCTCTCTTTCTACGGTTTTAATTGTGAAAATGGTTGCATTTTGGGCATGGGTCAGAAGAGGGAAAGTGGAAAACTCTTTTGAATCCTTGAGTTTTCTTTGAAAATGAGGTTTTCCACTACCATGGGAGCTTGAGAGAGAGAAAGGGGTAATGGCATTCTAGAGAGAGAACCCTAGGTTGTGTGTGATAGAGGGTTGCTCTAAATTAAATTACAAGAGAGTAATTGCATGCTTTTGGTGTGTCTAGGCTCAAGTGAAACATTTACATCAAGGTGTGATTGTGGACCTAAGGAGGGAGAGGAGAAACTGAAAGGAAAAGCCTGTGTTAGCTTTGGCTCCAAAGGTAGCTCTCTCTTTCACTCTTTCTTGTTGCATTCTTGGATATGATAGTCATTGTATGATTATGTATATGCTTGTTGTATGGAATATGCCATATGCTATTGCTTTGATACATTGAATGCCAATATACTTGTATGTTGAAATGTGAGATTGCTCGGGTGAGGTAGTGCCGAAAGTCCCATGAGATGGGTGAGGTGAAGCCGAAAGTCCCTTGAGATAGGTGAGATAAGGCCAAAAGTCTCAAACGAGTGAGGCCAAGTCAAAAGTCCTTAAACTCGGGTGAGGCCATCCAAAAGTCCCTTAAACTCGGGTGAGGCTAGACCAAAAGTCCCTGGAGCTCATTTTTGGCATTGTTGTGATTCCATAGCATGTACATTGTGTGTTGGTTGATCGAGAATGGCTAAATGCTTATTCACATGCCTTGACTCGTTATATGCATTGATTGCTTGCTGGATTGAGTGCTTGAGCTACTGAGATTCCCTGAATCTCACCCCTTTCCCCTCCCAACTAATATGCTAGGTGGAGCTCAAGGAGAACCGAGCACCCACCAAGGAGCCTAGGAGCATGCATAGTTAGAGATATTACTTTCTTTTGACATTTTGTTGTAAATATGATGTAAAGTGGTGCCAAATGAAAATGTGCCCACTATTTTTGAGATGTAAAGTTTGTAACACATGTAGAAATATGAAAGGATGATGTATGAACTCTGTTGTTAGCCAAAGTAATGGAAATGTGGGTTTTTACCCCTTTGATGCATGAATGATATTGTGTAAATTTGGCCATAGCATAGTGAGATTTGAATGTATGATGATTTGGAGCATATGGACATGTTAGATATACTAGTTTTATGCTTTTGAACTTGTCCATGTGGAGTGAGAATGTGAGAGAGGCTATTTGGACCCGTTTTGCACCTATGGGGTGCCAAAACCGGTATTTTTGTGAGCTCCGTCAAAGTATGACCGGATGAGCTCCGTTTGCCATGAAATTTGGCATGCCTCTAGAGTTTGTAGAAAGCTTCTTGAGAAGCTAAAGTGGGTAATATTCGGAGGATTATAGAATATTTGGGGAATTGTTGAATTTGGGAAAAATTCAAGGGATTGGTCATGTACTGTTCATCTAAACCAGAAAATGAAATCTGTGGCACTTTTAGATCAAATGGATTCCAAATGTGGTGAAACTTTATGCACATAAACTAGAAAACCAAAGTGACTTGTAGGAACTGGAATCACCCAAATCGGAGGTCTGTAGAGAGAGATTGAACCGACTGAAGTTCTGTATCAGCATTAGTGAGCTTTCCTGACCCCCGTCACTGTTCCATCGATTTTCGGGGTGTAGGAGCTACTGAACGGATCTGGACTTATTTTTCTCCTCTAGTAGACATCCGTATCTTTCCGAATTGGTATAATGTGCCCAGATTGGATTTTTGTGGATTTAGTTATGTATTTTCGAAAGTCATGACAGAAAGCTGCACTAGAAACAGTGACAGCTGGACCTTCCTCCCATTTTCGATGTCAAACATGGTCCAAACGATGTGTTTGTGATTGGGAATGATTTTTAGTGTAAAGTTGACACATAGAGATTTCCAGAAAGCTAAATTTTACTGCATTCCCAGTTTTCTACAATTAATTATGATTTTCCAAAGTTAGAGCCAAAATATGACTTTTGGGCCCAAGTGAGAAAATGCAATATTACTGGTTTTTGGCTCTATACCCGTGGCTTATGGTGTGTTTTATGCTATGTATGAGTCGTATGTATGGAGTTTGAGTTAAGGATGTGTGAGATAGGTTCACGGGACCCACGGGGCAGATAATGAGTATATGAAACCCCGGTTCATAGCATGCAAATGCCACGTGTTTGGTGTTGAATCTTTGGAAATCATATGGAACCAAGCCCAGAGAGAGGCTAGGTAGTGGTAGTAGATTGAGGTGTCACAAAAAACCACTAACTACTGCTAAATTCTTGTAGGATACTGACTTTTCATAATCTTAGCTACTGGAAACATGATCTACCACTTACCTTATCAAGACAAACTATACTTGACCCCTTTTTGAACATATGACTCTAATATATAGGAATCTCTCTATCCCTTAGTCAAATCCAATGTCTGCTGGATAGTGGTTCATCTAGCTATAATACTATAAAGCTATTGCCTCACTTTCCTCATCCCACCTACTTTACTTATCTCTCAAGAAATCCAGTCAGTGGTCTAACTGTCTAAGTACAGCCTTTATATTTCTATGGCAATAGTCTACCAGACTTAAGAGACCTCTGGTCTCTGAGATAAAAACTATCTGATATTATACTGAGCTATGAGACTAACTGATCTGGGAAAACTATCTCAGGCTATCATCTTCCTAAAGAATTGCTGTGCTATAACTGTGGGCTCTCTATATCTTTGTGGGATCTATTGTAACCCCTAAGTCTATTGCGACCCCTAAGTCTATTGCGACCTCTCAAAGCTCTGCTAGGGTCTATTGCAACCCACTATACTATGCTAGGATCTACTGCGATCCATCTTTAGGGGAGGTCAAAGCCTAAGATCACTGTATCTGACGGTACAACACATACTCACTAAGTCTGATAACCATCGCTCATAATTGCTAAGGCTGAATTCAAATATTTGCTATTAAATAAATTTCATCCTCAAAATTTAGAGTTGTAACTTCCTCTTACTTTTCTTATATTCTCGCTAACTGGCCCTTTCTTTCCCTTCTTAGCTCTATTCGCTTCTTTTAGAGACTAGGCTCTTTTAAGTTTCTCTTTGCCAGGGACTTTATGTTATTGGTTTTTCTCACAAGGGAAAGTAATTTCTAATTTTGAATCATACTCTTAAAATTTTAGCCTTTTCCTGGGAGAGCTTATTATTTCATATCTAATTAATCTTAATCCGTTCATAGGGGTTAACGTTCTTCTTAGTGGACTCATTTACGTGCCTTGGGAGATTATTCACTTAGTATTAAATCTCTCTTATCATCTACCAATGGCTTTTCATAAGGTTACCTTTCTCTATTTATCACTGCCATTGGAGATTTCTATTTGTTTACTTATTTAAACATGTCATCCACTATTCATCTTCGTGCTCTCTTACTAGCTCATCCCTTAATCATAATTCATATTTCTTTCTATCATAAGCCTCACATCTTAATCACTTACTGGGATTATAACTCCTTCAAGGAGTCTCTACCCTTAACTATCCCAGTGTCTTATTTACTATTATATCTACCTCTTTAGGCCAGTACTTTTCCTTACCTTCTTTGCTCACTTGCAAGTGGGTATTTTATAATCCCTTATCTCAAAACTAACTAACATAACTTTTTTCCTATTCTTTGTACTAGCATCGAAGAGCAACTATTACTGACTAATACTAAACTCTAGTGGGATGCTAACTGGACTCATAGTCTGAATCACTGGAGACACGATCTACTACTACCTTATCATAAAAATTACACCTGACCTTTTTTTGAATATATGGCTCTAATGTATAGGGATCTCTCTATCTCTCTATCCCCCGATCAGGTCTTATTTGTTGAGTAATGGTTCATCTAACTATAGCTCTGGAAAGCTACTTTCTTGCTTTTCTCATCCCACATACTCTACTCATCAACTAAAGAGGTCTAGTTAGTAGTCTAACTATTTGAGTATAACTCTGATATCTTTGGTAGCAATAGTCTACCAGACTTAGGAAGTCTCTAGTCTTTGAAATAGAAACTGTCTAAAACTGTATTAGTCCCTGAGACTAACTACTCTATTAAAACTATCTTGGGCCATCATCTCCCCAAATAATTGATGTGTTATAATAGTAGGCTCTTTGTGACTCTGTATGATCTATTACAACCCTTAGGTCTACTACAACCTCTTAAAGCCTGCTAAGGTCTATTGTGACCTACTCTACTGTACTAAGATCCACTGTGATCCATCTCTGAAAGATATCAAAGCCTAAGATCACTGTATCTGAAAATGAGACACATGCTTACTAAGTCTAGTAACTATCACTCATAATCTTTAAGGCTCAACTCAAATATTCGTCATGCGCTTCATATAAAGTGGGTTCTATATCATCTACTTCTTTGTGATCCCATCGTACTAATATTTAGGAGTATTTTAACTTTCATTTACCACTCCTTATGGGATCCTCAAGTTCCCATTTCTGCCCTTTTTACTTAGGCTTTCTTTCTTTCCTTACTCACTTTATCTGGTTCACTAAACTTTATCTATACTCACTTTGTCTTTCATCTCATATTCTATAATTTCTAACTATGCCCACATTTGACTTTTAAGTGCCTTTAGCACCAGGGCATCTTACACACCAAGCGTGCCTAACATCTCTTGCAGAATAGAGATTATACACTAGTCCCTTCTTATTTTATTTAATTATATCATAAGAGACTCATACTATGCATACTGAACTCATGCTATCTGAATCTAAACATGCTAACAATAATCTGAATGTTCTATACTGTTAGCACATTCTCTTATACATTATTATTCTTTATTGGAGATTCTTTTCTAAATGCTTTTCTTATTGTTATAATATTACTGGAATCCCTTCACTTCTCTTTCTTGACTTATCTCATCATTTAACTAGGATACTCTTTGGTTATCGGGACACTTTTTATGATTGATGCCATTGTTTGTTATGCACTCAAGTTACATTACTGCTGGGTTAGTTAAACCCAATATTATATAACTATTGTTGCAAGCAAACCATAGCATCAAACACTAATACACAGGCACATTTGACTGACCTCAAAGCCACCATTGTCAGAATATTACAAGTTTCCCAATAATCTAAAGTATTTTCCAGTTACTTTTCTTTATCTGCCTTTATTTAATAGAACACTTGGGAAAAAGAGGATTCTTCCTCTGATTCCTTACGAAATTTGTTGCTCCATCCTGAGGTCACTCTACGTTACCTGATTGTCTCTGTTTCGGGCATTATCATGCTAAATAGACATTTATGCTGAGGATAATTGTGCTTTCTCAAGCACTCAACTACATTAACTCGATATTTATTTTCAATCTATTATTTCATTGGCTTTGTCATCATCATATACTCTCTATTTTACTGTTATTATCCCTTTACTCATATGAAAAGAGTACTCTATCACTTATTTATTCCTCTGCTATTGTTCTATTTCTCTAGGCTCAAGAGTATTTGCATCTTTTCTGGATTCCACTACTTTCTCACTTCCTGTAATATTAAGGAAGGTCTATTCCTCTTATACTCTCACTTTGCTTTTAACTAGACCGGCCCTTTGTAAGGAAAAATTTTATTTCATGTAATCCCAAGAATTGTATTCTGTAATGCTCTGGCTTATACTTCTTCTTTATATCATACAAGGACTCACCTTCTTAGACAGTCTTTAACTCCCACGAGAGCACTAAGGTGCTAATTGTTTGCCTCAGCTTATTACTGCATTTGAATCAGAACTAGACTTTCTCTCTATTTAATCTCTTTACTCTCATCTTTAAGAGCATAGTCTACTGATTTCAGGGTTTTACTAACTCAATATGTGCTCTCAATGTCCAAACTCTACATTATTGAAGACTTATGCTTCATTGGGTGCTCTAATTACTCACGTGCTTTAACCTTACATTAATCTCACATTAGGGAGGCTCATCAGGCCAACTACTAAACCCCTATCTGTTTACTTTTTCTGTGCTCAATCTATTCATTTAGTCATTACTAAAGCAAGGGCATCTCTTCCATCGACTAACTTCTCATCTTTTCCTCACTTTCCCTGATCATGGTACTTTACAGTTCAGGGGTCTATCTATAGGGATTTTTGTTAACTACTACTGGTGGTCTTCCCAACTCAAGATATCTTATCTTCTTTTCATCAACCTAGAGAGGGCCCTTACTGAGCTTTCAGTCAAATTATTTTCTCCTTTTACATTGTATTCTCTTTCTACACATCTCATTTCACCTGAGAGATGCTACTAGTCACTTCTCTTAAACTTCAACTTATACTTAGCCCGGGCTACCTATCTCATCAAAGTTGTGGTTAACAATATGCCCCACTAACTTATATAGGCTTACAATGAATTTAATACTTTTAAATTGTTCTCATTCTCTTTTTTAGACTTCTAACACTAGGCTAATCATACTTATCTTTATGTATTACCTATATGATACACCGTACTCGTATATTCACAATGTACATCATTGTTATTAACCTCGAGTTATATTATTTTCTAGATTATATTAACATCCTGTCAATAGGGTCTAAGATCTTATTGACAAGATCTCATATACTGCAATGTAAAATTCAAGATCTTGTTAACAAGGTCTTAAACTCATCATATTAGCCTGTTGTTCACTATTACATAGGGTAGCATCTTAGGTTGGAGTCAACGCCTTGTAGACGGGTCTTAACAACCTTACTATTTGTGTGTCTAACATTTTGGCTTTAATTGCTGCTTAATTTTGACAATTTCGATACTAGGCCCATTGCTCGTCCATTACTTAATAACCCTTCGTATCTATTAATGGACCATTTAGTGCTCTTTTATTTTAGTTATATCAAGGGTCTTAACTTTTGGTGCTCTGACTGACTCCATAATAGTTCATTGCTTAGATTAGCCTAAATATGACCAACAAAGCCTTCCATACTGCAATACACTCCACTGTGACTGAAAGCCTCTTTAGCTATGTAATTCGAGCCTCACTACCTCTGTATATAGCTCATGACCAAGCTAGAGGATTCTATTTCTTGCTTTGTTCATGCATAACTAACTTCTACCTTTAGGCTGTTAGAACTCTATGGAGCATAGTTTATAACTCAAACTCCTAGCTTGAGGGAAATAACTTTCTAGACTCTTTTCTTCATCATAACATCTAGGTGCATGGCTAAGGGGGAATAACTCCCTCAACACTTAATGAATGCAGTAGTAGTTTCACCTTACACTGTGCTACCTCATTGCTTGACCCTGTATTAAGCAGGACATCCTCGAGTGGTCTGAGTGTGGTAATCAAGGAAATTGGGCCTCTTATAATCTCTCTAAGCAAGCCTCTCTAGTAGTTACACAATTATCTCTTGTTAATACACAAAGCTTGCCACCAATTCTAGGGAGAAACTATAACTTATAGAGCTCTAGTCATTAGATCACTTAACTCTGCTCTAAAAACTCTAACGGCCAACCTCACCTACGACTACCCCCTACTCAAGACCATGCCACATCACACTTATCATGAACATAACCATAAGCCACTTTCACACACTCAAAATGGAGCATACAAGGCTTTATACAAGCTTTACATAGCCTTATCGCCACATCCTCAAGTCATATCCAATCTTAGAAGGCTTGGAACTTTGCTCTAATACCAATGAAATTGAGCACATGTATGCCCGTAGATGATCTTGAGAGTTTAGTATAATATGGTGTTACATCACAAGAAAAAAAAAATTCTGGCAACCTTAAGCTGCCTTAACCTAACATAAAACCTGGTTTGTTCAAGTTAGGCCAAGCTACAGGTATAAAAGTAAGCATGATAACTTAATCAGGTTGGGTATCGGGCCTACTAAATGTCTAACCCGACCCTGCCCATGAGCAGCCCTAGTCACTATGACTCTAGCCTAAACTTAAATCACGAGAATGATGGCCAACTTATGAATTTAATCCATACTTAATAAACTTAAATTTAATCTCTCACCTATTATTTAATTTTATGTAAATTAATATTGAATTTCATATCTTCTTTCACTTTATCTTTTAATTTATAATCCATGATTCTAAAAATAATCCTGACCCAAAAATTATAAATTTATCCATCAAATTATTTATATTATATTATATTATATTATATTATATTTTTTATTTTCATTATTTTTTTAACCTTCCTATCAAATCTTGGGCTATTACATGATCAATGGATCTACCTTAACTTCATATAAGACTAAAAGGAAAAAAATAAAAATAAAAAGATCAAAACAACAATTCTAAAAGTTGAACAAATATGAACTAATGTACATGTTAATGTATTATATAATGCAGCAAAAAGTTACAACTCTTAGTTTGTATACTACAATACCCTATTTTAGGTACAATTTCATTTTTGATGATATAGAGAGAAGATGCATTAATAAGCACATTGCTCACCATGCTCATGCCAACAAAGGAGCATTAGTTCCATGCATTATAAACTATATCGAGTAAATGTATAATTAACCTTGAAACTTTTTTTATTTTTTAGGAATAAATTATAGGCTTAGCGATTAGGAGTGTAGATAGTTATCATAGAGTTATAGACATGATAGGTGACATTATACGCGATGATATTAATGGCCTATTTAGTACATAGAAAGTTAATATGGAAATGGAAACAGAAAGTAAAAAGATGAATTTGTAGATAAAAAATACTTATAGTACCCTTACTTTTAATAATTGAATAATTATTATTAGAGAGTATTAAATAATAATTAAATAATGATTATAAAGGTAAAATTGTAATTTTTCCTAACTTTCCTTGCCCTTGTCCTTTTCCCACCTCCCTTCCACGAATACCGAATAGGCTGTAAGTGATTTAAATATCAAGAATGGGACCTCATGTATTTGCGTGGGATTCAAGGGAGGAAAAACAAAAAAAAAAGGCTACCAAGGGTGTATTTTCTTTTGGCTTTCATTGAATGATGCAAAATTTTTGGCTATAGAAACCGAGCTAAAGCAAAGCTTTATGCAGCATAACAATTTCATGTAAGATTCATGCTTCTTAGCTTGAAATTTTATTTCTATTTTGCTGAAATGCATCCTTAACTCTTCCTCAAACTTTATTGCTTCTTAGTACATTATTACAATTCTTTCTTTAGTCCTGAGTTGGTTCTATACTTTTCCCTCCCCTATTATGGTTTTCGGCCAACAAGAATGAGTAGTATGGTGTAATTGTTACATTTAAAAATTATGTTGAGTGGAAGGAGAATCCAAGAAGTGAAGAAGGGGCAGGCAAAAGGCTACAATTGTTCCATTCTTCTTCCGTTGGTCTTAATCTCCACAGCCATGGTACACTGTGATAAATACCAGAGCTAGCAAGGGTATTGCTAGTCCCATGTGGTTGGCCACCATACGCGGATCTGTTTTCATTTTCGCGAGCAGGTTGCTCATCATCTTTGTTACTTACCCTCACAAGTTATGTGCTCTGCGTTTGGCTCAACTGGTATTGATTAGATGCTTCCCACTACATTGGGTGCATGAATTACTTGGAAATTTCTTTTTAATAATCGCTTTTAAAGATTCGCTTGTGAATTGCTATTTTGAATAAGTTTTTAATGTTATAAATTCTTTTACCATATAGTTAACCTTATTTACTCACTAAGCATTGCCTCACTCCTTTTATTTTCAATTTGTTTCAAATAGTAGGTATGAGTTCGATCCCTCATCAGCATCTTAGCATTGGCACTTTCCTGCACTCTTAGTGAGCCCTGCAATTATTCTCATGGGATTTTTTTGTTAATTTTTTAGAATTTATTTTGTACTGTCAAGTGTGTATTTAGTTCCACAAAATCACAAATAAGGTCCCCTACCCCTTGAAACTAGTGTATTTTGGTCTGGATTAATAGCTGAACTTTCTTCTGATGTTTTGAACTAGCTAACTGATTTGTAAAGATTTCGAGAGGTCTAATTTACATGGGAGACTCTGTCAAAATTTCTACAAGAGTCCATTGGAACTAAATTTATGTAATGCATATATAAACTTGTAATTATTCTATTTGGTTCTGATATTTGGCATTAAATCTTAGGGATATTCATTAGTGTTTGATAGAATTTTTGTTTATTGTTGGCTTACAAAAGAAAATTTGGTTATTTTCCATGCCAGTCAAACCGTTGGTTGCAGGGTGTGACAAAGTTGGTATTAGAGCTTAGGTCTTTCTATGATTTTATGGAGCAAGTGCTTATTGGTGGAATCTTAATTATTGTTATTAACCCAGGCATAATTATAATTGAGATGTCACTGAGGACCTTATAGAGCGTCCTAACAAATTCCTTCAAGTCTACTGTCTTGTTGAATGTACTAATGGTTCATCTTAAGACTTCAATCTCTAGAATGATTTTCATGTTTGTTATTTTTTTCTAGAGTGGAAATGCCTCCCAGAATTTGTTCAGTTAATAAATTAGTTGCTGTAGATGAGGCTTCCACAAGTGCAATGGTTTAACAAGCTACCTTGCCCACCAGAGGCCATAGTTAAGGTTAGGGTAGTGGTCATGGGACTATTTGACCCTCTAGATAGCTTTATCTAAGGTTAGAGTCGAGAATTCACAGCCCCTAGAGGAAGATAAACCACTAGTTCAACTAAGATCAATAAAGCCTCAAGTTGTGAGAGAGGAGAGAAAAGTTCTAGTAACCCTTTCTCAGTTTCTGAAGTTGAAGCCTTCCACTTATTCTAGAACAAATAGTCAAGAGGATCCCCAGCAATTTATTGATGGCATTGAGAAGATATACAGAGCTTTTAGTTGCTTGAGTGCAAAATCAGTCGAGTTTGCTAGGTTTCAATTATAGGATGCGACCTATATATGGTTTCAGGCCTTGTTGGGGGAAAGGCCAATCGAGTTGCCCTCAATGTTATGAGAGGAATTTAAAGAACTTTTTATGGATCACTTTATGCCCTAGAGTATCTTAAATGCTAGAGCCAGAGAGTTTAAAGGTTTGAAGCTGACACCAGGTATGAGTGTCTCTAATTATGACATTTATTTTACATAATTGTCTTAGTACACCTTACATTTGGTCTTGACTGAGAGGGATAAGATCAAGCAGCTTATGAATAGGTTTCCTTAAACGTTGTATAGGGTGGTTGCCCTACAAATAAACCTATTTCCTTCTTATTTAGCTACGATAGATTGTGCACCTATGATAGAGATGAGGGATAGGGAGGAGGATACTTCTCAGAGAAAAAGGATGTGTGATAGTGAAGGGAGGCATAGAGGTAGTTCATTTGCAGTTAGATGTTTTCATAGGCCTAGGCCTTAAGGTTATCAAAGACCTATTCAGGCATTTACAATATCTCTGAATTCATTTTCTACTGGCATCGACAAGCACAGAGCATCTTTCAAGGGTACTGGCATAGTACCTACCTTAGTTTCTAGACACTGAGAAAGCCGAGAGATGGCTAATGCAACTGGAGAAAATCTTCGAGGTTATGACTTGCACCATAGAACAAAAGGCAAAGTTGGCCATCTACAAGTTGGAAGGTGAGGCTGAGCATTGGTGGAGGAATGCCTCCAGATTGTTGATTGCAAGGGAGATACCTTTGACTTGGGAGATGCATTTTGTTTTGTTGTTTTCTATTTTCATTTTCATTGAAAATATATAGAAAACATGATTAAAAATGCATTTGCTGTAGTTTAGGAGAAAATATTCTCTGAAAATGTTTTCTAAAATAGACTGAAAATATGAAACTTCTAAAAAGACATTTTAAGTATTTTCACATGATGATCGACAATGTTTTTTCATTTTTATGAGAGATTAAAATAATTATTAAAGAAATTGAAAATAATATGAAGAGCATTGATAATCAAACTCAAAGATCAAATAATATTTATGTCCATTCATGTAATTAATAACAAAAATTGGCAAAATTTTAATTGCACAAGACAAACATATATTTTTTTAAATTATGAAAAATAACAAATGAAAATAAATGTTGGTATAGGGAATTAGAGAATAAAAATTTAAAAATTTTTCACAAATGGATTTGAAGTTTACAGTTATTATTGAGGATATGGATATTAATGAGAATGGTCAAGGTAAATTTCAGTGGGAGGATTTGTGTAGAATATAGAGGTTATTAAAGTTAGGAGTTTTAATGAGAAAGATATGGCATAATCTAGCCTAGTCACATCCCATCGTGTAAGAATGGCTACTAATGGGCTGAGTTTATTTAATTTGGGCTAGGAAGTAAAGAGTAAAAGTGAGAGAAGAAATGTGTATCAAGTCAAAAGAGGTGTTTTTTTGGACTTTAAAATTAAGACCCACAAAGAATATTGTGCCTCTACCTCAAGGAAGGCCTAAAAAAAAAGAGTTCATTTAGAACCTCTAAGACTAAAAGCTAATTGTGAACAAGCACAAAATACCAATGTCGTTAGAAGTATTTCTATGCAAAATTAAAAAAAGTTTTTTTTAACTAATTAGTCTTTTCTCTTGCCCTACTCTATTGTTTCCTTTGCTCCTTCCTTTCAACTAAAATTTATACTCTAGTTAGCCCCATGATCTAATAATGGCTTCCAATCGGTCAAGTTTTGTCACACTTAGCTTCATTTATATTTAGTTATACCAATTACAAGCTTTAGTAACCAATTCGGCAATCATTACTATACTTTTAGTGGTGGATTTTGGTTCGTTTAACACCAATAAGAGTTTTAGGGGTCAAATTCGAATTATTCATCTTCTTTACTCATATTAATCATACACAAGTTTGTTTTAGTTCATTTGATCATAAGATATACACCAATTGCCTAAGGAAGTCATGTAGCTCGAATTTGCTTTATTTGCTATATTATGTACCAAACTTCAAAAATTCATAACTTAGGTTATGTAACTTTGATTTATGTAAACTCAGTGGCTATAGAAAGCTTATGATGTAAACTTTATGTTGTAAAAATTTCAAGTACAAATGAATTCATTTGACCCCTTAAAAACTTGAAAAACCAAATTTGCTATCGGTGAACAATAATAGTACCAAATATGCATAATTTATGCAACTTCAAGAATTCATAAAATATTTTGTAGAGCTCCAAAAATTTTTATTCTTAACTTGTTAGAAAGCTTTATAAATTTTCTAATTACATGCCAACTTTTAGCCCCAAACTAGGTCATTTGGGTTTTCAAGGGCAGGGGTGCAATTTAGGACTTATTTGTACTAAATTTTGGTTCTAAAGGGGTCCAATTGGTTTCCAGATCACACTATCCTATTTTGAGCAAATTTTAATCATCCTAAGTATCTATTCCATATGGTCTAACATATAAAATAAGGCTTGCATAAAAATATGACCCCTCAACACCTAAATATACATATAATTTACAGTGCATCTCATATGTATAGAATGGTATAAATGGTTAACTTTTACCTCAAAATGACATACATTAATATACTCTAACTCATGCATATATTTCCATTACAAACCTCATTAAATACATGAATATTCATCATACATACATAGGTTTCTAACCATTCAAGAACACTTTGTTTCCTAGGGTCTATTCTTCTCTTTCTCCTTCTCTTTGCTTGAAGAGCCTGAAATGGTTAGTGGGAATACATGACTAAGATTTTGGGAAGAATTTCAATAGCTAATCTCAACCAAATAAAGGCATACATGAGTACTATAAGGAAATGCAATACATGTGGTGTAAGATTGCCATTCATATGCATCATGCAAGTCAAATGCAACATTTAACATAAAAAACTTATTTCTCATCAAGCCATGGCATCAAAACAAACTAGTTAAGCTTAACTAAACTCAACCCGAGGCTAAGGAAGAGCTATTACTCTCAATTCCAAGTCATAGGAAGCTATGAACTGTAACATAGTCATTTCATATGCATAAAACTCATAATAGAAAATATATCAAATTATAGCTCATAAATACATCAAGTAACTACACATACAAGCATTTTAACTCATTCAAGTATTCAAATGCATGCAAGATAGGGAGATAGAGCTACCTTATGGAAATGAAGACTTGAAACCAACACTAACCCTTTTAGCCCTTATTCTTTTCTTATCTTTCCTTAACTTAATACTCACACTTTGGTGAGTTTGGGCTAACTTGGACTACATATAGCAATTCACAAGGCAAATTAACTCATTAGGATACATTCTAGGTCTTAGTAACTTTACTTAATCTTATTAGAGCCTAATGTGGAAATTAAAGTTAGTTTAGGTCCTTTAAGAGGGTACTCTTGGTTTTATTCTTTTAGGCTCCAAACTCTCACTTGCTACAAGCCATATATCCCTAATAGAATTTATTTGGGCCATTATGAGCTTTATTCTTTAGGCATATTTGAACCCTAAAATTTTAACTTTCAGTTTAGGGCTTCTAAATAAAATCTAATGATTCCCTTAGTGTTTATTCCTCTCATCTAAGAGTCTTAAATCATTAGAACCCATCAAAATACTCTCTAGGTACCCTAAACCTCTCTTGGCTGAGGCCATGACTTAGGAAGCAACCATGGGAGTTGTGTTCACTTCTTTTGGGATTTTGGCACATATGGAAGATCCTTAACACCTCTATAATTTAATTATGATCTTATATAGCTTAAAATGTCCTCTTAAAATCCCAAAGCTTTTAATGTGCAATGAAAACCCTAAATGCCCTAAATTACATTCCATTGCTTCTTACTTAATTCTCTTAGTTCCATCTTAATCTTCACACTTTTAAACCTCTAGTTCTACCATGTTTTAGCCTAAATCATATCCCCTTTATGATATTCTAGGTTTGGCCAAACCATAAGGAAAATGGAAGAGTAAGGAAAAGGAAAATTTCTACATGGTGTCATACCATGTTTCAATACTTGTCAAGTGAAAATTTTAATGCTACAATTAGTTGCTTCAAACTCTCCCCTTTTTCCAAATGTCTAGCCACCAAAATGATCCTTTTAAGAAGCAAAACCCATCAATAGGGAGAGCTCAAGGAGAAGGAAAGGTTTTCTAACTAACAAGAGATGATAAATGCAAGTTTTCCTGACCTTTTCTTGGCTTTCTTCCTCCTTTTTCTCTTTTCCCTTAGTACATTTCCTTGGTCCTATTTTTGAGTGCTCTAAGTTAGTTTTAAGACGTTGGTGGTGTGGCTGACCTGATATAAGGGAGAAAGTATGGTTTTAAAAATAATTATAAAATTCTTGTTATGTCCCTTAACCTCAATTCCTTTGTTTGAACTCATTTTGAATCCTTTTTAAGAATTGTATTTTCCATATAAAAATTTGGATCCTCTAGTTTGTTAAAAATATTTATTTCCAAATTTTTAAGGTTCAGAACCCTCCCGAATAGCTTGGTCAAAGTTTTGATCAATTGATAGTCTAAATTGCACACTAGAAGGGTTTTAACCATTCTAACGGTTCCTATCATTTTAAAGACTCATGAAAACCTTAGTGAGCTTAACTTTACCATTTAAAACATCTTCTTTTGAGTTTTTAAAATTTGCCCAAAATTACGATTTTGCCACTACCTTTCGATTTAGTCTGTTTAGCTATTTTGGCAGTTTTGGGCTATTTTTGGGTTCTTCTCCTCATTTCTAAGTGCTATGATTATTATTCTATCCTTATTTAGCCTTAATTTATTTTATTTAAGGGTTATCCTTTAATAGCTTAAGGGTTCTAGTTGATTTTTAGAAAGACCAGGTATTACAAGTTTACTTGATTTAGGTTAGAAAGGGTAAAAGTTAAGGAAAGAACATGTATAATAGGCTAAAAAAGATGTATGTAGTAGGTTGATAAAGATACCTTTCTTATGGGCTTTAAAATAAAGACCTAAGAAGAATGTGGTGTCTCTTTCTTAAGGGAGGATCAAAGATAAAAAGGTTTATTTCATACCTTTAAAACTATTTCCTAATTTTGAAAGCCCAAAACTCCAATGTGGCCAGAACAGTTTTTATAGGAAAATTGAAAAATCCTCTTTGTTAATTTCTTCTTTTGCCCTTCAACTAAAATATGAGTCGTAGTTTCCCTATGAATTAAGAATGTCTACTAATGGCATAAGTTTATGTTATTCAAGTTAGAATGGAAAGGACAAAACTCAGCGAAGGAATGTGGTGTAGGCCAAAAGAGGTGTCGTTTAATGTGCTTCAAAATTAAGACCTAAGAGGAATGTGGTGGCTCTTTCTCAAGGAAGGTGCAAAGACAAATGGGTCTCTTTAGAACCTCTAAGACTTATTGCTATTCTTTAACAAGCCCAAAACACCAATGTGGCCATAACAGTTTTGTAGAAAAATTTAAAAAGCCTCTTAATTAGTCCTTATGCTAGCCCTACGATATCGTCTTCTCTCTTCCTTCGTTTCAAGTAAGATTTGTGTTGTAGTTGGCTCCATGACGTGAGAATGTCTTCTAATGGGTTAAGTTTTACCTAATTCGAGTCATAAAGCAAAGGGAAAAAGTAAAAGACTAAATATGTAACAAGTCAAAAGAGGTGACTCTTTGATGGGCTTCAAAGTTAAGACTTAAGAAGAATGTGGTGACTTTTTTTCTTAAGGAAGGCCCTAGATAAAAGGGTTTGTTTAGGACCGCTACGGTTAATTGTTAATCTTGAACAAGCTTAAGACACCAATGTGGCCATAACAATTTTCGAAGAAAAATTAAAAGAGCTTATTGGTTAGTCTCTTCTCTCGTCTTTGGTTTCCCTATTATATTGTCTCCTTTCTTTCTTTTTTTAAACTAAGAAATGTGTTGTGGTTGGCCCAACGATGTGAGAATGGCATGATTTAGGTTAAAATGGAAAAGGAAAAAGTAAGAGAAGGATTGTTGTAGAATAGGCCAAAAGAGATGCCTCCTGGATGGGCTCCAAAATTAAGACCTAAGAAGAATGTGGTGGCTCTTTCTCAAGGAAGACCTAAAGAGAAAAGTGTTTATTTTAGACCTCTAAGATAATTGCTAACCTTGGACAAGCGCCAAACACCAATTTTGCCAAAACAACTTTTTGTAGGAAAATTGAAAAAGCCTCTTAATTAGTTTTTTCTTTCATCTTCCTTTATTGTCTTTTCTTACCCTACTATGTTATCTCCTCTTTTCCTTTCTTTCAACTAAAATCTATGTTGTAGTTAGTCCTATGATATGAGAATGACCACTAATGAGCGAGTTTACTTGATTCAGGCTAAAAAGAAAGACTAAAAAATGAGAGAAAGAACGTGGAGTAGGCCAAAAGAGGTGCCTTTTTTATGGGCCGTAGAATTCAGACTCAAGAAGAATGTGGTGTCTTTTCCTCAAGGAAGGCCCAAAGACGAAAGGGTTCGTTCAAGGCCTCTAAGACAAGTTGCTAATCTTAGGCAAGCGTAAAACCCTACTATGGCCATAACAATTTTTTTTGGGAAAATTAAAAAAGACTTTTTAATTTAATCTCCCTTTTCTTAAAGGGAGCTTTTAATATTTGGAGCTCCAAGCTCAATTTTTGTAGTTTGTTGACCAAAACCTTAGAAATAAGTCTAAAAAAGAACATTGATCAATTGGATGGGCTTGACATCCTTAAATGAAAAGGATTTTGAATATCAGAAATTAGAGTATTAAGTGTTTGATTAAATTCTCTCAATCGAAATCTTCTATCAAAGAAAGCTGTCACCATTTTACACACACTAAGTTTGACTAGAGGCTAAAAATGCTGAAAAAAGTGCCTTATAAGGCTTCATTTGAAAAAGTGTTCCTTCAATTTCAGCTTCAATAAATGGCATAGATAATGCCTCAATTTGCTGCTTAGTAATAGAAGGAATAGGAATTTGCTCTAATTGTTGACTAATGAAATCCACACTCATAGAACTTTCCTATTTCTAAACATCCATAATGCAATCAAGTGCCGGTTTTTCAATTTTAGAATAATCGTTGATCCATCACCTTTTGAATTTTGAATTCTAGTTTTTCGATTATTAATGCATCTCTTTTGTACCATTGTATGAAAATGGTGGCATTTTTGTTTCTCTTAACATACCATACATGGAGTCCAGATTCTCTATAGTCACAAATTAACTACATATAGTGTAATTGGAGAGAGATAGAGAGAAAAGAAAGAACAAGTGTAAAAAGAGTAAATAAGTCATATATACACTCTCACACTTTTATGTTATTGTATAGCTATATAACTACAGAAGATCCAATTTACCATGCATGTCTAGGATTTTACGTCCATAAAAATTACTTAAAGTCCAACATTTTCTCCATTTTACTCCTGATCATTCTCCCACTGTGAAAAGCAGTACACCCATTTGAATTATGTTGAAAGTTCTCTTATGTTTTCATGAATCTTACCAAAGTGATTTTTGTTCCACCATTTCAAATCTCTGTTAGCATTATTCAATTTAGACATAAGACTAAAAGCAAGAGAGCCCTTGTATTTCTATTCCAAGCATTATTTACAATATCGCTACATTCATCATCATATAACCACATGGCCTCAAATCTATAAGCGACATATGGATCAATAATAACAAAAAGTGGGATGTGATCTAAACAAGCAAAATGATTGCACTCTGCTTATGTATCAGGAAATAAATTCACCTAATTAAGATTACATAAACCAATTACTAGATAGAATAAGATCAATCAACGCACAAGTATTTATAAAATTCCGAAAGTCTGAAACACCAATAATTAAGATTATTACGATTGAGCTTCCCTGAACTATTCAGAATATGATTAAAATCCTCCACAAGTGGCCATTTGTTTAGGGTTTAGGGTTTAACATTATGAAAAGTCCATAATTCAAAAAATTAGCTCTGGGCGGGTCAGGTAAGGCAGATAATTACGAAACTAACAATGTCTCAACAAGAATGTAAATATCCACTCGATATCTGATACATGATTTTACATCATAGCATTAATGAAAAAAAAAAAAAATCAAAACTTCATATTCAAGTTCTGCAAAGCCCTAAAATGTAAAGTCTAGCATCGGAAACACTGGACTTTACCTCAAACCATAGCAAATTGGTAATGGGTTGGAAGTAGTCAGTGATAGATTATAGCAAGTCAACTTAGGAGAAGTTTTTTGACTAAAGTATGGCAAGTGTGATAATGCGTGCCAATCAGGAAAGGACCAAACAAAAATTTAGTTCCACTATCAATATAATTGAATTCCTATAAAAAAAAAACATTTATGCTGGCAAAACCACGCTTTAGCATTATGAAAATTCTCAATGGTGGAATTGTAAATAACGAAAAAAAAAAATTAAAGGCCACTGTATAATTTTAAATTAAATATTTAAAATTCTCCAACGTCATAAATACATGCGATATAAAAAACCTTACCATTAATATCCTGGGATTTAGAATGCACTCAGTAATTTGAGATGGCAATTATGTCAGAACAAATATTATCTGACCATGCTTGAATAGTACCACCTTTCTTGCCATTCACATCTAAGCCAATTAAAGAACTAAAACAAGGTTCGAAAGCTTAACACCAGCATTGTCGACTGTACAAAAAGTTTCAGCCAGAAACACAAGCCTTATGTCAGTGAGAATTATACCTGATGACCTTGTTTTAAATTTTGAGACATCAAACTAGGAAGATAATTTTATGAGGGATTAAATTGAAAAATAATCCACTTATGAGAGACCAAATAGAAAAAATAATTTTATAAAAAAGTCAACTGAGAAATACTTTATTTATAAGATATCAAAATATGATTTTAGACTTAAGAATTATATTTTCTGCTAAGTTATATTTTTAATAAAGAAAATTAATCTTATTTTTTAAGATGTTTCAGTCATCTTCTTTTTATTTCAGGAAAAGTTATTTTATATTTAAACAGATTTTAAGAGAGAAAAAGTCCTTTACCGTAAGATAAAAATGTTCATCAAAACCAATACTAATTGCTGGCGTACAACAAAGTTTGGAAGAAAAAACCATGGAAATGGCCAAAACAACACGCCCAGTTTTCAAGAAAAGGAACTGCAACACTAAACTGTGGTTCATGTAGGATTTCTAACACAGTTAAGTTCACCCAGACAAGAGCCACAAACAAATTTCTTCGTTTGAGTCTTCGCTTTCGACATAAACATTTTTCTTTTTTGTTATTCAACATTTTCACCTGTATTACTTTTTCACAATAGATAAATTTAATTAAAACCAATGTCAAATAATAGAATAAATTAATATTTTTTTAATCCAAAATGAGTTTTTGTGGCAATAAAATTATATGTCTCTATATGTATTTTTATATACCAAATATTTGTGGTGCCATGTCATAACTGTGTAACAAATACTTTTCAATTTCTTTTACTAATTTCTAGCGTTTTATTTGTCAACATTTATCATTTTATTCCTTTTGATATGTTCATGCGTATTAATTTAAAGTGATAAATATATGTGTTTGACCAAAAAAAGAAAAAAGAAAAAAGAAAGTATTAAATAAATGTATAGTAAAGTTTATCACAATGCCTTAATAAAGAATTCAAATTAGTTACCATGATGGAGTTGCATTCGTAACATCACTTCTGAAACGTGATCTCATTTAGATCACTTAACATATAATCCTTTGTGCCAACTGTCTAGTTGGAATTTACTTACATAAGAAATATAATTAGATAATAGTTAGGGAAAGTTATCTTCTTGACAACAAGATAACTAATTAAAGAGCTAGTTCTTTTTCGGAACATGTCCACATGTCACGCCAAATTCAGGCGAAAACAACTCTGAACATTGGACGTTATGATTGTATGATGCAGTTGAAAAAGGCACAATACAACTGTATAGGATAATTATTGTTAAAACCTCCTTTGACTTTTTATGTTTTGTCTTAACTTAAATCCCTATATAATACACCATTGTGATTGTCGTACATGTAGACAAAGACAAAAGGCTTGAAGAAGTTAAAAAAGAGATTGAGTTTCATATAATTGAAGAAATTGAAATACTTCAAAGATGGCAGGCGGAGCTTTCGTTGATCAAAGTAAGGCAAGGCATTATGAGGGCAAAGTCACGGCTTTCGTGTTGGTCACTTGCTTTGTGGCTGCTATGGGAGGTCTCTTGTTTGGCTATGATCTTGGGATTACAGGAGGAGTGACTTCCATGGAACCATTCTTGGTCAAATTCTTCCCATCTGTGTATAGACAAATGAAGGATGGATCAGGCCATGAGAACACATATTGCAAATTTGATAATGAACTCCTTACACTGTTCACCTCTTCCCTATACCTTGCAGCATTGGTAGCTTCTTTCTTTGCTTCCACTACCACAAGAATACTAGGTCGTAAGTTCTCAATGTTTCTTGGTGGATTGTTTTTCTTTGTGGGTGCACTGTTGAATGGTTTTGCAGTGAACATTCACATGCTCATCATTGGCCGCCTATTGCTTGGGTTTGGCGTGGGATATTGTAATCAGGTATGTGAACATAGCATCATGACTATTCAAGTTCTTGCATTCTGGTGTCACAAGCATGCATAAATGTCTTAGAATTAACTTATTTATTGTCTTTTCTATCTTGACAGTCTGTTCCAGTGTACTTATCTGAAATGGCTCCAACAAATATCAGAGGAGCGCTCAATATGGGATTCCAAATGATGATAACAATTGGCATTTTGATTGCAAACCTTATCAACTATTGGACTGCGAAGCATAAAAATGGATGGAGAATTTCTTTAGGTGTAGGAGCAGTGCCTGCTTTTTTGTTGTGTATAGGGTCTCTTTTCTTGGGTGACACGCCGAACTCGATGATTGAAAGAGGGCAACATGATCAAGCCAAGGCAATGTTGCAAAAGATTCGTGGCACCCAAAATGTTGACGAGGAGTTCCAAGATCTCATTCGTGTGAGTGAAGCAGCTAGGCTGGTGGAACACCCGTGGAAAAACATTTCACAACCCAAATATAGACCCCAACTCACTTTTTGCTCTTTCATTCCCTTCTTCCAGCAACTCACGGGCATCAATGTCATCATGTTTTATGCACCCGTCCTTTTTAAGACTCTCGGCTTTGGTGATAATGCTTCTCTTATGTCCGCGGTTATTACTGGAGGTGTCAATGTTGTAGCCACATTGGTTTCCATATTCTCTGTGGATAAGTTTGGAAGAAGGATTTTGTTCCTTGAAGGTGGCATCCAAATGTTTATTTGCCAGGTAACATACAATTAAGGTTCTTATAATCAAGAAATGGCTTGAATATGTTCCTTGTTGGATTTACTAATGATTGAGACATTATTATTAATTGCTTTAAGGTTGCTGTGGGAGTCATGATAGCTTTGAAGTTTGGAGTCAATGGTGAAGGTTCATTCAGCAAAGATGAAGCCAACATACTTTTGTTCTTGATATGCACATATGTTGCAGCATTTGCTTGGTCTTGGGGACCCTTGGGTTGGTTGGTGCCTAGTGAAATATGTCCTCTCGAAGTTCGATCTGCAGGGCAAGCTATCAATGTTGCTGTGAACATGTTGTTCACCTTTGCCATTGCTCAAGTCTTCCTGGCCATGCTATGCCATTTGAAGTTTGGTCTCTTCTTCTTCTTTGCTGGCTTTGTCGTTATCATGACCATTTTTGTTGCGTTGCTCCTTCCAGAGACAAGGAACATTCCTATTGAAGAAATGAACAAAGTATGGAAGTCACACTTATTTTGGAGCAAGTTTGTTCCTGATGACATTATTGATAGCTGTGATCACAAGGCTAGTCCTTGAAGTTAATAAACGAAGGAGTGAAAGTAATGATTTATATTTGGCAAGTGAAAAAGTGAGAGCAATGAAGAAAAGCTAGAATATCATTAAGATGAGATTCCAAAACTTGCATAATCTCTTTTCATAAATTTAAACTTATTTTCTTTGTTAAAGTTATATACAATCAATTAGGATTGTATAAATGTGTATTCTTTCATTCAATTATCCTTTGATACACCTGTGGAGACGTTTGAATATCAAATTGAAAAGAATGCCATTGTTTTGAAGATATTCTATTCCTTTAAATTAAAGTGGATGGTCAAGAAGTTTATAAGTGGATGTACCAAAACGTTCTACAGTTAGTCAATATCAAAATCCATTGCCATGTTCAATACACTAAATTCATCATACCTATACATTTCATTTAAGTACTGGAAAATTTTGCTTTCTTGATTTTAATTGCTACAATTTTTTTTTTTTGAATCTTTTTTAGGTAGTATTGTTGCTTATCAATTGTCTACTTTTTGTTAAAAAAATTCGTAACATGTCATATATGTGATTAAATTGAAAAGAGGCTTAAATTCAAGTTCACTACCTTAAGGGTCAAAATAGGAACCTATTTACTAATGGTTGCTAGAAAACCAAAAAATAATCTATAACATTTTAATTTTGAAGAATAGGTTTCCAATTCTCTTTATGATTAAATTTAAACCTGAATGTATTGTCATAATACCAAGGCCTCTTTGCATGTTGCACCTTTAGTTTAACTTTCATTGATTAGACTACAAGGAAAGGACAACTAATCACTACAACAAAATTGAGTTTAGATCCTTTTTGTTTCTCTTTGAAATGAACAATGTCAATTTCAAAAAGAAATAGACATAAAATATGTCGAACTCCCTTGAGTGATAGGTCCCATTTAAATGTGAGCTAGGACTTGTCTGAATTTTGAGCCCCACACACTCTGTGTGTATTTCTCTCTCTCTCTCTCTCTCTCTCTCTCTCTTTCTAACATTAATACTATCAATTTCAAAGAAAAATTGAAAGCATCCATTTCTAACAAAACTACTTATAAAAGAAATCACTTAAACTAATAGAGCATCAAATTCTATGATAGACTTGAAAAGAATTCACACTCAAAGCACACTTATACAACAAATAAGAGAAAACTCTGAATACTTTTCACACTATGGAAAGGAAAAAGTCTTTTAACAATATCTCTCACACTAAAGAGCAGTTACATAGAGAGTGAAAAACTACCTTGTTAGAATATGGAATTCAAATTTTATCAGAATCTTTATTCAAGTTTGAAGTTTCACAAACACATCTTGCTAAAGCCTTGGAAATTTTCTTACAAGATATCTCATGCTTCTATTGCTTTTCATGCCTTGATAATTGTTAGACAGAAAAAGTTTGTTGCTCACCCTAAAGTTCTAACATATTTCCCTACATTCAAGATAAAATCTCTATTATTAAACTTACGTTAAAGTATGTAGACATAGCCAACCATATGCTATCTTAACATTTTAAAAGTATGCATAATTCATACTAACAACCAAAATAAAGGTAAATGATAGGAAGAAAGTCACTTGTGTACGTGGCATGTGATGCTAATAAGTTAAGTGATTTGGATAATTGACATGAATCATGTATACTTTTTAACAAAAGTTGCCATTAAAAGTATTTAATGGCTATATTTCGTCGTCGCTAAGGTATAGGTAAAACTGCTAACACTAATTGCCTTTAGTGACAACAAAAAAGTCACTACAAAAAATGATAAATGTTGATAGCATTTGACACTAAATCCCCATTAATTTATTTTGTAAGGGGTTACCACTAAAAGTGAATTTTTAATGGTGAGTGTTACCACTAATAAGTGTAGTTAGTGGCAATAAAATAATTGTCACCACTAAATATTGACATTTAGTGGCGACTGAATTTGTCACAAAAGAGACAGTTTCAGTGGTGACATCATATTGTTGCCATTTAATATCAATATTTAGTGGCAACAATCATCGTCACTAAATCCCCAATTTATTCAATTTTTAGAGGTTGCCACTAATAATTAGATTTAGTGTCAATCATAAGTCTATCTTCACCGAATATAGACATTTAAGGGCAATGACTTTCATTGTTAAAGGTCCATTTTTAACTGTGACCTAGGCCACCACCATTAAATATAGATATAAAGTTGTGATTGTACTCGCTAGTAAATGGGAACTATTAGTGGTAACCACTATGTTATTGCCACTGAACGTTCATATTTAGTGGCGGTTACATTTTTCTCACCATTAAAATAGACATTTAGTGTCAATCCTAGTCATCACTAAAGATAATTTATCAAACCTTTAGTTAGACAAAGGTTACTGTTAAAAAGTGTGTAATATTTTTTCCTTTGGAAGAAAATTATGTACAAGTGTATAAATATTTAATAGAAGCATGTCATAGACTTGTAAACTAAACTTCGATAATAACTCAAAATTTTAGATGGAAAACTAGTGAAAGTGCTTTATACCAAACACAGTAGGAAAAATAAGAACAAACCAACAAATTCATAAAAGTCAATAATTAGTTTTTTTGCTAATAGATAGGAAGCCATAATAAAGATAATATAAATATCTAGAACCTTTATTTACAAAATCATAGATCAATTAGATATAAAACTATCAATTAATTGATTTCAATTCATTCCAAAGGCCCATTGCAATTTAGATCTAGTATTAATTCTAATCTTTCAATGACATAATTAAACTACACCAAAAAAATAATACTAAAGATCCAAAGAAATTAAAACATCAGTAGAAGTTTAAAGCTAGTATTCTTCTAGATCACTAGGGTCAATCAACCAAATGCATGTACAGATTTTAACTTTAAACATCCTTGTTAGTTTATCAAGGAAAGTTCAAACAAAAATAAAGCATGCTCTTTTGAATTTCAATTGTGCAATGAAACAAGACAACATGTGTCTAGTATCTACAATGTTTGCAACCTATAATAGTAATTTAAATGGATTAAAATATTTACAATTCCCCCTAGTTCTTTATATACTTGTAGTTGGAGCTACAAAATGACTATTGGAAGAGAAATTAGCATAGTTGATAGATGTCAATTACTCAATCATTAGTAGAATAACTTCACAGATGATGACATATACATGTATTATGCAAATATAAGTTTAAGATGGATATTTGGAAAATTTCAACATATGTAAAATAATGCCTACAATTGAAAAATTACTTTTCATTCTTTTCGAGTAATCCTCATCTCTAGAAGATAGTATAAATCTCATCCTAGTCAATCACCCATCCAGACGAAACCACATGTTCACACCAAAGCAAATGGTGTAGTTATAAATGTAATTCCATTCTATTTATAGCAATAAAAGTATAGAAACAAAAATGTAGATTGTATAGGATAAGAGATGCAAAAACTTCGTTACCTTCAATTTTCATTCTATAGATTTAATAGAAAAAAGCCATGTAAAAAAAGTGGGAATGAAAAATTCTAATAGGCTTATACTAAACCTGCAGTCTACCATAAATTGCAAGTAGTGAAAATAAGGGGTTATTTTGGATTGCAATTTCCTTCTCGTCATAAAAAGAAGAGTGAATTCTTATTTTATATATGCCTTGGAGAGAGACTAGGAGTCTTCTTCCCTTTTGTTCATGCAAACCAAGTTATAAAAAATTTCAAGTAACTCTTCCCGAGTTTTGAACTAGAGTGATTACTATGTTATTTGAGATACACACCCATATGATCTTAAATGGTAGTCTCATCATTATAAGTGTCTATATCCAAAGTGTATGGTATGAATATTTATACTTATTTAAATTAGTCCAAGATCATAATTATGTGACCTAGATGACACAGTTGTCATTTAACCTCAAAATTTGGGGAGAGTAAATCAAATTTTTTAGTAACTTGCTTTGCATTGATCAGGAAGAGGAGGATTATGGGTTTTCCCCTAAGCTATGTATAAATTGAGAATTCACTTTCCTTTGCCTAATGGGAAGAAAATCACATTCCAAAAAATATCCTTATTTCCATAAGAGAATCAATCCAAGAAAAAAGACCATTAATAGCCACACAAAAATCAAACATCAAATTAAGCAATTCTAACAATTAAACTTCATGATATATCACCACATATTAGGTACTAACGTGTACCAAAATATCAGGCAGTTTCATCTAGACGCATCGTACTATCTTTTACTCTTCCATGTGAAAATAGATTAAAAGTAAATGAAACAATTCACCTGAAGCCTATATTTTAACAGCCATCACTGTATATATCCTTACATTAAAAGCAAAATAAAGTAGATATACCTTTTGAAGATCTATCACAGAAATAATTTACTGCTCCTAGGGATTATGGTAGTCTTAGTTGCAACACTAAGTTTCTCATCTTTTAATTACACATGTGCATTTTAATCCTAATTCACTAAGCAAAGAAAATTGGCATTCATGTATTTATGAAGGCATGAAACTAGGCATCCAAATACTACATATTTGAAGAGGAAGACATACCATGCATCCATTGTTATCTCAAATGAGTAATATACTTCAAAATTGATTTACAATTTGATGTCAAGTAATTTTAACACATCCAACCCAGATTTTAGCATCAAGAAAGAATTAGAAGTACATGGTATTAACATCTTAGGAAACAAAACTCATGCACTCAATTTTTATTCCTTAAAACTAGTGTCTAAGGCCAATGTCTCATATACTTATAAAAATTAATTCCAAATTCAATGCTTCAAGCCAAAAGTAAGTATCCATACTTGACACTAAAAGATCAGCATCATAGCTCTTGCACTTTACACACAAAACCAACATTTTCACGATTGAATGTCATACTTAAACAACAACAATTAGTAGCCCAACAACATTCACCATCCTTTAAGTATTAAGAAGTAAAAATCCATTAAATAATTTCCTATTCTTTTGATCTTTATTAAGTAAAATAAGAGGAATTATAGGGCATGGACAGTGGCACACAAACTCAGTGAGAAGAAAGAAACACACATTTTCTGCTAGCGCATTAAGGCCACTCCTTATTAGCAAAACAAGTAGTGCCTATGATTCATGCAAGAATAGAAACAAAACCAGATTAAAATTTCAATATTAGAATGAAAAGGAAATTAACCCAAAATCTCATAAAAGAACACTTATAATCAATAAATAATGCTTAAGAGGCAAAGCCTTTAGGTAAATCAAACTATATTATTTGACTGAAGATCAATGGATTCTTTCTCAAAGTCTAACCTTGCCAAATGCCAACTACATTATTTGATTTGATGAAGCATCCATCATTGAACCAATTGATTTTTAGCCCTATTTAATAGCTTAGTAAGAAAAAAGAAAGCTTCATTCTCGAAATACAACACAGTATGGTTTATTCGATATCATAGACATAATTTAAAGTCTCATTTATTGGAAAAGAATCATTTTCATCCTTGTTATAGCTTATAAGTAAGGATTAACTTGGAATATGATAATAGAGAATAATACAAAACAATACAGCTTATTATAATAGCTAACCAGATAAAACAATATAAAACTAAAGGAAAAAATTTGGTGTGTCTGCAACAAAGAAACATACAAAAGAATGATATTACTACTCTTACACAGAGTGTAATACCATAATGTATTAGCTTCATTAGACAAGTATTCATGCTTGATTCCCTAGAATTTCCAAGAAAAGGAATAAAAAATGCTAGCAATTTATTGCATTATGTAGGGTTTGAAATTTCCATTTTATGTTACGTGAGCTATATAAATGCACCAACATCATTCTACACTTATACTTCATTTATTCAATTCATACACATCATAAAACAATCCAAGTGGCACAAATTTGGAGCCAAAAACCAGAAAATGGCAAGTTACTCACGGGTCCAGAATTTAGGTTTTTGACACCAACTTTGGAAAAGCATAATTAATTCTAAAAAAATCAAAATAAAGTAAATGATAGTTTTCTAGAAAGTTTTAGATGTCAAATATAGGTTGAAAATCATTCCAGGCCATAAAAAATTAGCTGGACCACTTTTGACAATAAAAAAGCATTAAAGGTCCAGTTGCTCAGGTTTGTTGTCACAATTTACTAATATAAATTTCAAAAATTCATAACTAATTCTAGAAAAATCAAAAATTAGTAAACCATACCATTGTACAAAGATAGGAATATAGAATTGAGGCTAAAAATAACTATAGACCAAAAAGAAGCATTTATCCTTTAAAAATCAATGGAACAATAACAAAGGTCTGGTTGCACCCTTGATACTAATATGGAACTTGTAACACCTTAATCTACTATCACTATCTAGCCTCTCATTGGGCTCGGTTCCATATGATTTCCAAAGAACCAATACCAATTTGTGGCATTTTAATGCTATGAAACGGGGTTTCATACACTCATCTTCTGCCCTGTAGGTCCTGTGAACCCATCATTCACATTCTCTACTCACACTCCATTTATACAACTCATACATAGCATAAAACAAGCCATGCGTATGGAGCCAAAAACCAGAAAAAATGCATTTTCTCACTTGGGCCTAAAAGTCATATTTTGGCTCTAACTTTGGAAAATCATAATTAATTATAAAAAATTGGGAATTTAGCAATCTATAGCTCTCTGGAAAGCTCTAGGTGTTATCTTTACACTAAAAATAATTCCCAATCATAATCTCAGTGTTTGGACCATGTTTGACATCGAAAATGGGAAGGAGGTCCGACTGTCACTGTTTCTGGTATAGCTTACTGTCATGACTTTCAAAAATTCATAACTAAATCCAAAAAAATCCAATTTGGGCATACTATACCAATTTAAAAAGATACAGATGTCTACTAGAGGAGAAAAATAATTCTAGATCAGTTTAGCAGCCCTAGGCCCTAAAAACCGATGGAACAGTAACGGAGGTCAAGTGGCTCCCTGATGCAGATACAGAACTTCAGACTATTCGTTCTCTCTCTACAGACCTCCAATTTAGGTGATTCTAGTTGGTACAAGTCACTATGGTTTTCTAGTTTATGTGTATAAAATTTCATGACATTTGGCTACCGTTTGGTCTATGTATGACATGGATTTCATTTCTGACCTATGGAAACAGTACATGACCAAACTATCATATTTTCCCAACTTCAACAATTTGCTAAATATTCTCTAGTCTTCCAAAAATTACCCACTTTAGCTTCTCAAGAAGCTTTCTACAAACTCTAGAGGCATGCCAAATTTCATGGCAAGAAGAGCTCATTTGGTCATACTTTGACGGAGCTCTCAAAAATATCAGTTTTGGCACCTAAAATGGCCAAAATGGGTCCAAATGGCCTCCCACATACTCTAGCCACTCATGGATAAGTTTAAAAGCATATAAATAGTCTATATAACATGTCCATGTGGTCTAAATTAGTATACAATCCAAACTCATTATGCTACGGCCAAAAATGCACTATCACATACATTCAACAAAAGGGGCAAAACCCATATTTGCATTACTTTGGCTATCGACATAGTTTATACATCATCTTTTCAGACATTTACACTTGTTACAACCTTTACATCTCAAAAATAGTAGGTGCATATACATTTTGGCACCACTTTACATCAAAATAACCAAAATATAGTAACACCTAGCTACATATGCCTCTAGGCTCCTTGGTGTGCACTTGCTTCTCCTTGAGCTCCACCTAGCATGTTAAGTTGGGAGTGGAAGAGGTGAGATTCAGGGAATCTCAATAGCTCATACACTCATTCAAGTAAACAATCAAGGTATATAACAAGTCAAAGCATGCAATTTGGCATCCAACCATTCTCAATCACATTACATGTTGTACATGCTATGGAAATCACAACAATGCCAAAAATAGGCTTCAGGGACTTTTGGTCTAGCCTCACCCGAGTTTAGGGACTTTTGGATGGCCTCACCCGAGTTTAGGGACTTTTGACTTGGCCTCACTCTGATATGAGAATTTTGGCCTTGTCTCACCCATCTCAAGGAACGTTCGGCTTTACCTCACCCATCTCAAGGGACTTTTGGCACTACCTCACTTGAGTAATTCTCACAATCCATCACATAAGCATATTGTCAACAATGCATCATGGCAATAACGTATGACATATCTCACACATCAAGCATATACATAAACATACAATGACTATTACATCCAAGAATGCAACAAGAAAGAGTGGAAAGAGAGCTACCTTATAAGCCAAAGCCAACACAAGCCTTCCCTTTTAATTTCTCTTCTCCCTTCTTAGGTTCACACTCACACCTTGATGGAGGTGCTTCACTTGAGCCTAGACACAATCAAGAACAAGGAATTACTCTCTTAGAATATAATCTTTAGAGTAAACCTTCTAACATACCAGAACCTAGAGTTCTCTCTCTCTCTCTAGAATGCCATCAACTCTTCCTCTCTCTCAAGCTCTTAAAGTAGTGGAAACAACATATTTCAAGGAAACAAAGAGATTCAAGGGTGTTTTCTACTTTCCCTCTTCTGACCCATACCCAAAATCCAACCAATCTCACAAACAAAACCATAAGAAGAGAGGGCAAAGAGAGGAGATCAGAGTTCTAAGAAGAAATGAGAGAAGTTTCCTTACATTTCCCTTGCTCTTCCTCCTTCTCTTGGTCTCTCTCACTCTCCACGCCTCTTTTCTCTCCTTGGGTCGAAGTTTAGGGCAAATATGAGAGAAAGAATGAGTTAGATCATGTAATGTAATGAATTTCTTGTCTTTTACTCTCTTCCGGACTGACCCTCGCTACGGCGAAAATTAACCTTCGCTATGGCAAGCTCGTGTTATCTAGCTTCGCTATGGCGAGGCTTAACCTTCGCTACGGCGAGCACGTACCAGTTCCATTCGCTATGGCGAGATTTAACCTTCGCTATGGCGAACTTGTGCCAGTTCCAGACTCACACTCTCGTTATGGCATACGCTACAGCGAGCAACTCCCTGGTTTCTGCATGGATTGCTGCCCTCACTCGCTATAGCTAGAATCACCTTCGCTATTACGAGCAGGCACTCTCGCTATAGCGAGGCCATTTCTCACTATTGTGAGGAGACTTGGAACAATTTCTAGATTCGAAAATTTCCAGCTTTCTACTTCCTTTCTTTTCCTTTTCTTTTCTTTTTCCCGGTTGTTACAGAACTTCAAAAATTTATTTCTCTCTCTATATAAATCCAAATGAGGTTCTCTCAAGTGCTACAAAAAGCTTATCATGTCTAGTTTATGTTTGTAATATTTTATAGCCATTGGACACCATTTGACTCATAAATGATAAAGGCAAAGAATTTGACCATTTGCACAGTAACAATGTCAATACTATCAAAATTTGCCAATTTTAAAAATTCATCAAAAATTCTCTAGAGCTCCAAATAATATGCACTTTAGCTTTCCAAAAAAATCTAGATGAGATCTATATGTAAGCCAAATTTTAGGACCAGAAAAGCTCATTTGTTCAGATCTTGATGTAACTCACAAATATGGCAAATTTGGCACCATATAAGGGTTAAAGTTGGTCCAAATGGGTTCTTAATTTCTTTACCACCTCTTGGGCAAGTTTTAAAGCATAGACATAACATATATAAGCTATCCAAGTGGCCTAAATCATAATGCATCTTAAACTCACGATGCCACAAGCCATAATACACATTCAAGAAAGACCCTTTGAGTGGTGAAATCATATATTCTCATTGCTTTAGCTCTATCTTTAGTATATATATCATATTCACATACTTTTAAATTTGTTCAAGTATTTACATCTCAAAATAATATATACATGCAAACTTTGACAATGGAATACATCAAAAACTACATTAGTGCTAAAGTATAGCTAATTATGCTCCTTGGCTTGCACTTTAGTCTTCTTGAGCTCCACCTGGATATGGTTAGATGGAAGAGGGAAGGGGGGCGATTTAAAGAATCTCAATAGCTCAAACACCCATTTAAGTAAGCAATCAAGGCATATAATCATGTCAAGGACTACTAGCATGCATCCAACATAACAAGAACCATTCAATCCACAATTTTCCATGCTATAAAACATGTCAAAACTAAAGACAAGTTCTAAAGGCTTTTAGTTTAGCTTCACCTCATTTTTGGGACTTTTAGATTGGCCTCACCCTTAGTCTAGGGACTTTTGACTTAGCCTCACTCATCCCTTGTTTCACCCATTCTTAAGGACTTTTGGTTTCACCTTACCCATTTCAAGAAACTTTTGGCACAACCTCACCCATAAAAGGAAGTTTCACAACTAAAACATAATTTAAGAAGCATATTGGTACCAACACAATAAGACAACATCAAATGGCATGTCTCAAGATACAAATACACATACAAGCATCCAATGACATACATATGACCAAGAACGCATATATGAAGGAGTGGAGAGCTACCTATGGAATACAATACAATTCTTCCCTTGGTTATTCTCTTCCCTTTTTGGCCACACACCTACAAATAGATGGAGCTTGATTTCTTTGGCCTAGACATAACAAATAGGATTCAATTATACTCTTGGAGCAAGCCATAACATTAAGTACACACCAAGGAAGTATACTTGGTTCAATGGTCACATATTAGTTCCATAAAAGGCCTAATGAAGGAACTACCATAATTAAAGCTCTTGGCTTCATTTTCTCCTTATATCTAAGCCTCTCGGTTCCATTTAGACTCCTTGAAGTCATCATAAATTCATTTCTAAGAGTCTAGATACAAGTTGCTTCTTAAGGTTACATTATGGAACCTATACCTCTAACTCTCAATTTATGGCTTCTAAGTGTTTTCCAAGACTTCCTCTCATCTTTTTCTATCACATAAAGTCCCAAACCAAGTTTAGAGCAAATTAAAACACTTCTTAGCCCCTCCATCTATCCTAAGTCGAGACAAACACTCATTATGGAGCCTATAGAGTCTGCAATTTTTCCTTGATGGGAGAGGCACTTGGGAGGCTTCCTAGGGGTCTTAAGAATTCAAACAAATACTTACATAGGCTAGGGAAATCTTGAATCAAAATAGATTTCGCACTTTCTCCATGAATCCCTAACTTTTTTATCTTAAGTTTTAATTGTTTTGTCTTCAATTCTCTTTGCATTTCCTAGGTATGCATGCTTTAATTCATGGGTTTCATGATTGCTCTAGGTCAGAAATTCCTCCCCCTACTAGCTCTCAAGTTGGTCGAACCAACACACACAATAAGCAAAAATACATAGATATCTACCTTGATTCTCTTATTTCTTTAAGAGCTTCTTTCTTTGCTTTACCCTTTTCCTTGAATTTCTATTCTTTTCCCTCTGAACTAAGGCCAAAACAGCCCCAATTCATCCATCAAAACCATGGAAAGGAAAAGCAAAGAGAGGAGAACAAGATATGTAAAGGAAATTCCATGAAAATCCTTAGTTTTTCTAACCTTTTCCCTTGATTTCTTCCCCCTCTTTTCTTCTCCTATGGTGCACCCTTCTCAATTGAGCTCTCCCCTGGCCTTGAGCAGAAAATAAGTCAATTAGAAGAAGGAGAGAGTGGGATGCCTCTTATAAAGAATAATCAAGAAGAAATTGTTCAATAAAATGATACTTATATCTTGTGTTCATAGCATCTTTGTTTAGATTTATTTTAGCTCCTTTTCGAAAACCATATATTCCATCATAAAACTTAGGTCCTCAAACTTATAAAATAACTTTGGAACCACTTAATTGGATTTAAAACCTTCTCAAATGAAACAGTCAAAATTCGGGTCAACTAACGTTAAAAAACATACACCGGTGGAGTTTTAATTGTCTCAAGACTTCCCATAATTTTCAGGGCCTTTAAGAACCTCAAAAAACTCAAATTTTTTATTTAAAAAGCCTTTCTATGTATTTTTCAAAATGGGTCTCACTATAGTGGGGAACACCTCTCACTACTACGAGAGTTAGTTAGTTCCAGACCCTGACGGTTCTCACCACAGTGTATGCTACTCTGCAAGGAATCCCCTAGATTTTGTATAGGCTCAACACTTGCCATAGTGAACTGGTATCCTAGTTATAGCAAGGAGACTTAAACAATTTTAAAACCTTGAATCCTCATTTCTATGAAAACTTGGATGTTACACGGAGGCTATTGGCTAATAGCCAAATTAAAGATTATTTGACAGCAAACATCGCATTGCATACTAGAAACTTTTCATGATAAAACCAAGTTGTAAGGTTACATAATCCAATTTATTCACAGGGCCATAAAATTTCTTGAAAAAGGAATGTTGCAAAAAACAAGCAAGTTTAGGATGAATAACTAAAAATTTAAACAAATGCAAAATATGCATCTAGTAATGACTTTCTAGAATTACTAATTTGTCATGTGGTTTACCTTATCAAACATTTTTAAAGTGCTCAAGGAATTTGTTAATTTGAGTTCAAGAATATAACAACAACAACAACAACAACAAAGCCTTTTCCTACTAGATAGGGTTGGTTACATGGATTAATTAATGCTATAAAGTCTTATCATAAATTATATTTTTAGACAAACTATTTAAATTTAAATCCTTCTTCATTGTTTCTCCTATAATTTTTTTTGGTCTCCCTCTATCTTTGATTATTGGACTACTCTCCATTTAATCCACTTTCTTTATTAGGGCTTCTATGGATCTTCTCCACACATGTCCAAACTATTTAAGGTGTGATTTTATAATCTTTTCTACAATAGGTGTAACCTCCACTTTCTCTTTAATGTATTCATTTCTAATTCTATCCTGTCTAATGTGTCCACTTATCCAACTCAATATTCCCATCTCTACAACATTGAATTTATTCTCCTATTGGCTTTTTATTGCCCAACATTAAGTCTTATATAACATTGTAAGTTTTATAGCTATCAGTAGAACTTACCTTTAACCTTAAGTGGTATTCTTCTATCACAAATAACCTTTAAAGCACTCCTCCATTTCATCCACCTTACTTGAATTCTATGTTTTACATCTTTCTCTATTTTCCTATTATGTTGTATGATAGACTAAAATACTTAAACCATGTGACTTGTGGTATGGTATGTTATCTAATTTTCACTTCTGCGCTAAAACTAGTACATCTTTTACTAAACTTTTATTTCATATACTCTGTTTTATTTCTACTTAAATGAAATCCATGTACTTTTAAGGATAATCTCCACATATCTAACTTCTTATTCAATGCCTCTCTTGATTCTCCTACTAGAACTATATCATCTGCAAAAAGTATGTATTATGACATCGGCCCTTAGATATATTCAGTAAGTATATACGAGACTAAAGTAAAAAAATAAGGGTTTAAAGTTGACCCTTGATGCAAATCAATAGTTATTAGAAAATCTTTTATAGGCCCACCTTTTGTTCTTAAACTAATTGTAATCCAATCATACATATCCTTATATTGCTTGAATATAAGCAATACAGACTCTTTTTTTTCTCCATAGTCTTCCATAAAACCTTTATTGGCACCCTGTCGCATGCCTTATCTAAATCGATTAATATCATATGTAAATCTTTTTTATTCCTTTGATATCTTTCCATCAATCTTTACAATTAGTATATCACTTCTACAATCTACCTTCCTGGTATAAAATCAAATTGATTATTTGTAACTTGAATCTTTTACCTTAATTTTCATTCAATTAGCCTCTTTCATAACTTTATAGTATGGCTTATAAGCTTAATTTCCTTATAATTTGTATAATTTTATGTGTCTCCCTTATTCTTATAAATAGGGATTAAAATACTTTTCCTCCACTCCTCTGACATTCTTTTAATCATCATAATCTCATTAAATAATTTTGTAAGCCAATTTAAGCCTTTCACTCCTAAATCTTTCTATACCTCAATAAGTATATTATCCAGTCTAACTACTTTGCCATTCTTTGTTTGTTTTAATGCTTCATTTACCTTTGATTCTTGAATCCTATGATAGAAAGTATAATTTTAAACCTCATCTTTAATATTTAGCCTATCTTAATGCAATAAAATCTTGTATTCTTTATTAAATAATATATGAAAATAACCCTTCTACCTTTCATTAATGACTTATTTCGTGACTAAGACTTTCCTTTCTTCATTCTTAATACATTTCACTTGATCCACATCTCTTGTCTTTCTTTCTTTACTTTTAGCTAGCTTGTAAATACTTCTTTCTCTAGCTTTAATATCTAAGGATTGGTGTAATCCATCATATGCCCTATCTCTCTCTCATTTTTCTTAACACCTTCTTAGTGTCTTTCTTAGTTACCTTATATTTTTTCTAATTTTTATCACTCTTACACAAATACCACGTTTTATAACACTCTTAAGTTTAAAGCCTCTTGATTCAGTGAGTCTCTTTTTTGCCAACTTCTTAATCTTTTTAACCATCTCCTCCCACATATCATTAGCACTTCCTTGTACTTCCTAGGATTCTTCCTCCAAAGGCTTTCTCTGTAAGCTCTTTTCTTTATTTCCCTTCAAATGCTACCACTTGATCTTGACACCTTATTTTGGCCTTTGCTCTTTACTTTTTTTTTTGTTAACTTGAACATCCATAACTAAGACTTTATGCTAGGTAGTTAAGTTATCTTTAGGTATAACTTTATAATTTATGCAGAGTTTTCTATCCACTTTCCTGATTAGAAAGAAATTAATTTGAGAGCATGCCCCTTCACTTTTGTATATGATAAGATGCTCCTCACGCTTTTTAAAACAAGTGTTAGCTCATGTAAAGTCAAATGCTAATGAAAAGTCTAGAATAGTTTTACCTTCTCCATTTGCTTCCCCTAAGCCATATCCCCATGCGCACCCTTATAATCTCTAGATACACTCTTTATATGACCATTAAGTCCACTCTTAAGATAATCTTTTCTTTTAATTTGAGCTTAAGAATATGAAGAAATAACCAAATAGAAGTAATCAACCTAGGGAAGAGTTATATGGAAAGGAGAATGTTAGTAGTTTTTGAAACAAATTAGGCACTAGTAAGACTTTAGTAAACCAACTTCTAGGCTGAAAGACTAGCCACTTGCCTACCATTGTAAGCCAAACTACACATCCCATCCTTATAGTATTTCATATTGCATTCTGCTTTCACTCATTTACAAGGTTATGGTCACTTGTAATATCAACTAAGGTGCACTCAAGTAGGACAAAGGTTTGATAGAAATGGCTTGATATTAAACTTGATTGGACAAGGAAAAGCAAGAAAATACCAAAGAAATATAGATCATATGTTGGGGTGCATTGTATAGGACATGTCATAATAATCTTATCTTCTATCCCTATCTCCATCTGCATTATTTGTCAAGGTGTATTATAAAAGACTAGAGTAGTAGATAATTTCAATGAAAATCTTTAAATAAGAGGATTGGAAGGGGTTTTAGTATGAGTGACATGAATATATCTTTATCAATTCAAAGTCTCAAACTTTGATAAACTTATGAACAACTTATTTCTATATCTGACTGTTGGACCACTCTCCATCCTGTCCCTCTCAATCGGGACCAAATGTGGGGTGTACCGAGACAATTATGTAAAATGGATGTCATAATCAGAGACACTCATGCCTGGTGTCGGCTTTAAACTTTCTGGCTCTGGCATCCTAGATATTTTGGGGCATAAAGCGATCCATAAAAAGTTCCTTAAATTCCCCCCATAACATTGGAGGTAACTTGGCTAGCCTCTCCCCTAATGATGGTCGTGTCCTGCAACTCTCAAAATAAAACTTGGTTGAGAAATTATATAGCTAGTGGTGCAACCTATGTCATCTCCTTTAGAAATAGAATTCAATGTTTAATTGGGTTTTTAGAGTGTAAAAGAACTTTAAAAATTTCTTAACTAAGGGGGGTATGATTGACTTAAACTAATTAAAATGAAATCAAATTAAAGTTCCTAATTTCTACCTAATTACATGAGTTATGGTTGAATGATAGACTTGTGACTAGCTTTGGATTCACCCATTGGTATCCACTATCCTTATCCTAATTTAATTATGATTAATTTTAGTCTAAGAGTCCCTAATTGTATTCATAACAATGCATTTTGGGTTACCATACAAGAATCAAGGGATTAACAATTTAATGTTGAATTGAAATCTCAATCTCACATCAAATCTTTAACTCTTGTCATTAGGATCAATGAACACTTGAATTGAATGATTAATTATCCTCTGAATTAACACCCTAGGAGATTCAATTAATCAATTAAACTCCAATGAATCCTCAAATTAGACAATTAAGCACACCAATTCTTACATGCATTTTATCAAACACCTTGATTGCACATATGAAAAATGGTAAGAACATGAAAATCCAGCACTAAAATTAATCAATTAAATATCAATTGCTCTTTTAATTAGTGTCTAACCAGTCACTAATTACAAACTATACCAATCTCAATTTAATACATCTCAACCAAGCATGTACAAGAAAATAGAAATGTGTAGAAAGAGATAAGAATCTTAGCCAAAATCTCTTGTTCTTCTACTTGAATTTAAGCTTTCAACAAGGATCTTCTTCCACGCTAGTCACAGATGGAGGATTAAAGCTTTATTGGAGGTGGAAATGGAGGAAATGAAGTGGAAATGAATATGACGTGGAGGGGATGGTCTCTAGATATGCAGAATGACACTAGAATGGCTTGGACGAAGGATGATATCCCCTTTTCTGCCTCTGCCTGAGTGTATTTTTAATTTCCCTCACGTGCTTATTTATTTTTCATGTGCTCCTTCTTTTACCAGTTGCCCGTAGCTTTTTCTTCTTGATATGTATAAGTGTGGGTCAGCCTCTTCTTAAATTCTTAGCCAAAAACACATGAAGATGTGTGAGCCTCAAAGCAAATATAATAATCTCTTTCATGTGAGCTGCCTTCTTTTCATGTGTCTGGGTGGTGGAATGACGATGGAATATGGTGAAAATCAAATGACATAGCATAATGGATTAATGGTTCTGCCTCCTTCCTCTAGCCTCCATATCACATGCTTCTTAATTTGTCACAACCCAGCATTATTTTTCGTCTTTTTTTCTTCGCATTTTGCCAGCTACTTTCGTTATCTTTTTCTTCATGTTCTGCTTATGTGTTCTCTTGTATGTGCATGACTCTTTCTTCCTAGCTGCCTTATCTGTTGTTCTCTCTACGTTCTAGTCTAGTTTGCATGTGGCTTCTCCTCTTGCTTATATGCTGCTCAACTCGAGAGTGCTTCATGCATGGTTCTATGGCTTCTTCACACGTTCTAGACCTTCTAACCTGAGCTAAACTCTTGTTCTGAACATCCTTTCCTCTTGCCATGTTTGTTGTCATCCTCTTCCTCTCATTCCATGTAAAACCTAAGCCTTTGTTAAACCACGTGAATCTCCCCGTATATGCTTCTCTCGAGTTCTTGCTAAATGGACATTATTCAATGCCAGCTTCCTTAGAAAAACGTGCTTTGTTTCACATTTTTTGCGTTGCTTACTTGCTCAGTCGCTAGCTCATCTTCCTTCATTCCCTTTCATATCCAGCCTATGGATCTTTCTTAGTGTTGTCTTTATCGTGCAGCCACTTTCATGCATAATTTTGACATATAAATCTGTATGTGTGTTAATGCGAGGCTACTTTGGCGTGTTTGTTCTGCTCTCAACCATGCGACTTAGCTTCTTTATTTAATTCAGCTCATTCTTTTCCTTCTATGCATATCTCTCTCCATCTTCTTCTATTCACAAGCTTCTTCTCCATGTGAGCTACCTTCTTCTTCTTTCTTCATGCACCTAAGCTTAAATTTTCTTCTTCTCTTGTGTTGCTTTACGTATGTTCTAGCCATGTTTAACTTTTTCCAATCTCTACACTATTCCACGTTGCTCTTTCTTTACACTTTTTCCTTCATGCTTAGCTTGTGTTCTGCTCATGTAACTTCTTCTTCAACTTAAGCTGCATGTCTCTTCCTCTTTCCCACTTAACTCGTAGCTTGCACGTGTGTGTGTTAGTACGTGGCTTTTGGGTGCTGCTGTGCATGTGAGTGACCACATGTGGTGTCTGTTACATTGTGAGCTAGTGATGTGGATGAGTGAAGCTGCTTGAATCAATGTGAGCTGGAGTGCATGTGAGTTTTTCTAAGTGAGATGCTATGTGTTAGTGTGTGCTTCAAGGGAGTGGATGTTGTGCTAGCTAGAGGAAAGTGAACGAAGCAAGCATGAGTGAATGAATTAAGTCAAGGGTGCTAGAGTTGACTTGTGGCTTTTTAAATCCTTCATCATGTGAATTCCTCTTTTCTCTATTTCAAAACCATAGCAAGAGATACAAATTTTGCATAAAAAGAATGGAAAAGATGAAATAGGAATATTCACAAAATTCATTTAAAAAGATTTATGCATTAAAATTCTAAAATTTTGCAAATTAACTCTTAAAATATAGAAATGGCTACTAAAATCAAATTCCACTTAATTAAATTCCTAAAGCCATATTTGATCATTAAAATGCCTAAAATAAGGAGAATAAAATGTATAAAAAAAATGCTTATCACCCAACAAGGTCTGAAACCATATGTAGGCTACATCTTCCAGCTGAAACTCAATAAACTTAGTTAATTTCGCACTTGAGTAACTCAAGGCTCTGCATATCTTATCAATGCCATCAATAAATTGTTAGGGATCCTCTTGACTATTTATTCCAGAATAAGTTGGAGGCTTCAACTTCAGAAATTGAGAAAAGGTTACTGGAACCTTTCTCTCCTCTCTCGCAACTTGAGGCTCTATTGGTCTTGGCTGAACTGGTGGTGCATCTTCCTTTAGAGGTTGCAGAGGCTTTACTTTAACCTCAGATGAAGCCTCCCTAAGGGGTTGAATAGTCCCACGACCCCTACCCCGACTTGGGCCATAGCCTTTGTCAGACAGGGTAGCTTGTTGAGCTGTTCACTTGTGAAAGCCTCATCTATAACAACTAATCTATTAACTAAATGAATTCTGGGAGGCATCTCCACTCTACAACAAAATAACCAACATTTAGATCATTCTAGAGATTAAAGTCTTAAGATGAACTATCAGTACATTCAACAAGACAGTAGACTCGAAGAAATTTGTTAGGACGCCCTATAAGGTCCCCAGTGACATCTCAATTATAATTATGCCTGGGTTTATAACAATAATTAAGATCCCACCAAAGAACACTTGCTCTACAGAATCATAGAAAGACCTAAGCTTTGATACTAACTTTGTCACACCTTGCGACCAACGATGTGACTGGCACAAAAGATAGCCAAATTTTCTTCCATAAGCCAACATTAAACAAAAATTCTATCAAACACTAATTAATATCCTTAAGATTTAATACCAAATATCAGAACCAAATAGAACAATTGCAAGTTCATATATGCATTACATAAATTTAGTTACAATGGACTCTTGTAGAAATTTCAGAAGAGTCTTCCTTGTAAATTGGACCTTTCGAAATCTCTACAAATAAGCTAGCTAGTTCAAACATCAAAAGAAAGTTCAGCTATTAATCTAGACCAAAATACACCAATTTCAAGGGGTAGGGGACCCTATCAGTGATTCCTTGGAGCTACATACAACAGTCTACAGTATAAAATAAATTCTAAAAAATTAACAAAACAATCCCACGCGAAGAATTGTAAGGCTCACTAAGAGTGTAGGAAAATGCTAATGCTAAGCTGCTAATGAGGGATCGGGCTCAAACCTACTATCTGAAACAAATTGAAAATAAAAGGAGTGAGACTACGCTCAATGTGTAAACAAGGCTAACTATATGGTAAAATAACATTATAACATTATAAACTTATTCAAAATAGCAATTCATAAGTGAAAATTTGAAAGTGACTATTAAAAAGAAATTTTCAAGTAATTCATGCACCTGATGTAGTGGAAAGCATTTAATTAGTATTAGTTGAGCCAGACGTAGAGACATAACTCACGAGGGTAAGTAACACAGATGCTAAGCAACCTACTCGCGAAAATGAAAATAGATCTATGTATGGTGGCCAACCACATGGGGCTAACAACATCCCTACTAGCTGGGGTGTTTATCACAATGCACCATGGCTAACCACTACTACAGTTAGCTATAGAATTCTGAAACAGATAGCTCTCGCAAGAAATTATAATATAAATATATGCTCAGAGTAAATCAAATTCTGATTTATGTATACTTATAGTCTAAACATATAACATAGTACTCCAGTAAATATTCCCATAGTCCAAAAATACTCAGTTAATATTCCAATGCGTAAATAATCATAAACCCTTTAATAAAGCTAATACATTATAGCCGACATTATTTACTCACTTTTTAAAAATGGCAAAGGGAAACTTACTATCGTGACCTTTGTTAAATGCTTAGGCATAATTAATTCTCTTGAATAACCTATAATACCAATTCACGAATCCTTGATGTTAAAATGGTCTCAAGTGATCTTATACTAAAGTTATTTTATTTCTCCTTTTTTAAGCTTCCGTAGCATTACTATTGACCAACTACATTATTTATAAAAGAGAGGGACCTAATTTGCAACATAGGACTAATTTACATCCTAAATAAGAATTACTTTAAACTTTACTAATTATAAACAATAATAATGATAATAATAAAGTTTTAGTCATCATATTGGATGAGTTTTCTAGCTTAACTTTAATGCTTAAAAAATTTAGAGTTATGGCATAAAGTTATTATGTTCAACCATATATTCCATTTTCCATGCTTTTCATCACTACACAATAGAGTATTCAAATCCCATTCAATAATTCTAAAATTTTCCCTTTCTTGGTATGTTAAATTCTATGAAAATAATTGTATGGTGGACTACTTATAGGAAGGACCCAATAAAGTGGGCCAATTCAACCCTTAGTCAAATTCTCCTTAACCAATCCACCACAATGGGACAACCACAATCACAATCTTCTGTTTGATCGAGATTCAAGAAGGCTAGAACAAATGGACCTTATTCAATCTTCCCCTTCTTGGTCCCCTAACAAAAGAGACATTTTATCATAAAAGAAAAAAAAATAAACAAGGCCACTTGATGAAGGATAGGAATATTTTTTGAATAATCTATAATGGCTATGAAGATTAAGACCAAGGGAAGAAGAATGGAACAATTGTAGCCTTTTGCCTACCCTTTCTTCACTTCCTGGATTCTCCTTTCATTCAACATAATTTTTAAATGCAATAATTACACCATACTTCTCATCCTTGCTGGCCGAAAACCATAATAGGGGAGGGAAAAGTATAAAACTAGCTCAGGACCAAAGAAAGAATTATAATAATGCATCAAGAAGCAATAAAATTTGAGGAAGAGTTAGGGATGCATTTCAGCAAAATAGAGCTAAAATTTCAAGTTAAGAAGCATGAATCTTACATGAAATTCTTGTGTTGCATAAAGCTCTGCTCCAGCTCAGTTTCTACAGCAAAAAATTATGCATTATTCAATGAAAGCTAAAAAAGAATGTTGCTACACATTAACAGAGCTGAAAGGAGAACCATATACACTAGCCAAGCTTTAAGCTCGAGAGACAGACTTGCACAAAGATATGCCACTGGAAAGGATCAACAACCTTGAGTTACAGCAGGGAAGAGATGCACAGAAGATCGAAATAAAAATAAAGCTGGGTTACAGTGAGAATGGGAGAGAAGATGCAGATAGTTTTGGCATGTTTCTTACTACTTCTTTTAACCAAAAAGATAGAGGCAGGTGAGAGCAACGTGCCACCGAGAATGGAGATGTAGAATCACTTAAAACCTAAACTTTAGTCAAGCAAATAGGGGTATATTTGGTATCATAGAAAGATGACAACAAAAAGGAGAGAAAAAGAAAAAAAAATTCCATTTGTACATTGCTGGCCTCGAACCTATGCCTTAAGTTATTACATTCTCCCTACCTAAGGAAAATTTGGTCCCCGAATTTAAGTAAGAACTAACCTTAATTCTTGAATAAGTGGAGATACTTTACATGCATTTCACTCTCTACCTCCCAAGTAACCTCCTTTTATGAATGGTGGTGCCAAAGGACTTTAACATATATGATTTACTTGGAATGTAGCTTTTTAGTCTATCTCTCCAAAATTGCTACGAAGGTCTCCTCATATGCTAAATCCTCATTCAAAGAGACATCTTAAGTTTGCAACACGTGGGAAGGGTTAGGCAAATACTTCCTTAACATTGAAACATGAAATACTAGGTGAATATTAGATAACTCAAGTAGCAATGCCAAACGATAGGCTACTACCCCTACTCTTTATAGGATCTCAAATGGGCCAATGTATCTCAGGGTCAACTTTCCTTTTTTCCTAAATCTCATTACACCCTTCATGGGAGACACCTTAAGGAACATGAAATCTCTAATCATAAATTCTAAGTTTTGACATTGATGGTCCACATATGCTTTCTATTTGTTCTGAGCTACTACTAATCTCTCTCTGATTATTTTTACTTTCTTTAAAGCATCTTGTACTAAGTTCGGCCCTAGTAGCTTAGCTTCTCTAACTTCAAACCATTCGATGGGAGACCTACATCGTCTCTCATATAATGCCTCAAAAGGTGCTATCTGAATTCTAGCTTGATAACTATTATTATAAATAAATTCTACCAAGGGTAAATAATTATCCCAGTTACTACTAAATTCCAAAACACATGATCTCATCATATCTTCTATCGTTTGTATGGTCTTCTCTAATTGCCCATTAGTTTGAGGATGAAAGGCAGTGCTAAGATCCAATCGAGTACCTATGGCTTCTTGAAAGGCTCTCCAAAATCTAGAAGTAAATTGTGGTCCCTGATTAGAGATAATAGACATTAGAACACCGTGCAATTTCATTATCTCACTTAAATAAAGTTGCACATATCTTGCAACACTGTAAGTTGTCTTTACAGTGAGAAAATGCACTGATTTGATGAGTCTATCAACAATCACCGAAATGGAATCATAGCCCTTCACTGTTCAGGATAATCCTATAATAAAATTCATTATAATTCTTTCCTATTTCTATTGTGGTATTTCTAGTCGTTAGTGTAACCCTGTAGATTTTTGGTATTCAACTTTCATTTGTTGACACACTAAATAATGAGAAACAAAATCCACTATATTCTTCTTTATGCCTTCCCACTAGTATACTTGCTTCAAGTCTTGATACATCTTTGTAAAACCAGAATGAATAGTATACAAGGAGTAATGAGCTTCTTCCATGAGTTCTCTCCCTAAATCTCCCACATTTGGTACACACAACCAAGTACCAAACCACAAAACTCCATTTGAGTCTAAGTAAATTCATTTTCTTTTCCACTTTTGACATCATCCATCAATTTACATATTTGTGCATCCTCAACTTGCGCAGTCTTTAACCTTTCAAACAAAGAAGAACAAAGTTGTATATGAGCTAATAATACTCTTGGCTCTTTAATCTCAAATTCAACTCCTAAACCCTCAATCTTATGAAGATCTACAATCAATGGCCTTCTTGCCTCAGTAATATGGCTTAAGCTTCCCATAGAATTCCTGCTCAAAGCATTTGCCATTGTATTAGCCTTACCTAGATGATACAAAATAGTGTAATCATAATCTTTAAGTAACTCTATCCACCTCCTTTGCCTTAAATTCATATCATGTTATTGGAAGATATATTTGAGGTTTTTTGTGATTTATGTAAATATCATATGTCTCGCCATATAAATAATGCCTCTAAATTTTAAGAGCAAAGGCTACTGTCACCATTTCCAAATCATATGTCAGGTAATTCTGCTCATACTTCTTAAGTTATCTAGAGGCATAAGCAATCACATAACCATGCTGCATTAATATACATCCCAAGCCTACCCTAGAAGCGTCACAGTATATGACAACCTCTAGACCCCGAGGGTAATATCAAAACTGGCACAGAAGTAAGACAATCTTTTAGTTTTTGGAAACCCCCTTCACAAGCCTCAAACCATTGAAACTTCATTTGGGTTCACAAATGCCTCGACTGCATTTATAGATTTGGTGAATTGAGTTTTCAAGCCTTTCTTAGATCGAAATGTCATCCTCTTTATTAATAACATCTTAGTTTATTCTAAGAGTCGTGAAGAGTTTATTCTAAGAGTCATGAAGAGCATGGGCAACATCTAAAAATGGCATTACAAGTATTAAGGGAACACCAGTTATTTGCTAAATTTTCTAAATGTTAATTTTGATTGGAAGTAGTAGATCTCAAGAAATGGGGTACAAGTAGATCCTAGTAAAGTGGAAGTAGTTTAAAAATGGCCGAAACCCATTACCATTACAGAGATCTGTAGTTTCTTGGGATTAGCAGGCTACTATCATCAATTTATTCAAGACATTACTAAAAATTCATAATGACCATATTAGATTCTAAAAGCAATTTTAAGGATATCTTCATCTCTTATCCTCAATTGATGATAACTTGATTACAAGTCAATTTTTGAAAAACATTGAGCTCCCTTCTACTGGTTAAATAGATCATCTATACGAGGCAAGGGATATTTATTCGTTACTGTCACTTTGTTCAGCTACCTGTAATCTACACGTAAATGGAGAGAACCATCCTTCTTCTTAAGAAAAAGTATAGGAGCACCCCAAGGGGATGTGCTAAGGTGAATAGAACCCTTATCCAACAAGTCCTACAATTAATTCTTTAGCTTTCTGAGTTCCATGGGCGCCATTCTATAAGGGGGAATGGATATGGGCTAAGTACTTGGCAGTACATCAATACAAAATTCAATTTCCCTCTCTGGGGGTAACCTAAGCAATTCTTTAGGAAAGACATCAGAAAGTTCTCTTGCCATTGGGACTTGTTCCAATGTTGGAACTTTTTTGTCATATCTTGAACTATTGCCAAATATCCCTAACAACCTTTCCTTAAGAGCTTTCAAGCTTTTATGGCAGATATTAAGTTGTTTGGTGCTTTACTTCGATCACCTTGGATAATGAAGGAGGATTCATCTGGAAAGTTATATCTCACCAAATTAAGATAGTAATCCAAGATTGCATGGCAAGAGGCTAGCCAATCCATCCTAAGTATTACATCAAAATCGATTATCACAAGTATTATCAAGTCAACTAATGTCTCTTGATCTGTCACAGTAATTACACAAGCCTTACACACCTAGTTAACTACTATAAACTCTCTAAATGGGGTTGCAACTGATAACGAGCAATTTAATTTTCCAAAGTCTCTACCAATCTTCTTTGCAAAGTATAGAGATATGTAGGAATGTGTAAAACTAGGGTCAAATAATGCATATGCATCATGTGAACAAACTGTGAGTGTACCAATTACCATGGCATTAGATGCCAGTACATCCTAACTATTAAATGTAAAAACTCGAGCTTAGCCATGTCCTGCAGTCATCTGACCTCTACTCACAACTGCCCTACTACTTCTACCTTTACTACTTTGAACTATAATTGTACTAATAGATTGAGCTCCTACTGAGAATTGACTAGTAGGTCGAATTGATCCTTGACTAGAATTAGGGTAATGCTAAGGACAATCTCTCACTAAATGTCCAACTTGCTTATGATGAAAGCATGCTTCCATCTCCTTGTGGTAAGTGCTAGAATGTATCTCCCTACAAATAAAACAAAGACCCTTAGATTGGCGAGATTAAGTAGAAACTAAGGTAGGTACTATGCCAATACCCTTGAAAGATGCTTTGTGCTTGTCGATGCCTGTAGAAAATGAATTTAGAGATATTGTAAATGCCTGAATAGGTCTTTGATAACCTTGAGGCCTAGGCCTATGAGAACATCTAACTGCAAATGAACTACCTCTATGCCTCCCTTCACTATCACACATCCTTTTTCTCTGAGAAGTATCCTCCTCCCTATCCCTCATCTCTATCATAGGTGCACAATCTATCATAGCTAAACAAGAAGGAAATAGGTTTATTTGTAGGGTAACCACCCTATACAACGTTTAAGGCAACCTATTCATAAGTTGCTTGATCTTATCCCTCTCAGTCAGGACCAAATGTAAGGTGTACTAAGACAATTATGTAAAATAAATGTCATAATTAGAGACACTCATGCCTGGTGTCAGTTTCAAACCTTTAAACTCTCTGGCTCTAGCATTTAAGATACTCTAGAGCATAAAGTGATCCATAAAAAGTTCTTTAAATTCCTCTCATAACATTGAGGGCAACTCGATTGGCCTTTCCCCCAACAAGGTCTGAAACCATATATAGGTCGCATCCTATAATTGAAACCTAGCAAACTCGACTGATTTTGCACTCAAGCAACTTAAAGCTCTGTATATCTTCTCAATGCCATCAATAAATTGCTGGGGATCCTCTTGACTATTTGTTCTAGAATAAGTGGGAGGCTTCAACTTCAGAAACTGAGAAAGGGTTACTAGAACTTTTCTCTCCTCTCTCATAACTTAAGGTTTTATTGATCTTAGCTGAACTAGTGGTTTATCTTCCTTTAGGGGCTATGAATTCTTGACTCTAACCATAGATAAAGCCTATCTAGAGGGTTGAATAGTCCCATGACCACTACCCCAACCTTAACTATGGCCTCTGGTGGGCAAGGTAGCTTGCTAAACCATTGCACTTATGGAAGCCTCATCTATAGCAACTAATTTATTAACTGAACAAATTCTGGGAGGCATTTCCACTCTAGAAAAAAATAACAAACATGCAAATCATTCTAGAGATTGAAGTCTTAAGATGAACCATTAGTACATTCAACAAGACAGTAGACTCGAAGGAATTTGTTAGGACGCCCTATAAGGTCCTCAGTGACATCTCAATTATAATTATGCCTGGGTTAATAACAATAATTAAGATTCCACCAATAAGCACTTGCTCCACAAAATCATAGAAAGACCTAAGCTCTGATACCAACTTTGTCACACCCCGCAACCAACGGTTTGACTGGCATGGAAAATAACCAAATTTTCTTTTGTAAGCCAACACTAAACAAAAATTCTATCAAACACTAATGAATATCCCTAAGATTTAATGCCAAATATCAGAACCAAATAGAATAATTACAAGTTTATATATGCATTACATAAATTTAGTTCCAATGGACTCTTATAGAAATTTTGATAGAGTCTCCCATGTAAATTAGACCTCCCGAAATCTTTACAAATCAGTTAGCTAGTTCAAAACATCAGAAGAAAGTTCAGCTATTAATCCAGACCAAAATACACTAGTTTCAAGGGGTAGGAGACCTTATTTTTGATTTTGTGGAACTAAATACACACTCTACACTACAAAATAAATTCTAAAAAATTAACAAAACAATCCCATGAGAATAATTGTAGGGCTCACTAAGAGTGCAGGAAAGTGCCAATGCTAAGATGCTGATGAGGGATCGAACTCATACCTACTATTTGAAACAAATTGAAAATAAAAGGAGTAAGGCAATGCTTAGTGAGTAAATAAGGTTAACTATACGGTAAAAGAATTTATAACATTAAAAACTTATTCAAAATAGAAATTCACAAGCGAATCTTTAAAAGCGATTATTAAAAAGAAATTTCCAAGTAATTCATGCACCCAATGTAGTGGGAAGCATCTAATCAATACCAGTTGAGCCAAACGCAGAGCACATAACTTGTGAGGGTAAGTAACATAGATGATGAGCAACTTGCTCACGAAAATGAAAATAGATCCGCGTATGGTGGCCAACCACATGGGACTAGCAATACCCTTGCTAGCTCTGGTATTTATCACAGTGTACCATGGCTGTGGAGATTAAGACCAACGGAAGAAGAATGGAACAATTGTAGCCTTTTGCCTGCCCCTTCTTCACTTCTTGGATTCTCCTTCCACTCAACATAATTTTTAAATGTAACAATTACACCATACTACTCATTCTTGTCGACCGAAAACCATAATAGGGGAGGGAAAAGTATAGAACCAACTCAGGACTAAAGAAAGAATTGTAATAATGTACTAAGAAGCAATAAAGTTTGAGGAAGAGTTAAGGATGCATTTCAGCAAAATAGAAATAAAATTTCAAGCTAAGAAGCATGAATCTTACATGAAATTGTTATGTTGCACAAAGCTTTGCTTTAGCTCAGTTTCTATAGACAAAAATTTTGCATCATTCAATGAAAGCCAAAAGAAAATAATGCTATACAACAACAGAACTGAAAGGAGAACAATATCCACTAGCCATGCTTCAAGCTCAAGAGACAGACTTGTATAAGGATATGCCACCAGAAGGAATCAACAACCTCAAGTTACAGTAGGGAAAAGATGTGTAGAAGATCAAAACAAAAATGAAGCTAGGTTACAGTGAGAATAGGAGAGAAGATGCAGATAGTTTTGGCATGTTTCCTATTACTTCTTTTGACCAAAAGGATGGAGGCAGGTGAAAGCAATGTGCCATTGAGAATGGAGATGTAGAATGACCTAAAACCTAAACTTTAGTCAAGAAAATGGGGGTATATTTAGTATAGTAGAAAAATGATAGCAAAAAGAAAAGAAAAAAATAATTGCCATTTATATGTTGTTGGCCTCAAACCCATGCCTTAGGTTATTATAGTATCCGTTGAGATTGGAACCACTTTGTAACAAGTATAGAAGGTTAGATTTATTAAGATTCACAAAAAGAAGTAAACTAGTATAATGAGAAGGCCCAATGTCTAAAAATACATTGGTAAACCCAAACTATTAAGCCTCTGATTGATAACAACATGATAACAAATAAGACAATACATTATCATGCAAGTGTCATAGTGTAACAAGTATAGCCTTGGTAGCACATTCATTAATGAAAGTAAGAGACATTACAGCCAAACAAAACATTATAATCGAAGGTACTTGTAGCTACAATAAGAAAAATAAAAATGCTAAACCATGGGAAGGAAACAAGTAGCAAAGGTAGAGCTTCAACAATGGCCAATAAGCAGATATTGCAGACTAAAGGACCCCAAGGACATTCCTATCCTAATTATTTAAGGAAAAATATCAAAAGACCACCAATTATAGGTCGATTTGGTTTTTTAGGGGAGTTCATAAAAAGATGCTTTTGCCGAATATTATAATGCAAGCAATTACCATTCATTTTGGAACTTTCCACTCAACATTATTGAATGGAAAATTAAATATAAAAAAATAGCCACAAGACATCAAAGATTCATTATGGTGCATGAAATCGACCCCAAGATTCATTGCACATTATGCAAGAAAAACTTTAATTCAATTAAACCCCCCAACCTCCACAGAACAAAAAAAGAAAATAACAAGATATCATAGATACTTACTAGAAGCTCAATCTCTAAATAAAGTCAATCATATATAGTAATTGTTGAAATTAAAGAAAGTATATGAAATTTGAAAGAGTCAGAACATAATTTGTTAATAAAGTTACCCATATATGAAATCTTTATATTAAAAAGAGACAATCATGCTATCATATAAACAGTGTATGGACTCTTTCTATATAATTTTACATTTAAAATTAGTTCACTCAATTGAAAAAGGAAAATTTTCCATTCAAAAGCAAGCTCAAAAAGTACTTAACCTAATGGTATCTTAGTTATCCCAACCTCTTTTTGATAACAATCTACCAACCAAACAGTATTCGTGTCCTTTTTGAAGCCTCAACACCCTAATTTCATTTTAGTTTAAGTTCATAAGACAAAGCTCAACTAAATAGAAATGAAATATAAAAATCATGAAAGATGAAATAAAGAAAACTGTAATTGCAAAAGGTTCAGATTGGCAAAACTTACTTCAGAGCATCAAGGACAACCATCATTTTTGTCCTGTCATAAAGGAGAGGCATGCCCTCAAATACCTTCAATCAAGCAAGTGCAGCTACCTTATGCTTTGTCTTAAGTGGTATCATTCTATAAATAAAAAAGCATATCATCATATGACCATTAAGAAATTGAAAATGGTACACAAATACATATATATATATATATGCAATTTTGATCTACAAGTCAATTCGAACTAGGAGTCCTTCACTAGCTACCTTAGCCTTTGAAAAAATATATAAGTATAATGTTTAAAAAATTAAAACTCATCCCAATGTGTCGGGTTAAGAATATTCACTGCATGCAATCCTCTTCTTCAAAAATTTGCACTGTAAATAGCTAAATCACATTGCATATATATATATATATATGCTTTTAAAGGATTTCACTGATCTTTCATTGTTCCAAGGCTACCAAACCACAGTTTGGTCTTGGACTTCATGTTATCCTCTACTTTTTACCCCCTTGTTAGCCTTTTTTTTTTTGTTTTTCCTCCCTTGAATCCCACGCAAATACATGAGGTCCCATTCTTGATATTTAAATCACTTACAGCCTATTCGGTATTCGTGGAAGGGAGGTGGGAAAAGGACAAGGGCAAGGAAAGTGAGGAAAAATTACAATTTTACCTTTATAATCATTATTTAATTATTATTTAATACTCTCTAATAATAATTATTCAATCATTAAAAGTAAGGGTATTATAGGTATTTTTTATCTACAAAATCATCTTTTTACTTTTTGTTTCCATTTCCATATTAACTTTCTATGTACTAAACAGGCCATTAATATCATCGCTTATAATGTCACCTATCATGTCTATAACTCTATGATAACTATCTACACTCCTAATTGCTAAGCCTATAATTTATTCCTAAAAAAAAAAAAACATTTCAAGGTTAATTATACATTTACTCGATATAGTTTATAATGCATGGAACTAATGCTCCTTTGTTGGCATGAGCGTGGTGAGCAATGTGCTTATTAATGCATCTTCTCTCTATATCATCAAAAATGAAATTGTACCTAAAATAAGGTATTGTAGTATACAAACTAAGAGTTGTAACATTTTGCTACATTATATAATACATTAACATGTACATTAGTTCATATTTGTTCAACTTTTAGAATTGTTGTTTTGATCTTTTTATTTTTATTTTTTTCCTTTTGGTCTTATATGAAGTTAAGGTAGATCCATTGATCATGTAATAGCCCAAGATTTGATGGGAAGGTTAAAAAAATAATGAAAATAAAAAATATAATATAATATAATATAAATAATTTGATGGATAAATTTATAATTTTTGGGTCAGGATTATTTTTAGAATCATGGATTATAAATTAAAAGATAAAGTGTAAGAAGATATGAAATTCAATATTAATTTACATAAAATTAAATAATAGGTGAGAGATTAAATTTAAGTTTATTAAGTATGGATTAAATTCATAAGTTGGCCATCATTCTCGTGATTTAAGTTTAGGCTAGAGTCATAGTGACTAGGGCTGCTCATGGGCAGGGTCGGGTTAGACATTTAGTAGGCCCGATACCCAACCTGATTAAGTTATCATGCTTACTTTTATGCTTGTAGCTTGGCCTAACTTGAACAAACCAGGTTTTATGTTAGATTAAGGCAGCTTAAGGTTGCCAGAATATTTTTTTTTCTTGTGATGTAACACCATATTATACTAAACTCTCAAGATCATCTACGAGCATACATGTGCTCAATTTCATTGGTATCAGAGCAAAGTTCCAAGCCTTCTAAGATTGGATATGATTTGAGGATGTGGCGATAAGGCTATTTAAAGGCTTGTATAAAGCCTTGTATGAGCCATTTTGAGTGTGTGAAAGTGGCTTATGGTTATGTTCATGATAAGTGTGATGTGGCATGGTCTTGAGTAGGGGGTAGCCGTAGGTGAGGTTGGCCTTTAGAGTTTTTAGAGCAGAGTTAAGTGATCTAATGACTAGAGCTCTATAAGTTATAGTTTCTCCCTGGAATTGGTGGCAAGCTTTGTGTATTAACAAGAGATAATTGTGTAACTACTAGAGAGGCTTGCTTAGAGAGATTATGAGAGGCCCAATTTCCTTGATTACCACACTCAGACCACTCGAGGATGTCCTACTCAATACAGGGTCAAGCAATGAGGTAGCACAGTGTAAGGTGAAACTACTACTGCATTCATTAAGTGTTGAGGGAGTTATTCCCCCTTAGCCATGCACCTAGATGTTATGATGAAGTAAAGAGTCTAGAAAGTTATTTCCCTCAAGCTAGGAGTTTGAGTTATAAACTACGCTCCATAGAGTTCTAACAGCGTAAAGGTAGAATTTAGTTATGCAAGAACAAAGCAAGAAATAGAATCCTCTAGCTTGGTCATGAGCTATATACAGAGGTAGTGAGGCTCGAATTACATAGCTAAAGAGGCTTTCAGTCAAAGTGGAGTGTATTGCAGTATGGAAGGCTTTGTTGGTCATATTTAGGCTAATCTAAGCAATGAACTATTATGGGGTCAGTCAGAGCACCAAAAGTTAAGACCGCTGATATAACTAAAATAAAAGAGCACTAAATGGTCCATTAACAGATACGAAGGGTTATTAAGTAACGGACGAGCAGTGGGCCTAGTATCGAAATTGTCAAAATTAAGCAGCAATTAAAGCCAAAATGTTAGACACACAAATAGTAAGGTTGTTAAGACCCGTCTACAAGGCGTTGACTCCAACCTAAGATGCTACCCTATGTAATAGTGAACAATGGGCTAATATGATGAGTTTAAAACCTTGTTAACAAGATCTTAAATTTTACATTGCAGTATATGAGATCTTGTCAATAAGATCTTAACCCTATTGACAGGATGTTAATATAATCTAGAAAATAATATAACTCGAGGTTAATAACAATGATGTACATTGTGAATATACGAGTACGGTGTATCATATAGGTAATACATAAAGATGAGTATGATTAGCCTAGTGTTAGAAGTCTAAAAAAGAGAATGAGAACAATTTAAAAGTATTAAATTCATTGTAAGCCTATATAAGTTAATGGGGCATATTGTTAACCACAACTCTGATGAGATAGGTAGCCCGGGCAAAGTATAAGTTGAAGTTTAAGAAAAGTGACTAATAGCATCTCTCAGGTGAAATGAGATGTGTAGAAAGAGAATACAATGTAAAAGGAGAAAATAATTTGACTGAAAGCTCAGTAAGGGCCCTCTCTAGGTTGATGAAAAGAAGTTAAGATATCTTGAGTTGGGAAGACCACCAGTAGTAGTTAGCAAAAATCCCTATAGATAGACCCCTGAACTGTAAAGTACCATGATCAGGGAAAGTAAGGAAAAGCTGAGAAGTTAGTCGATGGAAGAGATGCCCTTGCTTTAATAATGACTAAATGAATAGATTGAGCACAGAAAAAGTAAACAGATAGGGGTTTAGTAGTTGGCCTGATGAGCCTCCCTAATGTGAGATTAATGTAAGGTTAAAGCACGTGAGTAATTAGAGCACCCAATGAAGCATAAGTCTTCAATAATGTAGAGTTTGGACATTGAGAGCACATATTGAGTTAGTAAAACCCTGAAATCAGTAGACTATGCTCTTAAAGATGAGAGTAAAGAGATTAAATAGAGAGAAAGTCTAGTTCTGATTCAAATGCAGAAATAAGCTGAGGCAAACAATTAGCACCTTAGTGCTCTCGTGGGAGTTAAAGACTGTCTAAGAAGGTGAGTCCTTGTATGATATAGAGAAGAAGTATAAGCCAGAGCATTACAGAATACAATTCTTGGGATTACATGAAATAAAATTTTTCCTTACAAAGGGCCGGTCAAGCTAAGAGCAAAGTGAGAGTATAAGAGGAATTAGACCTTCCTTAATATTACAGGAAGTGAGAAAGTAGTGGAATCCAGAAAGATGCAAATACTCTTGAGCATAGAGAAATAGAACAATAGCAGAGGAATAAATAAGTGATAGAGTACTCTTTTCATATGAGTAAAGGGATAATAACAGTAAAATAGAGAGTATATGATGATGACAAAGCCAATGAAATAATAGATTGAAAATAAATATCGAGTTAATGTAGTTGAGTACTTGAGAAGCACAATTATCCTCAGCATAAATGTCTATTTAGCATGATAATGCCCGAAACAGAGACAATCGGGTAACGTAGAGTGACCTCAGGATGGAGCAACAAATTTCGTAAGGAATTAGAGGAAGAATCCTCTTTTTCCCAAGTGTTCTATTAAATGAAGGCAGATAAAGAAAAGTAACAGGAAAATACTTTAGATTATTGGGAAACTTGTAATATTCTGACAATGGTGGCTTTGAGGTTAGTCATGATGTGCCTGTGTATTAGTGTTTGATGCTATAGTTTGCTTGCAACAACAGTTATATAATATTGGGTTTAACTAACCCAGCAGTAATGTAACTTGAGTGCATAACAAACAATGGCATCAATCATAAAAAGTGTCCCGAAAACCAAAGAGTATCCTAGTTAGTTAAATGATGAGATAAGTCAAGAAAGAGAAGTGAAGGGATTCCAGTAATATTATAACAATAAGAAAAGCATGTAGAAAGGAATCTCCAATAAAGAATAATAATGTATAAGAGAATGTGCTAACAGTATAGAACATTCAGATTATTGTTAGCATGTTTAGATTCAGATAGCATGAGTTCAGTATGCAAAGTATGAGTCTCTTATGATATAATTAAATAAAATAAGAAGGGACTAGTGTATAATCTCTATTCTGCAAGAGATGTTAGGCACGCTTGGTGTGTAAGATGCCCTGGTGCTAAAGGCACTTAAAAGTCAAATGTGGGCATAGTTAGAAATTATAGAATTTGAGAAGAAAGACAAAGTGAGTATAGATAAAGTGTAGTGAACCAAATAGAGTGAGTAAGGAAAGAAAGAAAGCCTAAGTAAAAAGGGCAGAAATGGGAACTTGAGGATCCCATAAGGAGTGGTAAATGAAAGTTAAAATACTCCTAAATATTAGTACGATAGGATCACAAAGAAGTAGATGATACAGAACCCACTTTATATGAAGAGCATGACAAATATTTGAGTTGAGCCTTAAAGATTATGAGTGATAGTTACCAGACTTAGTAAGCATGTGTCTTATTTTCAGATACAGTGATCTTAGGCTTTGATATCTTTCAGAGATGGATCACAGTGGATCTTAGTATAGTAGAGTAGGTCACAATAGACCTTAGCAGGGCTTTAAGAGGTTGTAGTAGACCTAAGGGTTGTAATAGATCATACAAAGTCATAAAGAGCCTACTATTATAACACATCAATTATTTAGGGAGATGACGGCCCAAGATAGTTTTAATAGAGTAGTTAGTCTCAGGGACTAATACAGTTTTAGACAGTTTCTATTTCAAAGACTAGAGAATTCCTAAGTCTGTTAGACTATTGCTACCAAAGATATCAGAGTTATACTCAAATAATTAGACTACTAACTAGACCTCTTTAGTTGATGAGTAGAGTATATGGGATAAGAAAAGCAAGAAAGTAACTTTCCAGAGCTATAGTTAGATGAACCACTACTCAACAGATAAGACCTGATTGGGGGATAGAGAGATAGAGAGATCCCTATACATTAGAGCTATATATTCAAAAAAAGGTCAGGTGTAATTTTTATGATGAGGTAGTAGTAGATCGTGTCTCCAGTGATTGAGACTATGAGTCCAGTTAGCATCCCACTCGAGTTTAGTATTAGTCAGTAATAGTTGCTCTTCGATGCTAGTACAAAGAATAGGAAAAAAAGTTATGTTAGTTAGTTTTGAGATAAGGGATTATAAAATACCCACTTGCAAGTGAGCAAAGAAGGTAAGGAAAAGTCTTGGCCTAAAGAGGTAGATATAATAGTAAATAAGACACTGGGATAGTTAAGGGTAGAGACTCCTTGAAGGAGTTATAATCCCAGTAAGTGATTAAGATGTGAGGCTTATGATAGAAAGAAATATGAATTATGATTAAGGGATGAGCTAGTAAGAGAGCACGAAGATGAATAGTGGATGACATGTTTAAATAAGTAAACAAATAGAAATCTCCAATGGCAGTGATAAATAGAGAAAGGTAACGAGACCTTATGAAAAGCCATTGGTAGATGATAAGAGAGATTTAATACTAAGTTAATAATCTCCCAAGGCACGTAAATGAGTCCACTAAGAAGAACGTTAACCCCTATGAACGGATTAAGATTAATTAGATATGAAATAATAAGCTCTCCCAGGAAAAGGCTAAAATTTTAAGAGTATGATTCAAAATCAAAAATTACTTTCCCTTGTGAGAAAAACCAATAACATAAAGTCCCTGGCAGAGAGAAACTTAAAAGAGCCTAGTCTCTAAAAGAAGCGAATAGAGCTAAGAAGGGAAAGAAAGGGCTAGTTAACGAGAATATAAGAAAAGTAAGAGGAAGTTACACCTCTAAATTTTGAGGATGAAATTTATTTAATAGCAAATATTTGAATTCAGCCTTAGCAATTATGAGCGATAGTTACCAGACTTAGTGAGTATGTGTTGTACCGTCAGATACAGTGATCTTAGGCTTTGACCTCCCCTAAAGATGGATCGCAGTAGATCCTAGCATAGTATAACGGGTTGCAATAGACCCTAGCAGGGCTTTGAGAGGTCGCAATAGACTTAGGGGTCGCAATAGACTTAGGGGTTACAATAGATCCCACAAAGATATAGAGAGCCTATAGTTATAGCACAACAATTCTTTAGGGAGATGACAGCCTGAGATAGTTTTCCCAGATCAGTTAGTCTCAGAGCTCAATATAATATCAGATAGTTTTTGTCTCAGAGACCAGAGGTCTCCTAAGTCTGGTAGACTATTGTCATAGAAATATAATGGCCATACTTAGACAATTAGACCACTGACTTGATTTCTTGAGAGATGAGTAAAGTAGGTGGTATGAGGAAAGCAAGGCAATAGCTTTCTAGTATTATAGCTAGATGAACCACTATCCAGCAGACATTGGATTTGACCAAGGGATAGAGAGATTCCTGTATACTAGAGTCATATGTTCAAAAAGGGGTCAAGTATAGTTTGTCTTGATGAGGTAAATGGTAGATCATGTTTCCAGTAGCTAAGATTATGAAAAGTCAGTATCCTACAAGAATTTAGCAGTAGTTAGTGGTTGTTGCTCTTTAATGTTAATACAAGAAAGAGTATGAGTTATGATGATTAGCTATTAAATTGAAAAGTTAAATAAGACCACTTTCAAGTGAATAAAGAGAGTAAAACACAGTTTAAGCTTGAAAAGGAAAGAGTCAGAGTAAGAAATGAGACTAGGATGATTAAGAATAATAGTCCTTTTAAAAGGACTTGTAATCTCAATAAATGATACAAATATGAAGCTTAAGATAGAAAAAAAATATGATGATATACCATGGGATGAGCTAGTGAGAAAACAAATAAGATTAAATAGTGGACTAATATCTAAATAAGTTGAGTAAGTAGACAAAGGTCTCTAATGGTTATTTATGAACAAGAAAGGTAATGAGACTTTATAGAAAGTCATCAAGAGAGGATAAGGGAGATTTAATACTAAGTAAGCTATCTCCTAAAGCATATGCAAGTAAGTTCACTAGACAGGAAAGTCAATCTCTATGAACGGGATAAGATTAATTAGATATGAAACAATAAGCTCTCCTAGAGTTTAAGAATATATGTAGTGTCAGAAACTACTTTCCCTTATGATAAAAGCAAGTCAAATGCTCTATAGTAATAATACAAAAAAAGAGAATCAAATGCAGTAAATTGGTGAGATTTCCCTGGCAGAAGAACTTAGTCTCTAAAAAAAGTACATAGAGCTAGGAAGAAAGGAAAGAAAACGCCAGTGGATAGCATGTTTAAATAAGTGAGTAAATAGACAGAAATCTCCAATGACGGTGATAAACAGAGAAAGGTAATGAGACCTTATGGAAAGCCATCGGTAGACGATACAAGAGATTTAATATTAAGTGAATCATCTCCCAAGGCACGTAAATAAGTCCACTGAGAAGAACGTTAACCCTTATGAATAGATTAAGATTAATTAGATATGAAATAATAAGCTCTTCTAAGAAAAGGCTAAAATTTTAAGATTATGATTCAGAATCAGAAATTACTTTTCCTTGTAAGAAAAACTAGTAACATAAAGTCCTTAGCAGAGAGAAACTTAAGAGAACTTAGTCTCTAAAAGAAGCGAATAGAGCCACGCAGAAGGGAAAGAAAAGACCAGTTAGTGAGAATGTAAGAAAAGTAAAAAGAAGTTATACCACTAAATTTCAAAGAAGAAATTATTTAACGAGGGAAGAATGTAACATTCAGTCCCTCCGTAAACGTGAGAAACGTGATATTCGATTTTTTTCATAAATGCATGAAATGCATTGGATATGAAAGGAAGTCCCCTGGAGAGAATGATTTGAGATCAAATAAAATTAGGATAAACTTTTAAATAATGAAAAATAAAGATCCAAGGTTTAAGATTCGAAAACCAGAGCCAGAGTAGTTCAATTAAATTTTCAAAAGCATAATGACATTTTTATAATTTAGGGCACTTCTAAAAAACACCAAGGAGGGATTTTTAAATGGAAAATTTAAGCTTTTTGGGGTTCTCAGAGGCCTTGGAAACCATTGAAAGCCTCGGGACAGTTAAAACTCTCTAGTGTACGTTTTCTAATTATGGTTGACCTGAACTTTGACCAATTCATTCAGAAAGGTTTTAGCCCTAAATTGAGTAGTTCCAAAGCTATTTTATAAGATTGAGGGCCTAATTTTTATGATAAAAAATATGGTTATAAAAAAGGAGCTAAAATAAATTGGAAACAAAAATGTCAAGTATACGGGATATAAATGGAATTTTTTTAGAACAATTTTAATTCCTTCTTGCTTTATATGGTGCATCCCCTTTTCTCTTCCATTTAGCTGACCTTATTTCTGCTGAAGACTAGGGGAAAGACTAGCAAGAGAGGGCACACCATAGAAGGAGAAAGAGAAGGAGAAAAAGAAGGCAAAAGTTATGAAAATTCATGGAATTTCTTGGTGTTTCCTTTAGCAAACTTGTTCTCCCACTTTTTATCTTTCTTTCCATGGATTTATTGAAGTGTTTAGTTCTGTTTTGAGCCTAAAACAAAGGGAAGAAGTTCAAAAATTTAGAGAAGGACCAAAGCAAAGGAAAGAGCATTCAAGGAAAGCTAAGAAACTAAGGTAAAATGGTAGTTTTCATGCTTCTTCTCCCTTGTCGTTGTGTGTGTGAGTTTCGACCATTATTGGGACAGCAAGAGGGAGTTGTTTTTTAGTAGAACCAAGGATAAAACTTATGAATTAAAGTATGGGTAACAACATAGTGTAAAGAATTTCAAGGAAGAATAAATATAAGATAGTAAGGCTAGGGATTCAAGAACTTAGGCTAAAATTTGATTTTGTCCAAGGGCATTTTAGGTTATGTGATGGTTCAAATGAGTTTCTAAGACCCCTAGGGAGCTTCTCACATGCATCTCCCATCAAGGAAAACAAAATCACTTCCATTGGTGCCAAGAAGAGCATTGTCTCAGCCTAAGAGGGTTAAAGCACCTAGGGAGTGTTTTAATTTCTTCCAAACTTAGAATTGCATCATATATGATGGGAGAGTATGAGAGGAAACCTTGGAAAAATTTTAGAAAGCCTAGAAAGTGTGATGGAGATATAGATTCCATATTGTAGCAAAATGAAGTAACACATAGCTGGACTCCTTGAAATAAATGTGTGATGGCTCTAAAGAGTCTAAATGGAGTCTAGAGTCATAGATTAAGGGAAATAATGGAATCAAGATCATGAATTCCTAAGGTTTTTTCATTAGGTGCTTTATAAAACCATAAATGAACCATGTGAGCAACATAACTTTTCTAGTGTGTACGTGGCTTTAGTAGATATTTCAAAAGTATAATTAGATCCCATTTGATGTGTTTAGGCTAAAGGAATTAAGTCCCACCTCCTTGTGAGTGTTTAGCCAAGAGAAAGGAAGGAATTCCAAGAGAAAAAGTGTGTTCTTGCACACAAGGTAGCTCTCTCTTCTATCTCTCATATATGGTTGGATGTTTTCTTGTATTTGAATGTGTGTGTATATGTTTAAGCCATGAAAGATATTTCTAGCATGTATTTATATGCCATGGTACCATGATACTTTGTTTATGTACTTAAAGAAAGGATATTTTTATGAATGTGTTTGGCTTATTTGAGTATGGTGAGGCCAAAAGCCCCTTAGTAAGGGTGAGGATGAGCTCAAAAGTCCCTAAAGTTTGGTGAAACAAAACCAAAAGTTTCTAGAAAGAGTGAGGCTTCGTCAAAAGTCCCTTGAAAGTGGGTGAAGTAAGTCTAAAAGTCCCAAAGAAGATGGGTGAGGATAAACTATGATCTTGGCAAGTCTATGTATGATAAGTATGTCTTCTTGAATGTGAAACATGTTTCATATATGTTTATGAATTTCAAGATAGCCATGCATGCATTTTTAGACTTGAAATTGCATTCATTATGTGTGCTTGAAAGAAAGAAGGGCTATTAGGATTCCTAGAATCCCACTATTCCCTCTCCCTTACCTAACATATCTAGGTGAACCAAGTAAGGAAGGAAATAGGAGCCACCACACTTGAAAGCAAAGAGTTTGACAAAGGAGTTGTTATTTGTTCATTTTGTAAACATAACCTTGTCAAGTGATTATTCCCATGTTGTATGTAATCTATAACCTCTTGAACATATGTAATTATATCGATATGTGATGTATATATAAGAATTGGATGCAAATGAATGAAATTGCATGTTCTTGACATTGAATGGCAAAGTAGAACTTGTATGTTCCATGTGTATGTCATCAAGTGGGAGAGTGAATTTGTGAGATCTAGGTTTGTGGATCTGAGACATGTTTAGTAGGCTATTTTTATTCTTTCCCACATGTTCAAGTGGCCCTATAAAAGCTAGAAGCTAAATTGGACCATTTTGGATCCTTAAGGTGGCATAAAAGTGCTATTTTGTATCCTTATAGCATAAACTGACCAAATGGACAAATTTGCTCATAAAATTTGGCATGCATATAGATTTCATCTAGAACTTTTTATGAAGCTAAAGACTAGATTATTTGGAGCTCTAGAGAATAAATTATGAATTTGTAAAATTTCCAAAAAGATGCTAAACTAATATGGTTACTGTTTATATAGTCAGTTTCTTCTCCTGTATCATTAAAAAGCTAAATGTTATCCAATGCTCATGAAATTTTACAAACATAAATTTGACATAATAAGATTTCTATGACTACTAAGATCACCTCATTTGGATGTCTGATCAGGGAGATATGAATTTTTAAAGTTTGGAGTCAGTACCAGTAATGAAGTAGTACCTTTGGTACTATTCTATTAATTTCTAGTAGCTAAACATTTCTATTTTGATCTAGACTTATTTTTATCCTAAATTTAACATCTGTAACTTTCCAAAATGATATAGTGTGTTTGATTTTGATTGTTCTAGAATTAGTTATGATTTTCTAAATTTGGTACCAGAAATCTAGCAACAAAACCCGAGACTGGTCTTATGTTTTTAATGCATGAATGCTATAAGCTTGGGATTCTTATGCTATTTTGAGTTGTATGAATATATTTTAATTGGAGAATCATATGGGTTAGTTCTTATGAGCCATGGGATATGAGATGAAAATTTTAGACCTTACGTAACGCAAGTAATGGTGTTATTTTAATGGATTTTCTTTGTTCTCCAATGAAATTAAGCACATGTATACTTGTAGATGATCTTGAGAGGCTAGGGTAATATGGTGTTACATGTGAACTAATACTTGTAATGTAAAAATATTTTTTTGTAGACTGATAAGCATAGATTTTAAAATAATGAGTTTTTGGAACCCTTATATTTTCATCAGTAAAATAATTTTAATAAGAAAATAGCATAGTATTATTAAAAAACATATAAGCTACACTAGTATAGTTAGTCTTAAATAAATATGTGTGTTTTTATTGTTCAACAAAAGAAATGTTAGTAAGTATACACATCAATGATGAAAATAATTAAGAAGTATGGAGGGTTAATGTGGGTAATGAAAGCTGCAACATGCAGAAAGAGATAGAAGAAATAAGAATAAAGAAAGGTATAAGATGGCAAGATATTGATAACTCAAAAAAAAATTACTAGGCTAAGTTGGGCACAATAGTTAAAATTTTGCCCATTTACATTTTTGGCCTAACCCAGTTAGGCCAGGTTAGGTTGGGCCTCTCGAGCCTAATAGGTCAATAAACACCCTTAATAATGGCTTAGGTTGAGACCATAATAAGTCCATTTTGCCTTTTTTTTTTATCTATTTTCCTTCTACTGCCTTTCTTGCTAACTGTTACTAAGGGGACCCAATTATAGTTGTCTCATTTTCTCTAAATCCTTGTATTTTTTTTATTTGCTCACTAGTCCTTCCAAGATATTATGGTGAATGGTCCCGCTAAGCCCACATCTCCCTTAGGTCTTCTCTTTCATGATTATGTGCTACTTATTCTTTCATTTTTAGCATCTTTGGTGATTGTAGTAAAGAACCTTCCTTTAACTTAGCCCCTTCTACTCTTCCTATCTCCTTTGTCTCGTCAAGACTAGAAGCTTTAGGGAGTATAATAAGTTACAATCTTTGTCCATCTACTACTATCATTTAGGTTATTAAATAAAGTTCATTCATCCTTGTTTTTCTATTACTTTGAGGAAAAACTAGAAAGTTCCTTCCTCCCTTCTTTTACACGTTTATTTATCAAGCTCTAGTGGTGTGAGATATGTTTGGTTTTCTTCTAGCCTAAACCAGCTTGGACTTGATGGAGACCATACCCAACAGCACATTCCTCTCCTTCATCATGCCTTGCTTTCCAGTCATCCTTTTTTTTTTTGTTACTTTGAGGAAAAATTGAAGAGCGATGTGCTTGACCTTCCAGCCAAATCTTTGCTTGAGATGTTGTTATGAGTCAGCCTAAGGTTCAACACCACCTCTCTTGCTACAAATCCATTCTTAAATGGAAACTCTTACTTTAGGGACAGTAGGTGGATTGACCAAGAAAACAAAGTGAGTGTGCAATGGGTGGACTAATAAAAAATATAACATTTGGAACTTTCCTTTTGCCAAGTTGCTTAGGTCTCACTTGGGAATGGAGTAGGATTCTTACTCATCTTTATTCTAAACCTCTTAAGTAAGCTTTCTACCCATACTTTCTTTTCCTAAAACTTATGTGAATTATAGAATTAGATATAGTTAGCACTAAAAATAGGTAGAGTAAGTAATGAAGTAATTAGGATAAGTTAAGAGCTAATGTTAAATATTGAGTGTAAGTTATTTACATTGACCTTATGCAAACACTATGAATAGATTATAAATTCTAATACATTTTAATTTTCTTAATTTTAAATTTTTTAATTTCTTGTTTGCTTATTATGTGTCCATCAAGATGGACTTCTTAGGTAGTATCTTCTTATATGTGAATATTTTGAATATTAAATCTTCCAAATTGTGTATTGATAATTATGATTGCATTATTGAGTTGAATATGAAACTATGTCCTATCTCAAGTGTTGTTTTGAAAAATGGAAATGCCGAAATGTTTATATCAGTATATTATGTGAGATTTGCTCAATTGATTTATGGTTATGAAATTTTATATTTTCAATAGTGGAATTTTATTGCAGAATAATTTATCTAGAAGATTTTGGTATATAGACTCTATTTATTATATATATATATATATAAGGCAAAATTGTAGAAAATGCCGATTACTAACAGCAATTCTATTAGACCTTAGTGCATCTTAGATATTAACACTTGGTCCTTGTGCTAAATACCTAAAGGATACTAAGTTAAATGCTTTCTAAATGTTTAAAGGTTGTAAGGATGGTTGTAAATAGAGATGGTGGTAGTAGTCTTGTTTATTATTCCTACCTATAGTACTCTAAGATTGAATTTGTAGTTATTTACTCTTATAGACTATTTGTCCATGTTAGTATATATTAAAATTTAGAGTTCTTCACAAATATTCCTAATGAATTGTTTTGATTAAATTGTTTTTTGTATAACAATTATTTTCTATTCATCATTAAACTTAATTTTTAATTATTTATCACAATTTTCTCCTATGACCTTTATATGTTGATTAAAATACTAACACGTTAATAATATAATAAACCAAAATTTCCACTAACATACTTCTTTTAATTTTTTATACATACCAACTAATTTGTATCTTTTTTTATTTAAAGATTTGTAAATTTGAATTTTTATAAAAATTATTTCATGCCTTTTCATATTTACAATTTTTGTTATTTATTGTTATGTCAAAACCTATTCTTATTTAGAAAAACTTTATGCCCACTTATCCCTTTAGTAATCGTATTTTATTTTCTATTCATTGAATACTGTGGTTTATTTTTGCAAACAGTGGAACTATGTCCAATGCTCCCTTAGTTTAGCTTAGGAGCGTGGTTTGTAAAAAGCTATTGGTTGGTCAGTCCAGTATAAATAATTTGTTGTCTTTGTATATTTTAACTTTAGAGTTCACTCCATAAACTATAAGTAGGATTCCTGACCTTTTAACATGTGTTATTATTAGGAAATCAAGAGTAGAGCTCTCTTTATTATAAATTGTTGGTTCTAACTATTTTTAGATCTTCTAAGACATCCTATGTATAAGGGGACTTCCTTTTGGAATTTTTACAAAATGTTAAGAATCGAATTTAATTATAAATTAATGAATATGATATTGTTTATAATGAGAAAATTTAGCACATGACTAAAAATTATTTAATTGGATAGGCTTATAGATGTGAAATTAATTCGTATTCTATGCTAGTCCATCCTTAGTTTTTAGGATGTGATAGATCAAGCTCTCTTATCTTACCAAAAATTTGCTAGATTGCTTTACTTTTCTCCCTATTAAGTTATGATCTAGTCTATTTAATTTATCTGAACCCTTCTTGGTTTAAACCTCTCGATCTTGGAACAATATTTTAATTGTGTTATGTGTGCCTGTGTATGTCTTTATCTGTGTCTATTATTGTAATGCCCCCACTTAATTATTAATCATTCCACGTTATTAAATTGATGAAAATTTTTATTAGTATATTTATGATTTTTGTACGTTAGAATATATGTGCATTGCAAAAGTCATCATTCAATAGCATTCTCTATATATAAGAACTTGGTGTATCAGGAATATATAAAATTCCATAAATATCGTGATTTCATTAGTATATAAATCAGTGTACTAATGGTGTCATGGTATCTTTACATAACAACAAAATATTATATGACATAGTAGTCAAATTCTAGGGTCCTAATTTATTATCATAAGGCCTAAGGGCCAAATAACGATTGCCCTTCTTTATTAATTGTCGACTTCACATTTATGATAGCTTGAACTTGGCCTGTTCTTAGGACATCTATGTATATCCACTCCACTTCAATTATGAACTTTAGGGTTGGCATAGTAAAGTCTTATCTAAATACATTACTGAAAAGATTAATGAAAATTGCATTCTTAATAAAAAAAAATGGTTATTTTGAAAACCCAATAATGGTCCAACTATATAAAATGTAAAAAATTATTTAATTTTCCTTGTCTATTGCACATAAAAGGTAGTATGGGAATAAACCACATACACAGTCATACAAAGGAGATCAGGATAGATATATATCTATACATGTGCATATAACTTATTATCGATACACAATGATTACTACTAGTTACACTCCAACCCAACATTCCTTGCTATGTACATACCTAAAAATTTTTGGAAAATTATTACCGACATAAAGCACCAGTAGATTAGGCTAGCCAAAATACATGGGGTATTATCAGTCAATTTCTACATAAATCCTAGCAAATATGTATAAAGCGTAGACTACACTTTACACTGTACTATATCATGCATGGTCTATCACTAGAACCACCACAATGACAAGCATCGATATTCGAAAGCCTAACCATCCTACTCTGTGCAAGCAAATAAAGCTTTACAAATTATAATGATAATCAAAATTTGTATAAGGTAGCGTGTAAGTTTGATTGGAACCATTTGTACAAAACAATATGCAACTCAATATAAATAGCATGTAGGTGCAATCTAAAAATAGCATGCTCAATGCAATCTCAACATATAATCTCAATCGAAAAACTAACATGCTCAACATATAAGCTCAATCTGAATAATAACATACTTCATATAATATTTATAGATAATAGCGTGCAAGCTCAATCTAATCGTTTGTGTAGTATGTTAACATAAAGGAGCAAGCTCAACCTGTGTATCTATATATTGTGTAAGCTCATTGGTACATTCCGTAATTAGTCAACATGAAACACAATTGACAAGCATTTCTATCTAGGTGTCCCTTAGAATAGATCCATAGAAACGTGCTATCAGAAGTCATCTCCCTTTAAGGATCGATTCTCGTTTCGTAGAGACCATCTGTTATTAGGACTTTAACTTTCAAGAACACTGTGTCTCTAGTACTAATGGTTTCAAATAACATACTTTTTTCTCTTTCTTTTCTTTTCTTTTGCAACTTATGCATATCATGCAAAAGATATGAAATAGGCAAAGTAAGAATGCAATATGAACAAAAGTAATCACAACTTACAATTTGAAGATAACTAAATCATATGAAATCTATGCATACAACTAAAATATGAGAAATTACAATCATAGGTTGCCTAAACAAATTCTTGTGGAACCTTTTTCTTGTTACCATGTGTTTACTATTTTCAGTATCTTTTAGAGTCCTTGGTCCATATCAAATTCTAGTCCATGTCAAGGTCATCCATGTATATGGTCATTATTAGGTCATAGTCTATATATAGTTCTAGGTCCTTATCAAGGTCCATATCAAGGTTATCTCCAAATCAGGGTCTTCCATGTCAAGGTATAAAATTATAAGTCTAGGTCATACCCCTTGCATAAGGAATTATGTGACTTATAATTTCCTAAATTAGTTTCTATGATTTCCAAAAAAATTCAGCTAGGTAGCCAAGTTGATTAGAACACCTATGCATGTAAAGATTAAGCTCATACATCATGCAAAAAGTCCATTTATACTTACCTATAGAATAGATGGCCTATACGGATTCACATAGCCAGCTGTGTGGATATAAGGCTTCTTAAATGCACATAAATAGGAGGAAATGCATGACTCATGTGAAATTACATAGTTGGGTCGTGTACTTCTTAGGTTTTTGTATGCTACAATAATTACACAACTTGTGTATGGTTACATGGCCACGCCATGTAAACTATAGAAGCTTTGTTAGTCATCTCATGACCTTATGAAAACACATGGCCAAGTCATGTGATTGCACAACTTGTTTTGCAATACTCCCTATAGCAGTCAAGATTTTGAAGTTTCCTTCCTATTTCTTTCATATAAATCAAACAAAAATTATCATACACCAAACAAATGTCAACAAAAGCTAGGATTTAAGCCAGTTATATGCATGTATGCAAGAGATAATTTTCTTAAAGTTGGAGCTTCATGACTTCCCTGGCACCTATACAAGCTTTTAGGAGAAAAATATGAAGCAAGATTGAACATAACCACGCTACTTTCATATGCCATAGCAAGGGAGTGTTCTTATCTTCTTCTCCTTAAATTCCTTCCTTTTTCAGTTTGTAAGGTTCTTCTTGAATCTCCTTCATGTTCCCATGCTCTTCTCTCTCTTTTCTCAACTCTTAGGTGTTTCTTATGGTAAAAGTGGCAAGGGAAGCTAAAGGTTTGCAAATATATATCACTCCAAGGTTGGTTTCTTCCAAGTGTCCCTCACTTGGCTCAGAAGCTATCAAAACTTCCAGATTCTCATCTAAGTCATTGACCCAATCCTGTCTAAATCAAATCGCCCATTGCATTGCAACTAAATTCTCTAACCGTGATTCCTAATATCTAGCAAGTTCTCTGGCATTGTTCCTGTCAGGATTTGTCCAAAAATTCAACAATTTCTCTGGCAAAAATTGTATTTCGGTCCCAACAAAAGTTATGATTGGATCCCTAGTAAAAATTATACTTTGACTCCTAAACTTTTACAAATTATATTCTTACTGTAAAAATTTCACTAAATATTTTTATTGATTTAATAAATTTTATTCCATTTTTAAGGTATATGGAAGTTTCAAAAATCACAAAATTTCACATAAGGTAAATACATTATTTAATATTTTCATACAAAATATATTTTATTATATTTCAATTCAAATAATTATATTTAAAAGAGGATGTTGTTGTTAACATATGCAAATCTTTTGTTTATTGTCCATATATTATTTTAAATTTTAGTGTAAGTTTTCTTAAAGTAAAATGTTTGCTGCTACCTTGGTTTTTTTTTAATTTGTTTTATTAATTGTATGGTTCCTAAATCTTGAAGCTTAACAGAAAAGTATCATTTGTTATTGGTTGTACTATTATCCCAATGAAGAATTATCACCATGGAGATGAAGGGAATGATCTAGATTATATAGATTTTGACGTATCCTAGCCAAGAATCTTGAGCTTTGCATTTTCTTCTCTTTATTTACCATGTCAAATGTGTTAGTGTTGCTATTTCACAATAAATGTGTTTTAGACGGCCTTGATGGGCTTGCAAGACTGACCTTTACTAAATCCTTAAGGTTTTGTTTGGTATATAGAAAATTTAGTAGTGGAAATGGAAAAGAAAAGTAAAATAGAATGTAATAAAATAAATTATGTTTGGTATGAATAAAAAAGAAAAGAGATTATATTTGTATTTGTTTATTTGGTGGGATAAAATATGAATATAATAGTAAGAAATAAAAGTAAAAAGTCTAAAATACTCTCATTGATTTTACTCCATCTCAGTCACATCAAATAGTAGGACGTCTATGTAAAAATTTGTTTACAATAAAATAATTGCAATGGAACAAATTTTTTCTTTTTATTTCAACATCAAAAAATGTGTAATGATACTTTTATTAATTTTTTAAAATATAACTACTATTGGTTGTTTTATAATTAATTTTTCTATTATTTTTTTGTTATTTTTCCTTATTATTTCTTTTAAATGCAATATTTTTAGTTTTTCTATTCTTCCCATTTTTGGTATTAAAATTTTTTTCAAAAATATGTTCCTTGTATTAATTAAATATTATTTTGATATATATTAACTTATTTAAATATAATATATAATAAATATAATAAATATATTATAGTATTATATATATATTAATGTACAAAATAATATATATGTGTGTGTGTGTGTGTGTGTGGGTGGGTGGGTGTTGGGAAGGGAGAAATGATAATTCAACATTATTATATTTTATATTCCTTATATTTAGTCTTAATAATTATTCATTGTGGCTAATTTGATGACCTTGGATTTATTTTATATCAATTGAGTTTAGATTAATGGGTTTAATTTTATTATTATCAACTTTCGGTTTAAATCATTATTTTTATAATTTTTTCAATGGAGGCCCAATTACTAGTATGTTTGTTTTGTAGATTATATGAACCAATAGAGGGAATTGAACATTTTCGTATTGGGCTAAGAAAGTGGGCTTATTTTATTTCAGAGTTGGACTACTTTTCTGTCTTATTTTAAAATTGATATTGTATTTATTTTAAAATGCAATTTTCTAGACCATTTGATGCATTTAACCCATCTAAGCCGTTGGATTCTCTTTAGGTCATCTTTAGTAAAAGAAGGAGACTCTGGACGTAAGGGAGGGGGAGAGTTGTCACCAAAATAGCACTCTATTCCTTCTATTTTCGTCTTCCCCCTTGACTTGCTAACATCCTTTTGTAATCAATCCAAAGATTGAACCTGATATTGAACCTGAGTCCATGGTTGTATAGAACACTTATTTGGAATTTAATTTCAAATGAATTTTTGTTTCTATTCTCTCTATTTTCATGCAATCTATATTACTCTGGTTAGATAATTTTGGTTGCATAGATTCTGATTCGTTTGAGCTATTCGAGAGCATAGTTTGATTTCATTGATTGATTAAGCCAATAAATTCATTTTGAACCATATTAAAGATTCTATATGTGTTTTTGTTTAGATGCAAAAAAGATTGGTTTCGTGCTTTTGGTTTAAGCATGATTGTGCTATGGTTAATCATGCGAACTAATTAAAATCCTAGACAGTAGTTTAAAAATGTTACTCATAAACAACCAAAAGGATTAAAGTCAAACCAAAAGTATTATTAGATAACAAAAATGGAGAAAATATTAGGAGAAGGATTTAGATTAGTTACGTTTTATTTGATCGATTTTTGTTTCATTTCATTAATTGATTTTCTATTTTGTTTAATTAGTACAATTTTATATTCAAACCCCTAATTTCAGTTTTGTGGTTTTTCAAATTAATTGATTTAATTAAGAGCTCCTTAGGAGAAGACCTGATAGGCATTCTATTGCAAACTAGCAAAAAATCATTAATTTTAGCCAGTTCAACAATTGCGAGTGAATAAATTTTTTTACCAAGAGGCACGGCCCCACACACACATATATACATGGCAATGCATTTGCAATCGATATTACTACTAATTACCAATTGGTGGGATAACTATTGACTGATTTTCAGTTGGTAGTTTTTTTTTAATTTTTTAATATTTATTTTTATGTATATAATTTAATAATTTTAATTTTAAAAAATATTTTATTATTTTTTAAGATATAATTATTATTCATTAGTTTTATAATAAAATTTTAATTTTTTAATTTATTATTTTTTTTAAATGATATTATTCATATATTTTTTAATTATTTTTATTTATATATTTTAATATATATATATATATATAATAATTGAATATAACATATATAATATTAATATTAATATAGATATATAATACATATATATATACATATATAACCCCAATACAAGTCGATGAATTTATTTGAATTCACTGACTAAATGTTAGTCAGAATTTGATTTCTAACTTATATTTGGTTAGATAATTCTGATTGTGTTGTAGTTTCTTTTTCTTAATTTATATAATTTATTATTTTTAATATTAGATATTATTAATTTTTTTTGTAATTAATTAAAAATTATTAAAATAATTTTTTGACTTTCCAATTAGTTAAAAATAATAAAATAATAATTTTTTTCCTAATCTTAGAATATCTCTTGTTAAGAAAATATTATATAATAATTAAAAGTAGTATCTAAATGTTATTTGATTTAAAAAAATATATAAATTAACACTTTTAAAAAAATAAAAAATATAATGTATTACATAAATATAGTTTAAAATTTTATCTTTAAAATCATCTTATCTTCCTGTATTACTGTGCAAATCTCGGTGGATTCTGTTTCTGTTACAATTGTTTATTACCAAACACAAAAAATAAGTGATTCTATTTTATTTTTTATTTTCTTCATCGTACCAAACGGGGCCCTAAATTTTACACTTTTATTTTTGGCCTTCTCAAGCTTTATCCTAGCAAAATACCTTTCCTGAGTTTTGACTGAAACCTAACAAGGTAAAAAGAGAAAAAGAGAGAAGAAAATATAATAAGGAAAAAAGGCATTAGAAGTAGCTGATGTATCATGCAAGTGAAGTGATTGTTTGCTTGCTTTCTTTTGGGTGAAATTGATGTGTGTCGATTTAATACGTTCTCTTGGGATGGACTAATTTATGATTTTGATAATAAGTGAAAATCGTTCTTGCATCTTGCTCTGTGCAAGGCTTTTTGAAACTTTATTAACTGGCTTTTTCTGTTGCAATTAGGATTTGACAAGAAAGATACATTAATCCCATTGTTTGACATGGTATTTCGAAGTCAATTGTTTCGGATAGAGACAAAGTTTTTATCAGTGCTTTTTGGCAGCACCTATTCAAGTTACAAAAGACTACTCTGAAGATGAGCTCCTCCTACCACCCACAAACAGATGGTAAAAGTGAAGTCCCCAATCATTGTTTGGAAATGTATTTGAGGTGTTTTGTGTTTGATACACCTAAATTATGGGTGACTTATCTTCCTTGGGCAGAATATTGATCTAACATAGCTTTTCAATCATCTATTGATATGACACCATTCAAAGCTGTATTTGGTCGAGATCCTCCTTCCATTATTCGGGGTGTTCTTCCCCTAGAAGTTCCTATTGATCTGTTTGAACAACTAAAGGAAAGGGATGCTATATTAGATGTTTTGAAGTACAATTTAGAGAAGGCACAGCTGAGAATGAAGAAATTTAGTGATAACAAGAGAACTGAAGTGAATTTTCAGGTTGGTGACTTGGTATTTATCAAACTCTAGCCTTATAGACAACATTCAATTAAGCTGCGCAAGAACTAGAAGCTGTCTCTAAGGTACTTTGGGCCTTTTGAGGAGTTAGAGAAATTTGGGACGGTTGCTTACAGACTCGAACTACCAAAAGAAGCTAGAATTCACCCTATATTTCATGTTTCTTATCTCAAGAATGTGAAGGCTCTTCCCAAGAAACTTACATGCCTCTACCCTTGACAATAGTGGAAGAAGGACCAATTATTTCTCCCTTGAAAATTTTAAAGCAAAGATTGGTGATAAGTGCAGGCAAAAAAGAGCAACAATATATTATTCAATAGGATTCTAATGTAACACTAACTTGGGAGTTGAAATCATACCTGCAGCAGCAATATCCCGGCTTTGACCTTGAGGACAAGGTCAATTTTGATGGGGAAAGTAATGTCACGACTATGGAGGAGTAGACTATGGAAGAGCAAACACCTGATGAGGTTGTTATGAATGTTGAGCTGGTAAGTGGTGGTGTGGAATTGCAACCAAATGATGAGGTTGTTATGAGTGGACAGGTGGCAGAAAATGCACACAAGGAGGTACGTCCAAAGGTCATGCTAAGGCGTAGTACTAGGATCAGAAAGAAATCATTGAAGGTGAGAGAAAATGAAGGTATATGAGCTGGGTTGTGAAGGGAATAGGGGGCAAACGATTGTAAGACAAATTTTCTCCTCTGTATGTTTTCTTTCTTATCTGAACTCCCTTTCTTTGATTTCCTTTTCCTAAAGTTTCCCTTCTCTTTTGTCCAATATCTATTGCTCTGTACCTGTGTGGTTGATTTCGTGGCTTAATATAAATACCCCAATTGTTCATTTCTAAAACTAGTATTTGGAATATATATAAATCCTCTAAGGTTATTTGCAAGTGTTCATGACAGGAACTGAGCCAACGAGAGTGAGAGAGAAGAGGAGAGGATGAATACGTAAAAAGAGAAGAGGAAGAACAAAGAGAAGAGATTGAGGGGAAGCTCAGCAAAAAAAAAGAAAAGAAGAAGAATGCTATTGGATAGGTGAGAATGAGAGAGGAAGAGAGGGAACTCCTAGTTTACTAGCATTTGGTCACAAGCTTTCAATCTTTAACCTTTAAGAGACTTCTAGCTATCTGAACAAAGAAGGAGAGGTGGAGAAAAATTGTAGCCAGCTAAAAGTTACCTAAGAGAGGAAGAGAATCGAGAGGGAGGTGATAGAGAAGAGGAGGCTCAAGGACGCACATCAGGAAGATCATGGTGGTGTGGTACAGCCATGAGAGTAGCTCCATCATGTATGCTATTGCGTTGCTCTCATACATGTTTCCTAAGAACAAGATTTGCGAGGCTTTAGAGGCATACCACCATATCTTGTATGCACCCTCGGCTGACAAGGCTAACAAGACTCTCTCAATTATTGACGGTGGTATTGGGATGACCAAAACAGATTTGGTAAACAACTTGGATACCATAGCAAGGTTAGGGACCAAGGAATTTATGGAGGTAATTGCAAGTGTGTTTGATGAAGCTCAAATGCTATCTGAAGGAGAGTTCTTATGGCCAACATTAATGATAGTTTCTAGTGCCTTTCAAACTGGTACATCTATAATCAAAGAGTCTATTTTCATTAATTCTGCCCTTCAACTTAAAGGAAAATCACTGGACATATTTGTGTTTATATTCTTTCCTTTGACTACCATATCTTCCTGAGAGCACAACCTTGAACCCTTTTTTTCTCTTTAGCTGTGCAATTCTTAGATGTGGTTTTGCTTTATACAATGCAATGCAACTTTCCAAACATGGTTCTGGGGTTGACTAAACCCGTAAAACCAATGCTCGAGGCAGATATGTAAGCTACAGGGGCTTTAGTTAGGCTTGGTGAAATATATATATATATATATTTAATAATGCCTATGTTGTACAAATTTCAATATTCTTATTTGTTTCTACTTTTGAAGGAGGAAACGTAGTCGAATTTAAGAGTTTGTTCAAAAAAAGAAAAAGGAAAAATGAGAATGAATAGATCATGAGAATATGTTAGGATGAAGCTCTACACATCTCACTCATTATAAATTAAGGAATACAAAAGATAAAGGATCATGACTTACTATATCTTGAATCACTGGTCTTACATTTGGGTTTTGGGTAGTTATTATTTATATCTAGGGTTGTGCTTGAAGCCTGGTGCAGAAGGGATTTAAGTGAATATGAGTCTTTGCTAATGCCTATTGAAGTGCCCACCCATTGGATCATTTCTCAGTGTTGTGAATTTTCTACATGGTTTCAAGAGGAGTTTGTCTGCATGGTATTACTTCCCTTGTAGCATTGTTTTGGATGTTGATATAATGATAGAATGCCATAATTGAATCCAATTTCATTGAATTTATAAGGTATAATGCTGTCTGGGAAATTTTGTATGTGGCATAGATAATGTGCATAATTGGGATTTGGGTTTTGTTATGAAAGTCTAGGAATATTTTCTTGTTTTTTTTGTCATACATGATCTTTTGAAGTGATTGTCTTTTTTGTGTCATTTTGGATATATCTTTTATTAATTCTAGGATTTTCCTTTCATGTGTAGATATTTGAATAGTGACATATATTTAAAATGCAAACTATAATCACAGAATTTAACCCCCTCTATTTTATCTCTTTTGCATGAGCCTTACCTCGAAGAGAGTGAAGAATTGAGGAGGTTTACCAAAGGTTGAACAAAGATCAAAGAAAAGGCAAAAGAGATGGCCTCAATGCAACATATGGAATAGGGCTCGCCTAGGGGGGTTACTCATCAATTCAAGCAAGGGAATGAAAAGGTGGAGCCATATATGAAACCTAACTAGATAGCATAGCGAAATCATTTGGTTTAAGCCTATTTTTCTGTACTTAAAATGTATTGGAACATGATGTTGACACAAATGCACACAATCAAAAAAATGTTGCAAGTCTATAAATATTTTTGGATCAATTTTATTTTATTTTTATCCATTTTAGAGTTGTTGTATGGGATACTTTATCCCATCCCCTAAGGCATATAGAGGTTATTCGGGACTATGTGTGATAATAAGTTTTTACTTGGTCAAGTCATAAAAATGCTTTTTTTTTTTTTAAGTTTTGGGTTACAATGGCCTATATCAAATTAATTTTATTTTAAAAAAAGGTTAAAAATAGAAAAAGAAGAAAATTTTCAAAAAAAAAGTTTCAAAACAAAATAAATAATTTTTTAGAAAGTACAGTGAACTTCTTTTCAAATAAAAAAGAGAGCTCAAAAATTAATTAAAAATATATAATTTTTGGAAAATCAAATAAACTTCCCCCTTCAAAAAAAAAAAGAAAAAACAAAAACAAAAAGAAGAAAATAATTTCCTTTTTAAACTTATGAATTTTTCTCAAATTTTCTTTTGGATAAAAAATTAAAGATTAAAATATACTTCATGAAATTAAAAAAAAAAAGAGAGGAATTTTTTTAAAACAAGAATGTCGTTCCCAAAAAAAATAAAAAATAAAAAATAAAAAAATCCAAAAAATCAAAATAAAAAAGCAAACCTCAAAAGTAAAAAAAAAAAAATCAACAACCAAAAATCAAAAAAATAAATCAAAACAAGAAAATCAAAAAAATAAAAAAGTACAAAAAAAGATTGAAAAAATATGCATCATAAAAATAATAAAAAATAAAGAAGTAGAATTAATTCTGTTTTAGAAAATTAAAACACATCAACCAATTCTAAAGTCGTTTTATTTGCTAAAAGTAAAATTAATTCTTATTTTTTCTCTTTCCACAAAAAAAAAAACACAAAAGGAGAAAAAAAAAACAAAACAAAATACCATTTAACAAACACAGTTTTCATGTCGAACTGTGTAAACTTTGATTCCTCTTATAAGATACGTAGGCCTTAGTTTTTAATCTAGGTTAAGTCTATTCTTATAAATAAATAATTTTTTTTTAGTTTTATTTTCTTAATTTCTTTTTATTTTGCACGTGATTGGTAGAGAATCAACATAGAATAAAAGTTATTTCAATTTTACATAATTAATTTAAGGTAATCATTTTTTGGAATACGTGTTATGGATGCTTAACACCTCCATTCACAATCAATTTTTGAACTCATATTTGATTTGTAGACTTTTTGTTTTTTAACAAAAAGGTTTTTTCAAATTTTTTTTTAAATTAAAATTTTAGTGATGATTCTACTATTTATTTTGATTTTTATTTTCGAAAAATAACACCACTCGCATTTCAAGTGTGAAAAGAGTAAATTAGTCTAACATACACTTTCACATTTTTATGTTACTGTATGACTATATAACTACAAAAGATTTAATTTACCATGCATGTCTAGCTTTTTACGTCCTTAACAATTACTCAGAGTCTAACATTTTCTCCATTTTACTCCTAATCGTTCTCCTACTGTCAAAAGCAGTATACCGATTTAAATTTTGTTGAAAGTTCTCATGTTTTCTTGAATCTTACCAAAGTGATTTTTTCCCCACCATTTCAGATCTCTACTAAATTATTCAATTTAGACACAAGACTAAAAGCAAAAGAGCCCTTGTATTTGTATTCTAAGCATCATTTACATTATCGTTACATTGATCATCATATAACCACATGGCCTCAAATCTATAAGGGACATTTGGATCAATAATAACGAAAAGTGGGATGTGATCTAAACAAGCATCATGATGGCACTCTGCTTATATATCAGGAAATAAATTCACCCAATTAGGATTACATAAAGCAATTACTAGACAGAATAAGATCAATCAACGCACAAGTATTTATAAAATCCCAAAAGTCTGAAACACCAATAATTAAGATTATTACGATTGAGCTTCCCTGAACTATTCAGAATATGATTAAAATCCCCCACAAGTGGCCATTTGTTTAGGGTTTAGGGTATAACATTATGAAAAGTCCATAACACATAAAAAATTAGCTCTGGGCGGGTCAGGTAAGGCAGATAATTACGAAACTAACAATGTCCCAACAAGAATGTAAATATCCACTCGATATCTGATACATGATTTTACATCATAGCATTAATGAAAAAAAAAAAAATCAAAACTTCATATTCAAGTTCTGCAAAGCCCTAAAATGTAAAGTCTAGCATCGGAAACACTGGACTTTACCTCAAACCATAGCAAATTGGTAATGGGTTGGAAGTAGTCAGTGATAGATTATAGCAAGTCAACTTAGGAGAAGTTTTTTGACTAAAGTATGGCAAGTGTGATAATGCGTGCCAATCAGGAAAGGACCAAACAAAAATTTAGTTCCACTATCAATATAATTGAATTCCTATAAAAAAAAAAAACATTTATGCTGGCAAAACCACGCTTTAGCATTATGAAAATTGTCAATGGTGGAATTGTAAATAAGGAAAAAAAAAATTAAAGGCCACTGTATAATTTTAAATTAAATATTTAAAATTCTCCAACGCCATAAATACATGCGATATAAAAAACCTTACCATTAATATCCTGGGATTAATTTAGAATGAACTCAGTTAAGTTGAGATGTCAATTATGTCAGAACAAATATTATCTGACCATGCTAGAATAGTGCCACCTTTCTAGCCATTCACATCTAAGCCAATTAAAGAACTAAAACAAGGTTCGAAAGCTTAACACCAGCATTGTCGACTGTACAAAAAGTTTCAGCCGGAAACACAAGCCTTATGTCAGTGAGAATTATACTTGATGACCTTGTTTTAAATTTTGAGACATCAAACTATGAAGATAATTTTATGAGGGATTAAATTGAAAAATAATCCACTTATGGGAGACCAAACAGAAAAAATAATTTTATAAAAAAGTCAACTGAGAAATACTTTATTTATAAGATATCAAAATATGATTTTAGTCTTAAGAATTATATTTTCTGCTAAGTTATGTTTTTAATAAAGAAAATTAATCTTATTTTTTAAGATGTTTCAGTCATCTTCTTTTTATTTCAGGAAAAGTTATTTTATATTTAAACAGATTTTAAGAGAGAAAAAGTCCTTTACCGTAAGATAAAAATGTTCATCAAAACCAATACTAATTGCTGGCGTACAACAAAGTTTGGAAGAAAAAACCATGGAAATGGCCAAAACAACACGCTCAGTTTTCAAGAAAAGGAACTGCAACACTAAACTGTGGTTCATGTAGGATTTCTAACACAGTTAAGTTCACCCAGACAAGAGCCACAAACAAATTTCTTCGTTTGAGTCTTCGCTTTCGACATAAACATTTTTCTTTTTTGTTATTCAACATTTTCACCTGTATTACTTTTTCACAATAGATAAATTTAATTAAAACCAATGTCAAATAATAGAATAAATTAATATTTTTTTTAATCCAAAATGAGTTTTTGTGGCAATAAAATTATATGTCTCTATATGTATTTTTATATACCAAATATTTGTGGTGCCATGTCATAACTGTGTAACAAATACTTTTCAATTTCTTTTACTAATTTCTAGCGTTTTATTTGTCAACATTTATCATTTTATTCCTTTTGATATGTTCATGCGTATTAATTTAAAGTGATAAATATATGTGTTTGACCAAAAAAAGAAAAAAGAAAAAAGAAAGTATTAAATAAATGTATAGTAAAGTTTATCACAATGCCTTAATAAAGAATTCAAATTAGTTACCATGATGGAGTTGCATTCGTAACATCACTTCTGAAACGTGATCTCATTTAGATCACTTAACATATAATCCTTTGTGCCAACTGTCTAGTTGGAATTTACTTATATAAGAAATATAATTAGACAATAGTTAGGGAAAGTTATCTTCTTGACAACAAGATAACTAATTAAAGAACTAGTTCTTTTTCGGAACATGTCCACATGTCACGCCAAATTCAGGCGAAAACAACTCTGAACATTGGACGTTATGATTGTATGATGCAGTTGAAAAAGGCACAATACAACTGTATAGGATAATTATTGTCAAAACCTCCTTTGACTTTTTATGTTTTGTCTTAACTTAAATCCCTATATAATACACCATTGTGATTGTCGTACATGTAGACAAAGACAAAAGGCTTGAAGAAGTTAAAAAAGAGATTGAGTTTCATATAATTGAAGAAATTGAAATACTTCAAAGATGGCAGGCGGAGCTTTCGTTGATCAAAGTAAGGCAAGGCATTATGAGGGCAAAGTCACGGCTTTCGTGTTGGTCACTTGCTTTGTGGCTGCTATGGGAGGTCTCTTGTTTGGCTATGATCTTGGGATTACAGGAGGAGTGACTTCCATGGAACCATTCTCGGTCAAATTCTTCCCATCTGTGTATAGACAAATGAAGGATGGATCAGGCCATGAGAACACATATTGCAAATTTGATAATGAACTCCTTACACTGTTCACCTCTTCCCTATACCTTGCAGCATTGGTAGCTTCTTTCTTTGCTTCCACTACCACAAGAATACTAGGTCGTAAGTTCTCAATGTTTCTTGGTGGATTGTTTTTCCTTGTGGGTGCACTGTTGAATGGTTTTGCAGTGAACATTCACATGCTCATCATTGGCCGCCTATTGCTTGGGTTTGGCGTGGGATATTGTAATCAGGTATGTGAACATAGCATCATGACTATTCAAGTGCTTGCATTCTGGTGTCACAAGCATGCATAAATGTCTTAGAATTAACTTATTTATTGTCTTTTCTATCTTGACAGTCTGTTCCAGTGTACTTATCTGAAATGGCTCCAACAAATATCAGAGGAGCGCTCAATATGGGATTCCAAATGATGATAACAATTGGCATTTTGATTGCAAACCTTATCAACTATTGGACTGCCAAGCATAAAAATGGATGGAGAATTTCTTTAGGTGTAGGAGCAGTGCCTGCTTTTTTGTTGTGTATAGGGTCTCTTTTCTTGGGTGACACGCCGAACTCGATGATTGAAAGAGGGCAACATGATCAAGCCAAGGCAATGTTGCAAAAGATTCGTGGCACCCAAAATGTTGACGAGGAGTTCCAAGATCTCATTCGTGTGAGTGAAGCAGCTAGGCTGGTGGAACACCCGTGGAAAAACATTTCACGACCCAAATATAGACCCCAACTCACTTTTTGCTCTTTCATTCCCTTCTTCCAGCAACTCACGGGCATCAATGTCATCATGTTTTATGCACCCGTCCTTTTTAAGACTCTCGGCTTCGGTGATAATGCTTCTCTTATGTCCGCGGTTATTACTGGAGGTGTCAATGTTGTAGCCACATTAGTTTCCATATTCTCTGTGGATAAGTTTGGAAGAAGGATTTTGTTCCTTGAAGGTGGCATCCAAATGTTTATTTGCCAGGTAACGTACAACTAAGGTTCTTATAATCAAGAAATGGCTTGAATATGTTCCTTGTTGGATTTACTAATGATTGAGACATTACTATTAATTGCTTTAAGGTTGCTGTGGGAGTCATGATAGCTTTGAAGTTTGGAGTCAATGGTGAAGGTTCATTCAGCAAAGATGAAGCCAACATACTTTTGTTCTTGATATGCACATATGTTGCAGCATTTGCTTGGTCTTGGGGACCCTTGGGTTGGTTGGTGCCTAGTGAAATATGTCCTCTCGAAGTTCGATCTGCTGGGCAAGCTATCAATGTTGCTGTGAACATGTTGTTCACCTTTGCCATTGCTCAAGTCTTCCTGGCCATGCTATGCCATTTGAAGTTTGGTCTCTTCTTCTTCTTTGCTGGCTTTGTCGTTATCATGACCATTTTTGTTGCGTTGCTCCTTCCAGAGACAAGGAACATTCCTATTGAAGAAATGAACAAAGTATGGAAGTCACACTTATTTTGGAGCAAGTTTGTTCCTGATGACATTATTGATAGCTGTGATCACAAGGCTAGTCCTTGAAGTTAATAAACGAAGGAGTGAAAGTAATGATTTATATTTGGCAAGTGAAAAAGTGAGAGCAATGAAGAAAAGCTAGAATATCATTAAGATGAGATTCCAAAACTTGCATAATCTCTTTTCATAAATTTAAACTTATTTTCTTTGTTAAAGTTATATACAATCAATTAGGATTGTATAAATGTGTATTCTTTCATTCAATTATCCTTTGATACACCTGTGGAGACGTTTGAATATCAAATTGAAAAGAATGCCATTGTTTTGAAGATATTCTATTCCTTTAAATTAAAGTGGATGGTCAGGAAGTTTATAAGTGGATGTACCAAAACGTTCTACAGTTAGTCAATATCAAAATCCATTGCCATGTTCAATAGCACTAAATTCATCATACCTATACATTTCATTTAAGTACTGGAAAATTTTGCTTTCTTGATTTTAATTGCTACAATATTTTTTTTTTGAATCTTTTTTGGGTAGTATTGTTGCTTATCAATTGTCTACTTTTTGTTAAAAAAATTCGTAACATGTCATATATGTGATTAAATTGAAAAGGGGCTTAAATTCAAGTTCACTTCCTTAAGGGTCAAAATAGGGATCAATTTATTAATGATTACTAGAAAACCAAAAATTATCTATGAAATGTTAATTTTGAAGAATAGGCTCCCAATTCTCTTCATGATTAAATTTCATTCAGATTCAAGAATCTTTTTTTTTTTTTTGTGAAATATCCACTGAACATAGAGTTGTCTTGTAGCAATTAGATTCTATACACCTAGTCCCCCCTAAAAAAAAACTCCTACCCTATTTTTTTTAATCTTTTTTTCTAGGCCTTCTCTTCCTTTTATTTATCATGATCCCGTATGGATAAAATCAATCCAAATCAATTTGGTAGACTAAATTATTGCATAGGAATATTAGCATTTGACTAATCTAAGTTCATGTAATTTTATTTTATTATTTATTCCAATGTGGTCAATCGTTGAATTGAATGAATGATAGGGGAATTTATTCTATATAACATCTTTTTTTTAATCACACATCGTGAAGGGGGCACTATATGAATTCTTATTCAAATTATGGCTCTTCATATAAATTTATATAATATATATAATCTTATTTAATAATTTAATATTTATTTAATAAAATGTTATAATTGAATGAATTAATCAAAATACAACAAAGCAATCCAAATTCAAAACAATAGAAAAAGAATATTCATGGGAGGGAAGTATAAATTGGTCAAAGAAAGAGTCTTTTTAGGAAAAATAGAAAAAAGATCTTTTAGATGGATCTTGTTCCTTTTTGTTTTTTCTAACAATTCCTTGGTAATCTTTTTGACTTTTGCCTTAAATCATATACTTATTTTATTTAGACCTTATTTGCATCATTCTTATTTTGGATAACCTCTTTTTTAAATGATTTTCTTTCTATATTTTTGTTCTGTTCCCTTAAGTAGATTATTTTGAGCCACACATACATTACGGTGAGCTAATCTAAAAGAAAAGACTATTTTGAAAACTAGTCAACGATGGTCTTCCATAGATTGACCTATATAAATTGCAACTAAAGTTGCAAATAAGAGCTTGAATACTACTTGTAAATAGTCCAAGGTAAATTATAGGTATAGGAACCACTAAAGGTATTAAAGAAACAAGAACAATAACTACTAATTCATTAGCTAATATTTTCAAAAGGTTGAAAACTAAGTGATAAGGGTTTTGTGAAATCTATTAAGACTTCAATCAATAAAAGGATTTTGTGAAATCTTTTAAGATTTCAATCGATAAAAGGATCAAGGTTGGTTAGATGTATTTACCAAAATAACCCAATCCTTTTTTTGAAAGACCCACATAGAAATATGCTACTAATGTAATTAAAGTTAAAGTAATAGTAGTATTTATTTCATTTGTGGGTGTAGCTAACTCCCCATGAGGTAATTGTATGATTTTCCAAGGCAAAAGAACCTCTGACCAATTAGAAACAAAAATAAATAGAAATATAGTTCTAGTAAAGGGAACCCATGGATCATATTCTTGTCCAATATGAGTTTTGCTCATGTCTCAAATGAATTCAAGGACATGTTTAAAGAAATTCTGACTATCAGTAGGAATGATTTGTGGATTTCAAATAGCTATAATGCTTGAAACTAATAAAATAGCAATTACAGCCTAAGAAGTAATAAGTACTTGGGCATGGACTTGGAAACCCCTTATTTGCCAATAGAGATGTTGGCCTACTTCCATAGTTGATATATCATATAATCTTTTTAATGTGTTGATGGAACATAATAGAACATTCATGTTGCCCTCTGAAAGAAATACACCTTTAAAAGGAATGATTTTAATTCAACCATCTCTTTTTTGATTTGTCTACTTAAATTTTAGATTTTGAAGACCAACTAATCACATAATATCTTTGGTTATTCCTTTTTGTGTGATTCAGTAATAATATGTAACCAATTCCATAAATCTATGGAGCTCCTTAAACCAAGTAATTTATCTATCTTATTATTAATAAAGAATTTTGCATATAACTAGAATGACCATCACAAATTGCAAATACTAATTTGGTAAGAATTATTTAGATTGAAGCTATGGCATTATCATTAGCTGGAATTGAAATATTTGCGAGATTTGAATCATAATTTGTATCAAATAAACAAATCATTGGAATATCTAAAGTGATACATTCTTGAAGAGCCATAAATCCTACTTGTTGATCAATAATTATTATAATATTAGGTCACCTTGTCATATATTTAATGCTGCCCATATATGTTTCCAAGTGAAATAACTGTCTCTTCAACACAGTGGCATCTCTTTTTGGAAGATAGTTGAGTCTTTATGTCTTTTGTTCTATTCTTAAGTTCCTGAACTCATGAAAGTATGCCAATTTGTTAGCATACCTGTAACAACCGGGAAAAGGGAAAATGAAAAGAAAGAAGGAAGCTGAAAAAATTCGAAATTCAGGAATTTTTCTAAGTCTGCTTGCAATAGCGAGAAATGGTCTCCCTATAGCGAGAGTGCTTGTTCGCAATAGCGAAAGTGCTTCTAGCTATAGCGAGTGCGGGCATTCCACACAAAAACCAGGGGGCTGCTCGCCGTAGCATATGCCATAGCGAAAGTGGGAGTCTGGAAATAATACGATCTCGCCATAGCGAAGGTTAAACCTCGCCATCGCGAAGGGAACTGATACGTGCTCGCCGTAGCGAAAGTTAAACCTTGCCATAGCGAAGGTAGCTAATACGAGCTCGCCGTAGCGAAGGTTAATTTTTGCCGTAGCGAGGGTCAGTTCGAAAAAGCGTATAAAGCGAGAATTTGACTCCTTTAAACGACCCAACTCATTCTTTCTCTTCTATTTGCCCTAGACTTCGACCCAAGGAGAGAAAAGAGGCATGGAGAGTGAGAAAGACCAAGAGAAGGAGGAAGAACAAAGGAAAGGTAAGCAAGTTTCTCTCATTTCTTCCTAGCATCTTGATCTCCTCTCTTTGCCCTCTTTTTCTATGGTTTTGTTTGTGAGATTAGTTGAATTTTAAGCATAGGTCAGAAGAGGGAAAGTAGAAAACACCTTTGAACCTCTTTGTTTTCCTTGAAAATGTTATTTCCACTACCATGAGAGCTTGAAAGAGAGGAAGAATTGGTGACATTCTAGAGAGAGAGAGAGAACCTCTAGGTTCTTGTATGTTAAGAGGGTTTGCTTTGAAGAACTCCTAAGAGTTGTTAAGTTATGAGAGAGTAATTTATGCTCTTTGATGTGTCTAGGCTCAAGTGAAGCACCTCCATCAAGGTGTGAGTGTGAAATCAAGAAGGAAGAAGGAGAATTGAAAGGAAAAGTTAGTGTTGGCTCATAAAGTAGCTCTCTTTCCACTCTTTCTTGTTATATTCTTGGATGTAATAGTCATTGTATATTTATGTATATGCTTGTTGTGTGAGATATGCCATATGTTATTGCCATGATGCATTGTTACCAATGTGCTTGTGTGATGGATTGTGAGAATTGCTCGGGTGAGGTAGTGCCGAAAGTCCCTTGAGATGGGTGAGGTAAAGCCGAAAGTCCCTTGAAATGAGTGAGACAAGAACAAAAGTCTCATAACTGAGTGAGGCCAAGTCAAAAGTCCCTAAACTCAGGTGAGGCCATCCAAAAGTCCTTAAACTCGGGTGAGGCTAGACCAAAAGTCCCTAAAGCTTACTTTTGGCATTGTTGTGATTTCCATGGCATGTACAGCATGTATTATGTGATTGAGAATGGTTGGATGCTAAATTACATGCTTTGACTTGTTATATGCCTTGATTGCTTCCTTGAATGAGTGCATGAGCTACTGAGATTCCCTGAATCTCACTCCTTCCCCCCCATCTTAATATGCTAGGTGGAGCTCAAGGAGAAACAAGTGCACACCAAGGAGCCTAGGAGAATGTTAGATGAATGTTAGCTTTATTTTGGTCTTTTGATATAAAATGGTGTCAAAATGAATATGTACCCACTATTTTTGAGATGTAAATGTTGTAGCATGTGTAAATGTATGGATATATGATGTACAAACTATGTAGAAAGCCAAATTAATGAAAATGTGGGTTTTGCCCCTTTTGTTGAATGTATGAGATAGTGTAATTTGGCCCGTAGCATAGTGAGATTGAAATGTATGATGATTTGGACCACTTGGACATGTTCTATAGACTATTTTTATGCTTCCAAACTTGTCCATGAGGAGTGAGAACGTGTGAGAGGCCATTTGGACCCATTTTGGACCGTTTGGGTGCCAAAATCACCAAATTTGTGAGCTACGTCAAAGTATAACCAAACAAGCTCTTCTTGCTATGAAATTTGGCATGCCTCTAGAGTTTGTAGAGAGCTTCTTGAGAAGCCAAAGTGGGTAATATTTGGAGATCTAAAGAATATTTGGTGAATTGATGAAATTGGGAAATTTTAATGATTTGGTCATGGCACTGTGTAGCTAGTTCGAAAATAAAACCTTGTCATTCATAGACCAAACGGTGACCAAATGTCATGAAATTTTATACACATAAACTAGACAATCATAGTGACCTATACCAACTAGAATCACCTAAATCTAAGGTCTGTAGAGAGAGAATGAAACTTCTGAAGTTCTATATCAGCATCAGGGAGCCCCTCCGACCTCCGTTATTGTTCCATCCGTTTTTGGGGCATAATGGCTACTGAACTGATCTAGACTTATTTTTTTTCTCTAGTAGACATCTGTAGATTTTAAAATTGGTATAGTTTTCCTAGATTTCATTTTTGTGGATTTAGTTATGAATTTTCGAAATTCATGATAGTAAGCTGCGCTAGAAACAGAGACAGCCGGACCTTTGTCCCATTTTCGATGTCAAACAAGGTCCAAAGGCTGCGATTATAGTTGGAAATATTTTTAGTGTAAATATAACACTTAGAGCTTTCTAGAAAGCTATGGTTTGCTAGATTCCCATTTTTTTCTAATTAGTTATGATTTTCCAAAGTTAGAGCCAAAAATCTGACTTTTGGTCCCATGTGAGAAATTGCATTTTTTTGGTTTTTGACTCCATACCCGTGGCTTATGGCTTGTTTTATGCTATGTATGAGTTGTATAAATGTAGTGTGAGTAGAGAATGTGAATGATGGGTTCACGGGATCCACGGGGCAGAAGATGAGTGTTTGAAACCCCGTTTTATAGCATGAAAATGCCACGAATTGGTATTGGTTCTTTGGAAATCATATGGAACCGAGCCCAGAGAGAGGCTAGATAGCGTTAGTACATTATGGTGTTACAATACCGCTAAGCCATTTTTTATTAACATAATGACATCGAGCTCTTGTTATAGCCTGCGCTACTGAATTAGCTACTTTATTTTTTGTACCAACAATTAAGAATTCTTTTCCCCTAATTGCTGCATCAAAAAATAAATCATAAGCTTTTAATAAACAATGATCAATTTTAGTAAGATTTGTAATATGAATACCTTTAGGTTTTGTAGATATATAAGATGCCATCTTAGAATTCCATTTCCTAGTGCCATGGCCAAAATGAACTCTTGCTTCCATCATCTCTTCCAAAGTTATGTTTCAATATCTCTTTGTCATTTATCCCTACACTTTCTCTCACCATCTTCATAAGTAAGAGAGTCCAATTCTATCTTCATATTCTCCACATATTTCCTTCTATCATTGAGCTCATTTTGTATAGCACAACAGCTTCTTCATATTTTGATCTTAATTGATCATGCTTTCTTCTCAATAGTGTCCCATGACAACGAGTTTAACATGTGTATGATGCATGGCTATATAACACTGAATGTCATGGGAAGCTATTGAGGAGGAGGGACAATCAAAGCTAATCCTCCACTGCAGCCTTCCAAAAGTTTCCATCACTATGGAAATACTATGCTGCACAATACTAGAGACTATTTCATTAATATGTCTCTCCATTATGAATGGAACCACTTTGTAACATATATAGAAGGTTAGATCTTCTAAGATTCATAAAAGAGGCAAACAAGTATAGTAAAAAGGCCAAACCTTTGAAAATACATTTGCAAACCTAAACTACTGAGCTTTTGATTGATAATAACATGATGGCAAGCAAGACAATAAATTATAAGGCAAGTGTCATATTGCAACCAATACAACCATGGCAGCACATTCATTATTGAAACTAAAACACATCTAGCATAGCAATATGTTATAATTGAAGGTACTTGCAGCTGCAAGGAAAAAAAACAAAAACCTTAAGCTATGGGAAAGAAACAGGCAGCAGAGGTAGAGCTTCAACAAGGGCCAGTACGCAGATATTATGGATCAGGGACCCTAAAGACATTCCTATCCTACTTATTTAGGGAAAATTATCAAGAGATCATCAACTATAAGGCCAGTTTGGTTCCTCTAGGGAGCTCATAAAAAGATGGTTTTTGCGAAATATTATAGCACAAGCAATTACCATTCATTTTGGAACCTTCCATTCAACATTGTTAAATAGAAAATTAAATATAGAAAAAGTAGCCACAAGACATCAAAGATTCATAATGGTGCATGAAACAAACCCCAAGATTCATTGCACACCATGCATGGAAAACTCATATTCAATTAAACCCCCCACCTTCCAATAAAACAAAGTCACAATATATCATAGATATTTCCCAGAACCTTAATTTCTAAACAAAGCCAATCATATGCAATAATTGTTGAAATTAAAGAAAGTATGTGAAATTTGAAAGAGTCGAAATATAATTTGTTTGTAAGGTTACCAACTTATTAAATCTTTATACTAAAAAGAGACATTCACACTATCATATAAAGTGCATGGACTCTTTGTATATGATTTTACGTTTAAAATTAGTTCACTCAATTGAAGAAAGAAAATTTTCCATTCAAAAGCAAGCTTAAAAAGTGGCAACTTACCCTAATGGTATTGTAATTGTTCCAACCAACTTTTGATGACAATCCACCTACCAAACAGTATTTGTGTCCTTTCTGATGCCTCAACACTCTAATTTCATTTGATTTAGTACAAGGTCATAATAATTATTGGTTGGCTTTTTACGTGAGCCCTTTAACCCTAACCTTAAATCTACATTTGGATTGAAGAGAATTGATGAAAAAAAGAAGGAAAATGAAATTTTACTTTCATTTTTTCTTTGATTTAGATTTAGAATTTCTTTTTCCTTTGTCTTTCCATCCATTCTTCTCATTCTAAACATATTTTAAAAGAAAAAAAAAACATCATATTTAATTCTGAATTAGAAAAAGAAAAAGATGTCAAAATTTAAGGTGCATTTTGTTTTGTTGTTTTCTATTTTCATTTTCATTGAAAATATATAGAAAACATGATTGAAAATGCATTTGCTATAGTTTAGGAGAAAATATTCTCTGAAAATGTTTTCTAAAATAGACTGAAAATATGAAACTTCTAAAAAGACATTTTAAGTATTTTCACATGATGATCGACAACGTTTTTGCATTTTTATGAGAGATTAAAATAATTATTAAAGAAATTGAAAATAATCTGAAGAGCATTGATAATCAAACTCAAAGATCAAATAATATTTATGTCCATTCATGTAATTAATAACAAAAATTGGCAAAATTTTAATTGCACAAGACAAACATATATTTTTTTAAATTATGAAAAATAACAAATGAAAATAAATGTTAATATAGGGAATTAGAGAATAAAAATTTAAAAATTTTTCACAAATGGATTTGAGGTTTACAGTTATTATTGAGGATATGGATATTAATGAGAATGGTCAAGGTAAATTTCAGTGGGAGGATTTGTGTAGAATATGGAGGTTATTAAAGTTAGGAGTTTTAATGAGAAAGATATGGCGTAATCTAGCCTAGTCACATCCTATCGTGTAAGAATGGCTACTAATGGGCTGAGTTTATTTAATTTGGGCTAGGAAGTAAAGAGTAAAAGTGAGAGAAGAAATGTGTATCAAGTCGAAAGAGGTGTTTTTTTGGACTTTAAAATTAAGACCCACAAAGAATATTGTGCCTCTACCTCAAGGAAGGCCTAAAAAAAAAAGAGTTCATTTAGAACCTCTAAGACTAAAAGCTAATTGTGAACAAGCACAAAATACCAATGTCGCTAGAAGTATTTCTATACAAAATTAAAAAAAGTTTTTTTTAACTAATTAGTCTTTTCTCTTGCCCTACTCTATTGTTTCCTTTGCTCCTTCCTTTCAACTAAAATTTATGCTCTAGTTAGCCCCATGATCTAATAATGGCTTCCAATGGGTCAAGTTTTGTCACACTTAGCTTCATTTATATTTAGTTATACCAATTACAAGCTTTAGTAACTAATTCGGCAATCATTACTATACTTTTAGTGGTGGATTTTGGTTCGTTTAACACCAATAAGAGTTTTAGGGGTCAAAATTCGAATTATTCATCTTCTTTACTCATATTAATCATACACAAGTTTGTTTTAGTTCATTTGATCATAAGATATACACCAATTGCCTAAGGAAGTCATGTAGCTCGAATTTGCTATATTATGTACCAAATTTCAAAAATTCATAACTTAGGTTATGTTACTTTGATTTATGCAAACTCAATGGCTATAGAAAGCTTATGACGTAAACTTTATGTTGTAAAAAGTTCAAGTACAAATGAATTCGTTTGACCCCTTAAAAACTTGAAAAACCAAATTTGCTATCGGTGAACAATAATAGTACCAAATATGCATAATTTATGCAACTTCAAGAATTCATAAAATATTTTGTAGAGCTCCAAAAATTTTTATTCTTAACTTGTTAGAAAGCTTTATAAATTTTCTAATTACATGCCAACTTTTAGCCCCAAACTAGGTCATTTGGGTTTTCAAGGGTAGGGGTGCAATTTAGGACTTATTTGGACTAAATTTTGGTTCTAAAGGGGTCCAATTGGTTTCCAGATCACACTATCCTATTTTGAGCAAATTTTAATCATCCTAAGTATCTATTCCATATGGTCTAACATATAAAATAAGGCTTGCATAAAAATATGACCCCTCAACACCTAAATATACATATAGTTCACAGTGCATCTCATATGTATAGAATGGTATAAATGGTTAACTTTTACCTCAAAATGACATACATTAATATACTCTAACTCATGCATATATTTCCATTACAAACCTCATTAAATACATGAATATTCATCATACATACATAGGTTTCTAACCATTCAAGAACACTTTGTTTCCTAGGGTCTAGTTCTTCTCTTTCTCCTTCTCTTTGCTTGAAGAGCCTGAAATGGTTAGTAGGAATACATGAGTAAGATTTTGGGAAGAATTTCAATAGCTAGTCTCAACCAAATAAAGGCATACATGAGTACTATGAGGAAATGCAATACATGTGGTGTAAGATTGCCATTCATATGCATCATGCAAGTCAAATGCAACATTTAACATAAAAAACTTATTTCTCATCAAGCCATGGCATCAAAACAAACTAGTTAAGCTTAACTAAACTCAACCCAAGGCTAAGGAAGAGCTATTACTCTCAATTCCAAGTCATAGGAAGCTATGAACTGTAACATAGTCATTTCATATGCATAAAACTCATAATAGGAAATATATCAAATTATAGCTCATGAATACATCAAGTAACTACACATACAAGCATTTTAACTCATTCAAGTATTCAAATGCATGCAAGGTAGGGAGATAGAGCTACCTTATGGATATGAAGACTTGAAACCAACACTAACCCTTTTAGTCCTTGTTCTTTTCTTATCTTTCCTTAGCTTAATACTCACACTTTGGTGAGTTTGGGCTAACTTGGACTACATATAGCAATTCACAAAGCAAATTAACTCATTAGGATACATTCTAGGTCTTAGTAACTTTACTTAATCTTATTAGAGCCTAATGTGGAAACTAAAGTTAGTTTAGGTCCTTTAAGAGGGTACTCTTGGTTTTATTCTTCTAGGCTCCAAACTCTCACTTGCTACAAGCCATATATCCCTAATGGAATTTATTTGGGCCATTATGAGCTTTATTCTTTAGGCATATTTGAACCCTAAAATTTTAACTTTCAGTTTAGGGCTTCTAAATTCAATCTAATGATTCCCTTAGTGTTTATTCCTCTCATCTAAGAGTCTTAAATCATTAGAACCCATCAAAATACTCCCTAGATACCCTAAACCTCTCTTGGCTGAGGCCATGACTTAGGAAGCAACCATGGGAGTTTTGTTCACTTCTTTTGGGATTTTGGCACATATGGAAGATCCTTAACACCTCTATAATTTAATTATGATCTTATATAGCTTAAAATGTCCTCTTAAAATCCCAAAGCTTTTAATGTGCAATGAAAACCCTAAATGCCCTAAATTACATTCCATTGCTTCTTACTTAATTCTCTTGGTTCCATCTTAATCTTCACACTTTTAAACCTCTAGTTCTGCCATGTTTTAGCCTAAATCATATCCCCTTTATGATATTCTAGGTTTGGCCAAACCATAAGGAAAATGGAAGAGTAAGGAAAAGGAAGATTTCTACATGGTGTCATACCTTGTTTCAATACTTGTCAAGTGAAAAATTTAATGCTACAATTAGTTGCTTCAAACTCTCCCCTTTTTCCAAATGTCTAGCCACCAAAATGATCCTTTTAAGAAGCAAAACCCATCAATAGGGAGAGCTCAAGGAGAAGGAAAGGTTTTCTAACTAACAAGAGATGAAAAATGCAAGTTTTCCTGACCTTTTCTTGGCTTTCTTCCTCCTTTTTCTCCCTTCCCTTAGTGCATTTCCTTGGTCCTGTTTTTGAGTGCTCTAAGTTAGTTTTAAGGTGTTGGTAGTGTGGCTGACCTGATATAAGGGAGAAAGTATGGTTTTAAAAATAATTATAAAATTCTTGTTATGTCCCTTAACCTCAATTCCTTTGTTTGAACTCATTTTGAATCCTTTTTAAGAATTGTATTTTCCATATAAAAATTTGGATCCTCTAGTTTATTAAAAATATTTATTTCCAAATTTTTAAGGTTCAGAACCCTCCCGAATAGCTTGGTCAAAGTTTAGATCAATTGACAGTCTAAATTGCACACTAGAAGGGTTTTAACCATTCTAACGGTTCCTATCATTTTAAAGACTCATGAAAACCTTAGTGAGCTTAACTTTACCATTTAAAACGTCTTCTTTTGAGTTTTTAAAATTTGCCCAAAATTACGATTTTGCCACTACCTTTCGGTTTAGTCTGTTTAGCTATTTTGGCAGTTTTGGGCTATTTTTGGGTTCTTCTCCTCATTTCTAAGTGCTATGATTATTATTCTATCCTTATTTAGCCTTAATTTATTTTATTTAAGGGTTATCCTTTAATAGCTTAAGGGTTCTAGTTGATTTTTAGAAAGACCAGGTATTACAAGTTTACTTGATTTAGGTTAGAAAGGGTAAAAGTTAAGGAAAGAACATGTATAATAGGCTAAAAAAGACGTATGTAGTAGGTTGATAAAGATACCTTTCTTATGGGCTTTAAAATAAAGACCTAAGAAGAATGTGGTGTCTCTTTCTTAAGGGAGGATCAAAGATAAAAAGGTTTATTTCATACCTTTAAAACTATTTCCTAATTTTGAAAGCCCAAAACTCCAATGTGGCCAGAACAGTTTTTATAGGAAAATTGAAAAATCCTCTTTGTTAATTTCTTCTTTTGCCCTTCAACTAAAATATGAGTCGTAGTTTCCCTATGAATTAAGAATGTCTACTAATGGCATAAGTTTATGTTATTCAAGTTAGAATGGAAAGGACAAAACTCAGCGAAGGAATGTGGTGTAGGCCAAAAGAGGTGTCGTTTAATGTGCTTCAAAATTAAGACCTAAGAGGAATGTGGTGGCTCTTTCTCAAGGAAGGTGCAAAGACAAATGGGTCTCTTTAGAACCTCTAAGACTAATTGCTATTCTTTAACAAGCCCAAAACACCAATGTGGCCATAACAGTTTTGTAGAAAAATTTAAAAAGCCTCTTAATTAGTCCTTATGCTAGCCCTACGATATCGTCTTCTCTCTTCCTTCGTTTCAAGTAAGATTTGTGTTGTAGTTGGCTCCATGACGTGAGAATGTCTTCTAATGGGTTAAGTTTTACCTAATTCGAGTCATAAAGCAAAGGGAAAAAGTAAAAGACTAAATATGTAACAAGTCAAAAGAGGTGACTCTTTGATGGGCTTCAAAGTTAAGAATTAAGAAGAATGTGGTGACTTTTTTTCTTAAGGAAGGCCCTAGATAAAAGGGTTTGTTTAGGACCGCTACGGTTAATTGTTAATCTTGAACAAGCCTAAGACACCAATGTGGCCATAACAATTTTCGAAGAAAAATTAAAAGAGCTTATTGGTTAGTCTCTTCTCTCGTCTTTGGTTTCCCTATTATATTGTCTCCTTTCTTTCTTTTTTTAAACTAAGAAATGTGTTGTGGTTGGCCCAACGATGTGAGAATGGCATGATTTAGGTTAAAATGGAAAAGGAAAAAGTAAGAGAAGGATTATTGTAGAATAGGCCAAAAGAGATGCCTCCTGGATGGGCTCCAAAATTAAGACCTAAGAAGAATGTGGTGGCTCTTTCTCAAGGAAGACCTAAAGAGAAAAGTGTTTATTTTAGACCTCTAAGATAATTGCTAACCTTGGACAAGCGCCAAACACCAATTTTGCCAAAACAACTTTTTGTAGGAAAATTGAAAAAGCCTCTTAATTAGTTTTTTCTTTCATCTTCCTTTATTGTCTTTTCCTACCCTACTATGTCATCTCCTCTTTTCCTTTCTTTCAACTAAAATCTATGTTGTAGTTAGCCCTATGATATGAGAATGACCACTAATGAGCGAGTTTACTTGATTCAGGCTAAAAAGAAAGACTGAAAAATGAGAGAAAGAACGTGGAGTAGGCCAAAAGAGGTGCCTTTTTTATGGGCCGTAGAATTCAGACTCAAGAAGAATGTGGTGTCTTTTCGTCAAGGAAGGCCCAAAGACAAAAGGGTTCATTCAAGGCCTCTAAGACAAGTTGCTAATCTTAGGCAAGCGTAAAACCCTACTATGGCCATAACAATTTTTTTTGGGAAAATTAAAAAAGACTTTTTAATTTAATCTCCCTTTTCTTAAAGGGAGCTTTTAATATTTGGAGCTCGAAGCTCAATTTTTGTAGTTTGTTGACCAAAACCTTAGAAATAAGTTTAAAAACAACATTGATCTATTGGATGGGCTTGACATCCTTAAATGAAAAGGATTTTGAATATCAGAAATTAGAGTATTAAGTGTTTGATTAAATTCTCTCAATCGAAATCCTCTATCAAAGAAGGCTGTCACCATTTTACACACACTAAGTTTGACTAGAGGCTAAAAATGCTGAAAAAGTGCCTTATAAGGCTTCATTTGAAAGAGTGTTCCTTCAATTTCAGCTTCAATAAATGGCATAGATAATGCCTCAATTTGCTGCTTAGTAATAGAAGGAATAGGAATTTGCTCTAATTGTTGACTAATGAAATCCACACTCATAGAACTTTCCTATTTCTAAACATCCATAATGCAATCAAGTGCCGGTTTTTCAATTTTAGAATAATCGTTGATCCATCACCTTTTGAATTTTGAATTCTAGTTTTTCGATTATTAATGCATCTCTTTTGTACCACTGTATGAAAATGGTGGCATTTTTGTTTCTCTTAACATACCATACATGGAGTCCAGATTCTCTATAGTCACAAATTAACTACATATAGTGTAATTGGAGAGAGATAGAGAGAAAAGAAAGAACAAGTGTAAAAAGAGTAAATAAGTCATATATACACTCTCACACTTTTATGTTATTGTATAGCTATATAACTACAGAAGATCCAATTTACCATGCATGTCTAGGATTTTACGTCCATAAAAATTACTTAAAGTCCAACATTTTCTCCATTTTACTCCTGATCATTCTCCCACTGTGAAAAGCAGTACACCCATTTGAATTATGTTGAAAGTTCTCTTATGTTTTCATGAATCTTACCAAAGTGATTTTTGTTCCACCATTTCAAATCTCTGTTAGCATTATTCAATTTAGACATAAGACTAAAAGCAAGAGAGCCCTTGTATTTCTATTCCAAGCATTATTTACAATATCGCTACATTCATCATCATATAACCACATGGCCTCAAATCTATAAGGGACATATGGATCAATAATAACAAAAAGTGGGATGTGATCTAAACAAGCAAAATGATTGCACTCTGCTTATGTATCAGGAAATAAATTCACCTAATTAAGATTACATAAACCAATTACTAGATAGAATAAGATCAATCAACGCACAAGTATTTATAAAATTCCGAAAGTCTGAAACACCAATAATTAAGATTATTACGATTGAGCTTCCCTGAACTATTCAGAATATGATTAAAATCCCCCACAAGTGGCCATTTGTTTAGGGTTTAGGGTATAACATTATGAAAAGTCCATAACACATAAAAAATTAGCTCTGGGCGGGTCAGGTAAGGCAGATAATTACGAAACTAACAATGTCCCAACAAGAATGTAAATATCCACTCGATATCTGATACATGATTTTACATCATAGCATTAATGAAAAAAAAAAAAAATCAAAACTTCATATTCAAGTTCTGCAAAGCCCTAAAATGTAAAGTCTAGCATCGGAAACACTGGACTTTACCTCAAACCATAGCAAATTGGTAATGGGTTGGAAGTAGTCAGTGATAGATTATAGCAAGTCAACTTAGGAGAAGTTTTTTGACTAAAGTATGGCAAGTGTGATAATGCGTGCCAATCAGGAAAGGACCAAACAAAAATTTAGTTCCACTATCAATATAATTGAATTCCTATAAAAAAAAAAAACATTTATGCTGGCAAAACCACGCTTTAGCATTATGAAAATTGTCAATGGTGGAATTGTAAATAAGGAAAAAAAAAATTAAAGGCCACTGTATAATTTTAAATTAAATATTTAAAATTCTCCAACGCCATAAATACATGCGATATAAAAAACCTTACCATTAATATCCTGGGATTAATTTAGAATGAACTCAGTTAAGTTGAGATGTCAATTATGTCAGAACAAATATTATCTGACCATGCTAGAATAGTGCCACCTTTCTAGCCATTCACATCTAAGCCAATTAAAGAACTAAAACAAGGTTCGAAAGCTTAACACCAGCATTGTCGACTGTACAAAAAGTTTCAGCCGGAAACACAAGCCTTATGTCAGTGAGAATTATACTTGATGACCTTGTTTTAAATTTTGAGACATCAAACTATGAAGATAATTTTATGAGGGATTAAATTGAAAAATAATCCACTTATGGGAGACCAAACAGAAAAAATAATTTTATAAAAAAGTCAACTGAGAAATACTTTATTTATAAGATATCAAAATATGATTTTAGTCTTAAGAATTATATTTTCTGCTAAGTTATGTTTTTAATAAAGAAAATTAATCTTATTTTTTAAGATGTTTCAGTCATCTTCTTTTTATTTCAGGAAAAGTTATTTTATATTTAAACAGATTTTAAGAGAGAAAAAGTCCTTTACCGTAAGATAAAAATGTTCATCAAAACCAATACTAATTGCTGGCGTACAACAAAGTTTGGAAGAAAAAACCATGGAAATGGCCAAAACAACACGCTCAGTTTTCAAGAAAAGGAACTGCAACACTAAACTGTGGTTCATGTAGGATTTCTAACACAGTTAAGTTCACCCAGACAAGAGCCACAAACAAATTTCTTCGTTTGAGTCTTCGCTTTCGACATAAACATTTTTCTTTTTTGTTATTCAACATTTTCACCTGTATTACTTTTTCACAATAGATAAATTTAATTAAAACCAATGTCAAATAATAGAATAAATTAATATTTTTTTTAATCCAAAATGAGTTTTTGTGGCAATAAAATTATATGTCTCTATATGTATTTTTATATACCAAATATTTGTGGTGCCATGTCATAACTGTGTAACAAATACTTTTCAATTTCTTTTACTAATTTCTAGCGTTTTATTTGTCAACATTTATCATTTTATTCCTTTTGATATGTTCATGCGTATTAATTTAAAGTGATAAATATATGTGTTTGACCAAAAAAAGAAAAAAGAAAAAAGAAAGTATTAAATAAATGTATAGTAAAGTTTATCACAATGCCTTAATAAAGAATTCAAATTAGTTACCATGATGGAGTTGCATTCGTAACATCACTTCTGAAACGTGATCTCATTTAGATCACTTAACATATAATCCTTTGTGCCAACTGTCTAGTTGGAATTTACTTATATAAGAAATATAATTAGACAATAGTTAGGGAAAGTTATCTTCTTGACAACAAGATAACTAATTAAAGAACTAGTTCTTTTTCGGAACATGTCCACATGTCACGCCAAATTCAGGCGAAAACAACTCTGAACATTGGACGTTATGATTGTATGATGCAGTTGAAAAAGGCACAATACAACTGTATAGGATAATTATTGTCAAAACCTCCTTTGACTTTTTATGTTTTGTCTTAACTTAAATCCCTATATAATACACCATTGTGATTGTCGTACATGTAGACAAAGACAAAAGGCTTGAAGAAGTTAAAAAAGAGATTGAGTTTCATATAATTGAAGAAATTGAAATACTTCAAAGATGGCAGGCGGAGCTTTCGTTGATCAAAGTAAGGCAAGGCATTATGAGGGCAAAGTCACGGCTTTCGTGTTGGTCACTTGCTTTGTGGCTGCTATGGGAGGTCTCTTGTTTGGCTATGATCTTGGGATTACAGGAGGAGTGACTTCCATGGAACCATTCTCGGTCAAATTCTTCCCATCTGTGTATAGACAAATGAAGGATGGATCAGGCCATGAGAACACATATTGCAAATTTGATAATGAACTCCTTACACTGTTCACCTCTTCCCTATACCTTGCAGCATTGGTAGCTTCTTTCTTTGCTTCCACTACCACAAGAATACTAGGTCGTAAGTTCTCAATGTTTCTTGGTGGATTGTTTTTCCTTGTGGGTGCACTGTTGAATGGTTTTGCAGTGAACATTCACATGCTCATCATTGGCCGCCTATTGCTTGGGTTTGGCGTGGGATATTGTAATCAGGTATGTGAACATAGCATCATGACTATTCAAGTGCTTGCATTCTGGTGTCACAAGCATGCATAAATGTCTTAGAATTAACTTATTTATTGTCTTTTCTATCTTGACAGTCTGTTCCAGTGTACTTATCTGAAATGGCTCCAACAAATATCAGAGGAGCGCTCAATATGGGATTCCAAATGATGATAACAATTGGCATTTTGATTGCAAACCTTATCAACTATTGGACTGCCAAGCATAAAAATGGATGGAGAATTTCTTTAGGTGTAGGAGCAGTGCCTGCTTTTTTGTTGTGTATAGGGTCTCTTTTCTTGGGTGACACGCCGAACTCGATGATTGAAAGAGGGCAACATGATCAAGCCAAGGCAATGTTGCAAAAGATTCGTGGCACCCAAAATGTTGACGAGGAGTTCCAAGATCTCATTCGTGTGAGTGAAGCAGCTAGGCTGGTGGAACACCCGTGGAAAAACATTTCACGACCCAAATATAGACCCCAACTCACTTTTTGCTCTTTCATTCCCTTCTTCCAGCAACTCACGGGCATCAATGTCATCATGTTTTATGCACCCGTCCTTTTTAAGACTCTCGGCTTCGGTGATAATGCTTCTCTTATGTCCGCGGTTATTACTGGAGGTGTCAATGTTGTAGCCACATTGGTTTCCATATTCTCTGTGGATAAGTTTGGAAGAAGGATTTTGTTCCTTGAAGGTGGCATCCAAATGTTTATTTGCCAGGTAACGTACAACTAAGGTTCTTATAATCAAGAAATGGCTTGAATATGTTCCTTGTTGGATTTACTAATGATTGAGACATTACTATTAATTGCTTTAAGGTTGCTGTGGGAGTCATGATAGCTTTGAAGTTTGGAGTCAATGGTGAAGGTTCATTCAGCAAAGATGAAGCCAACATACTTTTGTTCTTGATATGCACATATGTTGCAGCATTTGCTTGGTCTTGGGGACCCTTGGGTTGGTTGGTGCCTAGTGAAATATGTCCTCTCGAAGTTCGATCTGCTGGGCAAGCTATCAATGTTGCTGTGAACATGTTGTTCACCTTTGCCATTGCTCAAGTCTTCCTGGCCATGCTATGCCATTTGAAGTTTGGTCTCTTCTTCTTCTTTGCTGGCTTTGTCGTTATCATGACCATTTTTGTTGCGTTGCTCCTTCCAGAGACAAGGAACATTCCTATTGAAGAAATGAACAAAGTATGGAAGTCACACTTATTTTGGAGCAAGTTTGTTCCTGATGACATTATTGATAGCTGTGATCACAAGGCTAGTCCTTGAAGTTAATAAACGAAGGAGTGAAAGTAATGATTTATATTTGGCAAGTGAAAAAGTGAGAGCAATGAAGAAAAGCTAGAATATCATTAAGATGAGATTCCAAAACTTGCATAATCTCTTTTCATAAATTTAAACTTATTTTCTTTGTTAAAGTTATATACAATCAATTAGGATTGTATAAATGTGTATTCTTTCATTCAATTATCCTTTGATACACCTGTGGAGACGTTTGAATATCAAATTGAAAAGAATGCCATTGTTTTGAAGATATTCTATTCCTTTAAATTAAAGTGGATGGTCAGGAAGTTTATAAGTGGATGTACCAAAACGTTCTACAGTTAGTCAATATCAAAATCCATTGCCATGTTCAATAGCACTAAATTCATCATACCTATACATTTCATTTAAGTACTGGAAAATTTTGCTTTCTTGATTTTAATTGCTACAATATTTTTTTTTTGAATCTTTTTTGGGTAGTATTGTTGCTTATCAATTGTCTACTTTTTGTTAAAAAAATTCGTAACATGTCATATATGTGATTAAATTGAAAAGGGGCTTAAATTCAAGTTCACTTCCTTAAGGGTCAAAATAGGGATCAATTTATTAATGATTACTAGAAAACCAAAAATTATCAATGAAATGTTAATTTTGAAGAATAGGCTCCCAATTCTCTTCATGATTAAATTTCATTCAGATTCAAGAATCTTTTTTTTTTTTTGTGAAATATCCACTGAACATAGAGTTGTCTTGTAGCAATTAGATTCTATACACCTAGTCCCCCCTAAAAAAAAACTCCTACCCTATTTTTTTTAATCTTTTTTTCTAGGCCTTCTCTTCCTTTTATTTATCATGATCCCGTATGGATAAAATCAATCCAAATCAATTTGGTAGACTAAATTATTGCATAGGAATATTAGCATTTGACTAATCTAAGTTCATGTAATTTTATTTTATTATTTATTCCAATGTGGTCAATCGTTGAATTGAATGAATGATAGGGGAATCTATTCTATATAACATCTTTTTTTTAATCACACATCGTGAAGGGGGCACTATATGAATTCTTATTCAAATTATGGCTCTTCATATAAATTTATATAATATATATAATCTTATTTAATAATTTAATATTTATTTAATAAAATGTTATAATTGAATGAATTAATCAAAATACAACAAAGCAATCCAAATTCAAAACAATAGAAAAAGAATATTCATGGGAGGGAAGTATAAATTGGTCAAAGAAAGAGTCTTTTTAGGAAAAATAGAAAAAAGATCTTTTAGATGGATCTTGTTCCTTTTTTTTTTTTTTTAACAATTCCTTGGTAATCTTTTTGACTTTTGCATTAAATCATATACTTATTTTATTTAGACCTTATTTGCATCATTCTTATTTTGGATAACCTCTTTTTTAAATGATTTTCTTTCTATATTTTTGTTCTGTTCCCTTAAGTAGATTATTTTGAGCCACACATACATTACGGTGAGCTAATCTAAAAGAAAAGACTATTTTGAAAACTAGTCAACGATGGTCTTTCATAGATTGACCTATATAAATTGCAACTAAAGTTGCAAATAAGAGCTTGAATACTACTTGTAAATAGTCCAAGGTAAATTATAGGTATAGGAACCACTAAAGGTATTAAAGAAACAAGAACAATAACTACTAATTCATTAGCTAATATTTTCAAAAGGTTGAAAACTAAGTGATAAGGGTTTTGTGAAATCTATTAAGACTTCAATCAATAAAAGGATTTTGTGAAATCTTTTAAGATTTCAATCGATAAAAGGATCAAGGTTGGTTAGATGTATTTACCAAAATAACCCAATCCTTTTTTTGAAAGACCCACATAGAAATATGCTACTAACATAATTAAAGTTAAAGCAATAGTAGTATTTATTTCATTTGTGGGTGTAGCTAACTCCCCATGAGGTAATTGTATGATTTTCGAAGGCAAAAGAACCCCTGACCAATTAGAAACAAAAGTAAATAGAAATATAGTTCCAGTAAAGGGAACCCCTGGATCATATTCTTGTCCAATATGAGTTTTGCTCATGTCTCAAATGAATTCAAGGACATGTTTAAAGAAATTCTGATTATCAGTAGGAATGATTTGTGGATTTCAAATAGCTATAATGCTTGAAACTAATAAAATAGCAATTATAGCCTAAGAAGTAATAAGTACTTGGGCATGGACTTGGAAACCCCTTATTTGCCAATAGAGATGTTGGCCTACTTCCATAGTTGATATATCATATAATCTTTTTAATGTGTTGATGGAACATAATAGAATATTCATGTTGCCCTCTGAAAGAAATACACCTTTAAAAGGAATGATTTTAATTCAACCATCTCTTTTTTGATTTGTCTACTTAAATTTTAGATTTTGAAGACCAACTAATCACATAATATCTTTGGTTATTCCTTTTTGTGTGATTCAGTGATAGTATGTAATTAATTCCATAAATCTATGGAGCTCCTTAAACCAAGTAATTTATCTATCTTATTATTAATAAAGAATTTTGCATATAACTAGAATGACCATCACAAATTGCAAATACTAATTTGGTAAGAATTAATTAGATTGAAGCTATGGCATTATCATTAGCTGGAATTGAAATATTTGCGAGATTTAAATCATAATTTGTATCAAATAAACAAATCATTGGAATATCTAAAGTGATACATTCTTGAAGAGCCATAAATCCTACTTGTTGATCAATAATTATTATAATATTAGGTAACCTTGTCATATATTTAATGCTGCCCATATATGTTTCCAAGTGAAATAACTGTCTCTTCAACACAGTGGCATCTCTTTTTGGAAAATAGTTGAGTCTTTATGTCTGTTGTTCTATTCTTAAGTTCCTGAACTCATGAAAGTATGCCAATTTGTTAGCATATCGCTAAGCCATTTTTTATTAACATAATGACATCGAGCTCTTGTTGTAGCCTGCGCTACTGAATTAGCTACTTTATTTTTGGTACCAACAATTAAGAATTCTTTTCCCTTAATTGCTGCATCAAAAAATAAATCATAACTTTCTAATAAACAATGATCAATTTTAGTAAGATTTGTAATATGAATACCTTTAGGTTTTGTAGATATATAAGATGCCATCTTAGAATTCCATTTCCTAGTGCCATGGCCAAAATGAACTCTTGCTTCCATCATCTCTTCCAAAGTTATGTTTCAATATCTCTTTGTCATTTATCCCTACACTTTCTCTCACCATCTTCATAAGTAAGAGAGTCCAATTCTATCTTCATATTCTCCACATATTTCCTTCTATCATTGAGCTCATTTTGTATAGCACAACAGCTTCTTCATATTTTGATCTTAATTGATCATGCTTTCTTCTCAATAGTGTCCCATGACAACGAGTTTAACATGTGTATGATGCATGGCTATATAACACTGAATGTCATGGGAAGCTATTGAGGAGGAGGGACAATCAAAGCTAATCCTCCACTGCAGCCTTCCAAAAGTTTCCATCACTATGGAAATACTATGCTGCACAATACTAGAGACTATTTCATTAATATGTCTCTCCATTATGAATGGAATCACTTTGTAACATATATAGAAGGTTAGATCTTCTAAGATTCATAAAAGAGGCAAACAAGTATAGTAAAAAGGCCAAACCTTTGAAAATACATTTGCAAACCTAAACTACTAAACTTTTGATTGATAATAACATAATGGCAAGTAAGATAATAAATTATAAGGCAAGTGTCATATTGCAACCAATACAACCATGGCAGCACATTCATTATTGAAACTAAAACACATCTAGCATAGCAATATGTTATAATTGAAGGTACTTGCAGCTGCAAGGAAAAAAAACAAAAACCTTAAGCTATGGGAAAGAAACAGGCAGCAGAGGTAGAGCTTCAACAAGGGCCAGTACGCAGATATTATGGATCAGGGACCCTAAAGACATTCCTATCCTACTTATTTAGGGAAAATTATCAAGAGATCATCAACTATAAGGCCAGTTTGGTTCCTCTAGGGAGCTCATAAAAAGATGGTTTTTGCGAAATATTATAGCACAAGCAATTACCATTCATTTTGGAACCTTCCATTCAACATTGTTAAATAGAAAATTAAATATAGAAAAAGTAGCCACAAGACATCAAAGATTCATAATGGTGCATGAAACAAACCCCAAGATTCATTGCACACCATGCATGGAAAACTCATATTCAATTAAACCCCCCACCTTCCAATAAAACAAAATCACAATATATCATAGATATTTACCAGAACCTTAATCTTTTAACAAGGCCAATCATATGCAATAATTGTTGAAATTAAAGAAAGTATGTGAAATTTGAAAGAGTCGGAATATAATTTGTTTGTAAAGTTACCAACTTATTAAATCTTTATACTAAAAAGAGACATTCACACTATCATAAAAAGTGCATGGACTCTTTGTATATGATTTTATGTTTAAAATTAGTTCACTCAATTGAAGAAAGAAAATTTTCCATTCAAAAGCAAGCTTAAAAAGTGGCAACTTACCCTAATGGTATTGTAATTGTTCCAACCAACTTTTGATGACAATCCACCTACCAAACAGTATTTGTGTCCTTTCTGAAGCCTCAACACTCTAATTTCATTTGATTTAGTACAAGTTCATAATAATTATTGGTTGGCTTTATACGTGAGCCCTTTAACCCTAACCTTAAATCTACATTTGGATTGAAGAGAATTGATGAAAAAAAGAAGGAAAATAAAATTTTACTTTCATTTTTTCTTTGATTTAGATTTAGAATTTCTTTTTCCTTTGTCTTGTCATCCATTCTTCTCATTCTAAACATATTTTAAAAGAAAAAAAAAACATCATATTTAATTCTGAATTAGAAAAAGAAAATCTAAGGGTCTTTGTTTTATTTGTAGGGAGATACATTCTAGCACTTACCACAAGGAGATGGAAGCATGCTTTCATCATAAGCAAGTTGGACATTTAGTGAGAGATTGTCCTTAGCATTACCCTGATTCTAGTCAAGGATCAATTCGACCTACTAGTCAATTCTCAGTAGGAGCTCAATCTATTAGTACAATTATAGTTTAAAGTAGTAAAGGTAGAAGTAGTAGGGCAATTGTGGGTAGAGGTCAGATGACTGCAGGACATGGCTAAGCTCGAGTTTTTACATTTAATAGTTAGGATGTACTGGCATCTAATGCCATGGTCATTAGTACACTCACAGTTTGTTCACATGATGCATATGCATTATTTGACCCTAGTTTTACACATTCCTACATATCTCCATGCTTTGCAAAGAAGATTGGTAGAGACTTTGGAAAATTAAATTGCTCGTTATCAGTTGCAACCCCATTTAGAGAGTTTATAGTAGTTAACTAGGTGTGTAAGGCTTGTGTAATTACTGTGATAGATCAAGAGACATTAGTTGACTTGATAATACTTGTGATAATCGATTTTGATGTAATACTTAGGATGGATTGGCTAGCCTCTTGCCATGCAATCTTGGATTACTATCTTAATTTGGTGAGATATAACTTTCCAGATGAATCCTCCTTCATTATCCAAGGTGATCGAAGTAAAGCACCAAACAACTTAATATCTGCCATAAAAGCTTGAAAGCTCTTAAGGAAAGGTTGTTAGGGATATTTGGCGATAGTTCAAGATATGACAAAAAAGTTCCAACATTAGAACAAGTCCCAATGGCAAGAGAACTTTCTGATGTCTTTCCTAAAGAATTGCTTAGGTTACCCCCAGAGAGGGAAATTGAATTTTGTATTGATGTACTGCCAAGTACTCAGCCCATATCCATTCCCCCTTATAGAATGGCGCCCATGGAACTCAGAAAGCTAAAGAATTAATTGTAGGACTTGTTGGATAAGGGTTTTATTCATCTTAGCACATCCCCTTGGGGTGCTCCTATACTTTTTCTTAAGAAGAAGGATGGTTCTCTCCATTTACGTGTAGATTACAGGCAGCTGAACAAAGTGATAGTAACGAATAAATATCTCTTACCTTGTATAGATGATTTATTTAACCAGTAGAAGGGAGCTCAATGTTTTTCAAAAATTGACTTGTAATCAAGTTATCATCAATTGAGGATAAGAGATGAAGATATCCTTAAAACTACTTTTAGAATCCAATATGGTCATTATGAATTTTTAGTAATGTCTTAAATAAATCGATGATAGTAGCTTGCTAATCCCAAGAAACTACAAATCTCTGTAATGGTAATGGGTTTCGGCCATTTTTAAACTACTTCCACTTTATTGGGATCTACTTGTACCCCATTTCTTGAGATCTTATAACCTAAGAAAGCTTTTTCTTCCAGTCAAAATTAACATTTAGAAAATTTAGCAAATAACTGGTGTTCCTTTAATACTTGTAATGCCATTTTTAGATGTTGCCCATGCTCTTCATGACTCTTAGAATAAACTCTTCACGACTCTTAGAATAAACTAAGATGTTATTAATAAAGACGATGACAATTCGATCCAAGAAAGGCTTGAAAACTCAATTCACCAAATCTATAAATGCAGTCGAGGCATTTGTGAACCCAAATGAAGTTTCAATGGTTTGAGGCTTGTGAAGGGGGTTTCCAAAAACTAAAAGATTGTCTTACTTCTGTGCCAGTTTTGATATTACCCTCGGGGTCTAGAGGTTGTCATATACTGTGACGCTTCTAGGGTAGGCTTGGGATGTATATTGATGCAGCATGGTTATGTGATTGCTTATGCCTCTAGATAACTTAAGAAGTATGAGTAGAATTACCTGACTTATGATTTGGAAATGGCGACAGTAGCCTTTGCTCTTAAAATTTAGAGGCATTATTTATATGGTGAGACATATGATATTTACATAAATCACAAAAAACCTCAAATATATCTTCCAATAACATGATCTGAATTTAAGGCAAAGGAAGTGGATAGAGTTACTTAAAGATTATGATTACATTATTTTGTATCATCTAGGTAAGGCTAATATAATGGCAAATGCTTTGAGCAGGAATTCTATGGGAAGCTTAAGCCATAACTGAAGCAAGAAGGCCATTGATTGTAGATCTTCATAAGATTGAGGGTCTAGGAGTTGAATTTGAGATTAAAGAGCCAAGAGTATTTTTAGCTCATATACAACTTTGTTCTTCTTTGTTTGAAATGTTAAAGACTGCGCAAGTTAAGGATGCACAAATATGCAAATTGATGGATGATGTCAAAAGTGGAAAAGAAAATGAATTTACTTAGACTTAAATGGAGTTTTGTGGTTTGGTACTTGGTTGTGTGTACCAAATGTGGGAGATTTAGGGAGAGAACTCATGGAAGAAGCTCATTATTCCTTGTATACTATTCATTCTGGTTTTACAAAGATGTATCAAGACTTGAAGCAAGTATACTAGTGGGAAGGCATAAAGAAGAATATAGTGGATTTTGTTTCTCATTATTTAGTGTGTCAACAAATGAAGGTAGAATACCAAAAATCTATAGGGTTACACTAACGACTGGAAATACCATAATAGAAATAGGAAAGAATTATAATGAATTTTATTATAGGATTATCCTGAACAGTGAAGGGCTATGATTCCATTTCGGTGATTGTTGATAGACTCATCAAATCAGTGCATTTTCTCACTGTAAAGACAACTTACAGTGTTGCAAGATATGTGCAACTTTATTTAAGTGAGATAATGAAATTACACGGTGTTCTAATGTCTATTATCTCTAATCAGGGACCGCAATTTACTTCTAGATTTTGGAGAGCCTTTCAAGAAGCCATAGGTACTCGATTGGATCTTAACACTGCCTTTCATCCTCAAACTAATGGGCAATTAGAGAAGACCATGCAAACGATAAAAGATATGATGAGATCATGTGTTTTGGAATTTAGTAGTAACTGGGATAATTATTTACCCTTGGTAGAATTTATTTATAATAATAGTTACCAAGCTAGAATTCAGATGGCACCTTTTGAGGCATTATATGAGAGACAATGTAGATCTCCCATCGAATGGTTTGAAGTTAGAGAAGCTAAGCCACTAGGGCCAAACTTAGTACAAGATGCTTTAAAGAAAGTAAAAATAATCAGAGAGAGATTAGTAGTAGCTCAGAACAAATAAAAAGCATATGTGGACCATCAATGTCAAGACTTAGAATTTATGATTAGAGATTTCATGTTCCTTAAGGTGTCTCCCATGAAGGGTGTAATGAGATTTAGGAAAAAAGGAAAGTTGACCTTGAGATACATTGGCCCATTTGAGATCTTATAAAGAGTAGGGGCAGTAGCCTATCGTTTGGCATTACTACTTGAGTTATCTAATATTCACCTAGTATTTCATGTTTCAATGTTAAGGAAGTATTTGCCTAACCCTTCCCATGTGTTGCAAACTCAAGATGTCTCTTTGAGTGAGGATTTAGCATATGAGGAGACCTCCGTAGCAATTTTGGAGAGATAGATTAAAAAGCTACATTCCAAGTAAATTATATATGTGAAAGTCCTTTGGCACCACCATTCATAAAAGGAGGTTACTTGGGAGGTAGAGAGTGAAATGCATGTAAAGTATCTCCACTTATTCAAGAATTAAGGTTAGTTCTTACTTAAATTCGGGGACCAAATTTTCTTTAGGGAGGGAGAATGTAATAACTTAAGGCACAGGTTCGACGCCAACAATGTACAAATGGAATTTTTTTTTCTTTTTCTCTCCTTTTTGTTGTCATCTTTCTATGATACCAAATATAACCCTATTTGCTTGACTAAAGTTTAGGTTTTAAGTGATTCTACATCTCCATTCTCGGTGGCACGTTGCTCTCACCTGCCTCCATCTTTTTGGTTAAAAGAAGTAGTAAGAAACATGCCAAAACTATCTGCATCTTCTCTCCCATTCTCACTGTAACCCAGCTCTATTTTTATTTCGATCTTCTGTGCATCTCTTCCTTGCTGTAACTCAAGGTTGTTGATCCTTTCTGGTGGCATATCTTTATGCAAGTCTGTCTCTCGAGCTTAAAGCGTGGCTAGTGTATATGGTTCTCCTTTCAGCTCTGTTAATGTGTAGCAACATTCTTTTTTAGCTTTCATTGAATAATGCAGAATTTTTTGTTGTAGAAACTGAGCTGGAGCAGAGCTTTGTGCAACACAAGAATTTCATGTAAGATTCATGCTTCTTAGCTTGAAATTTTAGCTCTATTTTGCTGAAATGCATCCCTAACTCTTCCTCAAATTTTATTGCTTCTTGATGCATTATTATAATTCTTTCTTTGGTCCTGAGCTAGTTTTATACTTTTCCCTCCCCTATTATGGTTTTCGGCCAGCAAGGATGAGAAGTATGGTGTAATTATTGCATTTAAAAATTATGCCGAATGAAAGGAGAATCTAGGAAGTGAAGAAAGGGTAGGCAAAAGGCTACAATTGTTCCATTCTTCTTCCCTTGGTCTTAATCTTCATAGCCATTATAGATTATTCAAAAAATATTCCTATCCTTCATCAAGTGGCCTTGTTTATTTTTTTTTCCTTTTATGATAAAATGTCTCTTTTGTTAGGGGACCAAGAGGGGGAAGATTGAATAAGGTCCATTTGTTCTAACCTTCTTGAATCTCGATCAAACAGAAGATTGTGATTGTGGTTGTCCCATTGTGGTGGATTGGTTAAGGTGAATTTGACTAAGGGTTGAATTGGCCCACTTTATTGGGTCCTTCCTATAAGTAGTCCACCATACAATTATTTTCATAGAATTTAACATACCAAGAAAGGGAAAATTTTAGAATTATTGAATGGGATTTGAATACTCTATTGTGTAGTGATGAAAAGCATGGAAAATGGAATATATGGTTGAACATAATAACTTTATGCCATAACTCTAAATTTTTTAAGCATTAAAGTCAAGCTAGAAAACTCATCCAATATGATGACTAAAACTTTATTATTATCATTATTATTGTTTATAATTAGTAAAGTTTAAAGTAATTCTTATTTAGGATGTAAATTAATCCTATGTTGCAAATTAGGTCCCTCTCTTTTATAAATAATGTAGTTAGTCAATAGTAATGCTACGGAAGCTTAAAAAAGGAGAAATAAAATAACTTTAGTATAAGATCACTTGAGACCATTTTAACATCAAGGATTCATGAATTGGTATTATAGGTTATTCAAGAGAATTAATTATGCCTAAGCATTTAACAAAGGTCACGATAGTAAGTTTCCCTTTGCCATTTTTAAAAAGTGAGTAAATAATGTCGGCTATAATGTATTAGCTTTATTAAAGGTGTTTATGATTATTTACGCATTGGAATATTAACTGAGTATTTTTGGACAATGGGAATATTTACTGGAGTACTATGTTATATGTTTAGACTATAAGTATACATAAATCAGAATTTGATTTACTCTGAGCATATATTTATATTATAATTTCTTGCGAGAGCTATCTGTTTCAGAATTCTATAGCTAACTGCAGTAGTGGTTAGCCATGGTGCATTGTGATAAACACCTCAGCTAGTAGGGATGTTGTTAGCCCCATGTGGTTGGCCACCATACATAGATCTATTTTCATTTTCGCGAGTAGGTTGCTCAGCATCTGTGTTACTTACCCTCGTGAGTTATGTCTCTACGTCTGGCTTAACTAATACTAATTAAATGCTTTCCACTACATCGTGCATGAAGTACTTGAAAATTTCTTTTTAATAGTCACTTTTAAAGTTTCACTTATGAATTGCTATTTTGAATAAGTTTATAATGTTATAATGTTATTTTACCATATAGTTAGCCTTGTTTACACATTAAGCGTAGTCTCACTCCTTTTATTTTCAATTTGTTTCAGATAATAGGTTTGAGCCCGATCCCTCATTAGCAGCTTAGCATTAGCATTTTCCTGCACTCTTAGTGAGCCCTAAAATTCTTTGCATAGGATTGTTTTGTTAATTTTTTAGAATTTATTTTGTACTGTAGACTGTTGTATGTAGCTCCACGAAATCACTGATAGGGTCCCCTACCCCTTGAAACTGGTGTATTTTGGTCTAGATTAATAGCTGAACTTTCTTTTGATGTTTGAACTAGCTAGCTTATTTGTAGAGATTTCGAAAGGTCCAATTTACAAGGAAGACTCTTCTGAAATTTCTACAAGAGTCCATTGTAACTAAATTTATGTAATGCATATATGAACTTGCAATTGTTCTATTTGGTTCTGATATTTGGTATTAAATCTTAAGGATATTAATTAGTGTTTGATAGAATTTTTGTTTAATGTTGGCTTATGGAAGAAAATTTGGCTATCTTCCGTGTCAGTCACATCGTTGGTCGCAAGGTGTGACAAAGTTAGTATCAAAGCTTAGGTCTTTCTATGATTCTGTGGAGCAAGTGTTCTTTGGTGGGATCTTAATTATTGTTATAAACCCAGGCATAATTATAATTGAGATGTCACTGGGGACCTTATAGGGCGTCCTAACAAATTTCTTCGAGTCTACTGTCTTGTTGGATGTACTGATGGTTCATCTTAAGACTTTAATCTCTAGAATGATCTAAATGTTGGTTATTTTGTTGTAGAGTGGAGATGCCTCCCAGAATTCATTTAGTTAATAGATTAGTTGTTATAGATGAGGCTTTCACAAGTGAACAGCTCAACAAGCTACCCTGTCTGACAAAGGCTATGGCCCAGGTCGGGGTAGGGGTCGTGGGACTGTTCAACCCCTTAGGTAGGCTTCATATGAGGTTAAAGTAAAGCCTCTGCAACCTCTAAAGGAAGATGCACCACCAGTTCAGCCAAGACCAATAGAGCCTCAAGTTGTGAGAGAGGAGAGAAAGGTTCCAGTAACCCTTTCTCAATTTCTGAAGTTGAAGCCTCCAACTTATTCTGGAATAAATAGTCAAAAGGATCCCCAACAATTTATTGATGGCATTGATAAGATATACAGAGCTTTAAGTTACTCAAGTACGAAATCAACTAAGTTTATTGGGTTTCAGCTGGAAGATGCAGCCTACATATGGTTTCAGACCTTGTTGGGTGATAAGCATGTTTTTTTTATACATTTTATTCTCCTTATTTTAAGCATTTTAATGATCAAATATGGCTTTAGGAATTTAATTAAGTGGAATTTGATTTTAGTAGCTATTTCTATATTTTAAGAGTTAATTTGCAAAATTTTAGAATCTTAATGCATAAATATTTTTAAATGAATTTTGTGAATATTCCTATTTCATCTTTTCCATTTTTTTTGTGCAAAATTTGTATCCCTTGCTATGGTTTTGAAATAGAGAAAAGAAGAATTTACATGATGAAGGATTTAAGAAGCCACAAGTCAACTCCAGCACCCTTGAGTTAATTCATTCACTCATGCTTGCTTCGTTCACTTTCCTCTAGCTAGCACAACATCCACTCCCTTGAAGCACACACTAACACATAGCATCTCACTTAGAAAAACTCACATGCACTCCAGCTCACATTGATTCAAGCAGCTTCACTCATCCACATCACTAGCTTACAATCCCACATGCACAGCAGCACCCACAAGCCACGTACTAACACACACACGTGCAAGCTACGAGTTAAGTGGGAAAAAGGAAGAGACATGCAGCTTGAGTTGAAGAAGAAGTTACATGAGCAGAACACAAGCTAAGCATGAAGGGAAAAGTGTAAAGAAAGAGCAACGTGGAATGGTGTAGAGATTGGCACAAGTTAAACATGGCTGGAACATACGTTAAGCAACACAAGAGAAGAAGAAAATTTAAGCTTAGGTGCATGAAGAAAGAAGAAGAAGGCAGCTCACATGGAGAAGAAGCTTGTGAATAGAAGAAGATGGAGAGAAATATGCATAGAAGGAAAAGAATGAGCTAAGTTAAATAAAGAAGCTAAGTTGCATGGTTGGGAGCAGAACAAACACACCAAAGTAGCCTTGCATTAACACATACAGATTTATATGTCAAAATTATGCATGAAAGTGGCTGCACAATAAAGACAACACTAAGAAAGATCCACAGGCTGGATATGAAAGGGAATGAAGGAAGATGAGCTAGCGGCTGAGCAAGTAAGCAACGCAAAAAATGTGAAACAGAGCACGTTTTTCTAAGGAAGCTGGCACCAAATCACGTCCATTTAGCAAGAACTCGAGAGAAGCATATATGGGGAAATTCACGTGGTTTAACAAAGGCTTAGGTTTTACGTGGAATGAGAGGAAGAGGATGACAACAAACATGGCAAGAGGAGAAGATGTTCAGAACAAGAGTTTGGCTCAGGTTAGAAGGTCCAGAACGTGAGAAGAAGCCATAGAACCATGCATGAAGCACTCTCGAGTTGAGCAGCATATAAACAAGAGGAGAAGCTACGTGCGAACTAGACTAGAACGTAAAGAAAACAACACATAAGGTAGCTAGGAAGAAAGAGTCATACACATACAAGAGAACACATAGGCAAAACATGAAGAAAAAGATGAAGAAAGTAGCTGGCAAAATGCGAAGAAAAAAAGATGAAAAATAATGCTGGGTTGTGACAAATTAAGAAGCATGTGATTTGGAGGCTAGAGGAAGGAGGTAGAACCATTAATCCATTATGCTATGTCATTTGATTTTCACCATATTCCATCATCATTCCACCACCCAGACACATGAAAAGAAGGCAGCTCACATGAAAAAGATTATTATATTTGCTTTGAGGCTCACACATCTTCACGTGTTTTTGGCTAAGAATTTAAGAAGAGGCTGACCCACACTTATACATATCAAGAAGAAAAAGCTACGGGCAACTAGTAAAAGAAGGAGCATATGAAAAATAAATAAGCACGTGAGGGAGATTAAAAATACACTCAGGCAGAGGCAGAAAAGGGGATATCATCCTTCGTCCAAGCCATTCTAGTGTCATTCTGCATATCTAGAGACCATCCCCTCCACGTCATATTCATTTCCACTTTATTTCCTCCATTTCCACCTCCAATAAAGCTTTAATCCTCCATCTGTGACTAGCGTGGAAGAAGATCCTTGTTGAAAGCTTAAATTCAAGTAGAAGAACAAGAGATTTTAGCAAAGATTCTTATCTCTTTCTACACATTTCTATTTTCTTGTACATGCTTGGTTGAGATGTATTAAATTGAGATTGGTATAGTTTGTAATTAGTGACTGGTTAGAAACTAATTAAAAGAGCAATTGATATTTAATTGATTAATTTTAGTGCTGGATTTTCATGTTCTTACCATTTTTCATATGTGCAATCAAGGTGTTTGATAAAATACATGTGAGAATTGGTGTGCTTAATTGTCTAATTTGAGGATTCATTGGAGTTTAATTGATTAATTGAATCTCCTTGGGTGTTAATTCAGAGGCTAATTAATCATTCAATTCAAGTGTTCATTGATCCTAATGACAAGAGTTAAAGATTTGATGTGAGATTGAGATTTCAATTTAACATTAAATTGTTAATCCCTTGATTCTTGTATGGTAACCCAAGATGCATTGTTATGAATACAATTAGGGACTCTTAGACTAAAATTAATCATAATTAAATTAGGATAAGGATAGTGGATACCAATAGATGAATCCAAAGCTAGTCACAAGTCTATCATTCAACTATAACTCATGTAATTAGATAGAAATTAGGAACTTTAATTCGATTTCATTTTAATTAGTTTAAGTCAGTCATACCCCCTTTGTTAAGAAATTTTTAGAGTTCTTTTACACTTTAAAAACCCAATTAAACATTGAATTCTATTTCTAATGGAGATGACATAGGTTGCACCACTAGCTATATAATTTCTCAACCTAGTTTTATTTTGAGAGTTGTAGGACATGACCGTCATTAGGGGAGAGGCTAGCCAAGTTACCTCCAATGTTATGGGGGGAATTTAAGGAACTTTTTATGGATTGCTTTATGCCCCAAAGTATCTAGGATGCCAGAGCCAGAAAGTTTAAGGCCGACACCAGGCATGAGTGTCTCTGATTATGACATCCATTTTACATAATTGTCTCGGTACGCCCCACATTTGGTCCCGATTGAGAGGGACAGGATGAAGAGTAGTCCAATAGTCAGATATAGAAATAAGTTGTTCATAAGTTTATCAAAGTTTAAGACTTTGAATTGATAAAGATATATTCATGTCACTCATACTAAAACCCCTTCCAATCCTTTTATTTAAAGATTTTCATTGAAATTATCTACTACTCTAGTCTTTTATAATACAGCTTGACAAATAATGCAGATGGAGATGGGGATAGAAGATAAGATTATTATGACATGTCCTATACAATGCACCCTAACACATGATCTATATTTCTTTAGTATTTTCTTGCTTTTCCTTGTCCAATCAAGTTTAATATCAAGCCATTTCTATCAAACCTTTGTCCTACTTAAGTGCACCTTAGTTGATATTACAAGTGACCATAACCTTGTAAAGGAGTGAAAGCATAATGCAATATAAAATACTATAGGGATGGGATGTGTAGTTTGGCTTACAATGGTAGACAAGTGGCTAGTCTTTCAGCCTAGAAGTTGGTTTACTAAAGTCTTACTAGTGCCTAATTTGTTTCAAAAACTACTAACATTCTCCTTTCCATATAACTCTTCCCTAGGTTGATTACTTCTATTTGGTTATTTCTTCATATTCTTAAGCTCAAATTAAAAGAAAAGATTATCTTAAGAGTGGACTTAATGGTCATATAGAGAGTGTATCTAGAGATTATAAGGGTGCGCATGGGGATATGGCTTAGGGGAAGCAAATGGAGAAGGTAAAACTATTCTAGACTTTTCATTAGCATTTGACTTTACATGAGCTAACACTTGTTTTAAGAAGCGTGAGGAGTATCTTATCATATACAAAAGTGAAGGGGCATGCTCTCAAATTAATTTCTTTCTAATAAGGAAAGTGGATAGAAAACTCTGCATAAATTACAAAGTTATACCTAAAGATAACTTAACTACCTAGCATAAAGTCTTGGTTATGGATGTTCAAGTTAAAAAAAAAAATGTAAAGAGCAAATGCCAAAATAAGGTGTCAAGATCAAGTGGTAGCATTTGAAGGGGAATAAAGAAAAGATCTTACAGAGAAAGCCTTTGGAGGAAGAATCCTAGGAAGTACAAGGAAGTGCTAATGATATGTGGGAGGAGATGGTTAAAAAGATTAAGAAGCTGGCAAAAAAGAGACTCACTGAATCAAGAGGCTTTAAACTTAAAAGTGTTATAAAACGTGGTATTTGTGTAAGAGTGATAAAAATTAGAAAAAATATAAGGTAACCAAGAAAGACACTAAGAAGGTGTTAAGAAAAATGAGAGAAAGATAGGGCATATGATGGATTATACCAATCCTTAGATACTAAAGCTAGAGAAAGAAGTATTTACAAGCTAGCTAAAAGCAAAGAAAGAAAGACAAGAGATGTGGATTAAGTGAAATGTATTAAGAATGAAGAAAGGAAAGTCTTAGTCACAAAATAAGTCATTAATGAAAGGTAGAAGGGTTATTTTCATATATTATTTAATAAAGAATACAAGATTTTATTGCATTAGGATAGGCTAAATATTAAAGATGAGGTTTAAAATTATACTTTCTATCATAGGATTCAAGAATCAAAGGTAAATGAAGCATTAAAACAAATATAGAATGGAAAAGTAGTTAGACTGGATAATATTGGCTTACAAAATTATTTAATGAGATTATGATGTTTAAAAGAATGTCGGAGGAGTGGAGGAAAAGTACTTTAATCTCTATTTATAAGAATAAGGGAGACACATAAAATTATGCAAATTATAAGGAAATTAAGCTTATAAGCCATACTATAAAGTTATAAAAGAGGCTAATTGAATGAAAATTAAGGTAAAAGATTTAAGTTACAAATAATCAATTTGATTTTATACCAGGAAGGTAGATTGTAGAAGTGATATACTAATTGCAAAGATTGATGGAAAGATATCAAAGGAATAAAAAAGACTTACATATGATATTCATCGATTTAGATAAGGCATGCGACAGGGTGCCAATAAAGGTTTTATGGAAGACTATGGAGAAAAAAAAGAGTCTGTATTGCTTATATTCAAGCAATATAAGGATATGTATGATGGGATTACAATTAGTTTAAGAACAAAAGGTGGGCCTATAAAAGATTTTCTAATAACTATTGGTTTGCATCAAGGGTCAACTTTAAACCCTTATTTTTTTACTTTAGTCTCATAAATACTTACTGAATATATCCAAGGGCCGATGCCATAATACATACTTTTTACAGATGATATAGTTCTAGTAGGAGAATCAAGAGAGGCAATGAATGAGAAGCTAAATATGTGGAGATTATCCTTAGAAGTACATGGATTTCATTTAAGTAGAAATAAAACAGAGTATATGAAATAAAAGTTTAGTAAGAGATGTACTAGTTTTAGCGCAGAAGTGAAAATTAGATAACATACCATACCACAAGTCACACGGTTTAAGTATTTTAGTCTATCATACAACATAATAGGAAACTAGAGAAAGATGTAAAACATAGAATTCAAGTAAGGTGGATGAAATAGAAGAGTGCTTTAAAGGTTATTTGTGATAGAAGAATACCACTTAAGGTTAAAGGTAAGTTCTACTGATAGCTATAAAACTTACAATGTTATATAAGACTTAATGTTGGGCAATAAAAAGCCAATAGGAGAATAAATTCAATGTTGTAGAAATGGGAATATTGAGTTGGATAAGTGGACACATTAGACAGGATAGAATTAGAAATGAATACATTAAAGAGAAAGTGGAGGTTACACTTATTATGGAAAAGATTATAAAATTACACCTTAAATGGTTTGGGCATGTGTGGAGAAGATCTATAGAAGCCCTAATAAAGAAAGTGGATCAAATGGAAAGTAGTCCAATAATCAAAGATAGAGAGAGACCAAAAAAAATTATAGGAGAAACAATGAAGAAGGATTTAAATTTAAATAGTTTGTCTAAAAATATAATTTACGATAGGACTTTATAGTATTAATTAATCCATGTAACTAACCCTATCTAGTAGGAAAAGGCTTTGTTGTTGTTGTTGTTGTTATATTCTTGAACTCAAATTAACAAATTCCTTGAGCACTTTAAAAATGTTTGATAAGGTAAACCACATGACAAATTAGTAATTCTAGAAAGTCATTACTAGATGCATATTTTGCATTTGTTTAAATTTTTAGTTATTCATCCTAACCTTGCTTGTTTTTTGCAACATTCCTTTTTCAAGAAATTTTATGGCTCTGTGAATAAATTGGATTATGTAACCTTACAACTTGGTTTTATCATGAAAAGTTTCTAGTATGCAATGCGATATTTGCTGTCAAATAATCTTTAATTTGGCTATTAGCCAATAGCCTCCGTGTAACATCCAAGTTTTCATAGAAATGAGGATTCAAGGTTTCAAAATTGTTTAAGTCTCCTTGCTATAACTAGGATACCAGTTCACTATGGCGAGTGTGTAGCCTATACAAAATCTAGGGGATTCCTTGCAGAGTAGCATACACTGTGGTGAGAACCGTCGGGGTCTAGAACTAACTAGCTCTTGTAGTAGTGAGAGGTGTTCCCCACTATAGTGAGACCCATTTTGAAAAATACATAGAAGGGCTTTTTAAATAAAAAATTTGAGTTTTTTGAGGTTCTTAAAGGCCCTGAAAATTATGGGAAGCCTTGAGACAATTAAAACTCCACCGGTGTATGTTTTTTAACGTTAGTTGACTTGAATTTTGACTGTTTCATTTGAAAAGGTTTTAAATCCAATTAAGTGGTTCCAAAGCTATTTTATAAGTTTGAGGACCTAAGTTTTATGATGGAATAGATGGTTTTCGAAAAGGAGCTAAAATGAATCTAAACAAAAATGCCATGAACACAAGATATAAATATCATTTTATTGAACAATTTCTTCTTGATTTTTCTTTATAAGAGGCATCCCACTCTCTCCTTCTTCTAATTGACTTATTTTCTGCTCAAGGCCAGGGGAGAGCTCAATTGAGAAGGGTGCACCATAGGAGGAGAAAAGAGGGGGAAGAAATCAAGGGAAAAGGTCAGAAAAACTAAGGATTTTCATGGAATTTCCTTTACATATCTTGTTCTCCTCTCTTTGCTTTTCCTTTCCATGGTTTTGATGGATGAATTGGGTTTGTTTTGGCCTTAGTTCAGAGGGAAAAGAATAGAAATTCAAGGAAAAGGGTAAAGCAAAGAAAGAAGCTCTTAAAGAAACAAGAGAATCAAGGTAGATATCTATGTATTTTTGCTTATTGTGTGTGTTGGTTTGACCAACTTGAGAGCTAGTAGGGGGAGGAATTTCTGACCTAGAGCAATCATGAAACCCATGAATTAAAGTATGCAAACCTAGGAAATGCAAAGAGAATTGAAGACAAAACAATTAAACCTTAAGATAAAAAAGTTAGGGATTCATGGAGAAAGTGTGAAATCTATTTTGATTCAAGATTTCCCTAGCCTATGTAAGTATTTGTTTGAACTCTTAAGACCCCTAGGAAGCCTCCCAAGTGCCTCTCCCATCAAGGAAAAATTGCAAACTCTATAGGCTCCATAATGAGTGTTTGTCTCGACTTAGGATAGATGGAGGGGCTAAGAAGTGTTTTAATTTGCTCTAAACTTGGCTTGGGACTTTATGTGATAGAAAAAGATGAGAGGAAGTCTTGGAAAAAATTTAGAAGCCATAAATTGAGAGTTAGAGGTATAGGTTCCATAATGTAACCTTAAGAAACAACTTATATCTAGACTCTTGGAAATGAATTTATGATGACTTCAAGGAGTCTAAATGGAATCGAGAGGCTTAGATATAAGGAGAAAATGAAGCCAAGAGCTTGAATTATGGTAGTTCCTTCATTAGGCCTTTTATGGAACTAATATGTTGAACCAAGTATACTTCCTTGGTGTGTACTTAATGTTATGGCTTGCTCCAAGAGTATAATTGAATCCTATTTGTTATGTCTAGGCCAAAGAAATCAAGCTCCATCTATTTGTTGGTGTGTGGCCAAAAAGGGAAGAGAATAACCAAGGGAAGAATTGTATTGTATTCCATAGGTAGCTCTCTACTCCTTCTTGTATGCGTTCTTGGTCATATGTATGTCATTGGATGCTTGTATGTGTATTTGTATCTTGAGACATGCCATTTGATGTTGTCTTATTGTGTTGGTACCAATATGCTTCTTAAATTATGTTTTAGTTGTGAAACTTCCTTTTATGGGTGAGGTTGTACCAAAAGTTTCTTGAAATGGGTAAGGTGAAACCAAAAGTCCTTAAGAATGGGTGAAACAAGGGATGAGTGAGGCTAAGTCAAAAGTCCCTAGACTAAGGGTGAGGCCAATCCAAAAGTCCCAAAAATGAGGTGAAGCTAAACTAAAAGTCTTTAGAACTTGTCTTTAGTTTTGACATGTTTTATAGCATGGAAAATTGTGGATTGAATGGTTCTTGTTATGTTGGATGCATGCTAGTAGTCCTTGACATGATTATATGCCTTGATTGCTTACTTGAATGGGTATTTGAGCTATTGAGATTCTTTAAATCTCCCCCCTTCCCTCTTCCATCTAACCATATCCAGGTGGAGCTCAAGAAGACTAAAGTGCAAGCCAAGGAGCATAATTAGCTATACTTTAGCACTAATGTAGTTTTTGATGTATTCCATTGTCAAAGTTTGCATGTATATATTATTTTGAGATGTAGATACTTGAACAAATGTAAAACTATGTGAATATGATATATATACTAAAGATAGAGCTAAGCAATGAGAATATATGATTTCACCACTCAAAGGGTCTTTCTTGAATGTGTATTATGGCTTGTGACATCGTGAGTTTAAGATGCATTATGATTTAGGCCACTTGGATAGCTTATATATATTATGTTTATGCTTTAAAACTTGCCCAAGAGGTGGTAAAGAAATTAAGAACCCATTGGACCAACTTTAACCCTTATATGGTGCCAAATTTGCCATATTTGTGAGTTACATCAAGATCTGAACAAATGAGCTTTTCTGGTCCTAAAATTTGGCTTACATATAGATCTCATCTAGAGTTTTTTGGAAAGCTAAAGTACATATTATTTGGAGCTCTAGAGAATTTTTGGTGAATTTTCAAAATTGGCAAATTTTGATAGTATTGACATTGTTACTGTGCAAATGGTTAAATTCTTTGCCTTTATCATTTATAAGTCAAATGGTGTCCAGTGGCTATAAAATATTACAAACATAAACTAGACATGATAAGCTTTCTGTAGCACTTAAGAGAACCTCATTTGGATTTATATAGAGAGAGAAACAAATTTTTGAAGTTTCATATTAGTATCAAGGGTGCAGCCAGACCTTTGTTATTGTTCCATTGATTTTTAGGGGATAAATGCTTCTTTTGGTCTATAGTTATTTTTAGCCTCAATTCTATATTCCTATCTTTGTACAATGGTATGGTTTACTAAGTTTTGATTTTTCTAGAATTAGTTATGAATTTTTGAAATTTATATTAGTAAATTGTGACAACAAACCTGAGCAACTGGACCTTTAATGCTTTTCTATTGTCAAAAGTGGTCCAGCTAATTTTTTATGGCCTGGAATGATTTTTAACCTATATTTGACATCTAAAACTTTCTAGAAAACTATCATTTACTTTATTTTGATTTTTTTAGAATTAATTATGTTTTTCCAAAGTTGGTGTCAAAAACCTAAATTCTGGACCCGTGAGTAATTTGCCATTTTCTGGTTTTTGGCTCCAAATTTGTGCCACTTGGATTGTTTTATGATATGTATGAATTGAATAGATGAAGTATCAGTGTAGAATGATGTTGGTGCATTTATATAGCTCACGTAACATAAAATGGAAATTTCAAACCCTACACAATGCAATAAATTGCTAGCATTTTTTATTCCTTTTCTTGGAAATTCTAGGGAATCAAGTATGAATACTTGTCTAATGAAGCTAATACATTATGGTATTACACTCTGAGTAAGAGTAGTAATATCATTCTTTTGTATGTTTCTTTGTTGCAGACACACCAAATTTTTTCCTTTAGTTTTATATTGTTTTACCTGGTTAGCTATTATAATAAGCTGTATTGTTTTGTATTATTCTCTATTATCATATTCCAAGTTAATCCTTACTTATAAGCTATAACAAGGATGAAAATGATTCTTTTCCAATAAATGCGACTTCAAATTATGTCTATGATTTCGAATAAACCATACTGTGTTGTATTTCAAGAATGAAGCTTTCTTTTTTCTTACTAAGCTATTAAATAGGGCTAAAAATCAATTGGTTCAATGATGGATGCTTCATCAAATCAAATAATGTAGTTGGCACTTGGCAAGGTTAGACTTTGAGAAAGAATCCATTGATCTTCAGTCAAATAATATAGTTTGATTTACCTAAAGGCTTTGCCTCTTAAGCATTATTTATTGATTTTAAGTGTTCTTTTATAAGATTTTGGGTTAATTTCCTTTTCATTCTAATATTGAAATTTTAATCTAGTTTTGTTTTTATTCTTGCATGAATCATAGGCACTACTTGTTTTGCTAATAAGGAGTGGCCTTAATGCGCTAGCAGAAAATGTGTATTTCTTTCTTCTCACTGAGTTTGTGTGCCACTGTCCATGCCCTATAATTCCTCTTATTTTACTTAATAAAGATCAAAAGAATAGGAAATTATTTAATGGATTTTTAGTTCTTAATACTTAAAGGATGGTGAATGTTGTTGGGCTACTAATTGTTGTTGTTTAAGTATGACATTCAATCTTGAAAATGTTGGTTTTGTGTGTAAATTGCAAGAGCTATGATGCTGATCTTTTAGTGTCAAGTATGGATACTTACTTTTGGCTTGAAGCATTGAATTTGGAATTAATTTTTATAAGTATATGAGACATTGGCCTTGGACACTAGTTTTAGGGAATAAAAATTGAGTGCATGAGTTTTGTTTCCTAAGATGTTAATACCATGTACTTCTAATTCTTTCTTGATGCTAAAATCTGGGTTGGATGTGTTGACATCAAATTGTAAATCAATTTTGAAGTATATTGCTCATTTGAGATAACAATGGATGCATGGTATGTCTTCCTCTTCAAATATGTAGTATTTGGATGCCTAGTTTCATGCCTTCATAAATACATGAATGCCAATTTTCTTTGCTTAGTGAATTAGGATTAAAATGCACATGTGTAATTAAAAGATGAGAAACTTAGTGTTGCAACGAAGACTACCATAATCCCTAGGAGCAGTAAATTATTTCTGTGATAAATCTTCAAAAGGTATATCTACTTTATTTTGCTTTTAATGTAAGGACATATATAGTGATGGCTGTTAAAATATGGGCTTCAGGTGAATTGTTTCATTTACTTTTAATCTATTTTCACATGGAAAAGTAAAAGATAGTACGATGTGTCTAGATGAAATTGCCTGATATTTTGGTACACGTTAGTACCTGATATGTGGTAATATATCATGAAGTTTAATTGTTAGAATTGCTTAATTTGATGTTTGATTTTTGTGTGGCTATTAATGGTCTTTTTTCTTGGATTGATTCTCTTATGGAAATGAGGATATTTTTTGGAATGTGATTTTCTTCCCATTAGGCAAAGGAAAGTGAATTCTCAATTTATACATAGCTTAGGGGAAAACCCATAATCCTCCTCTTCCTGATCAATGCAAAGCAAGTTACTAAAAAATTTGATTTACTCTCCCTAAATTTTGAGGTTAAATGACAACTGTGTCATCTAGGTCACATAATTATGATCTTGGACTAATTTAAATAAGTATAAATATTCATACCATACACTTTGGATATAGACACTTATAATGATGAGACTACCATTTAAGATCATATGGGTGTGTATCTCAAATAACATAGTAATCACTCTAGTTCAAAACTTGGGAAGAGTTACTTGAAATTTTTTGTAACTTAGTTTGCATGAACAAAAGGGAAGAAGACTCCTAGTCTCTCTCCAAGGCATATATAAAATAAGAATTCACTCTTCTTTTTATGACGAGAAGGAAATTGCAATCCAAAATAACCCCTTGTTTTCACTACTTGCAATTTATGGTAGACTGCAGGTTTAGTATAAGCCTAATAGAATTTTTCATTCCCACTTTTTTTACATGGCTTTTTTTTATTAAATCTATAGAATGAAAATTGAAGGTAAAGAAGTTTTTGTATCTCTTATCCTATACAATCTACATTTTTGTTTCTATACTTTTATTGCTATAAATAGAATGGAATTACATTTATAACTACACCATTTGCTTTGGTGTGAACATGTGGTTTCGTCAGGATGGGTGATTGACTAGGATGAGATTTATACTATCTTCTAGAGATGAGGATTACTCGAAAAGAATGAAAAGTAATTTTTCAATTGTAGGCATTATTTTACATATGTTGAAATTTTCCAAATATCCATCTTAAACTTATATTTGCATAATACATGTATATGTCATCATCTGTGAAGTTATTCTACTAATGATTGAGTAATTGACATCTATCAACTATGCTAATTTCTCTTCCAATAGTCATTTTGTAGCTCCAACTACAAGTATATAAAGAACTAGGGGGAATTGTAAATATTTTAATCCATTTAAATTGCTATTATAGGTTGCAAACATTGTAGATACTAGACACATGTTGTCTTGTTTCATTGCACAATTGAAATTCAAAAGAGCATGCTTTATTTTTGTTTGAACTTTCCTTGATAAACTAACAAGGATGTTTAAAGTTAAAATCTGTACATGCATTTGGTTGATTGAACCTAGTGATCTAGAAGAATACTAGCTTTAAACTTCTACTGATGTTTTAATTTTTTTGGATCTTTAGTATTGTTTTTTTGGTGTAGTTTAATTATGTCATTGAAAGATTAGAATTAATACTAGATCTAAATTGCAATGGGCCTTTGGAATGAATTGAAATCAATTAATTGATAGTTTCATATCTAATTGATCTATGATTTTGTAAATAAAGGTTCTAGATATTTATATTATCTTTATTATGGCTTCCTATCTATTAGTAAAAAAATTAATTATTGACTTTTATGAATTTGTTGGTTTGTTCTTATTTTTCCTACTGTGTTTGGTATAAAGCACTTTCACTAGTTTTCCATCTAAAATTTTGAGTTATTATTGGAGTTTAGTTTACAAGTCTATGACATGCTTCTATTAAATATATATACACTTGTACATAATTTTCTACCAAAGGAAAAAATATTACACACTTTTTAATAGTGACCTTTGTCTAACTAAAGGTTTGATAAATTATCTTTAGTGATGACTAGGATTGACACTAAATGTCTATTTTAATGGTGAGAAAAATGTAACCGCCACTAAATATGAACGTTTAGTGGCAATAACATAGTGGTTACCACTAATAGTTCCCATTTACTAGCGAGTACAATCACAACTTTATATCTATATTTAATGGTGGTGGCCTAGGTCACAGTTAAAAATGGACCTTTAACAATGAAAGTCATTGCCCTTAAATGTCTATATTCAGTGAAGATAGACTTATGATTGACACTAAATCTAATTATTAGTGGCAACCTCTAAAAATTGAATAAATTGGGGATTTAGTGACGATGATTGTTGCCGCTAAATATTGATATTAAATGGCAACAATATGATGTCACCACTGAAACTGTCTCTTTTGTGACAAATTCAGTCGCCACTAAATGTCAATATTTAGTGGTGACAATTATTTTATTACCATTAACTACAATTATTAGTGGTAACACTCACCATTAAAAATTCACTTTTAGTGGTAACCCCTTACAAAATAAATTAATGGGGATTTAGTGTCAAATGCTATCAACATTTATCATTTTTTGTAGTGACTTTTTTGTTATCACTAAAGGCAATTAGTGTTAGCAGTTTTACCTATACCTTAGCGACGACGAAATATCGCCATTAAATACTTTTAATGGCAACTTTTGTTAAAAAGTATACATGATTCATGTCAATTATCCAAATCACTTAACTTATTAGCATCACATGCCATGTACACAAGTGACTTTCTTCCTATCATTTACCTTTATTTTTGTTGTTAGTATGAATTATGCATACTTTTAAAATGTTAAGATAGCATATGGTTGGCTATGTCTACATACTTTAACGTAAGTTTAATAATAGAGATTTTATCTTGAATGTAGGGAAATATGTTAGAACTTTAGGGTGAGCAACAAACTTTTTCTTTCTAACAATTATCAAGGCATGAAAAGCAATAGAAGCATGGGATATCTTGTAAGAAAATTTCCAAGGCTTTAGCAAGATGTGTTTGTGAAACTTCAAACTTGAATAAAGATTCTAATAAAATTTGAATTCCATATTCTGACAAGGTAGTTTTTCACTCTCTATGTAACTGCTCTTTAGTGTGAGAGATATTGTTAAAAGACTTTTTCCTTTCCATAGTGAGAAAAGTATTCAGAGTTTTCTCTTATTTGTTGTATAAGTGTGCTTTGAGTGTGAATTCTTTTCAAGTCTATCATAGAATTTGATGCTCTATTAGTTTAAGTGATTTCTTTTATAAGTAGTTTTGTTAGAAATGGATGCTTTCAATTTTTCTTTGAAATTGATAGTATTAATGTTAGAAAGAGAGAGAGAGAGAAATACACAGAGCGTGTGTGGGGCTCAAAATTCAGACAAGTCCAAGCTCACATTTAAATGGGACCTATCACTCAAGGGAGTTCGACATATTTTATGTCCATTTCTTTTTGAAATTGACATTGTTCATTTCAAAGAGAAACGAAGAGGATTTAAACTCAATTTTGTTGTAGTGATTAGTTGTCCTTTCCTTGTAGTCTAATCAACGAAAGTTAAACTAAAGGTGCAACATGCAAAGAGGCCTTGGTATTATGACAATACATTCATGTTTAAATTTAATCATAAAGAGAATTGGAAACCTATTCTTCAAAATTAAAATGTTATAGATTATTTTTTGGTTTTCTAGCAACCATTAGTAAATAGGTTCCTATTTTGACCCTTAAGGAAGTGAACTTGAATTTAAGCCCCTTATCAATTTAATCACATATATGACATGTTACGAATTTTTTTAACAAAAAGTAGACAATTGATAAGCAACAATACTACCCAAAAAAGATTCAAAAAAAAATATTGTAGCAATTAAAATCAAGAAAGCAAAATTTTCCAGTACTTAAATGAAATGTATAGGTATGATGAATTTAGTGCTATTGAACATGGCAATGGATTTCGATATTGACTAACTGTAGAACGTTTTGGTACATCCACTTATAAACTTCCTGACCATCCACTTTAATTTAAAGGAATAGAATATCTTCAAAACAATGGCATTCTTTTCAATTTGATATTCAAACGTCTCCACAGGTGTATCAAAGGATAATTGAATGAAAGAATACACATTTATACAATCCTAATTGATTGTATATAACTTTAACAAAGAAAATAAGTTTAAATTTATGAAAAGAGATTATGCAAGTTTTGGAATCTCATCTTAATGATATTCTAGCTTTTCTTCATTGCTCTCACTTTTTCACTTGCCAAATATAAATCATTACTTTCACTCCTTCGTTTATTAACTTCAAGGACTAGCCTTGTGATCACAGCTATCAATAATGTCATCAGGAACAAACTTGCTCCAAAATAAGTGTGACTTCCATACTTTGTTCATTTCTTCAATAGGAATGTTCCTTGTCTCTGGAAGGAGCAACGCAACAAAAATGGTCATGATAACGACAAAGCCAGCAAAGAAGAAGAAGAGACCAAACTTCAAATGGCATAGCATGGCCAGGAAGACTTGAGCAATGGCAAAGGTGAACAACATGTTCACAGCAACATTGATAGCTTGCCCTGCAGATCGAACTTCGAGAGGACATATTTCACTAGGCACCAACCAACCCAAGGGTCCCCAAGACCAAGCAAATGCTGCAACATATGTGCATATCAAGAACAAAAGTATGTTGGCTTCATCTTTGCTGAATGAACCTTCACCATTGACTCCAAACTTCAAAGCTATCATGACTCCCACAGCAACCTTAAAGCAATTAATAGTAATGTCTCAATCATTAGTAAATCCAACAAGGAACATATTCAAGCCATTTCTTGATTATAAGAACCTTAGTTGTACGTTACCTGGCAAATAAACATTTGGATGCCACCTTCAAGGAACAAAATCCTTCTTCCAAACTTATCCACAGAGAATATGGAAACCAATGTGGCTACAACATTGACACCTCCAGTAATAACCGCGGACATAAGAGAAGCATTATCACCGAAGCCGAGAGTCTTAAAAAGGACGGGTGCATAAAACATGATGACATTGATGCCCGTGAGTTGCTGGAAGAAGGGAATGAAAGAGCAAAAAGTGAGTTGGGGTCTATATTTGGGTCGTGAAATGTTTTTCCACGGGTGTTCCACCAGCCTAGCTGCTTCACTCACACGAATGAGATCTTGGAACTCCTCGTCAACATTTTGGGTGCCACGAATCTTTTGCAACATTGCCTTGGCTTGATCATGTTGCCCTCTTTCAATCATCGAGTTCGGCGTGTCACCCAAGAAAAGAGACCCTATACACAACAAAAAGCAGGCACTGCTCCTACACCTAAAGAAATTCTCCATCCATTTTTATGCTTGGCAGTCCAATAGTTGATAAGGTTTGCAATCAAAATGCCAATTGTTATCATCATTTGGAATCCCATATTGAGCGCTCCTCTGATATTTGTTGGAGCCATTTCAGATAAGTACACTGGAACAGACTGTCAAGATAGAAAAGACAATAAATAAGTTAATTCTAAGACATTTATGCATGCTTGTGACACCAGAATGCAAGCACTTGAATAGTCATGATGCTATGTTCACATACCTGATTACAATATCCCACGCCAAACCCAAGCAATAGGCGGCCAATGATGAGCATGTGAATGTTCACTGCAAAACCATTCAACAGTGCACCCACAAGGAAAAACAATCCACCAAGAAACATTGAGAACTTACGACCTAGTATTCTTGTGGTAGTGGAAGCAAAGAAAGAAGCTACCAATGCTGCAAGGTATAGGGAAGAGGTGAACAGTGTAAGGAGTTCATTATCAAATTTGCAATATGTGTTCTCATGGCCTGATCCATCCTTCATTTGTCTATACACAGATGGGAAGAATTTGACCGAGAATGGTTCCATGGAAGTCACTCCTCCTGTAATCCCAAGATCATAGCCAAACAAGAGACCTCCCATAGCAGCCACAAAGCAAGTGACCAACACGAAAGCCGTGACTTTGCCCTCATAATGCCTTGCCTTACTTTGATCAACGAAAGCTCCGCCTGCCATCTTTGAAGTATTTCAATTTCTTCAATTATATGAAACTCAATCTCTTTTTTAACTTCTTCAAGCCTTTTGTCTTTGTCTACATGTACGACAATCACAATGGTGTATTATATAGGGATTTAAGTTAAGACAAAACATAAAAAGTCAAAGGAGGTTTTGACAATAATTATCCTATACAGTTGTATTGTGCCTTTTTCAACTGCATCATACAATCATAACGTCCAATGTTCAGAGTTGTTTTCGCCTGAATTTGGCGTGACATGTGGACATGTTCCGAAAAAGAACTAGTTCTTTAATTAGTTATCTTGTTGTCAAGAAGATAACTTTCCCTAACTATTGTCTAATTATATTTCTTATATAAGTAAATTCCAACTAGACAGTTGGCACAAAGGATTATATGTTAAGTGATCTAAATGAGATCACGTTTCAGAAGTGATGTTACGAATGCAACTCCATCATGGTAACTAATTTGAATTCTTTATTAAGGCATTGTGATAAACTTTACTATACATTTATTTAATACTTTCTTTTTTCTTTTTTCTTTTTTTGGTCAAACACATATATTTATCACTTTAAATTAATACGCATGAACATATCAAAAGGAATAAAATGATAAATGTTGACAAATAAAACGCTAGAAATTAGTAAAAGAAATTGAAAAGTATTTGTTACACAGTTATGACATGGCACCACAAATATTTGGTATATAAAAATACATATAGAGACATATAATTTTATTGCCACAAAAACTCATTTTGGATTAAAAAAAATATTAATTTATTCTATTATTTGACATTGGTTTTAATTAAATTTATCTATTGTGAAAAAGTAATACAGGTGAAAATGTTGAATAACAAAAAAGAAAAATGTTTATGTCGAAAGCGAAGACTCAAACGAAGAAATTTGTTTGTGGCTCTTGTCTGGGTGAACTTAACTGTGTTAGAAATCCTACATGAACCACAGTTTAGTGTTGCAGTTCCTTTTCTTGAAAACTGAGCGTGTTGTTTTGGCCATTTCCATGGTTTTTTCTTCCAAACTTTGTTGTACGCCAGCAATTAGTATTGGTTTTGATGAACATTTTTATCTTACGGTAAAGGACTTTTTCTCTCTTAAAATCTGTTCAAATATAAAATAACTTTTCCTGAAATAAAAAGAAGATGACTGAAACATCTTAAAAAATAAGATTAATTTTCTTTATTAAAAACATAACTTAGCAGAAAATATAATTCTTAAGACTAAAATCATATTTTGATATCTTATAAATAAAGTATTTCTCAGTTGACTTTTTTATAAAATTATTTTTTCTGTTTGGTCTCCCATAAGTGGATTATTTTTCAATTTAATCCCTCATAAAATTATCTTCATAGTTTGATGTCTCAAAATTTAAAACAAGGTCATCAAGTATAATTCTCACTGACATAAGGCTTGTGTTTCCGGCTGAAACTTTTTGTACAGTCGACAATGCTGGTGTTAAGCTTTCGAACCTTGTTTTAGTTCTTTAATTGGCTTAGATGTGAATGGCTAGAAAGGTGGCACTATTCTAGCATGGTCAGATAATATTTGTTCTGACATAATTGACATCTCAACTTAACTGAGTTCATTCTAAATTAATCCCAGGATATTAATGGTAAGGTTTTTTATATCGCATGTATTTATGGCGTTGGAGAATTTTAAATATTTAATTTAAAATTATACAGTGGCCTTTAATTTTTTTTTTCCTTATTTACAATTCCACCATTGACAATTTTCATAATGCTAAAGCGTGGTTTTGCCAGCATAAATGTTTTTTTTTTTTTATAGGAATTCAATTATATTGATAGTGGAACTAAATTTTTGTTTGGTCCTTTCCTGATTGGCACGCATTATCACACTTGCCATACTTTAGTCAAAAAACTTCTCCTAAGTTGACTTGCTATAATCTATCACTGACTACTTCCAACCCATTACCAATTTGCTATGGTTTGAGGTAAAGTCCAGTGTTTCCGATGCTAGACTTTACATTTTAGGGCTTTGCAGAACTTGAATATGAAGTTTTGATTTTTTTTTTTTTTCATTAATGCTATGATGTAAAATCATGTATCAGATATCGAGTGGATATTTACATTCTTGTTGGGACATTGTTAGTTTCGTAATTATCTGCCTTACCTGACCCGCCCAGAGCTAATTTTTTATGTGTTATGGACTTTTCATAATGTTATACCCTAAACCCTAAACAAATGGCCACTTGTGGGGGATTTTAATCATATTCTGAATAGTTCAGGGAAGCTCAATCGTAATAATCTTAATTATTGGTGTTTCAGACTTTCGGAATTTTATAAATACTTGTGCGTTGATTGATCTTATTCTATCTAGTAATTGGTTTATGTAATCTTAATTAGGTGAATTTATTTCCTGATACATAAGCAGAGTGCAATCATTTTGCTTGTTTAGATCACATCCCACTTTTTGTTATTATTGATCCATATGTCCCTTATAGATTTGAGGCCATGTGGTTATATGATGATGAATGTAGCGATATTGTAAATAATGCTTGGAATAGAAATACAAGGGCTCTCTTGCTTTTAGTCTTATGTCTAAATTGAATAATGCTAACAGAGATTTGAAATGGTGGAACAAAAATCACTTTGGTAAGATTCATGAAAACATAAGAGAACTTTCAACATAATTCAAATGGGTGTACTGCTTTTCACAGTGGGAGAATGATCAGGAGTAAAATGGAGAAAATGTTGGACTTTAAGTAATTTTTATGGACGTAAAATCCTAGACATGCATGGTAAATTGGATCTTCTGTAGTTATATAGCTATACAATAACATAAAAGTGTGAGAGTGTATATATGACTTATTTACTCTTTTTACACTTGTTCTTTCTTTTCTCTCTATCTCTCTCCAATTACACTATATGTAGTTAATTTGTGACTATAGAGAATCTGGACTCCATGTATGGTATGTTAAGAGAAACAAAAATGCCACCATTTTCATACAGTGGTACAAAAGAGATGCATTAATAATCGAAAAACTAGAATTCAAAATTCAAAAGGTGATGGATCAACGATTATTCTAAAATTGAAAAACCGGCACTTGATTGCATTATGGATGTTTAGAAATAGGAAAGTTCTATGAGTGTGGATTTCATTAGTCAACAATTAGAGCAAATTCCTATTCCTTCTATTACTAAGCAGCAAATTGAGGCATTATCTATGCCATTTATTGAAGCTGAAATTGAAGGAACACTCTTTCAAATGAAGCCTTATAAGGCACTTTTTCAGCATTTTTAGCCTCTAGTCAAACTTAGTGTGTGTAAAATGGTGACAGCCTTCTTTGATAGAGGATTTCGATTGAGAGAATTTAATCAAACACTTAATACTCTAATTTCTGATATTCAAAATCCTTTTCATTTAAGGATGTCAAGCCCATCCAATAGATCAATGTTGTTTTTAAACTTATTTCTAAGGTTTTGGTCAACAAACTACAAAAATTGAGCTTCGAGCTCCAAATATTAAAAGCTCCCTTTAAGAAAAGGGAGATTAAATTAAAAAGTCTTTTTTAATTTTCCCAAAAAAAATTGTTATGGCCATAGTAGGGTTTTACGCTTGCCTAAGATTAGCAACTTGTCTTAGAGGCCTTGAATGAACCCTTTTGTCTTTGGGCCTTCCTTGACGAAAAGACACCACATTCTTCTTGAGTCTGAATTCTACGGCCCATAAAAAAGGCACCTCTTTTGGCCTACTCCACGTTCTTTCTCTCATTTTTCAGTCTTTCTTTTTAGCCTGAATCAAGTAAACTCGCTCATTAGTGGTCATTCTCATATCATAGGGCTAACTACAACATAGATTTTAGTTGAAAGAAAGGAAAAGAGGAGATGACATAGTAGGGTAGGAAAAGACAATAAAGGAAGATGAAAGAAAAAACTAATTAAGAGGCTTTTTCAATTTTCCTACAAAAAGTTGTTTTGGCAAAATTGGTGTTTGGCGCTTGTCCAAGGTTAGCAATTATCTTAGAGGTCTAAAATAAACACTTTTCTCTTTAGGTCTTCCTTGAGAAAGAGCCACCACATTCTTCTTAGGTCTTAATTTTGGAGCCCATCCAGGAGGCATCTCTTTTGGCCTATTCTACAATAATCCTTCTCTTACTTTTTCCTTTTCCATTTTAACCTAAATCATGCCATTCTCACATCGTTGGGCCAACCACAACACATTTCTTAGTTTAAAAAAAGAAAGAAAGGAGACAATATAATAGGGAAACCAAAGACGAGAGAAGAGACTAACCAATAAGCTCTTTTAATTTTTCTTCGAAAATTGTTATGGCCACATTGGTGTCTTAGGCTTGTTCAAGATTAACAATTAACCGTAGCGGTCCTAAACAAACCCTTTTATCTAGGGCCTTCCTTAAGAAAAAAAGTCACCACATTCTTCTTAATTCTTAACTTTGAAGCCCATCAAAGAGTCACCTCTTTTGACTTGTTACATATTTAGTCTTTTACTTTTTCCCTTTGCTTTATGACTCGAATTAGGTAAAACTTAACCCATTAGAAGACATTCTCACGTCATGGAGCCAACTACAACACAAATCTTACTTGAAACGAAGGAAGAGAGAAGACGATATCGTAGGGCTAGCATAAGGACTAATTAAGAGGCTTTTTAAATTTTTCTACAAAACTGTTATGGCCACATTGGTGTTTTGGGCTTGTTAAAGAATAGCAATTAGTCTTAGAGGTTCTAAAGAGACCCATTTGTCTTTGCACCTTCCTTGAGAAAGAGCCACCACATTCCTCTTAGGTCTTAATTTTGAAGCACATTAAACGACACCTCTTTTGGCCTACACCACATTCCTTCGCTGAGTTTTGTCCTTTCCATTCTAACTTGAATAACATAAACTTATGCCATTAGTAGACATTCTTAATTCATAGGGAAACTACGACTCATATTTTAGTTGAAGGGCAAAAGAAGAAATTAACAAAGAGGATTTTTCAATTTTCCTATAAAAACTGTTCTGGCCACATTGGAGTTTTGGGCTTTCAAAATTAGGAAATAGTTTTAAAGGTATGAAATAAACCTTTTTATCTTTGATCCTCCCTTAAGAAAGAGACACCACATTCTTCTTAGGTCTTTATTTTAAAGCCCATAAGAAAGGTATCTTTATCAACCTACTACATACGTCTTTTTTAGCCTATTATACATGTTCTTTCCTTAACTTTTACCCTTTCTAACCTAAATCAAGTAAACTTGTAATACCTGGTCTTTCTAAAAATCAACTAGAACCCTTAAGCTATTAAAGGATAACCCTTAAATAAAATAAATTAAGGCTAAATAAGGATAGAATAATAATCATAGCACTTAGAAATGAGGAGAAGAACCCAAAAATAGCCCAAAACTGCCAAAATAGCTAAACAGACTAAACCGAAAGGTAGTGGCAAAATCGTAATTTTGGGCAAATTTTAAAAACTCAAAAGAAGACGTTTTAAATGGTAAAGTTAAGCTCACTAAGGTTTTCATGAGTCTTTAAAATGATAGGAACCGTTAGAATGGTTAAAACCCTTCTAGTGTGCAATTTAGACTGTCAATTGATCTAAACTTTGACCAAGCTATTCGGGAGGGTTCTGAACCTTAAAAATTTGGAAATAAATATTTTTAATAAACTAGAGGATCCAAATTTTTATATGGAAAATACAATTCTTAAAAAGGATTCAAAATGAGTTCAAACAAAGGAATTGAGGTTAAGGGACATAACAAGAATTTTATAATTATTTTTAAAACCATACTTTCTCCCTTATATCAGGTCAGCCACACTACCAACACCTTAAAACTAACTTAGAGCACTCAAAAACAGGACCAAGGAAATGCACTAAGGGAAGGGAGAAAAAGGAGGAAGAAAGCCAAGAAAAGGTCAGGAAAACTTGCATTTTTCATCTCTTGTTAGTTAGAAAACCTTTCCTTCTCCTTGAGCTCTCCCTATTGATGGGTTTTGCTTCTTAAAAGGATCATTTTGGTGGCTAGACATTTGGAAAAAGGGGAGAGTTTGAAGCAACTAATTGTAGCATTAAATTTTTCACTTGACAAGTATTGAAACAAGGTATGACACCATGTAGAAATCTTCCTTTTCCTTACTCTTCCATTTTCCTTATGGTTTGGCCAAACCTAGAATATCATAAAGGGGATATGATTTAGGCTAAAACATGGCAGAACTAGAGGTTTAAAAGTGTGAAGATTAAGATGGAACCAAGAGAATTAAGTAAGAAGCAATGGAATGTAATTTAGGGCATTTAGGGTTTTCATTGCACATTAAAAGCTTTGGGATTTTAAGAGGACATTTTAAGCTATATAAGATCATAATTAAATTATAGAGGTGTTAAGGATCTTCCATATGTGCCAAAATCCCAAAAGAAGTGAACAAAACTCCCATGGTTGCTTCCTAAGTCATGGCCTCAGCCAAGAGAGGTTTAGGGTATCTAGGGAGTATTTTGATGGGTTCTAATGATTTAAGACTCTTAGATGAGAGGAATAAACACTAAGGGAATCATTAGATTGAATTTAGAAGCCCTAAACTGAAAGTTAAAATTTTAGGGTTCAAATATGCCTAAAGAATAAAGCTCATAATGGCCCAAATAAATTCCATTAGGGATATATGGCTTGTAGCAAGTGAGAGTTTGGAGCCTAGAAGAATAAAACCAAGAGTACCCTCTTAAAGGACCTAAACTAACTTTAGTTTCCACATTAGGCTCTAATAAGATTAAGTAAAGTTACTAAGACCTAGAATGTATCCTAATGAGTTAATTTGCTTTGTGAATTGCTATATGTAGTCCAAGTTAGCCCAAACTCACCAAAGTGTGAGTATTAAGCTAAGGAAAGATAAGAAAAGAACAAGGACTAAAAGGGTTAGTGTTGGTTTCAAGTCTTCATATCCATAAGGTAGCTCTATCTCCCTACCTTGCATGCATTTGAATACTTGAATGAGTTAAAATGCTTGTATGTGTAGTTACTTGATGTATTCATGAGCTATAATTTGATATATTTCCTATTATGAGTTTTATGCATATGAAATGACTATGTTACAGTTCATAGCTTCCTATGACTTGGAATTGAGAGTAATAGCTCTTCCTTAGCCTCGGGTTGAGTTTAGTTAAGCTTAACTAGTTTGTTTTGATGCCATGGCTTGATGAGAAATAAGTTTTTTATGTTAAATGTTGCATTTGACTTGCATGATGCATATGAATGGCAATCTTACACCACATGTATTGCATTTCCTCATAGTACTCATGTATGCCTTTATTTGGTTGAGACTAGCTATTGAAATTCTTCCCAAAATCTTACTCATGTATTCCTACTAACCATTTCAGGCTCTTCAAGCAAAGAGAAGGAGAAAGAGAAGAACTAGACCCTAGGAAACAAAGTGTTCTTGAATGGTTAGAAACCTATGTATGTATGATGAATATTCATGTATTTAATGAGGTTTGTAATGGAAATATATGCATGAGTTAGAGTATATTAATGTATGTCATTTTGAGGTAAAAGTTAACCATTTATACCATTCTATACATATGAGATGCACTGTGAACTATATGTATATTTAGGTGTTGAGGGGTCATATTTTTATGCAAGCCTTATTTTATATGTTAGACCATATGGAATAGATACTTAGGATGATTAAAATTTGCTCAAAATAGGATAGTGTGATCTGGAAACCAATTGGACCCCTTTAGAACCAAAATTTAGTCCAAATAAGTCCTAAATTGCACCCCTACCCTTGAAAACCCAAATGACCTAGTTTGGGGCTAAAAGTTGGCATGTAATTAGAAAATTTATAAAGCTTTCTAACAAGTTAAGAATAAAAATTTTTGGAGCTCTACAAAATATTTTATGAATTCTTGAAGTTGCATAAATTATGCATATTTGGTACTATTATTGTTCACCGATAGCAAATTTGGTTTTTCAAGTTTTTAAGGGGTCAAACGAATTCATTTGTACTTGAACTTTTTACAACATAAAGTTTACGTCATAAGCTTTCTATAGCCATTGAGTTTGCATAAATCAAATTAACATAACCTAAGTTATGAATTTTTGAAATTTGGTACATAATATAGCAAATTCGAGCTACATGACTTCCTTAGGCAATTGGTGTATATCTTATGATCAAATGAACTAAAACAAACTTGTGTATGATTAATATGAGTAAAGAAGATGAATAATTCGAATTTTGACCCCTAAAACTCTTATTGGTGTTAAACGAACCAAAATCCACCACTAAAAGTATAGTAATGATTGCCGAATTAGTTACTAAAGCTTGTAATTGGTATAACTAAATATAAATGAAGCTAAGTGTGACAAAACTTGACCCATTGGAAGCCATTATTAGATCATGGGGCTAACTAGAGCATAAATTTTAGTTGAAAGGAAGGAGCAAAGGAAACAATAGAGTAGGGCAAGAGAAAAGACTAATTAGTTAAAAAAATTTTTTTTTAATTTTGTATAGAAATACTTCTAGCGACATTGGTATTTTGTGCTTGTTCACAATTAGCTTTTAGTCTTAGAGGTTCTAAATGAACTCTTTTTTTTTAGGCCTTCCTTGAGGTAGAGGCACAATATTCTTTGTGGGTCTTAATTTTAAAGTCCAAAAAAACACCTCTTTCGACTTGATACACATTTCTTCTCTCACTTTTACTCTTTACTTCCTAGCCCAAATTAAATAAACTCAGCCCATTAGTAGCCATTCTTACACGATAGGATGTGACTAGGCTAGATTACGCCATATCTTTCTCATTAAAACTCCTAACTTTAATAACCTCCATATTCTACACAAATCCTCCCACTGAAATTTACCTTGACCATTCTCATTAATATCCATATCCTCAATAATAACTGTAAACCTCAAATCCATTTGTGAAAAATTTTTAAATTTTTATTCTCTAATTCCCTATATTAACATTTATTTTCATTTGTTATTTTTCATAATTTAAAAAAATATATGTTTGTCTTGTGCAATTAAAATTTTGCCAATTTTTGTTATTAATTACATGAATGGACATAAATATTATTTGATCTTTGAGTTTGATTATCAATGCTCTTCAGATTATTTTCAATTTCTTTAATAATTATTTTAATCTCTCATAAAAATGCAAAAACGTTGTCGATCATCATGTGAAAATACTTAAAATGTCTTTTTAGAAGTTTCATATTTTCAGTCTATTTTAGAAAACATTTTCAGAGAATATTTTCTCCTAAACTATAGCAAATGCATTTTCAATCATGTTTTCTATATATTTTCAATGAAAATGAAAATAGAAAACAACAAAACAAAATGCACCTTAAATTTTGACATCTTTTTCTTTTTCTAATTCAGAATTAAATATGATGTTTTTTTTTTTCTTTTAAAATATGTTTAGAATGAGAAGAATGGATGGAAAGACAAAGGAAAAAGAAATTCTAAATCTAAATCAAAGAAAAAATGAAAGTAAAATTTCATTTTCCTTCTTTTTTTCATCAATTCTCTTCAATCCAAATGTAGATTTAAGGTTAGGGTTAAAGGGCTCACGTAAAAAGCCAACCAATAATTATTATGACCTTGTACTAAATCAAATGAAATTAGAGTGTTGAGGCATCGAAAGGACACAAATACTGTTTGGTAGGTGGATTGTCATCAAAAGTTGGTTGGAACAATTACAATACCATTAGGGTAAGTTGCCACTTTTTAAGCTTGCTTTTGAATGGAAAATTTTCTTTCTTCAATTGAGTGAACTAATTTTAAACGTAAAATCATATACAAAGAGTCCATGCACTTTATATGATAGTGTGAATGTCTCTTTTTAGTATAAAGATTTAATAAGTTGGTAACCTTACAAACAAATTATATTTCGACTCTTTCAAATTTCACATACTTTCTTTAATTTCAACAATTATTGCATATGATTGGCTTTGTTTAGAAATTAAGGTTCTGGGAAATATCTATGATATATTGTGACTTTGTTTTATTGGAAGGTGGGGGGTTTAATTGAATATGAGTTTTCCATGCATGGTGTGCAATGAATCTTGGGGTTTGTTTCATGCACCATTATGAATCTTTGATGTCTTGTGGCTACTTTTTCTATATTTAATTTTCTATTTAACAATGTTGAATGGAAGGTTCCAAAATGAATGGTAATTGCTTGTGCTATAATATTTCGCAAAAACCATCTTTTTATGAGCTCCCTAGAGGAACCAAACTGGCCTTATAGTTGATGATCTCTTGATAATTTTCCCTAAATAAGTAGGATAGGAATGTCTTTAGGGTCCCTGATCCATAATATCTGCGTACTGGCCCTTGTTGAAGCTCTACCTCTGCTGCCTGTTTCTTTCCCATAGCTTAAGGTTTTTGTTTTTTTTCCTTGCAGCTGCAAGTACCTTCAATTATAACATATTGCTATGCTAGATGTGTTTTAGTTTCAATAATGAATGTGCTGCCATGGTTGTATTGGTTGCAATATGACACTTGCCTTATAATTTATTGTCTTGCTTGCCATCATGTTATTATCAATCAAAAGCTCAGTAGTTTAGGTTTGCAAATGTATTTTCAAAGGTTTGGCCTTTTTACTATACTTGTTTGCCTCTTTTATGAATCTTAGAAGATCTAACCTTCTATATATGTTACAAAGTGGTTCCATTCATAATGGAGAGACATATTAATGAAATAGTCTCTAGTATTGTGCAGCATAGTATTTCCATAGTGATGGAAACTTTTGGAAGGCTGCAGTGGAGGATTAGCTTTGATTGTCCCTCCTCCTCAATAGCTTCCCATGACATTCAGTGTTATATAGCCATGCATCATACACATGTTAAACTCGTTGTCATGGGACACTATTGAGAAGAAAGCATGATCAATTAAGATCAAAATATGAAGAAGCTGTTGTGCTATACAAAATGAGCTCAATGATAGAAGGAAATATGTGGAGAATATGAAGATAGAATTGGACTCTCTTACTTATGAAGATGGTGAGAGAAAGTGTAGGGATAAATGACAAAGAGATATTGAAACATAACTTTGGAAGAGATGATGGAAGCAAGAGTTCATTTTGGCCATGGCACTAGGAAATGGAATTCTAAGATGGCATCTTATATATCTACAAAACCTAAAGGTATTCATATTACAAATCTTACTAAAATTGATCATTGTTTATTAAAAGCTTATGATTTATTTTTTGATGCAGCAATTAGGGGAAAAGAATTCTTAATTGTTGGTACAAAAAATAAAGTAGCTAATTCAGTAGCGCAGGCTATAACAAGAGCTCGATGTCATTATGTTAATAAAAAATGGCTTAGCGGTATTGTAACACCATAATGTACTAACGCTATCTAGCCTCTCTCTGGGCTCGGTTCCATATGATTTCCAAAGAACCAATACCAATTCGTGGCATTTTCATGCTATAAAACGGGGTTTCAAACACTCATCTTCTGCCCCGTGGATCCCGTGAACCCATCATTCACATTCTCTACTCACACTACATTTATACAACTCATACATAGCATAAAACAAGCCATAAGCCACGGGTATGGAGTCAAAAACCAAAAAAATGCAATTTCTCACATGGGACCAAAAGTCAGATTTTTGGCTCTAACTTTGGAAAATCATAACTAATTAGAAAAAAATGGGAATCTAGCAAACCATAGCTTTCTAGAAAGCTCTAAGTGTTATATTTACACTAAAAATATTTCCAACTATAATCGCAGCCTTTGGACCTTGTTTGACATCGAAAATGGGACAAAGGTCCGGCTGTCTCTGTTTCTAGCGCAGCTTACTATCATGAATTTCGAAAATTCATAACTAAATCCACAAAAATGAAATCTAGGAAAACTATACCAATTTTAAAATCTACAGATGTCTACTAGAGAAAAAAAATAAGTCTAGATCAGTTCAGTAGCCATTATGCCCCAAAAACGGATGGAACAATAACGGAGGTCGGAGGGGCTCCCTGATGCTGATATAGAACTTCAGAAGTTTCATTCTCTCTCTACAGACCTTAGATTTAGGTGATTCTAGTTGGTATAGGTCACTATGATTGTCTAGTTTATGTGTATAAAATTTCATGACATTTGGTCACCGTTTGGTCTATGAATGACAAGGTTTTATTTTCGAACTAGCTACACAGTGCCATGACCAAATCATTAAAATTTCCCAATTTCATCAATTCACCAAATATTCTTTAGATCTCCAAATATTACCCACTTTGGCTTCTCAAGAAGCTCTCTACAAACTCTAGAGGCATGCCAAATTTCATAGCAAGAAGAGCTTGTTTGGTTATACTTTGACGTAGCTCACAAATTTGGTGATTTTGGCACCCAAACGGTCCAAAATGGGTCCAAATGGCCTCTCACACGTTCTCACTCCTCATGGACAAGTTTGGAAGCATAAAAATAGTCTATAGAACATGTCCAAGTGGTCCAAATCATCATACATTTCAATCTCACTATGCTACGGGCCAAATTACACTATCTCATACATTCAACAAAAGGGGCAAAACCCACATTTTCATTAATTTGGCTTTCTACATAGTTTGTACATCATATATCCATACATTTACACATGCTACAACATTTACATCTCAAAAATAGTGGGTACATATTCATTTTGACACCATTTTATATCAAAAGACCAAAATAAAGCTAACATTCATCTAACATTCTCCTAGGCTCCTTGGTGTGCACTTGTTTCTCCTTGAGCTCCACCTAGCATATTAAGATGGGGGGGAAGGAGTGAGATTCAGGGAATCTCAGTAGCTCATGCACTCATTCAAGGAAGCAATCAAGGCATATAACAAGTCAAAGCATGTAATTTAGCATCCAACCATTCTCAATCACATAATACATGCTGTACATGCCATGGAAATCACAACAATGCCAAAAGTAAGCTTTAGGGACTTTTGGTCTAGCCTCACCCGAGTTTAAGGACTTTTGGATGGCCTCACCTGAGTTTAGGGACTTTTGACTTGGCCTCACTCAGTTATGAGACTTTTGTTCTTGTCTCACTCATTTCAAGGGACTTTCGGCTTTACCTCACCCATCTCAAGGGACTTTCGGCACTACCTCACCCGAGCAATTCTCACAATCCATCACACAAGCACATTGGTAACAATGCATCATGGCAATAACATATGGCATATCTCACACAACAAGCATATACATAAATATACAATGACTATTACATCCAAGAATATAACAAGAAAGAGTGGAAAGAGAGCTACTTTATGAGCCAACACTAACTTTTCCTTTCAATTCCCCTTCTTCCTTCTTGATTTCACACTCACACCTTGATGGAGGTGCTTCACTTGAGCCTAGACACATCAAAGAGCATAAATTACTCTCTCATAACTTAACAACTCTTAGGAGTTCTTCAAAGCAAACCCTCTTAACATACAAGAACCTAGAGGTTCTCTCTCTCTCTCTAGAATGTCACCAATTCTTCCTCTCTTTCAAGCTCTCATGGTAGTGGAAATAACATTTTCAAGGAAAACAAAGAGGTTCAAAGGTGTTTTCTACTTTCCCTCTTCTGACCTATGCTTAAAATTCAACTAATCTCACAAACAAAACCATAGAAAAAGAGGGCAAAGAGGAGATCAAGATGCTAGGAAGAAATGAGAGAAACTTGCTTACCTTTCCTTTGTTCTTCCTCCTTCTCTTGGTCTTTCTCACTCTCCATGCCTCTTTTCTCTCCTTGGGTCGAAGTCTAGGGCAAATAGAAGAGAAAGAATGAGTTGGGTCGTTTAAAGGAGTCAAATTCTCGCTTTATACGCTTTTTCGAACTGACCCTCGCTACGGCAAAAATTAACCTTCGCTACGGCGAGCTCGTATTAGCTACCTTCGCTATGGCAAGGTTTAACTTTCGCTACGGCGAGCACGTATCAGTTCCCTTCGCGATGGCGAGGTTTAACCTTCGCTATGGCGAGATCGTATTATTTCCAGACTCCCACTTTCGCTATGGCATATGCTACGGCGAGCAGCCCCCTGGTTTTTGTGTGGAATGCCCGCACTCGCTATAGCTAGAAGCACTTTCGCTATTGCGAACAAGCACTCTCGCTATAGGGAGACCATTTCTCGCTATTGCAAGCAGACTTAGAAAAATTCCTGAATTTCGAATTTTTTCAGCTTCCTTCTTTCTTTTCATTTTCCCTTTTCCCGGTTGTTACAGGTATGCTAACAAATTGGCATACTTTCATGAGTTCAGGAACTTAAGAATAGAACAAAAGACATAAAGACTCAACTATCTTCCAAAAAGAGATGCCACTGTGTTGAAGAGACAGTTATTTCACTTGGAAACATATATGGGCAGCATTAAATATATGACAAGGTGACCTAATATTATAATAATTATTGATCAACAAGTAGGATTTATGGCTCTTCAAGAATGTATCACTTTAGATATTCCAATGATTTGTTTATTTGATACAAATTATGATTCAAATCTCGCAAATATTTCAATTCCAGCTAATGATAATGCCATAGCTTCAATCTAAATAATTCTTACCAAATTAGTATTTGCAATTTGTGATGGTCATTCTAGTTATATGCAAAATTCTTTATTAATAATAAGATAGATAAATTACTTGGTTTAAGGAGCTCCATAGATTTATGGAATTGGTTACATATTATTACTGAATCACACAAAAAGGAATAACCAAAGATATTATGTGATTAGTTGGTCTTCAAAATCTAAAATTTAAGTAGACAAATCAAAAAAGAGATGGTTGAATTAAAATCATTCCTTTTAAAGGTGTATTTCTTTCAGAGGGCAACATGAATGTTCTATTATGTTCCATCAACACATTAAAAAGATTATATGATATATCAACTATGGAAGTAGGCCAACATCTCTATTGGCAAATAAGGGGTTTCCAAGTCCATGCCCAAGTACTTATTACTTCTTAGGCTGTAATTGCTATTTTATTAGTTTCAAGCATTATAGCTATTTGAAATCCACAAATCATTCCTACTGATAGTCAGAATTTCTTTAAACATGTCCTTGAATTCATTTGAGACATGAGCAAAACTCATATTGGACAAGAATATGATCCATGGGTTCCCTTTACTAGAACTATATTTCTATTTATTTTTGTTTCTAATTGGTCAGAGGTTCTTTTGCCTTGGAAAATCATACAATTACCTCATGGGGAGTTAGCTACACCCACAAATGAAATAAATACTACTATTACTTTAACTTTAATTACATTAGTAGCATATTTCTATGTGGGTCTTTCAAAAAAAGGATTGGGTTATTTTGGTAAATACATCTAACCAACCTTGATCCTTTTATCGATTGAAATCTTAAAAGATTTCACAAAATCCTTTTATTGATTGAAGTCTTAATAGATTTCACAAAACCCTTATCACTTAGTTTTCAACCTTTTGAAAATATTAGCTAATGAATTAGTAGTTATTGTTCTTGTTTCTTTAATACCTTTAGTGGTTCCTATACCTATAATTTACCTTGGACTATTTACAAGTAGTATTCAAGCTCTTATTTGCAACTTTAGTTGCAATTTATATAGGTCAATCTATGGAAGACCATCGTTGACTAGTTTTCAAAATAGTCTTTTCTTTTAGATTAGCTCACCGTAATGTATGTGTGGCTCAAAATAATCTACTTAAGGGAACAGAACAAAAATATAGAAAGAAAATCATTTAAAAAAGAGGTTATCCAAAATAAGAATGATGCAAATAAGGTCTAAATAAAATAAGTATATGATTTAAGGCAAAAGTCAAAAAGATTACCAAGGAATTGTTAGAAAAAACAAAAAGGAACAAGATCCATCTAAAAGATCTTTTTTCTATTTTTCCTAAAAAGACTCTTTCTTTGACCAATTTATACTTCCCTCCCATGAATATTCTTTTTCTATTGTTTTGAATTTGGATTGCTTTGTTGTATTTTGATTAATTCATTCAATTATAACATTTTATTAAATAAATATTAAATTATTAAATAAGATTATATATATTATATAAATTTATATGAAGAGCCATAATTTGAATAAGAATTCATATAGTGCCCCCTTCACGATGTGTGATTAAAAAAAAGATGTTATATAGAATAAATTCCCCTATCATTCATTCAATTCAACGATTGACCACATTGGAATAAATAATAAAATAAAATTACATGAACTTAGATTAGTCAAATGCTAATATTCCTATGCAATAATTTAGTCTACCAAATTGATTTGGATTGATTTTATCCATACGGGATCATGATAAATAAAAGGAAGAGAAGGCCTAGAAAAAAAGATTAAAAAAAATAGGGTAGGAGTTTTTTTTTAGGGGGGACTAGGTGTATAGAATCTAATTGCTACAAGACAACTCTATGTTCAGTGGATATTTCACAAAAAAAAAAAAAAAGATTCTTGAATCTGAATGAAATTTAATCATGAAGAGAATTGGGAGCCTATTCTTCAAAATTAACATTTCATAGATAATTTTTGGTTTTCTAGTAATCATTAATAAATTGATCCCTATTTTGACCCTTAAGGAAGTGAACTTGAATTTAAGCCCCTTTTCAATTTAATCACATATATGACATGTTACGAATTTTTTTAACAAAAAGTAGACAATTGATAAGCAACAATACTACCCAAAAAAGATTCAAAAAAAAAATATTGTAGCAATTAAAATCAAGAAAGCAAAATTTTCCAGTACTTAAATGAAATGTATAGGTATGATGAATTTAGTGCTATTGAACATGGCAATGGATTTTGATATTGACTAACTGTAGAACGTTTTGGTACATCCACTTATAAACTTCCTGACCATCCACTTTAATTTAAAGGAATAGAATATCTTCAAAACAATGGCATTCTTTTCAATTTGATATTCAAACGTCTCCACAGGTGTATCAAAGGATAATTGAATGAAAGAATACACATTTATACAATCCTAATTGATTGTATATAACTTTAACAAAGAAAATAAGTTTAAATTTATGAAAAGAGATTATGCAAGTTTTGGAATCTCATCTTAATGATATTCTAGCTTTTCTTCATTGCTCTCACTTTTTCACTTGCCAAATATAAATCATTACTTTCACTCCTTCGTTTATTAACTTCAAGGACTAGCCTTGTGATCACAGCTATCAATAATGTCATCAGGAACAAACTTGCTCCAAAATAAGTGTGACTTCCATACTTTGTTCATTTCTTCAATAGGAATGTTCCTTGTCTCTGGAAGGAGCAACGCAACAAAAATGGTCATGATAACGACAAAGCCAGCAAAGAAGAAGAAGAGACCAAACTTCAAATGGCATAGCATGGCTAGGAAGACTTGAGCAATGGCAAAGGTGAACAACATGTTCACAGCAACATTGATAGCTTGCCCAGCAGATCGAACTTCGAGAGGACATATTTCACTAGGCACCAACCAACCCAAGGGTCCCCAAGACCAAGCAAATGCTGCAACATATGTGCATATCAAGAACAAAAGTATGTTGGCTTCATCTTTGCTGAATGAACCTTCACCATTGACTCCAAACTTCAAAGCTATCATGACTCCCACAGCAACCTTAAAGCAATTAATAGTAATGTCTCAATCATTAGTAAATCCAACAAGGAACATATTCAAGCCATTTCTTGATTATAAGAACCTTAGTTGTACGTTACCTGGCAAATAAACATTTGGATGCCACCTTCAAGGAACAAAATCCTTCTTCCAAACTTATCCACAGAGAATATGGAAACCAATGTGGCTACAACATTGACACCTCCAGTAATAACCGCGGACATAAGAGAAGCATTATCACCGAAGCCGAGAGTCTTAAAAAGGACGGGTGCATAAAACATGATGACATTGATGCCCGTGAGTTGCTGGAAGAAGGGAATGAAAGAGCAAAAAGTGAGTTGGGGTCTATATTTGGGTCGTGAAATGTTTTTCCACGGGTGTTCCACCAGCCTAGCTGCTTCACTCACACGAATGAGATCTTGGAACTCCTCGTCAACATTTTGGGTGCCACGAATCTTTTGCAACATTGCCTTGGCTTGATCATGTTGCCCTCTTTCAATCATCGAGTTCGGCGTGTCACCCAAGAAAAGAGACCCTATACACAACAAAAAAGCAGGCACTGCTCCTACACCTAAAGAAATTCTCCATCCATTTTTATGCTTGGCAGTCTAATAGTTGATAAGGTTTGCAATCAAAATGCCAATTGTTATCATCATTTGGAATCCCATATTGAGCGCTCCTCTGATATTTGTTGGAGCCATTTCAGATAAGTACACTGGAACAGACTGTCAAGATAGAAAAGACAATAAATAAGTTAATTCTAAGACATTTATGCATGCTTGTGACACCAGAATGCAAGCACTTGAATAGTCATGATGCTATGTTCACATACCTGATTACAATATCCCACGCCAAACCCAAGCAATAGGCGGCCAATGATGAGCATGTGAATGTTCACTGCAAAACCATTCAACAGTGCACCCACAAGGAAAAACAATCCACCAAGAAACATTGAGAACTTACGACCTAGTATTCTTGTGGTAGTGGAAGCAAAGAAAGAAGCTACCAATGCTGCAAGGTATAGGGAAGAGGTGAACAGTGTAAGGAGTTCATTATCAAATTTGCAATATGTGTTCTCATGGCCTGATCCATCCTTCATTTGTCTATACACAGATGGGAAGAATTTGACCGAGAATGGTTCCATGGAAGTCACTCCTCCTGTAATCCCAAGATCATAGCCAAACAAGAGACCTCCCATAGCAGCCACAAAGCAAGTGACCAACACGAAAGCCGTGACTTTGCCCTCATAATGCCTTGCCTTACTTTGATCAACGAAAGCTCCGCCTGCCATCTTTGAAGTATTTCAATTTCTTCAATTATATGAAACTCAATCTCTTTTTTAACTTCTTCAAGCCTTTTGTCTTTGTCTACATGTACGACAATCACAATGGTGTATTATATAGGGATTTAAGTTAAGACAAAACATAAAAAGTCAAAGGAGGTTTTGACAATAATTATCCTATACAGTTGTATTGTGCCTTTTTCAACTGCATCATACAATCATAACGTCCAATGTTCAGAGTTGTTTTCGCCTGAATTTGGCGTGACATGTGGACATGTTCCGAAAAAGAACTAGTTCTTTAATTAGTTATCTTGTTGTCAAGAAGATAACTTTCCCTAACTATTATCTAATTATATTTCTTATATAAGTAAATTCCAACTAGACAGTTGGCACAAAGGATTATATGTTAAGTGATCTAAATGAGATCACGTTTCAGAAGTGATGTTACGAATGCAACTCCATCATGGTAACTAATTTGAATTCTTTATTAAGGCATTGTGATAAACTTTACTATACATTTATTTAATACTTTCTTTTTTCTTTTTTCCTTTTTTGGTCAAACACATATATTTATCACTTTAAATTAATACGCATGAACATATCAAAAGGAATAAAATGATAAATGTTGACAAATAAAACGCTAGAAAATTAGTAAAAGAAATTGAAAAGTATTTGTTACACAGTTATGACATGGCACCACAAATATTTGGTATATAAAAATGCATATAGAGACATATAATTTTATTGCCACAAAAACTCATTTTGGATTTAAAAAATATTAATTTATTCTATTATTTGACATTGGTTTTAATTAAATTTATCTATTGTGAAAAAGTAATACAGGTGAAAATGTTGAATAACAAAAAAGAAAAATGTTTATGTCGAAAGCGAAGACTCAAACGAAGAAATTTGTTTGTGGCTCTTGTCTGGGTGAACTTAACTGTGTTAGAAATCCTACATGAACCACAGTTTAGTGTTGCAGTTCCTTTTCTTGAAAACTGGGCGTGTTGTTTTGGCCATTTCCATGGTTTTTTCTTCCAAACTTTGTTGTACGCCAGCAATTAGTATTGGTTTTGATGAACATTTTTATCTTACGGTAAAGGACTTTTTCTCTCTTAAAATCTGTTTAAATATAAAATAACTTTTCCTGAAATAAAAAGAAGATGACTGAAACATCTTAAAAAATAAGATTAATTTTCTTTATTAAAAATATAACTTAGCAGAAAATATAATTCTTAAGTCTAAAATCATATTTTGATATCTTATAAATAAAGTATTTCTCAGTTGACTTTTTTATAAAATTATTTTTTCTATTTGGTCTCCCATAAGTGGATTATTTTTCAATTTAATCCCTCATAAAATTATCTTCATAGTTTGATGTCTCAAAATTTAAAACAAGGTCATCAAGTATAATTCTCACTGACATAAGGCTTGTGTTTCTGGCTGAAACTTTTTGTACAGTCGACAATGCTGGTGTTAAGCTTTCGAACCTTGTTTTAGTTCTTTAATTGGCTTAGATGTGAATGGCTAGAAAGGTGGCACTATTCTAGCATGGTCGGATAATATTTGTTCTGACATAATTGACATCTCAACTTAACTGAGTTCATTCTAAATTAATCCCAGGGTACTAATGGTAAGGTTTTTTATATTACATGTATTTATGGCGTTGGATAATTTTAAATATTTAATTTAAAACTATAAGGTGGTCTTTATTTTTTACTTATTTACAAGTCTTCCAAAATTTAATTGTTGTTTATGACTTTTGGAATTTTATAAATACTCCTGTTTTGATAATCAAAGACAATAAATATTTAATTGGTGTGTCAGACTTTTGGGATTTTATATCTTGTTCTTTGATTGATCTTATTCTGTCTAGTAATTGGTTTATGTAATCCTAATTGGGTGAATTTATTTCCTGATATATAAGCAGAGTGCCATCATGATGCTTGTTTAGATCACATCCCACTTTTCGTTATTATTGATCCAAATGTCCCTTATAGATTTGAGGCCATGTGGTTATATGATGATCAATGTAACGGTAATGTAAATGATGCTTAGAATACAAATACAAGGGCTCTTTTGCTTTTAGTCTTGTGTCTAAATTGAATAATTTAGTAGAGATCTGAAATGGTGGGGAAAAAATCACTTTGGTAAGATTCAAGAAAACATGAGAACTTTCAACAAAATTTAAATCGGTATACTGCTTTTGACAGTGGGAGAACGATTAGGAGTAAAATGGAGAAAATGTTAGACTCTGAGTAATTGTTAAGGACGTAAAAAGCTAGACATGCATGGTAAATTAAATCTTTTGTAGTTATATAGTCATACAGTAACATAAAAATGTGAAAGTGTATGTTCGACTAATTTACTTTTTTTACACTTGAAATGCGAGTGGTGTTATTTTTCGAAAATAAAAATCAAAATAAATAGTAGAATTGTCACCAAAATTTTAATTTAAAAAAAAATTAGAAAAACCTTTTTGTTAAAAAAAAAAAAAGTTTACAAATCAAATATGAATTCAAAAATCGATTGTGAATGGAGGTGTTAAGCATCCATAACACCTATTCCAAAAAACGATTACCTTAAATTAATTGTGTAAAATTGAAATAGCCTTTATTCTATGTTAATTCTCTACCAATCACGTGCAAAATAAAAAGAAATTAAAAAAATAAAACTAAAAAAAAATATTTATTTATAAGAATAGACTTAACCTAGATTAAAAATCTAAGGCCTACGTATCTTATAAGAGGAATCAAAGTTTACACAGTTCGACATGAAAATTGTGTTTGTTAAATGGTATTTTGTTTTGTTTTTTTTTTCTCCTTTTGTGTTTTTTTTTTTTTTTGTGGAAAGAGAAAAAATAAGAATTAATTTTACTTTTAGCAAATAAAACGATTTTAGAATTGATTGATGTGTTTTAATTTTTTAAAATAGAATTAATTCTACTTCTTTATTTTTTCTTTTTTTTCTTTTTTTTTATTATTTTATGATGCATATTTTTTCAATCTTTTTTTGTACTTTTTTATTTTTTTGATTTTCTTGTTTTGATTTATTTTTTTTATTTTTGGTTTTTGATTTTTTTTTACTTTTGAGGTTTGCTTTTTTATTTTGATTTTTTGGATTTTTTATTTTTTTATTTTTTTTTCTTTTTTTTGGGAATGACATTCTTGTTTTAAAAAAATTCCTCTCTTTTTTTTTAATTTCATGAAGTATATTTTAATCTTTAATTTTTTATCCAAAAGAAAATTTGAGAAAAATTCATAAGTTTAAAAAGGAAATTATTTTCTTCTTTTTGTTTTTCTTTTTTCTTTTTTTTTTTGAAGGGGGAAGTTTATTTGATTTTCCAAAAATTATATATTTTTAATTAATTTTTGAGCTCTCTTTTTTATTTGAAAAGAAGTTCACTGTACTTTCTAAAAAATTATTTATTTTGTTATGAAACTTTTTTTTGAAAATTTTCTTCTTTTTCTATTTTTAACCTTTTTTTAAAAATAAAATTAATTTGATATAGGCCATTGTAACCCAAAACTTTAAAAAAAAAAAAAAAGCATTTTTATGACTTGACCAAGTAAAAACTTATTATCACACATAGTCCCGAATAACCTCTATATGCCTTAGGGGATGGGATAAAGTATCCCATACAACAACTCTAAAAAGGATAAAAATAAAATAAAATTGATCCAAAAATATTTATAGACTTGCAACATTTTTTTTATTGTGTGCATTTGTGTCAACATCATGTTCCAATACATTTCAAGTATAGAAAAATAGGCTTAAACCAATTGATTCCGCTATGCTATCCAGTTAGGTTTCATATATGGCTCCACCTTCTCATTCCCTTGCTTGAATTGATGAGTAACTCCCCTAGGCGAGCCCTATTCCATATGTTGCATTGAAGCCATCTCTTTTGCCTTTTCTTTGATCTTTGTTCAACCTTTGGTAAGCCTCCTCAATTCTTCACTCTCTTGGTAAGGCTCATGCAAAAGAGATAAAACAGAGGGGGTTAAATTCTGTGATTATAATTTGCATTTTAAATATATGTCACTATTCAAACATCTACACATGAAAGGAAAATCCTAGAATCAATAAAAGATATATCCAAAATGACACAAAAAAGACAATCACTTCAAAAGATCATGTATGACCAAAAATAACAAGAAAATATTCCTAGACTTTCATAACAAAACCCAAATCCCAAGTATGCACATTATCTATGCCACATACAAAATTTCCTAGACAGCATTATACCTTATAAATTCAATGAAATTGGATTCAATTTTGGCATTCTATCATTATATCAACATCCAAAACAATGCTACAAGGGAAGTAATAGCATGCAGACAAACTCCTCTTGAAACCATGCAGAAAATTCACAACACTGAGAAATGATCCAATGGGCATTTCAATAGGCATTAGCAAAGACTCATATTCACTTAAATCCCTTCCGCACCAGGCTTCAAGCACAACCCTAGATATAAATAATAACTACCCAAAACCCACATGTAAGACCAGTGATTCAAGATATAGTGAGTCATGATCCTTTATCTTTTGTATTCCTTAATTTATTATGAGTGAGATGTGTAGAGCTTCATCCTAACATATTCTCATGATCTATTCATTCTCATTTTTCCTTTTTCTTTTTTTGAACAAACTCTTAAATTCAACTACGTTTCCTCCTTCAAAAGTAAAAACAAATAAGAATATCGAAATTTGTACAACATAGGCATTATTAAATATATATATATATATATATTTCACCAAGCCTAACTAAAGCCCCTGTAGCTTACATATCTGCCTCGAGCATTGGTTTTATGGGTTTAGTCAACCCCAGAACCATGTTTGGAAAGTTGCATTGCATTGTATAAAGCAAAACCACATCCAAGAATTGCACAGCTAAAGAGAAAAAAAGGGTTCAAGGTTGTGCTCTCAGGAAGATATGGTAGTCAAAGGAAAGAATATAAACACAAATATGTCCAGTGATTTTCCTTTAAGTTGAAGGGTAGAATTAATGAAAATAGACTCTTTGATTATAGATGTACCAGTTTGAAAGGCACTAGAAACTATCATTAATGTTGGCCATAAGAACTCACCTTCAGATAGCATTTGAGCTTCATCAAACACACTTGCAATTACCTCCATAAATTCCTTGGTCCCTAACCTTGCTATGGTACCCAAGTTGTTTACCAAATCTGTTTTGGTCATCCCAATACCACCGTCAATAATTGAGAGAGTCTTGTTAGCCTTGTCAGCCGAGGGTGCGTACAAGATATGGTGGTATGCCTCTAAAGCCTCGCAAATCTTGTTCTTAGGAAACATGTATGAGAGCAACGCAATAGCATACATGATGGAGCTACTCTCATGGCTGTACCACACCACCATGATCTTCCTGATGTGCATCCTTGAGCCTCCTCTTTTCTATCACCTCCCCCTCGGTTCTCTTCCTCTCTTAGGTAACTTTTAGCTGGCTACAATTTTTCTCCACCTCTCCCTCTTTGTTCAGATAGCTAGAAGTCTCTTGAAGGTTAAAGATTGAAAGCTTGTGACCAAATGCTAGTAAACTAGGAGTTCCCTCTCTTCCTCTCTCATTCTCACCTGTCCAATAGCATTCTTCTTCTTTTCTTTTTCTTTTTTTGCTGAGCTTCCCCTCAATCTCTTCTCTGTGTTCTTCCTCTTCTCTTCTTACGTATTCCTCCTCTCCTCTTCTCTCTCACTCTCGTTGGCTCAGTTCCTATCATGAACACTTGCAAATAACCTTAGAGGATATATATATTCCAAATACTAGTTTTAGAAATGAACAGTTGGGGTATTTATATTAAGCCACGAAATCAACCACACAGGTACAGAGCAATAGATATTGGACAAAAGAGAAGGGAAACTTTAGGAAAATGAAATCAGAGAAAGGGAGTTCAGATAAGAAAGAAGACATACAAAGGAGAAAATTTGTCTTACAATCGTCTACCCCCTATTCCCTTCACAACCCAGCTCATATACCTTCATTTTCTCTCACCTTCAATGATTTCTTTCTGATCCTAGTACTACGCCTTAGCATGACCTCTGGACGTACCTCCTCATGTGCATTTTCTGCCACCTGTCCACTCATAACAACCTCATCATTTGGTTGCAATTCCACACCACCACTTACCAGCTCAGCATTCATAACAACCTCATCAGGTGTTTGCTCTTCCATAGTCTGCTCCTCCATAGTCGTGACATTACTTTCCCCATCAAAATTGACCTTGTCCTCAAGGTCAAAGCCGGGATATTGCTGCTGCAGGTATGATTTCAACTCCCAAGTTAGTGTTACATTAGAATCCCATTGAATAAGATATTTTTGCTCTTTTCTACCTGCACTTATCACCAATCTTTGCTTTAAAATTTTCAAGGGAGAAATAATTGGTCCTTCTTCCACTATTGTCAAGGGCAGAGGTATGTAAGTTTCTTAGGGAGAGCCTTCACATTCTTGAGATAAGAAACATGAAATATAGGGTGAATTCTAGCTTCTTTTGGTAGTTTGAGTCTGTAAGCAACCATCCCAAATTTCTCTAACTCCTCAAAAGGCCCAAAGTACCTTAGAGACAGCTTCTAGTTCTTGCGCAGCTTAACTGAATGTTGTCTATAAGGCTAGAGTTTGATAAATACCAAGTCACCAACCTGAAAATGCACTTCAGTTCTCTTCTTATCACTAAATTTCTTCATTCTCAGCTGTGCCTTCTCTAAATTGTACTTCAAAACATCTAATATAGCATCCCTTTCCTTTAGTTGTTCAAACAAATCAACAGGAACTTCTAGGGGAAGAACACCCCGAATAATGGAAGGAGGATTTCGACCAAATACAGCTTTGAATGGTGTCATATCAATAGATGATTGAAAAGCTGTGTTAGACCAATATTCTGCCCAAGAAAGATAATTCGCCCATAATTTAGGTGTATCAAACACAAAACACCTCAAATACATTTCCAAACAATGATTGAGGACTTCACTTTGACCATCTGTTTGTGGGTGGTAGGAGGAGCTCATCTTCAGAGTAGTCTTTTCTAACTTGAATAGGTGCTGCCAAAAAGCACTGATAAAAAATTTGTCTCTATCCGAAACAATTGACTAACCAAAGTTGGAGCATTCACCAATGCTGTCTTAAGTTTCTTAAATGCTTTTTGTGCTTCTTCATCCTATTTGAAGTTGTTTTTTTGCAATAATGTTGTGAAAAGGTAAGCAATTGAAGCATATTGTTTAATAAACTGACGGTAGTACCCCATTAAGCCAAGGAACCCCTGGAGCTATGATACATTAGTAGGTACAGGCCAATTAAGAACCACTACCACTTTCTCTTGATCTACTTCTACTCCTTAGGCCAAGACAACATACCCCAAGTAATGCATTTTAGGTTGCCCAAACGAACATTTGGATAGCTTAGCATACAATTAGTTTTCCATAACATAACCAAAACCAACTCTAGATGCTGTAAATGGAGATTCCAATCAGTGCTGTACACCAATATGTCGTCAAAGAATACCAAAACGAACCGATGCAAATAAGTTCTGAAAACATCATTCATTAAAGACTAAAAAGTAGTAAGGGTGTTTGTAAGCCCAAAAGGCATAACCACCCACTCATAATACCCTTGTGGTGTTCTGATAGTAGTCTTAATAATGTCTTCCTCTTTAACCAAAATTTGATGATAGCCCAATTTAAGATCCAACTTGGAAAAATAACACGCACCCTTAAGCTCATCAAGTAACTTATCTACCGAAGGGATGGGGAAAGAATCCTTCACTGTGACAGCATTTAGAGCCCGGGGCAAATAATGCCTTCTTGTAGCATCTCATTTACCATTTTTTCTATTTGATTTTTCTGAAAAAATGGGCACCTATATGGCTTGACCTTCACTGGAGGTATCCCAGGCTGAAGAGTGATAGCATGATCATGAGATCTGGGCAATGCTAATCCTCTGGGAATTTGAAACACTTTTTCATACTTCAACAATAATTCTTGTAAATCAAGAGGCATGACTTAAGTTAATTCCAAGGTTGGTTCTATACCCTCATTCATTCCCAGGCATTCCATAGTGTAACACTCTTCTATTGCATCAGTGTTGCACAATCTTAGCAATTGATGGAAGTTAGCCATCTCAGGTAACCTATTACGCTCCCCTTTAAGAGTGACCCATTTTCTATTTTGAAAAATTTTTAGTGTAGATATGCTATAATCCGATATATACTCCCCCAATGTGGCAAGCGAGTCAGCCCCTAAAACCATATCATAACGAGTTGCATCAAGAACCAGAGCAGAAATGTTAATTCTGGTGTTATCAACAATCAAAGGAATGTCTCTGACCATAGAATTTCCCTTCAGAATATGACCCCTTCTAACTAGAACTTTAAACCCTTGAATTTGTTCCTCAACCATATTCAAATGTTTGACCATGCGGGGTTTAATAAAATTATCATCACTTTCCCCATCCAGAAAAACTGATACATCAGTCCTAAATATAGTTCCATGAAAGAGAATCGTACATTTACCTGGTGAACCTTACGAAGCTTGAAGTGATAAATGGAGTATCAGACTCTGGAATTGGATCCCCATCTTGATTGTTTCTGTCATCTAGATTACACTCCATGAGCAAATACTGTCAATTTTGGCAACAATGATTAGGCATAAACTTTTCATCACAAGTATAACAGAGGCCTTTCTCCTGTTTCAATTGTACCTCTGCTGGAGTTAAGCGTTTCACTAGCGACAAAGGCTTAGTATGGGGCTTCAGCAATAATAGGGGTAATGGTGCCTTTGCCAATAAAGGCGTAGAGACTGAGGAGGTTGTTGGAATTAGTAGACTTCCCATTAGTTTCATTGATGGAACTACTGTTATGGAAATATATCCTCCACCAGAAACCTTCGTGTTGTTACCCGAGTGATAGTTGCGATTTCGCAAGAAACCCCAGTTAGGTGTGTTCTTCTCATCGAGAAGTCTAGCTAGAGTTGCCACCTTCGACAACGTCATCAGTTCCCTTAAAATCACTTCTCGTGGGATCTCATCCTTTAGGCCACTAATGAAGCAATCAAGAAAGGCATCAGCAGACACACCTTCCACCCTATTCGCGAGAACCATGAAATGGGTATGATATTCCTGCACCGACCCGATTTAAGTGAGCTTGAAAAGTTAGGCCCTCAGGTTCTCATATTCAGTTGGCCCAAAATGTAGCTCAATTGCCCTAGAAAGAGCAACCCAAGAAGTGATCTAGTTTGTCTTCTTCATCATCTGGAACCAAGCCGCAACATCTTCTTCCATGTTCATAGATGCTATCACTACCTTCTCAGCTTCGAAAGTATTGCAATAAGTAAAATACTGTTCAACTCTAAAGATCCAATTTAAAGGATCTGTGCCATTAAACTTGGGGAAATCAATCTCAGTAAGCTTTGCTTGGCCATAAGTGTTCGTGCCGAAGTTCGAGGACCCACTAGTGGCCTCATGCCTCCAAGCTGCAAACTCATCGGAGAGGCTCATCATTACCTTAGCAATCTCTTCCATGCTGCTTTCAATTTCTTCCATCCTCTCAGATGATGCGAAATCTTACTGCTCTCCCAATACTTACAACTTCATAATCTCCATCTGCAATTCTTTTCTTAATTTGCTTTTTGCCATGATAGGGTCCTCCCAATGAAAGCAGCAAAATGTCATGAACACCTACAAATAACCTCAGAGGATATATATATTTCAGAAAGTAGTTTCAGAAATGAACAGTTGGGGTATTTATATTAAGCCACGAAATCAACCACACAGGTATAGAGCAACAGATACTGGACAAAAGAGAAGGGAAACTTCAGGAAAAGGAAATCAGAGGAAGGGAGTTTAGATAAGAAAGAAGACATACAGAGGAGAAAATTTGTCTTACAATCATCTGCTCTCCATTTCCTTCGCAACCTAGCTCATATATCTTCGTTTTCTCTCACCTTCAATGATTTCTTTCTAATCCTAGTACTACGCCTTAGCATGACCTCTAGACGTACCTCCTCATGTGCATTTTTTGCCACCTGTCCACTCATAACAACCTCATCATTTGGTTGCAATTCCACACTACCACTTGCTAGCTCAGCATTCATAACAACCTCATCAGGTGTTTGCTCCTCCATAATCGTGACAGTTCCCTTCTCCTCTCTCGGTTCTTGTTGGTTCAAACCCCTTCTCTCATCTAACTTCTTCTCTCCTTCATGCAGGACTCGCCTTTAGTCTCTTTGCTCTTTTGCTCTCTCTCGGTTACCCTCTCACTTTTAGTTCTCTCTCTCTTTTTTATTCTTCTCAAACAGGGCTTCCTTCCTTTCAAGAAAATCAAGCCCCCCTCTATTGTTTTTTCTTTCTACTCTTCTCAGGACTTTTTGGCTCCTCCTCCCTTGTCCTCTTGCTTCTGTTCATGTCCAAATGAAAGGTGCTCCCTCTCTCCATTTGAACAGCTTTTGTTGCAAATCCTTATGCATGCTCCTCCTACACATGCCTAATGCTTTTGTGCATTAGTCTTCCTTCTGTGCAAGCCTCCTGCACTTTCATTTTTCCATGCTTCTTCTTTTCTATAGCCACCAATAGCAGCCACTACACATATGACTCTTAGCAACCAAAAGAAAACAATGCAAAGGAGGAAGGAAAAGCACCAGCTTTTTGCAGAGCCTTATACATGAAAAGGCCATGCATATTTTTTTTTTTAGTTTTTTAAATTTTCACTTTTCAATTTTTTTCATTTCATTTTTCCTTTTAGGTTTTGGTTATATATCTTCTTTTTTTTTTTTAGGCATTGGACTTCTCTTTTAGGTATAGAGCTGAAAGGAAAGCTGAAAGGAAAGGGGCTTTAGTTTAGGGTCTTTGAAATTGGATTAATGAGCTATTATTTGGGTTATGTGTGTCTCTATTATTTTTTCTTTTTTTTTATTTCAATTTTGGATTAATGGGCCTTTATTTTGTTTTTTGTTCTTTCTTTTTTTTTAGTTTATTGGGCTAAAATGACCTATTTGATTTCTTCTTTTTTTTCTCTTTCTTCTTTTTTTTTCGGTTTGAGATAATTGAGTTCAAAAGGTTCATTTGATTTTTTTTTAAAGATAATTAGGCTTAAAAGGCTCATTTGGTTTTATTTTTTACTAATTTGATTTTATTATTATTTTTAGACCATACTCGAACAAAAGGGGCCTATATTTTGTTTTTGATTCTTTCCTTCTTTTTCTTTTTTAGTTTATTAGGCTAAAAGAACCCATTTGATTTCTTCTTTTTCTCTTTCTTCTTTTGTGTGGGGGGGGTTTAAGATAATTAGGCTCAAAAGGCTCATTTGTTTTTTTTTTCTCTTTTTTTTTCACTAATTTGATTTTATCATTATTTTTAGACCATACTCAAATAAAATATAGTGTTCACAACTCTTTTTATACTCATTCTTTCTTTTCTTCCATCTCTCTCCAATTGCACCATATGCAGTTAATTTGTGACTATATATAGAAAATCCGAACTACATGTATGGTTTGTTAAGGGAAACAAAAATACCACTATTTTCATATAGTGGTGCAAAAGAGATACATTAAGATCGAAAAACTAGAATTTAGAATTCAAAAGGTAATGGATCAATGATTATTCTGAAATTGAAAAGCTAGCCCTTTAATGATGTTTAGAAATAGGAAAGTTCTAAGAGTGCAGATTTCATTAGACAGCAATTGGAGCAAATTCCTACTCCTCTTACTAAGCGGCAAATTAAGGTATTGTCTATGCCTTCTATTGAACTGAAACTAGAGGTGAGCTCTTTCAAATGAAGCTTTATAAGGCACTTTTTCTAGCATTTTTGGTAGCTGGTTAAACTAATGTGTGTAAAATGGCAATGCCTTTCTTTAATAGAGGATTTTGCTGGAAAGAATTTAATCAAACACTTATTATGTTGATTCCTAAAATTCAAAATCCTTTTCATTTAAGGATTTAAGACCTATCGAGTTGTTCAATGTCATTTTTAAACTTACTTCTAAGGTTTTGATTAAGAAATAACAAAAATTGAGTTTTGAGTCCAAATATTAAAAGTCCCTTAAGAAAAAGAAGATTAAATTAAAAAGGCCTTTTTTATTTTTCCATAGAAATTGTTATGGCCACATTGGAGTTTTAGGCTTGCTCAAGATTAATAATTAGTCTTAAAGGTTTTGAATGAACTTTTTGGTCTTTGGGCCTTCCTTGAGGAAAAGACACATTATTCTTCTTGAGTCTTAATTTTGAGGCCCATCAAAGAGGCACCTCTTTCAACCTATTCTACATTTTTTTTGTCATTTCATCCTTTCCTTTCTTACCCAAATCAAGTAAACTCCCCCATTAGTAGTCAGCTCACATCATGGGACCAACTACAACACATATTTTAATTAAAGGAAAAGAAGAGATAAGATGATAGAGTAGGGCAAGAAAAGGAACTAATTAAAAGGCTTTTTCAAATTTCCTACAGAAACTGTTTATGCAACATTACTGTTTTGAGCTTGTTCAAGATTAGTAATTAATCATTAAAGTCCAAAATAGACCTTTTTGTCTTTGGGTCTTCCTTGAGAAAGAGCCACCACATTCTTCTTGGGTCTTAATTTTGAAGCCCATCAAAGAGACACCTTTTTCGACCTACTCAATCCTTCTCTCACTTTTACCCTTAACCTAAATCAAGTAAACTTAACCCATTAGTAGCCATTCTCACATCATGGGGCTAACTACAACAATGATTTTAGTTGAAAGGAAGGAAGATAGATGAGGATACAATATCAAGGGGAGAGAAGGGACTAATTAAAAGGCTTTTTTTAATTTTCTTATAGAAATGGTTCTGGCCACATTGGTGTTTTGGACTTTCAAGAATAGGAACTGGTTTTAGAGGTCCAAAATGAACCATTTTATCTTTGGTCCTTCCCTGAGATAAAGGCATCACATTTTTCTTTGGTCATAATCTTGAAGCCCATAAAAAAGGCACTTTTTTGGCCTATTACATATCCTTTCTTTAACTTTACCCTTTTATCTCTTACCTAAATCAAGTAAGCTCAACCTATTAGTAGCCATTATAACATCGTAGGGCTAACTGGAATGCAAGGTTTAGTTGAAAGGAAGGAAGAAATAAATCGATAGAGTAGGGTGAAAGAAGGGACTAATTAGGAGACTTGTTTAATTTGTCTACTAAAATTATTCTAGCCACGTTGGTATGTTAAGCTTGTTCAAGATTAGCTATTAGTCTTAAAGGTCCTAAACAAACCTTTTTGTCTTTGGACCTAAGGTGTAACAATCGGGAAAAAGAAAAGAAAAGGGAAAAGAAAGGAAATGAAATCTGAAAAATTTTCGGAATCCAGAATTTCTGCCAAGTCCTCTCGCAATAGCGAGAAACGGTCTCGCTACAGCGAGAGAGCTAGTTCGCAATAGCGAAAGCGATTCTAGCTATAGCGAGTGCTGGCAGCAGCCCATACAAAAACCAGGGAGTTGCTCGCCGTAGCGTGCGCCATAGCAAGAGTGAAGTCTGGAACTGACGCGATTTCGCCATAGCGAGTAGTAAATCTCGCCATAGCGAAGGGAACTGGCACGAGCTCGCCGTAGCGAAGGTTACACCTCGCCATGGCGAAGCCAGATTACACGAGCTTGCTATAGCGAAGGTTAGTTTTCGCCGTAGCGAGAGTCGGTTCGGAAGAGAGTAAATAGCGAGATTTAGACTTCATTAAATGCCCAAACTCATTTCTTCTCTCATATCTGCCCTAAGCTTCGACCCAAAGAGAGAAAAGAGGCGTGGAGAGTGTGAGAGATCAAGAGAAGAAGGAAGATCAAGGGAAAGGTAAGGTAACTTCTCCCATTTCTTCTTAGAACTCTGATCCCCTCCCTTTGCCCTCTCTTTCTGTGGTTTTAATTGTGAAAATGGACGGATTTTGGGTATGGGTCAGAAGAGGGAAAGTGGAAAACTCTTTTGAATCCTTGAGTTTCTTTGAAAATGAGGTTTTCCACTACCATGGGAGCTTGAGAGATAGAAAGGGGTAATGGCATTCTAGAGAGAGAACCCTAGGTTGTGTGTGATAGAGGGTTGCTCTAAATTAAATTACAAGAGAGTAATTGCATGCTTTTGGTGTGTCTAGGCTCAAGTGAAACACTTACATCAAGGTGTGATTGTGGACCTAAGGAGGGAAAGGAGAAATTGAAAGGAAAAGCCTGTGTTGGCTTTAGCTCCAAAGGTAGCTCTCTCTTTCACTTTTTCTTATTGCATTCTTGGATATAATAGTCATTGTATGATATGTATATGCTTGTTGTGTGGAATATGCCATATACTATTGCTTTGATGCATTGAATGTCAATATGCTTGTATGTTGAAATGTGAGATTGCTCGGGTGAGGTAGTGCCGAAAGTCCCATGAGATGGGTGAGGTGAAGCCGAAAGTCCCTTGAGATAGGTGAGACAAGGCCAAAAGTCTCAAACGAGTGAGGCCAAGTCAAAAGTCCTTAAACTCGGGTGAGGCCATCCAAAAGTCCCTAAACTCGGGTGAGGCTAGACCAAAAGTCCCTGGAGCTCATTTTTGGCATTGTTGTGATTCCATAGCATGTACATTGTGTGTTGGTTGATTGAGAATGGCTAAGTGCTTATTCACATGCTTTGACTTGTTATATGCCTTGATTGCTTGCTGGATTGAGTGCTTGAGCTACTGAGATTCCCTGAATCTCACCCCTTTCCCCTCCCAACTAATATGCTAGGTGGAGCTCAAGGAGATCCGAGCACACACCAAGGAGCCTAGGAGCATGCGTAGCTAGTTATGAGTTTATGTTTTGATATTTTGATGTATATATGATGTAAAGTGGTGCCAAAGGAAGATGTGCCCACTATTTTTGAGATGTAAAGTTTGTAACACATGTAGAAATATGAAAGGATGATGTATGAACTCTGTTATTAGCCAAGTAATGGAAATGTGGGTTTTTACCCCTTTGATGCATGAATGTTGTTGTGTAAATTTGGCCATAGCATAGTGAGATTTGAATGTATGATGATTTGGATCATATGAACATGTTAGATATACTAGTCTTATGCTTTTAAACTTGTCCATGTGGAGTGAGAATGTGTGAGAGGCTATCTAGACCCGTTTTGAACCTTTGGGGTGCCAAAATCGGTATTTTTGAGAGCTCCGTCAAAGTATGACCGGATGAGCTCCGTTTGCCATGAAATTTGGCATGCCTCTAGAGTTTGTAGAAAGCTTCTTGAGAAGTTAAAGTGGGTAATATTCGGAGGATTATAGAATATTTGGGGAATTGTTGAATTTGGGAGAATTTAATAGATTGGTCATATACTGTTCATCTAAACCAGAAAATGAAATTTGTGGCACTTTTAGACCAAATGGATTCCAAATGTGGTGAAATTTTATACACATAAACTAGAAAACCAAAGTGACTTGTAGGGACTAGAATCACCCAAATCGGAGGTTTGTAGAGAGAGATTGAACCGACTGAAGTTCTGTATCAGCATCAGGGAGCTTTCCTGACCCCCGTCACTGTTCCATCGATTTTTGGGGTGTAGGAGCTACTAAACTGATCTGGACTTATTTTTCTCCTCTAGTAGACATCCGTATCTTTCCGAATTGGTATAATGTGCCCAGATTGGATTTTTGTGGATTTAGTTATGAATTTTCGAAAGTCATGACAGAAAGCTGCACCAGAAACAGTGACAGCTGGACCTTCCTCCCATTTTCGATGTCAAACATGGTCCAAACGATGTGTTTGTGGTTGGGAATGATTTTTAGTGTAAAGTTGACACTTAGAGCGTTCTAGAAAGCTAAAGTTTGCTGCATTCCCATTTTTCTGCAATTAATTATGATTTTCCAAAGTTAGAGCCAAAATATGACTTTTGGGCCCAAGTGAGAAAATGCAATTTTATTGGTTTTTGGCTCTATACCCGTGGCTTATGGTGTGTTTTATGCAATGTATGAGTCGTATGTATGGAGTTTGAGTTAAGGATGCGTGAAATGGGTTCACGGGACCCACGGGGCAGATAATGAGTATATGAAACCCCGGTTCATAGTATGCAAATGCCACAGAAGAGTAGTGATTCTTTGGAAATCATGTGGAACCGAGCCCAGAGAGAGGCTAGGTAGTGGTAGTAGATTGAAGTGTCACATTTTTGGTATCAGAGCAAAGGTTCAGGCACTTTTGCTCGATGTTAGGCTCTTGAAGTATGTGAATTGCTTGTGTTTGGTGTGAATGGTCATGGAAGTTGTAGCATCCTTATGCATATGTGTTTGTGATAGTGTTGTGAACTGAGGATTGCTATTTCTTTCAGACATGGTTGAGACTAGATGGGGCAGGGGTAGAGGCAGAGGCAGAGGCAGACTGCCCAGAGCTCAGAGAGATGAGCCAGAGGTTCCTACTGAGACTAGGGTTCCTCTGCAGGCCATCATGGATAGACTAGACCAGTATGAGGCCATGATGGGCCAGCACCAAGAGATGCTGGAGCAACAGAGATATATTGCCCAGCAGCAACATGATATGATCATGCATCTGCAAGACACCCTGGCTAGGCAAGAAGAAGCCAGAAGGGATGCCCCTGGACCTCAACCATCTACATCTAGCATTCCACTTATACCTCCCCAGGAGCCTGCTGCTCCACAGACCCAGGCGCCTATCCAAAAAGTATTGAAACAGTTCAGGCAGAACAATCCACTCTCGTTTGACGGGGAATTGGATGCGGATAAGGCGGAGGCTTGGGTGATGCAGCTTAAGAAAATCTTCTCAGTGATGAATTATACCACTGAGCAGAAAGCCCAGTTAGCCACCTTTATGCTAGAAAAGGAGGCTGATAGATGGTGGGAGAGTGCGAAATCACTGATGGAGACCAAGAACATACCGATCACTTGGGAGACATTCTTGGTTGAATTTTATGAGAAGTATGTCCCAAGTTCAGTGAGGAAAAAGAAAGAGATGGAGTTCATGAGTTTGAGACAGACTGATGAGATGACTGTGGACCAGTATGTGGCCAAGTTTATAGAGCTGTCTCGGTATTCCTCTTACCTCCAGAGGTATGATGATGAACCCTGGAGATGTGAGCAGTTTGAGACTGGTTTGAGGCCCCTGATTAGCGACAGAGTCACTCCACAGCGGATCAGGAAGTTTAATACTCTTGTGGAGGTCAGTAGGGTGATTGAGACGAATCTGCAAGTCATCATGCCTACTGCGACTACGGCTAGTCAGAAGAGGGTTCCGGATTTGAAAAGGCCGAAACCAGAGGAGGGTTCTAGTTTAACCCCTAGTAATAAGAGGAGAGGCAAAGGGCCATGGAATAGAAGGCCATAGCGAGGTGTGCCACCTCCTCGGGGTCAGTCATCCTTCCAGCAGTCTCCGGTGACATGTTATAAGTGTGGGAAGCCGGGGCACATTACTAGACACTATCCTCAGATGGAGACAGCGCCTCCTCCTAGACCACAGACCCAGGGCCGAGTGTTCGCCCTTACTCAGCAGGAAGCCAGCGCATCTCCCAGTTTAATCCGAGGTACGCTATTAGTGAATGGCTTTCCTGTAGTTGCTATGTTTGATTCGGGTGCTAGTCACTCGTTTATATCTTATGATTGTGTGAGGAAATTGGGTCTGGTTGTTAGTGTCTTGCCCTTTGACTTATCTGTTGTTACACCCACTGGAGGCCACATGGTTACTTCCCATACTTGCTTAAATGTCACTGTCCAATTTAACCATTGTCATACCACTATTGATTTGGTTTGTATGCCTTTTCATGAAATTGATTTGATTATTGGTATGAACTGGTTAGCTGCAAATAATGCCATACTTGATTGTGAACACCGAACCGTTTCCTTACCTGTTTGTAGGACCATACCTAGGGTAGGAGCAGAGTTATCCTTTATGACTACTGCCCAGGCTGAGAGATATTTAGAGTGTGGATGTCAAAGGTTTCTAGTCTTTTTCTCTATTCGGGCTGAGGTAGAAGAAGGGATAGAGGAGATCCCAGTTGTCAGGGAATTCCTGGAGGTTTTCCCTAAAGAGTTTGATTTTAGTGGCCTACCTCTTGAGAGAGAATTAGAGTTCCCTATAGACATAGTGCCTGGTGCTGGACCGGTGTCCAAAGCTCCTTATAGGATGGCTCCCGCCGAGCTTGCTGAGTTGAAAGCGCAGGTAGAGGAATTGTTAGAGAAAGGGTTCATCCGCCCTAGTGTTTCACCTTGGGGTGCTCCAGTGTTGTTTGTGAAAAAGAAAGATGGTAGCTTGCGGTTGTGTATAGATTACCGAGAGTTGAATAAAGTTACCATCAAGAATAAATATCCTCTCCCTAGAATTGATGATCTGTTAGATCAATTGGCTGGGGCATCTGTGTTTTCTAAGATAGACCTTAGATCTGGTTACCACCAGTTGAGAGTGAGAACTGAAGACATCTCTAAGACGGCTTTCAGAACGAGATATAGGCACTATGAGTTCCTTGTGATGCCATTCGGGTTGACGAATGCGCCTGCTGTGTTCATGGATTATATGAACAGGGTATTCAGACCGTATCTAGATCAGTTTGTAGTGGTCTTTATTGATGATATTTTAGTGTACTCCCGATCTTTTGAGGAGCACGAGAGGCATTTGAGACTAGTCCTAGACACCTTGAGAGAGAAAAGGTTGTATGCCAAACTTAGTAAATGTGAGTTTTGGCTAACCGAGGTGCGATTCTTAGGTCATGTGATCTCACGAGATGGGGTTGCGGTGGATCCCCATAAAGTTGAGGCTGTGTTACAGTGGGATAGACCTAGAACGATCACCGAGGTTAGGAGTTTCCTAGGTTTGGCAGGGTATTACAGACGGTTTATTCAGGATTTTTCTCGAATGGCCTTACCACTGACGAGGCTAACCAGGAAAGATACACCGTTTGTGTGGGATGAGAGATGTGAGAAGAGTTTCCAGGAGTTGAAACTCTGTTTGACCACTGCCCCTGTGCTGATTATCCCTGACCCTAGTGAACCATTTGTGGTTTATTGTGATGCTTCGGGAAAAGGGTTAGGATGTGTGTTGATGCAGCAGGGTAGAGTAGTGGCATATGCCTCGAGGCAGTTAAGACCTCATGAGGAGAATTACCCCACACATGACCTGGAGTTAGCTGCCGTAGTGTTTGCTCTCAAAATTTGGAGACACTATCTGTATGGTGCGACCATAGAGATCTATAGTGACCACAAGAGTCTAAAATACCTATTTGATTAGAGAGAACTCAATATGAGACAGAGGAGATGGATGGAGTTTTTGAAAGATTTTGATTATGTGTTGAAATACCATCCGGGCAAGGCCAATGTGGTGGCAGACGCCCTGAGTAGGAAATCCATCCATGTAGCCCATATGATGATTAGGGAGCAGGAGCTCCTAGAGAAGTTCAGAGAGTTGAACCTCTCGTGTCAGGTAGTGTCGGGTAGATTGTGTTTGAGTGAAACCCGAATTGAGAATGTCTTGAGGACCCAGATCTTAGATGCCCAGAGAGAGGATGAGTTCCTGAAATGGATCAGGAATGAGATCACCCAAGGTAAGACCTCAGATTTCAAGTTATCTGATGATGGCATGATAGTATATCGGGATAGAATCTGTGTGCCTAGTCAGAATGAGTTGAGAGAAAGCATTCTAGAAGAGGCGCATAAGAGTAAGTATACTATCCACCCAAGTGCCACCAAGATGTATCAGGATGTGAAAAAGATTTTTTGGTGGCCAGGGATGAAAAGTGATGTGACAGATTATGTGGCTAGATGCCTAGTGTGTCAGAGGATAAAGATTGAACATCAGAAACCGGCTGGGTTGTTGCAACCTCTAGATATCCCTGAGTGGAAGTGGGATAGTATAGCCATGGATTTTGTCATAGGGTTACCCAGGACATCCTCTGGACACGATGCTATTTGGGTAGTTGTGGATAGACTGACGAAGTTTGCACACTTTTTAGCTATTAAGGCTACTTATACACTGGATAGATTGGCCCAGTTGTATATCAGAGAGATAGTGCGACTTCATGGAGTGCCCAATAGCATAGTTTCGGATAGAGACCCCAGGTTCACGTCAAACTTTTGGAGGTCATTGCAGCATGCCTTAGGGACGAGATTGCAGTTTAGTACTGCATATCACCCCCAGACTGAAAGGACCATCCAGACATTAGAAGATTTGTTGCGGGCATGTGTGCTAGAGATGAAGGGGAACTGGGATGCGTATTTACCGTTAGCAGAGTTTGCTTATAACAACAGTTACCATTCCAGTATTCAAATGGCCCCTTATGAGGCTTTGTATGGGAGAAAGTGCAGATCCCCTCTGTGTTGGGTTGAGTTAGGTGAGAGGAGTATAATAGGACCTGAGATTGCGGACCAGATCACCCGACAGATAGAATTGATTAGAAAGAGGCTACTCACAGCCCAGAGTAGACAGAAAAGCTATGCTGATAAGCGTAGGAGGCCGTTAGAGTTTGAGGTTGGAGACCATGTGTTCATTCGAATATCTCCAATGACGGGAGTAGGTCGGTCAATGAGGGTAAGGAAGCTCAGTCCTAGGTATATTGGTCCGTTTGAAATCCTTGAGAAAATTGGACCCGTGGCTTACCGAATAGCCTTGCCTCCTAACCTAGCCCAAATACACAGTGTTTTTCATGTCTCCCAGTTGAAAAAGTATTTACCAGATTCCTCACATGTCATAGAATATGAGCATGTGCAATTGCAGGAAGATCTTTCCTATGTAGTGAAACCGGAGAGAATTGTGGATGCTAAGCTGAAACAGCTGAGAAGCAAGAGCATTCCTCTGGTGAAAGTGATTTGGAGAGGTCTGACATCTGAGGAAGCAACTTGGGAATTGGCGGATGAGATGAGGTAGAAATATCCAGAATTATTCCCTTGAGGTAAGTTTTTAAATTTCGAGGACGAAATTTCTTTTAAGAGGGGTAGAAATGTAACAACCGGGAAAAAGAAAAGAAAAGGGAAAAGAAAGGAAATGAAATCTGGAAAATTTTCGGAATCCAGAATTTCTGCCAAGTCCTCTCGCAATAGCGAGAAACGGTCTCGCTACAGCGAGAGAGCTAGTTCGCAATAGCGAAGGCGATTCTAGCTATAGCGAGTGCTGGCAGCAGCCCATACAAAAACCAGGGAGTTGCTCGCCGTAGCGTGCGCCATAGCGAGAGTGAAGTCTGGAACTGACGCGATTTCGCCATAGCGAGTGGTAAATCTCGTCATAGCGAAGGGAACTGGCACGAGCTCGCCGTAGCGAAGGTTACACCTCGCCATAGCGAAGCCAGATTACACGAGCTCGCTATAGCGAAGGTTAGTTTTCACTGTAGCGAGAGTCGGTCCGGAAGAGAGTAAATAGCGAGATTTAGACTTCATTAAACGCCCAAACTCATTTCTTCTCTCATATCTGCCCTAAGCTTCGACCCAAAGAGAGAAAAGAGGCGTGGAGAGTGTGAGAGATCAAGAGAAGGAGGAAGATCAAGGGAAAGGTAAGGTAACTTCTCCCATTTCTTCTTAGAACTCTGATCCCCTCCCTTTGCCCTCTCTTTCTGCGATTTTAATTGTGAAAATGGACGGATTTTGGGTATGGGTCAGAAGAGGGAAAGTGGAAAACTCTTTTGAATCCTTGAGTTTCTTTGAAAATGAGGTTTTCCACTACCATGGGAGCTTGAGAGATAGAAAGGGGTAATGGCATTCTAGAAAGAGAACCCTAGGTTGTGTGTGATAGAGGGTTGCTCTAAATTAAATTACAAGAGAGTAATTGCATGCTTTTGGTATGTCTAGGCTCAAGTGAAACACTTACATCAAGGTGTGATGGTGGACCTAAGGAGGGAAAGGAGAAATTGAAAGGAAAAGCCTGTGTTGGCTTTGGCTCCAAAGTTAGCTCTATCTTTCACTCTTTCTTATTGCATTCTTAGATATAATAGTCATTGTATAATATGTATATGCTTGTTGTGTAGAATATGCCATATACTATTGCTTTGATGCATTGAATGTCAATATGCTTGTATGTTGAAATGTGAGATTGCTCGGGTGAGGTAGTGCCGAAAGTCCCATGAGATGGGTGAGGTGAAGCCGAAAGTCCCTTGAGATAGGTGAGACAAGGCCAAAAGTCTCAAACGAGTAAGGCCAAGTCAAAAGTCCTTAAACTCGGGTGAGGCCATCCAAAAGTCCCTAAACTCGGGTGAGGCTAGACCAAAAGTCCCTGGAGCTCATTTTTGGCATTGTTGTGATTCCATAGCATGTACATTGTGTGTTGGTTGATTGAGAATGGCTAAGTGCTTATTCACATGCTTTGACTTGTTATATGCCTTGATTGCTTGCTGGATTGAGTGCTTGAGCTACTGAGATTCCCTGAATCTCACCCCTTTCCCCTCCCAACTAATATGCTAGGTGGAGCTCAAGGAGATCCGAGCACACACCAAGGAGCCTAGGAGCATGCGTAGCTAGTTATGAGTTTATGTTTTGATATTTTGATATATATATGATGTAAAGTGGTGCCAAAGGAAGATGTGCCCAATATTTTTGAGATGTAAAGTTTGTAACACGTGTAGAAATATGAAAGGATGATGTATGAACTCTGTTATTAGCCAAGTAATGGAAATGTGGGTTTTTACCCCTTTGATGCATGAATATTGTTGTGTAAATTTGGCCATAGTATAGTGAGATTTGAATGTATGATGATTTGGATCATATGGACATGTTAGATATACTAGTCTTATGCTTTTAAACTTGTCCATGTGGAGTGAGAATGTGTGAGAGGCTATCTAGACCCGTTTTGAACCTTTGGGGTGCCAAAACCGGTATTTTTGAGAGCTCCATCAAAGTATGACCGGATAAGCTCCGTTTGCCATGAAATTTGGCATGCCTCTAGAGTTTGTAGAAAGCTTCTTGAGAAGCTAAAGTGGGTAATATTCAGAGGATTATAGAATATTTGGGGAATTGTTGAATTTGGGAGAATTTAATAAATTGGTCATGTACTGTTCATCTAAACCAGAAAATGAAATCTGTGGCACTTTTAGACCAAATGGATTCCAAATGTGGTGAAATTTTATACACATAAACTAGAGAACCAAAGTGACTTGTAGGAACTGGAATCACCCAAATCGGAGGTCTGTAGAGAGAGATTGAACCGACTGAAGTTCTGTATCAGCATCAGGGAGCTTTCCTGACCCCCGTCACTGTTCCATCGATTTTCGGGCTGTAGGAGCTACTGAACTGATCTGGACTTATTTTTTTCCTCTAGTAGACATCCGTATCTTTCTGAATTGGTATAATGTGCCCAGATTGGATTTTTGTGGATTTAGTTATGAATTTTCGAAAGTCATGACAGAAAGCTGCACCAGAAACAGTGACAGCTGGACCTTCCTCCCATTTTCGATGTCAAACATGGTTCAAACGATGTGTTTGTGGTTGGAAATGATTTTTAGTGTAAATTTGACACTTAGAGCTTTCCAGAAAGCTAAAGTTTGCTGCATTCCCATTTTTCTGTAATTAATTATGATTTTCCAAAGTTAGAGCCAAAATATGACTTTTGGGCCCAAGTGAGAAAATGCAATTTTATTGGTTTTTGGCTCTATACCCGTGGCTTATGGTGTGTTTTATGCTATGTATGAGTCGTATGTATGGAGTTTGAGTTAAGGATGCGTGAGATGGGTTCACGGGACCCACGGGGCAGATAATGAGTATATGAAACCCCGGTTCATAGCATGCAAATGCCACGGAAGAGTAGTGATTCTTTGGAAATCATGTGGAACCGAGCCCAGAGAGAGGCTAAGTAATGGTAGTAGATTGAGGTGACACATAAGGCATCACATTCTTCATGGATCATAATTTTGAAGCCCTTCAGAAAGGCACCTCTTTTAGCCTGATACACATTTTTTCTTTCATTTTTAAGAGGTTGTTTGGTATACAAAATTATAACAATAGAAATAGAAATACAGAAAGAAAAAAAAATTTGTAAATGAAAAATGACTTTGATATCCTTTTTTAAAAAAAGTAATAAAAATAAATAGATATTATTAAATAATAATTATATGAATATAATAAAAATTAGACATGAAATGAAAACAAAATTTGTTTCCTCCAATTATACCAAACAATCCTTAATTGCTTTTTTTTTTTGTTGGCCTAGATTAGGCAAACTTAGCTCATTAGTAGCCATTCTCACATGATGGGATGTCACTTGGCTAGATTGCATCACTTCTATTTCATTAAAACTCCTCATTTTAATGCATTCAGTTTCTCTCCAGTCCACCCCCTTCAGTTTACCCAGTCTCAAAGGTTTTTTTTTTTTTTACTTTTTTCCTTTTAAAAAAATAAAAATAGAACAAAAAAGAGAAGCAAATGCACAACAACACAACTAGACGGAGATAGCAGACTAGAGAGATGCCGCAGGCCACTTTAACTGCCTTCATATTTTGCACAAAATCCACCTATTGAGATTTACTTTGGCCATTCTTATTAATATCCATATCCTTAATAATAACTGTAAATCTCAAACTCATTTTTGAATTTTTTTTAAATTTTTATTCTCTAATTTCATATCTTTGAGTTTATTTTCATTTGTTATTTTTCATAATTTAAAAAAATATGTTTGCTTTGTACAATTAAAAATTTGTTCATCTTTGTTATCCAATAAAATTTACATGAATGAACATAAATGTTATTTGATTTTTGAGTTTGATTATCAATAATTTTGAGATTATTTTCAATTTCTTTAATAACTATTTTAGTCTCTCGTAAAAATGTAAAAAAAAAAAAAAAAAAAAGCCATCGGTCATCATATGAAAATACTTAAAATGTCTTTTAGAAGTTTCCTATTTTCAATCTATTTTAGAAAGTGTTTTCAGAGAATATTTTCTCCTAAACTGCAATAAATGAATTTTCAATCATGTTTTCTATATATTTTCAATGAAAATGAAAATAGAAAATAACAAAACAAAATGCACCCTATAATTTTGACTTTTTTTAAAATTTAGAATAAAATATGTATTCTTTTTCTTCTAGAATATGTTTAGAATGAGAAGAACACATGAGAAGACAAAGGAAAAAGAAATTCTAAATCTAAATCAAAGAAAAAAATGAAATTAAAATTTTATTTTGCTTGTTTTTTCATCAATTCTTTTCAATCTATACATACATCTAAGGTTAGGGTTAGAGGGGCCACGTTTAGAGCGAAGCTATAACCTATCCTTTTGTTTAAAATAAAGTAAATAGTATCATGTTAAAACCCAATGTCAATTTAAATGTTTTCATTATCATATAAAGAATAAAATTATACTATTATACCATGCAATAAGTTAACTTTAAGGGATGTTCTTATAATACACATCAACATATTAAGGGAGTTGATTGTAATTTTTGAAATAAGAGAGGTATCAAATATAATTTAACTAAACTTCAGGAAAGTTAGTGTAATTTATTAAAAAAACTAATATTTGGAAAGATTTTTGGAGAAAAAAATTATTGTATTTCAACAGTTTCAAGCCCACATCTTTTTCTATGTTTTCTTTTCCATTATATTTGTAACATAGAATTGTTTTCTAAGGAAGTTACATAAAATGCTTGTTACATATATATATATATATATAGAATCTCACTTCATTTTGTTACATTTATGTTTTAAATATAATGAAGGCATAAAATAAAATCATATCTTTAATTAACATAAATAAATAAAAGAATAAAATGCACATTAATCCTTTATTAATTATTAAAAGTCATAGTTCCCATCCATATAAAAAAAATAACGGTTTTTTATATTTATGAAATTAGAAAAAGGAAATAAGGTATCATGGTAGGACACCTATAGATGACCATGAATTGATTATTATTGTATTTAGGTCTAAATTCTTGTAAAATTAGAATACTATTATCTTTGGAGCCAAATTGGGGCGGGACTTTGTTCTCGTTAAATTTTCAAACACAAACCCATAAAAATTGTTCCAAAAACAAAAAGCCCAAATCCAAACTTACACCCATTTATTTGGTCTCATACTCATTTCGAACTCATACAAGTAAACTTTTAAAATATGCATAGGATATGAGTATAATGGCAAATCCTATACACGTATGAATTACCATTCTCGACTTCACAGCCGATTCTATGCACTTCGCAAAAAGGAAGTGCACGTGGTGCCTATTTATTTTTTCTTTAGATTTTTAAATTAAATTTAGATGGTTAAAATGTAAGATAAAAATAATTTTTAATTATAACTTTTAAAAAAATAATAATTTATATTAAAATAAAAATTATAAATTATAAATCTAAACTATTTAAATTAAATCTAAATGATCCAAATTTAATATTAGCATAACGTGCACATTCCTAGAATATGGAGAGAAATTGCACTATTCTTGACCCAATGCCCAAGTGCTCATTTGATCAAGTGGGGAAGAAAACAAATTAGTTTTTTTAAGAAAGTGTTATTTTTTATGTTAAGACCAATTAAAAAAGAAAAAAGAAATCTATTTTTTAAAAATGAATAACGTAAGAAACTTGTAAATTAAAAATTAAAATTTTTTAAAATAGGAATGCATTCTCTCAAATGAATATATATATATATATATATGCCAAATGATATATAACCAATTTAATTATGATCTTTCGCCAAATGATTTTTTATAGTTTTAATTTCTGTAATTTATTATTCTCTTCAACTACAGTAATATGAAAATATTTTTTTTGGGGGGGCCAATATACAGATATTAGTTCAAAATGTAAAAAAGCCCTCATCAATTTAGAGAAATTGTGTAAATTAGCTCTTTAACTTTAAAAGTTAATCACAGACTCTCAAATTTTTAATTCTATACAATATAACTCCTTTTTTGACTTTTTTATCTAAAATCTTAACAACACTTGACATGTTGCATGGGAGATTTGTAAGAATAAATATGTGATAATTATATAAAATTAGAATACTAAAATGACTTACCTGTAGAAGATATAGTGATAGATTTGAGAACGTTCTATTAATTCTGAATATTTGAAGGCTTGAATAAATTAAGACTTCCTCTGTGATTCATATTCCCTATTACAATTTATAATGTGGTAAGTTGTGGAGTTAAAATTTGACATGAATACAGAGAGGATCTATCCAAGTTCAAATAAACCTTAGTAACCACTTATTATAGACCTATAAGTTAAGGCCCGTACTTTTATCCACACTAATCAATTAGATATCCAATCCAAAATAATAGGATTACCAATTTAATAGGTGGTCCCAAATGCATCCCACATAGATCATAAATTAGTTCGTTATTATTTAAAACAAAATTAACAATTTATTATAGCCCAAAATAATTCTAACATTCTCCTACTTAGGCAAAATCAATTCTCCATTTTAAAAATTTTTATTTTGAAAATAACTCTTAGGCTAATGACTAATTTTACAATATAGCCACATTTTAAAAACAAATGATTTAAGATACAATATCTAAATATGACTCTATCGAACTAAAGTCAAATAACATTGAATCATAGCAGTTATCATACCTATTATTGATATTAAACTTTCTATAGTTACAAATATCACTGGCTCCATCGACTAGTCATTAATGTGGAGTGCAGTAAGAAAATAGTATGTCAATGTGATCTAATAGTCAAATTACTATTTTTTTTTCTTTTGTCAGTCCTCGCAATTTCTCTCAGATGCCTTAAAACCAGAGAAACTGTATGGTTTCTTAAGAAATCATCATTCCGCAACTCCAATATAACATCGAACCATGGGCACAGCGATCCTAATGATACTGAGTTCAAAATTTTGTAATCTATGTATATGTACAAAGGTATATAATAACAAAAATTCAATGTATTATCAATTGATCAGAATACAAATCATGTAAATAACAAAAGCATCTAAAAAAGATGTTCAACGTAATAAGAAAATAATATAAATTTCAAACTTCTACTAACCAAGCATATCAGAAGAACTTACAATGCTTATGTTCTCAAAGTATTTTTTAAACACAATGGGCTTAAGTTCTTTGGTTAAGGGATCAATTAACATAGAATTTGCATCAATATATTCAACAACGATTTCGTTGTTCTTTACTAGATCTCTTATGGTTAAATATTTCAATTCTAGATGCTTAGAACCACTAATAGTTTTATTATCTTTAGTGTAAAACACTGCAGCACCATTGTCACAGTAAATCCTTAGTGGTTGTGTAATGTAACGTCTGATTTTTCATAAAACAGTGTTCAAGCCGAGGACATATTAGCTTGAGAATAAATATTTAGTTAATGTGCTTGAATACTTAAGAAAGCACACTTGTCCTTGGCATAGATGCCCTTTTAGCATAATATTGCCCAAAGAAAAATAACCGGGTGATACAGAAAGATCTCGAAAAGTAGTAGAGGAAGAATCCTACTTTCCCCAAGTACTTTACTAGACTAGGGCAGATAGAGAAAAGTAAGAAAGAGATACTTTAGATTATTAGGAAACTTGTAATCTCACTCCCTTCTCTTAAATGTCCTAATATGCTAGATGGACTAAGTAGACATGGGAATGGGAGCCAACCACATTGAAGAAAGAAGATTGCCATGTTATTCTTCATGGATATGTAGAAACACATTTATAATATCCAATGCAAGGAAAATGGATCGAAATATTACCTCCAGCTATTGCCCGAATCCTCTATTTTTCTAATAAGAATTCTGTCGTATGAATGTCCAGGGATGCTTTTAAGCTCTTGTTCTACTGAATGATGGTGTGTAGCCATGTAAAACCGAGCTCAGGGACTCTGTATTTATAGGCAAACTCTTTCAATGGCAATTCCATCATTTTGCAGAAGAAACTGACACGTTCTAAGACGTGGGGAATTATCTCATGAAGCCCATAATTTTTGGACCATTATGGAGATATTGCCAGCCAACGTGATTTGCTTCCCATGATCTGCATTTTTCTCACGTTCTCACGTTTTCACGTTCAAATGCTGCAACATTTCACATTCTCCCACTTGGTTCGAAAATGGCTTTTTAAGATTTAAATATTTAACTGAAACACAAATGCATGAATCATAGCAGTAGTTCCTCTATAAGTGAGTAATACCTTCCATGTATCACAATGCATTTTGTTTCCTTAACTTTATGAATAAGTCATATGCTTATTTTGGGTCCTCTTAATGTTGTTATTCTCAAACTTAATGTATACGCATAAATGAAAAAATAACTTAAAATAAATAAAGGCTTTATTACAAATGATATATATATATAGTATATACATCAATAACACAAAGTGGAACTAAGTCCTATTCTAGATACATGATCCCTAAACATTACTGGTGGCATGCCTTTTGTTAAAGGATCAGCAATCATCAACTCAGTGCTAATATGTTCAATAATAACTTTATTTTCCTTGACACGTTCATGAATAGCTAAGTACTTAATGTCGATATGTTTACTTCGACTTCCACTTTTGTTGTTCTTAGCCAGAAAAACAGCAGCTGAGTTGTCACAATATATCTTCAATGGCTTAGGGATAGTGTCGACAATTCTAAGCTCAGATATAAAGCCTTTAAGCTAAACACCATGTGAAGTTGCCTCAAAACAAGAAACAAACTCTGCCTCTATAGTAGAAGTAGTAGTCAAAGTCTACTTTGCACTTCTCCAAGATATGGCTCTGCTGGCTAACATGAAAATATAGCCTGATGTTGATTTTCGTGAATCAACGCATCCAGCAAAATCTGAATCTGAGTAGCCAACTACCTCAAGGTTTTCAGTCCGTCTATACATCAGCATGTAGTTCTTAGTACCTTTAAGATACCTCATTACTTTCTTCGCAGCTCTCCAATGATCTATACCTGGATTACTCTGATATCTGCCTAACATTCCAACTACAAATGCAATGTCAGGTCTTGTGCAAACCTTAGCATACATAAGGCTTCCAACAGCAAAAGCATATGGAATATTATGCATCTGTTCTTTTTCTAAATCATTCTTTAGGCACTAGTTCAAATTGAACTTGTCACCCTTCACAATTGGTGCTACACTTGGTGAACAATCTTTTATCCGAAATCTCTCTAAGACTTTATTGATATAAGTTTCTTATGACAGACCCAAAATACATTGAGTTCTATCTCGATGGATCTTAATGCCAATGACATAAGATGCTTCACCCATATCCTTCATATCAAAATTCTTAGAGAGAAATTGTTTCACCTCATATAACAACCCCTTATCATTGGTTGCAAGCAATATGTCATCCACATACAATACAAGGAAACAGATTTTACTCCCATTGACCTTTTGGTATATACATTGGTCCATGACGTTTTCCACAAATCCATATGAGGAGATAACATTATGAAATTTTAAGTACCACTGGCGGGAGGCCTATTTCAATCCATATATGGATTTCTTTAACTTGCACACCAAATGTTCACCGGCATTAGAGGGGAATCCTTTAGGTTGTTTCATATATACCTCCTCATCTAGTTTCCCATTGAGGAATGCTGTCTTCACATCCATTTGATACAACTCCAAGTCAAAATAAGCAACTAATGTCATTATTATGCGGAGGGAATCTTTCTTAGATACAGGAGAAAAGGTCTCCGTGTAATCAATTCCTTCCCTTTGAGTGAATCCCTTGGCCACGAGTCGTGCTTTATATCTCTTGATATTACCTAATGAGTCTCTTTTCGTTTTATAGACCCATTTGCATCCAATAGCCTTAAAGCCATTAGGCAACTCAACGAGATCCCAGACCCCATTAGACGCCATAGAATCCATCTCTTCCTTCATGGCATTGTGTCATAGTTTTGATTCTCTGCAACTGATGGCTTGTGAAAACGTTTCAGGGTCATTCTCAGCTCCTATATTGTAATCAGATTCTTGTAGATACACAGTATAATCACTAGGAATTGTTGACTTCCTCATCCTAGTTGATCTTCTTAATGTTGACTCAACATTCTCTTGGGGAGCATGTTGTTCAACTATTTGTTCAACAGTCCTTAAAGGCTGTTCATTAATTGGATCAACTTGGTCAATGTCAACAGGTTGTAGATCCTGAATGATTGATTGTTCAATGCCTGTTTGGACTTGAGGGGCATGAATTACAATCAATCTATCACTTGATGTAGGAAATTGAATATTAGACTGATCATTTTCAGAACTTAAGTTTTGAGTTTGATCACTCCCACTGATCAAGTCATTCTCAAGAAATTTTGCATTCTTTGATTCCATAATCCTAGTACTGTGAGATGAACAATAAAATCTATAACCCTTAGACTTTTCAGCATACCCAATAAAGTAGCCACTAATAGTCCTAGGGTCCAACTTCTTCTCTTGCGGATTGTAAACCCTAACCTCAGATGGGCATCCCCAAACACGCATATGTCTTAAACTTGGTTTCCAACTCTTGAATAACTCAAATGGCGTCTTTTCAACAGCCTTGGTAGGAACTCAATTAAGAATATACACTGCTGTTTTAAGGGCTTCAGTCCACAAGAATTTAGGAAGTTTAGAGCTAATCAACATGCTCCTCACCATGTCCAACAATGTTCGATTTCTCCTTTCAGCTACACCATTCTGGTCAGGTGACCCAGGCATAGTGTATTGGGCAACAATCCCATGCTCTTGAAGAAACCTAGTAAATGCACCTGGTGCTTGTCCATCTTCAGTGTATCTACCATAATACTCACCACCTCTATCAAACTCACTATTTTAATTTATTTACCACATTGTTTCTTTACTTCTGCCTTAAATATCTTAAAGGCATCCAGTGCTTCATTCTTATTATTGAGCAGATAGAGATACATGTATCGTGAGTAATCATCAATAAAGGTGATAAAGTATTTCTAACTACTAGAGTCCAAATCTGGACTATAAATATCCGTATGTATAATTTCTAATATGCTAGAACTCCTCTTAGCACTTCTCTTAGTCTTGTTAGTCTGCTTTCCCTTAATGCAGTCTACACAAGTGTTGAAATCAGTAAAGTCAAGAGTATTGAGTACTCCATCTTTTACTAATCTTTTCACTCTCTCTATTGAGATATGACCAAGCCTACGGTGCCATAACATAGAGGAATCCTCATTAGTAACATTTCTCTTAATACCTATATTATTAGAAACATGCATTGAGTCATAAAGGTTACTATTTCGTAATTGAATTCGGAATAGACTATTACAAAATGTACCATTGCCAATAAAATTAGATTTATAAAATAATTTAAATTCATTACTTGAAAATTCAAAACAATATCCCAATGGTACAAGTTTGAAAACTGAAATCAAGTTCCTAGAGAAACTTGGTACATAAAATGTCTTCTTCAAATTCAAAATATAACCAGAATTAAGAACTAATCTGCATGTTCCTATGGCTTCAACAGTTGAGCCCATCTTATTTCCTGAATAGATGTATTGCTCACTGCCCACCGGCTTCCTTTGGCTTAGAAAGCCCTGCAAGGTATTAGAAATGTGAATTGTTGAGCTAGAATCAATCCACCATGTGTTACTACTAGCGTCTACCATATTAGATTCATAACAAAAATATGAGATTGAGTTACCTTTCTTTTGAAGCCAAGCCTTGAATTTGACACAGTCCGTCTTTATGTGTCCTTTTTTTTTACAAAAGAAACACTTAGACTCTTTCTTAATGTCCTCAGGGATGGAAACCTTGCCCTTCCCTTTTGTCTTAGCCTTTCTTTTCTTCCTTCCTTGTGTCATTGTATGTACACTTTCACTCATCTCCGCTATGAGCCTTCCTTCTTCTTGTACACACATAGTTAGAAGTTCATTGATTGACCACTTCTCTTTATGAGTGTTGTAGGAGATTTTGAAAGGCCTATATTGTTGTGGCAGAGAATTTAGGATGTAGTGCACAAGAAAAGAATCTGACATCTCAACCTCAAGTGTTTTCAATTGAGCTGCCATATCCCTCATTTTCATGATGTGTTCTCGTACATCTCTTATGCCAGTAAGTTTCATGGATGATAACTTTATCATTAAGGTGCTTGCTAAGGCCTTATCCGAAGATTCAAATTATTCATCAATAGCCTTAAGCAAATTTCAAATGTTTTGATGCTCTCCAATAGACCCACGAATACTAGCTGATATTTTAGTCTTAATGTACATCATACTAAGGCGATTGGATCGCTCCCAACGTTTATAAACATTTACTTCTTATGTACTACTAATATTCGTGGGTTTAGGAGGTTCATCTTTTCTAATTGCATCATCAACGTCCATCCACCCTAATCGAAGAAGTATTTTCTCCTTCCAAATATTATAGTTATCTCCAGTTAATTCAGGAACTTGAAAATCAGAAATATTTAAAGGTTGAAAAGTTGCACAATTTACATGCTATGTTAATAATTTGAGACAAATAAATATTCTTAAATGATATGTCATGCCAATACAATGCATATCAATTCAAATTATGAGTCTAGTAACAAATAAAATTACCTGTGGGCTAAATTTTATTTAATTAGACTCATATACTAATGATAAAACTAGTAAATTATATTCTTTTCTTAATTCCTGCAGGTAAATCAAGAAAAGAAAAACTTACTATTCCATCCTAATTAATCACATGAAATATGATAATATTCCTGTAGGCTAATAATTATCATATTAAATATAATTAATTACAATTTGATGTTATTTTACTTTATGTGATTATAACACTTAATGTATAATTTTAAAATAATTAAAGATGCTGTGGCTAAACTTTAATTAAATTAAAAATACACAATTCACATGACATCTAAATAAAATTATATGCTTGAATATAATTTAACATAATGCATAAACAAGCATACACAATGAGAATTTTAATAATTAATCAATTAATCAACAAAATATGACTAATTAATTTAATTAATATTCTCTCTTTAAATTAATCTAAATGTGCCATAAATATTACCTAAAAATAAAAATTAATTATTTTTAAAATTTAGGCATAAATTAAATGACACCATAAATTAATTATTATAATATACCAAAATTGCCTAAAATTAATTAAATTTTCAACATTTAGGCAAATTTTAAAGGCATAAAAGTTAATTTCACAATTATTTTGACAAATAAATAACTAAATATTGTCAAAATTAATTTAATTTTGTCCATAATATTTTTGCCAAAATTTGGACAAAATTAAAATGTACTTCATAATTTTAAATAAAATAAATGGCCAACAAAACAAATTACTTTTAATTTTTAATTAAATATTGGCCGAAAATTAAAAAAAATATTTGATAAACATATATATATATATATCATAGAAGGAAAATTAATGAAAATATCACAAAATTAAAAATCTATATATATATATATATATATTAAATATTGCTTATACCAAGCAACAATGAAGCTTAGCAAAAGTGGCAAAGTGGTGCGCTGAAAAGTGGAAGGGCGTGGGTTCAAATCCTCCTGACTACTGAAGCCATTTTATTTAAAAACATCCAAAACGACATGTCGTTTACACCCATTTGCAATTTCAAATGAAACTACAAAACGACATGTCCTTTACTGAAGGACTCAAAACAACTTGTCGTTTAGGTCGTCCTTAACCTCCAACCGGGTCAGACGGGTCGACCCGACCTGATTACGACCTGTTTCGGACCCAAATGGAAACCCGGTTGGTTTTTGAGTTTCTGAGCTCCGTTTTGGATGATCCAAGAGTCCATTTTCATCAGAATTTCGTGTAGATTCCATTTTTGATATCAAAATGATGAAAAAATGGCTCTATCAATCAACCCAAATTCACCAAAAATTTAACGTTTTTGAGTTCAAAAACACAGCAAGACAGAGGTATATTCGTGCTCTGATACCAACTGTTCTTCTTCATGGATATATAGAAACATATTTATAATATCTAATGCAAGGAAAATGGATCGAAATATTACCTCCAGCCATTGCCCGAATCCTCTGTTTTTCTGATAAGAGTTCTGTCGCATGAATGTCCAGGGATGCTTCTAAGCTCTTATTCTACTGAATGATGGTGTGTAGCCATGTAAAACCGAGCTCAGGGACCCTGTATTTATAGGCAAACTCTTTCAACGGCAATTCCATCATTTTGCCGAAGAAACTGACACGTTCTGAGACATGGGAAATTATCTCACGAAGCCCATAATTTTGGACCATTATGGAGATGTTGCCAGCCAACGTGATTTGCTTCCCACGATCTGCATTTTTCTCACGTTCTCACGTTCTCACGTTTTCACGTTCAAATGCTGCAACATTTCACATGCCACCCTTATGCTTGATTTTGGGTCTTTTGATTCATAATGAGACTTCATGATGTATATATATATTATTATAAATAGTCTATGACCCTTTCCCATTTTTTCCTTTCTTTTCCCATGGAAATCTAATATAGTTCATGATATTAGGCCATTCAAATGTATAAGATGGACTAGAATCTATGGTGTTACATGTAATAGAATCCACAATACAAAGTCCTGTCATCAAATTTCTCAATCAAACAACATGAGTAGTAGCAGTATAACAAGCAATAAACTCTACTTACATAATGGAGAAAGCAACTATAGTATATTTCTTACTCTTTTAGGATATTGTACCCCTAGCTAATATGAAGATGTAACCAAAAATCGACTTCCTATCATAATACTCTCTACCATGGTCAGATCTCACTATCTTGATGACTTTTTCTAATTGGTTTTTCACCTCAGTTTTAAAATTTTAAATTTTTCAAAAATATCAGATTTTTCTTTAATCAAATAAAGATAGTCAAATCAAGAAAAGTCATTAATGAAAGTGATAAAAAACCTATTACTACAAATACTAGGAGAAAGGGATCCACTAATATCTATATGAATAATTTTTAAAAGATTTGAATTTCTAATAACACCTTTCTTTTTATTCTTAGTGGACTTTCCTCTAATACAATCCACACAAGTCCATAAATCATTAAACTTTAAGGAAGGTAAAATATCACTTTTAATTAATCTTTCAACTTTTTTCCTAGAGATATACCATAAGCACATGTGCCACAATAAAAAGGATTTTTCTTTAATTTTAAACTTTTTGGCAACCATATTTTTTGTATTTAAAGATGAAGAAATATTTTTAGAAACCAAAGATAATCTATATAAATCATCCACTAAATATCCATAACTAATAATTTGGGAGTTTATTATTAAGTTTACTTTTCCATTGGCGAAAGTAAAATAAAAACCAAATATATCTTTCAAAATAAGTTCATGTCTAATTGCCAAAACTAAATTGACATTTCTCATTAACTTTACCACTATTTTAAGGTCATTTTCTACCCTTAGCTTGCTTTCTCTCAGATTTGGTCTCCTCAGGTTCTTGAATTGCTTTAGATTTTTGTTTATTCTCTAGCCAAGTCTTGAATTTTATACAATCATTCTTCTTATACTCCTTTCCCTTACACCAGAAATACCATACATTTTTCTTAATGGGAGTTAGTTTAGAACCCCCTACATTATGGTGCTGACCATTATCTAGTTTCCTTGGACTTTAATTCTTATGAGGAGTATTAAATTGATTTTTCTTATGTTTCCAATTACCCTTGTTAGAATGGGATTTACCATTGGAAGTAAAAAGAAATAGATCACAGGATAAGTCACTTTTTTTTTTAATTTCTATTCTTCAGCCACACATTTGATAATAAGGTCATTAATTGTCCACTTCTCACCAAAGATATTGTAGGTAGTTTTGATTTGTGTGAACTCAGCAGGCAGACAATTTAAGGCATATGAAATAACAAAGTTTTCATTTAGGTTAATACTATGGGCTTTTAGTTTAGATTGGATGTGAACCATCTTCAGAATAAATTCCTCTACTTTCTCACTATTATTATACCTCATGTTAGTCAATTGTTTCATTAGATATTCGAACTCAGCATTATTTGATACTAGGTATCTTTCTCCCAAAATTGTAAGGAATTCTTTAGCATTTGCGGTTTCAGGTAAGCCACTAAGAAGGTGCTCAGAGATAGTCCTCTTAATGGCAATCAAGCTAAATCTATTAGATCTCTCATATTTGGTTAAAAATTCTTTTTCTGTTTAATTGTGCTTTTCTTATTTACTTTTGATTTACTTTCACATAGTGCTAGATCAAGATTAACAATTTTTAAAGAGAATTCTAAATTTTACTTCCATTTGTTATAATTAGATCCAATCAAAATTTCAATTGAAGAAGAACAGTTATTCATGAAAAAGTAACTACAAACTGGGAATATATTAGAATAAATAATGAGGACAATTTATACATAACTTTAATTAAAATAAGCTATTACAATGAGGCCAACATAGTAGCACATACTCCTTTTGGCAGAATGTACAAATCAAAGTCACAATCCCGGATCAAAATCTCAGACGAGTTAATCAGTGAAAAGACACTAGGTTCAAATATTTGTCCCTTTTGGGCATATGAGTATTTTAAACCACTGTATTCCCTAATAACTTCATCTCAAATTAACTTCTAATTATAACATACAACAATTTCTTTTGAGCAAGTTATAGCATAAGATAATTAGAGATCTTTCTCAAATTACCAAGGAAATTTCATGAATCAATACGAACAATGCCACTTTGGTGCCAACTATCCATAATAATTCATAAAATGCTTTGCACAGGAATTAATTTTATTTTGCCCAAAATCATGACATAATTTTTAGGGGGATGTAACAAATATAACACTCCTACTGACCATAAACAAATTTTATAACATTTCCAAAAAAGCTTTATGCACATACAATTAAAATAAAATTATATTTTTTCTAAAATAAATATATTAAAGCATATACTTTAAGTTAAGAGTACATAAATATCCATCATCATATAGGAAGAGTGAACATTATCACTAGGTCCAAAATATAATAAATTAGTTTTTCAATGTATCATATTTCATAGTATCATCCAAATAAATATTAAAATATATTTTATGTATTAATATTTATATGAAAAATATTTATAGTGGTCCAAAAATTATAAAACATATTCCCAAAAAAAATCACATTTTAAATATGGATCACCATGCACATAAATTATAACATACTATCATCTTAATATTTCAAATAAATTAATTTACACAATAGATATTACTTGGGTAACATATTATTTTAATTAACTTATTTTAGAACATCATACATCTAAAGAGGCTTTAAAACTATTATTTAAATTTATATTATCAATATATATATATGAATTAAAAATAATAAATATATATATACATGCATAAACTTAATATTAAATCATTATATCATTATATATTTATTTATATTTATATTTATATTTATATGCAGTCCTATAAAGAATTTAACAAATCCAACTACGTTAAATATGCCATGAATCAACTAATATATATATATATATACTTTCTTCTTATGCAAACCCCATGAGTAAGCAATGTGTGCATTTTATATATATGTTTGTGTACATACATATATATATACCACAAGTGTATTTTTTTCATAAGACACATGTATTAGATTTCACATATATGAAGACAACTATAAGTGTGAATAATAATTTACTATATATATATATATACACACATACATATATACATATTGTCAAAAGTAAGAGAATTCGTGCATGCGTCTCTTTAACTTATTCCTTTTTATTTTTTGGCAATATAGTTTAAATCAAAATAACTTCTATCAATTTATGGATTGCACGGTTTTAATGCATAGAAAGCTTATGAAAAATGTCTATTATAGCCGAAAGTTTTTCCATGAAATTGCAATTGAATTAATTATTTTTTTATGCAATTGAAGAATGAATTTTACTTATATGTTTAGGAGGAATATAATCTTTAAAAAATATTCATCAATTTGACTTATTTTGTGAGATTGAAAATTCAATCTTAAAATTCTAACCTAAAATTTTAAAATTCAAATTCTCCCTCTGTGGTACATGAAAATTCACAATTCATGTGTCAATTGATTCACAATTTTAATATCTACAAAAGCCCTAAGGTCTTGAGTTTCAATTTTTTGAAAATCATCTAATTAAATTTCCAAAATTTATATAGATGAAAATTACAAAAGGTTAAAATTTTTTTAAGCATGTATTCATATTTTCAAATCAATTATTAGATTCTAAATCATATAATTGAGACTCTAATACCAAATGTTAGAATAAATTTATGATAATTACATGAAATTAGAATAATAAATTGACTTACTTGTAGAAGACATAATGATAAATTTGAGAATACTTTGTTAATTTTGAATCTTTAAAAGTTTGAATAGATTAAGGTTTCTTTTGTGATTTACACTCCATATCATAATTTATAATAGAGTAAGTTGTAGAATTAAAATTTAACATAAATACAGATAGAATCTAATTAAATTTAAATAAACCTTAATACCCACCCATTATAGACCTATAGGTTAAAGCTCGTACTTTTATCCACATTAATCAATTAGATATCTAACTCAAAATAATAAAATTATCAATTTAATAGGTGGGCCCAAATGCATCTCACATAAATTATAAATTAGCCTGTTTTTATTTAAAATAAAATTAACAATTAATTATAACCCACAATAATTCTAATAAGATTTAGTTGTAAAATATGTGAAAGAAAATAACAAAATGCATGACATGTGGTATTAGGGTCTTAGACAATTAAAAAAAAAAAGGTTAACGAAAGAATTATGTTACACAAGAGGCCAAAAAAAAAAGAATTATGTTACATAAAATTAAAAAATTTTAAAAGATTTATAATTAATTTTTAAAATTGAGAAAATAAATTGAGAGTTATTTGCAATTGGGCGAAAATAATATATAAGCACGAGCGCGCGCACGTGCAACGATGCGTTTAGGCAATTTGTTATCGTCGTCGTCTTCCATCGTACGAGACTCTGCAGAGTGGCATTCATTTCTGCTTGTTCCCGGTCCACGGCTGAGCTTAGAATAATAGAATAGGTTATCGCAATTTCTCCGTTTGCTTCGTTTCGGCAACTTGTGAAATTTGAAAGTATTGATTGTATCGTGCGATACGGTACCATATTTTGTTCCTTGGTTGTCATGTATATCTGTTGAATTGATCTTGTTGAGCCTCCCCCCAACACCAGTTCGTTGAATTTTATTCTCAGCAAAATTGAATTAAACTTTTTTGGTACAATTATGATTTTGATTCTATTTGGAAATTCATTCTGTAATTGTCGCACAAGTATTACAATGTTAAGCACTTCAAAAGTTGCAGTCTCCTCTACCTAACCTGACTCATTAAAATGGATAAAATATCTAATGCAATTTTCTTTACCCAGCTTGAGATAAAGGTGAAAATTGGAATGTTTATGCTTAATATATATTGGGTGTGTGTCCATATATATACACATATATGCAGTTAGGACTTAAGAACTGTTTCAGTCTTCTTGTTTAATTGGTAGGACTGTAACAAGTGACTTATTAATGAGGATTGTGGATTGGTTTAGTTTTATGTTTTTTTTTTTTATTCAACTATCAGGAAGATTTTCATTTTCTGAAAAGACCGAGACATTAAATTCAAAGAACTTTTCATACAGGACCTTGATCAATATGACACCAGTTTGCCCTTTCGTCAAAGCTGCTCGCCCTGATGAGAACCCATCCAAGAAATCAGGTGAAAAGTCCGTCAAACATCAGGGAGAGCTTGAGAGTAAGGTGAAGAAAGAATCTAATGAGTCGGCAAGTACTTCTCCAAAATGCCCTTTTGGATATGACTCCCAAACATTTAAGCTTGGCCCTCTTAGCTGTATGGTATGCCAGGCGCTTCTATATGAAAGTACCAAATGTGTGCCTTGTTCTCATGTTTTCTGCAAGTACGTATCCTCCCCATTTTTATCCCTTACATCTATATTATACTATTTTCAGCTCATTTCTGATATTTCTATATAATTGAAATTAGAGTATGTATATCACGCTTTAAGGACTGTCCATTATGTGGAGCTGATATTGAGAAGATCGAGCCTGATGCTAATCTCCAGGGTGTGGTTAATCACTTTATTGAAGGTCATGCTAGAATCAAAAGGTCTATCAGTTCAGACAAAGGAGAAGAAGCAGCGGAGAGTAAATCAGTGATATATGAGGACGTGTCTTTGGAAAGAGGTGCATTCTTGGTACAACAGGCTATGAGGGTAAGTTGGCTTCTTCAAAGTTCAAATAATACTACTAAGTCACATACCTGTGTAAATTATTGAATGGGGAAGCCCCTTAAAACTTTTATTCATTAATTATTGTTGTTTCAACAGTGTTAAGAATCATAATATGATAATAACTCTTAATACACGCTGAGCTGATTGGTATGATTGGATAATTAAAAATATCTTTTTGGTGGGTGTGATGTTGTAGGGGATGGGGGTTCAATGCTCAGCCAAAGCAACCAATTTTGACTTAGTTTTGCTATTTATTTGTACCTTTTTTATTTCTTGATTGCTTGACAATGAGTGGTTTTCTGCATGCATGTCATATATAGGCATTTCGTGCTCAGAATATAGAAAGTGCCAAATCAAGACTTAGTCTCTGTGCAGAAGACATTCGTGGCCAATTAGAAAAAGTGGGAAACACTTCAGAATTATGCTCACAGCTGGGAGCAGTCTTGGGTATGCTTGGTGACTGCTGGTGTGTTCTTTTTTCTATCTTTTTCTCCTCTACATATGCATGTTTGTATCAACTGATTTGTTGGTCTATCAGGTCTTCTGTTTATGCACATATTTATCTTTCATTCTATCTTCTTATCTCTGTATTTCATTTTTTTTTTATATCTGTTAATTTTAATTTATTTTGGATGTTATTATTATGATTATTTTTTTGTTGGGTTCCATGATAGATATTATATACTTAGACAGTTGGTGCTTTATGAATGAAGAAGAAATTTTGCGCAAGTATGAAATATCCATTATGACTTACAAGTCTCAGTGATTGAGGATAATCAGGAAATAGCCTTAAGAGACAAATGCATCCAGGCTAGATACTGAAGTGACTCAAATAGGAACACTGAATAGATCTAGATGGAGGTAAGAATGATAGAAGCAATAAGGAATGCTAAGCAATGCCTGGGATTTACGGAAATCTAATGTTCTGCATCAAGATCAGTCTTGGAAATGTTTTCTTCCCCAAAGGTTAGGTTTTGCATTCCATTATTGAAAGGGAAAACACTTTTATAGCAAGCTATTGCCAAGTTGATCCAAGAAGCTTCCTGGAAACTTCCATCAGTAGTTGGTAAACTTCTGATTTAGAAACAAACACAGGAAAATCTGGTTTTAACTAATGAGTGGTTAGAAAAGTTCATATATGAAATAGTTTATTTGATAGGGTTAGCATACCACCAAGCACATTCAACACATTTTGACCTGCTGGAATGATCTAGATAATTATGATATGGACTAATGTTTATAAAAGAAGGCAAGGAGAACCATCATGAAACTGAAACTAGAAGGTAAAGGCTGCTATTGGGACCTACCAATTATGTTAAGGACTATAGATCATCCATCTATGTGATAGATTAAGGAAAGTAAATGGGATTGCACATTGAGTTCCACATAAAAATTTGGTGCAACCTAGGCCACAAGTGGTGTGAAATTGATTATAAAGAGTCCTAGGAGGAAATTTTGGGTTCCAATATTTAAGTCAAATTATAGTATGTTTGGGTTAGCATTAAAATTTGACTTGTGAGAATCACCTTGGTAGGCTAGAAACAATACATAATTGCTTTTGTTCAACGCATATTTCACCCCTCCCCAGCAACAAGATTCCAAGGCTTTGAAACAAACTCCCGAACATACTGTTGGAAATTATTCTTAATTTTAATTAAGTTATTTTTAGTTATTTTATTTGTTTTATTTTAATTAAGGCTTATTTGTTTTTAGTTAATTTTGGATAATGTTTTTATACATTTAAGATTAGTTTAAATGTTTTGTTTTAATTAGGATAAAATTAGTTTAATTTTTCTATTTTTAATTAAGATAAAGTTATCTAATTTTGATTAGAATAAAGTTATCTTATTTTTTTAAAGTTGTATCTTTTAGTTGGGGTAGGAGTTTACTCTCTCTTTTTATCGTCTATAAATGTAACATTGCTTCTATCTAATAAAATAAGTTTAGAAGAAAATTAAACTCTGAATTTCTATATGATATCAAAGCCTCAAGAGGCTTGACTTATTTTGAATGGCCAAGTTTAGCCAACACAAAGCATGGCCAAGTTTGGCCAACAGGAGATATAGATATGCTATGTTATAAAGTTCTTGGTTCATCTTCTTTTCAACAAAAACATCCAAAATTTGGAATCATCATTTTGCTATCATGGAAGACGCCACGTGCTCCATCATTGTCCTCAGAAGGCCCCAGTCATCCAAATCCTAGAACCCAGCAGCTGGCTGCCTCTCCATGCACTGTCACATGCCACTACACACAGCCGTAACCCGTCCCTTGCACTGGTACATGAGAGGACATGACACACCATCCTTCACTGCTATTTGCCCAAAACTAGTTGACTTGGCCTCCTCTGAAAGTTTATTAGTACAATTGATGAAAATTCAATGCATTACATCATTGGACCAAAATTGAAGCTTTAAAAGAAAAAAATTATACGTTGTTGGTTAATGTTAAAAACTATACATTGATGGTTAGTATAGGAAAATCATATGTCAATGGTTAGTGAAAAACCAAGATTTCTACCTCACAAAAGGTTAAGGAGAAGGTGCCCAAAATCAAAACCCTTGTCACAAAGTAAGGGGAAGAAGAAATAAAGAGTTACAAGTCAAAATAAAAAACTGACAAGAATGGAGAAATTTTTCGAGCAATGTCCAAATGTCAAGAAAGAAGATTGGCAATGTTAGAAAATTAGCTACAGGGTAGAATATTTAGCTCGAAGGGGAGTGTTAGAAATTACTGTTAATTTTAATTAAGTTATTTTTAGTTATTTTATTTGTTTTATTTTAATTAAGGCTTATTTGTTTTTAGTTAGTTTTGGATAACGTTTTTATGCGTTTAGGATTAGTTTAAGTATTTTGTTTTAATTGAGATAATATTAGTTTAAATTTTCTATTTTTAATTAGGATAGAGTTATCCTATTTTGATTAAGATAAAGTTATCTTATTTGTTTAGAGTTATGTCTTTTAGTTGGAGTAGAAGTTTACACTTTCTTTTTGTCATATATAAATGTAACTTTGTTTCTATCTAATAAAATAAGTTGAGAGGAAAATTAAATTCCGAATTTCTACACATTTTAGTATATTGCTGCAAGGTGGTATGTTCAAAATAATTGGCTCAGTAAAAACAAAGAGTGACTGCCAACAAAGGGCAATTTAATTTGTAAATAGAGTGCTTTAGATTATGTGATTTTAAAACTTGATTGGAATGTGAACAGTGGTAAATTATCAAAGGGAACAATCAAAATCTATTGTCTAAATTTAAAGTTTACTTGCCTGACCTCACAGAAGAAAAAATCGTTTCATGATGTGTTTATTGAAGACAAATTTTATGTACATGCTAACATAATATTTTATGCAGCCGATCAATGGGGGATGCTGGTTCGGCAGTTGCTTATTTTGAAGAAAGTGTTGAATTACTCTCAAAGTTGCCAAAAGATGATTTGGAGGTTAAATGAGTAAACCTTTGCCTTTCTAGAGTGGAATTTTATTTGGTGCTGTAGCCAATTTTCTTTTCTTTTCTTTTTTAATGTAAATTTGTTTCTTTAAACTTGTTGCCCTACAGATTACACATACACTTTCTGTTTCACTTAACAAAATTGGAGACCTCAAATATTATGATGGGGACCTGCAAGCTGCAAGATCTTACTATTTTCGATCTTTGAATGTTCGCCGTGATGTGATCAAGCATAAATCACACGTTCCATCCCAGGTTAATCCTGCTATTTGCCTATATTTGAAACAATACCATTGTTTGGCTAGCTTTTGATGTAATTTTAGCTTGTTGTTTTGTTCGCTACTATATATGTTAAATGGATGTTCTTGACTCTAATCATGTAGACTAGTTGATATAATAAATGATTGTTTGTGATAAAGTTCTAGTTATGGATTACTTGCCTTGACCAGGATGGGCAGCTGCTGTGCATATACTACTTGGCAATATTAAATTCGTTTCAGGCTTATGAATGGTTGTATGACATTCTATGGGCACTGATATGGGGGTGGTAAAATTTTCTGGTACAGTACAGGGTACAGCATTGGTGACAAATATTACTCTTTACCCTCCTGTTAACCATAGGTGGTTTTAGCATAACAAAATTTTGGAGGGTGCATGTGTCACTTCCTTAAACCATGGGTGTTAGCATTTTACCTATAATTTTTTAAAAATTAGAAACTTTTAGATTAATTTTTAGAAAAATGTATCTCATTATGTTTTATAAAGATGATAGGAAGGCTTGTCTATGGTTATATCTTTATTGGGCTGATGATCCAGGTTTTTGAAGAAAAGCCCTTTGTGGATGATATGTTTCCAGTGTTCACGAAGATATGTAGCCCATTATGGGTGTCAGTTCGTAACAAACATACCAAAAAGAAAAATTTTCATTATAGCATAGAATCTAAGGAACTTGAATTTATTTTCAAATATCCTTTATTATATATTTATCTTTTGTTATGTGTTAATAATAAGAAGTTGTTAGTTAGTTGTTACTTTCAGTTAGTTTGTTGGATGTAACTAAATTTCTTCTCTACACTAGCTGGTATAAGTATAAACCAGGGGAGTTAGAAAGGTTGTTGTAGAATCTGCTGAATGGAATACTATTGAAATACTTCTGCCTGGAGTCCTCATACCAATTTGGTATCAAAGCCAAATGACCCTAGGAGGATGGTGAAAGATACCAGAAGTCAGGAATGCTTTCGAAGAGATGTTTCGGACATTCAGAGCTCTCTATCATGGATGTAGTCAATGATGGCAGAATTGACAAAGGTAATGCTACAGATAAATGTGAACATGGCGAAGCTTACAAAAGCAGTACATTCAGGTCTAAAAATGATAGAAACACTAAGCAAGCAAGTTGCTACTAGAAATGAAAATGGAAGCCAAGTTACATTGGATTCAATACCCAGAGGTTGCATGAACGGGAACAAAGGAGTATTTACACAATTTGGGTTGTTTATGGGAATGCAAATGAGAGGTTATTCATCTCCTACCAAGATGCAAGATACCAATTACAAGGTTGAAGAAGTTGACCAATTTGAAGAGAATGAAGCGGCAAAAGCAGAGGAGATCAGAGCTGGAGAACCAGCCAAGAATGACGTGAAAACAGGGAGTGACGACTACATGGAGATAGAAGTGGAGGATCAAAAATAGCAAAAAAAGGAAGATGACGGTGAACAAGAAGTACCTACCCGAAACCACAAATTGGCCCTATAGATCTTCTCTGTCCCTTCATTTCTCTGCTTTCCACCACCGAGCATGGTGACTTCTCAACTGAAATTTCCTTCCTTGCCTTAACTAGAGCTCTTCTTCAGTTACAGGAGAAATTGAGTTGTCTTCGGTGTTGACTTAATCTCGCAACTATCAAAAAAACAACTTCGCAGCTTTAGATATCAGAGCATTCCCAGCTCACCTTTGAACACAAATTTAGAGCAATTTGATCCTGCAAAATTATTTGATTGGAGATTTGGTTAAGAGAAGCTTCGAACCCAAACCACTGATGCTGTCTTCTTCCTCTTGGTCTATGGTCCTCTTAAATCCCAAGGTCGCAATGACCTCCATAAATTCATTCTTCACTCGCACAGCACTTATCCCTTCCATCTTGTCTTATCTTCCTTCTACAATCTTTGCTCAATCAGATGCTTCGACAGATCTGAAGATGGGTCACTCAGCAGAACATGGCTTATTTCCTAGGTTGAGTAGGAATAACCTTAGGAAGACGTGGGTTAGCAATGGACTTAGGTTAGAAAAAGATTGTAAAACCAATGATGGTGCTTTACACAGAAGAAATTGATGAGTCTTTCATTGTGGGCAAATGGGCCAAGAGTTCGGCAGCTTGGGTCTTGGAAAACAATGATATGGTAGAAGCAGGTTTCATGGAAAAAAGACAATTGAAGGCTGAATTGAGCAATTGGGCCAAGGGTCCACAACCAAAGAAACTCTTCAAGCCACTACATCTCCCAGTGAATCCACTGAAGCCAGCTACAGCATGATTCATTGATGAATCAGACAATTCGACCAAGAGTAATACAACTTGGAGAAGATCCATTATAAAAAGGAAACCCAATACAATTTCCAATGGATTAGCTACATTAAACTCAATCCATTTTCCAATGGATTAGTTGCATTAAGAGGCCCAATCCAAAAGCCATTGCTGAATTGGGTAGCTAACCTAAAGATTCTGCAAATTGGAAACTTGTATAAACTATTGAAGAATAATATCAAAATTTTGAATTGTATCGATAAATTTTTGAAATTCTGAATTGTACGGATCTTTGAGGACAAGGATCTTTTCTTAGGAGGGGAATTATTATGTGTTAATGATAAGAAGTTGTTAGTAGTTACTTAGTTGTTACTTTCAGTTAGTCTGTTGGATGTCTGGCCAAAAAAATTAAACAAAATAAATGTTAGTTTGTTGGATGTAACTGAATATCTTCTCTACTCTAACTAGTATAAGTATAAACCAGGGGAGTTAGAGAGGTTGTTGTAGAAATGTACTACTATTGTAAGACTTTTGCCTACAATCTTCATGCCATTTTTTTTAAACATTGAAAATGATAAAAATATATAAAAATATTATAGATCTGTTGCTGGCTCAAAATATTTTCCTCATTTCTTTATTCTGAGTTTGATGATTAGTATGGATATTTTGCAGTTTTATTTTGTTTTTCCTTTTAGAACAACTGAACTGAGTAGATTTTGTAAAATTCATTTTTGCCTATTGACCATTTTAGTTAGTTTGTTGTTGGATTATCCATACTAGTTGCCGCAATATTTGGTGTGCCTTTGCCTAATTGCCAGCAATCTTGGTTCATATTAATATTAACTTCTTTTTTATGGCTTATCATTCAGGTTCTAGATGTTGCTGTTTCCCTTGCAAAAGTTGCAGACGTGGACAGGAATCTAGGAAGTGAAAATTTGGCTATTGAAAGATTTCAAGAAGCCATAAATTTGTTGGAATTCTTGACAATTAAATCTGACACCAGTGGGCTTGAGCAACGGGTAAGGTTTACCTGCTTTGTCACAGCTTATGGCCAAAGAAAGAAAAATAAAGTTATTTCCATTTTAGATCCTGGAATAAGTGTTTTTCTCCCTTCCCTTCTATAGCGCCTTTCAATGCTCGAGTTCCTCAGAAGCCAACTTGCAGATAAACAAGAACAAGCTGAGTTAACGGTCTGAAATGGGTGTTCCCTGAAAAGGAAGGAAGACATCAATCCAGTTAAATACTTTTGTTTCTGCATACCATGGCTGAGTTTGTACATGAGCTCCAGTTAACAGAGTCTGTTGTAATTGAGGAAGAGCTTTCAGAATAAGGAATATTCTGGCATTTCTAGCACTGTATGAGCTACTGCCTTCGCCTGAGATTCTACAGCATACCCTCTTGTTAGTAGTACTTGTATATACACACCACTGTCTATATTTTTTGTTTTCACCACTTTCCTTGCTATCTTCTCGGTGTATAAGGACAACTCTCCTAAGAGACCATGCATTATTGTAACTACAAATAATTGTAGGTTGTAGGAGACTATCTTGTCTACTAAACTAGAAAAAGAAAGTAGCACGAGGTAAAGGATGTAGTTAGCTTTTGAACTTGATAGGTACCTTCTGTACTAAGAAAAAGCAAAAAATTATAAATACTAGTAAAATTATTATACCCTTCATTTTTTAAAAGCGGTTAAGCAGGATTGTTCTTCAGGTTTCCTTGAACATTATCTTAAGATTGTGATTTTGGATACGTATGGAGCAGAATTTGTTGACGTAAGAATTCTGTATGTTATATAGCCTTCTCATAGTGCCAGTAAGGTAGTGCATCCTTCGGATAATGTACTCCTCTTACCTGGTATCGGATGGTGCAAAGGCTCTAGAGATCTGTGGTATCTGAAAAGTAATCTGTTGTGTCTAAAAAGTAATTGTTCCTAAGCCACATTAATTTGATTATGTATTCTCTAACCTTATCTTCGTGCTTTTTACTTTTTTCTCTACAATGTTATTTAGTCAAAGTTTATTTTAAAAGATGGCTAGGATCAAGTATGTTTCAAGTATGATTGAAGAAAACATGAGCTTTTGTATAAAATTGGATGGTAATGTGATAGTGTCTCATGAGCTCTTGCTTTCTTCTCTTGTAATATATGTCGAGGCACTATTTTGGAATTATCTGAGACAGCAAATAGAAAAACGAATCTCATTAATGGAATTAACTCAGTTGTGGCATAAAGCATTGATCTCACAATTATCTATGCTAGTGAATATTTGATGCAGAGAATGCTATTAGCATTATACCTTTTTTTTGGTTTCCTTTGGTATTAAGATAATGTTGTCCTCGAGCTTTGTCTAGATTTAAATTTTCTCATGGATCAATCTTTAAGAGCACACTCTCTGAAATCAGTTTAGTGTCCTTAAAATTTTATTATGAGAATGCTTTCCAAAACATCAAACCCAAATTGAGAACAAAAAATATTGTTTATTGTGTTTCTGGTATAATTTAAAAAATTGAAATGAATCAGGTGGTTAAACCAATGAATTAGCTATAGTTCAGTTCGGTTGACCCTAAAGGTCAATTAAGCAAAAAATTGATTAAAACAGTCAAAAAGCACAAGAACTAATTGATTTGATGTTAAATTGATTAAAAACTAATTTTTTTGGTTTAAATTAGAGTTTTAACATTCTATAATAAAAATTTATGATATTTGTTGAATTTCACTAAACTCATTTTATATAAATTTATTATTATATGTAAAGTATTCTAATTAATTTTTGTATTTTTAGTTATTTATATTTATTTTAAAGATTATTTTATAATATATGTATTAATTTAATTGTAAAATATTTTATATATTTATTTTTTTATATATGTTTTAAAAAATAATTCAACCCTGATTCAATTATAATTAGGCTATTGAACCATAAATTATTTTTCATTCCGATTCAATGATGAGAACATTGGCTTTTGAGTTATGCACCTCTTTTAGTTTGGTAAGAATCATAGATAGGAACTTCCAGACCTTTTAACTCTTGATGAAAGGCAGCAGTATCTATATAATGGATAGTAATAATTCTTAGTAAGACGTGTCATCACTTACACTCTGCACACTTAGTTTTGTTCAGAGAGCTAAAGAGGAAGGATAAGTCCAATTAGAAAAGAAGGTACTGATAGAACTAAGAACACGTAAAGAAGAAGAAACTGATGGGAAAGAGAAAGAGAACAAAAGGAAATAAAGAAGAAAATTGCACATGGCCATTGAAGGATATAAGACTTCTTTCTCTACTCTTCTGCATAAAAAAAAAGAGACCGAGTTGCTTCCATTTGAAGCATACGATCTGCTTCTTCTTCTTCTTCTTCTTCTTTTATTAAAGTCCTCTCTTTAAAGAGAGTGCACCTATACAAGAAACTGGATTCTCACCTTTCCTTTTTCTTTTCCCTGGAATTCAGGTAATGAAAAGCAACATAATATAAAATATTTTGAGATTTTGACTTGTATTTAGTTATGGACTTCAAGGTATCTAATGCTTCTGCCAGATAAATAGTTTTGGTATACAGAGCTATCACTGCTTCATCAGGATAATTTTATATTAATTTACTCATATTCTCAGATATACAAGAACAGAGAGAGCACCAGATCGAGCTCACATGGACATGAAGGTTTGGCACCTCAATGTCAGCTCTTTGCCACTTGGGAATATAGTATGTTTCAAGGATTGGACTGTTCATCCATTAAAGCGGTACGTGTGCTGGGTTCAAAACGTTGTGAGACAATTTGATCTATATCCAGTGTTGATGTCAGAGCATTGTAGGCGAATATATCCTTAAAATTGTCCATAAAAAATTTTACTTCAGGCAAACTTTGAAGACACTCATACTCTTAAAGGAAAAAAAAAAAAGTCAAGTTATAATGATAAAATGACCCACATCAGTATTTGAAGCTGATGAATGATGAATCTTCTTTTCTATGTGTAAGGATAACACATTCCACAATTTAATAAAATAAATTGCATTAATCTTTCACAAGGTTATAAAACTTACACCTTTTTTAATTTTAATTGATACAAGAACCTCCTCCGTAAACAAAATTTCCTCTGTAAACAAAATTGTTAACAAAGTTTATACCTACCTAACGCAGGTGCATTATTTCTCTCAAGTAACTCTTAATAGATCAACCAAGTGCAACACAAATTATCAAAAAAAACAAATCAGTGTTTCAACAAAAACTTCATAGTTTTTATCAAAAAAGATGTGAGTGAAATTTTTATAAACTTCAGCGGAAATAAAATCAAACAATAGTTCGTACCAAAAAGGAAATTATTATTATTATTATTATTATTATTATTATTATTATTATTATTATTATTAATTAATTAATTAATTCTTAACAAAATTATAAGAATAAATTACATAAATTTCTTTTGAATTTTGTTGAAATTACTGAATTTTCCTTTTATCTTCAAAGTATATATAGACTTCTTTTAAAATAAAAATTTATCTTATATTTTAATTTAATTTTAAACTTTGTTTTCGCTAAAATACTCTCTATTTACTTATATATGTTTTTTTAAAATTAAAAAATTAAACTAAAGATATTTTGGTCAAAAAATTTAAAATTAGACTAAAATATTGGATAACTTTTTATTTCATGAAAAATTTACATATTTTTTAAAAATACAAAAAAAAAATACTACTTAATTTCAACAAGTTGTAAAAAAAGTTTACTTAATTTACCCAAATTATAGATAACAGATGTCATACTATATAGTAGACTTATGATAGGAGCCGTAGTCAAAAGAAGCAGCAATAGTAATACGCAAAAAGAATTAGCAAATATGCTTCAAACATCAGGCTTCTTGTATACTGAAGAATCACTCTCACTTAGCCTATAAATTGATGACAACACAAGCAGTTCTCTTCATCGCCAGCAGAAGCACTCTCTCATGATCTTCAATGGCTTCGCTTCTGCAATTCCTTCATTTCCTCTCTGTATCTTATGTTTTCTTCTCTTCAACGGCGATCTCAGATCAAATTCCCAAGGTTTCTAAATCTTTCTCTCTGTTCTTCATTTTGATTATTCCATTTCACTCTAATTAGGATCACCAAAGCTTTTCTTACTGTATTTTCTGCAGCCTTTTGTTGTTTATTTGGGAAGTTCAGCATCAAACAGCATTGGGTTTGACTCCCACGTTGCAGAATCTGCTCATTTGCAGCTACTGTCTTCCATTATTCCAAGGTTTTTCATTCAGACTTAATATACAAATTTTTTTAAAATGAATTAAGGTTTTAGTCTTTAAAATATATATATATATTTTATCTTAATTTAGTTCTTCAAAATGTAAATGTCTCAGTGCTCTAAAGAATATTTTATGTTTATTATTACTTTTACAATAAGGTTGTTAACATGTAATTAACTTTGATGAAAAACATGGTATAACATAAAGGTGATGTGATCATTAAATATTTATCACTAAAAATACGTCACGACAAAGCATTATATCATTCAATATAATTACAATGCCTTTTTTTTCAGAATAGACATGTTTGATGGTTATGTTAGCTTTATGGTAAGCTACATCATCCATATATATTAGTTGTCTATTAGTGGGCTTAATATTAAAAATGATATTAAAGATTGAATATTCTTTAAACAACTAAAATGAGACATTTAAATTTTAAAAAATTCAAGTAAACATATATAAGCTTCTCAGAAGTGGATCACATCCATAAATATTTTTTATATCCTTAACATGTTTATTTATTTTTGGTTTACTCTACAAAATCCTTCTAGACCAATTTTCATCATAGCTATATATATATATATATATATATATTACACAACAGAGTATCAAATAATCATAATTACTGTTGAATTTGGTTCAACTTATCCAATTGTTTTTCTTAACTTTAATTTTCACAGAAGAGAGAGTGAGAGGATAGCTCTAATCCACCATTACAGTCATGCTTTTAGTGGGTTCTCAGCCATGCTGACAGAGAGTGAAGCTTCTGCATTGTCTGGTACTCATCTTGTCTTCTCTGCTATCTCTTTTTCTAAAAAATTTTAGTTGGGAATTCAAAAATATTTATATTGAAAGACATTAAATTTTAAAATCATTTTGAATGATCTAAAAATAAAAAATATAAACTGCACAGAAAAATTATAATTCAAAATTTTAAATTAAATTTTTTTATTTTTAGATCCTTCAGAATAATTTTAAATTTTAATGTCATTCAATATAAATAATTTTAACTTAAAATCTTCAATTATAATTTTCTCCATCTTTTTTCTCTTTTTTCTTCCAATTTCTTAAATATCTTTTCATCATTCTTTCACTTTTCTAAATAATGTTGTGTTGTTAAGGCTTTGTTAGTCATTTTCTACTTCTTTGAAATCATTAATTATTTTCCAACACAAAGACAAAAGTCACTAATGTTATGACTTTTGCTTAAAGGCATGAATATGAATTATGTTGTCTGTGAATCAATCCGTACAGATAATTTTGTTCATCAAGCTCAGCGTTGTACATGAAAGTAAATAAACTAAATTAATGTCAAATAAATTTTGATATATATATATATATATGTATGACTAGCATGGAAAATCTAATGAGTTTTTATTTTTTATTTTTCTCAAATCACCGCATATAATATGCATAACTGCCGTTGTAATTGAACATGAATTTCATCAACAAAAAAAAGGGAGAAATTATATAAAAAAAAACTTATATATAATTCAGTATATTTCTATTGTTAAATTTTTAACTAAAATATACCAAATATATGATTTTTTTAATTAAAATATGATAAATATATAATTTTTTTATAAATAATTATATAATTCTCCAATTAAACTTATATTTTTATTAGAAAACTATGAATTGAAAAACTTAATGATAAAAAATATAAAAAATTGCTCTCATGTTTAGTCCAAGAGTTATTAAGCAAAACCCGGTTCAAAAAGTTGCACTATTTAAATGCTAAAACATCAACAGTTAAATATATTCTTCGTTAAAATTATTGCATAAATAAATATGTAAAACTGATATTGGAGACGTGTAATATAGTGTTATAAGTATGAATTCTGGATTACATTAATTTTTTGAGATTAATTAACAAGAATCTTTTTCGCAAGTTTTCTAATCCCAATATGAACGATTTTGGACAGAGTCCAATCCAAGAGACAGATTAATTGAAATATTAATTCGAACACCACCTTATTGAGACAGTAGATTTATTATTATTTTGCATTTTGAAAAAATATTGAAAATGATATTGGTGTGTGGGCCCCCTATGAACTAAGTGTGGCTAAGTCATATGTAAACAGGGCACCATGGTGTCGTGTCAGTGTTCCCAGATCCTGTTCTTCAGTTACATACAACAAGATCGTGGGACTTTCTGGAATCAGATTTGGGTATGAGGCCACGTGGCATTATCCTACACCAACACTTTTCAAGTGATGTTATCATTGGTGTTATTGACACTGGTAAGTGATATTTTGGTCCAACAAAATTGGTAGAGTGAATTGTGTTAATTTTTTTTTTAATTTTGGTTAAATTATACATAATATTTTTTAATTAAAAAGTATACTTAATTTTTTAATATTTTAATATATATTACAAAGAATTTTAAATTTATTTTTTGTTAAAATAAATAAATTTATACACAACATGAAAATATTATTTTATTCTTAATATGATACTAAAGATAATTAAATAATTTATTTTTTAAAAAGAAAATATTATATAAAATGTTAATTTCATGGACAGGAAATAAATTGAAGATGACTTTAATATAATTTTTTAAGTAAAAAAAATCAAGTATAATTTAATCACACACTTACCTTCACAACCAAACTTCCAATATCCATACTATCAACATCACACTATGATCTAACCAGAAGATGGTATTATCCCTCAATTTAATTCAACAAATAAAATAGCATGAAAAATAAATATTCATAATAGTTATTTTCTTTTTTTTCAAGAGTTAAGATTAAAAAACTCAGACACATCAGTGCCCCACGAGCTACTACCTCATTACATGATGACAACTATTCAATTGACATGTGAATAGTTACACAAAATGATAGCATGGAAGGCCTCATAGGGGTTGTTATTGTAGGGAAGAAAATGGTAGTGGGTATACATTTCACATGACAATGCAATTCTCATAAATAGCCTAAAGAATTTAGTGTGGTCACCTCATGTGATGGTGAATGTCAGTTTGTCACTACTCGCTTGTAAAATTCTAGGGGTAAGAGGCAAATTGGCAGTTGAGGCATCTACATCTAGCAACAATGACAATTCTACTAGAATTCAACCCCATAGCATCAATGGCCATGGTAGTAAACAATTAATGGCAATTCATTGTGGCCCTCATCCAGCTGTTTTGATTGCTACCCTCCTGTTTTTATCATCAAGCGTTATTTGTTACACATAATTTAAAAATTTTCTGAGTCCAATTATAGCATAATAAATTAAATTAATAACAAAACAAAAATTCTGTTACTCATATTATTGAGTTTGACTCCGATTCCCTCCCTGCTCCCAGTCTTGAGACCTCAGTCCTCCTTTGTCCACCCGCCCCCCCAAAAAAAAAAAAAGTGAAAGTCATGTCTTTATGCCTCTTGAAGCTTTTAATTGTTTATCTTGGACTAGAATGTTTACCTTATGGAACTCCTTCAAAGCAGAGGATACGATGCTGCCTTCTTGGCTGCAATTTCCTCTTTAGTGATGCTCAACGGTGAGATTGTGAGGTAAAAATATGGGGAATGGAAGGGAAAAGGTGAAGCATTAACATTATATCATATCATATCTTTAAGCATCACATTCTATTTCTTGTAGCAAAACTACATAATAAAGCCATAAAACTAATTGAAACCAGAAGATAATTGTATTAGAATTGTAGGAGAATGATAAAATACAAATGATGAGCTGCGAGGCCAACTTTAGATTAGTGCTACCATAAACAATCCTTTTCCTCCCCCAACTTGTATGCGAAAGGAAGAAGTATCAACTCATCATGCCACATAATGTAGATAAAGGGGGACCGAATGGAAAAGGATTTTTCTAGTTTTGCCACAGACAGAGTACCTCTTCGGGCCTTGGAAAGCATGTGGAATGAGGATTCTACATGACCCATTTTCGATCTGTTCAAAAACTCCACTCTCTTAGGGCCACAGACAAGACAGTGAAGTTGGAACTACCAAGCCTAGAGATGGCAATACTGCGTTAATCAACATCCTCAACACATGTTCTCGTTTTTACTTTTTTCATACAAAAATCACCTAAGAGACAAGGTTTCTCGGTACTTTCCTTTTGGTAAATAATAATAATTAGGAGACAGATATATTGTTTCAACTCGAAGGTAACATATATCACAATTTGTGGATGCCTACTAATAACGAGATTACTAGCTAAAGTCAAACCCAAGACATTTTAGTCTACACAACTCGATCTTGCTAATTCAGCAAGGTTGGCTTCCTCAATACATGTTTTGTCATGAGTGAAATGTCCCCCATACCAAATCTGTCACTGGTGATGGATGATGTATACACCCTACATTAGTTCCAACATAATTTTTGTAACCAGATCATGTCATCCACCTTGCTCTTCCCAATCTCATTGTCCGCAAATAGTAAAGGCCAGCTGAGTAGAAATCTAAACCAAGTGCTACAACAAGAGATACAGGAAGCTATTTAAAGGAAGGGCAGAGCAAAATCTACAACACATTATATGGTTTACAATAAAAAATGTCAAAAATACCACAACGCAAATATGTAATTGGAACCCAGCCTTCATGTTTAGTCATCATAACAAGTTTCCTCACTCTGAAACTCTGAAAACTATAACTTTCACCCATTTTAATAATGGCCTTGACCCAAATTAGAAAACAAATGTATGTGATATATTATGAGCAAGTTTTGCTTAAAGATTATTCATTCAAGGTTATATCTATTCTGCTCCGAAGGGATATGGCCAGAGTCTCCAAGTTTTAATGATGAGGGTATTGGGAAAATTCCTTCTAGATGGAAAGGAGTTTGCATGCAGGGTCATGATTTCAAGCAATCCAATTGCAACAGGTGATCATTCCCTCTCCTACAAAGTCTTCAACAAAAAGTTTATATCTATTATAAATACACTTCAACAAAAGTATTTTGATATCAGCAAATGTACAAATTGGTTATATGATAAAATTTTAATTATCTCAGTAAAATTGCAGGAAATTGATAGGTGCAAGATACTATAATCTCCGAACGACATTAGATGGCAACCAGACTCGTAGAGTAGGAACCAAAGGCTCACCAAGAGACTCTGTTGGCCATGGGACTCACACTGCATCAACAGCAGCTGGAACCCAAGTCAACAATGCTAGTTATTATGGTTTAGCACAAGGAACAGCAAGAGGTGGCTCACCTTCTACTAGAATTGCTGCCTACAAGGCCTGCTCAGAAGAAGGTTGTTCTGGAGCCACTATATTGAAGGCTATCGATGATGCTGTTAGAGATGGAGTAGATATAATCTCAATCTCAATTGGACTCAGCTCCCTGTTTCAATCAGACTTTCTGAATGACCCCATAGCCATTGGAGCATTTCATGCAGAAGAAATGGGGATCATGGTGGTGTGCTCAGCAGGGAATGACGGTCCTGATCCTTACACTGTTGTAAACACAGCTCCGTGGGTATTCACAGTCGCAGCTTCTAATATTGATAGGACCTTCCAATCAACTATCGTCCTTGGAAATGGAAAAACTTTTCAAGTATGTTTCTTGATTTCTGTTGCCAAGCAGAAAGAAAAGTATGGTAAATTTCCTAGCATAGTTTTCATGTACAGGAAATGTAATTTTTCCCTGTGATTGTGCTGGTAGGGTGCAGGCATTAATTTCTCAAACCTCACCCGTGCAAAGTTGTATCCTCTTGGTTTTGGAGAGAATGTTGCTGCTAGATTTACCCCTGCATCAGAAGCAAGGTACATAATTTGAAAATGATAAAACTTAGGTGAAGTTCCTTAAGTTTTGCTATTATGTTCTCTAATAAAACTAAAAACATAACACGTGAACATATTTTACAACTTAATATTACATTATTAGCTCATTCAAAAATGTTCTTCCACAGGTAATAATACTATTGCAAAACTTGATAGCAAACAATAAAGAATTGCACTTAAACTTTTTCCATTTGAAAAATCCTCATCACATTATTGTCATCCTTATACACTTTATATAGCATATAGTTGTAAATATCACTTCATTCTCACATTTTTGCTGGTCAAGTATTACCATGTCAAAAGCTTCTGAAAACAATTGATAGCTAGCTCAAAGGAAGATCCATTTAAGCAAATACTATTTTTACTATTTGTATATGTTGCTAATATACCAGTAGGCAGTGGCACTAATACCAGCAACACAGAATGGTTGTTCTAAACATTATATCTTAGGTTTTATAAGTTGCTAATGCTAGCATAGTATAATTAACAGCAGCAATAATGCAGTAATTCCAACACAATAAAGTATATTCTTTTATCAATGAAATGCAGGAATTGTTATCCTGGATCACTGGATTACAATAAAGTTGCTGGCAAGATTATTGTTTGTGTTGCTGATGATCCAAATGTTTCAAGGCGAATCAAGAAGCTAGTTTTACAAGATGCAAGGGCCATGGGGATGATACTAATTGATGAGGACAACAAAGATATTCCTTTTGATGCAGGTGTTTTTCCCTACGCAAATGTTGGTGATCTTGAAGGGTATCAGATCCTAAAGTACACTAACTCTACCAAGTAAGTATTACCAACTTCAAAATGCTGACTAGTGCTACTGCTTATGCTTCATGTGGCTCCATCTTTCTAGCCATACATTCTTCAGCATCATCCCCCCCCCCCCAAAAAAAAAAAGAAAAAATCAAGACTTCCCTCTATATTTATCATCGTTTTAACTTCCAAATTACTGGATTTTAGTATTATATGAAGCTTAACTCATGAAACATAGATAATTGATCTTAAACATCTTTACACCAAGCTATTCAGAAGTTTGAAGTAGTTTCTTTTACTCTTGTCAAGCAAATTAGTCATTTAAAGCAGCTTTTCCCTTGTTCCATGCACAGACAGGATGCCAGATAGAATGCATTTAGTCATACAGATAACAGCAAACGTAAAATGCATGTGGTTGTTTAAACAGTTCTTGAGTGAAGGGGAAAATAACAATAAATATAAAAATATTCTTTGCAACCATATTAATTGGGAAAAAAATTTGAAAATAGGAAAAAATGATCAGTCTTTCCTGCCTCCTTGACAGGAACCCAACTGCAACAATTCTTCCAACAGCAGAAGTTGCTAGATATAAACCTTCACCAATTGTCGCATCTTTCTCATCTAGAGGTCCTTCAGGCCTTACAGAAAACATACTCAAGGTATTTTTCTGCCACAAAGCCCTACATGAAATTTATACAAGGAAACACAATCTTATAAGCCCAGAGTCTTGACCAAAATGCACTCAGCATTTCCTACACACTAATTATGGCAAATGTGTTGTTCAGCCGGATATTATGGCTCCAGGAATTGGCATTTTAGCTGCCACAATACCCCAGAGAACTGAACCAGGAAGTGTTCCAGTTGGGAAAAAACCATCCCTATTTAGTGTTAACTCTGGTACATCTATGGCTTGCCCACACGTGACAGGTGCTGCAGCATTCATCAAATCAGTCCATGAAAGATGGAGTCCTTCAATGGTCAAGTCAGCCCTAATGACAACAGGTTCAATAACCAATGTCCTTTTTATTCTTTTAATCCTGAAGCATCTCTCTCAAAGAAAGAAAAAGATGTCGAAGAAGATTATGCAAGATTGGACACGAAAAAGAGTGTGAAAAAGAAAGAAAGAAATACAAATGGTTATGCTCTATGGAAAATGAGAAGTAGACTTGTTCACAAGATGAGTAGCCTGCTTGGCCTGATCAAGTTCAACTTTAAAAAAATTAGATATGGGCTTAAAATTTAAGGCAAGAATTAAATTTAGGGATTTGATTTTGCAACGGAAAAAAAAAAAAGCGCCTAAGCCCAATTCAGCCCAAAAACGTTCTTTTTTTGTATCAAAAAATGCTAAATATATCAATTTAGTTCTTTTTTTAATATAAAAAATTTATAATCTAATTATTAAGAAGTTTTGATGTTTAAAAGTGTTCTGTTTTATAAAAGTATTATTAAAAAAAAATCTCTTCTCTCCTTTTTAAATTTGTATAATTATTTTAAAATAAAAATATATATTTTTATTAGGCTTCAAGCCAAGCATCAGGCTTAAAGATGTCTATTTGGGCTGCGCTTGGGCTCAAGTCCAAATTATCTTAGTTGTTTTTTCAAAATGCTCATCCTATGATTAGGTCTAAAATTGTGAAGTGATACTTATGCAGCTCTTTTCACTTTCTTATTTTCAGCAACAATCTACAATAACATGAGGAAGTCTTTGACCAACAGCTCAAACTACTTTGCCAACCCACATGAAATGGGAGCTGGGGAAATTAACCCACTCAAAGCTCTCTATCCAGGTTTAGTCTTTGAAACAGATGCGGAAGACTACCTCCGATTCCTTTGTTATTTTGGCTATTCACTGAAAAATGTAACGTCAATGTCTAAGACTAATTTCAGCTGCCCAAAGAACTCCACTAAAGACCTTATCTCCAATATAAACTACCCATCAATCTCCATAAAAGAGCTTAGTAGGAACCAGAAAGCCAACGTAATCAGAAGAACTGTTACCAATGTGGGATCCCCTAATGCCACATATATAGCAAAGGTGCTTGCACCAGTGGGATTGATTGTCAAGGTGTTCCCAAATAAACTCGTTTTCTCTGAAGGTGTAAAGAAGCTGTCCTATGAAGTCTCATTCTATGGAAAGGAGGCCCATAGAGGCTACAATTTTGGATCTGTAACATGGCTTGATGGTCGACATGATGTTCATACAGTATTTGCTGTCAATGTTCAATAACTTGGCACTGTTGTCTAGTGCAGGTCATGTGTGGACATAAACACAAACACACATATAGAGATGTTGGTAAACTAGCCATTATTCCCAAATCTAAAAGATTCAATATCTGAAATCATGGGATCAAGTCAGCTTGATTTCTTTCCTTTCTTGGCTCCTAGATCTGCGTCCCTTTACTGGTCTTTATTGCATTTATTCTGTCCTTAAATTTTAATTATGTTTTATTGCCTTGTCAAGGGATTCTAGTGGCAAACATGTTGCCATGATCCTTGTATGATTGTACTTCACTTTCTCTCATCATAATAAGAAAAATTTCTCCGTCTCATTTCTGTCATTTTCTTCATGGTATCAAAGCCTCTGACCCTAATCCACCCCTGTGCCTAATTACGGGTACAATTTCTCCTCCAGCACAAGTGAGATGATGGAGTCTTTGCAATCCTCCCAGGGCATGGCTGCTCAACCCAACCTAGGAGTTGTTGAGCCTTCACCAATGGTTATCCATAGTGATAAGCTTAATGGGCTGAACTACCTTCAGTGTAGTCAGTCTATCATGATGTTTGTTAGTGGCCACAGCAAGGAGGAATATTTGACTGGAGAATCTGTTCAACCTGCACAAAGTGATCCCAAGTTCAAAACTTGGAATGCTGAAAACAATCTCATGATGTCATGGCTTTTGAACACCAACAAAGCTACAATGAAGTGAGGCAGGCCAACTCAATTTTGCAAAATTGGTATGTATATAGTATTGAATTTTGATACTATACTCCTACATCCTTTAAAATTTTAAACCCACTAAACTTACTAAACCCATACATGTACTTTTTTATTTGACATTTTAAATTGAACACACTAAATCTACACATGTTCCCCTCCCCCCCCCCCCCCCCCTTTTTTTCCTTCATTTGTTTTCTTTGCTTTCTCATTTTCCTATTTTCTACTTACCTTTCTTACTCTTTTCCCATTTCTCCCTAACTTTTCCCTTTTTGTTTCAAATTGTCCTTAGCTTGTAAAACTTTACACAATGCTTCTTCTCTCTCCTCCTCTTCTTGACCCCTACCCAATATTTCTTCTATTTTTTAATTTATATTTAATCTATACATGTCTTTGATACATTTTTGTAATTAGCAGTCTATAATAATAATTGAATAAAATATAACCAAATTAAAATGTCAATATTTTCTTTTTAGTTAGACCTAGAAAAATTGTCTTTGAAAATATTCCAAAACTTTTTGAAATATTGTTGGATAAAATAGTATTTGTTGAGCTTTGTAGATATAGATTTTTGCAAATTAACAGTAATAAATTTTTATACTTAATCCACAAGTTGAAAAGGAAGCATTTTATTTAAACAATATATTATAAAAATTAAAACTTTTTAAATAAAATATAGAAAATTCCTAATGAAAATAAATTCCCCCCCCCCCCCAAAAAAAAGGAAAAACCTAAGGTCCTGGCTTTGCCACTGCTTTTGATTTCCATGACCAATGAAATTGGAGAGAATTACCTCTTCTACAAAAAAGTTTATGACATTTGGAAGTCCACCTATGAAGCCTACTCTGCCTAGGAAAGTGCATTAGAGACCTATGATATTGAACGCCTTATTCATTACCTTAGCAAGGTGATATGTTAATTAATCAATATTTTAATACTCTTACTAAATACTGGCAACAACTTGATGCTTTAGAAAATGTTACCTAGGCGAGCACTACTGATGCTGCCACTTATCGCAAGATGGTAGAAAGGAAGAGGGTCTATCAATTTTTTTATGGGTCTTAATAACAAATATTATGATGTCTGTGGAAGAGTTCTGCCTAGAATATCTCTGCCCTCCCTTACGGAGGTATTCTCTGAGGTTAAGAGAGAGGAGGCCTAAACGGAGCTTAGGAAGGGTCCAACCCACAGTCATACATATGGAGAAACTTTGGCCCTTGCTTCCAAAGTCCCTGCTGTGGATTCTAGGCTAAGAAAGAACACCACATTGGTGTGACCACAGTCACAAAAGTAGTCACAGCAAAAACACTTGCTGGAAAATCCATGGAAATCCAGCCAACCAGAAGCCCAAATCTAAAGGAAAATGCTAAAGGCTACAATGTCTCCACTGAGGTTGCCGAAACATCTAATTCCTCCCTATTCAGCCATGAACAACTTGACCTCTTAAAGAACATCTTTGTCACTTAGAACACAGCCTCTAATCACAACATTAAGGGTGATGTTGCTAAGAGAAATATTGCTCAATCAGGTAAATTTCTCTCTAGCCATAAGTACCCATACATTAAATGATCATACTTGGGTGGTGGACTTAGATGCAACCTACCACATGACCAGTAACTCTTCTTTATTTGACAACTTTAGTCCTTGTCCCGAGCCTATCAAAGTTAAAATTGCTGATGGGACATTGGCTAATGTCCTTGCCTGCAATTTGCTCTCTATTAGTAAAATGATTCAGGATAACAATTGAGTTGCTCATTTTTCTAGTGATGGCTGTAAGTTTTACGACTTTGTATATAGGACGATGATTGGATATGCTAAGAAGGTGGCTGGTATGTACCTTATGGGCTCTACCAATCATAATAAAGTGGGATTCTCTGCTAGTAGCATCAGTGACCTTTTGTTGTGGCACTATAGATTAGGCCATCCAGATGTCCAATACATGAAGAGAATGTATCTTGCATTATTTAATAAAAGTACTCCTGTCTTTGAATGTGAAACTTGCCAACTTGCTAAACACACCAAATTTTCCTACCCTTCACATCATTATAAACCAACTCATCCTTTCCAATTGACTCATAGCGATGTTTGGAGACCATCTAGGATCAAGGGTGTTTTGGGTGCTAGGTAGTTTGTCACCTTTGTTGATACAAGAGTAATGTGGGTCTATTTGATTAAGGAAAAATCTGAAGTCTCATCTATTTTTCAAGCCTTACATCAACTTATACAAACCCAACTCCAAACACCCATAAAAGTCCTCCATAGCGATAATGGGCATGCATACATTAACTCCCACCTTGGCACCTATCTCACTAAACATGGTAAAAGTTCTAGCATACATTTCCCCCAATAAAATAGCATTATTGAAGGGAAAACTAGGCATATCATAGAGGTGGCTCAATCACTTGTGTTCACCATGAATGTACCTAAACACTTTTTGGGGGAAGCTATCCTAACTTCCACTTGTCTTAGAAATAGAATGCCCACCAAAGCTCTCAACTTTCAAAAACCTTGTAGCACAATTCTTCAAGCTTTTCCTCATACCTCACTCATTTCCACCTTACCCAACAATGTGTTTGGCTGTACCACCTTTGTCCACTTGCATAACAGTAGTAAATTTGAATCTAAGATGCCAAATGTATTTTGATTGGTTATTCAACCACACAAAAGGGATACAAGTGTTTCTACCTTACAAAAATGTATTTGGATGTCACATTCTATGAAAATCAACCCTACTAGTCAAAAACATCCATTCAGAGGGAGAATACAAACAAGGAATGGAGTTTTTGCATTCAAGATATTCCCCAATCTGCATTTGAGACCACTGATCCTGTACCTGACCTCCCTAAACTTGAACCTGTGAATGCTAGTGGACACAAGACTAACTTGAAGGCTAACACTCAGCAGAAGGACCTAATTGTCTATTCAAAGAAGAAAAATGCCCATGAGGTAGAGACTGACCCACTTCTATAGCAAAACCGTTCCTCCATTCCAGGTTCAAGTATAAATCTTCATAAGGATGATTGCCTTGATGTTCCTATTGCTTTAAGAAAGGGAGTTGGATCATGCAGTAAGTATTCAATTAGTCAATTTGTGTCTTATGATAGATTATCTCCTACTTATAAAGCTTTTGTCACTAATCTGTCAAGTGAAAAGGTTACACAAAATATTCATGAGGCCCTCAAGCAAAAGACATGGAGGAAGCAATTTATGAATAACTAAATACCCTTAAGAACAGTCGCACATGGAAACTGGTGAAACTACCTAAAGGAAAGAAAATTTTTGGGCGTAAATGGTTGTATAATATCAAGTATTACTTTGATGGAAACATTAGTAGATATAAAGCGAGATTGGTTGCAAAAAACTTTACTCAAACTTATGGAATTGATTACCAAAAGACCTTTGCTCCAATGGCTAAATTCAACTCCATAAAGGTCCTCTGATCACTAGGAGCTAAGTTGGACTGTCCTCTCTATCAACTTGATGTCAAAAATGCATTCCTTAATGAAGATTTAGAGGAAAAGGTCTATATGTCCTTACCTCAAGGCTTCGAGAATCATAAAGATAGGAAGGTGTGCAAAATTAATAAATCCCTGAATAGCCTCAAACGGTTTCATAGAGCATGATGTGAGAAATTTGCTATGGCTATAAAAAGGCACGGGTATACACAAGGTCAAGCAGACCATACAATCTTTACCAAGTTTGCTACCAATAGGAAGATAGCCACTCAATCGTTTATGTAGATAATATAATTGTTACAAAGGACTATGATGATGAAATTGACCATCTAAAGAAAGCTCTTGCCAAGGAATTTGAAATAAAGGATCTTAGGATTCCGAACTACTTCCTTGGAATGGAAAGGGAGGGATCCTAATATCTCAAAGGAAGTACACTGAATCTGTTTGAAGCCACTAGAATGCAAGGATGTAGGCCAGCTAATGCACCTATGAAGGCCAACTACAATTAAATTTGCTTTAGAAAGCCCTTTTGTTGATACTGAGAGGTATCAAAAGATCATAAGTAAACTCATATACTTGACTCACTCAAGGTCTGACATTAGCTTTCTGTAAGTGTCATCAATCAGTTTATTAGTAAATCCACTTAAGCTCATCTTGAAGCAACCTACAGGATCCTGGGATATCTGAAAATGACTCCAAGGAAGAGAATTTTCTCTCAAAAAGGTGAAAAGAGTAACATTGAAATGTATTGTGATGCTGATTTGGCAAGATTCATAACTGATAAGAGATCTACTTCAGGCTACTGCTCTTATGTTTGGGGTAACCAAGTAACTTGAAAAAGTAAACAGCAGTCAGTGGCTGCAAGAAGTAGTATTGAAGCTGAATGTACAGCTTTAGCTCAAGGCATCTGTGAAGGGTCATGGCTAAAGAGATTGCTATATGAACTGAAAGCTAAATGTAACAAGCCTATAAGGGTGATATGTGACAACTTATCTGCCTTGATAATTGCTTGAAATCCCATTCAACATGACAAAACCAAGCACATAAAAATAGATAGACTTCTTATCATAGAAAACTTGGATGCTAGCCTAATTGAACTAAGTTATACTTTGTCTAGGTTGCAAGTGGTTGATGTCCTCATTAAAGCCCTCACTTGGGTCAGGTTTATAGAGCTTGGAATCAAGTTGGGGATTATCAACATCTACTCCCCAACTTAAGGGAGAGTGTTGGTAAACTAGCCATTATTCCTAGATCCAAGGGATTCAATCCCTGAAATCATGGGATCAAGTCAGCCTGATTTCTTTCCTTTCTTGGCTCCTGGATCAGCGTCCCTTTACTGCTCTTTTGCATTTATTTTGTCTTTACTTTTTAATTAAGTTTTATTGCCTTGTCTCAAGGGATTCTAGTGGCAAACATGTTGCCATGATCCCTATATAATTGTACTTCAGTTTCTGTCATCATAATAAGAAAAGTTCAGTTCTCTCCATCTCGTTTCTTTCATTGTCTTCAAGAGATATTGATAAAATATGTAAATATACATATAAATGTGTTGATGTTTTGTCTAGGTATGTTATGGATGGGAACAAGGTTTTTCCACTAGATTCTTAGACCTAAACTACTTAATTTCTCAAGGAGATATATTTTAACAAGCAACCTTTGGAATAGGCTCTTTGGTACTTTTGGAGAGAGTTGAGTGTGTCCTGCTACCTTGGATCAGTTCCTCATAATTCATTTTAAAGGATCAAGATCCTTTCTTCAATGGAGAAAAGCTCAATGACCAGAGAGTCATCCAAGACATATGCAGAAGTGATGAAAATGTCACTCATCTACTGGTTCAGAAATCAGATAAGGTGAGGACTACAGCCACTGAGAAAGATTTGGAGGTTTGAGTTGTGGGTGCTGCTTCTGGTGAAATTGTAACAAAGATACCAGCTGGAGTAGATTTGTGGTTAGAACCAGTTGTTTTAAATCCAAAGATAGGACTTTTTCATTTCCTGGGGGACATGATCAGCTCCATGTTGGATGGTTTGAAGAAAGGGAACTAATCATCGGGTCATCACAGGGAATAGGACGGACTTACTTGATGCAAGAGGGAGGAGGGGACGAGCATGTTTCAGTATTTACAAAGATCTTTAGCCAAGTCCATAACTGGGGAAATGATGCTAGAGTGGATGTTCAAGGAAAGGATATGTGTGTGTGTTTTTGTGTATGGGCGTGGGCGTGTGTAAAAAAAGGATGCTATTTGCTACCAGAAGTTATAGACAACAAGAAGAAACTGGCAGGACCCAAATAAGTTTGCAAAAGGGATCACCAGTATCGGCCCAAGTGCACAACAGTCAAGAAAAGCGCCCCCCCCCCCCCCCCCCCCTCTCACGGCTCAACTGCAACTCCAACACAATAAAAAAAAAAGGTTAAAATAGTATTCTGGTCTTTTAACTTTATTTATTATTTCAAATTAGTCTTATATTTGAAACATTTCAAATTCATCTCAAAGTCATCCCTTAAGCACAGTGTATGGTAGTAAAGGACTAAATTTTGAGATGAATTTGAAATTTAAAGTACCATTTTGAAACATTTCAAACTTAAGAGACAAATTTAAAATAATAAATAAAGTTAAAAGACTTAAATACTATTTTAACCATAATAAAATGACCATTTGGTGCAAACAACCCATTCTAAAGAATAGGATGACATTCCCTATTTCCCTCTAATTTTAAAAAGACTGTTCAACGATTTGCTTCTGACAGAAAGAAACAGACTATATTGAGGATTTAAGCATAGGAGGACTACGTAGTAGGCACAAGCGTATGCACCACCATTAATGCTACTTCAACATTCTACAGGGGATGAAGAAGATTGTTTCAGCATAGGGATATAAGCATAAAATTTAGATTTTAGAACCAAGACCCTCCTCTAGATTCATTATGCAGAACAATTTCCCCCATTTTTATAAGCAAGCACCTGAACAGTGATTAGCCCATACCAAATCTTCAATTGCATAATTACACCGAACAGGATTTCAATTTCAAGCACAGCTCATAAATACACTACCAGAGATAAATTTCAGAAATTACGCCATACCTTCAATAACCCACTTCGAATATACCCAGATTCTCTTCACATAAAAGAATCAATCATTATCAGCGTCACTCTGCTGAAATAGCTAGCTTTCTTCATTTTCTTCTTGGGACACTCATTAGACATATGCCCAGATTTCCCACATTCATGACGCTGACGATTATCCCTGTATAGTGTAAACCCTTTTCTCGGTGAATTCCGGGGCATGTTGACCATTGTCGTAAGCACGATGTATAAAACTTACCAAACCATTTAATTCGTCAAAATAATAATAATAATAATAATAACCACTTAATTGTAGTTCAGTTCGATTTTCGGCATGAAAAAATCGGACAGCTTAATTTGATTTTCGAATAGAAAATGAACAAGTCTCCCAAAGTGAGAGTAAAATGTAACCCGCCGAGTTAGGGTAATTTTCTGAAACAATGATCAGAGACCGTGCAACCGTTTTCTCAGTTTTTTCCGTTTTCTTAGCCCAATACGTCGTTAATAATTTAGTAGCACCAACTCCTTATTTTGTCATTTTCCTTCTTGGCTTAATTATTATCTTAATTAATTATTTTATTTACTTTTAATTTTTTAACTTATTTAATTCTAATTTAATTTATTAACTTATAATTTGTATTCATTTCTTAACTTTATTTAATATTTTAAAATGATCTTTTATTTTTAACCTTTTAAAATAATCACTTATCTAATACTTCAAAATCATCCTTAGCAAGTGTGGAATATGACACAAATTAAAAATTAAATTATTAAATTGATACAAAATAAAATTAGTTAAATTAAATAAATAAATAAGTTAAGAGATTAAAACTATAGTTTAGCTTTTTAATTTCCACTTATTTTTTATGTTTGTTAGTGGTTGAGCACTTTCATTTTTTTTCTTTTTAGATTTTTTTATTTTCAAATATGATAAAAAAAAAATTCTACAAATTATGGATGGAAGATTGAAAAAGACCCTTGGCAAGGAAAAAGATGAATATGTTGTTGAAGATTTACAACTTATCTTACTAGATCTACAATAATTCTCTCCTCGTCAAAAAAGAAAAAGGTTACCAATCAAATGAAATGGAAAGATAAAAGAAAAAGGAAATTTCATTTTCTCTTGTTGTAAGTTAAAAGAAAAAAAAAAGTATTTGAAACTTATTCCAAATTTCATTTTATAATTTTATTTAGTATTAGAATTAGACTTAGATACTCTTTTATATTTTTATTAACAAGTTTTTCAATAAAAATATGATACATGTAAAAAAATTCCCAATAAACTTAGTATTGGGATATTGAATTGTAAACAATAAAATTATTTATAAATACTATATACTTGTTATATTTTCATTAAACACCTAACAGCATAGACAAAAAATTTTACTTTCCCTTTATTATTATTCTTTATCCCAAATTTAAATTTTCACTCCAAATTTATTATGATGCTCAACATGTTTTCTTTTCAAGTAAATAAATTCTAACTATTCTTCTCACAAACATGATCATGAATATAGAATTATCAACTACAAATTTGAAAAGTCAATCAATTTCTCTTACTTAGATTATCACCTTTTATTATAGGGATATCAGTGGGTTTACAATCTTTCATATTAAATCATTCGTGTATTTTTCATAATATAGTTCTCTTTTAAAAAAAATAATCAATTTCTTTGAATGATTCCTTTGGATCTTTTTTTTTTTATACACTCGGAAACAAAATGATTCCTTTGGATCTTAACACCAAAGATATATTCTGCTTTATCATATTCTTCATTTTAAAATTCAAAAATAGTCATTTATTAATGACTAAAATAAAATATAAAATATTCCTTACTAATAATATATTATTTATATAAAAGGATAATATTATAATATTTCCTTTAAACCACTTAATATAAACACAATGATTTTCATAAATTATTTGAAAATCATCATGTAATGTAATCATTCGATGAAATCTTAAATACCAATATCTAAATGATTATTTTAATTTGTAAATGAACCTTTATAGCCTACAAACTTTATGCTTCATTCCTTTTTCAATGAAACTTAATAGTTGTTACTTATAAATTTCTTCATCTAGTTTTTTATTTAATAACGTAGTTTTATATCTATTTGATATAGTTACAAGCCCAAGATTGTAACTATAACTAAGATTAGCTTAATTGAATTAAATAATATAACATGTGAAAAAATATCTTCATAAATATCTTCATAATATATACCTTCTTGTTGTGTATATATCCCTTAACAACAAAGCAAGCATTATATCTTTTAATAGATCTACCTACCTTTCTTTTTATTTTGAGAATCTATTTATTTCCAATTGCCTTTTGGCAAAATGGAAGATGAATTAAGTCTCAAACATGATTTGTCCTCATTAAAACAATCTCTAAGAGGTCTCATCTCATTAATCCCATTTAATCCCATTCCATAGTAGCTTTTCTCGTGATATGTGCAATTATTCTAAGCATCCTTTCTTTTGGATTCTTATCTGGCTTTAGTAGAGAATTTCCTTTTATGCCTTTTATCATTCCTATATGATTGGTTTTATGGGTTGGTTGGACTACTTTATTCTTAGGCATTTTTTGTTATAAAAAAGGGTTAAATCAAACTTTTTTTTATGTAAAAAAGCTATAATATGTTTTTAAAAAGATAAGGGACTACGAAGATTCTCAAGAGGAAGATTGGCTAATGCCACTAGCCATTAGAGCTATTATTCCTTCTAAGAGGGTATGGGGGTAATATGTTTGTTTCAATTTCTATTACATACTCTGCTTGGAAGGAATAAGCCCTGATAATTGGTGTCCAACAATTTTAGTTATTTGATTTATCCTTATCTCTTGAGAAGATTGGCTTATGCCACATTCGTAAGGGTTCTCATTCCTTCCAAAAAGGTATGGGGGTAATACATTTGCTTCAACATTTGTTACATACTTTGCTTGGAAGGAATTAAGCCCTAATGACTGGTGTATGATAGTTGTAATTATTTGGTTTATCCTCCTTTATATGTTGCCACTGCCATCCTTAGATGATAGGGATAACTAGTGTAACATCCCTAATTACCAAACGCATCAATTAAGCTTAATTGGTCTCTTAACACAAGTACTTAAGGTTATGCATTATTAATAATACGTTAACAGGTGAAAACCTAGGAAAATTTAAACCTTTTTTGTTATTCCTAAATACCAAGTAGATAAGCAAAAGATTCATAACTAAAAGATACAAAATTTTATCCTATAAGATCTCAATTCCATTCACATATAATTATGAAATGCATAAAACTCAATTACATCAGTTTATAAGTCAATATATGTTATTACTATAGGGAAAACTAAGGTTTCAAGGCAAAAATGGGTGTTTAAAGGTTTTGACCAAACTTGGATAATCCTTGCTACAACTAAGTTAGTTACTGGAACCTAAAAACTAGAATATGCAATTCTCGCTGCGACTTAAAAATCTCACACCATGGCAAAACGTTCCCCTAGACTCCACAGTACAAATTTTCACGATTCTTGCCACGATAAGCTCCTTTTATGCTACGACAAGATGAGCTATTAGAGGCAAGATGAGCTACTAGAACTAAAAAATTCAATTTTCCTTGAGTCTCACTGTGGTGATCCTACATGGCGCCGTGGCAAGAAACCTCTTTGGAACTCTCCCAAAAATCCCACTCGATGCTCGCCACGGTGAACTTCCCTCGCGTCACAGTGAGATTGCCTTTGGGTACCTCTTAGACTTGATTTTCTCACCTCACGTCACAACTTAAACCCCCTTCATCGTAACGCTCCTAGCTTCTGTTACCCCAAACTTTATTTTTGGCTATGACTTAAAGGTTTTAAGTCGCAACTCAACTCCCTCCTAATCATATTCTCTCAATTACACACTTCCCACCCATTTACCACTAACTCTAGGTGAATTCTAGGACTTCCATGACTAACATATATAGTTTTATGGGCCTCTTAACTCCTAAATACCACAATTTGAAAATCCTTATTATTCAAAGGCTTAGGGGGAATTATGACAATTGATTACTACTATATATCAGCACATTATGATAGTGTTAGGTACTCAAGCAACTAACAACATCATTTAAATAGACATATTCCAACAAAGCTTCTATGCCACACTATTTAAGATAATCATTCACTGCATAGCATAATTATACTCTCAAGTAATACATAATGGTTCTTCATTAGCAACAACCAATATTAGATCATCATTAAGTACAAGCATTAGATTACAAGTGATATAAGATCTAACTTCCTATTAGTTACATCATGGATTTTAAACATCAAAATACCTACACTTAGTAATATGAGCATATGATGATACTATACAAAATAAATCACAAAAATTAGCATCTACTCTAAGTCAAAATAGTCTAAGTGTAAAAATCCTACACCAAGCCTCAAGTCAAGGATGTTCATTCACTTGTTTCCCTTTTTTCTTTACTGAAAAAACTTCCACCTGAAATTGTTAGCCTATAAAATAGGGTGAGATATGAATCTCAATAATCAAAGAAAAATTTCATACATATGTACAATTCAATCAGCATAAATGCATTTTAATCAGATAAACATCATAATTATCCATTATATCAGCAAATAAACTAGTTCAGCTACTAATGATTACTATTCCATATCAGCAATTACATATATCATAATAATGGCCAATAACATGGGGAAAGGCCCATCCACAATGCCAATTCCCTATTGAGCATAATCTAAGCTCAGTGCATCCATGAGTCTAATCACAACACGATGCCCCGATCATAGTACAGTGCATGGGTGATAACTGCATCACAACTCCACCAAAGACACACTCACGGTCCACAACAACAATCAAATAGCTAACCTATCATTTAGCATAGCAAAACATATTTATGCAACAAATATCATATTAACAAAGCACACATGCAAGGAATTAAAATTTAAACCTCGATTACCTCACTTAATGAGTATAGTTCTAAAATCAAGATAAGTTTCCAGATTCTAGAGGTCCTAGATTAAATCAAAACATATTTTTAGTCTCTATTCACAGTATAGATCAAATACGATAAAATTAAATTATCAAGAATTACCTAGAAATTACTTACCCAATCACAAAAGAGTTCTAAATTCGAACTTGAACTTCACCTACACCAGGAACTAAAATATTTCACTCAAATTTCTAGATATTTTCACACAAAATCAAAGCTCATTATGTAAGTCAGCCGTTGGAGCCATTAACCAATAGAAAATAGATCAAAATGAGGAGAAGTTACTTACTTAATAACCTATCAAACCTTAACCTCCGAAAATCAAGTTAGAATCCATCAAAATAACAAAGTTCATATTTGAAAAGAAAATGAAAATCCTCCAAATGACAAATCAATCGGACCAAAGTGTAGAGGAAAATAAAAGGAACAAATTTCATATAAATTACTTTAGCTAAATCTTCCTCTAAAAGTGAGAAATAGTAAAGATATACTGAAGAAACCCTAGCCCCTTTTGGATATCCGAAATTTCCTCCTTCCTCTTATGTTTTCTACAGAATATGAAGGAGGTTATAAAGAGTTTAGGGTTTTAAGTGAGGAGTTGGGCAAGGACCCATTATCTATTTAGATCCATTTCCTAATGTTGGGCCAAGCTATTTGGATTTATTTGAATTGGGTTAGCACAAGATTATACTTAGGCCTCTAATTATGGTTCTCAGTACAAATAAATTAATCCTAGGGCATAATTATTGAATCTTTAACCCATTTGAAATTTAAATCTATAACAATTTTATTTTCTCCAAAATTACCAAAAATAATTATTTATCTTAAAAAAATTCCCATTTTCCTTAATGTGTTTAATTTTTCTCATAATAATTCCTTAATTTATCATAATTATTCTTACTTACTTTCAGGGTATTACAACTAAGGGTGGTGGCTTTTATTAAATGCTCTTTTAAAGGTGGATTCATTGTGGTAGATGTCATTTTCATACTATTGTTTGTAATTATTGGTAGCAGCAGTTTAGACATTTAAAATCTATAAATTTATTTCAACTTTTTCATGTGAGCCATTGATGGTTCATTTTTTTCAAGCCTTTTGGATTGCTTCTGGAAGCTGGCAACTCTTTCTTAATTTTTATCACTAATATTTTTTTCCTAATTTTTTAACATTCTTGAAATTGTAACCTAAGTTACCATTGTAGTTTATAGCTTTTTCTAATATTTGTAAAGTTATGAATAAGTGGCATACTTTTAATGATGAGTTTCAAGACTAGTTCAAGTTGAGACAATCTTGAAACATAACTAAAAAAAAAAAAGAATTAGTGAACTTGAATAAGTTTGCCCGGTATTGCTAAATATTCACAAGTGTATGACAGTAGTATAAAAATAATTGAGTCAAGTATTATCCCACAAAGAAGGTAAAACAAGAACTAATTTCTTAAAATTAATTCTATTATCTAGAAGATCATTTAAAGTTTAAAATAAAAAACTAAGAGCTATCGGAAAACAAAACTCATAAAAAATAAATAACTAGACTATCTAATAGTAAAAGGCTTTGAGATTTGGATTTCAATGTCATTTGCTAAGACTAGTTAAGGTCAACTTACACAATTCATGTTCATCCTAATTAATAGTTGGTTCTTTAAATTATGTGAAATTCCCTCTTATGCTAAATTACATGTAATTACACTAGGCCTACATCTACTCTCATGATTGCATGCTATAACAGAAACCCATTAAGTTCTGTGGACCTCAATGTACCCTTACATGTAGTAGCTTGACTTGCATACAAGCTATAATCCTACTTATCATAGATCACCATTTTTAGAAAACTTATGCCAAGTTTATTATTTAAGTGATCTCCTATAATGATTCACCTCTCAATCCCCCGTACCACAAATCTAACATTCACAATAAATGGCCAACAAATTGTAGAAGAAATATAAACTGAATAATAAATTAATTGAAGTTAAAAAATCATTACACAAGTATTCCTAATTCAATTAAAATCTAGAGACATATTTATCCAAACCCTAGAATGATGGTTTTAGCTACTCATGATAGAAATCAAAAACATAAAGTCTAGATAAAACAAATTCAAGCTAAAAGTACAAAAGAAGTAGAAGAACAAAAAATTAACAAAGATGGTGCAATAATCTCCAAACACAAGCTTTAATTTTCTCAAGCATCAATCAAGATCTTCAGCACTCTCTAAAGTTATCATATGATGGCTAAAATGTTTTCTCCAGGTTCTTATGCACTCTAACCTTAGGGCTTTCAAAAAAGCTTCGAAAAAATGCCACAAAACTTTCCAAAACTATGTTTTTGATGCCAAACACAGCTTGCCTATGTCAAGATAACCCTAGAACACAACTTGCTCTTATATACTTCTATCATGGCATTCTAACAACACATGCATGTTGGCCAACATGGCTTGCCCATGTTATTTTTCCTATTTTAGCTCTAAATATGACTTATGTCTTCTAGCACAACTTAGGTATGGTGTTTGTTGTACTTGGCTTTCAATTAGCCTAATTCCTTATAGTTACTTGGGTTTGTCCAAACCTGATCAAATTACAAAGAATCTGCATAAATATCAACTCATAAAAATCAAATCCAATAAGTTTAGGATAGGCAAAATATACATAAATTGAACTCATCACATGTCACATTCAAGAAAATCAAGTTCATTTGCCATACTTTAGAAAAATGAAGAGAGAGTGATAAGAATCTGAGATAATTTCACTACTAAGTTACAAAACTCAGATAAGAAATTTGTAAGTAAATGGCTTAGCCAATTTTCTGAACACCAAAAGTTACCTTCTTATTCATAATCAGGTCTTTTATAACCAAAAACAAACCTCTTGGCATAAGAAAGTATTTCCTCATAATTTCTTTGTTAAAAGATGACAATTAGACTGAAAATTAGTACTAATAATGATAGATTTATTAGCAAAAAAATTAGACTTGTAGAATGCTCAAATTCTACAACTTTATTTGAATAATATAGTTAATAGATTTATAGAGTAGGTTGAGTAAAGAGAAAACAAGCCACATTCTTTTAATAAAGGAATTAAAAATGGAATTAAGGGAAAATAATGCACTTAATGACCTAGATAGAATTGCATAATAAGAGAGAATAAAAAGAAAAATAGCTATTGATATCCTAGGATAATATCACCTTATAATCCTTAATAACTCTAAAGAGATACTTGTTGATTTTATACACTAAATTCTAACACTTCCCATTAAGCTAGGTTATGCATGTTAAGCACGCTAACCTTGCAACTCATATCTTCATATTTAACTCTAGGTATAGCCTTTGTTAGGATGTTTACCACTTGTGAATTAGTTAGAGTATAAATAAGATCAATGATTCCCATTGCCACCTTTTTTTTAATGAAGTGGCAATTTATCTAGTTACCATGTTATCACACATCACCTTTATTTATCCTTCTATAAGAATTCTAATCTCCTTAAGAAGTCTAGTCAATTAGATACCTTATGCTAAAGCTCTGAATTCAAATTCAGCACTACTTTTAATAACAACTTGTTACTTTTTGCTTTCCCTTAACAAATGTGCAGTAACCTAAAGTAAACCTTCTTTCACTAAATGAACCAACCCAATCTACATCTGTATACACCTTAAAGTTCTTGCTTGTGCTTTTTTTGAAGTAAATTCCTTTGCCAAGGGTCGTTTTCAAATATATGAGAATTTTATATATCACATCCAAATGTTGTTAGTTTGGCTTGTTTATAAATTAGCTCATCACACTAACTGAAAAACTGATATTAAGTCTAGTGTGTGTGAGGTAGATTAACTTGCTTATAAGTTATTGTTACATACTAGTATCTACTAGGGAACTTTTAAGTTTAAGTTTATAAGTTGCTTCCATTGGACTTTTAGTTGGCTTACAACCTTGGCATTCTCGTCTCTTCAAGTAGATCCAAAGTATATTTTCTTTGGGACATTACTATGCCCCTTTTTGACCTAGCTACTTCCAGACCTAAGAAATATCTTAATTCTCCCAAATCTTTCGTGTCAAATTATTTGCCTAGTGTTGCTTGCCCTTGGGTGTGCCCACATCCCTTCATAAAATTTATATATTAAGAAAAGCTTGAAGAAGTTTTTCATAAAGGGTTTTGAAGTTAAGGTTTTTAAGGTAATCTATTGATAAGATAGGTAGTCATAAAGATTGCTTTCCCTTAATAGAATTTAGGAACATTGGTTCTTATCATCAAAGATCTAGCTACTTCTAAAAAGTATCTATTTATTGTCTCAACTGCTCGATTTTATTGGGGAATGTCAACATATGAGCTTTGGTGTATAACCATATGATGAGTGAGATATATGAAAATATGTATTAAAATAGTCTCAGGCATTATCTATGCAATGGAGTTTGATTTCGGTGTGGAAATAGATTTAGACATAATTGTGAAATTATTTAAAAATGGTACTGGTCTCAAAATTTTCCATCATAAGATATATTGATGCAAGTTTAATATGGTCATCTATAAATGCAATGAGCCATTTAGAACCTAACATATTTTTTATGTGTGCGAGGCCCCCAAATATGATTATAAATGAGAGCAATAGGCTGAGTCGATGTTTGTTTATAAGAAGGAAAATAGTTCCTTGTATGCTTAGACAATTGACACATCTTATATTGAAAAGGAAGAGTATTTTTATTGCATAAGTTGGGATATAAAAGTTTTAAATACTGAAAATTAGGGTGACCAAATCTAAAGTGCCAAATTATAAGCAAATTTAAAGGGCTAGTTAAGCTATTGCTAAGTGGGTGCTCTTCTTTACCAATTAAATTCCTTTAATGATGTAAAGGCTAACACTCTCACTAACATTGCTAATCATTCTCCCTCCATCTAAGTCCTAAAAAACATAGCCATTAAAAAGGAATTTAGTGACACAATTATAATCCTTGGATAGCTTACTAATGGACAGCAAGTTACAATTTAGTTTTAGCACACATAACACATCTTTTAGAAATAATTTTTTAAAAAGTTTTATATCTCTTATACCTCCCACCTTTGACAAAGATCTATATGCAACTTTGATCACTAAGGTATTGTTACATGGCTTTATTGAGTTAATAAGTAAAGTATCACTTGTCATATGATTAGTTGCTCCTGATTCAACAATCCAATAATTAGTTGCTCCTGAATCAACAATCCAATAATTATTAGGCTAGGTTTTAGTGCTTAAGGTAGTATGAAATCTACTTGATTAGGCCACATTCCCACTAATTGTGATTGAACTTGCATTTTGTTCAACAAATAACTTTTAAAGAAGTTTCATCTATTCCTTCCTAAAGAGAGGCACATCACCTTGAATTTTCCCTTCATAGCATGCTACATAGCCTTTGCCTTTTGCTCTTAGTTTATGCCTATAATTTTTAGACTTGTTGAGAATTGTCTAGCAAACATCTTAAGTATGGCTAGGCTTTTGATAGTGGTCACATTAAGAATTAGTTTGATTAATTTCTACTTAGAATCTAGACCTATGTTCTAATGATCTCTAGCAACCATGCCACTTGTTTTAGTAATGGGTAGAGGCCTTTAAGTGATTCTTTTCCTACTCTCCTCTTGGTTGGCCTTAGAGAATGCTTCCTTAAAGGATGTTAGAGATTTTATGTCTAGAATTTGGCCTCTTATCTCCTTAAACACATTGTTTAATCCCATAAAAAATTTATGTTCCTTTTTTCTCTCCACAATCTTCTTATAATTGTCAGCATCACTTGAGTAATTATGCACTTCATTCGTATCTTGCTACTATTAATACTACGTAAGATTATTGAAATATTAGTTCATTACCATGTCACCTTGCTTTAGGTCATTGATGAGTGATTTAATTTCAAAACGGCTCCTAAATTTTCTTTAGTGGAATATGCCAAATATTTTAGGCTGTGTAGTATAATAGGAAGTTCTCCCTAACTTCTACAATCATGGAATTAATGGGCCATGACATTACCAAGTTATTTTTAGTTACCTAAATTTCGTACTTCAATTTACTTGCACATGGCTACTTAGTGACTCCATTAAGGTATTTCTCTATCCTTCTTCTACGAATATGTACCAACATAGCATAAGACCATAAGATAGTTACTTCCATTGAATTGGGAATGATAGTAAGTGTATTATTAATGGACCCTTAGACATTTTCCTAAACACTATTGCTAGAAGTGGTTCCCTTTTTAGTGTTCAAGGCTCTAAATTGGCTATGAAAAAATTAGTGTTGTAGAGTGCTCTAATTTTGGAACTGTATTCAAATAATATGGTTACATATTAATAGGGTGGGTTGAACAAAGCAAAGACAAGCCATACTTTTCTAATAAAGAAAATAAATTAGGGAATTAAAAGAAAATAAATACACTTAATAGCCTAGAAAGAATTGCATAATAAAAAGGACCAAAAAAGGACAACAGCTATTGACATCCTAGGATAATATCATCACATAATTCTCAATAACTTCAAGAAGATAATCCCTAATTTTTTGCACTAAATTCCACTAAGTAGCAATAAAACACATTTTCTTGTTGTGGTAACTAACACATACTTTTTAGACTACTTAATAGTAATAATGACAAAAGACTCACTTTTCAAACCACTTGCTTATTTTACTATAAAAGACATTAAATGCCATATAGAAACATATCCAAATTAAAATTTAGCACTTCAAAAACAAGGAATTTCATCCATAATTAATTCCCATTTGCCACTAAGTATTATAATTAACTTTACTAATCCTTATCTTATATATCCAAACTCAATATTATAATGAATCATTGATTAAATGAATTGAATAGTAGAAGATACTTGGAAATTTTTCTTTATTTTCATAAAACTGACGAACTTAATAAGATTTCATTTCCTCTCTACTACACAGGAAAGTAAGTTAGATTGTAGTCAACATCTGAAAAGGTGGTCTCAAATAATCTTAACTTACTCCTATGCATAGGAATAATCATTTAAAATTATATAAATCTAGTCATAAAACTTCAATGATTCATGACCACTCATAATATCTAGATTACTGTACACTGAACACCATCAACTCATATCATAATTTCCTCAAATTGGAATTGTCATTGCATGAACATTAAACTATATTGCTTTTACATAACTTCTATAACTCATATCACACTAGGTACTAATCATACAATATACTGTATAGCACATAGGTACACTTAACTTTCTAATACATTACAATCATATTAGGGATTTTCTTTACACATCTTATAAATATGAATACATCATTATAAAACTAAGTAACATGATCTGTTCTTTTCTCCTAATTAACTACTTTGCTAAGCATCTCTACTTTCCTCTGGTGCTCTATTTTTCTTTACTTGGTGTGGTTTATGGGGATGGAAAGGGAATTAAGCATAATAACTATTCCCTAAATGAAGCTTAGTAATTAATGTTTTAAGAGATCATAGCCACTGATTGATTGAGCAAGTATATATATGCTAACCTTAATATTTTATGAATTATGTGATATGTGCATTTGTGTTCCTTATACTTGGATGACTTGATGTATGTATTGAATGTAAGGTATGCTATTGGCAATGTTAGACTCCCCAGACTTCATTTCCTTCAATACATATGATTAAATTGCTCCACTTAGGCTTAAAACCCATGTTAGACATGGGCTTGGACTTAAAATGGGATAAATACTCTTTAAAATAGATAACAAAAATTACTTGAAGCTTTTTGGCCATAAAATGTGTAATTGGCCCAAAAGTAGGCAAGAGTTGGTCTAAGTCAACCCTTTGGTCACCATGATGCACATCATTTGCCGTAGGTTCGAAAAGATTTGTCCTCAAATCCAAGTCCTCATTATCTTCCAAATATAGTATTAAATCCTTTACATTATAATCACTTGATAGATCAATCTTATAATCATTGTCATTCACCTTCTTTAATACCATGAATAAGCCTTTTGCTTTAAGCATTAATTTTGATTTCCTTTTGCTTGTTAAGGAAACTTTCCTTTTGAATATAGATCTAAACAATATCTTTTAGGATGAACTAAATTTTCTTCTTGACCCTATTTATTGCTCTTTCATAAGCTATATCTTACTTTTATATTTGATGTCTTGCATTCTCATCCAAAGTTCTGTTTATTCCAGCCTTCTTACCATCCAAGCATAATCCTTCACCTTTGCTAAATATAGGTGATAAAACACCTTTCTTAGATAAGAACTGCTATAATAGGATATTAATAAGTTCAAAGCTTCATCCAAGCATCACATTCTACATCAAAAGTCTTAGAGAAATCTAAAAGAGCTAGAATAAATGTTGAACATAGCTTCTCTTCAATGAGTTCAAAGCTCCTTTAGTAGTGCTATCCTATTTGAAATTCTCTCACTTCTTGATAAATATGGTATGGGATCAATTTGATGATCAATTCCCCTATTTAGTGGTAACCCTCTTAGTAGCTCTTCTATAAGTATATAAGCAAATTCTTATATTAGCTCGTCAATCAATAGAGGAAAGAATATTTCCTTATTTGGCATTACTTTCTTCACTATTAGCATTAGGATTGGGCTAGATGCATATAAAGTTTTCTCCACTTCTTCTTTAATTGTAAATAAATTCTTCTTTTCTTTTCACTGGCCATCTGATCTTTTAGCACTTGTTAAGTAGGTGCTGAAGCAATGTTTCTTCCATCTTTAGTAATGGAATAAGTGTTTTTGAACCTATTATGCACAACTTTCTTATCATATTGCCACGATCTCCCCAAAAACAAGTGTCTTGCATTCATTGGCACCACTTCACATATCACTTCATCCTTATAGGACTTCCTAATAGAGAACAACACTTGAACTTGTTTAGTAACTCGAACCTCTCGTGGGTCATTCAACATTGTAGCTTATATGGTTGATGGTGTTTTATTATTTTCAAGCTTAATTTCTCCACCAATATATACGAAGCAACATTGGTACAATTCTTTCCATCTATGATGACACTATACACATTTTTGCCAATGGCACATCTAGTGTGGAATATGTTCTCATACTAATCTACCTTTGCTTGCAAATTCAAGGCTTGATGGATCATAAGCAATTCTCTTTCATTAGCATGCTCCACATTATCTTTATTTAAATATTTATATTCCTTTTCTTCCATTATTGTTTTTTCTTCACTTTCAACTCCTTTTGTACTTCTCAAATAATCATTACTTTTTTATTTGGACAATCAGAAGAAATATGTCTAAAGATATTTAAAACACTTAATTTTGTGACTTTTCTTAAAGTTCTTTTCATCATCTACCTTCTACTTTCCTCCAAATGAATCCATTAATTTGCTAAAGTCTTCTGTTTCTTTCAATTGTTCACTTTATTCTTAAACACCCTTTTATGATGAAAAGGTTGTATTTGCTATCTTGCTACTAGCTGGTTGTGACACACTTTGTTTATTTGCATCTAGTTTATGCTGCCTTTCCATCCTAATGGCATGTTTAGACATATCCCCCAAAAATACATAAGGTTGAAATTTTACAACATTACTAATTTCTTTATTTAATCTACCTAAGAACCTCACAATAAATTGCTCTTAAGGCTTTTGTAATTCACTTCTCATCATTCAGTTCTCAAATTCCTTCACATAATCTTCAACACAAATCCTTCCTTGTCTAAGGTTTTGCATTCGAATGTACAACTCCTACTTATAGTATTTAAGAACAAATCATTTTTGCACAAGTCTCTTCATGAGCTTCTAACTCCTAATCTCTTCTTCTCTAACTATCTTTCACTGTGCTTTCAAATTATCCCACCACAAATTAGTATAATTAGTGAATTTTTACAGTAGCAAGCTTGCATTTTTTAACCTCCAAATAATCTTGGCACTTGAACACTTTTTTCACCTGTTGTACCTACTTCAAATACTCCTCTGGTGAGCTAGTATCTTTAAATGAAGGAATCTTCATCCTGATGTTGTTTCCTAACTCCCATTTCTACTTTCTTTGCCTTGGTTCTTCATCTTCATCTTTTCATGATCAAAACCTCTAGACACTTGACAATCATGTTATTGTAGGGGTTGCTAGATAGCTAATCTTTTAATGGCCTAAAACAAATGATATATTTTCTCTCACATCTTTTCTTGGTTTTATTGGAGTCTCACAATCCAAGCTTGTTCCAAAGAAAGTCTCTTGGAACTTTTGGATGGTTGTTTTCTATCATGATTCATGCTAATTTCATGTTTTCTCTCTTTATTCACTCTTCTTATGTGTTTCTCTCTCCAACTGCTCTTACTCACTCTTTCTCTCTTTAACTGGAGCTCTGACACTAGAATGATGTGCTTTAGGATTGATTAAAGTTGATACAATCTTGAAACATAACTAAAAGAAAGAAAAGAAGATAAACAAGTGGACTTAGATGATAAGTTGGCATGCCACACTAAAGAATATTGAGTGGATTTACTAAACTCTAGAAAAGGGAAGGGATAGTGATACAAATATGAGATAATTTCACTACTAAATTTAGAAAACTCATATAAGAAATTCATAGGTAAGTAGCTTGGCTAATTTTCATTACACTAAAAGCTACTTCTCATTCATAGTTAAGTCTTTTATAGTCAAGAACAATCTTCTTAGCATAGGAAAGTGTTTTCTTATAATTTTCCACCTAAAAGATGACAATTAAACTAGGACGTAGTACCAATGATGACAGATCTACTAGGTAGTAATAGAACACTTACTTTTCTTATTGCAGTAACCAACACCTACTTTTTAGACTATTTAATATAAAGATAGAACATTAACTTTTTAGATCACTTGCTTATTTTAATATAAAAGATATTGACTGCTATATAGAAACACATCTAAATTTAACGTTAACACTTCAAAAATAGGGAATTTTGTTTATAATTAATTCTTATATAATGTTGACTCCTCATATTTCATTTCCTTCAATGCACCTGACTAGATCCCTTTGGGCTTAGAACCCATGTTGGACATGGGTTTGGGCTCAAAATGGTCTAAATGCTGACTCTTCATGGTGCGTTCTCATGTCCTTCACTTTGTTAATGTCCTAGCATGGTGATCATTTTTAAGGCATGTACCTAGGGCCTTAGCCTTGCTAAGGCTATAGTGCGATAATCACTTTGCATAACACATACCCAAGGCCTTAGACTTGTTAAGATCATAGTGTGAGTTTTTTTGTTTGTGTACTAATAACCATCTTTGGTTTATAAAGAAGTTTTGGATGACTTCAAAGGTCTTTAAGTTGGTGCACTAAATGTTCCAAATAGGATTGTGATATAGACAAAAAAGGAAAGAGCTTATGAGTCTTAAGATGAATTCACTCCTTTCCTTGCTATAAGGGGATCTTTATATATACAATCTTAAGCCACAAGCTAATAAGGATGCATTTAATGGATCTATAGAAGCCATATTAGAGTGTCCCTTCGTGTTTAAATTATCTAGAACCATACTATTTAAAACAAGTAGTTATGTCAGACTTAATGAATTATAACCATTAAATTCTTTAAATCTTGATAGAATAAATAAAGTTGTGTTAAGTTTGTGAGATTTATAAAACCTCATAACAATATATATATATACACACACACACCATTGAAAATTATATAATTATTTCTTTAATTTTTTATTATAAAATTTATGACACTAGTAAATTTAGTTCATTTTTTGCATGAATATTTTGGAAAAAATTCTGACTATTTCCTATATATCACAACATTGAGTGTCCATAGCACTTACCATAACCATTCTTTTGCTTTCTCTCGTAGTTTTAAGTTAGACCCCTTCCCTCGCTATGTCTTTGTTTGAAAGAAAGCTTCTATGATCATCAAATATTCTCAAAAGGTAAAGATTTCTTCTTGTTAAATTTTTGTTATTGGAAATAGTTACTTTACTAATTTCTTAAGCTTTTTAAGATTTTTGATGAATTTTTTGTCCATCTATCTATCTATCAATTATTCAATAAAATTTCATTCTTGATCTCATTTTTGTCTTGGGATTTATTTTGCTCATGTTTTAAAATAATCTTCAAGGATGAAAATATCATGACACATGTATCTGTTGTAAATGGTAAAGTTTCAAAGTCCACATCTATATACAAAAGGGAAAAAGAAACAAGAAATTAAGTTCTTAAAGGAAAATGGTGGTTTTGAAGCTTGGTTTGAAGGGGTCTGTAATGGAAGAAGGGTTAGGCCAAAGCTTTGTTCCTTTTTCAAGTTCCTTTGACTAGTCCATGATTTTGGATATTAAATATCTGCATTTTTTACTACTAGTGTTTCCAATGTCATCTCAAGCTCCGTCCTCTAGCTAATGTCCTTTTGGGTTCTTTCTTTTTTCCCTCTTTGGTAGACCCCAATGATTTTCAAGCATGGACTAATCTCAATCAGCACACTCCTCCCTCTAGAGTGACACTAAGTGGTCCCATACCTACTATAATTCATTCATTTAGAGGCCTTTTAAACTCTGTTTCATCAAAATATGGAGTAACACATGGGAGCAGCCCCAAATCATCCTAAAAAAGGACCAAGAAAACATAAGAATCACAAATGGATTTAAGTTCTATTATTGGTATTAGCCTAGCCTAACAAGTAGATGGTAACCAAAAAGTGGTTAATCTTGTATTCATGGCATTTGATGCACTTAAAAAAAAGGATCAACCAATTTGAAGATGCCAAGCAATAAATTACAAGGTTAACCAAGCATGCAGATTTAAAAGTTAGCAATACATTGATGACCAAAGGCATTCAAACAAACATGAAAAGGATAGCAGGTGTAGTTCTTAAGGTCAAGAATAGGGAGATTTTCTTTTTCCAAATGGAATTATATGTTGTCAGATTACATGCTCGGACCATGGGTGGGATTGACTACATGACTATCAAAGGTGAGTTTGAGGAAGAACTTATGGCTTTAAGCATTATTTCATTGGGAGACTATGATGACAATGCAAAGAATGATGATATTTTAATTTATAGTAGACAAAGTGGGAGCTTTGGCAAGAAAGAAAAGCTAGTGACAATTAGAAGCTTTGAGGGGTAATCTTGCTTTGGATAGAAGTTCCTGACAACATAATGAAGTAAGAGTCATATGCGGCATGAGAAATGTTGTGAATCTAAATGCAAAAATCTATGTCTATTATGGTTTGTACAAAATTCAAGATTCATGTATAAAAAAAGGGAAATATGGCAATGGTGTATTCAAGTACAAGTTAGTGAGAATGCTTAGACAACCTAGTGCCTTTTCTATTTAGAAATCAGTTCAAAAGTGGAAGACGAGCTTTCCTTCAAGGGCTAGACTTATTCTTTCAAACCTCTCTTCAGGAGTTGAGAGTATACCTATATCACTTGTCAATGATGTTGATCATGAGAGGGCACTTACTAATTTCACTTATGTCCATTCCCTTAGATATCCAAAATCATTCAACTTAATGCAACCTTCTTATGGCTACAATTGTACTAAAGCATGTGTTCCTGGTGATTTGAACTGCTCTTGTATTTGAAGAAATGAAGGTGATTTTCCATATACTAGCAATGGAATTCTTGTGAGTCAAAAGCCATTAATTCATGAATGTGACTATACATGTCATTGTTTTCCTAATTGTAAAAATCGAGTATATCAAACAAGTTTAAAGCACCACATGGAAATATTCAAAACAAAGGATAGAGGATGGGGTCTTTGATCATTGGATCCTATTCATGCTGGTACTTTTATTTGTGAGTATGCTGAAAAATGTTATTGACAAAGGAAAGTTAAATTAGAATAAGGAGGTAGCAATTAATGATGAGTATGCTTTTAAAACAAACCATATTTATCATCCATTTAAGTGTAATTATAGGCTTTGGTTATTAGAAGAAGTGAGTTCAAATGACTCTAGTAAGGATTATGATATTCATCTCCTCTAATTATAAGTGCTAAAAAGTTTGGAAATGTGGCTAGATTCATGAAGCATAGCTGCTCCTCAAATGTTTTTTGTTAGCCAGTTGTTTACAAAAAAAACAATCAATTCTTCCTTCATATTGCAATTTTCTCTCTCAGACACGTTTCCCCAATGATAGAGTCAACATATGATTATGGGATTACCCATTCTGATCATACTAAGTGTAACAGCATACCTAATAGGAGAAAAAATTGCTCATGTGGATCATCAAAATATTGTGGTTCTTTTGGTTGATAGTTTGTGTTGCAGTTGCTCCCAGATAGGCATAGTGTTTAGAAAGAAATGTATTCATGGCTAAAAAGGTTTGAATCCCTCTTTCATGCATAAAAAATTTCTTAGCCTTTCAAATATGATCTTTAAAATAAATCCAGCCATTTTTTTAATGACAATTTTCATTTTATTTTTGAAGTTTGTCTAATTTATACTTTGCAGTTAATAATAGATAATGTTTTGTGGTTGTTCACTATGAATGTATATGATCTAGGTCAAATTTTTTTAGTCATTCTATTCTCAACAATTTGCACACACACTTTATTTGTAGAAAATTCACTAGTTTACTTTGACTGTTAAGGCTGCTATTATTTAATGTTTGACACAAAATTAAGCCTTTATTTAGGTCATCAAAAGAGAAGAGAATATAAATTAGTAAATATATGAATGTATGTAAAATGTCTATTATCTAGATTCATTGTCAATTTTTGTTCCTACCATTTTCTTTCCCTCTTTTTTTATGTTTCCTAAACAAACCATAATTTGTATGGTAGACATATTAGTCAATATGATTAGATAAAGTTTATGTTACAAATTTTTGAACATAGTTTCTATGATTGTTTAAAAATAAAGTTTCTTTTCATTTCATTTCTCACATTTCTTTTCTTTCCTTTCCTAATATATTGACTGTACTAAGCACTAGACCTAATCATGGGTCAAGCTCATAAAAAAATTTATAAATTTTTTTAAGCTCAGTCCCAGGCCCAAGCTAATACTATTTGAATAGTATAGAGCTAGGCTCAAGTCTAGTTAAAAATGGGCTAAACCCAACTCGGGTTGTTTTTTAAAAAAATATTTTTTTAAAAAATTGTTATCTTTTCTTAATTTTAAATATTATATATATTTATTTTATTACTTGTTAGATTGACTTTTTTCTTATTTTAAAATACTAAATAAACCAAAAAAATATTGCAAGAAATTTTAATAACTTGATATATATATATATATGTATAAAAGATAGTAAAACCTCTCAAAATAATAATTTTTTCTAATAATATTACGGATTAATAATTTATTTTATTTGAATTATAATTTATTCCTAATAATATATTATGCAACAAGTAAGAGTAAAAAAACATAATAATCATATATGTTATATAATTCTTTTTTACTTATATCTATAGTTATAAATAATTTTTTTAATAATATTATTTATTAATAATATATTAAAAAAATAATTATAATACGGTGGGCTCAGGCTCGGGCTCAAATCAGGCTTTAAAAAAAAGCCTAAGTTTGGCTTTTTTATATTTGAACTTTTTAAAAATGAGCTCATTTTTATCAGACTTTTTTTTTGGACTCATATCTTCTTCTTTTTTTATAGCCAAGCCTATTAGGTTAGGCGGGTTTTCTAGCCTATGATCAGGTTTACTAAGCACCTATTTGGATGGGCCCATTTTTAGCTTATAAGTGCATATTTGAATTTTTTTTCAAGGGTTTAAATCAATTTATGAAAATAGCTTTATTAATTACAAATAATCTGAGTTTAGTTTTCTTTCATAATCTAAAAACTTTAGCTTAAAAGAGCTTATATGATAAGTTAAATAAGTATAAGATGTTATTAAGCTATTTTAAACTTGCCTAAACATTTTTGTGAAAGTATTGTATAATTACATATTTCAACAACTCATCCAAACTCATTTGAAGTAATGAAATTTTAAGCTAACTAACAGACATGGGAAGTTTAATTCTTCTCCCTTGCACTGAAAAATTGAAAAAGAAATAAGTTGATATTTATTTTTTTACTTCTACTCTAGTTATGTTGGTAAATTGGCATTCCTAATTATGTTCCATTCAGTCTAAGTTCATAAACATTTCGTTTCAAATGCCATCCAATTTCATTATTATTGAATATTGATATTACATAAATGTTGACTAATAGTATCACTTTTCTAGCCTTTCATTCTTGTTAAGGGTTTTAATTGTCACCTTTAGTTTCCAAAGTTTTGTTTGTTAAAGGCAAAAATTGAGTATGCATGTGCAAGATGTTCCATCCCTTATGCCAATTATGGTTTTTCATTTGGTTTATAAAAAATTTTCAAGTTTGGTGTAAATTTTTAAGTCATGTTAACAAATACACTTGTTTTGCTGATGTTATATGGATGTTTTTATCCAAGCATATGTTAATGCTTTTCAATATAGACAAGACTTAAAAGATTTAGATAAAGTTCTTTAAGTATTTGCTATTAGGTTTTCTAATTAGAAAAAGTATATGGACATTTCTTACAATTTAGCATCACTTTATTTACTCTTTTAAAAAAAAAAAAAATATTTTTCACATCTAATAATTTGATTGAAGAACTAGATAACAAATATTAAAAAATTGTACCTAAGTTTTTCCTTTCATTATTTACCTTGCTGGGGTTTATTGTCCTTTTGAATTAACTAACAGATGACAGCACTGTAGATCATGTGGAAAACTAGATCAAGTTCCAATTTTGTGGATGTATGCTTTTATATATTGTCAAACTTAGGTATGTTTGACTGAAAAGTAAATGCTCGGTTCTTTATTTATAAGAAAAAGAAGTTTGTGAAGTTGTTGTATTAAAACACTTCTGTGATACTAGAAATGACATACCTAGTGATATCCATGGCACTATGTAGTGTGTATAGTTGGATTTCGCTATATTGTAATTTAGTGATGTATAGTTAGATTTTGCTGTATTGCAAGTTAGTGATGTCAAGTGTTTGTAACTAATCTTTGTAAATAAGTTTACTAGGAAATAAGGAAAAGAAACTATTTATGCCAAGCTTTTTGAATTTATATTTTAGTCTTGAAAGATAATGGTCATCTAATATTAGAAGATTAAAAAATATTTTGTGAGTGATATGCATCCAATATAAAGTTTGTTACCAAAAAGGTTAATTAAGAGTTTAAGACCCTAAAAAAAGGGTTGATGAAGGGAAAATAGAATAGGGTTTTGATTACAAAAGAGGCACACAGCCAAGGGAAGGGAGAGTGGGAAGAGAAGCATAGGTAAGAATTGTTGAATTGAACATTTGACATCAAGCTTGCCTCAATTTTAAATACATGTGAGCTTATTGGTAATAGGTATGGCATATTTAAAGCCTATTTCTTTGGCTTTGGAGGTCTTGTGGAAAGCACAATACTATTGCCCTCAAGTTAGATTTTTGTTATTTTTTTAGAGTTAAAGTGTGCCCAACCCAGTGGTTGGCTCACTTATCCCACCTAAAAAGGTTAGTTGGGTTACAAGATTTGCAACATGTTTTAGATAGGGTTGCTTTTGGCCCAACTCACTTAACCTCTGGGTTAGGTGGACTGAGCCAGGATGGCTTTTTTTTTTTTTTTTTATGTTTATATTTTATCTTATTTGATTTGATTGTGTTATGTTTGAAGGATATTATGGACATGAATTAATTGTTTGATTTATTTCATGTTAAAGGATAATATAGCTATCATTGTCATGTTTTATGGTTTTAAATAAATAATTAATCTTGTGATAATGAGGTTGATGTATGTATTTTTTTTATTATTTATTAATTTTTTGTGTTGCACTTTTATGTTTTCATTTTTTTAGTGTGTTGGCTCATATAACCCATTGAGTTGAGTTGGCTCATGATCTCGATTTTTGTTGGCTCACTTTTTAAGAACCTGTGATGAGTTTATCCATGTGAGGAAGGTACAACTCTAGTGTTTAGGGGGTTGTTATCTTGAATTTGCAATGCAGATTATTGCTTTGTTTAGTATACAAAATCATTAAGTATAAAAATAGAAATAGAATGAAAATGTAAATGAAATTAAATAATTAAGTTTAGTATAATATAGGTAGAAATGGGAATATTATTCTATCCTCATGTTCAATTGGATTAAAAAAGTGTTGGAATAAAAAAAATTGACAATGAAGTGATTTCGTACCTTTATTTAAAAAGAGTAATAAAAATATAATAATAATAAAGATATAATGATTTTTATTTATTTGAAAGAAATAATTTTTTCTCTTTTTATAATATTTGGACAAAATCTAACTACTAAAAAGATGCAGAAAAGGATTTTGTTTTTTCAGAATTATAATAAAGGATCCAAAAATGAAAAAAATTATTCTTAAAGACATGTTACCACTTGTTTTAGGATGATTACTACTAAGTTTAGTAACAAATCATTGAACCTAATAGTAAAAGTCCTTAAAAATAATTTTTTTCATCTTTTGATTCTTAAACATAATTTTCTCATTTTTTTTCTTCATTCCTCTCTATTTCATGCTACCATATAGGGGGTAAGCTATGATGCATTTTCTGTTGAAGTATTTTTTTTTTTTTAAATGATGCTACTCTTTTGAGAGTTTGCTTCCAAAGGATGAGTTATACTCCTTTTTTGGATCTCTTATATATATATATATATATATATATCATTCTTTTACAGGCTATCATTATTCAGGTTGTTACTTTAAAAATAATATTTTTTTTCCTTAAAATTTAACAGTTTAATTAATGAATGTTGTGGAGAAAGTAAGGAGTTAGAAAGAAGAGGATTTCACGTTTTTAGAGATAGAAGTTCCATGAGAAAGAATGTTAAATTAGTGTAAAATTATTTATGGATCCCTTTCTAAAACAAATGTTAAATTAATCCTATCTTTTTTAATACGAGATCAAAATTATTTAGAAACATATTAAGCGTAGATGTCAATTTTTTTTTATAAGTCTAATTTAAACATAATATCTATTTAAGTCTAATGAGTTATTTTTTTATAAAAATAAATAGATCCACTCTACTAAAATAAAAAAAAATCACGTTTGGATTAAGATGGTTGGAATTAAGAATTGGATTCATTTTATTATATTTTTATTATTAAGTTTTTTAATTAAAATATAATAAATATATAATTTTTCAATAATAATATAATAAATATATAATTTAATTTACAAATTATATAGTTATTTGTGAAAATTATATATTTGTTATATTATTATTAAAAAATAAGGCTAAATTACACATAAATTCTTGAATTTTGGATCATTTGCGAAAAGTTCTCCTGAACTTCCAAAGGTTGCAATGAATCCTTTTAAACTTTGAATTACACGCAGATAATCCTTCTAAATTTTAGATATGTGCCCATAACTTTTCAAATTTTGAATTATTTGCAAATGATCCTTCTCATATGTCATACTTTTTAATGAGGTTAATTGTATATTTCTAAAGTTTAAAGGGGTTATCCACACATATTCAAAGTTCAAAGAGTTTATTTGCATATTATCTAAAATTTAGAGGAATTCTTTATCAATTTTTAAAGTTCAAGAGTTATTTGCATATAATTCAAAATTTAATGAAGTTATATGCAATTTTGTCAAAAAATAATAAGCTTTTTAAGTTTTGATTGAAACATTTGATAATAAAAATATAAACTATTTCATATAATTTTTTTTAGAAATTTATAAAGGCTTTATTTTTTATATAATTTAGTTGGGTTGTCCTTTTTATCTAATTGTCTCCACTTTTCTTTTTCGGTAAAAAAAATAAGAAATAAATAAATTGTTTTAATTTCAAAATTGAGTACATAATAATTAATGGGGATTAGATTTAAATATATTATTTTATATCTATATTATGAAAAATTTTTTAATAAAAGTATAACAGACGTAAAATTTTCGTAAAAATTTGACCATATTAGTTGAGGATGCCTTGTGGAAGTTTGTGCCCATAAGCAAAACGGTAGTTTGTACATGGGTCTAGTAAATATAAATAATATATAAAAGTTAAATGAGATAAAATGATATTATAAAAATAAAATATTAGAAAAATATCTATTTAAATATTTAGTCTATGATAAAAATAAAAAAATTATTGGCCAAAAATTATATTGATGATTTTTAAAGTAATTTATTATAGTTAATAATGCTTTACTTCGAGATTTGTTTTGACAAAAAATATCAAGTCTTAAAAGTTCTATATAATTGCATGTTAAACTGGATAAGATTTAGATATAATTTTTTATATTTTTACTACTAATTTATTCAATTAAAATATAATAGGTATATAATATTTAATAATAATGTAATAAGTATATAATTTAATTAAAAAATTATATATTTATTTGTAAAAATTATAAATTTCTAATATTATTATTAAAAAATTAAAAAATTTTATATTTTAATTGAAAAATGTAAAGATGTAAGTATTTGTATATAAATTTTTTATCTACATAATTACCGAGAGGGAGAATTATACTTATAGTCATTCAATTTTAATTTAATCCTTATAATTTGTAAAATTTTTAATTTTGTAACTATTGTTAAAATTTTGTTAATATTTTATTAAATTTTATTAATATAACTAATTATCTTACTACTCTATATATGTATAATTTATATTAACAAAAAAGATAAAGTTATATATAACAAAATAAGATTAATTGGCATATATGGTAATATATTAACAAAAATATAATAATAATAGCTAAATTAAAAATTATTTGAATCATAAAAAATTCAATTATAAATTTTTAAATCAAATGAAATTATAAAAGCCAAACGTATAATTTTTGCTTACCAAAAACATAAACTTGATAAAAGACAAAATTGGAGATGGAAAAGAGAAAAGGGGGGGGGGGGGGGGGGGGGGGGGGGGGGATGAGGGGGAAAAAGAAAATACCGCCAATGAGTGGCTCTTTCTAGCGGGAAAAATAATACTTCTGGAAGATACATTATACATTTTTTTTTTTAATTTCAAAATCGTGGATCGATTCGACCACTGCAAAAAATGTGAATTCTTTCGCTTCACTCTTCATTCTTCTTTGTTCATCTCTCAAGAAGCATATGCACGATGCAGCGGCAGAACTCTGCTGTTATCAAAGGCGATATAGTGTGGGCAAGGGTTCAATTTCCCTACCAATTTTGGCCCTCTCTGGTTCTCTGCACTGACCCTCTTGGTGTCTGCGTCTCCTTCTTTAACCACAACCTATCTCCCAGGTACGTCATCGAATCCGAGGTTGTCCACTTTGAGGAAAACTTCAGGTGGATAATGGATCATCATAAGGGTGTGAAAAAATGCAAGACGTTCTATGCGTTGCTTGATTCTGCGCTGAAATTGATGGGTCAGAGGGTTATTTCGAGTCTGAAATGCCGATGCCAACTGAAGCCCCAGAGGGATTATGGTGGTGGTGGTGGGAATGATGGGAGAGAAAGATTTGATGGGTGGAAATCGGATACTTGTTTTCAGCCAAATGGGATTTTGGCTTTTGTTTTGAGAGTTGCTGTTTTGCCATGGGTTGATGAATTGGATTTTGTTGATGCTGTTAGAGCTGTTGCTCAGGTTCAGGCTTTTCGTGGCTATTGTTCAATTGAGCAGAAAAGGGTGTACAAAAAAACCGAAGAAGAAGGTATGTATTTGACGTATTTGTTGAAATGAAGGATGATGGTCCTCTTATTCTCCCCTCCCCTGTTGTCTTTTGCTATTTTTTTAATATAGCATGGGCTTCAACAAATGTAGCCATTTTCTTTGTTGATATAATTTTTTTAATGGCATCATGGTTAGGGTGTTCTTGGGCTTAACCCAAGTCTAAGTTCCATCACATAGTGATTCTGAGGGTGCACATCTGCTTGGTCCATTTAGGATTTTGGTTCCGAGATTACTTTTTAGAGGAATTCAAATTAGGTTGATAGAGTGAAATACTGTCTTTTCATACCAACTGAGCTAACATGTCAGGTCCTAGTTAAAAATTTTGATCATTGTGTTTGATTATTACATTGGTGATATCAACCTAGCTATCAACAAGCACAGCCAAATGCAAAATGGAGAAAGAATGCTAAAACAGAGGATGAAAAAAAAAATTCCTTGGAATAAAAGAAACCATTATGCAAAGAAATATAGCAAAAGGGATTGCAAACACAGATAAGATTCTTCCTTCTTCTGAGTCAAGGAAGTGACTCCATATCCACAAACTACTTTCTCCAAATTCTTCCATACCCATTCTGCAGTACCCTTTCCCTATTTATGTTCTTAGATTATTGTTAGTTGTTGCTACCCAATTTCAATGCACAACAATATTCTAGCAGTGTAACGCTTGAGGCTGACATGGCTAACTTCCCTCTTGCCTTACCATGTGAAATCCTCCTGCAGTGTAGTCTCATTTGCTGGTGTAACCTATCACTATCAATTGGCTAAATAGTAAGAGTCCTAGTAGTTTCTACTTTTTTTTTCTTTTTTTTTTTTTTAAGTTCTTGTATGTATTATAGGTTTTTTCCATGCTTTATCATTATTTTGGCCTTTTCTTAATTCGCTGGTTGGGATCTTGATAAGATTAAGGAATTTGTTAGCTAAAAAAAATGTGGTACATTGTTTATTGGTGGAATGTAACTTCGGTAGAATAGTCAAGTGTATGGAGAGTTTACTGTAGTGTGAATATCTTTCATTTACTGTGGTTTGGAGACTGCTAGATACTGTGATTTTGAAAGATTAGATTGAAATGAAAAAATTCCTTTTCCTAATCTTAGTTTTTTATTACAAATTCATTTGCCAAGTACGTTGGTTATTTTTGGTGTAAATCTATTAAGCTTTGGATTAAGCTTGACTTTATGAGCCAGGGGTGCTTCAAATTGATATAATAGTTGTTCATCTGTATCATGCCCCTTCTGGTTTTTATCAAATCCAAGTCGTTTCTTGTAAATCTGCAATCACTTCAAAGAAAGTGCTCTTATTATTGGGATGATTATCTTTAATTTTAAAGGAAAATAGGCTAATATGACCTTTGAGGGTCAAGGTTTATTATTGTGGTGAAATAGCTAAGCTTAGTACTATATGACGGCATTGGGCAGTATTTTGAATTTAAACCTTGGGAATAGCTGGTTGTTGACTTGATATAAATAAGCTGCCTGTTCCAGTGTGATTTTATTATGCCTGCGCTATCCAATCACTTACTGTCCCCAAAAGAAAAAAAAAAAAAAGTATCCACTTACTAAACTAACGATGCCAGATATTGGTGTTTCTATGCTATAAAATTATTATTTGTATTATGATAGGTAAGGATGCAAAGCTGCATCAATGTTTATCTTTGGGTGAGGAAATGCATTCAGTTACTCAAGTATCAGTTCCTTTGGAACCCCAGTATGAATGTCAGATCCTATCCAAACGGGTGGACCAAACCTTGACTATGGGTGCTATGAAGAGATTAAACTCAGAAATTCCTGTGGTGAAAGGAAACATTAGACTCTTGTACAAGAATCAACTTCAGATTATTCCACAGATTCAAACTAGGAATAGGAAGGCTGAATTTTCACAAGAGATATCACCCCACCTCCATTCTCTTACCTTTGATCCATTTTATGTGATGGGAGAAAGCCAACAATCTGTAAAGCTGAGGCTTTTGAGATTTAAAAATATTTCAGAGCAGAACATTGTTGATACCTGCTTCAAAGACTGTTCAAAGTTGAGTGGAATTTTCAGTAGAAGAAAAGACAATGCAATTGAGCTTCATTGCAGATTGCCTGACACCAAAACTACTGCTTACCTTACCAAGAAAAGGAGGCGACTTGATCATCCTATTCTATGTGATTGTTCTTTCAAGCTTCAAAAACCTTCGTCCTTGTCCTCACCTAATGAAGCATCTGCATCTTTGAAGATGATCAAATTAGGAAACGAGGAAGATGATTCTGATGTTTTCATTTTACCATCTACCTTAGCTGATTGTTTCCCTAGTTGTTGTAACATGGAGATGGATTCATCTCTGGCTTCCTTTTTACAGTCTCCTACAAAGCTTTCTAACCAGGGTTTGAGTGTGACATATATAGGTGGAAGTAGTTGGATGAACTTGCCTAACAATGCATCTTGTTGCATGTCTCTTTTCAAAGAGACACCATGTCATGTAGATTTTCCTCCTGAGGACAGAGTTCAAGAAACTGAAGGAAATGGTCATATCTCAAAATATTCCAGACCCTGCATATCACAAACCAAAATGTTTGAACCAGACAAAAGTATCCAGAAGCATAATCAGAGCAGCATATACTGTAATGAAACTGCCATGAAATTTACTGAAGAGATTACCTTGGAATCATCATCTAACTTTTTGCTTGGTGCTCAAAATTCCAATAATTATGAGGTTGAAGCTAAAGAAGTACCAAACAAAGGTTTAAAAGGATATGACTCTACTCTTGACCAGAAGAGGCTGCAAATTAGTACATCAAAAAAATTGGCAAGAATAAACTTGTCTTCAACGGGTTGCTTGATGAAGAATGAGAATCTCAATCAATCTGATGCTTCTTGTACAATGTTCAATTCAAAAGTTGGAGAGCAATCAAAAACACAAGTTTCTCATGCTTGTTCAAAATGCTTGCACATGAAGTTTCCAAAGAATTTCAACCTACCATCCAAGTGGGAGTTGATAAAGAAGTTTAAAGTATTTGGCTCTGTAGATCATCTAAAAACAAAAGTTTTTAGCTTCGCCGGCTCAGCTCAGGTGGCTTTCTTCCAAGAAGCTGATGCTTTGACTGCTTATTTATATGCCAAAAGGAAGAAGGTCAGTTTTGGTAGGGCAAATGTCCAGTTCTGGCTTGACCCATTCGAGCACAAGAGAGGAGGATCCTCTAAATATTGTGCTTTTATGTCCCCATCAGTAAGTGAACAGCCAATGCCTCTGAAATCATGTTTGAAAAATTCTGGTTCTCAGAAGAAAGATAACAGAAAGAAACACTACAAGGTTAGGTTTACAATAGTAACTTAGTTGATACTTCATGTATTGAAGAGACTAGTATATGAATGGAAGGTTTTTTTGGCTAGTTCTTGTTTCTATTTTCCTCTACCATAGGGTTGGTAAATGGGCAAAGACAGGTTTTTTCCTCCCCATTCATGCTCCTTTTTTTTTTAAAATAGTAATAATAATAACAATCCCATTCTCCGCATGAGTTTTATGTTTTTTTAAACTCTTCTCATCTCTTTAGTCTGTTTACTGGATTCAAAGAAATGCAGCTTTCCGATAATGTAGAGGCAGATTTCATAATAACAACCACAGCTTATGGCTGTAGTTGCTTCCACAATGGCTGAGTTGTTATGCTACTATCATTAGAAATGGAATATTGCGAGCATTATTGACACTCCCGAAAGTTAGCCTAGTGATAATCTGATAAAATTTGCAGGAAGATTGGTTACTTTGTGGAATTTGTGGCCAGAAATGCTGTACAGATCATTTGTGGAATATAAGTGCATTGCCAAGACAAGATCATTCAATTTATAAATTGATTTAAGTATTACCACTTAGAAATACGTTCATATAAGAATACAGTGTTTTATTATTATTTTTTGTTGGTATTAGCATCAACGTTATTGAATTTGAATCTTAGTATCCCCTCAAATGGAGAAAACGTGACAGAGTGAAAAAATGTGTAAAGTTTACTTTGTTGTTACTCACTTTTTTTTTTGCCTCTTTATCTTTCTCTACTTAAGAGATATTTTACCATTTATTTATTTGAGAAGATCCAAATCCAAGGTTATTCTCCAACATAATGAGAAAAGTTGTAATGTTTGGTAGATTAAAATGGGATCCAAAATAATTTTGTTATAAAGGCAACCTTTATCACAATGCCAGCAGCCATATTAACAAGACTAAATAGTTGGTGGAATATGAAGTGAAAGGATATTGTAAGTATAATGGACCATGAAAACTCCTGAAATGTTCTGTAAAGTTTTTTTAAATGGTAAAGTAAAATCCCCAGGCATAAAGAAGCAGGTCACAGCCCTTCATAACTATTCTCCGAATTGATACTTACATGATAACATCAGAACAACATAAAATCATATAGCCACAGTAAGTAATTGATCGACAAAACCCATGAGCAGAATCTACCATAAGCAACAATTTTTCCAACTAATAGCAAGTAATGTAGGACAAAATGCCTCTCTATTTTTTAAACTTTTTCAATTATGGCTCATGGGCAAAATTCAATGGAATAATTTGTCCCACCAGAGCAAGTAAAAATGCTGGTTTTATCATCATAGGCATAGCTGTAAGCTTGAGGGCATTGTTCCTTAAATATCTTTGAGTAATTGGTTGGGGGGCACTTATCAGGTGTATCAAAGGCACCTGTGCAACAAAACTCTGGCTCATTCAAAGCCAAACATGCACTCTTGCAGGCGATGACACTTCCTTCTGAATTTTTCACTGCAAAACTTGCAGGACAAACACTGTTCACATTTGCAGGGCAGCTAGTTGTATTGCATCCCCCTGACCCTCCTTCTGGTGTCACAGAGACTGGTAGATTGAACCCATCAACAAGGCTAATATCATAAAAATCTAGACCTCCATTGGTCGCCAAAGTGAATTCCACTAAAGAAACTGGTGGGATAGCACCAGCCCCATTACATGATATCTCCCCTGAGCCACATTCACCAGTAGCACAAACAAATTTCCCAGAAGGGTCTGTAGAGCATTGGGTTCGCCCCCAGAACCGGCCAGACCATGGAGGAAGGACATTAAAAGAAAAGGAAGCATTTGGGGATAGTATAAAACCAGTAGAAGGTAACTGTGGGATGCCACTTCCTGCGAGAGTGCCTGGCCAGATAGTGAATGGACAGTTATTTCTGAAGATGAATGTTGCTGTATTAGCCTCTGTGGTCATGAAAACGAATGAGAGCTTTAAGCTTGTGAAAATATGGAGGAGGAAGAGAGATATAACATAGAAGGAAATAAGAACTTGCCTGAGAGGAGAAGGGTGATAACAGCGAGAGCAACAAGTGCTTCCTTTTCCATTTTGTGAATGGTTGGATTAGGCTGCTTTGGTTTGATTTTGTTGCTTCTAGCACAGGGGTAGATTTTCTAATATATATATATATATATATATATAAAGAAAAGATAGCGTAACTAATCAATCAACCTGCTGAGAAATAGGACATGTCGTTAATCATTTCAGATTTTCTTCCATTTTTTAATAAATCTTTTTTCCCTGTAAGAAAAGATGGATTAATTCTCAAGGAACAGGTCTATTATTGAGAGGCTCAAGCCTCTACCTTTGTATGTAGATGCATCCCGTTAAAGGTTAATATTACTGGTCCATTATGCTAATCCTTTGAATTTGATGACAATTAAAGGCATTCATAACCCGCTTTGGCCGAGCAAATTAAAAAAAAAAAAGATTTAGGCTTAAGCTAGGATAAGCTAGACTTCTTTTTAAATTTATTTTTCTTATAAAAATTTATATAAAAATTTTAATTTTTTTAGGGTAAAATATAAATTTATAGAAACTTACATAAAAATTTTATTATTTTAGAACTCATTTTATAATTTTCATAAAAAATGTGAAAAAAAGAGTCATTTTGAAATCCAAATGAAATTAGACCAAATATCAAGCTAACTTGACCCTTATGCACTTCTAATGACAATAAATATTCTTTGTTTAGTGAATAAAAGGATTAATATGGCATTGAAAGTTAGGAATTCAAATGTCGAAAAAAAAAAAGAAGGCTTCCATCTAGATTTTAGCTTGATTGATGGTAATAGGTAAATATTTATTATAATCCTCAATCCCTTGTTTTAAATGTCAATAAATTCTATCATTCTTCTAACTTGTGGGAAAAAAGTGACACCACTAGTTTTAATTTGAATTCTGAAATCTTCTGCAGTAGGGATCGGCCACATTTGCTCTGAAAGAAAATTTGTGATTAACGTATTTGATAAATCATTATGTTCCAATCCTCTTAAATTGATAACGTGCAACAGAAAATTGGAAAAAAGAAAATCACTTAGTAAATTATATGGTTACCTTAAACCTATATTCACTGCAAGGAAAAGGGAAAATGCAACAAAACAAAACAAAACCAAAAGCAATCATATATAACTAACTGCGTGCCCGTTATGCTATCCCAAACTTTTATAGTCATTTACAATCAATCGAAGCAACGTGGAGTGATGAAACAGAATTTGGCCGAAATACGCTTTCTCTATTTTACTTACCAAAAGAATTTATACTTTTAACAAATTTACTAGTAAATAAATACAAGAATATGAGCTATGAATAGGGGTGTTCACTTAGATTGGTAGCCCAGCCAATCCAGTATTGCTTGATGATTTTGGGTTAAGCCAAAAAAATAATTGTATTGACGTGGGTCAAGCATCAAGTCAATTTAATTGGTTAGTTTTGCTTGGTCTAATTTAATTCTCTATATTTTTTTTAAAATTATTTTATAAAGACTTATAAAATTTTAATTTTTTGGAAAAAAATTAATTTTATTCAAATTTATATAAAAATTTTGTAGATGCATTTTATAATCTTTATCCAAAAATTTGACAGAAAAGAGTGGCCGGCCTAGTTAAATCCAATCAAAGCAGCTTGGGCCAGTCTAAAACAAATTAATCTAGTACTAAACCGTGACAAACACTAAAATAGGTCAAAACCTAACTTGACTCAACCTACAAATTCATTTCTAATTTCATCTCGGTAGAAAAAAGCGAATTAATATCTAAAGCATCAGCACATCCATCAAATAAATGATTGATTGATAGAAGCAACCGATAGTTATATGAATTGACAAAATGAAAATATGATAGTCTGGAGTGATGAAATAGAATTTGGCCAAAATACGTCATTCTCTATTTTACTTACCATAAGAATTTACCTTGTTTTTGAACTTAGCCTCTAGTAAATTGAATAATATGGGTTAAGGGTTATGTTTTAATACTTTTACCATTAAAGAGGGAAGAATGTAATGAATGCTTTTTGACACAGTTGCTGTTAAACTTAAAATATTGACTAGGACGTTTAGCCATGAAAACCACTTCCCTAAATGCCTAAGTGCGTGTTTGGTTGTACATTGGAGGAGGAAAAAATCACGTTCAGCAACTGTTTTTATGTAAAAGCAATACTTTGTTGCTTTTGACCAAACCACGTTTGGAGGAAATAAAATCTAAACCAAACATACACTAAATATTTTTTAATATTATCTACTACAACCCATTAATTGTTTTTTTTTAAATATATCTAATATGGGTAGGCCATGACCCATAAAGTTTTTTTTTAAATTTTAGGTCACGGCCCATATATTATTTTTTAATTATTTAATTAATTTTAATAATTTGAAATAAAGAAATATTATAATATATATAAACAATTAGAATATTTTAAAAATAAAAAAATAAATTTGTAATAATATTTATAATTATAAAGAAATAAATGAAAAAGGTATAAATATGAAAATAAAAAATAAGCTTACCATTTCAACTAATGTGTCTTTTTATCCTGCATCAAGGCCTTTTTTCTTAGTCATTGTGGACGGTGCTACACGAACTCTTCTTCTTCTTCGTCTTTTTCTTATTCTTCGTCTTCATCATCATCTTCTACTTCTTTATCATTATCATCATTAGATGATCTATTATTAATATTATGAGTTAGTTGACGAGACTGAATGGGTGAAATCAAATTGATTAAGATTGAAAAATCCTTGTTAAAAAGATGATCCCTACTATTTTAAAAGTGTACCAACATACTCTGCGTTAAATACAAATAGATCATAGAATAGTGTTGTGAATGACACACCACCAGCTCGTATGATTTGGGGTGGCAGGGTGAAAAAGTACGATTGAAAAGCTAGTGGTGTGAATGAAGAAGAATCAGCACTACCAACATCTGTGAATGGTGCATATGGAGCAAAAGAAGAAGGATTAACACTTCTAAAATCTATAAAAGGTCTACTTTGTGCAAAAGAAGGCTCAGCACCTCCAAAATATATAAATGGCATAGATGGTACAAAAAAAGAAGGACCAGCACTCACAAAGTTAGTAAATGATGTAAAAGAAGAATACCTAGGCCTCTGATGTCTCCATGAATTGGCAGTGGTGTGTAGTATAACAATGGGGTATCTATTTGACATCTACTACTACTTACAGCATCTACTAATAGGTACCTAATGGATATAAAATCGTGTTACATTTTCTTAGACGAGCCTTTAGCTGTGATGGCCTCTACAAATGAGGTGTGAGCAAAGCAGATTAGGAGACCATCGTCTCCCGATGTTCACTAAAGGCATGCAGCATCGCCTTAATGTCTCCGCTCACCCTCTTTCTGAACCCCACATAATCAAGCATCGAAGGGTCTGTGATAGCAAGCATATATAAGTCCTCTAATACATCGACCTATAAAAGAAAAATCAATAATTATATGTATAAATGAAGTACAAAAGCATAGAATAGGTAGAATTAAAATAAATGCAAGTATAAAAAATCCTATCACAAAACCTCGAAAGTCACTATCAAGATGGATCCACTGTCAAGTATATTGCCAATACCAACACATGTAATAAGAGGAACGATTCAAGGGAGATGTCTCAATGTCAGCCTTGGCAACAACCTACTACCATGCATTCCATGCATTAATAAATGCATTATGCTTACCATGCCAATCTTTCTGTGTTTTTTCTTTTAATTGAAAGATATGCAGGGACCCTACATTGAACTACATCTAAAGGATATATTGTTGCCGATTGAATTGGCAGAGGATATAGTTAGCATGATAGAGCTTAACGAGACAAAAGGAAATAATAGGGACAGATGTGCTATATATCTAGAGACACTAAGTAATAGTTAGAAGTTAATTGTCAGACACTTGGAGGATCATATGATTGCTAAATAAACTTGTCATCATTCATCTAATCTAACAATATCTTATAGATTTGTAAAGCCTTTATGGTCAGATGAATATGCTGGGGGACACGCCTCTATTTGAAACCCAACGACAGACTCAAGTGGTATATGTCAGGGTTTGGTAAAAAAAGTGGCAGTGGAGTAAGTTGTGGGAAATAATCCCACACCTATAAGTGCAACAATGTCAAACAATCATCAGTATTGACCTCGTTATAGTTTGTTACACTACACATTTCTCTGTACAAGTGTGCCAGTATTATTGATCCCTAATTGTAATGATTAACCTCATTGAAGTCGACAAATAACAATAAATATATCAACATAACCTTGTGCCCAGTCTAGTCTGACATGAAGTATCCCTCAATCAATTTCATGATATATGTTTGCATAAATTGCTATACAATGATTTCATCAGCATCATTCGATAAGGTCGTAAATGTTTGGGTGAGCCATGAGACACTGAACTTTTATTTGTCCATTGTCTTTGGAGGAGAAGTCACGTCAAGTAATTATTGACACATGGTCCTCCAATTGTAATATGTATATCTGGATATAATTTGTCTTGTGTTAAATAACTTAAGATAGATGGCAACATCTTACAGTATGATTGTTACCTCTCCCTTAGTCAAGTGGAAAATATGTGTTTTTAGCCACCTCCTCTTCACAAAGGCCAAAGCAAGTGTTGCGTTAAAGTCAAAGTGGCCAAGTCGAGATATCCCATAGAAACCTACTTTCATTAGATAGGGAACAATTGCAAGTGAAGATTTAAAAATGTAATCCTCCTATGCTACCTGTCATTTACAAAGAATGCAATCAACCCATAACATGCAATTAGCAATATTGACACACAATAATTTATAATCAGTCAAATAAATTAATTTAGATTATATTATTTTACTCGTTCTTGTCAGATAGCTTATGATACGTGACGAGCCTACAAGTACAAAAGTGAGTCATCCTTAGAACCCTAATTCACAATGTTTTGACGACCAGCCATTGTACTGTTACAATCCCAATGTTAGAGCTAAATCTATGACAATCAAATAAATATGTCTCGAAAATAATTTTTATAGAAGGAAAGTACAAATCTAGTTGAAAAAAATTGACAAATATGATAACAAAATTCATATGTTAAGAAACTAATTTGTCTACAAGATAAAAAAAATTTCATGTTACAATGAAATTTTCATTACTTGAATCAACTACAAAGGTAGGGTAAAATTATATCAATAAAGTTTAATATACAAAAAAAATCAAATACATTAACATTCCTTAGTTGCCGAGATGGACAGGTTGCTCAATTGTAACTAATTTGTTTGTACAACCTATATCATTATTGTTTTCTCAGACCCTTATGTCAATCCATTTCATTCTGAATTTTGAAAGATTTTGGTGGATTTCTCTAATAAATCATAACAGGATTAGACACTAACTGTAGACCCACTATTTGTGGCCAATATAATTCTTCACCCATCAGTCGAAACTCAATCTTGTATGCATTTATTATGGTGCTCAGTCAAAAAAGTCAATCGACATATTGTAGTGGATCAATAGAGACCATGACACATGTACCAAATACATGTTAGCACGAAGGCTTTTAAATTGGAAACTTACTGTAGTCGCAGGTGCAATGGGATAGGCTAACCTTACAACATTGATCATATTATTTGTTCATCAGATCGTATAACTCTTTAGCCTTGAATTCTAATGCTCACCTATCAAACCTACATACAACTAAAGGGGATGGCCTTTTGTATCAATGATGATAGCTTTTTCATCATATTTTTAAGGAAAACTACCTTGGCCTTAAGCTGTGCGGTTATTGTCTATGCATACTCCACCCAATATTTATTTAACCTATATATAGTTGCTTTTACCAATCCACTAATGGGCAATAATTTAAGGATTTTGACAGCAATATGTAAAAGGAAAAAACAAAAAACCCAAATGCTCCACCACAAAAACGTTTTTCTCAAATACTTATTATTATTTTTTTAAAAAAAAGAGTTGCAGCATTTGCTATGCCGCGACTCTTTTAATTATTTTTATAATATTTTAATGGGTCGCAGCATTGTCGCAACATTTGCAATGTTGCGACCCATATATATATATATATATTGTATATAATTTTTTATATAATTTATATTTGATATATTTTATTATTTAAATTATTTAAAATGATAATTAATTTAAATTTTATAAAAAATATATCTTTGTAATATAATTAAAAATTTTAATAATATAACAAGTGTATACTTTTTTAATAATATTATGATAAATATATATTTTATATGAATAATTATATAATATAGTAATTAAATTAAATATTTGTTATAATATTATTGAAAAATTAATAGTAAAAAAAAGATCATTAAGTTTAATCTTATCCAAATACTTAAAAAAATTTTACACTAAGATAATTCAACGAAAAGAAAATTATTCCAAAATTATCTAGTTAATTATATTTTCTCAAACATTACATTATTTTTATTTTTACGTAAAGGTAGTTTATTAAAGGACATGGCCAATCCTTAAAAATTAAAAGAAATTTCCAATACAAGAAAAGAAGTTGGGGTTTTGTATCAAATTTATTAGAGTAAGAAGATAAGAAATTAAAAGAAAATGAAGAATAATACAGTGTATTCAAAAAAGACTAAAAGAAATTATGAGTAATATATAATTTTAAAATATATTTTTTAGTAATATTTATATTTTTAGTAAAGAAAAATTAATCAAGCCCCTCCTCTATCAATTTTTTCCTTTTTTCTTAATCAACAAAGAGAGTTAAAAAGTCTAAAGAAAATAAATCTATTATTATTATTATTATTACTATTATAAAAATAAAAAGTGCATGTTGATAAAATTTTATTTTTATTTTTTAAAAGTAATAAATAAATTTTTTAACATTTTAATATTGTATAATCAAGCTTGTAATTATTTTTTTCAAAAACAAAATACATCTATAAGAGAAAATACTAAGATTTATTTTTGGAAGTTATTAAAATCAAAGAAATTTATATACAAGCACTTATATATGTGTTATATAATTTAATGTATCCCTATGTTTATTTGACCTATATTTGTTACCAATAAATAAAAAAGAAGATATATACAATCAAACTTGAGGAGAGAAAAAAAAAAAAAAGAAATACAAGCAAAAGGCAAAAATTTAAATACAAATTAAATTTAAAAAAAAAAACTAAATGGGTCACGGCATACCAGATGTTGTGACCCATTTACAATTATTTAAAAAAATAAAAAATGGGTTGTGGTAGAGCAGATGCCGCGACCCATTTTAAAAAAACATAATTAAGGATTTGAAAAAAACATTTTGGCGACTTAGGGTTTACGTTAATTGTTTTTTTCTTTCGCATATGACAATGAAAAAGTCAGTCACATGAGTTTAAATAATATAACACATTTGAATAACTATTTAGACCAAAATTTTATTAGTTTAATTAAAGTAACACGTTATATCGATATTATATACTTACAATTTGAAACATAGATATCAAAGTACTTTACTATACAAAAAAAGGTTATAACTATTAAAATAAAATAAAAAAAACTTAACATTTTACCCAATATGTCCTCCAATCCCACATCTGGGTCTTCGACGTAAGCACTGGGGACGGCGCTGAAGTGGCTCCTGTCCTACTTCTTCTACTTCATCCTCATCGGTTGATCCATTATTTGGTTGATAAGTAGGTTGAGGAGATTAAGCAGGGGCAATCGATTGATTAGGGGTGAAAAACCCCTGCTGAAAAGATGCTCCCTATGGTTCAGAAGGTGCATCAGCATACTCTGCACTAAACGTGAATAGATCGAAAAATAAAGTAGTGAAGGAGATACCTCTAGCTTGCATAGTTTAAGGTGGCAAGGTGGAGAAGAACGGTTGAGGAGCTGGTGATGTGAAGGATGATGAACCACTCCCAGGAGCAAAAGAAGGACCAGCACCCCCAGCAGATGAAAAAGACCCAGGTGCTCAAAAGGATGGTGCACCAAAAAAAGGACCAACACCTGCATAGTCTGCAAATGATGCAAAAAGACGTGGGTTTTCAGTTTCTTCATGCACAGGCGTTGGCGTGTAATAGGATAATGGTGCATCTGTCTGACATCTACTGCTATAGGTAACATCTACTAATGGCTGTCTAGTAGATATAAAACCATGTCCCCGCTTTCCTGGACGAGCTTCTAGCTCTGGTGGTCTCTGCAGATGAGGAGCGGGCAGAGCAGGCTGAGAGACCAACATCTTCTAATGTTTACCCAAGGTCTGTAGCATCATCCTAACATCTCCACGGGTCCTCTCCTTAAATCCTGCATAATCAAGCGTCGGAGGATCGGCAATGGAAAGCATATATAGGTTGTCCAGTATATCAGTCTGTGGAGAAAAAAAAAAAGATTAGCCATTACGTAGTTGGAGGAAAAACATGCACAAACAAAAGAAAATAAAAGGAAAGAAAAGGTTGTACCATAAAACCTTGGGAGCCACTTTCTAAATGGATCCACTGTCGCGTATGGCGCCAATACCAACACATATAATTAGATAAGCCATCCAATGAAGATACCTCTATATCTGCTTGGGCAACAACTTGCTCCCACATATTCCATGCAGAGATAAATACCATGTGCTCCTGACGCCAATCTTTATGTATTTTTCCTCTTAGTTGCAGAGTATGCAACGATCCCACATTAAACGGTGTTTGAGGGATATGCTATTGTTGACCAAACTGGCGAAGAACACGGTCTACATAGTGAAATTCAATGAGCCAAAAGCAAATAATAGGTACAGACGCCTGCCATATATTTGAACCCACTAAGCAATAGTTTGGAATTAACTGTTGGACACTTGGATGGTCATATGGCTGCCCAATGAACTCATCATCCTTCATCTGATCTAACAATATCCTATAAGTTAGTAATGCTTTAGTGGTTAGACGAATATGTTGGGGGACACGCCTCCATCTGAAACCCAATGGCGATCCCAAGGGATATATTTCTATTTGAGGATCTACTTGAGCAGGGAAAGGTGGAGGCAGGTGTGGAAAACGATCCCATACCCATAAGTGCAATAATATTAGACAACCACCAATATTGATTTCAGCATAATTGGTTGCACTGCACAATTCTCTATACAAGTGGGTCAAAACTGCAGATCCCTAACTATAATGACCAACCTCATCGAAATTAACAAGTAATAGTAAATACATCAACATCACCCTATACCCAGTCCGATCTGGGATCAAGTATCCCCTAATCAACCTCATAATGTATGCTCGAGCAAATCGCTGTATGGTCTCATTATCAGCATCATCTGGTAAGACTGTAAATGTCTGGGTAAGCCATGGGATACTGAGTCACTGTCCATCCATGATCTCTGGAGGTGGAACCACTTCAAGTAACTGTTGACACACGGTTATCCAATTGTAATTTGTTCAGCCTGAAATAACTTGTCCAGTGTAAGGTAGGCCAAGCTGAACAGCAACATCTTATAGGGTAATAATTGCCTCTCCCTTAGTCAAATGGAAAGTGTAGATTTTTTGCCACCATCTCTCCACCAGAGTTGAAACTAATGTTGCGTTAAAGTCAAACTGACCAAGTCGAGAAACTCCAAAAAACCAAATCAGAGCAGGTACGAAACAATGGCAAGTGGAGGATCAAAGATGTGATCCTCCTATGCTATCCATCATATACGCAAAATGTGATCGACCTGCAATATGCATTTATGTTACTAACATATGATAATATAGAATAAGTTAAACATAATAACTTTATCTGTGTTATCTTACTTGTCCTTGCCATACGGCCTGTGAAATATAACGAGTCTGTAAATACAAAAAGGAGTCATCCTCAAGTCCCAAGTCGACAACGCTCAGATGACTAGCCATTATGCTGTTACAGTAATAGAATCATAAGTTAAAAAAAAATTATTATCAAATCTATATAGTTATTATCTAAAATTTGCTTAAATTGAATTATAAATCTAGAAAGAAGATTAATAAATATTATAAATAAGTTAGCATAGAAAGTGCTAACAAAACACCCAAGGTATGTAGAAAAAATAAAACGCTCCATTTAATGCAATATTATCTAAATTTTCTTTAAATTGAATTATAAATCTGAAAAGCAGAATAATAAATACTATAAATAAGTTAGCAAAGAAAGTGCCAGGAAAACACCCAAGGTATTAAAAAAAAATGCTCCATTTAATGCAATATTGTTGCACTACATAAAGTTTTAAAAATTTATTTAGCGCGTGATGGATCCCATGAACCCACTGAAAAATTTAACATCACTCTTAAGTCACACCACACAATATACTATTTCTCATATAATTATGTGGAATAAAGTAATTGAATTGGGAATAAGAGCTGCAAAGAGTACAGTGTTTCAAATATAATCTGAAAAAAATTGAACGATGTTACAATAGAAGTTCATTGCGCGAAACAATCATAAATTTACAATGCACTGATAACAATCAAGTAAAGAATGCGATAAATTAAATCATATCAACTTCCAATCGGTCACTGTGATGGGCAAGTTGCTCGGTTATGACCCATTTGTCGACACAACCTACATCGTTGTTGTTCTATCGACCCCTCACGCCAATCCATCTCATTCCAAATTCTGGAGGATTTTGGCCTACCCTGTTGGCGAATCATAACAGGATCAGGTACTAATCGTGGACCTACAGTTTGTAGCCAATAGAACTCTCCTCCCATCAATTGGAACTCTATTTTGTATGCATTGATGATGGTATCCAATCGGAATAGTTAATCCACATGCTGGAGCAAATTAATTGAAACCAAGGCACATGTAGCGAATACGTGTTGGCATGGATACTTTTGAATTTGAAACTCACCGCAATCACATGTGCGACGGGCCAAACTCACCTTACAAGACTAACCATATTGCTTGTTTGTCAAATCGTATGGTTCTTCAACTTCAAACTCCGATGCTCGCCTGTCAAATCTACGTACAGTTAAGGCAGATGTACTCTGTATCAAAGATGATAATTTTTTCATCAAATCCTCTGGGAATAGCACCAGCCTCAAGTTGTGCGGTGATCATTTGTAAACGCTCCACCCAATATTTGTTCAGTTTATACATAATAGCCTTTACTAAGCTACTGATAGGTAAGAACCTAACCCCATTCAGTACACTATTGATGCATTCAGCCAGGTTTATAGTCACGTGACTATAACGTCGGCTTTGAACATCGTACGCACGAGACCATCTACTCTTGAGAATATCCTTGATCCAGTTTGCAGCTTCTGAATAGAGTTGGCGTCTATTGTTCATCCACCTGATGTCGCTCATGCAAGTAACCTACACCAATAGCTATTTGTTAATACGCAGTATTTATTTCTAAAATAGTTTAGAAGATCAATAAAATATACTGATATTAATAAACCTCTTCTTTAGCCACTTATTTCTAAATGCTGTATTTAGATTACTTGCAATGTGTCTTAAACAAAACACATGATATGCATGCAGTGGCTACTATCCAATTTCTGGATTAGAGACAGTAGCCAAAAGTCTAGGATTTCTATCAAAAATCAAGCAAATTCCCATCTTATTTGGCAGAATTCGACGTCGGAGCAAAGAAAGAAACCATGCCCATGACTCCCTTATATTTTCCGTACAAAAAGATTCCATCGACTTGCACCATTGGTTTTAGGTAATCAAAAGTATCAATGCATGGTTTGAAAGTCCAAAAAACACGATAAAACTTCACTAAAGAATCTTAGCTGAGTTACTCTGTGGCCACTCCCTATGAACAAACTCATAATATGACCCAGGCATGAAGTGGTTGACTGCTGCCAACCATTTCGATAAGAAAGCATATGATTGTTCCTAATTTCTGAATGCAATATCGATTGCTTGGTACTTTTTCGTCTATGCCTTTTTGTATGTAACAGTGTAGCCAAATATGCTATGCACTCTTTTAATTATTTACCTAATTGACATCGATGAATTCTCGGCCACCATCGACACCATATGCAATGAGATGATGTCAGAGTCAAGCTTTGGATGATCTTGCGATAATGATAGAGAAAGGCATGTGTGTAGCCCATTATATCTTGTTATTTTTCAATGCCTGTCCCTCTCATCTCGACTTGTTCTAACTCTCCAAGTGCACTGACTACCATATTCTGGACAACGATATTCTTCGTATTTCTCTGATGAGAAATGCACTTTAAAAGTGTGGTGCTTGTGAATAAAGTATATCTTGACCGCACACCGCATACATTATTTATCTGAGAATCGTATACTAATACATAACTCTTGACTTTAATAAATTTACGCCAATAGTTGATATATGTGCATATATATCTGATGCACCCAATTGATTTGAAAATTTTCGGTTGGCTTCCCACATGGTTTGGACATCATCATCATCTTCCAAAGTACACACTAAATACCTTGTGGGATTACGCGAATGAGGGTATCTATATAGCAATTTGATCACAAATTAATCCAGAGCCAATCGAAGCTTTTCACCTACCACCTTCTTCAATCCATTCAGAGTAATAGTTGCATCAACTCTTCAGATTTTGGGTCCATCATAGACAAATATTGCACCTTCCTCACTGTCATAAATTTTGCTATTTGCATATACATATATCATTTCCTTTCTCACACTCATTATGATTCCTATTATAGAATAAGTGTAATGACATGTGAAACATAGTCATCAATATTGGTTAGATACATATATCAAATCATATATCAAAATATATCCACCTATTTCTATTCAGCTACATAGAAGAATATTTCTCCATGCCTACAGGTTTTTGAAGGGGAAAAAAGAAAAGCAAAAGGCCAACTGTGTATGTAGTGTCTGGGGTTGAAGGGATGAAAATAGTCTAAAACTCATCTCCATGAAGCAACTTCCCTCATGGTTTTATATACTTGCTGCACCTCTTCTTCTTTCGTAAGTGCTCTCACCTCTTCTATTATATCAAATTAATAAACTAATTATTAGTAGTCAAAATGACACTATGCCAAATATCTTGTAGTTTTTAAAAACTAATAACTAAATATACAGATATAAATTTTGTTAAAAGTAAGTCTTATTAAAAAATATGCTTAATACATTTATTTTGTTATCCATATTTAATTTAGTCCACTTATTACTTTTTATAGACTGAATTTAATATAAATTTTTTCAAATCAAGGAATTAAAATTTCAATTAATTCAATTATATCAACCAGTTAGCTATTCATTATCCCATCTACTTTATGTAACATGTCCAACCCTTCGTATTAGTCTACCCCATTATATCTAATGATTTAGAAAACTACCGAACAATACAGTAATAATGCATATTCTGGCACGACCCATATTTGATCAAAAAAAAAAAAGGAGGTCACGGCATCTAATATACCGTGACTCAAATCAAACTTCTATTATTTTTTAAAATTTTTATGAGTCGTGGTAGAGGCTTTGTCGCGACTCTCATAATATTTTTTTTTAAATTAAATTTTAGGCATGTAAGGAAATAGTTTTGGCAGTCTAGTTTTTCTATCAAATAATTTAATTTAAATAGCAAGTATGTCAAAAAGCCTATATAACTTGTTTATTTTTAAACATATTCTCTTTTTCGTATTACCTATTATGCATTGTAAAGATAGATCAAAAAATTTATAATGCATTTTTTCCTTCAGTTTGATGGTCAACTAGTTAATAAAAAAACCTTCATTTCTTTATCCATAGACATATAAATACAACTTATCCTTACAACTACAAGATAATAAATTACATACTAAATTGTCATAGATATATACATATACATATTCAAATTATTTTTTGGACTACATGTTAGCAAATTAAAAATATACTCAGCACATTTGCTACATAAATCTAAAGATAATATATTATTTCTAAATTTACTTCTTACTTCGAACAAATTTTTAACCGACCAATAATGCAATTTATAGAGCCTTTTCCTTCTATTAAATCACAAAATATTTCCATCCTTGAACATACAAAAATATCACGTATAAAAAATACAAACTAAATATATGTAATTTTAAATTTATTTACAATTATTAAAATATTAATTACAAGTTACATAAAATTAATTTAGACTTCTCTTTTTCATATAATATAATAAACAAAAAATTATTTGATAGGAGTCTAATATATTTTACTATATTTCAATTTAATTTTCCTACCTGAAGGTATTAAAGAATTTTTTAGAACTACTGATATGGACCTTTGCGTGTTCCAACTTTGTTCTCTTTCTTGTCAACTAATAGAGCGGAGCTTACTTGATTTTTTTTATAATAAACATAAAAATCAATAATCAATAATAAATAGGCAGAAGAATAGAAGATAAGAAAATAACATATGCAAGAAATAATAGAGAACTAAGGAAGAGAACAGAGAGAACTTACATATATGTGTATAGAGCAAAACTGGAACAAGATTGGCAAAGAAAGAGAGAATGAAACAAATCAATAAAATTGAAAGAAGGAAGGTTGAGGATGATAAAGGAGAGAAAAAAATTTTCAGAGGAGTGGGGAAGAGAGGAGGGATGGAGACTGGGGGAAGGCAAGGAGATTTTGAGGAGAAGGAGGGATAAAAGGGGAGGGGGAAGTGCGCCAGGGTTTGGGGGTGCGTAGCTACAGCTTTGCAGCAAAGTTGCTGGTCACAGGTTAAATGACCCATGACCAAAAATCAAAATGAGGGTTGCAGCATTCCTAATGCCGCGACCCTCCATATATTTTTAATTAAAATATAGGTCGCAACATCTATAATGCCGCGACCCATGAATTATCAAAAAAAAAAAAAAGATTTTCAGTATATGGGGCAATGGTTTTTGCGGCAGAGTGTCTTAGACAATAGTTTCAAATTTTTAAGCACGAAAGTCAAAAAGCCTAAGAACTTAACCCCTTTAATACTATTGATACATTCAGCCAAGTTTGTAGTCATGTACCCCTAACGTAAATCCTCAATATCGTATGCATGAGACCATTTGTTCCTTGGAATATCCCTAATCTAATTTGTAACCTCTACATGGAGTTGACATAATTGGGCCAATTATTCATTAACTTGATGACGCTTATGTAAGAAACCTGCATCAATAGTTATCCATACATAAACATTTGGAAACAACATTTATTAAGTTATTCTATATGATTGAAAAAATTTACCAATATTGATAAACCTCTTCTTCAGTTACTGACTCTTAAACATTTTGTTCAGGTTGCTTACAATATATCTCTAACAAAACACATGATACACACGTAGTAATTGTCGCCCAATTTCTAGATTAGATATAATGGCCAAAATTTTAAGATATCTATCAAAAATCAACTAAATTTCTATTTTATTCAGCACTACTTGACATCGGAGTAAGAAAAGAAACTATGCCCATAACTCATGTATTTTGCCCTCAATAAATGCAAATGCCAGGGGTACAACTTTGTTGGTTCCATCTTGTGAGCTTGTAATGAGTATAGTGCCTTTGTACTTTTTGTACAAAAAGATTCCATCAACTTGAGTCATTGGCTTCAAGTAACCATACACGTTAATATATGACTTAAAAGTCCAAAAAATTTGATGGAATGTCACTGAAGGTTCTACAACTAAGCTGCTCTGTGGGCACTCCTTATAAACAAACTCATAATATAACCTTGGCATAAATTAGTCAACCGCAGCCAACCATTTTGATAAGAAAGCATATAATCGTTCCTAGTTTCCAAATGCGATACTAATTGCTCAGCATTTTGCTGTCCATGCTTTTTTATATGACACTATATAACCAAATATGTTATGTGACCTTTCAATAATTTACCTAATGGAGACCTATGGATTCTCAGTCACCATTAATATAATGTGTGATGAGATCACATCAGAGTTAAGGTTTGGATGATCCTGAGACAATGATGGAAAAGCACATGTGTGCGAGCCATTATATCTTATTCTTTTCTAATGACTTCCCCTGTTAGTTTAGCTTGTTCTAATCTCCAATTACACTGATTACTATACTTTAGACAACGATATTCTTTATACTTTTCTAATGAGTAATACACCCTAAAGGTCTAGTATTTGCAAACAAAGTATATTTTCACTACATGACGCATAGACTATTTATTTTGAAATCTCATACTAATATGCAATTCTTGACTATTGTTCAAATCAATGTCTTCAACCATTTAGACAGAATTCTCATCATCCAAGTTAATTTGTGAAAGCATAGCTTATACTCAATCCACATATTAAGCTAGTGGAGTAACCCTTGTCTCATTAGCATCATCTCCCTCAAAATCATCTTATCCATGATTATTGACATTTAGTAACGTATCATATTCATCCTCCTCCTCAAAGTTATCCATTATATCCTTCGTCTCATTTGGGGGCGATGAAGGACTAGTAAGTCAATGTGACAAACTTGGCTGGAACATTAACTTGAAGGTAAGTTGAGAATGAAAAGTGAACATTTGCTATGTAAGAGTTAAATTGTGAGGTATACTTATTCATACTTTAAAACTGGTTGGTGGACAAGAGGGGTAGCAGTGCATACTCCCCAACCTAAACTGCATTCAAATCAATATTGGTAGTTGATATATACACGTATATATTCCAGTGCATCTAATTAGTTTAGAAATTTCTAATTGGCTTCCCACATTGTTTAGACATCAAAATCATCATCCAACATACACACCAAATACCTCATAGGATTGCGAGAATGAGGATACTTATAAACTAACTCAGACATCAATTAATCTGAGGCCAACTGTAACTCTTCCCCTATTGCTTTTTTCAACCCGTTAATAGTAATATCTGCATTGATTCTTAATATTTTGGGTCTGTCGCACTTTCCTTACTATCATAAATTTTTTCATTTGCATAAATACATATAATTTCTTTATGCAAACTTATCATGGTTCCTATTACAGAACTAGTATAATAGCACATGAAAAAATCTAATAATAACATTTATATCCTATATACAAATAATATTTAAATAAATGTTTAGCTAGCTAATATAAAGGTATCTAATAGATAAAATAATATATAGTGCATACATAAGAATTTTATATAATTATATATTTATTTACTTTATATATATATAATTATTCCAAAATTTTATTTATATATTTTCCTCATTATATTTATTACACTTTCTTTTCATATTTATAATTCTATACCATGTATATATAGATATTTATCATATTATATCTTTGAGTTATCTAAAAATATTGTTAGTTATATTAACATCTTATTCATAAGTAATTAATTTTTTAAATTACATTTATTACTTTATATTCAACTTTATTTTTACATTTCTGCATTGCACATTTATTTAAATTATATATATATATATAATATTACATATATTTATATATTACATATTTTATAAATATCTATATAAATATATATACATTTAATTATATTTATAAAATAGTTCATATGTACTCATACTTTAATTTATTTATTTTATACATATATTTATTTATACCAAAATTTTAATTATAGGTATTTTTTGAAATATATTTTTAACTACAATATATTTATTTATTTATACTTTTATATCATATATTACTATATATATTTAAGGTAAATTATTATAAAGTATGTAAATAAAAAATACACATTTATTCTAACTATTTTTTCATGTTTTTCATTATACATTTATTCTAATCATATAATTATATCTTCATTTTATACATTATATACATTTATAGTATATATATATATATATATAAATGTTAATGTGATTTTTTTTTCATGGTTAAAAAGTTTGAAAAAAAAATTATTTCTAACATACAAAAGAAAAAAAAAACAAAATATCCTAATATCAACATAATGAAGACAAATAATATGTTACAAAACAAATTTTATATTACTACAACTACATATCCAAATTATACTTTTCTACTTAAATGCCAAAAGACAAACATTATAAACATAGCAAATTAGCTATACAAATATAGAGATGATATATTTTAAGAAAATTTATTTCTTACTTATAAAAAATTGTGTATGAACAAACAGAGTGGATATATGCAATTTACTATTTTTTTTTTTTTTTTGCTAAACTACAAAATAATTTTCTCTTCACATTGTAAATATATAAAAATTATCAAATATCTTTAAATATAAACTATAAAAAGTGAAGGTACTAAATACATTAACAAATATTAAAACGATTAAATAAGAATTAAACACAATTTAAAGAAATTCAAATGTCCAATATTTTTACACATAAAATATTCAACAATAAAAATACAAAAAATAACCTTAAATTTTTGTTATATTCCTTTATACTTCAACTTAACATTAACTCACACTTATGATGGAGTAGATGACCAAACTTGCAACTTCTTAAAGAAATCCACCAGAAAAAGAAAATTCTCCTCTTCTTAGAATTAGGGAAGACACTACAAAACTTTGCAAATAGGGAGATGAAAATATGAAGTGAGGAGAAGGATGAAGGAACCATATTATTATAACATAAAAAAGCTACTACTTTTGCATTTTTCAACAAATTTCACGCCTTTTGCAAATTTTCTATGAATAAACAGTGCCAAGTTAGTCAATGAGACTACTCATTGACATCTAGAACATGGACCACGAGGGTTCACATTTTAGACCTAACGTTGGTCCCGTCAAGGTCCAAGTTTTCTAAAGCCCATAACCTAAAAAAATTAAAAAAAAAAAGGGTCATAGCCAACCATCAGCCATAACCCATTTAAGAATATATATATATATATATAAGGGTCACAGTTGAACATTTGTTGCAAACCTTATATATAAAATACATTTTTAAGGTCACGACCTAATGTTGGTCACAACCCTTAAAAAAAAGAAACTTTTAAGCATTTGCAAAATAAGTTTTGGCGGCTGAACTTTTCCTTAAAATGTTATTCTTCTATCAACATTAGAGTCAAAAAGCCATGTAATGAAGATACATTCATTGCACTAAATAGGAAGTATGACTTTTGCTTGGTTTAATTAACCTAGAAATTCATTTCAATTTCTTTTTGATAGATAAAAGTAAATTAACACCTAAACATTAGCATATCGATAAGATAAATGAATGATTGATAGAAGCAACATATAGTTATATGAATTGACAATACAAAAGGTTCCTAGTCTAAGGTAGTCACAAAAAAGCTCAAGACAGAACTCACGTAAGAGAGTCACTACTTCCAAGTCAGTAAAAATATAATGCTTTGCTTATTATTGTGTCTGTAACACCATAATGTATTTACCTCAACTAACTTCCACTTAGGCTTGATTCCATGAATTTCCAAAGAAAGAAGTAAAATCGTGGTATTTTAATGCTATATGTCAGGGGTTTAAATGGTCATACTTTGCCTTGTAGGTCTCATGAACTCGTCAATTACATTCTCTACTCAAAATTCATTTATACAACTCATACATAGCATAAAACAACTCATGAACTACAGATATGAAGCTAAAAACCAGAAAATGCAATTTCTCAAAATGGGCTCAAAAGTAAAATTTTTACCTCTAATTTTGGAAAATTATAACTAATTCTAAAAAAATTGGAATCAAGCAAACCATAACTTTCTGGAAAGCTCTAGATGTTAATTTTATACTAAAAATAATTTCCAACCATGATCTCAGCATTTGGATCACATTTGACATTGAAAAAGAGATAGAGGTCTGACTGTCCCTGATACTGATACAGCTTGTTGTTATGAACTTCAAAAATTCATAACTAATTCTACAAAAATCTAATCTGAGAAAACTATAACAATTTGGAAATCTACAAATGTTAACTAGAGGAAAACAATAAGTCCATATCATTTTAAAAGACTTTAGACCTCAAAAACTGATAGAACAGTAACGAAGGTTGGCTGGCTTCCTTGATACTGACACAGAACTTCAGAAAGTTATTTCTCCCTCTATAGACCTCTAATTGAGGTGCTTTTAGTTGGTATAAGTCACTGTGGATTTCTAGTTTATGTTCATAAAATTTCATGATAATTAGACACTACTGGTCCATGAATGACATAATTTCATTTTGGACCAGTAGTAACAGTGCACTAACCAAAATTAGAAAATTGTTTAACTTCAACAATTGGCCAAATATTCTCTAGACCTTTAAATATTCTATACTTTAGCTTTCCAAAAAACTCTTAATAAACTCTAGCATGCCAAATTTCATATCAAGAAGAGCTCATTTTGTCATATTTTGATAGAGCTCACGAATTTGGCAATTTTGACCCCCGATATGGTTCAAAGTGGGTCCAAATGGCCTCCTACATATTCTAGTAGCCTTGGATAAGTTTTAAAGCACTACTATATCACATAAGAGTTGCCCAAGTAGTTCAAACTATCACACATCTCAAACTACTCACTATATTACAAGCAAAAATACACTACTATATACAAGCCACAAAGGGCCAAATCTCACATTTCCATTGCTTTGGTTCTATACATGATTCATACATCATTTATACATACATTTACATTTGCTTAAATATTTGCATCTCAAAAATAATATGTACATATCTATTTTGGCACTTCTTTACATCATAAGAACCAAAACAAGCTATACAACTAGCTAAGCATACTTAACTAGGCTCATTGGCTTGCACTTTAATCTCCTTGAACTCCACCTAACATGTTAAGATGGGAAAGGGAAGGGGTGGAGATTTATGAAATCTCAATAGCTCATACATTCATTCAAGGAAGCAATCAAGGCATATAAATAAATCAAAGTATGCAAGTAGGCATCCAACCATTCAAAATCATACAATACATGATTTATATACCATGAAAACATATCAATGCCAAGAATAAGCTCTAGGGACTTTTGGATTGGCCTCACCCTTGGTCTTGGGACTTTTGACTTAGCCTCACTCATTCATGAGACTTTTGGCCTTATCTCACTCATCCTTAGGGACTTTTGGCTTTAACTTACCCATCACAAGAGACTTTTGACACTGCCTTATCCGAGCAATTTTCACAATCCAAAACATAAGCATATTGGTACCAATGCCTCAAGGCAATGTCAAATGGCATATCTCATAACACATGTGTACACACAAGCATACAATGACCATTACACATCCAAGAATATATCAAGAAAGAGTGGAGAGCTACCTTACAAGCCAACACAAACCTTTCCTTTTGGTTTCTCTTTTCCCTTCTCGATCTCACAATCACAACTAGGTGGAGCTGCTTCTCTTAAGCCTAGAAACAACAAATAGCATACAATTACTCTCTTGGAACTCAAACAATTACTCACAAAGGCTAGGAGATTAAATCCCTAGTTTCTCCCTCTTAATTTCCACTAGTTCTTCTTTTAGTTCCTTTGCATTTCTTAACTCCCCACACTCTAATTCAAGGGTTTCTTACTCATTCTAGGTTAGAACTTTCTTCTTCTCTTAAGCTCTCAAGTTGGTAGAACCAACATACATAAGAAGCAAAGAAGAAGAAGCAAGATACATAAGCATCTACGTTGAGTTCTAGTTTCTTTTAAGAGTGATTCTCTTTGCCTTCACCTTCCTTTTTATTCTCCACTCTCCCTCTTCTAAACCAAGCTGAAAATAAAACTAAGTTAACAACCAAAACTATAGAAAGAGAAGACAAAGAGAGAAGCACAAAATTTTAAGGAGGAGAGCTATGGAAATCTCAAGGTCTGCTTACCTTTTCCTTGTTATTCCTTTCTTCTCTTGGTCTCTCTGTTGTCTCTCACTCTTTCAAGCCCTTTTTCTTTATTTTGGTCAAAGCTCAAGTCAGTTAGAGAGGAAGAGAAGCTTCTGGGGTCTTTAAGAAACAAAAACACACTTTTCCACACTTTTCTAGACTAAACCTCGATATAGCAAAAAATAACCCTATTTACGGCAAGCACGTATCAGTCCCAGACCCCTATTCTCACTACGGCACATGCTATTGCGAGGAACTCCTTGGTTTTTATATGGGATGCCTAAACTCGCTATAGTTAGAAGCATTCTCGCTATAGCGAACTGGAATATTAGGTATATATAGTTAGGTCATTTCTCGCTATAGCAAACAAGTACATTTACTATAGCCAAGTTATAGCTAGCAAACTTAGAAAAATTTCAAGACTTAGAAGAATTTTAGCAATTCTGGTTGTTACAGTGTCAACTTACTCTTACACTTTGTTTTACAGCTTACTTTTTCTTACATGATCTAGCAACACTCCAAAACTCGACTCTTAAGCTTTTCCACCAAGCAGGTAACTAGTAACTCATAATTCAGGGGATAATAAATATTAAGGATGTGTTTGGTAGAGTAAAAAGATTTTTAAGGGAATAAAAAGGAAAATGAAAATAAAATGAAATTTTGTGATTTAAAACCATATTTTGGAAGACATGGATAATGATATTTTTTTTATTTTGATGTTTGATAAAATAAAAATAGTATTGGAATGGAAATAAAATGTAAAAAAAAAAGACCAAAACACCTTTGGGACAAAAAAATCTTAAGTTTTTTTTATTAATTACCATAAAGCAAAGTTAAATAACCAAACTAGCATTATTAAAAGAGGAAATAAAAAAGGCTAGCTACTTGAATCTATGTCTCTAAATTGCCAGTTCTCCTTTTGACAAAACAAGCATTTGCGACTATAAGTGAAATCTACTAGATTAACGAGGAGAGCATCCTTTCGATTGTCAAAATGCATTGCATTAAAATATGACAAATAGGTCTTTTCATTCATCTTTATATCATAAACAATTGCTTCCCATCAAAATATTAATAAAGTATAATGGTGAGGCTCACAAGTAGTGGCTTCCATCAAGGAATGACTATCCAATTTATCAAACCCACATTCCAGCTTTTCCTCCTCTCTTTTAGTCTCCATTCCACCATAACACAGTCTACCAAACAAGGTACAAGGGATAAGCCCTAAGCTTTGACAAATCTAGCCTCAAATCGAGATCATTGTCTAATTCATCTACAACACTTTTGCAAGGTCCAAAGAAAACATACACTTTTAGAGTACATAACAAGATAAGGGGAGTGAGGCAACAAAAAGTTAATAACAAAAAACACTAAAAAGAACAAGTTGCTGGACCCTTTCCTATCATTAGATACTAGAATAAGGCTGACATAAGGAGGACTAAAAGAAAAGATCAAGGATCAATAGTAAAACTTTCAAGAAAGAATATGTGACTATTACAAAAGCTTAAGCAAAGATTCATAACTCTAGCTTATATGGAAGACACTTATATTGTAGCCCTTAACCAATACTACAATTGGTAGCAACTCTAATAATAACTTTTTCTGTATTCAGGAAACTTTGAGTCTTTTCAAAAGCATATATCTTTATATCCAACCATCAAATAATAGAATGTAAACAGCTACTAGGCAAAAGTTCATGGTTTTATAGTTCATTATTTATATTTATAGATAAAAGGCAGACAATATCTAAATCTTCTAATGACTTAGATAAAAATGACATGTTGCAGATTCACAAAACCTATACCATTCTTTCCAATGACGTATGTCATGAGCCAATCTGATTTAGAGATATCTCATTTATTTTTACAATGATAGGTGGCAAATTTCCTTTGAATAACTCAATTTGAAGTTTTCAGTGGGTTGAGGTAGAGTCAATAAATGTCATGAATCTTGTTTTAAAGGATTGTGCACTTTCACACCCTATGAATTATTGGTAAATTGTATTAAAGTTGCCATAGGAAGGGATTGGTTAGTTAAAATTAGCCACACTCATTGCAAAGACAACAAATCTACCAGTTACTTAGCTAATCTTTCACTTGACATGACTTTAAGGATCAAGCTCTAGAGTGACTCACCAAGTGGATGTTATTGCATTCTTGTAGAGAATGTTTTTGAAGTGTCACTTCCTAACGTGCTTAGTGTTTTGGTTGTTTTAAACTCCACTTTTTTTCCTTTAAAAAAAATCCTTTGAATAACTTGTTCAAAGTTTTCAATGAACATTGGATTTGTCATAACACTATGAAGTAGATACTATTGATTCACTTAAAACAGTTTGGCAAAGAGAGGAAAATTTTGTAGCAATATTTGATTTATGCTTCTTTAACATCTCTGATTAAAGAGGAATGCTTGCATTTTCAAGTCAATTTCTTTAGTTAACTAAGGCTTATGTTATGTTAAAGAACATCTCTCTAAATCCTTACCTAAGTAAATGCCCTTGATTGTCTTTACATTGTAATTTGGTGCTTTACTTGAGTAAATGATGAACAAATCACCAGCTAATAAGTCTTCAAGACTAATTTCATGTCACAAAAGTTAAATATAAAAAGAAAAGCAAGCTCAATATGAGTAATGTCATATTACAATGTCAATTAGATGTGGGCCTCATGTAGCTATATGGAGACTTGTGCCAATTAATTCAATTTTCAAAAAAGGTATCCAAAAAAAAGAAAGAAAAACTTGCTTTGCACATAGTCTAAAAATTAAGTCACACTATTCAAGTCTTTGAAATAATGCAACACTTTTGGTTTTATTAGATATATTGATATTTAATATCCCTACAATAACTATTTAATTATAGGACAATTCATTTTGATCTATTATGCATTATTATCATCAATATGTGTGTACATATATATATATATATATATATATTAGAAAAAAAGTAGTTTTTATTACTGTTTTGAATTAGACTAAAATGTGAAGTAAGTTTTTATTTCAATAAAAACTTATGTATATTTTTTAAAAATAAAAAATTTATATAATTTCAACAAAATTCATAAAAAATTCATGTAATTTACTCTTAAAAAATAAATACCAGCATCGGCAAAAATACACTTTTTGTCTTAAATTTCATTTTTGCCCCTCTCACTTTTTCCTTGACTTTAAAATATCAATCTATATATTTCTTCTCCTATAATACCGTTAACAATTTTAACTGAAAACTATGACTAGGATCTGATTGTGGCTAACCTACGAAAACTTCATGCCAAATCCATGATTAAGTACCCTTTTTTTTTTTTTGACAAATCAATGTTACAAATTGCCCTCTCTCTCTCTTCTCATCATCGTCCTCAATTCTATCTACCCTCTTCATTGTTTAAGTACCTTTTTTCTAACAAAACACTTTCTTCGTTGTTTATTGAATTCCAAAAATAGAAGATAAAGAGTCAGGATTTTTATCTCACAAATTCCAATACTTGTCATATAATATTAAATAAATTAAAATTATCCATTTTTATAAGCATATGTAATCTAAATATTTGTTTACATTAATTATTTAGTAATTTTCACATGTAATTTTGTTTTTTAAAAGTTTCTAGTTCAGAAACAATATGTACTTGAAGATTAACGTGGACAAGAGAGAGCAGAGTTTTGGCTGCTACTGCCTGACCCATTAGTAAAGCATCCTTGATAAACAAGGCAAAATCTCACAATTGCAAACTTCATCTTTCAGATAGAAGATATATTAGATTTTCCTTTTTAATAAATTAAATGTAATTAAAAATACAGGAGAAAATATTGAAGGAGTAAATTTACATAAAAATCATAATTTTTTATTTGATGCTTGTAGTTTTTAACATTTTAAACGATTTTCATTTCATCCCTAATGGTAACATAATATTTAAGGCAATTGTTTGAGGAAAGAATTTAATTAAATCAGACATAGTTGGTGAATTTTTTAACTATAATAATTTCTTTTTAAAAAAGTATTGGTCCAAGTTTTCCAATTTGTTATCCAAAACTGAAACAGGCCCAATGGGCTTACCGAACCCCTATTATAAAAGTGACTTCTAATTAACCTCAAATCTTAAGTGAGAAGAGTGATTAATATTTCATCCAAAAAAATTAATTAATTGTTGCATGATCAAATATTAATTATTAAAATTTTTAGAAAATGTCATAATAATAAATAGTTTTTTATTTTTATAATTAATTTGTGATATAATGATAATTATTTGTTATTCTAACTTTTTATTTAAAATTACTCTTTTCACTTGCCTTTGGCAAACTCCTTTAACAAAGTGAGTCATAAGACCTGAGTTTATGGGAGGCGAATCTACAATTACTTTGGTGACACATAAAATTTGCCACAGTTATATTTTACAAGTAGCTTTTTGTGTTAATTTTGTACACACTTTTTTTTTGGTAGTTTCTATTTGGTTTGGTTTTATTTTGTTTTTTGTTTTCCTTTAAATTGAACATCATGGACAATTTTACATGGCCCTTGGAATGTCTTATTAGTAGGGACATCCAATGATTTAGTTCGATCAATTTTTTAATCTAAATCAGACTAAACCATACTGAACAATTGATTTACTCAAGCTTATTTATTATTTTAAAGTGATTCAGTCAATCAAACCAAACTAATGGCCCTTGATTTGGTTCAATTTGGCTTAATAAGTTTTGGTTTTCATTTTTTTAGTTCCCACTAATTTAAAGTATTGATTAATTAATGCTTATTCCTTTTAGGTATGAAAAGAGGACCAAAAAGACATTCTTTTGTACAGATAAGTGATTTTTAACCTGATCTTTTATTATAATATAAATAAAAAATTCCCCCTCTTTCCTTTTCTTCAATCCTTATCTCACAATAAGGATAACCAAGAGGTAGGACTGGCAATAACGAGTGCCTCTCCATTCCCTATCTCTACTATCAAATTTTCTTTCATCCTCATTCTCAACAAGAAATGCAGATTCCGATGAGGACCTCTTATTTTTAACAAAAAATAATTAAAAATATTAAATAAAATGGAAAATTTTATATAATCGGAAAAAAATGTTCATCTTTAAAAATTAAACACTTTATTAAAGTTCTCTAACAAGTTCATATCAAATTCAAAAAATAAAAACAATTCAAATAATAAGTTTTACAACAAGTTAAAGAAGTTTTAAAAACTTGAAAAAAAAAAAAAAAAAGTTCTATAGGTATTCAAATCTTCCTGTCTACCGTGTGTGAAGATTTCATCACCATTTCATCGCTATGTGCAAGTGGCCTACAAAATAAACACATAAACATGTATTCTTCATAGAAAATATTAAATTAAATAATTATGAAGTAATCTAATAATATATTGACTTACATCAATACCGTCAACATCCATATCTTCAACAACTGTTTGAATTTTAGCCATTACTTTTGAAGAACCTAACAATTAAAGAATCCAACCAACTTCCAAAAGAAGAATAACCAAAAAGTTAAATGTATATTAGAATATATTATCTTCTATTTCATGTCGTAACCAATCTTAAGTCCACATCAATGCCTCCAATGCGGCTTCATTTAACCTACTACGTTGTGTACTTAAACCACGACGACTAGTGCTAAAGATATAGACTCCGAAACAACTATAGAGATAGGGATAGCTAGAAAGTCTCTTGCAATTCTTTGCAGTTGGATATGTCAATCTGTTTTGTTTCCATCTACATAATACGTCAAAATCTTCTGCTTTTGATGCATCAATCAAATCAGACTCTTCTAAGTAGCAATCTGGCTCTAACTTGATATTACCAGTTGAAACAGTTTCTTTTACATGTTGGAATTAGTCGCACTTCCAATTTTTTGTCTTTGTGAGAGAACTCACATTTGTCAAAGTTGAAGAGGTAGCAGAATCAGTACTGGTAGAACTATTGCTCCTATTTTTAACTTGATATTCATAAACCAAAGCTTGACATGATGTTTTCACCATTTGCACTTCACTTAAGGCCTAGGAAGCACTGATACATCAAAAAAGGATACACGTCCGTATCGCATGTACATCCAATGTGATACGCATACCTTAATCTAGCATCTGTTATTGCTAATCTTTTTTCATTTGATATATTTTGAAACATTTCAAAATAACACCAGTACATTTTGAAACCGCCCAAGAACTTACAGAGAATTTTAATAATGTGAATGGAGATAACAATTGGCATCCAATTTGAATGAGAAACTTTAGTTTTAATTTATTTTATATTTTTATTAATAGCTTGTTATAGATATCTTATTTTACATTAAAAATAATTATTTAAGACTCAATTATGTTTTATATTATTTACTTTTTCATATGCTGATTATATATTTTGTACCTATATTTTAAAATTTTAAAAATTATTATATCTTATATATCGTATATATATATTAGTGCTTTTCAGCTTAAGGCATGATTTCATACATAAAAGGAAAGAAATAATTCAACAATGTCAATTTATGTCTAAGGTCCAAAACAGTCCCTATTGCCATTACCCTATTGATCGAACCCGATACTTGTCAAACTTGGAAATCATGCTTGTAGCCATACTAAGGATGGTGTCACTAGAACAAGTAAGCCACTTTCTTAAGGACAATCTAATTTCACAAAAGTTATGGGAAATAAATATTTGATGTTGGATTCTGAGTACCTAGGAACAATTCAGTGACACTAAAATACAATTCCGACTTATCACAAGTATCACTCGCCATTTGCCAATCTTCTTCACTTGGCAAACACTTATATTGAGCATCACGTTGTTTTAAACGTTTGAAAACAACTTGGTATGGCATTGCAGAAGCAAGCATTAAATAAGTACGGTTCTATCAAGTTCATCAATCAAGAGCAAACTTCTTTGAATATGTCAGGTTCAGTTGATGCCAAGTATCTTGAAATTTCTCATCCCTTGTTGGTGTTGCAACCCAAAAAGCAACACCTTCTCTAATCTTTTCAATAGTATCACAAATTGTTGACAACCCATCTTTCACTATCAAATTTAATATATGAGCACAATAACACATATGAAATAGATCCACTGTGATTGCAGCAGCTATTTTGAAGCGACAGTATCGAGTCGTCCAAGAAAAGGGAGGAACGTTGATTGCATGCATTGAGTAACAGAAACTACAGTCTAATGGCCCGTTCGGTAGCACGCGACGCGAAGGTTTTTTTTTTACGTAGTTGACATGCTGTAAAAAAGAAAAGAACATAAAAAATAAGTAAGAGCAAGTACGATAAAAAAAATTATTTTCATATTTTTATTTTTAAAAAAATAATTTGATAGTTGTGTAATGTTTATTATATTTTTATAATTATTATTTTATTCATTAAATTACTATTTTATCTATCAAATTATTTTTTAAAAAAGAAAAATATAAAAGTAATTTTTTATGTTACCTACTCTTATTTATTTTTCACATTCCTTTCTCCTTTACAATATCATACCAAATATATCATAGGAGAATAGTTATTAGCATAGTCCTTGTATTTTTAGGGTTAAATTGATTTTTTTTTATTTTAAAGTATTATAAATATAAATAAAAAGTAAAATAATTTAATAAAAAAGATAAAAGATAGTAATATTTGTATGTAAAGATTTTGAAGGTTTCTATGTAAAATTGACATACTCCCCACCTCTATTCGCAAGATAACTTTGAGGAAATTTTTTCTTGCATTCTCGTCCCTACAAAAAAAAAAAAAAATCGTCGATGTTGGTCCCCAAATGGGAGTCTTTTTGGAGATCCCTAGATTTAGGAAATTTTTGTCATCTCTAATTAAATTAGCTTCCTCTCATTCCATTAAAGAAGACAATTGATGTTTATTTTGGTCTCATAAATACGAAAAGGTAAATGTGGTAATAGTCTTGTATATTGCCAACTCCTACTAGAAACTGATATGGGTAATAGCAGGATGTAAATGAGAGAAGAGGGATAGCATTCTCCTCAATTCGGTTCAAGGTTTACTTATTACTACGTCCATATGCAACTGAGGGGTATCAATCAACTAAAGTGTGCTAAAAGCATGTCTTAAGAAATTTATTCACAAGCTTATTCAACAAAACTAGATCTGCAGGTGATTGCTTGGGACATTTGTCACATGATATTTGATGCACGAAATAATTGGGAGTTCTAAGTTTTAGATAAAGATATGATTAAATTATGTAAGTTTGCTAGGGAGATTATTTCTTGTTATGTATATATAGCTCCTCAAATGTATCTCCTTCCCTCGTAACTTTATTAACCAGTCTATGACAAAGATGTGGTTCCCAAATGTTAAGCTTTGTTTGATATCAAAGTGATTTTATAGATAAAAAATTACTCTCATGCTTTTATTTAAAAAGATAATAAAAATATTAAATAATAGTTAAAAAGACATAATAAACATAGCATAAAATGAAATGTAAAAAAAAAAAAAATTCACGTAATGTACCAAACAAGGCATTCAACAATGTTAGCCAATATTGACGGGTCTTCCAACTAATTTTTGGCCATTTGTATTATTCTTTCTCTTTTTAATTCTTAACTTACTTTTTCACTAATTTTTAAAAGCAAATATGAGAAGTTATAAATCTCATTAAAATTGTTTTTTAATATTATTTTAATGAAGTACTGCAACTTATAGCCATTATTTTTTTTGATAATAGAATGCACATAAAGTGAAATTATTTGGTATAAGGAGAAAAAAAAAAAAAAAAGCATTCCAACTAAATGCATAGAATTTTTTTAAAACATCTCTATAGATTAATATTTAAATATAAATTAAATTAAATTATTTAAATGTATTATTAAAACATAATAATATATACTTAGTTGCACACTACATATTTTTAAAATAAAATATTTAATACTTAAATATATCTAAAATTTAAATATTTTAACATATTAATAAATTATAGTAAATAGTATACGTATATATTTTATGTGTATATTATAATTAAATTTTATATTAAATTAAATAATATATATATATATATATTAATAAAATATAAAATATATATATATATCATAGTCAAATAGTATATATTGTTAAAATAATATACATATAAATATTTAAATATACATCAAATTAAATAATAACATGATTGTAATATACAAAATGTCGAACACTAAAAATTATAAAATATATCTGAAATTCAAATATTTTAATTTATTATTAAATTATAGTAAATAGCATTTGTATATATTTTTATGTGTATATTAAAGTTAAATTTTATATTAAATAAAATAAAATAATATTAATACAATATAATAATATATACGATGGATCTAATCAAGGGCTAAAAAGCCTGCCTAACACGATAAGCTTGCCCCAAAACAAAAACTTTAAAAAAAGGCCTATGTTTTGAAAAAGTGGAATAAAATATAGGCTAAGGTCAGTTTTTTTTTTTTCACACTTGGCCCATCTTTTTTTTTTAATAATTTTCATATTTTTAATCTATATCTCACTTATCCTCTCTTCTATTTTAAAGTATTGAAGTAGTAATATTTAATGTAAAAGTAAAAAATAAATTGTAATATTATATTATGAAAATTATTAATATCTAAACAAAAAGTAAATTGATAAGAAATGATATATTACCTAATAAAAAAATCACAATATCTTATAAGAAATTGACTTTAAATCAATATCTTAAAAGATATAGACTTTAAATCAATATTGCATAATATTTTGTATTTTTTATCAAAACATTAGATTTTTTTTTTTTTTAAGCTAGGTTAGACTGAGCTCATTTTTAATCTAATTGAGCTCAGGCTCAAATTGTAATGAACAATATTGAGCTAGACCTGAGCTCTATTTTTAAACTATTTTTTTGTTTATAGGTCTAACTCATTTTTACACAAGTCTAACCTATAATTAAGTCTAATATATAATAGTTGAATAACATATATTTTTAAAATAACATACATATAAATATTTAAATATATATTAAATTAAATAATAACCTAATATGTAACAAATAAAATGGTGTCCAACCCCAAAAATCATAAAGATTTAAAAATCACATAAATTTTAGTTAGCAACATTGGTGATTGAATTTTAATTGGCCATTCGGTTGACCAACATGCCTGACTACATTTAAGTTAACCAACTTGAGCTTTTTATTTTTATAATTTTTGTATTTTAAATAATATTTTATTTTAAACCTTGTTTATTTTTTTAAATATAATTTTCATAAAATATATTATTGAGCATAATATATATTAAATTGGTTAATTATATGTTATTATTTTAACTATTAAAATCTTACGACCAAATGAAATTTTTATATTTGTATTATTAAAAAATTACTTACAATTGTTTAATTAAATAGCCATTATTTGATTAAATAGTCAATAATAGAGTTAATTATGGTGAAATTCTTTTCAAATTGAATATATATTAATGTGGGAGAATTACATATTTGTCTCCTCTTTCCTCAATGTATTTCTTCTTTTTGTACCCTGCTTTGTGCTAAGTTTTTTTTTTTTTTAATTTTCTTCTTTTTCTCCGTTCATGATTAAAGTTTGTTATTCTTTAACATTTTCATCTCACCAATATTCTTCCTATCCATTGGTGATTGGAGTTTGTCATTCTTTAGGTTTTTCATCTTGTAATTTCTTCATCTCATAGTTTCTTTAATAGATATGTATAAACAATTGCTTAATGACTTTTTCATGAAGCATTATTTGTTATTTATTATTTTTGTGATGATGTAGTAAAATTTTTTTATATGATAATATTTGTAAATTAATATTTAAATTGTTTAAAGTATGTATAAATAATTATTTAATAACTTTTTTATAAAACATTTTTTGTTCTTTAATTTTTTTTTTTTGTTGTTTATTATCTTTGTGATGATCTAGTAAAGAAATTTATTTATTCGGTGATATTTGTAAGATAAAATTTAAATTTTTTATGATTATTCAATACAAAAAAGGAAAATTTTTAATAATTGAATGGGGATATATAATATATTAAGTCTTAGATGTAAAGGGTTTATTGATGGGATATATCTTGATTTTACCATGGAGCTACAAAATGCCAGACTAGGTTTATATATGAATAGGTTCACTCATTACAACCAATTTGCTCCATTATATTTATGTTAACTTGTGATAATTATTCATTACAATCTTCTTTCTAAATTATACATAACTTCTCCTTATTTATTTTTTACAGCAATCATTCATAAATTGCAAAATCCTAAAACTAAGATTGATGTTTTTTTTCAACTATTGATTAAAGAGTTAAAAATGTCATAGGATAAAAGAGTACCAACCTTTGATATTTCTAAAAAGTTGAATTTTCATATGAAAGCTGCATTGATGTAAACAATAAATGAATTTCTAGTAGAGGAATTCATGGGCTAAATCTAGTCAATATTTGGCTTAACTCAATACCTGAGCCTAGCTTAGTTTGGTCAAGCTAGTCAGGCCACCTTTTCTTAAAATATTTGATAAAAATTATAAAACAAACTTTAAAAGAAAATAAATTGGTATATAAATTCTTATAAAATTACATTTTTTCTTTTAAAAAAATAAAATAAAATTTTCAAAAGAAAAAAAATAAGATTGGATTAAATTGGCCAACATGACTGCCCGACCATGTCAAGTACCCTAACCCAACCCAACCTAATGTGACTAGGCAAGACAAGCTTAATCAAGCCATTTGTTCACCCTTATGTTATAGTATATAGAATGTTATTAGGTAGAATATTGCAGGAAAATTATTTTGTTCTTAATGTATAGACAACTTAAAAGCTTTTATCCTAAAATATAGAAAAAAGAACTCTTGGTTCTAATATCATCAATAGTTTTTGCTTTATGAACCATGTTTTTAAAAGAAATAAAAATGTATTTAAGAAAATAGAGTTAAAAAAAATCATTACCCTTAAGATTGGATGGGAAAGAATTGTAATAACATGTTAATATCCTTCTTAAAATAGTAAAGCAAGGAGTTTTTAGATTACAAGGTTATAAGGAAAATCACAAATGGATAAAATAGGGCATATTTTGAAAATTTTCATGTTAGAAATATTTATTGGTTTGTTATAATTTAGATGTGATGCACATAAAGAAAAATGTATTTAATAATATATTTACTATTATTATGGATATCAAAATAAAAACCATATATAATATGAAAACTAGAATAGATTTGAAAGAATATTGTAAGTGAAAAAACAAGCTACAATAATTAGCTATTAGAAAAGTGTTTAAGCTAAAAATTAAATTCGCTTTCATATTAGAGCAAAGAATGATTTTTCTATAAGTGGGTGAAAGGATGGAAAATACCAAAGAGGTATTCCTTAAAATTGTCAAAATGTATGGATTCAAAGGAAAGAAAATTACTTAGATTGAAAAATATGATTGTCACATTTTTATAAAATGTTTGTTGCTGAATGCTTTTTATGCACTATTTAACCAAATTTAGAAATTTATATCTGAGCTAAATCAATTCTTTAGAGACCTATGCTTAGTGATATTAAATGTGAATAATTTAATGCAAATGGCATGCAACATTTTATTACTTTCTACAAGTGAAAAAGAATATTTCCACATGAAGTCTGATTCTATGCAATATTTACTAATCCATTTGCCATTTAAGGTTAGGATTAGTGGCCCAAAAATGAATATATTACAATTTATCAGTACAATTGAAATCAAATATAATTGTCTGGTTCAACTAGAAAACTAATAAATTGGTCATTAATTTAGTTTGGTTAACTCTTAAAATTGATCCATTAAAGAATCAATAAAAAAATAGTAAAATTAGTTAAAAAAAACTAATAAAATTAGTCAAGCCAAACGATAAAAGAAAAAGAGAATTATATTGAAGGACCCAGACTTGAGAAAAATTATTTTTAAGGGTATGTTACTATTGTTTTAGAGTTGATTACCACTTGTTTTAACAATAAATAGTACTCAATAGTAATATGCCTCTAAAAATAAATTTCTACAACTTTGGTCCTCCTTTATAATTCTCCTTAAAAGAAATGGTTGTAAGAATTGAAGGAAGATTAAAATTTTTGAGAATTTTGAAGAAGAAGAATAGAGTAAAATCACAAAGAGAACTCACCACAAGAAGGAGCCAAGGTGTAGCAATTTTAGCTAGAAGGAGATCTCAAACTCTAATGTTTTTTGCCATGGAAACTAGCTCAGATCTAAATGTTCATGGAGAAAAATAATAAGAAGGAGCTTGTCAAATCTATATGATCTTGGAAAAAAATCAGATCTGGACATTATTAGAGAAAAACAACTCACGTGGGAGGGAATGAATTACTGTTGAGGATCTTCTAATTTTCAAATCTTTGGACCATGGAAGAGGAGAGTCGTTCGTTCATGTGTGGAACACTTGCGGAAAACATCTCAGAATTTCAGATCTATTTCCTCTCTCTTCGTCCTTCTTTTCTTTCTTTTTTTTTTCATTTATTTAATTAATAATTTTCAGGTCTAATTTTTTTTTTGTTTATTTAAAAAATATATATTTAATATTTGTGCCAAGCCGCCAAGCATCCAAGAACATTCAAGAAGACTTTGTTTAACCATTTATAACCTTAAACAATTATCTGTTGATAATAAATTTTAAATTTTAATATATTAGAGTTATATTAAATATATATTCAACTCAATTAATTATCAATTAAAATTTAAACTACTTAATAATGATCTTGTGACTAGTTTGATATTTATAATTTATTAAAATTTATTTTTATTAAATTTTAAAAATATATATTTAATTATTATTAATTAAAATACAATTAAACTAATAAATTATAAATAAATGTTTTCACTAATTTAATAACTTATTCCATTTTCAAGACATTACAATTTACAAAGCAACAAAAAGTAAATGGCTGATGGCATGTACATGAATCAGTGTCCAACCTTGCCGAACAGAAAGGCCGGTTTGAAAAATTGCGCATATATATATATATATATATATAATTCTATATTAACAATTTAATATACACTAATATTTTATTAAATAATTACATAAAAATATTAATTTATTAAATAATTAATAATTGTATAATTAATAATATAATTATAAAAATAAATTTATTAAATAAAATAAAATATTATTTTATATTTAATAATTATTATATCATAATAAAAATATATATTATTTTTTGAGAATATAAAATCTTCACTCAAAGGAGAAAGAGAGGACAATTGAGATTCTGAGAGTTTGTCTACACTTTGACGTCTTTTTCTGTCCTCTCTATGCACTTAAGGATTATAATACAAGTTTGAATTTAGGATTTTTCTTTTTCCTATTAATTACTCACATTTGTCGCTAGTCAATCTCATATAGTGGCTATTTAATGACCAATTAATAATTTTTTTTTTAAATATTAGGAATTTTACGTCTAATTCCTACTTATGCGTTGTGGATCAAGCGGCTGATTGAGTGAGATTTTATCAAACACGTGGTGGGTATTAAGGGTGAACACCAATTAAACCAAATCAAACTGAACCAAACCGTCAAAAATCGAATAAAATTGATTACAAGTTGGTTTGGTTTGGTTTTTGTGATTGAAAAATCGATTAAATCGGTTCGATTGTTGGTTTTCTCTATATTTGGTTTGGTTAACCGAACCAAATCGAACCAAACCGAACCATTAAAATTACAATTAATTAAAATTTAATATTTTGTTTCTTTTTAAATTAATGAGATCTTTTATCAATTAAACTTGTATCAAAATTATATTTTTTATGTGGTTCAAGAAATATACAAATTATTTATGCTATTTTATTATAAGATATTATTCTTATTTTTTTTTTCACTTTTAAAAACTTATTTGTGAATGTATGAAATTTGTTTAGGTAATATATATATATATATATATATATATATAAATAGTAAATTATTCTAAAGTTATTATTGGTCAAAATTTTAAGATATGTAAGATATTAGAAGTTAAATTCTACATATAATAAGGAATAAATTTTTTTTAAAAAAAATTACTTTTGGACAAAAAAAACATGAACCAAACCGGATCAAATCGAACCAAATAGAATAAAAATCGAACCAAACTGATTAAAGTTTAAAATCAACAAGGTCCAACAAAATATTAAATCGATTAAGTTGATTCAATTTGATTTTTGCTCAAAACCGAATCAAACCAAGCCTTTAAACACCCATAGTGGGTATAATGTTTTTAGGTGTAAAGTGGCATCCCTAGCTGGCTCACACCAAAGTTGACCTTCACGGATGGCAATAATTAATAAAAGCAGAATTTATATAAAACTTTTTGTTATTAAATTGTTTTAACAAAAATATAATATATAACAATATTATTTTAAGAAAAAATCATGTCAAGTTGTAAAAAGTTTTACTTATCATATTTTATTAAAAATTTAATAATAAATACTTAACATTTGAATAAATTTCTCTAAAGGAAAATTTTAAGTTCTGTATATTTAATATCTATTTAGAATATTTTACTTTTATTTATGATATTTTCTAAAGAAATTTTACTATTACTTCAAATTACATAATCAAATATGTTATCTTATGGTAACAAACATGAAATATTATCGTCTAAATTCAATCTTGATATATTGATTTTTTTTATTAACAGTTTTTGTTTTTAAGTTTCCAAACAGTTAAAATAAATTATGCATGCAAAAATTTTAACTCAAGTAATACTTTTTCAAGACATAAGTGTCAAGAGATTTTAATATATGTGAGTTCAATCTTTATCCTATTTCTTTTTTCACTTCTTATTTTATAAGTCTCATGTTTTCTTCATAATATATATATATATATATATAATTAATTTTTTAATAAAAAAAATGATATATAAATTTTTAAAAAGACTAAAATCATGAATGTTAAGTATAAAAGTTTTATACTTATTACAATTTTTCAAAATATTTGATGATAAATATTTAAAAATTTATCTCAACTTTTCAAAAGAAAAATCTAAATTCTCTTACCTAAACATCTTTGTTTAGTGGTAAAAAAGTATGAGTATGTATTTAAGTTTAAATAATACTAAAAGTTACAGTTCTAAAAAGTTTCATATGTAATGCGAACGACCGAACGATGGATTAACCAAGCCAAATTTATAATAACAAGTAAAATGTTATGGAGAATTGGACCTTTTAATTTTTAAAATAATTAAGCTATTTGATTTTTAAAATTTTAAATTTATATAAAATAATTTTAACTCCTACTTTACGCAATTATAATTAAAAGCTCAATTCCTACTTTACGTAATTATAAATACAAAACTTATCATTTAAAATACCAAAATTTGCAAATTACGCTATGTACATTCCTAATCAGAAAATAACTTCGATTATTTTATTCACCTTTGGCTTTGATTCCTTTACCAATAATACATTCCAAAAGCTTTTCATATTTTTAATAATTTTTTTTCTGATACAGACATTCTTAATTAATCAAAATTTTGTTTTTTCGATCGCATCAGATTTTTGTCCTCCATATTAAATGATTGCGCAATCAGTGCCGTCCCGGCAACAAAATAAACTAATTTTTATATGTTAATTATCATCAACTATAGGTGTACAAATTTTTTAATACATAATTTACATTGATATGTAGATTAATTTAAATTTGGAAGAAAATTCCAATTGCTACCATGCTAAATTGATCTAAGATTTTATTAAATAATCAAATTCTTTATTTTCAAATTGGGCTTCATTTATAGAACATGATATAGGGTAATAATTATTTATGAGTAAACTAACAGAGTAATTTTTTGTTATTAGATTTTTATATTGTTCATATTTAAAAAAAATTAATCTAATTCACTCTAAACTCTATTGTTTTATAGTGCACTTCACTCTGTAAAGCATGTCGTTTCTTTTGTCCTTAATAATCTAAAACGTGTAAGTAAGAATCACCAGTATAATATACCGTTGATAATTGCTGATGCATGTACTTTGGTGATAAGTTGAAATTAAATTATTTTTTATTAAATGAAATTGATATACATACAAAGTCATTTACATGTGCGGGCCATTTTGGGCCCTCTTGATTTCCTGGCTCTGCGGGATCTGCCCAGATAGAATTTCCCTTCTTCATGGGATTCGACGGCGTTTATTGTGACTCCAACATTAATAATATAAAAGAAAAATTATATCTGAAAACCTATATTTTATAAAATTTGTAATAAAAATTTTTAAAAATTAAAAGTATCTTCAAAAATCATAATTACCATTAAATTTTAAAAAATTTAATATTGAATGTTAAAAAATATTAAATTTTTTTATATTCAATAATAAATTTATTAAAATTTGATAGTAATTATGATCCTTAAAGATAATTTTAATTTTTATGATATTTTATTATAAATTTTATAAAAGTTAAGTTTTTAAATATACTTTTTCGTAATATACATGCTATTTATTAGTGGCACCCCAAAAGCGAGGAGGACTGTTACCCTATCACTATTTTTTAAAAAATTTTTTGTGCTTTAATGGAAAAAAAAAACGTTCAACTTAGCGTTAAAATTCTCAACATTTAGTAGAATGTATATATATATAATGTATAGGTAGAAAAAAATATTTAATTGTAAAGCTAATATTGGAAGTAACTTTTAAAATTTGATTTTTTTTTTGCATTTATTTATTTAATGCATCAAATAAAATAGAAAAGAGAAAGAAAGAAGAAGAAAAAGACAATGAAGAAAGAATGTATGAAACATGTTTGGTAGATTTCACCACTTTCTTTTTTTTCTTTAAGTGTCTCTCTCCAAATTTACCTAGTGTATTTGCTAGGTAAATACACATTAAAAATTTTAAAATATATATATATTTTTTTATAATTGAGATCATTGCTTTCAATCTCAGGGATCTGAGAGCTGGTGCTCCTGATCTAAGCCCTTTTCTCTTGCCAAGCTCTTGATATGCGTTTGCATTTTCTGTAGTAGATGTTCTTATTGGTGTAATAGGCTTTTATATCGGTTTAAGATTTAATGGAGGAGATAAAAATTATAATTATAAAAATAAAAATTATAATCATAAAAATAAAATTGAATTCATGATAATAGTACGGGAACTTATAAGAGCTTGGTTCATTAATTTATACTAAAAAAAATTTAAGAGATATGTTGCCCAATTTTATTCTTATTTGACTGAAAATTAATTATAATTAAGATAGTGATGGGGTATTAGTCCTCCTTGCTTGTTGGGGTCGCTCTAATAAATAGCATTTATATTATTGGTGTTGTGATTTCAACGTCAATAATACAACAATACATAGCATCACATAATTTTCTTTTGTTCTAACCTCCCTTATCTTGAAACTTCCAGGACATGCGGTGTTTAAGATATAACATAGAGTCAACTATAAATGCGAAATAATTACAATGGCACCAACGCAACCAAAATAAAGAAAGATATGTGGCCATAATTAAACTTCCTATAATTTACAAGTAAAAATTTGGGTTCAATTTTAATTTCACTGTATTTTTATAATTTTTAATATATGTAAATTGTTCCTTATCATACTCCTTTCCTCACTTCTTATTCTATAAGTCTCGTGTTTCCTTCGTAATATATATATATATATATATATATAATTAAACTTTCAATAAAAACATAATATACAAAATTTTTAAAAAGGCCAAAATCATATAATGTTAAGCTATAAAAGTTTTTTAAATTAACCAATAAAGCCTGATTCAGTTGGCAAATAATTGGGTCCCTTAAACATGTTGTCCAGGGTTCAATTCCTAACTGTGTGTATGGAAAAAGGTTTTGTTAAGAGAAACTTGCCTATTTCGGTAATCTCCATAACTACGAAAGGAATTAATTTCTGATTATCGAGGGATACTCTTGGTGCAATCCAATTTTTTTTTTTATTCTTATTATAATTTTTTTAAATATTTGATGATAAATATTTAAAAGTTTATCTCAACTTTTCAAAAAGAAAATCTAAGTTCTTTGACCTAAACATCTTTGTTTAGTGGTAAAAAAGTATGAGTATGTATTTTAAGTTTAATTAATATTGAAAATTATAGTTCTAACAAGTTTCATATGTAATGCAATCTACTTAACGATGGATCAACCAAGCCAAATTGATAATAACAAGTACAATGTTATGGAGCATTGGACCTTTTAATTTTTTAAATAATTAAGTTATTTTATCTTTTAAATTTACATAAAATAATGTTTATTATCATATTTATAAATTTTAAATAATTTAAAGACAAAAAAAATTAAATCATTTAACAAGCAAAAGAATCTAAGATTATTAATCCCTTAATATTTTTTAAAAATCCAACTGCTTATTTTTTATTGCTTTAAATAATATTAATTTTACTAGTTTAAGATTCTATTAACTTATAGATATTTTTTAAATTACCTATAAATTCTTGATCTAGTCAATTCCTAAACCTTTTTAAAATTTGACCAATCACAGATTATATATAAATCCTACATTTGATTACACAAGACTAATACGTATATCCTTGTCTTATTAACAACATAATTAATTAGTCAAGCAAATCTCATATACTTACGTCATTCAATCTATGGCTTATTTTCAATTTCCTTTTTCCAAGTTTAGTAAGAAAATCCAAATCACTCTAATTAATGGCATGTTAATTAGATGCAGTAGAATTAAGATCAAATAAGCAAAATTGAATTTTATTAATTGCAAAAAAAAAAAAACAAATCCCTAATTCATACTAGGGTTCATAACAATCATAGAGCAAGAAAATTTAGCTATTAATTGATATGAAATCCAATAATAAATTTAGAATTAACAAAGAATTTGGCATCAAAAAATTAAAGAGAAGAGAGGAGATTATTTATTTATTTATCAAAATTTATTCCAAAATATACAAAACATCTTAAAATAATAAGAATTAACTTTTTTTCCCTTCTCTCTTAGAGAAATACTTGCTACTTCGATTATTTTATTCAACTTTGGGTATGATTCCTTTACCAACAATACATTCCAAAAGCTTTTCACATTTTTAATAATTTTTTTTTCTGATACAGACATTCTTAATTAATTAAATTTTTGTTTTTTTAATCGCATCAGACTTTTGTCCTCCATATTAAATAATTGAGTAATCAGTGCCATCCCGGAAAAAATCAACTAATTATTATTTGTTAATTATCATCAACTATAGGTGTACAATTTTTTTAATACATAATTTACACTGATATGTAGATTAATTTGAATTTGGAAGAAAATTCCAATAGCTAGCATGCTAAATTGATCTAACTTTTTATTAAATAATCAAATTCTTTACGTTTAAATTGGGCTTCATTTATAGAATAAGATACAGGGTAATAATTATTTATGAGTAAATTAAAAGAGTAATTTTTTGTGAATTTTTTATTATTAGCCTTTAATATTATTTATATTTTGTAAAAATCAATCTAATTCACCCTATACTTTATTGTTTTATAGTGCACTTCATTCTGCGAAGCATCTCTTTTCTTTTGTCCTTAACAACGTAAAACGTGTATGTAAGGATCACCATATATGGTTGATAATTGCTCATGCACGTGCTTTGATGATAAGTTTAAATTAAATTATTTTTTATTGAATGAATTTGATACAAAGTCATTTACATGTGCACGTCACTTTGGACCCTGTTGGTCATTGCTTTCGATCTCAGCCGGTGCTCCCGGTCTAACCGGCAGACTCGACCCGGCCGTCACCGAGCTCTTTTCTTGGGCCGAGCTCTCGTCAGTTCCAGATGTTTAGATGTGTCCTTATTGCAGGGCGTGTAATAGGCTTTTTCAATTGTTTTCTTAGGGTTTAGGATTTACTGAAAAACATAAAATTGTAATTATTGAAAAAAAAATTTTAATTGTAAAAAATTATACTTTAAAAATTTTAATTATATAAATTCAAAAAAAAATAATAAAAAAAGAAAAAGAGTAGTGGAATCACCAGATGAGCTTTATACACTTCACTTTCTTCTTTCTTTCTCTTTTCAATTTTATTTGATATATTTAGTAAATAAATGCAAAAAATCTAAATTTTAAAGTTATTTCCGATATTGATCTTACAATTTAATATCTTTTTCTACCCGTACACACACACTCTCTCTCTCTCTCTCTCTCTCTCTCTCTCTCTATATATATATATATATATATATGTACATTCTACGAAATGTTGAGAATTTTAACGCTAAGTTGGATGCTTTTTTTCCATTAAAACACTAAAAAAAAAAAAGAGATAATGATAGGGTAATAGTCGTCCTCGCTTGTTGGGTAATAGTTACAATTTTATCATTTTAACAAATTTCTAATTAGCAACACTTATATATATTTCTTCATATTTTTACTATTAGATTTTTCAGTCAATACATAACAAATATACAATTCTCTAATAACAATATAATAAATAATTAATTTTTATAAATAATTTTATAATTTTTCAATTACATTATATACTTATTATATTATTAAAAATTATATATTTATTATATTTTAATTAATAAATATAATAATAATAAAAATTACATCTAAATGGAATTCTTTTTAAAGTACTGGATAGTTAATGTTGGGAGTGTTTTTTACAAAGACTTTAACCGGATTAGTATATAAAAAATTAGGTATAAAAATAAAAATTAAAAAAATAGTTGATTTTATAGATAAAATTTTTTATAATATTTTTATTTTTAATAATTAAATAATAATTAATAAATAATATTAAATAATAATTATAATAATAAAATTGAGATTTCACCAAATTTAAACCTTTGATGGAAAGAATCATTTAGTGATACGACCATGTTATTCTAATAAATTCTTTCACCGATTACATATATGGGTACATAATAGAATATTGTGGTGCTGTAGTCCTTTTCTTAGAAGGATATCATTAATGCTATCCCTGGCGGAGTAGGTTGTACTGAGTGGGCAGAGGCAGGATCCATGTGCAATAATAATTTTAATTTTACTGTATTTTTATAATTTTTAAAATATAAATTTTTTACAATAATTTTTTTTATATTTTCAATTATAATTTTTAAATATCTTGCATTATTTTTTTTTTTTTACTTTTTAAAAAGCCTAAAAAATATTAGTACAGTAAAATAAATCACTACAAAGGATCTCATTTTAAGTGGGTATATAACTCTCTCAAATTTTTAAAATTTATATTTTTACAATATTAAAATTTGATATTATATTTTTATATTTCTTTAAATCTTGAATCCATTTCATCCATTAAATAAATTGAGAATATATATATATATATATATATATTTGTTTGTTTCTCTTTTCAATCATTTCATATCTTTTTTTTTAGCTTTTTTTTTTTTCTCTTTTTCTATTATTTTTTCTTTTTCTCTTTTTTTTCTCAAGTACTCCAGATTTAATCCATATATACATATATTTTTTTTTTTTACATATTTTTGTAAATAGTAATCTATGATAATTGAGTAAAGTATAACCAAATTCAAATATTACTAGATTATTTTTAATTAGGTCTAAAACAATTATTTCTAAAAATATTACAAAAATTTAACAAATTATGTTAAATAAAATAATATTTAGAGTGCTTTATATATATATATGTATATATATATATATATTTCTAAATTAACAATAATAAATTTTTATACTTTATATATATATATATATATTTCTAAATTAACAATAATAAATTTTTATACTTTATCAAATGTTTTTCTCGTTTAAAATGTTCTTTTAAAGTATTTGTGATATTGAGTGATAGTGTATTTTTTTAGTATATTCTTATTATGTATTACAGGAATATTAAACAAATATAAAATCATGTCTTCATGAGAATTTAGATTATAAAATTATTGATATTAATATAAAAAGTAATTCTTAGTATAGGATTAACTTTTAAAATTTGTATTATTGTAAGTTAAACTTATTTAGTTTAATCTAAAAATTTAATAAAATATTTTATTTAAAAGAATTATTATAAAAATAATTTTTTGATAAAATATAAAAAATCTGTTGATAAAAATTTGTTTTTGCCACCACTAAATTAGGATCTGGCGCGACCATTTGCCGCTTTACCTAAGCAGGATTATAGTAATATAGGTTCGTACACTTTCCTTGCTTTATAGTGCACTTCGTTATAGAAAGCTTTATTTTTCTTTTGTCCTTAATAAATAATAATGTGAAACGTGTATATAAGAATCGAATTATTTTTTGTTAAATGACTTTGACTCAACAGGATTAAAATCTTCTCAAAAACAAAATGAATTAAAGTTAGACCCCATTCATAGCTAAATTCATAAAACAAATTATAATTAAAAATATTAAATTTGTAAATTTTTTCAATCTAAACTGTCGCTCACTCGGTTACTAAAACTAATTTCATATTAAATTAAAGTTTAACATGATATGATCTAATAAATAAAAAATTTAAATAAATTGAGAAATAGCAAAAGGATCTTGGATGCACAATGGTTTACCGAATTCTCTGTCCATAGGCATGGAGTCTTAAAATATTGATATAAAGCACAATCATATATTGCTCCAATCTTAAAATATTAAAAAGTTTTGAAATTTTGATTAAAATATCTTTGAGTTAATTTTGTCCTTCAAGTTGTTGAAGGGCTGCAAAATTTTAACCTTTTGGTTTTGGGTATATGACAAAATAAAAATTTAAATATATTAAATCTATATAATTTTTTTTTCCATAACTACTCACACTATGCTAAACTACATTATTTTTCAGGTAAAGCAGACGTAGATTAACGGCGATAGAAAAAAAATGAAATTTTTTTTAAAAATTTATTAACCAAAGCATGTTTGGGTAAAAAGACCTAAATATCCACACATTATTTTGTTTAGAATTTTTTGTTCATGGATCAAAGCATTAGAATAATATTTAATCTAAACCTCTAGATTTTTGTTAGCTGAAAAACCCCTTTACCAGTTAATTTCTAATTTCTTTTTTCATTTGTTGGAATGTAGGGTCAGGATATATATATATCATCAAAAGAATAAAAAAAATAAAAATAAAAATAATGAAAATGCGAAGGCTATAGTTTTGTAACATGATAATTTAAAGAGGAAATTTCTGTGATTTATTAAAAAAAACTTAAACTTTAATATGTTCTATCCAAGAAAGTTTTTTACACATTAATCATTAACAAGATCATCAATTTGATTTTTAAAAATTAAAAAAAAAATTGAAGGCAAAACAAAAATCAACATATATATATATATATATATATAATTGCTAAAATGCTTTGTAATACCATGTGACTTAGCAGGTACCCCTTCAATTTTAAAAATTAATTATCAACCTTACAAATTTATTGATTTGTACAACTTAATCCTTCTATTGATAAGTCTATCCAAATATTAAGGGTGTGCTTAGTTGAGTGATATAAAATAAAAAAGAATATAAAATATGAGTAAGTAGAATAAAAAATAATTTTTATACTTTTATTTTTTTAAAAAGTAATTTAATAATTAAAATAATGATTTAATAAATAAAATAAAAAAATAATAAATATTATATAAATTATATGATGTAAATGCGTTTACTTTGTAGTGAACCTAAAAGATTCCTTCCACAGAAAATTATGTCATGCCCCATTACCTCTAAATAGCTAATGTGATATATAGATATTGTGTAATGAACAAGTACCCTTTTTTCAAAGGAGAAAAAAAAAATTATAAAGCCTTCAATTTTTGTCTTTGCATCATGCATGATAAAAGAATGCATACAAATAGACAATAAATCTTTTTTATCTCATGTGAGATTATATTAGGTGTCTTTATTTCTTAGTAACTAATGTATCACTTAGACACTGTGTCTTAAAAAAAAAATTACCATAATTTTTCACTTACACACACAAATAAGCAATCAATCTATCTCACATGGGACTATATCATGTCACACTATCTTAAAATAGTGATGTGACATTTAGACATTATATATAAAAAGACAAAAATACCATTTCTCTAAAGGAGAAAAGCCCTAAACCCCCTCAATTTGTACATTTTTATCATGCATAAAAATAAAAGGCACACAAATATCATATGAGATTATATTATGTTAAGCTATCTCTAAATAGCTAACGTGATATTTAAACATTATGCAATGGACAAAAATACTTTCAAACAAAAACCCAAAACTTCCCAATTTCCCATTTGTGTCATACATGAAAATAGAAGGCACACAAATAGGCAATTGATCTCCTTATTTCCAGCTTCAATTAGTTGGGATTTGTGAAGAATGAAATTTAGTCTCACTCCATTAAGTTTTTGGACATATAACTATTGGAAACATAAATTGCACGAATCTATAAGTCTAAAGAGTTGATAATTAGTTTTTAAATTTGATAGAGTAAATTATACAAATTTGTAAAATAAAATTTTATCCTATATAAGTAAAAAAATATTATATATGATTGAAGTATTTATCACAAAATCAAATTATAATTTTATTAATTTTTAAAATCAAGTAGTAAAAAATTTTGCGTTATCTAGTCACAAGATGAATGACTTCCTTTAAATTGGATTTAACAAAAAAATATTAATTAAAATGTTCATAAATTAATCCAAATGTTGAAGATGAACAAAATCTCACTCTTTTCTCAGAAGACACAGACAGAATATCAAATTAGGAGAAATTTAGAAACATTTTTTCGAATACAGAAGCTAAAGAACGGGATAATTATAGTGTTATCCATGTTCTGCTAATTCTAACTTCCTTTGCCTCTAATTACTTATACTTTTTTTGTACACAATAATAATAGTGATTTTTTTTAATTTCATCATCTATCTGATTTATGAATATACTATAGTGAGATGTGAATCCATCATAATCAAAGGAATGTTCATAATCACTTGGCATCTCCTTCTAATATATTTGAATATGAACATTTCTTTACCTCATGTCTTTGTGGGCAGGATGCCGTGTCAGAGGTGGATTTACTAGAAGGAGATGAACTCGGTAATTTATATTGGGATGAAGAGAATGTGTTTAACGTGCCCAGATTGATGAACATGGTAGAAAGATTGACTATCATACCCCAACTTTGGAGAGAGGCGTCTCAATAGATGCAGAGTGACAATGAAGAACCTATTCCCACTAAATAAGGATGCATTTTGTTTTATTTCAATATTTTTTTTTGTTATTTTTTATTTTATTCAGATAAATAATAATTAGATTTGCAACTTTATCATTAAAAAACATAAATAATGACATGTAAATTTTATATCAGATAAGATTTAACGAATTTTATTAAAATTTTTTTATAAAATAAATTTAAAATTTAAGAAATTATTTTAAAATATTTTAAATTTAAAAAATTAATTCAAAAAAATAAATAAAGTTAAAGAAAACTAAAATAGCGTATCAATTCTGAATAGTCATCGTCTCCTTGACCACCCAGTCTGTCAGGCGTTTTTCCATGTCTCTTCTCTTTCATCAGCCCAAACCAATCAAGTAGTCCCTACGTGTTTTGTTACGTCTTGGCCTTCTCTTCCTGTATCCTCTCGTGTTGTATAAATTAATGTGTGTGTGTGTGTGTATACATCTCTCTCTCTCTCTCTCTATATATATTTGACGGTTTGATCATACCAAAACAATTAGTCTGCTCATGTGAGATGGCCAGACTCCTCCATTCACCTTCTAGTACCGTGCATCTTTATTCTCATTTCTCTTAATTCTCTGCTTTTACTTTTTTCTCAAGATTTATTATTGTTAAGTCCATATATATAACTGGCCAATAAAAAGTCCACTTATATAATAGAGCCAGAGGAAATTTCATATCCTTTCACACCACGGTAATGCTCTAGGGTCTTTTTTTTTTTGAGTCTGAGACAGACAGGCAAGCCCTTCTCAGTGTTCTTCTTCACATTTTCCATTTCTCACCCTCCAAGGTTTTCTCCAGAAATCTGTAAGTTCGTTTCTTTATTTTATTTTTGGCTCAAGTTCTGATTCTTCCCTTCTGCGGTTTCAAACGAAGCAAAAAGCACTCAGCTTTGATATCCTTTTCTGATTTTATTTTCTGGGTTTTCCGTTTTCTGAACCAAAAAAATAGAAGGGTTTAGGAAGGAGAATCTTGGGGAAAACAAACATGGCGGAATACAACAACAACAACAACAACAATAGACAGCCGTTGCTGAAGAATCATTACCATGAGAACTGCCCCGGGTGTAAGGTGGATCAAGCCAAAGAAATGACCCGAGGCGTACCCGTCAAGCATCTTCTCAACATATGGATGGTAACATTGTGCAGCAGTAAGTATTTTGTTTTCCTCATGTAAATTAACAATTTGGTATTCTTAGTTTCTGAAAATTAGTTAATTATTTTTGTCAAGTCATAAAAGTCAACTTTTAGCAAGTTTGTTATTTTGGAGTACAACAAATTAATCCCTTCAATTAAGCTTTCTCTTAATTGCTAAATTGGGGAGATTTGAATTGTCTAAAGTAATCTGAATAATCTAAGTTATATATATATATATATATATATATATATATATATATATTTATTTATTTTGACTGTCATTAACTTTTGGAAATCAAAGCTAAATTGATCTATTTTAAGCGCTAAATTTGGATATGCTAGCATATACAACAATTAGTGTATAGAAGCACAATGGGTTTCGCAACTTCTGTTGATTTGTATCGGACAGAAATAGGTACTTATGGAACTTGATAAATGAGCCGACTTACCTCGATTCTTCAGCTCAGTTCGGCAGAAAAAGGAAAAAAAAAAGAAAAAAAGAGAGAAGGTTCATTGATTTAAGAAAAGAAAAGGAAAAAAAGACTTTTCCTAAGATTAATCATTCTTAAATATTTTGGGATATTCTAGTGTTTAAGATGGCCTTCCTAGCTGTAGTTGGAATATTCTAGTGTTCTTCTAATTCTACTCAGATGGAAAGCCCAAAATTAATCTAAATTATTGTTCTTTATTCTTTCTTTCCTTTTTGGGGAGAAGAGCAATCCTTGGTGAATGATTTAGTTCATGAAATGGTTCCGAAACAAACAAAAACTTAATTTTTTTGTGGCTGCAATTTAATCTACTTAATTGAGTGGTTATTGCTAAATTTTGATGCTGCTTTTTTGTTTTTATTTTTTTGGGCTAAGTATCTGATTTGTAATTTCTTGTGCTCTGTACAGCGTTGCCTATATCATCTCTCTTTCCATTCCTTTATTTCATGGTGAGTTTGGTTTTTCACTGGCCTTTACTGTTACCTTCCACTTGATGCATTGTTTGATACCCATGGAGGGGGAATTTTTTTTTTTTTTTTTGGGGGAATATTCTAGATTATGAATTTCAATATCAATTTTTTTAGGTTTTCTTTTCTCCATATATAACCAAAAGTGCAAATAAGAAGTGCCTACTCTTTTTTAATGTGCACATCAGTTCTTGAAAGCGACTGCGCCTTGCTTTAAGATGAGAACAGAAACTAATATACAGTTAGTTTAATTAATTACCTATTTCCTAATTAATTTTGGCATTTGAATAAATGAATTTGAGTATCAATTTACAGTTAAATCCTCATTTTTTTAATTTTTCTTACAAAATTGGTTCCATTTTTTTGATCTGTAGTTGGAGAAATTCTGCATTTAATCCTTGTTCCCATATTTAAGGTTTTTTTTTTTTTGGTTGGAGATTGTAATTTTTTCTACATAATTATTAGTAATTTGTCTACTAATTATTAGTCAACTTTCATTATTATGTAGCCATTACTTTTTGCTTGATTAGTGGTTGATTTGTTGGATTGGATGGGAGGTTTGTCTCTTTCTTTCTTTTTTTTTATTTGGTTTTTTTTTTTTGGGGGGGGGGAGGGGAATTAAGAACTATAAGCACACATAATGCCAGCCTTAGTGTTCAATATTGAGGCAAGCTTAATGTCTATGTTTTCATTCCTACTCTTTCTTCATTGGGAAAATTACATCTAAAGACCACAAGTCTGCAAAAATTATAGAAGCTGAAGACTTGGTCGTAACTTTGGAAAAACTTGGTTGTAACAAGGTTCTTCACTGTAATTTTTGCAAACTTATAGTCCTTGGATGTAATTTTTCTTTCTTCATTTCCTTTGAAACCTCAAAAAAAAAAAAAGGGGTTTTGGTGCTAGCAGGAAGTCTTTTTCTTGCAGTTTTCCCTACTATTCTACTAATGTCAACTCAAACTTGTAGTTTGTTTCTTGAAATTTCCATGAATGGCTATTAGGGATGTGTTTGAATCATCTCAAATGGTAGCTTTTGACTTAAATAACTCGACTTAAATAACAAATATGTATAAGTTGAAAGTGCAGCTTGGTAGTACCTTGGTAAGTGTGGAAAAACTTTTCTCCTCAAGTGAGACCACTTCAACAAATCTCAGTTGTGGCTTGCAGTGGTCTAACTGATCACTTTAACCATGAAAGAGTTGTTATGAGATAACTCAAGAAATAAAACCTTTGGTTAATGTTCAACTTTATTACTTAGCATGTAAGAGCATCCTCACTAATGCAGCATATAAGATGAACTACTAATAAAAATTTACTTGCAGGTAAGAGATTTTGGTATTGCAAAAACAGAGGCTGATATTGGTTCCTATGCTGGTTATGTGGGTAAGGTTCCTTTTAGTGCTTCCATTCCATTGATGTCTATTAGAGGGATTTATAAGCTCTTAAATTACGGATCCCCATATGAAATATGTTGTAGGATCTGCATTCATGCTTGGCAGAGGATTAACATCTGTACCATGGGGATTAGTGGCTGATCGATATGGTCGAAAACCAACAATAGTTATTGGAATTGTTGCGGTGTAAGTACACCTGCCACTGATTTGGATGATTTCTTTTGAGCTCTAATATAAATAATGGAGAATAGGAAGAGAATATTAGGGGCAATGAAATTGTGCAAAACTTACGCTAGCCATAGTCAAGGAAAATTAAATACCTTAGAGATTGGAGATTATTTAGTGCATCTTGGAAACTTTGTTTTATTTATTTTCTAATTTTATATTTTCTGTTCTATCTATTTTCTTTTATTTCTTGTAATGGGCTCCCTGTAAATAGTCCTCACACTAGTTGTATGTGAGTTTTTTCAGACTAGTTGAAACCAGTTTATCTTATTAGTTTCTCTCCTAACTTCATCCCTCCCTCTTCTTCCTTCCTCTTTACTGTTCTACATCAATAAGGTTATCCATATTGATATTGATTTGATTTCAGTGTCTTGTTTAACACACTATTTGGCCTTAGCACGAGTTTTTGGATGGCTGTTAGCACGAGATTTCTTCTTGGAAGCTTAAATGGTTTGCTTGGGCCAATGAAGGTACCATTTGTAGATGTACCAGATAACAACATTTTAAAATTGAGTGAATTGATATTTTGGTCTTTAGAAGATACACTTTGTCTCTATTTGATCCTCCAAAGTTTTAATGTCTCATTTTAGTTCTTCAAAATGTATCTTGTCTTCAATATCGCTTTCACATTAAGCTTGTTAATAGATAATTAATAGAGAGGGATGACATGGCGTAATGTAAAGCTGATGTGATTGTTAAATGCCTAGTTGTCATTAAAAATATCCCCATGACAGGACATCATACCGTTTTGATGGTATGTCATGGTTAATGACAATTGGGCATATAATGGCCATATTAACTTCATATTAGGCCATATCTCCCATTTCTGTTAGTTATCTATTAATGGGCTTAATGCGAGGATGATATTGAAGATGAAATACCCTTTGGGAGACTTTAGAGAGACATTCAAACTTTGAGAAATCAAATTGAAACAAAATGTATCTTGTGAGGTCTAAAATATCAATTCACTCTTTATTCTACCAGCATCGGGGCACAATCAGAAGTTTGAATATGTGTACTTGAAAATCAGTCCATCTGTTTATTTGTTCTTTACAACACTTTGTTATTCTATTTGATTCTAACTTCCACCAATATATCAACATCCTCTGTCACTAGGCTTATGCTACTGAAATTTTTCGAGAAGAACACCAAGCTATAGGACTCGCAACTGTAAGTCTAATTTACTTTGGTCTACTATTAGTTCTTGGAAGTATATGTTCTTCATGATAATTTGATAGTGTGATCTGGTCTCAGGTTAGTGCAGCTTGGGGCATAGGTTTAGTCATTGGCCCAGCACTGGGAGGCTATTTGGCTCAGGTACTTTATTCTATGCCTTGTGCAGTAAACTACATCTTGAGAATGGGCTTGGCTTTTGCACATGGACAGAAGATGATTCTTTTTGTGCTGAGAAATCCATCTAAGCAGAATTCCTAAAGGATTAGGTGTTTATCTTTGTCTACAGTTCAAATTTATCATTATCTAAAGAGTTAGAGTTTATTGTTATTTAGGAGTCTTAGTTATCCTTTATCATTATTTATAGTTAATCTCTATCTTGCCACTGTGAGAGTTTAATGGTGTGTGCAAGCCTTCTCATTCATCATATTTCTGTTCTTAAATTTTACATTGCACGTGTGCATAGGAACGTGCTCATGAGCACACTTATCACTTGTTCCTCCAATAATTTGGGAATTTTGGTATTGCAGCCTGTAGAAAAATATCCACATATATTTCCAAAAGGTTCCTTTTTCGATAAGTAAGTGCACTTGTCTTGCTTTTGAATTTTGGCTTCCTTTTTTTTCTTTTTTTAATATTTTCATTTCTTAGTTGATTTGCTGATAGTTGTTTGTTGAAACAAAAATGGCCTACAGGTTTCCATACTCCTTGCCCTGCTTTATAATATCAGCCTTTGCACTTGCTATATTAGTTGTCTGCATCTGGCTCCCGGTATGTATAGCTAGACACCGTGTGTCTATTAATAATTGTTAATTATATTAAATACAAAAGGTAATGCAAATAGTACAAGCCCAAGCCCACTAATCCTTGACATACTTATTTTAAACTTAATCGTCACATACTCACTATTCTAACATATCCTAAGCTCCAACATATCTATTGATCTGGTTTATATAGCTCTGTCCTCATGATGTTTTGAGACTACTATTTCAACACCCCCCCCCCCCCCCCCCCCAAAAAAAAAAAGGAATCCTTCGCTGGGTTGGGGTAAAGGCAGGGTTCTATTATGTTTCTTTTTAAGGGAATTAGTGAATTTGTTGAGTTCTCTTTTTGAGCATAGAGCCTCGTGCTTGTTAAAGCCCGGAAATCTATCAATAGTTTTTTTGCTTTTCTATCCTTTATTCATTTAATAGGTTTCCATATAATTTAAACATATAATATATTAAGGTTAGAATTATATATACTGTATTTTGAACTGTTTATTTTTGACAAAAAAAAGGCTACCTTCTGATATTAGAATTGTTGTTTATAAAATCTGCAGGAAACATTGCACAAACACAATGTTAGCGATGAGTCCAATGAGAATGTGGAAGCTTTAGAAAATGGAATCACAGAAAAGAAAGTTCAGAAAGAAGAAAACCTCTTCCTGAATTGGCCCTTGATGTCATCCATCATTGTTTATTGTGTTCTCTCACTGCATGATATGGCTTATCAAGAGGTATGGTTCCTAGTTAATAATGGTACAAATAATTTTATGCATTTCATATAATACATGTGCTGTTTGGATTCTCTTTCTTCCTATCTTGTTACCTTTATTTATTATTTAGATCTGTTATCTAGCTGATTGGTGGTAAAAACTGATATTCATCGTTGGGGGGGGGGGGGGGGGAATCCTAATTTCATCCTTCAAAAATGCTGTGATTAATTATCAAGTTGATACTCTAATGATTTTTTGTATTGCCTTAGTTCTCGAAAGTATAATTCTGTTCCAATTTCATCCTTCCAGAGGTACTAAAATAATACTATAGAGGATATTCTATAAGGTTGCAACAAATATTCTCAAGTACTTTAAGTGATACAAAAAATTCATGGAGTATTAAATTGATAATGACACCATCTTTTGTGGACCAAAATTTTTGTTTTTGTCTTTCATCTTAGAGGCTATGAGTTAGCACTATTTTATTTTTTGCAGGTTTTCTCATTATGGGCTGTCAGTCCTCTAAGGCTGGGGGGTTTGAACTTTACAACCGATAATGTTGGTGATGTTCTTTCAATATCAGGTATATCCTTGACGGCTATGAATTTCTAGATATATATTAATGTTACAAATGTGTTTCCTTCCCAACTGTCCATCCCCAAATATTATATTTATCTGCATTTACATGAGGTCATATATACTAACTCCCTTCAAGGCATATAATGTAAACCAATCTTGTTGAGTATATTTCAGTTATTTGAATTTCCAAACTTAGGAAAGTTTTTCGAGAGGCATTTAGAAGATTACCTTGACTTGGTTTTTTGTTGAGAAAACTTAAGTAAAGTTTCTTTGCTGTTTGTTATCAAATTCTTCAACGAAAACATAACTTGTAGAGTAACCTTTAAAAGCATCAATCATGTAGTGCCGAGCTATAAAAGATATTCATGTGTCCTGTTTTCATTGGAGAACCGACAGCAAACATCTAAAAAAACTACACCTAAGTTTTGTCCCTTTTGTTTTGGGGATATGAGTTCATTTATCTGGCTCTGCACTGTGGTCTGTTAACTGCTTCATAACTTCACATTAGTATATTTGATGTAGGTTGGCATACTTAGTTCTAAGTATGACATTTTTCTTTTTTTAATTTTTATATCTGAATTTACTAGATTGTTTATGTGCTGAGTTGTTTTAAGTCTCAAAGCAGATACTATTATTCCCATGATCTTTTTAAATCTTTTAAATCATGTTGTTTGATAAAATTGTTTTGAACTGAACTTCTTATATGAACATAGATTTATTCAGATTTCCTTGTTATTCATACAAGAAAAATAGGCAAGCACTGCATATATGAAAATTTTAGTTAGTTTAAGGCAGAAAAGATATGCATGACAAAGATATAGTGTTTTCTCGTTTCCAATGTGTTGATCTATTTACCTCTTGAGAGATTATGCTGGTTAGTACTGACCTTTACTCAACTGGTTAGGTTTTATTCTTTTGGTCTACCAACTCTTCCTTTATCCATCTGTGGAGAGAGCTTGTGGACCTATTAAAGTTGCTCGCATTTCAGGGGTTAGCTTTTGCTTTCATGCAACAATTACTATGATTCAGCATGTTCATTGTTTGTTATTTTAATTGTACTGTTATTTGGTACCATGTGCAGGCTTTATCCATACCTCTCTTGCAAAGTTACCCTTTCATAGCATTGTTATCTGGCTTCACACTGCACCTATTGATAACTATAGCTTCTGTCCTTAAGCTTTGTCTCTCTGTAAGTGCATCTGTTTCTTGATTTTATCACCACAATAGAAATATTGAGGGTTAAGGTGAAGTAAAATGCTGGCCAAGAGTGATCTTTATAGGTATTTTCAATGTGTTATATATGAATTCTAAAGTTACTTCCCTTAACAAAAGTAAATGCAATCTGCGGAATGTCAATGTTGTTGAAATTTGGGCGGCATGAATATTGACATAGATATAGTGACATGCTAAACTTGTAAGTGTATATGTGTAATTTAAAGTATCATGCAGTGTTGCATGTGTCTAATACAAGTGTCTAACTGTTGGACATGGACAACTCTTTTTTTGAAATGTTCATGCTTTGTAAGTTGTACTTTTTCTGAAAAAAGAAAGGAAAAAAACAAAAGGAAAGAAGAGAGAGAAGGGAAAGAGACGATTGTTGTCTTACAAACATATGTAATGATGGAAACATATGACTTTGACCCTATTGCCCTTTTAGACCCTCTAATTTAATCAACAAAAGCAATTAGCCCTTAAGATGCAATTAAAGCAATGTTGTGTTGATGTCCCTCTAGTTCATTCATTAGAGCAATTTAGTTTTTCTAGTGTTAATTAGAGCAATATTTTTCTTTAAATATTAAATTAAATCAATTAATAGCACTAATTGGATAGGGCAATAATTAAATTCCATCATGTCACCCAAAAAAAAAATCGTCTTCAATCACTTGTTTTCCAAAAAATATTTGAAGGTGCAAGACTGATCTAACTGAAATTGAGGACTAAATTGTAATTATAAATAAATTAGAGGGGCTAATGGTGCAATTAAGCCCTTAACTTATTAAAACAGCAAACTGTGTCTCCTTCATGAAACCTATATCTACATTATGAGCTTACCTGATTGTGTTTTTTTTTTTTTTTGGGGGATCAGGTAACCATTACTACTGGTTTATTTCTTCTGCAAAACAGAGCAGTGGTAATCAGTTCAGTTCATTATTTATTATTATTTTTTCCTTTCCTTCCAGAAGCTGAGGGATTATCATGATTGAATTGGGCTAATATGGCATGTTCATTGAGAAAAACAGGAACAACACCAAAGAGGAGCAGCTAATGGTATTTCTATGACTGCTATGTCAATATTCAAAGCAGTTGGCCCTGCTGGAGGTGGTGCAGTGTAAGTGTGCCTTTGATTTTTTTGTTCAGCTTTTTGCATGACTTATTATATTTACTGAAAAAAATTGCCAACAAAGGTTAGCTCAATTGGTTGGATTGAGCTATGTTGACCAAATGGTCTTGCTTCGATTCCTAGTGATGATCCATAATTTGTGATCCTTTGTTGGTAGGCATCTACCAATTGCTGAGCGTGTTGCCTTTGGACCTAGAACAACTTATCTAGCACCTTTTTTATTTATAATATATATATATATATATATATATATAGTGAAAAAATTGTAAATTTGGATCAGTTAGAGTTTTCATTTATTAACTGAGACTTTAAAAATAACCTAAACTCCATGAGTCTCTTCATTTTAGTTTTCATGTTCTATGTATAATCTGTTACATAGATTAATGTGATCCTTATGTTTCTGAAAGTTGCTAGGTTCTTTTATTATATTTCCAAAAGTGATAGTTCAAACTTTCTATTGTTTAACTGTTTGAGGGGAATAGATTTTAAAGGCACAGCCTTGGTCTTCCATTAATTGGGGAGTGTTAAGAGGTTATAATAAAAAGGGGAATACACATTTCACTCCTTCGAACTAAGGCCTAATTATAATTTTAGTACACTAACTTCAAAGTGTAAAAAGAAAAAAAAAGAAATAGCCTCCTGTTCTTCGAACAAAAACATAGAACACCTCCTCTCTGTCTCATTTAACGTGGGGGTGTTTTGTATTTTCCGAAGCTAATGTGCTAATGCTGTAAGTAAGCCTTAGTTTAAGGAAGTAAAATGTAATTTTCCCTAATAAACACTATTCACGTGAGAGTCGATGACTGGTTTTTATTATAATCTCTAACACGTCTCCCACATAAATGCATTGATTAACATGCTCTATTTATAACATGTAATATTTTGATAACTTATCTGCAGTTCACTAATTATGATCTTGGTCAATGCAGATTAACTTGGTCACAGAAGCGGTTAAATGCTTCTTTCCTCCCAGGTATGATGGTCAGCTAATCTGTTTGTGCTGAACTCTGTTTCATATACTGTCAGGGGTGGCAAAGATAGTGCCTAATAAGGCTATCATTGAGCCAAGCTTTAGTATGATTAAGCTTGTTCAAAAATAAACTGAACCCAAATTCAAACCTGAGGTTTTTTCTGGCTAAAAATTATGATCAAATTTGGCTCTTTCATTAAATGTAATAGGTGTAATGGATGGGTTGGATTTTTTTTTGAAAAAACAAGTATTTTAAATATAGACCAATAGATCATATTTAACCTGTCCATTATAATTCAATCCATGATTGCCTGTTTGCCACACTAATTCTGTGGATGGAAATTTTTCATCTAATCATAAGTGTTGAAATTCTTGAAAGGTATGTCATTAACATGGAAAGAACATAGAAAACTTTTCTTTATGCAGCATACAGTGTCTAAGCCTTTAACAGAAGCTTTTTGAATCTTTCAAGACATGAAAGGTTAAGGAAAAATATTTAGGCGCATTGCTTTTGGAGTTTGCTATTAGGTTCTTGAACAAAAGTATAAAATGCAAACATTTTTTACAACTCCGTGCCATATTATTGACTGCTTCAAAAAATTTGCACGACTTATTATAATTTTATTAAAGAACTTAATAGAAACATTTAAAGAACTGCAGTTATGTCCTTTTATGACGTGAGTAAAGTTTTGTTCTATCCTTTCTGAGATGTTCCTCTGTCAATAAGAACGTTGAGACTGTATAATAAACATTCTTTAGCTATGTCATGATGCCAACATAAATGAGGACATCCATCCCTTTTGTTTCATATCACTAGCTGTAATACTGGAACCTCACTGTGGGACATTTAACTGCAGGCACTCATTTGGTGTTTTTTGTCCTGAACCTAGTAGAAGCACTTGGAGTGCTGATGATGTTCAAACCATTCCTGGCTGAAAAAAGGAAAACGCCATTAGAACAGTTACAATGATGTCAATAACATGTTGCTCAAGGATGAAGGGATGAAGCAATCATTAGTTGTGAGATATTTTTGTGAAGGGGATGCTATTGGCTGATTGATAGGAGCAATATAATAATTATATCTTCTCTTTCTCTACCACAGCAAACAAGTCAAATAGGCTCTCCCACATTCTCACAGACCCTCTCCCAGAATAGAGAAAAAGAAAACCAAGCAGAAAAAGAGCAAGAAAAGAAAAGGGGTAAAAAAGAAGGGAAGAAAAGTGGAAAGAGCAAGACCTATGTGCTTTCTTGTGTTAGAGTGGAATTGTGGATAGTTATGTTTGTAATGAGTCCATTCTATTGCTGTCTATTTAATGGCTTTTTATATGTTTTTTTTTTTTTTTTGGGTAAGTTAATGGTTGTTTTCGACAGAAACAACTTGGTCATTGTATTATTGACACCTACTATTTTGAATGTTTTGAATCTCAAGTTGGCAAAGTACTTATAGACGAAGTTAATTATGAGTGAATTCAACTTGCTAGGTATTATCAATCTACTTTGTTAAGATGTGAGATTAATTATGATTAATCCCGAGTGTGTTTTACTAGATTTTAGCTGGTGAATTATGTAGTGTGATATTTATATAGCTGTCTCTGTTTCTGATTGGTGTATTATTTTGTGTAAACTAGTTGTAAGATTCCTTGTTATTTTCTTCACTAGGATACCTGACATTGTATTATTGCTTCTCTTGTAATAGGCTCGTTGATATATTCAGAAATGGAAAACTAGCTCAATAAGTGAGTTGAGCAATTCACAAATCTTGTTCTCGCTTCTTTATTTCTTATCTTGGTATTAGGGTGATGGGGCTGATGCCATGGATGCAACTGCTACCCAAGCTTCAAGCGCTGATTCTAGCAAACAGCTTACTAGGTCAGAGAGCTCGCTTCTCATCAACTTGAATCGGAATCCCTTTTTGAACACTTCCCTTAGCCAAGCTTACTCTATCAAGTTGGATAGAAGTAACTATTTGCTTTGGTGTACTATGACTCTTATGATTTGTGGTCATAAGCTGAAAGGATATGTTCTGGGCACAAAGTTCTATCCACTCGAATTTCTCTATGATAATACAGAAGAGAAAGTGAATCCAACTTTTGAAAAATGGATTTCCAATGGTCAATTACTACTGGGTTGGCTTTATAATTCGATGATAATGGGCATCGCTTCTCAGATGTTGAATTGTACCGCCTCTAGGGATCTTTTGAAGGTTGCCCAAGATTGTGAGGTGCCTATACTCGATCTAGGATCACTTTCTACGCAAGTGAGTTGTAGAGAACGAGGAAAGGTTCCATGAAAAGGAAGAGTATTTGAACAAGCTCAAGTCCATTGCCGATAATCTTGTTCTTGCTAGAAGTCCAATGCCCATGTCTGATCTTGTTACACAAGTTCTTGTTGGGTTAAATGCTGAATATGGTCTAGATGGGAAAGTACAAAGGTATTAGAGGATCTTAGAATTGATTTCAGTGAGGCTTTTAGCCTAGTCATTAAGGCTTCCACCATTCTAGTAGTCCTTAGTTTAGCTATTTCTCTCAATAGAGAAGTAAAGTAGCTAGATATTAACAATGCATTTTCTAATGGGTATCTTCAAGAGAGTGTATGTGAAGCAACTACAAGGCTTTGAAGGTCCAAGTAGGCCTTCACATCCCTACAAGCTTTCAAAGGCTATTTATGGCCTTAAGCAAGCACCTAAATCATAGTTTAATAAATTTAAGATTTCATTGTACGATTGGAGTTCCTCTAATACTAAAAGTGATAACTTACTATTTTTATATAGAGACAGCACACAAATTCTTATTATTTTAATTTATGTAGATGATATATTGGTGACAAAAAATAGACAAAAGATAATTTGGAGAGGTTTATTTAAAAACTCAACAACCTTTTCTCTCTTAAAAGTCTTTAGTCTTCAATATTACTCCTTGGTTTCGAGGTCTATTGAGATGCCATTGGAATGTACCTCATTCTGTCCAAATATGTTCTTGATTTGCTTAAAAAATTTCATGACTAATGCTACCCCTTGCCACACTCCCATGGTGGCAAGAAAATCCTTGTCTACATATGAAAGTGATTTCTTGAGAAATCCCTTTGTTTATAGAAGTGCTATTGGAGCATTATAGTACTCAACAAACATCAAACCTAACAATTGTTACTCAATCAATAGGTTAAGTCAACTTCTTAATGCTTCAACAATAGCTCATTGGTGAATTGTTAAAAGAGTTTTCAAATATCTTATAAAGGGACTCTCTATTTTGGTCTTCACATAAAGCCATCGCAGCATTTAGATATTCTTAGGTTTTTTGAGGTTGATTGGACTACTTGTCATAATGATAAGAAGTCTCTTGCTAGTAGTTGTGTTTTCTTTGATTGCACTTTTGCCTCTTGATCATCTAAAAAGTAAAAGATTGTTACTCGATCTAGTAAAATATAAGTCTCTTAGTCATTTGGCTAGTGAAGTTGCTTGGATTCGGTCATTTTTAGAGGAGATTAGTTTCTATCTCATAATAGTACCTGTGCTTTGGTGTGATAATTTACATGCCAATACTCTTGTTGCAAATCTAGTTTGTCCTGCAAGGAACAAACACATTGAAATCAATGTTCATTACATTTGTGATTAAGTGTTACCTAAACAACTCTCCATTTGTTATGTTCTTTTGTGTGATCAAGTTGCAAATTGTCTTATGAAGCCAGTGTCGCATTCCAAGATCTGGTTTCTTCAAGGCAAACTCGGGCTTTATGCTTCACCAATCTAAATTGGATCCTTCTCCATTATATTAGAGACCTTCATTGGTAGAGGCCTAACAGCTAGGTAAGATTTACTTAAGAATCATTATATGTTATATTTGGATCCTTTGCATTTAATAAGTAAATGCACAATGTATAATTAGAGAGAGATAAAAAAAGGGAGAATGGGTAAAAAGAGAAAAAATATACTTTATACTCACTCATATTCTTTTGTGTCACACTCTTTTGATTTGCTCATGGTGCAAATAAAGATCCAAGGACTTAAATACTGTATTTAACAAGTTAATACATAATATGTAGTTAAATAGAGATAGAAAGGAAATAGAATAGGTGAAAGGAAAAGAAAAAAATTCCATACAAACTCTTACAAGCAATTTGACAATTATATGTAAAACAAAAAAAAAAAAAAACTGATATGTATAAACATTTTCCCAACTTATATAATTTATTTATTTATTTTTTGAAAAACGCGGAAGGTCCTCTTCTCCATTCAACAGAAATTTTTTTAATTAAATGAGGAAACATGAAATACCTTTAATTTTCTTTTCTTTTCTTTTTTTTAAGTGGGGAACCGGGGAAGGGGGTGGTGGGAATCGTTTAGGATGCTGAATTAGGAAGGAAAGTTTCTACGGAGGGGGAATAATATATATATATATATATATATATATATATATAACATTTATTATAATATAAAATATAAAATATAAAATATAAAATATAATATGATTTAATTTTTATTGTAAAATATTAAACTATAATTAATAATAATAAATTTATAAATTATAAGTTTATATACCAAGAAAAAACTTATATATAATTTTATATATTTTTTTGGTCAAGTTTTCTATCCAAAATTGACAAGTATATAATTTAATTAAAAAATTATATAATTATTTGTAAAAATCAAACATTTTTATTATTAATAAATTATATACTTATTATATTTTGATTAAAAAATAATAAAAATATAAGTAATTACATGTAAATTTTTTATTATCTAAAAACTTATAATTCAGAAGTTTATTATTATTAATTAATTATATTTTAATATTTTATAATAAAAATTAAATCATATTATATTATATGTAGAAATAAAATATATTATATTTATTTTATATAGTATATATATCCCTCATCCCTAAAAAAAAAAATAAAAACACAAAAATACACAAAAAACAAAAATCCACCACTCCACAATCAGCGCCCCAACCAATTCCTCCAACTCCCTCCCTCTAATCAAACCCCCCTCCCGGTTTTTTTTTTTTTCTCCTTATAGATTTAGGGGATTGCGTTCTCTAATTAACAAACAAAAATTTAAATAAACATAAAGAAAGGTATTTTGCGTTTTCTTGTTTAATTAAAGAAAGAAATTTTTTTGTTAAGGGAAAAAAGAACTCCAAAGTTCTGAAATGTTATATATTTAAAAAAAAAACAAATTTTGGTGCTTATACATATACATTTATTTTTTTGGGTTTATATATATATATATATATATATATATATACGTGTGTGTGTGTGTGTGAATCAAATTGCTCATTGGCACTACAATATTACGGAGGATCCAAAGGTTTAAATACTTCGCATTAGAGAACATGAGACATCAATTGTTGGGTCAGCCAAGTCCGTTCATGGGAATTGCTTTTTTCCAAATAAAAGGACTCAACTTCGAAGAATGCAGTTGTCAATAAGACAGAATTCTTATTTCTTATCACCTTGAAAATTATAAAACACTTGATATTACCTTCATATGACAGAGTACATAAATTTTATATTTTCTACATTTATTGTATGTAAATATATATATATATATATATAATATTCCCAAACACATCAAATATTACCCTTTAAATGTACCAAAGAGTACTTGAAAAATTGTCTCTTTCTTTTCCTTCATTTTATTCCTCAAGACATCATCTCATATTTCACAATAAGCTAAGCTTCAAGCATTTTTAATTTTTCTTTTATTTTTAATTAATTTATTTTTTTTCCATTTTCCTAATATGGTAAGCTCCATCCTCTTTAAAAATGTCAGAGAAATGCTGCAAACTTTGGAACAGCTTTTCCACTAGAAAACAAAGGCTACATGCATAAACAAGATCATAAAATTATCATTCCAGAAAGTGTTCTCGGACCAGAACTGATGCTTCAGTCTCAGAACCACCTAGAGCAACTCATAGCATAGATGCTCATAAGGGAATGCCTAGACCTATGAAAAAACACAAACTTCCCCAATTCTGAGTTTGTAAGCATTCTTTGATCTGGTAAACAAAAAGCCTATTTATCCAACCCTTGTCAAGGGTAGCGGTCTCAGCTCTCTGTTTTCCCAAGGCAGTCAAGCCTTAGCTTCCTCAGCCACTGGTGCAGCCGATTCTCCCGCCTCTTTCTGGCCGTCCTCCTCTTTACTTTTGATTTCTTCTGCACATTGTTAATAAGAATACTTCAATGTTAAAACTACGAAACCATATCGCAACAAGGACTTCTCGTACAACAAGCAGACATGGTAGTAACAATGTAACGCAGTCCCCCATGTAAATCTAAAAGTGGGTTTTGTAGGAAATTTCTTTCAGATGCAGCCAAGTTATATAGAAAGTTCACAAAAGCTCTAACCTTCCTCTTCTTTCGAATCATCCATATCAAAATCATCCCCACCCATGTCTAATTTCTGCACAATATACTTTCAGTCAGCAACAAACAAACAAACAAACAAACAAAGTTTGGAAAGACCAAAAAAGACACCCACTTCTCAAGATAGCGGTGTCCCACCGGACAATTTTCTCAGATGGTATAACTTTTGTTAAGCTAGATTTGCAGCATTGGTTCTCGATATTGATCAGTTAAATTTTAAGCTTTTAACTTATGTTCTCAAATTTAAACCACGCTAGAGGTCTCATGACTAGATGAATCACTTGTTAAAATATTCTGAGAACAGACTAAAGAGTATCTATAACTAAGGTATTTGTAGCATGGAATGCTATTACGGCTGAAAACATGCGTAAAAATACATAACATGATGAGACACAACATTCAATACATAAATTCTTAGATAGACGATCTACAAAAAATTAGAACGACAAACCAAACATATTTGGACAGAGAATATCTTAAGTGAATCCCAAACCTTCCATGTTAATCCATAATTAGTTCAGTCTACCATAGTTTTGTGGACAACGTCTACCTAAGAACTTCTCCATTCAATTGACATAGCTTCATAGGAATTATATATAAAAATCAATAAATGCTAAAATTTTGTAAACTCATTTCTTAAGGTACAACTAAGAGCATGAACTTAAACCGCTATCCACATAATGAATGTTCCAGTTTCAAAATTGATACAAAAAACAGTGGGCCTTCTCCTTTCTACTCTTACAGGGTTATAACTTTTTTAAGGTATAACAAAACAGCCCTTGACAAGAAATTACAAACACTTTAAATAAAGTCACCTTTCCATCCACTAGTGAATTTTACTGCATGAAGTCCCCAAAATCATCATACGTGATAACTCAAGATACCAAAATTCACAAGCAAATTACAATATCCTTGTATTTAAAACTAATCAGAGAGCGTTAGAAGATCATTTTAAGAACTTACACTTATCTGTAAGTTTTAAAAAAATTGATTACATGTTTGTTATGGAAGAAAAAATATACTTACAGAGAAATCCATGTCGTCAAAGTCCATTCCTGCTTTCTCTGTAAATTCAAGGAAATATATCACTATACCGAACCACATATAACAGCAATAAATAACCATAAATTCATAATCACAATGCCTACCATTCTCTTCTTCTTCATCAACCCATTTATCCCAATCAACTTTGAGGAACACGGGAGGCTTTCCTTCCTGCTTGATCAACCTGTCCCACCATTTCTTCTCTACTTTCTTTATAATATACACTATGTTTCTTACACCAATATTATATTTGCTCTCCTAAAAAATGCCCATCAGTTAGTAGCTAAAAGGTATTAATTTCGAAAGCACTCCAAAGAATTGATGATTTGTACCTCAACATTGACCTTGTCAAATAGATCTAAGTCAACTTCATAGGGAATTTCATCTTTCTTTGCAGAGAAAAGAAATTTTCCATCAGGTTCTAGCTTAAGTTTTACATCTTTAGCATCAGGCAAATCAACAGTCACGTAAATCTTGTCTGATCTCTGAGCCCACTTCACAATAGGGTGTCGACTATAAAAGGAAACATTCATCAATTAGCAGGGTTACAGTTTATTTAAATTTTAATGATGAACTAATGGAGGTTCAGTCACAAAAATTAATAAGATACATTCACAATGTCCTCATGCTCAAGAGATCAAACAAGTTTCAAACTCCCAACAGCACACATGATCAGTAGTCAATTTATATATCCGGAAAAAAAAAAAAAGAAAGAAAGAAAGAAAGAAAAGAAAGAGAGAAAGAAAGAAGACAAAGAAACCCAGTCTACCAAAGCTAGATAAATTACATCAATCATAAATAAACATAAACAAGCATCCCATGAGTCTCGCCGCAAAGTGTGTCTAACATGCATACTGTCTCTCTTTGGTAGTCTAAATCTACCTAAGAATCTCTCGATTCCCTGTATTTTGAAATAATCAGCCATAGCCAAATTGCCTAACAGATGATCTTTGTGCCACTGTGTGGCTTTATGCCCATGGACTAAATGCTGCTCTAATAGAATAAATGGTAGTAGTAGTAAGTGAAAATTCCACAACACACACATACACGCCTATGTATGCCTCTTCACAACGAAGGCGATATGATCTCACTGCCTACAATCAAAGTGCACTCATGAACTGAAAGTTATTGTCTAGAACTTATGTGAGCACATTATTATAAATAGAAGATTTATTGACAAGTGCCAGTGACAGGATTCCAAGGATTAATAAGCTGAAAAAAAGATGAGAGAAGAAAACAAGAACAAGAGTTCGATAATGTAATCCTTACTTGGTACAAGTGAAATTGTTATAATTATGCACCAAAAGGAAGAAAGAGTGACCTTAAAAACATATATAGCCACCAGACAGCGTGAAATAAGCCGTTATACCAAACTTGATATAAAAGGAACAAATAGAATCCTCAAATGAACTCCTTACACAACAAAATGAAAAGGGTGCAAATAAAAAAATCTTTTTCTTTTTGCCTCCCACAAAAAGTAACCGCTATTTGAAAATGATAGCGCATGTGGACAAGCAATAATGTAAACCAGGGAATGAGCATCAAATTCCTTTAGCTATGCATCAGATTGACCACAGGCATTCCCATATGCAAAAAATAAAAACACCATTTTTGTTTTCCTTGGCATTTGCAGAATTACTACAATCAATAACGAACCAGATCGGTGAGAAAATAAATTAGGAAGAGAAACCCATTGAAGTAACGAATGAAGTATGGTGACACTAGGATTTGCATGCTAACCTCATCTTCTGAAGGATAAGAACAATGGACGGAGAGGTGAAATAAGATGACAACGAAAAAGAACAAGAAAGACCCCAGTTTTTATCACAACACAAAGAGAAATGAGGCGTCAAGCACAAAACACAAGTTGGTATGGCTCGATGAAGCAACTCGAGAATGTTCCAGAAAGCGCAGGTGCTTTTATCCAGAGGGAAAGGCAGGTTCTAGAGCAATTCTGCTTTATTGAATAATACTGATGGTGAAATGTCGCCCACTAGAATTGTCCAAAGAATTGCTTTCTATTTTTTTTTCATAAAATTAATTGGCACATGCTTTTTTTTTTTTAAAGAGAATTTAAAACTTAGCTTTATTAATATTTAATGGAATCCGATCACATAAATTATCTTTAAAATTAATTACATTGTCACAAGTTATTTTTTTAATCTTTTTTTTTGGGAAATCAAAGTTACATGTTGAAATGTTAGTTGTATCAATATTTAATGGAGTTGGAACACATAAATTAACCATCTTAATTCCTACGAATATAGACATTAGAATCTTGTTGTAGAATATCAATTGAAGTAAATTACTCTTTTATTTTTTTTAAATTATCTACATTATATGATTTTTTATTTTAAAAATATTCACAGATTTTTGTAAAACTAAAAAATAATCAAAATATTTTCAAACATAATATTGCTTTTTTTTTTTTAACTAAAAACATATTGTGTTATAAAATATGTTTTTAAATTTTTTATTTTTAATATTATTTATTTTGCATTGAAAATTATAAATTTAATTTATTTTAAAATTTTAAATTTGTAGCAATATTGTATTTATTAATATATATAAATACAAATTTTATTATTGAAATTAAACTTTTATCTTTAAATTAGTTAATCTTAAAAAATATTTTATGTTTATGTTTATTTTTATTTTTTAATTATTTAATTTTTATCAAATGATTTTACTATTTGTTAAATTTTAAAAATGAATATTATATATATATTATTCTCTTTTCTTTAAAAACACCTAAATTACATGCATTCTCTTTGAAATCTTGCACTCTTTTCAAAAATCAAAATATGTATTATATTTATTTTTCTTTAATAAAAAAATTTATAATTACATTTATTTTAATTAAAATATTCTTATATATGTTTCTCATAGAATATAACAAATATTATATATATATACATATATACATACACACACATATATAATGGATTTATTTATTTTTATTGATTGATATAGAATTGTTGCTATCCTCAAGATTTTTTTTTTCTTTCAAGTTTAAATGGGTTTATGAAATATAATTTATCTAGCTTTAATGGATGTTATGTTTAAATTAAATTGATAGAATAAGTTAAAAAAAAAAATTTGACATCAACACTATGTTAAAATACACACAACTTACTTAAATTTTAAACTACATGTAAAAAAAAAAAATATTTTCAAAATTTGATAATTAATTCTTATAAACTTTATCTTTATGTATATAATATCCACCATTAATGAATCTATTAAATTGTTATAAAAAAATGTTACATCAAACTTATACTTTGTTTGGAAAGAAAAAATAAAAATTAAAAAAAATGAATGAGGAGTTGTACCTTTCTTTTCTTAGCTTTTTGACCATGTTACAACAATGCACAACCACAAAAGTTTATCCTCCAAATACAATATATAGTTTTTTTTTTAAATATGGGGGGTCATGATTGATCATGACCCCAATTGAAAAAAGAAAAAAGAAAAGCAGATCAATATATCCATGTGGTAGTGTTTGATTGAGCTGTTTGGATTACTTTGCTGCGTGGACAAATGTCATGGGTTGAAAAAAATTAATATCATCTATATGTTTTTTTAACATTATTATTTTTACTTTAAAAGTGATATTTCCCTTTTCTTCGTCCCCACTTCTTCAGTTTCTTCCTCTTTCTTCTTCTTCTTCGTCTGCCCATATTTTTCATCTCCTTCTAATCTTTTTCAGCTTCATGGTAAAAGAGTTTCAACCATTCTTTTACAAAAGATTTAGCTTCATGGTAAAAGAGATTCAACCATTCTTTTTACAGAGATGACATTTTACAATAGAAAAAGTAAGTTCAAGGATTGATAGAGACTAAATACTTGATATGTAGTTAAATATTTTTTTTTGTTTAAAATATGATTATATTATAATTAAATTTCAAATTTGTGATATATCTATTCTTAGTTGTTTGATTTTGATGGTAAGTTAAATGATTTTTTTGATTAAAATGTAGTTGCATTATAGTTGAAACTTAAATTTTTTTAATGATGTAAAATAAATTTAAAATTATATAATATTTGTTAGCATATAAATAAAGCTAAAAAATAGAATGTTTAGAGCGAAAAAAATATATATGAAAAGATTGTTTATTGTATGATATGATAAAATAAATTATAATGAAAATATAATATAAAAATATTTTTAAAAAATATAACAAAAGAATTAAAGTATTTCAAACAAAATATTGTAAAAATTATAATATGTGAAAAATATGGAAAAGAATAATATTATAAAAATGAAATTATTAAGTAATTTTATAACATTGGAAAATATTATAATATTGAACAAAATATTAAAAAAATTGAAAATATATAATATGAAAAAAATAAAAATTTTTAAAAAAAGTATGAAAAAATATTGTGAAAAAATATTATAAAAGAATTAAAGAATTATAAAAAATATTGTAAGAATTATAATGTGAAAAAAATGACAAAAAGTGTAATATTCTAAAAGTAGAATTATTAAATAATTTTTTTATATTGGATAATATTATAATAATAGGTAAAATATCATAAAAAATACTATGAAAATATAATATGAAATTTTTTTTTAAAAAAAATATAACATGGAAAAGTATTAAAAAAAATATTGTAAGAATTATAATGTAGGAAAAATGAAAAAAATTATAATATTATAAAAATAGAATTCTTAAATAATTTTTTAATATTGGATAATATTATAGTAAAATATTATAATATTGGATAAAATTTTATAAATAATATTATGAAAATATAATATGATAGAGACATAAAAATGTTTTAAAAAATATAATATGAAAAAGTATTATGAACAAATATTATAAAAAAATAAAAGTATTGTAAACAACTATTGAAAAAATTATAATGTGGGAAAAAATATTAAAATGTACAAAAATAAAAGAATTTTTTAGAATTATATTAATTGATTATGAGAAAAAGATGTATTAGTTGAATAAGGATTGTAGTTGTTTATAGACTTTATATAATATTTTGGATATTAGTGGTAGTGTTGCTCGAATTGACAAAATAAACAATAAAAAAGAAGTTATATACTTATATTCAAATAGATAAATATGCGAAATCGAAGAAAGTACAATATTTATTGTAAATATAATTGATGTAATAATTGTTGATTATGACATTTTGTTAGAAAGGTTAAAACAAAAGATTGCAGAACAGTTACAGTTAGACTCAAATCAATATATGTCGCAATTGGTGTATAAGCATCCAGTGTTACTAAGACCCACAAAGTATTGAGCATGTAAGTAAAGGAGGGATGCCAATATCCAAACAATATAGTTTGGTTCAATAGAGTTGTATATAGAAATATCGTTAAAAGAAATAGACCTAAATGTGGCAATTCAAGCAACAGTTGACTATGTACTAGACATACTCCCATCCTCTAGATACGTTAACATCACATACAATTAGCCTACTTTATTTATGACATATTTTGCAGGCGTTGATTAATTCCACACCAAATGTACAATAATTCAACAATATCCAACTATTGGTTTGGTGGATTATACCTTCCATCTGAGTTTATCTCATTTGCAAGGTAATGACACCTTATAACCAAGTTTGTCACATGAACCAATTAGCGCCCCCTTTCTTTTTTAGAAAAGATAGAGGACATAATGAATAAATTTGAGGAAGAGTATGAATATAATACTACTCCTTACAATTATAATGATGGTGGGTATATAGATGGTGATGAAGACATCGATTGTGTAGATGCTATCGTGAATCTAGCAGCCTTCATAAATATTTATGATAATTCGATGGTTGCGCTTCTTGAACAGATAAATGTAGATGGTGTGAAGGTTCCTGACTATGCCAAAATAGAGGATGTGGCAGTAAGCATGAATGATGGTGAAAAAATACGTGTAGACATGCTATATAATGATCAACAGTCTTTTTGTCGAGTAATAAAAATATACTCGATACATGTACATCACACTTTTATGGTGTTCCATTCCTTAAGAAAGTATGAAAAATATCAATACCTTCAATATGGACATGGATCATGCAAGTGGAGAGTCAAGCCTGTTATCAAAAGAAAGAAAATTATTGGGAGATAACAAAATACAATAAGCCTTATACATGTGTTTTAGCATCATTGTCATAAGACCACCCAAAACTAGACTTTGTATTATTTTAATATACATTATATCAATAGTAACTAAAAATCTTAGGTTGTTAATTCGAGAGGTCATTGAGTAGGTACATTTTATATTTGGATATAATATTTGATACTAAAAGGTTTAGAAGAGAAAACTCCAACCATCTCATATGTAGTTGGAAATTAGGAGAAATCTTATTTTTTGTTACCTAGGTGGTTGGCTATTGTTTAACATTTCATGCCCAGTTTGTATTATAACTTTATGTATAAAGAACATACATCGACTAGCATAGCTAATGGTGAGTTAGTCATATTTCATTAGGTATTCTGTACTTTTAGACTGTGCATTGAGGCATTTGACTCCTTGAAACCAATGATCCAAATATATGGAACATTCCTTTATGGCAAATATAAATGGATCATACTAAATGCAAACATATAACATGGTGAGAGGAACATTGTCCCACTTGCTTTTGCAATAGTAAAGGGAGAAATATATGAGTCCTAAGCATGGTTCTTGTTTAACCTCCAAGCACATGTGGTGAAAGATGAAGATGGGCTTTACTTGATTTTTAACCTTCAACCATTATTACATAATTACCTCGGTGATATTATATCCTTATATGTTTTAATTTGTTATTTGTAAGTTATATGACTTTATATAATGCAGATGATATAAGTCAGTTGATGCCTAACTATTGCCTAGTTTCCTAGGATATATGACTAGTATCTGTGCCGCTTATTTGCTTGCACATTGTGGAGTGGCATCATGCTGATTGGGTGCTTTGACAATTAGGTAGGATGCAACCCATACCTTGTGTTCCCTATAATTTAGAAGAGGTCTATACACTCATGCTTAAAGGTAAAACTCATTTGGACTGACAAAAAGAGTATGAGAACTTTATACTTACATGATGGAGCTGGCAAGATACTTTGTCACTTACGTCGATATTATTAGAGCCTCTAGATCGCTTTTCAAAGTATATAAAATGATATTAGAGGGTTATCTATCGGTAGATCCACCCTATTAGTAGTATTTAGGGTTTTGTTGTAATTTTTAAGGATTTGTCATAGTTATTTCACTTCACTTTTTCCATACATATTACACATACGATTCTTGATTTTTTTCTTGACAGGCTAATGTAGTTGACTATTTACAACTACTTGCTATAGATGACCCTTTACTACTTGGTCTTATTGTGGTCACTAATTATACTAGTATTCTCAATGCACTTGTGAGTATCAAGACATGATAATTTTTTAAGTTGCTTCTTTTGTACCTCAATTGCCTAAGCCACAGCTTTCACTAAGTTGCACGTCAAAGAGAGCTTGTGGATTTATGTCTACTAGAGTGCTCATAGTGGATGGTTGGCCTTATGGTGATTCTGCCCCTGGTGTTGACACTATATCTACGACAATTGGTCCATTGTCTCATACATCAACACAGACGCAGATGTACCATGATGTCGCTAATCCACCTTCTTTCCCAACGACACAGACATAGGCCCACCATGACATTGCGGGTTTATCTTTTTCCATGCCAACCATGTATTTTGTTGATTTTAAGGGTGCTAGCTCTTCATTTTATATATCATGCAGCTCCATCCCTTTTACACCCCTATTTTCTGACTAGAAAATGCTTGCTTTTGGATTTGCTTCTATGTCTTCTGCATTCGTTGAATCACACCAGGCGAGATATATCACATCATATTAGTCAATTCCTCTAGTTCAATTCCCTCAATTGAATGTGAATCCCGTGTCATACCAATAGATGACAAATGAAGGAAACAATAATAACAAAGAAACCAAAGATAAAAGCGATGATGAAGAAGAAGCCAAGGAGGAAGACGAGGAATAAGAGACAAAAGAAAAATGTTATCCTATCCGACGACGAGGCCAACGATTAAAAACAAGAACTCGATATGGCATATAAAGATATTTTTTGAATGGTATATATTATTTTTGTTTACTTATGTATTTATATTTTAGTTTATTGTTCTATATTATAACTATTTTTTTCAACAATTACAAAATTTAAATTACTTTAATATTGAGTTCAACAATAGTTTACAAATATGATTAATTTCTTATCAAATTTTTAAATATTCTTTCTTATTTATCTAGTTTAAAAGAAATTAAATTAACCTTTAATTTTTTATTTTAAATAATTAAGCTTTATTTTCCTCAATTAATCTTATGAGTTTCATGGTAAATAATATTTTATCTATTATAATTAATATTTTCATTACGTAAATCACTACACCTAAAATTTTTTAACAAAAACTAACTTCACGATTAGATTTAAAAAAAAAAAGAATTTAGAGATTATGGTTGGCCTCTCGCTGTGACCCCTTTATATATTAAAAAAATATTTTTTTGACCATGACCCCACTTTTTAAAATAAACAAATATAAATCAACAATAAAAACAATGTTAATATTGTATTTGGAAAATAAATTGTGACTAAGCATGGGGTGAAATAATAATTTTAGTTTATTATAACTTGTTTGTATATATTTTAATTCATCATTTTACATTATGACTTTCTTTTTCAATAATTATAAAATTTTTATTACTTTAATATTAAGTTTAACAATACTTAACAAGTATTGTTCATCAAAATTTTTAAAACTCTTACTAATTATAAAGTTTTAAGAAAATTGACATTTATTTTTCTAAAAAAAATTTATTTTTCTTAAGTTATTTTATCAAGTTTAAAGGAATTAATATTTAATTTTTCTTAAATGATGGTCATTCATTATTCTAAAATAATTTTATTTTTAATATTTTTATCAAGTTTAAATTATTTAACATTTAATTTTTTAAAAATACTTAGTCTTTGTTTTTTTTAAAACATCTTTCATTTTTTATAATTTTATAAACTTTATAATTGAAATTTAAATTAAAATTTTAATATCTTCATTTATAAAATTATTAAATTAATACAACTAAAAACTTTCAAAAATATTAAATTATTAAATTTTAGAAAATAAATTTAATAGATAAAAGACAAATAGTTATATATTAAAAATAAGTTTAAAAAATATATCAAAATAAAAAAAATGTAGCCAAATGGGTTACGGTTGCTCAACTGGGTCACGATTCTTTAGCAATTGTAACTTTTCATATTTAAAAAAAAAAAATTGACTTATTGTATCTCACGAATAATGTGTTGCATGAGGGGAAATTATAATTTCCCCAATGTAATATGGTCAAAAAGCCTTCCTTGCTTTAGTTTGCTTTTAGGAGAGAAAAGGAAGGAGTAGGGAGGAAAAAATTGAGGGTCATATTTGTTGCAATCTGTCCATTGGAAGAGGGAAAGAAACACAATTTTGGTGAAAAAAACTTGTAGGCCCACACAAGTTTCACTCTGAAACGCATGCCACTAATAATAATATATGGTTGACACATGTCCAATTAAATAACAATAAATAAATATCGGCTTACAATTTTGAAATAATTAAAAAAACTAATAATAATAAATTAAATCTTTTATTCCCTTCACATTTAGCATTAGATTTTCTTGACCTTATACGTTAAAAAAATATTTTTTAATTGAAAAATAGCAAATGAATATTTGTATATCTTTTCCTATAATTGACATTTCAAAATTTTTTTTTAAATTTAAGAATTAAAAATAAATACTATTTATTTCTATTAATGATAATTCAAAAGATATTTCTTATAACTAAAAAATATGAATAGTAATATTTTAATATTTTGTGGTAAGCATAGTTAAAAATCTTTTTTACAAATTTTTAAAAAATGAATATGTTAATTTTTTTACACTAAAATTATTATCATCATTTGCTCAAAGAAAATGAAAGATAATTCATTCACTCTCTCCCCTTTTCTTTCTTTTTCTTCCTATTGTTTTTTTTTTTTCTAGTTTTCCTCTCATGATACAGAACAAAGCATTAATGAAGACATTAAGATTAATTTCACCAACACAAAACATACACCATCATGACTTAGACAAAATGCACCTCAGCCTCAATTGACATTAGAAAGGCAAGACCATCCTTCTCCACTGGTTCTTCCTTAGAACAAATGCATAGGTTTATTATCTACTTTTTCCTTTATCCTTCATCACTAAGGAACGCCATTGCCACTCCAATGACCCTCTTTCCCAATTTCACATGGCTAGTCGTTCTCATTATGGTGACTGACATACTTATTGTTTGGCACCTAAGGAATGCCCAACGCCACTGCCACTTCATTGTTTAACAATCACCCCATGTCACACTTGAACTTTCACTCGTATTCATTACTTGTGAGCTCAATCTTGTATTTGTAAGCCTTTACATTGTTAATGTTTGATTCATCATTTTTGGGTTAATATTATTTATGTCGAAGTGTTAGGTTAGTTAACACACCAAATTGTAACACATAATAATAATAATAATAATAATAATAATAATAATAATAATAATAATAATAATAATAATAATAATAATAATAATAATGTAATTCCTTAATAATATAATTTCTTATTAATCAATTACAAAAGTTAAAATAAACAATTCATATTATAACTTTAACATATAAATTCCAAAAATGAAATAAAATATTCCATATCCATCTAATAATAAAACTCAACTATCAATGTAAATGACGTTACAAACTATCTCAATTACCATATTTTATTATTATATCATCATAAGTCCTACTACAATATTTTACTAAATTAATCTAAGTAAAGTATGCATTGTTTGACTTCTTGCCAATCATAGCTCTTTGTCCTTGAAATATCATTAACAAAATGTGGGGTAAAATCCCAATAGCTAGTGGAGTTCCAAAATTGTATGTCCCTAAGTAGAAATAGAGAGATTCGTTCTCATTAATAAAAGCTTAGTAATTAATTGAAGTCGTTTAATAAATAATTTACCTAAACCATTTTATATATAAACATAAGTTACAGAATGTTTAACATTTATTTCAATTGACATGCAATAGTCAATAAAAGCCTATGAAAAAAATTCTCTAGTATTATCAAGTCGAAGAGACTTAATTGTATAATTCAAAAATTATACTCTTCATTGAATAATTTGAAGAAGCAACCCGCAAATGTTAGGTTGTGAGTTGATAGCAAATATATATGAGACCAAATGATGGATGCGTTTATTAGTACTATAAAATATCTAAATGATCTAGATGGTGAATAAATAAACCCACAAAAGTCACCATATATATGCTATAGAAATGCTAGAGATTTAGTTTCAACTTTAATTGGTAATGGCTTAATCATCAACTTACCTTGAGAACAAATAGCACATTAGAATTTGTTAGATTAAAAAAATTTCAAGTTTTTCAATAGGTGCCCATGTGAATTCTCAATAATTTTTTGTATCATTATTGTTTTGGGATGCCTCAATTGTTTATACCAAATAGTAAATATTTTTAAATCTATAAACTTTTTCTTTATAATTGTTCTTGTATAGTATAAATCAGAAGAGAAAGTTAGTAATTTTTCTAGTTTCTTTTTTTTTTTTTTATAAAAAATAATGCTCATAATATAGAGGTATTTATTATTTTCTTCACACACAGTCTTTATATATCCGTTATGATGAATTTCTTTAAAATTCAACAAATTTTTTTAGAGACTTAAAAGAAAGTAGAACATTATTTATGATAAATTTTGTTTCCTCCAATAATATAATAATAGCTATTCTAGATCTTTCAATTAATTTTATACTACAAGAAATTATAGTAACATAAGCTTTACCCATATTTATTTTGAGACAAATATTTTCTATCTTTTAAGGTCGTATAGGTGCTTGCATTATTTGCAAGACATATATCTTTATTCATATTTTTTAAAATTAAATAAAATAAAAGTGTAAGAAATATTATAAAACTCATACTTAAAATTTCATGTAAGCTTATAATTATAAAAACAATTCTAAACATGTAAACTCATTTTAAGCATCATTATTTTCTTATGGGTTAACAAAGAAATTTGACACATTTAAATGTGTAGTATTTATGAGAATATTGGTAAAATCATCATATAGATTAGCAAAATTGGTCTCATACCTTTCTCCTTTTCCTTTATTGATACTTGATAGAGATTGACACGGTGTTTTGCTATATGACAAGTATGTGACCAACGTCCATTCAAACTACAATGATAGTATGAATTTTCTTAATTCTTCATATACTTCTTTTGTCCACTTGTACTTACTTGTTTTTCTTCTTTCTTATTCCACTTCTGGTGGTAAGCAACATTTTTATGATAAGGAGCATTATTATTTTTTCGACTGTCTATGACCTCAACTACGACCACATTCTTGTTCATTAATCATAGTCACATTTACTTTAGGGAATAAAGTAGAATTAGTTGGACAGGTTTCATAGTATTTCATTAATAGTTTGTTATTTTGTTCAGCCACAAGGAGTCATGAAATTAACTATGAGTATTTTTCAAACTCCCTTTTCTCTATATTGCTATTATAGGAGCATATTAAAGGCATGAAAAATAGAGAAGTTTTTCTCTAACATATCTTTTTCAGTCATTACTTTTTTGCATAATTTTAATTTAGAGTTAATACAAAATATTACAGAGTTATACTTGCTAACTAATTTAAAATCTTTCAATTGTAGATGGATCCAATCATAATGAATCTTTGGAAGAATAACAATTTTCTGGTGGTCATATCTTTCCTTCAAACTATTCCAGAGTACAAGTGGATCTTTTACTGTAAAATATTTAAATTTCAACTCCTTATGGAGGTGATGATGAAAGAAAACTATTATCTTAGCGCGATTTTGTATTGACTCATTGTATCCTTCTTTGATGGTATTTTCAAGACCCATTGCATCAAGGTGAATTTTAGCATCTAATATCCAAAAATAATAATTCTTACCTGAAAGATCAAGGGCCACAAATTTAAGCTTTGTAAGATTTGACATGATAATCCAAATAGAATAAGACCAATAAAAAAAATTAATAAGTAAGATGGAAATATCTTACCTTTCTTGCTTCAAATAATTAAAAACAAAGTCGTACTGATAACGTATTATAAAATAACTCAAGAGATAGAAAAAAGAGAATTTAGAGAAGAAGGAGAATAAGGAAAATGTTACTCAAATTTTTATTCATAACTCTCAACATAAATGAGATGCCTATTTATATACACAAGTTTGTAACTACAAAAAATTTAAATGTTACATACTAAATGTGAAATAATATACCATAAAAAAGAATATAAAGGTTAAAGATGAATATTTAAAGGTTTTAGAGCTATAATTCTTGAAGGAATATGAGGAGATGGATATCCACATAATGGATGAATTCATAACATATTTTTAATAAATTTGAGGGTTAAGAAATTAAATGGACATCCACAATAATGAATAGATTTATAACATAAATATTAACTTTTCATTTCAAGTAAACAGTAACTCGAGTACAATAATAGTTCAATCCCAAAGCATAATTCATCATTTCATAATATAATTCCATCATTTCATAAGGGTCACAACACCATCTTAAATAATTCAACTTTCTCAATACTTGAAGAGTGAATCAAACATTGCATAAATCAACTTTATAAAATATAAAAGTACATTAGAATTATATTTATGGATACTATCTACTTTGATATGAAGTCAAATGCATACTTTGCCAAGCCACCACCACTGTCCTCAGGTTAAGAATCTACAATATATCAATAAAATATATTCAATATTATATATATATACACAAAATAATATTTTCTATCTTATTAAATCCATATCATTTTATCCATTTATCACCATAGTTAACACTCCACAAGCACCTAACAAATCCAACACTTTACACCTCTACTTAGGTTCACACTTTGTCTTTCACATTTCATATCAAAACAATAAATTAAACTTTTAAATTAATTTAGTTACATTAAATATAAATATAAATAATTATGGAATAGTAAACATACCCAAATTCCAATCCTAAAAATAAGTTAATTTCCCACATAGGAATTTCATCAAATATTTAGTGTGCAACTTTAAAAACTAACAACAATTAACACTTAATCAATATTCTGACCAACTCATTTGTATTACTAGAAGCTTAATTACATTTCTAATTAACCAATTTTTACCCTCAATCACCAAATCCTCCAAAATCCTCAATTGTCAAACCTTAGGACTTACATCATCTATCTTAAGTACTAGTTGAAACAAAATGAAACTAAGAAGGAGTAGAATATTTTTTTTCTTCATATACTTTAGCCAAATTTTCAAGTTCATGCCTCAAATAGAATTTGCAAGTTGAAAAAGATGAAAATGGAGACCTTAGGCTTATGAGTGTCGTAGGCTTCATGAGGGAGAATAAGGGAATGCGTTTTGATTTGAAAAATAAAATAATTTTAATATAAATGGACATGTATTAAGGTCATAGTTATGGGTAATAGTTACAATTCATTAAAATTTTCTTAAAGTAATAATATTTCATTAAAAGAGTTGCTTTTTATTATTTAATAAATAAAAATTTTAATTCTAATAATAGGCTTTTCTATCTTCATTTATTTTATTTAGATTAGGTATAACCATATAGGCCGTTGTCCTTTTTTTATCATCTTTTTAAACCTAAAACATTGAAATAAATTGACCCACTAAGTTAAAGTCTAATATTTCACTAAATAATATACTTTCCTAATGTTTTATAATTATATAAATATTAATTATTTACTAAATCCTCAAATATCTATTAATAACATAAACTCCCAATCGCCCATTAATACTACCAGGATTAATGCTTAACAAGTAAAACCTGTGACTAATAATTCCCAACAATTAAATAAATACTATACATCATATAAGCATACTCCTAATAATTAATTTAATAACTTATGATATTTTAATTTAATTTTTAATTTAGGATCTTACATTTAATTTAGGATGTTATATTTCTCACTTCCTTTAAAAATTTTTGTCCCAAAAAATTTGTTTACCTTAAGTAAACAATTTCAGATAGGATTTCTTCATGTCCTCCTTAGTTTACTAGGTTGTTTCTTTTAGAGATAATCCATTCCAAACTACTTTTAACAAGCAAGATATCTTTGTTCTTGAGTTGTTTAACTTTATAGTCAACAACTCTCTCTAGTACAACCATGTAAGACAAATTATCTTATAAATGCATTGAATTAAATTTAATGACGTATGAAGGTTAGGATGGTATTTATTGAGTTGAGACATATCGAAAACATTATGGATTTGAGAGAGATTGAGTGGTAATACAACACGATAAGCTACTAGCCTGACCCAATCAAAAACCAAGAATGGACTAATGTACTAGGCATTTCTAAATCTTAAACATAGGCCTACATCTATTATTGGAGAGATTCTAAGGAATACATGATCACTACCCTCAGATTCTAAGGGTCTCCTCCTCCTATATACATAATTTTTCTACCTATTCTAGGCTATAAGCAACATTTTCCTTACTTTGAGGTTTGATTTACAATATTTAGGCCTATCAAAATTCTCTTTCCCAATTTAACCCAAACAAAGTGATAATCTACACTCTTTTCCATACAAAGCCTCAAAAGGTGCCATCTAGATGCTAAAATGGTAATTATTATTGTACAAAAACTTTGCTAATAGTAGATATGCATCCCATTTCCTTTTTAAATATAGTACACATGCCCTCACCATATTCTCTAAAGTTTGGATAGTCTGCTCAGCCTGTCTATCCGACTGAGGGTGATAAGTTATACTAAAATTCAACTTGGTTCTTAAAGCTTCTTGAAGAGGCTTTCAAAATTGAGATGTAAACTTCGGATCTCTATCTAATGCTATACTATCCTAGGAAGCTTCATTATCTCCATGATGTAAAGTTATCTCAATCTATCAAAAGGATAAGTAGGCTTAATTGATAAAAATTGACCAGACTTAGTTAGTCTATTTATAACTACTCAAATCACATCAAATCCTAAAGAGGCCCTAAGTAAGCCTATCATAAAATTAATAGAAATACTATCCCATTTTCACTTAAGTATCTCTAAAACTATAGCATTGTCCTAGGCTTTTGATGTTCTATCTTAATCATCTAACAAGTTAAACATTTGGACATATACCTAGCTACATCTAGCTTTATACTAGGCCACCAAAACATTTTCCTAAGATCCTAATATATCTTGGTAGTACTTAGATGAATGTGTATTAATATTCTACTAGCATTAAATCCTTTAGATTATCACTTTTTGATATGCATAGCCTACCTTAAAATAGAATGACATTATCTCTGCTACACTAAATTCTTGGTAATTGACTAGAGGAATTTGCTTTCTTGCCTCTCTAAAAAATTCATCCTGAAATTAAGTACTCTTAACTTGGTTTCTAAAATCACTCTAAATCCTAAACTCATTCAAACTTCTTAGATTAACAAAGATAGAAAGATTTAAATTCCTAAAGTTCTCAATAAACTTTTGCACCGTAATCATTATCATAACCATATAGATTGATTTCCTATTCAAAGCATCCATTACCAAATTGGTCTGACCTAGGTGATACTTAAGAACAAAGTCATAATACTTAAGAAAATTTATCAATCTTTTTTGTTTCATATTCAACTCTTTTTTATCAAACAAATGCTTAAGACTCTTGTTATCACTAAAGACTTCAAATGACATATCATACAAATAGTGTCTCCAAATCTTCAAGGCAAAGACTACAACTATTACTTCTAAATCATGGATGGAATAGTTTTCCTTGTATAGTCTGAGTTGTTTAGAGGTATAGGTTACTACCCTCCCTTACTGCATCAATATACACCCCAAACCTTTTTTTTGACAGTTCACTATATGCCACAAAGGTTTCATGTGGGTTAGGGATAATCAATACTGAGGTAGAAATTAACTTGACCTTTAGTACTTGAAAGCACTTCTCACACTTACTATCCCACTCAAAAGGCTTGTCTTTCTTAGTTAATTTGTCAAAGGTATAACTAATTGGAAAAATCCTTTAATGAAACTTGGATAATATCCTGCTAAACCCAAGAAACTCCTAATATTAGTCATTGACTTAGGCATCTCCCAATTCATAATTGCCTTAACCTTAATAAGATCAATCAATATCTCCTCTGTACAGATAACGTGTCTTAAAAACCTAACTTTACTGAGTTAAAACTCATATTTACTAAATTTAGCATATAGCTATTTCTCTTTCAAAACTTGGAGTGCTATTCTCAAGTGGCTCTCATATTCTTCAAGAATCTTAAAGTAGATAAGGATATTATTTATGAAAATCATTACAAATTGATCTAAGTAAGGCCTAAAAGTCCTATTCATATAGTCCATATAGATTGCTAGAACATTGGTCAAAGTAAATAGTATAACCAAAAACTCATAGTGACCATACTTAATTCTAAATGTTATTTTAGAAATATCCTTGTTTTAACCCTTAACTAATAGTACCACATCTATTTTGGAGAAAATAAAGGCTCTTGTCAACTAATCTAATAGGCCATCTATTTTAGATAAGGGGTACCTATTTTTTATAATAATCCAGTTTAACTGCATATAATTTATACACAACCTTATACTTTCATTCTTTTTTCTTAACAAACAAAATAAGTGCACCTTAAAGAAATATACTAAGTCTAATAAAAACCTTCTTTAACAATTATTCTATTTGGTTTTTCAACTCAACTAATTCTGTAATTGCCATCTTATAAGGTGCCTTATATAATGTCTGGTCTTCGTTAAACGACGGAAACAAACACATTTTCAAAGTAAGTCCTCTGAAATAAATTAGTTAAGTTCCCAAAAATTTGAGTAACAATCTAGACTCCTAAAAATGAGAATTATAGACTCAGATGAAAAGAAAAATAGAATTAGAATGAAGAAATAATTTTTTACAAAAAACTTATGAAACGTAATGGTATTTTCGTGATTTTGAGCAAATTTTAGAATTCACATAGGAAAGTTTTTTAAATGAAAATTTTGAGTTCTCTGGGGTTCTCAGAGGCCTTAAAAACCATGGAAAGTCCCGGGACAATTAAATCCCCTCTGGTAGACATTTTTCAATGTCGGTGTACCCGAACTTTGATGGATTGGTTCGAGAAGGTTTTAGCTTCGATTTGAGTGATTCCAAAGGTATTTTATTAAATTGAGAATGTAAATTTTATAATAAAAAAGACAATTTTAAAAAAGGAGCTAAAATGAAGTAGAAACAAAAATACCAAAAATAAAGGGCAAAACAGGAATTTTTAAAAAGTGTTTCTTTCTCCCACCTATATATAAGTGGCACCCCACCTCCTCACTCATTTAGACACAATTGTTGCCCTAATTCAGAGGAGAGAGCTAGAGTTTAGGCGTACCAAAGGGAGAGAACAAGAAGGAGAAATCAAGGTAAAAAGGTATGGATTCTTGGTAGTTTTCTATGCTTTCTTTCATCCAAATCTTTTCTCCTTCATTCTCCCTTATTTTGTATGATTATAATGAAGTTTATAAATCTATTTTAAGGGAGAAATTAAGGAAAAAATTCAGATTTGAAGAGAGAAGCCTAAAGAAGACAAGATTCAAGTGAGAAAAAGCAAGAAAACAAGGTAATTTCTTCTTCCATGGTTGCTACCCCTTGCTTTTCTTCCTCCACCATTTCGCCCCACTCAAGAAACCCTAGGAGGACTTAGTTTTTAGGTAGAACCAAGGGTGATTCTTAAGAAAAAAGGATGTAGAGATTAAGAATATGCAAAAAGAATTAACAAATAACCATAAAATTTCAAGATACAATTTCTAAAGTTTCAAGTGTTCCTTCCAAAATCTGATTTGATCTCTTAATTACTATGCCTAAATAAGTGTTTGAATGAGCTCCTAAGATCCCTAAAAGTCTCCCCATATGCTTCCTCCATCAAGAAAGTAAAGCAAAGTCCATGAAGGCAAATAAGCTACATAGTTTTGGCTAAGAGAGGTTAGGGTAGCTTAGGAGAGTTTTAAATTTTTCTAAACCCATTTTTGAGTCATATATGATGAAAGAATATGGGGGGAAGCCTTGGGAAAAATTTAGGAAGCTTAGAGAATGAGTTAGTGCTTTATATTCCACAATATAACCTAAAGAAACAACATATAGTTAGGCTTTTTATTTTAATTGTGTGATAACTCCAAGAGGCTTAAAAAGAGTCAAGAATCATATTTGAAAGAAAAGAATGGAACCTAAAATTTATTTGATAAGTGTTACTTCATTAGGTGCTTTCTTGGAAAGATAAAGGGGTTAATGAGTCAAGTTAGAGTTTAAGCAAGTATTGTGGCCTTAGAATTAACTTTATGAACCTAATTAGCTTCCATAAATTATGTTTAGGCCAAGACAAATCATTCCCACACCATTGTGTGTGTGAGACCGAGAAAGGGAGCATTCTTCCAAAGAGAAAAGTGTGTGGTTGCTTCCAAGGTAACTCTCTCCACCTTCTCTCATGCATGATTGCTTGTTTTACTTGTCTTTAAATGTGTGTATGTATATTTCAAACCATGAAAAATGTTTTAGCATGAGCTCTTACTCGATAGTACCATGATGATACATTATGTTTCTAAATAATATTTATAATGTTTGTTTTGGTTTGCTTGAGCATGATAAGGCCAAGAAACTTTAAGATTGGTTGAGACAAAATAAAGAGTCTCCCAAAAGTGAGGTTGACTCCTAAAAATAAAGTTGAGTCTAAAAACTTCTTAAAGAATGGGTAAAGCAAGTCCAAAATCTATAAGTAAATGAGTGAGGCTAATCCACTTGCTTGGCAAGACTTTGTATGTTATGTATGACTTGCTCAAGTGTTGAAATTGCTTCTTAAATGATTGCATATGTCTATGTACTATGTATGCATTTATAAGACTTGTTTTGCTTCTTTTCTGTATAATTGAATGGGAGATGAGCTATTGGAATTCTTTGAATCTATCCCCTCCTCTCCAATGATCTAACATGCTAGGTGGACTAAGTGGGTAAGGTAATAGAAGCCAACCATCTTGAAGATGAGAGTGTGGCATTCAAGAGCATGATTTTTGCTTCCTTCAGATAACACAAGTAGCAAATGTTGTAATCTAATGTCATGTATAACCAATGAGCTCATAAATATATGTAATTATACTAATGTATCATGTATGAATGAGAGTTAAAGTTGTATGTATGGATATGCACATTTTGGTTACGTATTGGCAAATTTTCAATATGGAAGTATGTGTATAAATGGAAGTGAAATGGTCAAATTGAGATGCATGAGATTTGGGACCATTTGGGCATTTCATACGTATCCTATTTATGCTTTTAAACTTGCCCAAGAGGTATCAAATACTAAGGAAAGCCATTTGGACATTTTGGTATCCCATATAGAGCTAAAATTAACCATAATAGAACCCTATATCGCTTTTTATCCAAATGAGCCCTTCTTAATCTGAGATTTGACATGCAATTAGAGTTTATTGAGATCTTTTCAGGAAGATAAAGAACAAAATTTTTAGAGGTCTAGAGAATATTTGATAAATTTTCAAAATTGACAAAAATTCTAATTTTGGTCGTGTCACTGTTCACTTATGTCCAAAAAATGAAATCTATCACACAGGGATCAAATGATGTCCAATTGATACAAAATTTTATATAAAGAAACTAGACATTCCCAGTGACTTGTACCCACTAGAATTACGTCATTTGGAGGTCTAAAGAGGAAGATATGAATTTTCAAAAATTTCCATCCAGTACTAGGCACTCCAACTGACCTCAGGTATTGTTTGATTGGGTTTCGAGATCTAGATATACCTGAATTAGTCTAGAGTTATTTTTATCTCTAGCTAACATTCATAGATTTTCAAATTGGTATCATTTGTATAGATTGGATTTTTTGGAATTAATTAGACATTTTTGAAGTTTGCTGCAGAATCCTATGACAGCACCAGTCAACAGCTAAACCTTTAGATCATTTCGAATGTCAAATGTTTTCTGTGTTATGTTTCATGGCTTGGAAATATTTGTAGCATAAGATAGACATGTGTAGCTTTCCAGAATAGCCAAGAATGCATGATTTTGATTTTTCTAGAATTAGTTATAATTTTTCAAAATTTGTGACAAAAATGGCAAAATTCTGGCCGAAAATATAAGTATGAGTTTTATGCTTCCTTTGTTTCCACGACTTGTAAGCCATTTTTGGTGATGCAAATTAGTTTTATTCATGTAATTAAATATGAAAATGTAATGTATGAGCTCACATGGTCCACATGATGTAACATCCAGTCTCTTCATCTCCGTAAATATTAGAAATGGGCCAGATACAAAAGGAAGTCTCTAAAATAGAAGGAATTGGGGCCAAATAAAATTATGATAAAATTTTTAAATAATAAAAAATGAGGATTTGAGCCTTGAGTTGCCCAGAAGTAGGGCCAGAGTGATTCAAAAAATTTACCGAAAGATCAATGATATTTTTGTAAATATGGACACTTTTTGAAAAACTCACAAGAGGGCTTTTTAAATGAAAGTTTTGAGTTTTCCAAGGTTCTCAAAGGCCTTGAAAACCATAGGAAACCTCGGGACAGTTAAAGCCCTTCTAGTATATGTTTTCCAACAGTGATGAGCTTGAACTTTGACTGGATCGTTTGGGAAAGTTTTAGCTCTAAATTGAGTAATTCCAAAGGCATTTTATAAGATTGAAGACCTAAATTTTATGATGAAAAAGATTGTTCTAAAAAAGGAGCTAAAATGAGTCTCAAATGAATTAGCCAAGAAGGAAAGACAAAAGTGGCATTTTTAAAAGCTTTTATATATCTCCTTTTGATATATGAAGCGTCCCCCTTCTCCTTCATCATAATAGACACTTCGTTCTGCCTAAACTAGAGAGAGAAGCCAGAGAAGAGAGATTCACTAGGAGAGAGCTCAAAGAGGGAGAAAAACCAAGAAGAAAAGGTATAGAAATCAAGACTTTTTCTAGTTCTCTCTTTAGAAACTCATTTCTCCTCTTTCCCACCTTCCTTTTTATAGTTTTGTTTGATGAAGTTAGGCTATTTTTGGGTCTGGTTCAGGGGAGGAAGAGTAGGAATTCAAGGAGGAGTTTACACCAAGTGACAGAGGCTTTGAAGGAAACAAGAAACCAAGGTATTCCTTCTTGTTTTGTTGCTTCTCCTTGCTTGCTTCCTCCATGGAATTTTCATTTACCTTAGGGCCCATTCCATAGGAGATAAATTCTGACCATATTAAGGCAGAATTAAGGGTTCTATAATGTGAGAATTAGGAAGATACAAGTGAAATTAATTAAGAAGCAAAAGAGAACCAAGAATGGAAAGTTAAGGATTCAAAGACATAGGCAAAAATCTGATTTTATCTAAGAGTTTCCAAGCCTATGTGAATGTTTGTATGAGTTCCTAAGACCCCTAGAGAGCGTGCTACATGCACCTCCCATCCAAGAAAGCAAAGAAATTGCAAGAAAAACTAATGAAATCTAAGTTGGACAAGTGTAGTGCATTTGAAGAAATTGTAAAAACTAATTTAATCTAGAAATTTCCTTGGCCATTTAAATGCTCCATTGAGCTTCTAAGACCTCTAAAAAGCCTCCCAAGTGGCTTTCCCATCAAGGAAAAATTGAAAACCCCTTGAACCCCAAATGCTTCCATAATGTCATCTTAGGACAGATAGAGGGGTTAGAGAGTGTTTTAATTTATTCTAACCTTAGTTTGGAACTTCATATGATGGTAGAAGTTGGGAGAAAACCTTGGAAAAAATTTAGAAGCCATAGATAGTGAGATGGAGGTGTAGGCTTCATAATGTAGTATAATGAAGCAACTCCTAACTAAGTTTCTTAACATAATTGTGTGATAACTCCAAGGGATCTAAATGGAGTCAAGAAGCATAGATTAAAGCAGAGAAGGGAGCCAAGATCATGAATTTTTATAGTTGCTTCATTAAGTACCTTATAGAAGCATAATGGAGTCATAAATCAAAGTAGCATCATGTAAAGTGTGTATAATAACAAGGCTTGTTCCCATGAGTCTTTCATGTTTCTTTTGGTGTGTTTAGGCCAAGAGAAATGATCTCCACCTTTTTAGGTGTATGAGGTCAAGGAAGAGGACTCAAGGCTTAAGGAAAAAGTGTGCAAATGCAAGCAAGGTAGCTCTCTCTCTTTTCTCCCATGCATGAATAAATGTTTACATTATCTTTGAATATGTGTATGTGTATTTTAAGCTATGAATTGTGTTTTAGTATGATGCTTATGTTCCATAGAACCATAGTATTACATTATGTATTCAAATGATGTCTATAAATGTTGCATTGGTTTGCTTGAATGTGGAGAGGGCAAGAACCTTCTATCTTCGGTGAGAATGAGCCAAAAGCCCTTAAAAGTGGTTGAGACCAAGATAAAGTCTCCCAAGAGTAAGGCTTAGCTTAAGACCTTTGAGAAAAAGGGTGAGGAAAATCTAAAAGCCTTGAAGAAAGTAGGTGAGGCTAATTTAATCATTTGGCAAACCTAAGTATGTTATATGCGCTTTGTGTAAATACCAAGAATGTATTTGCACCATTTTCAATGTTAGTATGCCATGCATACATCCTTAAGACTTGTGTTACATTCTTTATATATGATTGAATGGGAGATGAGCTATTGAGATTCTTTGAATCTCACTCCTTCCTCTCCAATATCCTAATATGCTAGGTGGAGCTAATGAACAAGGAAATAGAAGCCACCAAGTGGGAAGATGAAGCCTTGACCATAAAGCTCTTAATTTTGTTTATGTTGTAACCAAAGGAATGACATATGATGTAATCTTTTGATAGAATTGGTAGACAATGAATGGAACATGTGTAATTATCCTAATAGATGATGTATGTATGAAATTTGATGACAAATAGAATGTATTGCAATTTTTGGGTATTAAATGGCCATTTCAAGTACATGTTTCTTAGCATATGACTTGGGGATGAAGGATAAAATTTTTTGTTTTGAGTTTCTACACCTTTAAAACAAGTTTAGGGAGTTTTTTTGGGCCATTCCCACGTGCTCAAGTGGCCAACAAGAACTTTAGGAGCTATTTTGCACACCTTTACACCATTAAAAGGCATTAAAATGACCAAATGAAGGAATTTCTCCATGAAATTTGGCAAACATGTAGAGCTCAGTAAGAGCTTTTTAGGAAGCTAAAGTGCAACAAAAATGGAGCTCTACAGAATTAGTTATGAATTTTTAAAGTTGGGATTTTCAATTGATTCTGGTATATGCACTATTTACACTGATAGATTTGTGTTTTGTGTCATCCAATAGGCCAATGGTGTCTAATGTTTGTGAAACTTTACAGACATAAACTATAGGTCATAAGCTTTTTGTGGACATTGAGATCACCTCATTTGGAGGTCTGAGTAAAGAGTTATTAGTTTTGAAGTTTGCTGTCAATAGCAGTAGTGCCTCCTGAGTCTAGTTACTGTTCTATAGATTTGCAATCGTTAAAAGTATTTGTTTCATTTTGGAATTATTTTTCACATAAATTTAACATCTGTAGCTTTTTAGAATGACCAAATTTGTATGATTTTAATTTTTATAGAATTAGTTATGAATTTTGAAAATTCATATTAGTAATCTAACCCAGTAGCCCAGATAGCAGCGATTTCAGTGGCTTTTCGAATATCAAACGTTCTCTTCTTAATGATTCATGAGCTAAAATTATTTTTACCATAGGATAGACATCTAGAACTTTTTGGAATGGTAAAGTTTGTTGGATTTTGACTTTTGTGGATTTATTTATGAATTTCTGAAGTTGTGACAGAAAAACTGAAAATCTGGCCGAAAATATGTATAAGTATATTATTCTCCCCCTCAATTTCCACGAGATGGAGGCCACTTTTGATGATGCAAATGAGTTGTATTCATGTAATTAAATATATGAATGTGATGTATGAACTCACATGGTCCATGTGACACCGAATAAAATTTGTATACACGATGCAACGCAAAGAAATATATTATTTTTAATCCCTTTTCCTTACTCCTTCATGGAATTGATGATGTAAAGCATGGGAATGCTATGAAATAAGCTAGAATATATGATGTTACACATGAGACCGAATGAAATTTTTATATGTGATGTAACACTAAATAATGCATTATTTTAATGCTATTTTTTCATTCCCTTTATGCAATTCATGATGTGAGACTTAGAAATGATAGGAAGCAAGTTAGAAATTATACTGTTACACCTTAGATATAAGTCTTGTAACAGGTATTACATTTATGGAAAACTCTAATTTCCTATGTAGTGGTAGTCCATTTACTTCTTTAAGGAAAACTTTAGGATAATTCCTCTCAATTGATATGCTCTCAATACCCTATTTTACTTCAACTTGAAAGGAAAAGAAAACATATCCCCTCCTAAGATATCTCTTAGCTTGGATGCTAGATAGATAAGATAAACTAGCAACAATCTCAATACTAGATACACAACTAGGCAAATATATAAATTTTTTAGAATAGTCAAGAATGACATTATTCGTAAACAACTAATCCATACCAATAATGACATCAATATCAATTAATAGAACATAAAAAAAGGTCAAAGGTCAAAAACTTATTATCAAACTCAACAACACAATTCAAGTAGACATTAGAACTTTGGACCTTTCCTCTCTCATAAGAGTAGCAACAAATAAGTCATAAAGTAATTTACTCACAAGCAAACCTAACTATTTCATACAATTATAAGAGATAAAAGAATGAATTATCATAAAGTCAAATAGAGCATTTATAGTATGATTTATTATCTTAAACATACTCCTGAGTTCGAAGATTGCCTAACCTCTTGCTAACTCAATGCAAAGACACACCTTTAATTTTGATGTCTTAGGGGTGGAACTACTTCCTTATACTCTGGACAATCTTTTATGTAATGACTTGTCTTGCCACGACAAAAGCATTCCATTGTGGCCTCTGCTCTAATATCTCATAAGATGATTTGTCTTGTGTGGTTGTAACGAATAGAGTTGTTGACTACCAAGTTAAAAAACTCAAGAACAAAGATATTTAGTTAGTTAGAGTGTTTTAGAAAAGGCTATCCTTAAAAGAAGCAACTTGGGAGCCTGAGAAAGACAAGGAAATCATATCTTGAATTGTTTGCTTGAGAAAAACAACTTTTTTAGGATAAAAATTTTTAAAGGAGGAGAGAAATGTAACATTCTGAATTAATAATTAAATTAAAATATAATTAATTATTAAGTAATGTATGGTAATTGTTTGGAAATTACTATTCGTGGATTTTACATGTTAAGCGTTAATCTTATTAATATTAGCGGATAATTGGAAGTTTATATTATTAATGAATATCTAAGAATTCAATAAATAATTATTATTTATATAATTAGAAAATATTAGAAAAGTATATTATTTAGTAAAATGTTAAACTTGAAGTTAGTGGGTCAATTTATTTAAGCGTCTTTGATTTAAAAAAATGATAGAAAAAGGATAAAGGCCTACATAGTTACATCTAAGTAAAAATAGATGAAAATAAAAAGCCATTATTAAAATCATAACTTTTATTTATTAAATAAGAAAAAGTAACTTTTTTAATGAATTATTATTACCTTAAGTAAATTTTAATAAATAGTAACCATTACCCATACCTATGACTCTAACTCATGCCTATTTACATTAAAATTACCGTATTTATCAAATTAAAACACACTTCTTGACTCTCCCTCATCAAGTTGATGCTACACATAGCCAAGGAGACTCCATTTTCATCTTTTTTAACTTACAAACTCCATTTAAGACACTAGCTTAAGGATTTGGCCAAAATATATGAAGAGAAAAACATTTCTCCTTTTCAAATTCATTGTAAATTGATTAAAATTTAAAATATATGATCTAAACTTTAAAGTTTGACAATTGGGGATTTTGGAGAATTTGACAATTGAGGTTGAAATTAGTTAATTAAAAGTGTAATTAAACTTTTAGTAATGCAAGTGTGTCGATTAGAACGTTAATTAAATGTTAATTGTTATTAGTTTAAAAATTGCATCCAAATGTTTAATGAAATGCCTATGTGGCTAATTGAACATTTTTTTGGTAATGAAATTTAAACAAGTTTATTATTCCATAATTATTTATATTTATATTTAATATTACTAAAATAATTTAAAAGCTTACTTCACTGTTTTAATATGAAATGTGGAAGACAAAGTGTGAACCCCAAGTGGACGGGTAAAGTGTTAAACTTATTAGGTGCTTGTAGAGTGTTAACTATTGTGATAAGTAAATAAAACAAAATAGATTTAATTATATAGAAAATATTATTTTATGTATATATAAATATTAAATGTATTTTATTGATATATTGTAAATTCCTAACTTAAGGGTAATAATGGTGGCTTAATAAGTATACATTTGACTTTATGTAAAAAATAGTGAGTATCCATAAATATAATTCTAATGCACTCTTATATTATATAAAGTTGATTTATGTAGTATTTGACTCACCCTTTAGGTATTTTAAAAAGTTGAACTATTTGAGATGACACTGTGACTTTTATGAAATGATGAAATTATATTGTGAAATGATAAATTATGCTTTTATGCTTTTAGTTTGAACTATTCTTATATTGAGGTCACTGTTTACTTGAAATGAAAAGTGAATGTTTAGTGTTTATTTGATTTTTGAGATGAAATGATTTTGGAATCAATAAGTGTTATTTTCAAACATATACTTATTTTGTTATCTTTGAAATGAAACCTTATGGTTGAAAACTCAATCATAAATATTTACTTGATAGTTATAATTATAATTATGAGATTGGATTTGAAGTAATTGATTACTAGGCTAATGGGCCAAGTTGTTAAGTGAGGTGTACGCACTCATACTCTAGCAAGTTATTATTATTAGCCAAGGGACAAGCTTAAAGTCACAGATCTCATTTAATGTGAGACGGATGAGTAAACAATATAGTTAACTCACACTGCGAATATTACTAAGTGGAAACTAAGGGTTGTAATAGTAAAATCACATCTATGAGTACCACTGAACAAAGTAAAGTTTATCTTAGAAATTGATTTGTATTAAATGTTTTAAACCTTTATTAATGACTTATGAAAATGGATTGAAAATTGTTAATTATTATAACTAATGAATGTTTTTGAAAGGTATTTTCTCTACATGCATTATTTTACTTCTACTAATTACTACTATTTAAAAGAAAAAAAACTTATATTTATGGTTAGGAAAGGACAAAGAGCTGTGATTGCCCAAGAGAAGCCAAACAATGAATACTTTAGTTAGATTAGTTTAATAAAACCTTGTAGTAAGACTTACGGTGATATATTACTAGAATATGATAATTGAGATGGTTTATAATATCATTTACATTTACATTTATAGTTGAGTTTTATTATTAGATGGATATGGAATATTTTATTTTATTTTTAAGATTTATATGTTATAGTTATATTATGAATTGTTCATTTTAGCTTTCACAATTGATTAGCAAGAAATTATATTATTGAGGAATTGTATTATTTTATATATATAAGTATTAAATGTTATAATTTGATATCAGAGCAATGGTTCAGATAAAACCATTGAACTCTGTGATTTGGTGTTTTGTTTAAGGTTGTTTTAATGTTGTAAAATCCTATGTGTAAAGGTTTTTATTTGTGATACTTCATGAATTTTATATACTAAGGCTCTAAGGCCCCGTTTGATTTACGAGGAAAGAGGGATGGAAAAGGGAAGGGTAATGGAAAGTTTGATAAAATTTTAATTTTACCCCTATAATTATTTCTTAATTATTATTTAATACTCTCTCACAATAATTATTCAATTATTAAAAGTAAAGATATTATAGGTATTTTTTATCTAGAAATCACTTTTTTCCTTTTCCTTTCCCTTTCCATACTTAATTTTCTATCTACCAAACGAGCCCTAACTCTATTGTTCATAGGTTAAGGATGGCAAATTGTAGGGAACATAATGAGATCGTGTAAGAGATAAAGAGGGCCATGGAAGCAATAACCAATAGAATAAAAAGGCAGGAAGTTGTGCTAATCAAAATAGCCCATACATTTTAAGAGTTAGGTGAAAGGGTAGGCAATAGTGGCCCTATTATAGAAGAAAAAAAAAGGAAGAACATGCGATTGGTGGAGAAACATAAGAGATAAACCATAAGCTAATAGGGAAACTTTTGAAGGCCAATCCCCTAGCATTTCTTGGTATACATGATCTATTAGTTGCTAAATAATAGATTAGATAGTTAGAAAAGATATTCAAGCTGGAGAAAGTAGTAAAAGATTAGTGGGTTATTGAAAGAAAAACTTCACTGTGTTCCAAATATCTTGTTTCAATAAGTATTATTCAGAACATGTAAGGAGTATAAGAGAGATAGAATTTATGAAACTACAATAGGGAGATATGTATGTTTACCAATATAAGTAGAAATATGAAGAGCTAGTTTTGTCATTATTTAAATATTACCTATGATGAAGAGTGGAAGGCTCAGAACTTTCAGAAGGGCTTAAGGTCGAAAATTAAGGTGCAGATATTTAGGTATAAAATCAAGAATTTTGCTATATTAGCTAATAAGGCCAAGGTTATTGAGAAAGGTATCTTAGAGTTCACACATAATCTTACTACTCTACTACAAGGAAAAAGGAGTAGTAGAAATATCCTACAGATTAAGGAGTCTGGTAATCATCAATGGGATAAGTGGTCTAAGTTTGGACATTTTCAAGGCAAAGGAAAAAGCACCTACTATTATAAATTCAGTATACAACAAGTGTGGATGATTTCATGTTAATAAACCTTATATGAGGAGTCAAAACCCTTGTTTTTACTATGGCAAGCTAAGTCATTATATAAAAGAGTATGTACAGTAGAAGGGAATAATTTCACCCTTGAAAGTTCAGAATCATGGATGTGTCTTTGCATTGAGTCAGCATGAGGCTAGGCAATCTTCAAACTCTATCCGTGATATATTTAAGATAAGAAATCATATGTAGATGCACTATTTGAGTCTGGGGCAACCATTCTTTTATCTCTAATGATTATGTGAAACAATTGAGTCTACTTATGAGTGAATTACCTTATGACTTATCTATTGCTACTCTTATTGGAGGAAAGGTCCAAACTTTTAGTGTTAATTTGAATTGTGGTGTTAAGTTTGACAACAGATCTTTGACTGTTGATCATGTTTGCCTTTCATTGATTGATAATGATGTTGTTGTTAACATGAATTGGTTGTCTACGAATAATGCCATTCATGACTATTCTAGAAAAGCCATATCTTTGTCTTTTTATGTATTTAGTATTGAGATTGCTACTGGTTTATTGTACCTATCTAGCACCTAGGATGAAAGGTATCTTAGGAAAGGATGTTAAGGGTTTATAGTTTTCTTTTCCCTTTAGCTTAAAGTAGAAGAAGGTATCGAAAGCATATTGGTTGTGATGAATTATTCGAAAGTTTTCTTAAGGAAATGAGTAGACAACCACCTGATAGGGAATTAGACTTTGCCATAAACCTAGTACCAATATAAGACCTATATCTAAAGCACCTTATAAAATAACACTTGCAAAATTAGCTTAGTTGAAAAAGCAAATAGAAGAATTATTAGAGAGAAGTTTTAGTAGGCTTAGTATATCTTCTTGGGGTGCACTTGTTTTGTTTATCAGGAAAAAGAATGGGAGTATAAACTTGTGCATAAACTATAGATAGTTGAACCAGGTTACTATTAAGAATAAATATATATTGCCTAGAATAAATGACTTGTTAGACTAGTAGGCACTAGGTTTGAGATCAAGGTACCATTAGTTAAGGGTTAAAGCTGAGGATATTCTTAAAATAGTATTTGAAACTAAGTATGGTTACGATGAGTTTTTGGTTATGCCATTTGGTTTGACCAATGCGTCAACAATCTTTATGGACTATATGAATAGGATTTGGTATTACCTCATTAGTGACAACTTATAAGAATTACGAAAGTGTTTCTTATGGAGCTTATCAAGTGTAAGTTATTGCTAATATAAATAGGGAGGAATTTCTAAAATTCCAAAAATGAATGTAATATAATTAAAAGATTAGCAAAAGAAACTTACCTAATTGCATCACACTAAGGACTTTATTTATTGCTTTTACAACATGTCACTATAAATCCCTACTTTCTTAACTCTATATGTGTGTCTAAAATCTTAAGCATTGAGTCATACTATCGCCTTAATCTCATATTCATAGACCTAGAGTTATAATAAGATATAACTATTATCCAATTGATAAGATATCTAATCAAAATAATAATAATAATTAAATATCTCAACTTTGTTTTGAGATAATAAATAATTATCCTGTATCTTAAATAAAAACATTTAAGATATTCAATTAATTTTAGATTTATTTTAATAAATATAATATCTCCCACTTGCATATAATGAAATTAATTCATACAAAGTCATTCCTTTGTAAAAGAAAATGTGTTTCTTTTTTAGATTTTCATCCAGTGTACTTACCATGACTTTTTAGGTAATATGTTTGGAAGCTCTTATACTAATAATCGTTTTTAGGATCAACATAAGAGTCCGCTACCCTTTTTATCTAGTTGTTATGTAATAATATCCCTTAGATGCCCTAGATCTATTTATATAACTTTATATGCATTATCTCTAATCCCTCATGAATTTTATTTACTCAAAGCTTTATTATTATAATCTTTATATGCCTTGTGCCCATGCTTACAATACGTTTGAAATTATTTCATAATAGATATATCTTAGACATAAGCATAGTGTGTATATACTCAACTCGATCTTCCTTTCACCCATATATTACTAAGATCAAAGTTAATTGCTTTCTTAACATTGTTCATTCATGTCGCATTATCATTGCCCTTGGATACATACTAATGCAGCATACACTAACCCATCACCTTATGATATTGTCAAAGTCATAAAGGCACCAATGAAAGGGTATTTTCCTTTTTGAGACTCACACAATAATGAAATAAGAATTTATTCACTTTCTTCCCAAATTGAATTCATAAAACCTATGCAATATGAAATGCATGTTATGATGTACCTTTTATTTTATAAGAGTGTATGCTAACTTTTTTTTCTTCATTTCATGCCATACAAATTGTAATATCCCTTAATTTTAAAAAAATAAAAAAATAAATACTAGGGATTTAAATTAATAATCATGATAAAAAGAATTTAAAACAAAGTGTAAGCTAAAATTTAATAATGAGCAAGCTAGACATAAACTCGTTCTAGTAGTTGACTCTTTATATTTTTCCCTTAGGACTAATGTTCTAGTTCAACTAAGACAATTTTTGGTTTTTCTTCTATTATTATTGTTGTTGTTGTTGTTGTTGTTTTCCTTCCTCTTCCTAAATTACTTAACTTTCTTCTAAGTGATTTTATTTTTAAAAAAAAAGAGAGAGAAATCAGATTCCGTCTATCTTTTTTCTTTACTTGTTGACCAAAAGCTGTTATGCTATACCCATTACCATTATGCTTATTTTCTATCTAATCCTTGTTTTTGTTTAAATTACTAAATGGTCCTTATATATGTTGGCATTGCACGTGTCTTCTCCAGGAGGTGTGCTTTATAAGCTTCTTTCTTACCTTCAAATTTCTCTGCTTATTGGTTCAGCCAAAAACACTTTATTCACTCCTTCCACTGTTCATGAATCTTGGCTCCTCTTGGTGCATCACATTCTCTGTTTTATGGTAGCAAGGAAACATTAGGGAACATCGTTATCTAACCTCCCAAAAGAAAACAAAAAAGTGGGTTCCTTCCCTATTCAACCATTCATGGTTGGTCAAGACCCTTTGCTTGCCATAGTTGTTCATCCTTCATCTTTTTTGAGAGTTGCCATTTTCATCAAGATGGAAGTTTTTTTTCCTCCTTATTTTAACCAAGTCTTCTCACCAATAGTGATTTGGCAAGAGGGTAGGCCATTATACTTGTGAAAGTATGCAAGTACTCAATTATAGGACTGCACAGTGGTTATTCTCCAAGCTTATGTCCGCGAGGTGAGGTCAAATATTTTCTTATGATATTATAGGTTAAGTAATTTACTAAGTTAGGTTAATGTTAATAGAGGGGAAAAAAGTTTTTAAAAAAAGTAATGAGGTAGAAAATTTATTAAGTTGCTGAAGTAGGAAGCTTTTGGTTGTGTAGGGAATTATCAAATAAATAATTGAGGAGACACACACCTTTTAGTTTGTCCTCTTGGAGGTAAGCTTTAATGTTCTCTTGTTATAATGTATGTTAGTTAGCTACTCAAAGTAAGTAGTAAATCAAATAGGTTGTAAAATAGCTAAAATAAGTTAGGTATAAAATAAGGGCAAATGCTAAATTAAAAAATTTATTTGGTAGAATTTGATTAATCTAAATAGGACTTAAATTAGAACAATCTAGTCAAGTGAAGTAGCAAACCATGTTGTAGTTAGAGAAAATTTTAAATTTAACATAGAATAGGTTAATTTGGCTAAATGTAATGGAAAATGGGAAAATTCACAGTTAGTCTTCGAAATCTAAATGGATTATTGTAATGGTGTGTTTTAGGAATGTATTCAAATCTTTCCCCACAAAAAGGGTTTGACTGTGGCTTGGTGTCTAGAGGATTGATAATTGTTTGACAATTACTATGAGTAGATTATAAAGTACAATATATATATATATATAAATTTTCTTTCCATTTCTGATTTTTCTATTTTTGGTTGCATTCTGCTTGTTTGTTGGGACGAGTATCTTAGGTAGCATGTCAATGTGTGTATGTTCTTATTATGATATTAAATCTTTTAAGCTATGATATGTAATATGTGCCATGTTATCAAATGGATATGAAATAATGTGTTGATTTAAGTGTAAATCTCATAAACTCAATTAATGATAAGTTTGTCTTAGTAAGCTTTTACGACATCATTTAATCTTGAAATACCATACTATTAATCATGATTTTTTTGGACCATTTACTGAGGAAGGTTTTTTGGGTATGAATTATATATATATATATATATATGTACACACACACACACACACACACACACACACACACACACACACACATACACACACATAAGGTAGGATTGTGCAGAATGTTGATTGTTAACAGTAGTTTTGTTAACCTTTGGTGTACCTCAGATATTACCACATGGTTTTTGTGATTAAGTATCCAAAAAATATTGAGTTGGATGCTTTTTGAATGTTTAAAAGCTGTAGGGATGGTGGTAAGCAGAGACGGTGGTAGTAATCCTGGCTATGATTCTCACCTACAGTGCTCTAAGATTAAATCAATGATTATTTACCATCATAAGTTGTGTGCTCATGTTAGTATATATATGACTAGAACATAGAGTTCTATATAGACTTTCTTATTAAAATCTTCTATTCAAGTATTTTTGGTATGATATTTATTTTTTGTTCAAATTAAAAAAATTTTTAAGTGCTTGAAATTAAAATTTTATTGATTGATTGATTGATTTTATTAATTATTTTTAGCTCAAATTCTTGAAAAAAAATTAAGGCATGGATATTTTAATATTTTATCGTGTTATAAAGTACTGAACAAGTCTTCCATTAAGTTTAAGTCCTTGACTTTATGTACACCAATCAATTTATATGTTTTTAACCATTTAAAAATTTATAACTTGAATTTTAAAAAAATCATTTCATTTTTTAAGTTAATTTTATTATTATTATTTATCACTAAGTCTAAAACATATTTTATTTTTTAAAAAAAATTCTATGTTCACTCATCCCTTCAATTAACATGTTTTATCTTTTACTCATTGAGTACTGTAGCTTATTTTATTATTTATTTTTGTAGATAAGAAACCTATGCCCTTTGCTCCTTCGGTGTAGTTTAGGAGAGTTGTTAGTAAAGAGTCAACGGTCAAGTTGTCTAAAGATGAATTGCTATCTTTGTAAGTGTATATTTGTACTCTAGAGTGTGCTCCACAAGCTACAGATAGGATCCCTAGCCCTTATAATATGTCTTGTTGATAAAAAAATCAAGATCAAAGTTCTCTTTATTGTAAATTGTTGGTTCTGAGTGTTGTAGATTATTTGATATGTTTCAAGTATAAGGGCATTTTGTTGAAGCTTTATATTGAGGACCAAATTTGGCTATAAATTTATGAATATGAACTTGATTTTGATATCAAGAGTGAAAGGTATTACAATTTAGAAATGTTTCCATTTGATTGCCTACCTTGGCCTTAATACGTGCATTAAAAGAGTAAGGAATTGATTCTTTTGTTAGGCTGGCAAGTATGAGATCATCCCGTATGCTGTGCTAGTCTTGTCTCCATTTGGGGATGTGACAAAATGGTACCAAAGCTAGGTTTCCCATTAACTAGTGGAGTAAGTGTTTTTTGGTAGAATCTTAATTATTATTATGAAACTTGGGCATAATCATAATTGAGATATCACTGTAGGCTTTATAGGATGTTATATCATTTCCTTTTCTAAGTTATTGTTTCCATAAATATTATGTTTTGTGGATCTACGCCTTGAGTGTGTCAAGGATCCTTGAGTGTTTTTCTGATCTTGCTTGAAATTAAAAAAAAAAATTACTGTAAAAGGTCAATTTTGTGATCTTTGATCCTCAATGCAGGCAAATTGTAGCTGTTGTTCTCATGGTATGGTCTAAACCATGAATGGTTGCTTGTTTTAAACATTTGTTGCTGAACTGTAACTTGCTGTGATTGATGGCTGTGGAATAATCGGCTGATTGAATGCGTGTTAGTGTATAATGGTTTTGATTGTGAGTTAAGCCGTTGCAGTTGAGTTATAAGGTTAACATCCTAAAACCATGTCAGGAATGCCTTTCGATTCGTACTAAAATTACTATATTTTAGCTTTGAAAACTTCTTGCTATGGTTGTAAGAAATTTTGGTTTTGACTACGTATAATTACTGCTTAGGATAATGTTTTAAGGATGTAAAATTCAACTTAAAGTATGGCTTCGATTATGATCCTTACCCCCGGGTCTATTAGTAGGGGATTTTCTAGAATCGGTCAAGGGTTTTATTTTAAGATTTGGGAAATGTAAGTATGTCTGGTTACATAATTAACTACCTAAGTATATTATATAAATCAGGGAATAAGAATCTATTGTGTTTAGGCCTTTGTCAATGACGAATAAAGACTGAATTACACAGAAATCCTTATGATTACAAATTTGTCAAAATAATTTCTTGAAGGACTGAACTCATACTTGTTTTACTTAGCAAAGCCCTTAGTGGAAGGGTTAATTTTTGAGTTTCCAAGACTTGTTTAGACGTGGGAACTTGCTGGATCTTGTTTCTGGATTGTAAGTGTGAGGAACTTTTTGGGTCAATCTCATGCGTTTCAATTAGAAAATGTGTGTGAGTTACTGATTGGATGCCCATGGTTAGGATCTAAATCTGAATTGGATAAATAGGCTTACAGTCCATCTCAATCAACCATTAAATTTTTGCTTCATATATAAAAGTTGTTCCTTTCTCCATGCTATCGATTGTATGAGTTGTTCGTATATAGTAATGAAATCATTTGATGTGGTTTAAGTGCAAAGTGTGACTATACATAGCTTAAACAGTGAAGGTTTCATAATTACAATCCCCGAGACTTCTTAACACTCTCTAAGATCAGTAAATGATTAATTAACGAAGGTTCTAAGTCTCTGAGATTGTTTGATAGAAATTTTGAAATTTCCATTTAAATCCATGAATTAAAGATGTACTTATACAAGGGTGGATGAAAAGAGTAAGTTTAGTATAAAGTAAAGTAATTTTGTAAAACAGGTGGGTAAATTCTCTTAGTGAAACATGGTAGTGATTGCGTAACAAAGTTTTGTAAAGTTGCTAATATTGTTTAATGAATGGGACTCTACCTGGTGAAACGTTTATGCACTCAGAGTTTATGCAAGTATACATACGCATCATAGAAATAGCGAAGCTTATTATTAGGCCATGTGAAAGTTGTCATAACTCATTCTATATATCTACTACTGACGTTAAATTGTGACATGAATTTTATGTCAGTTTCTTAGTTCAACAAAAAATTAACTGAGTAGGCCCACAAAAAAAAAGTGTGTTTGTGCAAATTTTTCTTATTGTTGGTGTGTTGGGGTTTGAAGTTTGAATATCTACTTTTTGGGGCAGACTATTTTGAAGCTATGTTATTATTGCAATACTATATCAAATTTTAAAATTTTATAGAGAAAATCATCACAAAACCCTATACTTTGGGGGAGCTAGAAAGATATATTAGTTGTTCAAGGCATATTTAGTAAAGGTATATTGATCCTAGATGTTACAAATGTTCTTATTTCTAAAAGCTTGAATACCTTGGAAGCTGTGGTATAATCTTTATGTTGATGTGGCAAGTAATCCCGCTTTGAATGTTGCCCTTTACTTATGTAAAGTTCTTTAAATAAGCTGAATGTATTGATTTGATGCTGCTCTACCCCTACATACGGGACGCTTTTGTTTTTCTAAGTCATGTGTATGCTATACATATGGTAAAGACAGGAATGCTTATTTGTATTGGGCTACAGTGACATAATGAGAAGGCTTTATGATGAGACGATGAATAAACCATACATAGCTGCATGGGTCTGATTGTCTAAGATTTCTTTGTGGAAATTAGTGTATATATATATATAGGTATCTAACTAAAAAATGGTATATACTTGTCAGACTTCCTTAAATAGAAATCTAAGGCATAAAAAATTTAAAATTTTAAAATTACAACGTTTTCTCAATTGGGATATATACATTGCCCAATTTGTATGTGGAACACTATCACTTCTTCATGCAGTTCGCATTTGAAGTTCGACTGCTTGTTATGGTTGCCTTGCTATACTTTGGATTGTCCCTGAGTAGGTTTTGTCTCTTCCTTCTTTTTCCAACTAACTGGAACACAAGTTCATGGGTTGTCCTTGAGACAATTCAAGTATCTGCCCACCAATTTGGTCCAATGGGTGTGTATGCTCCTTCATGCTAGCTAATTTTGTTGGGAGTCCCAAGAAAAAAAAATTAAATGTTCAGTTTAGTTTTTACATATAGTTACATTAATACTGATCACCATGTCTCTTAGTAATTTTGGTCATCTCTATTTCTGTGATTTTGTCCCCTCTAACGTTTAAACTTTTGTTATGTGCACTGACAAGAAATAATAATAATACTAATAGATAAATGAATAAAAAAAATCAGCTCTATCTCTTCTTTTTCTTGTGGGGCTAATTTTAGGATCCTAGTTATTGCTGCATCTCGTTTTGTCAAATTGGCTTATGTAAATTTCTATTCCATATGTAAACTTTACTTTTGGCTCGTTTGGACTACTCTTATATAGGGCAAGTCCTACGTAGTGATAGCTACATCTGAGTGGCTTTTTGGGGGCTTAAATGGTTTCAAAAAGTATGAAATTGACTAATTTTTTTTTTTCTTTTTCTGCCTCCAGTAACCCATAGGAGGGAAGATATCAAATCATTACCTTGACGGGGTAATTGGTGATGTGTATGTTCATGGACAAGTGGTGGGATTGTAGGGGTTAGAGTTGACATTTGGGGTGCCATGGCTTCGTTGTTGATTGATGGAAAGTATGTAGACACCTTTAGTCGAAAGCTTTAAACGAATGGATGTTACGGTTCAGAATGATTGCATAGGCCTTTTAATCCATGCTTTGCAAGTGATAGAAAATTACGGCGATAACTTGTGCCAAATAATAATAATAATAATAAAAGAGAGGTTTTTTTTTTTCTTCTTGCGTGAGTATGGTTTTGTTAGTGGAAACTTAAGGTTTCAATTGTATATGCAGATCGGCTGTATTCAGCGCATAAAGCACTTGGACTATCCAAAGTTTCCTCGCTAAATTTCATTGGTTCTAGGAATATGTAAGTTTCAAATTCATGAGCATGAAAGCGATTTCCTGCACTTGTGCAGCTTATGGCTAACGGTGAATTGTGCTTCCATCACATGTCCTAATAATTGTTATGGGTACTTATGGTGTGTTTGTTTTCACGTTTGGAGGGTCCAAAACCACGTTTGAAAGGAAACAAGATAAAAAATTTCAACGCAAATGTGATTTTGCAACCGAAAACCAAACACACGCTTAAAATTTACCCTTAGCAGGCTTCTTAGGATGTTTATTAGAATACAAATTCAGGGATCGATTTTTTTTTAGGGGAAAAGAATGTAATATCCTTTAATTTTAAAAAAATAAAAAATAAATATTGGAGATTTAAATTAATAATCATAAGAAGAATTTAAAACAAAGTGTAAGATAAAATTTAATAATAAGCCAGCTAAACATAAACTCGTTTTAGTAGTTGATTCTTTATATTTTTCCCCTAAGACCAATGTTCTAATTTAACTAAGACAATTTTTGGCTTTTCTTCTATTATTATTATTGTTGTTGTTGTTTTCCTTCCTCTTCCTAAATTACCTAATTTTCCTCTAAGTGATTTAATTTATAAAAAAGAGAGAGAGAGAGAGAGAGAGAGAAATCAGATTCCTTCCAGCGTTTTTCTTGCTGACCAAAGACTGCTGCACTATACCCGTTGCCATTCTGCTTATTTGCTGTCCAACCCTTGTTTTAGTTTAAATTACTAGACGGTACTTAAATATGTTGGCATTGCATGTGTCTTCTCCAGGAGGTGAGCTCTATAAGCTTCTTTCTAAGCTTCAAATTTCTCTGCTTATTGGTTCAGCAGAAAACACTCCGTTCATTCCTTCCTCTGTTTCGTGAGTTTCGACTCCTCTTGGTGCATCACCTTCTCCGTTCTATGGTAGCAAGAAAACATTAGGAATCATCACTATCTAACCTCCCAAAAGAAAAGAAAATAAAATAAAATAAAAAGGTGGGTTCCTTCCCTATTCAGCCACTGATGGTTGGTCAAGACCCCTTCCTTGCCATAGTTGTTCATCCTTCATCTTTTTCCAGAGTTGCCATTTTCATCAAGATGGAAGTTTTTTTTCCTCCCTATTTTAACCAAGTCTTCTTACCAATAGTGATTTGGCAAGAAGGTGGGCCATTATACTTGTGAAAGTGTGCAAGTATTCAATTATGGGACTATCCTATGGTTATTCTCCAAGCTTATGTACCAGGTGAGGTCAAATATTTCCTTTTGATATTATAGGTTAAGTAATTTACCAAGTTAGATTAGTGTTAATAGAGGGGGAAAAAAAGAATGAGGTAGAAAATTTATTAAGCTGGTAAAGTAGGGAGCTTTTGGTACTCAAATTCTTTTAAAAAAAGAAAATTAAGGCATGCATATTTTAATATTTTTTCGCATTATAATGTACTAAACAAGTCTTCCATTAACTTTAAGTCCTTGACTTTATATACACCAATCAATTTATATGTTTTTTTCCTATTTAAAGATTTATAAAGTGAATTTTATAAAAATCATTTCATTTTTTTAGTTAATTTTTTTATTATTATTTATCACTATGTCTAAAATTTATTTTCTTAAAAAAAATCTATGTCCACTCATTCCTTCAATTATCATACTTTATCTTCTATCTATTGAATACCGCAACTCATTCTATCATTTATTGTTGTAGATAGAAAACCTATGCCCATTGCTCCTCTGGCGTGGTTTAAGAGAGTTGTCAATAAGGAGTCAATAGTTAGGTTGTCTAGTGAAGATGAATTGTTGTCTTTGTATGTTTACATTTGTACTTTAAAGTCCGCTTCACAAGTTACAACAAAGATCCCTGGCCCTTATAATATGTTTTTTTTTTATAGAAAAATAAAGATCGAAGTTCTCTTTTTTGTAAATTGTTGGCTCTGAGTGTTGTAGATCATTTGAGATGTTTCAAGTATAAAGGCATTTTGTTGGAACTTATATAAAAACATTGAGGACCAAATTTGACTATAAATTTATGAATATGAACTTGATTTTAATATCAAGAGTGAAAGGTATCACAATTTAGAAGTGTTTCCATTTGATTGCCTACCTTGGCCTTAATCAGTGTGTTAAAAGAGTAAGGAATTGATTGTTCTATTAGGTTAACAGGTGTAAGATCACCTTGTACACTATGCCGATCTTGTCTCCATTTGGGGATATGACACATCTTAGTCCAAATACATCTTGTCCTTGACCTAGGTCCTTCTAGTCAGTTTGCCTCTCATTATGCTTAGAGGAGGTATTACATATGGCCACAGGTACTATGAATGATGGACATCCATAATTCAATCCCTTATATGACAATATTTCTTTTAATCCCATCCTAGTCTCTCAACTAAGTGACATTAACAATCTTATTGTGTTCCCATTAAAGGCTCAACGCCTTTTAGTAGACTTTCCTAGTGCTTATAAAACACAAACATCTCATCTTGATTCACTCCTTGTAAGTGCCCAAGATAGTTGCTTATGTAGAAAAGCCAACTTTATACACTTGGACAACATGCTACCATACTATATATGTGTTTATTATAATATATAGAATCAATAAATGAGAAACTAGATGTTCATATATTCCAACAATACATTCATACAATATACTAAAAAACATTCAAAGGAAGAAATACACATAACTCCACAATCTTCTCAGCATAATAATTTCCTTTTATGCTATGATACCTTTAATAAAGTCAAACTTTGTATTATTGTGTTTAATGTTGCTATGAAACTTAAAGTCATCTAAATAGGCTATAGCTATCACAATATGGTATGGCCCACTAAACAAAGACCCCTAATGGATCTTTTGAGTAGTTTTTCATTTTTTTTAAATTTTATCATAAGGAAATTTGACAAAAATTCCTAAATGCATGAAAATGTGATTTGTTTAATTTTCTAAAAAACCATCTTTATTCTGAGTCTTTGAAATTTTTCTTTTTGATTTTTTGAAACTTTTTTTACAATTTAAGTAATTCTCTAAAATAATTTTTCTAATTTTTAAATCTTTAAAAAATAATCAAAATTAACTAGCTATGGGTCGTTGAAACTCAAATTATTAAAATGCAATTACATGGCCTAATTGACATTGGTACTTGTAGAAGACTTATAATTTTCACATAGTCCACCAATTGACACCCTATATGCCAACAAAGATTTAAAAATCTCACGCGACAAACTTTATTTGAGAAAAAAAAAAACTCAAATTAAGATAAGAATATTAAAAGCATGTAGTATTTTGTGATTGCGTGTGCTTGTGTTAAGTCAAACATCATATTATTTCAGTAGCACACTACACAAAAGTGAGAGAAAAGAAAAAGGAAAAAAAAAACCAATGAAGCCTTTTTTCTTTAACCTTTCTTCAAAATCTTCTTAGGAGTGTTTTCTATAACATCCCTAAAAATTAAGCATTATATATATATATATATATATTAAGAAATAATATGTAGAAAATTATAAAATTTGTTCCATCATTTTTAGAGATTGTTAGGATAAAAAATAGTGCTTTAGGAGATTTAAGTTAAAAGCCTGTATAGAACAAAACTGAACTCTGAAGTTCAAGTTAACTGTTTCAAGAGGTTTAGCATAGAAAGAACTACTAGATCATGGTGATAGAATCTAAAGAAATAAGATTAAACGGAGATACACATGAATAACGAACAGAGGTGCCCATCTATTACTTTTCAACTAAAGGCAAAATAATCATTTGTACCTTAAATAATAAAATAATAAAATAATAAATCTATAAAACATAAATGGGAGCCACATAGGCATAAATAATATTAAAATATGACAGAAAACATGAAAACACTCACAGAAGTGCTTCTTTTTTTTGTTACACTAAAAGACAAAAGGACATATACAACTATTCACTTTTTTTATTTTTCATCTTTTTACAAAATTGCTTTTATCCATTTGTTTGTACAATGGTACAGCTTCTTATCCATCATTTCCCTGCTTTATAGAGATGTTGCCACCTACCTTATCTTGTTGTGATAATTATCTGCTTGGTACAGATTTTATCTTCTTTGCTGACGGTACTTTTTGTACAGGTATCATTCTTTTAGGTATCTATGTTGTGCAAGGTGATTGAATTCAAGTTGTCTGAATTGTATGGCTGTAGATTGCTTTCAAAAGCTTCACCAATTTGTTCTTCTTCGTTTAAGCTTTGTACATCTATGAATCTATCATTTGGTACATCCAAATTTTGGAATTCCCTTATATCATATAATAAACTATTTATAGCTTCTTACTGTTCTTGGGATATTTTATAATCAACTGGCAAATAGGTACAAAAAATTCGTCGACTATCCATTATTCAGGTCTGTACAATACAATTCAACAGTCTTGCTTCATTGAGTAATTGTAAAAAGCTTTTTGCTACATAATTTTGAAAAGAAAATTGTTTTAAAATAAATTGAATATGATCACAGTTTTCATGATAAACAAAATCATTTTGGTCGAATTTCACCAACCTCCAAATTTGATATGGTTGAAAGAACTTCTCCTGAATTCTTTCACCAAGAGTACTATAAATATATATAGTATAATATTCCAAGAATCTATCATTTTTTATGATAGAGTATATCATTGCTTTTATAAAATATAAAAAATTCTTGAGTTATTCTCAAGTTTGGTTTTAAAATGTGATTTTGCCAATAATTCCCCATTCGATATCTGAGATGTCCCAACCATCGTGGTTAATAAAAATATATAACTTTGACAAATCATAATTTGTAAAAATAATTTGTGAAACATTCTATTTGAATTTTTCACATAATCCTATAAACTGATTAAATTCGATATGCCTCATGATTAGAGAACATACATTTGTAGATAAAACTTTTTTTGCTTTTTCAAAGAGATAAATCTTGTTGATTTTTTCAAAAATAGAAATTTCCTTTTCTTCCATCAAATTTATTAAATCCATAGTGGATTCAATATGATCATAATTTGTGTAATCATAATCATTTTTCAAAATAATTTTCAAAATCAATTCTTTTAATTGTTTTTCTTTTTGATATTTTTCAAAATGTTTTGAAGTAAGATTTGTCAAGTTTTTCTTGAATTGAGCTTTCTTTCCTTCAATATGGGCTTTCCATAATCCATTGATATGATCATAAATTTGGTGGTAAATCGGGATTTATAGAAATCTGTGATTGGTTTATCATTAGATACTGGAGAGGGTATTTTAAACTTTTCTACTTGTTGCAGAGCTTCTTTGAAACTTTGAGAATTCTAGGTTTCCCAAGATTGAGTGTAAGGATTCCACAGTCCTTGGATAGAACTTGATAAATATTGATAGGCTAATGGGGCAAAAAATTGTTGGGATACCAATGTAGGGTTTACACTTGGTATTTGTAAAGATTCCTGATAAGGTTGTGAATATTCTCTTTTTTAAGATTCTTCTTAACTGTCCATCCCCCCGTTATCCTTTGCTTAAGCTATTTTCTGTTTATATTGAATATTCCAAAATTTTACATTATTCTCTATTTCTGTTATTTTGACAAATTTAATTATTCTCTGTTAAGATATTATGTTTATATTATTCATTATTTATTACTTAAAAGTTTGACTTTTATTCATGATTATTAAATTGTATTAATTCTATCTATATTATTGAAAAAATTATTTCTCACTCCATTGTGATTTATTTTTGTCTTAAATGTCCATTTACAGCACGATACTCAAACTTCAAGTAAAGTGCATCCACTTCTCAATTCGGGGATAGGTGTTCGTAAAACACATCTAAATATTGTTGTGTGATGAGATCGTTCATGTTGTCCCACTCATTTTTATGACAGTGAGAGAGTAGAAAACTCTCCTGTTTTCAATGGCAAGGTGCCTCCTCCATTTCCATAAAAACTTGGGACCATAGATCATTGTCAATTTCTTTTCGTCAATAAAGCACCTGACTTAGTCTTGTTATTTGGGGTTTCTTTTGTAGTTTTAGGTTGAACCCCAATAATTTCTTACGTTAGCCTGTACTAGTATTAACCCCATTCCCCTATTTTCTTACAAACAAACAATATGTATTAATAGTATTAAATTTTTGTTATAATTTGCTATCTGCTACGCCACTATAGGTAAAAGTTAATGCGTAGTATAATTTATACGACAAAAAAAATTTAAAAGGTTAAAATAATTAGATATAAATTAATTAGTATTTTATGCTATAGAAAAATTTCACTAAAATTTGATAATTTAAGGAGAGTGTTATATTTTCTCATACGATTCTCATGGTCCATCTCCCCCCCCCCCCCCTCCCCTCCACAAAAAAAGAAAAAAACAACAAGAGCATTACCTAATCATTCACCAAAACAAAACAGTATTCATATGAACTTCATCCACCAAGAGACACACATAAACACATAAGAAAAAGGTAGGAATTAGGAATATCAAATGATCTTGAATAAAAAAGACCCACTTAACCCTAATTCCAGATACATGACCGAAGAAAATCCAATTGTTCTATCCAAGTGGGCATGGAAATCCAATTGTAGCATTCATAAGATTGTAAGCCAAACTTTCTTACTAAAATGACCGAAAATATTATGGAAATGAAAGACACATTTCAATCTTGATGCATTAACTAAATGTCCCTCCAGTAAAGCCAACTACCGCATCATAACAATGAACATGATATGCACCTAATCTACATAAAAATCGAAGCTCCAAACAGCCACGAAAATCACTTCCTATCCACTTAAATAACAGTAGAGGAATCGTGGGAATGGACAAAGAAATTCAGTGTTAACAACATAGAAAGCTCAACACTTACGAACACGAAACCGCTCCAAATCAGCCATGGGAGCAACTTCCTATCCATTTACATTTCATCATTTAACAGTAGAGGAATCATAGGAATGGGTAAAGAAATTGATGCGTTAACAACATAGAAAAATCAGCACTGATCAACTCCAGATTGGCCATGAAAACCACTTTCTGTCCACTTAAATTTCATCACTTAAAAGTGGAAGAATAATGGGAATGGGTAAAGAATTAAATGTAAGCTCAATGGCATAAATCCATTAATATTATCTCCCCAAGTAATCACCAAATAAACCCATTAAACAAATCCCGATCATCTTGGCTTTCATGGGATGAAGTCGAAAGAATCCTTGGGGAGTGAACAAAAGGGGCGTTCTTAGATTAAACACAGAAAATCAGCATTTTAATGGGTCCTAATTAACTTCAAGTTAATCTTAAGCAATTGGACCCATTTTCTATGCTATTAATGATTAAAAGGACAGGATTCTTGGGTAAAAAAAATAAGAGGCATTAACCCGCTTAGCAGAAGAATTCCAGCACCCACAACGCTCAAGTTAAACAAAAAGTATTTTCTGTAATGAGTTTAAGGCAAAAACGAGTAAAATTTAACACTTAATCTTCCAATCGGCGATAAACTTAACCATCAAGTAACTCTAAACTAGAGATCAAAGCATTAGCAGAGAAACAGAACCCCCCCTATTTTCAAATGTGAATTTGTAGCAAAGTAGAACATCTCAAGGATCAGTTTCAGAAGTTTACACAGGAAAATTTAAACATCAACTCAGAATTCATACTAAAACATTCCATTTTTCAACACAGAATTTTCATTAAAAAAATCGAATTAGGAACAGAGTAACCTAGAATAAAATTTCTCTGCAGTACAATATGAGATGGATCAACTGTGTGGGGGAATGAAGAGGTATACCAGTATAAAAATGACCGTTGAAAGTTGGAGAAGGCTTTTCAATTCTTTCTCTCTCCTTTCAAGTCGATCTCTGCTCTCAATTTCTCCCAATTTTCTCCTCCCTTTAGAATTTCAGACCTTCTTCCCCTTCGCTTTCTCTCTTTTCTGCTTCAATCTTCTTCAACTTCGCACCAATTTATAATCGCTAGCTTGCTCCTTCCCCAAGTCTTCTCCAATGATTCACGCCAATTCTGGATTTCTCACCATCTCCTCAAGCTTTCTCCCACTCCCTACCTGCGTTCCATCGTGGGCGTCCAGGGCATGCACAGCACTGAGATTGCTTCATCACACGATGTAGTAAATGGGGGCTTTGGGTCCGAACGCTGGAAACCCCCTTTTGGTTTTGTTCGTTTTGTTTTTTTCTAATTTAAAATTTCATTTATTTACTTTTTTATTTAATTATTTTTATTCACATAAATAACTTTGAGACAAGGATCCACCTTTGTAAGACGCAAACTGAAAATAAAATCTAAGGCCGTATTTAGCAAAAATTTTTTATGTGCTATTTCTTAAAGTTAAAACAAGATACAATTAAGAATTTTGTTTATTATTTGTATTATTTATATATTTTTTAATTTATTATTATTTTAAATGTTTTAAAGAAAGATACCAACAAAATTCAGTGTTCACACTTTTTTTTAAAATAAAAACTTTACTTAGCCAAGACAATCTAGAGTTCATCTACCTATGTTTTGTCATTTGTTCAAATTAAAAGAATTTATTATTATACAAGAGACCGCACTTGGAGAGAGAAAGTCTCCTCTTTCTCTCTAGACAAGCTATGAGAAAGTGTTGATATTTGCCTTACTGCAAACCGTGAATGTCACGGGAGGTGCTAGCAGTTGTTGAATTTCTACTATTAGGTATGTGTGCCACCATATTTATGGTGTGGGTTTTAGGTGTGGTGGTGTTGTGGTGGTTATCTCTCGAAGGTGCCAGGGGATTGTGTTATATCAGAGACAACATGGTTTGTTATTATCAGAACTAACGTGGCTTTGGATGGACAGAGAACAGTGACCATGGGGACGAATTTATGGACTCGTTGTTGGCTCCTGAACTACAAGGGAATCATGTGGAAGGTTTCCAACTGCCTAAACAGGGCCTATATATCACTTTTGGGAGTGCACCACTGAATGAATCCAGGCAAAAATGGAGCTCCTGTTTGATAGGAGTTCTACTTAACCGCAAAGTACTTCCAGTGCACAGATTATAGAGCATTTTAAATTTCAACTAACAGTTACAAGGACATGTCAATGTGGTGGGTAGAGACAGCAACATCTATATTTTCCAATTTGAAGATTCCACAGATCAAAGATATATTCTTCCCTAGGCATTTGAAAACTCGCTTATGGTGATGGAGGAATGGATACCTAATATGCTTCTTTCTTGGATGCATGTACACAAAGTTCCACTGTGGGTCCAAATTTAGGGTCTACTATTGGAATACTTTAACTTTGTTGTTGTTGAAAATATAGGAAACTTGCTAGGTGAATTTAGGGACTTTGATGGCAGAGATGGGTTCACTTATAATATTAGGTTTCTCTATCTTTAAGCTTAGGTGGACCCGTCAATGCCGCTTTTGACTTCTATCAAAGTCTGATTAAATAATGGTCATAAAGTTTGGATAGAATGCAGGTATGAATGTCTCTTTCGCATCTGTGGTTAATGTGGTCAAATGGGACATATACAACAGGATTGTAATTGGAACTACATGCAAGTGCAATGAACACTATAGCAGCATAAAGATCGAATCTTGCAAAGGTTTAGGGTTTATTTTGCACTGATTTTTGTCATCCTATGATAACCAAATTCCATTTAGCATTCTCTGTGAAAGCTAAAACCAGGAAAACAACTAAAATTTGATGGTAGGATACGTTACATAGAGGCAACTATATTGTTCATGATTACAATCTTGGTTCTTTTTCTCACCCAAAAACTGCATTCCTTCCTCTAAAAGGCATTTACACAACAACAAAGGAGTCTATTGCTTCCAATTGTTCAGAGGATACCATTGAGTCTGAGCCTGAAGAGGTAGGCCCAAATCCAAAGAAACCAAAAGTAAATGCGGATTCGGAGCGAACCATAACCCAACAACTAGGGTTGCCAGCGGATCTGGCTGAGCGACTATGAGCTTCTTAGGAGAATCTCGAGGATTTTGATATTTTGATGGACTGGGAAGCTTTTCCACATCAGTAGTGCGAGCAAATAGATGGATCCAAGCCTTCAAAACAAGTACAAGTGGCTAAGTAGGAAGATACTCAATCCAAATTACCCGTGACTAGTGCAATATCTAAGAATAGTAATAATGATGACGCTATAACAGCGCAGTTAAGGGGATAGAGGCGAAGTGGTGATGGGACACTGGTTGATGAGGTTAATGTGAGATCTCTGGGTTGGCTTTACAAGATGCATATAGACTCCTTAAATGCACTAGACAATTAGGAGGTGGACTCAGTTAGACAGCTACTTTTGAATTATTAGCATCCTACAGATATACTACACAACTTTAAAGACATCACGTGAGAAAATGGAACTCAGTAATATACAATTTCCTTTCTTTATTTGGTGTTTGGCTAGCGTTTGTACTAAATAGTGGAAACTTCTCCTATCTACTTCAATGGGCCCGAGGTTTGCTAAATGGTGTTACTAATATGGACTGGCAGGAATATAATGAGATACATTTAGACTGGACATTACTTAGTAATAGTTTAAGGCCCAATTATGAACACTAAGGAAGTCCAAAGTTTAGCACCTCTATACCATCTTTGGTGGGTTTTTTTGCTTCAAATTCTTTATGGGCCTTACTATTAGGACCATACACATCTCAACAACCTCTTCTTCATATAGCACATGCCAAATCCAAATCTCCACTTCCTGGTTATATACAATATATACTGGATATCTTTTGGGGACTAAGTCACCTTTGGGCTAGTATTGATCTCCTTTATAGTTTAGACACTTCTTACACCAGGTTAGATTGGGCCCTTTTACCAACAAAGAAGAGGAGAAGACCTCAGGAAACTTTGAGATCAATTAAACAAAAGATAGAGACTTCTGCACTAGATGGTTGATGGTCTTAAGTTGGAAATGTCAGGGCCTTGGAATAGCCATGATAGTTCAACATCTTAAGTTATTAATATGTAAATATGAGCTTGACTTTTTGTTTTTAATAGAAATGAAAATCACTCTTAATTTAATTGAGAAAAGGTTTCACAACTTTGATTTTGCCTAAGTGTATGGATGGGATACAGAAGGTAAAAGTGGTGGAATTTTTTTAGGATGCTGAAATACAATCAATTGTCATTTGTTTGACATTTCGCCACATTGGATACATTTGGAGATCCATGATTTGCAAGTTCAGCCATGTTTCCTTTCCTTCATCTATGGATATCCTAAGCTATCTAAGAGATATATTTTATGGAACTGGATATAAAGCATAGCCTTGATAGTATCATACCCTTGGATGATCATTGGTGACTTCAATCAAGTGGCCTACCTACATGAGAAAAAAGGTCGCATTTCTATTGTTCAAGGGAGCACTTGGTTTTGTGAAATGATAGGCAATTGCTATTTTATTGATCTATATCCTAATAGAGTCTGGTATACATGGCATAATGGTAGACAGGGAGAAGACAATATTTTGGTGAGGTTAGACAAGGTGTTATGCAATTTTGCATGGTTAGAACTTTTCCCTCGGTCCAATCTGTTGACTCTACCTTAGGTGGCATCGAATCATTCACCACTAATATTCAATATGAAACAATTTTAGGTGTTTCAAAGGTGTCCCTTTTGGTTTAAAAACTTTTGGTTTAAATTTCCCTAATGTCATGATATTGTACAATAGTCTTGGAATGAACGCTTCAATGGCTCTGTTGCATTTTAATTTGACCAAAAATCATGTCTTCTTCAATAATGATTAAAAAAATGGAATAAATATTGCATAGAAAATATTAACCAACATATTATAAACCTGGAAAGCCAATTGATCCAAATTCAGGCTTCATTGGATAGGGATCAAAAGAGTCACTTGGAAAGCAAATGTTGACACTAACTTGAATTCTAGTATGATTGTGAAGAGTCATTGTGGGCTCAAAAAGCACAATAAGAATGGTTACAACACAGGGATAAAAATAAAAAATATTTCTATAATCTAATCAAAAAATGAAGAATTGATGGTTATATATCCCGTCTCAAACAAGAGGACAATGACTAGGTTCATGATCTAACTCAGATTGAACAAATGAATACTACCTATTTTATGGAAGTATTCAAACTCCAGTCCCCACTATCAGTAGTCCAAATTCAACAGGAACTTTCCTCTCTAAACATACCCAAGTTGTCACAACAACATTTGGATTCTCTCAACCTGGGAATATCGTGGTTTGAAATCAAAACGACTGTTTCTCAACTCAAATCAGATAGTGCTCTTGGACTTGACAGCTATCATGCTAAATTCTTCCACCACTACTGGGGTATTATCCAACAAGATGTCTCTAATATGGTATACCGACTCTTTCAAACTAGGTTTCTCCTCAAAATTCTAAATCATTCATATATTATTCTAATTCTGAAATGTGATCACCCTCAATCATTGAAAGATTTTAGACTTATTAGTCTTTGCAATATCATCTACAAATTGATATCCAAAATCATCTGTAATCGATTGAAAGGAATCCTTAATGATTTCGTTGCACCAAACCAGAATGCTTTTTTGCCTGGTAGGGTGATATCTGATAAATTATTTTAGCATCCGAGATTATGCATAAGATCCATCACACTAAGGGCAATACCAAGGGCTTGTGTGCATACAAGTTAGATATTACTAAAGCATATGATAAGGTTTCGTGGGATTTTCTTGAGGCAGTCTTAAAACAAAGGAAATTCCCTACATTTTGGACACAACATATCATGCAGTGTGTACATACTATTTCTTATTAGGTTATTGTCAATAGTCACCCCACGGAACACTTTGCTCCACAATAAGGTTTAAGACAAGAAGACCCATTATCCCCATATCTATTTATTCTGTATGCTGGTGATATTGTGCAAGATTTTTAAAAAAGAAAAAACTAATCAATGAGAAGGCATAAGGGTAGCTAAAGGTGCTCTTCTTATATCACATTTAATGTATGCAAACGACATAGTACTCTTTTTCCAAGTTTCACAAGATATGTGCTCCAAGGTAAATGACATGCTAAATCAATATAATAGACTATCTGGGCAATCTATCAATACTAATAAATTGGAAGCGATGTTTAGCCGGAATATGCCTCATTGCATGAAATTATGCTATGCTCAGCAACTACGGGTTCCCTTTAAATCAAGACTAAGTAAATACCTTGGAATCACTTGTGATGTTGGCAGATCAAAAATGTAAGTTTATCAAAAAGTGGTGGCCAAAATTAATAAAAAACTACAAACATGGAAATCTATTCTCTTTTTTTAAGCAGCAAGAGTTACTCTTATTAAATCAATGCTAAATTCGTCCATAGTTTTTCCCTTATCATGCTTTGAACTTTCTCAGAGGTATTGTAAATAAATTAACCCTAGACTTTCTAACTTCTTCTGGGGATTTTAAAAAGATAAACCTAAAATACATCTATTTCAATGGATTGAGTTATGTCAACCTTGTCAAACAGGAGGGTTAGGTTTGGAAATACTTAATACTTCAACAAGGCACTTTTAGCCAAACACATATAGAGATTTATTTCCTTAAATAACTGCTTTTTATTTGCCTAGACATTAAAGCCTAAATATTACAAATTTATAATTGACAAGGATCTGACATTGTATCATATAATGAGTTAGATGTGGAAAGGAATTCAAAAAGCCAATACGATCATTTTTCCTCACTTACAATGGCATGTTAGCAATGGATTGTCAATCCCAATTCTTAACCACCATTGTTGGTCGATGCAAATTGATTATCCTTTTTCTATACAAACAATAAGGGATCTTATACTGCATACCTAAGGTCACTGGAACACTCCAATAGTGCGCCAATTATACTCTGACAACATAGCTTAAAAAATTCTCCAATCTATATTTTCTAGGACTGGCCAACAGGATCGACTTCTTTCATCGAAATCAAATACTAGAGAATATACAGTGGCTACTAGATATAAGTTGTTAGCTAGGTAAATGGACGCCAATCCCACTTCCAATGCATTTGCATGGGAGAAACTCTAAAAATTGCAACTGCCCTTTTACATCTTTATCTTTATGTGGCGACTATTGCAACAAGCATTACCTTTAGGTGACACACTTCACTGACATCATCTTTGTGTTGATAATATTTGTCAATTTTGCAACCATCAAGATTAGACATATCAACATTTGTTTTTATCTTGTCCATTTGCCTGAGCTATTTGGTTTGGTTTTCAGCTGGGCCTCATTGTAGACAACTTGGCCTCAAATGACCTATTTACTTGCATACAACAGTGGTTACAAGGACCCCTAAATGTTCGAAATATGAGTTGTGTCATCTTATATTCAATCTAGTATTGTCGAAACAAGTTATTATTTCAACATTCTCATTACTCTCCCTTGCAAGCTATTTTCATTACCCAACGAGTTAATGCCACAACCTTACTTCCAAAACAATAATCCTCTATGCTAGTTACAACATTGCTCTCCCAACCACACCCTCGTTGGCACAGATATATGCTAAAAAATCAATGGTACTTATTTGTGGACACATCCAGGCAGTCCAACAAGTATACAAGGAGCAACACAACCATTACAATTTGGTTTGGTCCTAATTGGCTTCGCACACTTACATGGAATAACTCTCGCAGTATTGGAAAACTAGCCCTTTTTTTCATAGTAATTTGAGATGCAATGCACTTTATACTCAATCAACAACTTCTCTTGCATCGACATAGTTATTCTCTCAATGTGGGCGTCTTCTAGGAAAAGCAGCTTTGACATCTAAAGAAACCTAGGAACTTACCAATTCACCTATAGGTCATACAACAAGATCTAGATACATTACTTAATCAATTTGTAAAATTCTACTTCCTGTCACTCTTGCTAGCTACCAAATAGTTTACTTATTGTGTTTAAGCTTTATGATTTATCAAAAACAAAATTTGTTCAAGTGAGCTACTTTCCTTCAAGAAAGATCTTAATCAGTTGAAAGACGTTTGATATTCCTAAGAAAGATTGTCTTCTTGGGAAGGAGGTGGAGGAGCTTTTATTGTCTTGCAAAAAGTTACATTGGTTAAAGTCTTGAATGGTTAACGAAGAAGCTTTCATGTTAAAGAAAATTCCTTTAAGCTAACTTCAGAGGATTCCTCTTTGTTGCAAAATCATAGATAAAGGAAATAAAGGTGGGAGAACCTTGGAGGCTAATGATGAGTATGAGAATCTAGTGAGAGGAACTATTTAAGATCTAATAATGAACATTAGTCTTCCAAGCCAAAGAAAGACCATCACTCCTTCCCGCAACATCTACACCAAAGAAGTGAACAAACCTTAAAAAAAAGATAGCTTTACACTAACTTTCTATAAATGCAACATAGTTTTGCACGAAAAAAAGAAAACTAAGAATGTATTTACAAATTAAGTTCTTAATTCTTTGAACTGTTAAGGCTTTTTTAAACTTCCGATAGTTATAAATGAAAATCCTTATGTTTTTGGGGCAAATTTTTAACTAAAGCATTTTTATAATATTCTTGTTTTTATAATATTCATATTGTATCAACAAATTATAATTATATTTTCCTAGTTGATTTTTTAAATAATTTTTTATATAAAAAATTTATTTCCAAAATATCCAATTTTTTTCAACTGCACTTCTCTTTACTATAATTCTATTTACAAATTTTATATTATTTTATGCTATTCTTGAAGTTTTCTTAAAGATAATATGAATTTTTAACTAAAACATATTTATAATATTCTTATTTTTATAATATTCATATTGTATTAGCATAAAAAAATTTATATTTTCTTAGTATTCTATCCACAAATTTCTATTTCTAACATATCTTAAATTTTATATTTAACTTTTTAACTTTAATCTACAAACTGTGTAATAAGATGGTTTTTTTTATTCCCACAACTACTAATTTATTTAATATAATTTTTCAAAATTATTTATTTTTATTTATTTAATTATTTTTACCTACAAATTATTCCTTCCTTCATACTGTAGCTAGAATGGAAACTATATATATATATATATATATATATTAACCAACACATGCATACGACATCCAGTAAAATAACTAGAAATAAACCGATACTTACATTTACCATTTACTAGAACATGATGAGAATTTTCTTCTCTTGAATAAACTTATATAATCACAAAATAATCACTAGCACAAGAATATGCAAATAATTTTTTTATATAACATATAAAATAAAAAACAGTAGATAATAGAAAATATACATATAATACATCCTTGATAATTAACAAGAAAATGATGCTTATCTTTCATATTCAGAAATGTTGAAGTGCCCGACTTATTTGAATATTTGCCAACAAAATGCAGAACAGTAACTTTAAAGAAAGGGAGAAGAAGTCACTAGGTGAGACGAGTTGTTTTCGGATGGTGAGCTTTTGAATCTCAAGTTTGAAGGAAAAGTTTTATAACCAAAATGGGCAAGAGTGTTATCGTCAAATTCAAATTAATCATTATCTACCATTTTTTTCATGTCATCAATTCACACCACGCCACTTGTCACAGAAATCTCCTCTAGCAAAGCAAATTGCACCATGTGGGTGAGAGTTATCTCCCATTTTTTCACCTATGAAAGCATAGTGTCTCCAATTTCTAGGTGTCAAATTAACACGTCTATGGAACTTAGAGATAGACCACATGTTCCACTAACTTCACATAAAAGGAGTTAAACTCGGATTAATCGTGTCCAAGTTCTTTAAAAGTATTGTATATCAGTGCAATACTTTTTATTGTATTGCATTTTAATCTTTACTTATCCTTTTCATTGCATCAAGATCAAAATGCAATAATACATATCATTGTCATTCGGTGGTGATCAGTGCTGATCAAAATGCAATGGGAAAAATAAATTATGAGCCAAATGTGGTAATACAAAAAATATTACACCTACATGCAATAAACTGACTACCACCAAGTTGTGTTAAGTATATAACAGAATTTAGGAGAGGTTTACATTGAATGCACTAAATGCAAAGTAAATGAAGAGTACAATGTTGAATGCCAATTCAAGTGAAGCTTACATATTGAATGCAAAGTAAATGAGGCGTATAGTATTGAATGGAAAGTAATAAATGTTGTTGGTTGGTTAAATGAGTTTTCTTCATATAAAATTAACTAAATATAAAATTTTCCATATAAAAATTAAATTTAAATTAAATATAATCTATATTAAGTTAATCTAATTTATATTAAATTTAATTAAGTTAATTTCATTTATATTATATGTATATTAAGTTATATTAAGTTTAATTTAAATATAAATTAAATAAGATATTTAATTTCCTATATATTTAATTAAATACTTTTTTATGGTATTTATTCATATAAATTTAAATTTAAATTAAATTATATGATATAAATATAAATTAAATTTATATTATATCATATAAAACAATATGTAATAATAAATAAAAAAATTATATTATATTTGATAATATTACATTAATATTAAAAAAACAAAAAGAATTATTTGTATTAGCTCCCTATGTCATAATAAGGCCTCCTCTTTGTACATTGTGGTCATTATTACACCAACTATTCTTGTTCTTGCTCCTGCAATGGGTTGTTAACATTGCCTCTTGGTAGAGAATTTAAATCTAAGAATGAAGATTGAACTAAAGGAATCAAATTATTTGACGTCATAAACCCTTATTCTAACAACCCCTCAAACTCAAATGAGCGACTGCCATATATGGTACTAAACTAGATGGATCAAAAAGTAGCTGTGAAAATTATGTGAAGGCCTCAAGTGATCCAAATTCTGACATTAGCAAAGGTAGCATGTAAGAAGAAGGACTAGTACTCTCAAAATCACCAATATGGCTAGCTTACATAAAAGAAGATGCATCGATTATACCATAGTCTTGTTACACTAGTCCTAGGATATAAGAAAAGGAAGCACCACCTATAACAAGCATAGATAAGGTTGCTAGACTAATGTCCTGAACTTGTTGACTCCTTCCTTCAACATCTGATTGCTAGGTTAACAAGTACACTTGATGCCTCTTGCCTGACTAATCAATCAAAATTTGAGGCCTTTATAGATCAAATGTTGATTCAGTAGACTAAGGGACCATTGTGAATCATTACTCTTCAAAAGCAAGTAATGTGTCCTTGGAGTCTCAACTTATAGTCTCTTAGAAATTAGTAGGTGAATGAATGGTCTTATAAGTGCAGCTTATATAGGCCTTCTAGCTACTAGATCAGCTTAAATAAAAATAGATAAAATGTTGATGGTTGACATAATTTATAGGCAAAAAATGAAAAAAAAATAATGGCTACAACTATTTGAAACTTTACTACATATCTAGTAGTAGCACTTGCTAGATGGATATATTACTGGGTACATATCTAGTACTAGCACATGTACTTGTATGTACATGACAAAGGCTTAGTAATAATAAGAGACTAAATCACAATATCTTATTAATCATACCATGCTATGATGAAATTTTCATGTTCAATTAACTCACTATTTTACGTTTTCCCTAGGAGCTATATAACATGGAGGGCATCCAAATTGACTAAATCTTGTAGGATTAACCGATACATGCCAAATTAGCATATGACGTGATTTGAATAGTACCACTTAATGATATGAAAGTAGATAAGTGGGACTGAAGCACACAAATAGCCAAAGATCTTAAGCAATACATTATGATTAGCTTGCACACACTCTATGGCTCATATAGGCACAAAAAAATCAGTGGGTAACAAGGATGAAATAATGATACATTAAGAACTCTTAAAGATAATATAAACATAAAGACTCCAAAATAATGCAACATAGCTTATTGTCCCCCATCGTATCTAGTAAAACTTTATACTGGCTAAGGGCTCGTGCATTCAATTGGTGAAGTTGACCAACATTTCTCCATCCATCACAATGAGCATGCATATTAGCCAAATAATGAGAATAAAATAGAGCTAGCATGGATGCAACAATGTGAAAATTGTAATTATATTTCATACTTAAAACCTAAAGGTGGAAATAAATAATACTCATTTGAGTGAGGATTTGGGGTTGGCAGTCTTTCTTATGCAAGCATAGGTGTAGCAAAGTCAAGCATCCACCTATAACAGCTTCTACTTATATGATGCATTGTAGAGCTCTTGGTAGAGGGGAGCTAATGTCGTTGATGCCTAACTATGCTTGCCAGATTCTTTAAAGTCTTGTAACAATAGGAGGCACATTAAGTAAACTTTATGGCAGGACTTATTTGGCATTAGACATCCCCCAATCAATAGAAGAACATATGCAAGTGTGAACCGTTATACTACCTCTTCATACGTATCCTTTGGGAGTTTGTTAAAGTCCTCAACCAATTAATTAATGTTTAGTCATTAACCATCAATCTTATCTTTTGATACTGTAATTCTAAAGAGTCATTTGCATGTTTTCAACCAATTAAAATTTGTCATACCAAAGATGGGATCCCCCTCGCATGGAAGGCCTAGTTACACTGTAATGTCCTCAAGTGTGATTGTACAATCACCACAAGTGGTTGGGAATATGGGTGTGTCTTAAGATGCCACTGCTCCATAAGCATAGACATAAGTGATGGATCATACTCAAATTGCCTGAGTTAAGTTGTACCATAAAAACTAGCAACTCAAAGATACTTGATAATGTCACATAAATGATCATCATGCTAGACATATCATGGGCAAAAGACATGGTCATCCTATAGAAAAGTGGTAAAGTATATAGTAGTTAGCTCACTTAGAGAAGGAAGGTGTAACATAAGCAAAAATTTAATAAGGTTTATCAAATCATCTTACATTGCCACACGAGATGGTTTGTGATATATACAATCTCTAGAGATATAATAGTGACTTGTTATCTAGACCTGGGTTGACAACTATCTACAAACTAGCCATGACTACAACAAAAGAACAAACAATTAGCACACATGCTACCTTTGCATATGCTTCATCAATGTCCACATCATGCATATTTATGAGCAAACACATAAAACCAATGGACATGTGTGATGAAGAAAAATGGTTCATATACAATGAAGAACAAAATGTTTCCATATAGTTATAACAATGTCATTACTAGACAATTACATTGATGTTATACACTAAATTACAATGGTACCTATATATTTTGAAAGGTAGAGTATCGATTGTCAAGTCAATGATATAGGTAGGTGGCGTGATTATAATTAGTTTTTTAACATAACCCACACTTGTTAGGCTATTTTAATGCCCTAAAGTCCTTCTCATTATAAAAGCGAGTATAGTGGGGTCAACCTATCTCATGGAACATCGATAGATAGAGGACCAACTTTAGACTAGTTGGTTGTGACTAATACTCTTGCCTCCCAATCAACTGCAACTCATTGCTATAGGCAATATGCATGGTGTCCAACTGAAACATATAGTCCACAAATTGGAAAAAGCCAAGTAAGGTGCTAACATAGCCTATAAAGACATGCTAGCATAAGTATTTCTTCACATAAAATTCATCACAATCACATGTGTGATTAGTCATGCTTACCTTGAGCACTAACTATACTGAAAGTTTAACTAATTGTATGACTCCTTAACTTTAATGATGTGGCACTCTTGTTAAATGTCCGCATGGTGCACATATAGGTATACTGCACATTTATCATGTATTTCTTCACTAGTGCCACACAGAAGACTTAAGCTATCTCTAGCTGTGCATTGACCTAATTAGCACATTGCAAGAAGTACTAGTTTACTTAATAACAAGTTGCCTTTGCTATATTGCATATGGGTAAGAACCTGATGTTTTTAAAAACACCATTCATGCACTATGCTAAGTTTGTGATCATATGGCCATAGCAATGATCCTGAATGTCATACACTTTAGTTCATTGTTCCTTTGGTATGTTTGCAATCCATGCAGCCACTTCCTCATGTATCGTGGCTAGTAAAGCCAATTGCTTATCAACTACTTGATGCTCATATGCATAATCTATTCGATATAATCAACTAAAGAAAATTAGCAACATGGATAGTAAGACAATGCATAAGGTCACTTAAAGAGGAGAAACACACTAATTTTTATTTTAACTTGTCCTTTAACTCTGATGCTCTGAAGTGTGTGTGACATGCCAAAGACAGAAAGAAAACATGATAGCCGATTTGTAAATCAATGACGACTACCAGAATCAATAGATGCATATCTAATATCAAACAAATCCTATGTCTTCCTTCACCACGCATCAACACAAGTTGAAAAAGAACCATGCCCTTACTATTGTATCTCTTTTTCCATTATAGCAAATGCAAGGAGTATAATCTAGCGGTTGTCATCTTGCATTGTAGCTATTAGTATGGTCTCTTTATATTAAAGAAACGTCTTGTCAATTTGGATGCTCAATTTTAGGTGGTTAAATGCATCAATACCTGGTTAAATGTATCAATATAAAGCTCATGCACATTTATTATAGCTCTAGCAGTTTTCAAAAAAAGTCTACCTAATATCAAAGGAGCATGTCCACTAGTCTTATATTTATTATCTTCCATGTTAAAGACATAAAAATCTATAAGAAAAATTAAGTTCTTTACCTTTACCAACACATATTCAAGAACTTTTGAGGGATACACCATGCTCTAGTTGGCTAGCTGCACCACAACTCCAGTGGGTTTTAACTCCCCAATCTTTAAAGCTGAAAATACACTCTTGGGCATCACATTGATTGCAGGTCCTAGGTCTAAAAAAGCACCAAGGAACTCCAAGTTCCGAATGGTACAAGGAATGAAAAAATGGCCTGGATCCTTGCATTTTTCAAGCAGTAGGGGGTTGAATCAAAGTAGATACACTTTTCTCAAGATTAACCCTTTCATGTCTTCTTAATTGCCTCTTGGTTGTACACATCTCCTTTAAGAAATTTGCATATTTTGGGACTCTTTTGATCAATTCTATGAGTGGCACATTGATTTCTACTTTTTTGAATGTTTCTAGGATTTCTTGTTCCTCTTGTTCTTCTTTAAGCTTCTTAGTCTGAGTTACCCTATTAGGAAAGGCAAAGGTATCTTTGGCTCATCCTCTTTCTCTTTAGTGGTATGACATGTGTTTTTTCTAATGCCGACTTATCTAATTCTAATGATTCGGAGGGTCCTGGAAGTTCTTTCCTACTTCCCAATGTAATAGCACAAACACCACTCCTTTTAGGATTCACCACAATTTGGGAAGGTAATTGCCTTAATCCTTAGCTTTTCACCTCAATAAGAGAAATAGCCAACTAACTGATCATAATCTCCATATTCCTGTTCTAAGTTTGCATTCTGTTTTCTATGTTCTGCATCTCCTGTCTGTGTCTAATCTCACTTTGTTCCATCTTATCCAAGAGTTATTTCATCATAAGCTCTATGTTGTTATCCTTTCTAGGCTCTTCTTAAATAAGAATTGACTATTTCATAGGTAAAAGAATTTGAGCACTTGGCTCTGTAGCAAATTTCAGTTATGGATGGCCTCCATATTTCAAGTTGGGATGATCCTTCCACCTAGGATTTTAGATGGATTATATCTCCGTTTCTCTTGCTGCATAGGTCTACTAAGAAAGATGGTAGAACAAGATTCAGTCTAATCATGTAACAGTGGACACTGATATGTAGAATATGTAGCCAAACAACATATACCACATAATGGTCCAACCAAAACAGAAGAAGTAGATGTAACCTATGGAGAATATCACTGAGGATAAGTGTAGGTTTGAAGAGTATAAGATTGAGGTCCATAAGACTATGGAATAACAGGGGCAGTCTGAGGTTTTTGCTAAGCTAAAGCAATTTGACAAACCATAAAGGATAGCTTATCCAACCAACTCTCAATCCAAATATCATACTATGAAATATCTAATTCATTCACTTCTCTTGCCATCTGCATTGATCTAGAACCAAATTATTGTGTATTTTGAGCCATTTTATCTATCAATTCCCATGTCCTAACAAGAGTGTAATCAACTAGTGCGCCACCAACTGTTGCGTCAATCATGTTCTGGTCTACTTGGAGTAACCCCTCATAGAAGTACTGAATGAGAAGTTGCTTTGTGATCTAATGGTGAAGATAGCTTACTAATAATCTTTTGAACCTCTCCTAATATTCATAAAGTATTTTGCCCACTCCTCTGTATTATGCCATAGATCTCTTTTCTTATTAAGCGTTCTAGATGGGAAAAATTTCTCCAGGAATAGTCTTTTCACTTGGTCCCATGTTGTAATTGTATTGGGAGGAAGATAAAACAACTAATCATTAGCTTGACCTTCAAGTGAAAATGGAAATGCCTTAAGTTTAATATGTTCTTTTGATACCCCTGGTGGCTTCATAGTATTGCACACCACTTGGAACTCTTTCAAGTGTTTGTGTGGATCCTCACCTGCCAAACCAGAGAATTTAGGTAGTAAATGTATCAAACTAGACTTCAATTCAAAATTAGTATCTAAATGAGGATAATTAATACCTTAGTTCTGAAAATGAAAAATAAGGAGCAGCTAACTCTACTTATTCTAGCATTGATAGCCATATTGGCATTCACATTGTCATTCATATTCACTTCTACACCATTTCTATTTTTATTCAAATCATTTTATGTATTCATGTTATTAGCATTCATATTCTAATCTACATTGTATTTCTTTGTTCCATCTCAACAATTGGTACAAAAATGTTCACCTATATGCTTACAATTATTAGTAAAATAAGTGTTTTTCTTTCCTTTATTTTTCTTATTTCTAACTTGTCTAGTAAATATTCTCTCTATTTTCGGATAAATTTCAATGAATTCTTTAGTTGAGGATTTTTTCATACAACAAATAGCAAGCCAAAAATAAAACAAGAACACAAAAATAAGCCACCAAAAATCAAACAATTAAATCTAGAAAAATCCTAAGAAAAATTTGAGAAAATATTAAAAAATTAGAAAAAGCACTCTAAACGTTAGAATTTGTCTTAAAACACTACACCTAATAGCTTTGCTATTTTTTTTTTTTTTTTTTGCTTAATATACCCAAAAATCTTGAAAAAAAATCTTGAAAAACAAAGTTTGAGAATTTTCTGAACAAGTCAAATAAAAATTTCAACAAGCAAAGTAATTGATACGTAACATTGAAAAGACCAAAAATCAAGTTAAAAAAAAATAGAAATTATACCAAAATAGAGCTAAAACACCTATTAAACCTTTCAAACAATTAAGAACCTAAATTCTCTAGCAACAACGTCAAATTTCACGGTTGTGTAGGGTAACCTCAAATAAACTAAATTAGAAAAGATTTACAATATAGAATGCAACCTAAATCATTTCCCTTGGAAATGAATTTTAATATTTAATTTAGCTTTTAAAGTGTAAAAAAAACTCTAAAAACTACCTAATTTGAAAGGATTTTAATTTAATTAAACTGACTAAAATTAGATTGAATTAAAGTTTCTAACTACTAACTAAATTGCATAAATTAACAAGTAAATAGACATGTGACTAGTTTTAGATTTATCTCTTGATATCCATTATCCTTATCCTAATTCAATTATTATTGGTTCTGATTTAAGAGTTCCTATTTATGTTTATAGCAATTTATCTTGAGTTACTACAGAAAAATCAAGATATTAACAACTTAATGTTGAATTGAGACCTCAATTATACATTGAATCATTAATTCTTATCTTTAGATTTAATGGACACTTAATTTGAGTGATTAATCCATCAAATTAGCCTTTGAATTTTTACCCTAAAATGTCCAATTAATCAATTAAACTCCAAGGAGATCTCAAATTAGACATTCAAGTATAAAATTTTTTAACATGCATTTCATCAAACTTGATTGTATTCATGAAAAATTAGAGAAAAATGAAAATTCAGCACTTAAATTGATCCACTAATCATCAAATACTCTTTTAATTAATGTCTAATTAGCCACTAATTATAAACAACACCAATTTTAATCAATTACAAGCTTAACCAAGTAAGTATATGAACAAGAAATAGTGTAGAAAGAAAGGAAAAATAGAATAAAAAATCTTAGCCAATATCCCTTGCTTCTCCATGGATTCAAGTTTCAATCCAATGTTTCATCATAGCTAGTCACAAATTCAATTAAGCTTCCATGAAGTGAAAAGTGATGGAGGAAAAAATGAGGAGATGAGCCACGGCTTGGGGATGATGAATGGAGTGTGAATGGAAACTGAATAGGTGATGAATGATGTGCTGTCTCGAGCCTGCTTCTTTTCACGTGTTCTCCCTGGACCCTCTAAAATCCCCCCACGTGTTCTATCCTCATCTCCAAAATGCTTCTCATGCCTCTCTCTCCCTAAATTAGTGGGCTCCCTATTGTAGCATCGCACATGCTCTCCTCCTTTAAAACCCGTGTATGCGTATGTGCATGCTGGACATGAAAGTGATTGAAGAAGTCATGACCTGGACGTGCTTCTTATGTGCTGTAAATGTGTGTTTTTCTCCTCTCCTCCACATCCTACCCAGGTGTATGTGCCCATAAAATCCTGTGGTTCTTCATTCTTTATATGTACTTCCATGTATGCATGATAATCTCCTCCTTCCACGTGTTCTGCTTCTCTTAATGAATCACCTTCTTCTTGTGCCTCTTACTTCCAAAAAACCCGAATCTTTCACCTCCCTTCCTCTCTCCCGAAACTCCCTTCTTTCACGTGACTTCCTATGTGCAGCTTCGTGCATGTGAGTGTATGAATCAAGTGCTAAATGAAGACATGTGAGAACCTAGAGGTGTGCTGTCCGTGAACGTGTGATTTAGAGAGTGGAGTCTAATGCCTTACGTGGAAGAGAACCGTGTGTGTATGCACGTGGAGGAACCCATGGAGTGATTATGTGGAAGAGTTCATTTGTGTCATTGTGAAAGAGTGGCGTTGCAAGTGTGTTCACGTGCTATATGACGTGGTGCTTGAATCTTCGTGAAATGGAAGAAAGTGAGCTGACCATGCATAGAGTGAATATATGAAGCAATGATGATCTGTGCATGCCTTCCCCCAGCCCATGCTGATTATGTGCGAATGCTGTGGTGTGTGAATGAAGCTTCCTTCTCCCCCACTCCCATGTCAAAACCATGCATAAATTGAAAAGTGAAAACAGAATCCTCCTCCTATGTCTCTAATTGGCTTCCATGCATTCATGCATTCCATCCTTATGTGTAAGAGAATCCAAGTGTGAATAGGGAGGTGTGTGTGTGTTTATGGGAAAGTTTGGTGTCTATGTCTATGTCAAACTTGGCAAGAGAGAGCCCGTGCCTCTGTTAATCACATGGAATGTGATCTTGGCCTCCCAAGCTTATGTGTGTATTGCTACATAGAATAAGACTTGTGAGAGTTTGAGAGTAGATGGCCATGTTGATGGTTAAAAGAACTTGAAGAAGCCCATGCAATATGTGAATGATGAATTTGCCTCTTTTGCGTGAAAATCCCTAAGTCAAAATAAGACAAAATCAATGGCCCATGGAATAAAATTATCATCTAAGAAATAAAATCACTAAAATGTCCAAGTTATTCAATAAAATTCCAAAATATGGAATTTTATTCCCTAGTCTAAATAATATCCAATAAAGTTCAAAATATCATCAATTCATGAATAAAAAATTCAGAATTAATGGTTCAAAATATAGAAAATATGTAAACTATCAATAATCATTCTTATAATACATGATAAGATAATATTAGAGTCTAATTTTTGGTGATTTTGTGATAAGGTCACAAATAGACATATATGTGATCCCTTATATTTTGTTATATGCCAATAGGTTCCATTTACATTTTTTTGCATGTCCTCACCTTTCATCTACAACTAGTGTCATAATCAATACATCGATATTTTTTGTACTTTGCATGTGACAAATACACCTTAAATGTGTGGTGTGCTCTCATGGAGTATAGTTTTACAATACAACATAAAGCCTTCTTATTCACACACTTCAATTTGATGGGCAACTCCTAATTGTTGTAATCAAATGCTTCAAGAAAATCATAAACCCTAGTTGCTAGTGTACTAACCTATGGAAAAAAAAAACAATAATCAAGTCAACATACAAGGACATTGGTGCAATTGTCATGGCATTATCAAGATCCTCTCCACCTATATCAACACCATCATCGAATCTATCATCCTCATTGTCATCATCATCATTGTTGTCATTATCATCATAATCAAGATCAAATGCACCATCGTATTCATCTTCATTTTCAAAGTCATTCATTATATCTTCATCTAAGCCAAGGGAAGAAGGAGGTTGAGTAAAACCAAGTAGTGGGTGCTATGAACCTAGCTACAAATTAGGATAGAATGGACGTGGTGGGTGGGCTGAACTTGGCTATGAACTAGGACAGATTGGGAGTGATGCTACTTGAGATTTCATGCTAAATTGTGGGTCAATGGTTGAGATGTTCATATACAACTCTACCCCATTCAATTGAAATTCAAAATATGATTGAATTTGTCATATCATCTGCACATCAAAACCATCTTCTAAGATAATCATCCAATAGCACGTTAGATTTATTACTGCTGGGTACTTATATATAAACTCATATATGAACTAATTTTAGGGTGGTGAGGGAGCCATAACTTGCCTTTTTTTCTACTTTTCTAAAGTGTTGTTAGTGCTAAGTGTTATTATTTCAAACATGATGCATTGAAATTACACTTTTTGAACACTTTCATAAATTCTTTTATTTGTGTATATACAAACAAACTCATTCTCTTATCCATTTTTCTTTTCTTAAAATAGTGTATTGTTAATATTTTCCTCCTCTATTTCTAAGATTTTAAAATTTTTAAAGCAAGCATTACAAAATACTTTTATTTTTAATATTTTTATTATTTTAAAAAAATTATCTCTAAAATATCCTAACTTTTAAACTAGACTTACTTTTTTTTCCATAATTCTATTTATATTTTTTTATTTTAGACTATTTTCAAATTTTTCTTAAGGATAATAGAATTTTTTAACTGAGTTATTTTTATAATATTCATATTGTATTAACAAATTATAATTATATTTTCCTAGTTCAACTTTTTAAAAATTATTTTTAGTATAAAAATATTTATTTCCAAAATATTATAATTTTTAAACTGCACTTTTTTTTACTATAATTCTATTTACAATTCTTTAATTATTTTATGCTATTCTCAAATTTTTCTTAAAGATAAAATAAATTTTTAACTAAAATACATGTATAATATTCTTATTTTTATAATATTCATATTGTATTAACATGAAAAAAAAAATTATGTTTTCCTATTATTCTGTCCATAAATTTCTATTTCTAACGTATCTTAAATTTTAGACTCAACTTTTTAACTTTAATCTACAAACAGTGTAATAACATGGTTTTTTAATCCCACAACAACTAATTTATTTAATATAATTTTTAAAATTATTTATTTTTATTTACCTATTCAGTTATTTCTACCTACAAATTATAATGAAGATATATACATACATATTTGTGTGTATATATATTTTTTAACTAGCACATATAGTGACACATAAAATAACCAAAAAAAATTAACGTACAATAAAATAACTAAAAAATAAACTAATGCTTACATATGACATTTACGAAAACTTAATAAAAGTTTTCTTCTTTTAGATAGACTTATATGATCGTAAAATAATCACTAACACAACAATGTAAAAATAATTTTCATATATAACATATAAAATATGGCAGATAATAGATAAAAAAAAATACAGATACATCCTAGATTATTGACAAGAAAACGATACCTATCTTTAATGTTCAAAATGTTGAAGTGTCCCACTTATCTGAATATTTGCCAACAAAATGCAAAACAATAGCTTCAAAGAGAGGAAGAAGAGGACGCTATGAAAGATAAATCTTTTTGAAAAGATAAGCATATGAATCTGAAGTATGAGGGAAGAGTTTTATAACCAAAATGAGCAAACGCACTATGGTCAAATTCAAATGAACCATTATCTACCATTTTTCTCAAGTTTTTAATATCATTCATTCACAATATACCATCAGTCGCAAAAATCTCATCCAATGAATCATATTGCACCACGTGATTAGGAATTATCTCTCATTTTTTATTATTTTGACACGTCAAATTAGCGTTTATAGGCTAACGCATAGGCTAACTTGGAAAAGTTAACACTTGAGATCTGTTTGGTATGCAAATAATTAAATATAGAAAGAGAAAAAAAAATTTGTAAATAAAAATATTCATAATATTTTTATTTTTAATGATTAAATAATAATTATAAAGATAAAATTAAAATTTTCTCTCAACTTTCCTTTTCCCTTTCTTTTTTTCCTCCCCTTTCTCCTTTACGAAACAGCCGTTGAATTCGAAGACAAATGAATTCAAAGACATTGTCTCCAAATTCCATTTTATGTTCCATTGATGTCATTTAAAAGTTGCTTGGATTAATTGTATATTACATATCAAGGCAATACCTTCTACCGTATTACATTTCAATCTTTCATTTTCTTTCTCATTGCATCAGGAGGCGCATTCTTTCTTATTGGCAACTGCATTCTTTGAAATTGAATCTTCATTCGTAAAAAGGAACACCCATGAACACATTAAAGGATTAACAAGACTGACCATGAATCCCTAATCATATGTTGATGTCTTACATTACCAAGTATCTAATTATTCTTAAGTAAACCCTATCTAGTTAATCAAATTAATCATAAGTATATATAAATGCACCAAAAGTAGATCGATCAAATAACATACTTAGCATGCTAAGTTCACTCATAATTAACTTCATCTAGTTGAAGTACATTGCCAACGATTCAAATTTCTTTCAATATACTAGATGTCAATAAACAATAACCAAAGGATTGTTTCAATCATAAACAATATAACATTAAATATATTAAGTATGTGAAAAGAAAGTGAATGAAAAAAATAAATAAATAAGAAAAAACTCTCATATTTAAAAAAAGATAATAAAAAAAACAAGTGTTATTAAATAATAATAATAAATACATAATAGACATTACAAAAGATATCACATTGTATTTTATAAAGCATTAAATTTCATTCAAATTAGTAGATGTCAATAATAAAATGACCGAGTTTTTTCAATCATAGACAACTATTAACCTGTGCAAAAAATAGAATTGACTTATGACAAACATAACTAGAGTCATCATGATTCCACTCTAACCCAAGAAAGCACATGGGTCTTCTCTTTCCCTTTTTCTTCCCTTTTTTTTTTTTTTCTCCTTTTCTTTTCTTGCTTTTTTTCAGCTTGGTTTTCTTTTTCTCTGATCTGGAAGGAGGTTTGTGAGAAGGTAGGAAAGCCTATTTGACTTGTTTGCTGTGGTAGAGAAAGACAAGATATATTTATTATATTGCTCCGATCAATCAGCCAATAGCATTCCCTTCACAAAAATATCCCAAAACTAACGATTGCTTCATCCCTTCAGCCTTGAGCAACATATTATTGATATCATTGTAACTGTTCTAATGGTGTTTTCTTTCTTTCAGCCAGGAATGGTTTGAACATCATCAGCACTCCAAGTGCTTCTACTAGGTTCAGGACAAAAAACACCAAATGAGTACCTGCAATTAAATGTCCCTCGGTTAGTGAGGTTCCACTATTACAAGTAGTGATATGAAACAAAAGGGATAGATGTTCCAATTTATGTTGGCATCATGAAATAGCTAAAGAATGTTTATTACACAATCTCAAAAATCTTAGGGTATGTTTGGTACAATGAGATGAATGAAAAATAACCTTTGTATCCCTATTAATAATAATAAAAAAGAACATTATACATTGTTGAATAATAAAAACAAGAACATAACATTGTAAAAAAATTACATCACATTCAGGTACCAAACATACCCTTAGGCCCCATTTAGTTTATTGTGTTGCGAACGCATTGTCTTTACATAATTTATGCAATATCTATTATGCTCTCATAATTATTACTGCACTCATCAAATTATCATTTTAACTATCAAATCATATTTTTTAAAGTAGGGATAAAAAGTCCATTTTCTATCTCCCCTACCTTTACTTACTCACTTTTTACATGACTTTGATTTTTATATCCTTCGGCCAAACAGGCTGTGATGCAGGAACACCACAAAAAGGATAGAACAAAACTTTACTCATTTTATAAAAGGCCATAACTCCAGTTCTTTAAATGTTTCTATCAAGTTTTTCAACAAAATTATAATAAGAGTCAATAATATGATGCTAAGTTGTAAAAAATGTTTGCATTTTATATTTTTATTCAAGAACCTGATTAGCAAACATCAAAAGATTCAAAAAGCTTCTGTTAAAGGCCTAGACACTGTTATGTTGCATAAGAGAAGTTTTCCGTGTTCTTTCCACATGGAGGACAAACATTTAAAGAATCTCGACATTTATGGTTAGATGAAGAATTTCCATCCACAATATTAGGGTGGCAAACAGGCAATTATGGATTGAATTATAATGGACGAGTCAAAAATGATCTATTGGCCTATTTTGAATATTTGTTTCTCAAAAAATAAAAATATAAATATAAATATAATCCATCCATTGCCTATTACATTTAATGAAAGAACCAAATTTTATAACAATTTTTAGCTTGAATAAAGCTCAGGTTTGAATTTGGAGTCAGTCTATTTTTGATGAACAAGCTTAATCATATTAAAGTTCAGCTCGATCATAGCCTTATCAGGCACTATCTTTGCCACCCCTAACAGAATATGAAACAGAATTCAGCGCAAACAAATTTGCTGAGCATCATACCTGGGAGGAAAGAAGCATTTAACCGCTTTTGAGACCAAGTTAATCTGCATTGACCAAGATCATAATTAGTAAACTGCAGATAATTTCCAAAATTTTACGCCAGTAAAAAAGCATGTTAATCAATGTGTTTAAGTGAGGAGACGTGTTAAAGATTATAATGAAAACCAATCATAAACTTTCACTTACATGAATAGTTTTTATTAGGGAAAAATACATTTCACTTCCTTAAACTAATGAGACTGAAAGGGGGTGTTTTGTGTTTCTTTCGAAGAAGAGGAGGGTATTTGATTACACTTTGAAGTTAGTGTACTAAAGTTGCAATTAGGACTTAATTCAAAAGGATGAAATGTGACTTCCCATTTTTATTATAACCTCTCAACAATCCCCAAGAAATAATAGACGAAAGTGGTGCCTTTAAAATCTATTCGCATTAGACAATAGAAAGTTTGAACTATGACTTATGGAAATAAAATTAAGAACCTAGCAACTTTCAGAAACATAAGGATCAGATCAATCTCTGTAACAGACTATACATGGAACATGAAAACTAAAATGTAGAGACTTATGGAGTTAAGATCATCTTTGAAGCCTCAGTTAATAAATGAAAACCTCTAACCAATCCACATTCATAATTGCTTCACTACAAATTTTTTCTTTGATAAATTTAAAAGTTAGGAGTTAAATAACTTGTTCTAGCTCCAAGGCAAGGTGTACAGCAATTAGTAGATGTCTACCGGCAAAGGATCACAAATCACGGATCACCAGCAGGAATCAAACCAAAGACCATTTGGTCAACATAGCTCAATCCAACCAATTGAGCTAACCTTTGTTGGTAATTTTTCATTAAAAATGATTAGCCAAGCAAAAAGCGAAACCAAAAAAAAAATCAATGGTACACTTACACTGCACCACCTCCAGCAGGGCCAACTGCTTTGAATATTGACATAGCAGTCATAGAAATACCATTAGCTGCTCCCCTTTGGTGTTGTTCCTATTTTTCCAAATAAAACATGCCGTATTAGCCCAATTCAATCACGATAATCTCACAATCTCTGGAAGTAAAAGGAAAAAAAAAAAGTACTGAATTACAAAATTTACCACTGCTCTGTTTTGCAGAAGGAATAATCCCGTAACAATGGTTGCCTGGGTCCAGCCAAAAAAAAAAATTTTTACAATCAGGCAAGCTCATAATGTAGATATAGTTTTCATGAAGGAGATAAGAGTTTGCTGTTTTCGGCATTTAAGTTGTAGGCTTAATTGCATCTTTAGCCCTTCTAGTTTATTTATTATTACAATTTAGTCCTAAAAATTTAGGTTAAGTCAGTCTAGCATCTTGAGATATTTTTTAAGAAACAAGTGATTGACGACAAATTTATTTTTTTTTTTTTTTGGGGGGGACATGGCAGAATTTAATCACTGCCCTATCTAATTAGTATTATTAATTGCTTTAATTTAACAATTGAAGAAAATATTGTTTAATGAACACTAGAATGACTAATTTGCTCTAATGAATGAACTAGAGGGACAACAATACAACATTGCTTTAACTGAATCTAAAAGGGCTAATTGCTTTAATGATTAAATTAGAAGGTCTAAAAGGGCTAAAGACTCTTAAGTCATACGTTTCCATCATTATATGTTTGTAAGACAACAATCATCTCTTTCTCTTCTCTCTCTCTCTCTTTCTTTTTTTTTTTAAAAAAAAAAAGAAAAATAAGCACAACTAATGAAGCATGGACACTTCTAAAGAAGGAGCCATGTCTTTGTCCAACACATGTTAGACACTCATATTAGACATAATGCAACACTACTTAACGCATTAAATTACACATGAACGCTTAAGATTATACCATGTCCCCAGGTCCGTGTCAATGTCCATGCTTCCTAAATCTAAACAGCAAGGACATTCTGAGGATTGCATTTACTTTTGTTATGGGAAGAATTTTTACCATTCATATTTAACAGAATGAAAATACCTATAAAACTTACTCTAAGCCGGCCATTTTACTTCACCTTAACCCCTCAGTATTACTATTGTGGTTGGTAAAATGAAGAGACAGGCGCACTTACAGCGAGAGAATACTTGAGGACCGAAGAAATAGTTATCAATAGGTGCAGTGTGAAGCCAGATAACAATGCTATGAAAGGATAACTTTGCAAGAGAGGTATGGATAAAGCCTGCACACGGCACCCAAAAAGAGTACAGTTAAAATAACGAACACTGAAAATGTCAAATCACAGTACTATTGCATTAAAACGAAAGCTAACCCCTGAAATGTGAGCAAGTTTAATAGGTCCACAAGCTCTCTCCACAGATGGATAAAGGAAAATTTGGTAGACCAAAAGAGAAAAACCTAACCAGTTGAGTAAAAGTCAGTGTTAACCAGCATAATCACTAAGTACAAAGTGATAAATAGATCAACACATAGGAAACGAGAAAACACTATCTTTGTCATTCACATCTATTCTGTCTTAAACTAACTGAAATTTTCATGTGTAGTGCTTGCCTACTTTTCTTGCATGAATAACAAGGAAGTCTGAATAAATCTACATGCATATAAGAAGTCCAGTCCAAAACAATTTTATTAAACAACTTCATTCAAAAAATTTCAAAAAATTATGGAATAATAGTAACTGCTTTGAGACTCAAAACAACTTGGCATATGAAAGAGCTGTTAAATTCAGAAATACAAAAAGAAAGAAAACATGAGATACTTAGGGCTAAGTATGCCAACCCACATCAAATATACTAATGTGAAGTTATAAAGCAGTTAATAAACCACAGTGCAGGATATGATTCCAGATAAATGAACTCATATCCCCAAAACAAAAAGGACAAAACTTAAGTGCAGTTTTTTATATGTCTGTTCTCAAGTTCTCCAAAATAAGCATGATACATGAATATTTTCATAGCTTAGCACTAAATGATTGAAAAACTTACTATACAAGTTATGTTTTTGTTGGAGAACTTGAGATCGAACACTAAAGAAACTTTACCCAAGTCTTCTCAACCAAAAACCAAGTTATGGCAATCTCCTAGATGCCTCTCAAGAATCTTTCCCGAATTTGGAAATCCAAATAACTGAAATCTACTCAACAAGATTCGTTTACAGAATATGCCTCAGAGGAAGTTAGTATATGACCTCATGTAAATGCAGTTTAAGTTTATGTAATATGTGGGGAAGAAAGTTAGGAAGGAAACACATAATTTACAACATTAATATATATCTAGAAATTCATAGCCATCAAGGATATACCTGATATTGAAAGAACATCACCAACATCATTGGATGTAAAGTTTAAACCCCCCAACCTTAGAGGACTGACAGCCCATAACGAGAAAACCTGCGGAAAGTAAAGTAGTGCTAACTTACAGCCCATAAGATGAAAGACAAAAACCTCATTTTCGTCCACAAAAGAAGGTGTCATTATCAATTTAATACTCCATGAATGTTTTGTATCACTTTGGTACCTAGGAATATGATTTTGTTTCAACCCTATAGAATATTTGATCCTGAAAAGATTGTTTGGTATCATTTTAGTACTTCTGAAATGATGAAATAGGAACAAAATCATACTTTCGAGAACTAAAGTGATACACAAAATCATTTGCATATGAACTTGATAATTTATCACAGTATTTTTCAAGTATCAAAATAGGATTTTTCTCCCGTAGATGAATATCAGTTTCTACCACCAATCAGCTAGATTAGAGATCAAATACACATATACAGGTATGGATACTAAAATAGAAAGCAAGAGAGAGTCCAAACAGCACAAATATTATATGAAATGCATAAAACTATTCATATCATTATTAAGTAGGAAGCATACCTCTTGATAAGCCATATCATGTAGTGAGAAAACACAATAAACAATGATAGATGACATCAAGGGCCAATTCAGGAGGAGGTTTTCATCTCTCTGAACTGTCTTTCTTGCGATTCCATTTTCTAAAGCTTCTGCATCCGGATGGGACTCATCACTACCATGGTGTTTGTGCAATGTTTCCTGCAGTGATGCAGATTTTATAAACAACATTCCTAATATCAGAAGGTAGTCTTTTTTGTCAAAAAGAAATAGTTCAAAATACAGTAATATAGTATATGTTTAAATTAAGTGGAGACCTATAAAACGGATAAAGGATAGAAAAGCCAAAAACTATTGATAGATTTCCAGGCTTCAACAAGTATGATGCCCTATATACAGAAAGAGAACTCAACAGATTCACTAATTCCCTCAAAAAGAAACATAATAGGACCTTGCTATAACCCAACCCAGAAAGGGATTTTTTGGTTTCTTTATTGGAAGATAATAGTAGTCTCAAAACATCATGAGGACAGAGATATATAAGGCTGATCTAGAAATTTTGGAGCTTAGGATATGTTACAATACTGAGTTTGTCACTGTTGAGTTAAAATAAATGTGTTAAGGATTAGAGGGCTTGGGTTTGGATTTGTAATACCCTTTGTACTTAATATAATTTACAATTATTAATAGACACACAGGATGTTGTGCTGTACATACCGGGAGCCAGATGCAGGCAACTAATACAACAAGTGCAAAGGCTGATATTATAAAGGAGGGCAAGGAGTATGGAAACCTGCAGGCCATTTGTGTTTTCACAAACAAATATCAGCACATAAACTGAGAAATGAAAATATAAAAAAGAGAAGCCAAAATTAAACATTCTGTATTATTATTAGTATTATTATTATTATTTAAAGGTAGGACAAGTGCACTTACTTATCAAAAAAGGAACCTTTTGGAAATATATGTGGATATTTCTCTACTGGCTGCAATACAAAATTTCCTAAATTAATAGAGGAAGAAGTGATAAATGTGTTTATGAGCATGTTCTCCCACACACATGCAGACATGAAAACTTCAAGATTTGAAATACGTAAAACATGAAAAGGAATATTTGTTTAACTAGGTGCTTTCCCCTGCAAAATGCAGGGATTCAGAAAATGTCTCTATTAAACCCACAGGAAAAAAAAAAAAATTGGAAAAAGGGAGAAAAAAAAAAGAAGCAAGGGAACAGTTTTGTACGGACATAAACAGTAAGTGGCTTAGCTACCGTGCGACTCCACCATAATTTATAAATATATAGATATAGATTGTAGCAGAAGAATTTCTGAAATACTATCCTTTCCTTTATTTCAAAATACAGCGATTCAGGCCATTAGCTGTCTCAATATGCGTACTTACATGGAGTGACAACTCATGACCTTCAAAATGTAACATTTAAGAAAAGAACAGAAATATGGTGAATGAGGAGGCTTGCAAAGAAACGCAACTCTCACACACACTGTGGCAGCCCCTTTCCCTTGTATTTATAATACTACAAAGATAGAGATTAACTATAATACAAACTCCTAAAGATAATTAGGACTTCTAGACAACAATAAAATCTAAGACTCTAGATAAAGACAAACAACTAGTGCATCAGAAGTTCTACTTAGATGGGTTTCTCAGCAAACAAATAATCTTATGTCCATGCGCAAAAGCCAAGCCTATTCTCAAGATATAGTTTACTGCACAAGACAGAGAAGAAAGTACCAGAGCCAAGTAGCCTCCCAATGCTGGGCCAATGACTAAACCTATGCCCCAAGCAGCACTGACCTGAAACCAGATCGCACTATCAAATTACCATGAAGAAAATGTGCTACGAAGAACAAATGGTAGACCAAAGTAAATTAGACTTACAGTTGAGAGTCCTACAGCTTGGTGTTCTTCTCGAAAAATTTCAGTAGCATAAGCCTAGTGACAGAGGATGTTGATATATTGTTGGAGGTTAGAATCAAATGGAATAAGGAAGTCTTGTAAAGAACAAATAAAAAGATGGACTGATTATCAAGAACACAAATTCTAACTTCTGATCGTGCCCCGGTGCTAGTAGATGAAATCTTATAGATTGAATTCATATTTTAGACCACAAAAAATAAACTGTCTCAATTTGGTCTCCCCAAGTTTGAATGTCTCATTTTAAGTCTTCCAAAGAGTATTTCGTCTTCAATATCGTCCTCGCATTAAGCCCATTAAAAAATAAATAACAGGAACGGGTGATACGGCCTAATGTGAAGTTAATATGGTCTATATACGCTTAATGGTCATTAAAATGTGCCATGGCAAAGCACCAAAACAGCATGGTGCCCTGTCATAGCATATTTTTTATGACACATTGGGCACTTAATGATTACATCAGCTTTACATTAACTTTACATTAAGCCATGTCACCCCTCTCAATGAATTTTCTATTAATAGGCTTAATGTAAAAATGGTATTCAAGACAGAATACTCTTCAAAGAACTAAAATGAGATATTAAAACTTTGGAGGACCAAAATGAGACAAAGTGTACATTTTAGAGATTAAAATATCAATTCACTCAGTTTTAAATTGCTACCATTTGTTACATCTATAAATGGTACCTTCATTGGTCCAAGCAAACCATTTAAGCCTCCAAGAAGAAATCTTGTGGTAACAGCCATCCAAAAACTTGTGCTAAGGCCAAATAATGTGTTGAACACAATACTGAAATCAAATAAGCATCAATATCAATATGGAAAACCTTATATTACAGCTTAAAAGAAACCATCCAAATCATAGGCAGGCATACTTACACTGCAACAATTCCTAAAACTATAGCCGGTTTTCGACCATATCGATCAGCCACTATGCCCCATGGTACAGATGTCAATCCTCTGCCAAACATGAATGCAGATCCTAAAACATGATTTCATATGGAGATCAGTAATTTAAAAGCTTATAAATTATGCTCATAGGCATCAATAAAATGGAAGGACAAAAAGGAACCTTACCCACATAACCAGCATAGGAACCAATATCTGCCTCTGTTTTTGCAATACCAAAATCTCTTACCTGCAAGTAAATTTTTATTAGTAGTTCATCTTATGTGCTGCATTATTGAGGATGCTCTCACATGCTAAGAAGTAATAAAGTTGAAGATTAACCTAAGGTTTTATTTCTTGAGTTATTTCATAACAAATGAGAAAGCAGAAGGTAAAGCAAAACTCTTCATGGTTAACGTGATCAGTTAGACCATTTGCAAGCCTGAATTGAGATTTGTTGAAGTGGTCTCATTTGCTGAGAAAAGTTTTTCCACATTTACCAAGGTGCTACCAAGCTGCACTTTCAAATTATACCATATTTATCTTTTAAGTCAAAAGCTACCATTTAAGATGATTCAAATACCTCCTTGATCCAACCCTCTGTAAGCCATTCATGGAAATTTCAAAAAACAAACTACTAATTTTAGTTAACATTATTATACCAGTAGGAAAACTGCAAGAAAAGGACTTTCTCCTTGCACAAAACCCTTTTCCTTTTTTTTCCCTTTTGGTACAAAGGAAATGAAGGAGAAAGAAGAAAGAGTAGGAATGTAACTCATAGACATTAAGCTCGCCTAACATTAAACACTAAGACTGGCATTATGTATGCTAATAGTTCATTATTTTTTTGAAAAAACAAATACTTTAATATTGGAACAAGGACTAAATGCAGAAGTTTCTCCAACTACAGACCAAAAAAATGGAACCAATTTTTTAAAAAAAGATTAAAAAAATGAGGATTTAACTGTAAATTGATACTCAAATTCATTTATTGAAATGCCCAAATTAATTAGGAAAATTAAAAATATTAACCTGAAGAAAATTAATTAAACCAACTGCATATTAGTTTCTGTTCCCATCTTGAAGCAAGTGGCAGTCGCTTTCAAGAACTGATGTGCATATTAAAAAGGGGTAGGCACTTCTTATTTGCACTTTTGGTTATATAAGGAGAAAAGAAAAGATAAAAAAATTGATATTGAAATTAATAATCTAGAATATCCCCAAAATTAAAAAATTCCCCCATCCATGGGTATCAAGTGGAAGGCAACAACAAAGACCAGTGAAAAACCGAACTCACCATGAAATAAAGGTATGGAAAGAGAGATGATATGGGTAGCGCTGTACAGAGCACAAGAAAGTACAAATCAGATACTTACAAAAAATATATATATATACAAACAAAAAAACAGCATCAAAATTTGATAATAACCACTCAATTAAATAGATTAAATTGCAGCCACAAAAAATTAAGTTTTTGTTTGTTTTGAAACCATTTCATGAACCTAATCATTCACCAAGGATTGCTCTTCTCCCCAGAAAAGAAAAAAAATAAAAATAAAAGAATTAGAACTGAGAGTAGAATTAGAAGAGCGCTAGAATATTCCAACTAGAGCTAGGAAGGCCATTTTGAACTTAAACAAATTACTTGATACCCAGAAAATTAAGAATAAAAATAAATATAAAATATAAAAAATGATTTTAAAAACAAAAAGATAATTTTTTATCCTTATTTTAAAAATTTATAAAATAAGATAGATACTATACAATAATAATTACATGAGCATAATACAAATTATGTAAAATTTTTCCTTCCTTTCCCATTTCCTTTCCAACTGCCAAATAAATCCAAAACAAATCCAAAGAAACAATATGTGCTATCCCAAAATATTTAAGAAAGATTAATCTTAGGAATTTTTTTTTTCTTTTCTTAAATAAATGAACCATTTCTTTTTCTGCCGAACTGAGTAGAAGAAACGTGGCAAGGCTCATCTATCAAGTTCCATTAGCACCCGTTTCTCTCCGGTGCTAAACAAGATGAATCTGGTCAAAAGTTTGATGGTTTATTTGACAAGTTGAAACAAAAATGGCGACACCACAAATCAACCATTGTACTTCTACCATACACTAGTGGTTGAATATGCTAGCATCAGCAAATTGAGCGCTCAAAATATGTCAATTTATCTTCAATTTCCAAAAATTAATCACTGAAGTACTCCAAAGTAACAAACTCGTTAAAAGTTGATTCTTTTGACTTGAAAAAATTATTAACTAATTTTCAGAAGCTCAGAATAACAAATTGTAAATTTACGCGACGAAAACAAAATACTTACTGCTGCACAATGTTACAATCCACATGTTGAGAAGATGCTTTAAGGGGACGCCTTGGTTCATTTCTTTGGCTTGATCCACCTTACACCCAGGGCAGTTCTCATAGTAATGATTCTTCAGCAACGGCTGTCTAATGCTGTTATCTTTATTATTATTATTATTGTTACAGTCCGCCATGTTTGTCTTCCCCAAGATTTTCCTTCCTAAACCCTTCTATATTTTTGGTTCAGAAAACACAAAACCCAGAAAACAAAATCAGCAAAAGATAGCAAAGATGAGTGCTTTTTGCTTCTTTTGAAACCCAAGAAGGGAAAAATCAGAGCTTGAGCCAAAAAGAAAATAAAATAAAAACTTACAGATTTCTGGAGAAAATCTTGGCGGGTGAGAAATGAAAAATGTGAAGAAGAACGCTGAGAAGGGCTTGCCTGTCTGGCTCAGACTCATAAAAAGAAGACTCTACTAGAGCATCATTGCGCACGTCACACAGTAAAACGGCATTGTTGTGAGAAGGAATAGGTAAGCTTCCTCTGGCTCCTATATATATGGACTTAATAATAATAAATCTTGAGAAAAAGCAGAGAATTAAGAGAAATAAGATAAACATGAAGGAAAACGGTAATAGAAGGTGAACGGAGGAGTCAGAATTCAAAGATGGCAGCCACGGATGACCTCAAACTGAGTTTTGTCGCGGGATATGGCTAAATATTTTATATATATATATATATATATATATATAAACCCTTATTTAGACAACACGAGAGGAAGCGAAGGCCAAGACGTACTAAAACACGTGAGGTACTAAAGCTTTTCCCTGCCATTATTGCCCTACCTTTTTACTGCGCTGCATGGCGAATTAATCTTTTTATATTATTTGTATAATATTTATTATTTTATATATTAAATTATTTTTTAAAAATAAAAATAATAATTGAGCAGGTAAAATAAAAATAAAATTTTGGTTTTCATTTTTAAAAAATAAAAATAAATATTATTAAATAAGATTACAATATATAATAAACTTTTTAAAAAATTTTTGAAAAAAGTGCCCAACATCACGTACCAAACGCATGTAGTAAAAAACCCTGCTCTCCCTGTCGCTTTTTATATACACTGAATTATGGCAATTTACCAGTTGGTCCCTAAAAAACTATTTAAATACATAAATTTCTTCCTCAATTGAGATTTTGTTTTGATTTAAGTGTCAACTAGGGATATGATAATCATAGATTTGATTTTTACTCTCCCTTTTCTTCACTTTCTACTCCCAATTTTCTTTTTGGTCTCTTTTGTAATCATAAAAATAAACACAGACAATTTTTTTAAATAATGAAACAAGAGTTTGAAATTAAGATTTTATTTTTTATAAATCAATTTTTTCCTCACTCTATTAGAATACTGTGGTGTACTCCTGTCTATAATTTCTGTTTTTTTTTTTTTTTTACTGGGACACTGTGGGTAATTATAAACAATGAGATCACAGACGGGTTCCCAAATGATTTGATTAAAAAAAAATTATATGTTCAAATTATGCAAAAAATAATTAAAAGGTCATATCGGTGTAAAAATTATCTTAATTCAATATTATATATCTATATATATATGAGCATAATTTTTAACTATTTATTATTATATTTTACAAAAATATAATGTATATAATTTTTTTAATCTAACATTATATCTTTGATGCTTTAAAAAATTCTTTCGTTTATATTAATATAATTCAAAAATACCAAACAATTTAAAAACTAGCATGTTTGTCTACCCAAAAAATCTATATATATATATATATATATATATATACATATGTATATATATACACACACATATATATCCCTTTCTGTGTATATATATTTATATATATAAATATATGCATATAATTTTTAAATATTTATTATTATATTTTAAAAAAATATAATGTATATAATTTTTTTAATCTAACATTACATCTTGGTTGCTTTTAAAAATTCTTTTGTTTATATTAATATAATTCAAAAATACCAAACAATTTAAAAACCAGGATGTTTATCTGCCAAAAAAATTTAGCTATATATATATACACACACACACACACACATATATATATATATATATATATATATATATATATATATATATATATATCCCTTTCTGTATGTATATATACATATATATATATATATATATATATTCGGCAAAAAAAAAAAAAAAGCTATATATGAAGGTTAAGGTGGTTGGTTTCGATCATGGGATGATCGTAGGTTAGGTTTTATAGGCTTTATTTCTAAATCTATATTTGACGAGCCAAAAAATATATATATTGATTTTTTTTTAATTTTCAGATCTAAACCCATTTATCTGAAAAAAGATTTATAATGAAAAGGTTTTTCTCAACTTAAGTTTCATATACACAAAATTTATTCATATAAAACTACAATAAAAAAATGTCTCATACAATTATTTTAACATATTTCAAAACTTATATAATACATTAATACTACTTCGGAAGCATTTTTCACATTTTTATAAGATATTATAATAATTAATATATTTTTTATATGTATATACGTATATATACACCCTACGAGTTTGAAGCGAAGTAGTTATCATGCTACTTATACTTAAACCGAAAGTTTTAAAATATTCATAAAAATCGTTATATTTAAATTTAAATAAATAAATTTTACAAATATTTATAAAATATAAATAATTTACTCATTTTTATTTGCCTTTTTGCATCCTTCAAGAGTCAAAATTACAATTTTTTTTTTTGAGAATAAAATAGATGGGGGTAAGAGCCCAAAAACAAGAATATATTTTAGTCACCTTCGTTCATGCGCAAACTAACATTTTTTTCTTTTTTATAAAAGCAGAAACTGTCAACCTTAAACATATAGTAATTCAAAAATGATATAATAAAGGGTTCTGAAAGCAACCTTGCCGGTTGCCCCTTAAATCAAACCTCATGGTGATTTAAGCTTTACATTATTTTAAAATAAATTACATTAACTTTCCACAAAATTTCTTGCATACCAATATTTTTATTTGTGGTTTGGAATAATGAAAAAGAAAAGATAGGAGAAAAAGCCAGACATGTAGGATAGCATGAGAAGAAATTTTTTTAGATGCACCTAGAGCATAGTGCAACTAAAAAAATCAATGAATAGGATTAAATTTGTATAAGTGGAGCTCATATGCAGTACAAGTGGGGTCCACGTGCAGAGTAAATTTAAACTGTAGAATGTACAAATGACGTGACGCACCGAGTAAATGTAAGAATTGCTCGCATGAGAAAGGACCGCTTCTCACTCCACATCATCAACATTCATGTATTTTTTGGCATTTTCCTTTTACACCAAAAACACAGCAGATTTTGATTAGGATTAATCTATGTATATTTTAATTAATAATTTTTTGAATTCAATTAAAGTAAGTCCTTTATCTTCAAACTAGATAACTCAAAATTCTTTACTACTTTGATTTTAAGAAATTAATGCAATTATGATTTGTTTTTATGATAAGCACTTCAATCATATATAGTATGTCATTTTTTTAAGGATAAAATGCATAAAATTCTTTAAATTTAGAAATTTGTATAATTTATTATCTCATTTTTAAAAATTGTGGTTCTTTAAATTTGGAAATTTGTGCAACATACCCTTCCAATAGCTATATGTCCAAAAACCTAAGGTTTTTTTCTCTTTGAGAAGGGGGCATTTTTGTCCATTACACAATGTCTATATGTCGCGTTGGCTTTTTAAAGATAATATGTCATAATATAATTTCACATGGGATAAAAAGATTAATTGCCTATTTGTATGCCTTATATTAATGTATGATATAATGGAGAAAAATTAGGGGATTTAGTTTTTTAAAATTTTTAAATTATAATCTCACATGGGATAAAGAGAATTTTTAAATTATAAAGATTAAATTAAAAATTAAATAAAAGTATAAAGACTAAAAATATAATTTGCTCTAAATCTAATATATTTAAATTTTTATTCTATCATATACACAAAACAAAAAAGTTAAACTTTTGCAGTGTCTTCTACAAATTAAAGCACAAAGTCGCGGACAAAATTTTCAAAATTTTTATGATTGAATGAATCTATGATTGTCCTTTATATCAATAATTAGTTTGGAACCCACGTTTTGCACCGGGTGTGTAATTTTTTTCTTGAACTGAAATGTAAATTAGAAAAAAGAGTTATAGATATATCTATGAAGTGTTTAATATATTAAATATTTTTATATTCCAAGTATGAAAAGTATAGAAACCGATTTAGCAGACATTACAAAATATAATAACTTTATGCCTAAGGACAAAAAAATTATGTAAAACCATATTGTCCATCCAAAATCCTTTTGCTATTTCACAATTTATTTAAATTTTCTACTTCTTAGGATCGTATCTGTGAAAACATAATTTCATATGAAATTCATTTTAGTGAATAAGCGAGTGAGAACTTGAATAAATAATTACAAATTTAAACTTTTAATTATCTATATTTTTTAGTTAATTTTGCTATGAATGAGGTTTAACTTTAATTGTTTTCGCCTTTAAAACAACTTTAATACTGTTGAGCCAAATTCACTTAGTGAGGAACAACTTAATTTAAATTTAAGAAATTTAAAGGACAACTCCTCACTCCACATCATCAACATTCATGTATCACATGAAGCCACTTTTTTTTTTAACACCTTTTTTATCCTCAACTGCCCAACTTATTTTGTTTTTGTTTTTATTTTTATTTTTAATATATTTTTAGTATTTTTGTTGGATAATTTTTTAGGTATTTTGATTAGGATTAATCTATGTACATTTTAATTAATTATTTTTTAATCCAATTAAAAGTAAGTCATTCATCTTCAAACTAGATAACTCAAATTTCTTTACTACTAGATTTGAATGAATCAATAAAATTATATTTTGTTTTTATAACAAGCACTTCAATCACATATAGTATATCTTTTTTTTAATAGGATAAGAATGCACAAAATTCTTTAAATTTAGAAATTTGTTTAATTTATCCTCTCAAATTTCAAAAGTGATTATTAACTCTTTAGACTTATAGATTTGTACAATTGAGTCCTCTAGCAGCTATATGTCCAAAAACCTGAAGGGAGTCAGACTGAATATTTGAATTTTTCACAAATCTAAACTGATTCAAACTACAAATAAAGAGATTGATTGCTTGTTTTGTACCTTCTGTTTTCATGCATGAAAAGGGGGAAACTTAGGGATTTAAGTCTTTTTTTTTTTTTGAAAAGGGATATTTTTGTTCCCTATACAATTTCCAAATGTTATGTTGACTATTTAAAGATAAAGTGACATAATATAATGGGGATGAGGAGATATTTTTTAATTTTTGGGCCCAAATAAGGGATAAGGAGATTGATTTGGACATTTATGTGCCTTCGGAGAAATTTGGGGGCTTTATGGGTTTTTTTTTTTTTTTCCCTTTGAAAAGGGGGTTTATTTGTCCATTGTACAATGTCTAAATATCACGTTGGCTATTAGAGATAATGTGACATAATACAATCTCAAATGAGATAAGAAAATTGATTGCTTATTTGTGTGCATTCTATTTTTATGAATGATACAAAGGGGAAAATTAGGGGGTTTAGGATTTTTTTTTTTTCGTTTTGAAAAGGGGATATTTTTGTTTGATGTAAAATGTATAAATGTCACATTAGCTAGTTAGAGATAACTTTTTATTTTAAAAAAATTTATATAATTTTAACAAAATTCGATGAATGTCTATATAATTTACTCTTTATATTGTTATGAACAAAAAAAAAAGATATCTTACAAAATGAAAAGTATAGAGTGAATTAGGTTAATTTTTATAAAATATAAATAATAAAAAAATCTACTAATAAAAATTTTCATAAAAAATTGCGTTGTCAATTTACTCATAAATAATTATTACCTTATATCTTATTATGTAAATGAAGCCCAGTCTAATAATAAAGAACTTGATTGTTTAATAAAAAGTTAGATCCACTTAACATGGTATAGCAATTGAAATTTTCTTCCAAATTTAAATTAATCCACATATCAGTGTCAATTATGTATCGAAACAAAAATTGTACACCTCTAATTGGGGATAACTAACAAATAAAAATTAGTTGGTTTTCGTTTCCGTGACGGCTTTGATCACTTAATTATTTAGTATAGAAGACAAAAACATGACGCAAATCAAAAAGACAAACTTCATTAATTAGGTAAGAGTGTCTGCATCAAAAAAACAAAAGATTATTTAGAATGTGAGAAGCTTTTGGACGTGCAATTATATGAATAAAACATAGCCAAATGGGAATAAAATAGTCGGAGTTGTAAGAAAGTATCTAAGTAATTAAGAAGAAGACAAGAGGGGAAAAATACAAAACCCAAAAAAGAAAAATGGAGCAAAGGTTGGTGAAATATCTGACCCGCCTCCCTAGCAATACTTTTGAATTTGTTATTATTTTTAGAATAAATTACATAGATTTTTTTTTTAAATTTTATTAAAATTATAGAAGTCTTTTTTTTATTTTTAAAATATATATAGAATTCTTTTAAAATAAAAATTTATTTTACACTTTAATCTAATTTTAAATTTTTTATTAATCTAAATATATATTTTTAAGTAAAAACATTTTTAAGTTGAGGATATTTTGATAAAAAATTTAAAATTAGACCAAAGAACAAGATAACTTTTTATTTCAAAAGAGATTTATATATAATTTAAAAATAAAATAAAGGTATATATAATTTCAACAAAATTTTAAAAAAATTATATAATTTATTTTTATTTTTTTTAATAAAAAAGCTCATCTTATTGAACAGTTATTTTTTAAAATTATTGAATCATTTTTAAATTTGTATATATGATAATAAAAAATATTATACAAATTTTTAAATATTTAAAATGAAATAGCTCAATTTTCTAAAAGTCAAAATGGTAAACTCCCTGTTATAACTGAAATTTTCTATTTATAAAAAAAAAATTCTAAAAATAAAGTCATTTTCATCATGTTAGATATACTTGTAGATTTTTAGTATTAATTAAACTTATATACATGCACATACTTTTTTTACTACTAAAAAAAGCTGTTTAGTTGCTATTTTTTAAATAAAAAACTTAGATAAATTTTTTATGAAAAGTTAAAATAATTATTTAATAATTTATTATCAAATATTTTGGAAAAATATAATAAATAAAAAAATATAATTTTATATTTTATATTTTAGTCTTTTAAAAAAATTTATATATATTATAATTTATTATAAAGAAGGCACGCAATTGGTAAACTTGAGGGCAGAGTAAGAATTGAATCTATGTATATTAAAATTCATTAATACTTGTATCTCCAAGAGTTGTCACATGAATCAACATTTTCAAACATATAAATTTCGTTGCTATTAACTATTAGGTCTATGTATTAATGAGCCGTTTGGTAAAGAGAATTGTTAAGAAGAAAATAAAAATGTAAAAAAAATCTCTTATGAATGAAAACGAGTCTAATGTTTCTACTTTAAAAAATTAATAAAAAATAAATACTTTTAAATAATAATTATATAAATGTAATAAATATTATATACATGAATGAAAATAGAATCTGTTTCTACCATCTGACCCAAACAACCCATAATATTTTATTTTAACTGTTTACCAAATGATGGCGCAAAAAAAAAAAAGGGTTTTTACCAACCGAAAAAATTTAGATGATAATATTTTATATTTGTTACTGTAAGATAATAGATTCAACTCTGTAATTTAGGTTATAATAAAATTCTTTAACAAAATATCATAAATAAAAGTTAGAAATTTCAAATATATATTACACATACAGAACTTAAAATTTTATTATGGAATTATATAATTTTCAAAAATTATAATGAATGGAAAATTTTTTATAACTTAAAATTGTATCTAAATTCTGTTTTTATTAACTATTGCGACCTGCGACGATCAACTTTGGTGTAAGCAATAGATTTTTCCTCTATTAGTAAGCCAGCTTGGGACGCCACCAACGGCCAAAAACATTGTACCCACCAAGTGTTTGGTCTACAAAATATTCACGCTTGCTTAAGCAGGAATTAATTCGACATAATATTTTAAAGAAAGATTTATCAATTCATCATTAAATTAGATAGTCACTATATGGGTTGACTAATGACTAACGACAAATGCGGGTAATTAATAGAAAAAAAAAATCCTAAATTAAAACTCCTATTCTGTCAATTCTTGAGCGCCTGGAGAGGACAGAGAAAGACATGGAACCGGTTTGTCTACGCTTAATCCTTGATTTTTTTTTTCAATTCAGACATAAATAATTAAGTCAATTATACAAATTTTTGATAAATTTTGTCAAAAATATATAGATTTCTCCTCTATTTTTAAAGTATGTACGCATTTTTTATAAAACAAAAAGTTAACTTATATTTTAGTTCAATTTTAAATTTTTTTAACCAAAATACTTTTTATTTAAAAATTTGTATTATTAAAAAATATATGCATTTTGGTAAAAAAATAAAATAAAATAACATTGTGATATATTTTGGAAATAAAAAATTATATAATTTTAATAAAATTCAAAAGAAATAAGTTAAATAATTTTCCTTGATGTGTATATAAATATACTCTTTGTATCTATATCAGTTTCAGAAATTGTTTCTAGCATTGCTGCTACGTTGTAACGTCTGTTCATCATGAATTATTTGTTCATTGTCGGCTCTGTCCTATTTCTTATCTATTGTCAATGTTTTAAGCTACAGTATCTATGTTCAATTGCTCATTCGTTTAAAAGTTGTGTTCCGTTCACGCTCTCGTTATTTTGTGGTGTATGCTCTTATTTAGAGGACTAGAGGATAACGAGTTTAAATGAAGGATCTAGGTTAGGATTGGTAAATGGTGCTCAATCCAGAGAAAGTTGAGATGAGGAAGAAATCATATTTTTATTATCTATATTTCCTCTTTGTTAGTATGTTGAATTGTAAGATTTGGGATCCAAATCCTTGTTATTGATTGATTAAAACAGAATGTTACAAGGGAAGGAGATTCATTAGAGGGACTATATCCACAAAACGAGAAATAATCTCTCTAACAAACTTACATAGTTAATTTAATCATATCTTTACCTAAAACCCTAACCTCCCAATTATTTCGTGCATCTAACATGTGATGAATGTCTCAAGCAAGCACTAGTAGATATAGTTTTGTTGTATAAGGCTTATATAAATTTCTTAAGACCTTCTTTTGGCATACTTAAGTTGATTGATACGCGTCCTTGCATGGATTCTTTCCTTTAGATCCTCCTATTACGTACCTGTATCAAAATTTAGTACGTATATAGGAGTTGGCAATATACAAAGCTATTATTGCATTTACCTTTTCATATTTAACAGACCAAGATAAACCCTAATTGCATTTTCTAATGGGACGAGAGGAAGCGGATTTAACAATTGAAATATCTTAAAACTCTCTTCCTTCTATCCTGACACTAGGTCTGTCCAAAATTGATGTGCAGACACATACTTCTTCCATTGAGCTTTGATTTTGTGCATTACCTACGTACGAGACATTTTTTCGGCTTATTTTCCATAAGTAATTTATTCCTTGCATACAAGACCATAAATAAAACAATATTTTCAAAAGGTAACTTGATGCTCACCAGAATAATGACACCGTAAGTGTATGGATCGTAAAAGTAGTACGTAATAAATTAAGATCGTTCTCTCAAAGAATCAATACGATTGATGACTAGGCATTAGAGTTCTTATATTCATTTTAGTTAAACAAATCAAACTGTAATTGGGTTTTTATGAAAATTAATTCAAATGTAATTAACAATAATGAAAGATGGGGTTAATCGAAATTAAGCAATTAAAGACACCCTAGGAATTCTAATCCCCTTTTTACACAATGTCAATCATCCCCTTTTGTATTAGTTAGCTTATTGTCAATTTTAGAGTCAAAAGTCTAATTGGGTATAAATGTCTTTCGATCCATTTAACCTCTATATCAACTCGACTTTTTTGATATCTCAAATGAGTAGTTAATACTCAATTACGTTCAAACCTTATCCAGACTTCCTAAAGCCCTTGAGTATATTTCTATCTCAAGTACAAATTAGACTATGTCTAATCCTAAGTTGCTTAATCAATGGTTTATAAGCAATTCCCTTCTTTCAAAGATTAACTACCAAACCCATAATCAAACTAAAGGTGGCCAATCAATAACATGAAACCATAATTCAGATTAAACACTAAAATCTTCAATAATATAACATAATAACAAGGGAGACAATCTCCAAAGATTAAAAAGTTCATAGAATTCCTAGGGTTACAAAATTTAGCCACTCATGGCTTGAAATCCACAAACAATCTCAGCAAACATATCAACAATCATCAACTAGAAGGGAAGATGGAGTAGAAACACCTAATCGGCAAAATAAATGACAGAATCAATGATTTTTCGATCAGTATGGAGCTTTCCTAACACCTCTTGTGCGTTTTTCTCCTCTCCTAGTCAACCAGAACTCTCCTCGCTTACTAAATGTCGAAACCCTAGCCTCCTTTCCTCTTTTTTAGCTTATAAATCAAAGCTGTGCATTTCAGAGGCTGATCTCGCTATGGCAAGGAGTGACTCTCCTAGATTTTTACTTCTTTCGCTGTTGCCATGCTATAGTGAGTTGCTCCCTGGAATTTCTATGCAATGCGACTTCGCTATGGCGAAGTGTCTTCCTCGCTACAATGATAGTGCAACCTCGCTACAGCGAAATGTGTTATAGCTTTAGTGAGAGGACTTGTTCCAGTTGTATTTTCACTTTCAACTTTCCTTTCTTTTTTTCAATTCTTCCTACAATTTTTTACTTTTCCCTGAAATTGAAATCAATTATAAAATGAGGCTCAAACTGATAAAAATGTTACAATTGAAACACTTTCTTTATTTTGTTTGATTGAATACACATTTAACCATATTAATCAAGAGAAGAAGTACTTTACCTTTCTAATTTAGTGTCAAATATATTCCTTTTTAATCCTAAATTAGGGAGTCATCATAACTCTTGATGAGCATCCCACTGAGCAAATTAATGATCCAACCAAAAACTAATGTAGCACGATTGTATAAATTTAGGCTAATTAAGATAAGAGATTGGATCTAAACCATAAGGCTTTCAAAATCAGAGAGAAAAAACATTTGATCCAATGTCTTATCATGATTATGATAGAAAACACAATTTGCACTGACATTTAGGTGATGCTTCTGCAAAACATAAAAGGTTGGTATCGCTATATATTTCTTAGCTTCCATATGGATAATTACACTTTATGAGGAACCTTTATATCTTATAGAAATTCTTACAAGAACAATTGGCATAGTGAGTTAGAATTGAAATGATCAAAATCGTAAAGCAATCATTTATATCCTTTCACTACTAAACAACTTTATTTTGAAGATTGTGACCAAATCAATCCATTATTAATTCCATATTATATATTAGGATTAGGAAATATGTATAACCATGTCATCTGAATTCGTACTACTAAGTTTTGATAAATTCCACGTAGTAAGAAATCATCAAGTAGTTCACCAACCATTTGAACACTTTTTGGATTATTAATTGAGGCCATCAGAATTTTCTGTCTACTTGAATTTGATTATGCCACTACCAACAATCCATTTGAGATTACTAAATATCAAATTACTATTGCTTACAATATCCTTCCACACCCATGATGGTTATTTTAAACTTTAAAATTCTAACATAATATTTATTCATCACCCATTTATTGAAAAGAGATTCAATTTTATCCACAATTCTCTATACATGCTTACTCAATGACACCTTTATTCATTAAATTAGTGTCATAAATGTTAAAAAAATTATATGCCAGCTCACATTAAGTGTCATTTTGTTTTCTAAAATATGAGTTGATTATTGGTTTATTGATATTCCTGTTATAAACCCAATTTTATGTAATTGATCATATAATAATTGGGCCCAATGCACATTTAAATGAATAAGTTTGGTTAATGGCTAAAAGTGTGAATTATTAAGTTTTACTAAAATCTGTAATGGAAAGACCTAATAAAACATTATATAAAGCAACGCTAGATCCTTTTTAGAATTCTAATTTATGTGCTGAACCCATTGAAGGTCTAAGGCCATAATGACAAAGAACTAGTTTATACTTGCTTTGTTGCAATGGAAAAGTCATGTGCATTCTTTAACAATTATTATTATTATTATTATTGTTGTTGTTATTATTATTATTATTATTATTATTATTATTATTATTAGAATTTCAGTATAAGTCTACATTTGGTTATTTAGGTTCCTTTTTTTTACTTGACAAAACTGAAAACAAGAGTCTAACAAAAAATGATAGTTTCAATAAGTTCAAAACAAATACAAATAAATAGTTTTCCTTGTTCTTTGTTCTTCTTCTTTAGGTCGGCTTTAAACTAAAACAATTAGTCTTCTTATGACCTTTCTTTTTGCAAAAGAAACATTTCGAATCATTCATCTTGTCCATAGACCTTCCATTACCATTGGTATGATTGTTATCCTGCTTTTTGAAGTCTTAATCTGTCTTAGGAGATTGAGTTTGTTTCTCCTTAAATTTTCCTTTTCCCTCATGGAAATTTGGCTCGTTGTGGGAAATAGAATATGTAATCCCACTCCTTTCTCTTTTTAATTTTTCTTCCTCAACCACACATTTAGAAATTAGATCACTAACACTTTTAAGTGTGGTCTTGTGTGTTGTAAGTAGTTTTAATTTGACTAAGCTATTTTGGAAGGGAATTAAGTGTGTGGCGAAATAACAAAATTATCAAGAATCGGAATATCATAAACCTTAAGTTTAGTCTAAACATGTACTACTTTTATAATATATTCTCTGACACCTTTAGTACTATCATATTTTATGGTTGTTAGCTCACTTATTAGTTGTCCAACTTCAACTTTATTTGACAAACAATATCTCTTTCTTATAGCAATAAAAAATCCTTGGCATTTATGGTCTTTGGCAAACTACTCATAAGATATTCAACAATTGATATTTTCATAGTTATGACACTAAAGTGATTAGATTTCTCCCCACTTAGCATAATATTCTTTCTACTTGGTGTTGCTACTATTAGTAGGTTTTAGTGGTTCATACACATGTAGTGCCAAATTTATATCTACTATTTCTAAGAAAAATTCTATTTTGCTTCCATTTCTTATTATTTGAACTAGTTAGGATCTTTATAGTAGCAGTATTGTTGTTCATAGTAAAGGAGATTGATTCATGAAAATGCAACATGGGTAGTAAAGCAAGTAATTTCTAAATAACTAAAAAACTAAGTAAGTTATATTTAAAAAGTACAAGGCTCATCATCATAAACTCTTCTCTAGACAAAAAATGTGTGTACAATTGCTCCTTTTGTACACGACATGTTGTTGTTGTTGTTATTATTATTATTATTATTATTATTATATTTAATAAAATTTCACTATTAATTCTATGCTTGGCATCATAGTTTGATTGTGCATGATTTTATAATCTAAATTTTTGTATCTAATTGCACATATTTGATTTTCTCTTTCATCCATTTAGATATCTAATTGTGCTTATTAGTTTAGGGGTTTTACTCTTCTCATAACAAGCTTTAATTTCATGTAAAAGATGTTGATTGTATTGATCTATTAAGAGAGTAATTATGCTGTTAATTATTGTGTTTGTTTTCCAGTTGGATTCTTTTGACCTTGCGTTATATGAAGTTTTAATTTAATTCCTTGTACACGAATGCTTCCTTGTATGATTATAAGGCTATTATGTTAAGAAGAGTCAAAAAATTGAAGATGGATATAAGGTTTAAAATCACAAAACCCACATTTCCATATCTAAAACTTCCTTCATTTCTTGCATTTTTATGATTGTTGATATATGTTATTATGAATTGGTCTTGTGTCAATAAAAGACATAATAATCACCATTGCCTTATACAGGTGGTTATGTTAAATTGAATTATATACATTGTGTTATTTTAGGACCAATTTTTTAAAAAGTACACACATAAGGTTTTATTGCTTTATTAACTCGATAGTTATTCTATTAAATAAAATGAATTTTTTTGAAAAAATAATTAATGTGACCCAAGTGGGGGAATGTTAAAAAAATTTTATATGAGCTCAAATTAATTGTATTATTTGTTTTTTAAAATACAAATTGATTATTACTTCATTAAGATATTTGTTTCAAGCCTAATTTTGCAAGTGATCATATGATGCTTGGGCCCAATATACATTTAAATTAACAAGTTTGATTAACAGTTAAAAATACCATTTATTAAATTTTATTGAAACTTATATAATTAGAGTACTCAATAAGAAACTATATAAAGTAAGGCTAGATCATCTCTTTAACTCTAATTTGTACATTGAATCCATCAAAAGCCACTATCAAATCAAGGGCCATAAAGAAGCATAACTAGTCTACATCTACTTTGTTGTGATGGAAAAGTCAGGTGTGTTCTTTAATAATTTTAATTTTATATTCTAAATTTCATACACAAGATCTAGTAGTATTATTATACTATTTAATAAAATTTTAGTATAATTCGACAATGAATTCTCATACCCCCCTCATTCTTTAGCTTGGATATGTCTCATATTTAGCAAGTGCATTCTAGTTTTATCCCCATTAAAACCCCAAAAGAAATTAGCACTAATAGCATCAATCTTAGAAATGTACCTTCTAGGATGTTAAAAGGACAATAAAGAGTAGATGGGAATTGATTGTGGAAATAATTTAACTAGAGTAAGCCTTCCTATCTAGGATAAAAGCTATACCTTTAAATTATACAATTTATTATTGACTTTATTATCTATCTCCTAGCAAGTCTCCACTTGACTCTTATGATTGTCAATCATAACACCCAAGTATTTACCAATGGAATTTCTATAACTCACCCCTTATAATAGAAGACATGATTTTTCTTGAATTTCTTAAGGGAATTGGGGTTGAAAAGAATCACAAATTGAATTTATTAATAGATTGTCTAGCCAAAAGACTAAAACAATCTAATACCAATGGAATAGTCAAACAAGCCTTAGAAGTGGTCTTGAAAAATAAGATAGTATCATTTACTTACATGAGAAGAAAATAACTTGTCCTTTTCTTGGCAAAATGGATCCATTGTATCTTTTTATTACTTTCTTCCTTCAAAAGCATACAGGATAATACACAGAGTATAAAAGAATTAAATATGGCAAAAGGTGCAGACTAGGCTAAGGAAGAAAATGATTAATTTTTTGGCCATTAAGCAATAATTGAAAGACACTATAATTATAAATTGCATAATAGTTGTTCTGTAATTTTATGAAAAGTTCATACAAATCAAAACTATTTCAAGGAAATTGACACCTGTCACTTAATATGTTTATTCAGTAGTTCTAGCTTTGTTATTAAGTTGTAACAAAATTAGTTTAGTTGTTATACATATATCGTAGATACATATACATTTCTATATATACTTGTCATGTTCTTCTAATAATATAATTCATTTTGTTGACTCTATGCAATTGGCTCATCTTTGTATCATGGTATCAGAGCCCAAGGCAGTGTTAGTTGCCTTGTGATTTTCTTCTTTCTTTTGCCATCAATGGCGACATTTTCTGGTCTAGACTCCACTGCGATGGGATCTACTCCTTCCAGCTCCGACCCTTCCACCGATTAATCCAGTCCATTTTGCATTCATCCTAACAAAAATCTAGCGTTGGTGCTAGTATCTCCATTTCTAAATGAAAGCAATTGCCATTCTTAGACTAGGGCTATGTGGATGGCCCTTCTCTCTAAAAATAAATTGAGGTTTGTTGATAGCACAATCCATCTGCCATCAATGATTGACGCACTTTACCCAGCCTGTGAAAGGTGCAATACTCTTGTGCAAGCTTGGATTACACAAACCCTATCTCCTACCATCACATAAAGCATTCTTTAGATCGATAGTGCAAAGGACATTTAGATTGATCTCAGAGATCGCTTCTCTCAAAGGGATCTATTTCATATTGCAAAGCTTCAAGAATAGATCTATGCTCTTCGACAAGGTGATGCTTTGGTGAGCAAGTATTTAATGAAAATTTTGTAGGACGAGCTCATGAACCTTAGGCCGATCAAGAATTACATCTACACACCTGTATGCTCTTGTGAGGCAAGTTCCAAGGCTTGGCAGTATCAAGATCAAGATTATGCTATTTGTTTTCTCAGAGGCTTGAATGATCAGTACAACACTATGAAGTCACAAATCATGCTCGTAAACTTGATGCCACCTGTGAATTAGGTTTTGTTCCTTAGTTGTACAACAAGAACGTGAGCTCAATCCTGGACTGGAATCTAAGGTGATGATGAGTAAGGCACCTACTAAATCTCCTAGCATTAGTAATAGGCCGAATAATACTTCAAATGCTTCTTATAGTTCTAACAAGCATTGTACTCAATGTGGCAAGAAGGGTCATACTATGGAAACATGTTATCGCAAACATGGCTTCCTACTTAGTTACAAGTTTCGAAAGAATACATTAATCAACAATGCTTCTGCTATCCAAGAATCTAATGGAGCTGGTCAACTAGTTGCACAGAGTACTCACTGTGTTTAGGGGTCTCAATCGATTCTTCCCCAACTCACTTTTAAGTAGTATCACAAATTGCTTGCTCTGCTGAAATCTGATCAGGTCCCTATCTCACCTTCAATCAATCATGTACTAACCATAGGTATATACAATAAGGTCATTGTAACTTCTATCTCTTTCACTTGGATAATTGATTCAGGTGCCACTGATCATGTTTGTAGCTCACTAACTTGGTTCACTTCCTATCATTTTATTTCTCCTGTTTGAGTTATTCTTCCAGATGGCTCATATACCATTACCACTCATATAGGAATAGTGCAAATCTCTTCCATTCTCATTCTTACCATTGTTCTTTATGTTCCTAATTTCTCTCTTAATCTCATTTTAGTATCTAGGATCACTGCTTCCATTGATTGTTTTATAACTTCCTTTCGTTCAACTTGTTATATACATCTCCTTAATCCTTTGACAATGATTGGTTCAGCTGAAGTCCTTGAAGGCTTGTATATTCTTCATGCAGATCCACCATACACTTCAACACATATTAATGCCACCCTTACATACCAAGACAAAGAAATTGATCTCTGGCATATGTGATTAGGCCATTTGTTGCAATTAGTTCACTCTACTTTAAACAAATGTTTTCCTTTCATTTCTTGTAAAACACACAATACACCCTATGACACTTGCCATTATGCAAAATAGAAACATTTAACTTTTCCTGTAAGCATTAGTACTAGTAATAAAAACTTTGCACTTATACATCTTGATATTTGGGGACCATTTTCTATTGCTTCTATTAATGGATATAGGTATTTCTTAACCATAATTGATGACTATTCTCATTTCACCTGGATTTATCTCAGACAATGAAATCTAAAACTAAAAAACACTTAGAAAACTTTATTTCCATGCTTGAAATTCAATTTTCTACTAAAATCCAAATTGTGAGATCTAATAATGGCTTAGAATTTGCTATGCTCTCATATTATGCATCTAAAGGCATTGTACATCATACTTCTTATGTTGAAACCCCACAACAAAATGGTTTAGTTGAATAAAAGCATCAACACATTTTGAATGTTGCAATATCTCTTTTGTTTCAATCTCACCTTCTCTAAGTTTATTGGTCATATGCTATCACACATGCAGTTTATCTTATTAATAGGCTCCTTTCACTAATTATTCAAAATAATACTCCTTTTGAGCTTTTACATCAAAGACAACCTACTTTTATACACCTTAGAGTTTTTGGAACCTTATGTTTTGCATCTACCATTGCCCAAAATCAAACCAAGTTTGACCCTCATGTAAGGAAATGTGTTTTCATTGGTTACCAAGTTGGTACAAAAGGATTCCTTTTGCTAGACCTTCAAACCAAAAGTATTTTTGTTTTTAGAGATGTTGTGTTTTATAAGCATGTCTTTCCCTTTACTTCTACTGCGTTTTCTGCTTTCCTTCCATCTAATATTCCTAGCACAGATACCTCATTACCTATGCCTTAAACACTCCCTTCTCTTGATTTTTCTGATCCTCCTTCCTTTTCACATTTAGACCTGAGCCCATCTTTCATCCATCATGCATCAACTGTTTAAACCAATCTTTCTCAAGATGATACTCTCATTTTTCTCGATCCTACACCAGAGACAGAAGCCCCACCTAATCTTTGTAAATCAAATAGAACACATAAAGCCCCTCTTATTTGCATGATTATCATTGTGCCCTTCAAGTTTTAGTCACACCATTATCTGAAAAGGGTATCTCTCATCCCCTTTCTTTAGTTTTATCTTACTTTAATCTTTTTTCTACCCATAAAAAGTTTGTTTTATCAGTTTAGTGAACCACAAACATATTAACAGGTTGTCAAATATGCTGAGTGGAGAGATGCCATAGCTGCTGAAATTTCTACTTTGCAACAAAACCAGACTTGGGTTCTTACTTTTCTTCCCTCTAGTAAGCAGACGATTGGCTATAAGTGGGTATATAAATCAAACATAAGAGTGATAGGTCCATTGAGCGCTACAAGGCTAGGCTCATGGCCAAAAGGTATACTCAAATGAAAGGTATAGATTATTTTGATACATTCTCTCCTGTAGCCAAAATCACTACCATTCATATATTACTTTCTATAATTGCTGCTGAAGGTTGGCATTTACATCTACTCAATGTAAATAATGCCTTTTTGCATGGTGACTTACATGAGGAGTTTTATATGGATCTTCCACTTGGTTTTCCTTCTTCTCCCGTTAGCAATATGGTGTGTAAGCTACAAAAGTTGTTATATAGCCTTAAACAAGCTAGCCGTCAGTGGTATTTCAAGCTTACTAAGTCCTTTATTTCCTCTGGTTTTAAGCTAGGATAGGCTAATCATCCTTTGTTTATTAAAGCTACTGATTCTTCATCCATTGCATTGTTAGTTTATGTCGATGACATAATATTAGCTGGTAATAATTTGGAGGATATATCAAAGTTACATTGGATCAGTTTTTCAAAATCAAAGACCTTAGAGAGTTGAAATTTTTCCTAGATCTTGAAGTGGCTAAGCATTAACATGGCATAGTACTCTCCCAAGGAAAATTCACTCTTGAATTACTTGAAGATATTGTTTTTTCAGTTTGTAAGCCTTCTAAAACTCCCATGGACAAAAGTTGCAAATTGTCTCAACATTTTGGTTTGCCTTTGCCAAACTCAACTAAGTATAGACGACTAATTGGTAGACTTCTATATTTAACTACCACATGTTTAGAATTTTCCTTTGCAGTTCATGCTCCTAGTTAATTTATGGCAAAGCCTCAAAATACTCACATGCAAGTTGCTCACAGAGTTTTTTGGTACCTTAAGGGTTTTCCTGGATTTGATCTTTTCTTTCCATCTCAGTCTAACTTTCAGCTCAAGGCATTTAGTGATTTTGACTGGGCTAGCTGTGTCGATACACAATGCTCTGTAATGGGCTTTTGTGTTTTCCTTGACAATTCTCTCATCTTTTGGAAGTCCAAGAAACAAACAACCATTTCTAGATCTTCTTCCAAGGTTGAGTATAGAGTCTTAGCAGATATTGTTTGTGAAATTCAATGACTCTTATATCTTCTCCAGGATCTTTGCATGCCTCATCCCATTTCAGCTTTTCTTTATTGTGATAACTAGTCAGCACTTCAACTTGCTGTTAATCCTACATTTCATGCTTGCAATAAACACATAGAACTTGACTGCCATATAGTGAGAGAGAAAGTTCAAGCTAAGCTCATTCACTTACTGCCTATTCGGTCTATCTCCCGGCTAGCTGATATCTACACTAAAGCTCTTTCACCTGGATCATTTCAAGATAGTATGTTTAAACTGGGCATGAAAAATATCCATTGTCAAACTTGCAAGGGGGTGACACTTAGTACTTCATATATTTATTAAATAGTTCTAGCTTTGTTATTAAGTTGTAATAGAATTAGTTTAGTTGTTATACATATACCATAGATATAGATAGATTTCTATATATACTTGTACATGTACTTTTAATAATATAAGTTATTTTGTTGACTCTGTGCAACTAGCTCATCTTTGTATCAGAAATCCCATGATATCTTGTCATAAGTTTTCTAAATATTAATTTTCTTTACACACCATCTATTTTTAACCTTTTTAGCTTTATGAGTAAAATTAATTAGCTTCAAAGCTATAAAAATATTTTCCAAAGCGAGAGGACCTTTGAAAAAGGCATTCTAATTTGCTATTATTAATTAAATCATTCATGATAGCTTTTGCATCTTATTAACCATAACCTTTGAAATAATTTTAAAGATCAATTACAAAGCCCACTTGGTCTTAAGTCCTTAATTAAAGGAAATTAGACAAGAAATTTTCAAAACCAAGGTTATCAAGGTCTGATTACACTCTTTCAAAAGATAACCTTTACTAAAAAATGAGGATACCATTCCATTAACATATGGTTTAACTATAAGCTAGTAATGATGAAAAACATAACATTGGTAAACCATCCGGACTAAGAGATTTATGTGAATTCATTTGAAATAAGTATATTCAATTTCAAACTCAGTTAAAAGTTGCGTTAGTATGTATATTAATTCCTTGCACATCTCTTAAGATGTGTAAGGAGTGTGTTTCTTAATTTAGATTGTTCATATTTAATTCTTTATATTTATTTTTTAAAAATTTGAAAGATATAGAATATAAAATAAAAATAATTTTCTTACTATTAACTTAAAATATAATAATTAAAAAATATATTAAATTTGAATGGCCCAAATTTTATTTTGGAAACATTCCTTGAAGTGTAGAAAAAGCACACTTGAGTCAACTGCTGAATAATATGATCCACCAAAAGTGGATTATTATCTTGCTTTGAGGCAATAGCAAAACATTCATATGCTAATTTCTCAATTTCAGAGTAATCATTCACCCAATTACCATTAGCATTCATAATTTCATTATATAATTATTGATTCTTCTTTAAAATATTTTGTATTTCTATCATCTTTTACTAACCAAAGTTTTGTGGCCTTTTAGGCCCAGTTAATTTCTTCACATTTTAGTATTTTTTTCTAGTTATTCCTTGATTTTTCTTTCAAACTAATTTTGTTGAATCCTTTGAAGCTCACAATTGAGTTCCTTAATATTCTATTGTGTTTTACCAAAATGAGATTTATTCCAAATCTTTCAGTCAAAAGCTAGCATTTACAAGAAGTGGATTATGACTAAAACAAGCAAAAGAGAAACAATCTATCTTAGTATCAGGAGAGTAATCAATCATCTAATCTTTCCCAAACAACATCATATCCCTTTTAGCCTTTGTAAATTTTATCTTTCTTCTGTGTAGAAATAGAATGCTCATAACATGGCCTCTTTTGTGGGAAGAGGATTCCTTACTGTGTAGCATTGGTGCTATGTAATAGGACAAGTTTAAAAAAGAATTTAAGAAAATAAACCAAACGATATGACACCCTTGTTTGGAGTGTTGTAACAATCTAAAAGCTTGTTTGCGAAAATATTATAGAAATACTAGTAAATAAAGACAAAGAGCTCGTTTGGTACACAAAAAATTAGGTATAAAAATAAAAAAAGAAAGAAAAATATGATTTTGTAGATAGAAAATACCCACAATACCCTTACTTTTAATGATTGAATAACTATTATTAAAGAGTATTAAATAATGATTGAGTAATAATTATTAATTATAGGAGTAAAATTGATATTTTATCTAACTTTCCTTTTCTATTTCTTTTTCCCTCCCCTACCAAACGGGCCTAAAGTTAGAAAAAAATTTTTAAATATTTATTGTTAAATTAATTTTTTTGTACAATCACAATATATAAAAATTATTTAATAATCCAATTATATAATAACTCTTTATAAAAACATATTCATGATCGTATTTTTGTAACAAATTTATAATAAATGCTTAAAATTGTTCTTAAATTTTTGAGTAAATAATATATAAATTTTTTAGTTTTGTTAAAATTATATAGATTTTTTTAAAATAAAAAGTTACATTAGATTTTAGTTTAATTTAAATTTTTTTAATTTAAATATCTTTAATTAATCTAAATATATATTTTCTGATTAAATTTAATAAAAAACAGAATTTACTTTTTTTTCATTTATATTTATACATATCTAAAAAAAGTTTACTTTTTAAATTTTTATTTATGTATATTTAAATATAATATATATTTATATATTTAGGATAATAAAATATTTTTTGATAAAAAATTTAAAATTATATTAAAGTAAATATTTTAAAAATGAAAAATTATATAATTTCAATAAAATTTAAAAAATTTTGTGTAATTTATTTTATTTTTTAATAATAAACTAAAATATTAAAACTAGTTGGCCTTAATAGTGACAACTGACTAGTCAGAGGTTAACATGAACATGACAATGACTAGTTCTGACAACAACAATGACAACATTTTCTTATTGTGTGGAGTTTATTTTGTCTGAGCCACAACAAAATGCTAAAATCAAATTTACACATGAGAAATTATTATTTGAAAATTTTTATTGTAAAAGGTTTTTAATTTTAAAATTATTTTAAAAATTTAAAGAATAAAAACTCATATTGAAAAAAATCATTTTTATATAATACTAAATAAGAATGAAAGAAAAATTAGGTGAAAGATATGCAAGTTTCATAGTATAAAGTGCAATTTTTTTTAGTTTAAATGTTTATTTTTATAGTTTAAATTTTTGTCTTCATAATTAAAATATTTAGTTTTTTTATACTTTTAAATAGTTTTAAAATTTAAGATTATTTATAATAAATATTTTTAATTTATAGTCCAAAAATGTAATTTGCCATTATTTGTACAATCTAATAATAAAGTTTGGATGTGTATAATGCCAAAATGCATGTGATTTTTTGAACTTTGAATTATTTGTAAATATCTTTTAAACTTTGAAATAATAAAATAAATCTCTAAAATTTAAAATTATGTAAAAATAGTTTACTATAGTTAACAAACTTATTATTTTATTAATAAAAATATAATATGTAAAAAATTATTTATATATGATCTAAAATTTAAAAAAATTATTTGAAAAAGAAAAGCTTGAAGGGCTTTTTTAAAGTTTTAAAAATTAAAAATTATTAAAATAATTCAAAATTTAACCTTAAGATAATTATGAAAGTTATTCCACATGAATATAAGTATTTTTAAGGGATTTGGTTTGTATTACTATAAATAAAATATAAGAAAAATCTAAATACTCAACTTTCAACCTTATTCCTTGAGATGCATAATCTAGTTTTCTTTTTCTTTTATTTTTTCTATTCTACAAGGGATGTGAGCATTGAACAACCACGTCCTATGGTTTTTTTTTCTAAGGATGTAGTCGTCCAATAATTGAGTTCGATAATGATTATTTTTAAAGCATAAAAAGAAAATACAAATTAAGCATTTTAGACAATAAAATTGTCTATGAAATATATAGGTTTTTTATTATTTTATTTATGATAATATGGTCAAAATCTTGTAATTTTAGTCTTATTCAAAATTTAAATAAATTATTTTGTAAGGCTCAAAATGTATGATTTAGACTGTTGAGTACTATTTTTTTATTTTCAACAAAATTTGTAAAGATGAAAGTAGTACTTCATTAAGAAGAGAGGAAATTAGAGAAGAAAGAAAATCAGCAGAGAGAAACGGAATTTTCCCCATTTGGATAGAGAACAAAACAGAGAAGAAAAGAAAAATTGGAAAGAAAATTAGAGTGGGTCCCACCAGAAAATTTTTCTTCCCGAATATGGAGAGATTTTGAGAAAAAAACTACTGACTAACCTAATCCATCTTTTATTTTCCCTAATTACCTCTCACAGAAATCCCCTTTTTTATGTCTTCATTCCTGATAAACAGCCCATACAACCCTAGTTTTCATTCTTCCATTTTCTGCAGAAATTCCTCGTTTTGGCTCGACTCTTCAATTTTCTCCTTTAAGCTTCACAGCATCATTTGATATCTCCACTTTTTCCATGTCATATTTCATTCAATGCCTCTAGAAGAAATTTTATTATTGTTATTTCTGTAGTGTTTATAGGTTGATTATTTCAAAATTTTTTCCATGATTGACTTATTTAAAAATAGAAATTTGATCTGCAAAAAAAATAGAATAAAAATAAAAAAGATAGTGTGAAATTTGAAGGATAACTTTGTAAATTTCAAGTTTTCTTTTTACACACTTATGCCGACAGGTCAGTGAAACAAGTAAATTTTTACCAATAGATGGTTATATCTATGCATTTGTATTATTGTCATAATATTATATGTTTATGAGTTTCATTCATCCTCTTTAATTTCATATTTTTGTGGATTAAGTTGCTACAATTCGAAGCTAATAGTCAAGCTTTGGCCTACTTTATATACAAATAAGTTTCTCTGTATTTAAGACTAGAAATTTTTTTGTGTGGTTATTCCTCATCCTAAATTTTATTATAAAATTTGAAACAACTAATTTTGGCTGTCTGAAACAAAGGGCTTTGAATAAACTTTTCTCTTTTCCTGACACCCACATTGCCCTTTATAGCTCAATTACAATGTCAAGTACGTTAAGGCAAATTGCTACTAGACTTAGCAATATTTTTAGGCTTTGTTGCACAATTTGTCAAGAAAATTAGTAAAATGAGAAACATCATTAAACTGTGTGAAATGTTGGTGATTAAACTATCTAGAATATTGGCTGTTGTAGCCTTCCTTTTTAGGTATTTGAAGTGTCATAAAAGAGAGATGCTACTTTCCATATCTTTATCTCTCATATGACCTATAGTTAACATAATTGATCATAACATTGATCCTTTCTGGCAAATTTGTATATGCTTATTTATAGATTTTTATTTTTGTCTCTATAAACTATACCTTCACATACTTTACATACTTGTTCAATTGAGCAACAACTACAATAATATGGAATTCACGAAGGATGTCAAAGAAGATATGTATAATTTTGACTTTGAAGTCAAGCAATTGACTAATTTTGGAGTGACAAATGAAGGTTCAAATTTAAACCATTTAATAGAAAATTTGGAAAGGCATAAGCATACGTGTATGGCACATCTTATTTGTTTGATTCTGCATACAATTCATTTATTGGAAGAGATGTCATCTCTAGTTAATAAATATATAAGTGTTAGCAATATTGATCGATACAACATGAGAAAATAATTGATGATACGACTATAAGATGAAAAAAATTGCTATAATGTTTTGTGTATAGGCCCATAAGCTTTTAGGGAGTTATGTGAGAAACTTTGAACTACTGGAAGAGTTAAAGATTCACAGTGAATTACAGTTGAGGAATTAAGTTGCCAAATTTCTCCACATATTAGCACATAATGTAAAAAATAGAACAATATGCTTTCACTTTCATCGATCAGAGGTGTAGCGCCCAATACGTTGTAAAAACACCGAAAGGGCCAATTTGAAAAGTAAGCTCCCTGAGATGAGTGATTTAAGGCCAAATAAAATTTGGATAAAATTTTAAATAATAGAAAATGAGAATTTGAGCCTTGAGTTGCCCAGAAATCGGGGTCGAAGTGATTCAAAAAATTTGCTGAAAGGCCAGTGGCATTTTCGTAAATAAGTGAAATTTTGGAAAAACACTTAGAAGGGCTTTTTAAATGAAAATTTTGAGTTGCCCAAGGTTCTCAGAGGCCCTAAAAACTATGGGAAGCCCCAGGACCAGTAAAGCCCCTTCGGTATACTCTTTTCGATGTCAGTTGACCTAAACTTTGACCAGTTCGTTCAAGAAGGTTTTAGCTCTTATTTGAGTGATTCCAAAGGCATTTTACTAAATTGGGAACTTAAATTTTATAATGGAAAAGACAGTTCTAAAAAAGGAGGTAAAACGAAGGAGAAACGGAAATGTTATTACGAAAGGGGAAAGATGGAATTAAAGTTGTAAAGGAAGCTTCCAAATTCTTCTTTATAAGTCACGTTCTTTCTCTCCTTCATTAAATCGACTTGCTTCTACCCATTTTCAGAGAAAAACTCCAGCTTCTTAGGTGCCAAGAGAAGGAGGATTTTGAAAGAAGAAATTCAAGAAAAAGGTAAGAAACTTTAAGAAATTCCATATCCTTCCTTCTTGCAACTTGCCCATCTCCTCTCAAGCTTTCTTTATTTAGTTTTAATGGAAAGTTTGGTGCTGTTTTGGGGGCAGAACAAAGAGGGGAATTTTGAAATTTGAGGGAGCAAGCCAACCAAGTGGAAGAACAAGCCAAAGGAGCCAAGAAAGTGAAGGTAAAATCTCTACTCTTTGGTAGCTTCTTCCTCCCCCTTCCCTTGAAGGTATTTTGTCCAGCAAAGAGACCATCTCCTAGGGGCTGTGTTCTATCCAAATCATGGAGGGACTAGAGGTTTTAGAGGGCAAGGATTAAGAATGAACTAATAGAATCAAGAAAAGGGCATTAAGAGACAAGATGGAACCATTAGGGATCCAAATGCTCCCTTGCAAATCTAATTTAATATGAAATGTTCTTAAACTTAATTGAATGTTTAAATATACTCCTAAGATCTCTAAGAGGTCCCCCATATGTCTCTTCCTCCATGAAAACAAACAAAACCCCATGGAAGGCCAAATGCTCCTATGTCTCGGCCAAGAAAGGATAAAGCATCTAGGGAGAGTTTTAAATTTTTTTCAAACCCATTTTTGAGTCATATATGATGAATGAATGTGGGGGGAAGTCTTGGAAAAAATTTAGAACTCAAGGAAAGTGAATTGGTGCCATAAGCTCCATTATATGACCTAAAGAAGCAACATGTGTTTAAACTCCTTGTTTTAATTGGGCGATGACTCCAAGAGACTTAAAAAGAGTCAAGAATCATATATGAATAAAGAGAAGGAAGCCTAGAAGTTAATTGAAGGGTATTGCTTCCTTAGGTGTCATTATGGAACTATAATGAGGCTTATAAGACAAACTAGGGTCTAAGCAATTTATGTGACCTTAGAATTCACCTAATTAGCTTCCTTAAATCATGTCTAGGTCAAGAGGAACCTTTTCCATACTTTTGTGGGTGTATAGCTCAAAAAAGGAGATTGAATCCAAAAAAGAAAGTATGTAATTATGTGCAAGGTAGCTCTCTCCACATTTTCTCATGCATGGATGTGTGTTTAGCTTATTTCAGGATGTATGTATGTGTATTTTCAAGCTATGAAAAGTATGCTAGCATGCCTTTATATGCTATGATTCTTGATGCCATGTCATGTGTTTAAATGAGTATGTGATGTTTGCTTGAGTTTGCTTGAGTGTGGGGAGGCCAAGAACTCTTTCCTTTGGTGAGGATGAGCCAAGAACCCTTGAGTTTGGTTAAGACAAAGTAAAGAGTCTCCCAAAAGCAAAGTAGGCTCCCAAGAGTATGGTTGAATCTCAAAATTTTAAAGAATGGGTGAGGCAAGTCCAAAATCCATGAGGAGAAGTGTGAGGCCAATCAAAGCACTTAGTAAGCTCTTGAATTTCTTGTATGATTGATTCACATGTCAAGTTTATTTTTAAAATATCCATGACTTCCATGTCTCCATGCATGCATTTGTAAAACTTGCTTTACACATATTATATATGATTGAATGGGAGATAAGCTATTGAGATTCTTTGAATCTCATCCCATCCTCTCCAATGATCTTACATGCTAGGTGAACCAAGTGGATATGCCAATGAGAGCCAACAACCATGAAAAAGGGAGATTGACAAGCATATGTCTAACTTTAGCTATTTTGGAACCATACTTATGTACCTTGATGTATATGATGATGTAGATAGTCTATGAACCTTGAGACATGTATAAACACTCTATTATGTGATGTTTGTGCATGAATATGATGTATGACCTCTAGCATATGTTTTGAGTATGTAATGCCAAAGTATGAGAATTGAAAGTTTGATGAATATGTGTATAAGTGAGGGTTGAATGACCAAAATGAGATGCATGAGATTTGAGACCATTTGGGTAGCTCCCATAAGTCTTAAATGTACTTTAAGATTTGCCCAAAAGGTGCCAAGAATAAGGGAAATCTATTTGGCAACTTTGGTACCCAATATGGAGCCAAAATTGACCATAATGGAACCCTGTGTCACTTTTTGGCCAAATGAGTTAGTGTTACTCTGAAATTTGGCATGAATTAGGTCTCATTGAGATATTTTTTGGAAGCTAAAGAACATAATTTCAGAGGTCTATAGAATATTTGATGAATTTTTAAAGTTGGGATTTTCTATTGATTCTGGTGTGTGCACTGTTCACACTGGCAGATTTGTATTTTGTATCACTCTATAGCCAAATGGTGTCCAATGCTTGTGAAATTTTATAAACATAAGCTAAAGGTCATAAGCTTTCTGTGGCAATCAAGATCATCTCATTTGGAGGTCTGAGCAGAGAGTTATGCATTTTTGAAATTAGCCGTCAGTAGTAGTGGCGTCCCAAGAGTTTAGTTATTGTTCCATAGGATTCCAATAGGTTAATACCTCTGTTTCATTCTAGAATTATTTTTAGCATCAAGTTAACATTTTTAGCTTTCCATAATGACTAAATGTGTGTGATTTTGAGTTTTATAGAATTAGTTATGGATTTTAGAAGTTTGTATCAGTAATCTGAACAGCAGCCCAGGCAGCCAGCGACCTCTGCAGCTTTTTGGATGTCAAACGTCCTTCATGATGCATGTTATGGTCTGAGAATATTTTTAGTGTGAAGTAGACATCCTTAGATTTTCAAAATGACCAAGATTGCATTATTTTGAGTTTTTTAGATTTAGTTATAATTTTTCAAAATTTGGTCAGAAAGTGGAGCAATTCTGGCCGAGGATGAAGCTCCCTATTCCACACTCTATTTCGGTTTCCATGAGTTATAGACATGATTTTGTGATGAAAATGACTTTTTTTGATGTAATTAAATATGAGGATATATAGTATAAGCTCACATGGTTCACGTGACACCAATCGCAAATTTTTAAATATATCGCAATGCGAAAAAATCCATTATTTTCATCTCCTTTTTCATATGTTCTTATGGAATTGATGAAATAAAGCTTATGAATAGCATGAAATGAGTTAGAATTTATGGTGTTACAAGGGGAGACTATTAGCTATCATTTTCATAATGTTTTTATGCATGATTGTTTCACTTGAAGTTGAGTTTCTTTCACAGCCTTCTAGATTAGAAGTTTCTATCTAAATTTTCAACAATAGTAGATTCTACCTATATTTTAAGGTATACATTTATATTTATATCTATACATTTTATGAATAAAATAAATATTCCATAATATATTGCTTTTAACTAATTCTAAATCATAGGATTGCATATGAGTTATAAATGGAACTCATGTTCGAGCAAAAGTATCTAGAGAAAAAGCCGCTTAATTTCGAGGACGAAAAGATTACCCTACATAAAATATTTTTGTCGCATGTTCATTTGACATAAGATTCACTTATGTCTTGGCTGGTTGGGAAGGAACAGCTTCAAATTCAAGAATGTTAAAAAATGCTTTGTTAAGAGAAGATAATCTTATAATCCCCCAAGATCTATATGTAACCATACATTTGTAATTGATAGTATTAGGTGTAGAATTTTTTAATTCTTTAGTCACTAATCAATGTTTTGCATTTATAGGAAAATTTTATCTTGGGGATGCTGGCTTTCCACTTATGCATAGTCTATTAACACCTTACAGAGGAGTTCATTATCATTGGAAGGAATATTTGACACAATCACCATAGGATGAAAAGGAAATTTTTAATCATCGACATGCCTCATTGCGAAATGTCACCTAAAGAATATTTGGAATTAAAAAAAAAAAGATTTTCGATCATAGCTAATTGCACTGAACCACATTATTCCTTCCAAACTATAATTGATATTGTAATAGCTTGTTGCATATTACACAATTTTTTGATGGGGGTAGATCCTGATGAGAACTTGATTTCTGAAGTTGATCGTGAATTACAACTTAACCCCCCAATAATATTGAGGCTTACTCTAGTCACGATCAAGAGGAGAATTATAGAGAATGATCAATTTTAAGAGATAATATAGCAGGCCAGATGTGAAATGACTATCAGCATAGATTATAATTTCTTATATAATAATTTCATAATTTAATTAGAGCTTTGTTCTATGATGTATATTAATGTTGTCTGAATTGTTGAAGTATGTTATCAATAAAATTGTTTGGTACATTTTAAAAAAATTGCTTAATTATAAAACTAGATGACTTGGACCGTGAATATTGCATTCCTTACATTGTTTGAGACTCATGTTGTTTCATGTCATGCAAAAATTCAATAATGGCCTAAAAAAAAAAAGGATTCAGTGAAGGACAATTTGTGATGGTCACCTGAGATAGATAAAACTTTTCTTGATGCTTTATTGGAAGAGATGATGAAAGGAAATCATTCTGATGGGACATTTACAACATTTGCATATGATAATGTACTGCAAGCTTTTAGAAATTCTTTTGGGTCACATATTACAAAGCAACATTTGAAAAATAGAAAAAAGACTATGAACACCGTATTTTGTCCGAACCAATTACAAAAATAATAAAATTAACAAAATCAAATTAGCAAAAATGCAAATGCAAAAAAGAGAAAAAAGAAAGAAAATAGAAATTAGGAGAAAATGAAAAAATGGAAAAAATAAATTAAAAGCTTTAGAAAACAAAACAATTGAAAAAATCAAAAGAAAAAAAAAAAAGCAAAAGGCCCAAAGCCTTTTAAAAAAAAAAGTAAGTAAAATCAGCCACTCCAAGGTCCATCTTGCTAAACTCCACTCAATCCCCGCTGAAACCCGACACTTTTCGGATTGGGCCATCGGGCTAAATTCACACCCCTACCCAGCTTCACTTTTTAGACACTCCCCAAGCGACACACACAGACGGGCAGAGCTTCGAAGCACAGAAATGGAATGGTCAGCGTCTCAGGGGGTCCAGGGGAGCAGACCTGCAGTAAGGGGCTCAAGGTTTGACCTCATTCTCCCATCCCTTTCACCACCAGAGACAGAGTATCACTGACGCGAAAATGAAAGGGGAGCAGAGGGAGGCGTGGATCGAGATTCAAAAGACAAAAAATAGGGCTTGATTCGAATCGAGGAAGGGGGGTTCTCGAATAAAAAGAGGGAGAATCAGAGAGGGGAGAGAGGGGATAAGAGAACGTGAGAGAGAGAACAGGGATTCGAATAAAAAGAGAAAGTGAAGGAGAGGATGGAGAGAGCTTTAAGGGGGGCCAGAGAGCTTTCAAATCAAAAGGAACAAAAGGAGAAATAAAGGGGTAGAACGTGAGGATCAGAGGAGGAAGAGTGTCTAAGATTGAAACAAAAGGAAGAGGAGAAACGTAGGGGGAGACCGAAAAAAATCGAGAAACGAGGGGATTGAAACCAAATAGGAGAAACAGAGGAGGAGCCCACTCTTCCCTTAAAATCCCTACAGGTAAGCCCCGGTTTTAGTTTAGTTTCTTATCAAGGGAACCCCTTTTGTGATTACTGATGATGTGAACTAGGAATGGGAGGTTGAAGTTCGAAATACTGTGTCTCCTTTGTATCCAAGGACATGCACCATAGGTGCTCGAGGAAATGCCTGATAGAAGGCTGGGAAGGGTTGTAGTGCATGGTCATTGTTGTTGAATCTGTTAAATTATAATGTAATAACCTGGACACTCCCCCACATTGTGGTTTTATTATAAATAGATGCTTGTCCCTGAGCTAAATGCTTACGTGAATTTCTCTGATTCTTAATTCATTTAATCTATGTCTTGAATTAATGAGAACGATGATATTGTTAGCAATCCTGCAAATTTGGCTGGGTGTGGTCTGCTAGTAACATGGCATAGGCATCAGTCTTAGTTTCAAGTTAATTCTGTAGCATGTTTCTCTTATTGCTTGACATGGGTGTTATGTATATTGTTGGAGAAGGTATTTGAGAACTTCCTAGTGAGAGTTTCGAGGGGAGGAGGAGCCTTTTGCTTCAGTACCCTCCATGTCTATTTGTATAAGATGTGGCTGGGCCAGTAGAAAAAATGTATATGCGTAAACCCAATGTCTTTAATCTTTGGTTTTAATTGGGAGAAGGGCAGTCCTCATATCGTTTTACTTCCGATATTGCCCATGGATTCTTTTTCTCTTATCTTGTATATTTTGAATAAGAAAATTTTCTGATTAATGATGTTTAGTGGCTTCGGTTGGCTAATCTCTTTAAGTATTTGGGATAATAATTGTTGATTATTGTTGATTGTTGTCTGCACAAATGGCTTTCAAAACAACCTATAATGTCTTTATAACCGTGCCTTAATTATGAAGTTGATATAGTCCTTGGAGGTACTCCTCGTATGCCCCAGTTGTTTGCCTTTTGTTGCATGTGAACTTTGCCCAAGGAAATTGAGAGGGTTCAGGATGCTTGTCACAAGAGTAAAGTTCAAGAAAAATTATAGTGAAGGTTTCGTTGGAACGCAATGGAAGAACATGGCATGATGAGCACAGAAACGTGAGGTAGCACTGACCTAACCTAGGAAGGGAAGCTATACAGAGGGATTAGGTGGTGGCGAGACAAGATGCTCTATAGGCCGAGGCAAGATGCTCTAGAGAAGAAAAGGATCATGTGGTAGCAGATTCAAGGTACAAAGGACTTGGGGAAGGCATAAGGAAGATGAGAGATGAAGGCACACCCAAGAAGACCAACTAGTTTTGTGTTTCAATTCACATGTTTCTATATTTTATTTTTATTTTCTTAATCCAGATTTTATCTTATTTCTTTCTCTCCATATTGAATATGATGTTTAATTGGCACACAAGCACACACAACACAAATATCCAAATGTCCATGTTGCTATCTTGTTATTTCTTATTGTAGTTTTCTTTTGCTTTTTCATTTCATTTTAGAATTATCGTGTGGAATTTTGTATCCCCTTAGACATGCAAGAATAAATCCATGGACCATGTGAGGCAGTAGGCCTCCTTGGTATTCATTGGGGTATAAGTTTGCATTTTTATATGTTTTGGGCATCAACAATCAGTGTCAAATTGGCATCTTTTAAAGAAAGATTTTCAAAAAGGAAACTAGATAAGAAAGCAAAAAAAAAAAAAGAAGAAAACAAAAAAAAAAGGAATAAAAGAAAAAGGATGACAAACTTTTCAATTTTGAAAGTCAATTTTAAATAACTAAGTCTTTTTAAAGTCCCCATTTAAAAAAAAAAACATTGTAAACAAAAACTAATTTTCAAAAAAAAAAAAGGGTAGTTAAAGTTTTCTTGTAGACTTGGATTTTTTCTCCACTTTCCATTTGATAAAGTTGCAAGTTTAAATGTACTTTATAAAAACACTAAAGTTTCACAAAAATAAAAAAAATCGTAAAGAGTTAAAATAAAATAAAATAAAATAACTCAGTAATTAAAGGAATAAAAAATTTACCACTAAAATCACAAAAAAGAAAAGACAAAAGTTGAAAGTCAAAAGAAAAAAAAAAACAAAACAAAACAAAACAAAAAAAAACAAAACAAAACAAAAGATAAAAAAAAAACAAAACAAAAATTAGAAATCCTTTAAATAAATGAAGAGTCTAGAAAAAAAGAGGGATAAAAGAAGGGAAATTAAAAAATGGGAAAAGCTGAAGAAGTGAAATTAATTTTATCTTTGGTAGATTAAAACACATCAACTAATGCTAATTTCGTTTTATTTAACAAAGGTAAAATAGTTTTTATTTCTTTCTCTTTTCTCCAAAAAATAAATTAATTAATTAAAGAAAAAAAAAACAAAAGTAACGAAACTAAAAAATACAAAAACAAAACATCAACTAATAAATATAATTTTAGTCGAATTACGTGGACTTTGATCCCTCTGAAGGGTACGTAAGCTCTGAGCTCTCAACCTAGGTCAAGTCTGCCCTTGTAAATAAAATTTTCTGTTCAATTTTCATCTTCTTAATTTCTTTTCTTTCATTTTGTCGTTTCTAATTTTGTTTCTTTAATTTATTTCTTCTTTTTCTTTTTCAACTTTATTTCTTGTATCTTTATTTCTTATCTTGCATGTGATTTGTTAGGAGAATTAAAATAGATTAAAGGCATATTGATTTTGCACAACTGACTTAGGATAACCGTTCTTGGCAACGGGTATTGTGAGGTGCCTAACACCTTCCTCACTCACAATCGACTCCCGAACTTATTTTATGGTTCGTAGACCATTTTTCTCATTTTCCAAATAAAAAGGTTTTTCCAAAGTTTTGCCTTTTCAAAAATTAAAATTTTGGTGGCGACTCTATTACTTATTTTAATTTTGATTTCAGCTTTCATTTTCTTTGAAGATTGAATCAGAACATCTTTTCAAAAAAATTTCTTTTTAAAAACGCCACGCGATCATATTTTCGGGTGTGACAAAGACATTGTCACAACGATTTAGAGAGCTTTATAATTTATTCAATGGATTAAGTGGCTTTTCGTAAAGTCCAATTACAAAAATGTTTGAAGTTGAAAATCAAATTTGGAATGACTTGATAATTCCATCTTGTTAATTAGACTAGTTGATGTTAATTAATTTGATATCTTTGTTAATTTGTCTGTTGATAGCTTTGTTTGGAATATGCTTTCATTTACACTAGTATAATATAGAAATTTGTACATTTATTATGTGTTTGCAGAAAAAGTCCTAAGCAAGAAAGTGGATGACTACACCTGTATTATATTATGATAAGTTATATGAATTGTTTGGTGTAGACACAGCAACAAGAAAATATGTTAAAAGTGCTAAGGATAAACTAAAACGGTAGCAAAAGGAGAGCATTGATTTAAATGACTCTTTTGAAGAAGCAACAATGAATGAAATAATGAGTGAATGTGATTTTAATTATGGGTTAGAGGCCACAAACTCCATAACTAATATGGATTCGTTTAGTTCCACATATGGCAACTCAAATTAATTGACTAGAATTGCATCTTCTAAAGGACAAAAGTGCAAGAAAACGATGATTGATAATATTGAAGAAAGATATAAGAAAATTACACTAAGAATCAAAGAATTAGTTGAAGTCATGAGAGATAGTAAGTCTCTGCATGATAAATCTATATCATTATCTAAAAGATATGTTATTGTTGCTAAGAAACAAGTTGAGATTGTTGAAAAAAGCCTTGCAATACTTGAGAAAAGTAAGCATTGGCATTATAGCGAAAAGGAAGTGTGGGCAGAACTTGAGAAAATTGGAGTAATTAAAGATTACAAGTTAAAATATTATTTTTTTTATGTAATGAAGAAAAAAGTAAGTGAACTTTTTTTGGAGTTCCACATCATCTGCAATTGCAAACATTGATAAAGATGATGAGTGATGCTGGAATTTCTTAAAGTAGATGATGGTAGTAGAATACTTTTTTGATGTTGTTAAGTGACCAATGTCATTTTGTGATGATGTTTGTAGTGCAGTTATAATGGTGTTGGACACAAATTTAAGTAGTAGTGGCATAATTAGTTGTTTGGTTTTGTTTGTATAAGTTTATAACAGGCGTAGGCTACTTTGTTGTTGATTGGATGGCTCTAAAATGACATCTAGTAATGAAAATTTAATCTTCTATAATTGTGCTATTTAAAATTGTTCTATAATTGTTATATTTAAAATTTCTATAATTATTCTATTTAAAAATTATGCTGTATGTTCGCTGCTAGGATTGACACCAACTCACAATGGATAAAAGTTGGACCGAATAGCATATACAAATTTCAAGAGAATTTTAACTTGTATAATTCTTAGGAAAAAAATTAAATATATAGTCTTAAGAATATATATATATATATATATGGTTGGAACGTTATAATTTGAGAGAATTAATTTTATATAACTTCTATAATTTGTAGAAAAAAAAAATATAAGTCTTAAAAGCAAAAATAAAGGAAAAAAAATATAAGGAAAAAAAAGTAGCAATAAAGGAGGTGGAACCCACCGAGGTCTGACTACAACGCAATCGAACCATGAGGTTCGACTGCAATTTGGACGGACCATGTCTGATTGCAGAGCAATTAGACCAAGGCATCTGATTGCATAACCATTAGACCGCGGTCTGACTGTTATGTAGTCTAACTCTCTGACTGTGCGGTTGCCGATTTGTGTTTTTTTTTCCTTTTCTACCTATTTAGGCATTTTTTTCCTTTCTTTTTTATTTCCCAGAGTTTTCATTATTTAACTTTTCCTCACAAATTAAACCTATGGTTTTCTTCCCTTTGCTTTTCTAAAAAATTTTAACATGGTTTTCTTTCTCTTTTCTTTCCTACAAAGTTATACATTCTGTTAAGATTTTTGTTGCACTTCTATTTCATACATTAGAACATGTTTACCTGTGTTTTTTTGCACATGATGTGCATACAATAGTTACATGAAGTAATACTATATTTATGTTCAAATAATAACTATCTAAACCGTTACTATCAGTGTTTAAAGTAATCCATACAATATTTCATGTTAGGGTCTAGATGTAGGTAGATGATATTCTATATAAATTTGTATTTAGCAGCTTATGTATAATTACAAAACATATATTCCCTAGGTATATATATCGATGTAGTCACATATGCAGATAAATATAGGTTGAGGGGATGAACTATATACAGTACAATTATATATATAATAATACTATATTATAAGCATATAAACATAATACAATATTAGGAAATATTAACCTAATATATCTACATTTGTTTACTATAACAAACTTCGAAAAAATGACTCATCTTACTCCTCCTTATATCATCCCTCATGTCATCATTATCTCCTTCATGAGATACACCTGATTTTGGTTGAGATGAGTTGCGTCTCCCCTATGACCATATATAATTGCTACAAGTTAACTCTTGTAGTTGTGCTCACAGCTTTTCAATCTATCTTTTATTGTTCTTGAAGTTAAGTTTGATACGATTGTGTTTAAATATTGATGAATTCATTTTATATCATATTTTGAATATAGTTTGAATGGGGGTACGGTGGCAATTAACTTGATGATACTTCTTGATTGTAAGTGTATCCTATCTTAAAGTCTCATAAAATTTTACAAGAAAATTGTCAAGTTTATAAACTGCGCCCTTCTGTTTGCCACCAGCAGCTTTAATAAATAAATTTAAGTTGAATACATTATCACTTGAACTTTTTGTACTGTCCTTTTGCCTCAAATATTCATCCTACTAATATGAATTCAAGTGATTAATATGAAAATAAATGTATATATATATCATGCACATACTAAATAACTTTTGATTTTTCATCTACCTAAAAGTTAATAGATTTATGTTGGTGTGTTTTTAAATAAATTTATGAAAATGAAGGATTTCTTCCCAATTTGCGAGCCTATATAACAAAATGAGGAAGGATTAGATAGCATAATATGTGAAAAGTATAAAATAAATGTAACAAATCCATACCAATCTTCTGGCATGTTCTTCCATAGATGTGGAACTTTCTGTGTGCAAAGAAGCACTAGCATGATTCTTCTTTTTTTGCTCACTGTTGGAACAAAATTCGTCAGTATTCCAATGCTCACAAAGTTCTTCCCAAATTGATTGTTTAATCAATTTTGGTCTTTTTTGTGTGTCACAGATGTGTATATTTATATCCTTCAAACAAGTTTTTACCTGATTTTTCTAGTTCTGCCAAATCTCATGATGATGCCCCAGGTCCCAATAATAGTGTTTCTTTCAATGCATAACACAATACCAAACTAGACAGTAGATGTTCAGTTTATAGATAATTAATTGGCATTTCAATCTCAACAAAAAGAATAGAAAGTCAAACTTGAAATTCATGAAACTATAACTATTGATATTCTAGTGGAACTTCATTCCAATAATTCCATACTCCATCATATTTATTTTTAAAAATTGTAAAAATGGAAGCATAAACAGCTTTATTATTTGGTTTAAACCTACAGAAATAAGGACTGAAGAAAAAAACTATAACTCATTGTAAATGTAAAGATAGTATTATTAGGACATAGTAGATATAAAATTATAAATCCTATGCCATTAGGCTTAATCAATATTGGAAGAGATTCATTTTGGTCACTAGATTGCTCATAATGTATATCATGTGATTTTGGTTGAGAAAGATTCCTTCGTGTTCTTCCTCTTTTAGAAGACATCCTACAATGAAATATAACCCATGTTAATGATAAATATAAATTGTATGAAATAGGTTTACAAATAAGTGAGCATAGATAATAGAGTAATCATATTTCACATGTATGGTCATAAATATAAAATGATAACCTTTCCTTCTTACCTTGGCAACTTTGTGAATGTTGAGATGAATAGTTAGGATTTGGAGAATGTGCTATAGTTAAGAAGAACGTTATAAGGAAAAGAGAGGTATAGAAGGCAAAGTTTAACTATATAGATATATATATATATATATACACACACACTTATACAAAATGTGTGTGTGTGTGTGTGTGTGTGTGATTGTACATGGAGGAGAGTGACATGTAAGTCCAACTTACACAAGGATAACAATAAAGAGACAAATTTAAAATATTCTTAGATATTGTTGTCTAGGTAAAGGTATAAAGACATCAAGTAAGAAAAGATTCCTTGAGTTGTCATAAAATTTATTATCTAATATGCAATAATTATGTAGTTCGTGCATAATGTTATGGCTATCTTACTATGATGAAACAAGCATAGGTCATAAGGAATATACTTTCTTGTTGGAAGAGAAATGAATATGGTAAAAAAGGGAAATAAGTAGTCTATTTTATATTATCTAAATTACAATATAATTACATAAACTTGTATCAAGTAAGTTTACATCTTTTATATAAATTTCTCCAAAAAAGTTACATTTATTTGTCATCAACTTGTCCACTAGTTTTTCTTATTCGATTTTTTTGAACTTGAAGCTTTATTCTTCTGATGATATTCGAAAAGTTGACGTTGCATCTCAAATATTGAAGTCTCATTAGCATGCATTTGCATTTGAAAAATCCTTTAACTTTTAATCAATATCGAGATGTAAGCGACCCCCCGGGATATATGGCCTCTGCCACACTTGGATAGGATAATAAGTTTTTTTTTTTTTTACCATAGTTATAGCCAAAGATTAGATCTTCTTCTACTTCATGTGCAATACTTCCTAAGCCATATATGGAACCTCTACTTTTTTTCCTTCCAGCAGCTACTGTCTATAGAGCAACTTCATTTGCCAATGAAAAATTTTGTGCATTAGCCACATTTGCTATGTGTAATATCTGATTTTCATTAAACGACGAAAATGTATACGTTTTTAAAACAAGTCCCTCAAAATGAATTAGTTAAGATCCTAAAAAATTTAAGTAACATTTTAGACTCCAAAAAATAAGAATCCCAGGTTCAGACGAAAAGAAAAATAGAGCTAGAATGAAGAAACAAAATTTGACGAAAGACTTATGAAATGTAATGATATTTTTGTAATTTTGAGCAAAATTTAGAATTCACATAGGAAGGCTTTTTAAAAGAAATTTTTAAGTTCTCTATGGTTCTCAGATACCCTGAAAATGATGAGAAGCCCTGGGATAGTTAAAACCTTTTTGGTGGACCTTTTTCCAATGACGGTAAACCTTAACTTTGACAGATCCGTTTGGGAAGGTTTTAAATCTGATCTGAGTAATTCCAAAGATATTTTATTAGGAATCTAAATTTCATAATGAAAAATATGGTTCTAAAAAAGAAGGTAAAATAAACTAGAAACGAAAATACCAAGACAAAAAGGCAAAATTGGAATTTTTGAAAAGTCTTTCGTAGCCTCCACCTATATATATAAGGCGCCCCACCTCCTCACTCATTTATACACAATTGTTTCTGCCTTAAACCAAAGGAGAGAGCTAGGGTTTGAGGAGCACCAAAGGGAGAAGAAGAGAAGGAGAAATACAAGGTAGAAAGGTATGGAATTTCTTAGTTTTTTCATGCTTTTTCTTTAGCAAACCTCTTCTCCTCCATTTTCGTTTCTTTTCTATGGTTATATTGAAGTTTATGGATCTATTTTGAGGGAAGAACAGAGGAAAAAATTCGGATTTGAAGAGAGGAGGGCAAAGAAAGGAAGATTCAAGCAAGAAAACAAGGAAAAACAAGGTAAAAGTTCTATCCCATGGTAGCTACCCCTCCTCCCTTTTCTTCCTTAGTTGGTCCAACATGAGAAGCTACAAGAGGGCTTCAATTTTGGGCAGAACCAAAGGTGAATCTTAGGAAAAGGATTATGGTGAATAAGAATATATAAAGGGAATTAACAAATAACCATGACAATTCAAGATAGCAAACCTAGGGTTTTTAGTGTTTCTTGAAAATTTTGATTTGATACCTTAATTCCTAGGCCTAACTAAGTGTTTGAATGAGCTCCTAAGATCTCGAGAAGTCTCTCCATATGAATCCTCCATCAAGAAAACAAAGCACACTTCCATAGAAGCCAAATGCTTCATGGTCTCAGCCTAAAGGGGATGAGACACCTAAGGGAAGTTTTAATTTTTTTTCAAACTCATTTTTGAGTCATATATAATGAGTGAAGATGAGGGAAAGAAATTTAGAAATCATAGAAAGTGAGATGGCCTCATATGTTCCATAATATGACATAAAAAGTAACATGTAGTTAAGCTCTTTGTTTTAATTGTATCATGACTCTAAGAGACTTAAAAGGAGTCAAAAATCATAAATGAAAGGAAAGAATGGAGCTTAAAACTCATTTGATAGGTGTTACTTCATTAGGTGCATTCTTGGAACCATAAAAGGATTAATAGACTAAGTTAGTGTTTAAGGAAAATGTATGGCCTTAGAATTAATTTCATGAACCTAATTGGCTTCCATAAATTATGTTCAGGCCAAGAGAAACCAATCCCACACCTTTGTGTGCGTGAGGTAGAGGAAGGGAGCATTGTTTCAAGGAGAAAAGTGTGTGGTTGCATCAAATGTAGCTCACTCCTCCTTCTCTCATGCATGAATGTATGTTTGACTTGTATTAAATGTATGTATGTGTGTTTTAAGTTATAAAAAGTATTCTAGCATAAGCTCTTATTCATGGTACCATGATGATACATTATATTTTCAAATAATATTTATTATGTTTACTTGGGTTTGCTTGAGTGTGGAGAAGCCAAGAACTCTTAGCTATGATAAGGATGAGCCAAGAACCCTTAGAAATGGTTGAAACAAAGCAAAGTGTCTCCCAAGAGTGAGGTTGAGTCAAAACCTCCTTGAAAGAGTGGGTGAGGCTAATCCACTTATTTGACAAGCCTATGGATGCCTTATATGACTTACTCACATGCCAAGATTACTTCTTGAATAACTATGTCAACTAATATACTCATGCATGCATTTTCAAGAGTTATTTGCATATTTTATATATGATTGGAAGGGAGATAAGCTATTAGAATTCTTTGAATCTCATTCCCTCCTCTCCAATATTCTAACATGCTAGGTGAACCAAGTGAATAAGATAATAGAAGCCAACAACTTAAAAGATAAGAGATTGACAACAAGTTGTATAGATTTTACTTCTTTATGGCCATATGAGTGGCAAATGTTGTAATCTATCATTCTACATGTCCCATGACCTAATGAACATGTGTAATTATGCTAATGTATCATGTACAAATGAGAATTTATGTTATGTGAATGTTATAATGCACATTAGGTATGGAATGGTAAGACTGGCATTATGGAAATTTGTGTATGGTATGGGGTGAGCGTGTGAGTTTCTAAATTCTGGATTTGTACACCTTTGAGATAAGTTTAGAATGTCATTTTGGTGTAATCCCATGTGCTAAAATGGCCATGCAAGCTTGGGAAGCAAAATTGGACACTTTGATGCTAGTTGAGACCATAAAAATGACCCAACCGAACCCCTATAGCACAAATTGACCAAATGGATGAATTTTTCCATGAAATTTGGCAGACATGTAGAGCTCATTGAGAAATTTTTGGAAAGCTAAAGTGCAAAAAAACTAGAGCTCTATAGAATTAATTATGAATTTCCAAAGTTGGGACTTTTTTGCTATTCTGGTGCATGTACTGTTCATATAGTCTGTTTTGTGTTCTGTGTCATCTGAGAGCCAAATGGTGTCCAATGCTTATAAAATTTTACAAACATAAACTTAAGGTTATAAGCTTTCTGTGGCCATTAAGATCACCTCATTTGAAGGTCTGAGCAAAGAGTTATAAATTTTTGAAGTTTAATGTTAGTACTAGTAGTGCCACTTAATCTCTAGTATTGTTCCATCATAATTCAGTTCCTAAATGGACTAGGCATGGTCTGAAGATATTTTTCCCTTAGAGTTAACATTTGTAGCTTTTTAGAATGACTAAATTTACATGATTTGAATTTTTCTAAAATTAATTATAAATTTCCAAATTTTATGATAGTAACTTGTGATAATAGCTCAGATAACTGAGACCTTGGGCGCTTTTTGAATATCAAATGTCTCCTACTTGATGTCTCATGACCTAAAATTACTTTTAGCATGAAGTAGACATCTACGTATTTCCAAAATAGTAGACAATGCATGATTTTGATTTTCTAAAATTAGTTATGATTTTTCAAAATTTGTGACAAAAAATATGAAATTCTTGTCGAGACTACACTATAGTATTTTGTGTGTTTCTTTCACTTGCACAAGTTCTCGGCCACTTTTGGTGATGAAATTGAGTTTTATCTATGTAATTAAATATGAAAATATGATACATGAGCTCATATGGCCCACGGGATACCAAGTGAAAAATTCATACGTTACGCAACACAAAAATACTCATTATTTTAATGCCATTTTCCCTTGCTTCTTCATGAAATAAATGATGTGAGACATAAAGATAGCATGAGATGAGTTATAAAGTTATGGTGTTACATTATGCTAATTTTAAGCCTTGCATACTTGTTAAACAAAACAAATAATGGATGTTATATAGTGGTGATACACATGTAAAAGCATTTAATAAAAGAAATAGGAAATATGATACTTACAAAAGTATTTTTAAATTTTTTGTCAACCCATTTTCCAGACATTAGTTTTTGATGAGTTTGAACATGAAGCTCTACTGGAGTCACAGGCCTACCTAATTCTTCAACTAAAGTTGCAGCATTATTTGTAAATAGAATATTTCCACCAGTGTGGAGAGATAGGTTGTGGACAGAGTTTGAAGCTTTATTCTTCTTGGCATGTTCACTTTTTTGTTTAAATTCTACCTTGTTCTAACCAACACATAAATCATTATAGATGTGCTCATTAATCCAAGTAGAACGCTTTCCTTTATCTCAAACATAACAAATTATATCTTTTAGGTGATTTCTTGCTCTATCTTTAAAGTTTTTATAGATTTGAAGATTATCTTCTATTGGCCATAAATAATATTTCTATCCATTACACCCAAAAATATTTGTAAATCTATGTATATGAATACAACAAGTATAACAAATTTGGTATTGCTTATGAAATTGAAATTTACCTGGAATTCTTCAAACCATAATTGGCGAATTGATTCAGGAACTTCTTTCCATGAATTATAAGAATCCAAGTAATAATGTTTTATCACTAATACTATATACTTAATGACATCATTTCTATCAGGTCCAAATCTGAGCAATGCATACAACAAAATTATGATTAAACTAATTATTTTTAAATATTGAAATAAAAATCCATACCCTATTTCTCCGATTGGATAAATAAGTTATTTTTCTATATCAACTTCTTCTCGAATTTAGGAATGCAAAACTGCTTTGTAAGTTCATCTATCTATCTACATAGAAAAGAACATCAGAAGAAGATGAAAGAAGCATGCCCAACATACATTATTCACATGAAATAATTATAGAAATATATTACCTCTTATATTTGTAGTAATAAAAGTGAGCCTCCTAAGAAAATAGCACTTATATATGATGTATCAGCTGAATGGAGAATTACATAAGGATATGTAGCTCAAATGCATCATATTATTTTGTCTCCAACTTCACGTGAGCTGCCATACTATAGCACCTCCATTACAACTATTGTATGGCCTAGGTCCTCCCCTCATCCACCCCTATGTATCTTGAGGCACATGATAAAGCCTTTTATCACCTATAAATCACTGCATGCTAAGTCATTCCATGGATAAGGATGAAGTGCTTTATGTCTCCATGTGAATCATACAATGCTCTTCACGCGACGCTTCAAAGCATGGCAAAGATAAGGACGAAATCACTTTGGATGCAAGTGAGGACAAACCAAGAGTAAGTTACCCACATGAAGCTTTATAATTTTGTTTGTTTGCACTAATATAACAATCTTTTACCTATTGTATGGAGGAAAAATAATTATTGATGTATATATATATATATATATATATATTATATTCACATGTAATTTAAAAATCATTATCTCAAATAGTTATTATTTAACTAAGTAATATATACATATAGAAATATAATTATATATTTAAAAATTGTTTTGGACTTTAATTATTTGTAAAGGCAACTTAACTAAAATAATTAGTGATATGGAATAATTTTTTAAACATGAGTAACGGTGAAATTAATATGGAATTAGTTATTCAGTTAATTGATGTAAAACTAGTACAAACCATTAAAACATATATTTTTTTAATTCAATAGAGAAATTAGTTATGTTTATTATTTTTAAATCTCAATTTAACATTAATTTCATATAAATTATGTCCTTAAATTAATTGCTTCTAAATAAATAAACATATTTAAAACATATCATATATGTATATATATATATACAAATCTAAAAGAATTAATTTATATATATAACATAATATTTTTTTTTATCAATAAGCTTTCAAGAAGTTTCAGCGTCAAGTGGTCCGGCCTTACTATTTCGGCAATAAGGACAAAATTGTCCAAAGAGAATTAATAATTTTTTTTAATATTCTTTCTTGTTACATCTAAATATGGGAGGAGAAATATTTTTCTCCTCACTTTTCACCTCCCTCCATTTTCTCTTTATTTTTCTCTCCCTACACTTTTCTCCTCCCCCATCCAAACATAGCATAAAAGGTGAAGAGTAATTTATTCTATATATGTTTTTAATTAAATGAAGCATTTAGCTTAATTCTTTTTAAAAAATTGTTTTTGAATGATAGTAAAAATATTTTTTTTGGTTACTAAAATTTAGATCTTTTTTAAAATAAAAGTAGAAAATTATTTTTAAAAAACAATTATATTTTCTCTCAAAATTATTATGTTTAAAAAACAATCATACCTTTACTCAAAATTAGCATCTCTTTTAGTAATTTGAGAGTGAAAAGGAATTTTTTAAAGAATTGCCCAACACAATTTAAGGTGCTTTGCCAAATGAATTTGCTATGCGCAAATTGCATCTTATAAAACTTCATTTGAAAAAAAAAAAGCTATTTCAAAATAAGTAAAAGTCCAAAGTAATTCCAAATGAGCTGGTACTTTTGTTATTTTAAAAATATGGTTTATCGCAGATTTTTTTTTCCCATTATTTACTTTGTATCAATAACGTTAACTATTTATATAATGTGAAATTAAAATTTTATTCTTAATATAATAATAAAAATAATTAAGTTATTTTTAAATCTAATATGAAATTGTGATTTTTTTAATATGGTAGTCAAAGCAACTAAATAATTGTATTTTTAAAAGAAATATATATTATATAAAAATTTAAATTAATTGACAAAAAGTAAATTTGATGAAAAGTTTTTGTAATATATATATATATATATATCAAATGTCAAATAGGGAAAATGATATTTTTAAAACAAGAGAAATATTAAGATTAGTTTAATAAAAAATCCAAAACATTAGTTTAATTTATTAATTAATTTTTAATATGAGAGGTCCTTTAGTATCATATATATATACATATATAAAAAATCCATTGTTACTGTAAAATATTACATTTAACATATTTATAGGTCTTTTTTTTTCCAAATTTTCTTCTTTTTATTTTTTTTTCAAAATTTTTAATTTTTTATGTTTAAATTAAATATAAAGCCATATAATTGATGCAGATCCGACGTCTAGTTTTTATAAAATAAATCAAATAAACAAAACAAAAGTACAGCAAGTGTCATAGACACCTGCCAAAAGAATTATGCCTGATATATCAATTTGGTTTATTTTTTCAAGTGCAGTTTTTCTTTTTCTTAGTGAAGTTTTTCAAAAATGGTTAAGTGATGTATAATATTATAAATTGTTAATTTTCCGCAATTTCAATGAGAGATAAGAAATTTACGTTGAGGTTAGGAAATACATAATTATATTGAAAATAAAGTTATAATTTCATATTATAAAGAAAGTTTACTTTTGTGATAAAAATATATTGAAAGGAGTTTCTTTAATATATATTAAAATATTAGGAGAATTAGGTATAATTTTTAAAATAAGAAAGACATTAAATATAATTTATAAAAAATTTATAAGAAGTTAGCATATTTTATTCTATAATTTATACTATTATAATTATAAAAACAGACACATGTGACAGCAAAAAGATATTCAACATCATAATCCATAAATTAATTGTTAATTAATCAGGCAAAGTTCTGTATAATTCTGTCCACATCCAGTGTAACAAAAATTACATTAACTTACCATGAGGTTTAATTAAATTATATTTAATTTTATCATTTTAAAAATTACATTTTATTTTTAGTCAATAAAATTTATTTTTTACACAATATACCTTATTTTCAGTCAATAAAATCAACATTTCAATTAATCTATTTTACTAAAATGGTCCTTAATATATAGCTAACTTGAACATTAATGCATGTCCATATAAAACAGTCGGTGATAATTGATATGCACAACTTCTGAATTTGATTTCTATAAATTGCAATTTAATTTTTTAAAAAGTAAAGTAGCAATAAATAATTATCAATAACAAGATAAATATTTATGAATGTGCTCAAAAACAATTTAAATTTTTTTAATTGAGAATTATTTACTTGTACTGTATTCTTTTAAAATAGGATGGTTTCATGGTGCCCAGAACTAAGTGGTACTATTCATTGAAAAAACTTAATGGATTAATATTGATGATGGTACCTTTTTAAAATAGTTAACTCAAAATAATTATATTTTCACCTCTTAAAACTAATAAGTATTGTAACGATATCCAAATTATAATATATATATATATGTATATTTTATTTTTAACTATTTTCCTTTACCTAATTAACTATAATGTTTTATTAAAATAAAGATGAATGCTTTGAAATTCAAACTGACATAATAAATTCATTAATCGAATTAGCTTCCAGTCAGTAATATTTATAGTTTGAATTACATTACTAACTACTTTAATAATTAAATTATATTGATCTAGTAAAAATTAGTAATATAATTGGACAAACTTGAAAAAGCCAATATCTTGAGTTGAGTTATAAAAATTAATCAGGTTGTAATTAAATATAATTGTATATTTTTATATACTTTTCTTTTTATAGTGCGATAAAGTTAAATAGTTTCTTTGACAAGGACCAAATAATTCAAACTTAAATTATGATGATTTATTATTATCATTTTACTTTTTACATTATTACTTATTTTCTTGTGATAATCGTTACTTACAATATATACTTATTTATTGGAAGAAGAATGCTACTTGTTGAGAAAAATAGTAGGAAGAAAATCCCAATAAACTCTTCACATTTATTGAATTGGACTACTTTGAACATTACAAAATGTGACTTTAAAAAAAAATTAATATTAACATGTTTATTTTCAAAATGAATCCCACAATTGCAACAGTTGTTCACCTTCTATTGATTTGTTAGTAGTGACACCAGTGCCACAGCATTTTGGCTTTAGCGTCATAGAAGAATTCTTTAAAATATAATTATCTCAAAATTTCATTTATTTATTGTTGAAAAATGAGAGAAAAAATGTCATGCCATCCTATGTTATGCATAAATTCCATACCATATTCATGTTTTAATAGTGAATTGTCATGTTCGTATTTTTAGCAACGAATTTCTTGTCACTAAAAGTTTTAAATAACACAATTTCATACAAATAAGGGTTTTCATCATTTCATTCTTTAAATTCATACTAAACCAATTTGTTATGGTCAAGTTATCACATAGAGAATATCAAATCTATAAATTTAGTCATATGCACATTTTGAACCAAATAACACATAATAAAGATTAAATTTTAAAAATTCATAACTTGAACTATATAATTTTGATTAATGCAAATTAGGTATCCTTAGAAAGTTTGTAATGAGAGTTATTTATTATAACAATTTTAGGCTAAAATGAGTCTATTTGGCTCCTCAAAAACTACAAAATTCAAGACAGACCATATGAATAATATTGCAACAATTTTGCATAATTCAGCCAAATTTAAAAATTCATAAAATATTTTATAAAGGTTCAAAAATTATGATATTTCGCTCTGTAGAAAGCTCTCAATGTCTTCCAATTGCCTGCTAAATTTTAGCCCAAGACTCACTCATTTGGACTGTCAAGGATAAAGTGACATTTTATAACTCAAATGGATCAAATTTTAATTTCAAATAGTACCAACTGAGCTCTAAAATGTTTTATCTATTTTTGAGCAATTTTCAATCCACAAGTACGTTATATATAGTTAGTCCAAAATATCATAACTGCCATACAACCAATCACTTTTTCACATGCAAAAATACATATATACATATAAAAACTCAAAGTACCAAGTTGCATTGTATCATCTATCACATACCATAAAGGATTTCTATAATATTTTTCTACTACTTTTGAACATGTTTGCATTTCCATACATCAAGATATATAAGTACATATTCATATATACAATAATATTGTTTAAATTACATTTCATTGTCAAAGTTGCTCTGTCTAGGCCTTTTGTTCATTATTCTTGCTTCTTTGAGAGCTATCTAACCATAGTTAGTAGAGATAGGAGAAAAGTAAGATTCAAATAATTTCAATTTGCATTTTAAAGCTTCTTAATTGATTTCAATTGCATCATCTTAATCTTCATACTTCAAAACCTCATTTTCTATCAAGTTTAAGCCAAAATCAAACTCCCTATAGATTCCCCTTATCTAGGCCAAAATGGTGAAAGCTTAGAATTCCAAGAAGAGCAAGTCTTTCCTAGCCTAACTACATATCATTTAAAAGTATTTTGAATGGGAGAGCTTTGTTACCCTTGTGGTCCTACCTAACTCGAATTCAGATTAGTCAAGGGATAAGGAACCTGATAATAGGTTCGTGCCCTACAAATACTGGATGGTTGATCCAAAAAAAGTATTTTGAATGGAGATTATTTTGATACAATTAGTTTCTTTAAAAGAGCTTCTCTCTTCACGAGTTTAGCCACAAGACTCACTCTTTTTGACAAACAAAACTACTAAAAAGAAAAAAGGAGAAGGAGTCGAAAAAGGTTTATATTAGTGTCATAGGCAAAATTAACATATATGCTTACTTAGATGAAGCTTTTTCCTTCTTCCTTCCTTGTTTCTTCTCACACCTCCTTCATCTGAAGTTTGGGTTTGTATAAGTTGGTTATAGGGGTGAGAGAGGGTTGGCGTGTTTATAAGAGGGGAAAGGATGAGTTTTATAACAATTTCAAAAATACCTGTTACGTCTCATAATTTTAATTTTTTTGTTTGAATTCATTTTAAATCTTTTTTTAAATTTGTATTTTTCACCATAAAATTAAAGTTATCTAGTTTATTAAAAATATTTACTTTAAAATTTTTAAAATTCAAAACAATCTAAAATGGTTTGATCAAAGTTTTGATCAATTGACATCATAATTCGTACATTAGAAGGGTTTTAGTCATTTTAATTGTTCCTATGGTTTTTTGTACCTATAAAAACTTTAGTAAGCTTACTTTTATCATTTAAAACTTTTTCTTTTAAATTTTTAAAATTTTACCTAAACTTACAATTTTGCCATTGCAATTTTGATTTATTCTATTTAGTTGTTTTGGCTTTGGTTTTGAGCTATTCTTAATTTTTTATTCTCATTTTTATATGCTTTAATTAGTATTTGACCATATATTTGTCTTAATTCATTTTATAGTGGGATCTTCTTTCCTTAACATAGTAGTTCAAATTTCAGTTCTTTTTCAGCTCTGATTGTCATTTTCTTGTCTTATGACCCAATTTACATACTTTATTATATTTTTTAGAGGCTATTTTAGTTACCAATTTATAGAATATTACAAAAAGAGAAGCAAAGTTTAAAAATATTTATTGAAAAATTAATTTTCTTACAAAATTACTTTTATGGTGTTTATCAAATAAGAGAAAATAGAACTAGATTGGCCAATTTGATCATATTTGGTTTCAATGAATTAGTTATGTTTTTGATTCATTTAATCTTCAAAATCGGTCAAAAAAAATACGAATTGGCTAAATCAATAAAAAAAATTGGCAAAACTAACTAAATTTAGTATTAAATTGATCAAAAATTGATTTTTAATTTTATCTTTTGTCTAAAATAAAGTTTTAACATTTTATGATAAAAATTTATGCCATTTAATGGATTTTATCTAACTTATTTCATATAAATTTATTATCATACACAAAAATATTTAAATAATTCTTATATTTTTAAATATTTATATATTTTTTAAATATTATTTTACAATATATATTAATTTAATTATAAAATATCATATATCTATAATTTTTATATATTAAAAAAATTCGACTAGATTTGACCATGATCAAAGCATAAATTATGAACTACTTCATATTTTAATTTAATAACCAATTTAATTTTTAAAGTATTAATTCTAACATGTAGTTACGTATATAATAGACTTTATTGTCAAGAACCACTTACCTTGCCACTAAGAGTGGTTTAATGTGGGGGGCCTCATAGTGAATAAGGGGTCTCAATTTTATATTTTTATTTTATCATGTACAAGAAAAAATCACTTATCTTAAAATTTTAAATTATGATAACCTCTGATACATCTTAAAATTAATTAATTAAAATGTAAATTTATGAATAATTTTATTCTAATTTTGAATACTAATCATATATAATAATTCATATTTTCTTTTATAAAAAATGTTCAAAAATTAATAAAAATCAAGTTCCTAATAAGAAAAAGGTTTTATTTTGATGCGTACAAACTATGGTCATATAATATTCTAATAAGTTTCATCTTATTTCGTTCAAGATTTTTTTAATTACAAATAAGAGGAATATTACAAGGAGAGATTGTACAAGCCTATATTACTATAAGCCTAACCAGGCAAAGTAGCATTAATATCCTTTAAGAAAAGGATTACGAACCAATATTTTATGTGAAAAATTAGATTTAAAGATTTTAAATTTGTAAAAATTATTTTAGAAAGAATTTAATTGTGATTTTAAAAAGAGTTTATTAAAGGGACAGAACTAAAAAATAATTGTAGAAGAGGTGAAAATTTATATTTAATACGAGCCTTAATAATTATTACAAATGTAATTTTAAGTGTTTATTAAATTAATATAATAATAAAATTTATTAAAATTACAAAATAGTGACACATAATAATAAAAAATTCAAAAAAATATAATAATATCAAAATAAATATAACTACTTTAATAAAAAGAAAATATATACTAGAAGCAATAATATATATATATATATATTAGCTATTAGAAATATTTTTTTATTTTCAATTGAATAAAATTCATTTATAATCTCTTAATCTCTTCTATAATAAAATTTTTTACAATCTCATTTTAATATAAATAGCCAAATTATTTATAAGAAAATTATTTTTCATTTTATTACAACACCTTATTTGTATATTGAGTATCAAGTATGATTAAATAAACCAGAAAGAAAAAGAATTTTGTGAAAGAGTAAGAATCAAAGAATGAAAAAAAAAATTTTAGTTTTTTTTGGAGAATAAAGATTAAAAAAGTTTTTGGAGAAGAATTGGGATAAGGTGTAGAAAATTTTTAATATATTTTATTTATCTTATAAAATTTGCTTAGAACAAGGTCATATCATGAAGCAGTGACACACGCTGCTTTCTTTGTTATAATATGAAGAAAAGTTAATGGGTGAATTGCTAATGATGACCACAGCGAATAATAAGAGCCTCGTTCTTTCAAGAAGCACAATTATGACAAATTGACATGCATGCATGCATGCATGTTGTTAATTTTGTCAGGCGAATCCTGCACCCTAATATTCAATCTGCAGAAAGTCTAAGCCGAATGATTTTGAAAATAGTAGGCAGTTTATAATTATAACCACAAGTCTTTCTTTATTTTGGTTGTGTTGGTCCCATTGTTGTCATATTTATAGTTGAATCTACGCCATATCTTATCTAAATTCCGCATGTCCTGCAAGTTCATGATGAGGAATGAAATATGGGATGCCATTTAATCGTGCGTAGCCCTCCATCATTGTCTAAATGTACAAAGTAAATTTAAAAAATGATAAAAGAGGAAGAAGATAAAAATGAGTGAGTCTCTTTTTTTTTTTTTTTCTTCTTCCTGTTTCTTTTTATTTTTATTTTTTCCTGTTTCTTTTTATTTTTATTTTTATTTTTAAATTTATCTTGTACCTTTAGACAACAAATATGGAGAATCCTCGCAAGCATCACCATGTCACTATGTGACTTTTTTTTTCTTCCTCAGAAAGAAAAAACCTCAGAAAGGAAAAAAACTTTCAAATTAGGCAATTGCATGTAGACATTCCAACACATAGTGCAACATTCAAATTAAAAGATCAGATTGGTCTGAAAAAACTGGGATTCAAACCAGTGAAACTCATTTTATTAAAAAAGAAACTAGTCGAAAACACAAGAATCAATAAAAAAATTGTAAAAAATTAATGTACTTGACTAGTTTAAATAATTTATTTTTTGATATGAATGTGCAAAGTTTGACTCTTTAAAAAGTTAGATTAATAAATTTTTAATAAATACATTCTCAAAAGTGATTACACCAATGTAATCACTATGTGACAAATTAAAATTAGTGCGTATAAAATAAAATATTATTTATTATAAGTCTTGAAGAAATGTATTAGTGTGAAAGAACAATCTTCTGAAAAGTTAAAATTCCTGTCGCATCTACTTTTCTCTTTGTTATTAAAATAAAATTAATATTTGATTCATGAGACGCTCGAGATATTTTTTAAATTATGATAAATCATGGCAACTTATGTCTTTTCTATAAGATTTAATACGATAATATCGTATAAAAAAAAAGAATGAGACCAAAAAAAAGATGATCTTGTGTAAAAACATATCAAATATAATTGTTGCCAGCTTAAAAAATCATTACATTTTCGACATCTTTAAGAAGAAATCAATAATTGTTGCTGTAGATTCTGAAGAATTCCCTCTCCTTGACGACAATGTTTCAGAAAAAATGGATTATCGAGTCATGGAAGAGGAGCTAAAAAATCCTTTAATATATTATTTCTCATATGAAACAAAAAGATAAATTATAACTAAATTCATTCTGATAAAATACACAAAAATAGTCAAAATAATTTTTTTTTTAAATTTAGTAAATTATGAAGCAAATATTTTTTAAATTTCCCAAAATTTATTCAATATTAAAAAATCAACCAATCTCCCACTGTATCTTCCAATTTTTTCTTAATAGAAACTTTATTTAATTATATATGTTGTCCAATATTCTTACATTATTTTAGAAGACTAAATCCTTGCATTTATCAATAATTCCATATTATAATATGAAAGCATTACGATTTTCCAAATTTGGGACTTGGTACAGCCAATATATGAGTATTGAAAGACAAATGCTGTCAAAAGAAGTTAACAACAGAGACTAACCACCTAAAATAATTACCCAAACAATTTTGAAAAGCAAATACAGTTCAACAGTAATCATTGCTGCAGTAAAATTGGAAGTTAACATATAAAAAGAAAAGTCATAAACATTAGTTCACCCAGATAATAATGCAACAGTTAAATTACATGGATGAAAAATTTATATGTAATTTTTTATATTTTTGATATTAAGTTGTTAAAATATAATATAACAAGTGCATCATTTTTTAATAATAACATAATACGCATATAATTTTTACATATAGATATATGATTTTTGCAACTCAATATGATATGATTAGAATTTTAAAATTTTTTTTTACAAGTTATAATTTTATTGAAAATCTTAAAACACATAGTAAAAAAGTACACCCAACTGTTATCTTTCTTAAAATATCAAATGTCATATAAGTGCTTACATTTTATTTAGATGATGAGCAATCGCCATTTTTTTTTCCTTTTCGAAGACTTAGTGGATTCTACCATAAGTTCTAAACTGAGATGAAGTGATTTTCATTTGGATCTCAAATAACAATTATGATCTCAATAGGAGGCAATTTGACGGTTGTATTAAACAATTTCAAATAAATTAGGTTGAAAAAAATTTATAACTAGTAGCACAACTTAAATTGTTTCCCTTAAAAATAAATTTTAATATTCAATTGAATTTTTTAAGTGTAAATGAACTCTAAAAACTACCTAATTAAAAAGGGATCTTGATTTAATTAAACTAATTAGAATCTAAATTGAATTAAAAATAGAAACTACTACTTAATTGCATGAATTAGGAAGCAACTAATGGAAATGTAACTAGTTTTGGATTTATCTTTTGATATCCACTATCCTTATCCTAATTTAATTATTAATGGTTCTGGTCCAAGAGCCCCTATTTATGTTAATGGTAATGTATCTTAAGTTACCACACAAAATTCAAGAGATTAACAATTTAATGTTAAATTAAAAACTTAACTCCACACTAAATTTGAATGATTAATTCATTAATTTAACTTTTTAATTATCATCTTAGAATGTTCAATTAACTAATTAAATTCCAAGGAGACTTCAAATTAGATATTCGAGCATACATGAATAATTGAAGATCAATGAAAAATTTAACACTTAAATCAATTCATTAATCATAAATTACTCTCCTAATTGATATCTAACTAGCTATCAATTACAAACCACACTAATCTTAGTCAATTACAAACTTAATCAAATGAGTAAATTAACAAAAAATAGTGTAGAAAGAGATGAAAAATAAATGCAAAAATCTTAGCCAAAATCCTTTACTAATCTCCAGTGATTCAAACTTTAATCCAAGGGATTCTTCCTAACTACCCACCAAGTCAATTAAACTTCTATGGAGTGGAGAATAATGGAGGAGAATGGAGGAATGAGTCACGGCTTCGTGAATGGAGAATGGAATGTATGGAATGGATGATGGATTGCACGTGTTGATTGCGTGCTGGATGAGATGCAGCATGAATGAATGACTCTGCCCAAGCTTCCTTCTCCCCACCTCACGTGCTTCTTCATTTTCTTTTAATGATCATATGTTCTGCTGCCCATGCTTCTTACTTTGTGCCTCTTATTCCACGTCAGACCACAAGCACGTGATTCTTCTCTCTAGCTCGTGGCTCGTGTTATCTACCTGTGCATAATGAGTAAGCTGATGTGTTAAAGCTGCAGTGTGAAGACGTGGCTCAGCTCTATGCTTCATTGTTTGTTTCTTCAAGTAAATGAATGAAATGAGCTAGATGTGCTAGGTGTGTTACCTTCTTCCCTTCCCGTGTGTATCTTCCAAGTGAGCTGTTCTGGATGTGACTTCCTGGACAAACCCGTGGCTTTAAGAGAGTGCCAAAACAAGGTGGAAGTGCCTGATGCCCTTGGGTGCATCAAGAAATGAGGAGCTCGTGGAAAAGTGACTCGTGCCTTGTTGTGTATTGCATGAGTGGAAGAATGCTATGTGACGTGAGTGTGTTTTTGTGGCTGATCCCTCTCATTTCTCTCCATTCAAATCGTGGCTCTTATCCTCTTAGTTCTGTGTCATTGGGTGTGTGAATGATCTTTGCAGAAGAGTGTCGTGTATGGGTGTTACGTGTGAATGATAGAATAGAGGTACGTGTGTGATGCTCTCAGCTGTGCAAACCTCCTAGAAGTGTGATGATATGCGTGTGTGGGTCCATGTATGATTCCAAGTGAGGTGCTATGTGTTAGTGTGCTTGAATGTGCATGATTTTCTTCGTGAATGAATATGTAAGAGTGTTGTGTTGTCCACATCATCCTTCATTCTCCCATTTTTCCTTTTTTATTTTTCAAAATTTCATTAAAAATGTGAACCATTTATTCCTTCCATCAGGTTGCACACATGTAGCATTAATCTTTTTCTCCAATTTAATTTCCCCATTTTAAATTCCATTTGCCCATCAAAATCTGCAAATAATAATAATAATAGACAAAATTAAGTAAAAAAATTTACAAAATTATTTAAGAGACATTTCCACATTAAAAACCAATAGTTTTGCAAATTAATTTTTAAAGTGTAAAAATAGCTAATAAAATGAAATATTATCTAATTAAATGCAATAAGCCATATTTAATCATCAAAATGTCTAAGTTAAGAAAAATAAAATATATAAAATATGGCATTTATCACAACGCTTAATTTTTATTAATAATGCTCAAATTACTTTTAAAAGATAATCAATTATAAAAGTTTTCAATTAGCAATTCATTTCATGGGTATTGATTGCACATAATTTTATTTTGAATTATGATAAGATAATGTAATCATTATAAAATGTTTGAACGATTAAAGTAGGATTTGAGTTGATAATGATAATGATTAGAAAAAAAAAAAATTTAACTTTTTCCATTACCAATGCCTTTTGTATTGATAGTGAGAACTTTAAAATTATCTCTTCCTAGTTAGATAAGCAAATAGTAATTTTAAAATGATCTCTATACAAATTTTATAAGTTTGTCAATATTACAGATTTTGTGTCTGTCTTTTTCCTCATATAATAGTATCTACATATAAATTTTTTACAATCTAAATTTAAGGAAAAAAGATGTTTGACTAGCCATTATTAATAAGCTTTAATCTCGTGTTGGGTAGACTTGTTAGTAGGATTGTACACTGATCGATTTAGATTTTTGCCTAATTCATTGCTCGCCCCAATTTAGCACTAGATAAAATTTTTTTAGCCCAATGCTGGATAAAATTAACTAGCATGGTTTGTTTGGTATCTGACCCACCTTGATCCAATCATTTTTTTAGCCCTAACCTAATTTGATAGGACTAAGTGAGATTAGGTTGACCAGGTTGCTAGATTAGTTGTGCGCTTCTATTTGTTAGGTACTAAAGTTTTATTAGCAAGGTTAGAAGACGTGTAAAGATTAATGTTGGTACATAAAAAATTCACCTTTTAAACAAAAGATGAAGGAGTAATTTTCTCATTGTTAAAAAAATTGAACCAAACTGACTGGTTGAATTAAAAAATCAATGAATCATTTAATTTGATACTTAAAATTAACTTAAAAAAAATCGATTAAAAATCGATAAAATCAATCATATTGATTGATTTGGCACTAAATCAGCTAATAGTCAGTTTTTTATTTTTTATTTAAAATAAAAATTTATCATTCTATAATAGAAATTTATGATGTTTTATGGACTTTGCCAAACTTATTTCATATTGTTGTCATATGTAAAATATTTTAACTTTTTTTATATTTTTAAATATTCATGTCTATTTTAAATATTATTTTATAATTATATATTAATTTAATAATAATAATATCATATATATATATATATATATGTTTATACTTATATATATATTTAGAAAAATGGTTTGATCTTAATTTAAGCACAGTGGAACCATCAAGGTATAAATTGTTTCTTATCTTAGTTCAATATTTGGTCTAACTTTTTAAAACATTAGATTTTAATTCCACTTTTGGTGAGTTGCTTAAGAATTTAGAATATTTTGAATTTTGAATTAGATCAAGTCATTCACATGTATAAAATTTAAAACAAACAATTTGGTTTGAATTACTAAGTTTCATGCTAAATATTGTGGTATTTGATTGTGCATATGCCAAAGAGGAAGAAGTTATATGTTCGTTTAGTATATAAAAAATTAGAAATAAAAATAAAAGATAAAAATATGATTTTAAAAATGAGAAATGATTTTCGTGCTTTTATTTTAAAAAATTTATAAAAAAAGATAAATACTATTAAGTAATTATTATAAGAATATAACAAATATTATATAAAACTTCTTATTTTTCTATCTCTTTCCCACCTCTTGCCAAACAAGAATAGGATTTCATTTACACAGCAACAAATTCTCTTAACCAAATTTATCTTATTTTTTAAATTTATTTTAATATACAAAAATTATCAAAAGCCATAGAAGTTGATCAACGGAGAGAAGCCATGAGTGATTTCTAATAGATAGATTGAGGGAAAAATTTAGGTAAAGTTTTTATATATTTATTATCAGGTTCTTTAATAAAAATACAATAAATAATACTTTTATAAATAAATGTATAACTTTTTATATGATAAAATTTTTAAATAATTTTTTTACATATATTACAATTTTATTAAATAATCTAATAATAAAAATATTAAAAAAGTGTACCTAAGTTTAATCTGTAGATTAATAGATGAAAATTTTGAATTTAACCTAGAAAAATTTTTCACACCCTTGGACGATTTGATATTTACCTGATTTTTTTATTTCTTTAGTTAAGTCAAAAAATTGAGAGATTCACGTGCCATCAAATGAAAGTGGTGGAAATGCTTTTATATATTGTAATAGAAGATTATGTTGGCCATTTTTAAAAAAACTTTTCAGTTGTCCTTTTGGGTCTCCTTTAACACCAATGTACTTGTGTTTGGCTCTATAAACTAAAGCGAACCAAATCAGGTGTCATTGGTGTGGTTTGATTGATTGAATCATTTTAAAAGAATAAACATGTTTAGTTTGAGTAAATAGGTTGTTCAGTACGGTTTAATTTGATTTAGATTCAAAAATTGATGGAAATCAATGAACGCCTATGCTAATAAGACATTTCAAGGGTCATGTAAAATTGTTCACGATGTTTTTTATCTAAAAAAAAATAAGAGAATATTTGGTTAGAAGATGTAATAGTAAAATAAATATAAAATGTAAGTAGGTGAGAATAGATGAAATAAAAAAATAATTATTTTATTTTTATTATTTAAAAAATAATTTGATAAAATATATTAATAAATATAAAAACATAACATTACATAAGTTATATAAAAAAAGTATGTTGGCGGTTTTGCAAACTATGCAAAGCCTAAAATTGTGCATGATGCTCAATATAAAGGGAGGAAAAAAAGTGTGTACAAAAGCAACAGAAAAGCTAGTTGAAAAATATAATAATCGTGGCATATTGCTTTCCAGTGTTCTACAAAAGCAACTAGTTATAGACTTAGGTCTTGAGGACTCGTTATAATTCACTTGATTGTGGAAGTTTGACAAAGGTGGGCTAAAAGAGTGATTTCAAGAAAAAAGATAGAGTATTGAAATTATATAAATCTTTTTTTTATTTTTAAAATCAATATAAAATTTTTATTTTAATTTTGATAAAATTATATAAATCTTTAATGAGTTTTGTTAAAATTATATAGATCTTTTTTTAAAAAAATTGTGTATATTTTAAAAATAAAAGAAAAGTTTGTGTAATTTTAGCAAAACTAAGGAGAGATCTATGTAATTTCAATAAAATTGAAGGAAATTTGTGTTGGTTTTAAAAATAAAAAGAATATCTGTATAATTTTAGTAAAATTTAAAAGAGATATGCATAATTTATTTTAAAAATAAAAAGTATATAATTATTATTATATTACAAATTAAGTATGATAATAAAAAATAAATTTGTTGTATATTTATGATAATTTTTGTATTAATTTTAATAATTAATTTTTTTAATGACAATTAATTATTATTATTTTTTTATGAAATATTAATCACTCCTCTCATCCTTACCATCATCCCTGCTTTCATGAGGTTAATTTAAAGGCCAATTTTACTATATGGGTTGGTAAGCTCATTGGGCCTGTGTCAATTTTGCATAACAAATTGGAAAACTTGGACAAAGACCAACTTCCCGTGAGAGCCCTACAAAAACAGAAGTGCGCCTATTTTTTTTAAAAGAAATTATTATAGTTAGAATATTCACCGAATATGTCTGATTTAATTAAATTCATTCCTCAACCTTTTTTTTTTTAAATACGAAGTTCAATTTAGATAAAAGAAGATAGCATTAACAAAAATAAGCACAATAAGTCAACGAGGAGACGGAATTGAAAATTCCGACTATTCAGCTTTAATATCTTATATTGTGTAATTGACGTTAAAGGAATTAAAAGGATGTATTAGTCGTCAAAAGTTTGCTCGAGGGTTTCCAATGTTGCTCTTTCCTTTTTATTCAAGTTCAATAAAAAAGCTTGTTTTTTGGTAACAAAAAGAAATGGAGTTTAGAGTATTGAGGATCTTGGATCACATCAATATAAAAAATCCATAGGAGAATGCTTCGGACGGTTCTAAAAACAATTGTCTTAACTATTATGTTACCACTGCGGATGAAAAATAAAACCATTTAAAATGTTAAAAACTACAAGCACCTGATAAAAAAAAAAATTATGAATTTATGTAAATTTACTCCTTTAATATTTTCTCATGCATTTTTAATTACGTTTATTTTTTAAAAAAAGACAAATCTAAAATATCTCCACTCTGAAAGCTTAGGTTTGCAGTTATGAGACTTTGCCTTGTCTATCAAGGAAGCTCTACTAATGGGTCGGCAGCCCAATCACTCACTCATCGCATATAGTAAGAAGTAGCCAAAACAAGGTCTGCTTCCTCTTGTCCACATTAGTCTTCGATTACGTATTATTTCTGAATTAAACACGCCTGAAAAATAAAATTACAGGCATAGCTTATTAAATAAAATTAATATAAAAGATATTGAGATTATACATACTCAAAAAATGGATAATTTTAATTTATTTAATATTAAATTTTACATACTCTCTATCATTAGATTATCTTGAAATCTGAGTGTATGGTAGTAAAAAAAATATTTTAAACAGATATTAAGGAGATGTAACGATAAGAAAACACAATTTCTTTGGAGGTTGATCTCTATAACATTACCCAAATAAATTGCTTCGGTTTGTGCTAGAGACAATCTCCTTACATTTCAAGAACTGTGTGATTGCTTGTTGGCTTATGAAGAATATCTCAATAGGGTAGAAACTCATAATAAGACATTAGTGCCTATTACAAAGTACACACCATACAGCAATTATATCTCAAACAAGAACAAGAAGAAAGAAGCATACACAATGAGTATGAGAGAAAGAAAAGGAGAGAGTTGATTAAGAATGAGAGAAATATAAAGAGAACAAGGAGAGAGATAAATAACAATTAAGGATAAAGGGAATAAATGCAGAGATGGTGAGTTTCAAGAAAATATTTGAAGGGAATGAAATAAAACTGCTACTATAAAAGGAAAAGAAAAGAGGATAGTCGGGTTTTAAGGGTAAAAATGTAATTATACTTTTTGTTACATTTTGTTCTAATTTATTATCAATGAGAGACGGCAGTGACATTTTTCAAACTAGGGAGGCATAGAGTGATAAATCTTTAAACCCCAAAGGAGGTAATGGTAAGCTATCCTTTTTCTTATAGTGGGGTAACAAAAAGTAACTTCAATGTGTGAGGGAGAAATACCCTTGGATTTCATTGTTACTTAGTGGTGAAACTCCAAGGGAGCTTACATTTATAGTCACTCATTTTAGGGTTTTTACTTTTGAAAAAGAAAACTTTTATTTTTTAACCCAATTGCCTTGCAAACAAGGGCTTACAAGCTTGGCTAGTTTGGTGTGCTCGGTACAATGTAGCCAAATTGGATAGGGCCAGTTCCAAAAAGGAAAGGGGCCGAACTAAGCCAGGTATTAGGTTGGTCATGTTAATTAGTTTGGTTTGACATAGTTTAATTATCACAATACAAAAATAGATATTCAAATGAAAATTTTTTGGGGTTATTTTATAATTTTGGCAAAAAATTTTTAAACACATCTTATAAATTATAAAAATCCAAGAGTCAAGGTCTTTACTAGTTCTCTTTTTTGTCATATTTAAATGGAAGAAGATGAAATAAAAAATATGCTTTTTTTAAAGTTGAAAGTAAAAATTTCAAAATTGAGATATTAAATATATGTTAATTTGGACTAAATAAATGGGCAAATCGCTTTCGACTCATGAGATAGCATAAAGAAAGGGGGAGGCATAAGATGAGATAATAGCATTATGAACTTGAAGTAGGAAGTTTGCATAAGCATCGATATTGTGTAATAATGTTTGTCTATTATGACTCCTATATCTTTTTAAATAATGGTTGAATCTATATCTTATGGAAAGATAAATAAAGAAACTTACAAAGCCCTAATTATTTCACCTTTCATGTTCCAAGACCAAAGTGAAATGAAAGAGGGTAGCCTTAAGGGGCATATAGATCCTCTTTGAATTAATTAGTGTTGCTTTCATAACGCTACTCATTTCTACAAATTAATGCTTAGGATTTAGGAGAACAAGGGACCAATGTTGTAAGTAACAGCCTTAAAGCTGACCTTTTTCTTTTGACAAATGCTCTACTTAAAATATTGAACAATATACATGTGGCCTTCATATCATTAGAGAAATAGACACATAGTAATAAACCTGTCCAATCTTCCCCATTGCCACCCTCATTGTTATGTCATCTTTTATCAAAACTGTAATGGTTAGACCACAAGGGCATTGACTTCCTGTTTGATAGCTATTGAGCCTGCTTCATATAGAATACCAGCCTCCATTGGTAGTAGATCAATCTAGCTACATCAACTAAAAACTAAACCTAGAATAATATATTAGGTTATAATTAGTTATAGTCAGTTTTACATTTGTAAAAGAAGTTGTAAATAGTTAAAGTAGTGTAATTAGCTTAAACTTAGATTAGCTCTCTCGATATATGTATAAAACTAGTTCATGAATGGAATAGAGATTTTCCATTCTTTCCACTCATTCCCGTGTCACGATATCAGAGCGAAAGTCCTCCACCTATGATTCATGGTGTTGTTTGAGAATGAAAATTGAACAATTGTGTCTGTGGCTTTTCAAATCACCAATCCTTCCTTGGACGAGTCGAGTTCATTCTACATACATCCCAATAAGAACCCAGCATTAGTGCTGGTATTATCACCATTAAAGGGTTCAAACTACCATTCTTGGGCTTGTGCCACGCATATGGCACTTCTTTCTAAGAACAAATTGAAATTTATCAACAGTACAATCAAGATGCCTTCTTTCATGGATCCCTTGTTGTCAGCATAGGAACAATGCAACACCCTTGTCTAAGTGTGGATAAGGAAGACTCTTTCTACCACTATAACGCATAGCATTATGTGGATCGATAATGCACAAGATATCTAGAATGACCTCTATGATCAATTTTCTCAAGGTAATATGTTAAGATCTTGTAAGATGAATATGTCAATCTTTGATCCATCAAGAACTGCACTTGTGATCCAGCATGTTCATGTGATGTTGGGAAAGATGGCAATACTTATTGGAATTGAGACCATGTGATTTGTTCCTTGTGTGGTCTCAATGAGCAGTATGGCACAGTCAAGTCATAGATTATGCTTTTGGAACATTTATCATCTATTAACAAGGTCTTTTCTTTAGTGATTCAGCAAGAACAAGAAATGGCTTCCCTAATTGAATCGAAGGCCTTCATCTGACAAGGCCTATCTCAAGAAATGCAAGAATGTGGATTAATGGGAATGTAATGAAGGTGTGTACCTTTTGTGGAAAGACACTATATACTGTGGGCATATGCCATAAAAAACATGGGTATCCTATAGGGTTTAAGGGTTGAAGCACATTTGCCTTGTCTAATAGTGTGATTGCTCAAGAGGTCATATTAGAAACTCAAAGTAGCTTGACATAACCTACTTCATCCAATCCTTTGTCATTTCTCACTTTTGAGCAATATAAAAAATGGTTGTCTCTGGTACAAACTCCTAACACAAAGCCTAATCCTTCTATAAATCAATTTTCCACTTCATTATATAATAATACCTAAGGTATAGTTGCTACCACTTCTACTATTGATCCTAATTCTTTTTGGATTCTTGACACTGGCGCTATTGACCATATACGCTTCTTTTTGTCTTGGTTTTCATCATACAAACCTATTGCACCTATCTTTGTAAAACTTCCAAATGATAATCACATAGTTGCCAAACACTTAAGCACATTGCACATATTCAATTCATTGGTTTTATAAAATGTTTTATACATACCTGATTTTAGTTTTAGTTTGATTTCTATAACCAAGCTCACTTCTTTTATCAATTATTGCTTAATCTTTCGCCCTTCCTTTTGTTTTATATAAGGGATATCTTTTTGGAAGATGATTGGTATAGTTGAAGTTTGGGACAGATTATATGTTCTCAAAATTGCAAATTTAGCCATAACATTAACTACATAAACTCAATCAATCCAAGAATCTCAACCCAAGACATTTGACATTGAACTCTGACATCTTAGACTTGGATATCCCTCAAAGTTTTGTTTACAACTTTGCATTAACAATTGTCATTATGATACTTGTCATTATGCAAAACAAAAGTGCTTGCCTTTCCCTGTAAGCACCACTATGAGTAATAAATTTTTTTCTTTAATACATGTTGATATTTAAGGTCCGTATGCTATTGCTTCTGTTTTTGGTCATAAATAATTTTTAACTTTAGTTGATGATTTCTCAAGATATACTTGGACTTTTCCTATGAAAACCAAATCTAAAACATGCCAAATTATACAAGATTTTGTTTGATTAGTAATAACTCAGTATGACACAAAAATTTAGGTTTTTCGAACTGATAATCATAGTGAATTTTCTATGCCCATTTCTTTGCTTCCCATGAAGTTGTTCACTAAACTTCATGTGTAGAAACTCCATAGCAAAATGGTATAGTTGAAAGAAAATACTAGCATTTGCTTAATATAGCTAGAGCTTTACTCTTTCAATCAAATATACCACATGTCTACTAGCCTTAGATGATTTCACATGTTACTTATTTGATTAATCGACTCTCTTCTCCAATAATAAAAAACATAACTTTTTTTTGAACTTCTTCATCACAAACCTCTTACTTTTACTCATTTGAAAGTCTTTGGTTTTCTTTACTATGTTTCTACCTCCTTTCATAATCGTTCAAAATTTGCACCTAAAGCCTTAAAATGTGTCTTTCTAGTATACAAGCAAGCAATAAAAGGTTATGTTATCTTAGACCTCAAAACAAAGCAGATTACAATCTCTAGACATGTCATTTTTTATGAAACAATCTTTCCTTTCCAAAACTCTTCCCTAGATTCTTCTATCACAACATTAGCACAGCATTTTTCTTTGCCTCAAGATACAAACATCTTAGGCTTCTTAGACTTTCCAACCTCTACAATCCCACCTCCACCTCTTGAAACACCATTGCCTTCTCAAACAAATTCTACTTTTTCACCAGATACTTCACTTTTAGGTTTTGGCTCACACACTGCACCCCCTCCGCCTCTTTGAAGATCAATAGAACATATAAGCAACTTAGTTATATGTAGGACTATCACTTAGCTCTCCAATCTTCAGCTTAATCATCTCCTAAAGGTATTCCTTATCCACTTTCTTTTGTTCTTTCTTATCATAATCTCTTTATTGCACATCAAAATCTTGTACTATTTATTTCTACTAACCATGAACCTAGAACATATCAACAAGTTGCAAAACATGTTGAGTGGCAACAAGCAATGGCCATAGAAATATAAGCTTTTGAGCAAAACAACACATGGACCCTTACACATTTACCACCCAAGAAACTTTTAATAGGTTGTAGGTGGGTGTAAAAGATCAAATACAAGGCCGATGGATCCACAAAAAGCTACAAAGTAAGACTAGTGGCTAAAAGATACACACAAATAAAGGGAATAGACTACTTTAATACTTTTTCCCTATTTGCCAAGATGACTACAATGAGACTTCTTCTCTCCATTGCAATTGCTAAGGGCTGGTTTCTTAAGTAATTGGATATCAACAGTGCATTTTTGCATGGTCACCTTCATGAAGAAGTTTATATGACACTTCCCCAAGATTTTCAGTCCTTGGATCCTCACCTTGTTTGTAAATTGCAAAAATTGTTGTATAACTTAAAGTAGGCTAGCAGATAATGGCTTGCTAAACTTTCCTCTGCATTTCTTTCCTATGGTTATTTTCAATCTCAAATTGATCATTCTATCTTTGTTTGCCATATTGATCACTTTATGATTGCTTGACTAGTCTATTTAGATTATGTGATCCTCAAAGGGGATAATTTAGATGAAATTAATCACATTAAGCTTCTATTAAATCAGGCATTCCAAATCAAAGACCTTGGGGACTTGAAAATTTTCATTGGCCTCAAAGTAGCTCGATCTTCCAAGGGTATTCTGTTGAATCAAAGGAAATTTGCCTTAGAGTTATTAGAAGATACTTGTTTTTTAGCTTCTAAGCCTGCAAAGTTTCCTATGAACATGCATGTGAAGTTAGCCAAAGATATTGGTCAAGTACTTGATGATCCTTAAGCTTATCGAAGGCTAGTGCCTTACCCCCATAAGACTTGACATAAGCTTTGCTGTCTAGCATTTAAATCAATTTTTTGGCTTCTCCATAGGATAAACATCTTTAGGTTGCTCACAGGATCCTAAGATATATCAAGGGTGCTCCTACAAAGGACTATTTTTTCCATCTCAGTTTGACTTGTAACTTAAAATATTCAGTGATTTGGATTGGACAAGCTATGTTGATTCTAGAAGATCAGTTACTAAGTTCTGCACCTTCTTTGATCAAGCTTTGATTTCATGGAAATTAAAAAAAAAGGACAGCCATTTCTAGATCTTCATCTGAGGTCAAGTATCAAGCCTTGGCATTTGCCATGTATGAGGTTCAATGGTTGCTGCAGTTATTAGCAGATCTCCATATCTCTCATTTCTAGCCTGTTTTGCTTTATTGTGACAATTAAGTCTTTCAAATTACAACCAATTCCACATTCCATGAAAGAACAAAACATATTGAGATAGACTGCCATCTGGTAAAAAAAAGGTCCAGGCTCGTGTTATTCATCTCTTGCTTATTTGGTCCTCAGCTCAGCTGGTAGAGGCCTTCACTAAACCATTACTTCCTAATTCTTTTCATGATATAATTTCCAAGCTAGGATTGCATGATATACATGCTCCTGCTTGTGGAAGGATAATAGACTAAGTTATAATTAGTTTTAGTAAGTTTTATTATTGTAAAAAAAATTATAAATAGTTAAAGTCAATTTGTATAATTAGCTTAAACTCATATTAGCTCTCTTTGCATATGTTCTGAACTAGTTCATGAATGGAATAGAGATTTTTCATTCTTTCCATTCATTCCCGTGTCATAGAAGAAACAGAAATTTTTATTTTTCATGCATAAATTACAAAACGAGTTTTTCTTTTTTAACATGGCTGTGAGGGTACAAATATATATATATATATATATATATATATATATATATATATATATATATATATATATATATATATATATATATATATATATATATATAATTGAAGTACCACGAGCACTGAGTATATATATGTCAATGCATGAAAATATATATATTCCTCTACTCTTTCTACATTTCCACACTCACCTTCCTCTACTCGCCGTAGTGAGGTGTAAATGGTTTGAATGTCATCAGCACTCCAACAATTTCAACCACATTCATGAAGAAGAACACTAAGTGATCACCTGCATCCAATACGTTGCCTGCTTTAATACCTAAAACCCTGGAAAATATATTGAGGACTTCTTCTGCTGCAAAACTTTATTTACTTATTTATTTTCGAATCACTTTTCTAATAAAAATTAGAAGTGTTGTAGCAGTAGTTTAGTGTTTGGCTAAATTTTTGGACAAGCACTTGTAAGTAAAATTATTAATGCCCGCAATACTTTTTTTTTTACTTTTTAATTTCGGTGAGGGTATAATTTTTTTAAAAATATTTTTATTTCTGCTTCTATTTGTGCTTGACAAAGGAAGTTTCAATTCCTTGCCTCTCGTTTTCGACAGAGAGACAAATTTTGCTACAAGAAAAGTAACATTGGGCTGGCGAAACACATCTTGGAAAAAAAAAAAAAAAAATATTTTTCTTTTTCCCTTCCAATATGTTGCACAAGCTGAACTAATTATGCAAGAAACATACCAGGGAGGAAGGCAGCATTTTGACGCTTTTGGGCCCATGAGAAACTGCAAAGACCACATTGGTGCTGTCAAAGAGAAGTAATAAAATCTTACAGAAAATTGCGGGCTGTGAAAGATGAGTGAGTAATTATAATTAAATGAATAATTAAAATTAAATCAAAATACTAACAAAAAATAAAATTATTCAAATATGTGAAAACAAGTTCCTTAAGCTGCTATCATTCAAAATAGTGCCATTTTATATCTCTTAATATATTAAATGACACTAAATTAAATGACACTAAGTATCTTATATATATATATATAAATATATATATATATAGAGAGAGAGAGAGAGAGAGAGAGAGAGAGAGAGAGAGAGAGAGAGAGTATACCAAATATATGTATCAGTATATTAAATACAGACATTTTGAATCATAAGGGTACTTACATTGCACCACCCACAGCGGGACCAACTGCTTTGAAAACAGACATTGCAGTCAAAGCCAAGCCATTGGCAGCACCTCTTTGCTTTTGGCTCTGTTGTTCATTTATATTCAAATTTTCAATCATTATGATTTGACAATGCAAATCATAAAAATAAAAGAATGACAGAAGAATTTAATCAAACAGTATAGAAACTGAGAAAAGAAGATTACCACGGCCCTGTTTTGCAGAAGGAAGGTACCAGTTACAACAGACACCTGATATTCGCAAGAACAAGCTTACAATATATTTAGTATGATGGTTTCTCCATGGAATATAATGGATTTTGAAGTTGTGAATAGTACAGTACTTACTGCTAAAACATTCTTTACCAATGACGCACAATTTAAGACTAAGAAGAGCGTGAACCCAGTCAAGCAGGTCATGAATGGGTAGGCTTGCAGAATAGGAATTGTTAAAATCTGCGTATGAATATATTCCCAGACACAATAAAAGCCATAAATAAATGTCAGAAATTAAAAAAATGTTCTACCTATAACATATTTACTTGTATATTTATGGTTGATTTGTTCTATTAATAATTGATAGACCAACTCAATTATAAATAAATATATAAAAATATCTTACTTTTTAAAGTGAGACCTATTTCTAACATGGTTATAGATTTATTAATAATTGGTTTGATTTACCGATATATTGGTACACCAGATCTACCTTATCATATTAGGAGAATAATGAACATAATATAAGCATATTATGCAAACTTTTTAGTGAGATTTATTTATGACATACTTACATGTTTATCTTTAATACTTGAGATTTTTCTAAGAATCTATGTAGACAAAATATGTGAAATTAGAAAAGATGCAGTTGATTTTTAAGTCATGTTTAATTCATGGATTCAAGATTTACAGGAATGCAAATATTTTGAAAAGATTTAAATAATATCTATTATACTTTTATAATTATTATTTAATAGTAAATGTTATTTTTTATTATTTTTTTGAAGTAGATATATTAATGTTATTTTTATTCCACCTATCTTTTTTTTTTTCCCTTATTTCATTCCATCCTTTTTCTGTGAATCAAATGTGGCCTTACGGAATAAAGAAAGCTCACCCCTGCAATGCGTGTAGTTATTATAGGCCCCAGAAGTTTTTCAACAGATGGGTATAAGGACATTTGAAAGAGAAGGAGACCTACACCTGAAGGGATAACAAGAAGTAAACAACTCTGGCATATGAACTCAGCACTACTGTAACAGGATAAAAACCAAAAGACAGAAGAAAATTAAATCTTAATAATTTATTTTTTCTTTTTAAAATTTCTAAATCATTATATGTCATAATTCTGTAATTGATCAACTATTTATTCCAGTAGCCTTTCCAAGTTTATATAAATAAGTTCTCCTCTAGTTTATATTTTGAAAATCAAATTCCTTTCTTATATTAAAAAAAAAATCAAATTCCTTTCCCTAAATGAAGCTTCACTTTAACTTAGTAAAAAAGTCTAAATATTTACCTGAAATAGCAAGAACTTCACCTGTACCTTCAGACGTATAGCTCAAACCTCCATCCTCCCTTGGGCTAACCACCCACAATGCGAATATCTATAGCAAAATATCTTTCTGTTAGTTCGACCTTATTACACATTGATCAGACACCGTTGGATTAAGCACTTATTATTGAGTCAAAAGTTAGAACTTTTTGAGACTTTTAAATTAATAGTAAGCGTTTGATCCAATAGAAACATTTAGTAACAGTAGTGAAATAGAATTGCAAGTAGATTTTCATTTTATTGTAGGGTACTGGTAATGAACTCCTGATTGAGAGTGACATCCTGCATTAACTTCTACCAGTTTGCGCTGGTTGTTAAATGTTCGACCAGTAATAAAATAAAATGACAGTAAGGTTGTGGAGAATTGGATCATTATAAAAATTGGAAAGAGCATACGTATCCACAAAACAATAAATGATTCCCAAGTATATAATCTCAAATTAGGTGCAGATTTACCTCTGTGTATGCCATATCATGAAGAGAGAAGACACAATAGAGAAGTATAGAGGACATCAAGGGCCAATTCTTGAAAAGGCTCAGGGCAGATACATCACTTTCTTGAGTTTCTTTTCCTTTTGAATTAGACTCTAAAGAACCATTTTCAAGAGCTTCACAAGAGCCGTCACATGATTTTATATGCTCATCATGCATGTGCAATGATTCCTGCAATCAAATATTTTGTACCATAAATATATCATTGTTGGTAACCTAAGAGAATGTGTAATGAATCCTCTTCTATCTAGGAGAAGATTTAGTAAAGAGAAAAAAAGACATGACATGGGACTAAGTGGGATACTCTTTCCTATAAGATCTTCTCTTTGTATTATACTCTTCCATCTAAGAAAGTATCTTTTGAAGAGAGAAAGATACATAAGACAGAGTTCAGTGGAATCTTCTTTAGGGTACGAGAGGATCTTGATTTGTTATTTTCAAGGAATTGGGATTTTTTTTTTTTATAGTTTCCAAACAAATTTATGGTATAAATTTCAAGGAGCCAAAGGCATGGCATGTATAACTTAAAATGGGCTCTATTTATTTCGTATGTGAATTTCAGACTAATTATATCTTTCTTTCTCTCAAATTGACTGTCAATTTCTTGAAAAAGAAATAATAAATTAAAGAAAGGAATAATTTGGTGGGTCTAGAAAAAACAAAGAAAAATATTTAGGACAAGTAGGATTAAAGGTGTAATTTAAAAGCTTAAGTCCAAATAATTTAATATACATTTGGTAAGTAGACTTCACCTTATTACCCTTCAAACAATAATTTCTCTTTCCAACAAAGGCCTTTATATCCCTCAACATAGTACAAATTATTCAACACAAACTTATGGCATTAACTGGTGTTACGTTTATAGCGGTATTGTGGTTACTATAAACAGTTATATACCTTTATACCCTAATTAAGTATGGTGAATGACCTTAGGTAAGAAAGAATCATTTCAGATACACATCATTTTTACACTTTTTGCATGAAACACCACACATAAAGCTATTTTACTTACAAGTCCCTCTTCTATACATATTTGATAAATGGACTTCTCCCTTGAAACCTTTAAATAGTAATTTCTCTTTTCAGCGGGGGAACATCATATCCCACAACACAAGCTTATAATATTAACTCGTATTATGTCCGTATCAGTAATTTGCAACTATTTTAGACGATTATATTATTTTCATATCCAAAGTTGGGACGTCTTATAACGTTAGGAAAGAGAAAATGATTTAAGACACACATCATTTTTACACTTTTTGCGAAAACACCACATAAAAAGTTATTTTGCTTGCAAGTCCCTCTTTTTTTTTTTTTTAAACCATGTGATTTGATCTCACGTGACAACCTTTGTCCTTAACCCACTCCCTCAAGCCACTTTCTAAAGTGCCACTAGCCTATCTTTTAAAAGATTTTTTAGGATTTTTTATTGTAAAGTGCTTATAAGGTTTTGGAGAGAGAAAGTAATATAAAAAGTGAAAGTGTCTATGAATTCACTTCTTTTTATTTCTTACTCTAACTTTTCTCTTTGAATTTTATAAAAATTTTACAATAAAAAACTCTAAAAGATTCATATTCATCTTTTTGTGTCAGTTTTCTGAAGGATATTAGAAAAGATTATTTATGAAAGCTTTTAGATTTCTCTTTCTTCTTCCTTGTGTCCTTCCATTAGATTTTCCATCCTTTCATGACTCAGAAGAACCCCCATTTTTTGAAACACTAATAATTGCTTCTGCCAAAAAAAAAGTCTTAAATAAGATCTAAGTTAGAAAGTGCGAAATAAAAAATGATGCATATATAAATTAATGAAAATCATTAATTAGGGTAAAAATGTTAAAGAGCTAAAATAATTAATTACCGGAAGCCAGAAAGAAGTAATGAATGCTGGCACGGCAACAAGTGATATAACCAAGCAGGGCAAGAAGTAAGGAAATCTGCATCAGAAATTAGTATTCCATGTACTTCATATATGAATATTTAAGATAACAAATTAGTTCAAGTGAAACGAGCAATTCTTTTGTATTCTGTACATGCATTACATGTACGGATTCAATATCAACCATTACATGTGCAAACACTATATGGTGCCTAAGAAAATTACCAAATGGAAAATGAGGAATCAAATGGGACCTCAAATATATATGTTATCCAGGAAAGCCTGACTCACCTTCCAAATATAGAGTCTTTGGAAAATATATTTGGATATTTATCTGCTGGCTGAATCACAAAACAATATAGAAATAGCATAGGAATAAGTTTAAGAGAGCTTATCCTGGGCAATAAAATGCATATGCCCTTCAATTAAACATTAGTGAAAGGTTTATACTTTGGCTATATTGACAAAGGTGAAGAAGAAATTTCATTCATAAAGCAAATAAAAAGGCAAAAATAATTTAACTACACTCTCAAAATTAAACTTAAATACATATAAATGCACCGTCATATATATTTTTTTCCTCACAAAAAAGTGTATATTTCATGTAGTCTATAAGAATATTTTTTATGTCACTTATCTTAATTGGAGTGCTTGCATCCAAAAGATCATGCATTCAGTTATCTTAACATTTTTTTTTTGTTATGCTTCTTACATTCAAAAAAGGTATTCAATATTTATAAAAATTCGTTAAAGTTGGTCAACACACTCATTTTCCTATATTTTTCTTAAATTCTTGCACTTATGTTAAACTTAAGAATTGATAACATATAATTTTAGGTTATATCCTTGCTATTGGACTGGGTTAACCCAACTTACAAATAAAAAATGATTAAATTGCTCCTGAAGAGTCTTCATATAAATATTTTGAGGTAACCATTCTAAATATATCTCTCTCATCTTATTCATCTTCTTTAATATGATAATTTTGATTATCTCTTTCCATCCTAACTATAGATGCTAACTAGTGTTAGAGTACTGATAAAGTGACCAACTTTTCACAATACTGAGCGTTTTCTATTTTGTCGGATGTATACAGAAATATGAATTTTTTACATTCAGTAAGTATATGCATGATATGCAGTTAGAGAGAAATAAAAAAAAAAGAGAGATAATGGATGAAGAGAAAAAAAGTAAGTTATATATATATATATATATATATATATATATATATATATATGTATTTCTATCTTTTTATATAACTCTTTTTCTTTTATATATATATATATATATATGTGATACAATATTAGAGAAAATTTAAGTGTGATACATAGAGGATTCCACAGTCATAATATTGACCATCAAATTATTTTTCATTAATTATTATATTTAAAAATTTCTCCTTCTATCTTTTTATATAACTCTTTTTCTTTTATATATATATATATATATATGTGATACAATATTAGAGAAAATTTAAGTGTGATACATAGAGGATTCCACAGTCATAATATTGACCATCAAATTATTTTTCATTAATTATTATATTTAAAAATTTCTCCTTAATTATAAAACTTCGGATTCCCTGTTGCATTGATGAGCCACATGCAAAAGCCGACCAAGAAAAAGTCCCCCCCCCCCCCCCCAAAGAAAAAAAAGAGAATATATATTAAATTAAAAGAAACAAAATGACTCTCATGAGAAGAGGGGTCAGATGGGAGAAGGTGAAAGGACAAAAAGCAACATCAAGAAAAATAAAGCAGCCTCGGACTACGCGAGATTAATGAACAATAACAAAATATAATATCAAAAATAAAAGTGACAAGTTGTAAACTTTTTGCACAAGAATAATTGTGACCCAAAAGGGCAGAGTTGTGTTCACGCAAAGCTGCTACAAGCCACACCCTTTGTCCAAAAAAAGTAAAATGGCTACCAGCCTTTTACGTTTTACCCCACTCCATATAAAAATAAGGAATATATTTCTTAAAATATATTCCGTAAGTTTTTTATTTTTAAGTCTTAAAAATACATTATTCATTTTTTTAAAGTCTCTACTCGTTATTTGCTCATTTTTAAAAGATATATATTTATTTATTTATTTTTACCTAACGGAAAACTAATAAAAAAATTTTAGAGATTCAATCACATATTTTTAAAATTTAAAAATTAAATAATTGAAGTACATGTCTTTAAGAATAAAATCTTCGGCCCCGTTTGGTATCATATTTTTAGAACAATTTTTTGTTTTTAAGAAAAAAAAATAAAAAAAATTGTTTGATAATATGTTTTTAATAAAATATTTTGTAAAACAAAAAAATAAAATTTTATTTTTAAAAATAAAAAAATCAAAACATATTTTAAGTATTTTGTAATCTTTGTTCTGTAGAATAAAAAAAATTATTTTTTAGAATAATAATTCAAACAGATTTTTTAATTTTTTTAAAATTTATTTTAAAAAACATCTATTTTAAAAACAATAAAACAAGAACAAAATTAATCAGACCCTATTATATTTCCTAATTTTTCTTTTCTTGTTTTGCTCAGTTTTTGCCATTTCAGGAGGTCTATGTTTCAAATGCTGCTTGGACCTCCCGTAGTAGGAGATAGTACGGCACCCAGTGCAACAATACCATTTCAGCTTATTTTTGTCTAAAATATAATGTAAGATATCAAAAAATTATAGTTGAGAAAACAAAAATTTTAATTATAAAAATATAATTTTTTGAAAATTTTAACTGTGTTATGAAGTTAAAATTTTTGAAAAGTAATTTATGTTATGGTTGAAGTTTTGTCATTTTAATTATAATTTCTAAATGCTTTACATTATTTTTTATATTTGAAAAAAAGGCTGAAATAGTTTTATCACGCCAGGTGCAATAGGATCCTCCTCCTGTAGAGGGATCTGGGCGCTTTCAAATGCAAATCCAGACGTGACAACCATGAAAATATAGAAATTAATACCTGAGCAAGGAAACCACCCAAAGCAGGACCAATGATCAATCCACTACCCCATGCTGTGCTAACCTGAAATAATTAGATTATAATTCTTCATAATTTCTTCTAGTGTTACAATTAAAAGTACATCTTCAAATCTTTATGATATTAGATTTTTGTTAAATAGCATAGTTTCTCACATCGGTTGTGTAGCAAAATTTTGGAACTCAAAAGTCTGAAGAATTTTTTGAAACTTACTGATGACAGCCCCAGAGCATGATGTTCGTCGCGTAAAAATTCGCATGCATATGCCTATAAAAAATAGTGAGGATAAAAAATATTACACAAAAATCTTTAACACGATCATATAAAATGGTGTCAAATACAACGTTTAGAATTTTCATCCAAATTTATAAAACTTTTACCAAATAATTTGTTATTTGATTATTATCTAAAATATTATAGATAGATTTTTTTAATTCAATACGAGAAAGAAAGTATTTAGGATATATGCATAGAGTTTCTTTTTGGCTGAAGTGAATATCAATTGCCAAAAGCAATAATAGTTCAATGGTAAATGATTTCATATCCCCCGTATTTATATGTAATTTTTAAAATAAAGTTCTTAATTATTTAAATATTATTTTGTCTCCTGTGAATAATATGTGCACAGTATTGTCCGTTGAGGTAAAATATTTCTTATAACGTAAAAAATTTTTGTACTCATTTTTTTTTTTACATATTTATATCTTTAACACTTTTTTAAAAAAAAATTAGAAATAAAGTCTTATTTAATTATATGCCATTGATTAACATATCTATAAAATATGTCAAAAATATTTCTATTTATTATTTATTTTCATTTGTGAGCTAGAAATATACCTTTATGGGGCTAAGCACACCATTCAAACTTCCAAGAAGAAACCTGGTGGCTAAGGCCATCCAAAAATTTACACTAAGGCCGAATAGAGTGTTGATAATAACCCTGCAACAGTTTCAAAAGCTATTGAAAAATAATAGGTGTATAATAAGTCATAAAAGTTAATTTAATAGAGAAAGTTTCAAATAATTTATAATTAAGAGTCTCTAGATTTTTTTGGGAAAAAAAAATTAAAGAAACTGGAGGAGAAAGCATTGAGTTTAATAACCAAAAAAAAAAAAATACAGATAATAGCTGAGGGAACCAACACTGAGAGAGTTCCTAAGATGATCACTGGTTTTCGACCATAACGATCGGCCACTACTCCCCACATAATTGATGTCAAAGCTCTGCCAATCATAAAAGAACACCCTTCAATATAGTAAAGGTGTTTTTGTTAGAAGCAGATCATAACAAATTTAATTAATTCCTGGATTTATATGTGTTGAAGATTATGTAATTGTTGAGTTAGAAGTTCTTTTATTTAGTATGAAGAATAATTTTACATTGGAAAGGTTAAATATTTTTAATTTATAAAATCAAGCTAAATACGATTCTTTGAAAAAAGAAACTAAATATTTCAATTCCTAAAAGATATTTTTTAGAAAAAGTACTTGTTTATAAAGGAAATGAACTCAATATTTAGTTTATTGAGAAAGTAAATTAATAATTTCCACACCAATCTAATATTTTTTAACCTTAATCTATTTGATTGAAATGCTTACAAACCTGATTTTTCAAAAATATTCAACTGGGAAATCTTTTTTTTTTTTATAAATAATTTACTAAAACATGAACAGAGATGTTAAAATAATAGTTAATTGTAAACACGTGTAATGCTCATTTAATAAATATCTAGTATTATGGAAATTAAATTACATAAAAAGAAAAAAAAAACTCACCCACGAAACCAGCATAGAAACCAATGTCTTTCTCATTTTCAGCAATATGAAAATCACTAATCTGCAGATAAAAATTGATAAGGAAAAAAGGAATAAGGACAAATCTTTCTAGATGCTATATAACAGAACTTATTTGCAATTGATGCTACGATCTTTGAAAATCTAGTGGCACCATACACTGCCAGAAAAAGAAATGAGAAAAAAAAAATAAGGCTCGTATTATACTAACTAGGGTAAAGACTAAAGATAATATTTCTTGTAAAATTTAATTATTTATTGGATCTCATTAATTTACCAAACACTTAGTGAATTAGTGAAGTTTTTCCTGAACCTAGCAGAGCAAATTCTTCTTATATGTGTGTATTTTGTCAATAATTGATGCTCAACTTAACAAAAGTTTCTACCATGTAATGATTTTCTTCAATTCATTTTGGAACAGAAAAATCTGGTAGGCAATAAATAATAAACTCAACAGAAAATGTATAAGGATTGAGATAATCATGGACTGAGAAAGAAAAGAAAAATGGAATATTTATTTCCCACAATTAGCTGAAGAAAAATGCAACTTAATATTGTAGGCATCAATTTGTTTCCTAATTTATGGAAAAAATTTTAAAATTTCAAGGATCATGATTTTTTTTTCTTTTATATATATTTAGTGCATGTATGATTAAAAATCCAACATTAACTGTTGCCAGAGAATAGAATTTTCTTTTATAGCACACTGTTTCTGACTGCAAATTAAAAAAACACAATGATAAGCCAAACATTGGTTATATAGCACAAAGTACTTATCAATTATTTTTTTCGGATTAAAATAAAGAAAATAAAGGAATCAATTTTCAAAATAAGTTTTGACCAGATTTGGATCTGAATTTAGTAGAATCTGTACCGTCTCTTTTAAAACTATAAAATTTAACCTTTTTTTTTTTAAGAACAACTTACACAAAGAGATCTGCATGGCATAATTAATAAAGCAAAATGAGTAAGCTTATATACGTAAGTAAACTCACCATGAAGTAAAGGAAGGGAAAAAGAGATGATATTGGCAGTGCTGAAACAAAAAAAGAAAAAAGAAAAATAATGATAATAATAATAATATCAAACATGCAGATTCCCATACACATGCATTATCGAAGTTATCACTCTAAAAAATACTAGTACAAACGAAACATTGAGTCAACCTTCAGCAAGATGATAGATGTGATCCCTATGAATTAAGCAACACCAATTCCAAGGAGCAATGAAATGATTAGGGAATTTATCTACCTGTTTGATTTCTTGTTTTTTTGAATAATTTTTTTATTTTTAAGAACAAATAAACAAAAACACATGTTTGATAATATATTTTTAATGAGATGTTTTGTAAAATAAAAAAATAAAATTATATTTTTAAAAATAAAAAAATTAAAATATTTTTTAAATATTTTGTAACTTTTGTTTTACAGAATTAAAAAATAAAAAATAACAATTTTTTAAAATAATGATTCAAGCAAATTTTTTAACTTTTTTGTTTTCAAAATTTGTTTTAAAAAATATCTGTTTTGAAAATATTAAAACTAGAATAAAATCAAATAAACCCTATTTTTCCACTTGCTGATCAACATGATTATAAATTGAGAGTTTGGTTTTTGTCAATTATGAAAGAATAAATTTAAATATAAAATAAGACTCCAAACCTATGAAAGGTGCACACATATATGTTAGTAAAAAAGAAAAAGAAAAAGGTCGAAATCAGAAACCAGTTTTGTTTTTTTGAAAATGGAATGTGGGGGTAGCCCAGAATTACAGAAGTAGTCTTTTTGGTTTTCAGAGCAAATAAAAAAGTTAATAGATTCTGCATAGGAAATTTTGTTTGGTACACAAAAAAAAATCAATAGCTAAAATTTAATTTGTACAAATGAGATTCATGTATAATACAAATGAGATTCACGTATAAAATAAATTTTAACTATTGAATATATAAATGATATAGTACACCGAATGCATATAAAAATTACTTTTTACATAGAACATCAATTAAGAGTTTTATTTTAATGTTATTGAAATTGTCTCTGTAATTAAAAAGATTTGGGAAATAAACCTTTTCAATTTTTTTATAAAATTGATAATATTAATTTTAGAAAGAAATAGATATAAAATAGATAGAGGTCATTATTTAAAGAGATCTCACACATTCAAGTAAACTCTAGATATTTTATATGTATTTCCTTTCTAAATTGATATATTCAATTTTAAGAAGAAATTAAGAAGATCTAAGCGCACTGATACAGTTTCTTGTGCCTTTTAATTTGGTTATCATTTAAATTGCTATTTATGGAAAGCTTTTTAGAGAACAAACATAAAGCATAGACGAATTTAGCTATAGTCACTGCTTTTCTCAAATTGAATTATGTTAGGCTTGGTTACATAAGCTGTAAAATATAGGATTTTCAGCCACCCAAGACGCATCAATGATTTTTTTGGGGTTTACTGCAGAGTCACAGCAAGTAGGTTCACTCATGACTCATCTTTTCTTAATTTTTTTTTTTTTTTTTTTAAAGATAGAGAGACACGAGACATCAGCATCTATCAATCGAGATTCCTAAAACCTTTTTTAAAATTCAAATTCAAAGCTAGAGACATGAGACATCAGCATAGTAAGCAGTAGTTGCGGGTTGAAAACAAAGGCAAAGAAAACTAATACCAAGAATCACCAAATTGGCCGTTTCATTTTTTATTATTTTTTGGTTTTGGTTTTGTCCAGCATGGACACATTTAAAAGGACAAAATTTGATAAAATTCTAAATCTATACAATATTTGATATAATATATAATATTAGATAGGATAAAATCAATATTTTTGACAAAAATGCCTTTTATTTAAAAAATATATTATATTTATCAAAATTTATTATGTTATATTAATTTTTAAAGAGAAAGAATATGAGTAAATAAGGTTACACATAATACATAGCAACTTAAGTGATGTAATCTAACTTGGTCACATCAGTTTAAGTAGTTAAAAAATAATTTAGGTAGATTGGGTTAAATTGGTCATGTTAGCTAGTTTCAACTAGTTTGAATTGATCCTATAAATTTTTTTAAAATATTTATTTTATAAAGACTTATAAAAAAAATTTATTTTTTAAAGGTAAAATATAATTTTATAAAAATTTATATGTTTTTATTTTTAAGAATCAATTTATAATTTTTATCAAATATTAAAAAAAAAGTAATTCAGTTAGTTTGAGAAATTAGTATAACCCAATTTTATACTAAATCAATTAGACTAAGTCTGATATTAAATTAATTTTTGGGTGGCCCAACCCAATCCTATTAATTTTTTAAAAAAATTATTTTATAAAAACTTATATAAAATTTTTATTTTTTAGAGTCATTTTATAATTTTTACCAAAAATTATTTTACAAGGATTTATATAAAAAAAATTTTAAAATCATTTTATAAATTTTACAAAAAATTATTGTATAGGAACTTATATAAAAATTTTATTTTTTAAGGTCATTTTATAATTTTATAATTTTTACCAAAAATATAAAAATAACTCAACTAACTCGATTTCATTTAGTATTAATTAAATCTAATTGAGCCCAAGTATTAGGCTAAAAAAAAAGAAGTCTGGTACAAAATTAAACTGACTATTGAGCTATTTTAATACCCTACCTATGATTACTTTTATTGAGCTAGGATAAAACCCAACTCAACCTTGTCAATAAATATTCTTATAAGTGAAAGGTCAAAATAAAAAAGTATTCAAAACTTAATTAAGTCTAATCTCACTCTCAAAATATAATTAGATTATATATTATTTTGATATATAAAAAAATTTAATGTATAATTTTATACAATATATTAATTATATTAAACAAGTAATAAATTTATAATATATTATATTAACTTATATTATTAGACTTTATTCGATATATCAAATAATCCTTTATTTATAAAGTATGGTCGTCATTCTATATGCAAAGGCATGTCAAAATATTTTTTTGTCACCTCAAACACGCATCGCACACGATGTTAAACACAACTGAGACTCCTTTAGAACATGGCTCGACATGAGCGAAAAGAGAATAGAATGAAAGACCAAAGAAACCCATCTTGATGAGACAAATAAAGTTCTTTTCCAATTTTTTTTATTATACATGAATAGTTTAAATAATATGGATTAACAAGTATTGATATAGTAGATTTAAAAAAAAAAAATAATAGTGAAAGATATTTAGAATATAAAATAATTAATGACAGTTACTAAAAATATATCACTAATAAAATTTTTTAAATATTATATATATATACATGTATATATTTTATATATTTTTTTAAGTTTGACGTCAAGTCAACATGTTCACACTCCATAGTCTGAAATTGAATTTCATGCCTGGATGATCGACAGAGTGCAATCCCTCTCAACCAATGCCTTTGGAATTTTAATCCTAAAACACTCCTAACAGGAATAGAACCCAGTTGAATATTCAGGTCATTATGATTTAAATATATGGGATTGCTCACTCTTTCTTCCTTAGAAAATTGAAATTAATTATATGGGAAGAAGAAACTCAGAAAGTATGGCTCAATTAGTTAATTACCAGAGGCAAGAACAATAATCCAAATGAAGCTGAGTCCTTTGAAAGGTATGCCTTCTTGTTTCTCTTTGAGTTGATCCACCTTGCAGCCTGGGCAACCCTCATAATAACTCTTCTGCTTCTGCAACAATGAATCTCCAACTCCTCCAGCCATGGCTTTTCTTTTATGCTTTTCTGGAGCCAAAGTATAGAAGTTCAGTCCCCAGAGAATGAGTCACTTCTTGCGAGATGTTTAACTACAAATCCGCAATTCTCATGCGTTAGACCACATAATTGAAAACCCAGAAATTATATTAGATCGATAAGAAATTCATATGCAATATTTAATAAAAATCTAAGCTTTGTTCACATGAATTCAATTACAAGAGATTACTGATAGAGAAATTCCTAAATATTATAGAATAATTAAATACCTGTTTTCTGATGCCTCAGCCTGGAGATCTTGCTGCTCAAATGAAGCAGAAGATGTAAGAGGTATGTGTTCTGGAGTGAGAAGAACCAAACACATTCCAATATTTATAGAATGTTTACAGAATATTTTTAAATTTATTTTTTAATAATAAGATTATTTAATTTTGAATACTTTTATTTTATAATAAAAGTATTTTTTTTAATTTAACCCAAAAGATGACGTAGTTAATCATTGACCCATAAAGTAATTATTTTTTAAGTTTAAGAATATAAGAAATTATAAAGAATGAGCCTGAGTTAAATAAATTTATTTTAAAAGTTTTGTTATTATTAAATTTAATTATTTTTTTATTAAAATTAATAATAATAAGATAATAAATTTTTTAAAATAATTTTTTTAAAATTTTAAATTTTTAAATATAATTTCTTCTTAAGAATATATAAAAACACAGGTTCAATTATTTCAGTACTGAGCTACGGTACCACATTGAAAATATGCTCCAAGAAAGGATAAAAAAAGTTGCTTTTATCGAAGAGTTTTTCCATGAAGCAGTGGTTGCTAAAGATCTCTTTAATCATCATGGTATCTATCCTCGAGAAGCAAAAAATCATTCCATCATTAATCTAAGAATTGACAGTACACAAGAGAACACGTGGTCCGAAAAGGAACCAAAAGAAAAAGCCAGAAAGCATCAGCCATTATTTTTGGAATCATTAGAATTTAAAAATTATCTTTTAATTTTGTTAAAATTATATAAATATTTTTTATTTTAAAAAAAATATATACACTTTTTAAAATAAATTTTTTTAATATTTTAGGATCATTTTAATTATTTTTATTAAAATATCCTTCATAAATCTAAATACATATTTTTTAATAAAAAAATTTAAATACAAGATATTTTGATAAAAAAATTTAAAATTAGACAAGAGATTTGTGAATATTTAAAAAATATAAAAAAATTTGTATAATTTTAATAAAAATTTTAAAAAATTGTATAATTATTTTAAAATTTCTTATGGCTTGCTTGCAATCCTTTGTTGGTAGGTATTATAACTCGATGCATTCTAAGGTTACATTAGAACAACTTGTCTAATTAACTCCTAAATCTTTTCAATAAAAAAAATATGAATAATTCATCAAGATGAAAGCTTCATATGCCAAAATCTCATGTCTAAATCCCGTTAACTTTGCAAGTTATTTACTTTATATATGAAGGGAAATAAATCACATTCTGAGATGATTCCAGTATTTACTTGGATGTAGCGGAATTTGGATCTCACTTGGATCTTTGCCCTATGTGGTTCAATAAGGAATCACTAGTGGACTTTGATAATTGTTCCACGATAGATTACACCATAGTCAAAAATAGGAGGAGAGGTTTTCTCTTAATTTTGTATTTTCTTCTTTGTTGATAGAGAAGAGCCTGAAGGAAAGAGAAAAAGAAGTTTCACACGCCCGCGCTGCGCGCACCATTCTTTTACCGATCACCTACTCTACATATTAAAAATATCAGTTTTTCCTTTTGCAAAATTAAAAATTCAGTAATTAACACTTTTTAATTTTGAATTTTAAATTTTTAAAATTAAAAAATTAGTTAATTCAAAACTCAAAAATCAATTTAATTTATTAATTAAATTAATTAATTTTTATATTAATTTCTCTGGACTTTTTTTTATGGATTTAGGTCAACTCACTATAAGTGGTCTATTTTTCAATATCTCTCACCTGCACATGATGAGATGAATAATATAAGACTCTCACTCTTTGCTCTTCTTGGACTTTCTCTGTTATGACCACTTGGTCACAATTATCGAGAGTTCTTACATTAAAAGTCTCATTATGGGACTAGTATAAGAGATGTATCTTTTAAACATACTTTAGATGTTTATTTATGTGCTTCAAGTACCCTAAATTTACTTTTATGTACCATATTCTACACTCACGACAAATCTAATTCCTCTTAAAATAATTTTACTTAGATTGCCTTTTGTCATCAGCATAGTATTCACACTTATGATGAGACTAAAACTTTATAACAAGCATGCTTTGGATATTAGCATATTTATGTATATCTCAGGTGACCTCATTTTTGCCCACATATCACTTAGATCAAAATTAGTTATTTTCTTAGTATTAATCCTTTACGCTTTGTTTGGATGGGGGAAGAGAAAAGGGGAGGGAGAGAAAAGGAGGGAAGAGAAGCGAGAGAAGAGAAAACGGAGATTTTCTTCTTATGCGTTTGGATGGAGGGAGAGAAAATATATAAAAATAAAAAAATGTGTTAATTTAATATAATAATAATTTTGTTATTATTTTAAATTTTTTTCATATATTTTTTTTAAAAGATTAGAATAATAAAAGATATAAAAATTAATTTAAAAAATATTTAAATAATTTCAAAAAATTATTTTTAAATAAAATTAAAAAAGTCACTAAAAAACTCATACTTAAAATTTAAAAATATTTTAAAAATATATTCTTAAAATTAATTAAATTTTATTATATAAAAATATCTATAAATTATTATTTTAAAATCATAAATATTAATATTTATTTTAAAATTTATTAATATTATTTAAATATATATTAATTAATTTAAATATAATAAATATTATATATAATATATAAATATTATATATATAATATTATAATATAATATAATATATATATATATATATATATATATATGTCAATGCATTGCCCAAATGGGCAATGCATTGACAGTGTTCGACTGCATTGCAGTCGGACACAACGCTGTCCGATTGCAATGCAGTCGGACACAACAATGTCCGACTGCAATGCAGTCGGACATTATTGTGGCCAAATTGCAGTCCGACATATATGTCTGACTGCAGCCACAATATTGTCCGACTGCATTGCAGTGGACAATTTTTTTTTTAATTATATATAATTTATTAAATTTTATATTAAAAAATATATTAATATTTTGTAATATATATTAATTAATTTAATAATAAAATTAATTGTAACATTATTTTTTTAATTAACTAATTAAAATATTTAAATAATTTTATTAAATATATATTTATTATTCTTTTACATTGTGCGTCACTTTTCCCTTCCAATCTCTCCATTTTGGAGAGGAAAAAAAATACTGGGACCCACCGTACTTTTCTCTCCATTTTTTCTCTTCTCTCCAGTTTTCTCTTCGAACCAAACGGGATAAAATTTCGTTTTCTTCTCCCTCCCTCCCCTTCCCCTCACTTTTCCCCTGATCCAAACGCACTGTTAGGTTGAATCTATTGTGACCATAGGATGTATGTTACAATAGTAAACACTGACTCATCTTCTCATGATATAGTTAAAGTCATAAGAATATCTATGAAAGGTTTTAATCATTTCTAAGACTTATATAACAATGAAGTAGGGATCTATTCATTTACTTCCCACTTGCTATTTTTAAGCACATGTAGTATGAATTGTATACTATGGTGTTTCTCTCATTTTATAAGAGCGTACACTGATTTGATTTATTTATCAACACTATACAGCTCTTGGTCTAGACACATGCAATGTCTAATTTGAATTTTATCATTTTGCTTACCTCCCATGACAGCTTCAGAAGAGAATTTAGATCTAGCTACAAGTATTATGAATGATGGGAATCTATAATTCGAGCCATGTGTATATTTGTGTTTGGATCTTATCTTAACTTTCCTTTTCTCTCTTTTGTTAGAGCGACATATTTATGTTTTGTGTTCTTTTCTATTCTATATTAGCACTTGTGCTGCCTCTTATGGCGAATACACATCTCTTATCTCTGTTGGCTTCTTATGAGCACCAAAGGTAGTTGGTCATATAAAAGAGCCAATCTCATCAACTTGTATGACATAGTATAATTATGTATTTGCTACCTACGATTATGGTATTACTTATCTATTTATTCAATGCTTGACTTGTATATATGGTGTGATATTCTATATTTTGTGCTTACCAAGAGACTTTACATCTTTCTCATGTAAATTAATTAATTTAATTAGTTAATAAATTAATTTTTTGAATTTTGGCTTTTAAAATTCAAAATTCAAAATCATCCATTGGTTATTTCCTACATTAAGTGGGAGCTCAGTTTGTAATGCCCTACAAATATCTTAGTGTTCTTTTAATTTGCTACTATTAATTGGAATTTCACATTATTAATACACAAGATCAATTGCTTATAAATATCCTACTTTGTACACATCATTTTATACAATATCCAGTAACATTCATGTAAAGGACGTTCTATACAATTTTCAATGTGTATTCACTTTGAAAACATTTCTCATAGTGTATACTATTTCCTTTTACTATAGGGATATTGATGAGTTTATAGTTTTTCATACGAAACCACCCAAGGATTTTCTAATTGTAATACTCTTGTTAAAGAGAATCAATTTCTCTAAGTGTTTTCCTTGGATCCTAATTCCAAGGATGTACTATATTTTATCCATATCCTTAATTTCCAAAATTTGAGGATAGCCATTCATTAATTCACTATTAAAGAATGTTGACTATTCTCGACTAATGACATATTATCCATATAAAGGATAATATTATAAATTTCTCTCAAAGTGCTTAACATAAATACAGTAGTTATCATTAATTATTTAAGATATATATGAGATTACTATTCGATAAAATTTCAAATACCACTGTCTAGATGATCTTTTTAGTTTGTTAATGGACTTTTAGAGCCTATGAGCCTTTTATTCTATTCCTTTTTTGTGGACCTTAAAAGTTTCTCTATATACTTTCTTCATCTAGTTCTCCGTTTAGAATATGATTTTCACATGCATTTGATGTGGTTACAAGTTTAAATTTGTAATTATAGTTTGGATTAATCTCATCAAACAACAAATAGAAAGGTATTATCAAAATCTATAACTTTTCTATTATGTATACCTTTTAGCAATTTAATGTGTCTTTTATCTTTTGATTAATCCATTAGTTGTTCTCTATACCTTGAAAACCATTTATTCTTAATTTCCTTTTAATTAGATGGATGGTCAACCAAGCCCTTGACATGGTTTATTTTCATCGCCTTTATCTTTTATTCCATTACTCTTATCCAATTTTCTTTAATAGGGAGTGATTGAGCTTCTTGAACTGTGTTTAGTTTCTCAATATCTAGTAGAATACCTTTGAGTATTGCCTTTTTGATCTTAAACCTCTATTCAGGTGCACCTTTTTAATTACTCTAAAATAATGGAGTTATCTGTGCAACATACTTGTTTAAAGTCTTGCTCAAATCAATAAGTTAAGGCACAACTACTTGTCCTTTTAACCTGGTCTTGCATTTTATATAAATATGTATACCTATTAATCTCATCTCTATTTAGAAATTCATTATCTAAATGTGGTATTCTTTAGCTAAATTTTAGTTATATTTCTACCTTTATTTTCATCAATGAAGATATGCCTCCTTAATTGTTCTAAGTATCTTATAAAGATATATACTTTACTCTATATATATAATTCTCATGTTCATGAGAATTATCATGGACATAAATGTCTAATCCAATAGTCTTAGGATGCTTGAAATGAGCCTATCATTATATCCACAAATTATATAGTGTAGAAGTAACTTGCTTAGAGGCACTTAGCCAAGTTTGAAAGGCATTAATTAATAACTCACTACTCCAAATGGGTAAGATTATTTGAACCATAATTAATTTTAACCATTTTGAGTAAGTCTTTTTTTAATTCTCTCTCTTAGTATCTTCATTTGCTATAGAGTGTTATGGAATTGTTGATTATCTTATGATTCCATCCTATTTACAAAATCATTGAACTAATCTTGATAAAACATATGCATCCTCCACCACAATTCAAAGTTTAAATTTTATTGTCTATTTGATTCTCAACTATATTCACATAATGCCTAAAGTACTTAAGTACTTTTGACTTATAGGAGATTAAATGAATTGATCATATTGTGAATCATTGTCTCGTCCTCACTTTCTTTGAATCACAAATATTAGAATAAATTAATTGCAATAGATTATAAGCTGTAGTTCATTTCAAAATGGTTTTCTAATTTGCTTTACCTCCTTGGTAATTTTCTTATAATGTCATTTCTAAAATATAAATAGACTTTAACATCTCATGTTTTACTAGTCTTTTGTTCTCTTCTCATCTATAAGATTTAGCCTCATCCATTGATATCTAAAACTCAATTAGTAGTAGAGTATTGGGTAAAGCATCCACCTTTCATAATTATGCCTAACATAATAATATCATCTAACAAGAAAGAAGAATTACATTCTATGTCCCTTTTCTTATGTTAATGGAATTGTTATGAAAAATCAGCACTAAAATCTCAGATTAAGAAGAGAAATGATAAACATTAAATTTCATTAAATCCTTGAAGTATATAAAACACTATGTAGGATAGAATTAGTCCTTCACGTGAAACAATTTTGCATGTTTCAATAATATTTTACAAAAAATTCTTAATTCTTAGTTATATGGCTTATGACCTTTAATTCATTTTGGTTAGCACAATCATAGGCAGAGTAATCCACCTTTTTAATTGGTTTAATGCTTAACTTTTATTATATCAAACTTCTTTTCACCATGTTAACCTTTTTTCTTAATTCTTTATTGGCCTTTTTGAAATGTTGGCCAAATTTTTTCTTAATATGAAAGTATTATCTTCTTGTGCTTGGACTTTAAAGTTGCAACAATCTTAGTTATATAAGCATTTTTAGGGATTTGTCAGCTTTTATGTATTCATCCCCCACCTTTATATGATGAGTAATATTATAAAAAATGTTGTTTTCTTTGTGGGTCAAATTTACTTTCATATGTTCCTAGCTTAGAGATAGAGATCTTATGATTGGCTTAACTGTAATGCTTATTAGTAAGAAAGTGGCTGATTGACTTCAATTGCTTAACTATCAGTCTTCTAAATTTGCTCATATTTCTATAACCAAACGAATCTTTAAGGGCTATCTACAAGGCTTGAGCAGTCAGATATAACTCACACTTACATAAGAGGTTGTTAGCCATGTTGCTTAGCATTGTTATATAAGCAATGTTGCTTTTTTCCTTTTCTAAGGGAAATTCTATATCTTTGCCTTACTAGGTTCTATTTTTATATTCAAACTCCCATACAACATTGATTAATGTTTTTTTAGCACTCTATTTCTTTTCTAGGATCTAAGAATCTTATGGTGCCAAACTTCTTAATAGACATCATCTAGCTTGTCTCTCTTAGAAATCTAAGCAATGATGTTTCTAATAACTATAATCATAATTTAATTCTTACATACACTTAGCATAAATTGACTATATATACACAATGCTACATTTATATTTTTAATAAATTTTGACTAAACTAATAATGAAATTTTTAGATTCATGATCAAAAGTTTACATTTGGTGTACTTCCATAACATGTATCTTAAAAATGCCATTACTTTCCTATGAATTCATTTGTAAATATTGTTTAAGCTATAGTTTTTTAGATGAACCTTTAGGCTAATAATATAAAAAATCACACTTAATAAAGCATTTCTCACATATATAGTTGTTTAGATGAGCCATTAAACTATTAATCTAAAAACTCTCACTCAATAGAGTATTTTTCATATTCTCCTATTAATTTATTAAATTTAGATCTCGAATAAGCCCAAGTCTACTAATATAAGAACTTTCACTTAATAGGATATTTTCCTTCCTTTTTACTTATTTAATATAACGCACTTGTAAATTGCATTCATATCAAACACACATTAGGGACCTCACTTTAAAGATGTTTATTTTCTCTTTGGCCATCACATGTTTATTTCTAATTGTCTTAGGCAACCACAAGCTTATTTCCAATTGTAAGGGTCACTATAGCATATTTCAGAAAACATGCCTCATATGATTGATCAATATCTCACAATTAATTCTCTATTTGTGTGCATTTTGCATAAAAGCATTCTTGTATTTCTTATTAATGAAAAATAAGAAATCATAATGGCTCATTTACATTCGTGACAATATGATGTTTTGCACAGTGTATTATCTTTAATGTACATTGATTAAGGGACCAATTTCTTATTTGAATTTTGGTTCTTTAAATTTTTCCCAAAGGTCTTCAGTGAGTAATGTTAACTAAATATCATATAAGGAGTATGTTAATCAAACCTAGGACCTATGATAAATCAGGAAGTTTGGTCCTTTACATCTTTAGGTAAATCTAAATATGTCCTATTTTTTGGATGTGTGCTTTTATGTATTCATATGTGTTTGTATCATAAATATGGAATGTCCCTAGGTTCAAAATAACTAATTTAAAGAAAATATAATTTAATAACTTATTATTAAATTTTTTAATAAATTTTTCCACATATAAAATCATTATTTTATGCAAAAAAAAAAGAAAAAAAAATCACTCAAACATTGCCATCAAATCCTTAAACATAGGCAAATTATATATCAAAATGAAGCTCATAAATTTAGGAATTTTTAGATATAGAAATTAGCCTTTAACTCTAATGCATGCACTTCCACATACTTGATGAAGCTATTTTGTTCAAAAAATTTGAAAAATAAAATAAAAAAGGAAGGACTCCACACATGCCTAAGATGATGCATGTGAGCCATGCGCCACCTTCCACAGTTATGTTGGCAACGGTGACATTGCCATTTTGTCCATCTTGCCTTCCTCTTTCTGTTGGTACTAAGTTTAGGCCAAATGGGGGAAGGGGTGGCCCATACACATCACTCTCAAGAGTGGGCAAGAAAGGTCTTCTTCAACCTTGGAATAAGTTCTAGAAAATTTTAGAATTTGGTTTTCAAAAGGCCACTTTCGAATTCTCAAAACTCACTCATTTCTTGTCTAATTAATGTGAATTTGTTGTTATTGGAAAGCCTGCAACCAGATTTTTCCAATGATGTATGGACTGCATAGATACATGGCTTGTAACACCCCAACATTAGTTAAGGTATTAATCATAGTTTTGGGATAATTAAGAATAATTAATATAGGATAATTGGGTAAGTTAAGTGAATAGAAATTTTAGAGAGATAAATTATTAATATGAGTTTGAGATTTAATTGAGATAAAAACTTCATCTAGGCCCAAATTAATGTAGAAGATCATGATAAGAGGTTAATGGAGGCCCAATAAGTTAGGTGTAAACCCAATTTAATTTAATGTAATAGAGGCACAAGATCCACCTTGTGTAGGCTCTTATAATTGGCTCGACAACTTTGGTGTAGACCCAAATCCTTTGAGCTCTTGAAACTTAGTCTGGCCCAATTAAAACCCAATAGCCCAACACATAAAGTTGGCCCAACAAAGCTTAAATCTGAAGCCCATTTGGAGTTGGATACTTGGAGTAACCCATGACCCACCTTAGATCTAACTTAAACCCAATTAAAACCCTAAACACTTCAGCCTCTTCCCCATTTTGCTGAAACATAAGAGGGAATTTCTGAGGTTTGAAGGGAGGCTAAGGCTTGGGGCAAGAAATCCATCATTTTTCACTTTTAGAACAAGATTCAGTCAAGGTAATAGTTACATAACTTAATCCCCTTATCTTTCTCTTCATTTTAGCTCGATTAGTTTTCTATTTGGAGTATTTTCACCTACACCCAAAATTTGAAACTTGCCATTTGATGTTTCCATGGTGAAAATTCGTAGCTTGAGGCTAGAGTTGACATTAGGTAAGTATAAACTCTCCATTTTGATGCTTTCTTTGCTAGTTTGAGACCCCTATAGCTTATTTATGATATGGGTATTGTTTCTGTATGAATTTACTCAGAATTTGAGGTGTTATTTTGAGGTTTCTTAGGTAGGAGCAATCGAATCCGAATTTGGTTTTAGTGGTGATTGGGTAAGTGTTTTTGAGTAGTTCTATATAGCTTAACCCTTTTTTTAAATGATGGGTTGCCTATACAAATTGTGATTAGGAATAGTAATGGCTTGGTTTTGTGTCCATAGGCTGAAGTAACATTTAATTGGCTCTTAGAGGATTGGCTACAAGTGAGGTAACTGGGACTATATTAATTCTATGTTTATATTTGATTTGATTTCATATTTGCTGTACATGAATGATTTGAAATGCTGAATGAATTGGTTGTCTATCTATTATATTATGATTAGACCTTGTGAGTCCATAGTGGAGTTGTGGTGCGGCTGTCACCTGTGCATGTGCTTCAATCGGGCACCAGGTTATGATCAAACCCCAGATGCACTGAGCCTTGGTTGTGCTCAATGGGGAGTAAGTGCCGTAGACAGGTCTCTCCTGATGTTATTGGCTTTTAACATATGAAAATATGATTGCTAGTATGGGATAGTGATCATGATAGTCTAATTGTTTCATTTGCTGATATGACTGGTATGTTTTCTGATACTTATGTGAAAACATGCATATATGTTAATTAAACTGGATTATATGATAGAATTGCCTTAGTTACTGAGATTCACATCTCACTCCGTTTTATGGGATTAAACATTTCAGGTGAAGGTTCTTCGAGTAAAGATAAGGGTAAGTAAGTGGATAAACATCTATGAGCTGAGGCCTAGTGTAGGGAGCTACACTTGGTCTGAGTCGAATAGAGTAGACGCTAATTTTGTTAACCTTTGTATAGCATCATCATGTATCTGTATTGCCAAGTGTAATAGTTTGTATTTTGATGACATAGAATGTAACCAATGAGAAATAGGCTTCATATTAGTTGTTGATGGATGTATGAATTTATGACACCTATTATGATTTGTAAACCTGTGTTTAACTGACTATTTAAATTATGAAAGCATGTGATATATGAATTGTGGATCTGAGCTAGCGATGCATGGAATATCTATTGAAAACATGATTGAATGACCATTATTAGAAATTTATAAATCTGCTGATATAAGACCAATGAATGAGTAAGAGAATCCATCTTTGATTGTGGGATGGGTAATGATCTAATGGCTAGGGCAAATCAGTTAGATAGATGCTATTAGAAGTTCATAACAAGTGGGGGAGTGGCCCTAGAGAGCTCCTAAATAGAGAGTGGAGAGTATGAGACAAGATTTTTGGAGTTGTAAGATCAGAAGGAATTTCGCCGGGCCAATAGAGGCGAAATTGCCCAAGGGGAGTCCAAAGAGCAATTCGTTGCAGCGAAATGTGGAATTAGCCATAGTGAAATGTGAGAGGCTAAACTGGGAGTCGTCCAGAGAAAAATTTGCCGTGGCAAAAGGGGGAATTGGCCACAGCGAACTTTTGTGAAAATAAGCCAGCCATTCCAGAGAGGAATTGGCCGCGGTGAAAGGAGGTATTGGCCATAGCCAATAGTGAAAGGCAAGCGAGATAAGTTCCAGGAGGCTTTCTCGCTACGGTGTCATGTAGGTTAGTCGCGACGAAGGTCCAACTTGCTACGGCTATTGCTGTGGCGAAATTAGTGACGATGCAAGGGGTGAAGCCGATAGTAATTGGTCGCGGCTAAGTATAATTTAGTTGCGACGAACGTCTTGAAACCCTTAAATTAACTAAGAAATCTTGGTTTTTCATGTAGTAACCTCAAGGGATGACTTTGAAACATTGGTAGAAGATTCTTGTGAGTTGGGATTAATGGGTAATAGAATCAAAGGCTTATAAATGAATATTTATTTCCCTGATGTATATAAGTGCTTGTAATTGTATGGTTGATGACTCTAATAATATTAAAGTTCAAATTTTCTTATATTTTCACAATATAATTAGTTGTAATGCCTTGTAACCCCAATCTATGATTTTTAATCATGTATTTAACTTTAATTACAATGATTAGAAATTAGGGTCGTCACATGGCTTGAGAAGAAAGTTACAAACATCCAAAGTTGGGTAGTCAGCCACTTTTTTTTTCCTTATAAAATTAGTTTTAAACCACCAACTTCAAATTGCCATAGCTCTCTCACAATACTTATCTATTTTGGACAAAATTGTTAGTGATGGAAATTTTATTCAACAAGCTTTCTAATCATGTATGGCCTGCATCAATTTGTGGACTATGGGGAGAACGTCAATCCCTGAAAGTTATCAGTTTTAACACCATTTTTCTGAACTTTGATACTTGGTTTTGCTCTTTAATGGCTTACCCTGTTTCTACCATTTCTTTACCACATAATCACTACACTATAGGCTACCTATGGTGCTAATTGTGTGGACTAATCTTGTCTTTATCAAAAATTGCCATTAGAGGGTCTTTTAAGGTTTCAAGCTATGATTTCATGCAATCAAACACCAAACATAAAAATTTGCATGAAATTATCATAATGAAAGACATAAAATACCATAAAAGAACAATAAATTTGAGCTGAACCAAGCTTTGATGCTAAGGAATGGAAATAAATCACATTCTAAGATAGATCTGAGTACTTAATTGGATGCAACGGAATCTAGATCTTGTTTGGATCTCTGCCCACTTGGTTCAAAAAAGAATCACTGGTGGGCTCCAATGATCATTCCATGGAAGATAAACATCATAGCTAGGAAAAGAAGAGGTTTTCTCTTATTTTTGTCTTTCTTTCTCTGTTCACAAAAAAGAGCTAGAGGGAGAGGGAAAACATTTTCATACACATACTACTCTTTTCACGATTACCCACTCTACATGTTAAAATTGTTAGTTTTTCCTTTTTCAAAATTAAAAATGCATTAATGGACACTTTTGAAATTTGAATTTCAAAATTCAAAAATTAGAATCAATTTATTTATTAATTTAATTAATTAATTTTTAGAATAATTAATTAATTAAATTAATTCTTTTCTGGACTTTTATTTGTTGATTTGGGTTAGCCCGGCTCATTTTTCAACTATATAAATAGGTTTGGATTTGCATAGATTATATTGTGGTAACAAGAAAAAGTTCTAAATCTTGAGATTTAACAGAGATGCTAATGACGGATGAGTTTCAAGAGTATTTAAATTTTTTATGGCATTGCGATCGCTTGAATTATTCGAAAACAAAATACCTTACGATTTTAAGATTTGGATGTATATCTTGATCGTGATCCTTATGTGCAATGAAAGTAACAGAGGGGAAAAACATATCCAGAGAAAATGTGTGGCAGATTAGACACCCACCAAGTTTATTCTTGATATATAGCAATTGCGAGGAAACTTTTTTACGTGGCCAACTTAAATTAAGACGAAAAATAAATAAAGATAATTAATTATATAAAAGAAACGAGAAATCCGACCGTGATGATTATTAATCGTAAGGACAGATTAGTAAATAACAAAATTATTTTAAATAAATTATATTAGCTTCCGTTAAAGTTAGAATGAATTACATCTAATAAACTTTTTATTTCAAAACTATCAATTTAACCCAATATCAACAATTCATAATACAAAAGCCAACGCTATTGTTTTTTTTAATAGAGTTAATTTTTTGTATAAAATATGTTTTCTTCAAAAATAGATTTATTTAATTATCTTTATTATCATATTAAAAATAGATACAAACTTATGTTAGGGTTTGACATAACCTACACATTATTTTGATTAGACCTTTTATCAATCAAATAAGTAGTAAACATCATAAGTATAATAAACAAGGAAAATAAAAGTAACAATATTATATATATATATATATATATATATAAAAGGTAGAAGAGAATTATTTTTTACTGTTCACTGGTATAACATGCCCTTTTTTTTGAGGGGGGGGGGGGGGGGGGGGGGGGGGGGTTATGGGACTCAGAAAAATTGTGCACAAATTGCTTTCAACTTTTCAAAAAATAGAAAGAGGAGGAGTACTTTTACATGTTAGTAAGTCAAACTCTCATTCCAACTCTTCTTTCTTTACCAAAATCCCCTTGAAGCTTATCTCAAACTTGTAAGTTCCGCTATATTGAAATTTGCTCGCACTTTGCCCTTTGAGTTTGTGGCTTGCTGACGAGAGCTTTTTGCTTTCACCTATCAAGTCATGAGTTCGAACTGGCCGAACAAGAAATTTGCTCTCACTTTCACTCTTTTATGTGTTCTTAATATAGCAGTTAAATAATTTTTTTAATTACAGAAAACATATTTTGTGACTAATTCTAATTTTAATTAGAGAGAACTAACTCCATTGACATAAAATAAATCATAAGAAAGGTTATTGCATCATGATATCAAACATTAGGGAACAGATTGATATTTTTTAAAACAAAGGGCGTCATGTCTAATTTACTCCAATTATTTTAATTATTTTTTATATATAATTAATATTAAGGTGTACTTTTTCATAATTCTGAATTTTTTTACTCGTTTTATCAATTTTAGATGGTTTGTTTTCTTTTTCTTTTTCATCAGTGAATGAATGTGAATGAATGCAAGACAAATTGCTTTCTGCAACTGATTAGAAAAATAAAAAAAGAATTATAAATTCTCCCAATCTGATTTGGCGAGAATTATCATTCAAAGTGCACAGAAAATTACAAAGTCTATCACGTTCATCAATTAACAAAAGACATAGAATAAGTTAAGGAAAAAAAAAAAAAAAAAAGAAAAACCAAACAAAAGACAGAAGAAAAGAAACTCATACAAAGGGGGACAAGAATGATGCTTAATGGCTAAAATCATGGGAAAAAAATTATGAGAGACAAAACAAAGTATGCAAAGATGCAGATAACTTCGGGGCCCATACTTATATATAATGAAAATGAATATATATATATATATAGATCATGTACTGCTCAATAGTAGAAAATTATTGATCAGATCTTCATCTACAAGTGGGAAAGAGAAGGGCATTTTCTGCAAGGAGGTGAGCAAGTGGCTGAGACTTGAGATTACTCATCATAACATTATTTTGCCCATTATTTTAATTTTAGGGGGTCCATCCATCTAACGCAAACGTGATCACATGAGTTTTTACTTTGGGAAAATTATAATTTAGATCTTAAATTAAAGATAGTTTTATTGAAGTATCTTAAATTTTAAAATTATTTTAAAAGAATTTATCACTAAATATTTTAATTTAGGGTTTTAAAATATAATTTTTTTTTACATAATTTGAATGTTTGGTCTTAAAACTTTTCAGAATAATTTTAAAATTTAAAATATTTTAATATAAATATTTTTAACTTAGAATTTTGAGCTGTAATTTTTCCTTTTTAACTTTTTAGCAGTTTGAAGATTGGAGATCGGCGAGTTTTAAATTTGGGGATGCTATCTTGGGGATTGATGTAGCAAAAGCAGAGCTTGAATTTCACTATTCTTGATATTGAATCCCAAGCTACTTTTGAGCCATATATAGTACCAAGAATAACATTTTCTCTTTTGGCTATAAGAGTTTTCTTTCTTTTCTATTTTTATAGCATACACAATTAGAGAGATAACCATCACTCCTATTCCCTTCATGAGAAATGATTTCATCACACGATTTTTTTTTTGGTTGGTATAAAATTTTACAATGCTTTCCTGTAAAATAAAAAAAAATATCCTGCAAGTACAATTAAACATATTTTGATTAAAATGCTATCAACGATATAATTGATTTATTTTGATTTAAAATGTAACTTATTAAAAAATTTCATAGAACTTTTAATTTAATATTATTTACTTTAGTTCGAGAGATCATTATTTAGATGAAGAAGGAAACATCAGGATAGAGGGATTGAGATAATAATGGTTTATTAAATGTTAAGATCCTTATAGGAAAGTGAAATGGTGAGACAAAGTAAAAGATGATGTCTCTTAGGCTTAGTAAACTTATGTGGAATGGAATAGGCACTTATAGAAATAGGACATGTTGGCGCACATTAACGAAACACTTTTGTTAACAATTAGTAAGAAAATTGCCAACAAAAACACTAGATATAGTTGGCAGTTATTAGAGAACCGCCAACTATACAATTTTTTATAAAAAAATATTTGAGAATATAATTGAGTTTAATTGGCGGTTTTGTATTAACTGCTAACTAAAATCAATGAATGTTGGCAGTTGTTTTATAACTGTCAACTAAAATCATATTTAAGTTGGTGGTTTTTTATGGAATTGGCAACTAAGGTCATTTTAAAATTATTTTTCTTGTCAGAACAATTCGCAAAACCCTATTTCTAGTTCACCAGGCAGAAGCTTGCGCATAACTGTAACCTTCCACCACCCTAGCCCATTGTCTTCGGCAACATTCCTCTATGATTCTCTCCCCATTTTCAGCGGCTTTCCTCTTTTTCCTGTAACTTCCACATCAGCGGCATTAGTTTTACACTGCACCAGTTCATTAGGCCTCCTTCATAGCTTGTTCTTCTTCACTCGTTGTCTTCTTAGGAATACAGAGATATTTCTCGGCTCACCTTCTACTCCGTATGTAAAATTTTTTTTGGTTCTTTAATTTTGAATGATTTTTAGGTTCATGCCGTAAATACATCATTCACTAACATTTTCCAAAATGTGTACAGAACATATCAAGTAGCAAGTTCTTAGTTGATTGTTTAGCTTTTATGTGTGTAGCAAAATTGAAATAAAACATGCATAAATTATTTGGCTTTTGTGTGTGTTATTGAGTTGAAATAAAACATCATCTCCCTTGTCATTGCTAAAGCCTATTTTATGTAAAAATTATAAAGCATGAGTTTCTTAACATTTCTTGTCATTACTATGTTGTTATCGACTATTGAAATATTGTAGTTTTAGTTTGAAGGGTTTAGCCTGGGAAACTTCCATTTTTCAGTCGTTATCCTACCAATTTTTCTTTAAGATATAAATTGATTTTGCTTATTATTCTAACTTGTGTGTTTGAATTTCATTGCAAGTGAATGGTTTCTCCAGGTGGCTATGATAGTGCTTCAGATGATGTGATAAAGAAGATAAACTAGATTAAATAAGGTTTGATCTAAAAGAGGTGATCCACCCAAGAAGTATTGGGACAAAATTCGAGATTCAATAGAATGCTAAGGGTCAACCAATTAAAAAAAATGGTAAAAAATTAATCAACTACATTAGAGTTGTGGCTCCTATGAATGTTCCTATCATTGTAAGTGATTGGTGACAGGTCAACCAAGCCACGAATAGTGTGATTTGGGATAAAATAGTAGTAATATATTTTGCCACTTTGTTTATGTTGTTTCATATATATACATGCTCTGATAAGTTGATTTTATTGGTTTACAGATTTCTTTTGATATTGATCAAAGTTGGATGAGATTTGTACTTGGGACAGCTAGCAAGGCACTACGATTGTTATGGTACATATTTATTAGTAGATTCTTGAGAGATGCTAAAGGGAACATCTTTGAGCATACCTTGAATTATTTCAAGCTATGATAACTTAGAAGGTTTGGGATGCTTTTACTAGCCGACTTCAAGATGAGTCTTTCCAGGTAATCATATTTTATAATATATACTTGTTCATTATAGTATGTATTAATTCGATTATTATGTCTTTCACAGAAATTAAGCTAGGAGAACCAAGAAAGAGCAAAGAATATCTTGTACCCATATAGGAGAGGGCAATCGGAATACTTAGATCTTGAGCAACGAATGGTACATAAATATATATGTCATCTACTTATAAATATATAATATAATGCAATACTTACACACCAGTTTTTTGTCCTAATAAACAGATCGAGCAAGAGGGATCAGAAGTTAGGATAGTATCCCATTATATTCTTTGAAGGGTAGCTCGAGTCAATAAAGTGAACAAAATTGACAATGAGCGCATCTTTGAAGTTTGGAATAGATGTGTAAGTATTAACTGATTATTTAAATTTTTAATCATTTTATTTTATTTTCTTATTTTCAATAACATTTTCTTTTTAGTTTATGTGTCACAAGATACTTTATCACAGACCCTCACACAAGGTGATATGCTTCTAAGAGGTGAGGATATCTTAGGCAAGGCACTTGGTGTCGTAGAGCACCTCGATCGTGTTAGGGGCGTCAACTTCGGCGTCAACCAAATATACTATTTTGGGACACAAAAGCACTTAAAATTGCATTCTTCAGCCGAGATTGTCGAGTTTAGAGAGAAGGTGGAGCGATAAGATCAAGAGCAACCTAAGCTAAGAAAGCAACTAGAGGATCAACGACAGCTCATTGAGAATTTGATAAAGATGTAGATGATAGGGATGCAGGTAACGAAAGTTAGCCCTAGCTCTAAAGATAGTTGCACACTACCCTCTCAGCATCTCCTTGAGGTAATTGCTTTCTTTTATTAAGTTAACAATTAAGTACTTTCACTACTTATAAGTAATTTCTTATGTTATGATTTGTCTAGGGTGAAATAGACTATTTATTATTGTTAGACACCCTTACTCATCGTGTGGTTACAAAGGGTCGCATGTTTAACATTGTAGGAGATACACTTCCTAATGCAATACTTCCCATCGACCACACTAGAGTAGCAATTAATATCCTTATAGATGAGAATGTTGAATTGCTTATTCCTACCGAAGACGCAAGAAGGTAGGACAATCAGTGGGGAGCTTCATTGCATGGCTCACTAATCTCATTACAATAGCTCCATTAAGATAGGTTTGTTAGTTGACCCGTACTTTTGGTTCACTTCCTTTATAAATCTTTCTTGATTCCAAATTAAAATAACTCACTTTGTTGCACATTCTAAAGGGAAACACCTGAAAGTGTCAAAACTTAGCAATGAATCAATTACCGCACCATTGAAGTCAAAGCCTGACCTTCAGGTTTCAAATAAATACAGATTAGCTCTTAAAGTATTAGCAAAAAAAATGTTAAGGGATCATGACATAAAAGTTGTAAATTTCGATAAAGAGATTTACAATAAAGAAATATATGATTTGTTTAGAATAAAAGTAATACATGATGTCCTCTGGCATAAGATGATAGAGGCCATTGCTGTTAACTTATATGCCATGTACTTCTTCCATTGTACATAAACTATCTTTTACTATGTTTATTTTAGTTTATCATTGATCCATTTGTTTCTTCATCTCAGGTACTTGTCCCATATGTTCTTGGTCCTTGGCAACTTCACGAGGAGGTTCATGTTTATCAGTTCCCATGACATAGCCGCTTTTACTCCACAGATGCCATATAGCCATCTTTCAAGTCAATCATAATAAGTAATAGATTTGTTCATTGCAAAAGTCGATAATGAGATGTTATTCTTGGCCTTTTACATGCAAGGGTAAGTCACTTACTACTGATATTTCATGGATCCAGAGTCAACGTATCGTGCACAGATGTAGGAGTTATTCAATCAGTAAGTATATGAATTTATTTTCAACGTATTTCTATATATTTGTGTGTTTTAATTTCAAAATAGATTCTTATATTAATTTTTTTTTTTCACTTGCTTGATAGAGCCATGGTAATGTTCCGCGTAAATTATGGTCTCAAGGTGCTGAAGTCAAAAACACCCACCACATTATACAAATAGAATGGAGTAAAGGTATTTATCAATATTCAGGCAATTATTGAGCACTCCATTTCCTAAATTTAATATGTTTTGTATTGAATTTTTACAGTGTCCAAAACAACCAAATAACATAGATTGTAGATATTACGTGATGAGATTTATAGAGGATATCATTACACATGGATAGTCTATGATCTCAAATACAGTATGTAATTTAGTTTCTTTAAGTGATTGGATAGTTTTCCCTTGCCTCTACATTTCCTTGTATATAAAAATTTAACTATAGGATGCTGTTGGTTGTTGGTAATTTGTTATTACTAATTGTATTTGGTGATATTATTATGTAATTTATTGTTATCAGCTATAAAGAGAGAGTTTAAAACCTAGGAAATCTTTATTTTCAAGTCATCATACTACTAATTTTTCTTTGATATAAAATTTATTTTAAAATAATATTTTTGAAATTTGATCAAATTTTAGTTATCTAACTTCAAATTGTTCTTATTTCATTTTCTAGTATTTCCTGAATTCATATTGTGACGAATACCTTGATACTTAGATAGATGAGTGTAGGGAAGAGTGGTTTCAATACATGTCCCAACAATGTCTATTGGTTTAATATTACCTTGTGCTAATTTCTAGCTTTGTTTTAATTTGATTATTAATTATAATTGTTCTTTGATTGATTAATACAAAGAAATAAGAGTTTCTCTAATTAAATGATTGTAATTGTTATCTAATGTTCTTTTTCTTAAAACAATAAGAGTTCCTTAATTATTTTGAGTTGCTAAATATTGATAGCTAGAATCAAATAAAGAATAAGGATGAACCAAATGTCAAAAGGCACTCCAGGTGCATAAAATGTATGTGGAATGAAAAAAAAAAAGAAAAAGTTGGCAGTTTAAAGTAAAACCGCCAACAAATACCTATTTGTTGGTGGTTATTTTTAATAACCGCTAGCAAAAATAGATTTTTGTTGGTAGTTACATTACAACTGCCAACAAAAATAAGACCTTTGTTGGCAATTTTTAGTTAACCACCAACAAAGGTCTTAATATTTTGTTGTCGGTTAGGTTATAACTGTTAACAAAAATAAGACTCTTTGTTAGTAGTGTGTAATTAACTGCCAACAAAGAACCCCTTTTTGTTGGCAATTACTAACTGGCAACAAAAGCTTGTTAGCTTTGTTGGCAGCTACTATTTGCTAATTTATACGAAAAATAATCACCAATAAAGCTTTCTCCTGGTGTAGTGAGGTCTTGGATCTCTTCCATTGTACTATTGCAAGTCTTTATTTATAAACTTCTTGGGCAATGTGTTAATGATGACGATCTTGTCAAATTGCCCAGTAGAGTTGTAGAAGCCATCTTATTAGGGTGACTTGCTCACTACAAGAAAATAAGATCTTTCTCATGGACTTTTTCCGTGAGAAAACCCCAAATTTTTTTTGAGAAATACCATTTTTGCAAAAATTCTCATGGAAAGTGGGTTGTGAAAAAAAAAAAAATAGTCATAGGAATTCAACATTCTTAAGAAAAATTCTGTGAGAATGTTCCCTTGCAAAATATTTTCATGAGAAAATAATCATGAGAATAATAGGTTCAAAAGTTGAGAAATTTTTGTGATCTTCTTGTGGATTTTCTCATAGAATTTTATCGCAAAAAAATTTTGTAAGAATTCTCATATACTTTTCAAGGAAAAATACCATGAGAAATAAAAAAATATAATTTTTTTTTTTGTTTTCATAGATACATATTGTGAGAAATGTTCAACATTTTTCTTACATATTTATACCATAAGGAACATTTCTTATAGTAAAATTTCATGAGAAATAAAAAGTTTGAGTTCTTGTTCTCACAAAATTTTACCATGAGAACTATAGAAAATTTTAAGAAATATTTAGATTTTTCACAGATATATACTTTGAGAAAATATTTCTCATGGTAAAATTCCATCAGAATACTAGAAAAAAATTTTGAATTTGTAAATTTCTTGTAGAAAAATTTTACAAGAAAGCTACAAAATTTTATTTTTCACTTTGTATTTGGACATAAATCCCTATTTAAACAAGTAGCTCTTATGTAAATAGTCAAGAAAGAAAATACCTAAATTCAACCAACCAATAACAAAGCCATAGCCAATCAATAGATAAGAAGTAAATGTGTGTTAAAAGCATTACAAAGTACATCAAATCTAAGATAAAAATGTGCTAAAAATTATAAAGTTACAAATAATAAATCCTTAATAATGTCATATAATCAATAGCCCTAGAATTATCCTCATTCCCATCCTTATCATCATTATCATAAGTGGGTTGAGGTTGGGAAGTGCCACCTCTCTTGGTGCCCATATTCATGTAAGAGATAATTTATTTCATGAAGCCTTCTATTTAGTCTTCGTGGGCCTTTTGCATCTTGGTGAAACTTGCCTTATAAATTTAAAATTGTTTTAAGGCCTCCTCTTCTAATTTCTTCTAAAAAAAGGCCTCTAAATGCACCCTTATATGTGAAAGCTTACCAAGGCTATATCCAAAATACTGTATGCCATCAGAACTAAGGAAACTAGCTTCTGACCCAAATTTATATGCATAACCTCTCTTGTTTTTTCCACCAATAACCATGAGCCATATGGAAGAGTTAGTGTCATTCAACCTTGACTCTTGAGTTTGCCTCATCTACTCATACTAGCTTTGCATCAACTAGAAATATGTAAATATTAAATATATAAACAAAATAATAATATATTTATCATATAATAATAATAATCTTATTTATAAACTAGTTAAGTGATTTATGTAAGTGTTAGAGACTTTTTCATTAGTTCCTCTTCATTGTGCATTCGACTATTTTACCTTGTCTAAATTGGTCTTTTCAAGATAATATACTTCACTTTCTAATTTATTTTTCTTCTTTATCTTTATATTATAAATATAGTTATGACAGAGCAATAGTTTAGTAATTTCACATTCTATTTTTCCTTTACTCACACCTCATTCACATTGTTTTTACATGTATTTTGAAGATAAATCACTCTTAATATATGTTAACATCATACTAAATGTTAACATTATTAATGAAAACAAGTTAACATTATTTCATTTTTTTAGCTAGAAACAAATTATCATTCTTGGTTTATGTAAATTTGTCTCCATTTACATTTATATATTTTATAATTTCAATACTACAATAGCATAATAAATTTTTATTAAATATTTTGTTTACATAAATTTGTGAATTACCAAATTGACCCTTCTATCCCTAATAATAGTTCTCAAAATCAATATCACCTAATATATATGCCAACAACTATGCATAATTGACACTACGCCCCATTGTCATAACAAGAATAAACAGCTATCTATTTGACTTTCTTTGTCTTTTCTTTTTTTTTTTGGTCATAGCAAGAATGGGACAAGTATTATTACCCAAACATGTACTTTGTATTTCACTTTATAAAAATTAATTCAACCCTTGACTACTTGATCCAAAAATAATAAATAAATAAACACCATAGAACAGCATAAGCTTACTTAAACTACTAACCTTTTCCAAGTCCTTAGAAAATTATATATTCATATACCAAACACTACCTTAAAATATTAGATAAGCAGATAGTTGAAAAAAAAAATGTTTGAGTGCCTCTCATGTATTCAGAAAACATCCTATCAAATGTAGATTTCGAATTCAAATATCCAACATACCAGATCCACAAAAAAATAATCTATTCATGATGTATTTTTTTAATAATCTACTTTTATTAGTTGAATTGCCATTTGTGTTTAAAGAATGTCTCTATCCCTTCTTTTATCTTTTCGTTTCGTTTCTAAGACTTCCATCATATATGAAGTAGTTCCTTTTTGTAACTTTGTTCTTTCAATAAAAGTGTTTATATTCCATATTGCAAATTTACATATGCAAGAATTGGAATCAACGAAAAAATTTATACCTCCAAAAAATTCATCGCCTCATATTTTAACTTACTGCATTGATAATAATACTCATAAAACTGCTACTCAGAAACAAATACATTATTGAAAATGCATAATTGCAATGTGAAAGAGTAGGAAAGGTATTTAAATACAAAACGTAGTTAAATAATTATAATTTTACATTAACATGAGTTACAACAATGGAAATCGTAAAAAATATACATGATCTTCATGGGATGGAGACAAAAGGTGGGGCAGATTTTTTTCATGGATATGTACCAAAACATGCCTTCTACAATATATTCTTTTATAGTAGACCATCTTTATTCTTTGAAATTATAAAAGTAAAGTCGGCAGCCTTTTCTTTCATCATGAAGCTCATTAATATAATTGTCAGCACCAAATAGAATATATTCCTTTGAATAATCATTGTCACGATTTTTTTCATCTCCCACATGCCTAACTTTTAGTGTATATAGCGCCTCGTTAATATGATAATAAAACATAAGTCTTAGTTAGAGTTCAAAATTTTGCAACAGACAACGTGCAGTATACACAATTTCAGGTATTCCAAAGACACTTTGGAGCAAAATAAATCCCTTCCATTTGTTGGATTGTCTCTTTTTGGATTGTACAAACCAAGTATCCTTTGACAAACATAGGTTCGTCAAATAGAAATTTCCCTTGACATTGTAAAACCATTGGCATTGTCTAACATTTTTCTTTCAAACAAAACTTGTTATCCAAAAATTGATTTCATTTTAAGAAAATTTGAAAATGGTGGCACTAAGATAGTCATCTATCACCTTATCACGATCGGTACAGTGGCTTGACGCCCCATCTTTCAATATAAAATAAAAACATCAAATATGAAAATAATACAAACAAACCTCATTTTTCAGATGAAGATGGCAGCCATAAATCAAATTTGGACTTAGGATTGAAGACGAAGATGCCGCGGCTGTGCAAGATTCACCTTCCTTCAGTGTTCAGATGAAGACTAACACGGTGGCTGCTTAACGTTGTTGAAGGCGGTCAGGTAACAGCAAAAACTTGGACAAGCGACAGAAGATGACAGATGGCTGAAACGGGTTTTAGGTTTAAAGCGACTGAGTGGTGTCGGGTTAGGGAGAGACAATGGAATTTTATGTTCTAAAATTATTTTGGTTTTGGTTTTTTAAAAAAATTATTAAGCTATAAAAAAATTTTCCCTTCTCATGGAATAATACCGTGAGTCATAAAAAATGGTAAATTTTCTTTTTTATTTCTCATGGTATTGTTACTGAGAAATGGTTTTTAAGGGGAAAATGCTGTAACAATAGATAACTTTATTTTTCAAAATTCTTATGATTTTTTTGGTGTGAAAAGTTGTGTGAATTCAAAAAATAAGTTTTTTTTTTTTTGTATTCTTTCAATAAATTACTGTGATTAATTTTTTTACTTCTCACGATTTTACCATGAGAATATGAAAAATTAAAAAAAAAATTCTCATGGTATTTTACCATGAGAATTCTCACAGTAAAAAACTGTGACTTTAGTTTAATAATTTCTTTCTGGATATCTCACAGCATTTTTTCACAAGAATTAAAAAAAAAAAACTACTTTTTCTCATGGAATAATTCTGCAAGAAATGTTGGCGCCTTATTCCTACCATGTTGTGGCAAGGTTATCTCGGTATTTTTCTCAAAATTCTCTTGTTAAATTGTTACAGATAGAAAACTGTGATAATCTACTGTGAGAATAGGCAAAGAATTGTAAAACATGACAAATTCCGTGAAAAGTTCCATGAGAATTTCTCACTACACTAATTTTGTGAGAATTTTTTTGTTAAAGAATCCTTGGTTTCTTGTAGTGGTTATGTTAGAGCCATTATGTTCAAAGTAACTTTGGCAACTTACTTTGTTAGTTTCTTATTTGAGGCTTGTTGAATAGTAGTTAGTGGGTCATTGGGTCTTCTAGAAGTGGGTTGGATTGAGTTAGGCTAGTTGGGATTCTTATGGCTATAAGGCCTTATAACATTTGCCCTTAAGTTTGCTAGTAAAGTGTTGCTGACTTAGTGTACTGTGTTCTTCTTAAATAGACTTTAGTTCTTGAGGTGTGTGTTTTTTAGAGTGTACGTATGTTCTAGAGTCATCATGTTTAGAGTAACTTGGGCAACTTGCATTGTTAGTTTCATATTTAAGGCTTGTTGAATAGTAATTAGTGGGTCACTGGGTCTTCTAGAAGTGGGTTGGATTGAGTTAGGCTAATTGGGATTCTTATGGCTATAAGGCCCCGTAACATTTGCCGTTAAGTCTGCTAGTGAAGTGTTGCCAACTTAGTGTAATGTGTTCTTAAATTGACTTTAGTTCTTGAGGTGTGAGTTCCTTAGAGTGTAGGTATGCTCATGAGATTTTTTTTTTTTAATGATTAGCTATCTTATAATTATACCTATTGTGGAGAGGTGTGAAATGTTTGTTTTGGCTGCTTTATCACTTCACATTCCTATGATTTGCCACGTTCATAAGGAATGCTCCATGAAATGTGAAAGTTATGGGATGCGAAAGGTTGTTTGTTGGTCTTTTTTCTTAGTAGGCAAGATAGAAATAATGCAATACAAAATATCTGATAGAGTTTAAATCCATTTTTCCTTGGTGGAAATGTCATTTTTTTAAAAATGAAATTGGTCAAGATGACGGTAAAGTTGAAATACAAATTTCAAATCAACATAAATAAAGCTCTTTTCATGAAATAGAATTGGATTACTTTTAAGTAACATTATTAAAGTTTGAATTTGAAATATACTTTCAAAACTTAGTGAAATACAACTTTTCTTGAAAAGGAACAATGAAAATGTAATTTCCCACAAAGAAATGACAAAATTGTAAGTAATATAATTTTTCTACCTTGAGCAAGGTTATCCTTCTTGTTTATAATATTATTCTTGTAACAACATGGTTTTCCTACTTTGGGCGAGGTTAATCTTCTTAATTGCCCTAGACGATGTTATTACTAAGCTACTATAAAAAACACATAAACCTACCACTATACAATATTATCATTTTCTTATCTTGATTGAGGTTATTGTTCTTGCCTATAATATTACTCATGCATAAAGCTATCACTATGCTATCTTGTAACTAAATATCATACTAACTAGCTACTTTGCTATTTTATCATCTTATTATGAGAGACCATATAAATTGAAGAGCATTACACTATTATGCCTATTTAAGCTTCTTGATGTGGTTAGATAAAAAAGAATTATTCCTTTTTGTCTATCATGACTCTTCGAAACATAATAGCAAAAGATAGGGCTAGTGCCCTTACACGGTGCACCAAATGTTTTAATTTGAGATATTACTATTAGAACAAATAAGGAATCAAGAGGTAGAAGGATCAAGATAATGGTGGTTTATTAAATGTAAGGATCATCATAGATGAGTATAGTGGCAAGACATGGTAAAGGGTGATGCCTCTTAGGCTTAGTAAGGTTGTGTATAATGAGATGGATCTCAAACTTCTTCTATTATATTGTTGGGAGTCTTTATTTAATTGTTTCCTAGGTAGCGTGCTAATGATGACAATTAAGTTAAGTTGCTTAATAGAGTCATAAAAGTTGTTCGATAAAAGTAGCTTGCTGTGCTGGAGCCATTTTGTTTAAAGCAACTTGCTATGTTAGTTCCTTGTATAAGACTCGATAAATGGTAGCCTTGAGTCATTAGGTCTTTTAGAAGTGATTCCTATGACTATAAGGCCCTCGTAATGTATTTATTTTATTTTTAAAACAATAAAATTATTTAAAATATTATTATATTTATAACAGTGCTTATGTTGTTTATATATATATATATATATTTCATTAGAAAAAAGTTGCTTTTATTGGTAACTAAGAAAAATTGTTCATAAAAGTGTACTTGTTGTGATGACATTTCTAAATCACAACTAAAAGTTGTTGCTAAATTGATATTCCTTATTTTGTTAAAACTTTCAATAGTGACATAATAGCTATTGCTATTGAAAGTCTTGTGGCAACAAAATTGTTGCCACAAGGTATCCTTTAGTGGCAATTCAAGATAAGTTGCCACTTAAAGTGACTTACAACCGTATCTTTAGGTCACCGCCTAGTCTTTTTAAATTTTTTTTCTCAATAAACAAAAAAATTTTAAGCCAAATGTTTAGTAGTGATAGCTATCACCATGAAAAGAAGTTATAATGGCAACCTATAAATGTTGCCTTTAAAAGTAACCTTTAGTGGTAACTTTAAATTGCCACTAAATCATTTAAAATTTTTTTCTTAAGAAAGGAAAAAAAAAAAGTCTTAGAGCCAAACATTTAATGGTGACAATTATAGGTAGGCAAGAGGTTTTAGTGGCACTTTATAAATATTGTTGCTAGAAGTAACTTTTAGTTATGCTTTTAAGTTGCTGCTAAATCTTTCTAATAATTTTTTTTTATGAAAAATAAATTTTTAGTGCCAAACCTTTTAATGACAACTATTTGTTGATGCTAAATGATCTTTTTAATGGTGACCCATAAATATTGCTACTGAAAGTGTCATTTAAGGGTAACTAAATGTCGCAATTAGATCTCTTTAAATTTGTTTTAAAAAAATTTTAAGTAAGGGAATGAAATGTAAGGGCACCTTTAAGAACCCTTTCCTCCAAACCCATCCCTTTTTATAAGATAGAGCTAACCCATGAAAGATCGAGAAAGTGGGAGTGAACAGAGAGTGAGAACAACAAAGATGATGGAGAGAATGATGATGAAGAATGAGGGACATATGGCAAGGGAGAGAATGATGAGTAAGACTTCTCTAATACTTGAGAAAGAGATTGACATTGCAAGAAACTTCTCAGGTAACCTTGAATTCCATGCTTCATTTTGGTTTGGCCTTGAGTGTTTGTTAAATTTGAATTAGTTTTGTGTTGAAAGTTTAATTTCACTCTCTTCATTGTGTTTTATTTTTTTTTTCTTTTATTATCTTCTTATTAAGGTTTTAGGAATTTTGGAGGAACATATGTGTTCATTTGTTTATTGGAAAATTAAAAAAAACCATATAAGGGAAGGATAGGACATTTCATAAATCTAGGGGAAAATTTACATATTATGGAGGTGTTTACTAGGAAATCAGAAAAAACTATATAAGGGAAGAAAAATTCAAGGATTCGTTTCTTGGATTCTTCTTCTTAAACCCAATTATTGATATTAAAGTCATAGATCTATAAATCTAATCCCATTTCTTTTTGGGTATTAGTGATTGAAAAAATCATTTTATGATTTTTGAGATGTAGTTGGTTTATTTAGAACAATTTTTTATCTTGATTATTTACAGTTTGATTTTGATTATATTGTCTCATTTTCTATTATTCTACTTAAAACACTTGAAAGTGTATTTGAATAAAGAACAAAAGAAAAAGCTAAAACATAGAATGATGAGCTTGGCTAGCTATTTTCCATTTATTCATATCTTCTATAAGGTAAAATTGAACTAAATTGCATAAAAGTGGATTTTCATGCATGCAAATCCCTACTTTACGAAGTTTAGTTACTGGTTTGTCAAGTATAGGCAATCTGCCTTTATGTGCTTTTGGTTTCTGTCATGTTTTCCTTTCATTGACTATGTGCATATGTGCTTTTATGTTATCCAACAATAAAGAATGAACTAGCTAAGGTCCATAGCCTTCCAATTTTTCCCAAATAGGAAGAGTTAGACAAAAAAGAATTTCATAGAATGATGAAGAAGAATCGAAGGTTGGTGTCAGGTTTATGTATGTATTTCTTTTAAGATTATTAATTTTGTAATGGAAACTTCATATAATGGGTTAAGGGTTCAAAGTTTATGTATGCAAACTCTTTTAGCTAATGTATGAAATTTCTAGTAGCATTAAGTCTTTTGTAGCCATTCAATTTTTTTTTTTAAACTTTTCACGGCAACTTTTATCACCCCTAAAGGACATTTAGTGGCAAGAATTAACACTACCCCTACAAAGGTACAATTAGTAATGACAAACATCATCGTTAAAAAATGACTTCTAATGGTGCTATAGGTCACTATAAAAAGAACCTTTAATGGTGACGTAGAATGTTACCAGTAAAAAACTTTTAGTGACAACATATAACATTGCTAAAAGTACCCTTTCAATGGCGACATTATACAAAAGCCAACCTATTGGGGCTATAATGGCAATAAATGTCTCTGCCACCTAGTTTAAATAGTGATTTTTGTCAAAGTTGCAAAATTTTTAGTAGTGACTTTTTGTTGTCTCTAAAAACCTTTTGTGATAGAGGTAATAGTGATGCTCTTGTGGTGGCTGAATATCGCCACTAAAAATCTTTAGTAGGGCTTATATCTTCGATGCCATCAAGGATGACTACTCTTCCTAGTCTTTATAATCATTGAAACTTAACATTTTAGATAAAAATAAACATATCTAAGGCATCTCCTAGTGTAAATCTACAAAGTAAAATTTAAAACCTAAACTTGAACCTATGTAAATGTCTCTCAACTTTTAATGACACTGTCATAACCTTGTCTTAGAAGAACAAGACATAAACTTGAAAGGTATGTTGACCCCTTCATTCCCATATGATTATATCTTTCTTTTCATATAAAATGGAGAACTGTCTCTTTTCTTTCTTTTTATATTAATGGAAAACTATCTCTTTCTATATAGACAAGAATCTTGTCTTTCTTGATGAAGACTATCTTTTTGGAATTTGATCCTTTGAAAAACCTTATCTTCTAGAGACTTATTGTAATATTAGAAATTCATATAATCTTGTATCTAAATATTATCTCTTATTAGGAGTCCTTTTCTTTTTTTTACATTTGTTTTACTTTGGCTGCTTTTTGTCAAACACTTGCACACATATAAACATTACAAATATAGCTTACCATTATACATGTCGTACAATGATTGTAAGGCCACATATAATCATTAGATTATTTAGCTTTCCTATTTTAAGTTATTAAAGTCATATTCGTTTAATGCAATATGCAATTGTTTCATTAAACATAATTAAATAAATGACTTAACAACAGCAAATATAATTAGAAGCTCTCATTAAGAAATGCATGGATAAGCCAAAGATAATTTCCTTGATTAGCATATCTAACACTCAGAAGTAACCATAAATATGACTATTTCATAGGGGATATATATACATATACACACACATATGAAGTTACTAGTGTACCTATCCTGGTATGGCAAATCCCCTTTTCACTCGAAATATTTCCTGTGAATGACATCATATAAGCAATTCAATAGGTAAAGCATGTATAAAAATATACAACTAGACAATGAGAAATTAAAGGTACACATATACAACGATATTAACAGACATACTTAAGAATAACAAATTCCTAGAAAACCTTGTATCTTACTATATCTTTTCTATTTTAAAAGTCTTGAAGGTCTTTGTCCACAAGTCATAAAAGTCTAATATTTGTCCATATACATCATAGGTTCAAGGTTCCAAGTCTAGTCCTAATTATAGTCCATGTTTAAAGTCATAGATCATATTCATTCATCAGAGTCATAGGTCATAACTCATAAGTAAGGGAATTATGCCCAATTAATTATCTGTGCTACTATATATATATATATATATATAAGACAATGCTAAAAGAGGATAGTAGTTACTCATATAGCATGTATGAGAGGCAAAAGTACATAAGTCACTCATAGCTTGCTATGAGGCATTAGCACCTGCCTTAACAGGACAACTAATATCATCCACATTCTATTTAAGTAATCACTCTTAATCATTTGTATTTGGCTATCCTGTCATCAGGTCACCAACTTTCTTAACCTTTTGGCACTAGGCAGGTGTCATTCATTTTAATAATGATGAAACTAGTGGGAAAAGGTGAATATTTTTATCCATGTTCTCAGTGTTTAGGCTAATTCTTACTCCTAAATAAAGCAACTATCAATTTAGTAGCATTATGGATGACCCATCGAGGAGATAAGGGGCTTGGGGGAATACACTTCTTAGTTAAGATCCTATGTAGTCCTTATAAAGCCTATTAACACCCCAGGGCCTATCGCTTTTCATAAGGAGGAATTAAGAGTTCCTAAAAGACCAGTAAAAGGAGATTTTTAACAACAATTTTGGATCATTTCCTTTTTAATTCTTTTAGATTTCCCAAGAACAAATTATCTCAAAGTAATTCTCTTACTTAAGAGATCTAATACATGAGTTAATCCTAATAAATGCCAAAAATTCCAAAATATACATATATGTTTGGAGATTATTAAAATAAGGCAAGTTACAAATTAATCCCCTTTTATGTATCTAATTAACACCTAAAATACCTCTAAATATACCTAATAACAATTCCCTACAATTCCTTACACATATAACCCAATATAGAGCTCCTAAAATAATAAAATTTGACATGGAGTCTCTTTGATATGTTAACTAACTATAATTATAGAACACAACTAGCTCATTTAACCTCTCAAATTTTTAGATTTGCAAAACTACCCCAAAATGGCTTATTAAGGATGATAGGTTAAATGCAAGCCTATTTTTGGAGATTAAACCAACTTCAAAAATCATGAAATTAAAGATAAAAGTTCTTCCATATGTTAAGTACAACATATAAACCAAGCTAGGATGACTCCAAACCAAAATTTACAAAACTAAGACTCTTAAGGAACTTTTAATAGCATAACACCATTTTGAGATATCTAACCTTAGCTACCCCAAATATCCATTTTAAGCATTATATGAACATTGTATGGCCATAAAGCAATATCCAAAATAGAAATTAAGTATCCAAAATGAAATCTACTATTTTGCCATAAACAGTAATCTAGATAGAGAAAGTGATAGAAAAGAGGATAAAGGTGAAGAGATGCAAATCTAGGGGGTTTTAAACATATTGCAAACATATAATCTTAGCCATAAGTACCATTTAAAAGAGTAGATTTGTGTAATACCCGATTATTTAAAAAATGTCTAAAACTAAAGGAATTTCTAAAGGAGATCCTCTAAATGGAAAGAATTGAGGCCAAATAAAATTTGACTAATAATCTAGACCTTTAAAAATGAGGATTTGAGGTTTGAGTTACCTGAAAAAATGAGTTAGGAGAACTAGGAAAACTTCACAAAAGAATGTGGGACAATGTTATAATTTTTGAAAAATTTGCAAAAACTCACAAGAGATCTTTTTAAATAAAAAATTTAAACTTTTTAGGGGTCTTAGAGACCCTGAAAACTATAAAAACCCCAAGAACAGTTAAAACTGCTCCAATGAGTGATTTCAATTGTTGGTTGATTGAAACTTTAATTGAACAACTTAGAATAGTTTTAAATCCAATTTGGGTGAAACCAAAGCTATCTTATAAATTAGAGGACCTAAATTTTATGATGGAAAAGATAATTGTCAAAAAGAAATTAAAATAAGCCTAAATAGACAAACCCAAGAAGAGAGGCTAAAGTGTAAATTTTAAAAGTTACTTAAATGGACCCTTAGGCTTTAAAAAACATCCCACCTCTAGTCAGATCTCCTTACCAACTTTCCTATATGTTAAAATAGAATTAAAGAGGGCTAAGAGTGGTGCATAAGAGGGAGAGCTAAGGGAGGAAGAAGAAGCTTGTAAAAGTGTAAGAAATTCTTAGATTTTCATGTCTCTTTGTTCCTTAAACTTCTTCTTTTCCTTCTCCTCTTTTTTTCTATGGTTTTAACACTTTGATTAGTCATGTGTGGTGGCTGGTCTAGTGGAGAGAAGGGAGAAATTGAAAGGGGACTTTGAAGCATAAGAAAGAGCCTTTAGAAAAGCTTATAACAAGGTGAGAATTCTTGATTTTCATACTTCTTCTTGGCTTCTTCCCTCTTCTACTATTTCGGCCAGATTTAGGGACATGTGTTAGAAGTCTTATTTTGATTGATACTTGATAGGAAGTAAGGCCTTGAGGTATGGGAAACCAAGTGGAACAAATAGGAATTAAAAGAAATCAATAGAAAATAATTTATGGCTCTTAGGGTTTTAGTTGCTCCTTGGCAAGTAGGAAGCTTTCTAATGGTAATTTAAGATGTCTAAGAGTATGAATGAGTTTTCAAGACATCTAGGAAGCTCCATGGATGGCTATTTCCCTAGGAAAATGAAGGAGGCTTCTTAGGTGTAAGTGTGTGTGTGTGTTTTGGCCATGAGGGGAAGAGCACATCAAGGGAGAGTTTTTCTTGATTCTAAGGTTAAGATTGGTCTAGATATGAATTATAGATACCAAAGGAACTATTGGTTTGAATTTAAAAAATCATATTTTGAAAGTTGGAAATTTTAGGTTCCATTATGCATAAAGAAGCAACTTGGTGTTAAGCTCCTTGAATTGAGTTGGAGATGACTTTAATAAGTTTGAATGGAGTCATATGACTTAGATTGAATGAGAAATTGAAGACAAGATCTTGAATTATATGAGTTGCTTCATTATGCCTTGTATGAAACTATATTAGTGTCACATAAGAAAGTGAGTTTGTGTAATGGTTATGTGAGGTTAGAGTTGGTTCCAATGATTGAATTATATCTTGTTTGATTTGTCTAGGCCAAGGGAATCAAGTCCCTCCTAAGTGTGGCTATGAGGCCAAGCCAAGAAAATAAAGAAGAAAATTGTCTTCTTAGACTAAGGTAACTCTCCATTCTTTCTTGTGTGCATTTCTTGGTTGTATAATTATCATTGAATGCTTATATGTGTATTTGAATCATAAGACATGCCATTTGATATTGGTTTGTTGCATTGGTACTAATATGCTTCTTGAATTATGTTTTCATTGTGAAATTTGCTGTTATGAGTGAGGTGGTGCCAAAAGTTTCTTGGATTGGGTGAGGTGAAACTAAAAGTCCTTAAATATGGGTGAGGCAAGGCCAAAAGTCTCAAGATGAGTGAGGCTAAGTCAAAAGTCCTTAGAAAGTTAGTGAGACTAATCCAAAAGTCCCAAATCCTAGGGTGAGGTTAGACCAAAAATCCCTATAGCTTGTTTATTGGCTTTGACATATTTATATGATGTGAAAATTATGATTTGAATGATTCTTGGAAGTGTTTGGTCTATACTTATATTCTTTGACATGATTACATGCCTTATTTGCTTACATGAAAGGGTGATTGAGCTATTAGAATTTTTTGAATCTCACTCTCCCCCATATTCCATCTAACCATGTCTAAGTAGAGCTCAAGAAGACACAAATGGGAGCCAAAGAGCATGATTGGCTATACTTTGACAATAATTTAGCTTTTGATATAATATAATGTTAAAGTTTGTTTACATAAGTTATTTTTTATATGTAAATCCTTAATCAAATGTAAAAGTATGTAAATATAGTGTATGAACCAAAGTTGAAGCCAAATGAATGAGAAAATAGGATTTTGGCATTTGGGAGCCCTTTCTTGAATGTATATGTACGCATGTGGAAGGGTGAGTTTGAGATATATGATGTTTTGGACCACTTAGAAAGCTTATACATGATATGTTTATGTTTATAAATGTGCTCAATTGGTAGTAGAATGGTTAGGAGATCAATTGGAACTAATTTGACCCTTTTATGGTACCAAAAGTGCCATATTCTTGAACCAAACCAAAATTTGACCAAACGAACTAGTTTTGGTATGAATATAGGTCTCATCTATAGCTTTTCACAAAGTCAAATAACACCTAATTTGGAGTTCTAGATAATTTATTATGATTTTTCAAAGTTAGAAAAATTATATAGATTTGGTATGTGCACTGTTCATATGGTCAGTTTCTTTCCCTCTATCATTCATGGGCCAAATGGAATTCAATACTCATGAAATTTTTTATACATAAACTAGACATCATAAGCTTTCTATAACCACTAAGAGCACCTCATTTAAATTTATATTAAGGGAGATATGAATTTTTAAAATTAGATGTCAGTGACAATAATGCAACTTGACCTTTAGTACTACTTCATTGGTTTTAATGGGTTAAACGCCATTTTCTTGATCTAGAAATATTTTTATAAAAAATATACATCCACAACTTTCCAGAATAATGTGGTTTCTTGATTTCAATTTTTTAAAAATTAGTTATGAATTTTCAAACTTCATATTAGTAAATTGTCCTTGGAACCTAAGGCTAAAAAATTCTGGTTTAAGGAAAATGGCTTCCAACCCAAAAATTGTGTGATAAATTGTGATGATTTGCTATGGTTGAGTATATTATGGATGGAAGAAAGTGTTGGTAATCTCATATGGCCCATTTAACCAAAAATTGAGCCATTTGGACTAAGGGAAACTAATGGGATCCATGGCTAAGTGCATGTGGTGATATGGTCTTGTGGAATATGGCTTGTAATTCAATTTTGAGCTTCCAAATGTGTTAGTTGTGGTTGAACAAATGTGTTGAGAATGGTTATTACATTTGATAAGCTCATATGGTTCATTTGGCTATTAGTGAATTATTTTAGTTTTATGTGTTGATTATTTCCACTACATAATGGTACTTAAATGCCACATGTAATATATTTTGGATGATATCTTGCTATAGTGTAATAATTTGCATATTCCACCATTGATGGTCTAGAGAGAGAAACATGAAAAGTGATGAAGAAGAAGACATGGAGGAGTGATGATAAGGAATTCTCAGCAAGACAAGAGTCTTACCTTAAGGTTTATGAGGTCTTGACTCTTCTTCTTTCTCTTTTTTCTTCTCTTTGTTCCCTTTGCTCTTTCGTTGCTACTTTTGCTCTTCTCACTCTTTCTCATATGTCGCTCTCAGTGTCTTTCCACTCTCTCCCTTTTCTCACCAAAATGGCTTAAAGTTTGAAAGGAGTGGGTATTATAAAGAAGGTAGGCTGCTAGCTTCCTTAGGAAGCTACTCTCGACTTCCTCTACACATTTCTATTCCTTTTTCTAGAAGTTCATAGAGATGTGCATTTTTAGTTAACTGATTTTGACAAAGATTTTCATGGAGCTGTGTTGTGATTTGCTAAAAATGTTTATTATGAAAGTTGTTCTAACTGTTGATTTGATCATTTTCATATAATGATCTTTCCTTAACTCCTTTGTTTTTGTTTTGGGGAAAATCACATTTTGACCCCAAACAAAATCATATTTTAGCTCTTATCTGTAATTGCATTTTGAACTCTCAACTTTTAATATATATATATATATATATATATTTAACCTCTAAATTTTTCACTAAAATATTTTTATCTCTCAAATAATTTTCTTATATTTTTATGGCCCTAAAGATTCAAGAAATTTGTTGAAGCTCCTTTTCTTAGCATTTATTATTCAATTCTTATTAATTAACTATTTCTAATTAATTCTTAAAAATTCCTAATAATTCCTATTCAATTCCAATTTGACTCCATAAAATTTAATTATATCTCTAATAAATTCTTTAATTTTCCTTGTGTCTAAAACTTAGAGCAAATTCATATTTTCTTAAATAATTTATCAACTAAATTTTTTCTTTTATTTAATTCACATTAAATTAATTGAATTAATGGTTTGACTTTGGGGGATGTTACGGATATCATGTCTAATTAATTTTAACATTAATTTAAAATTAACATTTGAATATAATATAAATAAAAATTAATAAATTTTTTGATAAATAGTTGGGACTAAAAATAAAAGGGAGAACTTAATATTAAAAAAGTAAGATAAGTCAAAATCTCACTTGTCATTTATCCTTAGAGTGACGTGGTTTTATTACATCATATATACAAGGTTGCTTTTTTTCAATAATTAAAAGAATCCCTATTTGGTACGAAAGGAAAAAAAAAGTAATTTTATAAATATAAAATAATTTTTGTATCTCTACTTTAATTATATAATAAAATAAGATATATATTATTAAATAATAATTATAAGAATATAATAAATATTACATATAGCTTTTGAAGAGGGAATCCCTCTCCCTCCCTTCTTACCAAATGTGCCCTATAAGTTTTACCTTAAACTTACATTTGGTAAGAAAATTTTTTTTTTTAAGAGAATGAAAAGGAGAAGAAGATAGAATTCTCTGATTTAAAATTACCTTTGATATGACAAATGAATAGAAATACTTTTTTTTTATTTGAATATTTGGTGATGGAGAAATAATATAAGAATGGAAATGAAAGGTAAGCAAATGATCAAAACATCATTGGAGCCAAAAGATATTAAAAGAAACTAATTTTTATTAATTAATATAAAACAAAATGAGAAAATTTACAATTAATGATCTCAAATTAAAAATATTTATATTGAAAGATATTAAAATTTAAAATTATTCTATAAAACTAAGGACCAAAAGTTTAAACTATATTGAAAAATTGTAGTCCAAGACTTTTAAGTTATAATTTTTTGTTTTTATATGCTTTAGAATACTTTTTAAATTTACAGTCATTCAATACAAATATTTAAAATTTAAAATTTTTAATTATACTTTTTTTAAATAAAAATAAAACATCACTATTATTTTTGGCAAAATAATATTTTTCATGCTCCTTCCGATGCCAACAGTAGTTTTCATTTCATAATATGATGGAATGCACAGCATCGAGGCATATGAGACGGAATCCGCCGAGAAGAACAATACGAGTATCCCAAACAAGATTTTTGACTGGTCGATCACTTTTTCACTCTCTTTTCAAGTGTATCAAACGTGAGACAAACTTTGTTTGGTTACGTGAATGTAAAGACCAGGAGGAGAGAAAATGAAGAAAACCTAAATTTATATTTGATATTTCCTTTATTTTTTAATAAAATAGGAAGCTAGCGAAGATATTTTTTAAAAAAGTAATAAAAAAATCGATGTGCGCCTTTTTCTTGGTAAAAGGAAAAGGACAGGAAGCTAAAATAAAAAAAAAAATCATACGACAAAGCTGTGGGAAGGCGGGTGAACGCATGATGATAAAAGATGGTTACGACAAGAATCATTACTGATCGAAGCCATTATTGTCCTATCTTGTGCTCGTGAAAGGCCGAAAAATAATACATTACTGACAATTTTTACTTACATCCGTTTTCTATGAATTTAACAGTTAAAATTTATTTTATATATAGATCTCAAACTGTATTATAAATAAATTTTATTTATATAAATTAAATTTTAACTATTAGTTACATTTTGTAAAAAAATTTCTACGATACAAAGGAATAATTCACATTGGTGGTCCTGCTCCTTAATATAGCATTAATCAATGAATGAGTCCATATTAATTTACATATACAATTACTTAATATGTATAGTTATAAAAATTGCAATTCTAGCACATTAACCATGGAGGAATTATAACAGGATGTACATCATCTTTTCTCCAGCGGAAGACGGAACAATGATGGCTTTGATGTCCGTCATTGATGAATTTTGGTCGTAACCATCACAAGTAATATAGCAAGAAGATCTTAACTTTCGGGAAATATATTAAGGAAAAATTACATTTTGGGATCCCAATTGAAGATATTTATTTTTAAAATTATTTTAAAAAATCTTAAGACTAAAAATTTTAATTGTAAGAAAATTGCACTTATATTATAAAATCTATAAATTCTTTTTACTATTCATTTAATTTTTCTTCTATTTTATTTATTATTGCTTAAGAAATGATTTTTTTTACTGTTAAAACTTTTTGTTTTTTAGAATTTTTTAAAAAATAATTTTAAATTTTCAAATCCTCTAAAATAAATATTTTTTTACTTAGGATTTCCTAATTTGTAATTATTCAATGGCACTCATCAACAGACCTTGCCATCATTTTTTCACCTTTGTTTAAATCAGAATCTTAGCTTTCAATGTTCAAAATGTCATTTCAATTTGGAAGTGCTTAATTTTCCTTCCACAATAGTAAGCGAGACGACAAAAGCTTTTATGTGTGTGTCTCTCTATATATAAACGTATCGCATCTTCTTTTCTAGTAAAGTTGCCTATAAGAAAGAGAAAAAGAAAATTATTAGAAATAATTAATTAATGAATAAACTAATTAAGATGAAATAAATGTAAAATATTTAATAATGCTGATGATTTTCCGTTCGTTATGCTCTCTTCCTCGTAAGTTGCACTATTTTTGAGGGATTCACAAAACTTGCAAGCAACAGCCAATATAACTTGGATTGGTCTCTTCTAACTAATTTCTGTTTGACTTTCCTTGTATCCCTGCATCCATTCACAAAATATTATGAAAAAATTATAATCAAGAATCTTAAATTAAAAGTTTATATTAAAATATTTTAAATGATATAAAAATAAAAAATTTTAATTTAGAGTTTTAAATTATAATTTTTTATGCAGTTTAAATTATTAATTTTTAAAATTTTCAAATTAATTTTAAAATTAAAACTTTTTAATATAAATATCTTTAATTTGAAGTCTTCAACATTAATTTTTCGTCAAATGTTATACTTGAGTACCGAGAAGAAAATTCTTTGCTGTCATGGTTTATTTTTATTGTTGCTCTTCTGTGGTTTAACAATTATTTTTTTTAAAAAAAGCAAGTGCTGTGGCAAAAACCCTAATATAATTAATGTAGAATTTGACCATAAATTAATTTGACCTTTTAAATATAATTAAGAGTATTAAAAGATAAAATCTGAAATTTATTTACATTCATAATTTTCTGAGAACGGCAACGAAAGGGATGAGTTCAATATCCTGCTTAAACACTTCTTGACACATAATTAATTATTGTTTTAATATGTCAATACATATTAAAAAAATAATAAATTGGCACGCTCAACTTGCCAAAATAAAAAATGGGATATTGGAAGAATATGTTTTAATATATAATGATAAAATGACATTTTATATATTACACAATATACTGTTGAAAAGGAATTGTAATGTATTATGTATTTAGGAGAGACTAGAGAGAGTAATACGGAAGAGTGAAAATGTATATATGACTCACATGTCTTTTTTTTTTTTTTCATTCACTCTCTAATTTTTTTATCTCTTTAAAAATGTACATCATATATTTACTTACTAAATGTAGAGAATCTAGATCCGTTAAAAATTCCTGTATCTTTCTTCAAAATGTAAAAGAAATTTCTCATGTTTAATAAATAACAATTTAAATATTGTGTATTTATTACATTTTAAAAAATTCATTAAATTAACATAAAATGTAAAAGACATTATCCCTCTTATAAAAAAAATACATGGAGGATTTTTACAATGAAAAATTATAGTTAAGGAGAAGAATTTTAATTTTAAAATTATTTTAAAAAATTTTAAGATTACAAATTTAAACTACATAGAAAAATTATGATTCAAAACTTTAAATTAAAATTTGTTATCTTAAAATATTTTAAAATAATTTCGAAATTTATGATTTTTAGTATAAATATTTTTAATTTAAAATTTTTAATAATAATTTTTCTTTTTTTACAAACAGAAGTGAAGTCAAAATTGTATAATTCCTAATTACTAAAGGCCCTTACAATGATCAAAGGTCATGTGGGGTGGGCCCACTGTTATGTAATGTGCAAAACCAGATCTTATGCGCGTTGGACAGGGATGCACACACTTTTCACCCCAAAAAAAAAAATGCACACACTGTGCGTCCTCGCATCATTCCGATTATGTATCTATATATATATATATATATATATATATAATTTTTTCAAATATACATAACACAAGATAAAAATAATTTGCTTAATTATTTACTTAAAAAATAAAAATTACAATTAAAATAAGAAAATATAAAAAATCTGTGGCGTAAGGGCACTACACACTGTGCGTGCATCCTCTGCGCAGGGTGTCTCATTGCTGTAATATACACATCATGAACAGTGATTAATCCTAGAATAGACTGCACATGATAAATTCCCCGTCCTTAATCTTTTGACATTAAATAAAAAATAATGTATTATTATTATTTAAAAAATTAATTTAATAAATAAAATGATGATTTAATTAATAAAATAATAAGTATAAAAATATAAAAGATATTATATAAATTATATAAATATATTACATTTATTTTGTGGCCAAGTAAATTAGTCGTAAATAATTGCAAAATTTTATTGATTAAAAACATAAATAATTATACAAATTTAATTAAAATAAACAAATAAAAAATTTTATTTTCTATTATTATATCTACATGACACTTTTAATTTCTGTTATGTTTGAATTTTGGATCATTTTACTAAAATATTTATTTTTTAAATTAATCGTAATTATAAAAATTAATATATAGATATTAAAATATAATAAAATAACTCTTAAATTTTATGTTACGATAAACATATTAAATTAAATTTTTAAATTAAAAATAATTTGATTAGTCAAGTGTTTATCTATTTTAAGTATTGTTACATTTTAAAATTTATTCACTAATTTTATAATAAATTTTATTTGATGGGTTTAAATACAATTTTTCTTGCGATGTAGACTTTTTGCTCACAGCTTGAACAGACCTTATATATATATATATATATATATCTATATTAATTTTAACCGTATTTTTTTAATTTTGATATATGTTTATTTTAAAAAAATAAAATATAAAATAGAGAAAATCTTTCTATTTAATAGAAGTTAAAAAAATATCTTTATCTTATTATTTGTTTTTTAAAATAAAAATAAAAATAATTAAAATTATAAAAATAAAAAATAATAGAGATTATAAATCGGCTTACCCAACTAAAGCAGTAGGGAGAGAATATGCGTCCTTTTCCCTGGCGATCAAGTTGAGATCATAGATAAATTAATATACATACGACGACGTTTGATAGTTTAGTTATCGATATTAAAAAACGGAAAAACAAAAGGAATAGTTAACTTAACGAGAATTACGTGGTGCTGTCTTGTCGTTGTCAATCGATTATGGATCCACACAAACATTTATTCCCGACAATGCGACACAAAGCACAAGTGTTAATTAGCGATGGAAAAATGAAATATTATATTCTTATATCTAATAATTAACATATAATCTAAACTAATTAAAAAAATCTGTTAAACTTTTCAGTACAATTTTGGAATTTCTCCTAATTAAAAATAGCTTTTTTGCCAACAATTTGAAACCACCATTTCAACAGACAGCGTCGTGAGATCACATGAACAGCCCTAAATATGTTATTTTAAAAATGATATATGTTATTTGTAAATGATATGTCAAAAAGATACTAGTCATATGATATTAATTTTAATTTTTTAAGTCTAATAAATTCCATTCATTTCTATGTCCTTGCTTTTCTGTCCCTACTGTTAAGATCTACTCCGAAGATTTTCATGTCGGTGATTACAATTTTATGAAAATATCACAAATTATTAATTTTTACTTGTGGCATAAAACTTGAAACCATTATATCCAACCAATTCATCACTTTGCTCAATACAAATTAGAAAAATCAAATTTTTATCTTATTTTTTGGGCCCAATTCTTGTTTGTTTAAATATATCAAAAAGTAATTTGTTTAAATTTTTAATATAACATTAAAGTAAGCTAAATAATTTTATTTTTGAGACAAATGCATGTTATGCAAAAATTTAATTCTTTTGACAAAAAATAAATAATTGAAAAATATTTCAGTATATATCAAATATCAAGAGAGTAGAGGAATATTTTTAATATAAAATTTATTAAATATAATTTAGTTAAATTTTTTTAAAAAAATTAGTATAGTTTATTCAACAATTTTATAAAATATGCGTAACTGATGCAAAGACTTTCCATGTAAGAAATAAGGACCAAAAAAAAAAAAAAGTGCAGGACCTTTCATTTTTAAATGCCACAAAAATTCTTTGATCATTTTTCTTGTCGTAGTGACTCATCACTTGTAGTTTTGTTGGAATCACATCCACCATGCCCTCCCGAACAGAACATTGATTTACCACGTGGTCGACATCCATGTTCCTCTGTTCCTTCGTAGCCATCTTTGTCTGATCTTACTAGTGCTCGAGCTCGAGGATCATAAAACTGATAAGGAGGAGGAAAATTACATATCAACATCTCAAGTTAAAAACATTTATATAGAAAGATATTAAATTTTAAAATTATTTTAAGAGATTTAAAAAAATTTTAATTCAAAATCTTAAATTGTTATTTTTTATGCAATTTAACTTTTTTGTTCTTGGTTCTTTTAGAATAATTTTAAATTTTAAGATATTTTAACATAAATATCTTTAACTTAAAGCTTTTAATTGTAATTTTTTCTAAAAATAACTTTGCAAAAAATAGCTCAGTTGTGCTTCTTTAAGCAACCTTCATTACAACATTAAGAATAAATTATATAGATCTTTTCATAAATTTTATTAAAATTATACGAATTTTTTTTTCTATTTTTAAAATATACACTCCCCTTTCTTTAAACCAAAAAGGTGTACTACGTTTTAGTGAATTATATGTTTTTTGACTTACTTTCCATTAATATATATTTGTTTTTTTAACTAAAATACTCTCTTTTAGATTTAAAAACTCAGGAGAGTAGTTTTAGTCATTATTAGAAAATTGATTAATTTATGAATTAGTATTAATTAATTATTAGACTAATTAACATATTACATCTTAAAAATATTAAATAATCAATTTAGTAATAAGTGTTATGTAAATGGATTGAGTTTATTTGTATTATGAGTAACTTATAATAAGCTATACTATTCATAAACTTATTTAGGAAACAAGTCTCAACTTACAACATTAGTGATCATATTTAACACTAATTAGAGTTTATAGATTAACCTAAGTGGTGTTCTGATAGATTCTGAAATTCTATGGACATTGTGAGTTGTAACTTCTATTTCTCCCCTTGTATTTTTATTGGAATATCTAGTTCATCAATGGATCCTGATGTTCCAAATTTGATCTAAACTTATTTCCCATAATTATTTTAGTAATTGACATTAAAGTCTCAATGTTTCCAAATTGATTTTTGATTATTCTGTACTTTTTTCTTTTTCAATCTTTTAGTGACTTGCGCCCCATTTAATTCATTGTAATGTGAATTAATTCCATGCATATAGTTTATGCAATATTTATTATAGTCTTGTAATTATTATTCCATTAATCAAACCACAATTTTAACTATCAAATTACTTTTTTTAAAAAAATAGGGGCGTATTATTAAATAACTTAAGAGATAGAGAAAAGAGAACTTAGAGAAGATAGAGAATAAGGGAAATACTGCTCAAATTCTATTCATATTTCTCAATACAAATGAAATGTCTATTTATAGGCACAAGTTTATAACTACAAATAATTCAAAGGTTACATCCTAAATGTGAAATAATATACCATAAATGAGGACATAAAAGTAAGAGATAAATATCTAAAGGTTTTAGAGTTACAATTCTTGAAAGGATATGAGGAGATAGATATCCACATAATAGATGGATTTATAACATAATTTGAATGATTTGAGGGTTAAGAAACTAAATAGACATCTACAATAATGGATGGATTTATAACACTATCCCTTGGATGTTCATTATACAAGGAATATACTTCATTAAAACCTTACTAAAGAAAAACCCAGTGGAAAAAAAAATCCTAGTGAAGAAAAAAGAATACACTATTCCTTGTAAATTTTTCCTATTCATAATATCATTGTAAATCTTTGAGCCAACGTATCTTAATTTTGTGCACTAATCTTTCAAATATTGAGGTGGGTAATGCTTTGGTGAATGAGTTGGTTAGATTATTATTTGAATGAATTTATTGACATTAATATTACCATTATTTTGAAAATCATGAATGAAAAAGAATTTCGATGAAAAGTGCTTTGTTTTATCCCTTTTGATATATCGTTCCTTCAACTGAATTATATATGTCACATTGTCTTCATACAGTATAGTAGAAGTTTTCTTGCAATAAGATAACCCACATATTTTTTGGATATGTTGAGTCATAGATTTTAACCAAACACATTTTTGACTTACTTCGTGAATCGCTATAATTTTTGCATGATTCAAGGAAGTGGTCACAAGTGTTTGTTTGATGGAACACCATGATACATTTGTATTTCCATTTGTAAATATATAGCTTGTTTGAGATCTAACTTTATGTAGATTAGATAACTATCCAGCATCTACATATCCTAAGGAGTTCTTATCTAGATCCATTTGTATATAATAAGTCCATATCAATAGTATCTTGAAGATATTGAAAAAATATGTTTAACCTAGTCCAATATCTTTATGCTGAAGCTAAACTAAACCTGTTTACAAACTTATAATAAAAGTTATATTAGGTCTTGTATTATTAACAAGATACATTGATGCACTAATTGTACTAAGATATGGTACTTCAGGACAAAAATTTTTTCATTATCATCTCAAGGTCGCAAAATGTATTTTTTCACATGAAGTGACCAAACAACCATTTGATGTACTTTATCTATGGAAAATCTTTTAAGAACTTTTTGTGTGTAAATTGATTAATGTATAAAAATTCCATCTTTTAAATGTATAATTTGCAGGCAGAGACAAAAATTTGCCTTTCTAAGATCTTTCACTTCAAATTCCTTTTTCAAACAATCTACTACCTTTAAAATCTTTTTAAGAGTTCTAATAATATTCAAATCATTAATATATACAAAAATAATTGCAAATTTTGAATTTGCTCGCTTTATGAAATATTCACTAAGACGATTATATCACATTCGTCTAAATTATTTTAATTCATACAAAGATCTTTGTAATTTAATTGAATAAAATTTCTAGAACTTTAAATTATATGCTTCAAGTATCTTAAAATTTTTAGAATTTTCATATAGACATCATGATCAAGTAAGCCATATAAATATACTGTAACAACATCTATAAGATAAATATCAAGTTCTTCATGCACTGCTAGGCTAATAAGATAACAAAATGTAATTGCATCCACCACAAAAGAATAAGTGAACTCATAATCAATTCTAAGTTTTTGTGAGAACCATTGTGCAACAAGTTGCGCTTTATATCTTACAGCTTCATTTTTCTTATTTTATTTGCACACAAATACCTATTTGTATCTAACAAGTATTACACCTATAGGCCTAAAAACCTTAAGGTTTTCAAATAAGTTCAATTATGCTTGAATTGCATTTTTCCATTTTGGCTAATCACATCTATGTCGACACTCATTGACGGATGTAAGTTCACGATCCTCATTATCATTTAAAACATTGCGAGCTATAGTGTATGCAAAAATGTTGTTGAGAATTATTTTCTTACGATTGAATCTTTTCCCTGTAAAAATATAACTTATTGAGATCTCTTCATTTTCATTAGTTTCACGTACTTCTTCTAAATTTATGTTACTTGTTATGTCTCTAGACTCTTTAGGAGTATTTATTCCTTTAATGGGCTCATTATGAATAATTGCACCTTTCTTTTTGTGGGGATTTTTATCTTTTGAATAGATTAGTCTACCACACTTCTGGCGTAATTTGGATTTATTAGTTATTTCACTTATAAATTGTCTTTTAGGGACTTCAATTCTTACAAAAGCATTTACAGTTGGTATATGTAACTTTGTCACTCTCTTTATGTCAGCTAATACATTTGGTAGTTGATTTGTTATACTTTGAAAGTGAATTATCTTTTGAACTTCAAGTTCACATTGTTTTATATGAGGATTAAGATGTGTCAAAATATTCCACGTAATTTTTTGACTAGTTGCTTATCTTTTTCTCCTTTTAATGTTGGAAAAACTAACTCATCAAAATGATAATAAGCAAAACGTGTTATAAATACATCTCTTGTCTCTAGCTTAAGATATCTTATAATAAAGGGAGAATCATACCTAACGTATATTCCCAACCTTCTTTGAGGTTTCATCTTAGCATGTTGTGGTAGAGCTACTAGAATATATACTGTATATTTAAAAATTCTAAGATAGGAAATATTTGGCTCTTAACTATAAGCTAGTTGTAAAAGGGAGTATTTATGATAATTTATTGGTCTTATGCGTATAAGTGCTGCAGCATGCAAAATTGCATGTCCTTAAGTAGAAATAAGGAGATTTGTTTTGATTAGTAAAAAGGTAGCAGTTAATTAACGTTGTTTAATAAATGATTCAGATAAACTATTTTGTGTATGAATATGAGCTATAAGATGTTTAACATTTATTTTAGTTAACATGCAATAGTCATTAAAAGCCTGTGAAAAAAATTCTCCAGCATTATCAAGTCGAATGGATTTAATGGTATAATCTAGAAATTGTGCTCTTAACAAAATAATTTGAGCAAGCAGTCTCGTAAATGTCATGTTGTGAGTTGATAGTAAACATACATGAAACCATCTGCTGGATATGTTTATTGGTACCATAAGATATCTAAATGGTCTAGATGGTGGGTAAATAGGCCCATAAATGTTACTATGTATATGTTTTAGAAATGCTAGAGATCTAGTTCCAATTTTAGTTAGTGATTGCTTAATAATCAATTTACTTTAAGAACAAACAACATACGAAAATTCCTTAAATTAAAAAATCTTCAAGTTTTTTAATGAGTGCCTATATGAATTTTCAATAATTTTTTGCATTATTATTGTTCTAGAATGCTCCAACCATTCATGTCAAATGGTAAATATTTTTGAATCTATAAACTTTTGGTTTATAGTTGTATGTATCTCAATTATACTAATTCTTATGTAGTATAAACCAGAAGAGAAAGTTGGTAATTTTTTTAGTATCTTTTTCTTACTAGAAACAATACTTGTAATATAGATGTATTCATTATTTCTTTCATATATTGTCTCTATATGATATCCATTACGATGAATATCTTTAAAACACAACAAAATTCTTTGAAATTTAGAAGAAAATAGAGCATTATTTATAATAAATTTTGTTCCCTTTAGTAATATGATAATAATTATTCTAGATCTTTTCTAGATCTTTGAAGTAATCTTGTACTATTAGAAATTGTAGTAACGTAAGTTTTATCAATGTTTATTTGAGAACAATATTTTCTATCTTTTAAAATCGTATAGATACTTGCACTATTTGCGAGACATATATTTTCATTCATATTTTCTAAAACAAAACAAAAGTATAAGAAACATTATAAAAAATCTTATTTAAAATTTCGCATAAACTTATAATTATAAAAATAATTCCAAACACGTAAACTCATTTTAAGCATCACTATTCTCTTATGGATTAACAAAGAAATTTGACACATCTAAGTGTGTTGTATTTATGGGATCATTGGCAAAATCGTCATATAGATTAGCAAAATTGGTCTCAACATCTTTCTCTTTTTCCTTTATTGATATTTGATAGAGATCAATAAGGTGTTTTGCTACACAACAGGCATGTGACTACTATCCATTCATACCACAATGATAGCATTAATTTTTTAAATTTTTTACATTCTTCTTTTGTCCACTTGTGTTTCCTTATTTTTCTTCTTTCTTATTCCATTTTTGGTGGTAAGTAACATTCTTATGATAAGGAGCATTATTTCTTCTTTGGCCACGTCCACAACCTCGACCACGACCATGATCATATCCTCATCCATTATTATTACTCATAGTCATATTCACTTAAAGGAATGGAGTAGAACCAATTAGATGGGCTTCATGATTTTTCATTAATAGCTTGTTATTTTGTTTAGCCATAATAGGGTATGAAACTAGCTATGAGTATTTTTTAAACCTTTTTTCTATATTGTTGTTGCAGGAGCATATTAAAGGCGTGAAAAGTAAAGAAAGTTTTCTTTAACATATCTTTTTCAGTAATTACTTCTCCGCACAATTTTAATTGAGAGCAAATACCAAATATCGCAGAGTTATACTCATTGACTGATTTAAAATCTTGCAATTATAGATACATCCAGTCATAACAAGCCTATGGAAGAATAACAGTTTTTTAGTGGTCATACCTTTCTTTCAAACCATTTTAGAGCCCAAGTGAATCTTTTATTGTAATAACTGATTTTTCAGAAACTAAACCAAAATTAATACAATAATACAAGATGACCCTAAAGCAAAACAAATTGAGGTTAATTAAGAATAGGATGTTAATTAGAACATCTAAAGAAGTGATTAAAAAACTAAGGATAACCTGAACTCAGAGCCAAAATGTTTAAATGAAGTGAATGGAAGCCTAGTGGCAAAATCATAATTTCAGAAAACTTTTTGAAAACTCAAAAGAGAGAGTTTTAAATAATAAAATTGAGCTCACTAGAGTTTCAGAGGCTTAGAAAATTATAGGAACCATCAAAATGGTTAAAACTCTTTTCAGACTAGCATGCCTCCTTTAGCCCCAAAAATGACTTTCTTACTCTGAAATAGAACCTGAAACGTGGAGAAAGAAGGAAGAAGAAGCAAGGGAAAGAAGGCTCTATATAGGTACTTTTTCATGCAAGTTTTCCCATCTTACCTTTGTAAAAGTTGTTCTTATTAGTCTCCTCTCTCTTTTTATGGTTTTAGAATTTTGAATGGTAGAATTTTATGGCTGGTTCAATAAAAAGGAGGAGGAGTTTGAAGAAAGCTTTGAGAGCATAAGAAACACCATTTAGTAAGGAATTAAACAAGGTATGATTTCTTGGATAAAACTTGTCTTTCTTGGTTCTTCCTTACTCTTTTCATTTTGGCTAGACTTAGAGCAATTTAGAGGGAGCTTGGTTTTGGCTCAAACTTGATAGAAAATGAAGTTTTGAAGCATGGGGATTAATATGAAACCAAAAGAATCAAATAAGAAGCTATTGGTTGCAAGTTATGGAGCTTAGGGTTTTACTTGCACCTTAAGAAATATGAAGCTTTAAAATGATAATTTAATCTATGTAAGAATATGGTTGAGTTAAAGAGAGATCAAGGAAGCTTCATAGGTGCCATTTCCTTAAGAGAATTGAACAAAACTCCAAGAAAAGCCATATATATACATGTCTTAGTCAAGGACTAATTAAAGCACCTAGGAAGAGTTGTCTTTGATTATAAGGATAGAAATAGCCTATATATGAATTATAAATACCAAATGAACCGTTAGTTTGAATTTAGAAGCCTTATTTTGAAAAATAAAAATTTAAGGGTTCCATTATGCACAAAGAAGCAACTTGATGTTAGGCTCCTTGAATTTAGTTTGTGAGGAATCTAATGAGTTTAATTATAGTCATATGACTTATATTGGGTTAGAAATTGGAGCTAAGATAATAAATGGTATAGGTTGCTTCATTATGCCACTAAATGGAGTCATATGGAAACCTAAAGCTAGAGTTAGTTTATGTAAGGCTTATGTGACGGTTCTATTGATGTATTTGTGTCTTCTTTAATGTGTCTAGGTCAAGTAAGTGAAGTTTTTCCTAAGTGTGTGTGTGAGGTGGAGGGAAGGAACCAAGGATCCAAGGACAATTAAGTGGTTCTTTGTATAAAGGTAGCTCTTCATCTATTCTTAAATGCTTATCTTGGTTTGAATGTCATTGATTGCTTGTATGTGTATGGATTGTAAATTGTGCTTGTTGTATTGGTTTGATGATTTTATGCAAATAAATGATGTTAGAATGCATGTGAAATTGAAATGGCTCTTAATAAGTGAGGTTGTACCAAAAGTCCCTTAAATTGGATGAAGTGAAGCTAAAAGTCCTTCAATATAAGTGAGACAAGGCCAAAGGTCTCAAATATGAGTGAAGTTAAGTCAGAAGTCCTTAAGAGTGGGTGAGGACAAACTAAAAATCCCAAATGAGTAGGTGATGCTAGACCAAAAGTCCATAGACCTTGTTTTTACTTTGATAGATCCATATGATTTTATATATATGATTATGTTTGATATTTAGATGTCTATTATGCATACTTGCTTTTCTTTGACATGAAAGTATACCATATAAGTGTGCTTGAAAGGTGAATGAGCTATTGGGATTTATAGAACCTCACTCTCCTCCATATTATTTCTAACCATGTTTAGGGAACTCACAAGGAAGCAAAGATAAAGACCAAAGAGCATGAATGACTATACTTTGACAATAGTTTAGAATTTGTGTATTTTGTTGCACATAAGAGGATGTATATGATTAATTTATGATATAACTATTCCCACAAATGTAAAAGTATGGGATTATGATGTAAATATTATTTTTGAATGTAAATATGCAAGATTATGCAATTTGATTATATGTGAGCCATGGAATGTGTATGTGTAATGGCGAGTGAATGAGTCAAATTAAGTTGCATGAGATTTGAGACACGATAAATCAGTTATATATGCTGTATTTTATATTTGAAACGTGCTTAAGTGGTCATATGAGTTGAAGAGGTCTATTTTAAACCATTTGGATCCAAATTTGCACCATTTTGAGTTATCTTTTACACCTGGACCAAAATTAGACCAAGTGAGCATAATCTTGGATGAAATTTGGCAGGTATTTAGAGCTTATTTAAAACTTTTCATAAAGTCAAATAACAAAATTTTTAAAACTTTGTAGAATTTATTATGATTTTTGAAAATTGGTTGAAAATTGCAGAATTTACTAAGCATTGTTTATATGGTCAGATATTGTTCTTTGTGTATTTAAGAGGCCAAATGAACTTTAATACTTATAAAATTTTACAAGTATATAGTTGGCATTATAGCCTTTCCATTGCCACCAGATTTGCATAAAATGGATTTATGTAGTAGGACTGTTCATGGGCAGGGTCGGGCTAAACATCTAGTATGCTTGATACCCAATCCTATTAAGACATCAGGTTTGTTTTTATACCCGTGGCCTGATCTGGCCTAAACAAGCCCAATTTTATGTTGGGTTAGGGTGAGTTAAGGCTGATCGAGCCATTTTTTTTCTTATAAACTGATATTTGTAATATAAAAATATTTTTTTGCAGACTCGTTGGTATATACTTTAAAATAATGGGTTTTTAGAACCTTTCTATTTTTATCAATAAAAAAAAATATCTTGGTATTATTAAGCAAAATATAAGTTATACTAACATAATTAATCTTATGTAAACATGCGTATTTTTATTATTCAACAAAAGAAATGTCAATTAGTATGCACATCAATGATGAAAATAATTAAGAAGTAAATGGGGTTTAAGTAGGTAATGAAAGCTACAACATGCAAAGGGAATTAGATAATATATATATAAGATGACAAGATATTAATAATTATAAAAAGTAACTACTAAGACGGGTTGGGCAAAACATGTCTTCGCTCGTGGCCTAACTTGACTCGATATAGTTTTATTTAAAGTTTTGCCTATTTATATTTTTGCCCCCTTTTGCCCGATTTGATTAGGTTAAGTTAGGGCAGGTCTCTAACGGGCTAATGAACAGCTCTGCTATGTAGCCAGAGATATGCATGATCAAATCTAAGGTTTTAGTTTTGGTCTGAGAATAATAATAGTTACTATTCCATTGGATTTTCATAACTCAAATAAACTTGTTTTGACTTGAAATTTTTACAACATGTAATTCATGTCTTGAGTTTTTTATAGACACCTAATTTGTACAAATTGGAGTTTTGTAACTCAAGTTATGATTTTTCAAAGTTAAGGAAAATTATGGTGCAAAGCTATCCAATTGAGTAATGGTATGGAAATCTGAATTCCTAGCTCCTTTTTGTGATATTCTGAGTTTGGAAAACTTGTGTGGTATGAATTTAGAAATTCCTATGTTGAGCATAACTAATTATGATTAATTCGATGAATTGATGTTTTAATAATGGCAAAATCCACTGCCAAAGGTAGTAATATGACAAATTGTTGTTGTTAATGGAGTGTGAGACTAAATATATGTATATCTTATGATGGCATGACATTCAATGTAAGGTATTTAGGTTTCAACTCTTCATGGAGGTGATGACAAATTGAAAATCATTTCCTTAGCACAATTTTGCATTGACTAATTGTTTCATTCATTGATAGTATTTCCAAAACCCATTGCATTAAGGTAAATTTTAGCATTTAATATCCAAATCAAATAATTCTTGCTCGAAAGATCAAGGGTTACAAATTCAAGTTTTGTAAAATTTGATATGATAATCCAAATAGAATAACACCGATAGAAAAATTAATAAGTAAGATGAAAAGATCTTATCTTTCTTGCTCAAATGATCAAGAGCAAAGTTATACTAATAACGTATTATAAAATAACTCAAGAAATAGAGAAAAGAGAAGATAAAGAATAAGAGAAATACTACTCAAATTCTATTCATACCTCTTAATACAAATGAAGTACCTATTTATAGGCACAAAGTTTGTAATTACAAATAATCCAACTGTCACATCTTAAATATGAAATAATGTACTATAAAAGAGGACATAAAGGTGGGAGATGAATATTAGGTTTTAGAGTTATAATTCTTGAAGAGATATGGGGAGATAGATATCTACATAATAGATGGATTTATAACATACCTTGAATGAATTTGGAGGTTAAGAAACTAAATGGACATCCACAATAATGGATGGATTCATAACAGGGTACAATAATCATTTTATATTCTGCCTACTCATTTTTTTACATTTCCTTCTTAAATATATCATCCAATCAAACATACCTAGGTATCGACTACAAATTGTTGCTATTAAGTGAAGCATTAAAGTGTTGAGCTTTTATTCTTATAGGTTTTACTACCCCTTGATAGTAGCTGTTCATTCCATGGTCACGTAGAAAACATGCCAAGGCCACTACAGAACTAAAATTTTTCTAGCCAACCTTCTAGCAAATAATTGTTAACAGTATGATTAGTTGTCATTTGTTCAAGGGATTTCATATAAAAATAGAAAATGGTTTATTGTGAAAATATAATTTAAAATAATAGATTCTAAAATCTTGGATCACGGGTTATAGGAACATTATAAGGACTTCTTTGGTATGATTAAACAAAAAGGATTTCCATTTTTTAAAAATAATTTTGTACAATATTTATTATGCATTTGTAATAATTATTCAATAATATCTATTCATTTTTATTACTTTTTTTTTAAGTAGAGGTACAAGTTTCATTTTTCATCTATAAAATTACTTTTTTACTATTTATTTTCATTTTTGTTCACAACAATTCTATGTACCAATTAGTCCTAAGAACTCTAAAAGGAAACAAATTTGCCAAAGGCTTTAAAAGTCATGATAATTGAGAGCAAGCTTTAAATCGATTTGTATTTTATACCTTGATTGCCTCTTATTTCTCTTTTTTTTTTTTGGCATGGAGGACCATTTTGCTAGTTTGATTTATTTTGATTAGGGTAATCTCACTCTAACATGTTATAATGAGTTCACGTGAATAAAGATCCCTTCAACTTTGATCTGAAAATTTTCTGGCAAAAAACAAAAAACAAAAACAAAATTCCTTTTGCTCATTTGGTGTGTGAAATGTAAAAGAAAAACAATTGTAAAGGGAATGAAAAAAGTAATCTTAAAGATATTAATGACACTCATGCCTTTATTTTAAATAAGTAATAAAAAAATAAGGGTATCTTGTTGAAAAAGAGCAACGTGCTCATTTGAGCAGAGCATAGGTATGTTCAGATTTGGTGTTTTCCAATTTTCAAGGAAGTAAGGTCAAACCTAGGAGGGGAAGGGTTGTTGCATGTTAAAGTTTGCAAGGTTTAAGGAAGAAGGTTGGATAAGAAGGATGGGACCATATAAAGGGAAATAAAACTGAAGAGGTTGATTGAGCATGTGGAAATAATCCAAAACAAGTTTGAGATAACTTGATAATATTTCTTCTTGGGAACTAGATCCTTTATCAACCTTAAAATTGAAAAGTCATCTAAAGGCAAGTGCGAGCCATATAAGGGATAGGGAAAGTTCAATTAATGGATTTGAGGGTCCGCAATAGTTTGAATTTGAGATAAGGTTGGGTTTGTTGGAGGTAGTTGATGTGGCATCAGTATATTTGGTTTAGAAAGAGCCATCAATAAGGCTTTCACTTCTCTTCAGTTGTTTAGCTTAGCTTGTAAACTTGCTTTTACATTAGACTCAACCATTTGCATGTGATTTCAAAATTCATTTGAGGAAGATTTGGAGGAAATGGAATCAACTAACACATTAAACAAGTTTAGAGCTGCATTATTACTAAAGGCATATGCTTCTTATTTTTTGGTTTTACCTTAGAAATTTGTAGGCGCCACCTCCTTCATTATCAACTATATGATTTTAGTGTTGCTTCTAGATCTTTTTTTCTTTATCCATGTAGACCAATCATCTTTTAAGAATTGGTGGTCGAAGTTAACTTCAAAATCTAAGTTGAAATGATCTTTGATCCTTAGGTTCAACTTTTCAAAACCTGGTCAACTTTTATAGGGCTAAAAGGATAACAGTTGTCAATGTGGCCTATCTTGCAGCATAAGTTGCATCTCTTGAATACCCTTACATATTTGCATTCTACCATGTGTGCTTGCCATTATCAAGCAAAAGTTTGATGTTTAAGAGGTAAGGAATGAGGGGTTTACTATAACTTGAACACTTATAAAGTTTTAACTTTTCATATTAATGGCCACCCCCTGATTAATGAAATCATCTCCAACAAGGTTTCTTAGGATTTCATCCATTTCATTTGTGTGACATTTGATCAAAAGACCTTAGAACTGTATCTAAATTGGAAAGCTATACACTATTATCCCTTTTATGCTGATGTTGGTCCTCTAAAGGTCAATGATGAGGAGAGAATTTTAGATTTCCCACAGCTCATTTTGGAAAATGAAAAGGAGTTCACTTGAATCCTCAAAATGGATGAGGAAAAGGTTTTTCTCGTTGCCTAAAACCAAGAAACCTACTCTTTAGTGATGAAAAAGAGGTACCCAACATTTTGGAGACTCTCAATAAGGCAATGAAGAAGGATGTCTTTAAAGTCCATTATCATTGCTATAAAGCAAAAGCTCCAAAGTGCTTTATGAGGCTTAAGTGTAGCAGTGTGCAAATAAAGGATAGGCCCATATCGAGGTAGGCAAGGGAGAAGAGAATGAAAACTGTAACGACCCGGAAAAAGAAAAGAAAAGGGAAAAGAAAGGAAATGAAATCTGGAAATTTTCGGAATCCAGAATCTGCCAAGTCCTCTCGCAATAGCGAGAAATGGTCTCGCTACAACGAGAGAGCTAGTTCGCCATAGCGAAGGCGATTCTAGCTATAGCGAGTGCTGGCAGCAGCCCATACTAAAACCAGGGAGTTGCCCGCTGTAGCGGCGCCATAGCGAGAGTGAAGTCTGGAACTGACGCGATTTCGCCATAGCGAGTGGTAAATCTCGCCATAGCGAAGGGAACTGGCACGAGCTCGCCGTAGCGAAGGTTACACCTCGCCGTAGCGAAGCCAGATTACACGAGTTCGCTATAGCGAAGGTTAGTTTTCGCCGTAGCGAGAGTCGGTCCAGAAGAGAGTAAATAGCGAGAATCAGACTTCATTAAACGCCCAAACTCATTTCTTCTCTCATATCTGCCCTAAGCTTCGACCCAAAGAGAGAAAAGAGGCGAGGAGAGTGTGAGAGATCAAGAGAAAGAGGAAGATTAAGGGAAAGGTAAGGTTACTTCTCCCATTTCTCTTCAGATTTCTGATCCCCTCCCTTTGCCCTCTTTTCCTACGGTTTTGTTTGCAAAAATGGACGATTTCTGGGTATGGGTCAGAAGAGGGAAAGTGGAAAACGCTTTTGAATCATTGTGTTTTCTTTGAAAATGTGGTTTTCCACTACCATGGGAGCTTGAGAGAGAGAAAGGGGTTAATGGCATTCTAGAGAGAGAGAACTCTAGGTTATGGTATATAGGAGAATTTGATATGAAGGATTATAGGGTAAGAGAGTAATTGCATGCTTTTGTGTGTCTAGGCTTAAGAGAAACACCTCCATCAAGGTGTGATTGTGAACTTAAGGAGGGAGAGGAGAAATTGAAAGGAAAAGCTAGTGAAGGCTTTGGCTCCAAAGGTAGCTCTCTCTTTCACTCTTTCTTGTTACTTTCTTGGGTATGATAGTCATTGTATGATTATGTATATGCTTGTTGTATGGAATATGCCATATGTTATTGCTTTGATGCATTGAATGCCAATATACTTGTATGTTGAAATGTGAGATTGCTCGGGTGAGGTAGTGCCGAAAGTCCCATGAGATGGGTGAGGTGAAGCCGAAAGTCCCTTGAGATAGGTGAGACAAGGCCAAAAGTCTCCAACGAGTGAGGCCAAGTCAAAAGTCCTTAAACTCGGGTGAGGCCATCCAAAAGTCCCTTAAACTCGGGTGAGGCTAGACCAAAAGTCCCTGGAGCTCATTTTTGGCATTGTTGTGATTCCATAGCATGTACATTGTGTGTTGGTTGATTGAGAATGGCTAAGTGCTTATTCACATGCTTTGACTTGTTATATGCCTTGATTGCTTGTTGGATTGAGTGTATGAGCTACTGAGATTCCCTGAATCTCACCCCTTTCCCCTCCAAACTAATATGCTAGGTGGAGCTCAAGGAGAACCGAGCACACACCAAGGAGCCTAGGAGCATGCGCAGTTAGTTTTGATATTTTGATGTATATATGATGTAAAGTGGTGCCAAATGAAGATGTGCCCACTATTTTTGAGATGTAAAGTTTGTAACACATGTAGAAATATGAAAGGATGATGTACGAACTCTGTTATTAGCCAAAGTAATGGAAATGTAGGTTTTTACCCCTTTGATGCATGAATGATATTGTGTAAATTTGGCCATAGCATAGTGAGATTTGAATGTATGATGATTTGGAGTATATGGACATGTTAGATATACTAGTTTTATGCTTTTGAACTTGTCCATGTGGAGTGAGAATGTGAGAGAGGCTATTTGGACCCGTTTTGGACCTATGGGGTGCCAAAACCGGTATTTTTGTGAGCTCCATCAAAATATGACCGGAAGAGCTCTGTTTGCCATGAAATTTGGCATGCCTCTAGAGTTTATAGAAAGCTTCTTGAGAAGCTAAAGTGGGAAATATTCGGAAGATTATAGAATATTTGGGGAATTATTGAATTTGGGAGAATTTAAGGGATTGGTCATGTACTGTTCATCTAAACCAGAAAATGAAATCTGTGGCACTTTTAGACCAAATGGATTCCAAATGAGGTGAAATTTTATACACATAAACTAGAAAACGAAAGTGACTTGTGGGAACTAGAATCACCCAAATCGGAGGTCTGTAGAGAGAGATTGAACCGACTGAAGTTCTGTATCAGTATCAGTGAGCTTATCTGACCCCCGTCACTGTTCCATCGGTTTTCGGGGTACAGGAGCTACTGAACTGATCTGGACTTATTTTTCTCCTCTAGTAGACATCTGTATCTTTCTGAATTGGTATAATGTGCCCAGATTGGATTTTTGTGGATTTAGTTATGAATTTTCGAAAATCATGACAGCAAGCTGCACCAGAAACAGTGACAGCTGGACCTTCCTCCCATTTTCAATGTCAAACATGGTCCAAACGATGTGTTTGTGGTTGGAAATGATTTTTAGTGTAAAGTTGACACATTGAGCTTTCCAGAAAGCTAAAGTTTACTGTATTCCCATTTTTCTACAATTTCTTATGATTTTCCAAACTTAGAGCCAAAATATGACTTTTGGGCCCAAGTGAGAAAATGAAATTTTTATAGTTTTCGGCTCTATACCCGTGGCCTATGGTTCATTTTACGCTATGTATGAGTCTCCTATATGGAGTTTGAGTTGAGGATGCTTGAGATGGGTTCACAGGACCCACGGGGTAAAAGATGAGTATATAAAACCCCGGTTCATAGCATGTAAATGCCACGGGAGAGTAGTGACTCTTTGGAAATCATATGGAACCGAGCCTATGGAGAGGCTAGGTAGTGAAAGGAGATTAAGGTGTCACAAAAACCATTAGCAGTAATGATGTAAATGGATGAGAAGTATGAAGGAAAGTGGGGAGAACATATGTAAACAAGGAATTCAAAGCCTTTAAAGAACTGTGATATTGGACAAAAAAGTGGTAGAATGAAGACCTCCAATTTTCTAAGCCAATCAAAGAAACTAAAAGCAAGTAAGTTGGAGGAAGAAACTAAGTGATGAGCTTTGAAGATGGAAGCAGAGTGAGAGCAATAAAAATTGAAGGTGGGATAATAGAGTTGGTGGGCTGCAAATAGGCATTAAGTAAAAAGGAAGACATAAGTAATAATTGGATATCCTTTGAAAGGATAGAAAATTGAGTTTGTAATATTATGCTAACCTCGTTCACCACGCATTTAATACATAGCAAATGGGGAGGAAGGTAAGTGGTTAGTGGCATGTAGAATTTAGATGCAAAAGCAAAACAATGCCAATGAGGCAAGTTTCACTTCTCTTTAGTTTTAGAGAGAATGTTAAGCTTTTCATACCAGTTCGTCTCCCATAAAAACAATTTTTTAAGAAAAAGGGAAAGTGATTCAAATAACATCTTTTTGGATATAAGTTTTAAAGAATCTTCATATAGATAGATCCAATTCCTTCTTGCCTCTTTTCCTTCCTTATTCCCAAAGTTTTTAGAGTTTTACTCAATTTTTAATTTGGTTCATATAGTTTAAAATTAAAAGCTTTTAATTAGATTCTATAGTTAAAATTGGTCCTTATTATTAAACCTTTGTCGATATGCTATTAAAGTCTATTAACATATGGCCAATTACATGCCATCTTGGTAACTTTGAGTATATATGTTCATATTAAAAAGTATACATGATTCATGTCAATTTATCCAAGCCACTTAACTTAATGACATCACATGCCATTTACATGAGTGACTTTGACCTTATCATTTACCTTTATTTTTGTTGTTGGAATAAATTATGCATTTTTTTATAATGTTAAGATAGCACATGGTTGGCCATGTCAACATGCTTTAACGGAAGTTTAATAATAAAGATTTTCTCTTGAGTGTAGGGAAATATGTTGAGCTTTGAGGCAAGCAACAATTTTTTTCTATTCAACAATTATCTAGGCATGAAAAGCAATAGACACATGGGATATCTTACAGAAAAGATTCCAAGGTTATGGAAAGATATGTTTGTGAAACTTCAAACTTGAAAGGTTTTGATAAAATTCAAATTCCATATTCCAACAAGGCAGTTTTTCACTAGCATAAGAAATTTTGTTGAGAGACTTTCTCTTTTCCATGGTGAGAAAAGTGTTCTCAATCTTTTATAATTTGCTGTATGTTTGTGTTTTGAGTGTGAATTCTTTTCAAGTCTATCATAGAGTTTGATGCTCTATTAGTTTAAGTGATTTCTTCTTTAGGTAGTTTTGTTAAAAATGGATTCTCTTAAATTTTCTTTGAAATTGACACTATCAATTTTAAATAGAAATACACATGTAGTGTGTATAAAACTTATTGTACAAATAAGTGTTAGCCCATACATTTAAATGGGACCTATCACTCAAGTAGGTCTTATACATTTCGTTTATATATCTTTTCAAAATTGACATTGTTAATTTTGGAGAGAAATTAAGAGCATCCAAACTCAGGTTTGTCTTAGTGATTAGTTGTCCTTTCTTTGTAGTTTAATCTATGATTGTTAAATTAAGGGCGAAACATGCATATAGGCCTTGGTATTATGACAATAAGTGACAATATATTCATATTTAAATTTAATTGTGAAGAGAATTAGGAATCTATTCTTCAAAATTAACACGCTATAGATAATTCCTAGTTTTCTAGTAATCATTAGTTAGGAAATTCCTCTTTTTACCCTTAAGGAAGTAAATTTTAATTTAAGGCCCTTTTGAATTTAGTTACTTATATGACATATTATGAATTTTGTTTAAAAGGTAAGCAACTGATAAACAATAATACTACCAACAAAAGATTTGAAAAAAATATTGTTTAACTGTAATCAAGAAAGTAAAATCTTCCAAAAGTACTAAAATGAAACTCAGGTATGATAAATTTAGTGTTATTGAACATGGTAATGGATTTTGGTATTGAATAATTGTTAGAAGTTTTGGATCATCTATACATAAACTTCTCGACCATCCACATGCATTTAAATGAATAGATTATCTTTAAAACATTGGTCTTCTTTTTAATTTGATATTCAAACCTCTTTATAGATTTTTTTTTTTGAAAAATAGTATTAAATACAATGTAATGTAAAAAGTAATAATTTGTTTGACATTTTTGTTTGATCTTGAGTTTTGGGCATCGTAATACAAAGGGAATTGAATGAATGAATACTCACATATACAATCATAATTGATTTTATATAACCCAAACAAGGAAAATAAGTTTAAATTTATGATTAGAAACTATGTAAACGATAAAAAATTAAGTCTAATATAGTTACGGACTCCCATCTCAATGATATTCCAGCTTTTCTTGATTACTCTCACTTTTTCACTTGCTAAATATAAATTATTACTTTCACTCTTTCTTCGTTTATGAACTTCAAAGGCTAGCCTTGTGATCATAGCTATCAATAATGTCGTTAGGAGCAAACTCGCTCTAGAACGAATATAAATCATTAGAGTAAATGCATTGTCTTGAATCATGTACATCTTTTCTAAACCATCCTTCTTATGGTTGTGTTGAAATAATTGAAGAATTCCAATTTCTGACTATTTTGAACTCAATTTATCTTTCATTCTATGATTTTTAAAATTTCAAAAGAGGCAAATATGGGATCTCTTACTTTTCTCTTCCCTACCCAAGGATAATGCCTAATTTGTTAAGTGTACTCTGTGCTTATGCTTGTTTATAGTTTTTGCCTATTATAAATCAGAGATCTTCACATAACCTTGATGCAACTTTTCCTAGGATTTGAAGGTGGAGATGATGCTTCACAATTAGCATTTGTAACAATGCAAATAATGTAAGCTTTGTTGAATAATTTAGATAGGAAGTCAAAATAGTATAAAAATCAGGCTTTGACAAATCTATTCCTCATGAATGATATTCACCAATATCATCATTATTAATAGTTAGAAACAAATTTTGTATCTAAAATTTAAGATTAAATTTCTTCACTATATCATTTTGTAGGGTTATGGAATAGAAATATGAAATGGATGTTTGCAAATTAAGGAAGATCCAAAGCTTTCTTAAGTATGAGGACAATCCTTTTTGCAATAAGATGGATGTTGCTAGGAATTGCAAAGCTATAGCTATCTCATTATTATTATAATTGCTACCATTCTATTACAAAAAAATATGCAACAAACAAATACTGTGCCAGTGTAGATTGAAAACTATGAAGAGAATTCTACTAGGTCTTCTAAGCATGGTAAGCTACAATTTTTTTTCTTTAAAAGAGATGCAACAATGTAATGAGTTGTAGATAGAGTTGCACAGAATTCAATAATGCATGTAATTTGTATATAATACCAAAATGCTCTATATTGAATAGAAGCTGTACTAAATTCAAGAATGTAATGAAGATACTAAATTCAACTCTATATACGACATTGAAGTGCTTTGTATATGATACCAAAGTGCCGTGAAGGCTTTGATTTGCTTTTGCAATGTTGATTTTTATGTATGTAACAGTTACAAGCGAAGAAAGTTACTAATGATGCTTCCCTATGTTATATATTACTATGTCTCAAATTACTCCATATTTTTTTGGTTTACATAGGTTTTAGTTACACCCAGAGCATAGTAAAGTTACTAGTAACTTTTAATAAAGTTACCATAAGGTTTTGAGAAAGCTATTATTAGATTTTAGGAAAGTTGCTACCTAGTTTTTGGATGGTTACTACCATGTTTTAGGAAATTTACTACCATGTTTTAAGAATGTGGCTACTAAGTTTTAGGTTTTAGAATAGTTACTACTATGTTTTAGGAAAATTGCTATGTTGTTTTAAGAAAGTTACTACCATATTTTAGGAATGTTTTGAGAAAGTTACTATGATATTTCAGGGATGTTATTACCACATTTTAGGTTTTGGGAAAGTTACTATCAAGTTTTTGGATGGTTACTAACATGTGTTAGGATAGTTACTACGTACCATGTTTTAGGTTTTTGGATAGTTACTACTTTTAGATAGTTATTACACGTTTTGGGAATGTTTTAGGAATGTTACTATGATGTTTCAAGAATGTTACTGCCACATTTAAAGTTTTAACAAAGTTACTATGAAGTTTTAGGAATGTTATTACCACTTTTTTAGGTTTTCAAATTAACCATATGGGTTTTTTAGTTTTCATTTCAGAACTGACCATCTTTATAATTTTTTCGATCTATGTAGCTTTTAATTGTACCATGACTTTTTGCTTCCTCTTATTCCTCTTCTATTGTCTGGCATTCTTTCCATTGATTTAATCTGAGCTCAACTATAACTACTAATAAAAATGTGCCCGAAATTGAACGAAATTGTAAAATAATGATGGAGAAGCAGCTATAGTCACCAACCACTACTGTTGCACGTTGGCTTCTACCTTTTATTCCATGACTGTATGTTAGGAGGCTATGATGCCTCTGTTCTCATCTCTAGCAACACCTTCAATGTAGAAAGAGAGTAAGGTAAGGCTATTTGATTAATGCACAGAGAGAGAGAGAGAGAGAGAGAGAGAGAGAGAGAGAAGATGCTAAGGTCATTTTGGTTTCATCACTCCGAAAATAAGGTTCTTTCTACCTTTGAAATAATTTGACTTCTTAATGTCCTTCATTGTAAATATTAGCAACTTATTGTCCTTGTTTGTAATTTTCCCTTTAATTTATTTTCTTTATAATTTCCTAAAAATGCCCATTTTCTTTATAATCTCCATTAATTAATTATAAGATGTCACATGGGGCAACCTTCAGCTTGAATGGTAAATCAATCTATAGAGTAATGCCTCCTTACTAAAGTCCTACCTTGAGATCAAATTTTAAAAATACTTATAGATTCTTTAGTAATGTGGAGAGAGAGTTGATTTTGGGAAAGGAAAAGTTACCATCTAAAAGGAAGTGGTTGAGAGGCTTGTAATTATTTGCCAACCTCTTCTTCCCTTTAACTTTTTTAGATCTCTTCTCAACATAAAAGGTTTGTCATGCCCAGTGTAATTTTGTTAGTTAAATGAGCCATTGTTGGAGTAATTGGAGCATATCATTAGGCAAGCTGTAGGTTCGAATGTGCACTAAGGTGAGTTTCCTTCATAGGATTAATATCTTTATTGAGCTTAAAAGGCAATTGAATGAAGAACGTTTCATTTTTCTACAATGGATGCGGATGCTTGTACTTTAAATGGCTATCATCACAGACTACCAAGTTGCCTTTAGATGACATTGTACACAGGAGAACCCTTTTGTAGTTCATACATCTTTAGAGCAGTGGTATAAGGCTTAAATTGCCCTTTGTACTTTATTTTGCAAGGTAGGATATACAATTTTTTTAAATGCATAGTAGACATCCATGCCAATTAATAGGTCTCTTTCAGCTAGGTGGCTGCCAAGAGCCTTTCTCTAGACAATGTAGTTGGAAAATAATTGGATTACAATTTTTCTTCTTGAAAGATTAATTTAGTTTTGAAGATTTTGTTGTTGGCTACTTTAAAGACCTCAATATGGGGAATCCAAGTGTCATTTGGGAGGATGAAGGGATTTGTCATCGTCCTATGTGCGCTTGTGTCCATATAAGCCATGAGTTTGATAGGTTTAGCAAATTTAAGGTCTTTACATTCTTTTGGGTCATGCTTAACATTGCGATGATAGTGGTAGTATTTGGCCTGGTCACAATTCTTCCCTGTGGTTCTCAAGGGCTATGGTCTTTTTCCATAATGTTCCTTTTGTTTTGTTTTGTTTTAACTTTCATTAATTTATTATATTATTTGACATTGGTTTTAATTAAATTTATTTATTGTGAAAATATAATATATGTGAATAATGTTGAATAACCAAAAAGAAAAATATTTCTGCCGAAAGCAAAAATTCAAACTAAGAAATTTGTTTGTGGCTCTAGTTTGCATGAACTTAACTATGTTAGAAATCTTACATGAACTACAATTTACATTAGGATTGGTAGAGTAGAAAGATTTTTAAAGAAAATGAAAATGAGAATTGAAATGAAATTAGAAAGGAATCGTTGAGTCTTAAATTATGTTTGGTATAATATAAAAAAGAATGAAAAAACATTTCTATTTGTACATTTGGTAGATTGAAAATGATGCAAAAATGGAAAGAAAAATTGTACATGTGACCATAATACCCATAGTGTAAAAGATTCTAAACATTCACTTTTTAAAATAATTAAATTTTTATTTTTTATTTTTAATTAAAAATATTTTCTTCATTTAGCAATAACTGAAAAAATAATAAAATAAATATTTTTAATTTTTCTAATTCAAAAAATATTTTTTTGAATTCTCAATAATAAAAAATTGCACTGTCATGGAATTATTTTGCCGAGGGCACATTGGATACTTCACCTACCGTTCGATTGACAGTATATTTCTTAAGATTAATTCCTGAAAAGAAAAAAAAAGATGATTAAAATACCCATAAAAACAAGAGCAATTTTCTTGATTAAAAATGTAGCTTGGTAGAAATTATAATTCTTAAGATTAAAACCCCACTTCTGTCAGATGAAGTATTTCTATGTTTAGTCCTTTACGGAATTGTCTTCTCCCTTTGGTCTCTAAAAAATGGAGTATTTCTTACTTTAATCCTTTATAAAATTATCTTCTCAATTTGGTTTCTTACATATGGGTATTTCTTAATTTAATTACTCAAACTGTTATTAATACTATCCTTATGTCTTTTTATTGTATACAAAATTAATAAACATAATGACATATAAAATATTTTTGAATAGGTTATCAATAATTCACCATTATATAATATATGAATTGACTGTTGATTTCATTAACAATAGATTAATATAAGAAGGCTATTGATAATGGTTTTATTTGTTAAGGACTAATTGTGAAATACTTACATGTGGAGGGATCAAATTGAGAAAGCAATTCTATGAGAGGTATCAATTCAAGAAATGCCCATCCATAAGGGATTAAGTTGAGAAGAAAAATATATGAGGGACCAAATTGAAAAACACACTCCATTTGTGAGGGATCAAAATAGAATTTTAGTCCATTTCTTAAACTTTCATATGAATAATCTTATTTATTTTGTATTTAAAACCATACATTTATAATGGGGTTCACGAGAAATTTGGGATTGTGCAAAATCCTTCATGTAGAGTTATGGCAATTGTGACAAGGTTGAGCTTAGCTTGAGAAGGCGGCCTGAGGAAAGTTGAGGTTTTAAAACAAAAACAAAATATAAATTTAAGTTTTTAAAAAGCTTAATTAAATTTATGACATTACTTATATACCTCATTAGTTATTGTTGAAATTAAATATTAGTAAGTATTATATTTTATTGGTTAATTATAAGAAAATTATATTGTGAATATGTTATTGTTTTAAATAATTGTTTATTTTTTCATGAAACAATTTTATTATTAAATTTTAGAAAGTATTACTTTGTATTGATTAAATTCATATTTAATACTTTTATATTATGTAAATAATATATACAATGATATTTTAGTCAGAATATGTGTAATTATAAGTTATTGTTTGTTGCATGGATGAACTACCTGTTGAAGGTTTTATTATGATGAATGCGATCAAAATGGGAGCGACAAGTTGGAGAATATGGTGGGATAAGGAATTTGGTTTCATATTATTATCAAAACAAATATGTTCCATATTCAAGTTTCTTTTATTCTGTTGGAAGGCTTGTTATTTTCTCTTCTGTATATGGTTCCCTGAACTAGGCTCAGCGTTTGTAACATTAAGATTTTATGAGAACTCTTACTCCAAGTGAAGATTGTGTGCTTGGTTGTTGTTAAATGATTAGAGTGAATTCAATAATATTCCTTCGGAAAGAATTAGTAGTAGAAGAAATTTGGTTGCTCAATGGCTTGTTGATTATGTCCTTAAGAGATTGTGCCCCTTTGCTCGGTAGTCTAGATTCTTTAACTATACGCTCTGGAGTTACTAAGAGAAAATTTTCTATATAGATTATCTGCAGTACTGCATCATGTACAGTTGGCAAGAGAAATAGAAACAAGCAATGAGTTCTACCTTGTATAGCTGACACCCTTATATCTTCTATTTAAATGCACACGGTGTAGTTGCTCTTGATTGAGGATTCAAACTAGAGAAGATCGGATTGCGGGCCTCGTACAAGTGGGACTGATTACTTGTTTCTTTCTCTCCATAACCTCATAATATGCGATACTACAAATGATCCTTGAGTTTTGGTAGGGTGATGACCCACCTCAATCCTCCCTAGTTTCAACTCTAGCCATTGATATCAGCTTTATTGTTTTTCTACAGTCTATGATAGCTGCAGTATACTATTTGTTGTTGTTTATCATGTCTTTTCATGCATTGATGTTTGTAATTAGTTGATAATTTAATAATGATTACAAGAAAACAAAAAGGTTTTGGTAGATTTTAATGTCGAAGGATGGCAATTTTATTAAAATAATTTTTACTAGAGTTATTGATGCCATTATCAAAAGGACTCATGATATGGTGCATCAAAGCATGTCAATGAATAACGAGAAGATTGAGTTGAAAAAAGATGAAGGTTACATAAATCTCTTTTGAGTTTTGTGAAATTTATACAGATCTCTTACTTATTTTTTAAATATACACTTTATTTTAATTTTAAATTTTTTAATTAAAATACCCTCTATTAACCTAAATTTGAAATATTGCTTCGTGTGAAAAAAAAAGGTATACTATTCTCTCCTTTCTTAAGACATGCCCAAATTAAATTTTTTTTTTCTACTATAATAATTTGCACATTCTCTCTAAAATTAAAAGATGAAAAAATACCTTCTAGAATAATATTGATTTCTTTTACTAAAAATATAACTTAATAGAAAATATATTTTTCAGACTTCATTTCAAAATTTTTAATTTTTTTTGCTAAAAAATATATTTAACTTTTTATAAAATTTATGATGATGTTGATGTTTATTAATATATATTTAATATACATTTTATTTTTGAAATTAAATTATTTTTTAAATTGATTAATCTTACAAAATTATTTTGTGGATATATTCTTTGTTTTTAATTATTCTTTAATCAAATGACTCTACAAGTTGTTAAATTTAAAAATGTGACTTTATTTTTTATATTGGTGAAATATATATTTAATGCATTATATATATATGTGTGTGTGTGTGTGAGAGAGAGAGAGAGAGAGATATTTTGGTCAAAATATGTGTAATCTTTTCAAATAAGAAGAAAGGCCATGTAGTTTCAGCATCTTTCGAAAGAAAAAACAAAGTAATTCATTCTAACAAAAATCTAAGAGACAAAAGAATAGAAAACAACAGAGTATGTACTTGAATTGGTCAAGATCTTCTCATGTGAGGATATTGTGATACCATCATATATTATATATATTCCATTTTACATACATCATTTTGTGACAAATTATAATATCCAAATCTTTAACAGTGGAAATTATAATTACTAAAAGTACCAATCAATTCCATAATCCTCATACATGGATTTTTATCATTTTATCTCATAAATTCATACATAACCAATTTGCTACAATCAAGATAACATATAGATAAGAACCCAATCCATAGAATTAGCCATTTGAACGATTTGGCCCTACAACACTTGTTTATGTACAAATTCTAAAAATTCATAATTTGAGTTATACAATTCTGATTAATGCAAAGTGGGTATCCTTTTAGAAATTTTATGACATGAACTTTCTATTATAAAAATTTCAGGTCAAAATGGATCGATTTGGCTTTTAAAAGGCATGAAACCCAAGACTAGTGCAAAATGAGCAGTAATTGCATAATTCTAGTTCTTTTGGACCAGATTCAAAAATTAGCCAAATATTCTATAGAGCTCCAAAAAAGTGCAAACTTTGACTTGTTAGAAAGCTCTATTTGTCCTTTAATTGTTTCCCAAATTTCAACCCTAAACTAAGTCATTTGGGTTATCAAGGGTAAAAGGACATTTTATGGCTCAAATGATCTAAATTTTGGTTTCAGATGATACCAAATGAGCTCTAAAATGCCATTTCTTACTTTGAGCAAATTTTAATCCACAAATGCATCATGTAAGACTAATCCATCATGTCAAATTCACCTTGCAACTAAAATTCACCATCCCACATGCAAGAATACACATATATATCAAGGAACTCAAGATGTCAATTCACATTATATCAAAGTCTTACAAGCCTTAAATGGTCTCTATAGCATAATCTAATAATTTTGAATATGTTTGAATTTGCATACACAAAAATATATAATTACATGTTCATATATACAATAATATTTCTTAGACTAATTCCATTGTTAAAAGTTATCTCTCTAGACCTTTTTTTCATCATTCTTTCTTCCTTGAGTTTTACCTGAGATTCAAAGAATTTCAATAACTAATTTAACATTCCAACACACATATTGTTCACTCAAGCACATGGAAGCAAGCATGCTTGTCGTACAATCATAATCAAATAATAATTCATGCTTTGGGGATCCCATGGCTCATTTAAGAGCAAATGCATGTTTTAGGGACTTTTGGCCTATCCTCACCTAACATATAAAGACTTTTGATTTAGCCTCATATATTTTTAGGAACTTTTGAATTAGTTTCACCCTCCAATTGGGACTTTTGACCTAATCTTACCCACATTGGAGACTTTTGGCCTAACCTTATCCATTATCAAAGGAATTTTGGCATAGCCTCACCTATCAAGGAGGCAATCCAACCTCAAATGCAAATGAATATCATGCAATTATATATTATATTCAAATCAACAATTCACATAAATTGCAAACAACATAGACAAGCAACTAAGAAACTTAAGCAAACCCTTTTAGATATATAAGAATGAAGAAAAGCTACCTTGAGGCACAAATTCCAATTGGTTCCCCTAGTTTCTTCCCTTGATTCCATGGCCTTACACACATACTTGGATGTGAATTTACTTGTTTGGTCTAAACATATCAAATGAAGTATAAAATCATTAATGAAGCCATATTTATACTCATGCTAACCTTACATATACAAACTAAGGTTTTAGTTATAGTTTATGGTCTTTTTGAATGCTTCAAGAAGCTACTTTTAGAATTCAACTTCTAGACTTCAAAATCTTATCATATATGTCATAATTGCCATGAAACTTATTAGAGTGATTAAAAAACATGATTAAACCCAACTAAAGGCATATGATCTAATTAGGCATCTTTGAACCCTAATTTTTCACTTTCAAAAATAGAGTTCCTAAATTCATTCCAATGGTTCTATTAGTATTTATAATTTATATATAGACTAGTTATAACCTTAAAATCAATGAAGCCCTAGGTATTCAAACCTAAGCTTGGCTGAGACACATACTATGGATGGCTTCCACAGAGTTTTGTTTGCAACTTAGAGAATTTGTTAGTTTTGAAATTTCTATGATTCATTTTTCGTTCAATTATGGTATTAAAGGCATGAATTAACTCTCCTAGGGTTTTGAATCTCTCAAGGGTCAATTCAAACCCTAGGTAAAGTTATATGGCATTTTATAGGTTCTTTATCAATTATATTTGTATATTCTTGTTCTTCACCCCTCAAAACTATTATTTTCATTAAGTTCTCATCAAACACAAATCTCTTCTTTTTTTTCCTTCTCTTGGTTGAAACCTAAAGTGGTTCAGGTTCCAAGCTTTTGCAATTTTCTTAGCCTAGCTATATTTTATTTTAAAGTACTTTTGATGAAGAATATTTTGGCATAATTAGTTTCCTTAAAAAAGTTTTCTCACCCAAGAGTTTAGCCACAAAGATCCTACATATTTTGTGTTTACTCTTCGAAATTGACATTGTTAATTCTAGAGAAAAATTTAGAGGATCCACCCTAAATTTTGTTATCGTGATCAATTGTCCTTACTTTGGAGTCCATTCAATTATTATAAAATTAAAGATGAAACATGCATAAGGGGCTTTGTGTCATGAATATAAGTGATAATACATTCGTGTTTATATTTAATCATGAAGAGAATTGGGAACTTATTCTTCAAAATATACTAGACAGAATTCTTGGTTTTCTTGTAATTGTTAGTAAATAGACTCCTCCTTTTACCTTTAAGGAAGTGAATTTGAATTTCATCCCCTTTCGAATTAAGTTATGTATATCACATGTCATGAATTCGTTTTAAAAAGTACACAGTTGATAAACAACAATTCTACTAAAAAAATTAGAAAAAATATTGCTATAATTGAAATCAAGAAAGCAAAATCATCCAGATGTACTAAAACAAAATGTATAAGTATGACAAATTTAGTGCTATTGAACAAGGTAATGGATTTTGATTTTGACAAATTGTTGTAAGTTTTGGTACATCTATGTTTAAACTTCTCAGCCATCCATTTTAATTCAAAAGACTAGAATAACTTTAAAACAATGGCGATTTTTTTAATATGATATTCAAACCTCTCCATGGGCTTTTTTCTTTAGTGAAAGAATTACAAATACAAAGCAATACCAAATGTAAAAATTTGTCTATCATTTTTGTTCGATCTTGAGTTTTGGGCATCATAATACAAAGGATAATTGAATGAATGGATACTCACATATACAATCCTAATTGATTGTATATAACTCGAACAAGGAAAATATGTTTAAATTTACGAATAGAGACTATGCAAGCTGTAAAGAAAATTAAGTCCTATATAGTTATGGACTTTCATCACAATGATATTCCAGCTTTTCTTGATTGCTCTCACTTTTTCACTGCCCAAATATAAATCATTACTTTCACTCTTTCTTTGTTTATCAACTTCAAGGAGTAGACTTGTGATCACAGCTATCAATAATGTCATTAGGAACAAACTTGCTCCAGAATAAGTGTGATTTCCAGACTTTGTTCATTTCTTCAATAGGAACGTTCCTTGTCTCTGGAAGGAGCAGTGCAACGAAAATGGTCATGATAACGACAAAGCCAGCAAAGAAGAAGAAGAGGCCAAACTTCAAATGGCATAGCATGGCGAGGAAGACTTGAGCAATGGCAAAGGTGAACAACATGTTCACAGCAACATTGATAGCTTGCCCTGCAGATCGAATTTCGAGAGAACATATTTCACTAGGCACCAACCAACCCAAGGGTCCCCATGACCAAGCGAATGCTGCAACATATGCGCATATCAAGAACAAAAGTATGTTGGCTTCACCTTTGCTGAATGAACCTTCACCATTGACTCCAAACTTCAAAGCTATCATGACTCCCACAGCAACCTTATAGTAACGTCTCAATCGTTAGTAAAGCTAACAAAGAACATATTTAAGCCATTTATTGATTATATGAACCTTAGTTGTATGTTACCTGGCAAATAAACATTTGGATGCCACCTTCAAGGAACAAAATCCTTCTTCCAAATTTATCTACAGAGAATATGGAAACTAATGTTGCTACGACATTGACACCTCCAGTAATGATTGCGGACATGAGAGAAGCATTATCACCAAAGCCGAGAGTCTTAAAAAGGACGGGTGCATAAAACATGATGACATTGATGCCCGTGAGTTGTTGGAAGAAGGGAATGAAAGAGCAAAAAGTGAGTTGAGGCCTATATTTGGGTTGTGAAATGTTTTTCCATGGGTGTTCCACCAGCCTAGCTGCTTCACTGACACGAATGAGATCTTGGAACTCCTCATCAACATTTTGGGTGCCACGAATCTTTTGCAACATTGCCTTAGCTTGATCATGTTGCCCTCTTTCAATCATGGAGTTTGGTGTGTCACCCAAGAAAAGAGATCCTAGGCACAACAGAAAAGCAGGCACTGCTCCTACACCTAAAGAAATCCTCCATCCGTTTTGATGCTTAGCAGTCCAATAGTTGATAAGGTTTGCAATCAAAATGCCAATTGTTATCATCATTTGGAATCCCATGTTGAGCGCTCCTCTAATATTTGTTGGAGCCATTTCAGATAAGTACACTGGAACAGACTATCGGGATAGAAAAGACAACAAATGAGTTAATTCTAAGGCATTTATGCATGCCTGTGACACCAGAATGGATGCACTTGAATAGACATGATGCTACATTTGCATACCTGATTACAATATCCCACGCCAAACCCAAGCAATAGACGACCAATGATGAGCATGTGAATGTTCACTGCAAAGCCATTCAGTAGTGCACCCACAAGGAAAAACAATCCACCAAGAAACATGGAGGACTTACGACCTAGTATTCTTGTGGTAGTGGAAGCAAAGAAAGAAGCTACCAATGCTGCAAGGTATAGGGAAGAGGTGAACAACGTAAGGAGTTCATTATCAAATTTGCAATATGTGTTCTCGTGGCCTGATCCATCCTTCATTTGTTTGTACACAGATGGGAAGAATTTGACCAAGAATGGTTCCATGGAAGTCACTCCTCCTGTGATCCCAAGGTCATAGCCAAACAAGAGACCTCCCATGGCAGCCACGAAGCAAGTGACCAACACAAAAGTTGTGACTTTGCCCTCATAATGCCTTACCTTACTTTGATCAACGAAAGCTCCTCCTGCCATCTTTGAAATAGTTCAGTTATTTCAATTATGTAAAACTCAATCTTTCTTTTTTCACCTCTTCAAGCCTTTTGTCTTTGTCTGCATGTACGACTACCAATGCTGTGTATTATATAGGATTTTAAGTTGAGAACAACATATCAAAAGTCAAAGGAGGTTTTAACAAAAATTATCCTATACAGGTGTATTGTGCGTTTTCAAGCGCATCAAACAATCATGACATCCAAAGTTAGGAATTATTTTCCCCTGAATTTGGTGTGACATGTGGATATATTCTTTAAAATATAAAAGAGTTCTTTAATTAGTTTTTCTTTTGTTGTCGTTGTTCTCAAGATAACTTTTCCTAACTATTATCCAATTATATATATATTTTTTGTATAAGTGAAATTCCAACTAGATTGTTGGCATAAATGGTCATATGTTAAGTGAGATCAAGTTGTAAAATTGGTGTTACGAGTGCAACTATAACTAATTTGAATTCTTTACTATGGCGTTGCAATAAATTTTTCTATACATTTATTTATTATTTTAATACTCATGAAAATATCAAAAGGAAAAAGAAGATACGATGTTAACAAACAAAATGCTAGAAATTAGTAAAAGCCATTGAAAAGTATTTGTTACATAGCGGTGGAGGAGATATGACATGGCACCAAAAATAAGTGGTATATATAAATATACATATATAGACATATAATTTTATTGCCACAAAAACTCATTTTAGGTGTAAAAATATTAATTTATTCTATTATTTGACATTAGTTTTAATTAAATTTATTTATTGAGAAAATATAATACAAGTGAATACCGTTGAATAACCAGAAAGAGAAACGTTTATGCCGAAAGCAATGGCTCAAACTAAGAAATTTGTTTGTGGCTCTAATTTGCATGAACTTAACTATGATAGAAATCTTACGTGAACCACAATTTATGTGACGTTTGGTAGAACAGAAGGAATTTTAAAGAAAATGAAAGAGAGGATTGAAATGGGAACAGAAAGGAATCCTTGAGTCTTAAATTATGCTTGATTCCCATTTTCGTTTTTAAAGAAAATGAAAATGAGAATAGAACTGAAAAGAATGAGAATATATTTCTATTTATATCTTTAGTAGAGTGAAAACAATGCAGAAATAGAAAGAAAAGCCATGGAAATGACCATAATAGCCCTAGCGTAAAAGATTCAAAAGATTCATTATTTTAAGATAATTAATTTTTTATTTTTTAATTCAAAAATATTGTTTTCATTTACCACTACAAAAATAAAATATATTTTTTATTTCCTAATTCAAAAAAGAATATTTTCTAAATTATCCATTTTAAGAATAGCAATGTCATGAAATTATTCTGCTGAGGGCACATTGGGCATTTCACTTACCGTTCCATTAAAAAATTGCTCTTTCCATTAAATCTGTTAAGGAAGCTCCAGAGTGGAATGTCTCTCTCTATGGAAACCCGCTTATGTCTATCAAACATGCCCAATTAATGTTTCCCCCTCCTTCTCTGTCTGCTCACCCCCTTTTCATGTGTGCCAAACATGGTAGCGTTGCAGTTCCTTTTCTTTAAAAGTGGACATGTTGTTTTGGCCATTTCCATGGCTTTTTTCTTCTAAACATCATTGTAATCCCATTTTATCTTTAAAATCTTAAAATATCACATGGGATTTTGTACGTTACTTATTGGTATTGGTTTTGATGAGTACTTTTATTTAATTTACGGTAAAGTACTATTTTTCTCTCAAAATATGTTTAAATTTAAAGGGAACTCTCTTGAAATAAAAGAAAATAATATGACTAAAATACACTTAAAAATAAGATTAATTTTCTTTATTAAAAATATAACCTAGTTGAAAATATAATTCTTCGGACTAAAATGCCATTTTTGTCCCTTATTGATGAAGTATTTTTTAGTTTAATCTCTCATAGAATTGTCTTCTCATTGGTCCCTTACATGTGGATATTTTTCAATTTGATCACTCAAAAAATAAAACCATTATCAATAATGTCCTTATGTCTTTCTATTGTACTTGAAATTAACAAATGTAATAGCATATAAAATACTTGTTAATAGCTTAACGATAAGTTGTCCTTATATAATATTTAAATAGACTGTTAGGTTTATTAACAATAGATTAGCATAAAAACATCATTGATGATACTTTTATTTGTTTGGGACCATATTGAGAAATACTTACACGTGGAAGGACTAGATTGAGAAGGTAATTCTTTAAGAGGGACCAATTCATGAAATGTTCCATCCATAAGGGATTAGATTGAGAAGAAAATTTTGAGGGACCAAATTGAAAAATATTTTATCTATCAGGGATCAAAATAAAATTTTACTCTACTTCTTAAACTTTTATATGAACAATATTATTTATTTTGTATTTAAAATCATACATTTATATTAAGCTTCACCAAAAATTTGGAATCTTCCGAAATCCTTCAAGTAGAGTAATGGCAATTATGACAGGGTTGAGCATCGCTTGGGAAGAAGGCCTGGGCAAAGTTGAGGTTAAAACGAAGACAAAATATAAATTTAATTTATTTGAAAACTTTACTAAATTTATGACAATGTTTATATACCATATAAGTTATTGTTGAAATTAAATATTAGTGATGAGTATTATTTTTTATTGGTTAATTATAAACAAAAATTACTTTATGAATTTGTTATCTTTTAAATAATTATTTACTTTTTCATCAATTAATTTTATTATTAAATGTTAAAAAATGATTACTTGGTATTAATTAAATTCTTATTTAATACTTTTATATTATATAAATAATATATATACATATATATATATATATATATATATATATTGATATTTTAGTAAGAATGTGTGGAATTATAGGTTATTATTTGTTGCATGGATGAGCTACTCTTTGAAGGTTTTATTATGATGAATGCAATCAAAATGGGAGCGGCAAGTTTGAGCATATGGTGGGATAATGAAATTGGAATTCATGTTATCACCAAAACACAATCTATTCCATATTCAAGTTTGTTTTATTCTGTTGGGAGTCTTGTTATTTTCCATTTTGTATATGGTTCCCTGAACTAGGCTCCGCCTTTGTACCATTAGGATTTTATGAGAAGTCCTAGTCCAAGTGAAGATTTTGTGCTTCGTCGTTTTTAAATGATTAGTGTAAATTCAATAACATTCCTTCGGAATGAATTGGTAGACGAAGAAATAAGCTATAGGTCCTATCTTTTAAGGGGCTCACACCCTTATTTTGTGAATTTGCTTTTCGTTTTTAATAATTAATCAAATGATTTGACAATTTTTTTAATTCTAAAAATGACCTCTTTTTTTATTGATCACGTATATATTCAATACATTTTATATTATACAATAATATATATAAGGAATTTTTGGTCAAAATATATGTAATTTTTTAAAAAATAGAGAAAGGCCATATAGTTTAGGCATCTTTCAAAAGAAGGGACTATAATTTATCTTAACAAAAATCTAGGAGACAAAAACATGAAGAAGCATTAAAGTATGCATTTGAATTGGTTAGGATCTTCTCTTGTGAGGATATCGCATAACACCATGTCTAAAATTTATGAATCGATTTAGTAAAATGCTGTGAATGAGTCTGTACATGTACAAGTCACATAAGTTATAAATTGATGAACACAATATCATTTTCATAGGGAAAGTAATCAACTATCAATCACCATTGTAAGAAAACAACAAAATTTTCATGAAATTTCTTCATGATAAAAACTCTAAAATTATGTGAGAATAGCTGTTCTCGTGAAAATTCTCACAAATTTTGAGTTGTGGGAAAGAAAAAGAACAACCATTAGAATTCACAATTCTAGCAGAATTTTTTCATTAGAAAAATGTTCTTACAGAAGATTTTCAAGGAAACATAAAAAAAGTTCTGTGAAATTTTTTTTTTTTCAAAAGCTGTGATGAAATTTGTGACTTTTTTCGTGGAATTTTTACGATAATTTATTATGAGAACAGAAAAATTTGGAAGAATTAGAGTTAAGAACCCAAAGTTAAAAATATTTACTCTAAAAGACCTGTTACTACTAGGTTTAAGAGATTTTACTTAAAGTTAATGGTAATTTATCTTAAAACAATGATAATAAATCCTTCAGAGTAAATATTTTTAACTTTGGGTCCTTAACTCTAATTCTCCCAAAAAAAATTAATTTTTTTTGTATTTTGTGATATTTTACCGTGATAACTATAAATTAAAATTTATGAATTCTCACAATAAATTATCTTGAGAATGTAAAAAAATTTGCAGTTTAATTACCATGAGAATTGCAATAAAAAAAATGCTTTTAGTGGTGATTATAGTTGCTACTAAATTTTTTTATTTAAAAAACCGTTAGTGGTTACTTAAAGGGTTCTTTCAAAAAAAATTATTTCATAATCCTAAATTAACATTTAGACACTGTAAATACCTACACCAACTTCCAAATCTTAAGCTAAAAAAAAAAAAAAAAGAGGAAAGAAAAACATTAAACAACTCTTTCTTAATTTTTGTTAAGCGAAGTTGGAAGAATCCTAGGGATGGGTAATGAAATGGATACAAACTTAATGACAGGGGAAAAAATGGAACACAAATACACTCTTTAGCCTAAGAACGCAGCCCATATGCTTATCGTAAAGAAAAGCTACCTTCTTTTATCTGCAACATTTAAAAATAGATTGAAAAAAATGAAATCATACAAGCTTATGTATGTGTGTGAAAGGGTGCGCCTAACATGAAAGACAAATTGAGAAAAAACAAAAAACAAAGAAGACATACAGTTGAACTTAAAACAAATTCATCTAGAGTGCATAAAACATAAATTAAATCGAGAGTTAAGATTCATACATTTACCTTCCACCAAACTAATTTTGTATATCTAAGCATAACCTGCCCACTTCATAAAATGGAGAAATGGCATTGTGTATCTATTTTATGCTTGTCAAATTTAATCACAAAAAACAAAGAGACATGGCTTTTAGACTAGCATAAAGTCAGCAACCAATTCCAATAGAGGCAAAATTATTTAGAGTCCAAACAAACGTTATTACAACATGAATAAGGTCCAATCATTTACATTATCCAACTACCAAAAATTGAGTATGTCACATGGATTCCCTAATCTACTAGTTCTACCAATACACATAGGAAAATACCCATGATTACCTTTGTAAATTCCAAACCAAAAGTTAAGTACGAACTAGCTAATCCTCTTTAATTAACACACTAGTTCCACCAATACACATAGCAAAAGACCCATAATTAACCTATGCTTAACCTATTTAACAAAATATTAAGGTATACTAGCTAGTTAGAAAAAAAAATGAAAACGTTAAAGTTGTTTATGAGTACTAACTAGCAAAAAATTTCTAAGATATATGTATATATGGATATTATTGAAAGGATAAGACAAAAGTTCCATCTAGAAATCAAACCTTACACACAAGTTATACTTTAAAAAATTTGTCTATAGATATGGAGTTAATTCCTCTTCTAATTATCTAAAAATTACCACCTTCTCACCAAAACATCCTTTATCCATAGGTATTACCAAAGATTAATAATCTCACACTTTCAAAATCAACAAGAGCAAATACTTGAAGACTAGACTACTAGTGCAAAAAAGCATACACTATGAAAAATTGACTAAAAAAAAAAATTTCTTAAGCTATTAAGGGCATAGAAGATATTACCATAAGCTATTAATGTGAATTATCTTTAACCCTATCATAACCATCTATAATGCATAATTTAGACTTGATAAAGGCATTAGGACAGCCACCAAAAGCAAGGGGAAATTTTGGATAGTCACATACCATTATCATATTCAACACTCAAAATTAAGATCTTAACCATTTATGATTCATCAAAAATCAAGCCCAAACTTTCCCTTCAACTCCTATCACTTATGAATGATTTTAAACTTCAAATTACCTTCAAATTCTAGCTTTAATAGCTCCTCACCAAAAGTAACAACAAGGAGCATGTAAATTTTGCATGTCATAGTCCAAAAAGAGCACTTTTAGACTCCATTTATGAACTTAAGCCCTACCATACCATTAGACTTTCAAGCTAAAATTTTTTCCCACTTTTTTGACTACTAATAATTAACTTTAGATCATAAAAACTCCAAAACTTGACCTAAAATAGCCTCAAACTCCAGCATGATTGTAGTAGTGAGTTTGACAGTAAAAGAATTTCAAGTGTATAATTGGTCACTCGACCAACCATGAACACCCAAGCTTTTTCTTGCAAACCATTTGAACCCAAGCTAATTTTTCTACACTAATAAATCCTTAAACCTTGTGAATTGCATGGCTCTTAACATAAGACTACCAATAATAGCAAAATGGCTCTGATATGCAACTAGTGACATGACCAAAATGGGCTACACCCTTCCAATTCATCCCAAACCACTTTGAACAACTTTTATTTACCTTAAGAAATTTGTCGGAGTATCAAAATCTACCTAAAAACCTTTATAGTAAAATATGACTACCTTATACCTCACTAGAAGCAGAATTTCTCATTTTTCCTACTATATGGGTTACATATACTCAAATCCCATGATACATATTGAAAGGATCCCAAACCACTTATACTTACTCAAGTATACTAAATTAAACTTGCTCAAGGTTAGAATTCCCTATGAACCACTTAAATGGCCGTGGTGACCATACCTTTAATCCTAAAATCCCATATTTAGGCTTATATGTTCCAACTTGGAAAATCAAATACCTACTTTGCCAAATTTGTCCATACATATATTGAAAAGCTAATCTTGGTACAAAGTTGCATGAGGTGATACATTATTTTATAGAATATATGGTTAAAAATGGGACTTAAGTGATACACACTATAAGAAAATGAAGGATTTATTACGGAAATTTCTTGTGGGAAATAATCCGTGAGAACTTCTCACGGAAATACTCACTAGAATATTCACGGAAGTTGATTTCTCACGGAATTTTCTCATAGATACAATTCTGTGAGGAAAAAGCACAAGAATAATGAGAGAAATACAGTGAGAATAATGCCGCGTAAATGAGGGAAGATTTTCTCGTGGTAATTTTTGTGAGAAAATAAGACAGAAACATATAAATCTATATTTTTTTCGTAAAAAAAGTTCTCACGGAAGAAGTTCGTGAATAAAACACCAATTTCTCGCAGAAAAAATCCGTGAGAATTTCTAGTGAATTTTTTCCATGAGAATTTCTTGCAGAAAATTTTTGTGAGAAATTTGAATTTCTCACAGAAAATTTCTGTGAGAAGCTACGATGTGCTAGCTAGACTACCACTTATTTTTCATGGTAATTTCCGTGAGAAATTACCATGAGAAAAGACGTTTATATCCCCTTCTTTCCTTCATTCTGCAGAACAACACGAAGCCTCCCCCTTCATTATGTAGAATGATGCAAAGCAGCATAGGCGAAGGTTAAGCAATGCTACAACTTGAGTTTTCCACGGATCTGGGCTGTAATCGTGCGTGAAGACATTGGAGGAAGGTTGAAGTCTGTCTCCCACACCTGAAGGCTGAACGAAGGTACATATTGATGCTTTTTTTATTTTGTTTGCTTTTTATTTTTGTTAAATCTAAAGAAAATAGCCACTTATATGTATATTTGAGGTGATGATTGAGAATGGTGAGGATGAAAATATACTGGATGGGGGTGGGGATGGAAATATATCCATGCAATTTTTTTTTACTAGGAATATAATGTTAGATGATTTAAACTTTAATTAATTTTTTAGTTTTATTTTTTATTTTAAAAAATAAGGTAGGAATAAGGAAAAACATACATGTGCAACTTTTTTTTTGATGATATAAAGTTAGATGATTTAAGCTTTAATTAATTTTTTAATTTTATTTTTTATTTTAAAAAATAAGCTAAAGAATGCTTCTTAATTTTTATTAGAGAACTTTATTTCATAGGAGTTAAAATGTTTCTCATTTTATATTTTGCCTTTTAAATAAAAATAAATAATAAATTACAATGAACAAAAAATAGTATTTAAATTATCTAAATCTATGTACAAGTTATTCAAATCTGATATAAGTATAAGCATACTTTCAATGTTAAGGAAGCTAGTGAAATTGAAGAAGAAAGCGATGAAGTCTTACGGGAGGAACTATTAGATACTAACTCATCCGATACTCGAGAAGATCCTCTTACTGATTATTATTTAACAAGTGATTGACAGTGTTCAGTACTAACTTGTTGCTATTACTTACCATTTATTTAACTTAGATGACTTATTTTCTAATTCTGATAATGATAATGTTTTTTTCATTTTTACTTTTAGATGTCAGATAAAGGACGTAACAGAGTGGAGGATCTGCTACACCTAAAAAAGGAAAAGGGAAGTTTGTTCAACAGTATAAGCCAATTCACATACCATTAGCTGCTACACAGTCATCACCTCTGCACTTATCTCCACATGCTGGCACCCCTTCTGGATCAACATCTGCATCATCTTCTTTTCTGTCTCCACACACTCAAACACCACTTGATATAATTTGGAACATTGTAATGTTGAATGCATATTTCTTTTAATTTTAATGTACTTTCAGATATTTTCAATACAAAATTATTGTGGCCTTATTATTGTTATGGTCTTATTATTGGTTGGTTGAACTTAGATATTGTGATTTCTAATTGTTTGAATAACTTGTACTTATTCAAATATAGGTAAATATATAAGAGCAATGATTATGGTAAAAATTTCCAATTTTCTCATGAAATTTTTCTGTGAGAAACCTAGATATACAAATTTTCTCCACGCTTCTTACAAAAAAAATACCGTGAGAAAGACCTCGTGGCTACTATTTCTTGCGAATTTTTTCCGTGAGAAATTCAGCGAGAATTTCTCACAGATTTTTTTCTCTTGGATTTTTTCGTGAGAAAGTCCGACACAAAACCACGCCAAACTATGACTTTCACACCACTTTTTCGCTTTGATTCTTCTCACGGAAATATGCTATGAGAAATGTTTCTCACAGAATTTTTTTGTGAGAACTTAAGTTTCATATGGCTGATTTTTTCATGCCACTTATTGCATGAGAATTCTTGTGAGAATAGCCTTTCTCATGGAAATTCTTGCTTTTTCTCGTGGAAAAATTCCGCGAGAAAATGCATGTTTTCTTGTAGTGACATTTGTCTTTCATGGCAAAATGGACTTTAGGTGGAAGAGTCACTGGCCTCTCAAAGGCTATTGGAATCATGTTTTCTTTTCTTCTACATCTTTTTTCCTATTGCCATTAGTTGTTGTAATATGAGTTCTATCATTTTTCCTGACTCAATTTTATTATAGAGGAGGATTGATAGCTCTTTCATACATAAATAATAATAAGCTTAGAGGGTTCCATCATAATTAGTTATCAAATTTTTAAATATATAAAATAGCAACTAATCAACCATTGACCTAATTATCAAGACAGTAAGGAAAAACCCAAACAAAATTAAGTTTCTCAAGTAGTAAAGAAATAACCCAATAGTACAATTTTAAAAAAATCATCAAAGGCATAACAAAATAAACTTGGAGTTGTTACTTGAGTGACTATCTTCCAAACCATAAAAGTCACCAAAACATCTTCTATTGGGTCATTTGATGGTATCTTCCATCAACAATAGAAAAAAGTTACTATAACATCTTTGCAAATGAAAATTCTAAAATTCAAGAATTTGAACACACCTTTTTACTCAATCATCAAATACTACCTACCATTATGCCTTATGGTTGCATTTGAAATCAATAAATGTATATGTAAGGGAAAACATTAGCACAATATACTTGAATAAAGTAGACCTTAAGTTTAGCTATGAATAGATGTCCAAGAGAACTACAAATAGTGAAAAACCAAAATATGATGTGATCCAAAGTATAACTTCCTTTAATAGCAAACCTCAATGGTATCTACTATTACTTCTAAGAATGTATAATTCCAAAGAAGAAAAAAACTATATAGTAGCTCTTAGATTTTTATTAACTAGCTAGGCAAACATTCTATTTCTTAGCATTTGCAAACTAAATGGTTCCTATTGAGAATTTGCAACTAGTCATAGTAGAGAAAGAGCATAAGGTTGAATGCATTTTGCCTTATAGTTGATCAATGTAAGGTGCTTGAAACTAATACATTTTTGTCTTCATATTTGATAACTTTAAGAAAATGAATGAAACACTTTGTACCTAATATTGTCATTAGCTAAAAGCAAACCATGCTTTACAAGTCACAACATTGTAATGTTGATATGAATCTAACTCAAACAACACTGGTTTTCCCTATTGTGGATGAAATGAGCTCAAAAATTTGGCCAAAATAATATGTTACGACACTATTAACTAAACTTATTCTTTTATTCTTTTAGTCCCTTACTATTTTTTTTCACTTTATATGATATTTAACATTTGTACTTCACAGAAAAGAAAACTCCCGTGACCTTTTAGCCATCAATCATAACTTCACTCATTATTTTAGAAAGCAAAAAGGAAGGCTATAAAAATTCATAAATTTAAAATACAACAAAAGAAGACATTTTTGTTTAATAAGATACCAACATGATAAGTGGAACTTTTAATTGTGTAGCACACAAATTAAAGAAATAAGTTGGGTAACCTACAACCAAAAAAAAAAAGGAAAAAAGGAAAAAAAACCTAGTTAACTCAATCAAATAATTCAAAATTGGAAGAAACAGACTGTGAAATATGCTAGCGCGACCAGGGGATCTACAATAATCGCAAAAGCGTTAACACCTTCCATAACTGACCACAATGCTTTTCTATTCTACTGTTATTGATGCTGCTCACCTCATTCCTCATCCTCTTAGCCATTTCCAAGTCCTTCTTTATTAGCTTAATTCTTCACTAGATTATTTATAGAAATAAGGGAAGGTTCTAAAAATATGATATGGCAAGGGTTATTGTCAAGAGTGGGGTGGAAGAAGGGTAGTGACTTTCTTGGTAACCAAACAAAAGATCAATAAAAATGAAATCAAAATGAGTAAAACAGAAATAATTTACAAGCATATACATAAAAAGTTGCTAATTTACACATTCATCTCAAGCTAAACTTTCATGCTCTAAAGTTTGAAGTATAACAAAAATGAAAGACAAAGATCCTAAGATAATTAGATAATTACCATCCTAAAGGAAATGATTGAGAGGCTTGTAATCAATAGTCGACCTCTTTTTCCCCTTAACTTTTCCAGATCTCTTCTTAACATAAAAAAGCTTATCATGCCTAGTATGATTTTGTAGGCTAATTAAGCCATTGTTAGGTCTAAATGTGTGCTAGGGTGAGTTGCCTTCATATGATTAATATCTTTATTGAGCTTAAAAGGCAATTGAAGGAAGAACTTTTCATTTTGCCATAGTGGGTGTAGATTCTTGTATTTTAAGTGGATATCATCGTATACCAAAAGTTGCCTTTATTTGTCATCTTATATAAGAGAACCCTTTTATAATCCATATATCTTTAGAATAGTGGTGTAAGGGTTTAATTGCCCTTAAGACATTATTCTGAAGGGTAGGATATGCAATTTTTTAGCTACACAATGGACGTCCATGCCAATTAACATATCTTTATCAATCATGTGGCTATTAAGAACCTTCTTCTAGACAATACAAATGGGAAAGAATTGGATTACAATTTTTTTCCTTAAAAATTAATTCAATTTTGAAGATTTTGTTATTAACTACTTTGAATACTTAATATAGGAAATCTAAGCATCATCTAGGAGGATGAAAGGATTCATCATTGTCCTTTATGTGCTAGTGTCCATATAGGTAATGATTTAAGGTCTTTACATTCTTTTATGTCATGCCCAACATAGTAATGATAATGATAGTATTTGTCCTAGTCACAATTCTCCCTTGTGGTTTTTAAGGCCAATAGTGTTCTTCCCATAATGTTCCTTTTTTTTTTTCCTTCTAAATTTCATTAATACCTCAATAAGAGAAATAGTGAGAGGAGTATATGAGTCATGCCAAAATCTACACAATTCCTTGTTCCCAAGGTTGATCCTTCCTTCTAGCCTCTATTTAGCTGAGGTCACTTGTTGCTCTTCTCTTGATCTTGACTTATTGTCTTATTTTTCTCATTTCTTCTTCTACCTTAAGGTAATTCTTTGCTTGAATGTGCAGAATCATTTTTTTGGCAAAGGAGAACTTCAATTTCATTAAGAAACAATGTCCTTATGTCTTTCTATTGTATATAAAATTAACAAATGCAATGATATATAAGATTTCTTTTTCTTTTTCCCAGTAACTTAATGATGTGCATTATTGTAGATGATCCTGGAGCTTTAGTTGGTGGTGACACCTCAATCCTCCCTAATTTCAATTCTCGCTATTGATACTTATTTTTTTGTTTTTCTACAATTTATGATAGCTATAGTATACAATTTGTTGTCATATATCATGTGTTTTGTTGCATTGATGATTTAATAATAGTTATAAAAAATAAAGAAGTTCTAGTAAATTTTAAAGATGAAGTTGGGCAACTTTATTAAAATAATTTCTACTATAGTTGTTATTGCCATTAACAAAAGGAGTAATGCTGTGTTAAAGCGTGTTAAATGACTAATAAAGATTTAGTTTTAAAAAAAGGAAATTACTCAAACCTCTTTTAATTTTTGCTAAAATTAGACATATCTCTCTTTTATTTTCAAAATATACATTTAGTCCAATATAAAAATTAAAAGTTAGGAATTAATTAGATCTTATGGTTAAAATTTGTCCCTATCAATAAACCTTTGTCAATATGTTGTTAAATTATCTTAACATAGCCAACCACATGCCATATTGGCAATTCACAGTATATATTTTCATGTCATAGAAGTATACATGATTCATGTCAATTCCTCCAAACTGCTTAACTTTATGACATCACATGCCATATACTTGAGTGACTTTAATCCTATCACTTACTTTTCTTTTTGTTATTGGTATGAATTATGCATACTTTCAAAAGTAAAGATAGCATATGGTTGGCCATATCATCATACTTTAATGAAAGTTTAATAATAGATATTTCTCTTAAAAGTAGGGAAATATGCCAGTGATCAACAATTTTTTTTTTCAACAAGTACCTGGGCATGAAAAGTAATAGAAGCATGGGATATCTTGTAGAAAAGTTCCAATGCTATAGCAAGATATGATTGTAAAACTTCATACTTGAATAATGGTTTTGATCAAGGTTAAATTCTTTATTTGGGCAACATAGTTTTTCACTTTCCATGTAACTTTCTTTAGTGTAAGAGATTTTGTCGAGAGATATTTACTTTTCCAACGTGAGAAAAGTGTTCTAATATTTTTTTATTTACTATGTGGCTATGTTTTGATTGTGAATTCCTTTTAAGTCTATCTTAGACTTTGATGCATTATTCTTTTAAGTGATTTCTTCTTTGAGTAGTATTGTTAGAAATGGATCCTCTCAATTTTTCTAGTCAGATTTAGAGAAAAAAAACACAATGTGTGTTGGGCCATTATTTAAGTAGGTTTCACATATTGAGATGGGACCTATCACTCAAGCAGATCCTACACATTTTGTGTTTACTCTTCGAAATTGACATTGTTAATTCTAGAGAAAAATTTAGAGGATCCAACCTAAATTTTTTTATCGTGATCAATTGTCCTTACTTTGGAGTCCATTCAATTATTATAAAATTAAAGATGAAACATGCATAAGGGGCTTTGTGTCATGAATATAAGTGATAATACATTCGTGTTTATATTTAATCATGAAGAGAATTGGGAACTTATTCTTCAAAATATACTAGACAGAATTCTTGGTTTTCTTGTAATTGTTAGTAAATAGACTCCTCCTTTTACCTTTAAGGAAGTGAATTTGAATTTCATCCCCTTTCGAATTAAGTTATGTATATCACATGTCATGAATTCGTTTTAAAAAGTACACAGTTGATAAACAACAATTCTACTAAAAAAATTAGAAAAAATATTGCTATAATTGAAATCAAGAAAGCAAAATCATCCAGATGTACTAAAACAAAATGTATAAGTATGACAAATTTAGTGCTATTGAACAAGGTAATGGATTTTGATTTTGACAAATTGTTGTAAGTTTTGGTACATCTATGTTTAAACTTCTCAGCCATCCATTTTAATTCAAAAGACTAGAATAACTTTAAAACAATGGCGATTTTTTTAATATGATATTCAAACCTCTCCATGGGCTTTTTTCTTTAGTGAAAGAATTACAAATACAAAGCAATACCAAATGTAAAAATTTGTCTATCATTTTTGTTCGATCTTGAGTTTTGGGCATCATAATACAAAGGATAATTGAATGAATGGATACTCACATATACAATCCTAATTGATTGTATATAACTCGAACAAGGAAAATATGTTTAAATTTACGAATAGAGACTATGCAAGCTGTAAAGAAAATTAAGTCCTATATAGTTATGGACTTTCATCACAATGATATTCCAGCTTTTCTTGATTGCTCTCACTTTTTCACTGCCCAAATATAAATCATTACTTTCACTCTTTCTTTGTTTATCAACTTCAAGGAGTAGACTTGTGATCACAGCTATCAATAATGTCATTAGGAACAAACTTGCTCCAGAATAAGTGTGATTTCCAGACTTTGTTCATTTCTTCAATAGGAACGTTCCTTGTCTCTGGAAGGAGCAGTGCAACGAAAATGGTCATGATAACGACAAAGCCAGCAAAGAAGAAGAAGAGGCCAAACTTCAAATGGCATAGCATGGCGAGGAAGACTTGAGCAATGGCAAAGGTGAACAACATGTTCACAGCAACATTGATAGCTTGCCCTGCAGATCGAATTTCGAGAGAACATATTTCACTAGGCACCAACCAACCCAAGGGTCCCCATGACCAAGCGAATGCTGCAACATATGCGCATATCAAGAACAAAAGTATGTTGGCTTCACCTTTGCTGAATGAACCTTCACCATTGACTCCAAACTTCAAAGCTATCATGACTCCCACAGCAACCTTATAGTAACGTCTCAATCGTTAGTAAAGCTAACAAAGAACATATTTAAGCCATTTATTGATTATATGAACCTTAGTTGTATGTTACCTGGCAAATAAACATTTGGATGCCACCTTCAAGGAACAAAATCCTTCTTCCAAATTTATCTACAGAGAATATGGAAACTAATGTTGCTACGACATTGACACCTCCAGTAATGATTGCGGACATGAGAGAAGCATTATCACCAAAGCCGAGAGTCTTAAAAAGGACGGGTGCATAAAACATGATGACATTGATGCCCGTGAGTTGTTGGAAGAAGGGAATGAAAGAGCAAAAAGTGAGTTGAGGCCTATATTTGGGTTGTGAAATGTTTTTCCATGGGTGTTCCACCAGCCTAGCTGCTTCACTGACACGAATGAGATCTTGGAACTCCTCATCAACATTTTGGGTGCCACGAATCTTTTGCAACATTGCCTTAGCTTGATCATGTTGCCCTCTTTCAATCATGGAGTTTGGTGTGTCACCCAAGAAAAGAGATCCTAGGCACAACAGAAAAGCAGGCACTGCTCCTACACCTAAAGAAATCCTCCATCCGTTTTGATGCTTAGCAGTCCAATAGTTGATAAGGTTTGCAATCAAAATGCCAATTGTTATCATCATTTGGAATCCCATGTTGAGCGCTCCTCTAATATTTGTTGGAGCCATTTCAGATAAGTACACTGGAACAGACTGTCGGGATAGAAAAGACAACAAATGAGTTAATTCTAAGGCATTTATGCATGCCTGTGACACCAGAATGGATGCACTTGAATAGACATGATGCTACATTTGCATACCTGATTACAATATCCCACGCCAAACCCAAGCAATAGACGACCAATGATGAGCATGTGAATGTTCACTGCAAAGCCATTCAGTAGTGCACCCACAAGGAAAAACAATCCACCAAGAAACATGGAGGACTTACGACCTAGTATTCTTGTGGTAGTGGAAGCAAAGAAAGAAGCTACCAATGCTGCAAGGTATAGGGAAGAGGTGAACAACGTAAGGAGTTCATTATCAAATTTGCAATATGTGTTCTCGTGGCCTGATCCATCCTTCATTTGTTTGTACACAGATGGGAAGAATTTGACCAAGAATGGTTCCATGGAAGTCACTCCTCCTGTGATCCCAAGGTCATAGCCAAACAAGAGACCTCCCATGGCAGCCACGAAGCAAGTGACCAACACAAAAGTTGTGACTTTGCCCTCATAATGCCTTACCTTACTTTGATCAACGAAAGCTCCTCCTGCCATCTTTGAAATAGTTCAGTTATTTCAATTATGTAAAACTCAATCTTTCTTTTTTCACCTCTTCAAGCCTTTTGTCTTTGTCTGCATGTACGACTACCAATGCTGTGTATTATATAGGATTTTAAGTTGAGAACAACATATCAAAAGTCAAAGGAGGTTTTAACAAAAATTATCCTATACAGGTGTATTGTGCGTTTTCAAGCGCATCAAACAATCATGACATCCAAAGTTAGGAATTATTTTCCCCTGAATTTGGTGTGACATGTGGATATATTCTTTAAAATATAAAAGAGTTCTTTAATTAGTTTTTCTTTTGTTGTCGTTGTTCTCAAGATAACTTTTCCTAACTATTATCCAATTATATATATATTTTTTGTATAAGTGAAATTCCAACTAGATTGTTGGCATAAATGGTCATATGTTAAGTGAGATCAAGTTGTAAAATTGGTGTTACGAGTGCAACTATAACTAATTTGAATTCTTTACTATGGCGTTGCAATAAATTTTTCTATACATTTATTTATTATTTTAATACTCATGAAAATATCAAAAGGAAAAAGAAGATACGATGTTAACAAACAAAATGCTAGAAATTAGTAAAAGCCATTGAAAAGTATTTGTTACATAGCGGTGGAGGAGATATGACATGGCACCAAAAATAAGTGGTATATATAAATATACATATATAGACATATAATTTTATTGCCACAAAAACTCATTTTAGGTGTAAAAATATTAATTTATTCTATTATTTGACATTAGTTTTAATTAAATTTATTTATTGAGAAAATATAATACAAGTGAATACCGTTGAATAACCAGAAAGAGAAACGTTTATGCCGAAAGCAATGGCTCAAACTAAGAAATTTGTTTGTGGCTCTAATTTGCATGAACTTAACTATGATAGAAATCTTACGTGAACCACAATTTATGTGACGTTTGGTAGAACAGAAGGAATTTTAAAGAAAATGAAAGAGAGGATTGAAATGGGAACAGAAAGGAATCCTTGAGTCTTAAATTATGCTTGATTCCCATTTTCGTTTTTAAAGAAAATGAAAATGAGAATAGAACTGAAAAGAATGAGAATATATTTCTATTTATATCTTTAGTAGAGTGAAAACAATGCAGAAATAGAAAGAAAAGCCATGGAAATGACCATAATAGCCCTAGCGTAAAAGATTCAAAAGATTCATTATTTTAAGATAATTAATTTTTTATTTTTTAATTCAAAAATATTGTTTTCATTTACCACTACAAAAATAAAATATATTTTTTATTTCCTAATTCAAAAAAGAATATTTTCTAAATTATCCATTTTAAGAATAGCAATGTCATGAAATTATTCTGCTGAGGGCACATTGGGCATTTCACTTACCGTTCCATTAAAAAATTGCTCTTTCCATTAAATCTGTTAAGGAAGCTCCAGAGTGGAATGTCTCTCTCTATGGAAACCCGCTTATGTCTATCAAACATGCCCAATTAATGTTTCCCCCTCCTTCTCTGTCTGCTCACCCCCTTTTCATGTGTGCCAAACATGGTAGCGTTGCAGTTCCTTTTCTTTAAAAGTGGACATGTTGTTTTGGCCATTTCCATGGCTTTTTTCTTCTAAACATCATTGTAATCCCATTTTATCTTTAAAATCTTAAAATATCACATGGGATTTTGTACGTTACTTATTGGTATTGGTTTTGATGAGTACTTTTATTTAATTTACGGTAAAGTACTATTTTTCTCTCAAAATATGTTTAAATTTAAAGGGAACTCTCTTGAAATAAAAGAAAATAATATGACTAAAATACACTTAAAAATAAGATTAATTTTCTTTATTAAAAATATAACCTAGTTGAAAATATAATTCTTCGGACTAAAATGCCATTTTTGTCCCTTATTGATGAAGTATTTTTTAGTTTAATCTCTCATAGAATTGTCTTCTCATTGGTCCCTTACATGTGGATATTTTTCAATTTGATCACTCAAAAAATAAAACCATTATCAATAATGTCCTTATGTCTTTCTATTGTACTTGAAATTAACAAATGTAATAGCATATAAAATACTTGTTAATAGCTTAACGATAAGTTGTCCTTATATAATATTTAAATAGACTGTTAGGTTTATTAACAATAGATTAGCATAAAAACATCATTGATGATACTTTTATTTGTTTGGGACCATATTGAGAAATACTTACACGTGGAAGGACTAGATTGAGAAGGTAATTCTTTAAGAGGGACCAATTCATGAAATGTTCCATCCATAAGGGATTAGATTGAGAAGAAAATTTTGAGGGACCAAATTGAAAAATATTTTATCTATCAGGGATCAAAATAAAATTTTACTCTACTTCTTAAACTTTTATATGAACAATATTATTTATTTTGTATTTAAAATCATACATTTATATTAAGCTTCACCAAAAATTTGGAATCTTCCGAAATCCTTCAAGTAGAGTAATGGCAATTATGACAGGGTTGAGCATCGCTTGGGAAGAAGGCCTGGGCAAAGTTGAGGTTAAAACGAAGACAAAATATAAATTTAATTTATTTGAAAACTTTACTAAATTTATGACAATGTTTATATACCATATAAGTTATTGTTGAAATTAAATATTAGTGATGAGTATTATTTTTTATTGGTTAATTATAAACAAAAATTACTTTATGAATTTGTTATCTTTTAAATAATTATTTACTTTTTCATCAATTAATTTTATTATTAAATGTTAAAAAATGATTACTTGGTATTAATTAAATTCTTATTTAATACTTTTATATTATATAAATAATATATATACATATATATATATATATATATATATATTGATATTTTAGTAAGAATGTGTGGAATTATAGGTTATTATTTGTTGCATGGATGAGCTACTCTTTGAAGGTTTTATTATGATGAATGCAATCAAAATGGGAGCGGCAAGTTTGAGCATATGGTGGGATAATGAAATTGGAATTCATGTTATCACCAAAACACAATCTATTCCATATTCAAGTTTGTTTTATTCTGTTGGGAGTCTTGTTATTTTCCATTTTGTATATGGTTCCCTGAACTAGGCTCCGCCTTTGTACCATTAGGATTTTATGAGAAGTCCTAGTCCAAGTGAAGATTTTGTGCTTCGTCGTTTTTAAATGATTAGTGTAAATTCAATAACATTCCTTCGGAATGAATTGGTAGACGAAGAAATAAGCTATAGGTCCTATCTTTTAAGGGGCTCACACCCTTATTTTGTGAATTTGCTTTTCGTTTTTAATAATTAATCAAATGATTTGACAATTTTTTTAATTCTAAAAATGACCTCTTTTTTTATTGATCACGTATATATTCAATACATTTTATATTATACAATAATATATATAAGGAATTTTTGGTCAAAATATATGTAATTTTTTAAAAAATAGAGAAAGGCCATATAGTTTAGGCATCTTTCAAAAGAAGGGACTATAATTTATCTTAACAAAAATCTAGGAGACAAAAACATGAAGAAGCATTAAAGTATGCATTTGAATTGGTTAGGATCTTCTCTTGTGAGGATATCGCATAACACCATGTCTAAAATTTATGAATCGATTTAGTAAAATGCTGTGAATGAGTCTGTACATGTACAAGTCACATAAGTTATAAATTGATGAACACAATATCATTTTCATAGGGAAAGTAATCAACTATCAATCACCATTGTAAGAAAACAACAAAATTTTCATGAAATTTCTTCATGATAAAAACTCTAAAATTATGTGAGAATAGCTGTTCTCGTGAAAATTCTCACAAATTTTGAGTTGTGGGAAAGAAAAAGAACAACCATTAGAATTCACAATTCTAGCAGAATTTTTTCATTAGAAAAATGTTCTTACAGAAGATTTTCAAGGAAACATAAAAAAAGTTCTGTGAAATTTTTTTTTTTTCAAAAGCTGTGATGAAATTTGTGACTTTTTTCGTGGAATTTTTACGATAATTTATTATGAGAACAGAAAAATTTGGAAGAATTAGAGTTAAGAACCCAAAGTTAAAAATATTTACTCTAAAAGACCTGTTACTACTAGGTTTAAGAGATTTTACTTAAAGTTAATGGTAATTTATCTTAAAACAATGATAATAAATCCTTCAGAGTAAATATTTTTAACTTTGGGTCCTTAACTCTAATTCTCCCAAAAAAAATTAATTTTTTTTGTATTTTGTGATATTTTACCGTGATAACTATAAATTAAAATTTATGAATTCTCACAATAAATTATCTTGAGAATGTAAAAAAATTTGCAGTTTAATTACCATGAGAATTGCAATAAAAAAAATGCTTTTAGTGGTGATTATAGTTGCTACTAAATTTTTTTATTTAAAAAACCGTTAGTGGTTACTTAAAGGGTTCTTTCAAAAAAAATTATTTCATAATCCTAAATTAACATTTAGACACTGTAAATACCTACACCAACTTCCAAATCTTAAGCTAAAAAAAAAAAAAAAGAGGAAAGAAAAACATTAAACAACTCTTTCTTAATTTTTGTTAAGCGAAGTTGGAAGAATCCTAGGGATGGGTAATGAAATGGATACAAACTTAATGACAGGGGAAAAAATGGAACACAAATACACTCTTTAGCCTAAGAACGCAGCCCATATGCTTATCGTAAAGAAAAGCTACCTTCTTTTATCTGCAACATTTAAAAATAGATTGAAAAAAATGAAATCATACAAGCTTATGTATGTGTGTGAAAGGGTGCGCCTAACATGAAAGACAAATTGAGAAAAAACAAAAAACAAAGAAGACATACAGTTGAACTTAAAACAAATTCATCTAGAGTGCATAAAACATAAATTAAATCGAGAGTTAAGATTCATACATTTACCTTCCACCAAACTAATTTTGTATATCTAAGCATAACCTGCCCACTTCATAAAATGGAGAAATGGCATTGTGTATCTATTTTATGCTTGTCAAATTTAATCACAAAAAACAAAGAGACATGGCTTTTAGACTAGCATAAAGTCAGCAACCAATTCCAATAGAGGCAAAATTATTTAGAGTCCAAACAAACGTTATTACAACATGAATAAGGTCCAATCATTTACATTATCCAACTACCAAAAATTGAGTATGTCACATGGATTCCCTAATCTACTAGTTCTACCAATACACATAGGAAAATACCCATGATTACCTTTGTAAATTCCAAACCAAAAGTTAAGTACGAACTAGCTAATCCTCTTTAATTAACACACTAGTTCCACCAATACACATAGCAAAAGACCCATAATTAACCTATGCTTAACCTATTTAACAAAATATTAAGGTATACTAGCTAGTTAGAAAAAAAAATGAAAACGTTAAAGTTGTTTATGAGTACTAACTAGCAAAAAATTTCTAAGATATATGTATATATGGATATTATTGAAAGGATAAGACAAAAGTTCCATCTAGAAATCAAACCTTACACACAAGTTATACTTTAAAAAATTTGTCTATAGATATGGAGTTAATTCCTCTTCTAATTATCTAAAAATTACCACCTTCTCACCAAAACATCCTTTATCCATAGGTATTACCAAAGATTAATAATCTCACACTTTCAAAATCAACAAGAGCAAATACTTGAAGACTAGACTACTAGTGCAAAAAAGCATACACTATGAAAAATTGACTAAAAAAAAAAATTTCTTAAGCTATTAAGGGCATAGAAGATATTACCATAAGCTATTAATGTGAATTATCTTTAACCCTATCATAACCATCTATAATGCATAATTTAGACTTGATAAAGGCATTAGGACAGCCACCAAAAGCAAGGGGAAATTTTGGATAGTCACATACCATTATCATATTCAACACTCAAAATTAAGATCTTAACCATTTATGATTCATCAAAAATCAAGCCCAAACTTTCCCTTCAACTCCTATCACTTATGAATGATTTTAAACTTCAAATTACCTTCAAATTCTAGCTTTAATAGCTCCTCACCAAAAGTAACAACAAGGAGCATGTAAATTTTGCATGTCATAGTCCAAAAAGAGCACTTTTAGACTCCATTTATGAACTTAAGCCCTACCATACCATTAGACTTTCAAGCTAAAATTTTTTCCCACTTTTTTGACTACTAATAATTAACTTTAGATCATAAAAACTCCAAAACTTGACCTAAAATAGCCTCAAACTCCAGCATGATTGTAGTAGTGAGTTTGACAGTAAAAGAATTTCAAGTGTATAATTGGTCACTCGACCAACCATGAACACCCAAGCTTTTTCTTGCAAACCATTTGAACCCAAGCTAATTTTTCTACACTAATAAATCCTTAAACCTTGTGAATTGCATGGCTCTTAACATAAGACTACCAATAATAGCAAAATGGCTCTGATATGCAACTAGTGACATGACCAAAATGGGCTACACCCTTCCAATTCATCCCAAACCACTTTGAACAACTTTTATTTACCTTAAGAAATTTGTCGGAGTATCAAAATCTACCTAAAAACCTTTATAGTAAAATATGACTACCTTATACCTCACTAGAAGCAGAATTTCTCATTTTTCCTACTATATGGGTTACATATACTCAAATCCCATGATACATATTGAAAGGATCCCAAACCACTTATACTTACTCAAGTATACTAAATTAAACTTGCTCAAGGTTAGAATTCCCTATGAACCACTTAAATGGCCGTGGTGACCATACCTTTAATCCTAAAATCCCATATTTAGGCTTATATGTTCCAACTTGGAAAATCAAATACCTACTTTGCCAAATTTGTCCATACATATATTGAAAAGCTAATCTTGGTACAAAGTTGCATGAGGTGATACATTATTTTATAGAATATATGGTTAAAAATGGGACTTAAGTGATACACACTATAAGAAAATGAAGGATTTATTACGGAAATTTCTTGTGGGAAATAATCCGTGAGAACTTCTCACGGAAATACTCACTAGAATATTCACGGAAGTTGATTTCTCACGGAATTTTCTCATAGATACAATTCTGTGAGGAAAAAGCACAAGAATAATGAGAGAAATACAGTGAGAATAATGCCGTGTAAATGAGGGAAGATTTTCTCGTGGTAATTTTTGTGAGAAAATAAGACAGAAACATATAAATCTATATTTTTTTCGTAAAAAAAGTTCTCACGGAAGAAGTTCGTGAATAAAACACCAATTTCTCGCAGAAAAAATCCGTGAGAATTTCTAGTGAATTTTTTCCATGAGAATTTCTTGCAGAAAATTTTTGTGAGAAATTTGAATTTCTCACAGAAAATTTCTGTGAGAAGCTACGATGTGCTAGCTAGACTACCACTTATTTTTCATGGTAATTTCCGTGAGAAATTACCATGAGAAAAGACGTTTATATCCCCTTCTTTCCTTCATTCTGCAGAACAACACGAAGCCTCCCCCTTCATTATGTAGAATGATGCAAAGCAGCATAGGCGAAGGTTAAGCAATGCTACAACTTGAGTTTTCCACGGATCTGGGCTGTAATCGTGCGTGAAGACATTGGAGGAAGGTTGAAGTCTGTCTCCCACACCTGAAGGCTGAACGAAGGTACATATTGATGCTTTTTTTATTTTGTTTGCTTTTTATTTTTGTTAAATCTAAAGAAAATAGCCACTTATATGTATATTTGAGGTGATGATTGAGAATGGTGAGGATGAAAATATACTGGATGGGGGTGGGGATGGAAATATATCCATGCAATTTTTTTTTACTAGGAATATAATGTTAGATGATTTAAACTTTAATTAATTTTTTAGTTTTATTTTTTATTTTAAAAAATAAGGTAGGAATAAGGAAAAACATACATGTGCAACTTTTTTTTTGATGATATAAAGTTAGATGATTTAAGCTTTAATTAATTTTTTAATTTTATTTTTTATTTTAAAAAATAAGCTAAAGAATGCTTCTTAATTTTTATTAGAGAACTTTATTTCATAGGAGTTAAAATGTTTCTCATTTTATATTTTGCCTTTTAAATAAAAATAAATAATAAATTACAATGAACAAAAAATAGTATTTAAATTATCTAAATCTATGTACAAGTTATTCAAATCTGATATAAGTATAAGCATACTTTCAATGTTAAGGAAGCTAGTGAAATTGAAGAAGAAAGCGATGAAGTCTTACGGGAGGAACTATTAGATACTAACTCATCCGATACTCGAGAAGATCCTCTTACTGATTATTATTTAACAAGTGATTGACAGTGTTCAGTACTAACTTGTTGCTATTACTTACCATTTATTTAACTTAGATGACTTATTTTCTAATTCTGATAATGATAATGTTTTTTTCATTTTTACTTTTAGATGTCAGATAAAGGACGTAACAGAGTGGAGGATCTGCTACACCTAAAAAAGGAAAAGGGAAGTTTGTTCAACAGTATAAGCCAATTCACATACCATTAGCTGCTACACAGTCATCACCTCTGCACTTATCTCCACATGCTGGCACCCCTTCTGGATCAACATCTGCATCATCTTCTTTTCTGTCTCCACACACTCAAACACCACTTGATATAATTTGGAACATTGTAATGTTGAATGCATATTTCTTTTAATTTTAATGTACTTTCAGATATTTTCAATACAAAATTATTGTGGCCTTATTATTGTTATGGTCTTATTATTGGTTGGTTGAACTTAGATATTGTGATTTCTAATTGTTTGAATAACTTGTACTTATTCAAATATAGGTAAATATATAAGAGCAATGATTATGGTAAAAATTTCCAATTTTCTCATGAAATTTTTCTGTGAGAAACCTAGATATACAAATTTTCTCCACGCTTCTTACAAAAAAAATACCGTGAGAAAGACCTCGTGGCTACTATTTCTTGCGAATTTTTTCCGTGAGAAATTCAGCGAGAATTTCTCACAGATTTTTTTCTCTTGGATTTTTTCGTGAGAAAGTCCGACACAAAACCACGCCAAACTATGACTTTCACACCACTTTTTCGCTTTGATTCTTCTCACGGAAATATGCTATGAGAAATGTTTCTCACAGAATTTTTTTGTGAGAACTTAAGTTTCATATGGCTGATTTTTTCATGCCACTTATTGCATGAGAATTCTTGTGAGAATAGCCTTTCTCATGGAAATTCTTGCTTTTTCTCGTGGAAAAATTCCGCGAGAAAATGCATGTTTTCTTGTAGTGACATTTGTCTTTCATGGCAAAATGGACTTTAGGTGGAAGAGTCACTGGCCTCTCAAAGGCTATTGGAATCATGTTTTCTTTTCTTCTACATCTTTTTTCCTATTGCCATTAGTTGTTGTAATATGAGTTCTATCATTTTTCCTGACTCAATTTTATTATAGAGGAGGATTGATAGCTCTTTCATACATAAATAATAATAAGCTTAGAGGGTTCCATCATAATTAGTTATCAAATTTTTAAATATATAAAATAGCAACTAATCAACCATTGACCTAATTATCAAGACAGTAAGGAAAAACCCAAACAAAATTAAGTTTCTCAAGTAGTAAAGAAATAACCCAATAGTACAATTTTAAAAAAATCATCAAAGGCATAACAAAATAAACTTGGAGTTGTTACTTGAGTGACTATCTTCCAAACCATAAAAGTCACCAAAACATCTTCTATTGGGTCATTTGATGGTATCTTCCATCAACAATAGAAAAAAGTTACTATAACATCTTTGCAAATGAAAATTCTAAAATTCAAGAATTTGAACACACCTTTTTACTCAATCATCAAATACTACCTACCATTATGCCTTATGGTTGCATTTGAAATCAATAAATGTATATGTAAGGGAAAACATTAGCACAATATACTTGAATAAAGTAGACCTTAAGTTTAGCTATGAATAGATGTCCAAGAGAACTACAAATAGTGAAAAACCAAAATATGATGTGATCCAAAGTATAACTTCCTTTAATAGCAAACCTCAATGGTATCTACTATTACTTCTAAGAATGTATAATTCCAAAGAAGAAAAAAACTATATAGTAGCTCTTAGATTTTTATTAACTAGCTAGGCAAACATTCTATTTCTTAGCATTTGCAAACTAAATGGTTCCTATTGAGAATTTGCAACTAGTCATAGTAGAGAAAGAGCATAAGGTTGAATGCATTTTGCCTTATAGTTGATCAATGTAAGGTGCTTGAAACTAATACATTTTTGTCTTCATATTTGATAACTTTAAGAAAATGAATGAAACACTTTGTACCTAATATTGTCATTAGCTAAAAGCAAACCATGCTTTACAAGTCACAACATTGTAATGTTGATATGAATCTAACTCAAACAACACTGGTTTTCCCTATTGTGGATGAAATGAGCTCAAAAATTTGGCCAAAATAATATGTTACGACACTATTAACTAAACTTATTCTTTTATTCTTTTAGTCCCTTACTATTTTTTTTCACTTTATATGATATTTAACATTTGTACTTCACAGAAAAGAAAACTCCCGTGACCTTTTAGCCATCAATCATAACTTCACTCATTATTTTAGAAAGCAAAAAGGAAGGCTATAAAAATTCATAAATTTAAAATACAACAAAAGAAGACATTTTTGTTTAATAAGATACCAACATGATAAGTGGAACTTTTAATTGTGTAGCACACAAATTAAAGAAATAAGTTGGGTAACCTACAACCAAAAAAAAAAAGGAAAAAAGGAAAAAAAACCTAGTTAACTCAATCAAATAATTCAAAATTGGAAGAAACAGACTGTGAAATATGCTAGCGCGACCAGGGGATCTACAATAATCGCAAAAGCGTTAACACCTTCCATAACTGACCACAATGCTTTTCTATTCTACTGTTATTGATGCTGCTCACCTCATTCCTCATCCTCTTAGCCATTTCCAAGTCCTTCTTTATTAGCTTAATTCTTCACTAGATTATTTATAGAAATAAGGGAAGGTTCTAAAAATATGATATGGCAAGGGTTATTGTCAAGAGTGGGGTGGAAGAAGGGTAGTGACTTTCTTGGTAACCAAACAAAAGATCAATAAAAATGAAATCAAAATGAGTAAAACAGAAATAATTTACAAGCATATACATAAAAAGTTGCTAATTTACACATTCATCTCAAGCTAAACTTTCATGCTCTAAAGTTTGAAGTATAACAAAAATGAAAGACAAAGATCCTAAGATAATTAGATAATTACCATCCTAAAGGAAATGATTGAGAGGCTTGTAATCAATAGTCGACCTCTTTTTCCCCTTAACTTTTCCAGATCTCTTCTTAACATAAAAAAGCTTATCATGCCTAGTATGATTTTGTAGGCTAATTAAGCCATTGTTAGGTCTAAATGTGTGCTAGGGTGAGTTGCCTTCATATGATTAATATCTTTATTGAGCTTAAAAGGCAATTGAAGGAAGAACTTTTCATTTTGCCATAGTGGGTGTAGATTCTTGTATTTTAAGTGGATATCATCGTATACCAAAAGTTGCCTTTATTTGTCATCTTATATAAGAGAACCCTTTTATAATCCATATATCTTTAGAATAGTGGTGTAAGGGTTTAATTGCCCTTAAGACATTATTCTGAAGGGTAGGATATGCAATTTTTTAGCTACACAATGGACGTCCATGCCAATTAACATATCTTTATCAATCATGTGGCTATTAAGAACCTTCTTCTAGACAATACAAATGGGAAAGAATTGGATTACAATTTTTTTCCTTAAAAATTAATTCAATTTTGAAGATTTTGTTATTAACTACTTTGAATACTTAATATAGGAAATCTAAGCATCATCTAGGAGGATGAAAGGATTCATCATTGTCCTTTATGTGCTAGTGTCCATATAGGTAATGATTTAAGGTCTTTACATTCTTTTATGTCATGCCCAACATAGTAATGATAATGATAGTATTTGTCCTAGTCACAATTCTCCCTTGTGGTTTTTAAGGCCAATAGTGTTCTTCCCATAATGTTCCTTTTTTTTTTTCCTTCTAAATTTCATTAATACCTCAATAAGAGAAATAGTGAGAGGAGTATATGAGTCATGCCAAAATCTACACAATTCCTTGTTCCCAAGGTTGATCCTTCCTTCTAGCCTCTATTTAGCTGAGGTCACTTGTTGCTCTTCTCTTGATCTTGACTTATTGTCTTATTTTTCTCATTTCTTCTTCTACCTTAAGGTAATTCTTTGCTTGAATGTGCAGAATCATTTTTTTGGCAAAGGAGAACTTCAATTTCATTAAGAAACAATGTCCTTATGTCTTTCTATTGTATATAAAATTAACAAATGCAATGATATATAAGATTTCTTTTTCTTTTTCCCAGTAACTTAATGATGTGCATTATTGTAGATGATCCTGGAGCTTTAGTTGGTGGTGACACCTCAATCCTCCCTAATTTCAATTCTCGCTATTGATACTTATTTTTTTGTTTTTCTACAATTTATGATAGCTATAGTATACAATTTGTTGTCATATATCATGTGTTTTGTTGCATTGATGATTTAATAATAGTTATAAAAAATAAAGAAGTTCTAGTAAATTTTAAAGATGAAGTTGGGCAACTTTATTAAAATAATTTCTACTATAGTTGTTATTGCCATTAACAAAAGGAGTAATGCTGTGTTAAAGCGTGTTAAATGACTAATAAAGATTTAGTTTTAAAAAAAGGAAATTACTCAAACCTCTTTTAATTTTTGCTAAAATTAGACATATCTCTCTTTTATTTTCAAAATATACATTTAGTCCAATATAAAAATTAAAAGTTAGGAATTAATTAGATCTTATGGTTAAAATTTGTCCCTATCAATAAACCTTTGTCAATATGTTGTTAAATTATCTTAACATAGCCAACCACATGCCATATTGGCAATTCACAGTATATATTTTCATGTCATAGAAGTATACATGATTCATGTCAATTCCTCCAAACTGCTTAACTTTATGACATCACATGCCATATACTTGAGTGACTTTAATCCTATCACTTACTTTTCTTTTTGTTATTGGTATGAATTATGCATACTTTCAAAAGTAAAGATAGCATATGGTTGGCCATATCATCATACTTTAATGAAAGTTTAATAATAGATATTTCTCTTAAAAGTAGGGAAATATGCCAGTGATCAACAATTTTTTTTTTCAACAAGTACCTGGGCATGAAAAGTAATAGAAGCATGGGATATCTTGTAGAAAAGTTCCAATGCTATAGCAAGATATGATTGTAAAACTTCATACTTGAATAATGGTTTTGATCAAGGTTAAATTCTTTATTTGGGCAACATAGTTTTTCACTTTCCATGTAACTTTCTTTAGTGTAAGAGATTTTGTCGAGAGATATTTACTTTTCCAACGTGAGAAAAGTGTTCTAATATTTTTTTATTTACTATGTGGCTATGTTTTGATTGTGAATTCCTTTTAAGTCTATCTTAGACTTTGATGCATTATTCTTTTAAGTGATTTCTTCTTTGAGTAGTATTGTTAGAAATGGATCCTCTCAATTTTTCTAGTCAGATTTAGAGAAAAAAAACACAATGTGTGTTGGGCCATTATTTAAGTAGGTTTCACATATTGAGATGGGACCTATCACTCAAGCAGATCCTACACATTTTGTGTTTACTCTTCGAAATTGACATTGTTAATTCTAGAGAAAAATTTAGAGGATCCAACCTAAATTTTTTTATCGTGATCAATTGTCCTTACTTTGGAGTCCATTCAATTATTATAAAATTAAAGATGAAACATGCATAAGGGGCTTTGTGTCATGAATATAAGTGATAATACATTCGTGTTTATATTTAATCATGAAGAGAATTGGGAACTTATTCTTCAAAATATACTAGACAGAATTCTTGGTTTTCTTGTAATTGTTAGTAAATAGACTCCTCCTTTTACCTTTAAGGAAGTGAATTTGAATTTCATCCCCTTTCGAATTAAGTTATGTATATCACATGTCATGAATTCGTTTTAAAAAGTACACAGTTGATAAACAACAATTCTACTAAAAAAATTAGAAAAAATATTGCTATAATTGAAATCAAGAAAGCAAAATCATCCAGATGTACTAAAACAAAATGTATAAGTATGACAAATTTAGTGCTATTGAACAAGGTAATGGATTTTGATTTTGACAAATTGTTGTAAGTTTTGGTACATCTATGTTTAAACTTCTCAGCCATCCATTTTAATTCAAAAGACTAGAATAACTTTAAAACAATGGCGATTTTTTTAATATGATATTCAAACCTCTCCATGGGCTTTTTTCTTTAGTGAAAGAATTACAAATACAAAGCAATACCAAATGTAAAAATTTGTCTATCATTTTTGTTCGATCTTGAGTTTTGGGCATCATAATACAAAGGATAATTGAATGAATGGATACTCACATATACAATCCTAATTGATTGTATATAACTCGAACAAGGAAAATATGTTTAAATTTACGAATAGAGACTATGCAAGCTGTAAAGAAAATTAAGTCCTATATAGTTATGGACTTTCATCACAATGATATTCCAGCTTTTCTTGATTGCTCTCACTTTTTCACTGCCCAAATATAAATCATTACTTTCACTCTTTCTTTGTTTATCAACTTCAAGGAGTAGACTTGTGATCACAGCTATCAATAATGTCATTAGGAACAAACTTGCTCCAGAATAAGTGTGATTTCCAGACTTTGTTCATTTCTTCAATAGGAACGTTCCTTGTCTCTGGAAGGAGCAGTGCAACGAAAATGGTCATGATAACGACAAAGCCAGCAAAGAAGAAGAAGAGGCCAAACTTCAAATGGCATAGCATGGCGAGGAAGACTTGAGCAATGGCAAAGGTGAACAACATGTTCACAGCAACATTGATAGCTTGCCCTGCAGATCGAATTTCGAGAGAACATATTTCACTAGGCACCAACCAACCCAAGGGTCCCCATGACCAAGCGAATGCTGCAACATATGCGCATATCAAGAACAAAAGTATGTTGGCTTCACCTTTGCTGAATGAACCTTCACCATTGACTCCAAACTTCAAAGCTATCATGACTCCCACAGCAACCTTATAGTAACGTCTCAATCGTTAGTAAAGCTAACAAAGAACATATTTAAGCCATTTATTGATTATATGAACCTTAGTTGTATGTTACCTGGCAAATAAACATTTGGATGCCACCTTCAAGGAACAAAATCCTTCTTCCAAATTTATCTACAGAGAATATGGAAACTAATGTTGCTACGACATTGACACCTCCAGTAATGATTGCGGACATGAGAGAAGCATTATCACCAAAGCCGAGAGTCTTAAAAAGGACGGGTGCATAAAACATGATGACATTGATGCCCGTGAGTTGTTGGAAGAAGGGAATGAAAGAGCAAAAAGTGAGTTGAGGCCTATATTTGGGTTGTGAAATGTTTTTCCATGGGTGTTCCACCAGCCTAGCTGCTTCACTGACACGAATGAGATCTTGGAACTCCTCATCAACATTTTGGGTGCCACGAATCTTTTGCAACATTGCCTTAGCTTGATCATGTTGCCCTCTTTCAATCATGGAGTTTGGTGTGTCACCCAAGAAAAGAGATCCTAGGCACAACAGAAAAGCAGGCACTGCTCCTACACCTAAAGAAATCCTCCATCCGTTTTGATGCTTAGCAATCCAATAGTTGATAAGGTTTGCAATCAAAATGCCAATTGTTATCATCATTTGGAATCCCATGTTGAGCGCTCCTCTAATATTTGTTGGAGCCATTTCAGATAAGTACACTGGAACAGACTGTCGGGATAGAAAAGACAACAAATGAGTTAATTCTAAGGCATTTATGCATGCCTGTGACACCAGAATGGATGCACTTGAATAGACATGATGCTACATTTGCATACCTGATTACAATATCCCACGCCAAACCCAAGCAATAGACGACCAATGATGAGCATGTGAATGTTCACTGCAAAGCCATTCAGTAGTGCACCCACAAGGAAAAACAATCCACCAAGAAACATGGAGGACTTACGACCTAGTATTCTTGTGGTAGTGGAAGCAAAGAAAGAAGCTACCAATGCTGCAAGGTATAGGGAAGAGGTGAACAACGTAAGGAGTTCATTATCAAATTTGCAATATGTGTTCTCGTGGCCTGATCCATCCTTCATTTGTTTGTACACAGATGGGAAGAATTTGACCAAGAATGGTTCCATGGAAGTCACTCCTCCTGTGATCCCAAGGTCATAGCCAAACAAGAGACCTCCCATGGCAGCCACGAAGCAAGTGACCAACACAAAAGTTGTGACTTTGCCCTCATAATGCCTTACCTTACTTTGATCAACGAAAGCTCCTCCTGCCATCTTTGAAATAGTTCAGTTATTTCAATTATGTAAAACTCAATCTTTCTTTTTTCACCTCTTCAAGCCTTTTGTCTTTGTCTGCATGTACGACTACCAATGCTGTGTATTATATAGGATTTTAAGTTGAGAACAACATATCAAAAGTCAAAGGAGGTTTTAACAAAAATTATCCTATACAGGTGTATTGTGCGTTTTCAAGCGCATCAAACAATCATGACATCCAAAGTTAGGAATTATTTTCCCCTGAATTTGGTGTGACATGTGGATATATTCTTTAAAATATAAAAGAGTTCTTTAATTAGTTTTTCTTTTGTTGTCGTTGTTCTCAAGATAACTTTTCCTAACTATTATCCAATTATATATATATTTTTTGTATAAGTGAAATTCCAACTAGATTGTTGGCATAAATGGTCATATGTTAAGTGAGATCAAGTTGTAAAATTGGTGTTACGAGTGCAACTATAACTAATTTGAATTCTTTACTATGGCGTTGCAATAAATTTTTCTATACATTTATTTATTATTTTAATACTCATGAAAATATCAAAAGGAAAAAGAAGATACGATGTTAACAAACAAAATGCTAGAAATTAGTAAAAGCCATTGAAAAGTATTTGTTACATAGCGGTGGAGGAGATATGACATGGCACCAAAAATAAGTGGTATATATAAATATACATATATAGACATATAATTTTATTGCCACAAAAACTCATTTTAGGTGTAAAAATATTAATTTATTCTATTATTTGACATTAGTTTTAATTAAATTTATTTATTGAGAAAATATAATACAAGTGAATACCGTTGAATAACCAGAAAGAGAAACGTTTATGCCGAAAGCAATGGCTCAAACTAAGAAATTTGTTTGTGGCTCTAATTTGCATGAACTTAACTATGATAGAAATCTTACGTGAACCACAATTTATGTGACGTTTGGTAGAACAGAAGGAATTTTAAAGAAAATGAAAGAGAGGATTGAAATGGGAACAGAAAGGAATCCTTGAGTCTTAAATTATGCTTGATTCCCATTTTCGTTTTTAAAGAAAATGAAAATGAGAATAGAACTGAAAAGAATGAGAATATATTTCTATTTATATCTTTAGTAGAGTGAAAACAATGCAGAAATAGAAAGAAAAGCCATGGAAATGACCATAATAGCCCTAGCGTAAAAGATTCAAAAGATTCATTATTTTAAGATAATTAATTTTTTATTTTTTAATTCAAAAATATTGTTTTCATTTACCACTACAAAAATAAAATATATTTTTTATTTCCTAATTCAAAAAAGAATATTTTCTAAATTATCCATTTTAAGAATAGCAATGTCATGAAATTATTCTGCTGAGGGCACATTGGGCATTTCACTTACCGTTCCATTAAAAAATTGCTCTTTCCATTAAATCTGTTAAGGAAGCTCCAGAGTGGAATGTCTCTCTCTATGGAAACCCGCTTATGTCTATCAAACATGCCCAATTAATGTTTCCCCCTCCTTCTCTGTCTGCTCACCCCCTTTTCATGTGTGCCAAACATGGTAGCGTTGCAGTTCCTTTCCTTTAAAAGTGGACATGTTGTTTTGGCCATTTCCATGGCTTTTTTCTTCTAAACATCATTGTAATCCCATTTTATCTTTAAAATCTTAAAATATCACATGGGATTTTGTACGTTACTTATTGGTATTGGTTTTGATGAGTACTTTTATTTAATTTACGGTAAAGTACTATTTTTCTCTCAAAATATGTTTAAATTTAAAGGGAACTCTCTTGAAATAAAAGAAAATAATATGACTAAAATACACTTAAAAATAAGATTAATTTTCTTTATTAAAAATATAACCTAGTTGAAAATATAATTCTTCGGACTAAAATGCCATTTTTGTCCCTTATTGATGAAGTATTTTTTAGTTTAATCTCTCATAGAATTGTCTTCTCATTGGTCCCTTACATGTGGATATTTTTCAATTTGATCACTCAAAAAATAAAACCATTATCAATAATGTCCTTATGTCTTTCTATTGTACTTGAAATTAACAAATGTAATAGCATATAAAATACTTGTTAATAGCTTAACGATAAGTTGTCCTTATATAATATTTAAATAGACTGTTAGGTTTATTAACAATAGATTAGCATAAAAACATCATTGATGATACTTTTATTTGTTTGGGACCATATTGAGAAATACTTACACGTGGAAGGACTAGATTGAGAAGGTAATTCTTTAAGAGGGACCAATTCATGAAATGTTCCATCCATAAGGGATTAGATTGAGAAGAAAATTTTGAGGGACCAAATTGAAAAATATTTTATCTATCAGGGATCAAAATAAAATTTTACTCTACTTCTTAAACTTTTATATGAACAATATTATTTATTTTGTATTTAAAATCATACATTTATATTAAGCTTCACCAAAAATTTGGAATCTTCCGAAATCCTTCAAGTAGAGTAATGGCAATTATGACAGGGTTGAGCATCGCTTGGGAAGAAGGCCTGGGCAAAGTTGAGGTTAAAACGAAGACAAAATATAAATTTAATTTATTTGAAAACTTTACTAAATTTATGACAATGTTTATATACCATATAAGTTATTGTTGAAATTAAATATTAGTGATGAGTATTATTTTTTATTGGTTAATTATAAACAAAAATTACTTTATGAATTTGTTATCTTTTAAATAATTATTTACTTTTTCATCAATTAATTTTATTATTAAATGTTAAAAAATGATTACTTGGTATTAATTAAATTCTTATTTAATACTTTTATATTATATAAATAATATATATACATATATATATATATATATATATTGATATTTTAGTAAGAATGTGTGGAATTATAGGTTATTATTTGTTGCATGGATGAGCTACTCTTTGAAGGTTTTATTATGATGAATGCAATCAAAATGGGAGCGGCAAGTTTGAGCATATGGTGGGATAATGAAATTGGAATTCATGTTATCACCAAAACACAATCTATTCCATATTCAAGTTTGTTTTATTCTGTTGGGAGTCTTGTTATTTTCCATTTTGTATATGGTTCCCTGAACTAGGCTCCGCCTTTGTACCATTAGGATTTTATGAGAAGTCCTAGTCCAAGTGAAGATTTTGTGCTTCGTCGTTTTTAAATGATTAGTGTAAATTCAATAACATTCCTTCGGAATGAATTGGTAGACGAAGAAATAAGCTATAGGTCCTATCTTTTAAGGGGCTCACACCCTTATTTTGTGAATTTGCTTTTCGTTTTTAATAATTAATCAAATGATTTGACAATTTTTTTAATTCTAAAAATGACCTCTTTTTTTATTGATCACGTATATATTCAATACATTTTATATTATACAATAATATATATAAGGAATTTTTGGTCAAAATATATGTAATTTTTTAAAAAATAGAGAAAGGCCATATAGTTTAGGCATCTTTCAAAAGAAGGGACTATAATTTATCTTAACAAAAATCTAGGAGACAAAAACATGAAGAAGCATTAAAGTATGCATTTGAATTGGTTAGGATCTTCTCTTGTGAGGATATCGCATAACACCATGTCTAAAATTTATGAATCGATTTAGTAAAATGCTGTGAATGAGTCTGTACATGTACAAGTCACATAAGTTATAAATTGATGAACACAATATCATTTTCATAGGGAAAGTAATCAACTATCAATCACCATTGTAAGAAAACAACAAAATTTTCATGAAATTTCTTCATGATAAAAACTCTAAAATTATGTGAGAATAGCTGTTCTCGTGAAAATTCTCACAAATTTTGAGTTGTGGGAAAGAAAAAGAACAACCATTAGAATTCACAATTCTAGCAGAATTTTTTCATTAGAAAAATGTTCTTACAGAAGATTTTCAAGGAAACATAAAAAAAGTTCTGTGAAATTTTTTTTTTTTCAAAAGCTGTGATGAAATTTGTGACTTTTTTCGTGGAATTTTTACGATAATTTATTATGAGAACAGAAAAATTTGGAAGAATTAGAGTTAAGAACCCAAAGTTAAAAATATTTACTCTAAAAGACCTGTTACTACTAGGTTTAAGAGATTTTACTTAAAGTTAATGGTAATTTATCTTAAAACAATGATAATAAATCCTTCAGAGTAAATATTTTTAACTTTGGGTCCTTAACTCTAATTCTCCCAAAAAAAATTAATTTTTTTTGTATTTTGTGATATTTTACCGTGATAACTATAAATTAAAATTTATGAATTCTCACAATAAATTATCTTGAGAATGTAAAAAAATTTGCAGTTTAATTACCATGAGAATTGCAATAAAAAAAATGCTTTTAGTGGTGATTATAGTTGCTACTAAATTTTTTTATTTAAAAAACCGTTAGTGGTTACTTAAAGGGTTCTTTCAAAAAAAATTATTTCATAATCCTAAATTAACATTTAGACACTGTAAATACCTACACCAACTTCCAAATCTTAAGCTAAAAAAAAAAAAAAAGAGGAAAGAAAAACATTAAACAACTCTTTCTTAATTTTTGTTAAGCGAAGTTGGAAGAATCCTAGGGATGGGTAATGAAATGGATACAAACTTAATGACAGGGGAAAAAATGGAACACAAATACACTCTTTAGCCTAAGAACGCAGCCCATATGCTTATCGTAAAGAAAAGCTACCTTCTTTTATCTGCAACATTTAAAAATAGATTGAAAAAAATGAAATCATACAAGCTTATGTATGTGTGTGAAAGGGTGCGCCTAACATGAAAGACAAATTGAGAAAAAACAAAAAACAAAGAAGACATACAGTTGAACTTAAAACAAATTCATCTAGAGTGCATAAAACATAAATTAAATCGAGAGTTAAGATTCATACATTTACCTTCCACCAAACTAATTTTGTATATCTAAGCATAACCTGCCCACTTCATAAAATGGAGAAATGGCATTGTGTATCTATTTTATGCTTGTCAAATTTAATCACAAAAAACAAAGAGACATGGCTTTTAGACTAGCATAAAGTCAGCAACCAATTCCAATAGAGGCAAAATTATTTAGAGTCCAAACAAACGTTATTACAACATGAATAAGGTCCAATCATTTACATTATCCAACTACCAAAAATTGAGTATGTCACATGGATTCCCTAATCTACTAGTTCTACCAATACACATAGGAAAATACCCATGATTACCTTTGTAAATTCCAAACCAAAAGTTAAGTACGAACTAGCTAATCCTCTTTAATTAACACACTAGTTCCACCAATACACATAGCAAAAGACCCATAATTAACCTATGCTTAACCTATTTAACAAAATATTAAGGTATACTAGCTAGTTAGAAAAAAAAATGAAAACGTTAAAGTTGTTTATGAGTACTAACTAGCAAAAAATTTCTAAGATATATGTATATATGGATATTATTGAAAGGATAAGACAAAAGTTCCATCTAGAAATCAAACCTTACACACAAGTTATACTTTAAAAAATTTGTCTATAGATATGGAGTTAATTCCTCTTCTAATTATCTAAAAATTACCACCTTCTCACCAAAACATCCTTTATCCATAGGTATTACCAAAGATTAATAATCTCACACTTTCAAAATCAACAAGAGCAAATACTTGAAGACTAGACTACTAGTGCAAAAAAGCATACACTATGAAAAATTGACTAAAAAAAAAAATTTCTTAAGCTATTAAGGGCATAGAAGATATTACCATAAGCTATTAATGTGAATTATCTTTAACCCTATCATAACCATCTATAATGCATAATTTAGACTTGATAAAGGCATTAGGACAGCCACCAAAAGCAAGGGGAAATTTTGGATAGTCACATACCATTATCATATTCAACACTCAAAATTAAGATCTTAACCATTTATGATTCATCAAAAATCAAGCCCAAACTTTCCCTTCAACTCCTATCACTTATGAATGATTTTAAACTTCAAATTACCTTCAAATTCTAGCTTTAATAGCTCCTCACCAAAAGTAACAACAAGGAGCATGTAAATTTTGCATGTCATAGTCCAAAAAGAGCACTTTTAGACTCCATTTATGAACTTAAGCCCTACCATACCATTAGACTTTCAAGCTAAAATTTTTTCCCACTTTTTTGACTACTAATAATTAACTTTAGATCATAAAAACTCCAAAACTTGACCTAAAATAGCCTCAAACTCCAGCATGATTGTAGTAGTGAGTTTGACAGTAAAAGAATTTCAAGTGTATAATTGGTCACTCGACCAACCATGAACACCCAAGCTTTTTCTTGCAAACCATTTGAACCCAAGCTAATTTTTCTACACTAATAAATCCTTAAACCTTGTGAATTGCATGGCTCTTAACATAAGACTACCAATAATAGCAAAATGGCTCTGATATGCAACTAGTGACATGACCAAAATGGGCTACACCCTTCCAATTCATCCCAAACCACTTTGAACAACTTTTATTTACCTTAAGAAATTTGTCGGAGTATCAAAATCTACCTAAAAACCTTTATAGTAAAATATGACTACCTTATACCTCACTAGAAGCAGAATTTCTCATTTTTCCTACTATATGGGTTACATATACTCAAATCCCATGATACATATTGAAAGGATCCCAAACCACTTATACTTACTCAAGTATACTAAATTAAACTTGCTCAAGGTTAGAATTCCCTATGAACCACTTAAATGGCCGTGGTGACCATACCTTTAATCCTAAAATCCCATATTTAGGCTTATATGTTCCAACTTGGAAAATCAAATACCTACTTTGCCAAATTTGTCCATACATATATTGAAAAGCTAATCTTGGTACAAAGTTGCATGAGGTGATACATTATTTTATAGAATATATGGTTAAAAATGGGACTTAAGTGATACACACTATAAGAAAATGAAGGATTTATTACGGAAATTTCTTGTGGGAAATAATCCGTGAGAACTTCTCACGGAAATACTCACTAGAATATTCACGGAAGTTGATTTCTCACGGAATTTTCTCATAGATACAATTCTGTGAGGAAAAAGCACAAGAATAATGAGAGAAATACAGTGAGAATAATGCCGCGTAAATGAGGGAAGATTTTCTCGTGGTAATTTTTGTGAGAAAATAAGACAGAAACATATAAATCTATATTTTTTTCGTAAAAAAAGTTCTCACGGAAGAAGTTCGTGAATAAAACACCAATTTCTCGCAGAAAAAATCCGTGAGAATTTCTAGTGAATTTTTTCCATGAGAATTTCTTGCAGAAAATTTTTGTGAGAAATTTGAATTTCTCACAGAAAATTTCTGTGAGAAGCTACGATGTGCTAGCTAGACTACCACTTATTTTTCATGGTAATTTCCGTGAGAAATTACCATGAGAAAAGACGTTTATATCCCCTTCTTTCCTTCATTCTGCAGAACAACACGAAGCCTCCCCCTTCATTATGTAGAATGATGCAAAGCAGCATAGGCGAAGGTTAAGCAATGCTACAACTTGAGTTTTCCACGGATCTGGGCTGTAATCGTGCGTGAACACATTGGAGGAAGGTTGAAGTCTGTCTCCCACACCTGAAGGCTGAACGAAGGTACATATTGATGCTTTTTTTATTTTGTTTGCTTTTTATTTTTGTTAAATCTAAAGAAAATAGCCACTTATATGTATATTTGAGGTGATGATTGAGAATGGTGAGGATGAAAATATACTGGATGGGGGTGGGGATGGAAATATATCCATGCAATTTTTTTTTACTAGGAATATAATGTTAGATGATTTAAACTTTAATTAATTTTTTAGTTTTATTTTTTATTTTAAAAAATAAGGTAGGAATAAGGAAAAACATACATGTGCAACTTTTTTTTTGATGATATAAAGTTAGATGATTTAAGCTTTAATTAATTTTTTAATTTTATTTTTTATTTTAAAAAATAAGCTAAAGAATGCTTCTTAATTTTTATTAGAGAACTTTATTTCATAGGAGTTAAAATGTTTCTCATTTTATATTTTGCCTTTTAAATAAAAATAAATAATAAATTACAATGAACAAAAAATAGTATTTAAATTATCTAAATCTATGTACAAGTTATTCAAATCTGATATAAGTATAAGCATACTTTCAATGTTAAGGAAGCTAGTGAAATTGAAGAAGAAAGCGATGAAGTCTTACGGGAGGAACTATTAGATACTAACTCATCCGATACTCGAGAAGATCCTCTTACTGATTATTATTTAACAAGTGATTGACAGTGTTCAGTACTAACTTGTTGCTATTACTTACCATTTATTTAACTTAGATGACTTATTTTCTAATTCTGATAATGATAATGTTTTTTTCATTTTTACTTTTAGATGTCAGATAAAGGACGTAACAGAGTGGAGGATCTGCTACACCTAAAAAAGGAAAAGGGAAGTTTGTTCAACAGTATAAGCCAATTCACATACCATTAGCTGCTACACAGTCATCACCTCTGCACTTATCTCCACATGCTGGCACCCCTTCTGGATCAACATCTGCATCATCTTCTTTTCTGTCTCCACACACTCAAACACCACTTGATATAATTTGGAACATTGTAATGTTGAATGCATATTTCTTTTAATTTTAATGTACTTTCAGATATTTTCAATACAAAATTATTGTGGCCTTATTATTGTTATGGTCTTATTATTGGTTGGTTGAACTTAGATATTGTGATTTCTAATTGTTTGAATAACTTGTACTTATTCAAATATAGGTAAATATATAAGAGCAATGATTATGGTAAAAATTTCCAATTTTCTCATGAAATTTTTCTGTGAGAAACCTAGATATACAAATTTTCTCCACGCTTCTTACAAAAAAAATACCGTGAGAAAGACCTCGTGGCTACTATTTCTTGCGAATTTTTTCCGTGAGAAATTCAGCGAGAATTTCTCACAGATTTTTTTCTCTTGGATTTTTTCGTGAGAAAGTCCGACACAAAACCACGCCAAACTATGACTTTCACACCACTTTTTCGCTTTGATTCTTCTCACGGAAATATGCTATGAGAAATGTTTCTCACAGAATTTTTTTGTGAGAACTTAAGTTTCATATGGCTGATTTTTTCATGCCACTTATTGCATGAGAATTCTTGTGAGAATAGCCTTTCTCATGGAAATTCTTGCTTTTTCTCGTGGAAAAATTCCGCGAGAAAATGCATGTTTTCTTGTAGTGACATTTGTCTTTCATGGCAAAATGGACTTTAGGTGGAAGAGTCACTGGCCTCTCAAAGGCTATTGGAATCATGTTTTCTTTTCTTCTACATCTTTTTTCCTATTGCCATTAGTTGTTGTAATATGAGTTCTATCATTTTTCTTGACTCAATTTTATTATAGAGGAGGATTGATAGCTCTTTCATACATAAATAATAATAAGCTTAGAGGGTTCCATCATAATTAGTTATCAAATTTTTAAATATATAAAATAGCAACTAATCAACCATTGACCTAATTATCAAGACAGTAAGGAAAAACCCAAACAAAATTAAGTTTCTCAAGTAGTAAAGAAATAACCCAATAGTACAATTTTAAAAAAATCATCAAAGGCATAACAAAATAAACTTGGAGTTGTTACTTGAGTGACTATCTTCAAAACCATAAAAGTCACCAAAACATCTTCTATTGGGTCATTTGATGGTATCTTCCATCAACAATAGAAAAAAGTTACTATAACATCTTTGCAAATGAAAATTCTAAAATTCAAGAATTTGAACACACCTTTTTACTCAATCATCAAATACTACCTACCATTATGCCTTATGGTTGCATTTGAAATCAATAAATGTATATGTAAGGGAAAACATTAGCACAATATACTTGAATAAAGTAGACCTTAAGTTTAGCTATGAATAGATGTCCAAGAGAACTACAAATAGTGAAAAACCAAAATATGATGTGATCCAAAGTATAACTTCCTTTAATAGCAAACCTCAATGGTATCTACTATTACTTCTAAGAATGTATAATTCCAAAGAAGAAAAAAACTATATAGTAGCTCTTAGATTTTTATTAACTAGCTAGGCAAACATTCTATTTCTTAGCATTTGCAAACTAAATGGTTCCTATTGAGAATTTGCAACTAGTCATAGTAGAGAAAGAGCATAAGGTTGAATGCATTTTGCCTTATAGTTGATCAATGTAAGGTGCTTGAAACTAATACATTTTTGTCTTCATATTTGATAACTTTAAGAAAATGAATGAAACACTTTGTACCTAATATTGTCATTAGCTAAAAGCAAACCATGCTTTACAAGTCACAACATTGTAATGTTGATATGAATCTAACTCAAACAACACTGGTTTTCCCTATTGTGGATGAAATGAGCTCAAAAATTTGGCCAAAATAATATGTTACGACACTATTAACTAAACTTATTCTTTTATTCTTTTAGTCCCTTACTATTTTTTTTCACTTTATATGATATTTAACATTTGTACTTCACAGAAAAGAAAACTCCCGTGACCTTTTAGCCATCAATCATAACTTCACTCATTATTTTAGAAAGCAAAAAGGAAGGCTATAAAAATTCATAAATTTAAAATACAACAAAAGAAGACATTTTTGTTTAATAAGATACCAACATGATAAGTGGAACTTTTAATTGTGTAGCACACAAATTAAAGAAATAAGTTGGGTAACCTACAACCAAAAAAAAAAAGGAAAAAAGGAAAAAAAACCTAGTTAACTCAATCAAATAATTCAAAATTGGAAGAAACAGACTGTGAAATATGCTAGCGCGACCAGGGGATCTACAATAATCGCAAAAGCGTTAACACCTTCCATAACTGACCACAATGCTTTTCTATTCTACTGTTATTGATGCTGCTCACCTCATTCCTCATCCTCTTAGCCATTTCCAAGTCCTTCTTTATTAGCTTAATTCTTCACTAGATTATTTATAGAAATAAGGGAAGGTTCTAAAAATATGATATGGCAAGGGTTATTGTCAAGAGTGGGGTGGAAGAAGGGTAGTGACTTTCTTGGTAACCAAACAAAAGATCAATAAAAATGAAATCAAAATGAGTAAAACAGAAATAATTTACAAGCATATACATAAAAAGTTGCTAATTTACACATTCATCTCAAGCTAAACTTTCATGCTCTAAAGTTTGAAGTATAACAAAAATGAAAGACAAAGATCCTAAGATAATTAGATAATTACCATCCTAAAGGAAATGATTGAGAGGCTTGTAATCAATAGTCGACCTCTTTTTCCCCTTAACTTTTCCAGATCTCTTCTTAACATAAAAAAGCTTATCATGCCTAGTATGATTTTGTAGGCTAATTAAGCCATTGTTAGGTCTAAATGTGTGCTAGGGTGAGTTGCCTTCATATGATTAATATCTTTATTGAGCTTAAAAGGCAATTGAAGGAAGAACTTTTCATTTTGCCATAGTGGGTGTAGATTCTTGTATTTTAAGTGGATATCATCGTATACCAAAAGTTGCCTTTATTTGTCATCTTATATAAGAGAACCCTTTTATAATCCATATATCTTTAGAATAGTGGTGTAAGGGTTTAATTGCCCTTAAGACATTATTCTGAAGGGTAGGATATGCAATTTTTTAGCTACACAATGGACGTCCATGCCAATTAACATATCTTTATCAATCATGTGGCTATTAAGAACCTTCTTCTAGACAATACAAATGGGAAAGAATTGGATTACAATTTTTTTCCTTAAAAATTAATTCAATTTTGAAGATTTTGTTATTAACTACTTTGAATACTTAATATAGGAAATCTAAGCATCATCTAGGAGGATGAAAGGATTCATCATTGTCCTTTATGTGCTAGTGTCCATATAGGTAATGATTTAAGGTCTTTACATTCTTTTATGTCATGCCCAACATAGTAATGATAATGATAGTATTTGTCCTAGTCACAATTCTCCCTTGTGGTTTTTAAGGCCAATAGTGTTCTTCCCATAATGTTCCTTTTTTTTTTTCCTTCTAAATTTCATTAATACCTCAATAAGAGAAATAGTGAGAGGAGTATATGAGTCATGCCAAAATCTACACAATTCCTTGTTCCCAAGGTTGATCCTTCCTTCTAGCCTCTATTTAGCTGAGGTCACTTGTTGCTCTTCTCTTGATCTTGACTTATTGTCTTATTTTTCTCATTTCTTCTTCTACCTTAAGGTAATTCTTTGCTTGAATGTGCAGAATCATTTTTTTGGCAAAGGAGAACTTCAATTTCATTAAGAAACAATGTCCTTATGTCTTTCTATTGTATATAAAATTAACAAATGCAATGATATATAAGATTTCTTTTTCTTTTTCCCAGTAACTTAATGATGTGCATTATTGTAGATGATCCTGGAGCTTTAGTTGGTGGTGACACCTCAATCCTCCCTAATTTCAATTCTCGCTATTGATACTTATTTTTTTGTTTTTCTACAATTTATGATAGCTATAGTATACAATTTGTTGTCATATATCATGTGTTTTGTTGCATTGATGATTTAATAATAGTTATAAAAAATAAAGAAGTTCTAGTAAATTTTAAAGATGAAGTTGGGCAACTTTATTAAAATAATTTCTACTATAGTTGTTATTGCCATTAACAAAAGGAGTAATGCTGTGTTAAAGCGTGTTAAATGACTAATAAAGATTTAGTTTTAAAAAAAGGAAATTACTCAAACCTCTTTTAATTTTTGCTAAAATTAGACATATCTCTCTTTTATTTTCAAAATATACATTTAGTCCAATATAAAAATTAAAAGTTAGGAATTAATTAGATCTTATGGTTAAAATTTGTCCCTATCAATAAACCTTTGTCAATATGTTGTTAAATTATCTTAACATAGCCAACCACATGCCATATTGGCAATTCACAGTATATATTTTCATGTCATAGAAGTATACATGATTCATGTCAATTCCTCCAAACTGCTTAACTTTATGACATCACATGCCATATACTTGAGTGACTTTAATCCTATCACTTACTTTTCTTTTTGTTATTGGTATGAATTATGCATACTTTCAAAAGTAAAGATAGCATATGGTTGGCCATATCATCATACTTTAATGAAAGTTTAATAATAGATATTTCTCTTAAAAGTAGGGAAATATGCCAGTGATCAACAATTTTTTTTTTCAACAAGTACCTGGGCATGAAAAGTAATAGAAGCATGGGATATCTTGTAGAAAAGTTCCAATGCTATAGCAAGATATGATTGTAAAACTTCATACTTGAATAATGGTTTTGATCAAGGTTAAATTCTTTATTTGGGCAACATAGTTTTTCACTTTCCATGTAACTTTCTTTAGTGTAAGAGATTTTGTCGAGAGATATTTACTTTTCCAACGTGAGAAAAGTGTTCTAATATTTTTTTATTTACTATGTGGCTATGTTTTGATTGTGAATTCCTTTTAAGTCTATCTTAGACTTTGATGCATTATTCTTTTAAGTGATTTCTTCTTTGAGTAGTATTGTTAGAAATGGATCCTCTCAATTTTTCTAGTCAGATTTAGAGAAAAAAAACACAATGTGTGTTGGGCCATTATTTAAGTAGGTTTCACATATTGAGATGGGACCTATCACTCAAGCAGATCCTACACATTTTGTGTTTACTCTTCGAAATTGACATTGTTAATTCTAGAGAAAAATTTAGAGGATCCAACCTAAATTTTTTTATCGTGATCAATTGTCCTTACTTTGGAGTCCATTCAATTATTATAAAATTAAAGATGAAACATGCATAAGGGGCTTTGTGTCATGAATATAAGTGATAATACATTCGTGTTTATATTTAATCATGAAGAGAATTGGGAACTTATTCTTCAAAATATACTAGACAGAATTCTTGGTTTTCTTGTAATTGTTAGTAAATAGACTCCTCCTTTTACCTTTAAGGAAGTGAATTTGAATTTCATCCCCTTTCGAATTAAGTTATGTATATCACATGTCATGAATTCGTTTTAAAAAGTACACAGTTGATAAACAACAATTCTACTAAAAAAATTAGAAAAAATATTGCTATAATTGAAATCAAGAAAGCAAAATCATCCAGATGTACTAAAACAAAATGTATAAGTATGACAAATTTAGTGCTATTGAACAAGGTAATGGATTTTGATTTTGACAAATTGTTGTAAGTTTTGGTACATCTATGTTTAAACTTCTCAGCCATCCATTTTAATTCAAAAGACTAGAATAACTTTAAAACAATGGCGATTTTTTTAATATGATATTCAAACCTCTCCATGGGCTTTTTTCTTTAGTGAAAGAATTACAAATACAAAGCAATACCAAATGTAAAAATTTGTCTATCATTTTTGTTCGATCTTGAGTTTTGGGCATCATAATACAAAGGATAATTGAATGAATGGATACTCACATATACAATCCTAATTGATTGTATATAACTCGAACAAGGAAAATATGTTTAAATTTACGAATAGAGACTATGCAAGCTGTAAAGAAAATTAAGTCCTATATAGTTATGGACTTTCATCACAATGATATTCCAGCTTTTCTTGATTGCTCTCACTTTTTCACTGCCCAAATATAAATCATTACTTTCACTCTTTCTTTGTTTATCAACTTCAAGGAGTAGACTTGTGATCACAGCTATCAATAATGTCATTAGGAACAAACTTGCTCCAGAATAAGTGTGATTTCCAGACTTTGTTCATTTCTTCAATAGGAACGTTCCTTGTCTCTGGAAGGAGCAGTGCAACGAAAATGGTCATGATAACGACAAAGCCAGCAAAGAAGAAGAAGAGGCCAAACTTCAAATGGCATAGCATGGCGAGGAAGACTTGAGCAATGGCAAAGGTGAACAACATGTTCACAGCAACATTGATAGCTTGCCCTGCAGATCGAATTTCGAGAGAACATATTTCACTAGGCACCAACCAACCCAAGGGTCCCCATGACCAAGCGAATGCTGCAACATATGCGCATATCAAGAACAAAAGTATGTTGGCTTCACCTTTGCTGAATGAACCTTCACCATTGACTCCAAACTTCAAAGCTATCATGACTCCCACAGCAACCTTATAGTAACGTCTCAATCGTTAGTAAAGCTAACAAAGAACATATTTAAGCCATTTATTGATTATATGAACCTTAGTTGTATGTTACCTGGCAAATAAACATTTGGATGCCACCTTCAAGGAACAAAATCCTTCTTCCAAATTTATCTACAGAGAATATGGAAACTAATGTTGCTACGACATTGACACCTCCAGTAATGATTGCGGACATGAGAGAAGCATTATCACCAAAGCCGAGAGTCTTAAAAAGGACGGGTGCATAAAACATGATGACATTGATGCCCGTGAGTTGTTGGAAGAAGGGAATGAAAGAGCAAAAAGTGAGTTGAGGCCTATATTTGGGTTGTGAAATGTTTTTCCATGGGTGTTCCACCAGCCTAGCTGCTTCACTGACACGAATGAGATCTTGGAACTCCTCATCAACATTTTGGGTGCCACGAATCTTTTGCAACATTGCCTTAGCTTGATCATGTTGCCCTCTTTCAATCATGGAGTTTGGTGTGTCACCCAAGAAAAGAGATCCTAGGCACAACAGAAAAGCAGGCACTGCTCCTACACCTAAAGAAATCCTCCATCCGTTTTGATGCTTAGCAATCCAATAGTTGATAAGGTTTGCAATCAAAATGCCAATTGTTATCATCATTTGGAATCCCATGTTGAGCGCTCCTCTAATATTTGTTGGAGCCATTTCAGATAAGTACACTGGAACAGACTGTCGGGATAGAAAAGACAACAAATGAGTTAATTCTAAGGCATTTATGCATGCCTGTGACACCAGAATGGATGCACTTGAATAGACATGATGCTACATTTGCATACCTGATTACAATATCCCACGCCAAACCCAAGCAATAGACGACCAATGATGAGCATGTGAATGTTCACTGCAAAGCCATTCAGTAGTGCACCCACAAGGAAAAACAATCCACCAAGAAACATGGAGGACTTACGACCTAGTATTCTTGTGGTAGTGGAAGCAAAGAAAGAAGCTACCAATGCTGCAAGGTATAGGGAAGAGGTGAACAACGTAAGGAGTTCATTATCAAATTTGCAATATGTGTTCTCGTGGCCTGATCCATCCTTCATTTGTTTGTACACAGATGGGAAGAATTTGACCAAGAATGGTTCCATGGAAGTCACTCCTCCTGTGATCCCAAGGTCATAGCCAAACAAGAGACCTCCCATGGCAGCCACGAAGCAAGTGACCAACACAAAAGTTGTGACTTTGCCCTCATAATGCCTTACCTTACTTTGATCAACGAAAGCTCCTCCTGCCATCTTTGAAATAGTTCAGTTATTTCAATTATGTAAAACTCAATCTTTCTTTTTTCACCTCTTCAAGCCTTTTGTCTTTGTCTGCATGTACGACTACCAATGCTGTGTATTATATAGGATTTTAAGTTGAGAACAACATATCAAAAGTCAAAGGAGGTTTTAACAAAAATTATCCTATACAGGTGTATTGTGCGTTTTCAAGCGCATCAAACAATCATGACATCCAAAGTTAGGAATTATTTTCCCCTGAATTTGGTGTGACATGTGGATATATTCTTTAAAATATAAAAGAGTTCTTTAATTAGTTTTTCTTTTGTTGTCGTTGTTCTCAAGATAACTTTTCCTAACTATTATCCAATTATATATATATTTTTTGTATAAGTGAAATTCCAACTAGATTGTTGGCATAAATGGTCATATGTTAAGTGAGATCAAGTTGTAAAATTGGTGTTACGAGTGCAACTATAACTAATTTGAATTCTTTACTATGGCGTTGCAATAAATTTTTCTATACATTTATTTATTATTTTAATACTCATGAAAATATCAAAAGGAAAAAGAAGATACGATGTTAACAAACAAAATGCTAGAAATTAGTAAAAGCCATTGAAAAGTATTTGTTACATAGCGGTGGAGGAGATATGACATGGCACCAAAAATAAGTGGTATATATAAATATACATATATAGACATATAATTTTATTGCCACAAAAACTCATTTTAGGTGTAAAAATATTAATTTATTCTATTATTTGACATTAGTTTTAATTAAATTTATTTATTGAGAAAATATAATACAAGTGAATACCGTTGAATAACCAGAAAGAGAAACGTTTATGCCGAAAGCAATGGCTCAAACTAAGAAATTTGTTTGTGGCTCTAATTTGCATGAACTTAACTATGATAGAAATCTTACGTGAACCACAATTTATGTGACGTTTGGTAGAACAGAAGGAATTTTAAAGAAAATGAAAGAGAGGATTGAAATGGGAACAGAAAGGAATCCTTGAGTCTTAAATTATGCTTGATTCCCATTTTCGTTTTTAAAGAAAATGAAAATGAGAATAGAACTGAAAAGAATGAGAATATATTTCTATTTATATCTTTAGTAGAGTGAAAACAATGCAGAAATAGAAAGAAAAGCCATGGAAATGACCATAATAGCCCTAGCGTAAAAGATTCAAAAGATTCATTATTTTAAGATAATTAATTTTTTATTTTTTAATTCAAAAATATTGTTTTCATTTACCACTACAAAAATAAAATATATTTTTTATTTCCTAATTCAAAAAAGAATATTTTCTAAATTATCCATTTTAAGAATAGCAATGTCATGAAATTATTCTGCTGAGGGCACATTGGGCATTTCACTTACCGTTCCATTAAAAAATTGCTCTTTCCATTAAATCTGTTAAGGAAGCTCCAGAGTGGAATGTCTCTCTCTATGGAAACCCGCTTATGTCTATCAAACATGCCCAATTAATGTTTCCCCCTCCTTCTCTGTCTGCTCACCCCCTTTTCATGTGTGCCAAACATGGTAGCGTTGCAGTTCCTTTTCTTTAAAAGTGGACGCGTTGTTTTGGCTATTTCCATAGCTTTTTTCTTCCAGACATCATTGTAATCCCACTTTATCTTTAAAACCTTAAAATATCGCATGGGATTTTGTACAAAAAATGCCTTTGATAATGGTTTTATTTGTTAGGGATCAAATTGAGAAATACTTACATGTGGCAGGACCAAATTGAGAAGGCAGTTTTATGAGAGGAACCAATACAAGAAATGTTCCATCCATAAGGGATTGAATTGAGAAGAACATTTTGAGGGATCAAATTGAAAAATATTCCATTTATAAGGGATCAAAATAGAATTTTAGTCTATTTCTTAAACTTTTGTTTGAATAATATTATTTATTTTGTATTTAAAACCATAAATTTATACTAGCCTTCACAAAAAAAATTTGGAATCTTCCAAAATTCTTCAAGTAGAGTTATGGCAATTATGAGGGGTTGAGCTTCGCTTGGGAAGAAGACCTGGGCAAAGTTGAGGTTAAAACAAAAACAAAAACAAAATATAAATTTAATTTATTTGAAAACTTTACTAATTTTATGACAATGCTTATATAACATATATAAGTTATTGTTGAAATTAAATATTAGAAAGTATTATTTTCATTGGTTAATTATAAACAAAAATTATTTTATGAATTTGTTATTTGTTTTAAATAATTATTTATTTTTTCATCAATTAATTTTATTATTAAATTTTAAAAAATGATTATTTGGTATCGATTACATTCATATTTAATACTTTTATATTATATAAATTATATATATATATATTGACATTTTGTTAAGGATATGTGTAATTATAGGTTATTATTTGTTGCATGGATGAACTACTCCTTGAAGGTTTTATTATGATGAATGGGATCAAAATGGGAGCGGCAAGTTTTAGCATATAGTACTGGGATAAGGAAATTGGATTTCTTATTATTATCAAAACACAATCTGTTCCACATTCAAGTTTGTTTTATTCTGTTGGGAGTCTTGTTATTTTCTCTTTCGTATATGGTTCCCTGAACTAGGCTCAGCATTTTGTAACATCAGGAATTTATGAGAAGTCTTAGTCCAAGTGAACATTTTGCGCTTGGTTGTTTTCAAATGATTAGAATAAATTCGATAATATTCCTTTCGAATGAATTAGTAGATAAAGAAATTTGGATGGTCAATGGCTTGTTGAATGTGTCCTTGAGGAGATTGTGCCCCTTTGGTTGGTAATTTGGATTTTTTAACTGCACACTTTGTAGCTACAGGGAGAAAGAAATCTAATTGGACTCTCTACAACATTTTGTGTAGCTCTCTTTTTTTTTTGGGGCCGCGCCCCACCCTGTGGGGTGGGGGAGCCTAGTTCAAGGCATAGATGGTTGTAGAAAAAGAGAGAAATCAGAGAGAGAGAGAGAGAGAGATCTTATTCAAGTATGAAAGTGATACAGAAGTAAAAGCCTTTGTATATGAAAAAGTTTATCTTGTATGATGTTAAAGCTTGTCCTCTTAGCCATGGAAGGGCTTTTACTTATACTCTTTTTAAGAGTAAGTTAATGGTGGTAATTGGATCAAATAATAGCCTCATAAAGTTGTAAAAATCATTTGCTCAGAGTAACTTATAGTGTTTAGTCATTCCAAGTTGCATTATTCATAGCAACTCACTATGTAAGTACATTGCATATAGCTTGTTGGGTTGTAGTTGTAGAGTTCTTTAGGTTTTGATAAAGTGGATCAAGTTATCTTAGGCTTGTAAGGGTTTTGGGCCTGTAAGGCACCCATAATAATCTTCTTCTAATACAAAAATATATTGTTGTCTAATTATTATTAGTCTTCTTATTAGCAAATATAAAATTTTATCTTAAAACTTTAAAAGATATTTAAAAAATTTCTAATTAAATATTATGTAAATCAATTAAATTTTAAATTTTTGTTAGTCGTGTGTATGTGTCTAAATATAGACACATACACACATGAAAACCTTTTTTAATTTAAAATGAATTTCACCAAAAGCACCATAATAAAATAGCAGATAGTGTCTAATCATAAGTGTTTTTAACAAAAATCAACTTCTGTTCAAAGGTAAAATTTTATACGAAACTACCTAAATATTATTTTATTCTCAAAGTATCATATTACTATCTATTTTAAACTTCACATAATTACTGTGTGTCACTTTAACATTTGATTGGATGATTTTATTTTAATTCAGAAATTAATTATTATTTTTAGTTATAAAGAAGACACACATGGCATAATCAAACACTTACTTCAATAAAAACATAATATATGAAATGAAGTGAAACAATAAAATTAATTGCAATTTAAAATTACATAATTAGATGGGATAACTTTTTTGGGAAAAAATTTGTTCTCAAATTATTCAAAATGACATAGTTAATTTTTTTTTGGGAAGTCAATACATTTAGATGTAAAAATTGATTTTTAAATATTCATTAAGGTTAATTTAACTATGTTGTAAACTTTTTTACTTAACTATTAAAAAAATAAAAATAAACATATAAAAATACTAAACCAAAAATAATTATATATGATTTATACAATCAAAATACAAATACAAAAAAATATATCAAACTAAATATAAAATCATCAATAAAAAATAGTAACTTTTATAATAAATATTTTTGTTTCAAGAACTAATAGGCTTCCTCAATTAAGGTTAAATAATTTTTAATTTTAAATGACCATATTTTAGTTTAAAAGAAAATTAGTTCTTTTTTTTTTTGGAAGGAAAACCTTAAGTTAATACTTTTCTTACAATAAAATAAATAAATTTTGCTATGACTTAAAAACAACTTTATGTATAAACACAAGTGAAATTTTTTTTAAGAAAAAAATTTACTTTTTTTCCTCTGCAAGTAGGCTAAACAAACTTCAAACCCTAGGCTTCGTGCCAATAATACATTGACTACATTCTAAGCATGTGAAAATTTATATACTGACTGCCGTATCTTTAATCAATTTGAACAATCATAATTACAATAGCAAACGCTAGCTCAGGTGATCGGATAAAGAAGAAATTGGATAAAAGTTATAATTTCAATCTTTCTCTAGTAACAAAATCAAAAAGAGAAAAATATTTATAATTAACTCACCTTATTTTACTAAAAAATATTTTTTGCTATTACATTTTAATTATACTTTCTTTTTTAAAAAAATTAATTGGATAAACAGCACAACAGGAAATTGAAATAGAAAATATTATTTAGCATGATTGTATTTCTAGTTTTAGAAATTTATAGTTTAAACAAGATTTAGATAATTATTTTAAAGTGTTTGTTATCAGGTTATTTAATCAAAATGTAAAAATGTGCAAGAACTAATTTGAAAGATTTAATTGTGTAATGTTAAATTCTAAAAAATCTAACTTATTATATTTTTATTGTAAAATTAGATCTATTATTTGTTGTATTGTTTATCCACAAAAAAATTTAAAATATCATAATTAAAATGTAATTGAAAATATTTATGTGAAATTTTCAAGTGTTTGTATAAAGTTATCTAATCTATACATAATATGTAGAAAAGCTTTTACGAAAGACAATCATGCGGCGCTTATTTAAAATATTTTCGCTTATTTGTTTTTGCTAAACATTTCAATGACAAATACTTAAAAATTTATCTAAATTTCAATTAAAAAAATTGGAGAAATTTTGCACTTGGTCTCTATAGTTCACTCAAAATTTTTTATTTGGTTCCTTTAGTTTTTGTTTTTTTTTCTTAGATCACTCCCTGTATTTAGTTGCCATTTTCGATTTGATCGTCAACTTTAAATTTCGTTAGAGTTACTTTAAAGTTGATTTGACTAATAGAGTCACACATGGCATTGATGTACAAGATTGAGCTGTACAACTATTGCCACATTGGCTCCTTGAATTGGATTGTTCTATAAAAATCCCTCAATTCTTCTTCTCCTGTATGCAAGTTTGAGTTTTGATTTGTAGGTTGCAGTCCCTTCATCTTGGTAGACATTCAAACTCAAAGTAAGCTACGAGTGAAAGCAGAATTAAAGAATGTGTTGAAGAGAATACTTGCGAATTGAATTTCATTCAGTCTGCCTTGATCAAAATGAATTTCCCTTAACAATGGGTGAATGCGATCTTGCAATGTGTGACGATAGTCTCATACCAAGTTCTGGCGAAGGTCAGCTCAACTGACAAGTTCTTATCCAATAGGGATAAAGGCGAGATGACCCTTTCTCCCTGCATCTTGTTATTTTCTGTGTAAATGTGTTGTCATGTATGATTGCAAGAGAGGAAAGGAGCCTTCGTTAGTAGGGAATTAAGATCAGTCGAGGTTCAAAGCCAATCACTCAATTCATGTATGCTGATGACACAATCCTCTTCTTTGAAGGATCTATGGAAGCTTGCAATGCAACGAGCAAGACTTTAGATATTTATAACAGCCTTTTCGGGTTAAATTGTGAATAAAGCCAAATTAGAGTTAATCTTTAGCCCTAACACGCCTTATAAAATCAAAAGTTTCTTTCAAGAATTTTCAAAATCAAATATTCTTTTAGATTGGAGAAATATTTAGGCACATGAGTAGATGCTGGCCCTAACGAGCAAATTTTTAAATGAATTGTTAGAGAAAATTGATAATAAATTGTAGGCTCGCAAAGCAAATCTATAAATCGCAGGCCTACTAGTTATCCCGTATCAATCTCCAATAAAAATTTGAATTGTTTTGTTGATAGCAAGATCGCTAATTTCTTTAGGGGCTTTGATGGTCAAAAAGCCATAATGTATATTTTAAACTGGAAGAAGCTTTATCCTTCGATAAAAAGGGGAAAAAAGGAGTGTTGTGGATAACATATTTTATTCGAGCATTTCTTGAAATTAAAAAATTTGTATGTTGGGATTTTTTTTAGTTAATTTTAGTTTAATTTTAGAGTCATTCAATTCATAACTATTTTAAAGTCAATTTAATTTAATTTCGAGTCAATTTTAATTTAATTTTTAAGTCACTTTCATCATTTGAGTCCAATTTAATTTAGTGTCAATTTTGATTTAATTTTCAGTTGATTTTTATTTTGATTCATTAATGAAAAATAAAAAAAAAAAGAAAAAAGAAAAAATGAAGAAGAAGAAAGAAAAGAGGAAACTCAACTCCACTCATTCTATAGCGAAACAAATCATTTCTAGTAACTAAATTAAAAGGAAAGCTCAAGGAGGCTAATAACCTAAGAGAGGGTAACAGACTTGAAAGGAAGTCCAGAATCCAAATTCGGAGTCTAGCACTAAGTAGATTTGGGTTGGGAATATTTGAGCTAAAACTAAATTGCATGCATATTTCTAGACCAAAGTGTAGTGAATTAAGCATAACATGCCATACAGATCTTCAATGGGGCTAGTTCTTAAACCTATGGAAAGCTAAGACAAATCCCTACAACTTTCTAGTTTAGTTCAAAGCCTCATTCTCAAAGAAAATAAGTCAAATTGGCAATGTGACAAGCCTACAATGGAATGAACTTAGTCTGCTTGATATATCTTGGTAATTTGAGTATAACTTGTGATCCAAAGTCCAAATTAGATGAAATCAATGGCAATGAAATGCTGAGACAAAAACCTACAACTTTGATGAAAACCACAAAGGCAAATTCATGCATTTTGATGGAGTTTTCCTATTCTCTCATTTATGCTTGGGGAACAAGTAGTTAACACTTTTATTTTGATGAGAGTTGCCCACTTTTGTGATTGTAGCATTTTCCTAGGATTTGTAAAAGCATTTTGGCAGCCCAAAACCCCTTTTCCTCTCATAGTAAACCCTAGTTCCACAAAAACTCTACTTGGCTAAGTTTAATAAATAGCCACTTTTTGCTATGAGTTAGGTTTTTATGTTGGGCTACGGAAATCCATTAGTTGGCTAATTGTATTTATTTTTTCTCTTCTTTGCATATGAGCCATGGAAGATCATTTAAATTGATGAAGATGATAATTAAGAATCTACAAAATTACTCCAAAGAATAGGCTAAAGAAGAAGATTTCACTAGTTTTTCTCTTCTCTCATTTATGTGATGTGTTATCATAATAAGATGCAATGATACTTAACTGCACACAGCACATGCCCACAAGATACTACATACTTGTATAGACCTTCTAGTCTTTATTTCTTCCTTTATTTTATTTAATTCTTTTTTTTAAACTTCATTTTATTTTTAGAGTTGCCATATGGGACAGTGTCTTTTTAGGCATATGTGACAATAAGTCTTTACAAGTTTCAATGCTAGTTAGATTGTGCAATTGTTTTCTTTCAAAGGAAAAATATTAAAAAATACAAAAAATAAAAGAGAAAATGAGGAGAGCAAGAAAGAGAGATTCATTTAGTTTTTTCAAATTAAAATATACTAACAAACTTTAAGCTTATTTTATTTGTGAAATCAAATTAATTGCAATTTTTTTTCTTTTCACAAAGAGATAAATAAAAGTCACCAACCAAAAGATACTAGTTTTCTACCCCTTTTGAACTATGTGCATTTTGATCCCCTCATTAAGTACATAAGCCCTAGGTTTCTTTCTTAGGTAAAGTTTGGGTTTGTATATATTTTATTTTAATTTTCTCTATTTCACCTTTGAAATTATTATTATTATTATTATTATTATTATTATTATCCTTTTCTTTCTTTTTGCATGTGTTTTGATTATGATAATTTAAATAAAATTCAAGACATTTATTTTGTATAACTAACTTAAGGTAACCATTCTTATATATATATATATATATATATATTTTGGAGTACCTAACACCTTCTTCAAGCACTATCAACTCCCGAGCCCATTTCTAATTTGCAGACCACCTTTCTATTTTCCTAAAACGAAGGTTTTTTTTCCCTAAAGTTTTACCTTTTATTAAAATTTTAGGGGCAACTTCAAGTAAATTGATTTTTAAAAGTATTTTTAGGAACTAACAGATTTTCTCTTTTTTTTTTTTTTTTTTCTTTTTGTGCCATTCGTGTTATGCTTGACCCTCAACGGGTTATTGGGTGTGGCAATGTCAATTTTAGGCCCACCAATCTCTTTAATAAGGTTTTACTTGCTAAACAAGTTTGGAGACTCGTAGACACCTATCAAAATTCTCTCTTTACCAATAGTCTCAAACCTAAATATTGCAATAAGACCCTTCAAGGTTTTCTCCATAGTCATTCCTATGCTTCTTAGATGTCGAAAAGAATTATCAAGACAAGACATATAATCTCTACTAGACTCCAATGGCAAATTAGTTTTAGATCTTCAATTTCTGTCAATCACTAGCTCTAATGGCCCATGTAGCCAAGCTAAAATTGAGTTTTAAGTAGTCTTCAACCTTATTATGTATATCATATTAGAATCACTCTCTCATTGGAAGACTTTATGCTCCTCATATCAAGGACCAGATTTGTTGTCAAACTTTCTCAACCATAAACAAGGAAGATTATCTAGTTTAGAGTGAAAGCAAGTGTAACACCCTAAAATTTATTAGAAATAATTAATTAGGAAATTATGGAATTATTGAAGGGAATTTGGGAAGATTAAAGAAAATGCAAATTTCTAAAGTAATGAATTTATTTGAGATATTTCAAGACAATAGTTATTTTTTGTCAATGTTTGGTGAAGATATATTAATTATGGTTATGAGTTTAATTAGTAAAATTAATTAAGGAAGATGGATATTTAATTTGAGTCTTATGATCAACTTATTTATGCCATGAACTAAATATAGAAGCCCACTTTTAGTTATAAGAATGTTCAATTCTATTTCTTAGAGGCCCAATTCAAATAAATCTAGATAGCCTGGCCCAACAAACCAATTTTTGAACCCACTTAGATTTTGGGCTTTTAGGTCAACCCAAACCCATCTAAAACTGTAACATATTCATCTCCCACTTCTGTAGTCTATAGACCCATTCATTTTTCAACCAAGGAGGACTCAATTTTCACATAGGAAGATAAGAGGATAGGGTTTTTTGCATTCTTATACCATTTATCACTTCTGGAGGAAGATTTGACCAAGATGATCTATATAAAATTTGTTCCTCTCATTCTCCTGTTCATTTTGGTCTAATTAGTTTCTGGTTTGGTGGATTTTCATCTCTTTCTCAAATCTGAAATTTGGTATTTGGATGATTCCTTGTAAGATTTTTGGAGTTTAAAGTTGGTGGAACCATAGGGTAAGTTTTTGCCTTCATTTTGTAGTATAACCTTGCACAAATTTCATGTTATAGGTTAACTTTGTTATATGGTTGATTGTATGTGCAAATATCCAAGTTGTAAGATGATCCATGGTGTGTTCTTGGTAATTAAGACTCAAATCAATCCATTTAACCTCTTATATGTATGGGTAAATATTTCCCCTTCTTCTATGAAGTGTATGTGCTAAATTTCCATCATTTAGATTAACTCTTGGTGCATAGCTTTTACATGTGCAAAAATGGAGGTGTTGGGAGTGACCTATTGTGAATTCTGAGTGTTCTAACCTTGAATTAGTGTGATAAGTATGATTTTTATACAATTTAATCCTCTTAATTTAAGCATTTTAGTGTCCAAATATGGCTTTAGGGGTTTAATTAGGTAGAATTTAATTGCATTAGCCATTTTATACACTTTATGAGTTAATTTGCAAAATTATTTAATTTTAATGCATGGATTCCTTTTAAATAATTTTGTGGATATTTCTACTTAACACCTTCCATTCTTTTGTGTAGATTTTAATAGGCAAATGATGTTTGAATAAGAATTTGAATTAAAAAAGAGAAGGTGAAGATTGAGCTTCAAGTGTACTTTTTATAGAGCTAAAAATTAGAGAATGGAAAGCTTAAATCAATGTAGGAACACGAGAAGAAAAGAGCAAAGCTAACACAAATCTTGTTCTTCCACGTAGCACTAGTCCACACTCTTCACATGATCACATGAAGAAAGAGCCATGAGTTAGATTGGAAAAGGTGCATAAGCATATAGCCACGGGCTGCAGCACTTGCAAGAAGCTACGTGGATGAAGTAATTCGCATGAGAAGCAGAACAAAGCTTAAAAGCACGAGGAAGCAAAATGAGGGAGAAGAAGCCACAAGGCAGCTAACGTGAACTAAAGGACTTGAGCAAAGAGTAGAACGAGCTGAGAAACAAAGAGCACGACGGGTTGAATGAGCTGAGAGTCCAGGCAGAAACAACATGGAAAAATGTAAAAGAACAGACGTCAAAACACCCTAGCTATGGGCTCTAATAGTAACACGCATATGCAGTAGCTAGCCATGGGTTTAGAGCTAAAATAGAAACACATGCATGCAGAAACAGAGTCAGCCACGGGTTCAATGTATAGCAAAAACTGAGGGAAGCTACAGACTTGTGATGAAGGCACGAGTACAGCACAAAGTTACACATGGAATGGAAGAAACACACAACAAAAATATGAAGCCACACACGTAAACTAGAAGCAACACAAATGCTACAAGTTTGAAGGAACAAAGAAGGCAAAGCAGGGAGGCAGAAATAACGTGGAAGAACCATGCATGGGCAGAACCAAATAACGCATGAGAAGAGAGCAAAACGTGAAGAATATGAAGCTGAATCACTTGAGAAACTCGGGCTGGAGATGAAAGAAGCTGACGTGGGCTGCATTGAATCATTTAGAAAGTTAACGTGGAGTATGAAGCCACGTTGTAATAAAAGAAGAGAAAAGCTCGAGCGTAATTTGTGAAAGGCAGAACACATGAGAAAAGAGGCTAGAAGAAAGAAAAAAATGCAGCATGTGGAATCATTAAAATTCACGTGAGAAGACATCATCCATCATATTTCACACTCCATCATTCCCATTCATTCAACACTTGAACCACATCTAGAACCCTTGGTCCATTCCATACACACTTCAGCGTCCATCCTCTCCATGCCATTTTCTCATTCATCCTCCATTCCCACTCTATTCCATCTTCACCCAATGAAGCTCTAATTCCATTTGTGGCTAGCTAGGAGGAAGGCACTTGAGTTGAAGCTTGAATCCATAGAAAAGAACTCAAAAATTTGGTTACGAATTCTTTAATTTCCTACACTGTTCCTTTTTCTTGTACATGCTTGGTTAAGTTGTATTGGATTGAGAATTTGTGTAATTGTATTTAGTGGCTGGTTAGACACTAATTAGGATATTGTTTGACTGATTATTTGATTGATTTAGTACTGGATTTTTCAATTTCCTACAATTATCCATGTATGCAGTCAAGGTATTTGATGAAATGCATATGAGAGATTAAGTGTTTAATTGTTTGATTTAAGGATTTTTTGGTATTTAGTTAGTTAATTAAATATTTTTGGATGATGATTTAAAGACTAATTAATCAATTAATCATTCAATTCAAGTGTTCATTGATTCTAATGACAAGAGTTAGCGATTTGATGCGGGATTGAGGTTTCAATTCAACATTAAATTGTTAATTTCTTGATTATTGCATGGTAACTCAAGATACAATTTCCGTGAACACAATTAGGGATTCTTAGACCAGAATTAATCACAATTAGATTAGGATAAGGATAGTGGATACCAAGGGATGAATCCAAAGCTAGTCACAAGTCCATCATTCACCTCATTAGTTCATGCAATTAGGAATTTAGGAATTTTAATTCAATTTCATTTTACTTAGTTTAATTCAATAAAAAACCCCCCAAATTAGGTAGTTCTAGGATCGTTTAACACTTAGAAAATCCAATTGAATATTGAACTCCATTTCCAAGGGAGATGACCTAGGTTGCACCATTATTTACAGAATTTATTTCACTATTTAGTTTTATTTTGAGGGTTGCGCGACGAGCTCGTCAAAATTTGGCGCCGTTGCTGGGGAGTTTAGTTTCTTAATTGTTTGACAAGGTTTCTTAGTATTTTTGCCTTGTTTTTTTCTTTGTTTTTGTTTTATTTCCCCCCTATTTTGAAGTTAGATTTTGGACATTTTAGTTGCTTGATCTAATTTTGCGGCTTGCTGGAATTTTTGTTTAAAGTACCCAGAAAATTCTTAAACTTTGTTTTCCAAGGTTTTTGGGTGTTTTAACAAAAGTAATAACAAAGCTATTAGGTATACCATTTTTTTTTTTGCCAAATTCCATCATTTAAAGTAGTTTTTCGAATTTTTTAGTATTTTTTTGAATTTTTTAGGAATTTTTCAATTTTTCTGGATTTAATTTTTTTATTTTTTGTGAGTTTGTTTTATGTCATTAACCTCTATTTATGAGTGTTTTTGATAGTTAAGTAAGTCTTAGCGTTATTTGATGTTTATTTTCTTGATTTAGGATTAATTTTAGTTATAATTTGTTAGTGATTTGTTTGTGCTGAAATTAATTGTGCTTCTCATTTTTCTTTGCTTTAAATGGATCCGTATTATTATTCTAATCAAAGTGTTTATAATTCTTATGCAAATGATGGGATTTTCAAGCAGTTGGATGATCTCAAGACAATGGTTTAAGGCCTTCTTGAACAACAAAGACAAGAGCAACAAAGCCAACAATACCAACAATTCCAACCATCATGCTACTAACTATACCATCATTCCTGTGAAGTTCACCCCAACTACGAACCATACCACTATCCATATGAAACGCATCCCAATTACCACTGTCTTTGTGAGCCATACCATAACTTCCATAGGTAAGAGCCAGAGTATCATTCTTACAATTATCATGGGGGATACATGCAACAGGAGCCCCAGTGGGAACCTAGTTGGGAATAGAGAATGATGCAGCAATTGAAAGCCTTTAATCTTAAACAACAACAACAAATACATCAAATGGCTTAACAAGAAAATGAACGGTGGCGTCTTGAAATTCAACAATGGTTTGACAACATCATAAAGGATTTGGGACTTCAAATGAATCAATCGACTTCAAGTGCTAATGAATTAATTGAAGAGCAAATTATAAGGGAATATATAGAGGAGGAAGAGTCCTATTCATTTGGTAGTATCCTTCCATCTTCTAATACTTTTCATTTTGTTAGGACTGACTCTAGTTTAGATGATAGCACTGTGACTACTAATGCATATAATGTTATTGATTCTGAATTGCATGATATTGTAGATGAGGAAATAATTGTTGAATCTCTTGATTTGATTGATTATGGTAATTCATTAAGCAAAACTGATACATTTGTTGATATTCATGAACCCTTGTGTACTGATGCACTTGGTATGTCTACACCTGGCTGTGATTATAGTGAAAATGTCATTTCTGAACCAATTGATGAATCTATTGAGTTAAAGGTAGTAGATAAGTGTGGGGGTGACTTAAAATGTGATGATCATTTTGTTCCTACTATGGAATTAGTTGATAAGTCTGTTGATGATGCATCTTTTGAGTTTAGGGACAGCATGCCATTTGAACCATGTGACATAGTTGAATTAAATACATCTCTTGATTGTGGTTTTTGTTGGAACCACTATATGTGATGGATTTTCACAAATTAATTCTTTCATTGAGACTAGTGAGTCCCCTGCATGTACTAATCGACATGATTCCTCACTAGCTTGTGATGGTATAACTGCTGAAATAATAGATGTAGCATGTGAAAAAGACAAAGATAGTGAAATTGTTAGACAACTTGTTGTTGATAATTCAAACCCCACTTTTAAATGCTTATGTGATGATATGCATACATGTCCTACATGTGTTGAGATTGATGAGTTTTTGAAGTTTGATAAGTTTGCTGAGTCCAAAGAGTCTTATGTTTGCACTGAAATTATTGATAAGACTGATTCTTCTGATCATACTAGTGTTGATAAGAGTATGCATAGTGATAATGCTGATATTGAAAATCCTATTGATGCTTATGCTGTTATTGCTACTAGTGAGAGACTAGATTTAGTTGTTGATCACTGTTTAGAATCTTGTGAGCCTACTGATGTCTCTTTGGTCAGAAAAGATATTATTTCTCTTGTTGAAAGTCCTGAACAGATTCTTGAAGTTAGTGAAGTAGTTTCCAATAAATCACAGACTCTCCAAGTCGAGAAAAAGCAACTGTCTGATGCCTTGAACTCAAAGGACTGTGAGAAGTTGAAATTAAATTCTTTTGTGGATGCAGTGACTCTTACTGATGGGAGTCTAGTAGATTTTATTGGTTTTGATAGATTTTTAGAGAGTTCAGAGTTTAAATTTGATTTTAAATTTTCTTTCTTTAGTTTTGAATGTCCTAAATCTCATTTTTCCTCTCTCATTGTTCTGAACATGCTGAATATGACTTTCCTAAACTATTGATGGTTGAGGAAGTCCATGAATCATCTCTGCATGATCAATCAAAATGCTTTAAAGTAGTGAAGCTTAAATTTGTTTAGTTAAAAAGGAATAAAACAATTTTGATTTTGATTTTTGATACGTATGATTAGTTATTCTCTGATAGAATTCTTTTTAGTTTAGGATTTAGTTTTTCTTTTTCTTTTTTGCATTACTATTTGTTTTGTTTTTTATTTTGTAGATAATAAATGGTTGCTAACTAGCTACATAGGAATCTGAGCCAACTTTGAGATCTCCATTTTCAAATTCATCTGGTTGTACACTCTCCTTTCACTCTTTTTATATTGTGTTGTTTTTCTTTTTGCTGGATTGTGTGCTAACATTGAGAACAATGCAACATTTAAGTGTGGGGGAGAGCTATTTCATTCCATACATCTTTTCCTTGTTTTGAAAGAAAAAAAAATTAAAAATTTTTTAGAAAATTTTGAAAAATAGCGTGATTTTTTTTTAGTTTTCCTGTGAAAGTTGCAAGTTGAGATGATTATAGCTTGGATTCACTTAGACATGATAAGTGATGGATCTTGTGTTCTAATTCAAGTGAAGTGGAAATGAATTTAATTTTAATGAATTATTTGATAGCCATTAGCTGGTGAGGAATTTAAGCCGTAATTGTTCATTTCTAGTGTGTATTCACCTATCAGTGCTTTCACTCTAAAACTTGTTTTGATTCTTTGTTGAGGCCACATTTGCATTTGCATGCATGAAAATGATAAGGCATTCATTTCTTTTGTAGCTAGATAACCAAAAAAAGGCCAACCTACATTCATTTATCCATTGTTTAGCCACTTTGGACCTTGTTTTCTTTTCTTGTTAGCCTATAGCCATTTAAAAATGTTTTCCCACCTTGTTTTAAGATGCCTTAGGAATTTCAAGGAGCATTACATCTAATTAGGATGATGAATGTATATCTTACATTAAGTTAGGCCATTGTTAGTCAAAGTTGAGGAAATTGTCTTGAAAAAAAAATTTGCAAAAGAAAAGAAAAGAAGAGATAGAAAAGCAATGAAAAGGAAAAAAGAAAAGAAAAGAAAAAGTCATTGAAAATTAAAAGAAAGAAGTATTTCAGATTGAGTTCGTAGTTGCCTATAGTGATAGTAAATAAGGCCTTGAAACACATTCTTCCCTATCCTAAATCTCCATTGATTGCTCTTGAGATCTAAGATGTTCTATTTGCTATTTGTTTTCCCTTGTTCTTGTTTATTCATTCATTTCATTCCTTAGCCCTATTACCACCCTGAATAAAGTCCTATAGATTTGTGCATTGCATTTAGCATGGGTGGTGGAGACTTAGAAGCTTGACAAGTCTATGGTAGTGAACTTTGATAGGTGGAACTTGAGTGAAACACATCCCTTTAAACACTGGAAAGTTAAGAGCAAACACTAATCCATGTGAGGGGCTATGCATTTTCAATTCATTCTTTTCAAATGAAATTGCCCTGGAATCTGTTTTCTTAATGCAAGTGAAGTTAACTTGAATTGTTAAAATGTTGAAGAGTTTTGATCATTCTCTATCTTGTAACTTTCGACACTTTCCTTTCCATTTTTCATTCTCCATTAACCATTCCATTAGCCTTTCTTTTAATCTTGAGTTTTGTCCAGGAGTGCAAAGGTTTAAGTGTGGGGGTGCTATAGACTCTTTAGGAAATTAGGTAAGTAATTTCTAATGGATTTTTGATTAAATGGATCAATGAATAGGAAACTCTTTTATTATTAATGGTTAAATGATGATAATGATACTTGTCATAAGCTTGGTGAGCCTTTGGATTATGTTGGTAGTTAGAGGAAGAGCAACTGGGCTTTATTGAGGTAACCGGAGTTAATTTCCTAATTTCTTATATATGCCCATTTTAATATGCTATTTACTATATATTTATGATTTTGAAATGCTAAATGATTGGTTAGCTACTTGAATTATTATTGTTGTGGATTGTGAATGTGTCCTTGGTGGAGCTATGGTATCGTTGCCACTAGTGCATTGTGCTTTAATTGAGTACTGAGTTGTGATCAAACTCATGAATACACTGAGCCCAAAGTATGCTCAATAAGGAGTTGGCATCATGGATGTGCCTTTTTCTATTTTATTGGCCATTAATATGTTGTATTTAATTGCTAGTATGCGATAGTAGTTATTAATAGTCAAACTAGTTCATTTGCTGATGATATTGATATCTTCGATATATTTTTTCTGTATAAATGCATTATATTGATTAATCTATATATATATATATATATATGAAATTTGCCTCTTATTACTGAGATTATATATCTCACCCTAATTGTGGGCTAATATTTTCAAGAACCGGATCTCTTAGTAGCAAGAAGAAGCTAATAGACATCTACTATGATAGTTTAGTAATGTATCGACTTGAATGCCCTATTTAAATTGGGTTTGTATAGTATGTATGTTAGCATTGCTCATTATATTATATAATTGTCACATTCCATCATGTATTACTAAGTATAGGAACTGATTTTATAATCTAAGACATCATGGAATTGATAATTATGATTGTATCTGGATGATTATTAATAAGTACCCTAAGATTTCATGACCTCTAGATATCTAGCATTATAAAATTAATTATTGAACTATTAGTATATTAGATTAGGATATTCGAGCTAATTTATATGTTCTTTACACCTGCTCAAGGTTTTTAGAGGAATTTATGGGGCATAAACAGGATTGTGATTTGTTACTTGGAGGTTGTAAAAGTATTGCTTGAATGTTGATATCATATAAGAAGTAAGATGGATGTTAATACTTGAACCATGGTTACTTTAGGTTTGGTTATGGTTTAAGGGATATGGTTAGGTTGTTTTGGTCATGTTGGTTATGAGTCAATCCATCCCTTGGGTATACCTTGACTTATTTTGCTGTCATGAGAAGTTGTTGAGTGATTTTGGGGATGTTGCAGTCATATGTTGCATCTTAGGTTGTCCTGGAGTTTTGAGGATAAGAACATGTTTATTTAGTTCATTAAAACTTGTTTAGAGGGGGTCTAAAGTTAGTTGGTAGGAAAAATATATATTTTGAAGTTGTCACTTGTGGTTTCATTCACCTTTACTATCATAATTGATGTTAGAATGCTTTGATTAGCTTTTAAATCCTTGGGTTAGGTAAGACAATTGGATGGAGATTATAAGAATGTAAATCTTTAATAACCTTGTCTTTTAGCCATTAAAAGACCTTAAGATTGATTTTGAGGTGGTAGCAAGTTGTTAATTTGTTTATTTATATGTTTGGGTGCATTAGGTTTTCAAGTCACGGCCAAAATGTGCTAATAGTGTTCCAGAAGCGATTTTGGCCATGGTGCAAAAATTTTTGGCTGCAGCATAAACATTTCGCTGTGGCGCAAGATACTCTGGTCGCAACACAAAACCATCTAAAGGCAAACTTAGTCACAATGCAAGTATTTTAGCCATAGCAAAAATTGTGTCTGCATGTAAACTTGATCCGAACCCGAGTTTAGCCCCAATGTAAGTCCTTTAAGTTGTGGCGTAAGCATACAATTTAGCTTTTAAAGGTTTCAGAGGCTAAGTTGACTGCGACACAACCATTCTAAGTTGCAGCCTAAGTTTTAAAACCCCCAATTTAGCCATTAATTTCTAATTTTCACAATGATAGTGATAAGTAATGATTTTGAGTCTAACATATGAGTTCTTAGGCTTCTTAGAGCTATTTTGGTTGAGACAAAAATTGATGATGAGAATTTTGAATTCTTAAGGGCAATAATCCCATTGCATAACTTGATGGTGAATACTAATTATTTATAAAGGTTTAAATTTGCCTATATTTTTAGCCGTTGCTAACTCATTAATCAAATTAGACCTTAAATTCACTCGATTAAGAACACATTTATATTTAATAAACTTGATTAGTAGTTAAGGTGGTTACAGCAAGGATGGGAAATGCTCCATGAAAGCGTGTTATCAATATTTATGTGAAGAACTAGGTAGGGGATCAAATAATTATTTTCATCATTGGAGAAAAATTTGGCATCTAAAACTTCCTTCAAGAATGATTCTATTCCTCTGGAGATTGTTATAGAAAGACATTCCATGTACAAATATTTTATAGATGATATCTAAGTAAAGCTAAACTGCCTTTTTGTAATTCAAGTCTTGAATCCATCAATCATATTTTTCTTTAATGTGAGTTTGCAATAGCTATTTGGTTTTCCTTTCTTTTAGCATTAAAGGTGCATGCTTTTAGGACCAGGACATTATTTAGTGGCTTAAGAATAATTAACATGGAATAATTTGGGCAAGTTATGTGAATGAAAATGTTAGAAGAGATAAATTATTAATATGAGTTTGAGGTTTAATTGAGTTAGAAGCCCCATCTAGACCCAAATTAAATCAAATAGGCCATGATTAAAGACTATTAGGGGCCCAAGGATTTTATGTGCAAACCCAACCCTTATTGTGAGGCTTGGCCAAAGAAATAGTACCTAGTGATGACCCAATTCAATTTAATGAATTAGAAATCCAAGACCCAACTTGCATAAGCCCTTGTAATTGGCCCAATAACCCTTAGGCAGACCCAAATCAATTAAGTCCTTTAAACTTAGTCTGGCCCAATTAAATTTCTACAACCCAACACATTAGAGCTGACCTAACAAGGTGTAAATCAGAATCCACTTGCCATTGGACCTTTGGGTCAGCCCATAACCCACATTAGACCCAACTTAACCCAGCCCCTTCCCTATTTTACTGAAACACAAAAGAGAAATTTGGAGGTTTGAAGGGAGGCTAGGGTTTGGGGCAAGAACTCCACTATTTCCTACTTCTAAAGTAAGGTTCAGTCAAGGTAATAGTTGTATAACTTAATCCCCTTCTCTTTCTCTTCATTTTGACCCGATTAGTTTTTTATTTGAAGTATTTTCACCCTACACAAAATCTGAAATGTGGTTGTTTGGGATTTTCTTGGTGAAATTTCGTAGGTTGAAACTAAGGGTACTGTTAGGTAAGTATAAACCCTCTATTTTAATGCTTTCTTTGCTGATTTGAGACCCCTATAGCTGATTTATAATCTGGGTATTATTTTTGTGCGAATTTACTCAAAATTTGAGGTGTTATTTTGAGGTTTCTGGGGTAAGCTCAACCTAATCCCAATTTGATTTTAGTGGTAATTGGGTAAGTGTTTCTGAGTAGTCCTATATAGCTTAACTTTTTAAGTGATGGGTTTGCTTATACAAATTGTGATTAGGAATAGTAATGGCTTGGTTTTGTGTCCATAGACTGAAGTAACATTCAATTGGCTCTTAGAGAATTGTCTACAAGTGAGGTAACCGGGGTTATATTAATTCCATGCATATATCTGCTTTAATTTCATATTTACTGTACATGAATGATTTGAAATACTAAATGAATTGATTGGCTATTTGTTATCTGTGATTAGACCTTGTGAGTCCATGGTGGAGCTGTGGTGCGGCTGCCACCCATGCATGTGCTTCAATCGGGTACCAAGTTATGATCAAACCCCATATACATTGAGCCCTGGTTGTGCTCATTGGGGAGTGAGTGCGGTGGATGGGCCTCTCCCGATGTTATTGGCCTTTAACATATAGAAATATAATTGTTAGTATGGGATAGTAATTATGATAGTCTAATTATTTTCATTTACTGATATGACTGGTATGTTTTCTGATACTTATATGAAATCATGCATATATGTTAATTAAACTGAAATATATGAATGGAATTTGCCTTAGTTACTGAGATTTGCATCTCATCCCGTTTCATGGGTAAATATTTCAAGTGAAAGTTCTTCAGGTAAGGATAAGGGCAGGCAAGTGGATGAACATCCATAAGTTGAGGCCTGGTGTGGGAAGCTACACTTGATTTGAGTGGAATAGAGTAGATGTTAATTTTGTTAACCTCAGTATAGCATTATCATGTATTTGTGTTGCCAAGTGTAAAAGTTTGTATTTTGATAACATAGAATGTAGCCATTGAGAAATAAGCTTCATATTAGTTGTTGATGGATGTATGAGCTTTGGTACTATTTATGGCTTGTGAACCTATGATATAACTAACTATTTGAGTAATGAAATCATATGATATATTGATTGTAGACTTGAATTAGTGATGCATGAAATATCCCAATGAAAATATGATTGAATGATCATTGTGAGAAATTTATAAATTTGCTAATATAAAACCAATGGATGAGTAGGAAAATGCACATTTAAATGCTTGATAAGTAATGATATAATGGTTGGGATAAATCAGCTAGATAAATGCTATTAGAATCTCATAACAAGTGGGAGAGTGGCCCTAGAGAGTCCCTAATAGAGAGTGGAGAGTATGAGATAAGATTTTAGAAGTTGTAAGATCAGAAGGCACTTTGTTGTGGCCAAAATGGGATTAGCCACGGCCAATAGAGGCAAAATTACTCAGGGGGAGTCTAGAGAACAATTCGATGCAGCGAGAAGTAGAATTAACCACGGCGAAATGTGAGAGGCTAAACTGGAAGTTGTCCAGAAGGTAATTCATTGCGGCGAAAGGCAGAATTGGCCACGGCGAACTTATGTGAAAATGAGTTAGACGTTTCAGAGAGGAATTGGCCACGACGAAAGGGGAAATTGGCCGCGGCCAATAGCGAGAGGCGAGCGAGGTCGTTTCCAAGAGGCTTCCTCACCATGGTACCATGTAGGCTGGTTGCAGTGAAGGTCCAATTCACCGCGACGATATCAGTAACGAAGTAAGGAATGAACTCCATAGCAATTGGTCGCGGTTAAGGGAGATTTAGCCTCGACAAACGTCCTGAAACCCTTGTATTAACCAAGAAATCTTAGTTCTTCATATGGTGACCTCAAAGGATGACTTAGAAACATTGGTAGAAGATTCTTGTGAGTTGGAATTAATAATAGAATCAAAGGCTTATAAATGAATGTTTATTTCCCTGATGTACACGAGTGTTTGTAATTATATGGCTGATGACTCTAATAACATTAAGGTTCAAATTTTCCTATATTTTTCAAATGTAATTAGTCGTAATGTCTTGTAACTCCAATTTATGATTATTAATCACATATTTAACCTTAATTACAATGATTAGAAGTTAGAGTCGTCACACTCTAGTCTTAAGGTGGATGGTTAGTCTATTATCCCTTGGTGGAATAAAACAAAAGGTAGCATGAAAATATAGACCAAGGTTGTGCTTCTAGATTTTTTTTTCAAGGGCTAGAAGGTAAGATTATAGGACTAGGTAGAATGTGAGAAAAAGTCTAAGGTGATGGATCTTCTCTTGGTTAATCTAGGGTGGATTTCATATATCACCCCACATCCTTTCTTCTCTAACTATTCTTTTTAGACATTAAAAGGATGCCCTTGTTCATGAGATTGATATGGAAGTCATCAAATATTGTATTCTTCACTTCACATCTACCTACATCATTCTTAACCCAGAAAGACTAAGATGGACAGAGTTATTTAGTAGCATAAATCATTTTATTCCTACCTCTTTTAGTTATACTTAATGTTTGTATCTTCACTTTTGACATGGCATTAAAAAAGAAAATTTTGAGATATTGTTGTGTATTGGGAGAAAAGGAAAATGGAAAAATTCAAAGAAACTTGACGAGTTTTGTGATTGCAATGTTTATGGTTTATTTTGTTTAGAGTATTCTAATGCAGATAGATTCCTAATTGGGAAACTTTAAGAAAAGAAATCATATATGGAGATTATAATATTAAAATGGTAAAATGCCCTTGGTGAGTATCCTATTATTATTGAACCACTACTGACTGAGTTTTGTTAGTATAAGATCTTACAAGAAAGACTTTAAGGTTGCTATAATTTGCTATATGTCCTTCTAGACAAGTTCCTCCTTCAGATTTCTCTAAGCCAATGGCCTCATACCATGGAAATGCTTCTTGTTGCTAAAGAAAAATTGAAAGTCCTGATTTTCAAATTTATCTTCTTGATTGGTCATTTTGTAACTTGATTAGCACTTTTCTAATTACTTAGTATAGCGCCATCATCTTGTCCCTTCCAATTGTATCTGTAAGTTGAATGGCTCTAAAGTAAGAACCATTGAAGTAGATTAAAGCTATAATGCTTATGATAGGATTATTAACTTATTTCCTTTTTATAGCACCCCAGATGACAATCTAGCCCATTTTACATATATGTTCACTTTGTAATTGTGGTTCTACCTCATCACTCATATTTTTTATGCCTTCCATTCTACACTGTTGGTTCCATGCTAGGTTAGCAGTGTCAAGAATACAATGAATCCTCCTTATAACTGAGGCTAGGTTTGGCTTGAGGCCTTTATGAAACACTTTGTTCCTAGTCTTCCAAATTATAAAAACGGCATCCATTATGGATTTGGCAAGGAACCTCTAGTGGTTGTTGCCCAATTCTTGTTTTTAGAGCCAAGTATTGATATATTGCATAGGAAGTATGTTAATCTTTAACGTTAGAGGAATTGTAAACCAAATTGCTCTAGCAAAACTACATTGTATAAGGATGTGAGTTATCATCTCTAGCTCAAAGGAGCAAAGTCAGTAAATATTGTTAACATGGAAACGATGTTTGGCTAAGACATTTGATGTTGGGATTACTTCCTACATCACATTCCAAGTGAAGAAAATTATTATCATTAGGAGCTCCATCTTCCACAGAGTTCTCCAAATTAAGAAGGAAATACTTTTTAGCTGATCAGCTTTTCTTCTTAAGCATTCATATCCTTCCTTAATTGTATAAGTTCCTTGGCTATTCCATAGTAGACCATCCTCCTTGTCAAAGGCAGAGAATGGAATTTTAAGGATTTGGTGCTTGGTTTTAGTATCATATAATAAGTCAAGCTTGATGATGTTCCCAATCTAACTTGTCGTGCAAAATAAGATTTGCCACAATGTTAATTTGTTAAGGTTAATTTGATTGTATAGGCCACAAGTGATGGTTGATGGGGATAACTCTACCAGAGCCAATGCACCATGAAAGGTTAGTGGTGATCAAGGAACTTGTTATGAAGATTCTTCTACAAATCTATGATGAGTTTGAATGTTTCTTCAAGGAACTTTGTGCTTAAGTAAGCAGAATTTTGGTCGTAATATTGTAGCCATGTATGACTGGTTGTCTTTACTAAGGATTCTCCATAATTGTTTTATTGAATAGCCTAAAAGGCCAAAACCCCAATCCTCCTTCCTTTATTTGTTGATAAAGGTTATCCCAAGCTAGTAGGTGCATCCTTTGTTGAATATTGTTGGAACCCCAAAAGAATTTGTTACATTTTAGGTCCAACATAGGCACACCTTTTGAGGTAAAAGAATATGCACAAGATGAATTAATTAATGACTTTATTAGAGTTATTCTTGCTGCCTATGACAAAAGTTGGTTTTCATTCTTGTAATTTGGAATCAATTTTATTGACAAGGTCCTAATTAATGTGGGTCTCAATTTGGAATTAAGAAAGAGTTTGATATTAGCAAAAACTTGAATAGGCTTTAACCTAATACTTACCAATAGGTTGGAGTTGTTTATTAAACTCAAATCTACAAAAAAGCAAAGAAGAATGGAGGGATTTTCATAGAAAAATCCAAATGAGATATAGGGGAACCAACGTGGCAAATAGTTGTCCATCTTAATTGTATGCTCTGATGACGTGTAATTATGTTAATAAATCAATTTTAAAATAAAAATAAAAATATAATTATAATAAGAATAAATTCAAAACAACAAACAAAATATAAAAATGATTTAAGAAAATAAATTATGAAACTATATTGAAAACTTGGGACAATGGAGGCCCTATATAATTTAGTTAATTTTTTTAATCTATACTAATATATCTAGTTTTCAACCGTTTTAAAAAATTATATATATTACTGTTAGTACTATAAACACTTAGTATAAATGTTAATCATTAATTAATCATATAATTGTAAGACAAAAGCAAACCATTTATCTTTAATTGTGCAAATACAATAGAGAATTTTACTATTTTAAATTATTTTTTCTTATCACAATTTAATTATACATTCAAAGAAATTATCCAAGAATAAATTTTAAAAAATAAGATGCACTTTAATAAATCCGAAACTAGTAGTATAATTTAGGATTAAATTTATGTGTCATTATTTGTATTTTTATTATTAAATTTTTTTATTAAAATATAACAAAATATAATTTTTTTTAAAAATAATGTAATATAATAAATATATAATTTAATTATAAATTATAAATTTATCTATAAAAATTATATACTTATTATATTATTATTATTATTAAAAATTACATATTTATTATACTTTAATTCAAAAAAAATAAAAACAGATATACAAGGATATAAGTTTTCTCCTTCCATTTATGGTATTAGGCCTTGTTGGTTACATAGAGTGAGAAGGAATGGAATGTAAAATAGAATGAAAAAATAATAATTTTAAAGATAAAAATAACTTTGTATTTCTACTTTTAAAATATAATTAAAAATTATAAAAATTATAAAAATATAATAAATATTACAGCATACATAAATGACAATGAAATTACCAAACTGACCGTTACTAAAGTTACCTTGGGCTCTCTTCTCCAAACGAGAAACCATCAAAGGGTGGGGATCGTGGAAACCTTGGAACCCACCGGGAATGGTCTTGATGTCCCCACATGCAATGACGATATAGAACCTTAAGACCTGAAGAGTTCTCCAAATAGTGCTTCCCCCTCAGGATTTTCAGGAAAATTTTATTCCTATTGTCAATTCTCTTATACCCATTAACCCCCTTAGGATTCTAAGAAATCCAATTAAGAGTTTCCGAAAATGCACCATTAAAGACGAACTATTTAACCCTTCTTTTTTATTTCGCTAATTGTGCTTGAAGCCAAAATCAAAGTAGAAGAGCTTATCTTTAACTCAGAAGACAATTTAATGCACTCTCTTTCGCCGTTTATATCCGATGATGTGATGTCGGAAGGTTCCAATGTCTCATTTTTAAGGTAAATTTATTGTCTTTGCCGTATTTCTCTTCCAATTGACTTTTTTTCTTTTTTGCCGCCGGGGGGGGGGTGGGTGGTGGTGGAGGTGTTCAACAAAAGGAAAAGCCATGCATGTTAATGCTAGGCTGCCAGCCTAACATGACCCCCCTTATGAGTGGTTCAAGTGGGGAACATATTGTTATTGGCCTGACATGACAAACACAATTAGTGTATTGGACCCCATTGAGAAGAATGCTTTCTTTCCTTCATTTTTCCCAGCACGCTTAAGCCCCTCCTTTTTCTTTTCCATTTTGTTTCACCATGAAGTGTCATCATCAGTCCACGCTCCAAAATCATTTCTTCCACCTTATTATTATTTATGGACTAGCTAGCCCCTTTGCCATCTCAATTTTTTTCCTTAAGTGGGAGATAAAAGAAAAAGTTCTTGCCCTTCTCTTTAAGCTTCAGTTTTTCCTTTTCATTGACTGTTTTACACATCCTCTACAACCATAAGCAATCTTTTTGAAAAGAACAGCTAGTCAACAGAAGCAAAACAAGAACTCTCTTCGTCCCTATTAACTTCCTCGATCTGGTGCGCGTCCAGACTTTACTTATCTATAGACTGTCTAAAGTTTAAAATTTCTCCTTCGAGATCTCATTTCCATCGAAGAATAGAGTTTAATATTCATGATTTGGTCACTTTCCTTGATTATGTAGAACCAAGGTTCTTCTTTTGATGTTGCGGCCTTGGAATACCCAAAAAAGCCATTTAATTTGACACATTGTTTGATACTTTGTTGCGGGCAAGGCTCTTTTTTTCTCATGGACTCCATCTTTTCTCTGATTTTGATAATAGTTACGTTGGGGTCATCAACATTGTTGGGATCTAATGCTCAGAGTATCAAATCAGCTCATCTTCTTGACCTATTCATTCGAGATTACACGTTCAAGTCATTGGACAAACACTACAGAACAGGCATAATACAGTCAGTGAATTTACCTGCAAACCTCTCTGGCATCAGAGTCGATACAGTAAGGTTCCGATGTGGCAGTTTGCGAAGATATGGCGCCCACTTAAAGGAATTCCATCTGGGTACTGGTGTAATTGTGCATCCATGTATTGAGAGGGTCATGCTGATCAGACAAAACTTGGGGTATAACTGGTCTGCTATATATTATGCTAACTATGAACTCTCCGGATATCAGCTTGTTTCTCCAGTTGTAGGCCTCTTAGCTTACAATGCCGATCAAGATGTAAACGCTAGCAACCCTTTTCAACTTGGAATTGTTGCCAGAGAAAAGCCCCTGACAATTGATTTTACCAATATTACAAGGTTTACGAAAGCAGGGGGAATTATACCGTTGTGTGCCAGTTTTGAAGGAAATGGAAGAATGACACTGGCAAAGCCATCATCACCACACGTTTGTATTGCGAAGAGGCATGGCCATTTCGGTTTGGTTATTGAATCCGCCCCAGAGCAGTTCAGAAAGCGGATAAGCCAGTGGAAAGTGGCAGTTGGGAGTACAATTGGGGCAGCACTGGGTGCTTTTCTTTTAGGCTTGCTTCTGGTGGCTATGCTTGTTAGGGTGAAGAAGAGATCCAGAATGGAAGAGTTGGAGAGGAGGGCATATGAAGAGGAAGCCCTTCAGGTTTCAATGGTTGGGCATGTCAGGGCTCCCACAGCATCTGGCACTCGAACGACGCCTATAATTGAGCATGAGTATATACCTCCTCCTCGTTGAAATGTTTCATTTTGTTGGTGATCAATCAATTTTGTAACATTAAAATGACATTCAATCAAATTCTTAACAGGTCAAGACTAAATTTGTGTTAGTTTCTACGAAAGTTTGCATAGATTTCGTTCTTCTAAGCAGGGCTTTGATCCTGAACTCTGCTGATTCATGATTCTTTCTCTTCACCAGAATTAAGATGCTAAACTTTTTGGAGGATGAAATTTTTTAAATTCCAACAGTTCCCAACCCTTGTTTTTCTTTAAAATATTTTCATTATAAGGACACATGAGAGATGTAAGTGTGTCTTTTACGAATTCGACATTGTTGAGAAGACATGGATCAATATGTATTTGACTGATAAGGGCTACATTACAAATTTCTTAGTTACCAAAAAGCTAGGCTGCAATTTTCTTCTTCCTTAGTGTGTCCGATGCAATTACGAATTATAAATTAAGTTGATTGAAGCTACTGACATGCAGTGTGATGATGTTTATCAAAAGTCAGAGGAAGCTACTCTCTAAAGCTTCCTATTGTTGGACATCATGATGATTTCTTGTACAAACAGTCTCATATACAGTTTGACCTTGAGTAAAAAGTGGATTAGGCTATGTGAATTACTGTTAGTGATCAAAATATATAATTTGCTATTATGTTGGCTGTCTCTTAGCAGAAAGCAGATATTTGAAGTTTGAATTATGGTCCCCTTGTGGTCAATTTGCCATAGAAATCTAGCTTTTGAGATAATAGTTACAGATTCACTGGCCATTAGGGGTAGTTTTTTGAGTTTGAGTTACAAGAAACGCATTAGCAGAAAATAAAAGAAAAAAAGTTACAAGTAATGTACAGTTTTGAGTTACTGCTTTTCCCTCTTAAAAAAATAACCACCTATACCTAGAGACAAAAAAAGTAAAATTAACATGAAAGTGTCTGAGCTGGACTACTACATGAAAACTTGGCACTCCATGCATGTTGTTTTGCTGTTTCTACTCAATGATGCTGTGCAGGGGACCAAGTATAGCCCGATTACAGCTTTTCAGCAGGTTCTACAGTCCACTTCTAAGGTAATTTGTTGTTTATGGTGTCTTTCTAGTTAAATGTTGTAATTTAGGATTTTGGCTTAGGTTGTGATTTTTACTAGGTTTTTGGATGCTGCTGTGGTGCTATGTGATTTTAATCTGAATCCTGCGAATTTGTCTCTGCAAAATTTAGTATTATTTTTTGGGTGAGATTGTGATGTTTTACTTGGTTTTTGGTTGCTTCTGTGGTGCTATGTGATTTTTATCTGAATCTCGTGAAGTAGTCTCTGGCTCTCTGCACAATGTGTTGGCCCCAACTAATTCTAGAGGTTTGATGAGGAAATGTCTATGCAACATGTTAGAAACTGTGCTTGCACTCAGATATCAAATCATGTTCTTGATATTTTAATTTGGAAGTTATGTGGTAGTACAAAAATAGGCAATGCCCTATGTAATTAAAAGTAAATCATCTGATAAATGGTACAATTATATATGTATAAATTTTTCTCTGTTTGAATATAAACATCAGGCAATTTAAGTGGGAACATGCGAGGTGCAGCAATTGATGTGTTAATTGTATAAATTGTCTTCTTCATTTATTACCCTTCAAGGTTGTAACATGTCCAAGAAGCATATCTCTTTTCACGACTGTAGGGGTAGACGACTTCCAAGCCTGTTTTGTTGGTTTCCATTAGCTTTAAGGTGTTCCATCTGCAGTTCTTACTCATGTTATATGCTACAGACCTTTTAGTGCAGTTTTCATTAACTCTCTTTGCCCTCTTGGTTGAAATTTACAATCAGATCCAAACCCATATTGATAGGAATATGCATATAGCTAACAAACAGAGCAGCTTCCATGGATGAAGAGGTATTCCATGAAGTTGGAAGAAAGATATTAGGTAGTTAGTTGCTGACTTGGCTAGTTTGTTAAGAATTTTGCTAGTTTATCTCTATTCTAAACATTCTTCACATCGAATGCCTCTTGATTAGGGATAGAACCGTAAGAAATAGCATGGGGGGACGAAATGTACTACACCATCTTTCTGGGAGGGTGAAATGTGCTACATCATCTACAGAATTCTAACTTTTTAGAGCTTTACTCAATACTAATTGAATTAGAACTATAAATTATGTTTAGGAGGGTTGGCTGGCTCGTTTTTCATACGCCTGCATCTGTCCCTTCTCTTGATCCATGGGAGCTCCTCCATTTGCTAACTATATTCATATTTCTATCACATATGCGCTCACTCAGAATTCAAAAACATCAAAACAGGCAGGAAAAACACCAATAGGCTACTCAATTGAGTCATCAAGGATGGTAGCTAGTGTATTTTGGGACTGGCTTTCATAGGAACCGTGGTGTCGAGTTGTCTTCTGCTTTATTTTTTTTTTTGTGAAATCAAGATATTGGTTTTGTTCTTCCCATATCCGGAACTTGCAAAACTCACCTATTTTTTTCTTGCTGTGAAATTTCCATGAATCTTCATGGCTTAGAATGTTGCTATAAGAATTATTTAACTCACGCCTCTAGCAGCTATGCATTCAACTTGTGGACTTCTGTCACATCTTATGACAATAAGAACTCTGGAGGATCATTGTACAAAATTAACCGCACTAGTTGTTGGTCCTTAAATATAAAATATTCTGCTAAAGGTGTCCATACTTGTGAAGTTTGTTGAGTTGTACCTTGTAGTTTAGAACCCAAGGCAAGGGTGTGCATAAAGTTGTGTTTTAGTAGAAGATTTACCCGTGATTTTCTATTTTGCGCAGAGTGAGGTAAGTTATTGGATTACTAGCCAAAAATCTCTTCTAAGTGTAGGCTTCACTTGAAACAAAGTTCAAGGCACTAGTCAGTATGTAAGGTGCTTAGAAGCACCGATACTCCAAATTTGGAGCCGTACCCGTACTGGATACGTATCCAATACCGACACGCGTACCGTAAGGGTACAAAAGTATCCGAAACGTTTCTTTACGTACCGAAATGTTTCGAAACGTTTCTTTACGTACCGAAACGTTTCGACACGACTAGGAAACGGCTCTAAAACGTCCTTGAAATGGCAGTGAAACGTTTTTCTCCTTAAACGACTTCATTTCGTCCATCATTTAAACCCCCAACCCGTCAAACGCTTCGGTTCTTCTCCCTCAGCTTCAGTTCTTCTTCCTCACCCGCTGCTTCTGGTGCTGCTGCGTCTCGCCATGTGTCGCCTACCCTGCTACATCATCCTCTCCGACGACGCCTTCTGTTCCTCTGTCATCTTCTCTGGCCAGTGGCAGGTGCATCTTCTTCTCCGGTGGCAAGGATTTTGTTTTCAATTTTTTTTTTTCAGAAATTTGAATGACAGAGAAAAACAAGCCTAGAATTTTGTAACTTGGCTGATAATTTGTCTCTCCTACTTGTGTTTCAATTCATTCCTGTGATATGTGCCTCTGTTTGTAGAAAATTAAACTAGAATGTTCTGGGTTTGTGATATCTGACTTCACCTGTTCATTGTTCAACCATTTAAGCGTAGCAATAAAAGGAGGTGGAATAATGACTCTTCACATTATAAGGATAACAACAATGGCTGCAATTTGTAAGCTGATGAAACAAATTATGGCTCACCTAATTTTGATTCCTCTGCTCATTAATTGATTAATTATTTCATTCACTAATTATGCTTGATTAATTAGTTTTTAATGTATTAGATTATTGAATATATATATATATATATATATATTTTTTTTCCCGTACCCGTATCCTAAAATTTTAAAAATTGTCGTATCGCACGTATCGTATCGTGTCGTACCCGTATCGGTGCTTCTTAGGTAAGGTGCTTGCTCTCTTCTTGTTTGGGGATGATCTTTGAATATCTATAGTCGTCTACCCTTTGCAATTTTCATTAGGTTAAAATATATATATATATATATATATATATATATATATATATATATAAATAATTTTTAGGTGTTTGTTATCGGAATTTTTTTCAATAGAATTACGACATTCAAATTTCAGAAGAATTATTAATGTGTTGTTGAGTTGTGATATGTTCTAATTTTATTGGAAAAAAGAACTTTCTTTCTCTTCGCTGGTCATTGTCTTGGAGACAGGAAAATAAATCCTCAATTTTTTCTGTGATTGTTGGTTTCAATTTTAGAGAGAAGTAAGCATAAAAAATATGAGACCATGGAGTGGTGGGTTTTACATAAATTGTAGACTCTACAATGTGTGTGAATCTCACATACTTTATGTGCATGTCTTTCTTTCCAAAATTAGAAATTAAGAGAATCCAGAAGAAAGACATTGGTTCAAGTATTCGTATCACTTTCAGAGAAAAATTGAAAGGTCCAAATTCATCAGCTAAAAAATGAGTAAATAGAAGTTTGATTATGAAACTAAAATTAAAGAAACATTCAATCTTCTACTGCGGATGATCATACTAAGTGGCGTGGTTGAACAAAATTCAAGATCAAACTACGTAATGCTAGTTCTGACAATAACTGGTACAATCTATCTGGTCCATTTCTTCTTCACCCATTTGGACTGGCTGCTAACTAGTTGCATCCAGTCAATAATTTAAAGCCATCTCTGGTCTTGAACGTAAGATTTATTTGCCTCGGATTTTCCATTAACGGTTGCCTGGCCCAGGAAAGCGAAGGAACTACATTTTGTTAAATTCCAGTCGAAATTAACTGAAAGGCTCTATAATCTAACATGGCCTCTTATATTTGCATCTTCAATTCAATTAGATGTCAGTTCACGAAAATTGCAAAAGTAAGGAAGCAATCTCTTATAGTTAAGTTTAATTAAAATTTAACAATTTTATTTTAAATGAACATTCATGGAAATGCTTTGTTATATTTTAAAGTGCATGTAACAATTTTGTAATTAGGGAGGCACAATGTAGTTTTCCCTTTATTTTTTATGCAATGCTACTTTTACCCAATAAATATGGATTCTTCTATAAAAAACTAAGTCTCATCAAGGAGCACAGTCGAATGCTGCAAAACTCTTGTAGTCTAGTCTGCAACAGCCGTGAAATTTTTAGGAAGAGTTAATCTACAAAAAAATAGGTAGATTAAATTAATTAAAAAATACATCTAAAGCAAATTAGAGAAGTGCCTATTGAAAAGTGTCCCTTGAAGAATCTAGATCCCCTCTTTTTCGGTGTTAACATGATGCCATCCTGGTGGAGCAGGATAGGTTAAGAGTTATTGGCTTTATGCACTCTCGCTTTTTCATTTTCAGTATTGGATGCTATATCTTATACTTATCTCTCTCAACCATGATAACATTATGGTGGCGCCAAAAAATAAAAGGATCCATTTTCTGATTATGACACAATAATTAGCCTTGATCATGTCTAGTGGTAGTACCCGCTTGGTAATGTTATGGAGAGCTCGGCTTACTCAAAAGTGAAGCTCTTCTGTTGTTAAATTTTCACGAAACTTGTATAAAATAATCTTTGATTACCATAACTAGATTTAGAGACGATCCAGTGGTGAAGAATCTCAATCTGCCAGGACTAGAGAGCAAAAAGTTCTACTAGCATTATGTACACACGTTTAGGAAGAGATGTTACTGGAATGGCCCTCTAGTTTCCTCCACGTGAATCTTGTTGGACGAGGCAATGGTGGAAATGATTGATTTTCTTATGGTCTACTTCCAACTCAAAGGCAAGTCTTTTGGAGCTGTGCATAGAATTTACCTCCCGGCGTACCATATTTTACTATTAAAAAAATAAAAACTAATGCGATGAGATCATATAATCACTGTTTTATACATTCGATGAGGATGCGATAAGCTTTGATAAATAACTTTTTATAAAATTAAAAATAATACATTTGTTCTTATTTGTCACTATGTTCATCCTGCTATTTTTGTTAATAATTACTACAAGAAAGCAGCGAATTTGTCACAGAATTTTCTCGCGGAAAAATTTTCGTCACAACTTCTCACGGAAATTATCACTAATTTTATCTCAGAATAACCCTTTTCATGGACTTTTCTCACGGAAAATATCCGAGAGAGGAAATGGAGAAAATTCCGTGAGAAATACGGTCGGAATGGTGGCGCGAAAAGGCGGGAAAAATTTCTCGCGGTAATTTTCCGTCGGAAAAATTGAGATAATCTAATTGGCAATATTTTTTTTAACTCTGTAATAATTTCTCACGGAATGAGAGAAATTCTCACGGAATTTTTCCACGAGAATTTGTCGCGGAAAAATTCCGTGAGAAATATTGCTACTTTCTCACGGAAAATTCCGTGAGAAATTCCACTTATTTCTCACAGAAAATTCCGTGAGAAAATTCCGTGAGAAAACACGATATATCTCCCCCACTTCTTCGATTAGTTTCATTTCTGCTGAGGTTTCCTTCATCGGCGCTAAGAAGCTTCGACTTTGCTGTGGGTCTCCTTCACCGGCTCTGCAAGCTTCGATTTTTGCTGTGGGTTTCTTCACCGGTGCTGCAAGCTTCGATTCTGCTGTGGGTTTCGCTCACCGGTGCTGCAAGCTTCAACTTCTGCTGTGGGTTTGTTTTTCCAGCGCTGCAACCTTCATTTCCTCGCAGATATGGGTTTCCTTCACCGGCATTGCAACCTTCTTTGGAGAAAATTTGATTTTCTTGCTGCATACCTTCATTTTTGCTCTTGTTCTGTGGAAAAAACTGTTGGAGAAAGCCGATTGGATACTCCACTCAATTTATCTCAAATTTTTTTATCATTCTAAGGTATGTATCATTTTTTTCAGTTTATTTTTCATGATTTTTCAATTTTGTTGGATATACATAATTGACTCCATCATATATTGTAACTCAAGTAATTTATGAAGCTTGTCTGTATGATACCTTGATTCACAATCTTTTATATATTGATATGGCTCACAAATTGAAATGCCAAATGCCATGAACTTTCGAGTTCTAGAATCATAAAATGTCTGAAAACGATTTAAAATAAAATGTGTCATGTTGTCTATAAAAAATAACTCTCAAAGTTTTAACTTGTTACAATTGTGATCAATGTTTGAAAATGCAGTGATATGAAGAGAAATATGTCTCTTGTGCACTTATGTAACTGCACAACCTAAAACTATAGCAATAATGAACATCCCATTTAAAAGCTTAAGTTTACTAATATATTATTGAGCAAATTAATTAAAATAATTTAAAAGGAACCTTGATGTATTTGCTGTGTAATTTTGTCAACAAGGTAATATGCATGGCCTTGTAGACTAAATTTGTCTGTGATATTACTATTTACGGTAATAATGTAATCATTGCTGCCAATACTTTTTTAAATAAAAAGTTGTGCAATATTTAAATTTAATTAAAAATTTTAACTACAACACCTTTAATTAACTTAAATATATTTTTTGTATTAAAGTTCATGAAAATAAAATATACTCTTTTTTATTTATACATATTTAAAAATAAACTTAACTTTTTAATTTATTTTTATTTATGAATATTTTTAGATTTAAATTAATAAAAATATTTAAATAAAAAAATTAAAAATTAAATTAAAGAATATTTTTTAAAAATAAATAAAACTTTTTTAAAACAAAATTTCTAATCATTTGGTAGATTAAAAAAAAGTTACAAATATTTTCAATCATTTCTAAGCACATGTTTGTTAGTTTTTTGATGATAGATTTAAATAAATGGAAAGTGAGATTTCTTTTTTTTTTTATAGCCATTTGACAATATAAAATCCTATATAAAATGAATTAGACATTCAATGAGTAGTTATTCTTTTTATCCACCAATTAAATAGACGTATCTTTAGTTGCGATAATAGCCGCCCCAAATGAGTTATTTGAAGAAGATATAAGGATTTATGAAGGTTTGCTGTCATCCTTAGATTACTAAGGCAGTATTTAAATTTTTAAGCAATATACCACTAGTCAATATCATTGTTCTAATTTATGAAGTTAATTTTTTTGTTTTTATTTTTTGGTTTCATTTAAGTCATGGATTTTCCTGAACATCGACGTTGGATGTATAATAGAACAGAGGGTAATCGTCAAAGGATTACACAAGAGTTCTTTGCAGGCGTAGAGGAGTTTGTTCAATTTGCAAGTCAGTTAGATATATTTAAACAAGAAGGGAGGTTTAGATGTCCTTGTGTGAAATGTAAATGTGTGAGGTATCATAAGCCAGATGAAATTAGGATGCACCTGTATAAAAAAGGATTTATGCCTAATTATTACTATTGGCATAATCATGGAGAAGAATGTCCACCATTAGCTTCGATTGAGACTAGCATTCATATGGATTTTAATCCATATGAACAAATGGTTAGAGATGTAGCTGAAGCATCATTTGAGAGATATGATATGCCTGAAGATCCAAATCCAAGTGCTGCAATATTTTATGACATGTTAAGAGCTGCACAAGCTCCATTGTGGGATGGGTGTCAAAATCATACAGTGTTGTCAGTGGCTGTAAGATTGTTGAGTATCAAATCTGATTATAACATTCCAGAGGCATGTACTGATGAGATTATCACATTGATGTCTGAAATTTTACCTTCTAATCATCGAATGCCTGCTAACTTGTACCAAACAAAAAAATTAGTTTCAAAACTTGGTTGTGGTTATCAAAAGATTGACTGCTGTGGCAATGGGTGTATGTTGTACTATGGTGATGCAGCAAATGATAGGGAATGTCAATTTTGTGATGATGCTAGATTTAAGGAGGCAAGAGTTGGAAAAGGGAGGTTTAAAGAGGTTCCTAATAAACAAATGTGGTATTTACCAATTATTCCAAGACTCCAGAGATTGTTTGCCTCTAATGCCTCAGCTAAATACATGAGATGGCATCATGAAAATCGTCGTGATGAAGGCATGTTGTCCCATCCATCAGATGGAAATGCTTGGAAGCATTTTGATCAAACTCATCCAGAATTTGCATTAGAGCCAAGGAATGTCAGATTGGGTCTTTGTACTGATGGGTTCACTCCATTTAGTTTGAGTTCTAAGCCTTACTCTTGTTGGCCTGTAATTGTTACGCCATATAATCTTCCACCCGGTATGTGTATGCGACGAGAATATATGTTCTTGACAATCATAATACCTGGGCCTCATAATCCAAAAAGTAAGATTGATGTTTTCTTACAACCTCTAATTGCAGATTTAAAGTTGCTTTGGGGAGAGGGTGTACAAACATATGACATTTCTATGAAACAAAATTTCAAGTTAAGAGCTGCTCTTATGTGGACTATTAATGATTTCCCAGCTTATGGCATGTTGAGTGGTTGGCAAACTGCAGGAAGATTGGGTTGTCCAATTTGCATGGGTTGTTCAAAGGCATTCAGATTAAAGCATGGAGGAAAAACTTGTTATTTTGATTGTCATCGTCAATTTTTACCGATGAATCATCCATTTCGTCGAAATAAACAAAACTTCCTAAAGAATACCACAGAGACTTCACCACCACCATTGAGGTATTCAGGAGAAGAAGTGTATGAGCAAGTTCGAAGCTTTCCTAAAATAACTGAATTTTCAAGTCTGTCTTTGGAAGGATACGGTCAAGATCATAATTGGACTAAACGTAGTATCTTTTGGGACCTACCCTATTGGCATGACTTGTTGAATCCACATAATATAGATGTAATGCATACAGAAAGTAATATTTTTCATAATGTGTTCAACACAGTAATGGATGTGAAAGGTAAGACAAAAGATAATGTGAAAGCAAGGTTAGATTTGACTGTCTACTGTAAACGAACTACTTTACACATGGAAGATAAAGGAAATGGTAAAATGATAAAGCCAAAGGCAGCATACACATTTAATATGGATCATAAAAGGGCAATATGCGAATGGATTAAATCTTTAAAGCTTCCAGATGGTTATGCATCTAACTTGGGACATTGTGTTGATGTGAAGAGTTGCACTTTAACAGGGATGAAAAGTCATGATTGTCATGTGTTCATGGAGAGGCTATTACCAATCATATCCAATGGGTTGCCAGCCTCAATTTCTAATACTTTAACAGAGTTAAGTCATTTCTTTCGAGATCTTTGTGCTCCTACTTTACAACTAAATAACCTTAATGTGATGGAGCAAAATATTCCTGTCATTTTATGTAAACTTGAGAAGATTTTTCCTCCTGGTTTCTTTGATGCCATGGAACACTTACCTATTCACTTGGTGTACGAAGCAACAGTGGGTGGACCTGTACAATATAGGTGGATGTATCCATTTGAGAGATTTTTGCAGACACTAAAGCGAAAGGTGAAAAATAAGGCACATGTTGAAGGATCTATTTGTGAAGCATATATACTTGAAGAAACTTCAACTTTTTGTTCTTATTACTTTGAGTCACATGTTCATTCAAGAACTAGGAGAGCTCCTCGAAATGATGATGGTGGGGAGTGTAATGATCAGCCTCCTATTTCAATTTTCAACTATCCTGGTCAGCCTCATGGAAGATCTACTGGTAACACTCGTTATCTTACTGATAATGAGGCTAATGCTATAACGTTGTATGTTCTTCTCAATTGTCCAGAGGTTAAACCTTTTCTAAAGTAAGATTCTTTCATAACTTAGGTACATATATAAGATTAACTTTTTGTCGTAATATTTTCACTATTTAGGATTAATTTTTTTGTGGTATATTTGTAGTTTGTATGTTGAGGCATTACTGTCCAAGAATTCTACCTTATCCAATGAGGCAATTGATAAGTATATTTCATCTGAATTTCATGATTGGTTTAAAACTCATGTAAGTATTCAATTTATGAATAATTGGTTATATGGTTATGGAACTAAACTTCTTATATTATATTTTCATAATATCTGTTCTTTGATTAGGTTTTGAACCCTACAAATGGAATACAAGATGCTTTATTAGTTTCATTGGCTTGGGGTCCTTTAAGACTAGTACATACATGGGATCAATGGTCTGTTAATGGGTATAAATTTCATACAGCCTCTTGGGCAAAAGGAAGAAAGACAAACAATAGTGGGGTATGCATAAAAGGAAATAGCCATGGTGAAATTGAATTTTCATATCATGGTGTGTTAAGGAGATTATACAGTTAGAATTTACTGGCCTACCAACTAAGCAATTGACAGTTTTCAACTGTGATTGGTATGATCCTACCAACCAAGGAACTCGAGTTTGCTCTAAATATGGTATTATAGAAGTCAAGGCTAAAGGAACATACAAGGGTAATGACCCTTTTATCCTTGCCCAACAAGCTGATCAGGTATACTTTACACCATATCCAAAATCGATATCCAACAAAAACGGTTGGCTTGTTGTGATTAGAACAAAAGCAAGAAATAGGATTGACGCCCCTGGTGATGATAATGTAGAGGCACGATTTCAGGAAGAAAGCAACGGTTCACCTCAATTAGTTGATACCGACATTAATGATCAAGATCTAAGAGACAATATGGGTCAGAGCGAAGAAGTGGATGGTGTACAGGTTGACACTTTTATTGATACAACTGGTGAAACTGAAGAAGAAAATGAAGTTTTAGAAGAGGAACTATTAGATACCAACTCATCCGATACTCAAGAGGATCCTCTTACTGATTATTCCTTAACAAGTGATTGACAGTGTTCGGTACTAACTTGTTATTATTATTTAGCATTTATTTAACATACTTAACTTATTTTCTAATATTGATAATGATAATGCTTTACTTATTTTTCTTTCTAGATGTCAGATAGAGGTCGTAATAAGGGTGGAGGATCTGCGGCACCCAAAAAAGGAAAAGGAAAGTTTGTACAACAATCTGAGCCGATTCACATACCATTATCTGCTATACAGTCATCATCTCCGCACTTATCTCCACATGCTGGGACCCCTCCTGGATCAGCATCTGCATCATCTTCTTTTCCGTCTCCACACATTCAAACACCACCTGATTCCTCAACCTTCATTGGTTCAGAGATGCCTTCTACACATATTTTGAGTACAGATGGATCATCTTCTCATCCTATTAGATATGAGCCAGGGACGAGGTTGAGTGATGGACGACTAGTTATTAGACCTCATGGAGTTGATGAGTAAGAATTCTTTAAATGCAACCTTTTTTGTACTGTAATTATTCCATTATTTTTATTTTTATTGCATCATTTTTTTCATTTGCAGGTTTTATCCACATATCCCACCCGTCACCATATTGTCTCAAATTATTCATAGTAAGTTTGAGCATGGTTGGCCAACATTTACTAAAGTACCTGATATTGTGAAGAATTTATGGTTTGCAGAGTTTAAAGTAAGCTAATTTATAACCTTATAAGTTATAATACATATAGTTAATGTGTTGCTCTGATTATTTATAATATTAGCTTCGCTTATTTTTAATACAGAGATTGTGTGCTTGGGATCCATCTATTGAGCGACGAATTTACAAGATATGGAGGAAGAAGTGTGGCACTATTATGCGTGCGTCTTTTAGAGACATTCGTACTGGTAAAACTAAAGGTGATTGGTTATCTCTGACAGCTCGAGCTGAGTTAGATGAGTATTGGCAAAGTGATGAATTTAAAGCCAAGTCTACACGTAATAAGACAAACAGGGCTGCAGATACTGGAGGATGCCTACATAGAGGAGGGCGTGTTCCATTTTCAGAGCATAAGAGAAGGATGGTAAATATTCTTTATTTGCAATAGTTTTTTTTTAATTACTATTTCTTTTTAAATATTTCCTTTCAAATATTATAATTCTTATGTATTTTAACTAAGTGTTGTAGGAAATAGAGTTGGGTAGAGAGGTTCAGATCCCAGAAGTATTCAAGAGGATCCAACACAATGAGAAAAAGGGAGGTTGGATTGGTAAAAAAGCCTCTGATACTTATGTAAGTCATTTAACTTGTTTGTTAATCAGATTGTTACTATAATTTGTTTATGTACTTGATATTCATTTGTTATTTGTTGTAACAGAGCCAGTATGAGCAGATGAAACAAACTCAAGAGTCAGGATCAGATGATACTGATTCTTCTATATGGCTCAAAGTTGTCGGTGGAAAGAACAAAAGAGGTCGTGCTTATGGGTTTGGGTTAGAGGCTGGTCTTCTTACTTTTGATGGCACACAGCACTTTGGATATGGCCCTGGTGAGCTTTCACAAATGAGAGCACATTTAGAGGCCTCATTTGAGAAGAAATTAGAAGAGAAACTATCAAAACAAGCTCAAATTTATGAGACAAGTCTTGCCAAGATGCAAAAGGCACACGAAGACAAGATGGAAGCTTTCATGAAACAAATTATGGCTCACATGAGTATAGGACCTGAAAGAGGTGGCACTTCGTATGATGGACCAACCCATGCTGATGATGGTGACAACGATGGTGGTGGTGGTGCTGGCAGTGGTGGTGGTGCTGGTGGTGATGATGATGATGATGATGATGATGATGATGATTTTGATGATGTGGATGATGATGATGAACAGTGATCCTAGCATTTTTATTTATGTTACATTATGAAATGCAAACTTGTAATGCTAAATATATATTTGTCTTAAGTTTAATGTACTTTCGAATTTATAAACTTGTGGTTTTGTTCTTATCAAGGTTTTGTTATTGGTTAGTTGGACATAAATACTGTATTTTTTGACTGTTAGAATAACTTGTAATTATTCAAACAGAGGTAAAGGTATAAAGGCAAGTTAAATGAACAATTTTCTCATTTTTCTCGCGGAATTTTTCCGTGAGAACCCTTCTTGTTTTTCTCGCGGAATTTTTCCGCGAGAAACATATTCTCGCGGAAAAAATCAGTGAGAAAATCCGTGAGAAATTTCACGAACTTGCCACCTATTTTCTCTCTCATTTTTCTCACGGAAATTAGTTGGCGAGAAACTTTTATCACAGAAATTTTCCGTGAGAAGATATGTTTCCTACGGCTAGTTTTTTCACGGTCGGATTTGGGTGAGAATTTCCGTGACAAATCACTTTATCACGGAAATTATGCTGTTTTCTCACGGAAAAATACCGCGAGAAATTGCTTGTTTTCTTGTAGATAGTATTATTATTATTCAATATTTTAAAATTTGTATCAGTTATTAAATTGGAGATGAGAGTAATTTTATAGTTTAATGGTCAAATTGTAACTATTTAAAAATATATTTATTATAATTGTGTTTTTATTTTTATAAATATATTTATATAAAATTTTGCAACTTATAACTGAATGTGGTATTAAGGTTTCTTGGACTGAACGTTCTTCTTTCATATGGGAAATCAAGAAGAATAAGTTTATTTATATAAAACTTTGCAAATATTGGTTAAAGATAACGTGATATAGTGATGGAGCAGCGACCATCTCATAACTAGGAGACTTGTGTTCATGCCTGCCTATGCCGCTCTAGCCAATTTTCAAGACATTGAAAGGATGATGGACTCGTTTAAAATCAAACCAATGCCGATTTCATGCAAAATCCAATTGTTGACCAGCATTGATTTGTTTTTTAACTTGGCATTTCATGGGGTTTTTCGTTCAAGATCATAAGCTAGTTCTCCAGTTAAATCGGCCAATCTGATTTTAACAACACTGTTACTACCCCCCTCCACCACTAACATGATAGTTATTATTTGCCAGTTTTTAACACATTGAGGGGATGGACCAATTCAATATCAAAACCAGTGCCAATTTTCATACAAAATCCAATTATTGACCAGCGTTGATCTGTTTTTTAACTTAGCAGTTCATAAGGTTTTTCATTCAAGATCATGGGCTAGTCCTTCGACTAAACCAGCCAATCATCAGCACTACTATCATTGTCACTTTTGCATCCGCTGTTACTATTGTCAATTGCTATCACCATTGTTACTGTCTGTACTTTCACCACCCTGACCCTTACCTATCACAACCATGGTCCCAATCAATAATTTGCCACACCGTTATAACCATACCTAGCATCGTTATCACTATGACCTCCACATTCTATGCCATGTGAGGGCATCAAAGTCAGCTTAGTTGTTAGACGCTCGACTTTTTAGAAGGATAAGCATCAGCCACCCTTAGAATATCGGGGTTTGGGAAGGAATGAGTGGAAAGTATTTTTTTAATACATGTTTTATTAAAGGAAAAAATATATCATATTAACCTCTCCTTATGTTTAGTTGAAATACATATATCTCTCTTTTTAAATATTATTTAAATAATATATATTATAAAATTTTTCTCATAATTTTATTATTTTTTTCTTAATAAAGTTATTTTCTTTTCACAACATGTCCGCTTTTCAGAAACAAAATTCTTTAACTATCTTTACTATTATTTTAAAAATAAAATCATAATTTCACATTACATCTTAATATAAACTTAGATATCTTTATTGTTACATTAAAACTAAAATCACGACCTATAAGGAGGATAAAACCAAAAATAAATAAAATAAAATTATAATTTTATATTGTGTAAAAATTTAATTTTATTTGCCAAAAATAAATTAAAATAAAAATTTTTGTAATATATGTCAAATATAATTTATTCAATCCTAATATAATTAATCTTTTTATTTAGTAGCAAGAAAAATTTTCTAGTCATGGGCTCATAGCACATATCCCCAGATCCCTTGTAACTGAAGGGTGGAACACTCGAACTTTACGCGCCATCAAAATTTAATTGAGGATTGGGAAAACAATACCATCAGTTAGCTGCTTGTTTGTATTGACCGCTCACTTTGACCACATAGATGACATGGTGCCATGTATAATCTCTATTTTCCATCCCCTGATACATTTCAGTGAGTGACAAACTCAAGTCTCATCCACTTTTTTATTGAAATTTTCAAATTATTGGACCCAGACTTAAATAAAATGTCTCAAATAATCATTAATATATATATATATATATATATAGAGAGAGAGAGAGAGAGAGATACACACACACACACACGATCTGGGCGAATGAGGTATTATATTACTAAGACTTGATACAAATTGTACCACATTATAACAACAGAAAGACGATATTTGCAGAAGTTCATTACACATATACGTACTAGGATATAACGGTTCAAACTTTGGAACTTAAAAGACATACAAACGCAAATAACTAAGGAAGATCTCTAGCTACCTTATTTATACATATATATTTCATCTCATTTGATGTTTTGCTAAGATCAGAAAGACTATAACCTCTAATTACTGAACCATATGCAGATAGCTTCCTCCTCCACTTGAGCAAACAACTTGTTAATTGTACCACCCTTGGAAAGTCTTCTTTTCTGGTTGTGCGTTCATCATTGCACAGTTCACATGTGCCTTGTTACTGTCAATGATCTGAAGTACTTCTGTCGATGGTAGCACAGTTTGATTCACTAGGGCATTAGTACTTGATCCTGAGGAAGACATGCTCATGCTTCCATGGATATTACTGTCATATCCTCCATTAAAGAAGTACTTCTCAGGCTGCAAGTCTTGCTGGTTTTGGTTCGCTAGAAGAATGGGGATATATCCACCCGACCTCATTTTTGAAGCACTTTGCTGACCATTTGCCTGAAACCCCTGACCTGCGGTGATGGATCCAGAATTTTTGTGAGGTAAGATCACAACATAATAACATGACTATATTCTATATATTTTCACCCTCTACAAATGAATCAATCATTCTCAAGTTGGTCTTTCCTTTAACAGGTCTTCATTCTCATTTTGGTTCTCAAGATTCAAAATTCATGCAAACTAATTTTTTCATCAGTGAGGGAGCTGTGAACTTTGCTAATAGATATAGTGATGTAACGAGATTTTTGTGACGGAACACCGTTAAATTTTAATTAAATTTGCTTTTTGCCATGGTGTCAAAACAGTATTGGGTATGTTTGTTTGGGATTTAGTGATCCTACAACATACAAAGCATGCCACGTCACTAAAATCATTAGCGAAGTTGGCGGTTCACTAAAGGAGAGACTATTGGACGGACCTTGAATCGTATCAAAATGAGAATAAATACTAACTTTAAACTAATCCATATCGAAAGGAGCAAAATAGGATTTTAGTCATTTAAATACTAAATAATAACATTACAATTACATTTATTATATGCACATCATTTAGTACAAGAAATTACGCTAGTTTCTATAGTTTTTCTCCGTGAATTTTAATAATTTTGAAAATCGATACATCAATACTGCCTCATTAAAAAATAATATTTAAGTATTTTTTTTTGGTAAAAAAAAAAAACCATCTACATTCTCCACGTACGGAAAGTGAAACATGGAATCGCCACGTATATAAAAAATTATTGAAATAATGTAAATTTTTAAAAATTCAAAATTATATAAACTTAAATTTAGTTACATGAATCATATCTTAAAATTTATTAGTGTAAATTATAAATATAAAAATACCAACACACACACACACACATCCAGTTTAACTCTCACACCCATCTTTAGCCATTGGTTTCTTTATCATCTAATGGCTGAAAACCATTTAATCAGATAGTTGAACCTGACTAAAAAAGGAAATAATAATTTTATAAAATTAATTATTTTCCTCTCTTTCAATCTCTTTATCTTTAACTTATTTCTCTCATCTCTCCTTTCACTTATTGTGAATTATTATAAAAATGGAATAATCATGATATTATAAATTAATATATTACTTTTAAATTGAACTACAACATTATTTAAAATTTAAAATATATCATAAATTTACATTGTAATTGTTTTAATGAAAGGAGTAAGTTTAAATATATTAGCTTAAAGCTCGCAATTTTAATTCTTTTAACAAGGGTAAAGAAATTCCATAGTACTATAAGAATCATCATCAACTTATGCAGAACAATATGATTGAAGGAGTTAAATGGCAAGGAAAGGCAATAGCTAAGATATAAGAGATATTATTTGCACTAATATCAACAACCATTTGAAAGATGAAAATTAGAAAGCAAAAGAATTAGTCTAGATCACTTTAGATGAATGGAAGAGGAAATAAGCTGATGGGCAATTGCACTTCCACTATGTACGGTACAGAATGTAGAGCTGTTTGTGGCGAAAAGAAACAGATTTCCTTCTTGAAAGTTTTACAAGACAAAATCTACGACGTATTTAAAATTTGAATTAAGCAGTTATGTAATTTTAAAAGAATATATTAAATTAAGATAGTGTGATTATTTTATTTTTATGATAACTTGTAATAAATTAGAGGGAGAACAATAAATAAATGATAGAGAGAAAAATGAAAGATTGTAATGTAGCTAAAAGTAGACATTCATATTTTTATAAATGATGTTCAACCATTAGATGATAAAGAAATCAATAACTAGATATGAGTTTAGTCAAAATATAATAATTGATCATATATATATATATATATATATATTGAGAGAGAGAGGCGCACACATTCATGTACTAAACGAGTTGAATAAATCAAGGCTACGTTGATAACTTCAATGGGGCAGGGTTCGATCTGGTATATTTTTGGTCCGTATTCTCATATTTTTGGTGGGGAAAATCTATCCCTGTTCCTATGTGAGAAAAATTTTCTCAATCCGATCCTTCCCAATTTGGGGTAATCCCCACAAGAATCTCTCCAAAAATAAAAAATTGTCATCTTTTTTGTGTTCGAAGGAACACAATTTGTCCAAAAATAACGAGGTGGGGCCATTATTATTTATATGCAATATAATAAATAAAAAATCAAGAGAAGTATATACTATTGACAAGTGGTGTACTAGATGCGTCCCTGCTTACCTGGATCTTTGAAAGGAGGAGGAATCTGATTCGCAGGTGCTGCATAGGGTATTGCACATTCGCCATTGTTAAACTGATGATAGCTTGAAAACCCAAGCTTTTGGAAGGGCATATTTCCATATGCACCATTCAACTGGTGATTGTTTCTTGAAGTCCTATCAGGATTTGGTGATTGAAGATTATTATTACCACAATGATAAGCACTAGTTTGACGATCCAGATCAGCTAGCTGCAGTTTCTCCCTCTTGCGAGAATGCTGCTCATAATTGTCAACATTAGTATATATGAGCAAGACTTGCTTATTTCTTGCTTCTTCCTCGGTATTATTTATTCCACCATTATCCACCCCTTCAACATCATAATCTTCTTTCTCATTGATCATTAGAGAAGATGAAGATCCATCACTCCATTCTGGATGAACCAGAAGCTCTTCTTGATTTAAAATGGCCAGCCAAATAGAAGTCTCCTTTGCAGTCATCTTGTCCTGTAAGAGCACAGATATTATGACCGATAATCATTTAATCATATTAATATAATTTTATTATGACCTAATGCCTAACTATTTAGCTAGTTGGATTGGATGATTAAACAACCTTTTAAGCTCTAGTTTTGATACCTCAACCCAACACGCGCATTATTTTATTCTTTATATACTCACATACTTTCACTCTTATAACTTAACAAAATCTAAAATGCACTAATAGAAATGATAATAGAAAGCATGAAATAATTTAAGTATTTTATGAACCATATTTGGTGATGCGTGTTTAAAACCAGTTAGACGTTTTATTTAATTGATTTAATGAATTAAAAAAGAAAGAGTAAATTACACTTTTCTAGTAAAGTGTCTAAATTACATGACTCTTTCTTTTATCTTGAAATCAATATTTTCCTTCCTTGAACTTAAAAGATGTATGGCATTGACTTCTTCCATGCAAAAAGTAAAATATGAGGTACAAATATATATTTTGATTAAAATATTCTTATATATATTTATATATAATTGATATAATATAATAAGTATTAAACATGTATTTATCCAATATAATAATAGTCAAAGTTTCATAAATTAAATTTATAGTTTTTAATACAAAATAAATAATATTGAAATAAAAGTTTAAAAATAATTTTTTTAAAGTTATATTTTTAATAAAAGATCAATATTCTTGAAGTTATTTTGATCAAATTTTAATTTCAAGAAAGTTAGTGTAGTTTGTGTATACTTTTATAATAGGAGAGAATGTTGTATAATTTAAGCATAATGAGTATGGTTTACGAAGGAGAAACCAAAAAAAGAAAAAGGGAACAAATTAACCATGAATTTCACAATAAATGGTTAAAAACTGAAAATGTCATTTATATATAAATGGACTAATATCATTTAAATGAGTCTAACCCTTATATCATTCATGGGTCATTTATTCAAATAAATGGTTAGATAATAAAGTTGTACCTGTAAGCATTTAGAATGATGAACAATCATACGAATCTTAGCAATATCAGGAGCAATGTGCTTCACAACAGCCGTGAGCACAACAACTTTCCATGCCTTCTTAAGATCATGAGGCTTTCTGTAAGGAGGAGGGCCAGGGTCCTTGAGGAACCCTAGCTGATGCCACCATGGCTCATTCCCAGAAGGCCACCAAGGAGGGGCCTTCCCTTTCTCCAAAGGGTACCTTCTCTGTGGGGGGTTACAGTGCTGCATCAGAGAAGATAATAGGGATCCAAGAGTAGTGTCTTGAAGTTCATGGAAGCTTCTGCAAGGTGCCGTTCCATTCCTCCACTCTTCAATTTTCCCTGCAATGCAATATTACAGTCTGTTTGATTTCCTTGTTTCTTGTTCTCATTTTTACTAAAAACAGAAAACATAAGTAAAAGTGTTTTTGGTACTGTAGACAAAAAAGTAATTTAACCATAAATTTTTAACTTCATATAAGAAATGTATTTTTTAGATATTAAAAGCTTGCCAATGAAAATAGATTTTAAAAAATCAAAGTAGATGATGGATAGTAAAAATATATTTTCAAAAACTAAACACACCCTTAATCTCGTTCTTTGCTTGATACTTAGCGATGGCTGCTGGGCCATTAAGGTCGAACTTCACCTTTTCCTTCCACCATTCACGAAGATTATCAGAAGCTCCAGTTACTGGCTTCCCTTTCTCAGGGATAATGCCATACACAAACCCTTGAGCGTTGCAGAGTTCCATCATCTTCATCATGTACCTTAGTATACTATCTTGTGCCCTAGCCATTTTCTTCCTCTTTGATTGATCTGAACTCTCGCCTTTATTTGCCATGGCCTCCTTTTCTTTGAGCCTCTTCTTTAATAGTTTGTCTCTCCACATCCTCAGCTCAAGACCCTCAATGCTTATTTCTTCTTCAAGTATTTTGTCCAAAACGTTAATTTCTGATTTGTTCCTTGTAGCTGCATTATCTCCTCCCATTAAAGGGGAAAGAGAGAGTCAAAATTGAAGGGTTCCGTTTACGTTTCCGCAAAATCCATAAATTTCCAATTAATGAATTAATGCATTAATTGAACTAGGAAAACCCAATCATTCATTGAGAAAGTCGGGGAAGGAAGTAATGAGAACATTGACTATATGTAGGTAAATCAATAGGATAGTTTAGTCATTAAATGGTGAAGGATTCCAAACCATTGATATCCATTTATAAAAATAATAAATAAAATAAATGATTGAAGAAAATATTGAGAATGAAATCCGCTCTGGTATACTGTGCAATGAGAGAGAGAAAGAAACATGAGATAAGATCCACTCGAATGGGCCCACCTTCCTATTTCTTTCTCTATCCAGGGAGAGAAACCCAGCCTAGAATACTTCTGATACATTATGCGCAGTGCAGAATTTTCTTCCTTAAATAAATAAATGCATGGACAAAAAGTAAAGGGAGGAGGAAGAGTAAAAGAAACAAAGTAAAAAAAGAATTAGCCTCCAAACCAAAATAGAAAATTGCTACATCCCAACCTCGACAGATAAACCTGACAAGAAGGCAAACTCAGACAAATTATAATAACCCGGTTCAAAATTGTGAAATTTGCCAGAGAGGAAATAAGCATATACACAAACTAAGATAGGAGAAATTTCAAACAAGCTTGACCAGAATAAGAAATGGAAGCACAAAATCATTTGACAGACAAATAAAAGGCTTCTGAAAATCCGAAGTACCTATTGGGTTTCTCTTTTTTATGTGCACGCAGTGCAATTAGAGAAAGAAAAGAAATAGTTGAGACTCAGTTGAATGAGGCTTGCAGCAAGATGCCCTCCTATGTATGAGAGAGAAATATGAGATGTGGGACTTATATAGATCTCCTTATACAGGATCCTCTCTCTCTCTCTCTCTCTCTCTCCCTCCCACACACACATATAGGATCCAGGTTCAGGAGGCTTACCTTTATTTTTCTCTCCAGTACTGTGTTGTATAAAGTTTGGAAAAGAATCCCCCATGCTTTCATCCAATTCCGCAGAATAGAGGAAATAAACAAAACAACTATATCATGAAAAATAAAAAAATTTAAGGAAAAAGATAGGGGAAGAGCAGAAAATGCAGAAGATCATAGTATCACTGGAAGCTTTTCTTTATGCAGTTGGAGAAGCCGTTGTTGATGATGAACTTATTCTTCAATCAGTTACATATATAAGAGGAGAGAAAGAGAAAAGATGCAAGGAAGCTAGGACAGTGAGATGCTGAGACAGACAAGAGAGTAGAGAGAAGTTGCAACAGAGACTGAGAGACAAAAGCCCGGACATTACATTGTTCTCATATAGAGGAGCTCATATATGCAACCGTGGAGCATTTCATGTCAACAGTCCTTGACTAAGGCTTAGGCTGGTTTTTTTTTTTTTTTTTTAAATTAATTGGTTAAAACATTTACGAAAATATTCTCTACTTTCAACAAATTAAATTCCCGCTCATATGACAAGAGATGCATCAACTGCATGCTAAAAATTGTAAGCCAAAACTTAATGCTTGATTATATTATTAGCAATTTTCTCATAAGGTGTTCTTTCCTTTACATCATTTATTCTATTTCCCTGCAATATTTTGAATTTTAATGCCTTTTACGCTTTTGTGATTAGAGACATAAATGCATTTTCAATTTAACCAACTAGGTTAGTATAAAATAAACTGCTAATTGATCATAAGCGGCGGGTTAATGATCAAATAAACTATAATAGATCATCTAAGTATTAAAAAAAACACTTAAATGATCTAACTTTGATGATGAGTTCTGAAAATCTTGCAAGAATGAGAAAAACATCTCTTTATCTAATCGAAAAATATATAGATACGAAATAAGTAGGTTGAAAAATGAATCCTAAAATATATGAAAAATGACTTCATTTTTAAATGTTGCAAACTTTCTCAAGGCCCCAAGTTTCAAATAATTCTGAAATACAAACAAAATACAACTTGACGGCAAAGGCAAAGGTAACAGTGAGAAATTTACCGAGCTCACACTCAGAGAATGGGAGATGAATGCACCTATTCTATTGAATACATAAAATCCCTCGAGGTATCACAAATCCCCCCTTCCCAATTTGAAGGATTTCTCCTGCATTTAACTTGATAATCTCGTCACTCTCTGCATAATCTTAGTTTAGGATTAGCAAGAGTATACTTCTTTTGGATTAGAACGAGATATCAAGTAAGGTTGTCGGTGGTAGATTCAATGTAAAATGGAACGTAAAATTTGACAACTGTTTAGCAATTAAATTCCTCCTCCAAGGGTCTCAATAAGTTTCAAATTAGATCAAGTGCAATAGCTCTCTCCCCTTTTGACACAATTCTAATAAGTTTGTCGGTGTCATTTTCGCGGTGACAAATTTTAGACATTTGAAACTGTTTGTAGCGATCTTGTCCATTACAAAGCATGGAATCTTCTATAACACAATTCCAGCCATCACGAAATGATCCCAGCTTTTGGCCCACGTGGTTTTTGTTTGGCTAGGCCATATACGCCCAGCTCAAGTGGCTTTTTGACATAAAAGATAACTATGATTAACACATCATAAGGTATTATGCTTGAAATTCTTTTCTTATAAACCATATTCGATTAATCCTAGAAGAGATTTTTCTAAACCTTGCAGCAAATAGTATGGCCAAATATCACTTTTAAGGACAATATATCAATTTATCATATGTTTCAAAGACGTATTTTCAACTCCATCCTCTATGTCATGTCTTTTTATCTAAGAAATTTTGCTATGAGAAAATTCTAAAATTATTATATAATGTATGTCCTCCAACTAGTTCTTCTACATGCTTTATGTGCCATAATCATTTGAAAAACAATCAAAAGGTTAGGGTATTTTTTTTTATCCCAGATACCAGAAAAGGCTTTTGAGTATTCTCTATTTCACTACTCTCATCGAATTCCATAGACTAAAGGGAGAGAAAAAATACAGCCATAAAGTCATGGAAAATAAATAAGAGAGAGAGAGAGAAGAAAACGAGGGAAAGAGCAAGAAGTGCAGAAGATTGAGTAGTTTTTTCTTTCTACGAGATCAACCACTGGGGAAGTTGTTATTGATGGTGCGCAGACGATGAAAGAAAGAAGCGACAAGACTAGGAAAGTGAGATGGAAAGACAATGGCTAGGGAGAACTGGGCAAGAGGGAGAGATTGTTGTGACTTGTGAGTGAGATATGAGCAAAGATATAACCATGTTCGTATATGGAGGCCCGAATGTGCAACCGTATTCATTTCGACCTAGACTAAGGCGCTGTTATATATGTAGATATATCATATAATATATATATATATATATATGTGTGTGTGTGTGTGTGTGTATAATAGTGAAAAATGGCATTTACATATATGTAGATATATCATATAATATATATATGTGTGTGTGTGTGTGTGTGTGTGTATAATAGTGAAAAATGGCATTTACATATGGAAATTGCATCTATGTGTGAAAAAAATTATAAAAATAATGTCTATTTCTCAACAAATTTTCGTATATGGAGGCCCGAATGTGCAACCGTATTCATTTCGACCTAGACTAAGGCGCCGTTATATATATAGATATATCATAATATATATATATATATATATGTGTGTGTGTGTGTGTGTGTGTGTATAATAGTGAAAAATGGCATTTACATATGGAAATTGCATCTATGTGTGAAAAAAATTATAAAAATAATGTCTACTTGTCAACAAATTGCCACACATATATATGACATGGTAAAAGATGCATCAAACGTTTTGGTAAAAATTATGAGACAAATTTTAATTAGGGATTTTGATTTTGTTAGCATTTTTCTTATAATGTCTTTCTTTCCGTTTTTATCATTTATATTCCTTAAAAGCTTTGAATTCAATATATCTTCCCTTCTTTTAATTAGGGATTTTGATTTTATTAGCATTTTTCTTATAATATCTTTCTTTCCTTTTTATCATTTATATTTCTTAAAAGCTTTAAATTCAATATATCTTTCCTTCCTTTAGATACATAAATGCATTTTCTATTTATTAAACTAGATTAGCATATAAAATAAACTGCTAATTTTCTATTGGTAAGCTGGTTACTTAAATAAATTAGATTAGATCATTCAAGTATGTATATTTTTCTTTTCTTTGTTTTTGTGTTTTCTTTTTCTTGCAAAAGACACCCAAAAAAAACACACTTGAATGATCTAACTTTGATAAAGATGACTTCTGAAAATCTTGCTAGAATGAGAAAAGTACCTCACTATGTAGTCGAATTATATATATATATATTGATATGACATGAATTACTTGAAAAACAAATCTTAGAAGACATATAAAGTGACTTCATTCTTAAATGTTGCAAACAAGTTTTGAATAATTCTAAACATAAAGAACATAGCACTTCAAAGCAAAAGCAAAGGCAAGAGTGAGATATTTACCAAGCTGCCTGAAAGGTTGGGAGATGAATTCGCCTACTTTTTTTTAATACTTGAAATCTCTTAGAGATTTACAAAATCTCCACCACTTACAAGTTTAGAGTAAAATGAAATGTAAAATTTGACCACCTTTTTTTTTCCTTCAAATGTCACAAAATTAAAGGTTTTAAATTAGATTGTAAAATCTCTCTCCACTTTTGGCACAATTAATGAATTTGTTTGGTGTCATTCTTGATGTGACAAAATTTATATGGTAAGCAGAACGAATTCTAATAAAGTGACTTTTTTAAACATTTGCTGCCGAGAGAATTAAAATAAGGATCTAAAATTAGAATAGATTACTTTATAAGATTTGTTACTATTAGATACTATTAATTTTAATTAAAATTAGTGGTAATTTATCCTAACACAATAATAATAGGTTCCTTAAAATTTTTTTTTAACTATAAATCCTTGTTTATAACAATCTTGCCCATTACCAAGAATGGAATCTTTGAAACGCCAATCCAGCCATTACTGAAAAGGATCAAAGATAAATTCACCTACTTTTTTGAATACTTGAAATCTCTCAAAGATTCATAAAATCTCGACCACTTATAAATTCAATGTAAAATGAAACGTAAAATTTGACTATTGTTTCCTCCTTCTGAAGTCCCAAAATTAAAGGTTTCAAATTAGATTGTAAACGCTTTCACTCCACCTTTGGCACAATTAACGACTTTGCTGGTGTCATTTTTGATGCGACTAAATTGATATGGTAAGCAAAACAAATTTCAATAAAGTTACATTTTCAAATATTTGAGAATTGTTCGTAAGCAATCTTGTCCATTACCAAGAATGGAATCTTCAAAATGGCAATCCAGCCATCACGTAATCCCAGGTTTTAGCTCGTGTGTTTTTTGTTTTTCCAAGGGGATTTTTAATCCTATAATTGATTTTTCTTTATGTGGTCCTTCGCATTTTACACAACATGTTTAAATATTTATTACCACTGCACTTATAGTATTTGTAGATCACCATTATAAGAATTAGTTTTGCTAATTGATGAGCGATTGATTTCCTTAACCCAAGGAAATCAATAAGTAGGTTGGTACTAGATATCCAAATCCTTAATCCAATAATTTTGACATCCTTATTCTATCTTTAAGATTTGCCAGAGAGGAAATAGGCAGATATACAAACTGAGATAGGAGAAATTCTAAACAAGCTTTACTAGATTAATAAATGGAAACAAAAATCATTTTAAAAATAAAAGAAAAGGCTTTGAAAATTCTAAATGCCTATTGGGTTTCTCTTTTGTACTGTACACACAACATAGCGAGTGAGAGAAAGACGTAGGTGAAACCCACTTGACTAAGGCTTACCTCTATTTTTTTTTTCCTTTTGTTATTGTATCGCGTAAAGTACGGGAAAGAATCCCCTAAACTTTCATCCAATTCCACAAAATAAAGGAAATAAACAAAATAACAATGTCATGGAAATTGAAAAATGTAACGAAAAAGATAGGGGAAAAGCAGAAAGTGTATAAGATCATACCACTAGAAGCTTTTCTTTATGTAGTATCAGCCATTGGAGAAATTATTGATGATGAGCTTATTCTTCAATCAATTTCATATATAAGAAGAGAGAAAGATAAAAGATGCAAGGAAACTAGAACAATGAGATACTAAGGTAGACTTAAAGAGTAGAAAGAAGTGGGCAAGAGAGAGAGAGTGATAGAAGCAATGACATAAAATTTTTCTTATATAGAGAGGCCTATAAATGCAACCATGGCTCATTTCATGTGAACCTTGACTAAGCCTTAGGCTGTTTCTCTTTTTATGAATTATTGTAATGATGAAAATTGGCATTTATAGAAAATGCATTTTATGTGCAAAAACATTTCTGAAAATATTCTCTATTAGGCATGCAAATCAAATTAAAATCCTAACAAATTAATTAAAATCCTAAGTAAAATTGGTTAGTACAAATCATCCAATCAAAATAAGACTTAACATGTGATTGAATTTCTAAATACCTAACCTTAGAAATAAACAACGAAAACACATATTTACCATACTTCTAGCCATAATAATGTATCCCAAATTGAAAGCAAAAGAAAAAGCAATCTAGGAAAGATACAGAAAAGTTAGAAATAGAAAATAAGTAAGAAGAGGTTTTTAATTGATGAATGGGTAAAAGAGTGATGCACTACAAAAAAAACCCACTCTTAATGGCGACCTTTTATATGATGACCTTAAAAAGCTACTACTAAAAATACACTTTTATTGGCAACAATAAAAAGTTGCCATAAAAAATTCTCACTAAAACTACGTTGGTCTTTTGCTAAGATGTTAGTCTTTTGCTAAAACTTTCTATGGTGACTAATAAAAAGTCATCACAAGAAATCTTTTGTGGTGATAAAAGTGTTGTCACCAAATGTCTTTTGTGTTGACATTTTGGAGTTGTCACAAATACCTTTAAATTTATTTGCCAAGAAATTAAAAAATTTAAGTTACAAAATCATTAATGGAAGTCATGGTCGCCATAAAAAAGGTTTTTAGCAGTGTAATTCCACTAAAAGTGTTTTTGCCACAAAAAGTAACTTTTGTGGTGACCCAGTTAAGGTAAAAAAACTTTAAAATTTTTTTTGAAAGGTAAAAAATTTTGGTGGCAAAACCGTTAGTGGTAACCTTTATATGTCACTACTAAAAGGGTTTTTGTGGCAACCATAAGCCTTTAAAATTTATTTTCAGAAATGAAAAAAGTTTGATGCCAAAACTTTTAATGGCAACCTTTACAAGTCACTACTAAAACTATTTTTGTTGCTACAAAAAAAGTGACTTTTGTGGTGACCAATATAAGGTCACTACAAAAGATATTAAAAAAAATTTTCTTGGGAAACAAAAAAGTTTGGCACTAATACCTTTAAGGACCATTTGGTTTGGGCCTTTAAAGGAAAAAAGTAATGTTTTACTTCGCTTTATCATGTTTGATTGCAAGCATGTCAGTGGGTTGGAATTTGGCCTTTGCAATTGTTTTTTGGACATTATAACATGTGCAAAGGCCAACAATTTCGAGCTAAAATGTGACAAAGTTCATTTTGCCCATGGCTTGCAACTATATCAGCACCCATTTCATTAAGTAGATCTTAGAATTAAGGAGGGCTACCTAAGCTTCAATCTACTCGCCACTACCCTACATGATGTCAGATTACCATGCCTTACTATTGTCAAAGCCCTATCCCTGCTAGGCTTCTCACAACTAAGTGAGTTTCAACCTTTTGCAAACCCATTTTCACATATTTTGCTCCTATGCTATCCCCATGCTACTCCTCATCTTACTCCAATTTTTTTTGCCTTTGTTTGATTTATCTATTTCACCAATTATTTATTTTCATCTTCTCACCTAGTCCTAATCTTGGGTTGTTGGTCTCATAAAGTCGATCATGTTAAGCATAAACACTTATGCACATGAAATCCAAATGTTAGTTGAATGGTTATAACCTTAATATGACTTATGTTAAGAAGATTATTTGACAATCATCCCTTTAAGTTGTAGATAACTCTTATATTTTCATCATTTTTATCCATCATTCTTAGTGATTTTAAGGGATGGTTTTGACTAATTAGGGTTTTTTATATGATTTCCATGATTTTGGCCAAATTTTGGATTTGATGGCTTTTTAGGCTAATTCTTTAGGATTATATTCATATTGTATATATTGTGTGATTCCATTAATTTTAGGGCTTAATTCTTCCTATCTTGCCTAATTTATGCATTGCACTATAATTTCATGCCTAATTGTGCTTTATCATGTGATTAATCATGAAATTATAGATGTTTTCTAGTGATTTTTTTTTTTGGAATGTCTATTTCTTCATTTGTTTGATGATTCCCTCAATCCCATATCATTAGTTTTTATTTCATATTGAACCCAAAATTTCACTATCTCTATCACTTTTTACTTTCCCAAAATACCCTTATATAGGGACCCACTTAGATTTTTCATTAATGAATTTTAATTTAATCATTTCATATGATTATTAGGCAATTAATCTCATGAGATTAATGGTTAAAGTTAGGTCATTTGATCATGGATGTGAATAGTAAAAAGGATTAAAGTTGATCCAACTAGGGGTATAATGGCCATTAACATAGAAAAATAATTTTTCTTGTGAATTTCTTAATTTTTTTCTTTCTTTCTTTATAATAATTTTATCCTAATATTTTCTCCATTTGTATTTAATTTTCATTCTTCTATTAGTCTTCAATAGGGCTTAATTGGATTAACTCATTTAATTAATGATTAATGCTACCTATTTATGTGATTAACGATTTTATTTTATTGGTACATAATCTATTTTGGTGTCACATTTTCATAGGTTGCATAGCTCATTGGAGGGTAATTTGGTCATTAAATGGAGGATAAACTTGACTTTTCATGGGGTGATGACGTGGCATGCTTATGTGGCACTTATTAATCCATGTCATCAACTTGTTTTAATCCCATTGATCCATCCAAGCCCTTACTTATCCATCTAACCTCTATCTCATAACCATAGCCACCTAAGCATCTATGTGGACTTACTAATCTATCTTACCATTCTCTCAAGCTTTTTATTAGTCCAAGTGTCTCAATCTTTCTCCCTATTGGTCCACATCACACTCACTAATCCACATCACTTCCTAAACCCTAATTCTATTATTCAATTCACATAAAAGAAGAGAAGGACGACAATTTCAAATTAGCCAAGAGCTTGAAGGTTTCTTCTATTTCCTTGAATGTCTTCTTCCTTCTCTTCACCCTTCTTCTTCACTTCTTCACCATTTTCCTCCATTCCACCTCCATTCTTCCACTTTTCTTCATCTTTCACTTCATATATTCCTCTATTCTTCCTTTTCTCCTCTTATTTGTGACCCACTGCTCCCTCTTCCACCATAAGGATGCCATTCCCATCTTGAAGGCCATGGACAAAATTTTCGTAAAGATTGAAGGAGGGCTTGTGACCATAAGGAGCTAAGGAGTTTGATGATGACCTAGCAAGCTTAGAAGGGATTCAAGAGGCCATGGATTACAAGCATTGGATTGGGCTAACTATTTCTTCTCCTTTCATTATTTTTATTTCAATTTCTATGTTAATTTAGGATAGAGTTAGAATTGTAATGGTTGAATTATATCACACTATTATGGATTGTAATGTGAACCATTAGATTGGTGGATTGGAATTTGTATAAATTGTTATTATATTAATCTAAGATTATGTTTAAATTGGCATTTGCATCTTGTGTTCTTATATCTTGATTCTAGAATTTTAGCTTCTTGATTTAGCATTGTAGGTGCTAATTAAGTGGTTTAATTCTTGATTGAAGTATTGGAATTGTTGAATGGATGTGGTTTTATGGGTATAAAGTCTTAGTCAATGCTATAGATTAATTGTGCAATTCTTGCAAGCTTGATCAATTATCATATTATCATGCAAGTTAGGTGTCTAATAAAATGCCTAAGAGAGTATTTATTCTAGGTAGTTGGTTTTGCATCCTATACTTAGAGAGTTCATGGTTTCAATATATGTGGCATTTGATCATAGTCATTATTATAAGTCTAATTAACCATTAGCTCAATTTTCTTCCCTCTGCAAGTATTGCTAGGTTGTCATCTCCATTTATTTCAACTGAATTTTACAATCTAGCCAATTTTACATAATTAGCTTTCTTGATTTTGTTCTAGTTTAAATTTTCAAGTCAATCATATAAAAAAAACCCAAATTTTATAATTAGTTTAAATCTTACATGGGTTAGTATCTTGGTATTAGCATATGATAATTCTCAACTATTCATGTTATTGTACATATTTTCTCTCAGTAAATATGATGTTAGCCTCCACTTATAGGGTAAATAATACTTCCATAAAAGAAAATGAACATACTTAGAATGAATAGCTCTATACTCAATACTTACTTGAAAAATCAGCATCTTTACCTTAATTTTGAGTATGTTGATAACTAATCATACGTTGTTTTTCTTATAAGATGTATGTTTTAGAGAGTATTGAGCAATCTTAGGAGAAAGAGGCTGTATAATGGTGGTTTTGAGGTTGGAAAGTGGTGGTTTTGCAATCTTACCGCGGCCAAGTTCCTTCACACCGCGGTTGAAAATGAAGAATCCAAGGGAAAGCGTACTATGCAACTTGCGCCGTGGCGAATCATGTTATGGTCGCGGCGAGAATTCAGTTAGAAGAAAATCACGCCGAGGCGTGATATTGAGGAGCCGTGGCGCTAATCGAATGAAGCAAAATCCTCGGCGTGTGTGTGTTGAGCCGCGGCATGAAGTCTCACAAAACCTAATCTCACCGTGGCGGAATCTATATGTGCTGAGGCGAGAAATTTACATGCCACTCCGAATTCACTCAAAAGCCAACCTCGCCGCGGCATATCATCTAAGGCCACGACGCTTAGTCTCATAGAACTCAATCTCGCCGCGGCACAATGCGAATTAACTAAATACAGCGTTTTGTTTTCAGAATTTCTGAGGGTTTGAAGCTTCATATGTGAGTGGGAGATGAGGCAGCTGTCATTCTGGGTCATTTTTGTGTTGTTCTAAGTGAGTAAAGGCTAGGGGAGGAGCTAAGAAGCATTTTAAAGCAAAGTGAAGCTGAAGATTGAAGATTGAAGTTGAAACCATCTCATTTATGAGTTTCTTCTTCCTTTCTTCTGTCTTTATCATTTTTTATTGATGTATCTGATTGTTGCTTCAACTTTGTCTTTGGTCTTTATGATCATGTATAGCTAAACCCTCTCTAATTTAGGATTATTAGGAACTCCTGTATGAATTAGTGGTTGTTCTTCATTCTAACTTTGCAATCAATGGTTAATGTTTGTTCATTCAACTTCATGCTTCATGCTCTTTGATTGATTGACTAACAATTAGATTGATTTGATACCTAACTTGAACTTTGGAAAGGGAAAGGGAGGTTAGATCAAAAGTTGAGTGGTATTGGTGCTTGAAACTTGCCAGAGTAAGTGGATGGTTTAGTTGTTAAGATAAAAATATACTCAATAACCTCACATGGTCCAATTAGATATTGTGATAATAGTTTGATTTTTGTTGATTTTGTAAGGAATTATAAAATGAACTGGGTAACCCTATATAAGATTTAGAAAAATATATATAGGAACAACATAACCCTAGACCAACATGTATTACCATTGAGAGTAAAAGTATTGAGTGTTGAGCTAATTGCTATGAAGTACAAGAGGACTAATAATCCTAGATGCCACTAATGCCCGGAACATCCAAATATTAATCCTGAGTTCTGTATAGCTTTTAATCCATAAACAATCTCTTTTTAACACCAACAATTAAAAATTAATTCGCTTAATTTAAATTAGGGTGTGAATTTTAGTACTTGACTTTGTTTTGATAACAAATCTTCGAGGGAATGATCTTTTCTTATCACTATATTGCCTTCGCGATACATATACTTGCATGTATGCTTCAAAGAGAGCAATAGCATCCTTTTATTTAGCTTTTGGCATTTAAAATAAATTATATCACTTACATTTTCCATACTTGTCCACACCAATATACACTTGTTTATACTTCCATACAATTACCCACATACTTACATGTTTTTCTATGTTCATGAAAAAAAAAATTAAATAAAAAAAAAATATATATATATATATACTTTCTTAATTACTTACCTAAGTGATATTATTTTAGTTGCTCCAGAGTGAAATGACCAAGGTTGTATACTTTTATTGTATAATTTTTATTTTGTAATTAAGTTTTTTAATTGTAACCTCATGATAAAGTTGGTCAATTTATTGGCACTGTTGTGAGGGAGTAACTTGTTTTCATTTGGCTTAGGTTGATAATTAAGTAGTTAGGATTAGTTTTGTTATTTTTCATTTAGTTTTGTAAGAAAACTTAGTTTTTTTTATTGGATTTTACAAGTAAATACTTGTTGGAATTTGTTTTGACTTGCTTAAATTTGTGTGAACTTTGTACTCTAAGGTTTTTAAGTGCTCTGATCAAAAGTCATACCCTTAAAGGTATGAGGTCTTAGTAATTATGACCAAATTCAATCGTTTTGACCACTTTTTCATTTTTTTCTTCACTTTTTTGAATTTTTCTAAATTTTATTTCTCTATTTTTTTTCTTCTTTCTTATGCTTGATTTGTGTGTTTTGTTTGTTCAATTATGTCCATTAATGTATAGATTAGGATTAATGAATTTTAGTTTGTAATTGGTCCTTTTAATTTCTTAATTTTGTTCACTTTAGCTTAAAATTTGATTAGTGCTTAATTTTTGGGTTAATTGTTGACTTTTGACTTTTTTATTTTTTCTGCATTTTCTAGTTTTTTTTTCTTGTTTCTTTTATATGTTTTTTGTTGCTTGCTATTATAATTCTACTTTGTTGATGTTACTTGATCTGATCCTCTTTTGAAAAATTATTTGAACTTGATCCTGAAATTGAGATAACATTTCATCGACAAAGAAGAATTAGAGTTGATAATCTCATAGGCAGTAGTTCTGTTATAAATTCTCTTGCTTTTCTTCTGAGTCTTATTCAGTTAAGTCATTTGTTGATTCTCTTGATTCTAAAGCTAAAATGAAAGATAATAAGGGAAATAAAAATAATCAGGCACGTTTAGAGCATGCTTATATCAATGCTAATAATAATATTCTTGTTATGACCATTAAAAAGTTAGTTTTACCTTATCTGTATTTTCAAAATTGATGCATTAATTATCCTAAAATTAATACTGATCTTGAGTTGAAGCTTGGATTTATAAACTTACTTCCTAAATTTAATGGCCTTACAGGTGAAGATCCATACAATCACTTAAAGACTTTCTATATGATTTGCACTGCTATGAGACCTAATGGTGTGTTTAAAGATCAAATTAAAATGTGTACCTTCCTTTTTTCCTTAGAGGGATCTACTAAGAATTGGTTGCTCTGACTACCCCCTGGATTCATCACCACATGGAACCAGCTTAAGAAATTATTTTTGGAGAAATTTTTCCTAGCACATCACACTTCTTCTATCAAGAAAGACATTTGTGGCATTGGACAAATTTAAGGGGAGTCCCTTTATAAGTATTGGGAGAGAATTAACACATTGCTACTAGTTGTCCCCAACATTAGATTCCAAATACTTTATTGATACAATATTTTCATGAAGGCCTCCTTCCTCTAGAGAAAGATTTATTAGACTCTGCTACTAGAGGTGCTTTGCTTGACTTAACTATTGATGCTGGTTGGGAATTGATTGAAAAGAAAGTGTAGAATACCCAACAGTTTGGTACTAGATAGCAAGCCAGAATAAATGAACTTAGGTTGCATTCCTCATTCCCTAAGTCTTACCTTGAAAGCAAGATAGATAAGCTAACATTTGCTATGTAAAAAGTGGCTATACTTCAGCTTCAATTTTCTGCCAATGCTATTAATTCTATGGGATCTTCTACCTCTTTCACCCCAAACTCTAGTTTTTTAGCTTTGATTGGTCCACTTTATTCTATTTGCTCATTGACCACTCATACTACTGATACTTGTCCATTCTTGAATGATAAAGCTGAGCCTCGTAATGCAATGTATTTTTCTAAGCTGATAAATCAAGGTGGCCAAAAATATGATCTATATTCAATTACATATAATCCTAGATGGCGTGATCACCCAAAATTTAGATATGGTGGTATCCAACCTCAGTAGCCACGATTCAATCAAGGTGCCAGTTTTAGTGGTTAAGTGTTTCAACCAATTAGGCAAGTTGCACTTGTTCAAGATAAAAGTTCAAAATTAAAGAGCAAGTGGATACTATGATGAAGCTTTTGGTGGATAGGTTAGACCAGACAGAAAAGGAACAACAATAGAAGCATTTGTAGCATAGACAACAGATATAAACTCTTCAGACTTAGATTAGGTACTTATCTAATACAATTAGTAACATGCAGAGTCAAGGTTCAAGAAGTTGCCATCACAAGTGGTAGTCAATCCTTATGTTAGGACCCAACAAAATCATAATCTTGGTAGAGTTAATACTATCTCTTTCAAAAGTGGCAAGACAATTACCTTTGCAGATCCTATTGCCATCTATGCTTCCAAAAATAAAGAAGTTATCATTGATGATTCTCCTTCCACCTCCATATTACAGGATAAGCCCACTTTATCAAAAACACAAGTGGCACCACAGAAAGAGCAAGAAAATGGTAAGGAAGAGGAGGAAGTGAGCAAACAGGTGCTGCCATTCCCTACTAGGGTAGCTAAGATCGAAAGGAGAAAGAATGAAGCAGAAATGTTTAAGGAGATCTATAACATCTTCAGGAATGTGGTGATCAATATTCCCTTGGTTGACCTAGTTGCACAGGTGCCCAAGTATGCAAATTTTTTGAAAAATTTATGCACCACAAAAAGAAGGCTTAAGCATAAGTCTCTTCACTCTATTAGTTGCCAATTCCAATGAAATGCAAGGATCCTGGTAGTTTCTTCATACTGTGTACCATTAGTAACATTGAGTTCTTAGATGCTTTGGCAGATTTAGGAGCAACTATCAATGTTATGCCAAAATTAGTCTTTTCTTAGCTTCGAGGAGTGGATCTTAAGCCAACCAGCCTAATTGCCTCCCTTGCTAATAGATGTTGTATGGTTCCAAATGGAGTTTTAAAAGATGTCCTGGTTAAGGTAAAAGATCTTATATCCCCTACAAATTTTTATGTTCTTGATATAGATGATAGTAGGTTAAGGTAAAAGGGACCTTCATCTTTGATTTTGGGTAAGCCTTTCCTTGAAACCGCTAGGGATGTGATAGATGTACATGCTGGTACTTTGACCATGTAATTTGCTGGAAATATAATTAGATTTGATGTACTTGATTTTATGAGATATCCACCTGATGATTGTGCTGAGATAGGAGTTAGTCTCGTTGATGTGCTTATTGATAATGCTACTGTGGATTTTAGAGATAGCATGCTAAGTAGATCACGTGATATTGTTAGTTTAGATGATTCTATCACTTATGCATGTTCTAAAATTAGTGGTTGTGATGCATATACTGGTATAGATCTTGCTAACATTAATATCTTTACTGATTTCATTGAGATTGCTAGACATTCTAGAGATGGTGTCTTTATGCCTATTCATGGCAGTGGTGGTCCTAATGATTATTTGTCTATTGCTTCTATTGATTTGGTTAGATTTTCTTAATTACTTAGTGTGATTGATATTATAGATAAAGTTGATTTGTCTTCAGTACCTGATTCTGAGTTGTTAATTAGCATTAATTATGTTTTTGTTGTATATAGTGGATCCACTGATGTTGTAAATATTCATATTGATAATGGTAGTTCTAAAGTCTCACATTTTGATAAGGAATCTGATGATTTAGATAGTTTTATTTTTGTTGATCATTCTTTTTCTAAGAGACACATTAGTAATATAGATATAAATGCTTTTTATAGCTAGTACTCATGTAAATTTAGAGATTTCTGATTCTAATGCTATTTCTGATATGAGTTCTACTAATGGCACTACTTCTGTTGATGATTCTGTGGACTGTAATGTATTTCTTGATTATTTTGCTATTATTGTTTTCACTAATAATTCCTAAGGTGGGAAAGTCTCCTCTCTATTTATAAGTCTTCAGTGCAAGTTTCTAATTTGACTAACATTGATCTGAAGCCACTTATACCTTCAATTGAGCAAGCTCCTTCCTTAGAGTTGAAGCCAATTCTTGATTCACTAAAATATGTTTACTTGGAGGAAGGTGAGAAGCTGTAAGTGATCATAGCCAGTGACATATCCATTAAGGAGGAAATTCTCCT